>OX451736.1:1527618807-1532418807 GCA_948472305.1 Vicia faba
ATCAAAAGTGCTGCTAAAAAATCATTTTAAAAACACGGGAATTTGGTCGTATACCTTAGACAGCGCTTTCTAAAAAAGCGCTGCCTAAGAGGGTGAATATGGTTTGATAAAGCGCTGCTAAATGGGGTAGGTACTGAAGCGCTGCCTAAAGGGTGGATGTATATGTAAAAGATATATAGATTCATTTAGGATTCTTCATTGTTGTTGTTTGTAGAGAAGATAGCAGAGAATATAGCAGCTTTAGAAGATAACAATATGTACATTTGGTGCATATTTATTTGTTTATAAAACTGTATATGTAAATATTTAAATTTATGTATATATAAATTATTGAATTCTTTAAGTTGTATTTATGTATATATAAATTGTTGGATTAAAGTTATATATATAAATATGTAAATTTGGCGCATATTTATTGGATTGAAGCTTCAAATTTATAAAATCCGGTACAAATTTGAAAGACAGCGCTTAAATTTTAAGTGATTATGTGTACAGGGCGCTTAAAATATAAGCTGAACATATTAAAAAGTTCGTGAACATTAGATAACACTTTAAATCAAAAAGCGCTTCCTATTATGGAGAATAGAAACGCTTGTGAAAAGTGTTGCCTAAAAGAGGACTTTAGATAGCACTTCAAAATAAAGCGCTGCCTAAAATATAAAAAGAAATATATATATATATATATATATATATATATATATATATATATATATATATATATATATATATATATATATATATATATATATATAATATATATATATATAATATATATAATATATATATATATATATATATATATATATATATATATATATATATATATATATATATATATATACATTACACAACACTTTTTCTATAGTGTGCCTATAGCAGCGCTTTTACTTTAGACATCGCTTGAGGAAGCGCTGTCTAAAGTGAAAGCGCTGCTATAGGCACACTATAGAAAGCGCTTACATTGTTAAAAGCGCTGCTTATAGGTACCTTTAGAAAGCGCTTATTTAATAAAGCGTTGTCTAAGATCTACATTAAGCAACGATTTCACATCCACTAAAAACGTTGTCTATGATTACAGTAGCGCGGAAATAGGCAATGCTTATAAGTGCTGTCTATTTTTAAAAAAAAATATTATCTATATATTTGTTTGGCATAATAACACTAATTATTTTTTTAAGATCATACTTATTGTTAAAATGTTGAGGGGAAAAAGCAGGGGTAGTTAAGTGAGACTTATGCGTTTACCAACACATGTTAGAAAAAAGAAAAAGATAAGGAAAAAAAGAAAAACATTGATAAAAAATTTGTGTCTGAAATTTGAGAAACAATGGGTATCCAATTTTGAGTAACAAATTGAATTCGTTACAATTAAAATCTCGTTACTTGAAAAGTTGAATCACTTAAGAAAAATTGACATTGATTTTTAGTATATATATATATATATATATATATATATATATATATATATATATATATATATATATATATATATATATATATATATATATAATATATATATATATATATATATATATATATATATATATATATATATATATATATATATATATATATATATATATATATATATATATATAATATATTTTACAACAAGATTTTCACATTATCCAACAAAAATCGAACTATAATGTTAAGGGGTGTCATGTTTTATTTGTTTTAAAATAAAAACTTCACATTACCTCGCTTTTTGAATATAACCGATGGAAAAAATAATTCAGAACATACTTCGAATCCCATCAAGTATAGTTTATATTTTATTTCTTTAAAAGCGATGTCTTTCTTTTTATTTTATTTTTTTTATTTGTAAACTAAATCATTTGTTCCTTCAGCTTCCATAATAGCCGAAGGAATAAATAATTATATTTTTTATAAAATCATTCGTTAAACAGATTTTACCCTAAATCTAACTTATATGTAGTTGCGCCAAACTCGTTCCCATCATTGTTTGAGATGGATTGTAAAACAGAAAAATCTTCAATGTTTTGTATTCTTCTATCTTGAACAAAACATTTTTTTCTTCCGTTGCAATCTATCTCACATAATGGGGTTGATGTTGTTATTGTATTTTTTTGAAATATATTCTTATATTGTCAATCAAAGAAAACATCATTGTTTTCTTCGGTTGACAACATTGCAATTACAGCAAAAAAAAAAAGAATGGTAAAAATTTGAAATAGAAACGTGACACGTTACTTTAATTTTTTATCATTCATTATTTTTTTCTTGTAACATGTTACCTCGGTATTTTATTAAAACCAAACAATTTCCTTATTTTATTTATTTATTTTAATTAAAAAAGGAAACATATTTTTCCTCAATTTAAAAACAGAACTGACAGGTTTTGTTACACAGCTACAACAAGGATTATATGTCCTACATTCCTAAAGTAACAACGCTCAAGATATTGCCAAGACATCAATCTACAAAGAATTATCTACGTCCACCACTATATATCTTGTTCTCTTTCTTGTAAAAATATTTGCTTAAGATAGTGAAATCTTAGAACTTAAATAAGCTTGAAAAAGTTCTCTGGGATGAATTGCAAGTGCAGAAAAAACAATTTTCAATGGTTGAAACTGATAACTTATTAGAAGTTGGATGCATGCAATCCATTGAACTTTAAAATATTGTGTATAAAGGGTATGCAATAAAATCTGGATAACATACAGAAGCTTGGTAAAGTTCTCTATGATGGATTGCAAGAGCAGAAAATTATTTGAGTTTAAGGTTTGTATTATTCAATAATCATATAACTGATTATTTATTTTATTTATTTAACCTTTTTTTTTGTTTATATCAGAAATAAATGAATGCAAAAGTCATCGAGAATATATTGTATCCAACATTTGATCTTCTCCGAGATTTCAATGAAACGAGGATATAACATATGTTCTTCAGTGACATTGATGATGATGAATTGGATTGTATAAACAATGTAATATTATGTGTAAACACGGTATTTTCTAAACAAATTATTTTATTGATATTATGTGTAATTCATGTAATAATTTTTTTTTTTAATTATTTGTCCCTTCGATTTTGATCATAAACTAAGAGATATGTGACACTAATTTTAAAAATATAAAAAAAAAACTATTATTGTAAATCGAACCAATAACCATTTCCTAGATAGAGAATCAGAGTTGGAATTAGACTCCATACACTTTACGAATGGTGAGTTAAATCTCTAGACTTTAGTCTCGTGCTGCGTTTGATGATTGTGAGGAGTGAAGCCTCTAGACTAAATCAAAAGCTTCAATTCTCTTATCTATTTCTCTTACAAGTTTTGCAAACTCAACCTTGCTTACTTTCATCCAGCATTAATTACGAGCTAGATAGACTTCACACTAGAAGAGATCCTACAAAAAAGAATCTTCTATCACTACGCCAAATAAGCTATTTAATAGCGCTTTTTTTTGTTTTTGATAGCGCTTAAAAGTGCTATTAACCGCGCCACTATTGTAAATATTTCTTATTTAATAGCACTTTAAAAGTGCTATTAAAGTACCAATTTATAATAGCGTTTTAATTAAAGTGCTATCAAAGTCAGTATTTTGCATGTTTTTTGTTTGTTTTTTTATAGCACTCTAAACAAAAAGCGCTAATATATAACATATGTTTGATAGCGCTTTCAAATAAAGTGTTAATAAATGGTACATATTTGGTACAATATTTTTAATAAGTACAGTACAATATTTTTTCTTACACAATCATTTTTTTTGGTGTAAATATAAAATAACTATATTCAATTCAACACAAATAACGCTTTAAGTTACTCATTGCATATATATTATGATCCATCAAATACCAAATAACATTTTAAATTACCAAATCCTATTGTTTCCAAATATCATAACATATAGAATATTAAGAGGGCGTTTGCATAGCCAAATTTGTAGATGCCCATCTATGAGTACTTCAATCCAAATCCAAAAACATACAATCAAATTCTCTAAACAAAACACCAAAAAAATAAGAAAGGATAACAAAACAATCCCATGTAGTAACCACCTTCATGATCCAAAAGCGTTGAACTCATAGATACAATCACTAATTAGACAAAATAATTGCTTCTTGTTTTCCTGTATCATAGAACCTTTATCACTAGGTAGTCGACTCTCAGCTACTTTTTCTGGTTGTTTCCTTTCTACCACTTGTTCAAGGTGTTGCCTCTGTGCCACTTTTTCAGGTTGTTGCAACCTCTCTGACACTTGTTTAGGTTGTTGCCTTTCTTCCACTTCTTCAGGTTGTTGCCTGTCTGAATTAACCAATGAATCAACATGTTAAAAAGTCAGTATATCACATTTCAATGTCCCAACCTTTTCAATGATAGGAGATCACAAACAAAACAAAGACATCAATTTTCAACACATCCAATATTCTTAATAATTATGCAAGATGCAAACTTTACGCAGTAATGTACAGTTACTAACTTCCTATAGAACCAAAAAATAAATGAAGAGTTTTTTACTTAATTGTGGACAAAATCCAATCAATTGTTAAACTTCCACAAATATGAACTTTCGAAGAGAAAATTCCTCAATTGTATACTCATGCATTATCCACCAAGCATTGACAAGAGTAGGAACTATTATTGGCAATAGTACAACACAGTAAACATACTCATATTATAAATCAATGAAAGTCACATACACCTGGGTCTTGATCTGGGGTTTGTTTGCTGCCGACATCAAATGGATTTGTTGACCTTGATGGCTCCGAAAAACTTGGTATGGGCTGTAACAGAGGGCGCACATTTATGAGAGAAATACTCATTTTTTGTACAAGTTACAGATTAAAAGCATCCATTTGGTTGACTCTTTATGAAGGAAATGTCCTTTTTAATATAAAAAAAAAGGTCCTCTCTCTCTGATTATTAATCATAAGCTGTTTGGAGCATAAAAACTAAATGCATAGTAAGATAATTTGGTAAGCTAATCATTCTGGATTGTAACAGTACCGCCACATTATTATTATATTGCATTGAGATGCCCCTGCCCTGGGGAAGACCCGCCTGCCAACCTTGAACTGGAGCAGAGAAGGAAGAGTGTTTTGCAGTGAACAGATCCTGCATCAATCACAATTAATTGTTAGGCAAACAATAAACACATGCAAGTGTATACAAAAGGCAGAGGTTGTGAAGCAAACTAAGTCACAATTACAAGTTCTGTTCTTCCACTTGGTTTTACTTCTACAGCAGAAGTTTGAGAAAGAATACTGTTAAAAGCCTCATTGGCTGGCTTCGAAGCACGATGGTATGCATGAGGCATTGGTGAGTTGGGATATCCCTGTCCTGTGGGTACAGAAGGTACATGCGATGGCTGCAAGATATTTCCAGGATGGTGAAAATAATGCTACATCATAAATAAACAGTCAACAGTATTTGACATGACAACTCCATTATCCAAACCTGACTATTTACAGCAGAGAACATTGGTTGCTGATGCTGCGAACTAGCCCACTTTCCTACATTATTATGAGGTAATACAACTTCCAGTCCGGAAGATGGCATCGAAGCATCATTGGATGAGAAAGATGATAAACTGCCAAAACTAAGAGCCCCTGCTGGAATAGGTCCTGCAGATATAAAAAAAATGAGTCATCACTTCTTGGTGATGTTATCACACTGCCATTACAACTTGTGTATCACCTTGGACTCCCGAAGCATGAGAAGATAAAGATGCCGAATAAGACAATTGGGACAGTACGGATTCAAGTGGATTTAAATTTGAGGTGTTTTGATTTGCTTTCTTCTCAGAAGCAATATCAAAAGAGGCCCAATTGTCATCACTGGAATTTCCTGGCTGTAAAACAGGTTGAGGCGCGCTAGTTTGTTGGGCTTGAGGAATTGTGGAAGCAATAGGATCAGCATCAAAATCAATAAGGTTCTTAGTAGTCTCAAGCTTAATATTTACTTGGCTTTCATTACTGGATACCAAGCTACCGGAGGATGCAGTTCTCTGAAATCATGGACAGACGGTTATTGTTGTATAATTTGGGTACAAAATCCAGTTGGCCACCTTACTAAAAGGGGAGATGGAAGATATCACTCAATGCAATTCATGCCAAACAAAGTAAACTGTAAATGCTGAGCCACATCTTACAAGAAAACTTCAAAGAATATAAGGAAAGTAATATATTTAACAGTAAATTGAAAACGGAAAATATCTCTAGTTGTTAAAATAAAAAACAAACATCTCTGAAGTCTAATTGAAACTAGAGGTAGAGGAATACACTCCCCGTAAGAAGAGTACTTTGGCCTTGAAGTAAAACTATAAAAATGTTGCAAGTTAATGAATGTCCTAATTCTACGAGTTCATGTCAAACTTCATGCTTCAAAACTCCATGAACTTTGCTACACCATGCTAGTTTCAACTTTGCATCATGGACCATTGGATCAAACTATGTTATAGCCCTGCTCATTCAATTTAACAAAACCGAATGAAAAAATCGAGCCTAAATAATATCACTGCTGTATCAAAGCTTTACCAAACAAAAACTGCCTCACACTCAAAATAGAGAAATCAAGGAAAACATTGGAAACACAAAAATATAAAATCAGAGCGAAAACTCAAAAGATGGGAATTCCCAAACTAACCTCATACCAGATTTAATCTCAACCTTCAACTTTTTGTAACTAACTTTAATCAAAAGGTTAAGATTTTCTATTTCCTAACAAACTCATAACAAACTAATACAGAAAAACTCACTGGAGATTCATTCATTCTGGATTTTGCAGAAGAATCACCAAAAAATAGCTAAAACACCCTCGTTCTTCTCATATTCTACTTCACCTTCATTCTTCAACAACCATTGGAGAATAAGAAAATACCAAAAAAAAAACTCAGAGCTTGATCTTTCTCTGAACCACCTCAATCCATTCTCATTATTCTTCATAATCGCTGAAGAATCACACAAAAACCCTCTCAAACTATCTCTTCTCCTCTCATCTTCATCATTCTTCATCAGTTACTCGAGAAAATTTCTCTCTGCATTCTCTTTCCATAACTGTTTCTCAATCTACATCTTCACCATCTTCCGCAAATTCTTCACAGTTCCTCATTCATCACACCGTAACCCTCAACAACAAAGTCCTCAATGCTCTACTCTCTACTTCAATCTTCGATCATCATTAAGTTTCAGCTTCACAAAAAATGCAACGCACATCAACATAAGGTTCAAAATCACGAAGAAGAGAGCGAAGAGAAAGCGCACTTGAACTATTTCTTAAGAATATCTGGATTTCTATTCGATATCTTCGTCGCTACGAAATGCCATCGGAGCGAATCCGATCGGTAAGTATCATCTCCTCTAAATCTTGCATATCTATGTTTCTTCAAGCTTGGCGTCTAGTTTAAGTCCGTAGAAGCTAAATTGATACCGGTGTGGAGTTCGTGGATTAAAACTCCAACTGAAGGTTGAGAAGAGGTCGATACGCGATGACAAAGATGGAGGCGCCGTTGAGTGGTGAGTCAGAGATCACCAGAGAAAGAAGTGGACCACCACGTCTGAGTAGAATTCGTTGAGAGACAAGTCAGAGACCATGATATGGTGAGCGATTAGCGTATAGCTTGAGGAATCAGAGAAGAGGGAGTTGTATTTTTGTGAGAAGATGAAGACTCAATTCTTTAACCCTAACCCCAATTCAATTTTATTTGCATTTTCTTTTAGTTTTAGATAATTAGAAGTGAGCTAAATCTGACTAAAAATGAAAATGTGTTTTTTTTTTTTTTTTATCAATTAATTAATTAATTCATTATTATATATAACATAGCGCTTTTTAATAAATGCTATTATATAGGTAGTCAAATAATAGCGTTTTATACAAAATGCTATCTTAAAGAAGTTTAATAATAGCGTTCTGGTACAAAGTGCTATCATAATTACATAGTCTGTATTATATAATAACGCCCGATTAAAAAGTGCTATTATAAATGTGTTTTTTCCATTTTAATAGCATTTTTTTAAAAGTACTATTAAATTAGGTGATACAAAAAATCATTTTTGGCGTAGTGTATGTGGAAAAAATACTTAAGAAAATCAAACGGCTTTTAGGATAAGTATAGAAAAGTTTAGGTACGCACTACCCATAACTTATATTGTGTTGGGCACATATTGTATTATCATATTATGTAAGATCTTTACGGATCTAAAGGATGTGAACTATTTTTAACATAACCTACATATATGTTTCTTTTGGGATATGTTTTTTCTGTTTAAATTTTATAATTTTCTTATTGATTCATAGTTAAATCATTAAAACCTCAGTGTTAACAATAAGGATCTGACTAATGCAACCAAAATGGTGAAGCAATTCAAAAGCTAGTCTAGTATGGATTACTATCAAAAAGATATTGCATCCTTTTATAGGATGATTTCAATATATTGGTATGTCGATTTCTATCTTACAATTACTGATTTATTGACATTGTTGCAGAATGTACTAGTGGTGGTCGAAAGCATTTCTAAATTGTGTCTCATCAAATCATATGTCAAGTGTGTGGGTTTAGTTGTTGTGTTTTATGGTGCTCTTGAATTATATAGTGTACTTTAAGTAGGTTTTATAAGAACATCTCATATACTACACTTGAATTTATATACTACATTTTTTGTTGCTTCACACTCAATTGCTTCTCTTATAGACACTACATTCATAGACCACTTAGGTAAACATATATTTCTTATCACTAGATTATGATGTTATACTGTAGTCTTAAATGAAGCTAAGTTTTCATCTTTTTTATGTGTTTAGGGTCGCTATAACGCGCCTGCTCGAGTTTCCATTGCTATATTCCACCAAGTTTTAAAGATTATCATTTTCCCTTTACTCGGTATTACAACTTCCTTTGTAGCTAAAGAAAACACTATTGTTAAACTAAATAGCATAGTAGTAGATAAATGAGACAAAAAAAAGAAAATGGTATTTCCTATTTATATTTGTTGTTCACTATTATAAAAAGTATATTTCATAACACCATTTTTCTCGTCTAAAGTATCTACTTTGGTAGAATTTATTCAATTAAGTTTTTTTTTTCTTTTCATTTTTAAGCGAGTTTTTACTATAGTTAGAACTTTTATTTGTGATGAAAAACGGTGTCTGATAATGAGTTCGAATCCTAGTATCTATAATTTTGTTTTTATATATTTTAAGCCATTTTTTACCACTGTTGGAACTTGTGGTGAAAAATCACTTAGCATCATGAGTTCGAATCCTAACACCTACAATTTTGTTTTTTATTTATTTTAAGTCATTTTTACCACGGTTGGAACTTGCAACTGTGGTGAAAAGTCACTCAATTTTGTTTTTTCAATATACGTAACGCTCTTTGTTCATTCTTTTTGAAAATAGACAAAGTTAGACGAACTTAGAAGGACTTCATCTTGTACCTCCAAACGTTATCTTTCATTTATGAGATTCTATTTTTCCACTAAACCAAGCTCGAAAACATAATTTCTTCCATAAACAAAACTCGAAAAAAATCATTTCTTTTATTAACAAATTTCCGAACTCCATCATCTCTTCTCTAACTTGAATGAGACAAGGAAAACATGAATAAAAATTAGCAATGTTGTTGTGTCAAGTAAAAGGTTTAATATTATTGTTGTTGTTGTTGTTGTTGAGATTTAAAGTTTAACGATTTTATTTATTTTCTTTTTGTTGTTGTTGTTGTTATTGTTGTGGTTGAGCTTTAATGTTTAACGATTTTATTTATTTATTTATTTATTTGTTGTTGTTCTTTTTGTTATTCTTGTTGTTGTTGTTCTTGTTGTTGTTCTTGTTGTTGTTCTTATTGTTATTCTTGTTGTTATTGTTGTTGTTCTTGTTCTTGTTGTTGTTTTTGTTGTTGTTGTAGTAGTTGTTATTGTTGTTGTTGTTCTTGTTTTTATTGTTCTTGTTGTTATTGCTATTGTTGTCGTTGTTGTTGTTCTTTTTGTTCTTATTATTTTTAATGTTGTTGTTGTTCTACTGCTGTATTTTTTATTTTATTAAAACACATACAACAATTATTGTTTAATACAACCCCGATTGTCTGTAGTGCACTATATAATTTACAAGCACATGTAATAAACTGTGATTATAAATATTCCATTTACAATCATACAAATTACATAACAATGAATCATCAATCGTAATTATAGGTGATCTTACCGGATCAGACTTGGACCGTCACAGCTGGCTCGGGCTGAATTTGGATGAAGTGGGGGAGTACCTGCAAGACACTCCGATGATAAAATGAGAGACAAAATGAGCAGGCAAAAGTACGTAGGTGTGTAATGAATGAATACTTGACCCTCTTGAAGTAGAGGGTATTTATAGCCCCTAGCGCTGGGCCAAGGTCCCCTCATTGGGCCGACCAGAACTGGCCCAATAAAGGGACTGCAAGGTTCTACGTGTGTAGTGGGGACCCGCACATGGTCCCCTTCCTGGATGGTGCTCTGCGAAGAATGAGGAAGAACGAAGACGCGGTCTTTCCGGAGCTTTGAGGATCCCATAACGGTTGGAGTGGATAAAATCTGCCCTACAGGGAGGATGCTCGAGCCAGACTCGAGCTGGAGTTCCCTTGGTTGGGGACGCTGCTCGTTGAGGGTAACAGCGGGCATTGCAGCTGTAGTCTATGATCGGGCACGTTCGGTGATGGTCTGATTGTGAGCACTCCCCGAGGAGCTGCTTAAATCTGGGCCTTTATTTGCACTTTGAGCCAAGGTGAGCCCAGTTCAGAACAGGAGCCCCCCAAGTCGTTATTCCTGGCACAGGAGTTATGACTTGATTTCAGCTTGCTTTTTCCGCGGGGACCCAATGCCTGACCCATGGCTTTGCCTTTCGAAGCATGCTCGAGGAACTCTCGCGGGGATCTCTAGGCTGCGTCTGTCGGACATGTGTCATAGTCCTTGGGAACAGCAACGTCGCCCTAGTAAATAGGGCCATCATTGCCTAGGCGGGTAGGTGTCGAGGATGGGGAAGTTTATGTCTCCCCGGAGCGACGTTTCACATTCCACATCATCTCTATAAATAGGACCCTTGGTCCCATAATCTGTTTTTCCTCTTCACGCTCCTCCTTCTTTCTCTGTTTCCGCAGTCGTTGGTTCCCGTAACACCGTGAGACCGCTGCACCATTCGCCGATGATTGCTTTCACCACCGTCGTTTGTACCCCTCTTCTTCCAAGTAAGTGTCTCTTCCTCCTGTTTCTCTGTGTTATAGGTAGCTTTGATGATATTTTTGATACTAGAAACCTATATTTGGAAGTAATGCCCGGTAGACTCATGACTGTGCCCGAGATACTCATAGTTTAGGCACATAATTCATGATATTGCCCGTGATATTCATAGTTTAGGCACATAATTCATGATATTGCCCGTGATATTCATAATTTTAGGCATATAACTCATGATATTGCCCGTGACACTCATGCGTTTGGTCGGCATACTCATGAACTGCCGGGATGTTCATCCTTTTTAGGAAGTATGTAGGGTAGTCTCCTCGCGGTATTCTAGTGTCGGGTAGGTGAAGTCAGGAACTTGGTCGCGTGATTCATGATTCGCCCGAGGCGCTCATGTTACGCTCGTGTTATCCACGATTGATGCGTGGTTGGAGATGGGGCGTCGGTGTTCGGCTTTTAGTTTAGATCTGAGCGTTATGTACTTCTCTCCGCCTCTTGGCGAGCACGCGGATTTGCTATCGAATTCACCGGTTTCCTGTGCTTTGTAGGTAAATGACCGATAATCTGGAATCCTCGAGACATAATAACGTCGAGGAAACAAGTACATAAGAGAATGTTACATTGGTCGACACCATCGATGAACCTACGTTGGACTGGGTGGGCGCCGAGCCCCGGGGAATTGCTTCGGCGTACTGCTGTCGTAGTCGGTGTGCTTATATCTTCGTTGAGCACGACGACACTCATGAAGGTTTTCAAAAGAACTTTAGAATAATGAGACCGACGATTGACGCCCGTATCTGCTTGGAGTTCACCGAGTATGCGTTCCCTATGTACGAGATCGTGTTCAGGGATCTCGGTCTTAGACTGCCCTTTAGTGACTTTCAAGTCGGGGTGTTTAGTCATCTGAATCTGGCCCCCTCGCAGCTCCACCCTAACGCGATCGCCTTCCTCCGGGCGTTCGAGCTGACCTGCCGTTTCCTGAGAATTGGGGCGACGATTCTCCTTTTCTTCAGGGTTTTTCATCTGCAACGTCAGTCTCGAGGAGGCAAACACAGTTGGGTATCCCTGAAGCAGTCGAAGAGGCTGTTCAGGATGTACATGGACTCGGTGAGGGATTTCAAAGATAAATGGTATGTGTTGCAGCCGGCCACCCAAACTGCCCTGGACTCTCTATTCGAATCGAAAACTGTGGTGGTCGACGGGGACAGGGAGCCCCTCGTGGATGCTGAGAGCAGTCCCGCAGTCGGGCGGATCTCCAAGTTCCCGATCCATTGGTGCTCGGGTCATTATGAGCATGGCACCGGGAACTAGCATACCCCTGCGAGGAGCATGAGTGTCGAGGATGAGGAGGCCTATGATGTCCTTTGCAAGTTTGTTGATAGCTTCTTCCTCGCCTGGTGGGTCACGAGGGAAGGGGATGGCATTCTTGATGAGGACGGCTACCCGACGTTCGAGGCGCGCCCCATCAACACCAAGGCGCTCGTTGAATGCCAATCCTACGGGAAGGCCGTAGATCTGATAGGTTTCTCACTTCTGCTCTTATTGTTTTATTCCATTTTTATTGCTTTTTCTCGCTTGTAGCTAACCCGGGTTCGCTCCTTTTTGCAGGTCACATGGCTGAACGTCGAGAGAGGCTGTTGAAGCTGACCCAAGACAAGAAGATAAACAAGAGGCTGGTGAGGGCACCGTAAGCTACAAGGATGGGCCCGCCAGCCAGTTCGGGCGGATATGCGTCCAGTGGGTCCTCGGGCTCTCCCGATGCCGAGCAACCCACCGAGCTGGTTGCCAGGAAGAGGAGTCGGACCGAGAGCAGATCGGAGACTGGTGATGAGCCTGTAGCTGCCCGGGCCTTCGGCTTACCGCCCTGTTTTGCAGAAAAGGATTTCTTCGAGGGGTTTCCTCTAACAGTGAGTGATAACGAGGCCGAGACTATTAAACGACTTGACAAAGAATGTCGGAGGAAACACCTCGCCGCCAGCATGGTCGGGGTGGTGAAGATGGCCGAGATGGCCGTGGTCCTTGCCGGGGAAGGATCAGACTCCTCGGACCGTGTTAGGGAGTTAGAATCAGAGAAGGCTGCTTTTGCTGCCAAATCTCGCAAGTTAAAGGCGGCCCTTGAGCAGTCCGAGGAGATGTTTTGTGAGCAGGCCGACCTGCTGTCGGGGGAGAAGAAAAAGACTGTGAAGGCTGCCGAGGAGAGGGATTGCCTCCAACTTGATAAGGAACGGTTGGAGAGCGACAACCAACGGTTGTCCAAGGAAATCAAGGAGCTAAAGGCCGATATGCTTCCTACTGATGACGAGCCAGAGGAGATAGCCTCTTTGCGCACCCGTTCAGATTTGGTCGCTCGTATCCACCTTCTCGAGTCAGACTGCGGCAATGCCCTAGCCGACGGGTTCGAGGCCGCGGTCAGTCAACTCTCCGTCCTGAATCCGGGCATGAACACCGAGGGCGTCGGGTTCCTATCCCAGATTATTGATAGTCAGGTCGTGCCTCCTCCCGAGTCTCCTGATGTAGGTGCCGGTAGTCTTGGGGGATGTTTAGCATCAAGTTAATGTTTGGGCCTGCGTGCCCGTGTATTTATTTGTTTTTGAGGCCTGCGTGCCCGTGCTAATTCTTGATTTCTTTTGGCCGTTGTGCCATGGTTTGTAACCTTGAACATCGCCGGCCTTCTTGGTCGGTTCATCATTAAACTGTTTTGTGCATGTTTTTCTTTTTGATGGATGTTTATCTTGGCAATAATCTGCTCGTATCCAGGCTAACGCTCGACTGTTATTTTCGTAATGAATATTTTGATGAAGTTTTGTTCTCGAGCGAAGATATCCTTTCGACCCTTCTGATGGTTCAACATACTTCGAAATGCGTCGAATGCGCGGAGTGGGATCCGTGTGTCGAGCGCATGACCCAGATCGGGGTCCTACGCCCGCGGTGTGAACTGCCCATCGCGAGCTGGGTGTTCTGCCCTGTGGGCACTTCGCCAGTGGAGCTCGATCGAGGTGTCCCTTCCGGACATATTCGTTCAGCTTGTTGGGTGAACGATGATGCGTCACTCGGTGGTTGGTAGGTCGGGTCCGTACCTCAACTCGCCTACGTGGTCGAGACTTTTCCCCTTTGTTAGCTAAGGGTGGATGTTCGGCGGCAAAAGTCCATAGTGGTTGAAGACTTTAGCTATAGTACTGTTTTAGCTTAGCAGCATTCCAGGGTCGTGGTATCAGTTCTTCGTTTAACTGCTCGAGGTAATACGCTCTGGTGCCCGTAGCGCTTTGGACGCGGTAGAGTCCCTCCCAGTTTGCGGCCAATTTCCCTTCGCGCGAATCTTTATGGTTTCTTCGTAAGACTAGGTTGCCGATCTGGAACTCGTGTCTGATGACTTTGTGGTCGTGACGCAGGGCTACTCGTTGTTTCAAAGTGGCCTTGCGCAGGGCTTCCCCCGATCGAATTTCCTCGACCAGATCGAGCTCGTCCCTAAGGGCTTCGTCGTTCATTTCCTCATCGAGAGGCATCTCTGTCCGCCTGGAGGGTTCCCTGATTTCTACGGGGATGACGGCCTCGGTGCCGTATGTTAGTCGAAAAGGGGTTTCGCACGTCGTCGAGTGGGGTGTGGTGCGGTAGGCCCATAAGACGCTGTGTAGTTCCTCGACCCACCCCCTTTTTGCTTCGCCTAGCCGATGTTTGAGTCCTCGCAGGATGACCCTGTTGGCGGCCTCGGCTTGCCCGTTGGTCTGGGGATGCTCGACTGAGGTGAAATGTTGTTTGGTCCCGAGTTTGGCAATGAAGCTTCGGAACCCTTGGTCGGTGAATTGGGTGCCGTTGTCTGTGATCAGCGCCTTCGGGATCCCAAATCGAGCGAGGACGTTTCGTTTTTAGAAGCGGGGGATATTGTGCGAGGTGATCTTTGCAAGGGCCTCGGCCTCTATCCACTTCGTGAAGTAATCCACGGCCACAATAAGGAACTTGTTTTGGTACGTCCCTTGTACGAATGGTCCGAGGATATCCATCCCCCACCAGGCAAATGGCCACAGGGATGACAGTATGCTCAGCTCATGAGGGGGAGCGAGATGCATGTCGGCGTGCTTCTGGCACTTGTCGCACCTCTTAACGTGATCTTTGGCGTCCTGTTGCATTGTCGGCCAATAGTACCCCGCCCGTAAAGCCTTCCTTGTCGGGGTCTTACCGCCCATGTGATAGGCGTTAATCCCTTCGTGTACTTCCCGTAATACCTAGGGGACTGTGGATTCGTCGATGCACTTCAAGAGGGGAATAGAGAATCCCTTGCGGTATAGTTTGTGCTCGAGCACCACGTAGGAGCATGCTCTTTGTTTGGTCGCGGTCGCCTCTGTCCGGTCCGAAGGGAGCTCGCCCTTAGTTAGGAAGTTGAACATCGGGGTCATCCAGCACAAAGCGTCTCCGATGGCGTGCACCTCGACAGGGGTCGAGGTTTTTTCGATGCTCGGGCGCGATAGGGATTCTTGTATGACGGATTTGTTCCCTCCCTTCTTTCTTGTGCTTGCGAGCTTCGAAAGTATGTCGGCCCTAGTGTTTTGCTCGCGCGGGACGTGCGATATTTCTGCTCGGTCGAACTTCTTCATGTATTCTCTGACTAAGTTCAGGTATTCAATGAGGTTGTTGTTTTTAGCCTGGTAACTCCCTTGGACATGGGAAGCGATGAGCTGAGAGTCTGTGAAGATTTGTACTTCACGTGCCCCTAGGTCCTCGGCTAGTCTTAGTCCCGCGAGCGGGGCCTCGTACTCTGCTTGGTTGTTTGAAGTCGGAAAGGAGAGGGTGAGTGAGTGCTCGATCACCATGCCCTCCTCGTTTTCCAGGAGGATTCCCGCGCCGCTTCCGGATGAGCTGGATGCTCCGTCGACGAAGATAGTCCACTTGTGCTCTTTTCTTGCAGGGGGGTTGTGAGCGGTCATTTCTGCGATGAAGTCGGCCAGAGCCTGCGCCTTTAGGTATTTCCTGCTCTCGTATTGAATGTCAAACTCAGAGAGTTCCAAGGACCACTTCAACATCCGGCCTGCCATATCAGGTCGACCCAAGAGCTACTTCACTGGCTGGTCAATTCTTACTATGATCGTGTGAGCGAGGAAATAGTGTCTTAGTATCCTCGCCGTGTTGACGAGGGCTAGAGCTACTTTCTCTATTTGTTGGTATCTGACCTCAGGCCCTTGCAGTGCTTTGCTCGTAAAGTAGACGGGTTTTTGTCCGTCGGGCGTCTCGCAAATGAGAGTCGCGCCGACAGCTTTGTCCAAGACCGCCAGGTATATGAACAATGGTTCCCCGGTGGCGGGCCGGGATAGAATGGGCGGTTGGGATAGGCTTTGTTTTAGGTGGAGCAACTCCTGTTCACATTCTTCGGTCCATTCAAAGGCTGCTTCCTTGCGAAGGAGCTTAAAGAAGGGGAGGGCATGCTGAGCGGATCTCGCGACGAAGCGGGATAGCGAGGTGAGCATGTCGTTCATGACTTGTATGGATTTTTTTGATGTGGGTGTCGGGAGGTCGGAGAAGGCTCGACACTTGTTAGGGTTAGCTTTGATTCCTCGTTCTATCAAGTAAAAACCGAGGAATTTCTCTGCCTTGACCCCGAATGTGCACTTCTCAGGGTTGAATCTCATCTTACATTATCTTGCTTGAGCAAAGACTTCTTTGAGGTGAGCTGCATGGTCAGTATCTGCTCGGGATTTGACGATCATGTCGTCCATATACACCTCGAGCATGTCCCCAATTTGGTTGTGGAACACTTTGTTCATCATACGTTGGTATGTTGCCCCTGCGTTTTTTAGACCAAAGGGAATTACGTTGTAGTAATAGTTGCCCGAGCTGGTCATGAAAGCAGTGCAATGCTTGTCGCTCACTGCCATTGGGATTTAGTTATAGCCTGAATAGGCATCCATGAACGACAGTATTTTATAACTGACCGATTTGTCGACCAACATGTCTATGTTCGGTAGAGGAAATGCATCTTTCGGGCATGCCCGATTGAGATCAGTATAATCAACACACATTCGCCATATTCCATTATTTTTGTTGACTAGTACAACAATTGACAGCCAGGTTGGATACCGGGCTTTAGAAATAAAATTTTCCTCTAAGAGGTCTTTTACAACTTTTTCAGCAGCCTCCGTTTTCTCCGGGGACTGCCTACGTCTACGTTGTACTACTGCCCTAGCGGCTGGATCTATGGCGAGGCGGTGACAGGCGACCTCGGGGTCGAGTCCGGGCATCTCTGCAGTGCTCCACGCGAATAGGTCAGCATTCTCGTGCAAGCAGGCTTTGATCTGTTTCCTAGCTAGGTCGGGGAGGCCGGTACCGATCTTCACTCCTTTGCTCGCGTCTTCGCCGAGGGGGAAGAGCTTGAAGTCTTCGTCTGGAATTGGTCGGAGGGGGACTTGCTCGCCGCTGGGAGGCTCATCCTGGTCGAAGCGGGTGTCCAGGGCTATGGAGTCGACCTTTGAGGGAGCTCTCTGCTCTTCTGTCTTGACAGACTCTGTCTCCTCGGGCTCTGGTCGTGTGGTTGCTGGTCTCTTGGAGGGTTTTGTCCCGGTGTCGACCGTGTCGCGTCCCTTGGATGCCCCGTTGAAACATATTCGGGCAGCTGCTAGGTCACCTTGGATGGTGGCGACCCGTGCCCTCTTGGTGTAAAACTTCATCTTCAAGTGGACGGTAGAGGGTACCGCGGTCAGTTCTGCCAATGTTAGCCTTCCCAAAATGCAGTTGTAAAGGGACGGGCAGTCGATGACGAGGAAGCGTACCTTGACCTGCCTGGTCGTCGTGTCCTCGCCAAAGGTAACCATGAGCTCGACGTATCCCCAAGGTTTGGAAGTCGAGCCGTTGAAGCCTTGCAGGTTTGACCCCACATAAGGTGAGAGGTGCGAGTCGTCGAGCTACAGGGTCCGGAATAGTTGACTGTACATTACGTCAACGGAACTTCCTTCGTCGACGAGGACACGATGTACGTCAAAGTTAGCCATTCTCGCTCTTATTAGCAGCGGAATGACCGCGTTGGGGGCTCCTCCGGGGAATTCTTTGAGGTAAAAGGTGATAGGCTCCAATCTACCTTTCACCCTTTCAAAGGTCACCGTCTGAGGAGGTGCAAAGTCGACCAATTCATCCAACTTCCTTTTGGCTGAATTTATGGTCAGGTCGTTGAACCCCCCACCATTGATGACCATGGCAGAGGGAAAGTTCTCCCATCTGCTGTGCGTCGACAGCGGCTCTTGCAAGTGTTCGGGGACGTAAAAGTCCTCGAGTCTGGTGACAGAGAAGGCGGTCTGGATGGGGACCGACTCGTCAGATGGTCGGGCATCTTCTTCCGCTTCCCTTGTCTCACGGGCGTTGCAACAAGGAGCGTCGTTTCGCCGGTACTAGGTGAGCCTCCCCCCTTTTATGAGGGTCTCGATGGCGTCCTTGAGGTGGACACATTCCTCTGTCAGATGACCATGGCTCCTATGGTACTGACAGTATTTGCTCCTGTCTACCCCGGGCTTGGCAGGAGCTGGTCGGATGCGCTTGACTCCACCATCCTTGAAATATGTACTAGCACACTCCGCCAAGATGCGCTCGCGGGAAGCCGTGAGTGGAGTTTACTCTGTGAAACGCCCCGAGGGCCCTCTCTGTTCTCGGACTTCTCAAGGTTTGTCGTCTTTTCTTTTCTCCCTGGTCCGTCGAGGAGGAACGACTTCTTGGCGCGGGTTGCTGCTGGATCCGCGAGTTCTGGGGTCACGAGCTCTGTTGGCCGCTTCCCTTTCCTCTTAGTCCATGTAGGCCCTGTCCTTCTCGAGGAGAGCATCGAACATTCGGGGCGGTTCGATGCCCACTGCTTTTCTGAACTCTGTGCCGGGGAGGAGTCCCCTCTCCAGCAAGTATCTTTTCATGTGGTCCGCACAGGGGACCTGGATGGCTTCACGGTTGAAGCGGTTGATGAATTCTCTCAAGGTTTCATCCTGCCTCTGGATGATAGCCTCGAGCGCCACTTCAGTCTTTGGATGTCGCTGTGACGTGGTGAACGAGCTTATGAATTGGTTTTTCAAGTTTCGCCACGAGGTGATAGACCCCGGGGCAAGACCCTTGTACCAATCTATTGCTGCTTTCCTGAGGGTTGTGAGGAACAACCGACATTTGATGGGTCCCCCAACGTTATGGTAGTGCAGCATAGCTTCGAACCCGTCTATGTGATCGACCGAGTCGGCGACTCCGTCGTATTCCTTCAGGTGAGGGGGTTTCTCCATGCCTGGGGGGATAGGTGCCTCCATGATGGCTTGTGACAGGGGACCGCGGGGGTCGTCCTCGTCACTTAGTTCTGGGGAAAGGGACGGGGACCTGAGGTACTGTCGGGCACGACGACCATGGTCGTGTTGGACGTCCCTCGAGCGGTGCGCTCGTTGGTATGTCCTTCTGTGCCTGTCTCCAGGATGTCCTCATTCTTGCCGTAAAGGGCCGTGGTTGTGCCCTCCGGCTTCGATGATTGGTTCCCTCTCTAAGGGAGGTCGTCTCCCCGATTGTCGGGGTGACGGGCTTCAGGAGGTGTCTCTGTATTGTCTCTGTGGGGGAGACGGGAGACATACCTCTGTTCTTCGAGGAGGTGGGGTCTGAGGCCTCCTGTGTCTCCTCGGGGGTCTGCTGTCGTCCTCTGGCGCCCTCAATCTTTCCCCCTGGGCAAAGATGAGGTAATTGGTCTGGTTGATTGTCGCGAATAGTGCTCTGGTCGTGGCGTCTGCCCCGGCGGGGACAGGGACCTCCTGGAATTGGGCGACTAGATGGTTTGGGGGAGCTGTAATGTCTTCTTCGAGCGGAGGGGGGACTGAAGAAGATGAGGCAGTGGCTCCGTCCCGGTGGCCTGAGGGCCCGGGGATGACGCCCCCGGGGAGTATATTATGGCCGGTGTTGACGGCGTTGTCGATGGGCCCGTTCTTGTCCGCGAGGTTGTTGTTGGCATCGACGACACAGATGTTCTGGTCGTCTCGAATTTGGTCAGCCATGACGGTGGATGATTTTTAGCTTTGGTCTTTGAAAGTTTGTATGACGGGGGAGCTTAGTTTCCCACAGACGGCGCCACTGATCTTACCGGATCAGACTTGGACCGTCACAGCTGGCTCGGAATGAATTTGGATGAAGTGGGGGGGGGGGGGGGGGGGGGGGATACCTGCAAGACACTCTGATGATAAAATGAGAGACGGAATGAGCAGACAAAAGTACCTAGGTGTGTAATGAATGAATACCTGACCCTCTTGAAGTAGAGGGTATTTATAGCCCCAGCGCTGGGCCAAGTTCCCCTCATTGGACTGACCAGAACTGACCCAATAAAGGGACTGCCAGGTTCTACGTGTGTAGTGGGGACCCGCACGTGGTCCCCTTTCTGGATGGTGCTCTGCGAAGAATGAGGAAGAACGAAGACGCGGTCTTTTCGGAGCTTTGAGGATCCCATAACGGTTGGAGTGGACAGAATCTGCCCTACGGGGAGGATGCTCGAGCCAGACTCGAGCTGGAGTTTTCTTAGTCGGGGACGCTGCTCGTTGAGGGTAACGACGGGCATTGCAGCTGTAGTCTGTGGTCGGGCACGTTCGATGATGGCCTGATTGTGAGCACTCCCCGAAGAGCTGCTTGGATTTGGGCCTTTATTTGCACTTTGGGCCAAGGTGGGCCCAGTCCATAACACAATTTATTATCTTTTTTTAAAATAATAAACTATTTTATTTAGGCAATTTTATCTTTTTTCCGTATTATTTTTTTAATTATTTTATTACATTTTAAAAACTAAAGTGTGCATACCATATCAGTAGTCGTGCGGACGTACGGATAATCATTCTAAAATCAGTGCGAACCAACGAGTTATTATACTTTATTTTACATTTCTTTTACAAATAATAAATTTTGTTGGTAAATAATTTTGTTTTTCAAATTTATATTTTTATTATATTTTAAAATATTTATACTGTTGATTAAAATATATTTATATACGGTAGAAAATATTAAAATAATTTATTATCTCTTTTAAAAATAATAAATTATTTTTATTAGACAATTTTATCCTTTTTTCATTTTATTTTCTTATCATTTTATTATTTGTCATTTTTATTTTGTCATTTTTCTTAAGATATAATTTTTTTTAAATATATAAAAAATTGAAATATATTTTATTGATGTAAAATTATTTTGATAAAATAATTATATTTTTTTAAATATGCTTTTCTTTTAAAATAATAATTTATTTGATAAAATAATTTTATTTTTATTAATATTTTAATTATATTTTAAAAATAAAAATGTATGTACAATATTAATTTTCGTGTGACGCACGAATATTTTATTAATTATAATGCTAATTAATTTTTACTAATCTTAGTACATGCCATTGTCCTTATTTCAATATTCCAAAACAACTTCACATTGTCGTTTCCTCAATTTGCTTGTTGTTTAGTTTATTTGTCAAAAAAAAAAAGTGTTTGGTTGATTTAATTGTTCTGCCCCTTGGAAGAAAGGCCAATCAACACAAACTAAAGTTATAACATACATTTATTTTTTGTTTAATTATTTGTAACGAGAGTGTTGAATAAATTTTTCAATAGTTGAATTGTTTCAATGAATTATTGAATAAGATGTTAAATGTAACATGAATTAATTTGTGTTGAAAACATCCAACACGTTGAATGAGAAATGAGTATGAGTCACTTATAATATTTTACAAAATATAATTGATTGTTGTGATTGTTTATATTTTTATCTCACATAAATTATTTGGAGTCAATTATTTTATAGAAAATTAATTTTTATTTATTTTTATTTTCATCAAAATTCATTATTTCTTTTTGTCTATAAATAGAGCATTGGTTCATTTGATTTGGACAAAGAAAAAAAATCTATTTTTTCCCTCTAACTTTTCTATTTAATCTCCAATAAATTATTGTTTGTAGCTCTAAACAGTTTTTTAGTGAAATGAATTCCAACAATAATCCTCTTATAATCAAAAAAGAGAAATATAAAAAAGAAAATAAAAAAAAAAATAGTGGAATAAGGTGTTGAATTTTATTAAACAAAATCATTATAGAGAATAAAAATTGAATAGATGTTGAATTATTAAGTAGAAGAGAGAAGATGATATGGAGTATAAAAAATAAGAAAAATTAATATTAAATAATTTTAACATTGTAGATGGTCTAAGAGAGATGGGCTTCAATGACTTCACTATAGGGTAATTTTGGTGATTTTAGTTTATTTGTTGAATGAAGATATAATTAATATATTATATTTATGAAAGAGAATAAATATTTAACTAAAGTTACCAAAAATCATGGTAACCAAAGTCACTCAAACGTCCCTATGTCCTTTTCATAAAAAAGTATTCTAATCTAGTTGTGCATAAGTGCATAAATAAGTCTACACTTTTTTTTGACATCAACGCCGCATAAGTAAGTATACATACAATGCATACATTTTATTTTTTAATAATTTATCTTTTCTTGATTTCTGTGCAAGAACATTTTCTTTTGTTAACATATATGGTGTGAAAAAAAAGGTGAAGCTAGCATAGCTCTTTGGAAAAATGATTAATACAGTTGTTTTTAAGGCTAAAATATATTTATTGTGTTCAATAAAATAGTGAAATAAGTTGTGATATAATAAAGAGTTAATATCCATTTTATCCTATGCTATATTGTGAGCTTTCTAAAAAAACCTTGTAAAAAAATAATGATTTCATCTCTACATTTCAAGGATTCTTCTTTTTTTAGACCTTGAATGAATTTAGTCAAAAAACAGAATGATGTGACATTGATAACATGACTTTTTTTTACTATTCATTTAAATAATGGTTCACGTGATATTCTTATCATTATTTCAATAATGTTTAGACAAACATTTGATTCAATTCTCACTTTAAATAAAATTTACACATTTTTCAACTTTCAACTTCAAAAGAATGATTTGATGTTCAAAGTTTCCAACCACAAGTTTTTATTAAAATTTATCGGTGGAACAACGATATAAGTGTTAATGCGTGAGACACCTTTAATGAGGAGAGAAAGAGAGAATAATAAAGAAAATAAAGATTTGTATTATTCAAGTGTATAAATAATGATACACACTATGACTATTTATATACGACCCTAATTGGATTTGAGCTAACACAACTTGGATTATATTAAATATTAAATCTAATCAAATCTAATTTAATATTTCAACACACCCCCATAATCCAAGTTGTCGAACATCCTCAAAAATAGTCAATCTGGACTATTCATAATTTCTGTTCTGGACTGGGCCCGACAGGCCCAAAAGCATTGCTAAGGCCCAGTCCAAAGGGACTTACTGAGGACCACGCCGACCAAAGGGTCACAGCCGTGCCCGACAGCCTGATGTCCAACTCGACATCCTGCTGTCCAGCTCCACGTCCTGATGTCCAGCTCCACCTCCTGATGTCCAGCTCGACGTCTTGCCGTCCAGCTCCACGTCCTGATGTCCAGCTCGACACCCTGCTGTCCAGCTCGACATTGCCTCGAGCATCCCAACTAGGGCAGACTCAGTCCACTATTCCCCCAACGAGACTCCGGAAAGACCGCGTCTCCGTCCACCCGCACTTCACGCAGAACATCCAGGAAGGGGACCACGTGCGGGTCCCCACTACCCACGTAGAACCTGACAGTTCCTCCATTGGGCCAAACCTGCCCGGCCCAATGAAGGAACCTTGGCCCAGCGCTGGGGGCTATAAATACCCTCTGCTTCCAGAGGGTCAGGTATTCATCATTCTAACCTCAACTTACTATTATCTGCTCGTACTCCTACTTACTTCAGCATCGGAGTGCCTTGCAGGTACCCCCCCCCCCACCTCGTTCAAAAAAGCTTTCTACTCGGAGCCAGCCGTGACGGTCCATTTTCTGATCAGGTCAGATCAGTGGCGCCGTCTATGGGAACCAGCTTCCCCGTCTAACGAACAATTCTAAGGACCAAAGCTCAATCTAACTACCTGTCATGGCTGATCCAGCTCGCGACGAGCAGCCCGTCCGTGTCGCTGACACTAATAACGGTCCCGCGGACAAGAATGGACACCTCGACAATCCCGGTGATCCCGGCCACAGTGCCATCCCTGTGACAACCGCCCCTGGACCTTCCTCCTACAGGGACGGGGCTACTGCATCATCCTCTACGACTCCTCCAGCACTCGAAGACGACCCGGTAGCTCTCGCTCATCGCAGAGCTGCCCGGTTCTATGAAGTCCCAGTTCCTGCCGGGGCAGATGCCACGACTCAGGCACTGTTCGCGGCCATTAATCAGACAAATTACCTCATCTTCGCCCAAGGAGAAAGATTAAGGGCACTTGAAGATGATCGCCGACCCCCGAGGAGGCATCGGAGGCCACATTCTCCTCCTCCTCGGGTCACGGAAGCTCGACACCCTTCTCCCCCGCGGAGACACTATAGGGAGAAATCCAGGAGTCCTTCTCCCCGGCCAAAGCAGAGGCGGCCCTACTATGAGAGACAACCCGTCATCCCTACCGAAGAACCCAGTCGCGACCCATCAAGGCACGACAAGAGGCACGCCGGAGACAGGCGTGTGACCTTCAACCACCGAGCATCACGCTCGAGGGAATCTCAGCACGATCATCGTGCCAGACATAACTACATGACCCCTTCTCTTTCTCCGGAGAGGAGCGACGAGGATGACCCCCGCGGTCCCCTGTCGCAGGCCATCATGGACGCACCCATCCCCCCGGGCATGGAGAAGCCCCCACACTTGAAGGAGTATGACGAAGTAGCAGACCCGGTCGACCACATTGACGGGTTCGAAGCCATGCTCCACTATCATAATGTCGGGGGGCCCATCAAGTGCCGTCTTTTCCCCACGACTCTCAAGAAGGCGGCCATGGACTGGTATAAAGGACTCGCCCCGGGCTCAATTACGTCATGGCGGAACCTGAAGAACCAGTTCATCAGTTCCTTCACAGCTTCTCGGCGCCATCCGAAGACCGAGGCGGCCCTCGAGGCCATCATCCAAAGACAGGATGAAACCTTGAGGGAATTCATCAACCGCTTCAACCGGGAAGCAATACAGGTCCCCTGCGCGGACCATATGAAAAGATATTTGCTGGAGAGGGGCCTCCTCCCCGGCACAGAATTCAGAAAAGCTGTGGGTATTGAACCACCTCCAACTTTTGATGCCCTCCTCGACAAGGCCCGAGCATACATGGACTACGAGGAGAGAGAAGCTGCCAACAGGGCCCGAGACTCCAGGGCTCGCGCTCCCAACAACAGCAGCAGCTCACAGCAAGACCCTCCTCCCCGACGTACCGGGGAGAAAAGGAAGGAAGATCGACCCCGGGAGGTCCGGGAACAAAGGGGCCCCTCGGGCCGTTTCACCGAGTACACTCCGCTCACGGCTTCCCGCGAGCGTATTTTGGCGGAGTGTGCTAGTACAGATTTCAGAGACGGTGGCGTCAAGCGTCCCCGACCTGCTCCCGCCAAGCCAGGGGCAGACAAAAGTAAATATTGTCAATACCATAAGAGTCATGGTCATTTGACAGAGGACTGCGTCCACCTCAAGGACGCCATTGAAACCCTCATCAAGGGAGGGAGGCTCGCACAGTACAGGCGAAACGACGCTCCCCGTCGTGACGCCCATGAAGCTAAGGAGCCCGAAGACGATGCCCGACCATCAGACGAGTCGGTACCAATCCAGACCGCCTTCTCGGTAACCAGGCCCGAGGATTTCGATGTTCCCGAGCTCCTGCAGGAGCCCCTGACAACACACAGCAGGTGGGAATACTTCCCCTCCGCCATGGTCATCAACGGGGGCGGGTTCAACGACCTCACTATCAATTCAGCCAAGAGGAAGTTGGACGAACTGGTCGACATAGCTCCTCCACAAACTGTGACGTTCGAAAGGGTGAAGGGCAGGTCAGAGCCCATCACCTTCTACCTGGAAGAACTCCCCGGCGGAGCCCCGAACGCGGTCATCCCCTTGCTGATAAGGGCAAAAATGGCCAATTTTGACGTACATCGCATCCTGGTCGACGAAGGGAGTTCCGTCGACGTGATGTACAGCCAGCTGTTCCGGACCTTGCAACTGGACGACTCGCATCTCTCTCCATATGTGGGTTCGGATCTTCAAGGCTTCAACGGCTCGACTTCCAAACCTTGGGGTTATGTCGAGCTCCTGGTGACATTCGGAGAAGGAACGACTACAAGACAGGTTAAGGTCCGCTTCCTCGTCATTGATTGCCCGTCTCTATACAATTGCATCCTGGGGAGACCGACATTGGCGGAGCTGACAGCGGTGCCCTCGACTGTCCATCTAAAAATGAAGTTCTATACCAAAAGGGTAATGGTAGCCACCATCCAGGGAGACCTCGCCGCTGCCCGCAGGTGCTTCAACGCCGCTTCAAAGGGACGGGATACCGTCGACGTGGGGACCAGACCCACCAAGAGGACAAAGCAGGAGCCCGACAGAAAAGCATCCCCCGAGGAAGAAGTCCAGAAGGCTCCACCAAAGGTCGACTCCATAGCCCTCGACGCTCGCTTCGACCAGGACGAGCCATCCAGCAGCGAGCAAATCCCACTCCGACCCATTCCGGACGGTGATTTTGAACTCGTTCCCCTCGGAGCAGACCCGACTAAGGGAGTGAAGATTGGCAAAGACCTCCCCGACTTGGCCAGGAAGCAAATCAAGGCCTGTCTGTGCGAGAACGCTGATCTCTTCGCCTGGAGCGCTGCAGAGATGCCCGGACTCGACCCTGAGGTCGCCTGTCATCACCTCTCCATTGATCCAGCCGCCAAGGCCGTAGTACAACGTAGGTGTAGGCAGTCTCCAGAAAAAACGGAGGCTGCTGAAAAAGCTGTAAAAGACCTCCTAGAGGCAAATTTTATTTCTGAAGCCCGGTACTCCACCTGGCTGTCAAATGTTGTACTTGTTAAAAAGAATAATGGAAAATGGAGAATGTGTGTTGACTATACCGACCTCAACCGGGCTTGCCCGAAGGATGCTTTTCCTCTACCTAACATAGACATGCTGGTCGACAATTCGGCCGGCTACAAGACTTTGTCGTTCATGGACGCCTACTCGGGATATAATCAAATCCCAATGGCTCTGGGCGACAAACGCTGCACGGCGTTCATGACCAGCTCGGGCAACTATTACTACAACGTAATGCCCTTCGGACTAAAGAACGCCGGTGCAACTTACCAACGCATGATGAACAAAGTGTTCAACAAACAGATTGACGACATGCTCGAGGTATACATGGACGACATGATCGTCAAATCCCGAGCAGACACCGATCACGCAGCTCATCTCAAGACAGTCTTCGCCCAAGCAAGACAGTGTAAAATGAGGTTCAACCCCGAGAAGTGCACGTTCGGGGTTAAGGCAGGAAAATTCCTAGGATTCTATCTAACAGAACGAGGGATTGAAGCCAACCCCGACAAATGTCGGGCGTTCTCCGACCTCCCGACACCGACGTCGAAGAAGTCGATACAAATCATGAACGGCATGTTGACGTCACTATCCCGCTTCGTCGCGAAGTCCGCTCAGCACGCCCTTCCCCTCTTCAAGCTCCTTCGAAAGGAAGCAACATTCGAATGGAACGAGGAATGGGAGCACGCACTTCGCCATCTGAAGCAGAGCCTATCTCAACCGCCCGTGCTGTCTCGACCAGACGACGGAGAACCACTGTACTTGTACTTGGCGGTTTCGAATGAAGCCATCAGTGCAGCCCTTGTCCGCGAAACCCCTGACGGGCAGAAACCTGTCTATTTCACGAGCAAAGCCTTACAAGGCCCCGAAAGCAGATATCAACAGATAGAAAAGGTTGCTCTGGCCCTCGTCAACGCTGCGAGGAGGCTCAGACACTACTTTCTAGCCCACACCATCATCGTGCGAACCGATCAGCCGGTGAGGCAACTCCTGGGTCGGCCAGATATGGCGGGCAGGATGCTGAAGTGGTCCTTGGAACTCTCCGAATTCGACATTCAGTACGAGAGCAGGAAGGCCCTGAAAGCACAAGCCTTGGCCGACTTCGTCGCGGAGATGACCACTCACGACCTTCCCCCGGGGAAAGAACACAAGTGGACCATCTTCGTCGACGGAGCCTCCAGCTCTTCCGGTAGCGGCGCAGGGATCCTCCTGGAAAACGAAGAAGGCGTAGTGATCGAGCACTCCTTGGTTCTCTCCTTCCCGACGTCAAATAACCAGGCAGAATATGAAGCCCTGCTCGCGGGACTGAGATTAGCCGAGGACCTAGGAGCCCGCGAGGTTCAAATTTACACCGACTCCCAGCTCGTCGCCTCTCAAGTACAGGGCAGCTACCAGGCCAAAAATGACAACCTCATTGAGTACTTGAACTTAGTCAAAAAACACATGGCAAAGTTCGTACGTGCAGAAATTTCTCATGTTCCCCGCGAGCAAAACACGAGGGCGGATATATTGTCCAAACTCGCGAGCACACGAAAGAAGGGCGGGAATAAATCCGTCATCCAGGAATCTCTGGCACGTCCGAGTATCGAACCACCCTCGACTACGGTCGAGATCCACGCCATCGGGGATGCCACATCTTGGATGACCCCGGTTTATAATTTCCTAACAAAGGGAGAACTCCCGTCGAACCAGGCCGAAGCTGCCATAATCAAGCGACGAGCATGTTCCTATGTTGTTCTCGAGCAGAAACTGTACCGAAGAGGATTCTCCATTCCCCTCCTGAAATGCATCGACGAGTCCGCCATCCCCGACGTACTGCGGGAGATACACGAAGGGATCAACGCCCAGCACATGGGCGGTAAATCCTTGGCAAGGAAAGCCCTCCGAGCAGGATATTACTGGCCGACGATGCAACAGGACGCCAAGGAACACGTGAAAAAATGTGACAAGTGCCAGAAGCACGGGGATATGCACCTCGCCCCCCGCACGAGCTGAACACATTGTCGTCCCCATGGCCGTTCGCCTGGTGGGGCATGGACATCCTCGGGCCCTTCGTGCAAGGAACCTACCAGAACAAATTTTTAATCGTCGCCGTGGATTACTTCACGAAGTGGATCGAGGCCGAGGCACTCGCAAAAATCACCTCGCACAATATCCTCCGTTTCTACAAAAGAAACGTCCTCGCCAGGTTCGGAATTCCACAGGCCCTGGTGACCGACAACGGCACCCAGTTCATTGACCACGGGTTCCGAGACTTCGTCACCAAACTGGGGACAAAACAACATTTCACGTCGGTCGAGCACCCTCAGACCAACGGGCAAGCCGAAGCCGCGAACAGAGTCATCCTCCGAGGGCTCAAACGTCGACTCGGCGAAGCCAAAAGAGGATGGGTCGAGGAGCTCCACAGTGTCTTGTGGGCATACCGCACCACACCACACTCAACGACGGGTGAAACACCATTCCGACTGACGTACGGCACCGAAGTTGTCATCCTGGTCGAAATCATGGAACCATCCCGACGAACGGAGGACCCCCTCGACGAAGAAATGAACGACGAAGCACTAAGAGATGAACTCGACCTAGTCGAGGAAATCCGATCGGGTGCAGCCCTGCGCGAAGCCACCCTAAAACAACGAGTGGCTCTGCGCCACAACGACAAGGTCATCAAGCGCGAGTTCGAAATAGGCAGTCTGGTATTACGCAGAAACCAGAAAGATTCCCGCGAAGGGAAGTTGGCCGCGAACTGGGAAGGACCTTACCGCGTCCACGACACCACGGGTACCGGGGCGTACTACCTCGAGCAATTAGACGGAGAGCCACTACCACGACCCTGGAATGCTGCTAAGCTAAAGCAGTACTACAGTTAGAAACTATCAACACCTGGGACCCTCGACCAGCAGCACCCGCGCTCGGTCAACGAGGAAAAACGTCCAATTTCGTATAAGGCTAAGGTACAAGCCCGACGTACGACCAAAATGGCACAGCATCGCGCGGTAAACAATGACGATCGATAGTGCCCGACGTGGACAGCTATACCGAGCCCCACCGTCGTTGTACCCATAAGGCAGAATACCCAGCTCGCGATGGGCAGTTCACGCCAAGGGCGAATCGTCCCTAACGGGCTCCACGCCCGACTGAGCAACTTCGCTCCGAAATGCCCGACATTCCATCAAGAATAACGGGCCATCTAAAAGGGTCAAAGGGAAATCTCTCCCCTCGAGCACAACACTTAGGTAATTCTGGCCAGCGAAAAAGGGCCGGGCACGCATACAAACAAAGGCGGACAGAATCGCTCGCCAAATCAAAGCCACTTACGGGCACTTCTCGGGCCCATGACTGAGGCTAAAAATTCATGCAAATATACGATTTCAAACAAGGGCAAAAAATCCAAAATGTAAAACAGCATTGATATAAATGCCCGAAGGCGACAAAACAGTAATAAACCGACCAAGAAGGCCGGCGATGTTCATAACGTACAATAAACGGGCACGCAGGCCCAAAGAATACAAATATCAAGGGCACGCAGGCCCGCTATCCTATTCAGACCTCCCCGGAATCATCATTGTCGGCGTTTGGAGAGTCGGGCGGAGGAACGATCACGCCATCCACGATCTGGTGTGTGTGGCCGATACCCTCAGTGACCAGGCCAGGGTTTAGCAAGGAGAGTTGACCGACCGCAGAGTTGAACCCGTCCTCCAGGGCACCGACGCAGTCTACCTCGAGGAGCCGGATGTGGGCGACCAGCTCCACCCGACTCTTCAAAGCTACTATGTCCTCGGGCTCGTCCTCGGCAGGTTGCAGGGCAGCATTCATTTCCTCGACCTGTTTGGCCAAGCGTTCGACTTCGGCCACCAGACGATCCCTGTCTGCCCGAAGAAGCTCCCCTTCCTCGGTCAACTTCCCCGACTTCTCCTTCTCCAGGGTCAACATCTCCCTCTCAGCATCGAGCATCGCAGTCTGCTCTCGGAACATCCCCTTGGAGCGTTCCAGAGCGACCTTCAACTTCCGCGAGCTCGCGGTCAGGGCCGCCTTCTCCTGCTCGAGTTCTTCAACACGGGCAGAATCCCCTCCATCCTCGGATAGCACCAAAGCCATCTCGGCCATTTTTACTAGCCCGTCCATGCTGGCGGCCAGATACGCCTTCCGGTCCTCTTTACTCGTCCTTTTTATGGCTGCAGCTTCGTGGGCAACCACTGTCGGAGGGAATCGCTCGAAAAAGCCCGCCTCCTCGAAGCAAGGGGGGAAGGCGAAAGATTTAACAGCACCGGCGTCCTCGCCAACAGTCGGACCACCTTCCACACGGGTCCTCTTCCTCTGCATCAAAACGGCACTGGGGTCGATCTCCTCGACTTCTGGATCCGACGCGGGCCCCGAGCTTGACGGCAAGTCCACCCTCACCGGCTGAGGAGCATTCGGACTGTGTGGTGGGCCCATCCTCATCGCCTGTGGGGCCTTCACGACCCTCCTGCCTCGCCTCTGGTCGCAGGATAATTTCAAGAGTCTTTCATGTCGACTAGCCATCGTACCTGCACAAAATAAAGGTTAGGTCAGTATCGAGCAAACTTCATGAATAAATGACGAATAAAGAATTTCAAGCAACAAACAACCTAACAGGCGGGCAGCCTGCCTGTACGTCGGGCACTCCACCAGCGCCTTGGTGTCAATCGGACGGGACTCGAACATTGGGTAACCATCTTTGTCCAGGATATCATCCCCTTCCCGCGTAACCCACCGGGCGGGATGGAAACTATCGACAAACCGGCAAAGAGCGTCGTACGCCTGCTCGTCTTCCGAGCACATATCCCCGGCTGCAGTATGATAATAACCGGTCCCATGCTCGTAATGCCGGGACATCCAGTGCACAGGGACTTTAGCTGTACGGCCCAACACAGGGTTCCCATCGTCGCCCAACATCGCCTCCCCGTCTTCGTCGCTCACCGGCTCCTCCTCCTCGAAAAGGGAATTTAAAGCAGAATTGGTAACTGGCCGCACCATGTACCACTTGTCTTTAAACCCCCTCACGGAGTCCATATACATCTTGAAGAGTCTCCTCGATTGCTTCAGGGAGACCCAGCTATGTTTCCCTCCTCGGGACTGGCGCTGCAGGTGAAATATCCGGAAGAAAAGCGGGATGGTCGCCCCGATCCTCAGGTAGCGACACGTCAACTCAAACGCCCGGATGAAGGCGAGAGAGTTTGGATGTAGCTGGGACGGGGCCAGCTCCAGGTGCGTAAAGACCCCGGCCTGGAAATCAGTGAAGGGCAGCCGCAGCCCTAGGTCTTTGAACGCGATCTCATACATCGCGAAGCTGTATTCCGGATAAACCGAGCAAATCCTTGCACGGGATGAAGGGCGCATGACTACGAAGTTCTTCTGGAAGCCGGGCTGGTCTTGACCCTCTTCAATGACAGCGTACGGATGTCGGTCATCCCGGCTGTAGACCGACGCTATTCCCCATGGCTCGACGCCCACCCATTCCATCAAAGGGTCGGTCACGGTATCAATCAGGGTGACCGACTCATTGGCACTCTGTTCTTCACGGTCGCGGCATCCGGAGGAGCTCGGCTCGTCCGCCATGGTTACCTGCAGAGCACGGGAAACCAGTCAGTTGAGCACGAAGCCATACGCTCGACAAATCACGTCGTCCCATGCACGACTACATAAGCCCGTTTTCCACGAATGGTTGCCTCCCCGACATCCTGAACTCGATGTTCTTCCTCAAACCAACTACGCAGTCACTCCCCAAGCATGTCGACCCAGGGTATGAACGTGGCGAGCCACACCATGAAGCCCACGGCCAAGACCATGAACATACCGGGCGCGATCATGAATCAGGCGCCCTGGATCATGAAGACCCCGGGCAGCTCTGATGTTTATCACCTAAAACTATGAATGCGCCGGCCACAAACATGCGTTTGCCGGTCCTAGGCATGAATGTGTCGGGCTAAGCATGAGTTTACCAGGCTAATCCCACGCGCATGGTCCTAAAACATCTACAAACGCCAGAAATCATGCATTCTAAACAGATAAATGAAGAAGATAGATCACTTACTTGGATCAAAGAGTGGGATTTGGCTACGGAATAGAAGAATCTGTGACGGAAAGTCGCAACTGGAGAAAATCTGGAAGAGCAGCAGCAGAGAGAGCACAGAGAGTAGAAACGTATTATGGGGCCCAAGGTTCCTATTTATAGTGATGACGTGGAATACCAAACGTCACCTCGGGCAACCACGGACTCCATCTCCTCGACGTGCTACTCCCAACGCAATGATGACTCTACCCCCATAGGGTGGCGGCACAGTTCCCGAAAGATACCTCGTGTGCTCGACAGACGCGCCCGGTAAGGATCCTCCACGCATCCACCGCCGAAGATGTCTCCGAGCACGACACGAGGAGGCCCTCGAGGGCCCACACCTCTGTCCCGGGCACGAGACCTCAACGAGGGAATAACTTGGGTTCAAGTCATGGCTCCTCGCAAAGGAACCACGACTTGGGGGGCTCCTGTTCTGGACTGGGCCCGACAGGCCCAAAAGCATTGCTAAGGCCCAGTCCAAAGGGACTTACTGAGGACCACGCCGACCAAAGGGTCACAGCCGTGCCCGACAGCCTGATGTCCAGCTCGACATCCTGCTGTCCAGCTCCACGTCCTGATGTCCAGCTCCACCTCCTGATGTCCAGCTCGACGTCTTGCCGTCCAGCTCCACGTCCTGATGTCCAGCTCGACACCCTGCTGTCCAGCTCGACATTGCCTCGAGCATCCCAACTAGGGCAGACTCAGTCCACTATTCCCCCAACGAGACTCCGGAAAGACCGCGTCTCCGTCCACCCGCACTTCACGCAGAACATCCAGGAAGGGGACCACGTGCGGGTCCCCACTACCCACGTAGAACCTGGCAGTTCCTCCATTGGGCCAAACCTGCCCGGCCCAATGAAGGAACCTTGGCCCAGCGCTGGGGGCTATAAATACCCTCTGCTTCCAGAGGGTCAGGTATTCATCATTCTAACCTCAACTTACTATTATCTGCTCGTACTCCTACTTACTTCAGCATCGGAGTGCCTTGCAGGTACCCCCCCCCCCCCCCCCACCTCGTTCAAAAAAGCTTTCTGCTCGGAGCCAGCCGTGACGGTCCATTTTCTGATCAGGTCAGATCAATTTCTTTCTCAAATTCAGGAATCTGTCGACCTTCAATCCTTTGGTGAAAATGTCAGCCAACTGTGCTTCACTTGAGCAATGCCTAACTTCAAGTTCACCTTGATTTACTTTTTCCCTCAAGAAGTGAAACTTTGCTTCAATATGTTTACTTATTCCATGCAGAACTAGATTCTTCGCCAGATTTATGGCTGACTTGTTGTTGATTTGCAATAATAGAGGTTTCTTCACTTTGACAATCATTTCTTCAAGTACATATCTTATCTAAATTGCTTGACATGCAACATAGGATCCTGCTATATATTCAGCTTTACACGATGACAATGCCACCACATGTTGCTTCTTCGAACACCATGAGACTGGGGCACCAAATACTTGAAAGAAATATCTAGTTGTGCTTCTTCGATCTTCCTTATCTCCATACCAATCAATATCTGAAAAACAATTAACTATTGCTTCTTTGCCTTCAGAATCACGTCGAAATAGTATTCCACAATTTATTGAACCCTTCAAATATCGAAGGATTGTTCTTGCAGCCTTCATATGTGACACTCTTGGTTCACCCATATATCTGCTTACTAATCCGACTGTGAAACCTATATCAAATCGAATGTTGCACACATACCTCAGAGATCCCACAATTTGCTTAAACAAAGTTGCATCGACTTTGTCTTCCTCTCCATTCTTCTCCAACTTTACATTTGGTTCGACAAGTGAGGATGCAGGATTCGAATCATCCATTATGAATCTCTTGAGTATCTCTTTGACATACTTTCTTTGATGTAGCACCATACCTTGCTTCGACATTTGAAATTCCATGCCTAGAAAATAAGACAATTTTTCTAGATCCGACATTTCAAATTCCTTCGTCATCAGCTCATTGAACTTCGACAAGTTCTCCAAACTATTTCCAGTTACTAGCAAGTCATCAACATACAAGCAGATGATTATTATATCTTGTGCTACAACCTGAACATAGACACCATACTCTGATTTGCATTTGACAAATCCTAATTCGACTAAGTATGAGTCGATCTTCTTGTTTCATGCCCTAGGTGTCTGCTTGAGGCCATAGAGCGCTTTGTGCAATCTATATACTTTACTCGGTTTCTTCTAAATCACAAACCCAGAAGGTTGTATGACATAAACTTCTTCGTCTAAAGGACCATTCAGAAATACTGATTTCACATCTAGATGGAATGATGACCAGCCTTAGTTGCATGTCAATGCTACTACTAGTCGAACAGTCTCTAATATTGCTACTGGAGCAAATACTTCAGAGTAGTCAAGTCCTGTTCTTTGAAGAAAACCTCGAGCTACTAATCTTGCTTTATGTCTTGGTATTGACCCATCTGCATTGTGTTTCAACTTGAATATCCACTTTACTTCGATAGCTTTTTTATATGCTGGCAATTTGACTAACTCCCATGTGTTGTTTCTTTTGATTTCCTATAACTCTTCGAACATAGCTAACTTCCACTTGTTAATCTTCAAAGCTTCGCTATAGTTGATTGGTTCAACACCTGCAAGTAAAGCAAAATGAACTAATTCTCCACCTAGTGTGATTTCATCATCACCCACCACTTCATAATCATGAAGTCTTATTGGAAGAACTCTATTTCTTTGAGGTCTTTGGCTTGTTTCAACCACAACCTCTTCGACTTCGACTGTGAGGGGAGTGTCAACAACCGTTTCTTCTTTGACTTCGACTGGATTCTCAACAATTCCTTCGACCTCTAATTCATTAGTTTCTTCATCGAAATCAAAGTTCATTAATGATTTGTTAATTGAATTGCTAGAATTCCAATCTCAGGAAGAATTTTCATTAATCACAATATCTCGACTCAACACAATCTTCTCATTAACTGGATTGAATAGTCTGTATACACCAGTTTTATGATATCCTACCAGAATTATAGGTTCACTCTTGTCATCAAGCTTCCTTCTCCTTGCATCAGGAACATACTTGTAACACATAGAGCCAAACACCTTCAAGTGACTTACTGATGGTCGTTTTCCTCTCCATACTTCTTCAGGAACCTTGTTCTTCAATATCTTAGTAGGACACCTATTCAAAATATAAACTGCAGTCGAAACAACTTCTCCCCATAAAGATTTTGGCAAATTCTTTTGCTTTAGCATGCATCTCGCAATATCTAATATGGTTCTATTTCTTCTTTCAGCAATTCCATTATGTTGAGGTGTGTAAGGAGCAGTTACCTCATGATCAACACCATGTTCTGCACATAAATCTTCAAACATCTTGGATGTGTATTCGCCACCTCCATCTGTTCGCAGAACTTTGATCTTCTTTTCACTCTGGTTTTCGACAAGTATCTTGAATCTCTTAAAGATTTCAAATACTCCGTCCTTTCGTTTGATCACATAGATCCACAGCTTTCGACTAAACTCATCGACAAATGAAACAAAATATATGTTTCCACCAATTGTATGTTTTTCGAATGGACCACATACATCTGAATGCACCACTTCGAGAATGTACGATGATCTCATTAACATAGTCGAAACGAAAGAATTTATGGATTGTTTTCCCACTAAACAACCTTCACAAAGTTTTCCAGGCATCTCAAGGCTTGGAATACCAGTAACCATATCTTGAGTAATCAGTTGATTAAGTGATCGAAAATTCAAATGTCCAAACCTCAAGTGCCACAACCAACTATCCTTGTTGTCGACAACAGTTTTCAAGCATTTAACTTATGTCGAACTGATCGTAGTCTTAAATGTCCTATTCTTCGACAATGGAGATTTTAAGACCAAATTTTTCTTTGTGTCGAACAATTTCAAAACTCTATCTTTCATGACAACTGGGAAATCTTTTTCGACTAGTTGTCCAACACTTAGCAAGTTGCATTTCATTCCAGGTACATAGAGCACATCTTTGATCATAGCTTTCCCTCAATTACACATTTGAAATACTATGTTTCCAGTACCTTCTGCTTGCAATGAACTATTATCAGCAAGTTTTACCTTGCTCTTCTTTTACTCGTCAAAATCTGTCAACCAGTCATGTGGTTCGAGCAGCCTGAGTCGAGAAATCAGATATTAGATTCAACATGGTTATCTGCAACTGCAACCATAACCATCATACCACCTTCAGAATCATCTGAACCTTGGCGTGCAAGGTTCGCTCCTTTGTCCTTTCATTTCGATCCCTTGTCTTTTCTGTACCAACAATTCTTGGCCAAGTGTCCCCACTTTTCACAGTTATAACATTGCATAACTTTCTTATCTTCTTTGTCCTTTTGATAGTTTCCTCCTCCCCTTTTCGAGGATTCAGAAGATCTATCTTCGACCTTATTCTTATGGGGATTCGACCAAGACTTGTTGCCGTGAGTCTTGTCGAACTTGCCTTTGAATTTGTTGGAACCACCATCTTTTTTCCATGATTGAGCATGTAGTACCTGTATCGTGTCCTGAACTCCTTTTCTTTCGACAATCCTCATCTCATGCGCCTCCAACGAACCAACCAAATCTTCTACTTTAGTGGTTTCAAGATTGTTGGATTCTTGAATAGCTACGATAACGTGATCAAAGTGAGAGGTCAAAATTCTCATTACCTTCTCAACTATCATCTTATCAGTAATGGTTTCACCACAACCCTTTATGAGATTGACAAGTTTCTGAACCTTCGACAAATATTCGGAAACTTTTTCATCTTCTTCCATCGGCAACACCTCATTTTGTCGATGCAAGGTTTGTAATTTGACAACCTTGACTTTCTCACCTCCTTCAAAATACTTTACCAGAATATCCCATACCTCCTTCGCTGTTTCAGCATGAGAGATTATATCAAAGTTAGCAGCATCGACAGTCGTTTGAATGCAATAATCAACCTTGAAATCTTTCTTCTTGACTTTGTTGTGGACTTTTTTTCTGTTCGTCGGTTGCCTTTGCAGCCAACGCAGGAACACCGTCGGTAACCACTTCTAGGGTTTCATGGAAGCCAAACAAGGATTACATCTATTTTTTTCATTGGATCCAATTTTTACCTTCAATCCTTGGAAGAGAATTCAGAATGCCCTTATCACTAGCCATCTTTGCAGCAGTTGATTTACTTGCCTTAGAAAAACGATCTCTGACGTGAAATTCTTGAAAACTTGATCAAGAACAATAACTGGAAGCTCTGGATACCAATTTGTTAGTGCGTGAGGCACCTTTAGAGAGGAGAGAAAGAGAGAATAATAAAGGAAATAAAGATTTGCATTATTCAAGTGTACAAATAATGATACACACTATGACTATTTATATACAAGCCTAATTGGGCTTCAGCTAACACAACTTGGATTATATTAAATATTAAATCTAATCAAATCTAATTTAATCTAATTTAATATTTCAACAAGGAAATTATAACAAGCATCAAATCTCTAATAGGGTTATTAATTTCACATCTTTTGCTGATATCATTTCTAGAAAGTGGTAGAAAAATCTAATAACATGTATAACTTTTAACATCAGAATGTTTCATCAACTTTTGTATGTTTTTATAGATTCAATTCATACTGATTTTTTCCTACAAATGTGATTAGTATGGTAGACGAAGTTGGATACTCCCAATCTCATCCTGTAAGCAAGAAACCACAAGTTAACTTGATCTTGAAATATCTGGGGTATGAACTTTTACTACCATAATTTTTAATGGCTTTTAGTACTTTCCATGTGTTTTACAACATGTAGTAACAACACAATCTATTGTACCATATGGGAGGAGTACGCTCTAGAATTCTTTGCTTACAAACAAAAACAAATAGATCCCTCTATGCCCACTATTATTGTACTCCAGTACGCAAAGGTTAAGAAAGAAAGTTGTTACTTATTACTTCACTCAACCTATTTTTTGATACTTTTGTGGTATTGGCATACATATCCTTAACGATTTGTGTCTCCTTGTTGGAACATGTCCATGTTTCAATATGTTGAATTTAAAAATTTTTCAAGTCCCACATTGTTAGAATATTTTTTTGGTTGAAAAAACCATTTAGTCCCACATTGCTCATGTGAGAAATATTAACTATCCTACTTCTCTATATAAGGAGTACATATGTTTCATTCCAAAACACACCAAAAACTATTCTATTAGTTTTTCCTTCCTCATTCTCATAACTCTGCGTCTCTCGAATTGTCGAAGCGCCATCTTCTTCCCCTTTCTTTCTACTCGTTGAATTTTCCGAGTATTTTCTTGAATTCTCTTTAGAGAATTATGTTAATTTCTCCTCATTTGAGTTGAGAAATTTTCAAGTTTAATATTTTGGATTCTCTTTGGAGAATTATTTGAATTTCTCTTTGTTAGAGAAATTATTATGAGTGGTCAAATGACCATTATTAATTTCTCTTTGGATAATTATTTGAGTTTCTTTTTGTTTGAGAAATTATTATGATTGGTCTGTATCAGATACTACGAGTGGTGTTGATACCATATTTGAATGGTCTTGTACCATTAGAGGGTGTATTTCTAGACCGATTATCTATCATGCAAGTAGTAATCGTACAATATAGAACTGGGTTGTTTTATCCTGAAGGCAGCGCGATAGTTCGACTGCTTTGCATAATTTTTTGAGCAGTGCCGTGAAATGTCTTAAAGAGAGCGACCTAGTCCGCGACTCAACCTGGTAATTTCTTCGGTGGCAAATATTTCAAAATCCAAAACCAATAATTTTAAGACGTTTCAAACTGCCACGACTACCGAAGAAATTATTGGTTCTTTTGCGGATATTGTCGTTGAGAAATCGTTCATGTTTGAGAGAAGTCACTTTAAACGTTGACAACAAAAGATGAAGTTCTTAATGTTGAAAAAATTTGCTAACGTTTTGATCGATGACACTCTGTTGCTCCTTCTGGATCAATCGAACAAACTAACGGTAGTAAATCTGGAGATTTAGAGGAACACTTAATAGTGTTGAAGTTGAATATGCTGCACAGATTAAAGCAAATGATTTACAGCATAGTAAAGAAATCACCTTATAGAAAGAGAATGAAAATCTCTACAAAATCATATTTTGAATAGATTTGCAGATGATCTGTATGATAATTACAGTTGATGTGATACTGCAAAACAAGATTGAAAGACTCAAAAAGAAGTATGACGTAGAAGCTGAAGCAAAGAAGTATGTTGTTAGCCGCTACTTCAAGTATTAAATGCAAATATGTAAGGTCGATGGAGGCTCAATATTACGAACTTCAAAAGATTGCTTAAAAGATCATCACAAAAGGTATGTGTTTAAATGAACGATTTCAAATTGGTTTTATTATTGACAAACTACCCCCATAGTTTGAATGTTTAAAAAACAAAAAAAAGGAATCTTAGAGACAATATCAAAAAGAAAAAGTCTTGGTTGTTTCAAACAACAAAAAGAAATTCGGTGTAGTTCTGAAGCCATTTGGCAAATGATTAAAGAATTAGAACCACAATATTGCGAACCGAATTAAGAATGGGAATCCTTATATGATCCCAATAGCTCCAACTAGGCAACAACCACCACCTAAAAGAAATGACGTTGGTTTCTCTTTGTTTTAACTATGGAAAATCAAGTCATATGACTAAGAAATGTAGAAGTAATGTTGAACTTCGTGTTGTCCCTAATGCACAGGTCAACCTGACTATGGGCAATTTATTGCTATGGTCATTGAAATCAACATGGTTGATAGATATATTGGTTGGTGAATAGACACTTGTGTCTCTCGTTGTGTTTGTTACAATCGTGTTATGTTTAAACATACACGAATACTAAAGATAAGAAAGTGTTGTTGGGAGATGGTCAAACCACGAATGTTACTGGAATTGTAGATATGGAGCTAAATTTCACCTTCAAAAAGACTTTAATCTTAAAGAACGTTATTCATGTTCCTAAGATTAGAAAGAATATTGTTTCTGGTTTTCTTTTAAATAAGACATGGTTTAGTCAGTCTATTGGGGTAGATTTGTACGCCATTACGAAGAATGAAGTTTATATGTTTAAAATTTTTGTAAAGAATTTGAAAATGATATAATAAGAATTTACAGTGATAGATAGGCTGTGTGATTCTAGTTTATTAATGAATTTTATACATGGAATTGTACATGAAACGACTACACCATACTATCTTGCAATGAATAGTAAAAACAGAAATAAATAATAGAACTCTTACTGAACTTGTTGTTGCAATTATGATGAATTCTGGTGCTGCACCTTACTGGTGGGGGGAAATTTTATTGACTGTTTTCTATGTCCTGAATAGAGTCCCCAAGTAAAAATGTGAGATCTCTCCTTATGAGATGTTAAAGAAAAGACAACCAAACTTGTCTTATTTGAGAACTTGGGGTTGTCTGACTTATGTCAGAATTCTGGATCTGAAACGAGTTAAACTCGTTAGTAGAGCATATGAATGCGTTTTCATTCGGTATGTAGCAAACAGTAAAGCATATAGGTTTTATGACCTAAATGCAAAAGTGATCATAGAATCAACTGATGTTGAATTCTATGAAGATAAATTTCCTTTCAAATTGAGAAATAGTGGGGGCACATAATCGAGTCACATTCATGTGATAAGAAGCACAGAAAGCAACGACAATGTAGAAACAGAACTTCAACGAAGTAAAGGAGTAAGAGTTGCTAAAGACTATATGACTAATTATGCGGCTTATAATGTAGAAGAAGATCCAATGAATCTTCAAGAAGCCTTGTCATCTCTGGATGTTTAGTTATGGCAAGAAGCTATCAATGATGAGATATAATATCTAGAATCTAACAAGACCTGACACTTAGTAGACTTGCCTCCTGGTTGTAAACCAATCGGTTGTAAATGAGTTTTGAAAAAGAAACTAAAACCTGATGGAACTATTGATAAATACAAGGTTTGCCTTGTTTCCAAGGGTTTTAGACAAAGAGAAAATATAGATTTCTTCGACACCTTTTCTCCTGTCACTAGAATTACATCCATTAGGGTACTTATTTCAATAGCTGCTATTTATAACTTAATAGTACACCAAATGGATGTTAAAACAAATTTTTTAAACGGTGACATAGAAGAAGAAATCTATATGAAACAACCGGAAGGGTTTGTGATCTATGGATAAGAAAACAAGGTTTGTAAGTTAGATAAGTCTTTGTGTGGGCTAAAACAAGCTCCAAAGCAATGACATGTAAAGTTTGATAACTTAATGATATTGAATGTGTACAAAGTGAATGAAAGTGACAAATACGTTTATTACAAATTTGAGAATTGTATTTGCACTATCATATGTCTATATGTAGACGATCTACTCATATTTAGATCAAACATTCAGACCATTAATGATATGACATCGTTGTTGTGCAACAACTTTGATATGAAAGACCTCGGAGAAGTGAGTGTGATTCTTGGTATCAAGATCACAAAGTCCGAGTAAGGAATTTCTTTGGATCAATCACAATATGTGAAAAAGATCTTAAAGAAATATAATTACTTTGACAGTAAACTTGTGAGCACACTAAATGATCCAATTGTGAAGCTGTTTAAGAATACTGGTGAAAGTGTTAGATAAACAGAATATGCGAGCATCATTGGAAGTCTTATGTATTCCATTGATTGTACTAAACCTGACATTGCATATGTCGTGGGATTGTTGTGCGGGTTTACTAGTAGACTGAGCAATGAATATTGACAAGCTAGTGAGCGAGTCATACGGTACCTTAAAAGGACCATGAATCTCGGTTTACATTATCATAGATTTCCTATTGTACCTGAAGGATATAATGGTGCAGATTGGAATACCTTATCAGATGATTCTAAAGAAACTAATGGCTATGTATTCAACATAGCTAGATGAGTTGTATCTTGGAAATCAAACAAACATACTATCCTGAGAATATAGCATTAGCGACTGCTAGTGAAGAAGCAAGTTGGTTAAGATTCTTGCTAACTGAGTTTCCCTTATGGGAAAAACATATGTCATTGTGTTGATCCACTGCGATAGTACCGCGGCTATTGCAAAAATTGAGAACCGTTATTATAATGGTAAAAGACGTCAAATAAGAAGAAAGCACAGCACTTTTAGAGATTGTATCTCTAAAGGAGCTGTAAGAGTGGATCATGTACGCACTGATGAAAATTTAGCAGATCCTTTGACGAAAGGATTAGCTAGAGAGAAAGTCTATAATACATCATATAATATGGGACTAATGCCTATAGGAAAATGAGTTGCTCATGATGGTAACCCGACCTAAATGACTGGAGATCCCAAGAAATAGGTTCAATGGGTAATAACAAGTTATGAGTAATATGAGATGATCATGCAAGTAAAGCATGAATCCTGAAGTAATAAGAGGATGAGATAATAGAAACTCTTAATGAGATCTATACTCTGTATGAGGGAGTACCTAGGCTACAGGAGTACTCTTGATAGACTCACCTATGTAATTGTGGAACTTAGGCCAGTTCCTATGGAATTTCGAGGCAGAATTCCTAGAGCCTTCATTAAACTGGGATACACGTGCAGGGCCATTAAAGCACGGACTATTAGAATACACCTTAAGAAAAGGTTGTGTGCGGGTTTGATGTCTGAGATAGAGTTCAAGACATTTGTGTCACTCTTGTTGAATTGGAATCCTACTTGTTATGCAAAGGTTCAAGTCGTAGACACCTTTGTTTATGCACAATCTTAGAAACGTTTGACGTTACTTCTAAAATCAATTTTTTAAATTCAAGTGGGGGATTGTTGGAACATGTCCATGTTTCAATATGTTGAATTAAATTTTTTTTCAAGTCCCACATTGTTAGAATATTTTTTTGGTTGAAAAAACCATTTAGTCCCACATTGCTCATGTGAGAAATATTAACTATCCTACTTCTCTATATAAGGAGTGTATATGTTTCATTCCAAAACACACCAAAAACTATTCTATTAGTTTTTCCTTCCTCATTCTCATAACTCTGCGTCTCTCGAATTGTCGAAGCGCCATCTTCTTCCCCTTTCTTTCTACTCGTTGAATTTTCCGAGTATTTTCTTGAATTCTCTTTAGAGAATTATGTTAATTTCTCCTCATTTGAGTTGAGAAATTTTCAAGTTTAATATTTTGGATTCTCTTTGGAGAATTATTTGAATTTCTCTTTGTTAGAGAAATTATTATGAGTGGTCAAATGACCATTATTAATTTCTCTTTGGAGAATTATTTGAGTTTCTTTTTGTTTGAGAAATTATTATGACTGGTCTTTGTATCAGATACTACGAGTGATGTTGATACCATATTTGAATGGTCTTGTACCATAAGAGGGTGTATTTCTAGACCGATTATCTATCATGCAAATAGTAATCGTACAGTATAGAACTGAGCTGTTTTATCCTGGAGGCGGCGCGATAGTTTGACTGCTTTGCATAATTTTTTGAGCAATGCCGCGAAACGTCTTAAAGAGAGCGACCTAGTCCGCGACTCAACCTGATAATTTCTTCGGTGGCAAATATTTCAAAATCCAAAACCAACAATCCTTCATCACTATGTTTGTAAGGAAATACCCTCTTATTATGACAAACACATATAATATTACCAAAATGCATATCAACAAGGATTTGCCTCATATCACAGATTTCCGATCCAGGTATCATAGGTACAATATAATTATGATGGAATCATCAAATATGAACATTATAAGTGTTTAATATTATGACATGTTAATGTTTTTTCCTGAATTTTAGGTTGCCTAAGGACTTTATGATTGGGAGTTCAAGACAAGTAAAGAGCATACATTCCCAAGTATGGTCACAAAACTCGTCAGAATCTCGGCTCACTCCTTATGAAAAATTTATGTCCAAAGAATATTAAGTTTATGCTATTCGCATTACCAAATTACCTGACGTATGTCTAAGTGCATTTATATTAGTTTTTATTTGTGTTTGTTAGGATGAATTTTTAATCAATTCTTCGTTCATGTTGCTCTTCAGATTACTTTGTGCATAACCGTTGCAAGAACTGACAAACTACTCGCTTCTCCATTCGGTTGGTATTACAAAGCTTTCCACCAATGTCCTAAGGTTTTCAAGGGAGTTACTCCACCCTTTTTTTGTGCTGATGGCCATCCGACAGAAGCTGAAATTCGGAGGTATCCTTTTTCTTATACTTCTTAAGACATGAAACTTCCTTATTATGCTGAATATTTATGTTTATTTTACTTACTATTATGATGATTTCTGTCTATTGAACCATGTTGATCCTTATTATATATCTCAACTTTTTGTCCTGAAAATTGAGTTTTATCTTAATGTTTACAATGACATGATTTGTTTTTCGGTCATGATTCCAACCATTTATCAATTGTCCATATTTGATGTTATATGGTACATTTCAGATGCCCAAAATTTGGGCCATAATCATAATCATATTTTGGTTCTTATATTTGCCACTAGTCTATAAACCTTGAACCTAATACGAACAACAAAGAATTATGAGAACTAACTCATCCTATTTTGTATTTCCTGTCAAATTAAGATCCATACAATTCAAATTGTCATTCAATTGCTGATTCAAACTGCACCTACTGTGTTTAAGCGGATCAATCCAAATAGTAGTTCAAGAAAGATTCAGTTTATTGGCTAAACAACACTTTGCAGACTAATTTATGATGGAAGTGAGCGATTTCTGCAATATATAGATTTCCATGATAATGATGTTTTTTTATTAACTTTCAACCATTTAAAAATACAATTCGTTTGTATTTATTGTACTGAATTTGCACATATTTGATTGTTCTACATTATGCCTTGGGATAACAACAACCTGCAGAAAGAAAAACAAACTTGGCACCTGTCCACTACCTGACATTCATGCTTGCGCAGTACCATAGCTATCTCCTTTGCAACCATTTTCGTCTGTTGTAATACATTCATTTATATTTTTAAAAAAATATTTCTTCCCTTTAGCCTACAGAGCTTACACTAATATAGTACATTTTAATTGTAGACTTTTTGAATTTTTGTTTGGAATAAGTAGGTATTAAATTTTTTTTCCGCAAATAATTTTGTTTCGAAGAAAATTACGCAAATAATCATGTTTCAGAAAACTTTTTTGAACCAACACAGTTGACACTACAAAAAAAGAAGCTTATTTGCCACGTGAAAATCACGTGGCAAACATCAAAATCACATGGCAAAACAAAAATAGCGACGTGGAGACATATGTCGCTGGGGAGCCAGTAGCGACGTGATTCCCATGTCACAAAGTTGTGACGTGGTATTCACGTCGCAAAAGCTTTGTTTTAGGGAATATACAATCCGACATACAGCAGCTTTAGTTGCGACGTGAGAATCATTTCACTAATTTGTGACATGATTCCCACGTCGCTACAGGTGACGTTTTTATTTTTTTAAAAATTGTTTAGTAATTATTTTTTATATTAATTAATTTATGTAATAAAATTTAAATAATAAAATTTATATAATAAAATTTAAATAATAAAATTTATATAATAAAATTTATATAATAAAATTTAAATAATAAAATTTATATAATAAAATTTATATATTAAAATTATTAGAATAATAGTATTTTATTATATATTCGAATAATAGAATTTTATAAAATAAAGTCATATAATAAAATGTTATATAATTTAATAATTTAAAATGATAAAAATAAATATCTTACATAAATGCAAATTTAAAAACGAAATAAATAAAATGTTTTCACGGGGCATCTTCGCCCGGATAATTATCAAGATCAAAATCATCAATTCCGTCATCATCCGGCTGTATCAGGAACATTTTGATTTCCACCACCTTGCATAAACCGTCTCATCTGCTCCTCCATATCAGATTGTATCTTCCGCTTGATCGCTGCTCCTGCTCTTGCCTCATTGTCGTCATTTGGGCCTCCATTTCGCGTCTCACTTCACTTGCCGTCAATTGTCTTACTGTTTCAAGTTGATCCTGTGTCAGATTCGGTTGACGTGACCCTCCCTCTCCATCTTTAAGTCGTTGAAACAGATTACGACCACCAACTCTCAAGCCGGCAGCCAAATTTCCTCCCGCAAAAAAGCAACCATTAGGCCCTTTTCCATTAACAACCTCATTCCAAATATAGAAATCAACATCACCATTAAGCGGCTCCCCTTCTGCTGGCCTATATTGAGGATTGTGTTCCAGAAAACGTGCAAGCAATGTCTGATAATCATCCTACACATATATTAAATAATAAAATTAAAAAAAATTACATATATATATATATATATATATATATATATATATATATATATATATATATATATATATATATATATATATATATATATATATATATATTAAATTTATGCTAAATTAAAACATTTATATATTAAATTATACTAAATTCAAATATATTAAAAATTTGTCACGTGATTTTCACAAATCAACTTATGAATTGTCACGTGATTTTCACGTGGCAATGTATCAGTTGCCACATGAAAATCAGTCACGTGGCAATTTATCAGTTGCCACATGATAATCACGCCACAACTTATAGATTGCCACGTGAAAATAACGTCACTATTTTTGTTATTAACTTAAAAAAACATAAATTAAATTACTTACAAAAGCTCTCTTTGTGCGCTCGTCGACAAAACCTCCCGATTTCTTTGTCCGAGTCCTCGTAATCAACTCAATGATCAATGATGGTCTCCCCATCTCCTTAGTCTAAACAATAAAGTTAAAAATAATTAGTAAAAAATATTATGAATAAAAATATATATAACTTAAAAAATTAGTAATATTTACCATCCGCCGGACATGCTCTGCAGTGCTAATACTTCCAACAGTATTGACACATCCCCCTTTCGGATGCCCTCATCTTCTTAAAATTTTCGGATTTGGCCTTGAATTCTGGCGAACCCCAATATGTACGAAGTTCGCCAAAAACCTCTACGCCTATCCAGTTAGAACGGATACCATGCAGCTCATAATTCTCCCTAACCCGCCGCATTATATCAGAAAATCTTCTAGAAGTTCTGCTATAATAAATTTTTTCCATAATTTTCTCATTCAACGGATCCCACACACATTTTTCCTGCAATGTTATATGACATTAAAATAAAAAGTTAAGTAATTATCATTAAAATGTGACTTAAATAACAATACTAAAAAAATATATTAAATTTACAACTTAAATAAATAACAATACCTTAAATTTTTTAAACCATTCTTCTTTATTTGTAACCTCGCCAAAGTTCCTCCAAAATGATTTATACATCTGCTGGATTATATAATTAATAACCTTAGCAGCAGTCCGACTCGGCGCGAAACTAAACAACAAGATTTTGAATAAACAATATTAATTATAAATTTATACAAAATATTAAAATGAATATGTACTTAAATAAAAGTTTATATAAGAAACTTACTTGCTTCCTTCGGGCCAAATCCAAAACCTCTCGTCAATGACATGAATCTCACTCGGATCATCTCTCTCACGAAGATCAGCTCCATCTATATCATCAGCTACCATATCTGCATCACCGTCAGCCTGTGTAGGACGTGGGGTGCTGGATCCTGCAGCCTGTGTGGGATGTGGGGTGCGTGATCCTCCGGTTCGTCTAGGACGTGGGGCGCGGGTTCCTCCAGCCTGTGTGGGACGGGGACTGGGGGATCGTCCAGCCTGTGTCGGACGTGGACTGCTGGGTCCTCCAATGTGTGTGGAGTGTGGGGTGCTGGACCCTCCCGCCTGCTGGAAGGATGAAGACATTTGGAATGATGAGGGGACACCAGTCTGTAGAAATGGAAAACTGGGTCCTCCCCCCGTCTGCTGGAATGATGAGGGGACACCAGTCTGCTGGAAAGATGAAGGCACCTGGGTCGGTGGGAAAGGGAAACTAGATCCTCCCGCATGCTGGAAGGAAGATGGCATCTGAGTCGGTGGGAAAGGAACACTAGATCCTCCCGCCTGCTGGAAGGATGACGGCATCTGGGTCGGTGGGAAAGGGAAACTAGATCCTCCCGCATGCTGGAAGGAAGACGGCATCTGAGTCTGTGGGAAAAGGAAACCGGGGCCTCCAGGTGGCACAAAAGATGCAGGTACCCCAGACGGGAATGTATGGGAGGAGAGTAATGGGACAAAACCCTGAGTACTGGCCAGGGACATAGGATCAACCTGACTCTGAGGGGGTGGGCACATGGTTGAGTGAGGAGACTCACATGTTACTACCCTCGGACGCTGAGACTTCTTACCGCTATCCTTATTCTTCGGTGGCATTTTACCTAGTTATATATATTTTCATAAACAAAGATAATAAAGTCATTGACATAAATATATATTCATTGACAAATTCAATATATACATGTTCAATAGATATTCATTAATATTACATTAAGTGATTAATTAATCTAAATCTTCATGCTCGTTATCCATATCATGTTCATCATCCGATGTAATATTGTCCTCGGATTCAAACTCTTCATCATTGTCTTCATCCACATTATTATCAACCAACAATATAGACGCATCAACTTGAAGTCCCTCAACAGTTGTATCAGACAAAGTTGTAATGTCTTCAGCTGCAACCACATCATTAATCTGTTCAACGTCATCAACTTGGTAGGCATCATCTTCCACTAGATCTCCAGTTTCAATATGACCTAGCGGTTTTGTTTTTATTACAACACACCATCCTCTTTTACGTATTACAAATGAAGGATAAGGAACATAATAAACTTGCCTAACAATATGTGACATTATGAAAGGGTCATATTCTTTGTATCTCCGGTTCATTTGAATCTCGACAGAACCATATGACTTGTCTATCTTTGTGCCTCTAGTTGGATCATATCATTCACAATAAAACAAGACAACTTTATTTTCCGTGTCCAAGTAATTGTATACCAACTCGTAGATATGTTTAACAAATCCATAGAAGCCGTCTTCACCTCCATCTATAACTCCTTTTACAAAAACACCACTATTTATGGTTTTTTTCCCTTCGGTCCATGCCTCAGTGTGAAATTTATATCCGTTCATGAAGTATGTGTGCCAATCATTTGCGCTTTGGATAGGGCCTTCTGCCAAGTTTCTCAAATGGAGTATTTCTGGAGTTAGTGCAAGAACGCTAGACAATGTTTGCTTGAACCATGAGGGAAATTGAGCATGAATGACACCTGATGTTGACTGTACCCCGGTACTATGAAAATAGGCATTGTTAAATTCCCTACAAAACACACACCATAAGTTTAATAAGTTTGGTATACACAAACCATAAGTTTAAAAAGTTTTGGTAAACTTACTCAAGATATGGTTTAACTTCAACGCAGTTGATCAAGACATGGACATGTGCAGATTGCATTTCTTTTTGGGTCAACCAATGCACACCCTTCTTTCCAGAAGGTCGACCTGGAAGCGCAAATACTGATAAGGTGAATTGACTCCTCTGATTGACATTTACAGGATTCCGTATGATTCTAGAAGTTAACATCAAGTGATTGAAATAGTGACTGCAAAAATGTGATGTTTCCCGATGCAAGTAATGTGCACATATAGATCCTTCTACTCTAGCTTTATTTTTCACCGATCTCTTTGAATCACCCATGAACCTTTCAAACGGATACATCCACCTATATTGAACAGGTCCACCAAGATAAGCTTCATATGCAAGATGCACAGGTAAATGTTCCATGGAGTCAAAGAAACCAGGCGGAAATACTTGTTCCAACTTACAAAGAATGAGTGCAATGTTTTGGTCCAACTTAATGATGTCTTCCACTTTTAAAGCTGACGCACAAATATCTCTAAAAAATTGACTAATTTCAGTTAGTGGGTCAAGAACATGTTTGGGTAGCGATCCAAATGCAATTGGTAGCAACTGTTCCATAAAAATGTGACAATCATGACTTTTCATACCATGTAATTTTCCAGTGTTAGGGTCAGCACACCTTGCTAAATTTGATGAATACCCATCGGGCATTCTCAATTCTTTTAACCATCGACAAACCGCTTTAGCTTCTTGGGAAGTTAGACTGAAACAAGCCTTGGGTTTTAATAATTTTCCATTCGGTTGAGGCTTCAACTCCAACTCTCTTAGATTACACCAAATTCCCATGTCTTGTCTGTCCTTCTCATTATCTTTTGTTTTTCCTATCACATCCATCACTGTGTTAAATACATTATCAAAAAAATTCTTCTCAATATGCATAACATCAAGATTATGGCGCAACAAATTATCTTTCCAATACGGAAGATCCCAAAATATACTTCTTTTTGTCCAATTGTGGGTGACGCCGTATCCTTCAATTCGACATGCTTTGCCAGTATCTGTAAATTTTGGTAGTTCACATACTTGGTTCCATATAACCCCTGGTGGCAATCGAGGCGGAGGCAAATCTTTCTCTCGTACATCTTTTTTAAAATTTGTCTTGTTTCTTCTATATGGATGATTTGCTGATAGGAATCTGCGGTGACAGTCAAACCATGAGCTTTTTCCGCCTTTATCCAACGTAAATGCTTTGGTGTATCCCATGCAATGCGGACAACCCATTTTTCCATGTGTACCCCAACCAGACAACATGCCATATGCTGGAAAGTCATTAACCGTCCACATCAAGGCAGCTCGTAATGTGAAGTTCTATTTACGGGATATATCATAAGTCCATTCTCCAATCCACATCTTCTTCAAATCATCAATTAAAGGTTGTAAGTACACATCAATTCCGGCTTTTGGACTGTGCGGGCCTGGAATAACACACGTCAAAAACATGTATGGTTTTGTCATGCACATCTCAGGAGGGAGGTTGTAAGGTGTTACAATAACTGGCCAACAAGAATACACACTTCCTGACGCTTGCACGTATGGGGAAAATCCATCAGAGCATAATCCAAGCCTGACATTTCTAGGTTCTGCAGCAAAATCTGGATGTGTCCGATCAAAGTGCTTCCATGCCTCACCATCAGATGGATGTCGCATAGTGCCAGAACTTGTTTGGTTTGTATGATGCCATGTCATTTGACTTGCACTGTGCATTGAAGCAAACATTCTTTTTAACCTTGGTATTATAGGAAGATAAAACATGGATTTTACTGCTACACGCTTTTGCTTGCTGTTAACGGCTCTACTGCGAACTTGATATCTTGGACTATTACAAAACTTACACTCCTCTAACGATCCATCTTGAGTACCAAACTCATTGTCATAAAACAACATGCAACCGTTAATGCAACAGTCAATCTTTCTTACTTTTAAACCCAACTTCGACACCCACTTCTTTGCATCATAATAACTTGTAGGCAAGTTGTCTTTCGTAGCGGTGGAGTCCAACATCATTTTTGCAAAATGTTCCAGACATTGATCAGAAACATTCCAATTTGACTTGGCGGCCAATAATCTCACACACATTGATAGCTTTGAGTCTGACGACCCCTCAAACAACGACGTATTCATCTCGTTCAATAATTGATAAAACCTTTGCGCTTCCTCATTCGGCAACTCTTCCCCGTCAAAATCTCCAGGTTCATCATATGTCACGTTCACACCAAAAGCATCCTCAACCATGTCACCGATCAAATTAAAGTTCTCATCATACTCCATAACCGGTCGACTACTTGAAGCATGCGTGTTGCTAGTCTCTGGTACATTAACCGGTAGTTATTCACCATTATACGTCCAAACCCAATAATTTTCAATGAATCCCATTCTATGCAGATGACGTGTTACTTCCTCTGGGTCACTAATTATTGGTCTACATTCACATTTAAGACAGGGACACCTAACCCCTCCTTCGCTTCGACAACAATCCTGAGCAAACATCCACTTAATAAACCCATCAACTCCTACTATAAAATTGGGTTTAAGTCCACTTCTTCCTGGATATGTTCTATCGTACATCCAACTACGATAATACCGATAATATTCCATACTGCACATTTATACAATCATTGTCTTTTTCATTAGAAATATTAATCAACTTAATAATATTATTCTTAAACTATTTAATACTATTCTTAAAAATATAAATTTTGCTTTTTTATATATATACTAACATATAAATAAATATTCAAATGTAAAATATATAATTTTTTATTATATAACAATAATATCAAAAAACAATAATATAACATATTTACTTTTTATTATATATACAACAATAATATTAGAAAACAAATAATGTAACATATATACTTTTTATTATATATATAACAATAATATTAAAATAATAATATAATATATATACTCTTTTTTTAATTATATTTTTTTATAAATTCTTATTTTAATATATAATTTTTTTTTCATATCTTTAACATATAAATAAAAAAATAAAACTATTATAATAAATATAATATACATTTTTGTTTTTAAATATGTTATTAAATTTATGTGTTAACATATATATATATATATACATCTATAAAAAATAAGACTTTTAATTTTATGTTTTCTAAAATTTTTTATTTTAATATATATTCAAATTTTTTTTATTTTATACGTATATACTAACAAATTTTTTTTATATGTCTATATAACATGCAATAATATTAATAAATATTAACCTATATATATTAACAATAATATTTCTGTTTAATAATATATTAATATATAAAACATTCTAATTTTCATTTTATTTTAAACATTAACCTATAATACTAATTAACCTAAAACTAAAATTAAGTAAAATATTTTTTTAATTCACATAAACAAAATACATATACTACTAATCTATATAATACATATAAAATATAAAAAAAATGCATAAATACCTCTATATAATTTCTTCACTTAATTTGCTTCTTCTTGTGTAGCTCTTGGTGTTCTTCTTCAAATTTCTCTACAGGTTAAACAAAATACCCTTTTTAATATTTATTACCAGTATAATAAATAATGAACAAATGAAATAAAAATTTATCAAAATATGAATACCTTATTCTTCTTCAATAATTTGGGATGGAGGAAATTTGATTTGGGAATTTGGGTTTGAGAGGAAGAAGAAAGGAAGAAGAAAGGAAGAGGAAAGGAAGAAGAAAGGAAGAGGAAACAAACCACACCAGATGATGTAACAGATGAGAATTTCGTGGAGATGTAAACATCAAGTAGCGACGTGACTGTCACGTCGCAACATTGCCACGTGATACTCACGTCGCTACACACTCAACAGAAATATAATTCACTTTCCCACTCTGCCACCCTGTAATCAATCAACTTTAATTTCCCCCCTTTAATGTAGCGACGTGGCTATCACGTCACTACCAAATTTCAAATTTCCCTCTTCTGTAGCGACGTGTAAGACACGTCGCTGGTTTTTTTACTAAACAACCTTCTCTGACTTGTTTTATTTATCATTAAAATATGTTTGTGACGTGGTTATCACGTCGCAACTGCATTTATTACTCACGTGATAACCACATCGCTAATATATGTCGCTGGGGACCATCTTTCTTGTAGTGTGACCACTACAAGAAAAAGCTTTTCCAGCCACGTGAAGTTGCCACGTGATTTTCATGTGGCTAAATAAAACCAGTTGCGACGTGAAAATCACGTGGCAACGTGTCTTAATAATATAAAACAGCTACATTAAGTGTGTCAGGTACGTTTCCTTGTTAAAAAAAGTAGCGATGTGGGATTCACGTCGCTAATTAAAATATCACAAAATTTAATTCAATCACAACTTCCAACACTGGCGTGTGCAGGCTTTGAAGGAAGAGAAAGCAGTTGTATATTTGTTGCGACGTGAAAATCACGTGGCAATGTTGCGGCGTGATTTTCACGTCGCTACGTGGTTTATATAACTTATGAAAACGTTCCACAACGTTTCTGTTTCTATAACTTCTTCATCTTCAACCTTCACAAAAAATTTTCTTCCCCACTCTTCAACCATATCCATTTTCTTCCCCAAAATTTTTTCTTCTCCACTCTATAATTCCTACCATCTTCATCCATTTTGTAAGGTAATTTCAATTTCATGTTTTATATACTTTGTTAATAGCTTTTGATGTGTTATTTTGAGTATAAATTTTTTTCAATTTTTCTTTGAAGGACAAGAAGAAGATTGAAGTATAGATTGCAAAAAGGGACAAGAAGATTGAAGGAGTTACAAGATAAAAGGTATGTCTTGAATTTTTTTTTTGAAATTAGTATATTTTCTGATTTTGATTAATTTGCATTAGGTTAAAATTGTTGAATTTATGTTATATATATATATATTTTCTGTATTTGAGTTAAATGTTAGGTTTAATTATTTAGTTTATAATAATTATTAATTATTAATTTGTGATGAAGAATGAGTTTAATTATTTTAGGAGTTTAAGTTTTTTTTTATTTTTAGGAGTTTATAAATTTTTAGTGTTTAAATTAAATTTTTAGGAGTTTAATAAGTTTTTAAATTTTTAGGAGTTTATAAAATTTAGGTGTTTAAATTAAATTTTAAGTGTTTAAAAATAAATAAATATTTTTAGGAATTTATAAATTTTAAGTGTTTAAATTAAATTTTTAGGAGTTTAATTAGTTTTTAAATTTTTAGGAGTTTATAAAATTTAGGTGTTTAAATTAAATTTTAAGTGTTTAAAAATATTTCTAGGAGTTTATAAATATTGTTGAAAGCATATATTTAGCTTTAATTGTATATGTTTATGATTATTATTAAGTTGATTAATTAATATTTCTAATTAAATAGGTTTTGATTATATAAATTTGCAGTAAATGGAATATTATATGTATTATCGTAGTTGGATGTACGATAGACTATATCCAGGAAGACGCGCACTTAAACCCAATTTTATAGACGGGGTTAATGGTTTTATCGCGTGGACGTTTGCCCAGGAACGTTGTCGAAGTGAAGGAGGAGTTAGGTGTCCTTGTCTTAAATGTGGATGTAGATATATAATTAGTGACCCAGAGGAAATAACACGTCATTTGCATAGGAAAGGTTTCATTGAAAATTATTGGGTTTGGACGCATCACGGTGAAACACTGCCGAGTAATGTACCAGAGACTAGCAACACAGATGCTTCAAGTAGTCAACCGGTTATGCAACCACCTATGGAATTTGAAGAAAACTTTAATCTGATAGGTGACATGGTTGGTGATGCTTTTGGTGTTAACGTGATCTATGATCAACCTGAAGACTTTGACGGGGAAGAGTTGCCGAATGAGGAAGCGCAGAGATTTTATCAGTTGTTGAATGAGATGAATACGCCGTTGTTTGAGGGGTCGTCAGACTCAAAGTTATCAATGTGTGTTAGATTATTGTCCGCCAAGTCAAATTGGAATGTTCCTGATCAGTGTTTGGAGCACTTCGCAAAAATGATGTTGGACTCAACTGCAACGAAAGACAATTTGCCTGCGAGTTTCTATGATGCAAAGAAGTTGGTGTCGAAGTTGGGTTTAAGAGTAAGAAAGATTGATTGTTGCACTAATGGTTGTATGTTGTTTTATGACAACGAGTTTGGTACTCAAGATGGATCGTCAGAGGAATGTAAGTTTTGTCATAGTCCAAGATATAAAGTTCGCAATAGAGCCATTAACAGTAACCAAAAACGGGTAGCAGTAAAGTCCATGTTTTATCTTCCGATAATACCAAGGTTAAAAAGAATGTTTTCTTCAATGTACAGTGCAAGTCAAATGACATGGCATCATACAAACAAAACAAGCCCAGGCAATATGCGACACCCATCTGACGGCCATGCATGGAAGCACTTTGATGAGGTACATCCTGATTTTGCCGCTGAACCTAGAAATGTCAGGCTTGGATTATGCTCTGATGGTTTTGCTCCATATGTCCAAGCGTCCGGATAAGCGTATTCTTGTTGGCCAGTTATTGTAACCCCTTACAATCTCCCTCCTGAGATGTGCATGACAAAACCATACATGTTTTTGACGTGCATCATTCCAGGACCGTCGAGTCCAAAAACCGGAATTGATGTGTACTTACAACCTTTAATTGATGATTTGAAGAGGTTGTGGAATAATGGAGAATGGACTTATGATATATCCCGTAAACAAAACTTTTCTATGCGAGTTGCCTTGATGTGGACCATTAACGACTTTCCAGCATATGGCATGTTGTCTGGTTGGGGTACGCATGGTAGAATGGGTTGTCCGCATTGCATGGAATGCACTAAGGCGTTTACATTGGAAAAAGGGGGGGAAAGCTCGTGGTTTGACTGTCACCGCAGATTCCTACCATCAAATCATCCCTTTAGAAAAAACAAGACAAATTTCAAAAAGGACGAACGGGTAACAGATCTGCCTCCGCCTCGACTGGCACCAGTTGCTATGTGGAACCAAGTTTGTGAACTTCCAAAGTTTACAGATACTGGCAAAGCATGTAGAATTGAAGGATATGGGGTCACACATAATTGGACAAAAAGAAGTATATTTTGGGACCTCCCGTATTGGAAAGATAATTTGTTGCGCCATAATCTTGATGTTACGCATATTGAGAAGAATTTTTTTGATAACGTATTTAACACAGTGATGGATGTTAAAGACAGAACAAAAGATAATGTGAAGGCTAGACAAGACATGGAAATTTGGTCTAATCGTAAAGAGTTGGAATTGAAGCCTCAACCAAATGGAAAATTATTTAAACCCAAAGCTTGTTTCAGTCTGACCCCCCAAGAAGCTAAAGCGGTTTGTGGATGGCTAAAAGGTTTGAGAATGCCCGTTTGAAAGGTTCATGGGTGATTCAAAGCGATCAGTGAAAAATAAAGCTAGAGTAGAAGGATCAATATGTGCACATTACTTGCATCGAGAAACTTCACATTTTTGCAGTCACTATTTCAAGCACTTGATGTTAACTTCAAGAATCATAAGGAATCCTGTAAATGTTATCGAAAGAAGTCAGTACACCTTATCAGTCTTCGGGCTTCCAGGTCGTCCCTCTGGAAAGAAGGGTGAGCATTGGTTGACCCAACAAGAAATGCAATCTGCACATGTTCATGTCTTGATCAACTGCATTGAAGTTAAACCATATCTTGAGTAAGTATAATCCAACTTCTTAATTTTATTTACAGTGTGAATATATAAAATTGATTACCTTGAAACTTATAGTGTGTTTCTTTTTAGGGAATTTAACAACGCCTACTTTGAAAGTACCGGTGTACAATCAACATCTGGTGTCATTCATGCCCAATTTCCAACATGGTTCAAGGAGAAATTGTATAGGGTTGTTGCACCGACTCCAGAAATACTCCATTTAAGAAACTTGTCTAATGGCCCTCGTCAAAGTGCAAACAAATGGCACACATACTTCGTGAACGGATATAAATTTCACACTCATGAATGGACTGAAGGGAAAAAAACCATAAATAGTGGCGTATTTGTGAAAGGAGTTACAGATGGTGGTGAAGATGACTTCTATGGTTTTGTTAAACATATCTACGAGTTAGTATACAATTACTTGGACTCGGAAAATAAAGTTGTCTTGTTTTATTGTGAATGGTATGATCCAACTAGAGGCACAAAAATAGATAAGACATATGGTACTGTTGAGATTCAAATGGACCGGAGGTACAAAGAGTACGACCCTTTCATAATGTCAAATATTGTTAGGCAAGTTTATTATGTTCCTTATCTTTAATTTATTGAATGATTTAATGAATATGTATTCATGAGAATTGTGTCTTGTAATTTTACTCAAAGAACCATTTATTGAATGATTTAATGAATATGTATTCATGAGAATATGTATATGTTAACTTGTATTTTCTTTAATTAGGTAAAAATGCCACCCAAAGATAATAAGGGTAAAGGTCCTAGTGATAGTGGTAGGAAGCCCAGGCGTCCAAGGGTAGTAGTATGCCAGTCACCTCACTCAGCCACGTGTCCTCCCCCACAGAGTCAGGTTCATCATATGTCCATGGACAGTACTATGCCATTTACTCCATTACTATCATCTCAGAGTCCTCTTCAGTTCCCATCTAGGAGTACATGTTTTATTAGTCCATCTGGGGCCCCACCTGGTTTACCATTCTAGCAGACACAGGTGCCCTCATCCTTCCAGCAGACACAGGTGCCCTAATCCTTCCAGCAGACACAGGTGCCATCCTTCCAGCAGACACATGTGCCATCCTTCCAGCAGACACAGGTGCCCTCATCCTTCCAGCATAGTTTTCCATTTCCCACACAGATGCCCTCATTCGTGCAGCAGCCTGGAGGATCCAGCACCCCACTTCCTACCCAGATGCCCCCATCCGTCCAGCAGCCTAGAGGATCCACCTCTTCACGACCCACACAGTCTGGTCGCACCCCCACATCCCACACAAAGTCGGACGATGACGATCTTGGTGGGGATGATGATCAGATAGATGGGAGAGATCTTCGAGGGGATGATGATCCGAGTGAGATTCATACCATTGATGGGAGATTTTGGATATGGCCTGAAGGGAACTCGTAAGTTTCTTATTTATTGATTTTTATTTATAAGTACACATTTCCATTTTTAATATAACTTTATATAATTAATTATGCTAATTATTCAATTATTGTTGTTTTAGTTTCGGGCCGAGTCGGACTGCGGCTAAGGTTATCAATTATATAATTCAGCAGAATTATACAACATTTTTGAAGAGTTTTAGAGAAGTTTCCGATAAAGAAGAATGGTTCAAGCAATTTCAGGTATAATTAATTTATTTTTTAAGTTATTTTTATTTAAATGACCTTTTCATTATTGTTATAATTTATCTAACTATTTATTTTAATGTCATACAATATTGCAGGCGAAATGTGTTTGGGATCCCCTGAACCATAACAAAGTAAAAAAAAAAATTATTTTAGGAGGAGTTCAAGACGACTTTCTGACATGCTACGACGTGTTAGAGAGAATTGGCACCTTTTGGGCATTCGTCCCAAATGGATAGGCAAAGAAGTTTTTGAACAACTTCTTAAGTATTGGGAATCAGATGAATTTAAGGCTAAATCTGAAACTGCAAAGAAGATGAGGGCATCTGAAAAAGGAGGTTGCATTAATGCTGTTGGAAGTATTAGTACTGCTGAGCATGCTCGACGCATGGTAATTATTACCACTTTTTAAGGTCATATTTGGATTTATAACATATTATTAATTTAAGTTAATTTTTATATTTAGGCTAAGCGTTTGGGGAGACAACCTTTAATGACGGAGTTGGTTAAGGAGACTCAGACAAAGAAATCGGGAGGATTTACTGACGAGCGCACAAAAAAAGCCCTGGTAAGTAAATTTATGTTTATATTTTTTTAAAGCAATTTTGTGACGTGATTTTCATGTAGCAAATGACATGTTGTGGCGTGAAAATTGAGTGGCAACTGATAAGTTGTGGCGTTAGAATCACGTGGCTATTTATTTTTTATTATTATTTTTATTTCATTTAATTTCATTAATGTTACTTATACATTAAACTTGATTTTTTTATTGTATGTGTAGGAGGATTATCAGGCGTTGCTTATAGAATTTCTGACCCATAATCCTCAGTATACGCCTCTTCCAGAAAAACCGGTTCACCCAGATGTGGATTTCTATATTTGGAGTCAAGTTGTTGGGGGAAAGGGGCCTAACGGGTGTTTTTTTGGTGGTAGAAATTTGGCGGGCACCTTGAGGAGTGGGGATAGAAATCTGTATCAGAGAGCTGCAGACGGTGAAGGAGGGTCACGTCAAACAAATTTGACACCGGATCAGTTAGAACTGGTAAGACAATTGGCTAGACGCGAGTCCGAAGATCGTGAGGCGGCATTGAAGGCCCAAATGGATGCCCGAATGGAGGCAATGAGGGGTGAACATAATAGACAAATTGAGGCAATGGCGAAGAGGCAAGCTGATATGGAGGAGCAAATGCGACAATTTATGCAAGCATTTGGTAGAAATCCCAACAGTGGTGGCCAAAATAATAACCACCAAAATAATGATGACTTTCTTCCCGACATTTCCGACGACGATTCTGCTTATTTTTATTTTTATTTTGTATTTAGTTTTTTATTTGTGTAATATAAATTTATAATGATATGGTATATTTAAAAATATTATAAATTTAAATTTGAGTTTATTAAATTTATAATATTAAGTATATTTATTTATACATTTAGATATATTTAGTTTTGTTTTTGATAATTTGATTAATAATATTGTATTTAATAATTAAATTATAATATTTAATTTATAAATTTAATAAAACAAACAATAATATTAATTATTAAAATATAATTAATATATTTAAAACAGAAAATATATTTTTTTAAAAATAAAACAAGTTGCGGCGTGTTTTTCATGTCACTAATTAGTGACGTGAAAAACACGTCGCTAAAGCTAACGTAACAAAAATTGTAAACCTGCTCTGACCCACTGCTCTGCTCTGCTCTGCTCTGAATTGCTTTTATCCTATACAGTATGTTGCGGCGTGAATTTCACGTGGCAACTTAGTGACATGTTTCTCACGCCGCAACAAGATTGCCACGTGCTATATAGCGACGTGTTCTTTAAGGTGACAAAATTTTGGCAGTGACGTGATTTGGTGGGTAGCGGCGTGGCTTTCACGTGGCAAAACATAACTTATTTTGTAGTGGACGCATACACCTTATTTTAAAGGGGAGGCGACATCTCACTTGGCACCTATGTGTAAAAGGCTTGCCCTAAGCCAAGTGAGATGGCGTCTCAGTGCAAAAGGCAAGCGGTTTTTCGCGTTTTTTATTTTAAATGCGGTACGTTACGTAAACGATATAGGATCAAGAAAATTGACTTTTTATTTACACAATATGATTACACACATAACAATTACATAAAAAAATACACATTAATCAGTGGTCCCCCGAAACCCGGTAATAACCCCCGGTTTCCCATCCCCGTCCTCGCCTTTCCCGTGTTGGGTTTCGTTGCATTTCCTGTTGTGGCAGGGTCGATGGCCCAACGAAGTTAATGCGTTTCAGATCCATGAAATCGGCCAGATCTCCATATCTAGAAGATCCACTTTGGTACAGTCGGTTACCCATACCCTCAAAATTTGGTCGTGTTAGTGGTGGGTGGGGTTCCATGGTTGGTCTGTAGCACTGATCGTCTGAGTACGGGGGTAGAAAGGAAATGGATCTTGGTGTGTTTGGTATTGGGAATGTTGGGTGCTTTGGTGATGTGGTGGTTGATGGTAAGTTGGGTCGGTTGGTTCATAATCTTTGAACAATCTCAGATCAGGGCTAAGGTTAGATGTTGAGAGGCCCATATTGGAATATGTAGAAGACTGGAATTGTGTGTGGTGTATGCGGGTGTATTGGTATTGTGATTGAAATTGTGGTTAGGTGTGAGGCATATGTAGGTATTGGTACTGAGGTGGTGATTATGGTTGGTTGTGGGGCATGTGGGTGTAATTGTATTATGGTGGTGATTGTGGTTCTGTTTCGTCGGGGAGGTTGGTGGGAGGTTGATGTGTATTGAGTTTGTTGTTGGGGAAATGAGGGTTGTGTCCATTGTGTTTGTGGGTCAACCAAATACCTTGGATGAGACACGTGCATTTCTGGGATACTAACCGACCTGTACCAAGCTAAATACTGATCCGTGTGTTGCATATTACCATGGTTGAGGAAAACTGGGAATGGCAAGACATGTCGGTGACGCCTCTGTCACATCTTATACCATTTTGGAGCAAAATCTTTCCAGTTGGTAAGACCCCATTGGGCGTCGACCCTTTTGAGATGTCACTGGGACAAACAAGTTGGATCACAGGGTATCTCTTGATGCATTCTAAATTGCATCTTGACACGGTTGCTGTGGTGCATCTCCATAATATTGAACCGTATGATTGCAGTCTTTGCGCTCTAAATTGCTGCATCCTCGGAGTTTGATTCATGGTCCAAACCCAAATATGGTCTCCAGACAAACTGCGGATAAAATTAAATCAGCTTAATGAAAACGTAATAAATAAATAATTTAAAAGTAGAAAAGTTGAAAGGTATGACGTACATCATCTGGGCCAAGGTGATCCAATAGATTGCGGTATAGAGCGACATTGAATCTTGGATTCTTGCTGTAATCTATACCCCTCACGCAGTACCTAAAGAAATTGAAATATATTTTATTTTTATCATATATTTGGTGAAGAGATGAATAATAATAAATGATATAAGTTGATGACTTACTTTGTTGTGTATGGGAAAACGAATGCGTTGTTGTTGACGGGGTTTAAGGACTCCATTCTCCACTAATCCCAGGCTTGAAGTAAAAAAGTGCAACCATAAAATGTATATTTTTCCTTGATTGCATTTTTACACAATGAACTGTATAGATGGCCTAAAACAACAGAACCCCAACTATACTTTCTAGTTTTTTCGAAGTCTCTAAGTAAATTTAAATACATAAAATTTACACTATTTCTCGTACTTTCGGGAAATAAAAAGGTTCCAAATAGTATCATTATTTGATTTCTAGCTTTTATTACCTTAGCTAGCTCGGAGGAATTTTCATTCAATTCCAGAGTCGTATAATGATTTTTTAGGTCAGTAAGTAGTATACCCTGACCTCTCGCACCACCATCTTCAACCATATCCCTGCCCAACAATTCTTCACACAGAGAATTGAGTTGTTGAACCGACCCGTTAACCGCCTTACCGTCGACAAGGAGACCCAATAACATGTACACGTCATCTAGTGTGATGGTACATTCACCTATTGGTAGATGAAATGTTTGGGTCTCTGGTCTCCACCTTTCCAATATTGCAAGTATGAACTTTGAATCTATCGTTCAGTTAGAGATCTTTATAACGTTTCTAAAACCTGCGTATTCGAGATAGGGTACGATCAACGGGTCGGGAGAAAGGTAGTTGTGTGACCGAATTCTGAATCTTTTAGTATCCTAAGTTAAGAATGTAAAAATTGTAAGAGTCGATAAGATGAATAAAGCATTAATAGAAGTATAAAAAATGTATAAGTATACAAGAAACTTACAAACGCTGCAATATTGTCCCTTGTGCCTCTGTGAGAATCGCCCATTGTGAGAAGAACCATTGTTGAAATTGTTTGAGATTATGAAAGAGTTTGAAATTGTCTGAGATTATGAAAGAGTTTGTAGCAGAGAGTGAGACGATTTTGGATGCAATAGAAGTATGTGAGACTATGTATTTATAGGAAAACTTCTATCACAAAGTAAGTGAGGTGGTTAGTGGGTGCATGCATGCATGATAAGTGTCACTCTTGCAGTGTAGGTGCATGCTAGGTGACAACCTTGGGGAAGGCATCTCTGCATATAACACGATTGGACGTGAAGGGAAGCGCCACTGGGCTTGGCGAATGAGTACAAAAATGAAAGGTGTCGCCATCTGTGTTGGCGAATAAGAGGTGGCATGGGTTACAATGTAGGTGCAGGCTAGATGGAGGCCTTGGAGAAGACATCTTTGCATGCATGTAACACGATTGGACATGAAGGGAGGCGCCATTGAACTTGGAGAATGAGTACAAAAATGAAAGGTGTCGCCATCCCTGTTGGCGAATAAGAGGTGGCATGGGTTGCAGTGTAGGTGCAGGCTAGGTGACAACCTTGGAGAAGGCATCTATGCATGCATGTAACATGATTGGACGTGAAGGGAGACACCATTAGACTTGGCGAATGAGTACAAAAATGAAAGGTGTCGCCATCCCTGTTGGCTAATAAGAGGTGGCATGGGTTGCAGTGTAGGTGCAGACTAGGTGACAGCCTTGGAGAAGGCATCTCTGCATGCATGTAACACGATTGAACATGAAGGGAGGCGCCATTGGACTTGGCGAATGAGTACAAAAATGAAAGGTGTCGCCATCCCTGTTGGCGAATAAGAGGTGGCATGAGTTGCAGTGTAGGTGCAGGCTAGGTGACAGCCTTGGAGAAGACATCTTTGCATGCATGTAACACGACTGGACTTGAATGGAGGTGAATTAGAGGTTGCTTACTGTTGGTTTATTCAAATTCAGTACAACTTATTTAATCCTACATTTATCAAAACACTCCTACACTTAATCACTCAAACACTAGAATATTCAAAAATTCAAGCAATTAACTCAAATACTTCCAACCTTCAAACAATTATACACAATGGCCTCTGCACCCTAATATGTGATCAGTGCACATTTCAACGGTGAGACATACATTTTCCCCATCTCTGGGTTTTTGTTTAGAGACACTGAGAACATCCGATTTTGTTTAAACATGAAAGCCAATTTCTTGTATTTCAAAAAACGATTGGAGGCCAAACTTGGACGAGGTCCCGTGACACAAATATTTTATCTGAATCTGGTTTGTTTTGGTAACAACCAAATAATATTTTATAAGGATGAGGTTTAAGATGACGAGGACCTTCAGAATATGTTTTCCAGTCATGAGTATTCTGGGTATGACTCTATTGAGTTGTACATTATGTTGCGAGAGCCTCAGCTGTCACAAGTGGTTGATCCTCTAGAGACTGAACAAGCAGAAGTAGATGTCGTTGATGAAGAAGAAGAAGATGACGAGTTGGAGGTTGACGACATGGTCAATGATGATTCCGAAGACGATGGGATACCTGGTATACCTTCAAACGAGATCTATACACCACCTCCGCACATGACAAACTTCAACATGGGTGGAGATGAATCATCGTCTGATTTATTTTTCAATCCGTATATACAGTCGGATGAAAACTTAAAAGATAAAGACAAATTTCGTAATAGAGAAGAATGTATCCGAGCCATAAAAAAATTTCACATGCTCAACTCGGTCGATTTTAAGGTAGACCATGTATATCCAGAAAGATACAAGATCAAGTGTATCCACCCGAATTGTATGTTCAAGCCCACTGCATCATACAGATTAAGAGGTGATTGTTGGGTCATAGGTTCTATGTCCATCCACGCGTGTGTCAGTTCTACTCAACCACAGGATCATTAGAAACTAAATTATGATCTCATATGTCAAGAAATCCTACCCCTCGTTAGCAACGATCCATCATTGAAGGTGAAAACCATAATCTCCCACATCACTACGGTATTTAACTATACTCCGTCTTACCAAAAGGCATGGTTATCAAAGACCAAGGCGATTGAAAAGGTATATGGAAACTGGGAGGAGTCATACAAAGAACTTCCTCGCTACCTGAATGCACTTCAGACTTATACTCTGGGTACTGTTTACATTCTGGAAACACTGCCAGCATAGGCCCCAGATGGTATTCAACTCACCGGAAATGGAATATTCAGTCGAGTGTTTTAGGATTTTCAACCTTGCATCACAGGGTTCGCGTCATGCAAACCAATTATACAAATTGATGGGACTTGGTTGTATGGGAAATACAAAGGTATGCTACTGATGGCAGTTGCACAAGATGGCAACAACAACATTTTCCCAATTGCCTTTGCCCTAGTCGAGGGAGAGGCATGTGGTGCTTGGAGCTTCTTTCTCAAAAATCTCTAAACACACGTGGCTCCTCAACCAGATCTCTATTTGATCTCCGGTAGACATGCATCTATTGAAAATGCATACAATAATCCTGCAAATGGTTGACATAACCCTCCTTCTAAGCATGTCTATTGCATTAGACATTTCGTCCAAAATTTCACGAGGGAGATCAAAGACAAAGCTCTTAGGAAAGCCGTTATGAATGCAGGATATGCATTGACACAACCTACGTTCAAATATTATCGCAACGAGACCCATTTGTCAAATCCGGATGCCGATAGGTGGATCGATAACATTCCGGTAGAAAAATAGACTTGGTCATACGACAATGGACAAAGATGGGGCCACATGACAACAAATCTAATTGAATCCATGAACGGGGTATTCAAAGGCATACGAAACCTCCCAGTAACTGCTTTGGTTAAATCAACATATTTTAGGATGGCTTCGTTGTTTGCCAAAAGATGTGAAATATGGAATGCTGTGTTGCAATCTGGACAACTATGGAGTGAAAGCTGCATGAAGTATATTAAGGTAGAAAGTGTCAAAGCCAACACCCATCTGGTTATACAGTTCGACCGACACAACCACAACTTCATTTTCAAAGAGACAATTGACCACAACGAGGGCCTGCCAAGACAAGAGTATAGGGTTATACTACCTTCTCGTTGGTGCGATTGTGGAAAGTTTTAAGCCTTTCGTATGCCTTGCTCTCATGTCATTGCTGCGTGTGCCTATACTCATCAAGACGCACTACAACTTCTGTCTCCCATTTATAAATCTGAAACCTTGCTTAATGTATACAACAACAACTTCCCTTTGGTAGCAAAACCTGATTATTGGCATGCATACGACGGGAAATAGTATGGCACAATGACCAAATGCGAAGGAATAAAAAGGTTCGTACCAAAAGTAAGCGCATCACAACTAAAATAGACTCCCTTGACAAGATGGAAAGAAAGTGTGGTTTATGTCGTCAGGTCGGACATAATCGCAAAAATTGTCCGACTCGGGCTACTGGCTCAACCACAAAAAAATTGTATTACAAAACATCTTTACTTTTTTAAGTTGTAAATATTAGGATTTTTCATTAACAGTATTTGTTACAATAAACCTTGCCTGAACAAGAAATAAAACACGATAAACCGTCTACGAAATTACAACCGTTAAAACAATTTCATCTGACTCATGCATCATCAACATTACGTTGCTGTCTGTTTTGACTTCCTCCAACCAAAAATTAGGTCTTCCTGTCGCAAGTGAGGTTGTTGTTCTTCTTCGCTGGATCCTTCTAATTTGTTCCCCATCCTCGATGTCTCCCTCTAGCCATTGCATCAACTCTCTCTTCAGACGCTCCATGAAGTGAATGTGCCAGAATTTCATTTTTATCAGAGGTTTTGTGGTCGAGAAAATAACGTAATCATCTCTGGTAAAAATTATGGGTGATGTCATGACACAAATAACAGAGAAAAAAATAAGAGGACGGTGCGAAAAAGTGTGAGGAATGACGGAGAAACCGATGAATTATTTATAAAAAATGCATTTTGCCCTAGGAACCAAGTGAAATGGCACCTCCATTCACTTTTAAAGTGCATGCGCCATCTCACTTGGTTAAATGAGAGAGCATGCGCCAAGTGGGATGGCGCCTAGGACAAAATGCTAAGTGCATGCGCCAACTGGGTTGGCTCCTCCCTTGTGGGGTTTTCTGAAACATGGTTATTTGTGTAATTTTCTCCAAAACATGGTTATTTGTGAAATTTTTTAATATCTAATTATTCCAACAAAAAATTCAGACTTTTTCCTAAAGCAACAGGTCATTGTGACTATCTTGTGACTTTGCAATTTTTTTGTATTATTTTTTACTGCTACTAAAACTACACACTGATATGCACTCTTGCTATTCATTTTATCTCACTTCAGATCCATTGTCTACTGCCTAACACATATACGTATATCTTCAACAATGGAGATCAACTCAACAAAAACATCACTTCAAATTTTATGTTGAGGTTAGTCATAAGCTCAGTTCCTAACCGTTTCGATTATACTGCTTTTCACACCTTCATTATTCATATACAATACAAGCTTTTATACAAGCAATTTCATTCATCATCCATCATTCTAATACTACTATTTTTACTAACTCAAAGCATTTTGGCATCTTTGTAATGTTTCTTATATGAAATCTTAGATTGTTTATTGTTTATGTCTGTAACACCAATATATTTGTTACCTCTAATTCCTATAAATAATTTATTTTTTAGGTAATTGGTTACATTTGTTGAATGATATAATCATCATAATGCCTTAATACTCATGTACTGTAATCTACTTATGATTAATATATTGTTCGTGTTTTTTAGGTTACATATTTGTTGCCTTTCCTCTTAATGGATAATAATGATAGGACTACCAATGACACCCATGTTGATTGGTTAGAAAGAGAAGGAGATTAATATTGATTGATGCTGAAGCGGTAAAGCAGCAAGTCAAAGTAAGTATTTTTATAAGGGTGATATATGTTATATCGTATCGTCTCACAAGGATTAGTGAGAGGGAAAAACTATTGTTCAACAGTTTCAATCCTTCTAAGTTTGGAAAAGGTATTTGCGGAAAAAGTGCAGGAAAAGTAAATAAAGCAATAAAGAAAGCGATAAACAATCATCTGCAGCCTAAGAGAATTCATTCTGAAATCGCATTTCACTATACCCGTCAAATACATAAACTTGTTGATCAATTGCACATAACCTAAATCACTCGTCAATACCATCACGTATCGCTCACACTAAGGCTATCTCTAACAAAAGTGAAACATCACCTGTATTGCTCTTGGAGGCGATTTCGCGCGCAACTCAAATAACCCGGATGCATTTCATAACCGATATTCACATGAATATTAAACCTAAATCTATGTCTAGAGTCTAGGACCTAATAAATATTCATTCAAGAGAGAGATTCGGAAAGCATATGTATATGACAAACCAAAACTCCGCGATAAAGCAAATATCAAGAATAAACACCAGTATTAATTTGTAAAAGAGATTTCATACAATCCCATGATCAACAAATGTACATACATAAAGAGTAAAGATATACATACAAAACCTACCATTGGACTAATACATAGGGAAGAAGGAGATGACTAGGAAACTTCTCGCAGTGTCAACACGATCTGAGACAACCCATAGCCAATCGACAAGATCCACCACCCAATGATGTTAGGTAAACCTATAAACTACAGAAAATTGGATTAGAGCTCCTCTCCATGAGGGGAAGAGATGATAAAAACCCTAAAAAAATTGTTTTAGGCTATTTATCCAAAACTGGAAAACGCAGAGCGCGCTAAGCCCTAAAAACCGAGCTTAGCCCCAAAGCGCGCTAAGCCCCAAATTTCGCGCTTAGCCCCAAACTCATTGCCTCTTCTCTAGAATCCACGTTGGGAGCGCGCTAAGCGCGACCTGAAGCCTCTTTATTTCTTGATCTTGACCAAAAATTTCTATGTGGAGCCGTGTCTTCGACACCTTATTCCTCGATGCTCCAAATACGAATAATACCTACAAAAAGACATTAAATCTATCAAACTTGTACATAAATGAATCAAAAACGTAATAATATGCAAAGTATACATATTTACAGACATAGCAGGGAATTATTCAAAGAATATTAACAAAAGAACCGATAAGTGCCACAAATTATATACAAAAAATAACGACATTTTTGCACTTATCAAACTCTCCCCAACTTGTACTTGTTTGTCCTCAAACAAGGCCAAACAACTCAAAGAACAAAAGTAACAAACCAAAGAATCACGAATCAACAAGTTTTTAAAACTGAAAACAAATGTATGGTGCAAACAAAAAACGCACAAGCAAAGTAAATACTTACCACTATACTACAACGATAACATGTAAATGAAATGAATCATAATTACAAAAATCTTTCAAAACATTCTAAAACAAAACAAGCTCAATCATGAATCACGCATAGCAAAAAATCATCAGTAGATGAAAAACACACAAAGGTGAGGACTTTTGACACTCATCCAACAATCTTGCAAACAAAAGACTAAATTATGCATTCATCTAAAAACTCAAATTGAAAATATAAAGACACGAATTACAAGGGCTTTTCAAGGTTGTAATGTGTCTTGATTAACAAACAAGGGATAAGTCATAAAGCTAAACGAAACAAAAACTTGCCCAAACCTAAGGAAGTGATAAACTCACACAAGTTCACACACAAAATTTTAATCAAACTTCTTCATAATCCCAAATTTCACAAACCAATCACATACTTATTAACAGAACATTATTCTATTCTTTTTGTTTTTCTTTTTCAAGACTTTTCTCTTTTTTCTTTATTTTTCTTTTCAATTCTTTTTTCACATTTTTTCTTCTTTTTTTCTTTCTTTTTTCAACCTCATAGCAACTAACATATAAATAAGCAACCATTCTCTCCCCAACTTGAATTCAACCAACATCAAAGTGAATACTCCCTACTTTATAAGGCAAGGTAAAAATTCAAAATATAAATCATAGTTGAGGGTTCAAGAAAACAAAGAATCAATATCCATACAAAAATATTAACTAAACACTCATAGACAAGCATTTAGCAAAAACGACATGGATATCTACAAGAAGTTCAAAGGGGTTACAAATGATCACACACTTACAAGGTGAATTGATTATTTGGCTAGGGTAGTTGTGCTTAAAATAAAACAAAATGTCTTGATTATTTTCATGCTTTCATACAATCAACATAAAATAAAAGATTAAGCATAATAAAATCTAGCTAAAACAAGAATTGTGGCCTCCAGCATATATGAACAATTGAAAACTTTCTCACATTTGGGGGTAAAAGGGAAAATAAAGTGATTTAATAAAAAACAAGTAATGAAAAAAGAATGAATGGTATTGTAATTATACAAATGATAAATTTTCTAAAACATGTTATGCTATAGAAAGCGATAAACAAGTACCTGACGTGTACCAACTTTGAAAACTATCATTACCATACATCTGCAAGTTGAAACAATTAAAATCGAAAAATCACCTCAAAAAATTTCAAGTTACCGGATCAAAATTGGACGATAAACACAACAAAAATTATTAGAAAAAATAATACTAATATTATTTACTACTATAGAGCCTTGGTGAAAGTGGAAGAAATGACGACCAAGTGAAATAAAAAGAGCTCACTGGCACATCACAGCAGAGCGCACTAAGCCCAAAAAACCGGGCTTAGTCCCAAAGCGCGCTAAGCCCCAAATACCGGGCTTAGCCCGCTACACCAGGTGCAGCAAAAAAACAGGACAACAACATGTAGTCCTAAAACCAACATCCACAATCACCTACACTATCTCAATTACACAACTAAACAAAATTTACACACATACACACTTTCTCAAACTTATAAAAGAAAGCTCTTAGAAGTTTAAACAAGTTCAAAAGTGAAGATTTGAGATTTTAGAACAAGTCCAATTTTAACTTGTTTAAACAACAATCAACACACTACTTAACTAACAATATAAAAAACAATAAAACATGTTTGTTTTACATTGTAAGCTCGACGCCTGATATTTACAAACATTTCACATTACTTTGGATGGGCCAAATACTTTCACTCCCGCGCTTAAATCTCTTCAAGCTCTAACAGAAATTAATCACCTAATCACACTTTTGGCAAATGTGAAACAAAACAAGTGTACTATATACAAATGTACAAATCAAGTAAATGTACAAAATATAAAAGTATGGAGAAAATGTACAAATATACAATATATGCATATTTACGAAACTTAGAAATAAAAATTATTGCGATGTAATTAATATCAACACAATCCCTGGCAATGACACCATTTTGTTGCAGCGGCAAGCAAAAAGTAAGTTATTAATTTATCGGGTGATATTTAGGTTATATCGTATGTGTCCACAGAGATTGATTAGAGGGAAAAAATACCGTTCAATAATTTTAATCCTTCTAAGTTTAGATTGGGTTTGTAGGATAAATGCGGAAAAAGTAAATAAAGAAATAAATAAAGGATAAATAATCACCCATAGTCAAGAGAATTTATTCTGGAATTGCATTTCACTCTACCCGTCAAATACTTAAACTCGCCGATCAATTGCACTCAACCTAAATCACTCGTCAGTACCATCACGTATCGCTCACACTAAGACTATTTCTAACGCAAAGTGAGGCATCACATGTATTGCTCTCGGAAGTGATTTCACGCGCAGCTCAAGCAACCCAGATGCATTTCATAATCGATACTCACATGAATATTAAGCCTAAATCTATGTCTAGAGCTAGAGCTTAATAAATATTCATTCAAGAAAGAGATTCAGAAAGCATATGTCTACGATAAACCAAAACTCTGCGATAAAGAAAAAATCAAGAACAAACACCGGTATTAATTTGTAAAAGATATTTCATACAATCCCATGATCAACAAATGTACATAAAAAAGTAAATATATACATACAAAATCAACCATTGGAATGAAACATAGGGAAGAAGGAGATGAATAGAAAACTTCTCGCGGTGTCAACACGATCCGAGACAACTCGTAGCCAATTGACAAGATGTAGCACCAAATGATGTTGCCTAAACTTCTAAACTATAAAGAATTGGATCAGAGCTCCTCCATGAGGAAAAGTGATGATAAAAACCCTAAAAAATTCTGTTTTAAGCTATTTATACAAATTTAAAGACAAAGCGGGAAATTATTCAAAGCATATTAACAAAAGAACAGATAAGTGCCACAAATTATATATACAAAATAACAACATTTTTGCACTTATGAATTGACAAAAAGAATAAGAACATCAGTTGCAACAAAGAAAATATACTGATTGAACAAAACAATCTTTCAGTTTCAAATGCAAGAACTACTCAAAATCTGTGTACACCACTAACAACTGATATTTCAAATGTATGTAATATTGCTCCTTTTAATAGAGAATAGAGATGAGTCTCGTAATGGAGGTTATAAAAGAGGAATATTTGAAATGCAATCAGGATATAATTTATGTATCCGTTTCAATGAAACACTCCCACCTCAAAACATCCCACAAGTTGTTACTCCACCAATGACCTACAATGCAACTACTACATCTACCATACAACAAGTCTCTATCCAAATACCTATTGATCATTCAACTGCAAATCCACCTTACACGGATGTCTCAGTAAGTTCTAATGATGAGAATTCAAATTCAGATTCTGACCACAGTTTAGCAAATCATTTGGATTCTAATGATTCTGACATATCAGAGCCAGATATTGAATCCCATCTGCAAGGTGCATTACATTGTCCTCTTAACTCTACCTTGTTCTATTTAATACAACTATATGCTAATTCAATGTATGGATACATAAATTCCGATATTGGCAACCCTGTATGGGAGTGTCATCACCGCCGCACATGTAAGTGGTATCAAGAACGTTTAGGAAAATAAAAATGGGTACAACTTCCTAAGTGATGAAGTTTGTTTTTCGGAATTCATTTTTTGGGGAAGACAAAAGACCCGAGAGATAAGTGTTACTGTTGGAACAAAATGGCAAGGTATGAAATGTATTGAAAGTTACTTATGTTAACTTTTCCAATAAATATGAGCCCCTACACTTTGCATTTCTTCTGTTTCTAATTTTATATTTTAATATGTTCACTAACTTACACGGTTAAGTTGTGGAATGTGAAGAGTTGACTTGGTTTTATATAATACTATCAATTTTAATTATTTCATTAATCATTATTTTCGATTTCCATTTAAATTATTTTCATGTGTTATCTTTAATAAATGAGATATTTTTTCTATGTTATATAATTTAATTTTTTTCTTTCTAATTTGTATTAAATATTATTTTTTTGATAACCAAATTTAATACTTTATGATGACCAATATCATTTATAAAACGTTTTTTTCTTCTAATTTATTTATTACTCTTTTTCAATAGCGTAATTACAATCTTTATTTTATAATTCTTTATTTTCTAAAAAAATTTAATAATCTTTTACGTATTTACATTTTTCTCCACATGCGTTAAATACACTATTTTTACAATAGTTGTTTTTTATATTATATTTAATATTAAATTTTAAAAATTATTTTTTATACCATGTAACTATTTTATGAAGAATATAATTTTTTTTTATTTTGATGATGTTTTTAACAAATTTCATATTATCTCTCTGAAGACAATTTCGCGTGCAACACCAATAATTATATGAATGTATGGATATCCATTAGTTTTCATAAAAAGTATTTTATTCTATGTACATATATTTTGGAAAAATGATTAATACAATTGTTTTCAAGGCTAAAATATATTTATTGTGTTGATAAAATAGTGAAACAAGAAGTGATATAATAAAGGGTTCATATCCATTTTAGTCCTGTCATAATAAAAGGTTAATTCCTTCCATGCATTTTGAAGATTATTGTTTTTTTAGACCATGAATGAATTTGGTCCAATAAGAGCGTGAAATGGCATTGACAGCGTGACATTTTTTTACTATTTACTCAAGTAATGGTCTACATGTCATTTAAATATTTATTAATATGATAATTAAATTATTGATTTCTTTTTCTAATTACTAAAATAATTAAGAAGGTTTAGGTAGGTTTAGGAAACTTAGGTTTAGGGAATATGATGAGAATGATTCTAGAATGAGATGACATGGTGTTAGTTACAGGTGCACTAAATGTGACAAATTTGGTCATAATTCAAGAAGATGTCAGAGTAAAGAAAAAAAATCTTATGCAGTAAAGAGAAAGGTTTGTGTATTATTTATTTCTGGTTTTTGTTTAATGTTTTGTGAATACTAAATCATGTATTATGGGTTACTAACTTATGATGATTATATTTTGGTGTCTTAGAGAAAAACACCTAGGTCCAAACCTGCTAAGTGTGAATGGATTAGAAATTATCTAATGAATAAGGTAGTTGTAAACTTAATCAAACTAGACAAATAAAAACATAAGATAATGCATATGCCTAGGAAAAGATTAGACAAGAAGGTACTAATGAGTGGTCAGTGTGTTCCTACGTGGAGTATTAACATGATATGACAAGTAAACTACACATTTGATGGTAATTCATTGTTGATCTTAGAAAAAAAACATGTACATGCTATTTTTGGAAACTTGTGTGCGTTCCATGTAGACATCCATAGCTGCCATGAGTTATCAGAAGTTGGATCCATAAACTTTTGTAGATGACTGCTATAGTAGGGAAACATATAATAAGTGTTACTCATATAATGTGAATCCTACTAATGGAATGGATATGTGGCCTAAGGTTGATGTCGAGGATATGCTTCCACCATAATTTTAAAAAGGTCTAGGTAGGCCTAGGAACCTTAGGTTTAGGGAACATGATGAGAATGATTCGAGAATGAGAAGACATGGTGTTAGTTACAGGTGCACTAAGTGTGACAAATTTGGTCATAATTCAAGAAAATGTCAGAGTAAAGAAAAAAAACCTTATGCATTAAAGAGAAAGGTTTGTGTATTATCTATTTCTGGTTTTTGTTTAATGTTTTGTGAATACTAAATCATGTATTATGGGTTACTAACTTATGATGATTATATTTTGGTGTCTTAGAGAAAAACACCTAGGTCCAAACCTGCTACAACTGAAGTTATTGCTCAGCCTACTAATGCAAATGACCATGTGACTGGACCTGCAAATAAACATGTGATTGGACCTACAAATGAAAATGTGATTGGACCTACAAATGAACATGTGACTGATCCTGCAAATGAACATATAATTGATCCTGCTACAATTGACTATTTTGAGGGTGAAATTGATGCATCAATTGAAGAAATTGTGGCCTCAATAGAAACTGAATACCAAACAACTCAATCATCTTAGTTTGTGAATCCAACACCTGCGAATGAAGTTGTTATTGGTACCAACTCTCCAAAAAAGAAACAAAGAGTGGCCTCCAAGAAGAAATTTGTGTCTACCTAAAAGAAGAAATTTGTTTCATAATGTGCTTAGTTGGAACCTTGTATTGATGTTTGTAATGCACATAATGTGCTTAGTTTCTCTTTTGACTATATTTCACATAATGTACTTATTTTGTTCATTTGACTAATGTACACAATGTGCTTGGTTTGGAAATATTGAATTAGTAATGTTGAATGTAATGCACACAAGGTACTCATTTTGAATTATATATAATGCACAATTGCTACTTAATTTATATGAAATTTAGACTTTGCTTCAAAACTGGTACCGATATTATAGTGCATTTCTTGGTTCCAATTAACATTATAATAAGTTCCTTATAGTGCATATTGATTATAACATAAATTGATTCTTATATTAACATTAACATTATTGAGTTTCTTAGTTTCTTATAATGCCGACTGATTATAACATTAACATTATACCAGACTGATATAGACAAAGCATTATAGAAAGCATTTTAGATATTAAAAAACATTTATAGAAAGCATTTCATCTCATTCATAATAAGATATTACAAAGCATTTCTTTGATCTCATTACAAGGCATTCTACATGGTTACAAGGCATTCTACCTAATATATAACATTATAGCGAAAAATATCCAAGATATAACTAGAATGTAAGTGAGTGCATTAATGATCTTTAACTTTAGTTTCTCAATTTTCTTGTTGTTAATTGCCTTCCCAAAATCATGACCGAACTCTTTGCCAAACTCAACTCCATATTTCCTCATATCCACTTTCATGTTTTCACATTTATAGCAACCTCCATCGGACCTAGATTCAACTTGTTTTCCATTAAAGAGTTCGTCATCCCGGTGAAATAGATGACAACCATCATTGTTCTGGAAAAATAATTAAGAAGATAAAGAATTAACAACTTAGAAAACAACGAAATAGAAAAGACGTATGAATGAAGGACATGGAGAAATTTTAACAAACCCCCAGAGTTTGCACTTCCAATATCTTCTTCCTGGGTTTGCACTTGATCTCGAAACATGGATTCTCATTGGAAGCTCGTTCCCACAAATTAGAGCTTTTCTCCCACTAGACATGGCACTTGAACTCACGCTTTCAACTATTGTCTACTCAATGGAGGTACAAACTGAAGAAAATGAACCTTAACTGCGAGGCGAACACGAAACACGATCTCAAGAATCTGAAGCTGGGGATTGAAATGATTTAAAAATGACCTAAGTTTAAACTTTTAATTGTTTTAGTAATTAGAAAAAGAAATTAATAATTTAAATATCCTATTAATAAGTATTTAAATGACATGTGGACCATTACTTAAGTGAATAGTGAAAAAAATGTCACGCTGTCAATGCCACATCACCCTCTTACTTCCAAATTCACTCAAGGTCTAAAAAAAGGGAATCTTCAAAATGTAGGGATGAAATGTGTTTTTTACATGATTTTTTTTCAAAATCTCACAATATTGCAGGGGCGGAAATATGTACTAACCTATAATAAATAAGTGTTAGTGAGAAAAAATTCATTAAGATTTTAAAGTGACACTTATTTTAAAATAGAAAAATATTACAAATGAATTTTTCTTAGTTTAAATAGTCTTTTGGACCCTGTAAGTTGGTGTGCTTTTTATTTTTGTACTTGTATCTTATTTTTCTTGGAAATGATCTCTAAATGTTAAAATCTTTTTTATTTTAGTCCATAAAATTAAAATTTGCAGAAAAATTCGAAGGAAAATCTACAGAAAACCTGCAAATTTTAACTTTAAGGACTAAAATAAAAAGATATTTAACATTCATGGATCATTTCCAAGAAAAATAAGATATATGGACGGAAAAAAAAACACGCCAACTTACATGGACCAAAAGACTATTTAATCCAATTTTCTTTTTATGAATCTCTATCATAATTTTTATTTTATTTTACACGGACTTTTTATTTTTAGTAATTAAGTTAATATTTGCGCAATTTTAAAAAATATAGTTGCACTTTTTTTATTAATTTGAGAAAATTTAAAAAAAAAACAAGAATGACTTTTTTTAAATAGTGTGAAAGGTTTTATTTTTAAGGCATATATAAGAGATTTATACTTGTGGCAAGTATAATACATGGTGCTTGTCTACAATGAGAAACTCAAGATGATCTTTTTTATTTATTTTGATATGTGAAAAAGTGAATGAATCTCCCAACTACACGACTAGAGCATTTTTAAAATTGATTCCCTATTTAGGTGGTTATTACGAGGACCAATTCAACCTCATAATGACACCATGAACTCAGCAACACGACCATGAACTCGGCCATGCAACCCTAGCCTTAACAAGCTATTGCGAGGGAGAAGAGATAATCATCCTCCACAATAAGAGATCTAATTAACCTCATAATGAATTGAATTATTTCCCTAATACATGAGCTAACACATTCTACCATGATCCATACCTCAGAAACATTTGGCCAGGCGAGAATGAGTATTAGGTCAGGGTCGGTTCATGTTCTCGCCACCCTACCCCTCTCGTTTCCCCCATAAGACCATCCATGTTGTATGTGGATCATATGATAAATGTGTCGAATTCTCTAAGGCTCATATGTGATATTCCCGTTCACATCCTTTTAAGCATGAAACCTAGAAGGGCAATGAAATTAAGGAAAAATATATCAATTCATAACTCATCAAACACGAGGCCAAGAAGGGTGATGCTATTAATGTATATTGTCCTAATCCATAACTAATTCAATACGAGTCATGTAAAAGTGAGTCCTTTAAGCACTAGGCCTAGAAGGATGAGTTTATTTTATTGAGTTTATCTAGCTCTAAGTGACATGCCTTTGTTCGCTGAGCAACAAAAGCAATTTTTATAATTATTGTATCCATAAAGACTGATGGTTTCAAAGAACATTCAATAGTTTTTAAGTTTCTAAGCAGAGAAAAGTTTTACATTTTTTTGATGCATGAAAATAAATGACAGAAAGTAAAATGGAGATTTCAGTGTTAAAAGTAAGAAAGCTTGCTAGGAGTATACTTCGTAATTACGTATTTATCATGCATGTCCATAGGTAAGTAATACAGTGATGTATTAAGTTATTAATATTACCACTTGTTGCTCTCATTCGTATCTCTTTTTGGTCTCCGTGCAGTCAGATCCATGCGTTATCTTATAGCTGATATCTCGGTCTATTAACCAATGCAGAACATTAAGTTTCAATGGTTATAAAGTAGCAATACTCGACACCAATTCCACTATAGTATGCGCAAATTTTGAAACTAACCATATCTCTAGGCATTAGTATCCAATAGATGATTATATCAGATCTACTAATGATAAGAACCTTTCGAATGCCAAGTCATACCATAAAAAAGTTGTAGGTAGAAAATCTAAAATACACATTAAGATTAAAGAGTCATCAATATTAAAGATTTAGTAGGATTACATAAAAATCCATGACCTATTTAATACATGAATATAATAACCATATCTAACCCATAACAAAGGTATTTTTAGTAACTCTTATCCATCGTAGCCGTTGGTAGTCGTGTGAAGCTAATCTTGGAAGTTTATCTACCCTATCACTTAATCCATGAAGTACTTGCACCTGGACATACCACATGTCGATCTTCTTGCGCCTAGCAGACATATGGTTAGGCCTATCGAGCCTTGATATTTAGGGTTTTACTCAAAATTGGTTTTTCCAAGTTGAATTGTAGTTTTCCAGTCCTTTTTACCCGTGTTTAGTTAATAAATACTAGGAAAGTCCAAACATGAGTCTTCTCACCCTTTATTGATAAATTGAGTGTTTTTTTATATTGATTGCTTGTAAAATAAGTTAATAAATGCCTATGTATTTTACATAAATTTAGAACTTATCAACTCTCTCAAACTTATCTTTTTGTTTATTCTCAAACAAAATCAATTACGTGGTTTAGAATCTTTTGAATGCATATTTCATTGACAGGGTTGACCGACTTATGTCAAGAATTTTGAAATTTATTTTTATGGCATGATATTCTTTCAAATGCAAATTCTTAATCAATATCATGACTATCCATAAATCATAACATAAAAATGAATCATTTGCTTGTCCAAAATAAGATTTTTTTAAAACATGTATAGATTAACAATTGTTCATTCAAAAGGATCATGATCTCTTTGAGTATCTCTCAATGGTTTGTGTTTCCCTAAAAAAATTAGACACTGCTTGAACTATATAAACTCTTTGCGTTTCATCTAAATTGTATCACAAGATATATCATCAGTCATGTATCACTAAGGTCTTTCTTTAGGTTATAACGTGGTTGGGCTTACAAAATATATTGATTTTTCTTTGGATTTTAAAAGCCTAAAGATAAGAGAGCATAAGTTATTTCTTTTCAAAAATTTCTCTTTCTTTATTTCCGCTTTCTTAAAACCTTTTTCTTTTGGTGCCTTTTTCTTTTGTATACTTGAATTTTGATTTTTGACTTGTTTTCGTCAAATCATTTTCTTTTTCTTTCATTACAACAATATTACTTGAGTTTTCTTTTTCAAAACATGTCCTTTTTTCCAACTTTAATTTTTGCAATACCCTTGCTTTTACATGATCTCATATCCTTAAGATAAGGTAGTGAATATTGTTTTTCTTTTAAATCGACTAAGGGTTGTAGTGTTGAAAGAATACATTTTTCCTTGTACGACTCAAAGAGGTTTGTCAAAGGATTCACACATTCACAAGGTAGGCTTTTTAGGCCTAATAATTTCTCACTCAATAACAAACAATGTCTTAATTATATCCATGACTTTCAAACATATCAAGTAATAACAAGATTGGTGCACAATCTATATAGTTATCATGTATGTATACTCTCAATATTTAAGAAAAACATGAGATTGCAAACTTTTCACTTGGGTAGGATTATGATTCATGACTTATATCAATGTGTTTTCTCTAGATAGTAGAAAAATTAAACTTTGAATAAAGCAAAGAATTCCTAATCGTGTTATATTTCACAGATAGTCACATATTAATCATGAATGAAAGATTTAAAGACAATAAAACATTTTTCATGTCATTTGTTCTTTGACTTTTTGTTGTCAACCAATCGTCTGTGGTTCCATGCATTTTGACTGTTCAAACCATCGTTTGAGCAATCTACAGACAAACTTCCTATGGCAGTAATTTTTTCAATTTTTTTATAGAAATTTACAATTAATCATGAAAACAATTAAAATTAAACATGTATAGGTTATTAGCTTTGATCATGTTTACATTCTATCCCATGCAGAAAACATTTGTCTTTACTCAAGCAACAAAATAAAGAGTGGAATATGGATGACTTCGCTTAGCCCCATGATCCTCCCTTAGACAACTTGTGCATCTGCGTTAAGCGCATTCGGTGGCTCGCCTAGCGAGCCCTCACATCAATACATAAAACATGTTGTACCTATGTCTTTTATAATACCAAGATTCCATAGATTGATGTAGCAGATATTCAGATAAAGTGTTTTGAGTGTGAATGGTGTTTAGTTATTGGAATACAAGAAAATAATAGAAATCCTACAAACACATATGAAATTCTGGCTATCAGATCACGAATGTCCTACGAGACGTCGAGATACTGGATCCGACTTCACACACAATAACAAGATGTATAGACAAAAATAACAGTGCTAAAAGTAAATAACACAACATATATTTACCTAGTTCAAAACAAATTTCCTACTCTGGGGGCTACCAAGTCAGGGACAAAATCAACTAGATAGTATCAATTTTATGACCTTACAACAAACCTCCAGTTTACAATTTACACACTTAATCACTACCATTTACTTAAACTCTACCTAAGACACACCTAGGTATGAGGCCCTCCTCAAATATATCTTTAATTAAACTCAACAATTGGAGAAAAATCTAAACACAAGTAGAGAACTAAAACCAACCGGAAGCTATACTTCCAAAACACGCAGGACTGAATGCTTAAAAGCTTATGAGAATTGACACACAATATGTTTAATGCTTAAAAGCTTATGAACATCTAAAAAGATAACTTATAATCCAACAAAATAGTCCTACTCTTATATCAATATGATATTAGAGAGGCTCACAAAATAAGGATTCTACAACCCTATAAACACACACGCAAGTCCTACCTAATACTAGGTATACACACGTCAGTAGCTCGACCTTTGGAGACTCACGCGTCAGCACAAAAATGAATTAACATGTTCTTTTTGAAAGTTTGAAAGAAAGTCCCGAATGAGAAAAAAGAGTTTGAATTGTGTTGTACCCAAAAATTTTCCCTCCCATTTTACTAAACATATGCTCATTAAGATCCTCAACTTGCTCAAGGATGCCCAAGAGTTGACCAGACAAACTCCCTCCTAAATCAATGAACCTCCAATTAGGATTTCCATTTTTGTCAATATGGGCAAGCTCCAAAGGCCTCATATGCTCTCCATAGTCCTAATATATCCTCAAGATCATCCATGCCAAGTTTCATGCCTTGCACAAGAAGTTTGCTCAGATGCTTGAAAATCAATTGTATTAGGTCAAAAGTAAACCGTGACCCCCATACAATCAAACTTCAATATTTTTGGTCAACATCAACATTTTGAAGTGATTTACATCATTTGATCAAGGGTTGATCATGATTCCTCGGGGAATTCTCCTAATTTATCAAAACTCAAAAGTTGCTAAATTAGGGTTTCTTAGGAAAAGTCAACCAAACTTTAACCAAGCATAACTTTCTCATACGGTATCAGATATTTCTCATCCAAGGCTCATTTTGAAGGGAATTAAATTTCCTACAACTCATCTTCATCCCTCAAGTTCAAAAAATGCACTCATAAAAAGATATGGATTTCCACATTATAGGTCCTTTTGAAAAGTCAACAAAAACACCTTTTGGGTCAAAGCTTCTTACATGAACATGGAAGACCCAATTGAGATGAAGCCAAAAGGGTTGTTTAGGGGACATCCTAAGGTTTCTAAAAATTCTAAGAACATCTTCCTAGGGTCAAAATTGGAAGAGACATGCATTGTCAAAGTTGACCATTTTTGGAAAATTGCCAAAAGTCAAATGGGCCTAGCATTTCAAGATTGTATCTTGTTAGAGACATGGTCCACGACCCAAATCAGCAGCCATATATTATTTGCTCTATTTATTTATTTTATTTTGATTTTTATTTATTAAAAATCACATTAAATCAAATAAATGACAAAAAATATAAAAGATTGATTTGTTGATCTAATTTTGGTGAGAATCAAATCTAATTAAGTTGGCCTAATCAGATCAAATCGAATCAAGGCAAATTGAGGCAAAAATAGCATGATTTGGATGGTTTTGGAAAGATATCATATACCAAGCAAATCACATTCAATCTCCATAATTCAAAAAGATTCAGGTCATTTTTGTTACCCTAATTCATCACACTACATATGTTGAACATGAACAATGCAAAAGAACAAGGATTGCAGCAGTGAGAACAGAGAAAGAAAACTCAAATTTTGGCAAAAAAGTGGTGGATCGTTTTCTCACATAGAGGGTGATTCAAGACATTCCAAAGTTTCCAATCGCTTCCTGGACATCTTTTGAAGCTAACACAATCCATTGCAAGCATTCCCAAGCCCATAATCGTCCCATAGTCTTCACACGGTTTTCCTCTTTTCTCAAAATCGATTACGATAATTCTTGCATCCTAAGCATGTTTTAATGACATATTTATGATTATTAACATATTTGCAACATGTTTGAATGATTTAATTGATGTTTTGACGCATATATTGATGATTGCCATGGTTAGGGTTTAAGAATCCGTTTTGGGGCTTCTCTGTACAGGTGAAATTGGACCAAGAAAACAATGCCATGATACTCGTGAGATCAAGACAAGTTGATTGGTATAGTTAAAATTAATTTATCATACGTCATATGAATTTTTGAAGCTTGCAGGTTTATAGCCGATAGAAAACCATGGATAGAAAGGGTGCTAACACCTTCCCTTTCTATAATCTACCCCTCGTACTCATAAAAATTCTCAAAAAAGTTTTTTTCTGTTCTTTTTCATTATCTTAGTTGGATAAAATAAAAGTCATTGGCGACTCTTGCTTACCGCGACATTTGCGAATACAAAATGCAAATCAATATTTACAGTTGGTTCTGCCACCGTATCACTGAACTGGCGACTCTGTTGGGGAAATAAATAAGTGGGGTATACCTTAGGATATAGGTCATTTTAATTGCTTGTATTGATTGATTTATTTTAAGGGCATCTGTTGGGGTTATATAGATCCTACACCCGAATCGGGGAACACCTTTTAGGTAAGTAGCAATAAACTGTGAGGGAACTGTGTGGGGTATACAGACATGGTTGAAGCAGTAGCTACATTGATGTGGCACTTTGGTTGGTACCTGTAACCCTTGAGTCAATCAGGGAGAGTACAGGGCCGCCGCGTGGTGTTGTGAAGCATCGACTAACCTTAGAACCTTTAATTACACAACTTAGCCAGTAGGACGTAGCGAGATGGCCAACTTTGGTGTATTCCCAAGGTCGATAGATACTCGATGCTACACTCATTGAGGTTTGACTCTTGAGTTTTGTTTGGTTATGAGTCAATCACCTATTGAATGAAGCTAGGGGAAAGATCAGTGATATTGAGATCCCTTAGAACCCGGTTACTATATTTAGGATAGGTTGAACCAATCCAACTTCAAGAGGGTACTACCTTAAAACCCATGCAAGCCTAAACCTAAGGCTACTTGTGTGACTTATTTGCTTTCTGTTCCTAACAATTTGAACTCATTGCAGGGCTTTGTTTGTATTCCTTGCAGGACCTTGTTTGTATAAATCCAATAAATTGGTTTCTTACCCTGCATTTTTGCTGGATGCATAGCATACACATCATAACATCATACCATAACATTTCCTTAACCATTTCAAGGATCTCGAGGGCCTGTGATGCAGGTTATGATGAACCAGACGTCTAGCAAGGGGCAAGGGGATTTATTTTCCTCTAGCCAATACCGTCAAAAGATCAAAACACGATAACTTGAGTCAGGGGCTATGACCCACTTGATATGGTGAGCTTGACTCTCGTAGAAGGACATTCGACGATACGAAGTTTTTCAATCAAAGCTACAAATCTCAACTTATGACATTTTCTTATTTACCCCGCGAGATCCTTGAAAACATTGCATACATATATCATACATACCATTGCTTAAACAGGTTTCAAAGTAGGTCTCTCATGTTCTCGCTGTTTATTTCAGCAATGGCTCTCAAACAAGACAACAGAGATCTCCAAATTCAAGAGGCTCAGTTCATGGAAATGTTCCTAAACCTATACAAGGGGCAGGAAGAGTTGAAAGCACTCCTCGCTGGGAACCTGGCCAAGAAAAATCCTAAAGACAATAAGGACGAACGGTTGGAACAACTGCAAGCTGAGGTTGAAGCAATGAGAACCCAAATGATGGGGCAAATGGCTCTTATCCAAGGCCTAGCCCGGAGATAAGAAGAGTTGAGAACCATTATCAACAAACTTCATCAAGATGGATACAACCGTATGAAGCAAGCAACTGAGGTCGGGGACCAAGTCATTGATCAACCTCCAAGAAGATAAAAGGTTGGTTTGGTGAAGAGTGGACCTTTCCAAATTGCTACCACGTCACGGGTCCAACAACAACCTCGCCAAAAACAATGGGTTAATTAGAGTAAGCCGGATATACCCAAGAGGAAGTTTACCAAACTCAACATGCCGCTGTCTCAAGCTTTATAACATATGTTGAGGATGAATCTGGTTACGTTGATAGGGCCTCATCTAAATCCCAAGACTTCTTCACCTAACTACAATCCTGATGCAATATGTGCATATCACTCCAACAGTCCGGGGCATGACACTGATAGTTGTTGGACATTGAAATACAAAATTCAAAACCTGATCGATGAAGGAGTACTGGAGTTTACACAAGATGGTGAGGCTAAGTTCTTCTGCCATCCCTCCAAGGCACGCTATCCGAAGTGACAAGATCAGACGAAGAAGCTTTTGTTCATTAGAATTTTCAATTTATAAGGAAGATAATCCCTAGTCAACCCCTTTGAGCCAAAGAAGTATGAGTTTTTCTTTCACACAAATAAAAACCCTTAATCATAACCTGGGGCAGGATACTTTCTCAGTTAATTCAGATGCGCATTCAGTCGCAATATTCTACTTCATACATAATGAATGGCATCAAAGACGTCCTTCCAAATCAAAAGACGGTGATGGTTCCGCATAGTCATTAATAACAGGCAGTCATTATCTCTCAAAATGAAAGCCCACTAAGTCAAAACCTATGAAGGAGACTTAAGAAAAAAAAACTAAGGCATCCCGCTGGCTGTAATCACAAAAGAAACAGTTCAGGCAAAAGAAGGGATAATAATAAAAAAAAGAGGTCCTACCAATCCTCGACAAAAAAAAAGATTACAAAATGACTGACTCTTCCAAATAAACTTTCAGTATCTGAACCATCATCGGAATATCAAGGATAAGATGCTAGACTCAATGGGGATCTAAATGCGCAACTAGCTGAGCATAGGACTGAAGAACATCATGAAGAGTGGGTTGGGTACAAATAAAATTTGAGCCTTTATCCTTTGTTTCTTGAACCGTTAACCAGGCCACGTTATAACCCTTAAAAGTCCTAGCTGAAGCATGGGTTAGTCCGAAAGCATATTGTTACAAAAGGTATCCTGACTCCTGTAGGGTTCGCTATAAATCCCGAGTTGATATCACACTTTTACAAAATTTGTTTGTTTTATTAAAAAATGAATTTTCAAACTTCAATACAGACATAAACTTTGCATTCTTAAAATACCATTGTTTGCATATGACTATTTGTTCAACAGTAGAGAAATTCGCACGACGGATATTCAGTGAACAAAGATCTTCTCAATGAACAGAATCACCTCGGACAAAAAGACATTCCATTGGTAGGCCATTCATAACCAAGGGGCATAGCATGATGTCCAGTTGATTTGGGGAAGTTAAGTCAATATTCAAGGAATCTCTCAAAGATGCCAAGTAGCCAGAGGCAAATCTCCATCTGAATCACTTGGGGCATTACACACGCATTCCAGCAACAAATCATGTGCCATCAAGAAAACATTTTGGACAATACTACAACACAACACTATGGACGGTGACAACTCCCTACATCCTGATAACGTGGTCATGGTCGGAAGATACTACGCATGAACAAAGACATGTTAGGTTGACGGGCCTAGGAAAAAATAAGGGCATCCCGGCGAACCAAAAGCGTTCGGGAAAAATTAGGGATGAAAACAAAAAATCTATACACTCGACAAGTCGAAAACCTGAAAAAGCGGCTTGAGCAAAAAAGGGTATACCGGTGGACTAAAAATCTGAGAAGACAGTCCAGGAAAAAATTAGGGATTAAAGCGTACGACTATGTCTTGTCATCTTGTCACTGGCCTATCAGTAGAAGACTTATCATTCTGATCGGCAGTTACCAAGCACCTCATGAGTTGGGATAACACTCAATCCATGAAGCCTCCACAAGAACTTTCTCCAGTAAGTATAGGGATAGAAAAGTCCTGATGCAAAGTCATTGTCGTATCCTCAGTATACGTCCCAGTAACATATAAACTTCCCACAGAGTAGAGGCAGCTAAAGCTTTGACATTGGATTCCCCAACAGAAGCTTAATTCCCAACAGAGCTTATTCTTCCAGCGACGGAAGCTCATCCCCCAAGGGAGTTTATTTTTCTGAATCGGAAAAATCTTCCAGCAAGGCATCTCCTCTCTCAAACAAAGTTATTCCCCCACAGAGTTATTCTCAAGCAGAGTCTCTCCCCCGACAGAATATCCGTAAACAAGGAGCAAATCTCCAGCAAAGTCATCTCCGTTTACCATCCCCAGCAGAAGTAGAAGAACCACTTTTTCTACGACGGTCAGGAAGTCAATTTCCAATACTCTCCAGCAACATTTAGGGATTTATTTTCCCAAACTCAGATATGTCACAATAGCATTTCATGTTCATACATCATGACGTGCGCACACATATTGCATACAACATAATCTCATTTATTTTGAGAACATCATCATACAATGAATTTCATGCATCACATATAATTAATCATGTACCTTTTCAAGAAAGATGGTTATCATCAACAATTTCCAGTAGGTCCAAGATTAGCTCCTGAAACTAAACAGAGTAATTATCTGTGCGACCAGATGTAGCTTTACACAGGTTTCTCCTAAATACAGCTTCACACGGGTTTATCTCAAAAAAATATTACACGGGTCCCGAAGTAACCTTACCTAGGATCCTCCTGAAGCCCTACACAGACTTATCCCGAAGCAACCTTACCTAGGTTCCTTCTCGGTTCAGATGAAGTTTTACCCAAACTCCCCACGAAGCAACCTTACCTAGGTTCCTTCTCGGTTCAGATGCAGTTTTACCCAAACTCCTCACGAAGCAACCTTACCTAGGTTCCTTCTCGGTTCAGATGCAGTTTTACCCAAACTCCCCATGAAGTAACCCTACGACCCAAGTTTCTTCCCATAAGCCATACTATCCAGGATTTCATCTTAAAGTAATCCTATGACCCAGGTTCCTTCCCATAAGCCCTACTATCCTGGCTTTCATCTTGAAGTAACCCTACGACCCAGGTTCTTTCCCATAAGCCCTACTATCCAAGCTTTCATTTTGAAGTAACCCAACTATCCAGGTTCCTTCCCATAAGCCCTACTATCCAGGATTTCCTCTTGAAGTAACCCTACGACCCAGGTTCCTTCCCATAAGCCCTACTATCCAGACTTTCATTTTCAAGTAACCCTACTATCCAGGTTCCTTCCCATAAGCCCTAATATCCATGCTTTCATCTTGAGGTAACCCTACTATCCAGGTTCCTTCCCATAGCCCTACTATCCAGGCTCTCATCCCGAAGTAACCCTACTATCTAGGTTCCTTCTCATAGCCCTACTATCCAGGCTTTCATCTCGAAGTAACCCTATGAGACAGGTTCCTTCTCATAGCCCTATTATCCAGGATTTCATCTCGAAGTAACCCTACGACCCATGTTCCTTCTCATAAGCCCTACTATATAGGCTTTCATTTCGAAGTAACCCTACTATCCAGGTTCCTTCTCATAGCCTTACTATCCAAGCTCCCATTCCGAAGTAACCCTATGACCCAGGTTCCTTCTCATGGCCCTACTATCCAGGCTCTCATTTTGAAGCAACTCTACTATCCAGGTTCCTTCTCATAGCCCTACTATCCAGGCTCTCATTCTGAAGTAACCCTATGACCCAGGTTCCTTCTCATAGCCCTACTATCTAGGCTCTCATTTCGAAGCAACCTTACTATCCAGGTTCCTTCTCATAGCCCTACTATCTAGGCTCTCATTTCGAAGCAACCCTACTATCTAGGTTCCTTCTCATAAGCCCTACTATCCAGGCTCTCCTTCTGAAGTAACCCTACAACCCAGGTTCCTTCTCATAGCCCTTATATCCATGTTCCTTCTCATAGCCTTACTATCCAGGCTCTTATTTCGAAGTAACCCTACGACCCAGATTCCTTCTCATAGCCCTACTATCCAGGCTCTCATTTCGAAGCAACCCTACTATCCAGGTTCCTTCTCTCTTGTCTTCATATAACAGTTTACAACACGGTAACACCTGGACCCGACCAGTTACGGCCGAGTTCACCTTTCCCCAGTAAGTCACTGTATATCCTGGACCCTGGCAAGATCTACAATTCACTTCCACCTTCTTAATCAAGAATTAATTCCCCAGTAGAGTAATGGGAAACCGAAGCTCTTATACTCTATTTCCCAAGACATAAATCAACTTTCCTCGGTGAAGTCCTCCTCAGCGGCAGGTACAGGAATTCTCGCAAAGGAATCTCTTATGAAACTAATATCTTCTCTAGATGGAATCTTTAAGCCCATCCCTGACGGTTCTCCGTCACCTTCCAAATGGCATATGTAAGCCCATTCCCGATATTATCGATTGACATTCACTTCAAGCGAGTGCAAATTTCTAGACACTCTAGTGTTCAATCATCTCCCACCTTCAGATCACGAAAGACAGAAAAACCAATCTATATCCTAAGGTCTAAGAAGATTGAACATGGGAAGCTATTGTAACCCAAAACTTTCCCTCCCATTTTACTCAACGTATGCTTATTAAGATCCTTAACTTGCTCAAGGATGCCCAAGAGTTGACCAGACAAACTCCCTCCTAAAGCAATGAACTTCCAATTAGGGTTTCCATTTTCGTCAAGATGGGAAAGCTTCAAAGGCCTCATATACTCTATTTAGTCCTAATATGTCCTCAAGATCAACCATGTCAAGTTTCATGCCTTGCACAAGAAGTTTGCTCAGTCAATTGCTCATATGCTTGAAAATCAACTGTATTAGGTCAAAAGTCAACTGTGACCCCCATACAGTCAAACTTCAAGATTTTTGGTCAACATCAACATTTTGAAGTGAAATCCATCATTTTATCAAGGGTTGATCATGATTCCTCAGGGAATGCTCCTAATTTATCAAAACTCAAAAGTTGCTAAATTAGGGTTTCTTAGGAAAAGTCAACCAAACTTTGACCAAGCATAACTTTCTCACACTTTATCAGAAATTTCTCATCCAAGGATCATTTTGAAGGGAATTCAATTTCCTATAACTCATCTTCAGCCCTAAAGTTAAAAAAATACACTCATAAAAAGATATGAATTTTCACATTATAGGTCCTTTTGAAAAGTCAACAAAAACACCTTTTGGGTCAAAGCTTCTTACATGAACATGGAAGACCCAATTGAGATGAAACCAAAAGGGTTGTTTAGGGGACATACTAAGCTTTCTAAGAAGTCTAAGAACACATTCCTAGGGTCAAAATTGGAAGAGATATGCATTGTCAAAGTTGACCAATTTTGGAAAATTGCCAAAAGTCAAATGTGCTCAAAAATGAATTTTTTGTCAAACGGGCCTAGCATTTCAAGATTGTATCTTGTTAGAGAAATGGTCCACGACCCAAATCAGCAGCCATATATTATTTGCTCTATTTATTTATTTTATTTTGATTTTTATTTATTAAAAATCACATTAAATCAAATAAATGACAAAATATAAAAGATTGATTTGTTGATATGATTTTGGTGAGAATCAAATCTAATTAAGCTGGCCTAATCAGATCAAATAGAATAAAGGCAAATTGAGGCAAAAATAGCATGATTTGGATGGTTTTGGAAAGATATCATATAGCAAGCAAATCACATTCAATCTCCATAATTCCAAATGATTCAGGTCGTTTTTGTTACCCTAATTCATCACACTACATATGATGAACATAAACAATGCAAAAGAACAAGGGCTGCAGCCGTGAGAACAGAGAAAGAAAACTCAAATTTTGGCAAAAAAAAGTGGTGGATTGTTTTCTCACATAAAGGGTGATTCAAGAAATTCCAAAGTCTCCAATCGCTTCCTGGACATCTCCTGAAGCTAACACAATCCATTGCAAGCATTCCCAAGCCCAGAATCATCCCATAGTCTTCACACGATTTTCCTCTTTTCTCAAAATCGATTACGACAATTCTTGAATCCTAAGCATGTTTTAATGATATATTTGTGATTATTAACATATTTGTAACCTGTTTGAATGATTTAATTGATGTTTTGACGCATATATTGATGATTTCCATGGTTAGGGTTTAGGAAGCCGTTTTGGGGCTTCTCTGTACAGGTGAAATTGGACCAAGAAAACAATGCCATGATACTCGTGAGATCAAGATGAGTTGATTGGTATAGTTAAAATTAATTTATCATGTGTCATATGAATTTTTGAAGCTTGCAGGTTTATAGCTATGGAGTTTTGTCCGTAGGTATAAGTTTGGTACCTAAGACGACGAACATGGAAGAAGATGATGACTTGTCACCATCCCACCAGGCCATTTGAATTACACGCGTTTTCTTCAATTACTCACCTTGTTTTGCATATTATGATTTAATCTTACTATTATTACAACTAAGCAACGTAGCACAGATGACCAGGGCAAGCGTTGAATGAGTGGGAGGACCTGAGTTCGATCCCAGGTCCCAACATATTTTCTATATTTTCTTAACACGTGATTGTAGATCCCATGCGTTACAAGGCCAGATGTCCATCATGCGGCCCACTGATCCAGCCACTGGATCGTTGCCAACGCAGATCCAACGTTCAAACCAAGGAGGGACCATGGTGTACTCTCCAGGCGCAACAACACAGAATCATGCGCAGGAGTGGGCTTAGCCATAATGGGCCTGGATAAATTCATAAATGCACCCCCCCTATTTTCTCATCATACAGGACCAAATTCTATTCTTTTTTTTATTTCAATTATTTTTTATTACTTAATTAATTATTTCTTTTTCAAATAACTCCAAAAATCATGTTTTTTTTTATTTAATAAAAAAATCATAAAAACATCAAAATCATTTTTTTTCATAAAAATATTTTTATTTATTGATTAGTTTAGTTAGATTTAAGCAATTTAATTCTCTTTTTATTATAATTTAAAATAATTAGAATTAGGGCTTAATTTTGTATATAACCTAGTTTTTTCCCTAAAAAATAACATAAACTCGCATTTAATTCGCCGCACGCGCTTTTAGTTTTCCTTTTTATTATTATTGTAACTGCTCCGAGTTTGTAATAGATTTAAGTAGGGTTTTAATTCCGCATTTTATTTTCAGTCAAAAATAATTATGTATCTGCCCAAAGCCTTGTAATAATTAGGACTCTAACTTCTCGCATTTTTATTTCCGCAAACTATAAACTGCTTAGATGTATGTATAGAATTGTATGGAAAGACGAATTGAAATTAAAATAGTAGAAAACCCTAATTATACAAAGATAATTAACTGAAAAATCCACTTGCACATGCTCACTCATAGGGTCTACTCCATTCCGATTGCCTTCGGTAAACAGTTATAAAGTATAGGGAATGTTAGTGGTCGTCCTGTAGTACCAAAAGATCTAAAATGACCCATTCGGATGTTGCCTCGGAAAAGATCTTTAAGACTTTAGGATGATTACTAAAATTTCCTGACATTGCTTTTGTGATCGTATTTGTCCCTTCAAACGTCCCTTAAAGCTCCAACAACGGTGCTACCTATTCCTTAATAATAGGATAGCTCTAACGAGCAGACTTTTTTCGAGTAGGTAGATTAACTCCTAGGTACTTGCTCAAATAAAACTTTTCGCACAAACACTTTTCAAAACAATTTTCAAAACAACTTCGTCACACTCTTGAGGAATGATACAAGGGTTATCACGAAGTAAAACTTTTTCAAAACAAGCACGCACAAGCAATTTTAAAAATGAGCAAAGTACCTAAGAGCAGATGGAAAACCATGGATAGAAAGGGTGCTAACACCTTCCCTTTCTATAATCTACCCCCGTACTCAAAAACATTTTCGAAAAAGGTTTTTTCTGTTATTTTTCCTTTCCTTAGTTGGATAAAATAAAAGTCGATGGCGACTCTTGCTTACCGCGACATTTGCGAATACAAAATGCAAACCAGTATTAACAGTCAGTTCTGCCACCGTATCACACATTGGTTGGTGTTTTTTACCTTGAAAAAGATTTGAAAGTTGTTAGATATTTTATGCATTTGCCAAGAAAAAGAAAGTTTTAGTTTTAAGGATGAAAAAATAAAGAAAAAAAAATCTAAGGGAGACTATCTAACTCTATCCCTAATGTTATCATACAATGATGGTCCTAAAGTTGAGTTTGAAAGGGAAATCTCTACCTATGTTAGCGTGCATGGATAACAATCCTAATGTCTAACTTGCATCAGAAACGAAACAAGTGAATCCTAAGGGAGCATATAAAGGTTTAAAACCTAAGGGAACATGGCATATACAAGGATGAAAAGTAAAGAAGCAAATAACAAGCTCAAGAGAGCACACACATGTCATGAGCAACACACACTAGCTCAAGTCAAAAGGCTTAACCAAGATATTGAATCGTTGAGGTAGGTAAAAAGGGGAAGTTCCTGACCATAGACATCTCATCTAGGCAAGAAGGGGTCATGAAAGCTACTCTTAACCAAGGTATCATGTTACCAAGGCAAGAAGTATAGAGTGGGAGGAATGAATGTCCAAGGCGGCTAAGCACCTAACCAAGATATCTAGAATCGAGGTAGGAGATAAAAGACAATATGAACAAACACGAAGCATCAACGTCGCCCAACGTAAGCTCAAGATAAAACATGGGGGATTATTTATAGATCCCTGTATTCCACTTGATCAAATCGATAATAGGAGTAACACAATTCGAAGCATCAACGCACGGTGCGAGCTACAAATGACACGGACTAGAAATTGCAGGGTCGATTGCAGACCCTCTTCCCACCTTGCCTCTTTTTGAGGACTTATCAGTGGGAATGGGAATGGGATGCCTTCATCGAGGTCTTTGGGCACAAATGTAAACATTCTAATCTGTAAACAAACACAAGTAGGAATTGCTTGCTACAAGTCTTTTAAACAACGACTTTGCCTCAAAGGGACTCCCAGAATATGCATATTTATCCTACTTCTCATGGCAAGGAAAGCAGTAAAGCATGCATCTCTATTCCTACTTCTCATGGAATCGTAAAGCGGTAAAATGCAGAAAGATAAACTGGAATCATTGTAATACCAAATGAATAAAATGTCCATTACACAGCAAGCAAGCAAAAGCAGAAATACTTCGAAAAACTTCACGCAAGCTAGCATCAACAATATAATAGTCAGAATATGTGTCGATCAATAAAGCACAATGAGAGTGCGTGACATACACATCCGTAATAAACGGAACACCTGCACACAAATTCACATCCAGACAAAACGCAAACAATTCATATTTCTCATGAAATGAGAATCAAGATAAAATTGCATCGAAAGCTGTGATACGGTGGGAGAACTGACTTGGGTATTTTGTGTTTAATCGCAAATGTTGTGGATAGCAAGAGTCGCCACTGACTTTTATTTTATCCAAAAGGAAAGGCTGAAAAGAACAGGAAAGACCTTTAGAGATATTTTCTTGAGTTCGGGAGGTAGATTATGAAAAGGGAAGGTATTAGCACCCTTTTCATCCGTAGTTATCTATGGGCTCTTAGTTGCTTGCTAGATCACTTGCTTTTGTTTGAATGTGTGCTTGTGGTATGGGTTTTGAAAGTATTTTGAAAATGTCTTTGTAATGGTTCTCGTTTCTATAAGAACGCGTACAAAGTGTTGTTTCGAAAATAGTTCAAAGAGGTGTTTGTGGAATGTGTTTTTGAAAGTGATTTTGAAAATGTGTCTTCCTTATAATGGCTCTCATTTCTATAAGAACGCATACAAAGTGTTTGTCTTTTGAAAATGTTTCAAATGAGTGTGTTGGTGTATAAAATGTTTTTGTTGTGAGAAAGCAAGTAACTAGGAGCGAATCTACCTACTCAAAAGGTCTTAAATGTTCTTTTCCTCCCCCTTTAGATGTTGCTATCTTACCATTGTTTGATAAGAAGCCCCATCATTATATGTGAAGGGACGGGCGTGGGGCGTTTATATAGTCATAGAAGACAACCTATGGGACATTTTAGCAATATCGTTTAGGGACTAGATCGTTTACCGAAAGCAACATTGTGGACCATCCAGGGACTACAATCTTTTTATCGAGGGTTTTTGCTAAAACGCCCATGTTTGAGGGACACGACTATTTTTCTGATAGGCAACAAATTGGATTACCCCAAGGGGTTCATGTGTGCAAAGTGTGTTTGATTGCATGCATTTAGTCTTGATTAGGGTTATCCATTTGTCGTTTTCATGTCTTGTCATGCATATCATAATTACTAACAATATATGAAAGCAATAAAAATGCGGAAAAGTAAAGTCCTGCACTATTACATCATTAAGGGGATGGGGTGTATAAATTTACAAATGAGGATTGCAAGAAATTAAAGTCCTAATTATCTATTACAACCACATTGAAATAATACACCAGAAATGTAAAATGGATTTATTTTGTTTAAGCAAATAAGTTAGTTTACTTAAGAAAATATTTGGATCTTTTTGTTCTAAAAGAAATAAAATAAAACATGTGAATATGAAATGTTTTTGGTTATTAAAAGCTAAAATAAGATAAATAAGAGAAAAAAGAATCAGAATCAGCACATTGCTGAAACGAGAAGGAACTGAAGTTCTGACTCTGATACGCTGCAAGAGAGAAAATGTTAGTAGGAAAGTAGAGGGTCAGAAGTTCTGGGCCTGGGTACACCAAGTTCTGAGGTTGTTAGGAATAAAGGAAAATATAGAATTTCTGATTCTTGAAGGGGTTCAGAAGCTATAGTGTAGCTCGGAACCTAGAAGTTCTAATGTCACCGGCAAATCAGAAGTTCTGGCTATTTGAGAGAGTAAGGTGATAATGATGTTGGGTAAGGTTATCTAGAAGTTATGATTTAGGAATATTGTTTGACAGATAAATGGGTGAAAATGTCACTAAATAAACCTAAAAAAGAAACTCTGGGACTAGAACTCAGGCCCCCTAACACTAATGTCTTATGCATACACATTGTCTACCACTGGGATGGTTTTACATCCGGTATCAGAAGCAAAAAAATAAATATGTATCTGTTGTACCCTAAAATTTTCCCTCTCATTTTATCAACATTTCTCATCACAAGGCTCTTTAGACTCAAGATCAAGCTAGAGTTTGCTCTGCTCAAGACATCTCCTTGCACTGATGACCTAAATTAGGGTTTGAGTTTGCACATGGATTTTTGGACCTTCAATGCTCAAATTGACTTTCATACTTCATATTGGACTCATAAGTTTGTCCATACCAAGTTTCAAGGCTTGAATCAAATTTTTGCCCAGTCAATTGGACAGTTGACCTAGAAATCAACTGTATTGGGGAAAAAGTCAACTGTGGCCAATTTACAGTCAAACCTCATGAATTTTGACCCACATCAACATTATCAACTCATATGAGCCATTTGATCAAGTTTGGACCACAAATCCACAAGAGATTTGATCAGATCACCAAAAGGGCAAAATGGTCATTTTTAGGGTTTTGACTGTACAAAGGCAATTTATGACTTTTTGACCTAGCCAATGGCAAATTAGGATCAACCATGGACTAAAGGACTCAATGGAATCATCTTGACCTATTCAATAAGTTCAAAAGACCTCAACTGCATTGGATTGACAGATGAATTTTTCAGTCAACTGATCAAAATTTAACTGTACACTAAAAAGTCAAACTTTAACTTTTTGGTCAAAATCAAGTGCCAAGGGTCATTTTTCATCAATATGTGTCAAAATATTAAACTTGTTTATCAAGAAACCCAAAATTGCAAATTAGGGTTTAAAGTTGAAAATTTTCATAACTTAGAATTTTTCTAAGTTATGAAATTTTCTTAATTTTTCCTAAATTTGCCCAACATTTTTCACCATGATGAATTTGGATTCAAATAAAACCTCCAACATGAAAGTTGTATTCCTACACAAATTCTACAACTTTTATCCACAAAGTTTTTTCAAAAGAAGCTTGGATCTCAAGTTATGATTTTTGGAACAAGGGTCCCTAAAACTTTTAACTTAGTGAAAATTTCCCCTAGTTTAGGCAGGATTTTGACCTATCTTCTTGGCCATTTTTCACATAGTTCCACTTGGAATCTCAAGTTGCATTTCAAAGATGGATTATAGAGCATGTTGGAAGCTTTCCAAATTGTCCAAGAAAATCTCAAACACATTTGTGGTTAGGGAGAATCGAAGGCTTGAAGTTGGCAAAAACTCATTTTTCATCCATGGCATATTCATGTTCATACAAGTTGCAATTTCAAGTCAGCATGCCTTACACTAGTTTACAAGACTCTAAGCCACTTCACACTCCATAATTAAATGCAAATCCATCAGTCTAAGCCATTGTTTTGATCATTTGGACATTGTACACAAAATTAAGCCCTAAGTAGATAAAGGCAAATTTCCATTTTTGCTTAAATCATGCTTTATGTCAAAACTGATTTCTTGAGCATTGGTCCATATCTGATGCAGCTAATCAAATCCACAAGTTGGAGGGGCCAAGGGAAATGTATACAAGCATAAGGATAGCCTGTACAGGCCTGTTTCAATCACTTCCACATTTTGCTTCAAAAACAAGAAACTTGTCCAAAACCTTAGAACTTGAACACCAGCAAAGAAAAACTTATGCAAACAGTTTGAACATCTTTCTCACACCCCTTTGAGCCATAAACACGATGGCTTGAGCCTCTAAACACCCCATAGCCAGAAATCACTTCCCTTAGCAAAACAGGGCATAATCTGCAACTTGAGTTCCATAGCTCAATTGGCTCGTGCGTTTTGCCCCAAGTTGCTTCAAATACCTTCCATTCTACTCATCCAAGCTATCCCAAACCTCAAACACCAACTGTAACTGCATTTACAGTGTTTGCCATTTTCATTTTGAGCTTGTGCAGGTTGAGTTCTATAGGTTGATTCAGGTAAATTTAAGGCAAGCAGGCTATTGGAGAAGGTCAAGTGAAGTCCAAGCAAGCTCCCAGACATCTCAAGCCTTGTTGAAAAGCTCTACATTGCCCTACACGAAGAAAGCTCAAAATGTTCCTATCTCTCTATTTAGGAACATTTAGCCTTAGGTTTATGAATAAGAAATGTAGTATTCATTGCCATGAAGCTGTACGTATGCTCAATTTTCATTTATATTAAGCATGCTAAGAGAATTTCATCCATGAACATACTGAAAAAACTAGGTTAGATTTTAGGGCCAGAGAAATTTTCTCTGGTCTTTGAGAGTTAAGATAAGTTGTTTATATGGTTGGAATCGTCTTGAAATGCTCTACAAGTTTGATGTTATGTGTTTTTGCAATAGAGCTTGTATGCAGGATGTCCATGTTGGATAACAGGCGCGCGCGTTTGTTTGAAATCTGGAGGTTGAAGATGAAGTGGTGGGCTGGGCTTGGCCTGGCTCACTATTGGCACCTCCCATTTTCCTTTTTGCACCCCCTGGCCCAATTTCTTGTAATTTTATATTCTTGCATTTTTGTTTTCATTTCTGATTTTATTTATTTATTTCCAAATATAAAAAATGCTCAAAAATATTTTTATAATTTTTTCACATTTATTTTGCATTTTATTTTTATTTTTCTAACATAAAAAGCATTTAAATACTTTTATCTTATTTATTAAAACTTGAAAATAATATATATATATATATATATATATATATATATATATATATATATATATATATATATATATATATATATATATATATATATATATATATATATATATATATTATATATATATGTATATATATATATATATATATATATATATATATATATATATATATATATATATATATATATATATATATATATATATATATATTATATATATATATATATATATATATATATATATATATATATATATATATATATATATATATATATATATATATATATATATATATATATATATATATATATATATATATATATATATATATATATATATATATATATATATATATATATATATATATATATATATATATATATATATATATATATATATGTATACTTTTATTTTATTAGATATTTTAGAATAAAAATATAAAAGATTACACTTTTATTTTTATTATTAAATATACTTTAAAATACTTTTTCTAAACATATTTTATTTTTTACACATACTATTTTATTTTTATTGAATATAAATAAAATAATTAATACATTTACTTTCTTAAAGAATATTAGGGTCTCACCCTTAACCAAATAAAATTAATCTTTTTATTTATTTCTTTATTTTCCACATAAAATATCTTATATACATTAATAAACAAAAACCTTTTTTTTTGCATAATTCATATTATTTGATATATTTATTTATTTTGTTTATTTAAATATTGTCCATTTATTATTTATGCATTTAAATTCAATTTGGATGTAATAGTAAACTAGGGTTTATATTTCTTGTCAAATACACCCCCATTCAAAGATTGTACCCCCATCCCCATAATCATGTTGTAATAGCTTAGCCTTTTAATTCCCGCACTTTACGCTTTCAATTATGCCATGATTAGAGAATTAGGGTTTATATGCAAAAATCAAAATCAACAAGTAGCTTGACCTAATCAAGGACAAAATGCATGAAAATCAAACACAATGCACACTTGTACCCCTAGGGTTACAATACACTTGTTGCCTTAAAAATGGGCCATGTTATGCATGTTGGGTACTTTGGCAAAACAAAAACAAAACAAAAGATCATAGTCCCTCGATGACGCTATCTTGGTTGCCTAAACAAAATGAATAAGTCCCTCAAAAATTTGCCAAAAATACTTGACACAATTGCTATCATGATCTATACGATGACCCACGCATGTCCCGTTTAACATCCTAACACAAGGTTGTTCACCAAATGCAATGGTGAAACAACACTGTCAAAAGGGTTAAAAACATATAGGAAAGATCTTTGAGTAAAATAGGGTAGACAACTCTTAGTTACTTGATCAAATCTTGCAAAAACATCCTTGATGTTTTCAAAACACACCTCACAACACAATTTCAAAACATTTCCCAAATCAAACTTTCAAACATTGAAATATTTTCAAAAGACAAAACATCTTTGTATACATTCAAACAAGAATCATTACAAAGGTTGCCACGACAATGGCCTCTTTTCAAAACATCTTTCAAAACCACACACAAAGCACCATTTCAAACAATTGAAAAGCAAAATCAAGTGATCTAAACAAGTAACTAAGAGCCCATGGATAACCATGGATGAAAAGGGTGCTTGCACCTTCCCTTTTCATAATCTACTCCCCGAACCCAAGAAAACATCTCAAAGGTCTTTCATGTGCTTTTTGACCTTTCCTTAGGATAAAATAAAAAGTCGATGGCGACTCTTGCTAAACCGAAACATTTGCGAACACAAACACAAAACCTCAAGTCAGTTCTCCCACCGTATCACAGTATCAGAAAGTAAACTCTGGTGATACATTCCATCTATTTCTTCATGGTAATCAGAACATCTGCAACTTAGTAATTTCTCAACAGAACAGAAAACACAAACATAGCAATTATGGCAGGTTTCCATCATGGTTTCAGAAACATAAAAAAAATGTCAAGACTATAAATCAGAAACAAACATGTATATGCTAATCCTAGTTTCCTTAAGAAGTTCTGAACTGATGTTCTCCCTACTTAAGCAGAAAAATAGATGAAACCTCAGAATATGTATTGCATCAGAATCAAGATATCTACATTGTATTTTGGACAAGCAAGTTTAACAATGCCTAAGTGATATATGAGAGTCAGCAGAAGCTTACCTTGCAGCTGGAGAAAGTCCTATGAACTGGAGCCTGGTTCTGACTGCTTGTAATGTTCTGATCAGCTTCCTTACGAGCTCAGCAAACTGGAACAACCTTTAAGCTGGAAAATTTAGAAGTTGTATGAATGATTTGGTCAAGAAACACTTGAGGGAAGTTGGAGTTTGAATGCAAGAATAAAAAACTAGCAGGTTTTGTATTTGTTTTTACAGTTTCAGATTCCTGGAATTTTTAGAAAGGTTTCAAAGCTTGTTTATTTTCAGTTTTTTCGACCGGGCTCTCACAGTTGCAAATGAAGTTCAATTTATAGGCAAGAATTTTGTATCTTGGAGAAGTCAAAAGTACCACCATCATGCTAGCATGCTGGCTTGTTCTTGAAGTAAGATAAATAAGTATGGTGGTTAGCAGCTTTTAGTCGTACCTAAGCTGGATTTTTAAGCATGAATTAGGGAAAAGTACCCTTAGGAGCAAAAGCAAAGCATGGGCCCAACATAGTCTTGTACAAAAGTTTGATTTTTCAAGGACAACAGTGTACTTCTATGTCACACGTGGGGAAATCATTTGGATAAAAACTCAAAAGTGGTTGCGAGCATTAAATGATGATGAGATTTATCAAACCAGAAATCATGCGCTATGAGATTATGCATCATAGCTTAATTCTGGATCAGAAGTTTAGCATCAGTGCAACAAATAACCAACATCCAACTTCTGATCCTTTAATCTCTTTGCTCCAGCATGTTTTGAGCAAGTTCTCAGACTTTCTATATAACTTATGACATGATTTGTAATCCCTCTTTGAATTACTCTTGCAACTTCTGACTGAACCTACGTGAAAACTGGCCCAGAAGTTGTAAACAAATTCTGATTTGAAAATGCTCAGAGTTTACTAAGTGACTTTGAGGTTGTATAAATTGAAATCCTAGCATTTCTAGAAGAATTTATGTTCTGCAGTGTTTTAGGTCTCATTGGGATCTAAAACTCTTGAGTTAGAAGTTCTTCCAGAATCAGCTTGCATCATGGTGATAATCTGATCAGAAGTTCTGAGCTTATCATATTTCTTAAACACTTAGAAAAATTCTAAGTATTTAGAATTTTGACTTTTCCAAAGTAATTTTGACTTTTGAATTCTTGATGAAACAAACTTCTTATTTCAACATGTCTTGATGAAATATGATTCTTGAAACTTGATTTTTGATCCAAAAGTCAAAGTTTGACTTTTCAGTGTGCAAATGACCATTTTGCCCTTGTGAATGACTTTCTTAGAAAATTTGTAATTCAAGGCTTGGAATTGGATGGAAGAAAACCTGAGGGTCCAGGGTGATCCTTTGAGAAATGAGAGGGCAAATTTTTGAGAAATGAGAGGGCAAATTTTGGGGTACAATAGAAGCGAATCCACAAATCAAATGCTTTTCAATCACATAACAACACTTTAGTTATATTATTGAAAGCTCTCACAATGTACCTTACACAAGTCAACAAACACATTAGTGATAACAAGAAACCGCAATCAGAGTTATGCATTCTTAACACAATTCAATTTATGATTAAATCATGAAGAAGTAGAAATTAAATGCATATTAGAAGCACAAGCCCAAACTCCGGACAACATTGCTTCACAAAAATGAGTGTGCAAAATGTCGGAATGGAATCACACGCAAATTGCTTGGTAGTCTCCAAACTTACCAAGAAGCTCACAAAATTGTATACCGCGAATTAAATTGCATCACAAGTGCCATTTACCTTTCCCGGGCAGCAACGTCGTAATAACATGAATTGTCTCAAAAAACATACCGGAATCAAGGAGAATCAACCATAATGGTTCATATACAAACAATAAAGGGTACACATGCATCAAGTGAAAGTTAAAGATCAACATACATGTTATAACGGAGCGAATAGCACTATATTCAAAATTAGGTGTACAAAAAGTCGAAACAGAATCGGCTCAAAATTGCATCGGTAGCTACAAACGTACCAACAAGCTCAAAGAAACCGAAATCGAGAATTAAATCCAAGTGCGAGTACTACTTACTATTCCGAGCAGCCACACCGTAAAAACTAAAACCGAGCGGAATTTCAATCCGAAACCGAGGAAACTTGGGATAAATGTCGTCCAAACATCAAAAGCAAATGCCTTGAGCATTAACCATTAACCAAGTGCAACCTTATGCTCAAAATTATGTCCAATAGGTAGAATTAAACCACAAATCAAGTGTTGGTTTAATTTCTGAATTCGAAACTTTTACATCGAAAATGAGCGTTTATTCACAAAATGAATTGGAAATTATATTAAAACATGATTACACAACAACACCTCGACAACAATTCCATAATTTACATGTGAACCTATAATTCGATATTCAAGATTTCAACAATTTTTACTGAATTGAAAACAAAATTCACATCAATTATGCAATTATTCAACCTATGCCTCTTTTCAACATTTCAACAAATTCAAGAATCACATGAAATATGTATATTCAACAATTATAGAATTAAATTCACACAACAACTCAACTCATGAAAATATGCTAAAAAATTAATCAATTATGGTTCAAGCATTTAATCAAACATGTAATCTTCAAGAAATTATTCAACTCATGCATTTATTCAATTCAAGATTCAATAAAAAATAATTGAGAATTAAAAGTGATTGAATTACCAAAAATGATGAGGAGGAGGTTGATGAAGTGGAGATGTCGCCGGAAATTGATCAAAGCACGGAGGGAGGGAAAACTAGCCACAATTTCGCAGCAAAAATTGAAGAAGAGAGGCCAGATTTTTTTGACGATTTTGACGGAGGGAGTTGGCCGGATTCCGGTGGCGTGACGGTTGCCCGATGAGGCGGAGGGAGGTGCACGGCTGATTGGAGAAGAAAGGGGAAAGAAAACTTGAGTTTTGATGAATTTGGATCTTGAAGTTGTTGGAGATTGTTATGTGTTCTTGAGCAAAATTCAATGAGAAATGTGTTTGATCCTTGAGAGAAGAGAGAGAGATTTGTGAGGTGTTTTTGGGAGTGAGTGAGGTTATGAGAGAAATTCTGATTTTTTGAATATAAACTCTCTCCAACCTGGCCTTGGATTTGAATTTAAGTTGGGACTTGTTTTGACATTGTCAATATATTTAATGCACAACACGAGAATAAAATGTCACATCATCATCGGTGTGAAATCTTGACTCGAACTCAACATTAAAATCGAAGATTTCTAAATTTCTGACACGATACAGAAAGAACAGACTCAATCGAATAAACGACGAGAAAGTTATGAATTTTCGAAGATGCACAGACACATAACAAAGTTAGCTAATGCAGATTTTTCTCAGCTAATTTCACCGTTCAATTTGGAAAGAATGCCATGAACGAAAATCCTCTGATCAAAATCCAAACTCGGGGTCTGAAGAAAATTTATAGCTAACATCCTTTGTAAAATTGTATTGAAAGAATCATCTCAATTCGATAAAAATAGAGAGAGTTGTCATTTTTTGAATGTCATAGAAGTTGTGATACGGTGGGAGAGAACTGACTGTTTTTTGGAATGTTGGTTTGCGTTTTGCGTTTGTTTTCGCAAAATGTCGCGGTAAGCAAGAGTCGCCAACGTCTTTTATTTTATCCAACAAGGAAAGGAAAAAAGCACAGAAAAATTCATTTTTTCGAGATGTTTCTCGGGTCCGGGGGATAGGTTATAGAAAGGGAAGGTGTTAGCACCCTTTCTATCCGTGGTTATCCACGGGCTCTTAGGTACTTGCTCATAGTGTATTCAAAATTGCTTTTCTTTGTGTTTGTGGTTTTGAAGAAGTTTTTTTTTGAAAAGGAGTGTAAGTGTGAAAATTTTGTTTTGTTTTGAAAGAGCAAGTATCTAAGAACCATCTACCTACTCGGAAAAGGAGTCGTTCTATGCTATCTTCCTTTAGACAATGCTATCCCACTATTGATGAGTAGGTAGCATCTTCGTTGGAGTTTAAGGGTCAATTCGATTAAGGGACATGCGGTCACTAAAGCAATGTTAGGACGCCTTAGCGGTAACCCTAATGTCTTAGATCATTTTTCCGAGGCAACCATTTCGAGGCAACTATGATCTTTTGACAAGAGGGCGACCTCTAAAACTTCCTATACTTAATGACCGCGTACGAAGGCAACCAAGTGAGGTGTACCCTAAGAGTGCGCATGTGCGAGTGTGTTGTTTTTAGTTATTTTATCTTTGTACATGTCAATGGTTATCTATGTTGATTTTAGGTTAAACATTCGATCTTGTCATGCATTCCCTATTATCAAACATCTAACAGTTTATAAGTTGCGGAAATTAAATTGCAGAAATTAAACTAACTATTACAAGGCGTCGAGTATTTACATTGCCAAAAGCAACCCTTGAAATTAAAATGCGGAAAATAAATAAAGCGGTAAAAATAGTAAAGTCCTATTAAGCTATTACATTCCGGAAACAGATACAATATTGAAATAAAATGGATCGCATGCGGGAAATTAAATCGGGCGCAAGTTTTTAGGGTTTTGACCCTTTAATTATTAAAGAAAGGATTTTTGGTTTGTTTTTGAATTAAAAAGAAATTAAACTAAGTTAATTATTAAATTAATAAATAAATTAATGAAAATAAATATTTTTGGGTTTTTTGTATTTAAAGAAATAAAAATAAATTTAATCAATGTTAATATAAACCTAATTGTCTAAGTTAATTTTAATTATTGCAAAAAATATATTAAAGTTATTCCTAATTAAAACTAAATTAATTAATTGATTTGTTTAATAAAAAGAAAATACTAAAATTTAATTTAATCAAGAAAATATTTTTTTGGTTTTAATTTTATTAAGAAAAAAAGTTTGATTGGTTAATTAATCATGAAAAACAATTAAACAAAACAATTAAATAAAATAAGTAAAAAAATGAAATAGAAAGACTTAGGAGGAGTTTGGGTCCAATTTGGAGGTCTTGATAGTAGTTTTGTGGCCCAATAATCCATTGTCCTGGTTGACTTTCCTGATTCCATGTATACGCGCTGACTTTTGCCCATGGTAGACCTCCAAGTTATGGCCACCAGATTTGGCCTTTGGCCATCTGGCTGTTGAAAGATTGAGAGACCATAGTGGGCTGCACGCTTGGAATCACACCGGATCACCTGACTGAAAAATATAACAAATAATATGGGGACCTGGGATTCGAACCCAGGTCCTGCTGGATATTGGATACACGCCTTTGCCACTCAACCAACGCGCTTCAACTGTTAGTATAATGGATAATAATAATAATATAAGATAACGTGCTAATATGCTTGAATAAAAAAATAAAACGCGCGAAGTTTGAACCGGCCACTAAGAGGGGGACACGTTTGTCTTCCCTGACGTTCAGACCTGTAATTTTTCCTGCGGATTCATATCCGCAACTGAATTCGTAGGTTGATCCTAAAATCCATTCTAGGCCATGAAAATTAAATCCCAGACCATGGTTATGCTCGTCTTCCTCCTCCGGTCATGTCCATGTCCATCAATGGAACTAATTTCGTCTGTAAATAAAATTCCCAAAAAACAAACTACAAAACCCTAGGTTCGGTTATGGGGTTACAGTCCATATAAATGCAATCAAACAATGCCAAAACGTTCAGAAATTTCATAAGCATCACAAATATATCCATGATTTGTCAAAATGATGCGAAAATAAAGAGTTGCGATTTGGAATACAAGGCCATGAAACGGGATGCTTACAGTGCGTTTGAGAGGGTGTGAGAGCTTGCTTTTGATTGCAGGAGGTTGAGTAGACACCCAACAATTGATTGGTGTTGAGTTTTGCCTTTGTAAACGACTCTAAGGATGATTTCAGTTTTGCACTTTTTTGTGAATTTTTCAAGTTTGGTTCTTGGTGTTCTTGCAGCCTCTAGGTCCCAAATTCGTGTGCCTTGGATTGTATATGTATGCTGCAATGTATTAGGTCAACTTTTGTGGACTGAATCCTTGCACATTGATGCCTTGAGATTGGATTTGATTCACCATTGATAACTTGCCTAATTTGCCAAAAATACAATCTTTTTGCACATGGAATGCTTGATACGAGTTTGATCATGACATTGATGATGATTAGGTCCTGAAAATAGAAAAAGATCTCATGTAATCAAGTTTTGGGATTTTATTTGATTTAAATTGATTTAAAATGAAATAATTCAATTAAAAATAAAATAAAATAATAAAATTGATAAATTGACACAAGGCTGAAGCTAGGACATGTGCGGAATGTGGCAAGCCCAAATAAAGTGGAAAAGAATGGGCCCATTTGACAAAATTTGAAGTTTTGGGGATAGTTGACTTTTGGCAATTTTGCAAAAATGCCCAACTTCAACAATGCATAAATTCTTCAATTTGAACTTTTGGAAGTGTTCTTTGACTTTTTAGAAAGCTTGAGATGTCCTATAACCAACCCTTTTTGTCTCATCTCATTTTTCTATTCCATTCTCAAGTTATAAGCTTTGGCAATAAAGGTGTTTTTGTTGACTTTCAAAAATGACCTATAATGTCCAAATTTGTAACTTTTTGTGAGTGCATTTATTAATCTTCGGGTATGAAGATGGATTGTAGTAAATTTCATCCTCTTCAAAATGAGCTTTGGATGGGTCATTTCTCATAAAGTATGAGAAAGTTATGCTTGCTCAAAGTTGAGTTGACTTTTCCTGCAAAACCCTAATTTAGCAACTTTTGGGTCTTGATGAATTTTGAGCAATCCTTGGTGAATCATGATCAAACCTTGATCAAATGATGAAATATCCTTCAAATGAGAATGTTGACAAAAAATATTGAAGTTTGACTGTATTTGGGTCACAGTTGACTTTTGCTCTAGCACAGTCGATTTTTGGACCCTTTGAGCAATTGACTGACCAAACTTCCTCTGCAAGGCTTGAAACATGACATGGATGAACTTGAGAACATATTAGGACATTAGGGAGTATTTGAGGTCATTTGGACTCAAGTATCTTGATGCAACACAAAACCCTAATTTGGGGTTGACTGCCTTAGGAGATAGCTTGACTGTCCAACTCTTGAGCAAACTTGAGCAACTTGGAGATTTTTCTTGCAATGTCTTGGGAAATACGAGAGGGAAAATTTTTGGGTACAACATCTGCCCCTGTTCAATCTTCTTAAACCTGATGATATAGATTGGTTTTCCGGCCTTTCGTGATCCGAAGGTGGAAGATCATTGAACACTAGAGTGCCCAGAAATTTGCACTCGCATAAAGTGGTATCAGCCTTGTGATGTCGGGAATGGGCTTACAGATGCAATTTGGAGACTGTTGATAGGTGGTCTGGACTTCGACTGGAATAGGAATCAGGGAGATCTTAGCGTCGATCTAACTGAGCCAGAGAAGGTCTTGGATTAACTTTGCCTGGATAAGAATCAGAAAAATCTTAGGGTCAATTTAACTGAACCAGACGAAAGTCTTGGAATATCTTCAATTGGAATACGAATCAGGGAGATCTCAGGGTCGATCTGACTGAACCAGAGAAGGGCTTGGATTAACTTTGACTGGATAAGAATCAGAAAAATCTTAGGGTCGATTTAACTGAACCAGATGAAAGTCTTGGAATATATTCAACTGGAATACGAATCAGAGAGATCTTAGGGTCGATCTGACTGAACCAGAGAAGGTCTTGGATTAAATTTGACTGGATAAGAATCAGAAAAATCTTAGGGTCAATTTAACTGAACCAGACGAAAGTCTTGGAATATCTTCAACTGGAATACGAATCAGGGAGATCTCAGGGTCGATCTGACTGAACCAGAGAAGGTCTTGGATTATCTTTGACTGGATAAGAATCAGAAAAATCTTAGGGTCGATTTAACTGAACCAGACAAAAGTCTTCCATAGATGTAGTTTTTCTTTTGAGGGGACTACTAGGTCATATGAGTAGTTAGCGGTGTTTACTGATCCGTCTTTCCCTGAAACGATAAAGAGTCAGTCATATGTAATGTCATGATGTATGAAATGCATGATATATATCAAGCAATGATGCTCTCAACATAAATGAGATTGTATGGTATGATGCGTATATGCATGTATCATGATGTATGGAAATGTAATGTTTCTAGCTGGGGAAAATAAATCCCGGATAGCTGCTGGAAACAAGAGTTGAATTCTTCGCTTCCGTTGGGGATGGTGAACGAAGGTGATTGCGAGAATAAACCTGCAGGAGAAGATAACTCTGTTGGGGAATAAACTGATGAGGAGATTACTCTGTGGGGAAGAGATGCTCTGCTGAGGATTCCAATGATAAATTCCGTCGGGATGAATTATCATTGCTGGTGATATTGAATTTGTTGATGATTGAATTCCTGTTTGTGAAAGGAAAGAACTCCGCTGGAGACGATCTCTCAGTGGCGACTTCACTGGGGATAACCTGTTAGACTTCTGTGGGGATAATCCTCTAAGTTATGCTGGGAATGATCCTTTAAACTCGGCTGGGGAGATTTATTTTTGTACTCTGCTGGGGATAAACTTCCAGAGTCTACTGGGGATGATGCTTCAACTCTGTTGGGGAAGCTTTTTCAGACTGCGCTGGGAAAATTTTAACTCCACTGGGGGTATCTTGTATTCTGCCGGGGAACATTCTTATACTCTGCCAGGGAATATTAAGACTGCCAGGGATATCAAGCCTTTTTAGTGCTGATGGTAGATCAACTCTACTTGGGGAAAGCATTGCTGATTCGTTCATAGTTGCAAGTCCCAGGTGGGGGAGAGCTACCATTACTGCCTTGCTCTGCGGGGAGTGAAGGTATCTTATCCATATTCTTCAGCTGAATCTACCTTTGTACCTGGTGGACAGAGCAACTATACAGCTTGGACAATCCTCATTTGCCCCTGTTTCTGATATTACCAGTAATCATCTTTTTGTTTCGCATGTAAACATTTATGAGCAGCAATTAATGTCAAATGCATATATCAAAAATGAACATTGGACGTTCTTTGCAAAACAAAACAGATAAAGGGAAAAACAGTTTGAAATTCCTTTGAAAATGAATTGTATTGATTTTGAAGTTTAGCCTGTAAATAGGCGTTTTCGTACAAGAGGTTGAAGTCCTAGTAAGAGAACGCCGCCGAATAATAGAATTTACACAATTTGTGAAAAACTAAACAAAACAACTATGTGAATAATCCCACTGGGTTCCAACTCTGCTATTGCCCTTATGTCCTCGAGCATCTCATCACTTTGCTATTGGTTGAAGGTAGATCAGATTGATTAGCGCCGTCGGAGCTTGATAGTTGATACCGAAGTATGGATGCAAGGTGATCCAATGAGACATAGTGTTACGCTTTGATCCCTAATTTTTTCCTGGACCGCCCTTTCGGGTTTTCAGTCCATTGCGATATCCTTTTTGCCCAAGCCGCCTTTTCAGGTTTTCGACTTGCCGGGTGTACATATTTTTTCATTTTCATCCCTTATTTTTGCCCGAACCCTTTTGGTTCACCGGGAAGCCCTTATTTTTGCCTAGGCCAGTCAACCTAGCGGGTCTTTGATTATGCATAGTATCTTTTCACTATTTCTGCATTGACGGGGTGAGGAAGGTCGTCACCATCCATGGTGGTTAGAATCATAGCTCCTCATGAAAAAATGTTCTTAACCACAAATGGCCCTTCGTAAGTAGAGGTCCATTTTCCCCTGGGATCACCTTGAGGTAAGATAATGTGCTTAATTACCAGATCCCCAACTTGATACTCTTGTCGTCTAACTTTCTTGTTAAATGCCTTGATCATCGGCTTTTGGTACGCCTGACCATGACAAATAGCAGTAAGTCTATTTTTGTCAATTAGGTTCAGTTGATCAAGCCGGGTCTGAATCCAGTCATCTTCCCTCAAACCTGCATCCTTCATGATCCGAAGAGAGGGTATCTGAACTTCAATGGGCAAGACGGCCTCCATACCATATACCAAGGAATAGGGTGTTGCCCCTATTCACGTTCGCGCTGAGGTACGGTACCCATGAAGAGAAAATGGTAACATCTCATGCCAGTCTTTGTATGTCACTGTCATCTTATGCACAATCTTCTTAATGTTCTTATTAGCCGCTTCGACAACCCCATTCATCTTCGGCCGGTAGGGAGAAGAGTTATGATGCTGTATCTTGAATCGCTCGCAGAGCTCAGTGATCATCTTGTTGTTGAGATTGGTACCATCGTCCGTAATGATCCTCTTTGGTACACCGTATCGACAAATCAAATTATGCCGAATGAAACGTGCCACGACGTTCTTGGTTACAGTAGCAAAGGGAGCTGCTTCAACCCATTTCGTAAAGTAATCAATTGCTACCAGGATGAAACGATGCCCGTTGGATGCCGTAGGTCTGATCTCGCCGATCATATCAATGCACCATATTGCAAAAGGCCAAGGTGTCGTCAAGACGTTCAGAGGAACTGGAGGTATGTGCACCTTATCAGCATAGACTTGACACTTGTGACATGTCCGAGAATGCTGATAACAGTCAGCTTTCATTGTGGACCAATAATATCCTGCCCGAAGGATTTTCTTTGCCATGGTATGTCCATTGGAATGAGTTCCGAAAGTACCTTCATACAACTCCGCCATGATCCTTTCTGCTCCGTTCTTATCCACATATCGCAGTAAGGTTGAATCATGGTTACGCTTGTAAAGGATGCCATTGCTGATGAAGAATTTTGCTGCGAACCTCCTCAGAAACTTCTTATCATTAACAGATGCACCCTCGGGGTATTCCTGAGTTTCAAGATACCTCTTCACCTCATGAAACCAGGGTTTATCTGCTACCTCTTCAGCCTCAATATCACAACAATGTGCAGGTTCGTCCAATCTTTCAATGATGATCCAAGGAGCTTCATTGTCCCAATTGACCTTGAATATAGAAGACATCGTAGCCAGCGCGTCCGCCAACTGATTCTCCTCTCTAGGGAAGTGTTCAAAGGTTATCTCCTCGAAATGGGGAAGCAACGTCAATACATACTCCTTGTAAGGAATAAGATTTGGGTGTTTCGTATCCCACTCGCCTTTGATCTGACTGATCACGAGAGCGGAATCTCCGAAGACACTTAGAAACTTAATCCTTAGGTCAATTGCTGCTCGAAGACCCATGATGCACGCTTCATACTCCGCCATATTGTTGGTGCAGTTGAAACATAGTCGGGCGGTGAACAAAGTATGAGAGCCTTTAGGAGATATGATCACGGCGCCAATACCATTACCTAAAGCATTCAAAGCTCCATCAAAGTACATAGACCATCAGGATCCTTCCTCAGGTCCTTCATCTGGTCCAGGTGTCTCATAATCAGTCACTAACATGATATTCTCGTCCGGGAATTCAAAGTTCATAGACTGGTAATCATCCACTGCTTGATGTGCCAAATGGTCTGCCAACACACTTCCCTTAATTTCCTTTTGGGTCGTATACTGGATGTCATACTCAGTCAAGATCATCTGCCATCTTGCTATTCTTCCGGACAAAGCAGGCTTCTAGAAGATATACTTGATTGGATCCATCTTTGATATCAATAAAGTAGTGTGAGTCAGCATATACTGTCTCATCCGGCGAGCAGCCCATGCCAAAGCGCAACAAGTTTTCTCGAGCAACGAGTATCGAGTCTCGCAGTCGGTAAACTTTTTGCTAAGGTAATAAATAGCATGCTCTTTTCAGCCAGACTCGTCATGCTGCCCCAACACACACCCCATTGAGTTGTCGAGTACTGTCAAGTATAAGATCAAAGGTCTCCCTTCAACTGGAGGCATCAGAATGGGTGGCTCTTGATGATACTCTTTGATCCTTTCGAAAGCGGCCTGGCATTCATCGTTCCAACGTACTACTTGATCTTTCTTCATCAACTTGAAGATTGGCTCACAAGTAGCCATCAGGTGCGAGATGAATCAGGCAATGTAGTTCAGTCGTCCCAGGAAGCCTCTGACTTCTTTCTCTGGAATTTCCTGTATAGCCTTCACCTTGGCAGGATCCACTTGAATACCTTTATCGCTTATAACGAAACCCAGCAGCTTACCAGATCTCACCCCGAAGGTGAACTTGTTCGGGTTTAACCTCAGCTTGTACAACTTCAACCTGTCGAACAGCTTCTGAAGGTGGTCAAGATGTTCTTCCTCCGTCTGGGATCTTGCAATCATGTCATCGACGTATACCTCAATCTCATGATGGATCATGTCATGAAACAAAGCAACCATGGCACGCTGATACGTTGCCCCAACGTTCTTCAATCCAAAAGGCATGACCTTGTAGCAAAAGGTACCCCACTGAGTAACAAAAGTTGTCTTCTCCATGTCTTCGAGAGCCATTTTAATCTGATTATAACCAGAGAAACCATCCATAAAGTAGAATACCTTGTGCTGAGCGGTGTTGTCAATCAGAACATCAATATGGGGTAGAGGGAAATCATCCTTAGGACTTGCCCTGTTCAGATCTCTATAGTCAACACACATTCGAACCTTACCATCCTTCATTGGTATAGGAACCACGTTGGCCACCCACTGAGGGTAAGAAGTAACTGCTAGAAAACCGGCGTCAAACTGTTTCATAACTTCAGCCTTGATTTTCTCAGACATCTCTGGGAGCATTCGGTGGACCTTCTGTTTCACTAGAGGACAGTCTTCCTTGGTAGGCAGGCGGTGAACCACAATATCGGTATCCAACCCAGGCATATCTTTATAAGACTAGGCAAAGATCTCAACATAGTCTCACAGCATCTGAATCAACTGTTGCTTCACACTAAGCTCCAGATTTGCCCCGATTCTGACTTCTTTCTTGTCTATCTCTGTTCCCAAATTCACTGATTCCACTGGCTCTTCGTGTGGCTGTATAGCCCTCTCCTCCTGAAGTAGAAGTCTAGCAAGTTCACCAGGAACTTCGCAATCATCTTCACCTTCGTCTTCGGCTAAGTTGATCGGATTTTCGAAGTCATAACTGGAAGTAGCAGAGTCGTTACCAGTGAGATCCAGAGTGGATGTAGACCTGTATATGTGAGTGTGTGTAAAATAGCTGTTTTGCAATATGTAATAAAAGAAAAACAAGGAGCGCAAAATTTGAAATGCAAGAAACGTCCAATGCTTTTATTAATGATATATGAAAATGACACACATAAAGCCCTCACAAATGAAGCCACGGTGCCCCGGGTAAGACATCGGGCCGTAGAGTTTAAAAGATTGTCTGTTACAAATTCAAAACAAAAAGTTTCATTACTGGGTAACAAAAGAAATAGGGATGAAGTCCTTTGCTGTCCAGTTGCTTGGTCCACCGTCGGTCATAGGATAGATCCAATTGTCGAATTCAGACTCTTCAACGTCGTCTTTAATGGCATTTACTCCTGAATTGCTGATGAACAGGGGAGGTCTTCCGATCCGTGCATTCCGAACAGCCCTTTGAGCTTATGCAGTGAAACCTAAACCAAACTTGTTAGTCTTCTGTGTAAAATCAGGGAGTTGTCCCCAATTCGCACACCCACCTTTCTCGACAACAGCCCGGGCATCCTTAAAAGAAGCCATCTTCATAGGAGAATCTTCAACAATAGTCTCAGTTGATGCTAGTGTCTGGGGAACCTCTTCAAAATGTTGAAATGGGGTCTCGATGAACTCCCCATCCATATCTACATATCGGAAAGAGTTGAGGTGGCTCACCATGTACTCTTCCTCTCCTTGTACTGTCACAATCTTCCCTTTCACTGGGTACTTCAGCTTCTGATGGAGCATTGACGTTACTGCCCCAACTTTGTGGATCCATGGACGACCCAACAAACAAGAATAAGATGGCCGAATGTCCATCACATAGAATGTAGAGTTGAAAACCTGAGAACCAACCTTAATCGGAATATCCACTTCTCCATGTACCATTCTTTTAGACCCATCAAAGGCCCTGACGACAATGTTGCTTGGTTTCAACTCCAATCCTTCACAGTCCAACCGGTCTAGAGCTTTCTTAGGAAAACCGTTCAATGAGGAACCAATATCCACTAATACATGAGCAAGAGTAGTGCCCCTGCATTCAATGGAGACATGCAGTGCATCATTGTGATTCTTCCTTTTAGCAGTCAAGTCGGCGTTAGAGAAACCCAACCCATTATCAGCAGTCAGACTAGCCACGCAATCTTTAAACTGATCAGCCGATGTCTCTTGCGGTACGTGTGCAGTCTTCAGGAATGCAATTAGAGCCTTGGCATGGGCCTCTGAGCATAGCAACAGTGACAACATAGAGATTTTGGATGGGGTTTGCCCCAGCTGTTCAACTACATTGTAGTCGCTCTTTTTGATGATTTTCAGAATCTCTTCCATCTCTTGTCTAGAAGCTTCAACAGTAATCGTCTTTGGTGCCTCCGTCTGGGCAAGCTCACCGGTGGTCCCTTTGCCCCGAGCGTAAGAAGACTCGGCGACAGGGGTAAGAATAGGAACTTGAACATGAATAGTAGCAGGTACACTGGCAGGTGTAATAACAACAGGTTTCCAGGCAGTTGGTGGAGAGATATCAGGGGAGAAAAGTCTTCCGCTGCAGGTGACTTTAGCAGGTCCAACAATATTGCTGACGTCAGTATCAACATCCAACTCTTGTTTAACTCCATGAAAATAAACACCGGCCCCGTAATTCCAAGGGACAGCTTTATCAGAGGTGTAGGGGATAGGCCCAGGAACAGTGATGATCAATGGTGCGATTCTTGGAACAAATGTAATTCTAACAGGCTTTCTCGAGGAAGCCTTGGAAGAATTGTCGAGGATGGTGATAATAGCAACTTCTTCAGTATGAACTAAGGGAACAATGTCGTTCACAGAAACCACAAACGAGTCTTCATCTATAACATTCACTCCATGCTTGGGCATAGGAGCAGTCACAACATTAGGTCTTTCGGGCGCCTCGAACACAATCTCCTTAGCATCAATTAAGTCCTGTATTTTGTTCTTCAAAGCCCAACAATCATTTATATTATGTCCCGGGCTATCAGAGTGAAAAGCACAGCGGGCATTAGGGTTGTACTTAGGTGATGTTGTATTTGGATTCTTTGGGGCTTCCCTTGGAATCACTAGATTGGTTTTCAATAACTGTGGCAGAATCTAAGATAAAGTCATGTTGAGCTGAGCAAATTGCCTTTGTGGTCTCTCGGCCTTTGGCTGATTGTTGTACTGAGGAGCACCAACAGGTCTTGAAATAACAACCGCATTAACAGCTTGGCGGCATTCAGGTCTATTCTGGATTTTCGAACTGTAGACAACACTGGACTCTTTCTTAAAATGCTTTTTCTCAGTGCTTGATGAAGCACCCTTTTGTATCTTACCAGCCTTAATACCAGCCTCAATCCTCTCACCGATCATAATTAGCTCTGTAAACCCAGACGAAGAGCTTCCAATCAAATAGTTGAAAAATGGACCAGACAAAGTCCCCAGAAACATATCCACAAGCTCCCGATCAGCCTAGGGCGGTTGTACTCTTCCGGCGAGGTCCCTCCACTTCTGAGCATAATATTTGAAACCTTCTACCATTCCCATTGACATACCCTGGAGTTGGGTACGCGTGAGAGCAAGGTCGGAATTGTATTGGTACTGCCTGTAGAAAGCAGTAGCCAAATCTTCCCAACTGCGGATACTAGCTCCGTCCAACTAGTAAAACCATTCAAGCTGAGTCCCTGAGAGATTGTCTTGAAAGAAGTGGATCCATAGGTTCTTATCAGCGGTGTACGGCTGAATCTTCCTTACATATGACCGGAGGTGCAACTTCGGACAAGAAACTTTGTCGTACTTAGCAAAGGCTGGTGCCTTGAACTTGTGGGGAATTACCACCCCAGATGATAGACCCAGATCACCAAAGTCCAGACCCGACACTTTCTGAACTTCCATCGCACTCAACCGGTCTTCCAGTTGTTTGTATCTATCCTCAGCAGGAGGATATTGGTCTTCGTCGAAGTTCGTCTCGTTGTCGAAGACCACAGGGCTAGGAGCCCTCCTTTCTTCCTGACTATCTTTCCCTCCAGATGAGGTGGTCAAATCAACTTCATCCCGTAGCCTGTTTCCAAATCTGTGACCTGTGTTAAACAGGACTGTCCTTTTCTTCATCTTCTTCTTCTCTTTCAGAATCAGGGTCTTCAGATCTTGCTGACCCTTAGCTAGATTCATGAACAGCTCTTGGAATTGGGCATTCTGGGCCTGTAGGGCCTTGATTGCTTGCTCAGTTAATGGTTCAGCAGACATGATGAGTGCTGAAATAAACAGCAAAGAAGATAAGAGACCTGTAATTGGTACCTGTTATGAAGTGCATGGAATGAAATGCGTATGACATGATTTCAAAGACGTCGAGAGATTCAAATTCGTAAACCAAAAAGGAAACACACTTTTATTAGGTAAACTTGAAATTCAAATTGTTCAACAAATTGCCCTTAAGGCGTTACAAGAAAGGAAATACTGAAAAGTAAATAAAAACTGGAAAGGAAATAATCAAAGGACAATCAGTGCTCCCATGGTCACTTCTTGTCGGTGCGGATATATTCATTGAGAATCCGCTCGTTCTCTAGCTGCCTAGTTAACTTCTAGATCTTCTGATCTTGCTCGTTAAACTTTTCTCGGTAAGCATCCCGCTCTTCTCTCAGCTGCATCCAAGACCTTTTCAGTGCCCCAATGTCAGTGGGAATGTAAGGATGGAGGATGGTAGGAAGAACCCCCTCTTCATTAGCAACTTCAACAATGATAGGCAGGGCGGCTTCATACGGCATACCCAACTTTTAGGCATGGATACAAACCCATCTGAGATATGGCTCCATTGGAAGCGAAGTCTTTGGACCCAGCTCATGTGGATCAGATCTGTGAACTCTATCCTAAGCGCTTATGAACCTACGATGTTGCTCGTCGCTATCCCCTTGAAAATCAAAGATGATACTAGGCATTAGAAGCTCATGAGGTCCTTCTCTTCTGGCTCGCCCAAACTAACGTAAGGCCAAGCACGAATTATAAGAAATTCCTCCATGGGTTCCTATCAATGGAACATTGGGGTACTCCCCACAACGATCAATAATAGCCACCTCGTCCATACCCTTGATAGTCCAAATGATGTCATTGTGAGAGAGAGACATAACCCTATAAGCACGGCTCATGCCTTCTTTGTTCTTCAGCACTGATTTGGGGAGGTGCAAAATAAACCACCTCGCCAACAATGAAGCACAGCACATCAAAGTTCCCCGCTTCCGAGCAGTACGGGCATAAAGCTGATGAAGAATGTCACCCAAGAGAGTGGGTACATGATTATGAGAGATGAAGATTTTTACCGCATTCACATCAACAAAGGAGTTAGGATTCAGAAACAATACCAAGCCGTATATCAGAAGAGCCAGAATATCTTCGAATGCCTTGAAGTCTAGACTATCCCAAAAATAATTAGCCTTACCAACCAAGAACTTAGTCAGAAAGCCCTTTGCTCCACTTCTAGTCTCCCAATTAGCCATTACCTCATCCTTTGTCAAATGAAGGGCTGAAGTAATCTCTTCTGGCCTAAGGATCTTCTCCCAACCAGTAAACGGGGTCTGCTACAGAATAGAGATACCGAGCAGATCAGAGAACTCTTCTAAGGTGGGAACCAGCTGGTAGTCCTGAAAAGTAAAGCAATGGTACAACGGATCATAGAATTGGACCAAAACACTCATCATCTGCTCGTCCAATTTGGAGGTGACCAAACTGAGAAGATACCCATGTCTTCTGATGAATGAGGTAGTATCAGGCATCTTTGCAATCAATTCTTTAAGCATGATGGGAACCTGGACAAAGTTGGTCCGGATGGTATTCCTACGCATGGGCATCATGACCTACAAAACAGAACAAAGATGAATCCCTCCTGTCTTTGAAATAGGTTAGTCCAATGCAAGATGTATGCAATGTTATGATGTCATGATGTCATGATAGAAAGCACACCACAAGTATCCACAAACAACAAACATGGTAAACGCACACAAGTCACACAGAGAGCCCTTAGATTTCAGGCTAACAAGGAGCTTAGGTACTACCCTCTTTCAGTTCAGTTGGTTTAAACCTGTCCTAAAAATAGTAACCAGGTTCTAGAGGATCTCAATATCAGTGACTACCCTCGATTGATCATAATTCCAGTTTAGAAACCTTTTCTCGCGGCCAGAATCATCGCGAGAGTTTAGTCTCAATGAGTGTAGCATACTGCTACTGTTCTATGGCCAAGTTGGTCAATTTAAAGGTTCTAAGGTCAGTTGGTGCTTAATGACCCCTTAGATGACCCATATTCTCCTCGTTCCAACACAAGGGATATCGGTACAATCTAAAGGGCCACACTAATGTAGCTACTGCTTCAACCGTATCGGTCTACGCTGTACAGTTCCCTCATATTTTATTGCTACTTACCTAAAGGGTATCCCCCAAATCCGGGTTAGGATCTATAGTAACTCCGATACAAGCCCATAAATATAAAGCATACAAAGTAAACAATTGAAAACACAATGAACTAATCCTAAGGTACACCCCACTTATTAAGTCTCCCCAGCAGAGTCGCCAGTTTTGTGATACGGTGGGAGAGAACTGACTGTTTTTTAGAATGCTGGTTTGCGTTTTGCGTTTGTTTTTGCAAAATGTCGCGGTAAGCAAGAGTCGCCACCATCTTTTATTTTATCCAACAAGGAAAGGAAAAAAGCATAGAAAAATTCCTTTTTTCGAGATGTTTCTCGGGTCCGGGGGGTAGGTTATTGAAAGGGAAGGTGTTAGCACCCTTTCTATCCGTGGTTATCCGCGGGCTCTTAGGTACTTGCTCATAGTGTTTTCAAAATTGCTTTTCTTTGTGTTTGTGGTTTTGAAGAAGTTTTTGTTTGAAAAGGAGTGTAAGTGTGAAAATTTTGTTTTATTTTGAAAGAGCAAGTATCTAAGAACCATCTACCTACTCGGAAAAAGAATCGTTCTATGCTATCTTCCTTTAGACAATGCTATCCCACTATTGATGAGTAGGTAGCATCTTCGTTGGAGTTTAAGGGTCAATTCGATTAAGGGACGTGCGGTCACTAAAGCAATGTTAGGACACCTTAGCGGTAACCCTAATGTCTTAGATCATTTTTCCGAGGCAACCGTTTCGAGGCAACTATGATCTTTGGACAAGAGGGCGACCTCTAAAACTTCCTATACTTAATGACCGCGTACGAAGGCAACCAAGTGAGGTGTACCCTAAGAGTGCGCATGTGCGAGTGTGTTGTTTTCAGTTATTTTGTCTTTGTACATGTCAATGGTTATCTATGTTGATTTTAGGTTAAACATTTGATCTTGTCATGCATTCCCTATTATCAAACATCTAACAGTTTATAAGTTGCGGAAATTAAATTGCAGAAATTAAACTAACTATTACAAGGCGTCGGGTATTTACATCGCCAAAAGCAACCCTTGAAATTAAAATGCGGAAAATAAATAAAGCGGTAAAAATAGTAAAGTCCTATTAAGCTATTACATTCTGGAAACAGATACAATATTGAAATAAAATGGATCGCGTGCGGGAAATTAAATCGGGCGCAAGTTTTTAGGGTTTTGACCCTTTAATTATTAAAGAAAGGATTTTTGGTTTGTTTTTGAATTAAAAAGAAATTAAACTAAGTTAATTATTAAATTAATAAATAAATTAATGAAAATAAATATTTTTGGGTTTTTTATATTTAAAGAAATAAAAATAAATTTAATCAATGTTAATAAAAACCTAATTGTCTAAGTTAATTTTAATTATTGCAAAAAATATATTAAAGTTATTCCTAATTAAAACTAAATTAATTAATTGATTTTTTTAATAAAAAGAAAATACTAAAATTTAATTTAATCAAGAAAATATTTTTTTGATTTTAAGTTTATTAAGAAAAAAAGTTTGATTGGTTAATTAATCATGAAAAATAATTAAACAAAACAATTAAATAAAATAAGTAAAAAAATGAAATAAAAAGACTTAGGAGGAGTTTGGGCCCAATTTGGAGGTCTTGATAGCAGTTTTGTGGCCCAATAATCCATTGGCCTGGTTGACTTTCCTGATTCCATGTATACGCGCTGACTTTTGCCCATGGTAGACCTCCAGGTTATGGACACCAGATTTGGCCTTTGGCCATCTGGCTGTTGAAAGATTGAGAGACCATAGTGGGCTGCACGCTTGGAATCACACCGGATCACGTGACTGAAAAATATAACAAATAATATGGGGACCTGGGATTCGAACCCACGTCCTGCTGGATATTGGATACACGCCTTTGCCACTCAACCAACGCGCTTCAACTGTTAGTATAATAGACAATAATAATATGAGATAACGTGCTAATATGCCAGAATAAAAAAATAAAATGCGCGAAGTTTGAACCGGCCACTAAGAGGGGGACACGTTTGTCGTCCCTGACCTTCAAACCTGTAATTTTTCCCGCGGATTCATATCCGCAGTTGAATTCATAGGTTGATCCTAAAATCCATTCTAGGCCATGAAAATTAAATCCCAGACCATGGTTATGCTCGTCTTCCTCCTCCGGTCATGTCCATGTCCATCAATGGAACTAATTTTGCCTGTAAATAAAATGCCCAAAAAACAAACTACAAAACCCTAGGTTCGGTTATGGGGTTACAGTCTATATAAATGCAATCAAACAATGCCAAAAGTTCAGAAATTTCATAAGCATCACAAATATATCCATGATTTGTCAAAATGATGCGAAAATAGAGAGTTGTGATTTGGAATACAGGGCCATGAAATGGGATGCTTACAGTGCGTTTGAGGGGGTGTGAGAGCTTGCTTTTGATTGTAGGAGGTTGAGTATACACCCAACAATTGATTGGTGTTGAGTTTTGCCTTTGTAAACGCCTCTAAGGATGATTTCAGTTTTGCACTTTTTTGTCAATTTTTCAAGTTTGGTTCTTGGTGTTCTTGCAGCCTCTAGGTCCCAAATTCGTGTGCCTTGGATTGTATATGTATGCTGCAATGTATTAGGTCAACTTTTATGGACTGAATCCTTGCACATTGATGCCTTGAGATTGGATTTGATTCACCATTGATAACTTGCCTAATTTGCCAAAAATCCAATCTTTTTGCACATGGAATGCTTGATACGAGTTTGATCATGACATTGATGATGATTAGGTCCTTAAAATAGAAAAAGATCTCATGTAATTAAGTTTTGGGATTTTATTTGATTTAAATTGATTTAAAATGAAATAATTCAATAAAAATCAAATAAAATAATAAAATTGATAAATGGACACAAGGTTAAAGCTAGGACACGTGTGGAATGTGGCAAGCCCAAATCAAGTGGAAAAGAATGGGCCCATTTGACAAAATTTTATGTTTTGGGGATAGTTGACTTTTGGCAATTTTGCAAAAATGCCCAACTTCAACAATGCATAACTTCTTCAATTTTGAACTTTTGGAAGTGTTCTTGGACTTTTTAGAAAGCTTGAGATGTCCTATAACCAACCCTTTTGGTCTCATCTCATTTTGCTATTCCATGCTCAATTTATAAGCTTTGGAAAAAAAAGGTGTTTTGGTTGACTTTTAAAAATGACCTATAGGCACAAAATTCACAATTTCAGCAACTCCTCATGACCTTGGCAAAGGGTCAAGAGGATCTCAAAGTTCTTCTAGAGAAGAATAAAGAGAAGAAAAAGAAAAAGAGATCGTGGGTAGCCACTTTCGGAAGAAGATTTGAGGGCGATGCTAGAAGGACTCTTGAGTTCCCTTCGACGTCTGACGAAGGGGTTGGCAAGGGGAAAGGAGTTACTGTACCTTCTAAGTCTGAGGTAGAAGAGTAGGAAGAGGAAGAAGACAAGGACTATTCCGAACAACAGTATCCACCAGCGGATGACAGATATAAGAACCTTGAAGACAGATTGGCAGCTATGGAGTTGCAGAGGGTGCCCAGATTGGATTTTGAGGAGCTAGGGTTGGTAGCTGGGATTGTTATCCCTCCCAAATTCAAGGTGCCAACATTTGCCAAGTACGATGGTCTGTCTTGTCCTAAGATGCACCTGAGGTCGTATGTTAGAAAGATCCAACCTTATTCGTCCGATAAAGACCTCTGGGTACACTTTTTCCAAGACAGCTTGTCTGGCACTCAGTTAGATTGGTTTTATCAACTCGAGAGATCATAGGTTCACAATTGGGAAGACTTGGCAGCTGCTTTTTATCGTCAGTATCAGTACAATGCTGATTTGGCGCCCACTCGTACTCAGTTACAAAGTATGGGGATGGCTTTAAATGAAGGGTTTAAGGAGTACGCCCATAAAATGCGTGATCTGGCTGGAAGGGTGCAGCCACCGCTATCAGATAGGGAGTTAGTCGACATGTTTCTGGGGACCCTGTCTGGCCCCTTCTTCAACCATCTAATCGGGAGCTCTTCTGCGGGATTTACTGAACTGATTTTGACCGGCGAAAGGGTGGAGGCCAGTATTAAAAGTGGAAAGATTCAAAAGGATGCTTCCGCATCCACAACTGTTAAAAAACCTTTCCCAGCCAAAAAGGAAGCATCTACTATGTACTCTCAGAAGGGATTGGGAAGAACTGAGCGCCGGCCAACTGTAGGGGCCGTGATGATTCAAAATTCGTCAAATGATCAACCTCGTAACAATCAGTCGAGACCTAATCAACAACGGGTAGAACGGCCACAACGGCAGTTCACCCGCATCAACATGACGCCTGCTCAGGTCCTTCCGCATTTGTTGAAGCTGAATCTGACCAGTTTGAAAGAGGCGCCAAAAAACCCTAACACTTCCTCTCCATACTATCACTCCAACGCCAAGTGTGCTTACCATTCCGATAGTGCTGGGCACGATACCAATAATTGATGGGCACTTAAGAACAAAATTCAGGACTTAATTGACGCCAAAGAGATTGAATTTGATGCTCTTGAGAAGCCCAATGTTATATCTGCTCCGATGCCCAAGCACAGCCACAATGTGCATGCCATTTTGGAAAACCTCCATGTTACTGATGTTGCCAATCTGTTGACTCCATTGCTTGTAATTAAAGAAAATTTGTTGAGAGCCAGGATCTTTCCTAGTTGTGGTAAAGACTGTTATTTTTGTTTGAACATTCAAGGTGATTGTCCAATGTTGAAGTCGGGTGTCCAACGCCTGATGGATACTCAAGAGATACTTTTCCAGAAAACCCTTGTTAACACTTTCAATCTGATTACTTCTGATACTTGTGATACTTCAACCAACGATATTGCTATCATAACCATTTCCGACAATCCTCCCAAGGCTCGTAAAAGGCCTGTCAGGATTACACCCAACTCTAAATGTGTACCTTTAAAGATCACCATGCCGGGACCTATCCCGTACCAATCAAGCAAAATGATACCGTGGAACTATGGGGGAGAAATCTTCTACCACGACATCAAACAAATCGAAACAGTCCAAGAGATTTCTGAAGAAGACCCTTATATAGGGAACATTGCGGGTACAAGTAAGATAAACCGCAGTGGCCGGATCTTTTCTCCGGAGATTTCTCCCCCTCGAGAAGTTTTTGGACCCTTAAAAGCTTCTGCACCTGTTGGATCCTCTGGGCAAGGCCCAATGATTGAAGAAGTGGATACTCCTGAAGTAAGACCATCTGCTGATAATACCGACAAGGGTAAGGGGATACTGGAAATGCCTGTCAGGACGAAGGCTCGTGCTGTGGTTATCCCCGAAACCACTAAAAAGAAATGGATGAAATCTTCAAAATAATCAGAAAAAGTGACTACGACGTTGTAGAACAACTGGGGCAGACCCCTTCTAAAATTTCAATGTTGGCTCTTCTGCTCTGTTGTGAGGCCCATGCCAAGGCCCTAATCAAATTCTTGAAAGCGGCACATGTACCCCAAGAGACTTTGGCTGACCAGTTTCAGGAATGTGTGGCCAGTCTTACTGCTGACAATGGCCTGGGTTTTTCCGACGCTGACTTAACTCCCAAAGGAGGGAAACACAATGATGCGTTGCATGTTTCAGTTGAATGCCGGGGAACTACTCTCGCCCATGTCTTGGTTGATACTGGTTCTTCCCTAAATGTGCTGCCAAAGAAAGCCTTAGACCGTTTGGATTGCGAAGGTTTGACCCTCAAACCTAGTAACATCGTCGTTAGGGCTTTCGATGGTTCCAAAAGAATGGTTCATGGAGAGGTTGATATTCCTATCAAGGTAGGCACCGAAGTGTTCAACTCCACCTTCTACGTAATGGACATCCGTCCGTCATATTCATGTTTGCTAGGAAGACCGTGGATCCATTATGCCGGGGCAGTTACCTCCTCTTTGCATCAGATGATGAAATATCCTGTTAAGGGTAAAATTACAACTGTGCACGGCGAGGAAGTGTACATGATCAGTCATCTCAATTCCTTTCGATATGTGGAGTTGGATGGCAAGTTCATCGAAACGCCCTTCCAACATTTTGAGGAAGTTTCTCCCGAGGTGGCAGTTGCAAATCAATGGTGGAGGTACCTATCGTTCCCAAGCATGCATCTAGGATGGCATCTCTCAAGGACGCGGAGGCTGTGATTAAAGAAGGGAAGAATACAGTATGGGGACAATTGCCTGACTTTCCCCATAAGACGGATAAGTTTGGTTTAGGGTTTACTGCTGCGGGACAGAGGGCTATGCGTCGCTCCAAGGCTGGAGGGCCACCCGTCAAGATCTCACACCATGGAATTAATGTCGTAGAAGATGAAGATGAAGAGAGCCACTTTGAAGATTGGATCTTTCTGACTGTCGAATGGGGTTTGAGCAATTGGGAAGCAAATGATTTCGTTCCTACCACCTTTATCAACCAGTAATTTTATCTTTGAACAATTTCCCATTTTTATGGTCTGTAATAACTAAAGCAATTCGCACATTATTTTCACCTCATGCCTTGCCCGTGGCATGTAGGTCCATTTGTAAGGGTTTGATTTTCTTCATAATCATATGCCATGTTTTAGTGAATCATTGGACGTTTTTCATCTATAAACTGTTGGGTTCATTTTCTTTCCTTTTGCATTTTTGTTTGTTTAAGGATGGCTATCCCTTACACACACCCACACTCACAAATGAAGGTACCCATCCATTCCGGATTCCATGGGTGACTATTCTGTTTTAGCCTTCGATAACTCTGAAGATTTGGTCAATCATGCTGAGTACGAAGTTGACGAAGATTGTGAAGTGCCAGGAGAGTTAGCCAAACTTCTACAACAAGAAGAGAGGGCCATTCTGCCTCATGAAGAGTTGCTAGAAACCATCAACTTAGGGACAGAGGAAGACAGGAAGGAAGTAAAAGTGGGTGTCAACCTGGAACCAAGTGTCAAGGAGCGCTTAGTGCAGCTGTTGAACGAGTATGTTGAAATCTTCTCCTGGTCTTATGAAGACACGCCGGGGTTAGACACAGATATTGTAGTTCACCGTCTTCCTACAAGAGAGGATTGACCATCGATCAAGCAAAAGGTCCGACGAATGAGGCCTGGCATGTCTGAAAAGATTAAGGCTGAAGTGATGAAGCAGTTCAACACTGGCTTTCTGGCTGTTACTACCTACCCACAATGGGTTGCTAACATCGTGCCCGTGCCTAAGAAGGACGGCAAAGTCAGAATGTGCGTGGATTATCGGGATCTAAACAGGGCTAGCCCTAAAAACGATTTTCCACTGCCACATATCGATATCTTGGTTGACAACACAGCTCATCACAAAGTATTTTCCTTCATGGATGGATTCTTGGGATATAACCAGATCAAAATGGCCCCCGAGGACATGGAGAAAACTACTTTTGTCACGCAATGGGGTACCTTCTGCTACAAAGTGATGCCGTTCGGACTGAAGAATGCAGGGGCAACCTATCAACGCGCCATGGTAGCTTTGTTTCATGATATGATACATTATGAGATCGAAGTTTACGTAGACGACATGATAGCTCGATCACAGACAGAAGAAGAACACCTGGAACATTTGCAAAAGCTGTTTGCCAGGTTGAAGGAGTATAAGCTCATACTGAACCCAAGCAAGTGCACTTTTGGTGTTAGGTCTAGTAAACTTTTGGGGTTTATTGTCAGCAACAAAGGCATTAAGGTTGATCCAGCTAAAGTAAAGGCTATACAAGAAATTCCCGCTCACCGTACTGAAAAGGAGGTTAAAGGATTCTTGGGACGCTTGAACTATATTGCAAGGTTCATCTCTCACCTGACATCTACCTGTGAGCCAATTTTCAAACTGTTGAAGAAAGATCAGGTAGTTGAATGGAACAACGATTGTCAAGTTGCTTTTGATAAGATCAAGGAGTATTTGCTAGAACCTCCTATTCTGATGCCACCCATCGAAGGAAGGCCGTTAATCATGTATCTAACTGTTTTGGATAACTCAATGGGGTGTGTGCTGGGCCAACATGACGAGTCTGGTCGAAAAGAGCATGCCATTTATTACCTTAGCAAAAAGTTTACCGACTGTGAGACTCGCTACTCACTGCTCGAGAAAACTTGCTGTGCTTTGGTATGGGCTGCTCGCCGGCTAAGGCAGTATATGTTGACTCATACCACTTTGCTGATTTCCAAGATGGATCCGATCAAGTATATCTTCGAGAAGCCTGCTTTATCTGGAAGAATCGCTAGATGGAAGATGATCCTGACCGAGTATGATATCCAGTATACTACCCAAAAAGCTATAAAGGGGAGTGTGCTAGCTGACCATCTAGCTTATCAAGCCGTCGAATATTACCAATCTATGAGATTCGACTTCCCTGACGAGGACATCATAACTTTGGACAACATTGAAGGTAACAGACCGTATGATGGACCTGAACAAGGATCTCGATGGACCCTGTACTTTGATGGTGCTTCAAATGCACTTGGCAACGGTATCGGTGTGGTACTAATTTCTCCGGAAGGTTGCCATACACCCTTCACTGCCCGACTTTGTTTCAGCTGTACCAACAACATGGCCGAATACGAAGCTTGCATCTTTGGTCTCAAGGCTGCTATAGACTTGGGAATCAAATCTTTGGTCGTATTTGGGGACTCGGCTTTGGTTATCAGTCAAGTCAAAGGAGATTGGGACACTAAACATCCTAATCTTATCCCATACAAAGAACATGTCTTGACATTGCTGCCTCATTTCGAGCAGATTACCTTCGAGCATTTCCCGCGAGAAGAAAATCAGTTAGCCGATGCTCTAGCTACAATGTCTTCCATGTTTAAACTAAACTGGGATAACGAGGCTCCCCAAATCACCATCGAGCGGATGGACGAACCTGCACACTGTCATGAGATTAATACCGAAGAAGTAGTGGAACAACCCTGGTTTCATGAAATCAAAAGGTATCTCCAGACTAGAGAGTATCCCGAAGGAGCTTCAGTCAATGATAAAAAGTTCTTGAGGAGTTTTGCTGCCAAGTTCTTCCTGAGTAATGGTATCCTATATAAGCGCAACCATGATTGTGTTCTACTTTGTTGTATGGACAAGGTTGAAGCAGAGTTGATCATGACCGAAATACATAGTGGCACATTTGGCACCCACTTGAGCGGACATACGATGACTAAGAAGATTCTAAGGGCGGGCTACTACTGGTCTACCATAGAAGCTGATTGTCATCAACATTCACGTACTTGTCATAAATTCCAAGTCTATGCTGACAAGGTACATATTCCTCCTGTTCCTCTTAACATTCTGACAACTCCTTGGCCATTCGTAATGTGGGGCATTGACATGATTGGAGAGATCAAGCCCACGGCGTCCAATGGACATCGTTTCATCTTGGTCGCTATTGATTATTTTACCAAGTGTGTCGAAGCAGCTTCCTTTGCCTCTATTACAAAGAATGTGGTTTCCCGCTTCATCAAGAAGAACCTCATATGCTGGTATGGTGTCCTCGACAGGATCATCACAGACAACGGTACAAATTTGAACAATACTATGATCACCGCTCTATGCGAACAGTTCTGTAATCTCAAGCCTCAACTCAACTTTAGTTTTTATGAAAGACAAACAAGCACTATGGCAAGAAGGAAAAAGAAGTGGAATTAGCTTAAAGCATCATTCACTCAAAACTTCAAGGATCATGGAAACCAATCAAGTATATCAATTCTCATTTGAACTACATTGATTAGAAATGCTCAAAAATGATATACACACTTGCCACAACACTTCACTTAAAGTTTTAAAGCAAATTCTAAGTTTTTCACTAATGTAAATCGATTAACATATCATGTAAATCGATTTACACATGTTTTTTCAAAAACTGATTGCCCCTGGAAGCAATCGATTTACATGGAGTGTAAATCGATTGATTATTGAACTGAATTAATTTTTAACACTAGTAAATCGATTAACACATAATGTAAATCAATTTACACTTCAAATTTTTTGAAAACAAGAACTTTACAAACTCGTGCAATTGATTTACATATAATGCTAATCGATTTACACGTTGTAATTTTTGAAAAATCTGAACTTGATTCAAGATATCCTTCACACCTTTTCTCCAATAGTTGCATGGTCATACATTGCATCTTCTCAAGTTTTACAAACAGAAAAGTGGTATCCATTTGGAAAGGTATATTGATTGCTTTAAATACTAAATCTTTCAAATTATAAAACAACTCTTCTCTTATGCAATAACTCTAAACTTTGTAAAATATTCAAACTCCATATTTCTTAATTTTTAAGAACAAAGATTTTCTGCACTTTCACACATATAAGAACAGAAATCTTTGAGCATTTTCTAACCATTGTGTTACAGTTTGAATTGCTTACAAGAGAAGAAAGAAGAAACTTCATTGAAGTCACTCTATGTGATCAACATCTTTCAAGAAATCATATTTCATAGAATTATACTAAGTGTAACTTATTTCCAGGATTGTTGGAATTAAGTATTAGAATACTTGTGTACCTTGTTGTCCATTGTTGGAAACAAGAGGTATCTTTTGAGAGGATTGTTCTCAAGAGACTTATTGGAAATCCAAGAGGGTGTTCTTGGTATTTGTTAGTGTCTTTAGTTGATAAGACTAGGAAGAGTCTTGTAAAAGTTCTAACAAAATAGTGAAATCTCTTGCGTGTTTGCAAGGGGACTTGACGTACTTCCGAGGTGTGGAAGGAACCAGGATAAATCTCCGTGTCTCTTTACTTTCTGCACTTTACCGTTTTCCATAACACTAAAACAAAACCAGAAAGTGTAAAATAAATCAAAAATCGACCACCACCTAATTCACCCCCCCTCTTAGGCGCAATCTTAAACTTACAATTGGTATCAGAGCAGGTTATAGGTAACCTGCTCCTAGAGATCCAGAATGGCTTCCGCAAATCATCAACCCGTTTTCAGAGATGGTGGTAGTAACAACAAGCCTCCTCTATTCTGTGGTGAATATTTTGACTTCTGGAAAATACACATGAAGGCGCATCTAGAAGCGCAAGGAGAGGAAATATGGGATGCCGTTGAACATGGTCCATTTATCCCGGTAACGGTAATCAATGGCGTTGGCTCTTCAAAGCCTAAAACTGCATGGGACGACGATGATAACAAGAAATTTCTCTATGACAAAAAGGCAATAAACCTTCTTCAAGGTGCACTTAGTATGGACGAATTCTTCCGTGTCTCGACATGCAAAACAATAAAGGAAATATGGGATACCTTAGTTCAAACTCATGAAGGAACGACTGAAGTAAAAAGATCAAGGCTAAATACCCTAAGTCAAGAATACGAACTATTTCGAATGCAGCCCGGAGAATCCATTCTTGACTTACAAAAGAGATTTGTGCACTTGACAAATCACTTAAGTGCTCTTGGTAAAACCTTGACAAATGATGAACTCAACTTGAAAGTCCTTAGATCATTGACTAGGGAATGGCAACCAAAGGTAACGGAAATCTCAGAAAAGAAGAGTCTCTCCGTAATGACTTCCGCTACATTATTTGGCAAACTTCAAGAATACGAAATGGAACTCGGTAGACTTGAAAAACATGAGAATCTAGAAAAGAAATCCAAAAACATTGCCTTAAAAATTGATTCAAAGGAAGTAGTAAAAGAAGACAATCCGGAAGAAGATGAAAAATTCATGCTTCTTGTTAAAAGACTTGGGAAGTTTTTTGGCAGAAATGACAAGGGCGGATCTCATGCAAATAAGAGAAAGCACTTCAAGAAAAGAGAAGCCTCCACATCAACACAAGATGTCTCATGTTATGAATGTGGAAAGCAAGGACATATCAAGCCAAACTGTCCAAATCTCCCAAAGAAAAACATATTCAAAGGAAAGGACTCAAAACACAAGAAAGCCTACATAGCATGGGAAGATAATGATATGAGTAGTACATCGGAATCGGAAAGTGACGAATGTGAAAATTTAGCCTTAATGGCATCGCATCACTCCGACGACGAAGAAGAGGTTAGTAATGAATTTAATCTTTTTGATGATGATGTTCAAGGTGCCATTGATGAACTCTTGAAAGAATGCAAAAGTTTATACAAAAAGGTGTCAAACCAAGAAAAATAACTTCTAATTTGTCTCGAAAAAATTGACACCATGACTAAATATTTTGATCTTCAAAAACAGAATTTTATAAAAGAAAAGGAAAACTTTGCATGCTCCAAGTGTAAATCAAATGTCTTTCAAATTGTTCAATTGAAAAGAGTCATTGAAAGATATGAAAAAGGACAAATAGGATTGGAAGGATTACTAAGCCAACAACGTTATCCAAATGATAAAAGAGGTCTTGGTTATGTGAATACTAAGAAACCAAGTAACAATCCCACTGTTTTTGTAAAGGCTAGTAATAGTTCCAATCCCAAGATAGTAGAAAAGAAGTAAGTTGTTCATAATCATCAAAAGAAAAAGCCTAATGTATCTGTGATCGGTGGAAATAGAACTGACTGTTTTGAAATGCTGGTTCGCGAAATGTCGCGGTAAGCAAGAGTCGCCACCGTCTTTTATGTTCTCCAACAAGGAAAGGACAAAAGCACAGCAAAATTCCTTTTCGAGATGTTTCTCGGTTCGGGAGGTAGATTATAGAAAGGGAAGGTGTTAGCACCCTTTCTATCCGTGGTTATCCACGGGCTCTTAGGTACTTGCTCACTATGATTTCAAAAAGTTTTGCTTTTCTTGTGTTCGTGGGTTTTGAAAAAGTTTAGTTTGAAAAATTCTAGGTAACTCTTGTATCAATCCTCAAGAGTGTATGAAGTGTTTGTTTGAAAACTTTTGTTTGAAAGTGTAAGTGCGAAAAGTATTTTTTGTTTTTTGAAAGAGCAAGTACCCAGGAGAAATCTACCTACTCAAAAGAAATTAAGCTGTGTAAATATCCTTTAGACAGTACTATCCCACTGTTGGCTCCTAAATTCGACACCTTTGTTTTGTTTGATGGCAGCCATCAAAAGCTGAAAGATGCTTTCGACTGGCTAAGCCTGTCGAAGTGCCCGTCGAAAGATGGCAAAATACTTAGAAGATTTCTTCCAAGGAAGAAGGCTGGTTGCCTTCGACGTCGAAGGAGTTTTCGTCGAAGACGTCTCTTGATGAAGTTGTTCGATGATCCAGAGTGGAGCAGTTTGAAATTCAAAGCTTTGGAGGGAAAACGGTTTCCAGCAGTTACTACGTGCAAACGTGCAAGGATCTGGAGCGTCGAGCATGGAGAACGTGCCAAGTGGCTTAATCTCGAAGCAGTGTAACTGCCCGACGGTTACTTGGAATGTTTTAGTATAAATAGGAGTAGACATGTAGTTTCTCGCGTGTGTTCACAAATAAATACATAGTCACTCATTTAGATTCAAGTACCCAGTGTGAGCGAAAGAATTGTTGAGAAATGTATGTGTGAAACACCAATTTTATCAATTAAAGTCATTTACTTTTCCAGCATTTTACTTGCTTTTCTCCTTTAAATTCCTGTCGAACCTTTACTTTCAAGCCTTGTTTATTTTACCAAGCCTTTCCTTTATGCAATTTACTTTAAACAATTTACTTAAAGCCTTATCCAACTTAATCAAACTTCAAAATCAACCTATGTCCATAGGATCAATCTGATCAATCCTGCGAGTAACCAAATAAGTAACCATTTGGAGGATCAGCGGTTGTTTACCAAAACCCAAGGTAAACAAATTGGCACACCTGGTGGGACTGTGTGTTGATTGTTGAAAAATAATCTCATCTTTTCGAGTTGTATGTTATTGAGGAGTGGTAGAATATACACCAACGATAACAATACTGCCGGAAGAAGGGAAGAGATGGCGAATCCGCCAAACAACAACGAAATTCCACCACCAAGTGTGGGAGCAACGGTTAATATGACCGTGGGTGAAGCGACAAATGTTGGTTCGACACCAGCAGTGTCAGTCACAACCACGGGGCCAATAACTTCGTTAACAGGCCCCAGAATACCTTTGGGAACCCCCCCACCAAGGGGAAATATTGGCACAAGGCCAGTGGTTCCCCCAGGATTTATTCCATTCTATGGTATGCCAACTTCTGAAGTGGCAAGCCTGACGAATGCTGCGTCCACTTATTCAGACCCTTTCGTGAGTGCCTCTTCGCCACTCCAAGGCTCTGGAGTAGGCATGGCGAATAGAAATAGGACCCAACTCTTAGGAGGAACGTCCCAAGTAGCCCATGGCCTTACAAACGCCTCGACAGCAGTCTTGAGGCAACAGATGGACGAAAGCAACCATGATATGGTGCAAATGTTGGCACAAACTTTGAGTACAGTGCTAAATCCTCTAATACAAAATACTACTCAATCGAATCAGCAAGTTACAGCGCAAATGACGCGTTTGGCTGACTTCTTTGGAGTACCCCCACATATTCGACAGCCCCAAAGGGCGCAAATAAGAGGAAATCAGGGGATATTTGTAGAGGAAGAAACCACCATTAATCAGGCTCAACAGCCTGTCGAACAACCTGTCGAAGAACCTAGGGTAATAGCCCCAGAGGTAAGGTTAGTTAACAGAAACCAAAATGCTGACGAAGTGGTTCAGCATGTCCAATACCAAAACATGGGTTTGGAAAACAATCTGGCAACCATGATCGAAAGAATCATGACTCAGAATGGAATGAACATGGGCTTTCGAAGGCCCAACTTTACATCTCCATTGTCAGAATATGTGTTACAAACTGACTTACCTCCTAGAAGCAAAGTCCCCAAATTTACTAAGTTCTCTGGGGACACGACAGAATCTACTGTCGAACATGTGGCGAGGTATTTGATCGAAGCAGGAGACATTTCAAATAATGAAAACCTAAGGATCAAATACTTCCCAAGTTCCTTAACCAAGAACGCTTTTACTTGGTTCACAACTCTACCCCCCAATTCGATCCACCATTGGACCCAGTTGGAAAGATTGTTCCATGAACAATTCTATATGGGGCAAACCAAGATAAGCCTGAAAGAACTGGCGAGTGTGAAGAGGCGTTTCACTGAACCTATAGACGAATATCTGAATAGGTTTAGGTTGCTTAAGGCGAGATGTTTTACACAAGTGCCAGAACATGAGCTGGTCGAAATGGCCGCAGGCGGTTTAGATTATTCCATTAGGAAGAAGCTAGATACCCAGTACCTAAGAGACATGGCCCAACTGGCCGATAGAGTTCGACAAGTCGAACGCCTCAAAGCTGAAAAAGCTAAGGCAACGAAAACTCACAAGAGAGAGAGAATAGCGTACGTTGAGATGGATGACGAAGATCTAGAATCCTTCGACGATACTTTAGCTGTCGAAGAAGGAGAAGTCGATTTAGCAGAACTAAAACAAGGGCCACCATACTCTTGTAAACAGTTAGTCCCCTCAAATGGGAAAAATCCCATTGGTCCAGACAGGACCAACGATAGGTTCCCAAAAAAGACTTATAGTTTTGACATCACAAAATGTGATGAAATATTCGACTTGCTAGTTAAAGATGGCCAAATGATAGTACCCCCTGGGGTAAAAGTGCCTCCTCTTGATCAAAGAAAGAAGAGAGGTTTTTGCAAATATCATAATTTTTTGGGCCATAAAACTTCTCAATGTTTTCTTTTCAGGAATCTTGTGCAAGACGCTATTGAGGAAGGGAGATTAAAGTTTTCTGACAAATCCCCCACGGCTGTCGACTCCAATCCACTGAAGGCTGAAGCCCACTATGCAGAACCCTCTGAGGTGAACATGATAGAGGCAACCAGGATCCAGTCGAAGAAGCCAGGCATTACCATGGTCGAAGTCTCAAAGGACCACATCAACATGCCAATCTTTGGCAGTTTTTCTGGAAACTTATCCAGGAAGACAATTGAGGCTGTCCAGAAAGCGGTCGAAGACCCGAAGTCGAAGACTGCTGAAGCACAAAAAACTGGACCAAAGCCCAGTTCCCACTTGGCCACTGTACAAGGCCAGACGGAGAATCTGGAGACACAAATGAAGCAACTAACTCTTGCTAATAAGGATGCAATGAATATCAACATGGTTGAACTTTCTGACCCTAAAGCTTCAGAAGAAGCCATAAGGCAAGAGCAGGCAAATAAAACGGCTTTCCCTAGGGAAAACGAAAACTTGGCAGATTTTTTACAAAGATGCCAGAAGAAGAAATCAGAGGTGATGCTGTGTCCAAGATGCAGTTCTATCTTTGATAAAAAAGCTGCTGAGCACATACAAGGCGTGAGAGCAGCGAACAAGAGAAGGGAGAATGCTGACCTTCGACATGATCCCAGAAGGGGTTCTAATCAAGACAAGAGGCCATTGACTTTTAGGCCTCCGACAAATGTACCAGTAGACACTTGGTACAAAACATCTGGCCGAAAAAGGCCAAGTGAAGAGAAATGGCATTCTTTCGACGTGCCAAGAGGTTCCTCGTTAATTCAGAAGAAAGAGCCCCAAGTTGCTGCACCCAAGGTTGCTCAAGTGTCCAGCAACTACAAGGGAAAAAATCCTATGTCTCGATCCCAATGGAGGAGATATCAAAGGAGGCGAAAAGCTGAAAGGGAGGCTGCCAACAAACCTAAGGTAGAAACTAGTTCGAATGTGCCTCAAAGGAAACAAAGAAAGCCTCTTGAGAGAGAACCAGTTACCAACAGGCTAGTTTGGCCTAACCAAAGTGAAGTCGAAGACGATGATGATGCTGAGTCTGACGATACTCTGGATATAATGGTGAATATTGTTTCAGTACTGCCTAGGGAATTCAATCGACAGGTAGAAGTCGAAGCCAGTGACTGGGAGGTGGAACAAGAAATGGCCAAACATAGGCCAGTGTGCTATTTTGTCATGGACAATGGCACTACAGAGGAACAAAATGGCTTCTTCGAGCCACCTACAGAGGCGATGAAGAATCACCTCAAACCTTTGTTCATAAGGGCTAAGCTCGAAGAGACCACTGTGAACAAAATATTGGTCGACTGTGGGGCCACTATCAATATTATCCCTCATTCTATGCTAAGGAAGATTGGCAAAAGGGATGAAGAAATCAAACCTCACAATATGGTCCTGTCCAACTATGAGGGAGGCATTGGGACCACCATGGGAGTGATCCAGCTAGACATAAAAGTTGGGTCGATCCTTCGACCAACAATGTTCATGGTCATATCGGCCAAACCTAACTACAACCTTTTGTTAGGCCGTGAGTGGATTCATGGTGTAGGTGCTGTGCCTTCATCGATGCATCAAAGGCTGCTTCTATGGCGTCCAGATGGGATGGTCGAAAACATAGAGGCAGATCAGAGTTACTACCTTGGCGAAGTGAATCACTTGGGTGTAACAGATTTCGACAAAAACTTGGCTCACATAGGGCCATGTCCAACTCCTGACTTCGACATGGCGCCAGCGCCAAACACCTTTTGTTCCCTATACCTGCATCCTGAGCATGGTTTCCAATGGGACAGAGAAGACTTGTCCCACATAGACTTCAGTGGGCTAACTGATATCCAACCAACTGGTTGGGGGAGTGAATTCAGTGATAATGACTGAGTCACAATCTCTGAAGCGAATTTCGGCTTATGTGGCCGAAACCAAGATGATAACGGCTCTCGAAGCCGAAGTAAAGTACATGGCCACACAGGCCAATGATCAACAATTATCCGCTGTTGGCCCAGGAAAGGATTTCGATCCAAGACCTCCTGATACCATGCCAGATGAAATGCAGGAACAGAGGCTCGACGCCATCTATGACGATGAGCCTTTGGGCTTCGAAAAGGATCCCTTGGCGAACAACATTAAGATGTTAGCACAAGACCCTTTAGAAGAAATCAACTTAGGCGAAGGATCAGAGAATAGGCCAACTTACATCAGCGCCAAAATTGATCCAGAACTTAGGTTGGAAGTAATTCAATTGCTGAAAGAGTTTAAAGACTGTTTTGCATGGGATTATGACGAAATGCCTGGTCTCGACAGAGGATTGGTAGAACTTCAGTTGCCAATCAAACCTGGAAAGAAGCCAATCAAGCAAAATCCAAGACGCTTCGCTCCAGAAATATTGTCGAAGATCAAAACGGAGGTCGAAAGACTTCTGAAATGCAAATTCATCCGTGTTACAAGGTATGTCGAATGGATTGCAAATATTGTGCCAGTAATCAAGAAAAATGGCACATTAAGGGTGTGCATAGATTTCAGAGATTTGAATGCTGCCACCCCCAAAGATGAATATCCTATGCCTGTGGCGGAAATGCTAGTCGATTCTGCCGCTGGCTACGAATACCTGAGTATGCTCGATGGTTATTCAGGATATAATCAAATATTCATTGCTGAAGAAGATGTGTCGAAAACAGCTTTTCGATGCCCAGGGGCCTTAGGCACTTACGAATGGGTAGTGATGCCTTTTGGCCTAAAGAACGCTGGGGCAACGTACCAGCGAGCAATGAATACTATCTTCCATGATTTTATTAACACTTTTATGCAAGTTTATATTGATGATATTGTTATAAAATCTGTTTCCAGGAAGAGTCACATTGACCACCTTCGACAATCATTCGAAAGAATGAGGGAACATGGTCTGAAGATGAACCCTTTGAAGTGTGCGTTCTGTGTGAAAGCTGGAGATTTCTTGGGCTTCGTTGTCCACAAAAAAGGAATCGAAATCAACCAGAACAAGACGAAGGCAATTCTGGAAGCGAAAGCGCCATCGAATAAGAAGGAATTGCAATCTCTCTTAGGCAAGATAAATTTCTTGAGAAGGTTTATATCTAACCTAAGTGGGAAAGCTCAGGCCTTTTCACCCTTACTTCGACTGAATAAAGAGGGGTTCGCATGGGGGCAAGAGCAGCAAGAAGCCTTCGACAAAATCAAAGGGTACCTCACTAAGCCACCTATTTTGGTGCCTCCTTGTAGCAATAGGAGTATGAGATTGTACATAGCTGCATCTGACAAAACTCTGGGAAGTATGTTAGCCCAAGAGGATGAGAATGGAGTCGAAAGACCCATTTATTATCTCAGTCGAGTTCTGAATGATGCAGAAACTAGATATAGCGAAGTTGAAAAATTGTGTCTATGTCTGTATTTCTCTTGTACAAAACTCAAGCAATATATAAAACCAGTTGATGTTTATGTTTCGTCTCATTTTGATGTTTTCAAATATATGTTGTCGAAACCTATCTTGCATAGTCGAATTGGCAAGTGGGCATTAGCATTGACTGAATACTCCCTGACCTTTATGCCTCTTAAGGCAGTAAAAGGACAAGTGGTTGCAGACTTCATAGTCGACCACTCAATTCAAGTCGAGGATATTAATTATGTGGAGATAGAACCTTGGAAATTCTACTTCGATGGTTCCAGCCATAAAAATGGAACAGGAGTAGGAGTTTTGATTATTTCTCCAGATAAAATTCCAACAACATTCAAGTACCAAATAGAAGGTTCTTGTTCGAACAACGAGGCTGAGTATGAAGCTCTAATTACTGGCCTTGAAATATTGTTGGAATTGGGGGCAACTCGAGTCGAAATAATGGGAGACTCAGAGTTAGTCATCAAGCAAGTCACAAAGGAATATAAATGCATAAGAGAAAATCTCATTATGTACTTTGTGATAGCAAATCGTTTGTTGAAAAAATTTGAAAGTGTCAATATTCGACACATACCCAGAGTCGAAAATCAAATAGCCAATGACTTGGCACAGATTGCATCTGGGTATAAGATTTCAAAAACGAGATTACAAAGAGCAATCGAAGTTCGAGAGAAGATAAGAGCAACTTGTCTATCACCAACAGACTTGGAATCGACGAGGCTAGGTTATGCTGATCACTCAAACTTCGAGATTTCGTTCATTGATAATTTGTCAGAGCAAGATTGGAGGAAACCCATTGTGGACTATCTTCAAAATCCAGGAGCTCCGACAGAACGAAAAACAAAATACAGGGCGTTGAGTTTTGTACTCATGGGTAATGAGTTATTCAAGAAGACGCCTGAAGGGGTGTTGCTGAAATGTTTAAGTGAAACTGAAGCATACATAGCCCTTTCGACTACGCATGCTGGGGCATGTGGGGCTCACCAAGCAGGCCATAAGATGAAATGGTTGTTGTTTCGACAAGGACTATATTGGCCCACTATGCTGAAAGATTGTGTTGAGTTCGCCAAAGGTTGCCAAGAGTGTCAAGTTCATACAGGCATCCAGCATGTACCAGCAAGCGAACTTCACTCGATAGTGAAGCCTTGGCCCTTTCGAGGATGGGCGTTGGATCTTATTGGAGAGATTCGACCAGCATCATCAAAGAGTCAGAAATACATATTGGTAGGCATTGATTATTTTACTAAGTGGATCGAAGCTGTCCCTTTAGTCAATGTAGACCAAGAAAATGTCATTGAATTTATTCAAAAGAACATTATATTTAGGTATGGAATCCCTGAGACAATAACAACTGATCAAGGTTCAGTTTTCACTGGTCGAAAGATGCAGGAATTTGCTCAGGAAACAGGTTTCAAACTTCTAACATCTACGCCTTACTATGCACAGGCGAATGGTCAAGTCGAAGCAGCTAACAAAGTGGTGATTGGCTTGATAAAGAAACATGTTGGGAAGAAACCAAAGAATTGGCATAAGACGTTAGACCAGATTTTATGGGCTTGTCGAACGTCCCCAAAAGAAGCCACTGGTACAACGCCATATAGGCTAACTTTTGGCCATGATGCAGTGTTGCCAGCAGAAATTTGTCTTCAATCTGCAAGAGTTCAGAGGCATTATGATATTCCTTCTGAGGTTTATTGGAATATGATGTTAGATGAATTGGTGGATTTAGACGAAGAGATATTACACGCTCTCGACTTACTCAGGCTTCAGAAGAAAAGAGTAGAAGACTCTTATAATAGAAAGGTAAAACCTAAGGTATTTTTGCCTGAAGATTTAGTTTGGAAGGTAATTCTTCCCATGGATCGACGAGATCGAAGCATGGGGAAATGGTCACCCAAATGGGAAGGACCCTTCAGAGTTATCCAAACTTTTTCTGGTGGAGCCTATGAAGTCGAAGAGATAAGTGGTGATAAAAGGCTCTTGAGAGTAAATGGTAAATATTTGAAAAAATATAAGCCTATACTTCAAGAGATAAAAATAAAATAATAAAAGAACAAACTAAAATAACCATAAAAATGCCAAAATGGAAATTTTATTAATTTCAGCCAAAATGGCAATTGTTGTCGAAAACGATTACAGAAGATGGTTACAAAAGAGAATCAATCAAAAGGAAAGAGAATTCTTGAGTCGAAGATACTTGGCATACTGCAGCTCCAACCTCTTTTTGCACCAAGAGTTTTCTTGCACCAGTTTGGCAATTTGAGCGTCGAGGCTTTGAGCCCTCTCAGCGAATTCCAAGCCTTGCTTGATCTCAGTCTGGCTCTCAGTGTCTGGGATGGTCGAAAGAATTTCCTTCTGGAGTACAGTGTTGGCGTTTATCTTCGCCTCTATCTCTGCAATTTGTGCTCGGAAGGAGACATTCTCTCGCTCAATAGCATCGACCCTTTCCTGTGCAGACGCTTTCTGTTTCGACAACTCGGCAATTCGAGAAGTCGAATCTGAGACAGCAGTCCACGCAGATGAGCTTTTGCCATGCAGCACTTCGAGCTGACTGTTAAAAGCTCGTTGGCGCCTGTAATCCGCTGAGACTTGATCAATCATAGAATGTAATTCCATGATTAAGTCTGAGATTTCTGGGGCTACAGCTTCGAAGTCAACAGCATTCAAAACCTCTTTCAAGCATGATGGAGCAGTGGGGTCCCCCTCTAAAGCCTTCATTAAATCTCTCTTGAAGAACTGGGCCTTAACCTTCGCCAACGCATCATCAAGAGGAGAAGTTTCAGTAGATTTCCCCGACAGGGTAGGAATTTCCTGACTAGTGTCAGAAGAACTCTTACTCTCGATGATTGCATTGAGGTAGCTGACAGGGTCAGTTTGTTTCAAGATTTCCAAGTCCTCTTTTGACCTGTGCTTTGAGGAGGTGACCCTTGCCACAGTATTATCTTGGGCTTGAGGCTGTTGAATGCTGAGTGCCTCGTTTGGTTGCTTTTCGACTTGGACTGAGGCGGTACTAGAGTCGACTTGTGGTTCTTCGTTAACATCACCTTGGGGTCCTTCGCCAGCGTCATTTTGTGGCTCTTCGCTAGCGTTGCCCTGGTGTTCTTCGCCAGTACCACCTTGGTGCTCTTCGTCAACAGCATCTTGATTCTCTTCGCCATTGCCTTGGTCTCTTCCTTCAGGATTCTCTTCTGACGACAAGTCCACCACAGGAACCGTTTCTGGCTGTGTTGCCTCCACCACAGGTTCTTCTGTTGTCTTCTCCACTGTTTCAGCATTGGCCTCATTCTCAGTGTGGGCTTCGTCATTGCCCAAATCTTTTTCCTGAGGCCTGCTAAGGTCAGCAGATTCTAGAGTTTCTGAAGTCCTTGGTGGGGAACTTTCAGTAGTGTCCTGAAAAGGAGAAAGAAGATAAATCTTCAGATGTCGAAAGAGATACAATCGAATACTGGTATCTATGCCTAAGTTATAAGAAGGGTCCAATAGATTACCTGTGGATTAACTTCAGCCCCAGGGCTGGAATTATCACTTTCGACAGGCTTGGTAAGAAGGGCGTTCAGTTCCTCCTCAGTTGGCTCCTCGATGATCACTGCAGGTGGCCTAGGCTTTCTCACAGCGACCTTTATTCTGACGGTTCGACCTTCAGGAGCAGGAGCAGGAACAGAAGCGTCCTTCGTTAACTTTCGCCTCTTTAAGGGAGTAGGAGGAGAATCACTGTCGTCATCACTCCCCGATTCGACCACCAATGCTGCCCTTTTCTTGGGCGAAGGGGCCTAGAAAACCAATAGGAATTCGATTGAATAATTACATCGAAAATAAAAAATCGAAAGCCAGAAGAAAAATGAAGAAAATCTGGTTACCGATGCAGGAGGCCTCCTCGAAGAGCCTTCCCCCTGTTGGTTGCCCGTTGTCTTCGCCGGCGCTATAGTCTTCGCCGGCGGTGGAGGTTTTGTCGAAGGGACTCTTCCTTGTGGGCCTTCTGTAGCCTTCTTGGCTAGGGGCTTTCGAACAACTGAAAGCGAAAAGGAAAGTTAACAGGCTAACAGTCGAAGAGAAAGATAAAAAGTAATGTGAGAGCATGAACTTACATTTCTTTACTTTGTCCAACACAAGGACAAAAGACTTCTGCAACTCTGCCATGAAGTCCTTCTCGTCGAAGAAGTACTCAGCATAATAGCTTCTCCACCACTCCTCAAAGGATGGTGAGCAAAGGAAGTTAAGCTGGTGGTTAAACAGCGAGAGGATTGTTCGACCAACATATCTTCCGATATGCTTGGTGGCAGCTTCTTCTGTATAATCGTTGCAGAAGTACAACATTGACTTCTCTCTTTGAAAAATGGGAGAAGGCAGGGTTTGGATGATACCAAACTGGCGAGATACCAGATTTGGTTGATAGGCAAGCAGACTCAAATGAGTCTTAGAACTCTTAAATCGAAGAGGCATGATCCTGGGTGTCAGGAACGCCTCCCAAAGTACAGTGTGCTCATCGACATTGGGACCACTCGACTCCTTTGGGTGTGGCCTTGTAAACCATGCTGGCCCCACCTTCCGTTGAGCAAATGGAGCCATAGTTGAAACAAATTCCTTCCTTCGAGCGAACATCAGAACGAAGTTAGTGAAGGTTTGTTGAAACTCCAGCCCATCTTCCACAGGTGTCAGTAGAGCCAGCCTAATTCCTTCGATGCGTCTATTAGCTATCGCTGGGGCTTGTTCATTTATCTGATTCTTCTTGGGTAAGAAAGATTCGAAAGTGGCGTTGAGCCACAGTTGAAGTAGCCAGAAAGGCCCAGCGAGTAGCAAACTGGCCCTATCTTCGATATGTTTCAAGAGAGTAACCCCATTGCTGATTGAGTCATAAAGACTGGCCAGAATTAGTTCTGCCAAACAGATGTTTTGGCGGTGATGCAGTTGGGTGGCAAGAGTGACCATCTTTTTGGTCACTTGTAGAGACTTCGAGCAAAACACAAAGCGAGTTAGCCATAAGGCTAGAAACGCTATGTGTTCGACATCCGACACTGTATCCGTCGACCTGTCGTGATAATGGTTGATAAAGGTAGTGTATGTTGGCTTCGTCTCAGAGAAGCCAATTTGGTCCTCCGACATCTCCTCCGGGTCGAAGTAATCTCCGGTTGGTCGAAGGCCAGTGATGGCCGCTACGTCGAAGAGTGTGGGGGTTAACATCCCACATGGAAGGTGAAAGGTGAAGTGAGAGTAATCCCAAAACAACAGCGAAGCTATAAGCATCTCTGGGGAGTAGTTTAAGCCTGTCTTCGACAGCATTACTAGGTCAAAGATTCCCATTTCCTTCCAGACTGGAGTTTGATGTTTCTCCAACTTTGTTAGCCAAGCAATATAGTCAGAGGTCAGATTAGGGCAAGACCTGAAGACCCTAACACTTCTGTTGAAGAAACGGAGGTCGATTTTCTCGTGTGTAGGGTCTTCGTTGTCTTCTGCGTCCTTCTTAGCGCATGCTATTGGCTTGAGTTTCTCGACGATGGGAAAATAGCTCTTGATCTTCAGAGCTTCAGAGATGCTTGGGTTCATGGGGCCAGACATGGCGAAGATCTGGTTGGAGTATCCAACCGGGATCATCAAGTGACGCGAGTAAGCATCGCGAACGGAGATGTCAGAAGGTTCAGGAACCCTTCGTTTCCCTGTAGAGTTCACTACCGGAGCAGTAACAAAGACCTTGGGCTTAGCAAGTTGTTCAGTTGGTGCGTTAGTCTTGGGGGCAGTAGAAGCAGAGGCCATTGTTGAGGATGAAGATGAAGTTGAAAAAGGAAGAGTTTTTCTGCAAAGAGAGCAAATTTGTACGAAAGCAAGGGAGTTTGAGGGCTAGTTTGCGTAAAAAATCTCATAATGGGATATTCACTACTATTTATAGTAGTGGGAGAAATTCCCAATAACGAGGACATTAAATGTCATTTAATGCTGCAGGAGTTAGTGGGACGCGTGGCAACATCCTGTTGTTTTGGCCGTTTCTGCAGAAACAGAGAGACGCAGCGTGCGTCCTCGGTTTTGGGATTTGTCATAATGACAAATTTTGAAGTGATGTTTGGTACTGCACGCCGTACTGAAAGTGACGTCCTAGGATCAAATCAATGATGGTTTCTTGGGATTGCCAATAGTTGGTAAAAAGCAACAAAAAGTGCACAAGTTAACTTGTGACTAAGCGTGGAAAAACAGGTGTCGAATGGCGTTTTCAAAGAATGCCTTTTTCTTTCAGAGTCGAAATAAGGCATTCTTGGGGGGCAATTTGTTGGCTCCTAAATTCGACACCTTTGTTTTGTTTGATGGCAGCCATCAAAAGCTGAAAGATGCTTTCGACTGGCTAAGCCTGTCGAAGTGCCCGTCGAAAGATGGCAAAATACTTAGAAGATTTCTTCCAAGGAAGAAGGCTGGTTGCCTTCGACGTCGAAGGAGTTTTCGTCGAAGACGTCTCTTGATGAAGTTGTTCGATGATCCAGAGTGGAGCAGTTTGAAATTCAAAGCTTTGGAGGGAAAACGGTTTCCAGCAGTTACTACGTGCAAACGTGCAAGGATCTGGAGCGTCGAGCATGGAGAACGTGCCAAGTGGCTTAATCTCGAAGCAGTGTAACTGCCCGACGGTTACTTGGAATGTTTTAGTATAAATAGGAGTAGACATGTAGTTTCTCGCGTGTGTTCACAAATAAATACATAGTCACTCATTTAGATTCAAGTACCCAGTGTGAGCGAAAGAATTGTTGAGAAATGTATGTGTGAAACACCAATTTTATCAATTAAAGTCATTTACTTTTCCAGCATTTTACTTGCTTTTCTCCTTTAAATTCCTGTCGAACCTTTACTTTCAAGCCTTGTTTATTTTACCAAGCCTTTCCTTTATGCAATTTACTTTAAACAATTTACTTAAAGCCTTATCCAACTTAATCAAACTTCAAAATCAACCTATGTCCATAGGATCAATCTGATCGATCCTGCGAGTAACCAAATAAGTAACCATTTGGAGGATCAGCGGTTGTTTACCAAAACCCAAGGTAAACACCCACTATTGAGAAGTAGGTAGCATCGTCGTTGGAGTTATTCGGGTCAATTCGATTATAGGGACATGTGGTCACCAAAGCAATAGTAGGACGCCTTAGCGGTAACCCTAATGTCCTAGATCCTTTTTATCCGAGGCAACCGTTTCGAGGCAACTTGGATCTTTAGATAGGAGGGCGACCTCTAAAACACCCTATACTTAATGACCACGCCGAGGCAACCAAGTGAGGCGTACCCTAGGAGTGGCATGTGCGAGTGTGTCAGGATTCATGTTAAGTTTATCTTGTACATGTTATTGGTGAGCTACGAGTTGATTTGATTTTTCAGGCAAGTCTTGTCATGCATAGTTAACAGTTAATAATTGTGCGGAAAGTAAATTGCGGAAAGTAAATCTACGATATTACAAGGCGTCGGGTATTTACATCGCCAAAAACATAACCCTTGAAAAATAAATGCGAGAAATAAAGAAAGCCATAAAAGGGTCCTAATTATCTATTACATCCTCGAAGCAAATACATAAATATGATCAAAATAATATACGCGCGAGAGAAATTGAATCGGGAAAAGCCCTTAGGATGTTGACCCTTTTTGAGAAAAGAATGGAATTTGGGTCCTTTTTGCAATTAATTAAACCTAAAACTAATTAATTAATTAATTAAAAGGAAAAAAAATATTTTTTAGGTTTTTAATGAAAATAAAAGAAAAGAAATTAAAATTGTCAAAAGAAAAACCCTAATTCTATGTTGATTTTATTTATTATGAAAAAAAATAAAAGTTAACCTAATTAACTAAATTAATTACATTTAGAATTTATTTACAAAAATAATAAATTAATAGTGAAATTAATAAATAATAAAAATAAATAATATTTTAGGTTTCTGAATTTATTATGAAAAATAATTAATTTGTGAGTTAATTAACTAATAATAATAATAATTAATAAAAGAAAATAAAAAGAAAAGAAAATAAAAAGGAATAATAAACCAGGGGGGGTGATGGCCCAATATGGAGTTTTGTTAGCAATTCTGAAGCCCACTATGCTCAAGCCCTTTTGACTTTCCTTGATTGCCCAGGCGTGCTTTGACTAGGGAGTACCATGGTCCTCCAATCATGACCATTGGTTTGATGCTTAAGGCCACTTGGCGCGTTGTTGTGTGGGGTACATGGTAGAACGCCTTTGAATGCCTGCATGTGAATATGGCAAGAAAAATAGAAACAATTATTTTGGGGAACCTGGGATTCGAACCCAGGTCCCAATGATCAATACACCAATGCCTTGGCCATCTGAGCTGCACGCTTTAGTCATTAATAACATAAGAAGCGATTATTATATTAGATAATTAATTCATATGCTGCACAAAAGCAAAAACACGCGTGCGTTTCAAACGATCCAACCATGAATCACCACGTCATCGTCTTCCTCCTTTGTACCTGCGTAAAACACATTAGATAGCGGAATGACCAATAATAGCGATTAGAGCTACAAGCAACATAAATATTTCGCGAATAATCCAGTGTGTTCGTCTGGTTCTCACGAGTTCAACCATAGGTCTCTCGAGGCTTGATTTTTCCTGTACTGTAAAGCCCCAATTTGGAAGCTCAAGAACCCTAGATTTTGTCAATGGCAACTTACGATTCTGCACACTATAAGTCAATTAATTTATACCATTAGTTTCACAAGGATTCAAGCAATGCAAAACGAACCATAAATCATGTTAAATTCTTATGAATCATGAGTTTCGATTATGAGAAAAAGCATCAAACCGTGTGACTGTAAATGATGATTTCTTGAGCCTTAGCATGTGGTTTTGATTGCAAAACGTTCCTCACACTCCCAGCAACGTGTTAGAATCTACAAAAGCCTTTAAATCATGCTAAAATATGGAAATCAGTTTTGACTTTTCTTTGAATTTTCTTGAATGGCTATGGCTTCTTTCTGTAGCAAATTCACGTGTGCATGAATAGGATTAGCTTGTGTACTTATAGGAGAATGAAACTAGGTCAAATCTTTGCCAAGAAATCCATGGAATTGATGATTGTATATTTGATTGAAAATCAAATATTTTTGAATCTCTTTGATTGGAAAAACTTGCTAAATTTGGAGATTCTTGTCCCTTTGATTTGCACACGAAATTTCCAGCATATATTGACCACTTTTGCTTCACAAAAAGATTGAAAAATCAAATCTTTGTATTTCCTACAATTTAAATTAATTAAATGAATTAAAATTGATTAAAAATCCAAATAATTAATAAAAATAAGAAAAATAGGTTCAAATAAGCTTGATGGGTCGTGCATAGATCATGGATAAAGTTTCAAGAAGAAATTTGAGGCCCATTAGCAAAAACAAGGTGTTTTGAGCAAAGTTGACTTTTGCAAATTCACAAAAATTTCCCAACTTCTCCAATGCATGTCTTGCTCAATTTTGATCATATTAACATGTTCTTGGACATTTTGGAAAGGTCTTGAAGTCCTCTAACTAATGCCTTTGGTCTCGTGTCATTTGGATTTACCAATCGCAAGTTATGGTATTTGACTTAAAGTGCATTTTTGTTGACTTTTGAAATTGACCTATAATGTAGAAATTGATAACTTTTTGTGAGAGCATTTCTTGGACTTGGAATGTGAAGATGAGTTGTAGGAAATGTCATCCCCTTCAAAATGAGCATTGGGTGGGATTTTTCTGATGAACCATGAAAAAGTTATTCCCTGGTCAAGATACAGCTGACTTTTCTGCTGTCCAAAAATAGTAACTTTTTGCATCTTGATGATTTTTGAGCCATGCTTGTGGAATCATGATAAAGATTTAATCAAATGATGATTGTGAGCTCAAAATAAGACGTTGACCAAAAAATTTGACTTTTGACTGCAAAATGACCATTTTGTCCCTGCAGTTGACTGTAGTTCAAATATGGCTTTTGATTGTGGAATTTGACACTGTGAGTCTTGAAACTTGACATGTAGATGCTTGAGGATATGTATAGGCCTATGAGACTTGATTGAGACATTGCAAACCTCAAATTCTTTGATAGAACCAAAACCCTAATTTTGACTGGTTTAGGAGGCATTTGGACTGTGCAATCCTTGAGCAAATCTTGAACCATTTGAAGATGATTCTTGACAAACCTTGAAGAATATGGGAGGGCAAATTTTGGGGTACAACAGTTTCCCCTGTTCAATCTTCTTAGACCTGAGGATGTAGATTGGCTTGCGTGCCTTTCGTGATCCAAAGGTGGAAGATGATTGAACACTAAAGTGCCCAGAAATTTGCACTCGCATGGTGTAGTATCAGTAATGTGATGTCGGGAATGGGCTTACATATGCCATTTGGAGAGATGATGGATAGGAGGATTGGATTATAGATGCCATCTGGAGATGTGACAGAATCTTGTCGGGAATGGGCTTATAGATGCCATTTGGAAATGTGACAGAATCTCGTCGGGAATGGGCTTATAGATGCCATTTGGAAATGTAATGAATAGTTGTGGAGATGGGCTTAAAGATGCCATCCAAGAGTGATTGTTGAATTGCTTGAGCTGGTCGAGTAGATAGTTGTCCTGTCTGGTTTCAGGTATTAATCTACAACCCGTCGTCCACAGATATTTCCTGGCTAGTTACAGGTGTCGAATCTGGAACTTCAAAAGGTTGGTCGAGATAGCTTTCCTGGATGGATACAGGTATAAATCTCTGACCTGAGAAATAAAGATGACTTCCTGGCTTGCTACAGGTATTGATCTCCAATCTCTTCAATGTAGATAACTTTCCTGGCTGGTTTTAGGTATAGATCTACAATCAATCGCTCACAGATATGCCCTGGCTAGATACAGGTATCGAATCTGGAACTTCAAAAGGTTGGTCGAGATAGCTTTCCTGGCTGGATACAGGTGTAGACCTCTGACCTGAGAATGAAAGATAATTTCCTGGCCTGTTACAGGTGTTGATCTTCAATCTCTTCATGCAGATACTTTCCTGGCTGGCTTCAGGTATAGATCTACAATCAATCGCTCACAGATATGCCCTGGCTAGATACAGGTATCGAATCTGGAACTTCAAAAGGTTGGTCAAGATAGCTTTCCTGTCTGGTTTCAGGTATAGATCTCTGACCTGAGAATGAAAGATAATTTCCTGGCCTGTTACAAGTGTTGATCTTCAATCTCTTCATGTAGATACTTTCCTGGCTGGCTTCAGGTATAAATCTACAATCAATCACTCAAAGATATGCCCTGGCTAGATACAGGTATCGAATCTAGAACTTCAAAAGGTTGATGATAATCATCTTTGGATTGACCTTTTCCTGAAAAGGCAAATCATTAGTTGTATGCAATGTCATGGTGTATGAAATGCATGATGTCATGATGTTCTCAAAAATAAATGAGATCGTGTCGTATGCACTTTATCATGTATGTAAGCAAGAGATATGAAATGTGAAATGTCTATGAATGTATTTTCGTTTGGGAAAGTAAATCCTTGACAAATGCCGGGAAGTTGAATCCTGGGCTGATGTTGAAGAGTAGGGTTCTTTTTTTCCACTGGGGATGATGAACGAAGATGATTGCAAGAATAAACCGGTAGGAGAAGATGTCTCCATTGGGGATAAATCTGGTGAAGAGATTACTCTGCGGGGAATTACTCTGTGGGGAGAGATGCTTCGCTGAGATCTTAAGGATAATTCCGCTGGGGATTCCGTTGATAAGCTTTGTTGGGGATTTTGATGAACTCCGCTGGGGGATAGAAAGAACTTCGCCGGGGACGATCTTTCTGTTGCAATTTGCTGAGGATAACCCAGTTAGACCCTGATGGGGAATAACCTTCTGAATATGGCTGGGGAGACGCATTTGTATTCTGTAGGGGACAAGCTTCCAGAATCTACTGGGGAGATGGTTCAACTCTCCTGGGGAAATTTTTTTGGACTGCACTGAGGAAATGGCTCCACTAGGGTGTCTAGTATTCTGCCGGGGAACAATCTTATATTTCTGTTGAGGAATATTAAGACTGCCGGGGATGCTTGCTGAGGAATATCTGTATACTGTGCTGGAGAATATTAAGATCTTCTAGGGATGCCCAACTTCTTCAGGACTGATGGTAGACCAACTCTGCTCGGGGGAGAGTATTGCTGCCTTGCTGGAGGTACTGTGCCTTTTTGGGGCTGATGGGAGACCAACTCTGCTTGGGGAGTGAAGGTATCTTGGTTATGTTCTTCAGCCGAACCTACCTTGGTACCTTGGTGAACAAAGCAACTAGATCGCTTAGACAATTCTTATTGCCCCTATTTCTGATGTCACCCGTAATTTGTCCTTTGTTTCGTATGCAAATATTTATGATCAGCAATTAATGTCAAATGCATATATCAAAAATGAACATTGGACGTTCTTTGCAAAACAAAACAGATAAAGAAAAAACAATTGGCAATTTGTCTAAAAAATGAGCTTATATTGATTTTGGAATTTGCCTGTGAATAGGCGTTTTGTATACAAGAGGCTGACGTCCTAGTAAGATAACGCCGCCGAATAGAATAGAGTTTGTACAATTTGTGAGAAGAAAACAAAACAGCTATGTGAAAAATCCCACTGGGTTCCAACTCTGCTATCGCCTTTATGTCTTCAAGCGTCTCATCACTTTGCTGCTTAGTTGGAGATGAAGCTGACTGATTGGTGCCGTCTGAGCCTGACAGTTGATACCGAAGTCTGGATGTCGGGTGATCCAATGAGACATAGTATTACGCTTATCCCTAACTTTTGCCTGGACCGCCCTTTCGGGTTTTCAGTCCACCGGGATACCCATTTTTGCCCAAGCCGCCTTTTCAGGTTTTCGACTTGCCGGGTGTACAGATTTTTTTTCATCCCTTATTTTTGCCCGAACCCTTTTGGTTCGCCGGGAAGCCCTTACTTTTGCCTAGGCCAGTCAACCTAGCGGGTCTTTAATCATGCATAGTATCTTTTTACTATGTCTGCATTGGCGGGGTGAGGAAGGTCGTCACCATCCATGGTGGTTAGAATCATCGCTCCTCCCGAGAAGATATTCTTAACCACAAACGGCCCTTCGTATGTAGGGGTCCATTTGCCCCTGGGATCACCTTGAGGTAGGATGATGTGCTTGATTACCAGGTCTCCGACTTGATACTCTTGTCGTCTGACTTTCTTGTTAAATGCCTTGATCATCCGTTTTTGGTACGTCTGACCATGACAGATAGCAGTGAGTCTCTTTTCATCGATTAGGTTTAATTGATCAAGTCGAGTCTGGATCCAGTCATATTCGCTCAAACCTGCATCCTTCATTATCCGGAGAGAGGGTATCTGAACTTCGATGGGCAAGACTGCTTCCATGCCATAGACCAAGGAAAAGGGTGTTGCCCCTGTTGACGTCCGCGCTGAGGTACGGTACCCATGAAGAGCAAACGGTAACATCTCATGCCAATCTTTATAGGTCACTGTCATCTTCTGCACAATCTTCTTGATGTTCTTATTAGCTGCTTCTACAGCCCCATTCATCTTCGGCCGGTAGGGAGAAGAGTTGTGGTGCTGTATCTTGAATTGCTCGCAGAGCTCAGTGATCATCTTGTTAAGATTGGTACCATTATCCGTAATGATCCTCTCTGGTACACCGTAGCGGCATATCAGGTTATGCCGAATGAACCGTGCCACGACATTCTTGGTTACAGTGGTAAAGGAAGCTGCTTCAACCCACTTCGTAAAGTAATCAATTGCTACCAGGATGAAATGATGCCCGTTGGATGCTGTAGGTCTGATCTCGCCGATCATATCAATGCCCCACATTGCAAAAGGCCAAGGTGTCGTTAAGAAGTTCAGAGGAACTGGAGGAATGTGCACCTTATCAGCATAGATCTGGCATTTGTGACACGTCCGAGAATGTTGATAACAGTCGGCTTCCATTGTTGACCAGTAATATCCTGCCCGAAGGATTTTCTTTGCCATGGTATGCCCACTGGAATGAGTTCTGAAGGTACCTTCATGCAGCTCTACCATGATCCTTTCTGCTTCAGTTTTATCCACACAACGCAGTAAGGTTGAATCATGGTTTCGTTTATACAGAATGCCGTTGCTGAGGAAGAACTTTGCCGCGAACCTTCTCAGAAACTTTTTTTCATTAACAGATGCACCCTCAGGGTATTCTTGAGCTTCCAGGTACCTCTTCACTTCGTGATACCAAGGATTTTCTGTTACCTCTTCAGTTTCAAGATCACAACAATGTGCAGGTTCATCCAATTTCCAAATAATGATTCGGGGAGCCTCGTTGTCCCATTTAACTTTGAACATAGAAGACATTGTAGCCAGCGCATCCGCCAACTGATTCTCCTCTCTTGGGAAGTGTTCAAAGGTGATCTCCTCAAAATGGGGAATCAACGTCAATACGTACTCCTTGTAAGGAATAAGATTTGGGTGTTTCGTATCCCACTCGCCTTTGATCTGACTGATCACGAGAGAGGAATCTCCGAAGACACTCAGAAACTTGATCCTTAGGTCAATTGCAGCTCGAAGACCCATGATGCATGCTTCATACTCCGCCATGTTGGTGCAGTTGAAACATAGTCGGGCGGTAAGTGGAGTATGTGAGCCTTTTGGAGATATGATCACAGCGCCAATACCATTACCTAAAGCGTTTGAGGCTCCGTCAAAGGGCATAGACCATCGGGATCCTTCCTCAGGTCCTTCATCCGGTCCAGGTACTTCACAATCAGTCACTACCATGATATTCTCATCTGGAAATTCAAAGTTCATGGACTGGTAGTCATCCACTGCTTGATGTGCCAAATGATCCGCCAACACACTTCCCTTGATTGCTTTTTGAGTTGTATACTGGATGTCATATTCAGTCAAGATCATCTGCCATCGTGCTATTCTTCCGGACAAGGCGGGCTTTTCGAAGATATACTTGATTGGATCCATTTTTGAAATTAACAGAGTAGTGTGAGTCAACATATACTGTCTCAGCCGGCGAGCAGCCCATACCAAAGCGCAACAAGTTTTCTCGAGCAGTGAGTATCGGGTCTCACAGTCGGTAAACTTTTGCTAAGGTAATAAATATCGTGCTCTTTTCGGCCAGACTCGTCATGCTGCCCCAGCATACCCCCCATTGAGCTGTCAAGTACTGTTAAGTATAAGATTAGAGGTCTCCCTTCAACCGGTGGCATAAGAATGGGTGGTTCTTGGAGATACTCCTTGATTCTTTCGAAAACGGCCAGACATTCATCGTTCCAATGTACTACTTGATCTTTCTTCAGTAGCTTGAAGATTGGTTCACAGGTAGCAGTTAGATGTGAGATGAATCGGGCAATGTAGTTTAGCCGTCCTAGAAAGCCTATGACTTCCTTCTCGGTCTTGGGAACTGGCATCTCTTGTATGGCTTTCACTTTGGCAGGGTCCACTTGAATACCTTTGTCGCTTACGACGAAACCTAGCAGTTTTCCAGATCTCACCCCGAAGGTGCACTTGTTCGGGTTCAACCTCAGCTTGTACAACTTCAACCGGTCAAACAGCTTCTGTAGATGGTCAAGGTGTTCCTCCTCAGTTTGGGACCTTGCAATCATACCGTCGACGTATACTTCAATCTCATGATGGATCATATCATGAAACAGAGTGTGATCGGTGGATCTGGAACTGACTGTTTAACGCTGGTTCGCGAAATGTCGCGGAAGCAAGAGTCGCCACCGTCTTTTATTTTCTCCAAATGGAAAGGACAAAAGCACAGAAAAATTCCTTATAGAGATTGCTCTCGGTTCGGGAGGTAGGTTATAGAAAGGGAAGGTGTTAACACCCTTTCTATCCATGGTTATCCATGGGCTCTTAGATACTTGCTCATTGTGTTTTCAAAATGGTTTGTTTGCTTTTAAACTGTGGGTTTTAAAAAGTTTCTTTGAAAATTCCAGTTTGACTCTTGTATCGGTCCTCAAGAGTGTTTGAAAAATTGCTTTCGAAAGCTTTTTGAAAAGGTGTCGGTGTGGAAAGTATTTTTTTTGATTTGTTTTGAAATTAGAGAAAGTATCTAGAGTCGTCTACCTACCCTAAGGAATTCGTCTGTGTAGATGTCCTTTAAAGTAGTGCCATCCCACCATTGAGAGGTAGGTAGCACCACCGTTGGAGGTGTTCGGGTCAATTCGAAGGTTCGGGACATGGTGATCACCAGAGCAATGGGAAGACACCTTAGAAGCTACCCTCATGCCAGGTTCCTGGATCATGAGGACTTACTAAGACATCCTCTACTCGACGATCACCTTTCGAGGCAAGGCAATAGTGAAGCGTACCCTAGGGGCGGTGTGTGATTTGTGTGTCATTTTCATTTATTTTGTCTTTTGTCAGGTCATGGGTGATCTACGCTTTTGTTTTTATTTTTTGTCATTCATTCTTGCATGCATTTATTTAACAGTTAAAGAAAGTGCGGAAAGGTGAAATTCTACACTATTACAAGAGGCGCGGGTCCACATCGCCAAAATTTCCAGGACCCGATTTGACAGAAAATAAATGAATAAAGAAATAAAGCAAAGTGCGAAAGATAAATGTTACATGGCTTTGGGAGAGGTACATAAATATTAAAAGAAGAAGAAATAAATACGCGAATTGAATTAAAATCGGGAATGCGAGGGCGTTGGACCCTTTTAAAGAAATTGAATTAAAATTACGAAATTTAATTAAATTAAATGTGAAAGGAAATTATTTTTGGTTTTTTGTATTTATGAGAATTTAATGAGATTAATTGAAATTAAAATGCTAACCCTAATTCTAATTGTTTTTTAGTTTATTAAAAAATATTAAAGTTTAAACCTAAGTTAACCTAATTAATTACATGGTAATTTAATTACAAAAATAAATAATATTTAATTATTAGTGAAGAAAAAGAAAAAAAGAATGAAAAGATTTGAAACCCTAATTCTATCAATTTTTATGTTTTATTGAAAAAAATATTAAAGTTAACCCTAGATTAGAACTAATTAATTAATAAAGGTTTTACTTACAAAATATTAAAATAAAATATATTTTCTGTTTTTATGGCATTTCTGATTTTTTTGTGTTTTTTATATATTATGAAAATAATAATTATAAAGAATTAAAAGAAATTAATTAGAATAAAGAAAATAAAAATATAAAAAGAGTAAAGGAAACAAACTCTAGGGGGTGCTGTCCCCAAGTGGAGGGCTTGTTAGCATTTGAGGCCCATCAAACTCATGGCCCAGTTGACTTTTGTGCCAGCGTGTGGAGGTGTTGACTGCAGTTTACCATGCTCCTCAAACTGTGGCCCTCTGATTGATCTTGGCCTATGCGTGGCAGGCTGGATGGTGAGTTGTATGATGCGCCCTAGCATTGAAATTGTACACAAACATTAAGTGAAAAATAATATGAAAGGGGGTGGGGACCTGGGGCTCGAACCCAGGTTCTGAAGGTCACCACACACATGCCTAACCAATTGAACCAAACGCACTTTCTGTATATTAAATAACAAATAATTATTATAAAACAAAATAACGCGTTAGTGCCTTTCTCGCGCGAATTTTCAAACGACCCAACCATTGCTTTACACCTCAGCATCTTCTTCCTCGTTCTATTTTTTTTCTGAAACAAAAAGAAATTGGCAACAGTTTTTCAACCGTCCCCAAAAGCAACATTATGAAAAATAGCGACTAGGCCGTCCGGCCACATAAATTAGGCGCGAGGGTTGATTTCTTTTCGTCCAAGAATTCTGAATTCATCCATGGCATTGGCATGTCCTAATTTTGCAGTAGTGAGAAACGCCCAAATCAAAAGCTTGGTAACCCTAAATATCTTTAATGGTGAATCCCTCAATAATGCATAAAAACTCAATTGAAATATATGGTTAGCTTCAGAATACATCAATTAGCAAGAATCCATGAAAAAAATGAATGTGCTTGAATTTTAAAACACGATTATGCCAAAAGAATGATACAGTTTGACTTGTATCTACCAATTCTCAAGGTTTCAGGCTATGCTATTGATTCAATCTCCTTCCTTGAAGCCTCAGCAAGCCAATGGAATGGATATTTTGCCTTGAATCGCCTTGTATCCCTGTTTTCAGTTTTCAATTTTTAAGCAAAAAACTCAAGTGTGGTTTTTCTATGTATGGCGCAGCTGGGGAATGTTGGTTTGTAACTGTGATGGCTTGTTTGTAGTGAGAGAGGGATTTGTAATAAGGATTTCAAAATTTTAGGGTTCTTGAAAGAGTTTGATATTCTAACAGTGTTGTGGCAAGGTTTTTTCTCTCTTTTCCTCCTCCCTTTTTCTCCTCTTTTTCTCCTCTCTGGTTTGTGTGAAAAGAAAGTGATTATATAATGAAAATTAGGGTAAAGCAAATGGGCTTTGAATGTGCAATTGGGCCTCCAATATTCACTTGAATTCGTCACTTTCCAGGCTAAATCGCAGGGACTTAAGTGCATTTTTTGAAGTTGAAATGTGAAAACAAAATGTAGCCGACATCGAGAACTAACTCCTATCCGAAAATCGACTCAATCGGATAAACGGTGAATTAGTTATGAATTTTTGAAGTTTCAGCTCAGACAAACTTGTTTTGGGCTCCAGTGTCGACTCTGACACGTTCTTCAATAAAAAACTGGTATTGATCGGAGCATAATCCGGTCTCGACTTTTGAAGAAAAGTTGTAGATCTACGAGTCAGGGACCTTGTGTAAAAATATGAGCCCAATCCGATAAAAATTGACCGAGTTATGAATTTTCGAAGTTTCGGCCTAGATGAAATAATATTCAGCATTCAGGATTTTCGGTGTGTCACGCACTCTGAGCAAAAAACGAAGGCCTTTTGAATACCGTTTGAACTTAATACCTTCTATGAAAATGTAGCCAACTCAATTTGTGAAATTTTGGCGGTGGAACCAGCTCAATACGATGAAAATCGACCAAGTTATGATTTTCTGAACATGACGCAAATAAACTTCTGTCACAAATTTTCTGTATGAAAATACTTGATAAATCCACATTTTTGAAGACCTTCTGATCGAAATTGGCTTCCAGCCGTGAGAGATGAAAACATAGATAATGTCAAGACGGAATTTTGGCCACCGGAACGGGTTCAAAACGAGCCACGATCTTCAAGTTATGAATTTTTTAGCGCGTAAAAACTGCACTTTCAGCACACTTTTTCACCATATTTCTTCGAGAAAACTCACACATTCGGATACCTTCTTTAAAGAATTGACTCTTGAGCCGAACCTGAATTTGAGAATACGTTATCAGAGATATCTTGGCGAAAGAATACCTGAATATGACGCGCCGGGTTGAACTTGTGAATTTTTCTTGAAATATTTTGAGAAATATGGGAGGGCAAATTTTGGGGTACATCAGTTGCCCCTGTTCAATCTTCTTAAACCTGAGGATGTAGATTGGCTTGCGTGCCTTTCGTGATCCGAAGGTGGAAGATGATTGAACACTAGAGTGCCCAGAAATTTGCGCTCACATAGTAGCGTGATGTGGGGAATGGGCTTATATATGCCATTTGAGAGATTGATGGATAGGATGATGGGCTTATAGATGCCATGCTGAGAGATGATGGAAGGTGGATGGGCTTACAGATTCCATCTGGATGTCGATCGCGTAAGAGATTCCTTAGAGAGAACTTGCGTACCTACAAAAGAAAAATGATTACCTGACCTGTTACAGGAGCCGGTCTTCAAACTCTTTGTGTAGATGTGTCCTGACTGGTTACAGGAGTTGAATCTGGAGCTTCAAAAGGTGATGAATGAACCAGAGATAGTTACTACCTCAACAGGAACGGTGAGAGAACCTTGGATGACTTTAACCTCAACAGTAATCATTGAGAGAATCTTGAGCGGCTGCAACCTCAACAGGAACGCTGAGAGAACCTTGGGCGACTTCAACCTCAACAGTAACACTGAGTGAATCTCGGGATGATTACTACCTCCGCAGTATCGGGGAGAGAACCACAGGCGACTACAACCTCAACAGCAATCATTGAGAGAATCTTGGATAGCTTCTACTTCAACAGTAACGCTGAGAGAATCTTGGGGTGATTACTACCTCCGCAGTAACGGGGAGAGAACCACAGGCGACTACAACCTCAACAGTAATCATTGAGAGAATCTTGGATAACTTCTACTGAGTCTTTATCAGGAAAATCTGTTAGGGGTCGATTTAGCTGGACTAGAGAAGGCCTTGGACTGGATAAGAAACAGAACAATCTGAACTGGTCTAGGTCTTGAAATCTTCAACTGGAATAAGTGTCGGAACGTCGCCATGCCTGGGTCACATCCGAACCATATCTGGAAGGAAATCTGGAAGAAGTATCAGAACGTCGCCATACCTGGTTCACATCTGAACTATATCTAGAAGGAAATCTGGAAGAAGTATCAGAACGTCGCCATATCTGGGTCACATCTGAACTATATCTAGAAGGAAATCTGGAAGAAGTATCAGAATGTCGCCATATCCGGTTCACATCTGAACTATATCTAGAAGGAAATCTGGAAGAAGTATCAGAACGTCGCCATATCTGGTTCACATCTGAACTATATCTAGAAGGAAATCTGGAAGAAGTATCAGAACGTCGCCATATCTGGTTCACATCTGAACTATATCTAGAAGGAAATCTGGAAGAAGTATCAGAATGTCGCCATATCTGGTTCACATCTGAACTATATCTAGAAGGAAATCTGGAAGAAGTATCAGAACGTCGCCATATCTGGTTCACATCTGAACTATATCTAGAGGGAAATCTGGAAGAAGTATCAGAACGTCGCCATATCTGGTTCATATCTGAACTATATCTAGAAGGAAATCTGGAAGAAGTATCAGAACGTCGCCATATCTGGTTCACATCTGAACTATATCTAGAAGGAAATCTGGAAGAAGTATCAGAACGTCGCCATATCTGGTTCACATCTGAACTATATCTAGAAGGAAATCTGGAAGAAGTATCAGAACGTCGCCATATTTGGGTCACATCTGAACTATATCTAGAAGGAGTCGCGATAGTTGATAGTAATCATCTTTGTATTAACCTTTCCTGAAAAGGTAAAGCATCAGTTGTATGCCAGATCATGATGCATGAACTGCATGATTTCAGGATGTCCTCAAAATTGATGAGATTCGTGTAGTATGATGCATATGCATGCTATAATGTATGAAGATGTAATGTTCATGAATGTATTTTTGTCTAAGAAAATAAATCCTTGACGGGTGCCAGGAAGTTAACTCCTGGGCTGGTGTTGAAGAATAGATTTTGCTTCCGTTGGAGATGATAGTTGCAAGAATACCGGTAGGAGAAGATAACTCCGTTGGGGAGTACACTTGGCGAATGGATTACTCTGCAGGGAGAAAAGTACTCTAACGATCTTGCTGGGGAGCAATATTCTGTGGGGGAGAGAGGTACTTTGCTGGAATGTTGATGGTAACTTCGCTGGGGATACCATTGTTGTGTTGGAAGTGTTAATAGACTTCGCTAGGGATAATAAGACTGTGTCGGCGATGCTCCTTCCGTGGCTTTTGGCTGAGGATAACCCAGTTATATCCTAGTAAGGAAATAACTCTTTAAATAAAGCCGGGGGACGCGTTCGTGTTCTGCGAGGATAAGCTTCCAGAATCTACTGGGGATAAGCTTACTACTTGGGGAGATGGATTCCAACTTTCTTAGGGAAACTGGATTGGACTCTCCTGGAGAAGTTTTGAACTGTGTTAGGAAAAGGCTCCGCTGAATGTTTGATATACCGCCGGGGAACAATCTTTAGACCAAGACTGTCGGGGATGCTTGTTACGGATGTACATATACTACTGGAGGGTACTCAACTTCCTTATGGTTGATAATATAGTTTTGCTTGAGGAGAGTGCACTGGCTTGCTGACTCACTCTCTGGGGAGCTAAGATATCTGGTTATGTTCTTTAGCTAAACCTACCTTTACACTTTGATGGACAGAGCCATTAGATTGCTTAGACAACTCTTTATTGCCCCTGTTTCTGAGGTGGGAGAGGAAGACCTGTGAGGTGCTGATAGTTGTTGATGGACAAACCTTCTTCTGGTAGGCAGGTGACAGGATGCCAGGACATAGTCGTACGCTTTAATCCCTAACTTTTGCCTGAACCGCCCTTTCGGGTTTTCAGTCCACCGGGATACCCATTTTTGCCCAAGCCGCCTTTTCAGGTTTTCGACTTGCCGGGTGTACAGATTTTTTCATTTCATCCCTTCATTTTGCCCGAACCCTTTTGGTTCGCCGGGAAGCCCTTATTTTTGCCTAGGTGTGTCAACCTAGCGGGTCTTTGATTATGCGTAGTATTTTTTCGACTATGCCCGTTCTCAGAAAGTAGGGAGTTGCCCCTGTTAGAAGTGTTTTGTCATGCCACCAGAAGGTATTTGATCAGGCCAGATTCGTTGTTGGAATGCCCCAAGTGACTCAGATGGAGATTTGCCCCAGGCTATTTGGCCTTTGAGAGATTCTCCGAATCTTGATTGGATTGCCCCAGATAATAGGCCATGATCATATCATGCCCCTTGATTGGAAGTGCTTCTGTTCACTAGGTATTCATCATACGAATTTTCCTGCTGTTCAAATAAATAGTCATATGCGAACAAAGTTATGTTAAAAATGCAACGCTTATGTCTGTCTTGAAGATTTTGAAAATGCATTCTTTTTTCATAAAACAAGTGATTGTTTGTAAACGTGATGTCAACTTCGTATTTTAACGTGAGCCTTAAGGAGTCAGGATACCCTTTGTACAATATGCTTTCGAACTGACCCATGCTTCAGCTAGGACTTTTAAGGGTTGTAACGTGGCCTGGTTCACGGTTTAAGAAACAAAGGATAAGGCTCAAATTATTTGTACCCACCCGCTCTTCGTGATGTTCTCCAATCCTAAACTCAGTTGATCATACATTAGACCTTGTTTGAGTCTTTGTCCTGATGTTCCAATGATGGTTCAGATATTGATGATTTATTCTGAATAGGCAGTCATTTTTGTTTTTGTTGAGGGTTTGTAAGACCTCTTTCTTTTCTGATTTTTTTGTTATCCCTTTCTTTTTTTGCCTGAACTGTTCCCTTTTTTGGAATCACAGTCAGCGGGATGCCCCAGTTTTGTAAGTCTCCTTCATGGGTTTTGACTTAATGGTTTTTTTATTTTTTTGAGATAATGACTGCCTTTCTTTATTGATTATTCGGAACCATTACTGTCTTTCTTCGTTTTGTAAGGACTTCTTTGGTGCCATTTGTTATGCACTTGGATCAACTGAGAGACTACCCTGCCCCAAGTTATGATTAAGGGTTTTAAATTTCGAAAAGAAAAACTCCTACTTCTTTGGCTCAGAGGGGTTGACGAGGGATTATCATCCTTATAACTCCAGTGTTTAGGGATTGAAACAATGCCTGTACCTCATCAGCGGGGTCTGTTCAAAAGCATACTGTAAAGATTGTGGTATCGTTTTCGTCATCCTCCCTCAAGAGGCTTAGAATTATTAATTGAGAGTTGATCATCAGAAAAAATATGAAAATAATTTGCGTATAGTGAATACGAATATATTGCTTCAAAACGGACATATGCGATGCATTAATGAAATAACAATGTTTAACAATGAACAAATGTTTGAACAATCAAAAAGAATTACAACTTGAACATTCGAATGAACAAAAGTTTCCTAGTCTTAAGGCTTGTCACTTAAAATGGTGAGCCTTGGAGGGATGGTAGAAAAATTCAGCCTGACCATCTTGTGTGAACTCCAATGCCCCTTCATCAATCAGGTCCTAGATCTTGTTCTTCAGAGCCCAACACTCATTTGTATCATGTCCCGGACTGGCAGAGTGGTAGGCACACCTTTTATTGGGATCATAAGTAGAATGTGCTGTGTTGGGATTCTGGGGATGAGCCCTTAATGTGATCAAATTCAATCTCAGCAGGCGTTGTAAAGCTTGAAACAGCGATATGTTGAGCGGGGTGAATTGCCTCCTGGACTTGTCTGGCTGAAGCCGGTGAGGTTGATGCTGAATTTGTGACACTGGAGCCCTTTGAGGAGCTCTCCCCTTACCTCCTTGTTTCAAAGGTGGCTGAACGATGACTGGCTCTTTACCCTTAGACGCTTGCCCCAGTTGGTTACTCTGAAGCAGTTGGTTGATGAGAACACCGAGCTCTTCTTGTCTTTGAGCTAAACCTTGAATAGCAGTCCCCTGCCCCAGCATTTGGGCTTTCATTGCATCCATCTCAGCTTGCAGGTGTTTCAACCGTTCGTCCTCAGCGCTGTTCCTGACCAAAGTCTTCATGAGAAGTGTCCTTAGCTCCTCCTGCCCCTTGGATAGATTCAGGAGGATTTCCCCGAACCGAGTTTCTTGAGTAAGAAGGTCCTGGTTATCTTGTTGGGAAGCCATTGCTTAAATAAACAGCGAGAAAGGTAAGTGACCTGCAACAAGGGTACCTGTAATTCAATGATATGTATGATATGCATGCAATGTTTTCAAGGACCTCGCGGGATAAACAAGAAAATTTGTTAGAATTTGGGTCTGGTAGCTTGATTGAAGGAACTCCATGTTGCTGAGAATCCTTCTTCAAGGGTCAAAGGCTCACCATATCGAGTGGGTCATAGCCTCTGACTTTAGTCATCATGTCTAGTTTTGGTTTCCAAACAACCTTGGTTAGGGGAAGCTTCTTCAAGAGTCAGAGCTCACCATATCAAGTGGGTCATAGCCCCTGACAACCTTGGCTAGAGGAAAATAAATCCTCTTTTCCCCTTGCTGGGATAGTTGATTCACCATGACCTGCATCACAAGCCCTTGAGATCCTTGAAATGGGTTAGGATGTATGCAGGGTGCATGCAATGATATGATGTTATGCTATGCATGGGGTAATGTAAGTAACCCTGTTATGAGTCCCAACTAAGGACTGCAAACTAAAAACTGCAAGAAACTTGGGTAAAACCTGTCATGAGTCCCAATTAAGGACTATAAACAAAACCTGCAAGAAACTTAGTAAACCCTGTTATGAGTCCCAATTAAGGACTATAAACAAAACCTGCAAGAAACTCAAGTGTCAGATAACAAGCATGCAAGTAGTCAAGTATGAAGGCACACAAGTCACACAAGAGAAAACCTTAGAGTTTAGGCCAGCATGAGGTCTAGGTATTACCCTCTTGAAGTTGGTGGGCTCAACCTGTACTATTAGAAGTAACCGGGTTCTAAGGGTCCCAATATCACGGGATTGCTTTCATTGTTCATCGTTTCGATTTAGCCACTGAACTGGCGACCGAAATATTCCAGGAAAGCAACCCTCAATTGAGTGTAGTATCGAGTATCAACCAACCTCGGACTGCACCAAAGTCAGTTATCTCACTACCCTAAAGAGGCCAAGATAGTTCAATTAAGGTTCCTAAGGTCTGTTGATGCTTCATGACACCACGCGGAGGCCCCGTACTCTCCTTGACTGAACTCAAGGGTTACCGGTACACACCAAAGTGCCACATCAACGTAGCAGACTGTTTCAACCATGTCGGTATACCCCGCACAGTTCCCTCACAGCCTTGTTGCTACTTTCTAAGAAGGTATCCCCCAGATCCGGGTTAGGATCTATAGAACTCCCAAGCAACCCACAATAATAAAGCAAGCAAGGAAAGCAATTGAAAACACAGTTATGAACTAACCCTAAGGTACACCTCACTTTATAAAGAAATCCCCAGCAGAGTCGCCAGTTCTGTGATCGGTGGATCTGGAACTGACTGTTTAACGCTGGTTCGCGAAATGTCGCGGAAGCAAGAGTCGCCACCGTCTTTTATTTTCTCCAAATGGAAAGGACAAAAGCACAGAAAAATTCCTTATAGAGATTGCTCTCGGTTCGGGAGGTAGGTTATAGAAAGGGAAGGTGTTAGCACCCTTTCTATCCATGGTTATCCATGGGCTCTTAGATACTTGCTCATTGTGTTTTCAAAATGGTTTGTTTGCTTTTCAACTGTGGGTTTTAAAAAGTTTCTTTGAAAATTCCAGTTCGACTCTTTTATCGGTCCTCAAGAGTGTTTGAAAAATTGCTTTCGAAAGCTTTTTGAAAAGGTGTCGGTGTGGAAAGTATTTTTTTTTATTTGTTTTGAAATTAGAGAAAGTATCTAGAGTCGTCTACCTACCCTAAGGAATTCGTCTGTGTAGATGTCCTTTAAAGTAGTGCCATCCCACCATTGAGAGGTAGGTAGCACCACCGTTGGAGGTGTTCGGGTCAATTCGAAGGTTCGGGACATGGTGATCACCAGAGCAATGGGAAGACACCTTAGAAGCTACCCTCATGCCAGGTTCCCGGATCATGAGGACTTACTAAGACATCCTCTACTCGACGATCACCTTTCGAGGCAAGGCAACAGTGAAGCGTACCCTAGGGGCGGTGTGTGATTTGTGTGTCATTTTCATTTATTTTGTCTTTTGTCAGGTCATGGGTGATCTACGCTTTTGTTTTTATTTTTTGTCATTCATTCTTGCATGCATTTATTTAACAGTTAAAGAAAGTGCGGAAAGGTGAAATTCTACACTATTACAAGAGGCGCGGGTCCACATCGCCAAAATTTCCAGGACCCGATTTGACAGAAAGTAAATGAATAAAGAAATAAAGCAAAGTGCGAAAGATAAATGTTACATGGCTTTGGGAGAGGTACATAAATATTAAAAGAAGAAGAAATAAATACGCGAATTGAATTAAAATCGGGAATGCGAGGGCGTTGGACCCTTTTAAAGAAATTGAATTAAAATTACAAAATTTAATTAAATTAAATGTGAAAGGAAATTATTTTTGGTTTTTTATATTTATGAGAATTTAATGAGATTAATTGAAATTAAAATGCTAACCCTAATTCTAATTGTTTTTTAGTTTATTAAAAAATATTAAAGTTTAAACCTAAGTTAACCTAATTAATTACATGGTAATTTAATTACAAAAATAAATAATATTTAATTATCAGTGAAGAAAAAGAAAAAAAGAATGAAAAGATTTGAAACCCTAATTCTATCAATTTTTAAGTTTTATTGAAAAAAATATTAAAGTTAACCCTAGATTAGAACTAATTAATTAATAAAGGTTTTATTTACAAAATATTAAAATAAAATATATTTTCTGTTTTTATGGCATTTCTGATTTTTTTGTGTTTTTTATATATTAAGAAAATAATAATTATAAAGAATTAAAAGAAATTAATTAGAATAAAGAAAAGAAAAATATAAAAAGAGTAAAGGAAACAAACTCTAGGGGGTGCTGTCCCCAAGTGGAGGGCTTGTTAGCATTTGAGGCCCATCAAACTCATGGCCCAGTTGACTTTTGTGCCAGCGTGTGGAGGTGTTGACTGCAGTTTACCATGCTCCTCAAACTGTGGCCCTCTGATTGATCTTGGCATATGCGTGGCAGGCTGGATGGTGAGTTGTATGATGTGCCCTAGCATTGAAATTGTACACAAACATTAAGTGAAAAATAATATGAAAGGGGGTGGGGACCTGGGGCTCGAACCCAGGTCCTAAAGGTCACCCCACACACATGCCTAACCAATTGAACCAAACGCGCTTTCTGTATATTAAATAACAAATAATTATTATAAAACAAAATAACGCGTTAGTGCCTTTCTCACGCGAATTTTCAAACGACCCAACCATTGCTTTACACCTCAGCATCTTCTTCCTCGTTCTATTTTTTTTCTGAAACAAAAAGAAATTGGCAACGGTTTTTGAACCGTCCCCAAAAGCAACATTATGAAAAATAGCGACTAGGCTGTCCGGCCACATAAATTAGGCGCGAGGGTTGATTTCTTTTCGTCCAAGCATTCTGAATTCATCCATGGCATTGGCATGTCCTAATTTTGCAGTAGTGAGAAACGCCCAAATCAAAAGCTTGGTAACCCTAAATATCTTTAATGGCGAATCCCTCAATAATGCATAAAAACTCAATTGAAATATATGGTTAGCTTCAGAATACATCAATTAGCAAGAATCCATGAAAAAAATGCAATAAATGTGCTTGAATTTTAAAACACGATTATGCCAAAAGAATGATACAGTTTGACTTGTATCTACCAATTCTCAAGGTTTCAGGCTATGCTATTGATTCAATCTCCTTCCTTGAAGCCTCAGCAAGCCAATAGAATGGATATTTTGCCTTGAATCGCCTTGTATCCCTGTTTTCAGTTTTCAATTTTTAAGCAAAAAACTCAAGTGTGGTTTTTCTATGTATGGCGCAGCTGGGGAATGTTGGTTTGTAACTGTGATGGCTTGTTTGTAGTGAGAGAGGGATTTGTAATAAGGATTTCAAGGTTTTAGGGTTCTTGAAAGAGTTTGATATTCTAACAGTGTTGTGGCAAGGTTTTTTCTCTCTTTTCCTCCTCCCTTTTTCTCCTCTTTTTCTCCTCTCTGGTTTGTGTGAAAAGAAAGTGATTATATAATGAAAATTATGGTAAAGCAAATGGGCTTTGAATGTGCAATTGGGCCTCCAATATTCACTTGAATTCGTCACTTTCCAGGCTAAATCGCAGGGACTTAAGTGCATTTTTTGAAGTTGAAATGTGAAAACAAAATGTAGCCGACATCGAGAACTAACTCCTGTCCGAAAATCGACTCAATCAGATAAACGGTGAATTAGTTATGAATTTTTGAAGTTTCAGCTCAAACAAACTTGTTTTGGGCTCCAGTGTCGACTCTGACATGTTCTTCAATAAAAAACTGGTATTGATCGGAGCATAATCCGGTCTCGACTTTTGAAGCAAAGTTGTAGATCTATGAGTCAGGGACCTTGTGTAAAAATATGAGCCCAATCCGATAAAAATTGACCGAGTTATGAATTTTCGAAGTTTCGGCCTAGATGAAATAATATTCAGCATTCAGGATTTTCGGTGTGTCACGCACTCTGAGCAAAAAACGAAGGCCTTTTGAATACCGTTTGAACTTAATACCTTATGTGAAAATGTAGCCAACTCAATTTGTGAAATTTTGGCGGCGGAACCAGCTCGATACGATGAAAATCGACCAAGTTATGATTTTCTGAACATGACGCAAATAAACTTCTGTCACAAATTTTCTGTATGAAAATACTTGATAAATCCACATTTTTGAAGACCTTCTGATCGAAATTGGCTTCCAGCCGTGAGAGATGAAAACATAGATAATGTCAAGACGGAATTTTGGCCACCGGAACGGGTTCAAAACGAGCCACAATCTTCAAGTTATGAATTTTTTAGCGCGTAAAAACTGCACTTTCAGCACACTTTTTCACCATATTTCTTCGAGAAAACTCACACATTCGGATACCTTCTTTAAAGAATTGACTCTTGAGCCGAACCTGAATTTGAGAATACGTTATCAGAGATATCTTGGCGAAAGAATACCTGAATATGACGCGCCGGGTTGGACTTGTGAATTTTTCTTGAAATATTTTGAGAAATATGGGAGGGAAAATTTTGGGGTACAACACAGAGCAACCATGACACGTTGGTAGGTTGCCCCAGCATTCTTCAACCCAAAAGGCATGACCTTGTAGCAAAAGGTGCCCCACTGAGTAACAAAGGTGGTCTTCTCCATATCTTCGGGAGCCATTTTTATTTGATTATAACCGGAGAAACCGTCCATGAAGGAGAATACCTTATGCTGAGCAGTGTTGTCAACCAGAACGTCGATGTGAGGCAGAGGGAAGTCATCCTTAGGGCTCGCCCTGTTCAAATCCTTGTAGTCAACTCACATTCGGACCTTACCATCCTTCTTTGGTACCGGAACCACGTTGGCAACCCACTGAGGGTAAGAAGTTACTGCTAGAAATTCGGCGTCAAATTGTTTCATAACCTCAGCTTTGATTTTCTCAGACATCTCTGGACGCATACGGTGGACCTTCTGCTTTACCGGAGGGCATTCTTCCTTGGTAGGTAGGTGATGAACCACGATGTCGGTATCCAACCCAGGCATGTCTTCGTAAGACCAGGCAAAGATTTCCACCTAGTCATGCAACATTTGAATCAACCGTTGTTTCACACTAGACCCCAAATTGGCACCAATCTTGACTTCCTTTTTGTCTGTCTCCGTACCCAGATTTACTGTTTCCACCGGCTCTTCATGTGGCTGAATGGCCCTCTCTTCCTGGAGTAACAGTCTTGCAAGCTCACCAGGCACTTCGCAATCATCTTCACCTTCGTCTTCGGCTAAGTTGATCGGATTTTCGAAGTCATAACTGGCAGTAGCAGAGTCGTTACCAGTGAGATCCAGAGTGGATTGGGACCTGTATATGTGAGTGTGTGTAAATATAGCTGTTTTGCAATATATAATAAAGAAAGACAAGGAGCGCAAGATTTGAAATGCAAAAAACGTCCAATGCTTTTATTAATGATATATGAAAATGACACACAAAAGCCCTCACAAATGAAGCCACGGTGCCCCGGGTAAGACACCGGGCCATAAAGTTTCAAGTTATTGTCTGTTACAAATTCAAAACAAAGGAGTTCATTACTGAGTGACAAAAGTAATAGGTATGAAGTCTTTCGCAGTCCAGTTGCTTGGTCCACCGTTGGTCGTAGGGTAGATCCAGCTGTCGAATTCAGATTCTTCCGCGTCGTCTTCAATAGCATTTACTCCCGGGTTGGTGATGAATACAGGAGGTCTTCCAATCCTTGCCTTACGAACAACCCTCTGAGCTTCTGCAGTGAAACCCAAACCAAACTTGTCAGTCTTTGGAGTGAAATCAGGAAGTCGGCCCTAGTTTGCACACTCACCCTTCTCAATCACAGCCCGGGCATCCTTTAAGGAAGCCATCTTCAAAGGAGGATCTTCAATCACAGTCTCTGCTGACGCCAATGTCTGAGGAACCTCTTCAAAGTGCTGGAACGGAGTCTCAATGAATTCCCCATCCATCTCTATGTACCAGAACGAGTTGAGGTGGCTGACCATATATTCTTCCTCCCCCTGCACTGTAAAAATCTTCCCTCTGACTGGGTACTTCAGTTTTTGATGTAGAGTTGAGGTCACAGCTCCGGCCTTGTGGATCCAAGGACGACCCAACAAACAAGAGTAGGATGGTCGGATGTCCATAATGTAGAATGTAGAGTCAAAGACCTGAGAACCAACCCTGATTGGAATGTCAACTTCACCATGTACCATCTGTTGTACCCCAAAATTTGCCCTCCCATATTCTTCAAAATTTGCCAAGTCAAATGCTTCAAAATTCCCCAAGGGTTGCACAGTTCAAGGGCCTCCTAACAGTCAAAGACTAGGGTTTTGGTTCTGACAAAGAAATTGAAGTTTCCAAGGGTCCAATCAAGTCCCACATGCCTATAAATATGGTCAAGCATCCTCATATCAAGTTTCAAGACTTACAGCACAAAATTGCACAGTCAAAAACCCTAATTGCACTACAGTCAACTGTAGGGGCAAAATGGTCATTTGACAGTCAAAAGTTCAAATTTTTGGTCAACATATCATTTTGAAGCCACAAACATCATTTGATCAATGCTTGATCATGATTCTCAAAGCTTGGCTCAAAAATCATCAAGATGCAAAAGTTTCCATATTTGGACAGTTGAAAAAGTCAACTGTAAATTGACCAGGGCATAACTTCCACATGGATTATCATAAAAATTCCATCCAAAGCTCATTTTGAATATAAAGACATTTACTACAACTCCTCTTCACACTTCAAGTCCAAGAAATGCTCTCACAAAAAGTTATCAATTTCAACATTATAGGTCATTTTCAAAAGTCAACAAAAAGGGACTTTAAGTCAAAGGCCATAACTTGAGATTGGTAAATCAAAATGACATGGGACAAAAGACATTGGTTAGAGGACTCAAAGACCTTTCCAAAATGTCCAAGAACATGAGAAAAGCTTAAGAATTGAGAAAGGTATGCCTTGTGGAAGTTGGGAAATTTTTGGATATTTTGAAGAGTCAACATTGCTTCAAATGACCTAAAAATGCTAATGGGCCTCTTTTCCTTCCACAATTCATCATCCAAGGCATGTGCACGACCATGTGGCCCAAAGGGAAGTTTTTTATCATTTTTATTTATTTATTTGGATTTTTTATTATTAATAATTCATTTAATTAATTAAAATACATGAAAAATACCAAACCAATGCAATCAAATCTTTTTGTGCATGGAATATGTTTAAAATTTCGTGCATGATCATATATGGAAGGAATTGAAGTGATTGGCCATGATTTGTACCAAATAGGCATGAAAAAATATTTGAAAAGATCCTTAAGAATCAAATCTTGAAAATCATGAATGCAAAGGTTTTGATTTGTTTTCTTTGACCTAAATCACTCATACATATATACATATGCTAACCCTACTCCTCAGGACCTCCCAGCTGCGCCAGAATTCCATAGCCAACTTTGCAATTTGATCAAAAAAAGTTCAAATCTGAAAACCATCTTCCAGTGCGTTTAAGAGCCAAATAACCATTCCATCACCTTCCTGAGACTTCAAGGAAGGTTTTAAGATCAAAACCCACCATCCTAACGCAGAGAAACGGTAGAACAGCTTCGTCCTGTTCATGTTTTCTTTCAAATGCTTGCATCACGATTCATGCATCTTTAGCAATTTTGGATGTTTGATTTGTGTTCATTATGTAATTCTAAAGCTAACCACATTATTTGATTGAGTTTTTATATGCCATACACGAATCTGCCATTGTTATCTTTTAGGGTTTTTCAAGCTTTGAATTGGCTACTTTTAAATGCTGTAAAATTGGAAGCTCTCAGTACCATGACCAAACTCAGCATGATTGGACGAAAACAAATCAACCCTCGCGCCTAATTTATGTACTACCATGAGCTATTCGCTATTATTGGATAACACATGCTTTGGGGGGGTTCAAAACCCCCGCTAACCCCTTTTTATTTTCAGGAAAAAAAACAAGCCAAGGAAGGAGATGATTATGTGGCCACCAGTGATTGGATCATTTAAAAATTCGCGCTAAAAAGTCACTAACGCGTTGTTCTATGTTATAATAATTGTTTGTTATTTAATATACAAAGGAGTCAAGTGGAGCAGTTGGCAAGGCACGTTGCTGGTAATCTCTAGGACCTGGGTTCGAGCCCCAGGTCCCCCCCCCCCCTTTCCTTATATTTTTCCTTTAATTATCATCCTATGCAGTTTCAATACAGGGAGTCTACCATGCAACTCACCATCCAGCTTGCCACGCATATGCTAAAACCAATCCAAGGGCCATAGTTGGAAGAATATCATGGACATGAGTCAAAGGTGTTACACGCTGGCATGAGAAGTCAACCAGGCCAAAGCTATTGGGCCTGGATTTCTAAGTTGTGACCTCCAACTGGGGACAGAACACCTCTAGGTTTGCAATATTCTTTTCATTATTTTTGTATTTATTTCAATTATTATTTTTAATTAGTTTCTTTAATTTAATTATTTTCATAAAAAAAAACATAAAAACAATATAAAATCAAAAAAAGACAAAAATAAGTATTTTTATTTAATATCATTTTTTGTAAATAAATAACATTAATTGATTATAGTTTTAATTTAGGTTTAAACCTTAATATTTTTCTAATAAACTTAAAATTTGTAGAATTAGGGTTTGTATTAATTTTTTATCCCTTTTATTTTCTTTTCTCTAAATAATTAAATATTTCCTATTATTTTTATAAATCAAAATTGCATGTAAATAATTAGGTTAATTTAGGTTTAACTTTAATACTTTCTTAATAAACTAAAAATAATTAGAATTAGGGTTAGCATTTTAATTTCAATTAATCTTTCTCATAAAAAACCATAAATGCAAAAAATCTCAAAAAAACAATTTCCTTTTTTTTAATTTAATTAATTTAATAATAATTTAATTTCATTAAAAAGGGTCCAACGCCCTCGTTTTCAATTATTGATTTGTTTCGCGCATTTTATTTTATTTTAAATATCAATGTACTTCTCCCAAAGCCGTGTAATATTAATTCCTCGCACTTTATTTCTTTATTTATTTTCTGTCAAATCGGGTTCTGGAAATTTTGGCGATGTGGACCCGCGCCTTTGTAATAGTTTAGAATTTTTACCTTCTCGCACTTTTTTAACTGTTAAATAATGACATGAAAGAATGAATGAAAATAAAAACAAACGCATAGATCACTTTGACAAAAGACAAAAATAAATGAAAACGACACACAAATCACACACCACCCCTAGGGTACGCCTCACTGTTGTCTTGCCTCGAAAGGTGATCGTCGAGTAGAGGATGTCTTAGTAAGTCCTCATGATCCGGGAACCTGGCATGAGGGTAGCTTCTAAGGTGTCTTCCTATTGCTCCGGTGATCACCATGTCCCGAACCTCGAATTGACCCAAACACCTCCAACGGTGGTGCTACCTACCTCTCAATGGTGGGATGACACTACTTTAAAGGACATTTACACAGACGAATTCCTTAGGGTAGGTAGACGACTCTAGATACTTGCTCTAATTTCAAAACAAATCAAAAGAATACTTTTCACACCAACACGTTTTCAAAAAGCTTTCGAAAGCAATTTTTCAAACACTCTTGAGGACCGATACAAGAGTCGAACTGGAATCTTCAAAGAAACTTTTTAAAACCCACAGTTGAAAAGCAAACAAACATTTTGAAAACACAATGAGCAAGTATCTAAGAGCCCATGGATAACCATGGATAGAAAGGGTGCTAACACCTTCCCTTTCTATAATCTACCTCCCGAACCGAGAGCAATCTCTTTAAGGAATTTTTCTGTGCTTTTGTCCTTTCCATTTGGAGAAAATAAAAGACGGTGGCGACTCTTGCTTCCGCGACATTTCGCGAACCAGCGTTAAACAGTCAGTTCCAGATCCACCGATCACACCATCCTTTTAGACCCGTCAAAGGCGCGGACAACAATGTTACTTGGCTTTAGCTCCAAACCCTCGCAATCCAGCCTGTCTAGAGCTTTCTTGGGCAAGACGTTCAATGAGGACCCTGTGTCAACCAGCACATGGGCAAGACTAGTGCCCCTGCATTCAATAGAGACATGCAAGGCATCATTATGGTTTTTCCCTTTAGCAGTCAGATCAGCGTCAGAGAAGTCCAAACCATTATCAGCAGTTAAGTTGGCCACACAATCGGTGAACTGATCAGCTGACGTTTCTTGTGGCACGTGGGCCGTCTTCAGGAAGGTAATCAGAGCCTTGGCATGGGCCTCTGAACACAACAACAGTGATAGCATAGAAATCTTAGATGGGGTGTGCCCCAGTTGCTCAACTACATTAAAATCACTCTTCTTGATAATCTTAAGAATCTCTTCCATCTCTTGTTTGTAAGCTTCAACAGTGGTTGTCTTTGGTGCCTCCGTCTGGGCAGGCATATCAGTAGCGATCCCCTTGCCCCGAGCGTCAGATGACTCGGCATTAGGGGTAGGAGTAGGAACTTGATCAGGAAGGGAAGTAGGCACACTTGCAGGTGTGATAACAATAGGTCTCTGGATAGCTGGTGGCGCAATATCTGGTGAGCAGAGCCTGCCACTGCGAGTGACTTTGGCAGGCCCAGTGATGTTGCTGACGCCTGTACTAGTATCAAACTCTTGTAGGGAATAGGCCCCGGAACTGTGATGATTATAGGAGCAACCTTCTGAGCAGGCATGATTTTGACAGGCTTCTTTGAGGGAGACTTGGGAGAATTATTAAAAATAGTAACAATGGACACCTCTTTAGTAGGGGTAGCAGGAACAACAATCTTCTCGAACAAGATCTCTTTATTATCCATCAGGCTTTGGATACCTGACTTCAACAAAGGACAACCAGCAGGTGAGACGGAACATAGAAGGCAACCTTTACTACATCCCGGAAATAAACCGGCTAGCAACAGGTTCCTTTTGACAGTTAACAACGGAGTAAAAATATCATCCACAGAGGCTACATACAGATCTTCCACTACAACATTCACTCCATGCTTGGGCATGGGAGCGATCACAACATTGGGCCTTTCGGGCGCCTCGAACTCTATTTCTTTAGCATCAATAAGGTCCTGAACCTTATTCTTCAGAGCCCAACAATCATCTGTGTTATGCCTCGGGCTGTCAGAGTGATAAGCGCAGCGGGTGTTGGGATTGTACTTTGGAGAGGTTGTGTTCACAATCTTCGGAGCTTCTCTCAGAGTCACCAGATTGGTTGTCAGTAACTGCGGCAATATCTGGGACAAGGTCATGCTGAGCCGAGTAAACTGCCTTTTAGGTCTCTCACCCCTTGGTTGGTTATATTGCTGAGGAGCAGCAGCAGGCTTTGAAATAACCACCGCGTTGACAGCTTGGCGGCGTTCCGGTTTATTCTGTCTCCTTGAACCATAGACAACACTAGATTCTTTCTTGAACGGTTTCTTTTCAGTACTTGAGGAGCTACCTTTCTGTATCTTTCCAGACTTGATACCAGCTTCTATTCTCTCACCAGTCAATATAAGGTCTGTAAACCCGGCAGAAGAATTTCCAATCAGATGGTTGAAGAACGGACCAGACAGGGTCCCCAAGAACATATCCACCAGTTCACGGTCAGTTAAAGGCGGCTGCACCCTTCCAGCCAGGTCTCTCCACTTTTGGGCATATTCCTTAAATCCTTCACCCGTCCTTAGTGACATACCCTGGAGTTGGGTACGAGTAGGAGCGAGGTCGGAATTATACTGATACTGCTTATAGAATGCAGTAGCCAAGTCCTCCCAGTTACGAACACTGGCTCCATCCAGCTGATAGAACCATTCGAGTTGAGTCCCTGAAAGACTATCCTGGAAGAAATGGATCCACAAATTCTTGTCAGCTGTATAAGGTTGGATCTTCCTTACATACGATCAGAGGTGCAACTTAGGACAGGAAGCTCCGTCGTACTTCGCAAAAACAGGCGCCTTGAACTTATGTGGGATCACCACCCCAGAGGATAAACCTAGATCTCAAAAATCCAACCCAGGCACATGTTGAATCTCCATAGCACTTAAACGGTCCTCTAGCTGTTTGTACCTATCCTCGGAAGGAGGGTACTGTTCATCATTATAATCGGTCTCGTTGTCGGAGACCACTGGACTAGGAACCCCTCTCTCTTGTGGACTGTCTTTCCCTACAAATGGGGTAGTCAGCTCAACCTCATTCTGCAGTGCATTCCCATATCTGCGTTCGGTATTGAACAAGACAGTCCTCTTCTTCTTCTTCATAAGCAGGGTCTTCAACTCCTGTTGACCCTGGGCTAGGCTCATAACCATCTCTTGGAACTGGGCATTCTGGGCCTGGAGGGCCTTGATCGCTTGTTCGGTGGAAGGTTCAGAAGTCATGATGATTGCTGAAATAAACAGCGAAGAAGATAAGTGACCTGTAAAAGTGTACCTGTTATGCATATGATGCATGGTATGCTATTTATGCAATGCATTCAATGGTTCGAAAATTCAAATTTGTTGTAGACAAACAAGAACACACGTTATATTAAGAGGTAAATTGTTTAGTACATCAATGCCTCATGGGCGAAATATTACAAAATACTTAATGCCAAAATACACTGCGCATCCTCTTTGGAGCAATGTAGGTGTTGAGGGTCTTTTCCTCGTGAAGTAGGCGGGTGAGCTCCAAGACCTTCTTCTCACTGGCATGTAAACTGGTTTCAAGAGAATTCCGTTCTTCCTTGAGTTGGATCCAACTCTTTTGCATTTCTTCCCAGGATGTTGGCATGTCAGGATGTAGAATGGTGTACGAAATCTCTCCCTCCATAACTGGCTCTTTGATCACGGGGAGTATGTGAGGATATGGCATCATAAGCTTCTGGGAGCGGGCTCGTACCCACTTGAGGTAAGGCTCAAGGGGGATGGAATTCTTGTGCCCCAGTGTCTTACTATCCACCTTGTTAGGCATCCTCCAAGCTCTGATGAATCTCTGGCGAAGTCCTTGCGCATCGTTGTCGAAGTCAAAAACTATGTCAGGAATCAACATATCATGAGGGCCATCCCTCCGAGCATATCCAAATTGTCTCAAAGCCAGACAGGGGTTGTAGGTGATGCCTCCTCTAATTCCAAGTAAAGGAACATTAGGAAATTCTCCGCAACGGTCAATGATAGTGACATTTTCTCTGGACCGAGAACACCAATGTATATCAGAATGTGTAAGAGTCATTAATCGTTGCGACCACCTTAAACCCCGTTCGTTCTTCAAAATAGATTGTGGAAGGTGCGAAATAAACCACCTTTCCAGGAGAGGAGTGCAGCACATGAGAACACCTCTCTTTCTCATTGTTCGAGTGTAAAATGAGTGGAGGATGTCCCCAAGCAATGTAGGTATGGGATTCCTGGACATAAAAATCTTGACAGCATTTATATCTATAAGTTGATCCGGATTTGGGAACAAGACCAACCCATAGACAAGGAGTGCCACCACTTCTTCAAAGGCTTATAGGTCGAGAGAATTCCAACATTCTTGGGCCTTCTCAAACAGGAACTTTGCCAAGAATCCTTTGATACCACTTCTGATTTCCCAATATCCCTTGATGTTAGATGGTTGTAGACGTAATGCTTGAGGAACCTCTTCAAGTCTTGGTTCCTTTTCCGTACCGTTGTAGGGTAGTTGACTAAGAATAGGAATTTTCAGAAGTTGAGAAAACTCTTCCAAAGTAGGCACCAATTGATAATCCGGGAAAGTGAAACAGTGGTGCAGGGGGTCAAAGAACTGGAAGAGGACTTTCATCATATCTTCTTCAATGTTGGTGTTGACCAAGCTGATTAGTCTACCATGTCTTTCACTGAAGGAAGAGCTCTCGGGAATCCTGAATGTAAGCTCCTTGAGCTGAGGAGGGATCCTTACAAGGTTGACCTGAATTGTTTTCTTGCGGAGAGTCTTCATGTCCTACAAAACAGAAACAAAGATGAAGATTCGAACCCTTGAAGTTGTTAGTAGATGCATATGATGCTTTATGATGTTATGATAAAGGCACACCACAAGTATTCACAAAAGGCAAACATGGTAAAGGCACACAAGTCACACAAGACAGCCCTTAGAGTTTAGGACAACATGAAGTATAGGTACTACCCTCTTGAAGTTGGTTGGCTCAAAACTTGTCCTATCAAAAGTAACCGGGTTCTAAGGAGCTCAATATCATTGGGTTGTTTTCTATGTTCATTGTTTTGATTTAGCCACTGAACTGGCGACCAAAATATTCCAAGAAAACAACCCTCAATGAGTGTAGTATCGAGTATCTACCAACTTCGGACTGCACCAAAGTCGGTCATCTCACTACCCCTAAAGAGGCCAGGATGGTCAAGTAAGGTTCCTAAGGTCAGTTGATGCTTCACGATACCACGCGGCGGCCCCGTACTCTTCTTGACTTGACTCATGGGTTACCGGTACTCACCAAAGTGCCACATCAACGTAGCAACTGCTTCAACCATGTCGGTATACCCCGCACAGTTCCCTCACAGTTTGTTGCTACTTCTAAAAGGGTATCCCCAGATCCGGGTTAGGATCTATAGAACTCCGATGCAAGCCCATAATATTAAAGCAAACAAAGCATACAATTGAAAACAAGAGTGGTCTAATCCTAAGGTACACCTCACTTATATAATATTCCCCAGCAGAGTCGCCAGTTCTGTGATCGGTGGAAATAGAACTGACTATTTTGAAATGCTGGTTCGCGAAATGTCACGGTAAGTAAGAGTCGCCACCGTCTTTTATGTTCTCCAACAAGGAAAGGACAAAAGCACAACAAAATTCCTTTTCGATATGTTTCTCGGTTCGGGAGGTAGATTATAGAAAGGGAAGGTGTTAGCACCCTTTCTATCTGTGATTATCCACGGGCTCTTAGGTACTTGCTCACTATGTTTTCAAAACGTTTTGCTTTTCTTGTGTTCGTGGGTTTTGAAAAAGTTTAGTTTGAAAACTTCTAGGTAACTCTTGTATCAGTCCTCAAGAGTGTATGAAGTGTTTGTTTGAAAACTTTTGTTTGAAAGTGTAAGTGCGAAAAGTATTTTCTGTTTTTTGAAAGAGCAAGTACCCAGGAGAAATCTACCTACTCAAAAGAAATTAAGCTGTGTAAATGTCCTTTAGACAGTACTATCCCACTATTGAGAAGTAGGTAGCACCGTCGTTGGAGTTATTCGGGTCAATTCGATTATAGGGACATGTGGTCACCAAAGCAATAATAGGACGCCTTAGCGGTAACCCTAATGTCCTAGATCCTTTTTATCCGAGGCAATCGTTTCGAGGCAACTTGGATCTTTAGACAGGAGGGCGACCTCTAAAACACCCTATACTTAATGACCACGCCGAGGCAACCAAGTGAGGCGTACCCTAGGAGTGGCATGTGCGAGTGTGTCAAGATTCATGTTAAGTTTATCTTGTACATGTTATTGGTGAGCTACGAGTTGATTTGATTTTTCAAGCAAGTCTTGTCATGCATAGTTAACAGTTAATAATTGTGCGGAAAGTAAATTGCGGAAAGTAAATCTACGCTATTACAAGGCGTCGGGTATTTACATCGCCAAAAACATAACCCTTGAAAAATAAATGCGAGAAATAAAGAAAGCGATAAAAAGGGTCCTAATTATCTATTACATCCTCGGAGCAAATACATAAATATGATCAAAATAATATGCGCGCGAGAGAAATTGAATCGGGAAAAGTCCTTAGGGTGTTGACCCTTTTTGAGAAAAGAATGGAATTTGTGTCCTTTTTGCAATTAATTAAACCTAAAACTAATTAATTAATTAATTAAAAGGAAAAAAAATATTTTTTTAGGTTTTTTAGGTTTTTAATGAAAATAAAAGAAAAGAAATTAAAATTGTCAAAAGAAAAACCCTAATTCTATGTTGATTTTATTTATTATGAAAAAAATTAAAGTTAACCTAATTAACTAAATTAATTACATTTAGAATTTATTTACAAAAATAATAAATTAATAGTGAAATTAATAAATAATAAAAATAAATAATATTTTAGGTTTTTGAATTTATTATGAAAAATAATTAATTTGTGAGTTAATTAACTAATAATAATAATAATTAATAAAAGAAAATAAAAAGAAAAGAAAATAAAAAGGAATAATAAACCAGGGGGGGTGATGGCCCAATATGGAGTTTTGTTAGCAATTCTGAAGCCCACTATGCTCAAGCCCTTTTGACTTTCCTTGATTGCCCAGGCGTGCTTTGACTAGGGAGTACCATGGTCCTCCAATCATGACCATTGGTATGATGCTTAAGGCCACTTGGCGCGTTGTTGTGTAGGGTACATGGTAGAACGCCTTTGAATGCCTGCATGTGAATATGGCAAGAAAAATAGAAACAATTATTTTGGGGGACCTGGGATTCGAACCCAGGTCCCAATGATCAATACACCAATGCCTTGGCCATCTGAGCTACACGCTTTAGTCATTAATAACATAAGAAGCGATTATTATATTAGATAATTAATTCATATGCTGCACAAAAGTAAAAACACGCGCGCCTTTCAAACGATCCAACCATGAATCACCACGTCATCGTCTTCCTCCTTTGTACCTGCGTAAAACACATTAGATAGCGGGGGTTTTTAACCCCCACAAACTGTAATGACCAATAATAGCGATTAGAGCTACAAGCAACATAAATATTTCGCGAATAGTCCAGTGTGTTCGTCTGGTTCTCACGAGTTCAACCATAGGTCTCTCGAGGCTTGATTTTTCCTGTACTGTAAAGCCCCAATTTGGAAGCTCAAGAACCCTAGATTTTGTCAATGGCAACTTACGATTCTTCACATTATAAGTCAATTAATTTATACCATTAGTTTCACAAGGATTCAAGCAATGCAAAACGAACCATAAATCATGTTAAATGCTTATGAATCATGAGTTTCGATTATGAGAAAAAGCATCAAACCGTGTGATTGTAAATGATGATTTCTTGAGCCTTAGCATGTGGTTTTGATTGCAAAACGTTCCTCACACTCCCAGCAACGTGTTAGAATCTACAAAAGCCTTTAAATCGTGCTAAAATATGGAAATCAGTTTTGACTTTTCTTTGAATTTTCTTGAATGGCTATGGCTTCTTTCTGTAGCAAATTCACGTGTGCATGAATATGATTAGCTTGTGTACTTATAGGAGAATGAAACTAGGTCAAATCTTTGCCAAGAAATCCATGGAATTGATGATTGTATATTTGATTGAAAATCAAATATTTTTGAATCTCTTTGATTGGAAAAACTTGCTAAATTTGGAGATTCTTGTCCCTTTGATTTGCACACGAAATTTCCAGCATATATTGACCACTTTTGCTTCACAAAAAGATTGAAAAATCAAATCTTTGTATTTCCTACAATTTAAATTAATTAAATGAATTAAAATTGATTAAAAATCCAAATAATTAATAAAAATAAGAAAAATAGGTTCAAATAAGCTTGATGGGTCGTGCATAGATCATGGATAAAGTTTCAAGAAGAAATTTGAGGCCCATTAGCAAAAACAAGGTGTTTTGAGCAAAGTTGACTTTTGCAAATTCACAAAAATTTCCCAACTTCTCCAATGCATGTCTTGCTCAATTTTGATCATATTAACATGTTCTTGGACATTTTGGAAAGGTCTTGAAGTCCTCTAACCAATGCCTTTGGTCTCGTGTCATTTGGATTTACCAATCGCAAGTTATGGTATTTGACTTAAAGTGCATTTTTGTTGACTTTTGAAATTGACCTATAATGTAGAAATTGATAACTTTTTGTGAGGGCATTTCTTGGACTTGGAATGTGAAGATGAGTTGTAGCAAATGTCATCCCCTTCAAAATGAGCATTGGATGGGATTTTTCTGATGAACCATGAAAAAGTTATTCCCTGGTCAAGATACAGTTGACTTTTCTACTGTCCAAAAATAGTAACTTTTTGCATCTTGATGATTTTTGAGCCATGCTTGTGGAATCATGATCAAGATTTGATCAAATGATGATTGTGAGCTCAAAATAAGATGTTGACCAAAAAATTTGACTTTTGACTGCAAAATGACCATTTTGTCCCTGCAGTTGACTGTAGTTCAAATAGGGCTTTTGACTGTGGAATTTGACACTGTGAGTCTTGAAACTTGACATGTAGATGCTTGAGGATATGTATAGGCCTATGAGATTTGATTGAGCCATTGCAAACCTCAAATTCTTTGATAGAACCAAAACCCTAATTTTGACTGGTTTAGGAGGCATTTGGACTGTGCAATCCTTGAGCAAATCTTGAACCATTTGAAGATGATTCTTGACAAACCTTGAAGAATATGGGAGGGCAAATTTTGGGGTAAAACAATATCTAAAAGAAAACAAATTCCTAGATACAAGAGCAAATCTGTTCCAAACTGTTTTTACTGTGGTATTATTGGACACACACCTAATGCATGCTATATTAGAAATTTCAGTATGGCTAGTGGACACTATGCATGGGTGAAAAAGGGAACTAACTATGGAGGACCAAAAGCCACTTGGGTACCTAACAAGAAATAATTTGTTTTTGTAGGTATGCTTGAAATCCACATCAAACCTTTGGTATCTTGACAGTGGATGTTCAAAGCATATGACAAGAGATGTACACTAATTTTCATATCTAGTACATAAAGCCAAAGGGTATGTCACCTATGGAGACAACACCAAAGGAAAGATTCTTGGCTTTGGAATAGTTGGCACACCTCTATCCATTCAAATTGAGGATGTTCTCTATGTTGAAGGATTAAAGCACAACCTTCTTAGCATAAGTCAACTTTGTGATAGAGGGTTCAAAATCAAATTCAACAAAGAAGAATGCCTAATTATGGATGAGGCAACCAATGAGGTAAAACTCAAAGGTATAAGATCTAACAATATTTTTATGATTACTTTAGATGATTTGTCTATGAAGGTACAATGTCTTATGGTAAACAACAATGACGCTTGGTTATGGCACAAGAGGATTGCTCACATTCACATGGAGCACTTGAACAAATTAGTTAAGCATGACTTAGTTATTGGTCTACCAAAGATGAAATTCATCAAAAACAAATTATGTAGTGCATGCCAAAAGGGCAAACAAACCAAATCAACTTTGAAACCAAAAGAATGTGGTTTTAACAACAAGACCACTTCAATTGTTGCACATGGATCTTTTTGGTCCATCTAGAACAAGAAGCTTCGGAGGTAACATTTATGCTTTAGTTATTGTAGATGATTTTTCCCGTTTTACTTGGAATTTGTTTTTAGTGCACAAAAATGACACATTCAAGGCATTCAAGAGATATGCAAAACAAGTTCAAAATGAGAAGTCATTAAAGATAACATCAATCCGAAGTGATCATGGCGGAGAGTTCCAAAACAGTCTGTTTGAAGAATTTTGTGAAGAAAATGGGATCTTCCACAATTTTTCAGCACCAAGAACTCCACAACAAAATGGAGTAGTTGAAAGGAAAAATAGGTCTTTGGTAGAGCTTGCAAGAACCATGCTAAGTGACTCAAGTTTGCCTAAATATTTTTGGGCGGATGCGGTAAGCACGGCATGTTACGTAAGCAATCGCGTGATCATAAGACCTATACTAAAGAAAACTCCATATGAGATTTACAAAGGAAGAAATCCAAATATCTCTCACTTTCACATTTTCGGGTGCAAATGTTTTGTCCTTAACAATGACAAAGACAATCTCGGTAAGTTCGATGAAAAATCGGATGAAGGTATTTTTCTTGGTTACTCCCTTTCTAGCAAAGCTTTTAGAATTTACAATAAAAGAACTTTAACTATAGAAGAATCAATGCATGTTTCTTTTGATGAATCTAACACATCCAAGGAGGAAGTTGTTATTTGTGATGATGAGGATTCTATAGATTTACCTCATGAGAATTCATGCGAAGGTGGCAAAATCGTCAACCCGGAACAAACACATGAACTTTCACATCAAAATGAAAATGATGATGGTCTTCCTCAAGAATGGAGAACTCTTCGTGATCATCCAATTGACAACATAATTGGAGATATTAGCAAAGGGGTATCTACACGGCTAAATCTTAAAGATGCATGCTTAAATATGGCTTTTGTATCTCAAGTTGAACCTACCAAAGTGGCTCAAGCACTAGAAGATGATCAATGGATCCTTGCCATGCAAGAGGAGCTAAACTAATTCGAGCAGAACGAAGTTTGGGAACTTGTTCCTAATCCAGGAAATAAACGTATCATTGGAACCAAATGGGTATTCAAAAACAAGATGGATGAAAATGGTATAATCACTCGAAACAAGGCAAGACTAGTTGCTCAAGGATACAACCAAGAGGAAGGAATTGATTTTGAAGAAACTTTTGCTCCGGTAGCACGTTTGGAAGCAATAAGACTATTACTTGCATATGCATGCTCATTGGACTTTGAACTTTTTCAAATGGATGTAAAAAGCGCATTTCTCAATGGATTCATAAATGAAGAAGTCTATGTAAAGCAACCTCCCGGATTTGAAGACTTCAAACATCCTAATCATGTGTTCAAATTGAAGAAAGCTCTCTATGGGCTGAAGCAAGCACCAAGGGATTGGTATGATAGAATAAGTGCATTCCTATGTGAAAAAGGGTTTGTAAAGGGTAAAGTTGATACCACTCTCTTCATAAAAAATGTTGATCATCATACTTTACTTGTACAAATCTATGTAGATGATATTGTTTTCGGTTCAACTAACCAAAATACGTGCAAGGAATTTTCATCTATGATGCAAGGAGAGTTTGAGATGTCTATGATGGGAAGATTGAATTTCTTTCTCGGTCTTCAAATTAAGCAACTCAAACACGGTATCTTCATAAACAATTCAAAATATTGCAAAGACCTTATAAAGAAGTTTGAGATGGAAAGCAGCAAAGAAAGTGCAATTCCTATGGGATCCGACACCTATCTTGATCCAGATGAATCAGGGAACTCTATTGACATAACTAAGTATCATGGAATGATTGGCTCTCTTCTCTATTTAACAGCAAGTAGACCTGACATCATGTTCAGCATTTGCCTATGTGCAAGATATCAAGCCAATCCTAAAGAGTCTCACCTTGCAGCAGTCAAGCGCATAATAAAATATCTCAAAGGAACAACCAACGTCGGATTATGGTATCCAAAAAGTAGTATGTGCAATCTAGTTGGTTATTCTGATGCTGACTATGCAGGTTGTAAGACTGATCGCAAAAGTACAAGTGGAACATGTCACATTCTAGGAAATGCCTTGGTTTCATGGTCATGCAAAAAGCAAGCAAGCGTCGCTCTCAGCACTGCCGAAGCAGAATACATTGCGGCTGGAAGTGGATGCGCTCAAATTCTTTGGCTAAAACAACAGTTACTTGACTATGGAGTAAACCTTGGATGCATTCCACTTCGATGTGATAACACAAGCGCAATCAATATTACAAAAAATCCAGTTATGCATTCCCGGACAAAACACATTGACATCAGACACCATTTCATCAGAGATCACGTACTCAAAGGAGATGTCGAGATTACTTTTGTGGACACTCAAAATCAACTCGCGGACATTTTCACAAAACCACTTGCAAAGGATGCATTCTTCAAAATTCGTCGTGAACTCGGAATCCTAGATGAACAAGATATATAAGGTGCACTCAATCCTTAACTATACATAAATGTACATATATATGGGCTTAGAACATGTTTCAAATGTTAAAAATATTGTTTTAAATTTTTTTTTTTAAGTAAATCGATTTACTTAGTGTGTAAATCGATTTACCACTGAACCAAAATCATTTTTAATAAATTTTTTTGTGTAAATCGATTTACCAAGTATGTAAATCGATTTACCACTGAAACTGAAGCATTTTTATTTAATTTTTTACTGTGAAAATCGATTGATCCTTCACTCCAATCAATTTACACCTGTTTAGCATGTGATATTTTTATGAGTCTTTAATATATTAGTCAACCTTACCTTGCCTCTCAACCTCCCACCTTCTTTTTGACCAATCATGGAATCTTGACCAACTCCACTCAATTAAGTCTCATAAAGACCTCACTTACTCTACTCTACTATTTAATCTCACCAAAACTCCCTCACTATCTCATAACACCAAAACTCACTCACTATCTCATACCAACACCAAAAAATTCTCTATCTTCCTTGCTTAAAACCCTAACCATCTCCATGGCTCCCAAAAGAAAAGCAACAGCCTCAGAAAAAGGAAAGAAGAAAACTGTTGCAGCCTCTGAAAACTCATTGCTCGAGTACCTCTCGGATACACAACGTGAAAGATTCATCAAGCATTTTCAAAAGAAAATAATTTCAGCTCCCAAATTCGGTATGTTATCTACATTTCCCGATGAATGCTTCACTTTTCAAAAGGATTTGATTGCTTATGGGTTAGAACCATTAATATCATCACGTGGTTACTATTATCTGGATCTAGTTCGAGTATTTTACAGCAACATGCATTATGATAACAACAAATGCTATACCTATGTGCTCGGAACAAGAATTCCTCTGCATTCAAAAACAATAGGCAGAATTTTGAACATTCCATATACTGGAAGTTCTCTCTATGAACCAGAGGATGTTGACTGGGAAAATTATAGGAAGAGAGAATTCTTCTACAACATTGGCTGGTTGTCAGAAGCAGAATACCGTGCAAAGCAGATTCGTAGTCTTGGCGGTGTTATTCCGGCTCGGGACACTTGGAGTGCTGGTAATTTTCATATTGATGACAGATTGTTCCATTATTTTCTGGTATATATTTTATTTCCTAGAGTAGGAAATCACTGTACTGTGACCGATCTAGAATTACAAATTCTCTATGCGAGGAAAAATGGCATTTCGGTAAACTGGGCTAAACTGATTGTGGTGCATATGTTAAGAGTTGCCACAAGGGCTACTTTTCTGCCATATGCATACTTCATTACAAGGATCTTGGAAGCATTTGATATAGATTTTACTGGGTTTGAGAGGGTTGAAATGGATCCAATTAGCAATAGGATCTCCATCAAAAATGTTGATTCTCGGATGGGTGTTCATTTCGATTCTGAAGCAAAAACCATCACATATATTGGAGAGGATGTTGTAGGTGATGACGATAATAATGCGGATGAAGAAGAAAATGAAGTTCCTCCTCCTGCTGCCTCTTCTAGTCCAACCAACCAAGATTTTATGGATTATATGACTCAACAGTTTTCATCTCTCAACACTAACATCAATGCTCAATGGACCGCGATAAATGATTCTACCTCCTCCCGCATCAATGCTTTTCAGAACAATGTGAACCAACAGTTTTCATTCCTCTACTCACATCTCCATATTCCTCCATATGATCCAAACAATCCAGCACCTCCGCCTTCTTAATACACCGAACCACCTCTACAACAACAATTTCCATATCAAGGACCCTTCTAATATTTTCCTGACCAATATTATTAAATTCCTGTTATTTATCATTATGTTTTTTTTTTGTTTTGTAATTCTTCAAGTGTTAGTTTTTGTACTATGTGTACTTGAACTTTGTTCGATATTTTTAGAAATCTGCGTTTTAGTTTATGTTCATATATGTTTCAAATTGTTATAAGTATCATTTTATGTTACATCTTTCCCTTCTTTTTGATAATGTCAAAGGGGGAGAAGGATGTGATAACACTTTATAGTTGTTTGTTTCAATTTTCTTTTCAGGGCAAGTTTTCAAATCTTTTTCTCCATAGGGGGAGAAATCTATCTTAGGGGGAGAAAACTCTCTTTGCTCCGAATCTGAACAACTCATAAAGAAAGATGGTTTGTCATCATCAAAAAGGGGGAGAATGTAATCTCAAGCCTCAACTCAACTTTAGTTTTGATGAAAGACAAACAAGCACTATGGCAAGAAGGAAAAGAAGTGGAATTAGCTTAAAGCATCATTCACTCAAAACTTCAAGGATCATGGCAAGCAATCAAGTATATCAATTCTCATTTGAACTACATTGATTAGAAATGCTCAAAAATGATATACACATTTGCCACAACACTTCACTTAAAGTTTTAAAGCAAATTCTAAGTTTTTCACTAATGTAAATCGATTAACATATCATGTAAATCGATTTACACATGTTTTTTCAATAACTGATTACCCCTGGCAGCAATCGATTTACATGGAATGTAAATCGATTGATTACTGAACTGAATTAATTTTTTTTAACACTAGTAAATCGATTAACACATAATGTAAATCTATTTACACTTCAAATTTTTTGAAAACAAGAACTTTACAAACTCGTGCAATCGATTTACATCTAATGCTAATCGATTTACACGTTGTAATTTTTGAAAAATCTGAACTTGATTCAAGATATCCTTCATACCTTTTCTCCAATAGTTGCATGGTCATACATTGCATCTTCTCAAGTTTTACAAACAGAAAAGTGGTATCCTTTTGGAAAGGTATCTTGCTTGCTTTAAATACTAAATATTTCAAATTATAAAACAACTCTTCTCTTATGCAATAATTCTGAACTTTGTAAAATATTCAAACTCCATATTTCTTAATTTTTAAGAACAAATATTTTATGCACTTTCACACATATAAGAACAGAAATCTTTGAGCATTTTCTAACCATTGTGTTACAGTTTGAATTGCTTACAAGAGAAGAAAGAAGAAACTTCATTGAAGTCACTCTATGTGATCAACATCTTTCAAGAAATCATATTTCATAGAATTATACTAAGTGTAACTTATTTCCAAGATTGTTGGAATTAAGTATTAGAATACTTGTGTACCTGGTTGTCCATTGTTGGAAACAAGAGGTATATTTTGAGAGGATTGTTCTCAAGAGACTTATTGGAAATCCAAGAGGGTGTTCTTGGTATTTGTTAGTGTCTTTAGTTGATAAGACTAGGAAGAGTCTTGTAAAAGTTCTAACAAAATAATGAAATCTCTTGCGTGTTTGCAAGGGGACTGGACGTACTTCCGGGGTGTGGAAGGAACCAGGATAAATCTCCGTGTCTCTTTACTTTCTGCACTTTACCGTTTTCCATAGCACTAATACAAAACCAGAAAGTGTAAAATAAATCAAAAATCGACCACCACCTAATTCACCCCCCCCCTTAGGCGCAATCTTAAACTTACAAGTTCAAGATTTATCATCATAATTCATCTCCCTATCAGCCGAAGATGAACGGTGTTGTTGAAGCTGCGAACAAAAATATCAAAAAGATCATTCAAAAGATGACAGTCACCTACAAAGACTGGCATGAGATGTTACCATTTGCTCTGCATAGATATCGTACCACGGCACGTACTTCAACAGGGGCAACCCCATTTTCCTTGGTGTATGGCATGGAAGCTGTGTTACCCATGGAAGTTCAGATTCCTTCCTTAAGGATCATGAAAGACGCTGGTTTGAGTGAAGACGATTGGATTCATACCCGGCTTGATCAACTCAATTTGATCAACGAGAAGCGACTTACTACTGTTTGTTATGGTCATGCGTATCAAAAACGCATGATCAAGGCTATCAACAAGAAAGTCAGGCGGCAAGTATATCAAGTCGGAGATCTTGTAATCAAGCGGATCATCTTACCGCAAAGTGACCCCAGGGGCAAGTGGACTCCTACTTATGAAGGACCATTCATAATCAAAAGCATATTTTCTGGTGGGGCAATGATTCTGACCACCATGGATGGCGATGACCTGCTACACCCTGCGAACACAGACATAGTCAAAAGATACTACACATAAAATGACCCGACAAGTTGAAAACCCGAAAGGGAGACTTCGGAAAAAATGGGCATCCCGGTGAATCGAAAACCCGAAAGGGCGGTTCAGGCAAAAATTAGGGATAAAACAAAAAATTTGTACACCCAACAAGTTGAAAACCCGAAAGGGCGACTTGGGCAAAAAAGGGTTTCCCGGTGGATCGAAAACCCGAAAGGGCGGTGTTGTACCCCAAAATTTGCCCTCTCTTTCTTCAGGAAATCATCTTGGATTCCCTCTGAAACAAGTCCAAGTCCTGAATTATCATTTCTGCCCAAGCAAACCATTTACAAGAGCAAAATGATCACACAAGCTCTAAAGGCAACACTTTTATCTTGAGAAAAATTAAATTCTAAACATTTGGAATTTTTCTCTAAAAATGGGTGTTTAAGAAGAAAATAGCGCTTCAGAACTTCTGGACCAAACTCCATATAGAAACGGTCAAAAGTTGCAAGCTTGGCTCAACACAGTCAGAAGTTGGCTCTTCAGCAGCTACATCAACTCAATCAGAAGTTGCAAACGTGGTTCAACACGTAAGCCTCAGACAGAACATAGCTCTTTCAGCAATTACGCAAGTTCAGCCAGAGTTTGCTAAAGGAATGCAAAGGAAGCAAGGAAGTCTGAAGGCTCCTTCAGAACATGCTGAAATCAGAAGATGAAAGGGTCAGAAGAGTGGGTGTTACACTGATACAGAATCTCTAAATCCCGGATTTCCAGAAGCAAATCCAAGGAACGTGTCAGAAAGTCAGGAGAATCCCCAGAATTTGCTAAAACAACAAGAGACCAAGACCAGAGCATGGTTTACATTGTTTTTGGTAAAGCATAACTGCTGGTTCAAGTTTGTTTCCTATTACCAGAATATTGGTGTTGATAAGTATCATCACTATTTAATGCTCATTAATGCTCCCAACCACTCCTGAACATTTGTCCAAGTAGTCCCTTCACGTGTGGCTTGGTAAACGCCTTTATGCAGGTTTAGGCATGGGTCTACGCGCCATCGTCCACCTAAGAGGTCACTTCTCCCCAATCCATGCCTGCTGTTCCAGCCTAGGCTGAAAGGCTATCTATTATCACAACTTCCCAGGAATTTCTTTCAAAGAACAATTCAACCTCTGTTGGCGCCTTTAATGTTCAAGAAATCCACAAGAGCTTTGCCTAAAATAGAGAACCATTGTCCACTGAAAAAGGGCGTCCAAAAACCAGAAAAATTGCTAGAAGAGAAACAGAAATTTTTAGCAAGAAAGTACTGTGAAACTCTGCCAAAATCTCCAGTGTTTCATAACTTTGAACTTCTTACCTTCAAACTTCATCAATACCCAACTTTCTTTGTGACTAAAGAACACTCTTTCAGCCTCTGACCATAGATATACATACACCTTCATCTACCCCTTTTAAAAAAAGAACCTGTCCAGAACACCATCAGAGCCAAAAGCTAGCTCTCATCCACAAACTTTTCCAACAGCCAGGTAAGCACCTGCTGACCTTCATCACGCTGCTAAGCATCATCAGCTTTGCATGCTCAAATAAACATAATGTAAATATCATGTTGCTGCTGTTTATGTTCTGAGGATTTTCATACCTGAGAACATTTAGATAGGAAGTGAACCAGCCATAGAACCTGCTTGTGACCTTGTTGGTTTTGTCCCCTGAAACACTTTGACCTTTGCTGAAGCTGTTCCAAACATGTTTTCTGTTTTATGGAAAAATAACAAAATTTCAGATGTTCTGACTAGCACAGGGAGAAGCCAAGTGCTGACTTTGACGTTAGCACATCTGAAGCCTGTTTTGCTGTCAATAATATCAGAACTTCTGAGAATTATTGTATTTCCAGCAGGATCAGAACTTCTGATTTCCCCACTAACAAACTTTTGTCTTGCAGCGCATGGGGGTCAGAACTTCTGATCTTCCCACTAACAGGTTTCTGTTTTGCAGGTGCCAGAGTTAGAAGTTCTGACTCATATAGTTTAACCAAAAGGTTGATCATCTGGCAGCGGGCCCGAGTCAGAACTTCTGATGACCTCTCAGCAGCGCGCTGGCTCCCTCTCTCTTTCTCTCTATCTTATTTTTGTTATTTTCTTTTCTTATCTATTTTTCTCGTTGAACCACCCCATGTACAAATATGTATCCCCACCCCCTAATTGCTGTAATAGCGTAGGATTTTATATTTCTACTTTTTATTGCTTTCAAATATAAATGCTAGTAATTAGGATGTGTATGGCAAGATAAAATCAATGAAATAGAAAATCCTAATTCAAAGATAAACTCTTTTATGCAATAAAACACACTTGCACACTAACACCCCTAGGGTTACATCCACTTGTTGCCTTCAAAAATGGGCCATGTTACGCATGCAAAGTATCTTGGTAAAACAAACAAAATCAAAAGATCATAGTCCCTCGATGACGCTATCCAAAGTTTCCTTACAAAAATGATCTTAGTCCCTCAAAAAATGCTAAGATACTTTGCAAAATTGCTATCATGGTCTATACGATGACCCATGCCCGTCCCGTTTACATCCTAACACAAGGTTGTTCACCAAATACAATGGTGAAACAACACTGTTAAAAGGGTTAAAAACATAAGAAAGATCTTTGAGTAAAATAGGGTAGACAACTCTTAGTTACTTGATCAAAAATCTTGCAAAACATCCTTGCTATTTTTCAAAACACACTCCCCAACACAATTTCAAAACAACTTTCAAAAACATTGAAAACTTTTTAAAAGACAAATACACCTTTGTATACATTCAAACATGGATCATTACAAAGGTTGCCAAAACAAATGGCCTCTTTTCAAAACCTCTTTCAAAAAATCACACACAAAGCACCATTTCAAACAATTGAAAATGCAAGGCAAGTGATCTAAGCAAGTAACTAAGAGCCCATGGATAACCATGGATAGAAAGGGTGCTAATACCTTCCCTTTCTATAATCTACTCCCCGAACCCATGAAAACATCTCAAAGGTTTTTCCTGTGCTTTTTAACCTTTCCTTAGGATAAAATAAAAAGTCGGTGGCGAATCTTGCTAAACCGAAATATTTGCGAAAACAAACGCAAAACCCAAGTCAGTTCTCCCACCGTATCACAGAACTGGCGACTCTGCTGGGGAATCTTAAAAGTGGAGTAACCTTAGGGCTTAGATCACCCTTTTGCATGACTAATTGTTTGCTTTGATTGCTTTACATCTTGGTTCTCTTGTTTGGGCTTGAAATCCTACACCCGGATTTGGGGAAACATTCATAGATAGCAATACATTGTGGAAACTGTGCGGGGTATACCGACACGGTTGCAGCAATAGCTATATTAGTGCGACATATTTGTGAGTACCGGTAACCCTTGAGTTCAATCAAGGAGAGTACGGGGCCGCTGAGCGATGTCAATAAGCACTAATGACCTAGAACCTTACTTGACCATCTTGGCCTTTCATTAGGGGTAGTGAGATGACCAGCTTTGGTGCAGTCCGAAGTTGGTAGATACTCGATACTACACTCATTGAGGGTTGTTTTCTTGGAATATTTTGGTCGCCAGTTAAGTGGCTAAACCAAAACAATGAACATGGAAAACAATCCAATGATATTGAGCTCCTTAGAACCTGGTTACTATTTATAGGACAGGTTTTTAAGCCAACTACACTCAAGAGGGTACTTACCTATGAAACCTCATGCAAGCCTGAAACTAGGGTTTTATGTGACTTGCTTGTACATATGTTTGTGCATACATCATGAACATCATAAAGCATCATATGCATTCACTAACCATTTCAAGGGTTTGGATCTTCATCTTTGTTCTTGTTTTGTAGGTCATGGAAATTCTTCGCAGGAAAACTATCCAAGTCAACCTTGTGAGAATCCCTCCTCAACTCAAGGAGCTCACATCCAAAATTCCAGAAAGCTCTCCCTTCAGTGAAAGACATGGTAGACTGCTCAGCCTAGTCAACACCAACATTGAAGAAGACATGGTAAAGGTGTTGTTCCAGTTCTTTGACCCCCTTCACCACTGTTTCACATTCCCCGACTACCAATTGGTGCCCACTTTGGAGGAATTTTCTCAACTCCTGAGAATTCCTATTCTTAATCAACTACCCTACAATGGTACGGAAAAAGAACCAAAGCCTGAAGATGTTAATCAAGCACTACACTTGCAACCATCTGACATCAAGGGGCATTGGGAAACTAGAAGCGGTGTCAAATGCTTCTTGGCAAAATTCTTGTTTGAGAAGGCACAAGAGTGTTGGAATTCATTGGATCTACAAGCCTTTGAAGAAATTGCGGCACTTCTCATTTATGGGTTGGTCTTGTTCCCAAATCCTGACCAACTTATAGATGTCAATGCTGTCAAGATTTTCCTATCCAGGAATCCCATACCAACATTGCTTGGGGACATCCTCCACTCATTTTACACACGAACAATGAGGAAGAGAGGTGTTCTCATGTGCTGTACTCCTCTCCTTGCAAGGTGGTTTATTTCGCACCTTCTACAATCTGTTTTGAAGAATGACCAAGGCTTAAGGTGGTCACAACGATTGATGACCCTCACACATTCTGATGTACATTGGTGTTCTCGGTCCAGAGAAAATGTCATCATCATCGATCGTTGTGGAGAGTTCCCTAATGTTCCATTACTTGGCATTAGAGGAGGCATTACTTACAACCCTTTTCTAGCTTTGAGACAATTTGGATATGCACGGAGGGATGACCCTCATGACATGCTGATTCCTGACCTAGTCTTTGACTTCGACAACGTTGCGCAAGGACTTCGCCAAAGATTCATCAGAGCTTGGAGGATGCCTAACAAGGTAGATAGCAAGACTCTGGGACACAAGAACTCCATCCCTCTTGAGCCTTATCTCAAGTGGGTATGAACCCGAGCCCAGAGTCTTATGATGCCTTACCCTAATATTCTCCCTTTGATTAAAGAGCCCGTTAAGGAAGGAGAGGTTCCCTACACCATCCTATATCCTGACATGCCAACATCACGGGAGGAGATGCAGAAGAGTTGGATCCAACTCAAGGAAGAGCGGAATACTTTTGAAGCCAGCTTCTACGCCAGTGAGAAGAAGGTTTTGGAGCTTACCCGCCGACTTCACGAGGAAGAGACCCTTAACACTTACATCGCACCAAAGAGGATGCGCAGCGTCTTTTTGCCTTAAGAAGTTTTTTGTAACATTTGGCCCATGGGGCATTTATGTACTGTCAAATTTTCTTCTTATTAATATGACGCATGTTCTTTTTTGTTTGCAACAATTTTGAATTTCTAAATCCTTGAATGCATTGCATGAATAAACATATCATTCATCATATGCATAAGTAGGTCTCCACACCAGGTTTCCTTATCTTTCTGCTGTTTATTTCAGTAAGATGGATCTCGAACAAACGATCAAAGATTTGCAGTCTCAAAACTCACAGTTTCAACATCTCCTAATGACCTTGGCAAAGGGTCAGGAGGATCTAAAAGCCCTGCTTGGGAACAAAGAGCAAGTGAAAAAGAAGAAGAAAAGAGTGGGGGTAGCTACCCTGGGAAGAAGGTTTGAGGGTGAAGCCAGAAGAGTTATTGAATTTCTCTCCGCATCCGAAGAGGAAACCAGTAAAGGAAAAGGGGCTGCGGTACCTTCTGAATCAGAAGCTGAAGAGGAAGAGGCTGAAGAAGATGAAGACTACTCAGAGCAATAATACACGCCCGCAGACGACAAGTACAAAAACCTTGAGGATAGGTTGGCAGCTATGGAGCTGTAAAGGGTTCCCGGGTTAGATTTCGAAGATTTGGGATTAATTGCTGGAATTGTGATCCCTCCGAAGTTTAAGGTGCCAATCTTTGCAAAGTATGACAGGCTGTCTTGCCCAAATATGCACCTAAGGTCGTACGTCCGAAAAATTCAACCCCATACATCCGACAGAAACCTTTGGGTACACTTCTTTCAGGATAGCCTGTCTGTTACTCAGCTAGACTGGTTTTACAAGCTTGAGAGGTCGGAGATACATAGTTGGGAAGACTTGGCAGCTGCCTTTTATCGCCAATATCAATATAACTCTGACTTGGCACCAACCCGTACTCAGCTACAGAGTATGGGGATGGCCTCAGGTGAGGGATTCAAGGAATACGCCCAAAAATGGCGCGACTTAGCCGGAAGAGTGCAGCCACCTCTTTCTGATAGAGAACTAGTTGATATGTTCCTGGGGACACTATCTGGCCCGTTCTTCAACCATTTGATTGGGAGCTCTTCCGCAGGGTTTACTGAGTTAATTCTGACTGGCGAGCGGGTGGAAGCTGGTATTAAGAATGGGAAGATTCAAAAGGATGCCTCTGCATCTACAACTGTTAAGAAATCATTTCCGGCAAAGAAGGAAACGGCTGTTGTGTACTCTCAGAGAGGAGTGGGAAGAGCTGAGCTCCGACCGACTGTAGGGGCCGTGATGATCCGAAATTCATCAAATGATCATCCTTGCAACAATCATCCCAGACCAAATCAGAAACGGTTAGAGCGGCCACAATGGCAGTTCACCCGCATCAATATGACACCGGCGCAAGTGCTTCCACATTTGTTGAAGTTGAATCTGACTGGTTTAAAGGAGGCACCAAAAAACCCTAACACCACATCTCCATACTATCATGCCAATTCTAAATGTGCCTACCATTCTGATAGCGCCGGACATGACACCAACAATTGTTGGGCACTAAAGAATAAAATTCAAGACTTGATAGATGCAAAAGAGGTTGAGTTCGATGCTCCAGAGAAGCCAAACGTAATACCCGCTCCAATCCCGAAGCATGGTCAAAATGTCCATGCTATTGAAGAAGATCTGTATGTTTCTGATGTCGATGACATGATGACTCCACTGTTGACGATCAAGTTAAATCTGTTGAAAGCTGGGATTTTCCCAGGATGCAAAGAAGACTGCTACTGTTGTTCCTCTTTACCAATCAACTGTCCATTGCTGAAGAAAGGCATCCAAGGCCTAATGGACAGTCAACAAATTCTATTTGAAAAGATTCCTGCTATTCCAACCCCTACTGAAGATGTTTCAATAATCACCATTTCCACCAATCTTTCCAAGGCCGTCAAAAAGCCCGTTAAGATTACATCCTCTACAAAGATTGTTCCCTTGAAAATAACTATGCCTGGGCATGTCCCCTAGAGTTCTGACAAGTCAATACCATGGAATTACGGTGGAGAAATCTACTATCATGGTGTTAAACAAGTTGAGACAACCGAAGGAAGCTCTGATAAAGAAGATGCCGATATTGGAAACATTGCCGGTACAAGCAAGATTACCCGAAGTGGGAGAATTTTCACTCCAGAGATTGACCCTCCAAAGGCAATCTTTGGACCCTCAGCTGCTGCCAACGTTACTCCTGCACCGATAAAACTTTCCGCAAGACCTCCGTTGATTGAAGAAGCTGTTACTCCTGTTGTTGTCCCTCCTATTTCTGCTGATAAGGGGAAAGGGATCCAAGATGAGCTCGTCAGGACGAGGGCTCAACCTTTGGTCATCCCTGAAACCTCTAAGAAAGAGATGGAGGAGATTCTGAAAATAATTAAAAAGAGTGATTATGACGTGGTAGAGCAACTGGGGCAAACCCCCTCGAAGATCTCCATGTTAGCATTACTGCTTTGTTCAGAGGTGCACGCCAAAGCATTGATAAAATTTCTGAAGACAGCCCATGTGCCTCAGGAAACCTCTGCCGACCAATTCCAAGATTGCGTGGCCAGCCTTACCGCAGACAACGACCTAGGTTTCTCTGATGCCGACCTGACCCCAAAAGGAAGAAAGCACAATGACGCATTACATGTGTCAGTAGAATGCCAAGGAACTACTATGGCCCATGTTTTAGTCGACACTGGTTCTTCTCTGAACGTGCTGCCTAAGAAGGCTCTCGACCGATTGGACTATGAAGGCTTGGAGTTAAGGCCAAGTAATATTATTGTAAGGGCATTTGATGGGTCAAAGAGAATGGTACATGGGGAGGTTGACATTCCCATTAAGGTAGGCACAAAAGTGTTCCCCTCAACTTTCTATGTGATGGACATCCGTCCGTCATACTCTTGCTTACTGGGGAGACCATGGATACATAATGCTGGCGTGGTCACTTCCTCCTTACATCAAATGCTGAAATACCCTGTCAAAGGAAAAATCATAACCGTGCACGGTGAAGAAGAATATATGATCAGCCACCTGAACTCCTTTTGGTATGTAGAGGTGGAGGGTGAATTCATTGAAACACCATTCCAGCACTTTGAGGAAGTCTCTCCTGAGGTGGCAGTAGCAAAAGCGGTAGCCGAAGTACCCAAGCAGATGGCCAGGATGGCATCTCTAAAAGACGCAAAGGCTGCGATGAAGGAAGGGAAGAGCTCAACATGGGGGCAGTTTCCTGATATTCCTCACAAAACAGACAAGTTTGGATTAGGATTCACTGCTGCCGGGCAGAAAGCTTTGCGCCGCTCAAAAGTTGAAAGAACACCCATCAAGATTTCTCCTTATGGAATCAATGCTTTGGAAGGTGAAGACGAAGAGGCCAACATTGAAAATTGGATCTTCCCAACCATCGAAGGGGGACTACGCAACTGGGAGGCGAAAGACTTTGTCCCCATTACTTTTATTAATTAGTAATTATCTGTCAAACATTTCCTGTGGTCTGTAATAATTACCTTTGAACAATCCGTGCACTACTTTTTCACCTCATGCCTTGCCCGGGGCATGTAGGTCCATTTGTAAGGGTTTTGATTATCTTCATATCCATATGCCATGTTTAATGATTCATTGACGTTTTTCATTGATAAACTGCTGTTGTTCATTTTCTTTCCTCTTGCATTTTTGTTTGTTTAAGGATGGCTATCCCTTACACACACCCACACTCACAAATGCAGGTACCCATCCACTCTGGATTCTAGGGGTGACTATTCTGCTATGTCCTTCAATAACTCTGAAGATCAGGTCAATCAAGCTGAGTATGAAGATGACGAAGGTTGTGAAGTACCAGGAGAGCTAGTCAGACTTCTACAACAAGAAAAGAGGGCCATCTTGCCTCACGAAGAGTTGTTGGAAACTGTCAACTTAGGAACAGAGGAAGATCGGAAAGAAGTACAAGTGGGTGCCAATCTGGAACCAAGTGTCAAGGAGCGCTTGATACAACTATTGAAGGAGTACATGGAAATCTTCGCCTGGTCTTATGAAGACATGCCGGGTTTAGACACAGACATTGTGGTTCACCGTCTCCCTACAAGAGAGGATTGTCCACCGATCAAGCAAAAAGTCCGCCGAATGAGGCCCGACATGTCTGAGAAGATTAAAGCAGAAGTAATGAAGCAATTCAACACTGGCTTTCTGGCTGTTACATCCTATCCACAATGGGTTGCTAACATTGTGCCAGTACCTAAAAAAGACGGCAAGGTCAGGATGTGTGTGGACTACTGGGATTTGAATAGGGCCAGCCCCAAAGATGATTTTCCGCTACCGCATATCGACATTTTGATTGATAACACGGCTCAGAACAAGGTGTTTTCCTTCATGGATGGATTCTCGGGCTACAACCAGATCAAAATGGCCCCCGAAGACATGGAGAAAACAACTTTTGTTACACAATGGGGTACCTTCTGCTACAAGGTGATGTCGTTCGGACTGAAGAACGCAGGGGCAACTTATCAGCGCGCCATGGTGGCTTCGTTCCATGATATGATACATCACGAGATCGAAGTTTACGTAGACGACATGATAGCTCGATCACAAACAGAGGAGGAACACCTTGAACATTTACGGAAGCTGTTTTCCAGATTGAAGGAATACAAGCTCAGGCTGAATCCAAGTAAGTGTACTTTTGGAGTTAGGTCTGGTAAACTTCTAGGATTTATTGTCAGCAACAAGGGCATCAAGGTCAATCCAGCGAAAGTGAAAGCAATACAAGAAATGCCTGCTCCCCATACTGAAAAGGAAGTTAGAGGGTTCTTGGGGCGCTTGAACTATATTGCCAGATTCATCTCTCATCTGACGTCTACCTGTGAGCCAATTTTCAAACTATTGAAGAAAGATAAGGTAGTCGAATGGAATGACGATTGCCAAGCTGCTTTTGATAAGATCAAGGAGTATTTTCTAGAACCTCCTATTCTGATGCCACCCATCGAAGGAAGGCCGCTGATCATGTATCTGACCGTGTTGGATAACTCAATGGGGTGCGTGTTGGGCCAGCATGACGAGTCTGGTCAAAAAGAGCATGCCATTTATTACCTTAGCAAAAAGTTTACCGACTGTGAGACTCGCTACTCACTGCTCGAGAAAACTTGCTGCACTTTGGTATGGGCTGCTCGCCGACTAAGGCAGTATATGTTGACTCATACCACTCTCTTGATTTCCAAAATGGATCCTATCAAGTATATCTTCGAGAAGCCTGCTTTATCTGGAAGAATCGCTAGATGGCAAATGATCCTGACTGAGTATGATATCCAGTACACCACCCAAAAAGCTCTAAAAGGGAGTGTACTAGCTGACCATCTAGCTCATCAAGCTATCGAAGATTATCAATCCATGAGATTCGACTTCTCGAACGAGGACATCATGAACTTGGACAACATCGAAAGTAACGGACCGTATGACGGACCTGAAAAGGGATCCCGATGGACCCTGTACTTTGATGGTGCTTCAAATGCACTTGGAAACGGTATCGGTGCGGTACTCATTTCCCCGGAAGGTTGCCACACACCTTTCACGGCCCGACTTTGCTTCAGCTGTACCAATAACATGGCTGAATATGAAGCTTGCATCTTTGGTCTCAAGGCTGCTATAGACTTGGGGATCAAATATTTGATTGTATTTGGGGACTCGGCTTTGGTTATCAGTCAAATCAAAGGAGAGTGGGATACCAAACATCCTAATCTTATCCCATACAAAGAACATGTCCTGACATTGTTGCCTCATTTCGAGCAAATTACCTTCGAGCATTTCCCGCGAGAAGAGAATCAGCTAGCAGATGCTCTGGCTACAATGTCTTCCATGTTTAAACTCAACTGGGATAACGAGGCTCCCCAAATCACCATCGAGCGAATGGATGAACCTGCGCATTGTCATGAGATTAATACCGAAGAAGTAGTGGAATAACCCTGGTTTCACGAAATCAAAAGGTATCTCCAGACTAGAGAATATCCCGAAGGAGCTTCTATAAATGACAAAAAGTTCCTAAGGAAATTTGCTGCCAAGTTCTTCCTGAGCAACGACATCCTCTATAAATGCAGCCATGATTGTGTCTTACTCCGATGTGTGGATAAAGCTGAAGCAGAGCTAATCATGACTGAGATACACAGCGGTACATTTGGCACCCACTTGAGCGGACATACAATGGCTAAGAAGATTCTAAGGGCAGGCTATTACTGGTCTACCATGGAAGCAGATTGCCATCAACATTCCCGTACCTGCCATAAATGTCAGGTCTATGCTGACAAGATTCATATTCCTTCGGTTCCTCTCAACATGCTGACAGCTCCTTGGCCATTTGCAATGTGGGGCATTGACATGATTGGAGAGATCAAGCCCACAGCGTCCAATGGACATCGCTTCATCCTGGTCGCCATTGACTATTTCACCAAATGGGTCGAAGCAGCTTCCTTCTCCTCTGTTACTAAAAATGTGGTTGCCCGCTTCATCAAGCAGAACCTCATATGCCGGTATGGTATTCCCGACAGGATCATCACAGACAACGGTATAAATCTGAATAATACTATGATCACCGCTCTATGCGAACAGTTCAATATTTATCATCACAATTCATCTCCCTATCGGCCGAAGATGAACGGTGCTGTTAAAGCTGCGAACAAAAACATCAAGAAGATCATTCAGAAAATGACAGTTACTTACAAGGACTGGCATGAGATGTTACCGTTTGCTCTGCATGGATACCGTACCACGGCACATACTTCAATAGGGGCAACCCCATTTTCTTTGGTATATGGCATGGAGGCTGTCTTACCCATGGAAGTTCAGATTCCTTCTTTAAGGATTATGAAGGACTCTGGTTTGAATGAAGATGATTGGATTCAGACCCGACTTGATCAACTCAATTTGATCGACGAAAAGCGACTCGCTGCTGTTTGCCATGGTCAGATGTATCAAAAACGGATGATCAAGGCTTTCAACAAGAAAGTCAGACGTCAAGTATACCAAGTCGGAGATCTCGTAATCAAGCGGATTATCTTACCGCAAAGTGATCCCAGGGGCAAGTGGACTCCTACTTACGAAGGACCATTTGTGATCAAGAGTATATTTTCTGGTTGTGCAATGATTCTGACCACCATGGACGGCGACGATTTGCCGCACCCTGCGAACGCAGACATAGTCAAAAGATACTACGCATGAAATAACCCGACAAGTCGAAAACCCGAAAGGGCGACTTGGGCAAAAATGGGCATCCCGGTGAACCGAAAACCCGAAAGGCGGTTCAGGCAAAAATTAGGGATAAAACAAAAAATCTGTACACCCGGCAAGTTGAAAAACCGAAAGGGCGACTTGGGCAAAAAAGGGTTTCCCGGTGGATCGAAAACCCGAAAGGGCGATTCAGGCAAAAGTTAGGGAATTAAAGCGTACGACTATGTCTCGTCGGATCACTTTAAAGACAATCTCTTCATCAACCAGCTCCAAGCTTCTGATCAATCCAGTCACCGGCAGACGAAGCATTGAATGGACAGATATTCAGAGTTGTGAAGGCTATAGCAGAATAGGGATCCCATGGAATCGTTTCACATAGCCATCTTTCTTTTGTATAAATTTTTCAATTTTTACGACGACATCCTCTTACTAGGATGATTGTCTCCTTTGTACAAATATACTCATAGAAAGTTAATACAAATACTTTTCCAAATACATAAATTTGGTTTGTCTTCCTTTTCTTTTGCACTTATGTTTTATTTGAGAAACGTCCAATGTTTTGTTAAATAGGCATATGCATTTGAACGTAATTATTTTCCTTATAAAATCAAGAAAGATGATTACTGATAGGTTGAAGGTATAGATAGATATCTTGATTCCCTTTCAGAAGGAATCCCCATCGGTACTAAACCCCAAATTCCTCAACAAAGCCTGAACCCAGAACTTAATTCCCCAAACAGAATTAAACTTCAGGATCTCCACCAGAACATAAGTTTTCTCAAAACTGATCTCCCCAGCCAGAGGGCCTTCCAGAACTCAATTCCCCTCAGAGTTTCAGTATCCCCAGTGGAGCCTCAAAAATCTGAAAATCCAATCCCCAGTGGAGCTAAACATTCCAACTATCAATCCCCAGCGGAACCAAACTAGTGAACCTTCTCCCCATAGAGATGCTTCCCACCAAACTAAGGATGCTCAGTCTTACTTCTCCAACACGAGTCTATCAGATTATGAACTCCCCAGTAGAGATCATCAGAATTCTCATCCCCTACAAGTCACCAAGGAATTCCAATTCCCTGCAGTTGTCCTAGGATCCCCTCAACAATTGAAGATCTTGCATTTCCCAAGCAGAATGAAGACTCTCTTTCTCGGTTCCTCACAAGATAATCAGATGTTCCCCAGTGAAGATCTCCTCAGGACAGGAATCCCCAGTAGATTGGCATACAACCCAAGCTCCTGATTCTCCAGCAGTAGTCAGCAAGGATGTCTCATCTTCAGCAATCAAAGATTCTTGCAATCCCCTGTAGCAGTCAAGGATTCACTTTCCCTGGCAACAGTCAAGATTCTTTTATCTCCAGCCATCCAGGATTCATCTATCCTCAGCAATACAGCTCTTCAGCTTACATGCGCATTCATTTACATTCATATCATAAACATTGATATAACATATATTGCATCATACATATCATGCAACATAACTTTGTGTTATAGCTAACATTTCATCCTTTTCAGGATAAGATTAAAAGGCTATCATTAACAATTATTCAGATACAGTATGGATACACCCCAGACACGGCGGTCATTCTATTACTCATTCAGAATTTCAAGTCAGATACAGTATGGATACACCCCAGACACGGCGATCATTCTATTACTCATTCAGAATTTCAAGTCAGATACAGTATGGATACACCCCAGACACGGTGGTCATTCTATTACTCATTTAGAATTTCAAGTCAGATACAATACATATACACCCCAGACACGACGGTCATTCTACTACTCATTCAGACTACAGCAATCAGATACAGACTAGATACGCTCCAGACACGACACCCATTCTATCTCTCATTCAGATTCACTTATCCACCTCAAGGTTCAATGCATTCCAAGCACGGATACCATTCTGACCCTTACCACAGCAGTTTGATTCTCACCAGTGCGTTCGCCACGGAAGTCATTCTGTCATTCATTCAGATCCTAGTTACAGTTTCAGATACACTCCAGACATGGAAGTCATTCTGTTAACTGATACAGATCTCAACTCCAAGATACAGTTTCAGATACACTCCAGACACGGAAGTCATTCTGCTACTCATACAAATCTCAACTTCAGATACAGTCCAGATACGCTCCAAACACGATTTCCATTCTGTCACTCATTCAGAATTTTTCCCCAGCACGCAGTGGCTCCATACAGATATTTCTCTGTTACCCAGATACAATATAGATACACTCCAGACACGGCAGTCATTCTGATATTCTTCCTTCAAACGCAGTTACAGCTCGGATACGCTCCAGACACGGAAGTCATTCTGCTACTCATACAAATCTCAACTTCAGATACAGTCCAGATACGCTCCAAACACGGTTGCAATTCTGTCACTCATTCAGAATTTGTCCCCAGCACGCAGTGACTCCATACAGATATTTCTCTGTTACCCAGATACAATACAGATACACTCCAGACATGGCAGTCATTCTGATATTCTTCCTTCAAACGCAGTTACAGCTCGGATACGCTCCAAACACGGAGGTCATTCTTTTTCTCATACAAACTCAATCTCCAGATACAGTTCAACAAACATTCCAGATGGCATCTTTAAGCCCATCCCCGACAAAATTCTGTCACCCCTCCAGATGGCATCTTTAAGCCCATCTCCAAATGGCATCTCTAAGCCCATTCCCGCATCCATTGTTTTGACGAGTGCAAATTTAAGGGCACTCTAGTGTCCAATCTCCTTTTACCTTCGAGACGCGAAAGGCAAACTGGCCAATCTAACTCTTCAGGTGCAAGAAGATTGAACAGGGGCAACTGTTGTACCCCAAAATTTGCCCTCTCTTTCTTCAGGAAATCATCTTGGATTCCCTCTGAAACAAGTCCAAGTCCTGAATTATCATTTCTGCCCAAGCAAACCATTTACAAGAGCAAAATGATCACACAAGCTCTAAAGGCAACGCTTTTATCTTGAGAATAATTAAATTCTAAACATTTGGAATTTTTCTCTAAAAATGGGTGTTTAAGAAGAAAATAGCGCTTCAGAACTTCTGGACCAAACTCCATATAGAAACGGTCAAAAGTTGCAAGCTTGGCTCAACACAGTCAGAAGTTGGCTCTTCAGCAGCTACATCAACTCAATCAGAAGTTGCAAACGTGGTTCAACACGTAAGCCTCAGACAGAACATAGCTCTTTCAGCAATTACGCAAGTTCAGCCAGAGTTTGCTAAAGGAATGCAAAGGAAGCAAGGAAGTCTGAAGGCTCCTTCAGAACATGCTGAAATCAGAAGATGAAAGGGTCAGAAGAGTGGGTGTTACACTGATACAGAATCTCTAAATCCCGGATTTCCAGAAGCAAATCCAAGGAACGTGTCAGAAAGTCAGGAGAATCCCCAGAATTTGCTAAAACAACAAGAGACCAAGACCAGAGCATGGTTTACATTGTTTTTGGTAAAGCATAACTGCTGGTTCAAGTTTGTTTCCTATTACCAGAATATTGGTGTTGATAAGTATCATCACTATTTAATGCTCATTAATGCTCCCAACCACTCCTGAACATTCGTCCAAGTAGTCCCTTCACGTGTGGCTTGGTAAACGCCTTTATGCAGGTTCAGGCATGGGTCTATGCGCCACCGTCCACCTAAGAGGTAACTTCTCCCCAATCCATGCCTGCTGTTCCAGCTTAGGCTGAAAGGCTATCTGTTATCACAACTTCCCAGGAATTTCTTTCAAAGAACAATTCAACCTCTGTTGGCGCCTTTAATGTTCAAGAAATACACAAGAGCTTTGCCTATAAATAGAGAACCATTGTCCACTGAAAAAGGGCGTCCAAAAACCAGAAAAATTGCTAGAAGAGAAACAGAAATTTTTAGCAAGAAAGTACTGTGAAACTCTGCCAAAATCTCCAGTGTTTCATAACTTTGAACTTCTTACCTTCAAACTTCATCAATACCCAACTTTCTTTGTGACTAAAGATCACTCTTTCAGCCTCTGACCATACATATACATACACCTTCATCTACCCCTTTTAAAAAAAGAACCTGTCCAGAACACCATCAGAGCCAAAAGCTAGCTCTTATCCACAAACTTTTCCAACAGCCAGGTAAGCACCTGCTGACCTTCATCACGCTGCTAAGCATCATCAGCTTTGCATGCTCAAATAAACATAATGTAAATATCATGTTGCTGCTGTTTGTGTTCTGAGGATTTTCATACCTCAGAATGTTTAGATAGGAAGTGAACCAGCCATAGAACCTGCTTGTGACCTTTTTGGTTCTGTCCCCTGAAACACTTTGACCTTTGCTGAAGCTGTTCCAAACATGTTTTCTGTTTTATGGAAAAATAACAAAATTTCAGATGTTCTGACTAGCACAGGGAGAAGCCAAGTGCTGACTTTGACGTTAGCACATCTGAAGCCTGTTTTGCTGTCAATAATATCAGAACTTCTGAGAATTATTGTATTTTCAGCAGGATCAGAACTTCTGATTTCCCCACTAACAAACTTCTGTCTTGCAGCGCATGGGGGTCAGAACTTCTGATCTTCCCACTAACAGGTTTCTGTTTTGCAGGTGCCAGAGTCAGAAGTTCTGACTCATACAGTTTAACCAAAAGGTTGATCATCTGGCAGCGGGCCCGAGTCAGAACTTCTGATGACCTCTCAGCAGCGCGCTGGTTCCCTCTCTCTTTCTCTCTATCTTGTTTTTGTTATTTTCTTTTCTTATCTATTTTTCTCGTTGAACCACCCCATGTACAAATATGTATCCCCACCCCCTAATTGCTGTAATAGCGTAGGATTTTATATTTCTGCTTTTTATTGCTTTCAAATATAAACGCTAGTAATTAGGATGTGTATGGAAAGATAAAATCAATGAAATAGAAAATCCTAATTCAAAGATAAACTCTTTTATGCAATAAAACACACTTGCACACTAACACCCCTAGGGTTACATCCACTTGTTGCCTTCAAAAATGGGCCATGTTACGCATGCAAAGTATCTTGGTAAAACAAACAAAATCAAAAGATCATAGTCCCTCGATGACGCTATCCAAAGTTTCCTTACAAAAATGATCTTAGTCCCTCAAAAAATGCTAAGATACTTTGCAAAATTGCTATCATGGTCTATACGATGACCCACGCCCGTCCCATTTACATCCTAACACAAGGCTGTTCACCAAATACAATGGTGAAACAACACTGTTAAAAGGGTTAAAAACATAAGAAAGATCTTTGAGTAAAATAGGGTAGACAACTCTTAGTTACTTGATCAAAAATCTTGCAAAACATCCTTGCTATTTTTCAAAACACACTCCCCAACACAATTTCAAAACAACTTTCAAAAACATTGAAAACTTTTTAAAAGACAAATACACCTTTGTATACATTCAAACATGGATCATTACAAAGGTTTCCAAAACAAATGGCCTCTTTTCAAAACCTCTTTCAAAAAATCACACACAAAGCACCATTTCAAACAATTGAAAATGCAAGGCAAGTGATCTAATCAAGTAACTAAGAGCCCATGGATAACCATGGATAGAAAGGGTGCTAATACCTTCCCTTTCTATAATCTACTCCCCGAACCCATGAAAACATCTCAAAGGTTTTTCCTGTACTTTTTAACCTTTCCTTAGGATAAAATAAAAAGTCGGTGGCGACTCTTGCTAAACCGAAATATTTGCGAAAACAAACGCAAAACCCAAGTCAGTTCTCCCACCGTATCACAGGAGGTTCAGGCAAAAGTTAGGGAATTTAAAGCGTATGACTATGTCTCATCGGATCACTTTAAGAACAATCTCTTCACCAACAAGTTCCAGGCTTCTGATCAATCCAGTCATTGGCGGACGAAGCAGCAGACGGACAAGATATTCAGAGTTGTGAGGGCTATAGCAGAACGGGAATCCCATGGAATTGTTACACATAGCCATCTTTCTTTTGTATAAAATTTTCCAATTTTTACGACAACATTCTCTTACTAGGATGTCTGTCTCCTTTGTACAAAGATACTCACAAAAGTTAAATACAAATATACTTCAAAGTGCAAAAATTTGCTTGCCTTTCTTTTCTTTCTACACTTATGTTTTATTTGAAAACATCCAATGTTTTGTTAAATAGGCATATGCATTTGAATATAATCACTGCTTACAAATAAAACGAAATTGAAAAAAAGGTAATTACTGATAGGTTGAAGGTGTAGGAAGATATCTTTGTGCCATTTCAGAAGCAATCCCCTACGATACATCAGTCAGATCCCCAACAAAGCTAAAATTGGAGTATATTTCCCCAGCGGAGTTAAGCTTCAAGATCCTCAGCAGAGCCAATACTTTCTAAAGCTTGATTCCCCAACTGAGTTGAATTTCAAAATTCCCATCAGAGTTAAGCTTCAAGATCCCCGGTGGAGTTCGAAAACCCTGAAAATCCTATCCCCAGCGAAGCCAAAATAGTGAGTATTTCCCCGCAGAGTTTACCTCACAGCAAGATCGAAGATTCTCGGTCTCTTTTCTCCAAGCATAAGCCTCCAAGGTTTCCATTCCCCAGAAGAGATTTCCAAAATTTCCCTAGTCATGAAGGATTCTCATTCCCCGCAGAAGTTATCAGAGGCCTTGTTAATCCCCAGCATCGGTCAAGGATTTACTTCCCCTGACGGTAATCAAAGATTTCATTACCTCCAGTTATCAAGGATCTATTTTCCTCAGCAAGACAGCTACTCAGCTTACATGCACATCCATTACATTCATATATCATAAACATTGATGAAATACAATTCATTGCATCATACATATTGTGATCGGTGGATCTGGAACTGACTGTTTTAACGCTGGTTCGCGAAATGTCGCGGAAGCAAGAGTCGCCACCGTCTTTTATTTTCTCCAAATGGAAAGGACAAAAGCACAGAAAAATTCCTTAAAGAGATTGCTCTCGGTTCGGGAGGTAGGTTATAGAAAGGGAAGGTGTTAGCACCCTTTATATCCATGGTTATCCATGGGCTCTTAGATACTTGTTCATTGTGTTTTCAAAATTGTTTGTTTGCTTTTCAACTGTGGGTTTTAAAAAAGTTTCTTTGAAAATTCCAGTTCGACTCTTGTATCGGTCCTCAAGAGTGTTTGAAAAAATTGCTTTCGAAAGCTTTTTGAAAAGGTGTCGGTGTGAAAAGTATTTTTGAATTTGTTTTGAAATTAGAGCAAGTATCTAGAGTCGTCTACCTACCCTAAGGAATTCGTCTGTGTAAATGTCCTTTAAAGTAGTGCCATCCCACCATTGAGAGGTAGGTAGCACCACCGTTGGAGGTGTTCGGGTCAATTCGAGGTTCGGGACATGGTGATCGCCAGAGCAATGGGAAGACACCTTAGAAGCTACCCTCATGCCAGGTTCCCGGATCATGAGGACTTACTAAGACATCCTCTACTCGACGATCACCTTTCGAGGCAAGGCAACAGTGAGGCGTACCCTAGGGGTGGTGTGTGATTTGTGTGTCAGATTCATTTATTTTGTCTTGTTCATGTCAAAGTAATCTATGCGTTTGTTTTTATTTTTGTCATTCATTCTTGCATGCCATTATTAACAGTTAAAGAAAGTTGTGAAAAATAAAAATTTCCTAACTATTACAAAGGCGCGGGTCCACATCGCCAAATTTAATCCAGGACCCGATTTGACAGAAAGTAAATAAAGTGCGAGAAGTAAAATGTCCGAGTTTACAAGGCTTTGGGAGAATTACATTAATATTATAAGAAATAAAATAAAATGCGCGAATTGGAATTAAAATTGGAAGCGAGGGCATTGGACCCTTTTTAATGAAATTAAATTAAATTACTAAATTAATTAAATAAAAATGAAAAAAAGAAATTATTTTGAGATTTTTTGGATTTATGGTTTTTTATGTGAATTAAATGAAATTTAAATTAATTAATTAACCCTAATTCTACAATTTTTATTTATTAAGAAAAACATGTTAAAATTAAACCTAAAATTAAATTAATTAATTAATGGCAATTTGATTTATAAAAATAAATAATTAATTATTAGTGAAAAGAAAAGAAAAAGGATAAAAATTGATTAAAACCCTAATTCTACAAATTTTTAATTTATTAAGAAAAATGTTTGAATTAAACCTAATTTTACAAAGCTAAATTAATTAATGATATTTACTTAAAAAATATTAAAATAAAATATATTTTTAATTTTGTCTTTTCTGATTTTTATATTATTTTTATATGAAATTAATTTTTTATTGAATTAAAAGAAAACAATGGAATTAAAACAAATAATAAAAATAAAACAAAGAAAATAGAAAGAAATACAATACCAAGGGGGGTTCTGTCCCCAAATTGGAGGTAAAGTCAGTAATTCTGGCCCAATTGATTTCTGGCCTTATTGACTTTTTTGCTAGCGTGTAGCTCCATTGACTAACGCCCAGGGTGTTCTTCCAACCAATGCCCTTGGATTGAGGTAATAGGCCATGTGGCACGCTGGATATGAAGCTATAGGATAGGCCTTCAAACAAAGTGCTGCATGGAATCACGTTAGGAAAAAATATTGAAAGAATGTGGGGGACCTGGGATTCGAACCCAGGTCCCAGGGATTACCAATACTATGCTTTGCCAACTGCTCCAACTACGCGTTTTGATTATATAATAGGAAACAAATAATATAAGATAAAACAATGGTTAGTGGCTGATTTAGCGCGAAAATTCAAATACTCAAACCACGCCTTGACACTTCATCATCTTCTCCATGGCTTTTGTTTTTCCTGAAACAAAATAAACCAGATTGCGGGGGTTTTAAACCCCCACTATATACAGTGTGAAAAAATAGCGATTAGCTCGTCTGTAATCAGAAATTGGGCGCGACCCCATCATTGGATTTGTCTGAAGGTCCTGATTCTAATAGGCTAGGTCTCACGTCCTAATTTTTCCATAACTGGGAAACCCCAATTCAAGGTTCTGAAAACCCTAAGCGTCGTTCATGGTGGAATCGCGTATGGGCAATGATTCTTCAATTAAATCATACTGCTAGCTTCAGAATCAACTCATTAGTACAAATCAAGAATCAAAATGCATGGATATGGCCTGAATAATAAAACACGATTATGCAAAAAGAAGGACACAGTTTGACTTTTAATTACCAATTCTTGATGTTAGGGATATGGAAAACTATTCAGTTAGCTTCAGTAACACTTTTGCAAGCTATTGGGATTAATCTTGGCCTCTGAATCGTCCTCTAAGGCCACTTTCAGTTTTCAAATTTTTGACAAAAAACTCAACCTTGGTTCTTGATGTATGGCGCAGCCTGGAGGTTCTGAGGAGTAGGGTTTGCATGAGTATATATGTGTGAATGATTAGGGTTCAAAATTTGGTCCAAAGAATCAATGAATTGATGAGAAAATATTTGATTTTCATGCCATAATTTTTCAATCTTTTTCATGCTAATTTGATACCAATCATGTCCAATCACATGTATTCTTTCCAAATCTGATCATGCACGAAATATTGAGTGTATTTCATGCATAAAAAGATTTAAAAACTTAGGTTTGGTATTTTTCATGTATTTTAATTAATTAAATGAATTATTAGCAATTAAAAATCCAAATAAATAAATAAAAATGATAAAAAACTTCCCTTTGGGCCAAATGGTCGTGCACATGCTTTGGATGATGAATCTTGGAAGAAAAAGAGGCCCATTAGCATTTTTAAGACATTTGAAGCAAAGTTGACTTTTCAAAATATCCAAAAATTTCCCAACTTCCACAAGGCATACATTGCTCAATTGTTAAGCTTTGATCATGATCTTGGACATTTTGGAAAGGTCTTGAAGTCCTCTAACCAATGCCTTTGGTCCCATGTCATTTTGATTTACCAATCTCAAGTTATGGTCTTTGACTTAAAGTCCCTTTTTGTTGACTTTTGAAAATGACCTATAATGTTGAAATTGATAACTTTTTGTGAGAGCATTTCTTGGACTTGGAGTGTGAAGAGGAGTTGTAGGAAATGTCATTCTCTTCAAAATGAGATTTGGATGGAATTTTTCTGATAATCCATGTGGAAGTTATGCCTTGGTCAAGTTACAGTTGACTTTTTCAACTGTCCAAATATGGAAACTTTTGCATCTTGAGACTTTTTGAGCCAAGCTTTGAGAATCATGATCAAGAATTGATCAAATGATGTTTGTGGCTTCAAAATGAGATGTTGACCAAAAATTTGAACTTTTGACTGTCAAATGACCATTTTGCCCCTACAGTTGACTGTTGAGCAATTAGGGTTTTTGACTGTGCAATTTTGTGCTGTAAGTCTTGAAACTTGGTATGAGGATACTTGACAATGTTTATAGGCATGTGGGACTTGGTTGGACCCTTGGAAACTTCATTTTCTTTGTCAGAACCAAAACCCTAGTTTTTGACTGTTAGGAGGTCCTTGAGCTGTACAACCCTTGGGGAGATTTGAAGCATGCTCTTTGCAATTCTTGAAGAATATGGGAGGGCAAATTTTGGGGTACAACACATATCATGCAACATAACTTTGTGTTTTAGCTAACATTTTACCCTTTTCAGGATAAGATTAAAAGGCTATCGTTAACAATTATTCAGATACAGTATGGATACACCCCAGACACGACGATTATTCTATTACTCATTCAGAATTTCAAGTCAAATACAGTACAGATACACCCCAGACACAGCGGTCATTCCACTACTCATTCAGACTTCAGCAATCCAACACAGACTAGATACGCTCCTGACACGGCGACCATTCTATCTCTCAGATTTAATTATCAACTTCGAGTTCAGATACGCTCCAGACAAGGATGCCATTCTGGCCTTTACACCAGCAGTTTGATTCTCCCCAATGCGGTCGCCATGGAAGTCATTCTGTCACTTATTCAGATCCCAGTTGCAGTCTTAGATATACTCCAGACATGGAAGTCATTCTGCCACTCATACAGATCTCAATTTCAGATACAGTCCAGATACGCTCCAGACACGGTTTCCATTCTGTCACTTATTCAGAGTTTATCCCCAGCACACAGTTGCTCCATACACGGATGTTTCTCTGTTACCCGGATACAATACAGATACACTCCAGACACGACAGTCATTATGATATTCATTCAACGTTCAAACACAGTTACATCTCAGATATGCCCCAGACATGAATGCCTTTCTCTTCCTCATATAGACTCAGTCTCCAGATACAGTTCAAATGCATTCCAGACACGGATATCGTTTTGATGATTATTCTCTTGACCTACCACATTGCAGTTCAATAAATACTCTTGGATGGAATCTTTAAGCGCATCTACAACAAGGTTCTACCATCTCCAAATGGCATCTTTAATCCCATTCCCTCAACAATATTTTGACGAGTGCAAATTTACGGGCACTCTAGTGTCCAATCCTCTTTTACCATCGAGTGGCGAAAGGCAAACTTGCCAATCTAACTCTTCAGGTTCAAGAAGATTGAACAGGGGCAACTGTTGTACCCCAAAATTTTCCCTCTCATTTCATCAACATTTTCTCATCACAAGACTCTTGGAACTCAAGATCAAACTAGGGTTTGCTCTGCTCAAGACACCTTGCACTGTTGACCTAAATTAGGGTTTGAGTTTGCACAGGGATGTTTTGACCTACAATTCCCAAAGTGACTTTCATACTTCATGTTGGACTCACAAGTTTTCCCATATCAAGTTTCAAGCCTTGATTCAAATTTTTGCCCAGTCAATTGGACAGTTGACCTAAAAATCAGCTGTATTGGGGAAAAAGTCAACTGTGGCCAATTGACTGTCAAACCTCATGAAATTTGACCCACATCAACATTATGAACTCGTATGAACCATTTGATCAAGTTTGGATCACAATTCCACAAGAAATTTGATCAGATCACCAAAAGGGCAAAATGGTCATTTTTAGGGTTTTGACTGCACAAAGACAATTTTTGACTGTTTGACCTAACCAATGGCAAAAAAAGCTCACATATGGACTCAAGGACTCAATGACATTGTCTTGACCCATTCAACAAGTTCAAAAGATCTCAAATGCATAGGATTGACAGATGAATTTTTCAGTCAACTGATCAAAATTTGACTGTACACTGAAAAGTCAAACTTTGACTTTTTGGTCAAAATCAAGTGCCAAGAGTTATTTTTCATAAATACATGTCAAATTATGAAACTTGTTCATCAAGAAACCCAAAAATGCAAATTGGGGTGTAAAATGCAAAAATTTCATAACTTGAAAATTTCTAAGTTATGAAATTTTCTTATTTTTTCCTAACTTTGTCCAACTTTTTCACCAATATGAAAATGGATTCAAACAAAACTTGCAACATGAAAGTTGTATTCCATCACAAATTATACAACTTTGATTCACAAAGTTTTCTCAAAAGAAGCTTGTATCTCAAGTTATGATTTTTGGAACAAGGGTACCTAAGACTTTTAACTTAGGAAAATTTTGCCCTAGTTTAGGCAGGATTTTGACCCATCTTCTTGGCCATTTTCACATAGTTCCACTTGGAGTTTCAAATTGCATTTCAAAGATGGATTATAGTACATATTACAAGCTTTCCAAATTGTCCAAGAACTCCTCAAACACCCTTGTGGTTATAGAGAATCGAATGCTTGAAGTTGGCAAAAACTCACTTTTGTCCATGGCCAATACATGCTCATAACAATTTGCAATTCTGATCTAGCTAGCTTGGTTCACCATTACAGGCCTCAAAACCAATTTTCACTCCTTAATTTAATGCATATCCATTGAATTAAGGTATTGTCTTGGTCATTAGGGCATTATACACTAGTTTAAGCCTTAAAAGGAAAAAGCAACAATGCCATTTTTGCCTAAACTTCACTTTATGTCAAAACCAAATCCTTGAGGCATGGGGCCAGATCTTTGAGGCAGGATCAAATCCACTAATTCCAGTAACCAAGAGCACAATGTGTAGCATGATATAAGGCTTGCACATGCCTACATTGGGAGGACACACACTCTTGCTTAAAAAAGAAGAAAAGTTACAAAACATATCCATCTCACACATCTGTTAAGAGAAGCTTAGACAAACATTGTAGACAAGTTCCATACCTCCCAACAAGCCTAAAATATGACCCTTTCATCACTCAAACCTCTTCATACTCAGAATCACTGTTTTTCTGCAAAACAGAGCAGGTTCTGCATTTTGCAAGCCACAACCAAATTCCATCGTGCGTTTTGTCCAAAGATAGTTCAAACACCTTCCAATCAACTCACCTAAACTATCCCAGGCCCCCATTGCAAGCTGTAACACCTCTAACACACTTTGCCATTTTCATTTCAAATCTCTGCAGGTTGAGTTCTACAGCATGATTCAAGTTATTTCAAAGCAAGCCAAGCATTGGAGAAGCTTCCTTGGACCTCAGGCAAGCTCAAAAGAAGCTCAAACACCATTGAAGGTTGCTGCATTGTCCAGCTCGAAGTCAACTGAAACAGGTATTTCATGGACTTCTATCTCCCTATTTAGGAATGGTTAGGCTTAGGTTTGTGAATGAAATATGTTGTACTCATAGCCCTGAAGCCATATATATGCTTAGTTTTCATTTACATTAATCGTGCTGAGAGAATTTCACTCCTAAACTTTCTGAAAAAATTAGGTTAGAAATTAGGGCCAGAGAAATTCTCTCTGATCTTTGAGAGTTAATCCAAGTTTTTTATATGGTTGGATTCATTGTTTAATTCTCTACAATGTTTATGTTATGAGTTTTGTCAAAAAATCAAAGAATCAGGAGTTAGCCATTGATGCACAGAAGCGCGTGTTTTGTGAACAAGAGGAAGAAGAAGAAGTCTGGATGGGCTGGGCCTGTTTGTTTTCACTTCTAGCACCCCCATTTTCTGTTTACACCCTCCTGACCATTTATTTAAATATTTATCATTTTGACATTTTCATTTTTTATTTTGACTTTATTATTTTTTGTCTAAATATAAAAAATGCCAAAAATAATTTTCTATTTTTTTTCATATTTATTTGATATTTATTTTATTTTACTAAGTATATATGTGTAAATAAACTATTTTCTTTTTTAATAAAACTCAAAAGTAATACAAAAAAATATACTTATTTTCATTTATTATTTTTATTTATGTTTGGAAACATTTTCTTGAAAATACCCATTTTTTTGTAAATAATTAATTTTTATCTTTGCCTAGTTAATATATATATATATATATATATATATATATATATATATATATATATATATATATATATATATATATATATATATATATATATATATATATATATATATATATATATATATATATATATATATATATATATATATATATATATATATATATATATATATATATATATATATATATATATATATATATATATATATATATATATATATATATATATATATATATATATATATATATATATATATACTTGTTATTAAATAATTAGGTTGAAAAATACAAAAATGTCACATTTTCATTTTTATTAATATTTTGTACTAAAAATATCATTTTCACAATATACTTTTATTCTTTTGTATAAATTAATATAAAATTGTATATAATTATTAAATAATATTATTTATTAAGATTTAGGGTTTCTTGCCCTAAATAGAAAAATAATTAAAATTGATCCTTTTTTATTTTATTTACATTTCACATTGAAAAAATACTTTTGCATACATAAAAAATCTTTTTGCATAATACATTTTATTTATATTTATTTATTGTATTTATTTCAATTATTGTATATTTAAATATTGTATCTTGTACATTCAATCTGGTTGGAATAGTAATCTAGGGTTTAATTTCTTATCAAATATCCCCAATTCAAATTTGTACCCCCTCCCTATATCATGTTGTAATAATGTAGTATTTAAATTCCCGCACATTTAAAAGCTTTCAATTATGCCATGCTTAGACCTAGGGTTTGTATGCAAATAAAATCAACAATTAGTTTGACCTAATCCAAGATAAATATGCATGAAAAACAAACACAATGCACACTTGCACCCCTAGGGTTTCATCCACTCGTTGCCTTCAAAAATGGGCCATGGTTGCATGTCAAGTACTTTGGTAAAACAAGAACAAACAAAAAGATCATAGTCCCTCGATGACGCTATCTGAGTTGCCTAAACAAAATGATCAAGTCCCTCAAGAAAATTGCCAAAGATACTTGACACTATTGCTATCATGGTCTATACGATGACCCGCGCCTGTCCCGTTAACATCCTAACACAAGGTTGTTCACCAAATACAATAGTGAAGCAACACTGTTAAAAGGGTTAAAAACATAAGAAAGATCTTTGAGTAAAATAGGGTAGACAACTCTTAGTTACTTGATCAAAACTTGCAAAAAAACATCCTCTTGCTATTTTCAAAACACACTTCACAACACAATTTCAAAACCCTACTCTCAAACATTGAAAACTTTTCAAAAGACAAAAACACCTTTGTATATATTCAAACAAGAATTATTACAAAGGTTGCCACAACGATGGCCTCTTTTCAAAACATCTTTCAAAACAGCACACAAAGCACCATTTCAAACAATTGAAAAGCAAAGCAAGTGATCTAAGCAAGTAACTAAGAGCCATGGATAACCATGGATAGAAAGGGTGCTAATACCTTCCCTTTCTATAATCTACTCCCCGAACCCAAGAAAACATCTCAAAGGTTTTTCCTGTGCTTTTGACCTTTCCTTAGGATAAAATAAAAAGTCGATGGTGACTCTTGCTAAACCGAAACATTTGCGAACATAAACGCAAAATCCTAAGTCAGTTCTCCCACCGTATCACACAAGGTTAGCAACACAGAAAATAATAGCACACATATAGTTAGTAGTTAGTTTATCTACTAACATAGCAACACACCATGATGTCAAGACATCATGTCTGACATCTCTTTAAAACAACAGTAACCCCCCCTCAATACCTGCCATCACAAAATAGAGAATGATAGAATTCTCCCCGTCAGCATGTACCAACTCCAGCACCCTCAATATCACACTACCCCCTCCCCCCCCCCCCCCCCCCCCCTTTGTAGCCACAATATACCAAAGGTAAGTAGACAATATTAGAAAAAAATTTAAGCACCTAAAGTTATAGAGTCAGGGTGCAAAAATTTAAAAATATCTTGGGAATTTAGCCCTTACATTATAATAAACCAAAATAAATAGGATCATGAGATAGATCCAAGAAAAAAAATTACACTCATCAAGCAGTAGCATCCCTAATACTACCATCCTCTTCAGAACCAGAAGCATCACTATCTTCACCAGCTTGATTACTTACAGATGTATTATCAGATGTACTTGCATGATTAGTGTCAAAATCAGTACTTGCATCACTATTGTTAATAGCGTGATTCTCATCATGCTCAGCTTTCCCAACACCCTCCCCTGTTAGAGCTTTCATCCATCCTTCAAGCTTGACTTTTCTATCTGTGTCAGTTATGGTAGAGTCTTCCCAATCTCTGCAAGTTTATTTCAAGTAAGAGATTAGTTCCTTCTTTAAGGTTTTAGGAATAGGTTCCTCTAAACAGTTCATGGTTCAAGGATAAAGGACTTTCTCCTTTCTTCACATAATCTATCTTCAATAGAATACCAGGATACTATCCCAAGATTATGCCACATATGAGTGAGGGAAAACAAATTGGCATATTCACTTCAGTTGATGCCCCTTTCTTCATAACTTGTTCAAAAATATGAGAGCTAAAATCCAACTTTATCTCTTTACCTACAACATAGATGAACCGTCCAAGTCCAGTTGAAATGATGGAAGTATGATGAGTTAGAACCCAATTAATAGTAGCAATCCTATGAAGGATAACATACTTAACACTAAAATTTCCAGATGACAACTTTCCTTTATTTGGCCAGTGCTTTACTCGACCACTAGTGATCTCACTGTATACTTGATCATTTGAGTCTTCTAACTCAGCCTGAGGAACTTCACCTCTTCCTAGAAAATTGTCGATCACTTCAGGAGAAAAATTCATAGTTTTTCCTCTTACAACCACCTTTCCATACTGTTCACTATTCTCAACATTGCATTCATCACGTATGCTCATAACAAATTCTTTGAATAACCTTTCATAACCTTTCATAACAAGAACCAAGGTTAGTGACAGTTTTCATCAGTCCAACATTCTCTATGAGCTTTACAATAGCAGGACATTTTTTTAAGTCTTTTCTTAACTCTCTCTCCAGAGCTATTATTATCTGATCAACAAGCTTCAGTTTTCCAGATTTGATGGATACTTAGTTCATTGAAGAGGACTTTCGATCAGAACAAGTCTTTTTCAGAGCAGATTTTCTATGATGAATGATGTCATATACATCTTTTCCAACATCATACTCAAAGTCACTGGAGATAAACTTCATTTTCTTAGTAGTAATAATGACCTTATTCCAAGCCTTTGAAGAACCAATTGGGAATTTTCGTTTCCAACTCTTTTGAAGACTACTCCTTGTTTCACCAATCTCTCCTTGACCTTCCTTAGGAGGGGGATTCTTGGTCAACACTGCCTTTTCTTTTCTTTTCTTTTCTTTTCTTTTCTTTTCTTTTCTGAAGCCTACTTGCTTTTCTAGGAGATAATTGTTTGACAATATACTCATCATCAGAAGGCACACAACCAACATTTGCACCCATGTCAGCCTTCTTCTTGCTTCTCCTTTCATTAATGACTTGTTATGACATACCATCATCAGGCTTTTCATCAGGGGTCGTGTCATTCCTAGTTTCTTCAGATGTTTGAACATTTGATAAAATAATTGTTTCTTTTAATACCTTGCACACAAAAATTTTATGATGATTATTTTCTTTAGCACTAACAGTCCCAAAAGGCTTTATGTTTCCATATTCTTTTTCCCGGTTAATATTGCCCCTATTTTTAACAATCTTAGTGTTACCTGAAGTCCTGACTTCTGATGCGGCAAAAGATCTAGCTTCCTCTTTGGGAGAGGATGAAATGATGGATAAGGGAGAAATATCTAGAACTAGGTTAGACAGATTAATCAAGCGACTGTTATCACTTTCCCTAAAATTTTCTTGACCCGATCCATGATTACCAGTAGCAATATGCATGAATTCAGATGAAGGATGTTGAGACATCTTCGATTTTTGTTGAAAAAAATTTGCAATCAAAATATAAGAGAACAACCACAAATCTGGATAAAACGTAACAACCTCGAGAGAACCAAGTTTGATACAGATAGCGAGCCCATGCTTAACCCTTGGAAGAGTGAGCTTAAATGGACTTTGGATTCATAAAATTTGAAAAAGTGTTTAGCCCACACAAATAGCCAAAATTTCCCTTGCTCACATACTTTTAATTTTTGTATGTTTTCATATTAAAAAATCAAGTCTCTCTTTTTAGGATGATCCTTCGTGCCATATGACTTACTATTTTTGGACTTAATCCAACCTTGTTGATTAGTGTAGTCACCACTTCTGGTTATTCTCAAGTTGTCACATTACGATGTCTTGACATCTTATGTAACTCTGTAAGCAAATATCATTTGTTTTGATTTCACACTTCTTTTGCCAACTTTCTTGGCCCTTAGACATGTTGCTGAACATTTTGCTTCCTCTGAGCTCCACAAGTAACAATTATCAGTTGATCTTCTAGCCTTTATGATGACCTAATTCTTCTCATTTAATATCAGACATTCAGTGTTTGTAAAGTTAACTTTGAAGCCTTCATCATACAGTTGACTTATACTTATTAGGTTAGAAGTTAGAACTTCTACAAATAGCACCTCATCAAGGATAGGTTGTCCCATATAATCCAGTTTCCCCACGCCTACTACCCTTCCTTTAGATCCATCTTCATAAGTCACAATTTCGATGGAAGATGGTTTGATTTCCACCAAAAATTTCTTGATACTTGTCATGTATCTTGAACAGCCACTGTCAAAGTACCAAGTTTCTCCAACTGAAGCTTTCAGAAATGTGTGGGTAGGTTCTTTAGATATGCTCTTTTTAGGAATCCATATTTTCTTTATGTTGACTCCAGTCCATTTTCTTCCAGGTTGAGAGTTCGATTTGGGATAACCATGTAATTTGTAACAGTAGGATTTTTTATGACCAATACCACCACAATAATAGCATCTCCATCTCTGATTTCTGCCTTCTCTATGGTTGACTTGATGTATTTGTTGATGTTGGGACAAGTGCTCAGACACCCTTTTTTCTTGTTATTTTTGTGAAGGTACAAACTTCATTCCAGACATTATCTCTTTGCTTTTCATGCCAAGTCTGTTATAACCAAGACCTCCAACATCTCCAGCATTTCTTCCAGATTCAAGAATTTTATCCAGAACATCAGAGCCATTATTCATCATTCTCATAGTTTTAGTCATATGATCCAGTTTTGAATTGAGCAACATAACCTTTTCTTCAAGATCGAAGATGATATATACATGTTTCTCTTTCTCAGCCTATAGTTGAGTTATGGTTATCTTTTTCACTTCTCCTTGTTGACAAACTTCTTCACTTTTGATACACAACTCTCTGTAGGAAGTAGCCAATTCCTTAAAAGTAATCTCTTCATCTGATTCTTCATTAGACCCATAAATTCCAGCCAGAGCATTCACTCTTCTCCATGATTACTTTCAGAGTATTCCTCTGATCATGACACATATATACCTTTTTTCTATTTCTTGAGGAAATTAGCACACTCATATTTTATGTGTTCAAATCCTTCGCATTCATAGAACCGAACTTATTTATCTGGACTTTTCCCTTTTTCAAACTTGGACCTTCCTACATTTTCCTGGTCATTGTTAATGTCGAAGGACATGTTTTGACATTTGATTTGGACTTCCTCAGCAACTTGTTGAACTGTCTTCCTAGTAACACAAGTTCTTCAAAGACCCCTTCTAAGTTCAGCTCATCATAGTCCTCTGATTCTTCAGTACTGGACGTAAAGGCTATACTCTTCTTCTTCTCAGACCTTTCATTATAGCATATTCAAAGGTCTTAAGGGAGCTTACAAGTTCATCCACAGTCATAATACTTATGTCATGTTGTTGTACCCCAAAATTTTTTCTCTCATGTTTTCCAAGGTTTTCTCTTACATGGGTGGTCACAAACACTTGCCTAAAGAAAATGAAATTTTTTAATGATGTTTAGGTATCCTTCGATTGGCATGTCAGCAATATCCTTTGACTGGCAGATGAAAAAAAGAGTCTTCGATTGGCATGGCAGCAATATCCTTCGATTGGCATCTGGACAAGGAGTTTCGACTAGGCTTCTAAAGCCCTTCAACCAAGAATTGGCCCACCAGCTTCGATTGCGCGTTGATTCCCCTTCAAATAAGCCTTAGTCCAAGTTTCATTCAGGCGAGAACCATCTGCAAGCTCCTTTCGATCCACCAGCAGTGACCTCCTGCGTGCTTACTTTAATTCACAAAATAGTGGGTTCTTGAATGCCAGCTTCGTTCAAGGAAAAAAGTCCCCTCTTCATGCCTGCTTTCGTTTCAGAAGCACAAGATTGCCACATTATGAACACACAAATGGTGCCTTCGAAGGACATACATTTGGTCTGCTCGAAAGACACACATTTGTTGGAAACAAACTTGTTTTGCCTTTTGATGAGGTTTGGTTCAAGCTGCTTGCTGGGCAAGAGGTTATATGCCGCCAAACCCAAGCCTCATGCACCATTACATTCATGACAAAGGAGGCTTCGATTGGCCAGGAGGAAGTCCTCACTTGGGCTATTGAAATCAAGCAGCTAAGGCAAATAAATGACCCATTCGAAGAAGCATTCAAAGATTCATTCGAAGGACACATAGTGTTGTCTAAAAAGAAAAGGGGTGTGGTCAAAAGTTGGATCTAGTTGGTCAAAACAAAAGATAAATATTCAAGGAAGCTTTGACTGGACAAGATGAAGTCTTTCGTTTGGTTTAGTTAGGTAGTGTCAGCACCAGTCGAAGAACAAGGTAAATATGGACTCAATCGAAAGCCACGATGATGAGGCCTAGGGAAATTCAAAAGAAATTGAGGAGGCTTCTACAAAGCTTTCGATTGATAAAGAACTGAAGCAACCTTCAACAAGTCAGGGAGAGTTGATGTTTCGATTGGTTTGAGTTGAAAGAAAGCCATTCCAAGGAAGTAACACTAGGCCAATCGAAGAGCAATACTGGAGGGCATTCGAAGGAGCAAAAATGTCCAGGTTCATTTAAATTCAAAAAAGAGACAAGTTTCATGACTTTGGTAAAGTTACAAAACATCATTCATGGCTTTGAAAACACTTGTTTATGGATGTTTAAACCTTTGTTCCCTTGTCCCCTCCATTCCCTCTATATAAGCAGACCACATACATACGCACAAGGGGGACGAAAAAGAGGAGAGACCATATGTGTTGCATCACACACACATATTGCCTATCAAAAAGAACACTTACACCGCCACAAAAACATATCAAAATTCTAAATCATTACAAATACACAGATACTTTTCATTACAAAGACACTTTTCAAAATCACTTTCAAAAACATCTTCCACAAACACTTCTTTGAACTATTTTCAAAACCAACACTTTGTATGCATTCTTATAAAGACGAGAATCATTACAAAGACGTTTTTCAAAATATTTTCAAACCCACACCACAAGCACATTTTCAAACAAAAGTAAAGTGAACTATCAACAACTAAGAGCCCATAGATAACTACGGATGGAAAGGATGCTAACACCTTCCCTTTCCATAATCTACCCCCTTACTCAGAAAACTCTCGAAAATGTCTTTTTTTGTTCTTTTCACCCTTTCCTTAATTTTGATAAAAGAAAATTCGGTGGCGACTCTTGCTTACCGCAACATTTGCAAACACAAATGTAAAAACCAGTATATAACCGTCAGTTCTTCCACTGTATCACACATCTGATTCTTCAATGGCAATCACCTTCATGTCAAACCTCTTTGAAAGAGATCTGAGCATTTTTTGATCCGCTTATCCTCTAATATCTTTTCCCCCAGGTCTTTTGATTCATTAGCAATGTCTAGAACAACCATGTGAAAATCCTGAATACTTTCATCCTCCTTCATTTTCAAGCTCAAATTTAGTAGAGAGAAGTTGAAGTTTTGACATCTTTACCTTAGAATTTCCTTCATGAATCTTCCTTAAGGTCTCCCATGCAACTTTTGTATGTCTACAGTTCTTTATCAGTTTAAAGATATTTTTATCAACACCATTGAATATGACATTCAATGCTGAGCTGATAGTTCCTCAGCATCATTTCATTCCTCTTTAAGTTTCAGCACTTCAGTCACCTTTCCTTCTGCATCAGTAACGTTTGGTGGTTCTCATTCTTTGACAACATTTTTCCAGGCCTCATTGCCTAGAGATTTTATGAATATTTTCATACGGGGTTTCCAACTGTCATAGTTTATACCATCAAGAATACATATTTTAACCATAATTCCTCCATCCTTGCCCATTACACTAGAAAGTAACTTCCATGAATCTCACCCAGAGTCAGAGCAAGATGCCTGCTCTGATATCAATTGAAATTCTGGATATCAGATCCCAGATGTCCTATGAGATGTCGAGACACCAGATCCGACTTCTCACACAACAACAAGATGTATAGACAAACATAACAGTGTTGAAAGTAAATAACACATGATATGCTTACTCAGTTCAGAACAACTTTGCTACTCTGGGGGCTACCAAGCCAGGGACGAAATCAACTAGATAGTATCAATTTGCAGACCTTACAATAAACTTCCACTTTACAATCTACATACTTAATCACTATCCTTTGCATAACTTCTACCTAAGACACACCTAGGTATGGGTCCCTCCTCAAATCTCTCTTCAATTATACTTAGCAATTGAAGCAAACTCTAAACACACGTAGAGAACAAAAACCAACCGAAAGCTATACTTCCAAACCACGCAAGACTCAATGCTTAAAAGCTTATAAGAATTGACACATAATATGTTCAATGCTTAAAAGCTTATGAACATCTAAAAAGAGAACTTACAACCCAACAAAACAATCCTACTCTTCTATCAAGATGGTATTAGAGAGGATCATAAAATAAAGATTCTACAACCCTAAAAATACACACGTAAGTCCTACCTAATACTAGGTATACACCAGTCTATTTATAACTTTATTCTAGACTGCATTGAGCTTCAAAACAGCAGCAGTGAGGCTGCACAAATTCTGCAAAAAGTCCTCCATGAAAGTAGGTCTTCAATCATTAGTTTCCTAATAAATCTCCATATCTAGAAACTGAACAAATCTTTGAAAACCAATCATAGAATATGCTGATCAATCAATCTTGGACGCCACATAAGCTAAGTGAATATTTCTTGAATACTCAATAACTATAAATAAGCTAATTTACACTGTTAGCTTACTGCAGACGCGATGTCCTATCTCATTGTAGGGAAATCTTACTCAACATGTTGAAACAGAATGTTGAAACATTTTGTTCCACATGTTGCTGCTAAAATGGTTTTACCAAAATGTAAGCCAACTATAATTTCAGAGAAATAACAACATATAAAAGTCATTTAAAACAAGATTAAGGAAAGTCTTAAAGATTCATTGTTAACTAATTGAAGCTTTTACTCGTCAGAGTCATATTCCTTCAAGATTTTCCTCAAATTTCTCAGGGTTTTCCTCCTGCTCCTCTTCTTCATCGCCCATTACCTTTTTTTACTATTTCTACTTGCTCTAGCATATATATATATATATATATATATATATATATATATATATATATATATTGCTTCCACCTGCCATTGCATGCTCTATTCTCATTCCTTTTGTGGATAAAATGACTTATTCTGAGACCATTGAAGTTTCCGTTCAAATTCTTGACTGCATGACCAAATGGGGAGTTTCAATTTTAGATTCTTATTTCTAAATTACTCATGGATTCTTGTAGTGCAAGTAAGTCTATATGATAGGCCTCAATTATATTCCATTCACGAGTGAAATAAGTTCGTATGTTTCTATTGACATTTTCCAAACTCACTGATCCCTATTGGTTCCAGTGAGGTGCTGGGGTTGGTATCTTGCGGTTGTTGGTCCTAAAATGTCTTGTCTTGCAGTTACGTATGACAAACATAATCATCTTCCATTGGACTATCTAGGCGACACTGATAATAGTCAAAGAAATCAACTTTATATACCCCGTACAACCTAGTAATCAATCCCGAAAATGCAAGAGGAAGCTTTGATATAGAATGCACAATTATCCATATATTGTTAGAGATTATGCTGGCCACATCTATTTTCTGCTGAGTTAAAATGAACCATATAAACTTGTGTTGGCAGTATTCTAGAAGTGGTATGTTAAAAATTATAGTGTTGCAGAATTCTGCAGAGAAAACTACTTTTCGTCACTTTTTGTACTATACTTCTACTGGTGGATGACCATTGAAAAACTCTGTTTCTTTTTTTTTAATTCACCAAACACTTCTTACGCTTAATCTTAGCATTACAAAGCCTTTATATAGGCTTGAATGAAACTGATAGAGAATACAAATAGGTTGCTAATCAAGATGAGGACTCTTTGGTTCTCTCAATTTTAATGATACAACTCTACCATAAATCTAAATAAAGACAATCATTATAATGTGATGGTTACAATTCTCTCATAATGCTTCCTAAAGATAGTGGTGGTTACAACACATTAATTTTAACACTCCCCCTTAATGTGTTGCTCTTTAGCTCCCATTGCTTCTCTAAGTTGCTGAAATCTTCCTCTTGGTAGTGCTTTAGTAAAAATGTCTGCAAGCTGCTCTTGTGAATTGCAGAACACTAACTGCACATCACCATCTTCGATCACACTTCGAATGAAGTGGTGCTTTATATTAATATGTCTTGTTCGACTATGGAAAACTGGATTCTTTGCCATGGCTATTGCTGATTTACTGTCACAGTGAAGCAGCAGACTATCTTCTTGCTTTTCTCCGATATCTTCAAGTATTCTTCTCAACCACAATGATTGTTGTGTAGCCAAACCATCTGCCATATATTCTACTTCAGCTGAAGATTGCGCTACAGTATCTTGTTTCTTCTAACACCAAGAAATTACTCCTGAACCCAGGCTGAACACATAACCAGAAGTGTTTTTCATGTCATCAATACTTCCAGCCCAATCACTGTCACAGTATCCTTTAACTTCGAGTTTAAAATTCTTTTCAAACCTGATTCCATGTTCCATGGTTCCCATGACATACCTTAGAACTCTTTTTGCTGCTCCAAGGTGTAAGTGACTCGGTTTACTCATAAACCTTGAGAGTACATTAGCAGTAAATATTAAATCGGGTCTTGAAGCTAAAAGATAAAACAAGCTTCCAACCAAACTTCTATACATACTTGCATCTACTAATCTTCCACCATCTTCCTTCTTTAATTTTTCATTCACCAATAAAGGAATATTAACAGGTTTGCAGCCATTCGTGCCAAACTTTTTCAAAATATTTTCAGCATATCTCTTTTGACAAATAAAAACTCCATATTCATCTTGGTAAACCTCAATACCAAGAAAATGATGCAGCAAGCCAAGATCACTCATCTCATATTTTTTTCATCATTTCTATTTTAAAATTTTCAACCATTTTCTTGTTGTTACCCGTATACACCAAATCATCAACATAAAGGGCAACAAGAAGGATATCATCTTTACCTTGATGCTTCACATACAAGGTATGCTCACTTTGACTTCTTTCAAATCCTTGTTGAATGAAGTAGCTGTCAATTTCACTATACCATGCTCTCAGGGCTTGTTTCAACCCATATAGAGCTTTCTTCAACTTGTAAACTTTTTCCCCTTGGCCTTTAGTCACAAAGCCTTGAGGTTATTGCACATATACATCTTCTTTTAATTCTCCATTCAGGAAAGTTGACTTCACATCAAGTTGGTACAGGTTCCACCCTTTCTGAGCTGCTAATGCAATAACTGTTCGTACAGTATCCAATCTTGCAACTGGGCCAAAAGTTTCACTATAGTCAATTCCAGGCTGTTGTGCATAGCCTTTTACTACCAATCTATCCTTGGCTCTTTTAATTGACCCATCTAGATTATGCTTCAATTTGTACACCCACTTTACTCTAATAGCTTCTTTGTCATTTGGCTTTTCAACTAACTGCCATGTTTTGTTTTTCTCAATGGCATTTGTTTCTTCTTGCATCGCATTCCTCCAAGCATCTTCTTTGATTGCTTCATCAAAATTTTCTGGTTCCACAACACAATAGTTGCATCTTGCATAAATATCACTCAAGTCCTTCAATTTTGTTGGAGTTGAGCTGGGAGATGATGAACTTGAAATTTGTGAACTTGGAGAGGATGAGGAACTTGGTGTACATGGAGCTGGTTGCTCATTATCAGTTGTAGGGTTTTGTTGTTGTAATATGATTGCAGGGACTGTTTTCTCCTTCATTTTGTCTTCTTCCCAATTCCAAGAAGCGTTCTCATCAAATATAACATCCCGGCTAATGATCACCTTGTTTGTATTCAAGTTGTAAAGTCTATAGCCCTTTGACATGGAACTATAGCCAATAAAGACACATCTTTCACTTGTTTCTTCTAGCTTTGTCCTCTTTTGCTTAGGAATTTGAGCATAACAAACACACCCAAAGATTTTAAGATGGTTCACCGACGGTGTTCTTCCACTCCAGGCTTCAAATGGAGTCTTTTTCCACACAGCCTTTGTTGGACACCAGTTCATCAAATACACAGCAGTGTTAAAGGCCTCGGGCCAAAAGGTTTTAGGCAAACCTTTATCAAGTAGCATAGACTTCGCCATCTCTATCACGGTTTGGTTCTTTCTTTCAGATACACCATTTTGCTGAGGTGTATATCCAACAGTGAGCTGTCTTTCAACACCTTCATCTTCACAAAATTTATGAAATTCATTTGAGGTGTACTCCTTCCCTCGATCACTTCTCAGCATCTTTATAAATCTGCCACTTTGTTTTTCGATTAATGCTTTAAATTTCTTAAAGATTACAAACGCTTCAGATTTTTGTCTCATGAAATATACCCAAGTCATGCGAGTAAAGTCGTCAATAAACAAGATAAAGTACCTATTTTTTCCATGAGACAAAGTATTCATAGGGCCACACACATCTGTGTGTACAAGTTCCAACACTTGTTTAGCTCTCCATGCACCTTCCTTTGGAAATGGTTGCCAGTTGTGTTTGCCAAGCACACAACCTTCGCACACACCAGATTTTTCTTCGATTCTTGGCAACCCATACACCATCTTCTTTTGATAGAGTAACTTGAGGCTTTCGTAATTTAAATGCCCAAGTCTCATGTGCCATAAACACGAGTCATTCTCTTCTCTGGCCATCATGCTTACATTTTTCTCATAGTTAAAAGATAGTGGAAAGCTCTTGTTGCTAGTCATCTTCACAACGACAACACTTCTTCTTTCTGAGTCAAAAATTCTGCACTCGTTATTCTCAAAGTTTAGAGAATAGCCGTGCTCCAGAAGTTGTCCAATGCTAAGAAAATTTTCGTCTAATTCCGGTACATAGAGTGTGTCATGTATGACTTTGCTTCCTTGCTTTGTGGTGACTCCAATGCTTCCTTTCCCTTTCATTACGACATGTTCTCCATTGCCCAATTTAACTTTTGAGCCAAATGAAGAATCAATGTTTGTAAATGCTTCCTTCTGTCCGGTCATATGGTTGCTACAACCGCTGTCCAAATACCATACATTTTTACCTTCTTCATGCAATGATTTTTGACAAGCAAAAAATAAATTTCCTTCATCAGATTCTCCTTCTGCGTACGAAGCATGTTATTTATTTGCAAGACGATAATCCATTTGAAGGTGCCCGAATCTCTTGCAATTGTGGCATTGCGGTTTACCTTTGTTCCAACAATCCTTCTCGTCATGAGTACCGCTGTTACAAATTTTGCACCATTTGTTTGATGCTCCATTCCATCTTACTCCATTTGCGCTTCTTCCAGATCTTCCACGTGAGTTTCGACCTCTGCCTCTGCCTCTTCCAAATCTGCCACCTCTAGTTTGTATTTGAGGCTTATTTTCACCATTGTTGGGCTGAATGTTGAGTTTAGATTGAAAGGAAATCTCGATTGATTTTTCAGAATGTCGTAACATCCTTTGCTCGTAGGATCTCAAAGACCCCATCAACCCTTGAACAGTAAAGGTTGATAGATCCTTGTTTTCTTCTATTACCCCCGCCATTGGGTCAAATCTTGCTGTCAAACTGATCAGAATTTTGTCAACAATTCTGCAATCTTCTATCGTATCACCATGTGACTTCATCTGATTCACCAACTTGAAGAGTCTATTGAAGTATTCGTTCAGGCTCTCGTTCTCCTTCATCCTTTCATTTTCATAATCTCTCTTAAGAGATTGAAGCTTCACCGTTCTCACCTTTGAGTCTCCTTCGAACTCTTGTTGTAGGATACTCCAGGCTTCTTTCGATGTTTTAGCTCTCATAATCCTTGGGAAGATGGATAGAGAGACCCCTCTTTGAATCATCCCGAGAACTCCAACATCTGTGATCTTCTTCTTCTTCAATTCTTCAAGTTGTTGGCTTGATTCTTCAACCTTTTCTTTTGATTTTTTAGCCTCTGTTGGCGCCGGTTCTTCATAGCCATTTTTGACATACTCTAGAACATCCAAAGATGTGAATAGAGTCTCCATATTAACAGTCCAAAAATCATAGTTCTCTCCTTCAAATAGAGGAACTTTGACATGGCTGTAAGTTACAGAAGGGTTGTTTGTGGAAGCCATAACTGTTGTTATTTTTGCTGCAGCTGCAAGGATCTGCAGCTCTGATACCACTCTGTTGGCGGTATTCTAGAAGTGGTATGTTAAAAATTATAGTGTTGCAGAATTCTGCAGAGAAAACTACTTTTCGTCACTTTTTGTACTATACTTCTACTGGTGGATGACCATTGAAAAACTCTGCTTCTTTATTTTTAATTCACCAAACACTTCTTACGCTTAATCTTAGCATTACAAAGCCTTTATATAGGCTTGAATGAAACTGATAGAGAATACAAATAGATTGCTAATCAAGACGAGGACTCTTTGGTTCTCTCAATTTTAATGATACAACTCTACCATAAATCTAAATAAAGACAATCATTATAATGTGATGGTTACAATTCTCTCATAATGCTTCCTAAAGATAATGGTGGTAACAACACATTAATTTTAACACTCCCCCTTAATTTGTTTCTCTTTAACTCCCATTGCTTCTCTAAGTTGCTGAAATCTTCCTCTTGGTAGTGCTTTAGTAAAAATGTCTGCAAGTTGCTCTTGTGAATTGCAGAACACTAACTCCACATCACCATCTTCGATCACACTTCGAATGAAGTGGTGCTTTATGTTAATATGTCTTGTTCGACTGTGGAAAACTGGATTTTTTGCCATGGCTATTGCTGATTTATTGTCACAGTGAAACATCAGACTTTCTTCTTGCTTTTCTTTGATATCTTCAAGTATTCTTCTCAACCACAATGATTGTTGTGTAGCCAAACCAGCTGCCAAATATTCTACTTCAGCTGAAGATTACGCTACAGTATCTTGTTTCTTCGAACACCAAGAAATTACTCCTGAACCCAGGATAAACACATAACTGGAAGTGCTTTTCATGTCATCAACACTTCCAGCCCAATCACTGTCATAGTATCCTTTAACTTCGAGTTTAAAATTCTTTTCAAACCTGATTCCATGTTCCATGGTTCCCATGACATACCTTAGAACTCGTTTTGCTGCTCCAAGGTGTAAGTGACTCGGTTTACTCATAAACCTTGAGAGTAAACTAGAAGCAAACATTAAACTGGGCCTTGAAGCTGTAAGATAAAACAAGCTTCCAACCAAACTTCTATACATACTTGCATCTACTAATCTTCCACCATCTTCCTTCTTTAATTTTTCATTCACCAATAAAGGAATATCAACACGTTTGTAGCCATTCATGCCAAACTTTTTCAAAATATTTTCAGCATATCTCTTTTGACAAATAAAAACTCCATATTCATCTTGGTAAACCTCAATACCAAGAAAATGATGCAGCAAGCCAAGATCACTCATCTCATATTTTTTCATCATTTCTATTTTAAAATTTTCAACCATTTTCTTGTTGTTACCCGTATACACCAAATCGTCAACATAAATGGCAACAAGAAGGATATCATCTTTACCTTGATGCTTCACATACAAGGTATGCTCACTTTGACTTCTTTCAAATCCTTGTTGAATGAAGTAGCTGTCAATTTCACTATACCATGCCCTCGGGGCTTGTTTCAACCCATAGAGAGCTTTCTTCAACTTGTAAACTTTTTCCTCTTGGCCTTTAGTCACAAAGCCTTGAGGTTGCTGCACATATACCTCTTCTTTTAATTCTCTATTCAAGAAAGCTGACTTCACATCAAGTTGGTACAGGTTCCACCCTTTCTGAGCTGCTAATGCAATAACTGTTAGTATAATATCCAATCTTGCAACTGGGGCAAAAGTTTCACTATAGTCAATTCCAGGCTGTTGTGCATAGCCTTTTACTACCAATCTAGCCTTGGCTCTTTGAATTTACCCATCTGGATTATGCTTCAATTTGTACACCCACTTTACTCCAATAGCTTCTTTGTCATTTGGCTTTTCAACTAACTGCCATGTTTTGTTTTTCTCAATGGAATTTATTTCTTCTTGCATCGCATTCCTCCAAGCATCTTCTTTGATTGCTTCATCAAAATTTTCTGGTTCCACAACACAATAGTTGCATCTTGCATAAATATCACTCAAGTCCTTCAATTTTGTTGGAGTTGAGCTGGGAGATGATGAACTTGAAATTTGTAAACTTAGAGAGGATGAGGAACTTGGTGTACATGGAGCTGGTTGCTCATTATCAACTGTTGGGTTTTGTTGTTGTAATATGATTGCAGGGACTGTTTTCTCCTTTATTTTGTCTTCTTCCCAATTCCAATAAGCGTTCTCATCAAATACAACATCCCGGCTAATGATCACCTTGTTTGTATTCAAGTTGTAAAGTCTATAGCCCTTTGACATGGAACTATAGCCAATAAAGACACATCTTTCACTTGTTTCTTCTAGCTTTGTCCTCTTTTGTTTAGGAATTTGAGCATAGCAAACACACCCAAAGATTTTAAGATGGTTCACCGACGGTGTTCTTCCACTCCAGGCTTCGAATGGAGTCTTTTTCCATACAGCCTTTGTTGGACACCTGTTCATCAAATACACAGCAGTGTTAACGGCCTCGGGCCAAAAGGTTTTAGGCAAACCTTTCTCAAGTAGCATAGACTTCGCCATCTCCATCACGGTTTGGTTCTTTCTTTCAGATACACCATTTTGCTGAGGTGTATATCCAACAGTGAGCTGTCTTTCAACACCTTCATCTTCACAAAATTTATGAAATTCATTTGAGGTGTACTCCTTCCCTCGATCATTTCTCAGCATCTTTATATATCTGCCACTTTGTTTTTCGATTAATGCTTTAAATTTCTTAAAGATTACAAACGCTTCAGATTTTTGTCTCATGAAATATACCCAAGTCATGCGGGTAAAGTCGTCAATAAACAAGATAAAGTACCTATTTTTGCCATGAGACAAAGTATTCATAGGGCCACACACATCTGTGTGTACAAGTTCCAACACTTGTTTAGCTCTCCATGCACCTTCCTTTGGAAATGGTTGCCGGTGGTGTTTGCCAAGCACACAACCTTCACACACACCAGATTTTTCTTCGATTCTTGGCAACCCATACACCATCTTCTTTTGATAGAGTAACTTGAGGCTTTCGTAATTTAAATGCCCAAGTCTCCTGTTCCATAAACACTAGTCATTCTCTACTCTGGCCATCATGCTTACATTTTTCTCATAGTTAAAAGATAGTGGAAAGCTCCTGTTGCTAGTCATCTTCACAACGACAACACTTCTTCTTTCTGAGTAAAAAATTCTGCACTTGTTATTCTCAAATTTTAGAGAATAACCGTGCTCCAGAAGTTGTCCAATGCTAAGCAAATTTTCGTCTAATTTCGGTACATAGAGTGTGTCATTTATGGCTTTGCTTCCTTGATTTGTGGTGACTCCAATGCTTCCTTTCCCTTTCACTACGACATGTTCTCCACTGCCCAATTTAACTTTTGAGCCAAATGAAGAATCAATGTTTATAAATGCTTCCTTCTGTCCGGTCATATGGTTGCTACAGCCGCTGTCCAAATACCATACATTTTTACCTTCTTCATGCAATTCTTTTTGACAAGCAAAAAATAAATTTCCTTCATCAGATTCTCCTTCTGCGTACGAAGCATGTTATTGATTTTCAAGACGACAATCCTTTTGAAGGTGCCCGAATCTCTTGCAATTGTGGCATTGCGGTTTACCTTTGTTCCAACAATCCTTCTCGTCATGAGTACCGCTGTTACAAATTTTGCACCATTTGTTTGATGCTCCATTCAATCTTCCGCCATTTGTGCTTATTCCAGATCTTCAACGTGAGTTTCGACCTCTGCCTCTGCCTCTTCCAAATCTGCCACCTCTAGAAGACTCACCTCTAGTTTGTATTTGAGGCTTATTTTCACCATTGTTGGGCTGAATGTTGAGTTTAGATTGAAAGGCACTCTCGATTGATTTTTCAGAATGTCGTAACATCCTTTGCTCGTAGGATCTAAAAGACCCCATCAAGCCTTGAACAATCAAGGTTGATAGATCCTTGGTTTCTACTATTACCCCCACCATTGGGTCAAATCTTGATGTCAAACTGATCAGAATTTTGTCAACAATATTGCGATCTTCTATCGTATTACCATGTGACTTCATCTGATTCACCAACTCGGAGAGTTTGTTGAAGTATTCGTTCAGGCTCTCGTTCTCCTTCATCCTTTCATTTTCATAATCTCTCTTAAGAGATTGAAGCTTCACCATTCGCACCTTTGAGTCTCCTTGGAACTCTTGTTGTAGGATACTCCAGGCTTCTTTCGATGTTTTATCTCTCATAATCCTTGGGAAGATGGATAGAGAGACCCCTCTTTGAATCATCCCGAGAACTCCAGCATCTGTGATCTTCTTCTTCTTCTTCTTCTTCAATTCTTCAAGCCGTTGGCTTGATTCTTCAGCCTTTTCTTTTGATTTTTCAGTCTCTGTTGGCGCCGGTTCTTCATAGCCGTTTTTGACATACTCTAGAACATCCAAAGATGTGAATAGAGTCTCCATTTTAACAGTCCAAAAATTATAGTTCTCTCCTTCAAATAGAGGAACTTTGACATTGCTGTAAGTTACAGAAGGGTTGTTTGTGGAAGCCATAAGTGTTGTTATTTTTGCTGCAGCTGCAAGGATCTGCAGCTCTGATACCACTCTGTTGGCAGTATTCTAGAAGTGGTATGTTAAAAATTATAGTGTTGCAGAATTCTGCAGAGAAAACTATTTTTCGTCACTTTTTTGTACTATACTTCTACTGGTGTATGACCATTGAAAAACTTTTTTTTTTTAATTCACCAAACACTTCTTACGCTTAATCTTAGCATTACAAAGCCTTTATATAGGCTTGAATGAAACTGATAGAGAATACAAATAAGTTGCTAATCAAGATGAGGACTCTTTGGTTCTCTCAATTTTAATGATACAACTCTACCATAAATCTAAATAAAGACAATCATTATAATGTGATGGTTACAATTCTCTCATAATACTTCCTAAAGATAGTGGTGGTTACAACACATTAATTTTAACAACTTGCAAATGAGGTGTTTAATTTAGGAGTGACATTGTGCAAGAGAAAAATCAGCCACATTTGAACCTTTGTGGTAAGGTTAGACAACTAGATAAGTTTACTCGACCGAACTATTTCATAAACTTCATTTTCAATACAAATGTCACACGCATCTTCGAAATAATCATGAATAAATCTCTCCCTCATATGGGATTGTTCTCCCTCTTACCCATGATGTTCTTGAAATTACTGCCTGCTGGCTTGGTATTTTTGTTAAAGAAATGTTAGGATGACACAAAAACTTACAACTACACCGTATGTATATACGGTTTAATGCACTTTTGTTTTCGTTTTTTTCTTGCCTTGTTTCTTGTGTCAAAGTTAAAATGTTTTTAAAAACTTAAGGTGTATATATGGTATATGGGTTATTTGGTGTCAACATAGCACACCTCTTTTTATTATTAGGAGCGCATTATTTATCCAATCTCAATTATATTATATTCTTTATTGTTGAAATAGCTTAAATTAAACCACATTTGATATCATCATTGATAGTTAAAAACTAGTAGTCAATACTTCCGTCTCCAAACCATATCTCGTTTTTGTATAACACATAATTATTATCATAATATAGGAAAATAGATATTACAAACACTGCATCAATGACCATATTGTAGAAAGTACAAAACTATCACCATCCATCACAAAAGCACAACATGTATGTGCCTCTAAAACACACACTTTAATTTATTAGGTAATTTAAGTTTATGCAACTTACTTAGTACGAGCTAACACCATCTTGAGACGATTGTCTAGTGACGACTGAATCAAGTCCAGCAGAAGCCCCATTAACAAAGTTACATTGTTTTCTAATTTCACCTTGAGATCCAGTCAACACCCCAATATTACCCATTTTAATCATTGAGGCCTTAAAGTTTTGAAAGAAAAGAGTTTGATTGTTGTTGAAGCTATTGACAATGGCAATAGTGTCTGAGCCCGTTGTCGAAAACAACTCTTGGTCACTCTGAAACAAACCCTTTTGAACTTGAAGATTAGAGTAGTACTTCGAGTCGAATGTATCGGGAGTGGTTAAGTCCAAATCGGCGAGGGTGGTACCCGGTCCACCATTGGGACATAATGATTGCAATGTTTGCAAGTATGTTGTGTTGAGAGTTGGATCAGGATTTCCTGTACTACTGAAATTGTATAATCGATTGACGAAGAATTTGCATTGACCTCTACCGATCGTATGAGCACCTAAAAGTTCAGTGATAAGAGTTTGACGGAGTTCATATATAAAACACTATTTTGTGTAAGTTTATACCTGAGAGTGCAACAAGATCAGTAGTGTTGAGGCCTTGACGGGAAAAGAAGGATTTTAGTGTAGTAATGTTGGAAGCGGGGCCTGGAAGATTTGCATTAGCAAGTGATTGGTTTGCTGTTAAACTATCTCTTCTTCCTAGTGGAACTTTCCAATCAGGACCTTGAGCCTGTGAATTATAAGTTCATAGAAAAATATGAGAATCACAAGTAAAATAATAGAAGTGTATAAATCATTATCATATAAGATCTAAAATCTTGATCTGTCTTGAAAAAATACTAACAAAATAGATATGTGGGTCCAATTTTAGACCCCTAGATGTAAGTAGTATTGATTAGCATATACATCTAAAATAATGTTATTTTGAAAATTGAAAATCAATTAGTCATGTTAGAACAACTGTTATGAGGCGAAAAGAGAGTTCGTTTGGATACATTAAAAGAAAACAAGTAACTCTTACAGTGAAAAGAACAAAGTAACACATATATCCGACAAACAAGTTTCCATCAAAAGAAAATTCCAGCAAATAAATAATTGTACCTTTTTTAAAATGACAAGACTCTTTATGTCACTACCATGATAATAATAGAACAAAAGAATATATTTCAACCAAACTTTATTTCCAGTAACTATTCTCAAGTCTTGAGTGCATCTCAAGAGCTAGAACTCTAGAAATTTATTCATAGAACATACCAGAACAGATGAAATTTCAGCACTGAGGGCAAGAATATCAGCACAAGAAACTGTATTAGGACAAGCATTTTCCACCGCAGTTTTGATTCGATTCACAACATCTAAACCTCTTATTGAGTTGTTATTCGGAAAAGCTCCTTGTTCACTCACAATTGTGGAAGTATCATTCAACAAGATCGATGCATCACAACCCTTCATAAACAGATATATAAAATATATGAACTAAATATAGTAAGTTCAGTAAAATTACGCAATTATGTAAAAATACATACTTGAACAAAGCAATCATGAAAGTAAAGCCTGATGAGACTAGCAAGAATACGAGGATCCGTCTTGGAGACGTTCCTTAGAACTTCGCGTACAATGGAATGGACATTTGGACAAGAGGTTTTGTAGAAGGATGGATCAAGCTGTGCATCTGAAGAGAAAGGTAACCCTCCAAACACAACAACTAGACAACACAAAGCTGTGACTGTTAGATGGAGAGAGAAGTTCATTGTTGTTTCTTTAGTTTTCAACTATTGAAACTTGTGCTTCTGCTTATCACATATGGCATTATTTATTTATAAAGAGAAATGGCTTGTGAACGCAACGTGCATGCATTTATTTTTCTGCTTTAGTTGTTTAATTTAATAAATATTTTAGTCATGTTGATCTAACTAAAGAAATGATGTACAAATCGCTATCAAACGTAGGTATCGTGAGCAGGTACATGTTGATCGCCGGAAATATTTAAATTCAGTAATTAAGTGATGAATGCAATTGTAGGTTGGGATGTTCAAAACTAAATTGGTTCAATAGAAAACTGTGAAATCGAATCGAATTAAATTAAAATTGTAAAAAATCGTATTTAATTTGAATGTGTTTGAGTCATTTTTAAACAAAACCGCGTGGTTTGATTTGGTTTGCGATTTATATTTTACAAACTGAATCAAACAAAAAAAATGGTATTATGTTATAAAATTTATATATTTTTTTTAATTTTTTAGAGAAATTAACATGTGTTATGTGTATATTTTATCATACTTTGTATTATATTTATTTTAACTTACAAATCATAAAAAAATAAAATATTATTCATTTATAAATACTATTTTCACAAAATATATTTTATCGTAATTTTTGTATAATATTTATTTAAAAATGCAATTTTGTCTATATCATTCTTTAGATTTAGATAAAATTATAATACACAATTTTATGTATCAAATTATAAACTTATTTTGACAATTATAAATTTTTTTATGGTAATGTATGAACAATTAAACACAATTATATTTTCCTCTATATTTGTATGTATGGCTTAATAATTTTTATAAAAAAAAATCGAACCAACCGAACATACTAAACCGCATTAGTTTGATTTGGTTTGGTTCTGTTATGGACTGAGCCTGCACTTGCCCCAACTTCATACTAGGTCCAATCCAACTATGCTGCTCGAGTAGGCCTGTTGATCGAGCCTGCCCTCAACTATGTCGGGCAATAACCTCACTTGTCGGGAAAACACGGCTTCGTCGTACGGGGATAAGTTCATGAATCACGGGGAGGCTCGTCGCTGGCCAGGAGGACCTCGCGAGCATCCTCCACTCCTCTTGTCGACCAAGACAAGTCCCCCTGGACAACCCCACAGCTGGCAGAAAGGACCCACGACGAAACAAAGACGTCACGAACACTCTCCTCGTAGGGTTGACTCATCATACCTTGGATATCACGGAGTCTTCTTGGTCCCGAAAAGACCACATCCATATCCTCCTGACTATTCGGGAGAATTCATCCAGGTTGGGGACCATGTGTTGGCCCCCCTATGAACGTAGAACTTGGCAATCTCCGTTTTGGGCCTGCTTGCTCAGCCCAATGATGGGGATCTTGGCCCAGCACTGAGGGCTATAAATACCCTCTCTCTTGAGAGGGTCAGATATTCATTCTTTCATACTCACTCTCACACTTGCTCGCACTGCTCTGAACCTTACTTTGGCATCAGAGTGTCTTGCAGGTACCCCCTAACTCACTTTCAGTTGCTGCTCAACTCACAGCTTGTTGGCCTTGACGATCCACTCTGGTCGGGTACGATTAGTTGCATCGTCAATGGAAAACAAGCTTCCCTGTCTTTCATTAACCCGAGACTAAAGCAATTCTTCAAACTCTTTTGATTGTCATGGTTGACCCAACTGTCAACAACAACTTAGACGCCCATATCACCGACCCCAACAACAACGTCTTCGACAATATGGGCAACAATAACAACAACAACAGGAACGACGTCGACATGGCCGGTCTCATGCAGAATTACAGAGACAGTATGTCTGCCTCTTCCTTATAACGCTCTCGACCACACGAGGGAACCCATCCGCCCCAGAACTATAAGCCGAACATTTTCCAGGAGATTCCTGTCCCCGCAGTCACTGATGCCACGACCAGGGCTCTGTTCGCGGATATTAACCAGACGGATTATTTAGTCTTCTCGCAAGGTGATCGGCTAAGGATGCTCAAGAATTCTTGTCGAGCCCCCAGAAGAAACATAACACCTAACACTTCATCTCCTCATCAGAACAAAGACTGTCTTCAATCTCCCCTGCAGAGACACAGATGGGACAGGTCACAAAGCATCTCTCCTTGCCAGAATGGTCGACGCCCCGTGCTGGAGAGAACTATACCCGAGGCTACCGGGAGACGTAGCCTCACCCCCGCGCACAGGGAACAACGATCCCCTAAAAACAGAAATTGGGGCAACATAGAAGCGCATCCTCGACCAAGAGATCCTCTCCGAGGCCAAGGACATCGCAACGACTGCCACTAGAACCGGTCTCCTTCCCACTCCACCTACAGGAGTGACGAAGAAGACCCCCGCGGTCCCTTGTCACAAGAAATCATGGAGGCGCCCATTCCCAGGGGAATGGAGAAGTCTCCCCAACTGAAGGAATATGACGGCATTGTTGACCCCGTCGACCACATCGACAGATTCGAGGCAATGCTCCACTAACACAACATCGTGGGACCGATCAAGTGTCAGTTGTTTCCCATGACCTTGAGGAAAACTACGATGGACTGATATAAAAATCTGCCCCCAGGGTTGATCACCTCCTGGAGGAACCTGAAGAGTCAGTTCATCAGCTCCTTTACAGCGTCTCGTCGACACCCGAAGACTGAGGCCCCCCTTGAGGCTATCGTCCAAAGAAGCGACAAAACCCTCAGGGAATTTATCGATCGGTTCAACCGCAAGGCCATTCAGGTCCCGTGCACCGATCACATGAAGAGATATTTTCTTAAGAGAGGACTCCTCCAAGGCACAGAGTTCAGGAAGGCCGTCGGTATCGAACCACCCCGGACTTTCGATGCTCTCCTCGAAACGGCCAGGGCCTATATGGACTACGAGGAGAGGGAAGCGACCAATAGATCCCGCATCCCAAGGAATCGCGGATCGACCAACACACTATGACATCAGGACACAGGGCCTCCTCAGTGAACAAGCGAGAAGAGAATGGAGGATAAACCGCAGGATCCTCGCGAGCATAGGGGACCCGCAGGCCGATTCACCGAATACACTCTGCTGACCACTTCCCGTGAGTGCATCCTGGCGGAGTGCGCTAATACTGACTTCAAGGATGGCAGCGTTAAACGCCCTCGCTCTGCTCATGTAAAGCCCGGGGCTGACATGAGCAAATACTGTCAGTACCATCGAAGTCACGGGCACCTGAATGAAGACTGTGTCCATCTCAAAGATGTCATCGAAACCCTTATTAAGGGTGGCAGACTCGGGAAATATCAACACAATGACGCCACTCATCGAGATTCCTGCGAGACAAAAGAGGTTAAGGAGGACACCCAACCATCGGATGAGATGGCCCCCATCCAAATAGCTTTCTCCATTACGAGGCCGAAGGACTTCTACATCCCTGACAGATACGAGGAAGAACCTCTGTCCATGCATAACAGGTGGGAGAAATTCCCCTCCGCCATGGTTATAACTGGCGTGGGGTTTAACGGCATCTCCATAAACTCCGCAAAAAGAAAGCTCGACAAGTTGGTCGATGCAGCCCCGACTCAAGCGGTGACATTCGAGAAGGTCAAGGGAATATCAGAACCAATCACGTTCTACCTTGAAGAGTTGCCTGGAGGGGCCCCTAACTTGAGTATCCCTTTGTTGGCGAGGGCAAGAATGGATAATTTCAATGTCCATCAAATCTTAGTTGACGAGGGAAGTTCCGTCGATGTTATGTACAACCATCTGTTCTGAACTTTGCAGCTCGATGACACCCACCTTTCTCTATACGTGGGGTCTGACCTTCAAGGCTTCAATGGCTCGACATCCAAACTATGGGGGTATGTTTAACTTTTCGTCACCTTCGGGGAAGAAACCACATCCCAATAGATCAAGGTGCGATTTCTGGTCATCGACTGCCCGTCTTTCTACAGCTGCATCCTTGGAAGACCAACGCTGGCCGAGTTGACCATTGTGCCCTCTGTCGTCTATCTAAAAATGAAATTCTACACAAGGAGGGGACGCGTCGCCACCATCCACAACGACATCTAAGCTGCCCAATGATGTTTCAACGCAGCTTCTAAGGGATAAAGTACAGTCGACACCGGGGTGCGACCTGCCAAGAGAGCTGCTACTACTCAACCTGAACCTCAGTCTGTCAAGACAGAAGAACAAAGGGCTCCACCCAAGGTCGACTCCATCTTGCTCGACACCCGCTTCGACAAGGATGAGGCCCCCAACGGCGAACAGGAACTCCTCCGACCAATCCCGGACGGAGACTTCGAGTTCGTCCCCTTTGGTGAAGACCCTCAGAAAGGCGTGAAGATCGACACTAGACTCCTTGACTTGGTGAGGAAGCAGATCAAAGCTTGCTTGAGGGAGAACGCGGACCTGTTCGCATGAAGCATCACAGAGATGCTCGGACTCGACCCCGAGGTCTCCTGTCACCAATTGGCCATTGATCCAGTCACTAGGACAGTAGTATAACATAGACGTAGATAGTCTCCCGAGAAAGAAGAGGCTACTGAAAATGCTGTAAAAGACCTCCTAGAGGCTAATTTTATTCTCGAGGCTTGGTATTCAACCTGGATCTCAAATGTTGTACTTGTTAAGAAAAATAATGGAAAATTAAGAATGTGTGTTGACTATACTGATCTTAACCGAGCATGTACCAAAGACGCTTTTCCTTTATCTAATATTGACATGCTGGTCGACAATTGGCTGACTATAAAATTTTATCATTTATGGACGCCTAATCGGGCTATAACCAAATCCCAATGGCGATGAGCGACAAGCATTGCACTGCTTTGATGACCAGCTCGGGAAATTACTACTACAATGTAATGCCCTTCGGCCTGAAAAATGCAGGGGAAACGTGTTTACTGTGAAAATTGGTAAACAACCGCTGATCTTCCAAAAAATGTTATTTTGGTTACTTGCAGGATCGATCAGTTTGATCATAGGACATATGCTAAGTGTTTTTGGGGTTTGGTAAGAAGTTTTAACGTTGTTAATGAACAAGTTCGACTGGACACTAAGAGTAAAGGCTTGGATAGGTTAAATGGTAAGGATGAAGGCAAAAACATGGTAAAATACAAGTAAAGTACAGGATAAAGTAAATTTGCAGTAATTTAAAAGGCTGTAATGGTAAAGTTTGCAGAAAAATGTTAAATGGAAAGGAATGCAAAGAAATGTAAAGGCTTTGATTGCAATAAAGTATGGTGATTCAAACGTACATTCTTAATATTCTTTCTCTCACAGCGGGTACTTGAATAAAATTGAGTGACTTATACAATGAGTTGAACACACAAAATTCTACATAAAATTCCTATATTTATACTAGTAATAAGTAAATGTCGAGCAGTTGCTTCGTTCCAGGATGAGGACAAGTGTCCTCTGCATGCTCTTCGACCCTTATATTCATGCCACGTCGCTTTTCCCAACTGCCTTTCCCTCCTTTCTTCAGATTTAAATCCACTTGCTGCTGATACAAGAAATTTTCGGTCGAAAATTATCTTTAACTTTTAAAATTCTCTAACTGTTTTTTCCTTCTTAGCAAGGATGACTTCGACATAACTCCTTTCATAGGCTCTTCTGTCGAAGTGTCTTCAGCTTAGATTTCTTCAATCTATTTTTAGCCGACAAGATTAAGAAAGGTACTCTTTCTTCTCAAAGCGAATGCCTTATTTTGTTTTAATTCAATCTTTCGATATGTGGCTCACATTTGCTTATTTTTTTAGTTGTTAAGAGAACCACTTCCAAGCCAATTATCTAGAAAGTCACTGAAAGTTCAAAGGGAGGAGACCCTTCTATGAAACCCCCACTACAGGTAAATACTTTTCACCATCAATTTCTTTTTTAAAAAATCAACACTAATGTTGACGCTTTCGACTCCTTTCCTTTAGGGTACTAAGAAATCCACACCAAAAAAGAGAAAAGTCAAAGAAATTGAACTTTCTAGTGATGACGAAGAAACACCTCATATCCCTCCCAAGAAACAGAAGTTAAAAAATCCAGCTCCCATCCCTGAATCTAGCCCAAAAACTAAAATTAAGGTTACGGCCATCAGGTCTAGACCTGCTCCCATCATCATCCAAGAACCAACTGAACAGGAAATAGTTGCCAGGATGAATGATCCAAGTGAGAGCGACAATTCGAGTCCTGGTATTGAAGTTTCTCCAAAGGTAATAATCTCGACCATCGAAGACCATTCTTTGAATCATTTTGCAATAATTCTAACAACAATCTCTTAATCTTCAGGGTACTGCTGGTACTTCTAGACAGGCTCCCAAACCTGCAGAAGATTCCACCACCCTAATAAACAGCAAAGGAAATCCTACTTACAGGCCTTCTTCAGCAAAGGGATCTTTTTTAAGTTCAGCCAATGAAGTGAACCAAACTTCAGAACACCAAGTTGCAGCCACTGGGGAGAAAAATAATGATGTCCTTAGTGAGGAAGATCTTGATTTGCAACACGCTAATCTGAGAACTTCATCGGCTGCTGATGATGATCAGGGAGAAGAAGAAGAAGTTGCTAATGATGAAGTAGAAACAGAAATGGAAGGCACACAAAATGAAGAAGACCAAAACGAGGATAATTCATAGAAACCTATAGAGAGCAAGGACAATCCTGCAAATGTTGAAAGAGAAAACTCTACAGAAGAGGAAGGAAACTCTGCAAACGTCAAAAGTGCTAATGCTGATAATGTGGCTCATGCCACCAATTGAAAAGTTCATTCGACGGGATCCCACACTAAAAAATACTTGGCACCACTCAAAAGGAATAACCCTTTTGGCTATCCGAATGCCATTCTTGAAAGCAGAGAAACTTCCTCCGACCAAAGCCGTGATGCTTCGACTGCATCTGGTAAGTCTAAATTGGCTTCTCCCATTGAGAAAGCACTTCAAAAGGTTAAGGCTCAAATTTTCAAGAGGGATCTGATGTTGACCTTAAAGGGAGAACCCACTGCTGTAACACCCAATATTTAATTAATTATTTAATTAAATATTTTTGAATATTTTTTCGATTAAATTTTCGAAATTGTAAATTATCGATTTAAGTTGTTATGTGATTAGTTGATAAATTGGTTGATTTAAGTTGTAGAAATAATATTATTAATAATATTAGAATTATATAAGACTAATTTTTTTATGTGGGCTTATTTAATGGTTAGAGGTAGTAAAAGTGGGGGTGTTGAGATTAGGCCCAATGGAATTATTAAGAATAATAGAAATTAAATGTTAAGTTGAATAAGAAGGAATTAGGTTTTTGTCAAGTAGAAGAGATAATAAGGGTTTTGGAGATTTTGGAGAGCGAACGTAGAAGTGCAAAGTTGCAGAGAAGAAGAGGCAAAGGTTGGAAACTTTGGCAAGGCTAGGTTCGATCGGAGAATTATAGAGCAGTCTCCAATCCAAGGTAAGGGTGGGGTTCTGACCCTATAATTGGGTATATGATGAATTGTATATGGGATTGGGTTGTATGAAATTGACACTATCTATGATTTTCTATTGTGCAATATACAAAATCTTTGTTGGTTTATATACCTGATTGTTACAATACTGAGAATTGTTGTTTCTAGAAATTATTCATGATAAATATTGTTGGTATGTTGTTGTGTTTTGGATACTGTATTGGCGTTTGCAAGAGACTGGAAAAATTTGCGATGAAAACAGGTAAAATCTGCGTATGAGGCAAAGTGCGCCGAGGGGCACAAGACACATGCCGAACGGCTTGGTTAGAAGCAAGGGGGTGCCGATCGGCACCATACAGGAAGAGGAAGTGTGTCGAGTGGCAAACTTATCCATGCTGAGGGGCACATTTTCTTAATGGCTATATGTTTTATTAAGGGTGACTTTTGGAATTCTAATGTACATAAAACATCACGTCACTTTATTGTAGTGGGGCTTGTGCCTTCAAGCAAGTAATCACGTTTCTAGTATATATGATAATAATAATAATAATAATAATAATAATAATAATAATAATAATAATAATAATAATAATAATAATAATAATAATAATAATAATAATAATAATAATAATAATAATAATAATAATAATACACTAGTAATAATCTAGTATTATTAAGTATTATAATTTTTAGGAGTTTAAGTTAGAGATAAATAATTGAAGTAATTGATTAATTTAATTGTTTTCAATTCGGTTAAAGTTGTCAATAAAATTGATAGAGTTATCAATAGAGTTGATAGAGTTGTCAATAAAATTGATATAGTTATCAATAGAGTTGTTAGATTTTCCTGTAGAGTTATCAGTTTAATTAAAATAGCATAGTTAATTTTAGCAGAATTATCATATAGTTGTATTAATTTAGCAGTGTTGATAAAATAGCAATAATACTAGTAATTGGGATATATTAATAATAGAGACACTTTAGTAGCATTAAAATAGTAGAGTTGATATTTAATAAAGTTGACATTTAACAGAACTAATTAGTGGATACTTTAGCAACAGTAATAGAGAATTAATACAGCAGACTTAATTTAAGTAGTAGGTTAGTATATGTATACATAGTATCAATGGAATTATTTAGTTTAATAATTAATTCTTAGTAGCCATCCTTAAATAATTGAAATGTATATTAGTGGGTAATTAGTTTAATTAATTTAAGTAGTATATTGGCAGCAAAATAATAAGTAGTTCCAATGAATTAAGTCGCAGTAGCCATTATCTTAAGTGGATTATGATTATCATTTGTAAAGGAATTTAGTTACAAATCTTGTTAGTAGCTTGTCTTAATAATCTAGTTTATTTAAAATTATAGAGTCAGTATATGTTGAAATAACAGAATAATTAATAAGGTTTATCAGTAGACATAAATTCGTAGGACTTCATTACTAAAAGTATTGGTATACTTAAATTGTTGTGATATTGTTGTGGTTAATTATGAAGTTACAGGTGGTGAATTTTGTTGCATTGCCTCTAATTATTGGCAAGAATTGAGTTGTAGGCTTGTTGCTAAAGTTGAATTATTGTGTTGTTATGTTACCTCTATTTATTGGCAAAACCATGTTGTAGGCTTGTGGCCAGTGTTGAATTATTGTTGAGTTGTTGTCGAATTATTGTTGTTGTCGTTGTGTTGTTGCTGAATGGTTGTTGTTGTAATTGTGGTTGTGTTTCATTATGTTATCGCATACATAACATATCAAGTTGGGAGCTCATGCTCTGTAAGTTGGCCTGGATTGACAAAATATTAAGTTGAAGGCTTATGTCTTGTTGCTGCCTCTATTAATTGGCAGATTATTAAGTTGAGAGTTTTGCTCCGTTGGTACTACATGCATGTGCATGGTAAAGAGTCACATTCCATATTGCATATTCGAGTTGTTGTGTTGATAAATTGTCGTTATATTTTGTTGATGTTTTGTTGTGATTGATGTTGTTTAAAGCTGTGAAGTGGTGATTTTGCATGAACTGATTCTAATATATTATTCATCATACATCTGATTATATTGTTAGATATCTCATCCCTTTAATTTGAATGTTACCCCGATGTTGGTAACGTGCAGGTAATCCAAAGTGAAGGCAGTTTACCTTCAGTAGTTCGAGTCGGTGTCATTGCTCTGATACATAACACTCGGGGGGATGAACGCTTGTTATTTTATTGTTGTTATTATTTCAGTTGATTGAACTTTAAGTTGTTGTTCGCTAAATACTTGTTATTTGAAGTTATTTCAGATGGACAAAGATGATATATTCTTTTAAGTTGAATATTTGATTCCGCTGCGTAGTTATGAAAGTTGTTGTTTTTAAAAGATTAAATTATGTTGTCGTTGGTTCATCCAAGCTTAATGTGTTATGTATCTTTAATGAATGTCGTTGTTTTAAGTTGAAATTGTAGCATCCTGATTTAGTTATTGAAATTTTATAACTCTAGTTTTTATAATAATTATCGAGTAGAATTAGGGTGTTACATTAGTGGTATAAGAGCAAGTCGATCAGTCCGACCAAGTTATCGAGTCGTAGTTTTGTTTAACAGTCGAGTATTGTTAATTTGAATTCTAACTGTTATTTGTGTTGTGATCAGAAGTTTGAGATGGCTGGAAGGAATGATGCCGCACTTGTTGCTGCTTTAGAGGCAATGGCACATGCTATGGAGAATCAGCCGAACACTGACGGAAATGCTGGATCTCGTAGTTTGGCAACTTTCCAGAGGGAGAATCTGCCTACCTTCAAGGGTAAGTATGATCCTGACGGAGCGTTGGATTGGTTAGAAGAGATTGAGAGAATATTTTGTGTGATCGACTGCACTCTAACGCAAAAGGTTCGTTATGGCACTCATATGCTAGCAGTCAAGGCTGATGACTGGTGGCTAGAGACTTGTCAGACATTGGAAGCTACAGGTGAGAATGTCACTTGGGTTGTGTTCCGTAGGGAATTTCTGAGGAAGTATTTCCATGAAGACATTCGTGGTAAGAAGGAAATTGAGTTTCTTGAGCTGAAGCAAGGGAGTATGCCGGTTATAGAATATGCTGCAAAGTTTGCTGAGTTGGCTAAGTTTTACCCACACTATAACAAGGAAAATGGTGAGTTTTCAAAGTGCATCAAGTTTGAGAATGGGTTGCGTCCAGAGATCAAGAAGGCAGTTGGATACCAGAAGATTCGTGTTTTTGCTGATTTGATTGATAGTTGCAGAATTTATAAAGAGGATAATAATGCTCACTATAAGATTATCAATGAGAAGAGGGGTAAGCACCAACAGAACCGTGGTAAGCCTTATGATGCCCCAACTAGTAAAGGTAAACAAAAAGTTTCTCAGGGTCAAAGGACTAGTGGGGGTGATGCTCCTTCTAGTGTTGTATGCTTCAAATGTGGAAAACCTAGTCATAAGAGAAATGTGTGTACTGCTGAGGTGAATAGGTGTTTTTTGTTGTGGTAAGACTGGACATGCTATATCTGAGTGCAAGCATAAATAAATGGTGTTTCAATTATGGTGAAGAAGGACACATTGGTAGTCAGTGTCAGAAACCAAAGAAGGCACAAACCAGTGGAAAAGTGTTAGCATTGGATGAGACTCATACAACTAATAAGGACATACTCATCAGAGGTACATGTTTCATTAATAGTACTCCTTTAATTACTATTATTGATACCGATGATACTCATTACTTTATTGCTGCTGATTATGTTGAAAGATTAGGTCTTATGTTCTCTTCTATGAATGGAGAGATGGTCGTCGGGATTCCGGCTAAGGGATCAGTGACTACTTCTCTTGTGTGTTTAAAGTGTCCTTTGCTGATCTTCGACAAAGACTTTGTTGTTGATTTGGTTTGTTTGCCGTTAAGTCGGCTGGATGTGATATTAGGTATGAATTGGTTAGAACATAACTATATTCATATTAACTGTTACAACAAGTCAGTGAGGTTTTCTACTCCTGAAGAATAGGAAGCTAGTCTGTTGTCTGCTAGACAGTTGTGACAGTTGATGCAAGAAGAGGCTCTGATGTTCTCGTTGATGGCGTCGTTATCTGTCGAGAATCGAACTATAGTTGAGGAATTTCAAGTGGTGCCTGAATTTCCTGAAGTTTTCCTTTATGAAATTCCTGATGTACCGCCAGATAGGGAAGTCGAATTTTCCATTGATCTTGTTCCTGGTACCAGAACTGTTTCTATGGCACCATACAGGATGTCTGCGTCTGAATTGTTAGAACTAAAGAAGCAATTAGAAGAGTTACTTGAGAAAAAATTTATAAGACCAAGTGTATCGCCGTGGGGAGCTCCAATGTTACTAGTAAAGAAGAAAGATGGAAGCATGAGACTTTGTGTTGATTATAGACAATTGAATAAAGTGACGATTAAGAACAAGTATCTGCTTCCAAGAATAGATGATTTGATGGATCAATTGGTGGGTGCTCGAGTGTTTAGTAAGATTGATTTGAGGTCAGGTTATCATCAGATTAAAGTGAAGGATGAAGATATTCAGAAGACGACTTTCAAAACATATTGTGATACGGTGGGAGAACTGACTTGAGGTTTTGCGTTTGTATTCACACTTGTTCGGTTTAGCAAGAGTCGCCACCGACTTTTTATTTTATCCTAAAGGAAAGGTTAAAAAGCACAGGAAAAACCTTTGAGATGTTTTCGTGGGTTCGGGGGGGGTAGATTATGAAAAGGGAAGGTTCTAGCACCCTTTTCATCCATGGTTATCCATGGGCTCTTAGTTACTTGTTTTAGATCACTTTCCTTTGCTTTTCAATTGTTTGAAATGGTGCTTTGTGTGTGTGTGGTTTTGAAAATGTTTTGAAAAATATGCCTTGTCTAGGCAACCATTGTAACAATTCTTTACTCGAATGTTTTACAAAGGTGTTTGTCTTTTTGAAAAGATGTTTCAATGTTTTTGAAAGTTGTGTTATGGAGTGTGTTTTGAAAGTAGGCAAGTGTGTTTTGCAAGTTTGATCAAGTAACTAAGAGTTGTCTACCCTATTTTACTCAAAGGTCTTTCTCATGTTTTAACCCTTTTAACAGTGTTGTTTCACCATTGTATTTGGTGAACAACCTTGTGTTAGGATGTTAACGGGACGGGCGCGGGTCATCGTATAGACCATGAATGCAATAGTGTCAAGTGTCTTTGGCATTTTTTCTTGAGGGACTATGATCATTTTGCTTAGGCAACAAGATTGCATCATCGAGGGACTATAATCATTTGATTTGTTTTATTTTGCCAAAGAACTCAACATGCAAACATGGCCCATTTTTGAAGGCAACAAGTGGAGGAATCCTAGGGGTGCGAGTGTGAATTGTGTATTGATTTTCATGCATTTGTCTTGTATTAGGTTATCTAGCGGTTGATTTTGAATCTTCGCATACAAACCCTAATTACTATACAGTATATAGAAAGTGATAAATTGCGGGAATTTAAAGTCTAAGCTATTACAAATAAGTATCCGAGAATGGGGGTACAAATATTTACAAATGGGGATGAGTCTTATCAGGATAGTAGTGTCCAAATATTATTTACAACCAAATCGAATCGCATTCTCAATGTAAAAGTATAGCAAAGTATAAGAATCAAAGAGAAATAAAAGTATTATGCAATGTATGTGATTATTTACAAAAAATGTTAACCTAATGTATTTATTAAGTATTATTTTTTTTTTTTGTGTTTTTTGTTCATTATATATAAACAAAAGTTTTTTAAAGAAAAGAAAATTTTAACTTAATAAAAAAATCTATTGTTTACATATATTGTTAATGTTATTTAGGAATTTTTATAAAAAAGTGATTTTCTAAACAAAAAGTTTTAAAGCCCAAAATATATTATTTTTATTTAAAAGGAAATAGGAAATAGTTTAAAAAAGAAATAAAAAGAAGAGTATTAGTTTGTATATACATAAAAAAGGTTAAATGGGCCTTAAAAAAATGCTTGCCCCAAACAACAAAACTAGCAGATTCAAAAAAGGGGGGGTGTATGCGCCAGGATTCAGTTGGGCTTAGTAGTTTAATGGGGCAGAGGCCCAAATGCGTTTCACAAGTTTTTTGTTTAGGGTTTGCAATGTTTGTTTCAAAATAGGGTTTCAGCTTCTTGAACGGCGCCGCTTCTCTATCTTCTTCTTCGTTCTCTTCCTCGCTCAAACCATGGCTTCTGACTTCCCTTTCCATGCCTGGCTACTGGACGCCACCTCCATTTCCCCTCTCTCCATGATTGTACCAAGTGGTGACAAGAAAAGGTATGGTTTCTGTCTTCAAATACATTTTAGGTTTTGAATATCCGCGCATGTTTTTAGCTTTTTCATATCCTGATCTTTTGTGTTATTATTTGTGTTCGTGTGAGGTGTTAAAAAAGAAAAGGGAGGAGTTACTACCTTTGTTGGCTTTTGGAGAAGAGGCGGAGAAATGGACAGGAGGCGTCTCCGGTGGCCGGAGGCGTGGGACTAATGATGCTAGCTTTGTGGCCTTCCTGGTATTTGGTATCTTTAACCTTGTTTAATGATGATAGTTGCAATCTGAAAACCCTAGGATAGCTTCTTTTCCTCTTTTGATTGCTTGCCTCAGTGTTGCTTTCTTCTGAGTTTTTGTGCTTCTGAGTTGCTTTCTGGCTTTTTTCAATGATGATTATTCTGAGATTGTTTGCTTATTGTTGTTCTGATAACTTGATGATGATAACTCTGAGATTGCTTTTCCTCTCTCTTTTGGCTTTGATTCTGAGTTGGCTTTTTATCAATGATGATAATATTGAATCTGAGATGCTTTTGATATGCTTATTTGTTTGACCCTGTGATGATGGATTGCAATAGTTGATGCTTGGATTTTGAAATGAAGGAAGGCCTATGTTTGAAAAAAGGTTTGTTTGAGTTTGGTTATTTGATTTAGGCAAGCTGAAGGCTTTAACAGGTTTACAGGCAAGCTTGAATGCTGTATAGTTTTTGACAGACTTTGAGGCTGGTTTGTTCAAGTTTACTGTGTTTTGAGGCTTGTATGTTGCAGGATGTGTTAGGCTTTTTGGCTTGTGTTCTTAACACAGTTTTGAAAGGCTTGTATGTTTGAAACAGGTTTGGGGATTTGCTTTTGGCCTTTGTAACTGGTATTATGCAAGCTTGAATGTTTTAACAGGTTTGTGAGTTTACTTGGGCAAGCTTAGAGGTTTGCTTCTGGTTTGAGGCAGGCTGTGACAAGCTTTGGCTTGAAGGCTTGAAGTAGGTTACTGAGTTTGTTTAAGACAGGTTTTCTGTGCTTTTAGGCTTGAAGCAGTTTGAGGCTTGTGGTATATTTTTTCTATGTGGTGTTCTGCCTCCTTTTGAACTGTTCTGATACTCTTTGTTTTATATCTCTTTGTCTTAAGCCTTCCCACTGTAAGAACCTTCTACTTCTCTCTCTCTCTCTCTCTCTTTCTCTCTCCACAGAAAAAGCATTTTTTATTGCTTAAACTGTACTTATTTTCTGAAAAAGTGTTGGTTGGGAAATGATGAAAAAGGTTTTATAAGTTTGCTTGCATTTTGGTTTTGCTCTGCATATCTCTTATCCTCCAGATTTTCTGCATTGCTTTTGCTAGCTTGTAGGCAGCTTTTGACAGCTTCTTTGACAAATTGTTGACATCTTAGTTTGCCTTTCTTTTGACAATTTGGTTTGCCTTTTCAAGTAGCTTGTTTGTTCAATTTGAGCTTTGCAACTTGTTTGTTTCAGTTTGAACTTTGCAACTTGTTTTGGCATATTCAGTAGCTTGTCCCTTTGGTTGACAGTTTGAATTTATGCAGCTTTGTGCATTTTGTTTAACATGCTGCCTTGTATTTAATTCATATGCTTGCAAACATATTTTCTTTCCCTCTTTGTGAACCAAGAGTCTTCTTGTGATTTGCAGAGAGGGCGAACAAACTGATTCCGGCCAACACTTTTAATGATGAGTTTTTTTTTGATTAACTGTCTGAAAAATACCTTTTTAATTCATCTGTACTGACTTCTTCCTTTTTTGTCTTTGCAGGTAAATATCAGTCGAGCAAAGGATACAATAGTAGAAGATGAAGACTTCAAGAGATTTAGGATATAATTTCAATTTATTTTTAATCATTGTAATAAATGTCATTGTAACACTGTAAATAAATTTACTGTATTAAATAAACATTTGTAACAACAATTGAAAATGAATAAAGATCCTTTGTCAGTTAATCTCTTTTAATTCTTCTGCAATTGCTTATTTAATTATTTAAATTTCTTGAGTCATAATAATTGGAAATTATCCCAATAATCTTAACTTAGAAATTATAAATAATCAATAAACACCGTAGTCTTGCAACTTCGCATTAACTAACAATACGCCTGGCATTCCAAATAACCAATAGCATTGCACAGTCAAACAAACCAAATGTCCATACATCTTTCATTTCACTGATTAAACCAACACTTCAAACTCTCAATCAGAAGCCTCGACCCATATCCCAGATGTTTAGACTTTGAGAAATAAACAGAAATCTTGAACAAACGTCAAAACCATGTGACAGTCAATTAAGACATTGTGGATTCAAATGCGCGTGAAAACCCTAATTCTGGATTTACTGTCAGAGAAACGTCCGCCTGATCAAAACCTGAGCCAAACTCAACCAAACCCTAGCAATTTGCTTGAACTGATTCAAAAGTTAATGGAAACCCTAATTTTGTCTGACTGATGAGAAAAGTCTGTTTGACCGATTCTTAAGCCAATCTGAAAAATCAGGAAAAGCCCAAAGCTGTGATTTCTTGTGAAAAAGAGAGAGAGAAAATTTTGGGGTACAACACACATTATGGACACTATGAGTATACAGTGATGCCTTTCGGTGTTACTAATGCACCGAGAGTATTCATGGAGTATATGAACCGTATCTTTCATGCTTCTTTGGATCGATTTATAGTGGTGTTCATTGATGACATTTTGATTTACTCTAAATCGGAAGAAGAGCATGCAACACACTTAAGAATAATATTGCAAGTTTTAAAAGAGAAGAAGTTGTATGCAAAGTTGTCTAAGTGTGAATTTTAGTTGAAGGAGATTAGTTTTCTTGGTCATGTGATCTCAGGAAGTGGCATTATTGTAGATCCATCTAAAGTAGATGTTGTGTTGTAGTGGGAAACTCTAAAATCGGCTACTGATATTAAAAGATTTTTGGGATTAACTGGTTATTATAGAAGGTTTATCGAAGGTTTTTCTAAGTTGTCACTTTCGTTAACTACGTTTATTTGTAAAGGTAGAGCTTTTGTGTGGGATGTTCAGTGCGAAGAAATATTTACAGAATTGAAGAAGAGATTGACGTTGGCTCCGATTTTGACATTACCTAATCCAAGAGAAACTTTTATGGTATATTGTGATGCTTACAAGATGGGTTTAGGAGGTGTGTTTATGCAGAATGAAAAGGTAGTTGCTTATGCGTCAAGGAAGTTGAGAACTCATAAAAAGAATTATCCTACGCATGATTTAGAGCTTGCTACAGTTGTTTTTGTGTTGGAGATTTGGAGGCATTTTCTTTATGGTTCCAGATTTGAAGTATTTAGAGACCATAAGAGTTTAAAATATTTATTTGATAAGAAGGAATTAAATATGAGACAACGAAGATGGTTGGAGTTGTTAAAGGATTATGATTTCAGGTTGAATTATCATCCAGGAAAAGCGAATATGGTGGCTGATGCGTTAAGTCGAAAGACTTTACATATGTCAATAATGACGGTTAAAGAGTTAGAATTAATTGAACAGTTCAGAGATATGAGCTTAGTTTGTGAAGTGACACCACAGAGTGTTATGTTGGGAATGTTGAAAATTAATAATGAAGTTCTGGACAGTATCAAAGAAGCTCAGAAGTTAGACGTGAAACTGGTAGATTCGATGGTTGGGATCGATCAGTATGAGAATAGTGATTTTAAGTTAGATGCGTAAGGTGTGTTGATATTTCTTAATTGAATTTGTATTCTCGATGATGTGGAGATAAAGAAAGTAATTCTCGAGGAAAGTCATAGAAGAAAGTTAAGCATTCATCCAGAAGCTACAAAAATGTATCAAGATTTGAAGAATTTGTTTTGGTGGTCTGGAATGAAGAGTGATGTGGCTCGGTTTGTGTATACATGTTTAACTTTTCAGAAGTTGAAGTTTGAACATCAGAAGCCTGCAGGGTTGATGCAACCGTTAGAAGTTCCAGAATGGAAATGTGATAGCATTTCAATAGACTTTGTGACGTGGTTACCTAATAGTTCAAGAGGACATGATTCTATTTGGGTGATTGTTGATAGGCTTACAAAGTCGGCTCATTTTATTCCTATTAACATCAGATTTCCAATGTCGAAGCTGGCAGAGATTTATACTAGTGTAATTGTGAAGCTGCATGGTGTTCCTTTGTGCATTGTGTCAAATAGAGATCCGAGGTTTACTTCATATTTTTGGAAGATTTTGCAAGAGGCGTTGGGTTCTAAGTTGAGGTTGAGTTCGACGTATCATCCTTAGACGGATGGTCAGGCGGAGAGGACTATTCAGTCGTTGGAAGATTTATTGAGAGCATGTGTTCTTGAGCAGGGAGGTTCGTGGGATACTTATCTTCTGTTGATAGAGTTCACTTATAATAAAAGTTACCATTCTAGTATTGGAATGGCATCTTTTGAAGCGATGTATGGTCGAAGATGTAGAACTCCTTTATGTTGGCATGAGTCTGGAGAAAGTGTAGTGCTTGGACCTGAAATTGCTCGAGAGACTACCGAGAAGGTGAAGTTGATTCGAGAAAATATGAAAGCTTCCCAAAGTAGGCATATGAGTTATCATGACAAGCGAAGGAAAGATTTAGAATTTCAAGAAGGTGACCATGTGTTTCTGAGATTTACACCTGTGACTGGTGTTGGGAGAGCATTGAAGTCTAAGAAGCTCACTTCTCATTTTATTGGTCCGTATCAGATTTCAGACAGAGTTGGGAATGTTGCCTATAGAGTGGCTTTACCGCCTAATCTTTCAAATTTGCATGATGTGTTTCATGTGTCACAACTCCGAAAGTATATTTCAGATCCATCTCACGTAATTCATATGGATGATATTCAAGTACGAGATAATCTTACTGTGGAGGCGATGCCTGTACGGATCGCGGATCGTGAAATGAAGACTCTGAGAGGAAAGGAGATTGCTTTGGTTAAAGTAGTTTGGTTAGGAGCTTCCAGAGAAAGTATGACGTGAGAATTGGAGAGCAAGATGCGAGAATCCTATCCTGAGTTGTTCGAATCAGGTAAATTTTCGAGGACGAAAATATTCTAAGTGGGGGAGAGTTGTAACGCCCAATATTTAATTAATTATTTAATTAAATATTTTCAAATATTTTTCAGATTAAAGTTTTGAAGTTGTGAATTATCGATTTAAGATGTTATGTGGTTAATTGATAAATTTGTTGATTTAAGTTGTTGAAATAATATTATTAATAATATTAGAATTATATAAGACTAACTTTTTTATGTGGGCTTATTTAATGGTTAGAGGTAGTAAAAGTGGGGGTGTTGAGATTAGGCCCAATGGAATTATTAAGAATAATATAAATTATATGTTAAGTTGAATAAGAAGGAATTATGTTTTTGTCAAGTAGAAGAGAGAATAAGGGTTTTAGAGATTTTGGAGAGCGAATGTAGAAGTGCAAAGTTGCAGAGAAGAGGATAAGAGGCAAAGGTTGGAAACTTTAGCAAGGCTAGGTTCGATCGGAGAATTATAGAGCGGTCTCTAATCCAAGGTAAGGATGGGGTTCTGACCCTATAATTGGGTATATGATGAATTGTATGTGGGATTAGGTTGTATGAAATTTCCACTGTTTGTGATTTTCTGTTGTGCAATATACAGAATCTTTGTTGGTTTGCATACCTGATTGTTACAATACTGAGAATTGTTATTTCTAGAAATTATTCATCATGAATAATATTGGTATGTTGTTCTGTTTTGGATATTGCATTGGTGTCTGCAAGAGACTGAGAAAAATTTGCGTTTAAAATAGGTAAAATCTGCGTATGAGGCAAACTGCACCGAGGGGCACAAGACACATGCTGAACGACTTGGTTGGAAGCAAGGGGGTGCCGATCGGCACCATACAAGAAGAGGGAGTGTGTCGAGTGGCACACTTATCCATGCGGAGGGGCACATTTTCTTAATGGTCATATGTTTTATTAAGGGTGACTTTTGGAATCCTAATGTACATACAACATCACGTCACGTTACTGTAGCGTGACTTGTGCCTTCAAGCTAGTAATCACGTTTCTAGTATATATGATAATAATAATACAATAGTAATAATCTAGTATTATTAAGTATTCTAATTTTTAGGAGTTTAAGTTAGAGATAAATAGTTGAAGTAATTGATTAATTTAATTGTTTTCAATTCGGTTAAAGTTGTCAATAGAGTTGATAGAGTTATCAATAGAGTTGTCAATAGAGTTGATATAGTTATCAATAGAGTTGTTAGAGTTGCCGATAGAGTTATCAATTTAATTAAAATATCAGAGTTAATTTTAGCAGAATTATCATATAGTAGTATTAATTTAGCAGTGTTGATAAAATAACAATAATATTAGTAATTGAGATATATTAATAATAGAGACACTTTAGTAGCACTAAAATAGTAGAGTTAATATTTAATAGAGTTGATATTTAACCGATCCAATTAATGGATACTTTAGCAACAATAATAGAGAATTAATATAGCAGACTTAATTTAAGTAGTACGTTAGTATATGTATATATAGTATCAATGAAATTATTTGGTTTAATAATTAATTCTTAGTAGCCATCTTTAAATAATTGAAATGTATATTAGTAGGGTAATTAGTTTAATTAATTTAAGTAGTATATTGGCAGCAGAATAATAAGTAGTTCCAATGAATTAAGTAGCAGTAGCCATTATCTTAAGTGGATTATGATTATCATTTGTAAAGGAATTTAGTTATAAGTCTTGTTAATAGCTTGTCTTAATAATCTAGTTCATTTAAAATTATAGAGTCAGTATGTGTTAAAATAATAAAATAATTAAATAAAGTTTATCAGTAGACGTAAATTAGTAGGACTTCATTTCTAATAGTCTTGGTATACTTAAGTTATTGCGATATTGTTGTGGTTAATTATGAAGTTGTAAGTGGTGAATTTTGTTGCATTGCCTCTAATTACTGGCAATAATTAATTTGTAGGCTTGTTGCTAAAGTTTAATTGTTGTGTTATTATGTTGCCTCTATTTATTGGCAAGACCATGTTGTAGGCTTGTGGCCAGTGTTGATTTGTTGTTGAGTTGCTGTGGAATTATTGTTGTTGTTGTTGTGTTGTTCTTGTTGTGTTGTTGCTGAATGGTTGTTGCTGTAGTAGTGGTTATGCTTCATCATGTTGTCGCATATATAGCATATCAAGTTGGGAGCTCATGCTCTGTAAGTTAGCCTGGATTGACAAAATATTAAGTTGAAGGCTTATGCCTTGTTGCTGCCTCTATTAATTGGAAGATTATTAAGTTGGGAGTTTTACTCTGTTGGTACCACATACATGTGTATTGTGATAAGTCGCATTCCACGTTGCATATTCGAGTTGTTGTGTTGATAAATTATCGTTATATTTTGTTGAAGTTTTATTGTGATTGATGTTGTTTAAAGCTGTGAAGTGGTGATTTTGCATGAATTGATTCTAATATATTATTCATCATACGTCTGATTATATTGTTAGATATCTCACACCTTATGTTTGAATGTTACCCCGATGTTGGTAACGTGCAGGTAATTCAGAATGAAGGCGGTTTACCTTTAGCAGTTCGAGTCGGTGTCATTGCTCTAACACGTAACACTCGGGGGGATGAACGCTTGTTGTTTTATTGTTGTTATTATTTCAGTTGATTGGACTTTAAGTTGTTGTTCGTTAAATACTTGTTATTTGAAGTTGTTTTAGATGGACGAAGATGATATATTCTTTTAAGTTGAATATTTGATTCCGCTGCGTAGTTATGAAAGTTGTTGTTTTTAAAAGATTAAATTATATTGTCATTGGTTGATCCAAGCTTAATGTGTTATGTATCTGTAATGAATGTCGTTGTTTTAAGTTGAAATTGTAGCATCTTGATTTAGTTGTTGAATTTTTATAACTCAGATTTTTATAATAATTGTCGGGTAGAATTGGGGTGTTACAACTGCCCCTTTCTTTCAAAAAAAGTAATCTTAAAGCTATCGATCTCCTTGTTGTTTCTCCTGAAATATTTAGCATCATATTAGACCTGACTTCGATCGTAGATCAATCTTCTGCTGACTACACTTGTCGAAGGACTCTCAACCTCGAAATTGAAGAGGTAAATGGCCATGTTTATGCTGCCTGGGTTGCTGTTGCTGAATCAGCTTTGAGGTTAAATGAGCTATCGAAAGAAAAAGAAGCCAAGCAAAAAGAGGTCGAGAAGATCGACCAGAGTACTGCTAGCATGAAAGCTCAAATCAAAGAACTGAAGACCAAGATTGCTGCGAATGACAAACGTAGAGAAGACTTCTTGCCAGTAATGACTCTGAGAGCCAAGAGGAGCTTAACAGTGGACTGAAGTATGCTGAACAAGCCCAAGCCTTAGATGCAAAGATTGAAGCTCTCCATCAGTCGAGGGCTTTGTGTGAAAGGCGCTTAGAACTTTAGAAGATCAAATACCTCCAGATTAAGGCTACTCTTCCATTTAGATTAGACTTCACTTTTGTACAACCATGCTTATGTAACGAATATTTGAACCCTCGGAATGGGTATATGTGGTGATTTTGAGCCATTTTGGCCAACTTAATGAATTTTCCATTTTGGCTATATACTTCGACTGAGAACAATTGCTGATTATTTTAACTTCTTGAAGTACAGGTCTATATTTTTTCAAATATTTACCGTTTACTCTCAAGAGTCTTTTATCTTCACTTAGTTCTTCGATCTCATAGGCACCACCAGAAAATACTTGGACAATCTTAAAAGGTCCTTCTCATTTAGGAGACAATTTTCCCATGCTCTTACCTATTCGAACCATTGGGAGAATTACCTTCCACACCAAATCTTCAGGCAAGAATGTCTTAGATTTTACTCTCTTATTATAAGATTTTTCCACTCTTTTCTTTTGTATCCATAAGAGGTCGAAAGCTCTCAGTCTTTCTTCGTCCAAATCAACCAGTTCATCTAGCATCATATTCCAATAAGATTCAGAAGGAATATCTTGATGTCTCTGAATTCTTGTTAACTGCAGACAGATTTCTAATGGCAACACTGCGTCATGACCATAGGTTAATTGAAATGGTGTCGTATTGGTAGCTTCTTTAGGAGAAGTTCGATAGGCCCATAAGATTTGGTCCAACATATTATGCCAATTCTTTGGATTTTTTCCTACATGCTTTTTTATTAAGCCAATCACTACCTTATTTTCCGCTTCGACTTGGCCATTAGCTTGCGCATAATAATGTGTAGATGTTAACAACTTGAACCCCATTTCTGTAGCAAATTCTTGTATTTTTCAACCAGTAAATACTGATCCTTGATCAATTGTTTTTGTCTCAGGGATTCCAAACCTATATATAATGTTCTTTTGATTAAATTCAATGACATCTTCTTGGTCTACATTGACTAAAGGAATTGCTTCAATCCATTTAGTAAAGTAGTCAATACCCACCAATATATATTTTTGGCTTTTAGATGATGTTGGTCGAATCTCTCCAATAAGATCCAAAGCCCATCCCCCCAAAAGGCCAAGGTTTCACAATTGAGTGAAGTTCACTTGCAGGTACATGCTGGATCCCTGTATGTACTTGACATTCTTGGCAGCCTTTTGCAAACTCAACATAATATTTCAACATAGTAGGCCAATATAATCCTTCTCGAAACAACAACCATTTCATTTTATGGCCTACTTGATGTGCTCCACATGCTCCAGCATGTGTAGTCGAAAGGGCTATGTATGCCTTTGTTTCACTTAGGCATTTTAGTAGTACTCCTTCAGGCATATTCTTGAATAACTCATTTCCCATTAGAATATAACTCAACGCCCTATACTTTGTCTTTCATTCTGTCGAAGTTGTTGGACTTTGCAAATAATCTACTAAAGGATTTCTCCAATCTTGCTCTGTTAGACCGTCTATGAACGAAATCTCGAAGTTTTCTTGGTCAGCGTACCCCAACTTTGTTGTTTCTAAATCTGTTGGAGACAACTTGGTTGATACTACCCTTCCTCTAACTTCGATCTCTTGTCGCAATTTTTATTTTGAAATTTTATACCCAGATGCATCTGTGCTAAGTCATTAGCCACTTGATTTTCTAATCTTGGTATATGTCGAATATTGACCCCTTCGAATTTTTTCAACAAGAGATTGGCTATTACAAAAATACATGATCATATTTTCTCTTATACATTTGTATTCTTTTGTAACTTGCCTTATGACTAACTCTGAGTCTCCCATTATTTCGACTCGAGTTGCCCCCAATTCCAACAATATTTCAAGGTCAACAATTAAAGCTTCATACTCAGCCTCATTATTCGAACAATAACCTTCGATCTTGTACTTGAATTTTGTTGGAATTTTATTTGGAGAAATAATTAGAACTCCCACCCCAGTTCCATCTTTATGACTGGAACCGTCGAAGTATAACTTCCAGGGTTCAATCTCCAAGTAATTTAAGGATTCTTCATTTATCAAGTGGTCGACTATGAAGTCTGCTACCACTTGTCCTTTTACAGCCTTGAGAGGCATAAAGGTTAGTGAATATTTAGTTAATGCAAGTGCCCATTTGCCAATTCGACTGTGCAAGATGGGTTTCAACAACATATTTTTTGAAAACATCGAAATGAGACGAAACATAAACATCATCTGGTTTAATATATTGCTTGAGTTTTGTACATGAGAAGTAAATACATAAACATAGTTTTTCAACTTCACTATATCTAGTTTTTGCATCATTTAAAACCATACCGAGGTAGTAGATGGGCCTTTCGACACCATTCTCATCCTATTGATCCAACATGTTCCCTAAAGTTCTATCAGATGCAACTATGTACAATCTCATACTCTTATTTCTACAAGGAGGCACCAGAATAGGTGGCTTGGTGAGTTATCCTTTGATTTTGTCGAAGGCCTCTTGTTGTTCTTTCCCCCATTCGAATCCTCCTTGGTTGAGTCGAAGTAAGGGTGAGAAGGCTTGCATTTTTCCACTTAAGTTGGATATAAATATCCTCAAGAAATTTATCTTTCCAAGTAGAGATTGCAATTCCTTCTTGTCTGTTGGTTCTTTTGCCTCAAAAATGGCCTTGGTCTTGTTCTGGTTTATTTCGATTACTTTTTTATGGACCACAAAGCCTAATAAGTCCCTTGCCTTTACGCAGAAAGCGCACTTTAGAGGATTCATCTTTAGACCATAGCTTCTCATCCTTTCAAAGGATTGTCGAAGATGGTCTATGTGATTCTTCCCTGAAACAGATTTGACAACAATATCATCAATATAAATCTGCATGAATGTTTTAATAAAGTCATGGATGATAGAATTCATGGCTCTTTAATATGTTGTCCCTACATTTTTTAGGCCAAAAGGAATTACTATCCATTCATAAGTTCCTAAAGCCCAGGACATCGAAATGTTGTTTTTGACACATCTACTTCAGCAATGAAAATCTAATTGTACCCAAAGTATCCATCAAGCATACTCATGTACTCGAAGCCAGCGGCAGAATCAACAAGTATTTTCGCCACAGGCGTTGGATATTCATCCTTGGTGTTGCAACATTTTGATCTCTAAAATCAATGCACACCCTTAATGTACCATTTTTCTTTATATAAGGTACTATATTTGCAATCCATTCGACATAACTAGTTGTTCAGATGAACTTTCATTTTAGTAGTCTTTCGAATCCCGTCTTGATCTTTGACAAGATCTCCGGTGCAAAATGCCTTATAGTTTTCTTGACAGGCTTTTTCCCAGGCTTTATTGGTAGTTGAAGCTCCACCAATCCTTTGTCAAGACAAGGCATTTTGTCATAATCCCATGTAGAGCAGTCTTTAAACTCCTTCAGCAATTGGATTACTTTGACTGTAAGCTCTAGATCTATCTTTGCACTGATATATGTTGGTCTTTTCACCATTCCTTCGCCCAAGTCTATATCTTCAAGAGGATCTTGCGCTAGCATTTTAATATTTCTTGCCAGCGGATCCTTCTCGAAACCCAAAGGCTTATCATCGTAGATGGCATCAAGCCTCTGGCCTTGCACTTCCTCCTCTCTTTAGTCAGGTGGTTCTGGGTCGAAATCTTTCCCAGGGCCTTCTAGAAGTGGCACTTGCTCATTGGCTTTGACAACCATATACTTCACTTTAGCCTCTAAGCCCGCTATCATTCTGTTTTCGGCCACCTATGCCAAAATCCTCTATAATGCTTGTGACTCAGTCATGGTCATTGATATCACTTCCCCAGTCTGTTGGTTGTATATCATCAATCCCTCCGAAATCAATGTTTGACAAATCTTCCCTATCCCATTGGAATCCACGATCTGAGTGTAGGTATAGGGAGCAGAAAGCGTTGGGTGTTGGCGCTAAGTCAAAGTCTGGAGGATTACATGGCCCTATGTGGGCCAAATTTCCGTCGAAGCTTGCTCTGGAAACATTGTTGACTTCGACCATATAGTAACTCTGGTCAGCTTCAATGTTTTCTACTATGCCGTCTGGGTGCCAAATCGTAACACGCTGATTCATGGACTATGGCACTGCTCCTATGTCATGGATCCACTCCCTGCCTAGGAGAAAATTGTAGTTGGGTTTTGCTGAGATGACCATAAATATTATTGGTCGAACTATGGCCCCCACTTTGAGGTCTAATTGGATCACTCCCATGGTGGTCCTAATTCCACCTTCACAGTTTGATAAAACCATTGAGAGATTATGTTAACTGTGGCCGCACAATCAATCAAGACTTTGTTGTTGGTCGCCTCCCCTATTTTTTCCCTTATTAATAAGGGTTTGAGGTGATTCCTCATTGCCTCAGTGGGACGCTCGAAAAAAGCAATTTTCTCTTCTACACATCCATTGTTCATAACATAGTAGCATACTGGCCTATGCTTGGCCATTTCTTTTTCGACCTCCCACTCAGTCTCTTCGACTTCGACCTGTTGGTCGTATTCTCTGGGCAGCACAGACACCACATTACCATGATGTCTAATGTAGCATCAGACCCAGAATTAGAGTCTTCCTCCGATTCATATTTTTCAGGCCATACCAGCCTAATAACAATTGGCTTTTTCTCCAAAGGAATTCTTGGTTTAGCCTTTCCTTTTCTTTCTGGCACATTAGTGCTTGTTTCTGGTTGGGGCTTTTCTACAGCCTCTCTTTCGGCCTTTCACCGTCTCTGATACCTTCTCCATTGGGAGCGGGTCATAGGGTTCTTTTCTTTGTAATTATTTGACACGTGAGCAACCCTGTTTGTTGTTGTTGACTGAAATTCCTTTATGTAGGCCAAAGAGGATCCTCTTGGCGTGTCGAACATTTGCCATTTTCCCTTGTTGGGCCTTTTTTTATTTGCTGTCTTCAACCATGTGTCCACAGGGACATTTTTTGGAGGCTTGAAGGTTGATGGCCTACTCACCTGGTTTACTGGCCCCTTTTGGTATCCCCTTCTAGGGTCGTACCTTACTTCAGGATCCATGTTAGGATGGGAAATGTTGCCCCATTTTTTCTTTTCTACAGGCACACCTTGTATGTGCTCAACAACTTTTTTGTCGAAGATAGAACTACATCATGGACACAACATAACTTCTAACTTCTTTTTCTGGCATCTGTGTAGAAATTCTGCTAAATTTTCATTTTCCTTAGGAAATGTAAGCTTGTTGATTTCCTATTGTCTGATGCTGTCTTCTGAATTTGCAGCTTTAGGTTAAGACACTTCAACCATATTGATGGATGAAGGTTCAGCATAATGGGCACCTGCCTACAATGGGTTTGCATCGATCTTCATGGGAGGCTTGTCAGCAAACTTGAGTCTACCGTCTTTTATTGCGCCTCGAACGAGATCCCTGAAAAGAAAACATTGTGAGGTTTTATAGCCCAAAAAATTATGATATTTACAAAAACCTCTCTTTTTCCTTTGATCTAAAGGATACATTTTTTCCCCTGGGGGCACTATCATCTAGCCATATTTAACTAACAAGTCAAATATTTCGTCACATTTTATGATGTCGAAACTATATGTTTTCTTTGGGAACCTATCACTCCTCATTTCATATTCATTAGGATTCTTCCCATTTGAGGGTGTTAACAGTTTGCAAGAATATGGTGGCCCTTGTTTTAATTCTGCTAGATTGACCTCGCTCTCTTCTACAGTTATAGGGTCACTATATGTCTCTGGATTGTCATCATCCATTTTAACATATGCTACCCTTTCTCTTCGACGATTTTTATTCGCCTTAGCTTTTTCAGCCTTAAGGCGTTCTACCTGTTGAACTCTATCGGCCAATTGGGCCATATCTCTCAGGTATTGGGTATCTAATTTCTTCCTAATGGAATAATATATACCCCCTACAGCTATTTCTACCAACTCATGTTCAGGAACTTGTGTAAAGCATCTGGCTTTGAGAAGTCGAAATCTGTTCAGATACTCATCAATTGGCTCAGTGAATCTCCTCTTCACACTAGCCAGTTCTTTCAAACTTATTTTGATATGTCCCATATATAATTGTTCATGGAATAATCTTTCCAACTGATTCCAATTGTGAATCGAATTGGCTGGGAGTGTGGTAAACCAAGTGAAGGCATTTTTGGTTAAGAAACTTGGGAAATACTTAATCCCAAGATTCTCATTATTTGAGATTTCCCCAGCCTCTATCAAATACCTTACCACATGTTCGACAGTGAACTCTGTCGTATCCCCTGAAAAATTGGTGAACTTTGGAACTTTCCACCTAGGAGGTAAATCTTATTTCAAGATATAATCTGGCAATGGAGACGTAAAGTTTGGCCTATGAAAGCTAATGTTCACTCCATTCTGTGCCATGATTCTTTCGACCATGACTGTCAAGTTATTATCTGCTGCATGGTTGTGGTGTCGAACCTGATGTATTACATCATCAGCATTTTGGTTTCTATTTACCACAACTATACCTTGTTCAACAACTCTTGGGATTTGTGGGGCAACTTTGGGTACTTCGACCCTAGGTTGTTCGACCTCCACTCTATGGTTCATCCCATCTGGATGTGGATTCTGGTTAATGGTTATGTCATCCTCTAAGACTACACCTTAATTTACTCTTATCAGCTCTCTTTGGGGGTCTCGAATAGGTTGAGGAAGCCCAAAAAATTTGGCCATGCGCGTCATTTGCACTTCCATTTGCTGGTTTGACTGGGTGGTATTTTGTATCAGAGGGTTAAGTATTGTACTCAAGGTTTGTGTTAACATCTGCACCATGTCATGGTTACTCTCATCCATTTGTTGCCTCAAAATTGCTGCAGAAGCATTTGTGAGGCTTGGAATTATATGGGATGTCCCTCCTAAGAGTTGGTTTCTACCTAGATTTGTCATACCAGTTTTAGATCCCTACAATGGCAAAGATGCACTCACCAAAGGTTCTGAAAATATGGATGAGGCATTCATAAGGCTTGCCATTTTAATAGTTGGCATGACATAGGGTTGATCTCGAACCATCCCGAATGTCAAAAATCCTGGAGGAACATAAGGTCAAACTCCCAGATTTCCCCTTGGTGGGGGTGTTCCTGGTGGACCCCTAGGACCTACATAAGAAAGTATTGGTCCTGTTTGTGTAACTGTCAATGCTGGTGTTGAACCAACCGTTGATGGCACAGGTTCACTAACTGTTGGTATAACTGCCATTCCCGCGTGAATTGGTGGAGGTATTTCTCCACTACATGGATGATTAGAATTAGCCATTCTCCTATTTCTTCTCCTAGGTATATACTCTTTGGTGGTTGATTTACCACTTCTCAATAACATACAACACTTTTGAGAGAAAGGAAATTACGTAAAGCACTTATATAAAAACTATTTTTATCAAAGTTTGTAAAAAAAATAGAAAACTTAGCAACGTCCCACTGGGCGTGCCAATTTATTTACCGTGAAAGTTAGTAAACAACCGCTGATCTTCCAAAAAAGGTTATTTTGGTTTCTTGCAGGATCGATCATTTTGATCCTAGGACATATGCTAAGTGTTTTTGGGGTTTGGTAAGAAGTTTTAACGTTGTTAATGAACAAGTTCGACTAGACACTAAGAGTAAAGGTTCAAATAGGTTAAATGGCAAGGATGAAGGCAAAAACTTGGTAAAATGCAAGTAAAGTACATGATAAAGTAAATTTGCAGTAATTTAAAAGGCTGTAATGGTAAAGTTTGCAGAAAAATGTTAAATGGCAAGGAATGTAAAGAAGTGTAAAGGCTTTGATTGCAATAAAGTATGGTGATTCAAATGTACATTCTCAATATTCTTTCTCTCATAGCGGGTACTAGAATAAAATTGAGTGACTTGTACGATGAGTTGAACACACCAAATTCTACACAAAATTCCTATATTTATACTAGTAATAAGTAACTGTCGAGCAATTGCTTCGTTCCAGGATGAGGACAAGTGTCCTCTACATGCTCTTCGACCCCTATCTTCATGCCACATCTCTTTTCCCAACTTCCAAACGAACTTCCTTTCCCTCCTTTCTTCAGATTCAAATCCACTTGCTGCTGATACAAGAACTTTTCTGTCGAAAATTGTCTTTAACTTAGAAAATTCTCTAAGTATTTTTTCCTTCTTAGCAAGGATGAATTCAACACAACTCCTTTCATAGGATCTTTTATTGATGTGTCTTCAGCTTAGATATCTTCAATCTATTTTTAGCCAATAAGGCCAATATATGTGAGTGTCGAATTTAGGAGCTAACACAATGTACCAGCGAATGATGAATAGAGTCTTCCGCAACGAGATCGGTGATATGCTCGAGGTATACATGACGACATGATCATCAAATCTCAAACAGATACCGACCATTTTGCCCACCTTAAAAAGGTCTTTGCCCAAGTGAGAAAATGCAAAATGAGATTCAACCCTAAGAAATGCACCTTCGGGGTTAAGGCGAGAAAATTCCTCGGTTTTTATCTGATGGAACAGGGGATTGAGGCCAACCCTGACAAGTGTCAGGCATTCTCCGAGCTCCCTACACCTAGCTCAAAGAAATCCATACAAGTACTGAACGACGTGCTTACCTCGCTCTCCCGATTCGTGGCGAAATCTGTGCAACACGCTCTTCCATTTTTCAAACTTCTGCGCAAAGAGGCAGGCTTCGAGTGGACCGAAGAATACGAACAAGCCCTCCTCCATCTCAAGCAAATCCTTTCGCAACTTCCCGTGATGTCGCAACCAGAGGACGAGGAAACCCTGTTCCTTTACCTGGTCGTCTCCGCCGAGGCCGTAAGCGCGGCCCTCGTTTGCGAGACTCCAGATGGGAAAAAGCCAGTGTATTTCAAGAGAAAAGCACTTCAAGGGCCTTGGGTCAGGTATCAACAGATTGAGAAGATGGACTTGGACCTCGTTAATGCAATGAAAAGGCTTAGGCATTACTTCCTGGCACACACAATCATCATAGGAACAGAACAACCCATAAGACAAATCCTATGTCGACCAGACATGGCAGGCCGAATGCTAAAATGGTCCTTGGAGATCTCAGAGTTTGACATATAGTACAAGAGCAGGAAGGCCCTCAAGGCCCAAGCACTGGCTGACTTCATCGTAGAGATGACCGCTCACGAACCCCCATAAGGAAGAACACAAGTGGACCATTTTTGTGGGTGGTGCTTCCAGCTCGATAGGGAGAGGAGCAGGAATCCTCCTCAAGAATGAGGAAGACGTCCTGATCGAACACTCCCTCACTCTATCTTTCCTAACATTGAACAATCAGGCTGAATATGATGCCCTACTCATAGGATTAAGACTGGCCGAGGATTTGGGTTCCCGAGAGATACAAATTTTCATTGACTCCCAACTTGTCGCATCTCAGGTTCAAGGGGGATACCAGGCTAAGAACAAAAGCCTCATTGAATATTTAAACTTGGTCATAGAACATATGAAGAAGTTTGACCGAGCATAGATCACGCACGTGCCCCGCGAACAGAACACGCAGATCGACATACTTTCAAAGCTCGTGAGCACAAATAAGAAAGGTGGGAACAAATTCGTCGTCCAAGAATCCATCTCTCGCCCGTGCATTGAAAAGTCCACTATGTCACCCGAGGTAAATGCCATTGGGGACAACTCATGTTGGATGACCCCAACGTTCAACTTTCTGACAATGGGGAACTTCCCATGGACCAAAGAGAGGCAGCCGCGACCAAACGCTGACCATGTCCATACGTGGTACTCGAACAAAAACTTTACCGTCGAGGATTATCCATCCCGCTCCTAAAATGTGTCGAAGAATCCACAATCCTCGAGATACTACGAGAAATCCACGAGGGAATCAACGCCCAACACATGGGCAGAAGATCCCTATCATGAAAGGCATTGCGAGCAGGCTACTACTGGTCGACCATGCAGAAAGACTCCAAGGAGCATGTCAAGAAATGTGACAAGTTTCAGAGGCACGCGGACATGTACCTTGCGCCCCCACACAAGCTCAACACACTATCCTCCCCGTGGTTGTTTTCCTGGTGGGGAATCAAAATCCTCAGACCTTTCGTGCAAGGGACGTATCAAAACAAATTCCTGATCGTGGCCCTCGACTATTTCACGAAATGGATAAAAGTCAAAGCTCTGGAAAAAAATCACTTCACAAAATATCCTCTGTTTCTACAAGAGAAACGTGTTTGCCTGATTTGGTATACCACAAGCGCTCTTCACTGACAACGGGACCTAATTCACCGATCAAGGTTTCCAAAACTTTGTCATAAAACTTGGCACCAAGCAGCACTTCACCTCAGTCGAACACCTCCAAACTAATGGGCAAGCCAAAGCCACGAATAGAGTCATCCTATGAGGAATCAAGTGCAGATTGGGCAAGGAAAAATGGGGTGGGTCGAAGAACTAGATAGCATCCTATTGGAATATAGAACGACGCCCCACTCGACAACGGGCGAGACCCCATTCCGGCTAACCTTTGGCACCGAGGCTGTCACCCCCGTAGAAATCTTGGAACCATCCATACAAACTGAGCCCCCCCTAGACGAGGAACTAAATGATGAGGCCCTAAGAAAAGAGTTCGATCTAGTCGAGGAAATCCGTTCAGGAGCAGCTCTTTGCAAGGACACATTGAAACAACAGATAGCATTTATCCATGACAACAAAGTCATAAAGTGTGAATTCCAACTCGACAATCTAGTCTTATAGAGAAATCAGAAAGATTCTCGTGAAGGGAAGTTGGTTACAAATTGGGAAGGACCGTACCACATCCACGGAGCTACGGACACCAGGGCATACTACCTCGAACATTTAAATGGAGAACCACTACCTCGACCATGGAATGCTACGAAACTGAAACAATATTACAGCTAAGTCCTTATCCTACTACAGGCATTATCAGTCGACCAGTCCTCTCCAACCAACGACGGGAAGAGCTTGACCATGTAGGCATGTTAAGGTACGAAAATGGCCTCCAAACATCAACGCCAGTTGGTTGTGGTTCATTTCTTAAATATATCCTTAGCCTGACATGGACACCTCAATCGAGCTCTGCTGTCGAAGTACCCAACAGGCAGAACACCAAGCTCATAATGGGAATTTCACGCCATGAGCTTAAGATCTCGATCACGATCTTGAGCTCGTTCCGAGGATCCCTACTCCACCCCCTCGACACATCCCAACATGTGTCGTCCACAACCAAGGTCGAGCATAAATCTCCATTCATGAAAATCACAAATTTTCACAAAATGAACAAGTAAAAAACAACAACGACCAGATAGCTAGCGAACATCAACAAAAAAATAAAGGCATGACAACAAAGTAGAAACATTTATAAATTTCAATCACGGAGGGCGATGTTGTCTGAATATTACAACAAAAACATTAACACAAGCCTCGAATACAAACAACCAAAATATCATAAATACTAATCACTCCGAGGAGTTCTCACTTCGACCTCCACCTCGGGGGAATCAGGAGGGGGGAAAAACCCGACCATCAATGACTTGGGACAATACCCCAACACCATCAGTGTTAAGCCTCAGATTCAGCACGAACAATTGGGTCAGTGCAGTCTCAAAGTCGTCGCTCAAAGCGTCGATGCAATCCGACCCGAGGATCTAGATTCGGGCAATTAGCTCTGCCCGGGAATGCAAGTCAGTGACTCCTTCAGGTTCTCTGTCCATAGGAAACATTGAAGCCTTTAAATCGGTGACCTCCTTTTCCAACCGTTCCCTCATGAGCAACAGGGAATCCCTTTCCTCATAAGCTTTGGCAGTTTTTTCCTTCTCCCTCATTAACTCGTTGGTCGGCACTCGAAACTTCTCCTTCTCCACTCGAGGGAACTTTTTAGCTTTTGTGTCTTTTCCTGAAGAGTCTCCTTAATGTACCCCAAAATTTTCCCTCCCTTTTCTTCAAAGATATTTCTCACAAAGGTTCTCAAATGCTAAAGGATGCTCAAGAGTTGATCATATAAACTCACCTCTTAAGCACTGAGTCCACAATTAGGGTTTAGGTTTTCTCATAGAAAATTGGAATTATAATGCCCTAAGTGACTTTCATGGTTCATTATATGTCTCCAAGAATTCTCATACAAAGTTTCAAGTCTTGCATCACAAAAAAGGTCAACTGTGGTCAACATACAGTCAAACTTCAAGATTTTTTGCCAACATCAACATTTTTAAGTTATATTCATCATTTGATCAAGGGTTTATCATAAGTCTTCAAGAAAAGCAGTCAAATCATCAAAGGGGCAAAATTGTCAAAATTAGGGTTTTGATTGAGAATGATTGATCATTGACTTTTAACCTAGTAGATGACCTAATGACTTGGAGCGTGATCTTAGGGACTCAAACAGAATATGTTAATCTAATTTCATGGCTCAAATAATTTCTAAAGATTAAGGTATTGATAGTTGAAATTTGGATCAATTGATGAAAATCAAACAGTCACACAAAAGTTAAACTTTGACTTTTTTTGTCAAAATGGAATTTCAAAGATAGAGAATCATCAAGACATTCAAAAATATCAAACTTGATTATCAAGAATCAAGAAAATCAAGAAAAGTCAACAAAAAGTCAAGATTTCCAATACTTAGAAAAATTCTAAGTGTTTTTAACCTTGATAAATTCACTACTTCATGACTATTTTTCACTAAGATGTAAGATGCTTCAAGGAAAAATTTCAACATAAAAGTTGTATATCTTGATGAATTCTACAACTTTTTCCTTGAGGGTTGATGTCCAAAAATGCTTGGATTAGGAGATATAGGCCCATAAAGTCATGACATTTTAACAAAACCCTTAGTGAAATTTTCAACAAGTTTGGTCAGATTTTTGTCCCAACTTCTTGGTAATTTTTCACGAAGTTCCAAGTTGATTTAGCCTAAGTGGTAAACATGAAGGTTGTAGACAATCTTTCAAGCTTTCCAAAATGTCCAATAACACATTTTTATCATTCTTGAGCTAAGAGATTTGAAGAGAAGAAGTTGGGCATCCATTCTTGAATTATAGGTCATTTTCATGAAGAACACATGATCCAATCTCAAGCCATGCTGCATAAATATTGCTTTGCATGCTTCTAACTTGAAAATCACTCCATAATTGAATGTTGACACAACTAATTGAGCCATTATCCAAGTGCTTGGGCCATTGTCCAAGTGATCATTCCATTTTTGGAACAAAGTTCATACTTCCATTTTGGAAAAGTGACTTTAATCACAAAGACCACTCTCCTTGAGCCTTGCAATTGTTTATTCTGAACATAAACAATGTCAAAGCCATAAGCAACATGTCTACAACATTTATCCATCTCAGATCCTTTAGTAATATGCATTGGAACAATGTTATTTCAAAGTTGCTTCAAATCTAAGTAACCAAACCTTAACATGTGACTTTGTAAACCAAACCATCTCAGCCTGTAAAACTATCCCTCTATAAATAGAGGAAGTATTTGCAAGCTAACACACGAGTTTACAATCCCTCTAACCCCTTCAAATTAGAACTTGCATCAAAAACTCCATTACATGTGATTTCTGACCTTGCATATCAAACACCAAATCCCTTCATGCGTTTTCACTTTTAATCAATCACAAAGCTTCTATAACTCATATAGAGGCTATGCAAACACTTGGCACACAACTCTAACAACATCTTGATCATCATTCATTTGCAAAAACAACAACCTTCAACTTGACTTCTTCAGAAGAATCTAGCCACTCTCAATCCAAAGTAAGCATTGCAATAGCTTCTTGGGAGTTCAGTGAAGCTATCCAGATCATCACAACACCTCTAGGAGCACTCTAACTTCAAACACAATTTCCAGTTTTGATGTAAGTTTTCTCAACTTTAAATTTCTTATACAAGCATCATTAATGGTTACCTTGTAAATGAAAAATGTAGACATCATTGCCTTGAAGCTAACCATACCTTTAGTTTTCATTTATATTGCCTGAGTGATGTGAATTTTGAAGTTGAACTTTCTGAAAAATTAGGGTTTATTTTGGTACAACCAGAAATTCATGTTTATCTTTGAGAGTTAGCTTAATTTATTTACATGGTTGGATTCGTGGTGAAAAAACAAGCAAGTTTCATGTTTACACTTTTGAAATTGGTTGAGAAATGAGTAAGTTTGAAAATTCAAAAATGTTGATGAAGTTGCTGATGCGAGGAAGAAGATGAAGTCATATCTAGGGTTGAGTTTAAAATATCTTTATTGATTTTTGTTTTATCACCCGATGTAACAACCACCCTAGTGTCACAACACGCGCATATAAGTCATTCCTATTCCTGGTCACGGGTTCGAGCTAGGCATGGGACATTTTCCTTTTCATATTTGTTTCTCACAGATCCAATGCAAGAAAGCATAGGGCTCCTATCATGGATCTCACATTAATACCATCAGATCTGCAAGCAACAAAGATCACATGTCCCATAAAGCAAGTGCATGATACACCCTCATGAGTCAGCAACATGGAATCTCAAAACAAGCGCCTGGGCCTCCCTGGCTTGGGCCTCTTATTTTTGTTTTTACTTTTTTATAAACCAATTTTACTTTTAAACATAAACCCACTTTTATTTTCATATTTCAAACAACAAATTGTCTTTTGGGCCTAGTATTCTTTTCACACCCTCTAAATTTCTTTCACAACCCCACAAACCTAATCTTTTTTACTTTATTTTCTTTATATTTTCTTTTTGTTTCACTTTTATTTTAAATACAAAATTATATTTAAATCATAAAATCACAAAAAAAAAAAGTTTTAGATTTTATTTAAGTAATTTAAACACTTTATTTTATTTTTGTTAATTAAAATATTTAGAACTAGGTTTTATTATTTTTCACACTATAAAATACTTTTTCCAAATTGAAATTAATATTCAAATTATTTTATAAACAAATTACTAAACTTAGGTTTTATTTTCTCGTTAATTTCAATTAACATAGATTTTATATTTTGTTTAAAATAATTAGTTAATTCCTCTTTCAAAAATAATTAGCTTAATTAGGTTAAATATTAAATCTCTCTCTCTATTAAAAATCACTAAAACATTTTCTTTTCTCTCTTCTCATTTTTACATTTTTGTATATTTTATTACTTCGCATTATTGTAACTATTCAATGGTCTGTAAGAGCTTAATTAAGTTTTATTGCTTTCCTCCCCTCATTCACAAATTTGTCCCCCCATTCCCAAAGCGTTGTAATAGTGTAGGACATTTAAATTCCACAATTTATCGCTTTCCTTATTATTGATAGTAATTAGGGTTTGTATGACAAGACTAAAATCAAACATTAGAAAATCCTAATTCAAGATAAAATAACTGAATCAAACACACTTCTAACACATACACCTTTAGGGTTAACCTCACTTGTTGCCTCGGATAAAAACAGTCATGTCCCTCGAATGTGGGATGCTTTAGTAAAGACCCTCGGTTAAAAGATCGTAGTCCCTCGATGACCCTTCGATGTTGCCTTCGATAAACGATCTTAGCCCCTTACAACAAATTGCTAAAGTATCTTATAAGTTGCCTTCTATGACTGTACAATGACCCACGCTTGTCCCTCACATCCAATGATAGGGCTTCCTACTAACTAACGGTAGGAAAGTATTATCTAAAGAAGGAGGAAAATAACAAATACTTTTTGAGTAGGTAGATTTCTCATAATTGCTTGCTCACAAACCCAAAACAATCTTTACACCTCACACTTTCAAAACAAACCATTTCCAAAACACTTTTCAAAAACACTTTTCAAAAACAAACATTTTGTATACATTCTCAACGATACAAGAATCATTACCAAATTGCCTTACATTGGCATTTTCAAACATCTTTCCAAACACTCTAAATATTTTCAAAACATACATTTTGTATACATTCTCAACGATACGAGAATCATTGCAAAATTGTCGCACTTAGGCATTTTCAAAATATTTGCAAATATACACAAACATGAAGTCTTTTCAAAGTGATCAAGCATAGGTAATACATGGCATGCTCTTTTCGACCAGACTCGTCATGTTGGCCCAGTACGCACCCCATTGAGTTATCCAAAACAGTCAGATACATGATTAACGGCCTTCCTTCGACGGGTGGCATCAAGATAAGAGGTTATAACAAATACTTCTTGATTTTATTGAAAGCAACTTGACAGTCGTCATTCCATTCAACCACCCGATCTTTCTTCAACAGCTTGAAGATTGGTTCACAGGTAGAAGTTAGATGAGAGATGAACCTTGCAATGTAGTTTAGGCGTCCCAAAAAACCTATGACCTCCTTTTCAATGCGGGGGGCGGGCATTTATCGTATAGCTTTGAATTTAGCAGGATCAACCTCAATGCCTTTGTTGCTGACGATGAATCCCAAGAGTTTACCAGACATAACTCCGAAAGTGCACTTGCTAGGGTTCAGTCTGAGCTTATACTCCTTCAACCTAACAAACAGCTTTTGCAGATGGTCGAGGTGTTCTTCTTCTGTTTGTGAACGGGCTATCATGTCGTCTACGTAGACTTCAATCTCATGATGTATCATGTCATGAAACAAAGCTACCATGGCCCGTTGATAGGTTGCCCCGACATTCTTCAGTCCGAATGGCATCACTTTATAGCAGAAGGTACCCCACTGTGTAACAAAAGTAGTCTTCTCCATGTCTTCGGGGGCCATTTTGATCTGGTTGTATCCCGAAAATCCATCCATGAAAGAAAATACCTTATGTTGAGTTGTATTGTCGACCAATATGTCAATGTGTGGCAGTGGAAAGTCATCTTTAGGGCTAGCCCTGTTTAAATCTCTGTAGTCCACACACATTTTCACTTTGCCGTCTTTCTTAGGCACGGGCACAATGTTAGCAACCCATTGTGGATAAGAGGTAACAGCAAGAAACCCGGCATTGAACTGCTTCATCACTCCGGATTTGATCTTTTCAGACATATCGGGCCTCATTCGGCGGACTTTCTGTTTGATTGGTGGACAATCTTCTCTAGTAGGGAGACGGTGGACCATAATATCTGTGTCGATTCTCGGCATATCTTCATAGGACCAGGCAAAGATTTCAACATATTCATTCAACAATTGAACCAGACGCTCTTTGACATTTGGCTTCAAGTTGGCACCCACTTTAACCTCTCTTCTATCTTCGACAGTACCCAAGTTGATAGTCTCTAACAACTCTTCATGGGGCAGAATAGCCCTTTCTTCCTGTTGTAGAAGTCTAGCCAACTCTCCAGGCACTTCACAGTCTTCATCACCTTCGTATTCGACATGATTGACCAGATCTTCAGAGTCACTAAAGGCCAAAGCAGAATAGTCACCCATGGAATCCGGAGTGGATGGGTACCTGCATTTTGTGAGTGTGGGTGTGTGTAAGGGATAGCCATCCTTAAACAAAATAAAATGTAAAAGGAAAGAAAATGAACACAAAAGTTTATAGATGAAAACGTCCATGATTCATTAAAAATGGCATATGAAACTGAAGAATCAAAACCCTTACAAATGGACCTATGTGCCCCGGGAAAGGCACAAGGCAAAAGAGTGTACAAATTGTTTAAAAGTTATTATAGACCAACATAAATGTTCAAAAGATAAATTACTGATTGATGAAAGTAATGGGAACGAAGTCTTTCTCCTCCCAGTTGTTCAGTCCTCCTTCAATGGTCGGAAAGATCCAATCCTCAAAATTGCTCTCATCTTCAACATTTTCCAAAGCATGAACTCCGTGATGAGTGATCTTTAATGGTGGTCCTCCAGCCCGGGAGCGACGCACAGCCTTCTGACTAGCAGCGGTAAAACCTAAACCGAACTTATCCGTCTTGAGAGGAAAATCTGGTAACTGACCCCACACTGTACTTCCTCCTTCCTTGATCACAGCCTCTGCATCTTTAAGGGATGACATCCGGGACACAGGTTTGGTAATGATGGGCACATCATTCATTGTCTTGGCCGTTGCAACTTCAGGATAAACCTCTTCAAAGTGTTGGAAAGGTGTTTCTATGAATTCACCATCTAACTCCACGTAGCGGAAAGAGTTAAGGTGGCTTATCATATACTCCTCCTCACCATGAACTGTTATGATTTTACCCTGGACTGGATATTTGAGCATTTGGTGTAAAGAAGAAGTGACTGCCCCAAAATTGTGGATCCATGGCCTTCCCAACAAGCATGAATATGAAGGACGAATGTCCATCACATAAAATGTAGAGTTGAAAATTTTTGTTCCCACCTTAATTAGGATGTCCACCTCTCCGTGAACCATCCACTTAGAACCGTCGAAGGCTCTAACAATGATATTACTGGGCTTTAAGGTCAAACCTTCACAGTCTAGCCTGTCCAATGCTTTTTTTGGTAAGACATTTAAAGATGACCCGATATCAACCAGAACATGAGCAAGTGTGGTCCCTCTGCACTCTACCAAAACATGCAGCGCATTATTATACTTTCTTCCCTTAGATGTTAGATCGGCATCAAAGAAGCCAAGACCATTGTCGGAGGTAAGGCTAGCTACACACTCTTGAAACTAATCCACAGAAGTTTCTTGAGGCACGTGTGCCTTCTTCAGGAATTTGATCAAGGCTTTGGCATGAGCCTCGGAACAGAGCAATAGGGTCAGCATGAAGATTTTTGAAGGGGTTTGTCCCAATTTTTCTACGACATCATAGTCACTCTTTTTAATTATCTTTAAATTTTCCTCCATTTCCTTTTGGGTGGTCTCGGGGATAACCAAAGTCTGAGCCCTCGTCCTGACCGGTGCTTCTTGGATCCCCTTACTTTTATTAGCAGTAACAGTAGAGCGTACAACCTCGGGAGTAACAATTTCTTCAATCACTGGACTTCGCACTGATATCTTGACTGGCACAGGAGCACTCGAGGGTCCGAAGATTTCCCTTGGAGGAGCAATCTACGGAGAGAAGATTCTTCCGCTACCAGTTATCTTACTTGTCCCCGCAATATTTCCCACGTCAGGAGTTTCTTCATCAGAATTCTCTTCGACTGATTCGATCTACTTGACACTGGTAGAAGATCTCTCCTCCATAATTCCATGGTATCGTCTTGTTGGACTTATATGGGATAGGCCCCGGCATGGTAATCTTCAGCGGTACAAACTTTAGATCAGGTGTAATCTTAACAGGTCTTTTACAGGCCTTGGAAAGATTGTCGGAAATGGTGATTATAGCAATATGATTGATTGGAGTAATAGGAGTAATAGGAGTAATGGTAGCAACATGAGTTTTTTGAAAGAGGATCTCTTGATTATCCATCAGACGTTGGATGCCTGACTTTAAAAGAGGACAGTCGGTTTGTAGAGACGAACAAAAGTAACAATCTTTTTCACATCCTAGGAAGATCCCTAATTTCAACAGATTTATCTTGATCATAGGTAAAGGAGTCATTAAGTCATCAACAGCAGCAACATACAACTCCTTTTCAATATCATGAACATTATGACCATGCTTGGGCATTGGGGCAGAAATCACGTTCGGATTTTCGGGCGCATCGAATTCTACCTCCTTGGCATCTATCAAATCTTGGATCTTGTTTTTGAGGGCCCAACAGTTGTTAGTGTCATGCCCTAGGCTGTCGGAATGGTAAGCACATTTAGCATTGGCATGATAAAAAGGAGAAGTTGTATTCGGATTTTATGGCGGATCTCTCAAGGTTGTAAGGTTTAGCTTTAATAGATGGGGGAGAACCTGGGTAGGCGTCATGTTTAATTTGGTGAACTGCCTAGCAGGCTTTCCCCCTCTGTTGGTTGGTTCTCGGTTGATCATTCCTTGGTTGATCAACTGCAGTCTTTTGGATCATTACAGCCCCTACCATTGACCGACGCTCTTCTCTTCCTCGACCTTTATGAGTGTAAACAGCTTACACCTCCTTCTTAGCTGAAAAGGGTTTTTTGACAGCGGAAGAAGCAGATGTATCTTTCTGAATTTTACCATTCTTGATTCCAGCCTCAACTTGTTCACCGGTCGGAATTAATTCAGTGAACCCTGCCGATGAACTCCCTATCAGGTGGTTAAAGAATGGACTAGACAGCGTCCCTAAAAACATATCAACCAGCTCTCTATCAGACAATGGTGGCTGCACCCTTCCAGCCAGGTCCCTCCACTTCTGGGCATACTCCTTAAAGCCCTCATTAGAAACCATACCCATACTCTATAGTTGAGTACGAGTAGGTGCTAAATCTGCGTTATATTAATATTGTCGGCAAAAAGCAGCAGCCAGATCCTCCCAATTATGTACGTCAGATCTCTCAAGTTGGTAGAACCAGTCCAATTGTGTACCCGAAAGACTATCTTGAAAAAAGTGGACCCATAGATCCTTATTAGAAGAGTGAGGTTGGATCTTTCTGATGTAGGACCGCAGATGTATCTTCGGGCAATACAAACCATCGTATTTAGAAAATGTAGGCACCTTGAACTTAGGGGGAATGACAATCCCAGCAACCAACCCTAGTTCTTCGAAATCCAACCCAGGCACTCTTTGTACCTCCATAGCTGCCAACCGCTCTTCCAGATTTTTATACTTATCTTCCGCAGGAGGATACTGCTGCTCAGAGTAATCTTCCTCCTCTTCTTCTTCTTCCTCTTCAGCTTCAGACTCGGAGGGCATTGCAACTCCCTTACCTTTACCAACCCCTTCGTCAGACGTTGAGGGGAACTCGAGGACCCTTCTAGCCTGGTTCTCAAACCTTCTCCCCAAAGTGGCCACACCAGCCCTTTTCTTCTTTTTCTCTTTTTCTTTTTCCTTCTCTTTCTCTAACAGTGCTTTAAGATCCTCCTGACCCTTTGCCAAGGTCATGAGGAGTTGTTGGAACTGAGAATTTTGTGCTTGCAGATCTTTGATCGTCTGCTCTATATCCATCTTGCTGAAATAAACAACAGAAAGATAAGGAAACCTGGTGTGAAGACCTGTTTATGCATATGCTGAATGATATGTATTCATGTAATGCATTCAAGGATTCAGAAATTCAAAGTTGTTGCAAACAAAAAGAACACACGTCTGTGATCGGTGGATCTGGAACTGACTGTTTAATGCTGGTTCACAAAATGTCGCGGAAGCAAGAGTCGCCACCGTCTTTTATTTTCTCCAACATGGACAGGACAAAAGCACAACAAAATTCCTTATGAGATTATCTCTCGGTTCGGAAGGTAGATTTATAGAAAGGGAAGGTGTTAGCACCCTTTCTATCCATGGTTATCCATGGGCTCTTAGGTACTTGCTCATTGTGTTTTCAAAAGTGTTTACTTTTCAATTGTGAGTGGGTTTGAAAAAGTTTCGTTTAAAGATTTCAGATCGACTCTTGTATCAGTCCTCAAGAGTGTTTGAAAAATTGTTTTGAAAGCTTTTTGAAAAGTGTCGGTGTGAAAAGAGTTTTGATTTGTTTTTGAAGAGAGCAAGTATCTATGAGTCATCTACCTACCCTAAGGAATTAGGCTGTGTAAATGTCCCTAAGGTAGTGCCATCCCACCATTGAGGGGTAGGTAGCACCACCGTTAGAGGTGTTCAGGTCAATTCGTTTGTAGGGACAGTATGGTCACCAGAGTAACAGTAGGACACCTTAGAAGCTACCCTTATGCCATTGATCCTTTTTTAATTCGAGGCAACTTTTCCGAGGCAACTTGTTTTGAGGCATATGAATCAACGGACATAAGGACTTACTAAAACGTCCTATACTCGACGACCACGTTTCGAAGGCAAGGCAACAGTGAGGCGTACCCTAAGAGTGGTGTGTGAACTTGTGTGTTATTTTCATGTTAATATTTATCTGGTGCATGTATCATGGTGATCTACGCATTGTTTTTAATTTGGCCATACATTCTTTCATGCAAAGCTTAGCAGTTTTAAGAGTGCGGAAATTTAAATGCGGAAAGATAAAATCCTACGCTATTACAAGGCGCGGGTCTATACATCGCCAAATTACAAAGACCCGTTTTAATAAAAAGATGCGGAAAGTAAAACCTAGTTACTATTACATGGCTTGAACAGTTACATAATATTCGGAAGGAAAATAAGAATAAATGCGCGAAAGAATTAAAGTTGAACGTTCGAGGGCGTTGGACCCTTTTGAAATTAAATTGAAATTAAATTGAAACTAAAGTTATTTAATTAAAAGAAAAGAAATGTTTTTTATGTTTTTGGTATTTAATGAAAATAAAGAAAATTGAAAATCAAGAGAAACCCTAATTCTAAGTTGTTTTTAATTATTAATGAAAAAATATTAAAGTTTAACCTAATTTACTAAATATTTAATGTACATGTTTATTTACAAAAATATTTAATAATTAATAATAATAATAATGATGAGAAAAATTATTTATTAAAAAAAATGATGAAAAGTTAAAAACCCTAATTTCTACATATTTTAATTTGTTAAGAAAAAGATGTAAAATTTTAATCTAATTTAACTAACTTAATTATTTAACCTTTATTTACAAAAATATTTAATAAGTAAATTAATTAACATATTTTGGTTTCTGATTTTTATTAGGAAAATTAATTTATTGGTGAATTAAATAAAACAATTAAAATAATTAAAATAAAAAGAAGAAAAGAAAAGGAAGTTAGAAAATATAATGCAAACATTGGGGGTGTCTGGCCCATTTGGGAGGTGAATTGGAGCATTTTTGGCCCATTGAACAAGAAGCCTGTTTGACTTTTCAGCGTGTGTGTATGTGGTTGACTGAGTGTGTATCATGGAATTCACGTCATGGCCATTGGATTGATCATCAGAGACACTTGGCAAGCCTAAGCGTTGGGATGCATGGTGGAGTATTTGAAAGAAACTGCATGGGAACATGTTAATGCAAAAATCATGAATAATATGGGGGGACCTGGGAATCGAACCCAGGTCCCAGTACCTGCAGGACACCTCAACAACCAACCAGGCCAACACGTTTCTTTGTTAACATAATGCAACGTGATTATTATAAAAGAAAAATAAGTGTTAGTGGTAGAAAACAAAAACGCGTTGAATATTTGAATTGTCCAACCACATGAAGCCGCGCATGCGTCTTCTTCCTTTTTGTACCTGTAATATAATCAAATAGCGGGGGTTTTAAACCCCCACTAAACACAACCAGAAAAAATAGCGATTAGCAGATGGTCAAATATAAAAAGGGCGCGAGGTCATGGTTCGTCTCGTTTGGGTGTCACGATTTCAATGGCATAGGTTTGGTTGTCCAATTTTTCCATATGGGGAAAGCCCCAATTTGAAGCTCTGAAAAACCTAGCTTTCGACAATGGTAGATTCTTATTTAGGCAGCCATAATTCAATTGAATGGTACCAAGAGCTTCAGAATATCATTGTTAGTATAAATCAACAGTTAAAAAACATGAATAATGCATGGAAATTGAAAAACGATGATGGACATCTTTATGAAAAGTGAGACTCTGTTCTACCAATTCCTGAGGTCTGGAGACTGGTTCTTGATTGCAACACGTTCCTAGCAATGTCAGAAATGTAGTGGAAGGCTTGTTGTGCTTTGAAACGCCTTGTAACTAGGATTTCAGTGTTCAAGTTTTTAAGGAAAAATTTCAAATTGGTTCTTGGTTTTCTGAGCAGCTTTCGTGTGTCTCAGCATTAGGTTAGCTTGTGCCTTTGTACATGAAGCAAATTAGGTTAAAAAACCAAGCCCAAAGTCCATGTATTAATGTTTTCAATCTTTGATTTTTTCCATATCTTTTTCAATCTTTTTTCATGCCAATCCTTGCCAATTGTGGAAGATATTGCCTTGTTAATTGATGCACGAAATATTTAGCTCATAATGAGTGAATTTGCTGCACAAAAAGATTTGATAAGTGTCATTTGATATTTTTTCATATTTAAATCTAATTAAATGAATTAATAATAATAAAAATTCAAATAATTAATCAAAAATAAGAAAATAAATCCCTTAGAGGTCAATGGATCGTGCATAGCCTTTGGGTAATGATTCATGAAAGAAATTGAGGCCCATTAGCATTTTTGAAGCCTTTGAAGCAAAGTTGACTTTTCAAAATTCCCAAAAATTTCCCAACTTCTACAAGGCATATCTTGCTCAATTTTGAAGCTATGAACATGTTCTTGGACATTTTGGAAAGTTCTTGAAGTCCTCTAACCAATTTCTTTGGTCCCATGTCATTTTGATTTACCAATCTCAAGTTATGGTCTTTGACTTAAAGTGCCTTTTTGTTGACTTTTGAAAATGACCTATAATGTTGAAATTGATAACTTTTTGTGAGAGCATTTCTTGGACTTGAAGTGTGAATATGAGTTGTAGGAAATGTCATTATCTTCAAAATGAGCTTTGGATGGGATTTTTCTGATAAACCATGAAGAAGTTATGCCCTGGTCAATTTGCAGTTGACTTTTTCAACTGTCCAAAAATAGAAACTTTTGCATCTTGAGACTTTTTGAGCCATGCTTTGAGAATCATGATCAAGAATTGATCAAATGATGTTTGTGGCTTCAAAATGAGATGTTGACCAAATTTTTTGACTTTTGACTGTCAAATGACCATTTTGCCCCTGCAGTTGACTGTGGAGCATTTAGGGTTTTTGACTGTGCAATTTGATGCTGTGAGTCTTGAAACTTGGCATACAGATGCTTGACAATGTATATAGGCATGTGGGACTTGATTGGACCCTTGAAAACTTCAATTTCTTTGCCATAACCAAAACCCTAATTTTGACTGTGTTAGGAGGCAATTGGACTGTGCAACCTTTGAGGGATTTTGAACCTTGATCTTGGCAAATCTTAAAGAATATGGGAGGGCAAATTTTGGGGTACAACAGTTGCCCCTGTTCAATCTTCTTAGACCTGAGGATGTAGATTGGCTGGCGTGCCTTTCGTAATCCGAAGGTGGAAGATGATTGAACACTAGAGTGCCCAGAAATTTGCACTCACATAGTAGAATGTCACCAGTGTGATGATGGGAATGGGCTTACAAATGCCATTTGGAGACTGTTGTTGCGTGGATGGGCTTATAGATGCCATCTGGAGATGTGAAAGAACCTTGTCGGGAATGGGCTTATAGATGCCATTTGGAACTGCAATGGATAGTTATGGAGATGGGCTTATAGATGCCATCGGGAGGTTGTCGATCGCGTAGGAGATTTCTTAGCGAGAACTTGCGTACCTGAGAAAGAAAAAATAATTACCTGGCCTGTTACAGGAGTTGATCTTCGAACTCTTCAGACGTGCCCTGGCAAGATATAGGAATCGAGTCTGGTAATATAGTCGTCAACAGATACACCTTGGCAAGATACAGGAATCAGATCTTCGAACTCTTCAGACGTGCCCTGGCAGGATACAGGAATCGAGTCTGGTAATGTAGTCGTCAACAGATACACCCTGGCAAGATACAGGAATCAGATCTTCGAACTCTTCAGACGTGCCCTGGCAGGATACAGGAATCGAGTCTGGTAATGTTAGTCGTCAACAGATACACCCTGGCAAGATACAGGAATCGGATCTTCGAACTCTTCAGACGTGCCCTGGCAAGATACAGGAATCGAGTCTGGAATTAGTCTTCAACAAATACACCCTGGCAAGATACAGGAATCAGATCTTCAAACTCTTCAGACGTGCCCTGGCAGGATACAGGAATCGGGTCTGGTAATTAGTCGTCAACAGATACACCCTGGCAAGATACAGGAATCAGATCTTCGAACTCTTCAGACGTGCCCTGGCAGGATACAGGAATCGAGTCTGGAATATAGTCGTCAACAGATACACCCTGGCAAGATACAGGAATCGGATCTTCGAACTCTTCAGACGTGCCCTGGCAGGATACAGGAATCGAGTCTAGAATATAGTCGTCAACAGATACACCCTGGCAAGATACAGGAATCGGATCTTTAGTTGCGACAGTTGATAGCAATTATCTTTGTATTAACCTTTGTCCTGAAAAGACAAAACGTTAGTTGTATGCGATGTCATGATGTATGACATGCGAGATGTTCTCAGAATAAGTGAGATTATATGTTCATGATGCGTATATGCGTGCTATAATGTATGAAGATGTGATGTTCATGAATGTATGTTTTCGTCTAGGAAAGTAAATCCTCGACGGGTGCCGGGAAGTTAAATCCTGGGCTGATGTTGAAGAATAGTGTTCTTTGTTTCCGCTGGGGATGTTGGTTGCAAGAATACCGGTAGGAGAAGATGACTCCGTTGGGGAATAAACTTGGCGAATAGATTACTCTGCGGGGAGTGAACTCCGTGGGGAGAGAGAGATACTTTGCTGAGGTTGATGATAACTCCGCCGGGGATACCATTGTTGAGTTATGTTGAAGGAATTGATGAACTCCGCTGGGGGATAGGAAGACTTTGTCGGGGACGATCTTTCCGTGGTTATTGGCTGAGGATAACCTAGTTATATCCTGGTGGGGAAGTAACCTTTAAATAAAACCGGGGGACGCGTTCGTGCTATGCGGGGGATAAGCTTCCAGAATCTACTGGGGATAAGCTTCCTGCTGGGGAGATGGATTCAACTCTCCTGGGGAAACTTTTGAGATTGGCCTGGGGAATGGCTCCACTGGGTGTTCGGTATTCCAACGGGGAACAATCTTAGATCAAGATTGTCGGGGATGCTTGTTAAGAATGTTTGTATACTGCACTGAGGAATGTTGAGATCTTTGGGGATAATCCAACTTTCTTAAGGCTGATAGTGGATTAACTCTGCTTGGGGAGAGCGTTGCTGACTTGCTAGGGATATTGTGCCTTGTAGGGCTGATTGGAGACCAACTGCTTGGGAGAATTGTTGAATCTTGGCTCACTCTCTGGGGGATTAAGATATCTTGGTTACATTCTTCAGCCGAACTTACCTTGGTACCTTGGTGGACAGATCAATTAGATCGCTTAGACAACTCATTACTGCCCATGTTTCTAATGTTACCTGTAATTAATCCTTTGTTTCGTATGCAAATATTTATGAGTTTAGCAATTAGTGTCAAATGCATATATCACAAATTGAACATTGGACGTTCTTCGCAAAACAAAACAGAAAAAGGAAAAACAATTGGCAATTTAGCTGAAAATACTTTGTATTGATTTTTGAATCTGCCTGTAAATAGGCGTTTATGTACAAGAGGATGACGTCCTAGTAAGAGAACGCCGCCGAACAACAGAGTTTATACAATTTGTGAAAAGGGAAAACAAAACAGCTATGTGAAAAGAATAATCCCACTGGGTTCCAACTCTGCTATCGCCTTTATATCTTCGAGCGTCTCATCACTTGGCTGCTCAGTTGAAGATGAAGCTGATTGATCGATGCCGTCTGAACCTGATGTTGATACCGGATTCTGGATGCAAGGTGATCCAATGAGACATAGTATTACGCTTTAATCCCTAACTTTTGCTTGGACCTCCCTTTCGGGTTTTCAGTCCACCGGGATACCCATTTTTGCCCAAGCCGCCTTTTCAGGTTTTCGACTTGCCGGGTGTACAGATTTTTTTTCATTTCATCCCTCATTTTGCCCGAACCCTTTTGGTTCGCCGGGAAGCCCTAACTTTTGCCTAGGTATGTCAACCTAGCGGGTCTTTTATCATGCGTAGTATCTTTTTACTATGTCTGCATTGGCGGGGTGAGGAAGGTCGTCACCATCCATGGTAGTTAGAATCATGGCTCCTCCTGAGAACACATGTTTAACCACAAATGGCCCTTCGTACGTAGGGGTCCACTTGAATACCCTTGTCACTCACGACGAAGCCTAACAACTTTCCCGATCTTACCCAGAAAGTGCACTTGTTCGGGTTCAACCTCAGTTTGTATAATTTCAGACGGTCAAACAGCTTTTGCAGATGATCAAGGTGTTCCTCCTCAGTTTGGGACCTTGCAATCATGTCGTCGACATACACTTCAATCTCATGGTGGATCATGTCATGAAATAAAGCAACCATGGCACGTTGGTAGGTTGCCCCAGCATTTTTCAACCCAAATGGCATGACCTTGTAGCAGAAGGTGCCCCACTGAGTAACAAAGGTAGTCTTTTCCATATCTTCAGGAGCCATCTTGATCTGGTTATAACCTGAAAAGCCATCCATGAAGGAGAACACTTTGTGCTGAGCCTTATTGTCAACCAGAACGTTGATGTGGGGTAGAGGGAAATCATCCTTGGGGCTGGCCCTGTTCAAATCCCTGTAATAAACACACATTCTGACCTTACCATCTTTCTTTGGCACTGGAACCAAGTTGGCAACCCACTGAGGGTAAGAAGTTACTGCAAGAAAACCAGCATCAAACTGCTTCATAACCTCAGCTTTGATCTTCTCAGACATCTCTAGACGCATACGGCGGACCTTCTGCTTTACCGGAGGGCAGTCTTCCTTGGTAGGCAGGTGATGAACCACAATGTTGGTATCTAACCCAGGCATGTCTTCGTAGGACCAGGCAAAGATCTCCATATAATCATGCAACATTTGGATCAACCGTTGTTTCATGATGAGCTCTAGATTAGCACCAATCTTAACTTCCCTTCTGTCTGTCTCAGTGCCCAGGTTTACCGTTTCCACCGGCTCTTCATGTGGCTGAATGACCCTCTCTTCCTGGAGTAACAGTCTTGCAAGCTCACCAGGCACTTCGCAATCATCTTCACCTTCGTCTTCGGCTAAGTTGATCGGATTTTCGAAGTCATAACTGGCAGTAGCAGAGTCGTTACCAGTAATATCCAGAGTGGATTGAAACCTGTATGAGTGAGTGTGTGTAAATATAGTTGTTTTGCAATATATAAAGAAAGAAAGAAAGAAAGGGAGCACAAGATTTGGAATGCGAAAAACGTCCAATGTCTTTATTCATGATATATGGAAATGACAGTTAATAAGCCCTCACAAATGAAGCCAACGGTGCCCCGGGTAAGACACCGGGCCATAAAGTTTCAATTTATTGTTTATTACAAATTAAAGAAACAAAGGAATTCATTACTGCGTAACAAAAGTAACAGGTATGTGATCTTTTGCGGTCCAATTGGTCAGTCCACCGTCAGTCGTCGGGTAGATCCAGCTGTTGAACTCAGATTCTTCCACTTCGTCACCATCCCTGATAGCATTCACCCCATGGTCAGGTAGGGGAGCTGTTACCACATTAGGCTTCTCAGGTGCCTCAAACTGTACCTCCTTCGCATCAATAAGGTCCTGCACCTTGTTTCTCAGGGCCCAGCAATCATCAGTAGAGTGCCCCGGGCTATCAGAGTGATAAGCACAGCGGGCATTGGGATTATACTTCGGAGAGGTAGTGTTTACCACCTCCGGAGCCTCTCTGACGGTCACCAAGTTAGTCGATAGCAGTTGCGGCAAGATTTGAGACAAGGTCATACTCAGCCGAGTGTATTCTCTTCTGGGTCTCTCAGCCCTTGGTTGGTTGGGTTGCCGAGGAGCGGCAGCAGGCTTAGCAATTACCACCGCGTTGACAGCTTGGCGGTGCTCTGGTTTATTTTGCCTTCTAGGCCCATACACAACATTGGCCTCCTTTTTAAAAGGTTTCTTCTCAGAACTTGAGGACGCACCTTTCTGAATCTTCCCTGATTTCATACCAGCCTCTATCCTTTCCCTAGTCAGAATGAGATCTGTAAACCCTGCAGATGAATTGCCAATGAGATGATTGAAGAATGGCCCGGATAGGGTACCCAAGAACATGTCCACTAGCTCACGGTAGGTTAATGGTGGCTGCACCCTGCCAGCCAGGTCCCTCCACTTCTGCGCATACTCTTTAAAACCTTCTCCCGATCCTAGCGACATACCCTGGAGTTGGGTACGTGTAGGAGTGAGGTCGGCATTATATTGATACTGCTTGTAAAAAGCAGTAGCCAACTCCTCCCAGTTATGAACCTTGGTTCCATCCAGCTGGTAGAACCATTCGAGATGAGTCCCTGAAAGACTCTCCTGGAAGAAATGGATCCACAAGTTCTTATCCACAGTGTACGGCTGAATCTTCCGCACATAAGATCTGAGATGTAACTTAGGGCAGGACGCCCCGTCATACTTTGCGAAAGATGGTGCTTTGAACTTGTGCGGGATGACCACACCGGAAGATAGACCCAATTCTCCGAAATCCAAACCAGGCACTTGTTGAATTTCCATGGCATTCAGACGATCTTCCAACTGCTTATACCTGTCTTCAGCTGGAGGATACTGCTCCTCATTAAAATCAGTCTCGTTGTCAGAGACCACCAGACTAGGAACTCTTCCCCCCTGGGGACTGCCTTTGCCTACAGAAGAACCAGCTTGATCAACCTCATTCTGCAGTGTGTTACCAAACCTCCGGCCAGTGTTAAATAGTACAGTTCTCTTCTTTTTCTTCTTCTTAACCAGCAGAGCCTTCAACTCCTCTTGGCCTTGGGCCAAACTCATGATCAGCTCTTGGAATTGGGCGTTCTGAGCCTGAAGGGCCTTGATGGACTGCTCGGTAGATGGTTCAGGGTTCATGATGCTGAAATAAACAGCGAAGAACATTAAGCAACCTGAAAAGAAGAGTACCTGCTATGCACATGATGCATGATATGTGTTTATGCAATGCATTCAAGGGTTCGAAAGTTCAAATTTGTTGTAGACAAAAAGGAACACACGTTATTATTAAGAAATAATTGTTCAGTACATCAAGGCCTCATAGGCAAACATTACAAAGTAAATCAAACCCAAAAGACACTGCGCATCCTCTTTGGAACAATGTAAGTGTTGAGAGTCTTCTCCTCGTGCAGTAGGCGGGTGAGCTCCAAGACCTTCTTCTCACTAGCATATAGACTGGACTCAAGAGAATTCCGTTCTTCCTTAAGCTGGATCCAGCTCTTCTGCATTTCTTCCCAGGATGTAGGCATGTCAGGATGTTGAATGGTGTAGGACACCTCTCCTTCCAAAATTGGCTCTTTGATCACAGGGAGAACATGAGGATAAGGCATCACTAGCTTCTGGGAGCGGGCTCGTACCCACTTGAGATAAGGTTCCAACGGGATGGAATTCCTATGCCCCAGTGTCTTGCTGTCTATCTTGCTGGGCATCCTCCAAGCTCTGATAAATCTCTGGCGAAGTCCTTGTGCATCGTTGTCGAAGTCAAAGACTATGTCAGGGATTAACATGTCATGAGGGCCGGCCCTCCGAGCATAACCAAACTGTCTCCAAGCTAGACACGGGTTGTAAGTAATACCTCCTCTGATTCCAAGTAAAGGAACATTAGGAAACTCCCCGCAACGATCAATGATAGTGACATCTTCTCTAGACCGAGAGCACCAATGTATATCAGCATGTGTAAGAGTCATTAATCGTTGTGACCATCTCAAACCCCGCTCATTCTTCAGAACTGATTGTGGAAGGTGCGAAATAAACCACCTCCCCAGGAGAGGAGTACAGCACATAAGAACACCTCTTTTTCTCATGGTTCGAGTGTAACATGAGTGAAGGATGTCCCCAAGCAACGTAGGTATAGGATTCCTGGACATGAAGATCTGGACAGCACTGATATCTATAAGCTGATCAGGATTCGGGAACAAAACCAATCCATAGATAAGGAGGGCCACAACTTCTTCAAAGGCTTGTAGGTCAAGGGAGTTCCAACATTCTTGGGCCTTCTCAAACAGAAACCTGGCTAAGAACCCTTTGATACCACTTCTAACTTCTCAGTGTCCCTTGATATCAGATGGTTGTAAGCGTAAGGCTTTAGCAATCTCTTCAAGTTTGGGTTCCTTTCTGTACCGTTGTAGGGTAGTTGACTAAGGATAGGGATCTTCAGAAGCCGGGAGAACTCTTCCAATGTAGGCACCAGTTGATAATCCAGGAAAGTAAAACAGTGGTGCAGAGGGTCAAAGAATTGGAAGAGAACCTTTATCATATCTTTCTCAATGTTGGTGTTGACCAAGCTGATGAGTCTTCCATGCCTCTTACTAAAAGAAGAGCTCTCGGGAATCCTGGATATAAGCTCCTTAAGCTGAGGATGGATCCTTACAAGGCTGATCTGAATTGTCTTTCTGCGGATAGTTTCCATGTCCTACAAAACAAGAACAAAGATGAAGATTCGAACCCCTGAAATGGTTAGTCAATGCATATGATGTTGTATGATGTCATGATGCTATGATAAAACACACCACAAATATTCGCAAGAAGCAAACATGATAAGGCACACAAGTCACACCACAACCCTTAGAGTTTAGGCCAGCATGGGGTCTAGGTATTACCCTCTTGAAGTTGGTGGGCTCAACCTGTCCTATCAGAAGTAACAGTGTTCTAAGGGTCCCAATATCATTGAATTGCTTTCATTGTTCATCGTTTCGATTTAGCCACTGAACTAGCGACCGAAATATTCCAAGAAAACAACCCTCAATTGAGTGTAGTATCGAGTATCAACCAACCTCGGACTGCACCAAAGTCAGTTATCTCACTACCCTAAAGAGACCAAGATGGTTCAATTAAGGTTCCTAAGGTCAGTTGATGCTTCACGACACCACGCGGCGGCCCCGTACTCTCCTTGACTAAACTCAAGGGTTACCAGTACTCACCAAAGTGCCACATCAACGTAGCAGACTGCTTCAACCATGTCGGTATACCCCGCACAGTTCCCTCACAGCCTTGTTGCTACTTTCTAAGAAGGTATCCCCAGATCCGGGTTAGGATCTATAGAACTCCTGAGACAGTCCCACAATAATAAAGCAAACAAGTACAACAATTGAAAACATAAGTGATCTTAGTCCTAAGGTACACCTCACTTTAAAAGAAAAGTGTCCCCAGCAGAGTCGCCAGTTCTGTGATCGGTGGATCTGGAACTGACTGTTTAACGCTAGTTCGCGAAATGTCGCAGAAGCAAGAGTCGCCATCGTCTTTTATTTTCTCCAACATGGACAGGACAAAAGCACATCAAAATTCCTTATGAGATTATCTCTCGGTTCGGGAGGTAGATTTATAGAAAGGGAAGGTGTTAGCACCCTTTCTATCCATGGTTATCCATGGGCTCTTAGGTACTTTCTCATTGTGTTTTCAAAAGTGTTTGCTTTTCAATTGTGAGTGGGTTTGAAAAAGTTTCGTTTAAAGATTTCAGATCGACTCTTGTATCAGTCCTCAAGAGTGTTTGAAAAATTGTTTTGAAAGCTTTTTGAAAAGTGTCGGTGTGAAAAGAGTTTTGATTTGTTTTTGAAGAGAGCAAGTATCTATGAGTCATCTACCTACCCTAAGGAATTAGGCTGTGTAAATGTCCCTAAGGTAGTGCCATCCCACCATTGAGGGGTAGGTAGCACCACCGTTGGAGGTGTTCGGGTCAATTCGTTTGTAGGGACAGTGTGGTCACCAGAGCAACAGTAGGACACCTTAGAAGCTACCCTTATGCCATTGATCCTTTTTTAATTCGAGGCAACTTTACCGAGGCAACTTGTTTTGAGGCATATGGATCAACGGACATAAGGACTTACTAAAACGTCCTATACTCGAAGACCACGTTTCGAAGGCAAGGCAACAGTGAGGCGTACCCTAAGAGTGGTGTGTGAACTTGTGTGTTATTTTCATGTTAATATTTATCTGGTACATGTATCATGGTGATCTACGCATTGTTTTTAATTTGGCCATACATTCTTTCATGCAAAGTTTAGCAGTTTTAAGAGTGCGGAAATTTAAATGCGGAAAGATAAAATCCTACGCTATTACAAGGCGCGGGTCTATACATCGCCAAATTACAAAGACCCGTTTTAATAAAAAGATGCGGAAAGTAAAACCTAGTTACTATTACATGGCTTGAACAGTTACATAATATTCAGAAGGAAAATAAGAATAAATGCGCGAAAGAATTAAAGTTGAACGTTCGAGGGCGTTGGACCCTTTTGAAATTAAATTGAAATTAAATTGAAACTAAAGTTATTTAATTAAAAGAAAAGAAATGTTTTTTATGTTTTTGGTATTTAATGAAAATAAATAAAATTGAAAATCAAGAGAAACCCTAATTCTAAGTTGTTTTTAATTATTAATGAAAAAATATTAAAGTTTAACCTAATTTACTAAATATTTAATGTACATGTTTATTTACAAAAATATTTAATAATTAATAATAATAATAATGATGAGAAAAATTATTTATTAAAAAAAATGATGAAAAGTTAAAACCCTAATTTCTACATATTTTAATTTGTTAAGAAAAAGATGTAAAATTTTAATCTAATTTAACTAACTTAATTATTTAACCTTTATTTACAAAAATATTTAATAAGTAAATTAATTAACATATTTTGGTTTCTGATTTTTATTATGAAAATTAATTTATTGGTGAATTAAATAAAACAATTAAAACAATTAAAATAAAAAGAAGAAAAGAAAAGGAAGTTAGAAAATATAATGCAAACATTGGGGGTGTCTGGCCCATTTGGGAGGTGAATTGGAGCATTTTTGGCCCATTGAACAAGAATCATGTTTGACTTTTCAGCGTGTGTGTATGTGGTTGACTGAGTGTGTATCATGGAATTCACGTCATGGCCATTGGATTGATCATCAGAGACACTTGGCAAGCCTAAGCGTTGGGATGCATGGTGGAGTATTTGAAGGAAACTGCATGGGAACATGTTAATGCAAAAATCATGAATAATATGGGGGGACCTGGGAATCGAACCCAGGTCCCAGTACCTGCAGGACACCTCAACAACCAACCAGGCCAACGCGTTTCTTTGTTAACATAATGCAATGTGATTATTATAAAAGAAAAATAAGCGTTAGTGGTAGAAAACAAAAACGCGCTGAATATTTGAATTGTCCAACCACATGAAGCCACGCATTCGTCTTCTTCCTTTTTGTACCTGTAATATAATCAAATAGCGGGGGTTTTAAACCCCCACTAAACACAACCAGAAAAAATAGCGATTAGCAGATGGTCAAATATAAAAAGGGCGCGAGGTCATGGTTCGTCTCGTTTGGATGTCACGATTTCAATGGCATAGGTTTGGTTGTCCAATTTTTCCATATGGGGAAAGCCCCAATTTGAAGCTCTGAAAAACCTAGCTTTCGACAATGGTAGATTCTTATTTAGGCAGCCATAATTCAATTGAATGGTACCAACAGCTTCAGAATATCATTGTTAATATAAATCAACAGTTAAAAAACATGAATAATGCATGGAAATTGAAAAATGATGATGGACATCTTTATGAAAAGTGAGACTCTGTTATACCAATTCCTGAGGTCTGGAGACTGGTTCTTGATTGCAACATGTTCCTAGCAATGTCAGGAATGTAGTGGAAGGCTTGTTGTGCTTTGAAACGCCTTGTAACTAGGATTTCAGTGTTCAAGTTTTTAAGGAAAAATTGCAAATTGGTTCTTGGTTTTCTGAGCAGCTTTCGTGTGTCTCAGCATTAGGTTAGCTTTTGCCTTTGTACATGAAGCAAATTAGGTTAAAAAACCAAGCCCAAAGTCCATGTATTAATGTTTTCAATCTTTGATTTTTTCCATATCTTTTTCAATCTTTTTTCATGCCAATCCTTGCCAATTGTGGAAGATATTGCCTTGTTAATTGATGCACGAAATATTTAGCTCATAATGAGTGAATTTGCTGCACAAAAAGATTTGATAAGTGTCATTTGATATTTTTTCATATTTAAATCTAATTAAATGAATTAATAATAATAAAAATTCAAATAATTAATCAAAAATAAGAAAATAAATCCCTTAGAAGTCAATGGGTCGTTCATAGCCTTTGGGTAATGATTCATGAAAGAAATTGAGGCCCATTAGCATTTTTGAAGCCTTTGAAGCAAAGTTGACTTTTCAAAATTCCCAAAAATTTCCCAACTTCTACAAGGCATATTTTGCTCAATTTTGAAGCTATGAACATGTTCTTGGACATGTTGGAAATATCTTGAAGTCCTCTAACCAATGTCTTTGGTCCCATGTCATTTTGATTTACCAATCTCAAGTTATGGTCTTTGACTTAAAGTGCCTTTTTGTTGACTTTTGAAAATGACCTATAATGTTGAAATTGATAACTTTTTGTGAGAGCATTTCTTGGACTTGAAGTGTGAAGATGAGTTGTAGGAAATGTCATTCTCTTCAAAATGAGCTTTGGATGGTATTTTTCTGATAAACCATGAAGAAGTTATGCCCTGGTCAATTTGCAGTTGACTTTTTCAGCTGTCCAAAAATAGAAACTTTTGCATCTTGAGACTTTTTGAGCCATGCTTTGAGAATCATGATCAAGAATTGATCAAATGATGTTTGTGGCTTCAAAATGAGATGTTGACCAATTTTTTTGACTTTTGACTGTCAAATGACCATTTTGCCCCTGCAGTTGACTGTGGAGCATTTAGGGTTTTTGATTGTGCAATTTGATGCTGTGAGTCTTGAAACTTGGCATACGGATGCTTGACAATGTATATAGGCATGTGGGACTTGATTGGACCCTTGAAAACTTCAATTTCTTTGCCAGAACCAAAACCCTAATTTTGACTGTGTTAGGAGGCAATTAGACTGTGCAACCTTTGAGGGATTTTGAACCTTGATCTTGGCAAATCTTAAAGAATATGGGAGGGCAAATTTTGGGGTACAACAACGTCATATTAATAAGAAGAAATTTGTTAGTACATAAATGCCCCATGGGAAAAATATTACAAAATTCTTAATGTAAAAAGACGTTGCACATCCTCTTTGGTGCGATGTAGGTGTTAAGAGTCTCCTCTTCGTGAAGTTGGCGGGTAAGTTCCAAAACCTTCTTCTCACTAGCATATAAGCTGGCTTCAAAAGTGTTCCGCTCTTCCTTGAGCTGTATCCAACTCTTTTTCAATTCTTCCAATGATGTCGGCATGTCAGGATGTAGGAGGGTGTATGGAACCTCTCCTTCCATAACAGGCTCTTTGATCACGGGGAGAATGTAGGGGTAAGGCATCATAAGACTCTGGGCGCGAGTTCGTACCCACTTGAGGTAAGGCTCAAGGGGGATGGAATTCTTGTGTCCCAATGTCTTACTGTCCACTTTGTTGGGCATCCTCCAAGCTCGGATAAACCTTTGTCGAAGTCCTTGAGCGTCGTTGTCAAAGTCAAAAACCAAATATGGAATTAGCATATCATGAGGGCCATCCCTTCGAGCATATCCAAACTGTCTCAAAGCCAAACAGGGGTTGTAGGTAATGCCTCCCCTAATGCCATATAGTGGGACATTAGGGAATTCCCCACAATGATCAACGATGATGACATTTTCTCTAGACCGAGAACACCAATGAACATCAGAATGTGTAAGAGTCATCAACCATTGTGACCACCTCAAGCCTTGCTCATTCTTCAAGACTGACTGGGGAAGGTGAGAAATAAACCACCTTGCTAGAAGAGGAGTACAACACATGAGAACACCTCTTTTCCTCATTGTTCGTGTGTGAAATGAGTGTAGGATGTCCCCAAGCAATGTAGGCACAGGATTCCGAGATATGAAAATCTTGACAGCATTCACATCTATAAGTTGATTAGGGTTTGGGAACAGGACCAACCCATAAATGAGAAGTGTTACGATCTCCTCAAAAGCTTGCAGATCTAGAGAATTCCAACAGTTTTGTGCCTTCTCAAACAGAAACTTTGCCAAGAAACCCTTGACACCACTTCTGGTTTCCCAATGTCCTTTGATATCAGATGGTTGCAAGTGTAATGCTTGAGCAACATCTTCAGGCTTTGGTTCTTTTTCCGTACCGTTGTAAGGTAGTTGATGGAGAATAGGAATCCTCAGGAGTTGAGAAAATTCCTACAAAGTAGGTACTAGTTGGTAATCAGGAAATGTAAAGCAATGGTGTAGGGGGTCAAAGAACTGGAAGAGAATTTTCACCATGTCTTCTTCAATGTTGGAGTTGACCAAGTTAAGAAGTCTACCATGTCTTTCACTGAAAGGAGAATTCTCTAGAATCTTGGAAACAAGCTCCTTGAGTAGAGGAGGGATTCTCACAAGGTTGACTTGAAATGTTTTCCTGCAAAGAGATTCCATTATCTACAAAACAAGAACAAAGATGAAGATCCGAATCCTTGAAATGGTTAGTGGATGCATATGATGCTTCATGATGTTCATGATGTATGCACAAGTATATGTACAAGCAAGTCACACAAGATCCTAGTTTCAGGCTTGCATGGGGTTTCATAGGTAAGTACCCTCTTAAAGTTAGTTGGCTCAACCTGTCCTATAAATAGTAACGGGTTCTAAGGAGCTCAATATCACTGGATTATTTTCTGTGTTCATTGTTTCAGTTTATCCACTTAACTGGCGACCGAAATATTCCAAGAAAATAACCCTCAATGAGTGTAGTATCGAGTATCTACCAACTTCGGACTGCACCAAAGCCGGTCATCTCACTACCCCTAAAAAGGCCAAGATGGTCAAGTAAGGTTCTAAGAGTTCATTAGTGCTTCATGACATCACTCAGCGGCCCCGTATTCTCTTTGATTGACTCAAAGGCTACCGGTACCCATAAATATGTCGCACTAATATAGCTATTGCTTCAACCATGTCGGTATACCCCACACAGTTTCCACAACGTATTGCTATTTACCTATGAAGGTTTCCCAAAAATCTGGGTAGAGGATTTCAAGCCCAAACAAGAGAACCAAATGTAAAGCAATCAAAGCAAATAAAGTAAGCATGTAAAGGTGACCTAATCCCTAAGGTTACTCCACTTTTAGAGTATCCCCAGCAGAGTCGCCAGTTCTGTGATACGGTGGGAGAACTGACTTGAGGTTTTGCGTTTGTGTTCGCAAATGTTTCGATTTAGAAAGAGTCACCACCGACTTTTTATTTTATCCAAAGGAAAGGTCAAAAAGCACAGGAAAGACCTTTGAGATGTTTTCTTGGGTTCGGGGAGTAGATTATGAAAAGGGAAGGTGCAAGCACCCTTTTCATCCATGGTTATCCATGGGCTCTTAGTTACTTGTTTAGATCCCTTTCTTTTGCTTTTCAATTGTTTGAAATGGTGCTTTGTGTGTGGTTTTGAAAATGTTTTGAAAAGAGGCCATCGTTGTGGCAACCTTTGTGATGATTCTTGTTTGAATATATACAAAGGTGTATTGTCTTTTGAAAAGTTTTCAATGTTTGAAAGTTTTGTTTTGGGAAATGTTTTGAAATTGTGTTGTGAAGTGTGTTTGAAAATAGCAAGGATGTTTTCCAAGTTTTGATCAAGTAACTAAGAGTTGTCTACCCTATTTTACTCAAAGATCTTTCCTATACATTTTTAACTCTTTTGACAGTTTTGTTTTACCATTGCATTTGGTAAACAACCTTGTATTAGGATGTTAAACGGGACTGGCTCGGGTCATCGTATAGACCATGATAGCAATTGTGTTAAGTATCTTTTAGCAAATTTTTCGAGGGACTAGATCATTTTGTATAGGCAACCAAGATAGCGTCATCGAGGGACTATGATCTTTTGTTTTGGTTTTGTTTTGCCAAGATACTCAACATGCCTAACATGGCCCATTTAAAGGCAACAAGTGGATGAAACCCTAGGGGTGCAAATGTGCATTTGTGTTTGTCATTTTCATGCTTTTTGTCTTTGTATTAGTCAAGCTATTTGTTTGATTTTTGGAATTGTTAGCATACAAACCCTAATCTCTAATCATGGCATAATTGAAAGCGTAAATGCGTAAAATAAATCTACCACTATTATAACATGATTATGGGGAGGGGATACAATTTTTGAATGGGGGATATTTGGCAAGAAATTAAAACCCTAATTTTACTATTACATCCAAATTGAATCAATGGCATAAATAGTAAATGAATAATATTTAAATAAACAAATTAAATAAATATACAAAATATTATGAATAAGCAAAAATGTTTATGTTTATTTTTTATGTATGTAAAAATATTTAATGCAAATAGAAAGAAATAAATAAAAAAGATTATTTTTTATTAAGGGTAAAACCCTAATTTTCTTTTAAGAATGTAAATATATTAAATATATTATTTATATACAATAAAATAAAATAATGTATATACAAAAATAAAATATATTTAGAAAAAAGTATTATTTAAATATAAATAATAATAAAAAATAAAAGTATAATATTTTTATGTTTTTATTCTCAAGTATTTATTAAATAAAATAAAAGTATGTATATACATATTAATTATATTAGTTATGTACAATAAAATAAAATATATACAAGACCAAAATATATTTAGAACAATATTTTTTGAGTGTAAATAAAATAAAGAATAAAAATAAAAGTATAATATTATTATATATTATTTTCAAGTTTTCAATAAATAAAAGTATATACTATTAAATTATTATTTTCATGTCTAAAAAATAATAAAATAATAAAAATAAATGTGAAAATTTATGAAAACATTTTTGGGTATTTTTATGTTTGGAAAATATAAAATAAAAATCAGAAAATGAAAATAAATACAAAAATATGAAAGTATAAAGAAATTGGACCAGGGGGGTGTATTCAGCAAAAGGGGGTGTCAAAAACAAAAGAACCAAAGCCCAGCCCAAGCCAGACTTCATCTTCAACCTCTGTCTTCAAAATTTCGCACGCCCTGTACAAACACGAACAACCTGCATACGTGCTCTAATGCAAAAACACATAACGTCAAAGTTGTAGAGTTTTCCAAGACGAATTCAACCATATAAAAAACTTGTCCTAACTCTCAAAGACCAGAGAGAATTTCTCTGGCCCTAAATCTTAACCTATTTTTTTCAGGATGTTCATGGACCAAATTCTCTTAGCATGCTTAACTAAAATGAAAACTGAGCATATGTACAACTTCATGGCTATGAATACTACATTTTATATTCACAAACCTAAGCCTAACTATTCCTAAATAGAGAGATAGGAAGTTGACAAAAACCTTTTTCAGTTGAGATCGTGTCTGACAATGTGGAGCTTTTCAATGAGGCCTGATATGTCTGGGAGCTTGCTTGAACTTCCCCTGACCTTCTCCAATGCATAGCTTGCCCTGAATGTGCTTGAACAAGCCTACAAAACTCAACCTGCACAAGCTGAAATCAAAAATGGCAAACCTTGTAAATGGAATTACAGTTAGTGTTTAAGGGTTGGGATATCTTGGATAGGTTGTATGGAAGGTGTTTGAACAGGTTTGGGACAAAACGCACGAGCAACTTGTGAGATAGAACTCAAGATGCAGATGCTTCCCTGTTTTGCCAATGGAACGTGATTTTGTGATATGGGAGGTTTGAGGGCTCAAAGGCTCGTGTTTCTGGCTCAAGGGGATGTTAGAAACTTGTCTCCAATGCTTGCACAAGTTGGTTCTATCTGATGTTCAAGTTATGTGACATTGGACCAATTTCTTGGTTATGAAGCAAAACATGAGAAGTGATGGAAGACAAGCCTGTACAGGCTATCTATCAGCTTGCACACTATGCTCTTGGCACCTCTAATTTGTGGATTTTATTTGCTGCATAAGATATGGCTCAATGCTAAAGGATTCAGTTTTGACATAAAGCAAGATTTAAGCAAAAATGGTAATGTTGCTTTTTCTATTTAGGGATTAATCTAATGTGCAAACCTCTAATGACCAAAACAATGCCTTAGACCAATGGATTTGCATTTAATTATTTAGTATGGAATGGTTTTGAGGCCTGTAATCTAGTGTAAAGCAAGCTGATTAGAGTTTGCAACTTGTATCACTATGAACATGCCATGGATGAAAAGTGAGTTTTTGCAAACTCCAAGCCTTCGATTCTCCCTAACCACAATTGAGTTTGGATAGTTCTTGGACATTTTGGAAAGCTTGCAACATGATCTACATTACATATTTGAAATGCAATTTGAGATTCCAAGTGGAACTATGTGAAAAATGGACATGAAGATAGGTCAAAATCCTGCCTAAATTAGGGCAAAATTTCACTAAGTTAAAAGTTTCATGGACCCTTGTTCCAAATATCATAACTTGAGATACAAGCTTCGTTTGGGAAAACTTTGTGAATAAACGTTGTAGAATTTGTGGAGGACTACAACTTTCATGTTGGAAGTTTTGTTTGAATCCAATTGCATCATGGTGAACATGTTGGGCAAAGTTAGGAAAAATTAAGAAAATTTCATAACTTAGAAAAATTCTAAGTTATGAAAATTTTCAATCTTAAACCCTAATTTGCAAAATTGGGTTTCTTGATGAACAAGTTTCATGTTTTAACACATCTTGATGAAAAATGACCCTTGACACTTGATTTTGACCAAAAAGTCAAAGTTTGACTTTTCAGTGTACAGTCAAAATTTGATCAGTTGACTGGAAAAAATTCATCTGTCAATCCAATGCAATTGAGATCTTTTGAACCTTGTGAGTAGGTCAAGATGATACCATTGAGTCCTTGAATCCATGCTTGAACCCAATTTGCCATTGGCTAGGTCAAAAATCATAAATTGCCCTTATGCAATCAAAACCCTAAAAATGACCATTTTGCCCTTTTGGTGATCTGATCCAATTTCTTGTGGAGTTGTGGTCCAAACTTGATCAAATGGTTCATGTGAGTTTATAATGTTGATGTGGGTCAAAATTTATGAGGTTTAACTGTAAATTGGCCACAGTTGACTTTTTCCCCAATACAGCTGATTTCTAGGTCAACTGTCCAATTGACTGGGCAAAAATTTGATTCAAGGCTTGAAACTTGGTAGAGGTAATCTTGTAAGTCCAACATGAAGTATGAAAGTCACTTTGAGCATTAAAAGTCCAAAAATCCCTGTGCAAACTCAAACCCTAGTTTAGGTCAACAGTGCAAGGAGATGTCTTGAGCAGAGTAAACCCTAGCTTGGTCTTGAGTTCAAAGAGTCTTGTGATGAAAAATATTGAAAAATGAGAGGGAAAATTTTGGGGTACAACAGCATCTAAAACAAAAACTTCTTTTCTTAGCAAATAAAAAACATGCTAATCTAACTTAAACCCTTTTTCAAGGCAACAAAAACACAAACTGATTTAAACCATTTTGTGCATTCAAGCACCTTTCTCTTAAACCGTTTTCAGGTAAGGACATGATTAGTTTACTTTTATGCTAACGCATAAGTCTCCGAAGGTCGATCTGCAGCATAAGGCGGAATTAACTTCGTCCATAAAAAACACAAACAAACAAAAACATAAGAGCCGAACTACGGTAGCTCTGATTCCTCAAAAAGGATATGTAGGCATTAGGGTAGGGCCTAAGCGAGCACAATTTTATTTTCCCTACATTTTTTTCTCCTTTATTTTGCATGCATTCCCCTTCAGTAGTATAGTAAACATTAAGCATAGATTGAACACACCCATAAGATAGATAACAAGAGTGGATACCGTAGAGTACTACAGGCGTGTGAGGTGCTAATACCTTCCCCTCGTGTAACAGACTCCCTTACCCAATCTCTCGGTCGCAAGACCATGACTTCTCCCTTCTCAGGTTTTCTCGATGTTTACCTTTCCCTACATGTGGGATAAAATACGTTCGATGGAGACTTCATTGTTAGATGATTTTCAGCCGGTTGTTTCAGCTGGAGACTTCACTGGGGACAGGTCGACCAAATGTTGGTCCATCCTGGAGTCGCTCCTAGCTCTTGCTTTCTTTTCTTTGGGTGTTTATCTTTATGCTTTTAGTTTAATCACTCATTTTTGTATATACCTGAGCATATGTATGCATTGCATTTTACTGTCTTCCATATACTACTGTTGTATTGGTTCTGCTTCTTATTGGGTGGGTGTTACTATTGAGGTAAAAGGCCCAATACCCAGGCCAGAGTTGTATACCATAGGATACCTAGGAATAGAGTGGAACATGAATGGCTAGTTGACTTAGGTCTCACTATCGTCGCCATGTCATCCATGCTCAGATGAGGTACAAATGAGGGGCTATCATTTTCATGTAGGTGATACGGCGATAGTTTTTCAGGAGTACCCTCGATTCTGAGTTACCATGACCTTACCTTGACCTAGTTTTCACCCGTGAGTGAGGGGGAATTATCATCACAGGTACAGTTGGTGACTATGTTCAGATGATTTCTCATATTCAGATGGTGACCATGCTCAGACAGTGACTATTGGTTCTAATGGTTATGTCCTGGATTTCTATCAGCAAGTAGGGGAATCTCAGATTTATTTTCTGGGCTCCGAATCTGTTCATGAGATTCTTTGGTCTATGTCCCGGACCTATGATCTTGGTACTCACCGACTGTAGAAACATTACAATAGAAACCGGTATCATAGAAGTAGTAACCCCATGATCATTTTCACTCACATCATATCATATTTATTTTTCAAAAGATATGTCAAAAAAATAAAACTATATACTAACCCTGCATGTGCACGTCCATTCCGGGTTATTTCACGATGTTATAGTTTCTGTCAATGACGTCTAGAAACAGTGATGTTCTCAAGAGGACCAGGAGGGACGATTGTACTTATCTGTGCTACCCAATCTTTCCGCTCAAGTTATTGGTTTTTTCTTTTTAAAAGACCGTTTAGTCCACCCTAATGCAAAAAGATCTTATCGGAAAACATGATGGTGCTTTGACCCTGCTTCAGTTTTACAACCACGAGTTACACTGTTTCACCTCCCAGGACTATCAGATTGTTCCAACTCGTGAAAAATACTCTCGTTTGCTCAATATTGTCCAACACACACTTGTTGCTAGTCCGAACAGGCTTGATTTTGAAACTATCACTGAGGCACTTTATTTGGGCCTTGATGATATGAGATAGAAGATAGAAATGCAAGAAGAATGGTAGCATGCATTCAGACTGATTATTATATTTTTACTTCAATCACCAACAAGCTTGTTAGACGGAGTTGTTCATCTTGTACTCCAATAACTTTCGTGTATTCAATTCTGCGGGAATTTCTCTTGTTTCAGGATATTTTCTTCATACAGTCATTCTTATCATCATGTTGCTCGATTACTGTTGATGGTAATTGAACAGTGAAAAACCGGAATGGACAATCATTTCATACATCATACATATCATTCATTTCATGAATTACAGGTTTTCTTGCGGGATTTTTATCTGATGTTTTTGCCTCTTATTATCAGAATCTACAAGACAACTTCCTTACATCCTTACCGCACTCGAGCCAACAAGTTGAGGATCATGGAACAAATTGAGCAGAACCAGGCCGCTCTCCGCAAAGACATGGACACCATGGGTGATCGAATGAATCAACTCATGGAAACTCTTCATGCCTTCATCCAAGGGCAGGAAGAGCTCATAATAAGCGTTACTAAACTGGTAGAAGGTGCCTCCACGTCCGAGAATGGCGGACCCAGGAATGACCACGGGGAGATTTCTAAGGAGAATCCACGACTGATTGTGGATGACCACCATGATGTCATTGATCTCGATGACCCTCCAAAGGATTCTACGGCCGACTTGTCTGAAACTGCTAAGATGTACAAGACTTTGGAAGAGTGCTAAAAGGATATGGAGACTTCTAAGAAGCCGGGATTCAGTGCCGATGCCATGTGTTTGGTTCCAGGGGTTATGATTCCACCAAAGTTTAAGGTACCTGATTTCGACAAGTATAAGGGGGTTACATGCCCAGAGACTCATCTCTGATCTTACTGCAGAAAGATGGCTGCTTATGCTAGCAATGAGCTGTTGCTTATGCATTTCTTTCAGGACAGTCTTGCTGAAGCTCCATTAGAGTGGTACATGCAGTTGGAGCAAACTCATGTTAGTAACTGGAGTGAGCTTGTTGATGCTTTCTTAAAAAATTATCACTACAACACTTCCATGGCGCCTAGCCGTGCACAGTTGCAGAGTATGTCTCAAAAATGGTGAGTCTTTCAAAGAGTATGCGCAGAGATGGCGCAGTTTGGCCGCGAGAGTTCAACCTCCTCTCCTAGATCGGGAACTGGTAGATCTGTTCATGAGTACCCTCCAAGGCCCGTATCTTCAACATGTGCTCAGCAGTACTTCTGATTCGTTTTCGGATATGGTCATCATCGGGGAGGGGTTGTAATGTGTATTAAAGTAGGGACTATTACGGGTGCATCTGGCACGAATGGTAACAACAACTCAGGTGGTGGGAAGAAACCATACTCTAGCGGTTTCGTCAAGAAAAAGGAAGGAGAGGTGAGCAATGCCTCTGATGATAAGGGGAAATCTATTGTACAGGTTCCATATTACCAAACCTCCATTGCTGCCCCGTAATAATAGTATGCACCGCCGCGAAACTATCAACAGAACCAAAGGCCCCAAGGACAAAGGGGTCAACAAAGGCTGCAAAGGTATCCTGAGAGGAAGTTGGATCCAATCCCAATGTCATATGCCCAATTGCTTCCACTATTGCTAGCCGGTCAATTGGTACAACTCCGAGAGATGGCTCCTCCTCTGGGTGAACTTCCGAGGGGTTATGACATTAATGCACAGTGTGAATTTCATTCGGGTGCTCCAGGCCACTCGATTGAAAACTGCAGAGCTTTAAAATACAAGGTGCAATCTCTTTTGGATGCCAAGGAGCTAAGCTTCGCGCCTATAGGCCCTAATGTTCAGAACAATCCTATGCCTCCTCATCATGGGGCTGCTATCAATGCTATTGGGTTGGATGATGGCCATGGCTTAGTGACTCACGTTGGAGAGATCCAGATGTCAATGACAGTTTTGAGAGAGCATCTTTTACAGCAAGAAGTTCTACAAGAGCTTCACAACTTTTTTTTGAAATGCTCATCCAATCTGGACGAGTGTGAGGATTTGAAAAATTCCATTCAGAAACTGATGGACGAAGGGGTTGTTAGAGTCGAGAAAGTCATCCCCAAAGGTAATGTCGCTATTATGGAGATTCTGTATTATCCGGCCAATGTTCAGAGGAATACTTCAAGAGTCCCATTGGTTATACCGGTTCCGGCGCTCCCTGCACCAAATCAGAATCCGGTTGCTCCCCTGCCAACCCAAGCATCAACACTTCCAAGTTTGGTTCCCGGTCCATTAACCGATAACAGAGAAGTGCCATGGGAATATAATGCCGTTTACATTCGGGGAAAGAAAGTTATTTGTCCTCCGATTGAAAATAAGGATGTAACCAACATTGTCGGGACTAGTAGAATAACTCGAAGCGGGAGAGTCTTTGCTCCTACTCCACCACCTCCTGAAGAAGTTATCGAAGAGATTCCTGTGAGAGATAAAGGGAAACAGGTAATTAATGATTCACCTGGGACGTCTTTTGAACAACAAGTGGAGCAGCTAATCAGAGTTATCAAGAAGAGCGATTTTAAGGTGGTTGACCAGTTGAATCAGACGCCTGCAAAGATCTCAATCTGGTCCCTCCTCCTGTACTCCAAAGCTCATCGAACTGCCTTGATGAGAATTCTACACGACTCTTATGTGAATCATGAAATTTCTGTGGCCCAATTTGAAGGGGTTGTTACAAATATTTCTGCAGGAAACTGTCTGGGCTTCCGAGATGACGAGCTCCCTCCTGAGGGCCGAGCTCATAATAAGGCGTTGCATATTTCTATCAGATGCTTAGATACTGCAATGTCTCGAGTCCTAGTAGACACTGGGTCTTTCTTGAACGTGATGCCTAAGCATACTCTATTCAAGCTGAACATGGATGGGGTGATGATGAAACCCAGTACACTGACAGTCAAATCTTTTGATGGGTCGAGGAGATCTATGGAAGGGGAAGTTGTCTTGCTCATCAAAATTGGCCCCCACATGTTCTACCTATCGTTCTATGTCATGGACATTGATCCCTCTTACACTTGCTTACTGGGACGCTCGTGGTTCCATATGGCAGAGGCCGTTACTTCAACCCTGCACCAACGTTTGAAGTTCATCATCCAAGACAAGGTCATCATTATTGGCGGAGAGGAAGATGTCGTGATTAATAATGTTACTTCCTTCCGTTATGTCGAAGTGGATGGGGAAGTTCATGAAACCCCTTTCCAAGCCTTGGAAATCATTTATGTTGACAAATTCCCCGCCCTACAGGAAACTACAAAGAAGTTTGGAGTTCCAATGGTTTCTTTGAGGGATGCTAAAGCCATTGTGGAATCTGGGATTCCTAATGAAGACTGGGGCAAGGTGATAGAGGTGCGCAAAAAGCAGGACAAGTATGGACTTGGGTTTGGGTCCTCTTTTTTAGACCGTGTTGGTACGAGTCTAATTATGCTCAAGGGAAAACAAGTTCCTCCGCTTTCAGAGGTATTTGTTAAGGTCGGTCTGGGGGCTCGAGGAAAATCCATGCAGTGGATGATGAAGACGATGCAGACATGGCTCAGTACATCTACCGGATTGCGCCTGGTCAGGAGCTCGGCAATTGGACTACCACTAATATTCTCGAAGTGGTTTTCTTTGACATGTAATGTTCTTGTTTTAAATAAGTCGCATGCTTTTTCCCGAAGCATGTTGACAGCTTGTGAAAAGGGCCCCCTCATGTTTCTATGTTTGTTTAAAAATTGAATAAAATGTCATTTTTGCATACAATTTTTGCTCTCTATCTTTTCTTATTTTCGTAAGATAAAAATGGAAATGTTTTTCCTTATAACTCTTTAACCATTTTCCAATTCGCATCCATATTCTAAAATAAGGCATGATTCATCAATCATGCAGGCCTGCCTCAAATTCCATAAAAAACGATGATGTTACAGTTCCTTGCACCAATATCCTTGGAAATCCGAATGACCAAGCTGATGAGGGTAGTGGGTAAGATTGTGAAATTCCAGAGGAATTGGCAAGGCTGTTGAGACAAGAAGAGAAAACGATCTTGCCTCATCAAGAAGTCATTGAAGTCGTCAATCTCGGCACCGATGCAGTAAAAAAGGAGGTCAAGATAGGGGCCGCCTTGCAAGACGACGTAAAGAAGGGGTTGATTGAGCTTCTCAGAGAATACTCCAACATCTTTTCCTGGTCGTATAAAGATATGCCTGGTTTATATACAGATATAGTCATGCACCATCTTCCACTCAAACCAGAATGTCCTCCGGTAAAGCAAAAGCCGAGGAGAACTCGTCCAGATATGTCTCTCAAAATTAAAGAAGAAGTGGAGAAGCAGTTGAACGCGGGCTTTTTGCTGGTATGTGAATACTCAGATTGGATTGCCAACATCGTACCTATCCCTAAGAAAGATGGGAAGGTGAGCTTGTGTGTAGACTATCGATATTTGAACAAAGCAAGCCCAAAGGATGACTTCCCATTACCGCACATCGATGTATTGGTTGATAATACGGCTAAGTCCTCGGTTTTCTCCTTCATTGATGGTTTTTCAGGATACAATCAAATAAAGATGGCCTCTAATGACATGACAAAGACGACATTCACTACTCCCTTACTGTTATAAGGTCATGCCTTTTGGCCTCAAAAATGCTGGTGCAACATATCAACGTGCCATGGTGACGCTCTTCCATGATATGATTCATAAGGAGATCGAAGTATATGTTGATGATATGATTGCAAAATCATAAACCGAGGATGAACACTTGGTCCATCTGCAAAAGTTATTTGCGCGTCTTCAAAAGTTTAGACTAAGGCTCAATCCGAATAAGTGCACCTTCGGGGTGCGATCCGGAAAACTACTCGATTTTATCGTAAGTCAACGAGGAATTGAGGTAGATCCCGACAAAGTAAAAGCAATACAGAATATGCCAGCACCAAAAAATGAAAAAGAAGTAAGGGGGTTCCTTGGGAGATTGAACTACATAGCCAGGTTCATTTCTCATCTCACAGCTATTTGTGAACCCATCTTTAAATTGCTGCACAAGAATCAAGATGTGTGATAGGATGATAATTGCCAGGAAGCCTTTGAATAAAATCAGACAGTACCTTCAAGAGCCAGCAATCCTTATCCCTCTAGTGCTTGGGAGGCAACTCATCATGTACTTGATGGTGCTGGAAAGATCTATGGGTTGTGTGCTCAGACAGTAGGACGAAACAAGACGTAAGGAGCACGCCATTTATTATCTGAGTACAAAGTTTACCAATTGCGAATCCGGGTATTCTTTACTTGAAAAAACTTGTTGTGCGCTTGCTTGGGCTGCTCGACGTCTGAGGTAGTATATATTGACATACAAGACCTTTCTAATATCAAAAATGGATATGATAAAGTATATCTTTGAAAATCCAGCACTCACAGGAAGGCTTGCTCGATGGCAGATGCTTTTATCTGAAAATGACATTCAGTATGTTACACAAAAGGCTATCAAAGGTAGCATTCTTGCGGATCATCTTGCTCATCAGCCGTTGGAAGAGTACCAATCAATGAAATTTGACTTCCCTGATGAAGATGTTATGAAGCTTGATGATTATGATGGGGGTCGATCCAGAAGAGCAATGGACTCTTACGTTTGATGGTGCCTCGAACGCTGTAGGCCATGGCATTGGGGAAATACTGACTTCTCCACGTGATACTCATACACCGTTTACGGCCCGGTTATGTTTCGATTGTACAAATAATGTGGCAGAATATGAGGCATGTGTAATGGGGCTAGAGGCAGCTATCGACCTTAAAATCAAAATCCTTGAAGTCTTTGGAGACTCTGCTTTGGTCATACATCAGGTACGAGGTGATTGGGAGACGAAACACCCCAGTTTGATTCCGTACAAAGATTACATCTTGCAGTTAATACCCGCTTTTGAGGAAATCACCTTTGAACATATTCCCAGAGACAAAAACTAGTTGGCTGATGCTTTAGCCACACTAGCATCTATGTTTTTAGTGAGCTTTCCAAATCAGGTGCCTAATATACGCATCCTCAGATACAAAGAGTCAGCCCATGTCTTTCCTGGCCATTGTCTCTCAACCGAGGATATGTCGGATGAGAAGTCGTGGTATTACGACATTAAACGGTACCTTGAGAAGCAAGAGTATCCCGAAAATGCTACAATTTGTGATAAGCGTACGCTTAGAAGGTTAGCAGCCAAGTTCCTCTTATCAGGAGACGTCCTGTATAAGAGAAATTATGACTTGGTTCTGCTCAGATGTGTGGATAGACACGAAGCAGAGTCGATCATAAAGGAAATCCATGAGGGTTCTTTCGGGACTCATACGAGCGGGCATTCTATGGCAAAGAAAATCCTACGTGCAGGATACTTCTGGATGAAAATGGAGAGTGATTGTTGCGTATATGCAAAATTGCGCCACAAATGCCAAGTATATGCAGACATAATTCATGTTCCTCCAACTCCTCTGAAAGTTATGACCTCCCCGTGGCCGTTTGCGATGTGGGGAATTGATGTGATTGGAAGGATTGAACCAAGTGCTTCAAATGGTCATAGATTCATCCTAGTGGCTATTGACTATTTCACCAAATGGGTGGAAGTAGCTTCTTACAAGAATGTAACCAAACAGGTCGTTACCAACATCATCAAGAAAGAAATCATATGTCATTACGGAGTTCCTCATAGAATCATCACTGATAATGGTTCTAATCTTAACAACAACATGATGAAGGAATTGTGTGAAGAGTTCAAAATTGAACATCACAATTCATCGCTGTATCGACCAAAAATGAATGGTGCAGTCGAAGATGCTAACAAGAACATAACGAAGATCGTCCAGAAGATGGTCAGAACGTACCAAGATTGGCATGAAATGTTTCCTTTTGCTCTACATGGCTACAGAACGTCTGTGCGCAGTTCAACATGGGCAACTCCATTTTCGCTTGTCTATGGCACGGATGTCGTGCTTCCTGTTGAAGTAGAAATTCCTTCGTTGAGGGTTATGATGGAGACCAAGCTTGATGAGGCGGAATGGGTTTAGACAAGGTTTGACCAACTTAATCTGATTGATAAAAAGCGTATGACGGCCATCTGTCATGGCCAGTTGTATCAACAAAGGATGAAAAGAGCATTCGATAAAAAGATTCTTCCTCAAAAGTTTTATCCTGGTGATCTGGTCTTGAGAAGGGTCATCGTGCAAAGCCATTCCGACCCAAGGGGCAAATGGACTCCCAATTACGAGGGACCATATATCGTGAAGAGAGCTTTTTCATGAGGTGCATTAATCCTGACAGACATGGATGGGGAAGACATTCCACTCCCAGTCAATTCAGACTCAGTCAAAAAATTCTACGCATGAAGAGACCCGCTAGGTCGAAAACCCGAAACGGCAACTTAGGCAAAAAATAGGCATCCCGGTGGACACGAAAGTCCAGGCAAAAGTTAGGGATAAAAGGAAAAAGATAACAACTCGCTAAGTTGAAAACCTGTAAGGGAGACTTAGGCAAAAATGGGTATCCCGTTGGGTCGAAAACCTAAAAGGGCGATCAAAGCAAAAATTAGGGATCTTAAGCGAGAGGCTGTAGTCTGAATGCTCTTCACGAATGACACATGCACATCTATAGAACCTTGGCAGATAATTGACTGGTCCAACTACTACTCTTCAGAGGCAAGGCATTGAGACAACTTAGGATATGGGAACTGTAGCAACACTGGTTTTAATGGAAATTTGAGCATCTCTCATTGCCATTTATACCTGTTGTATTTTTTGTTTCTGTTTCACAGCTACCTCATATAGGAGGTTCTTCCTAATACAAATGCCTATTCACAGGCCAATCAAAAAAATATGCTTTCATCAAAGTTGTCTCTTATTATCATGAAATGTTTTTGTATGCAAAATATGTTTTATTTGTTATTAAACATGGCATTAGAAACATAGGGAATAAAATTCTCAAGCCGAGATAAAACTTGACTTTACGTTGATGTATAACCATGTGGGACTGTCGTATGCATTCCAAGTGTTGTTTTTCTTTGTAGGTGGCAAGTTGTAACGGTCACCCTGACCTGCTAGTGCACGAAGTCGCCTTCATCTACTGTAGACAACTTCAACTCTGATTCCCCAAGTGAGTTCAGAAAGTTCGGTGTCGTCATTTGAATCGGCACGCGCAAGTGCATTCCCAGTGGAGTTAATCAAGAACGTCCCCAGTGAAGCTAAACCGGGGCATTCGCAGAGCTAGACCTGGGCATTCGCAGAGCTAAACCAGGGCATTCGTAGGTGTCCATTCCCATCTCTTATCCCCAAATGATAATTCCCCAGTGTGCGTAAAATTGGGGCATGTATTCAAAGAGATTCACATGGTGTTCAATATCCATTCTTCGGCATATTCAGTTCTATCATCCTCTCGACAGTTCAGGATGTACGAAAGTCTGGCCATATTATCTCTTCCCCTACGGTACGATTCAGAATTCAACAACATATCTGAAGACTCGCTTCATCAGCAATTCAATCTTCAGCAGAGTCATCAACAATATTCGGTATCATGGGCTCCCCAGTGCAAATTTTTATCGGTATCCCCAACGAGCTTTGGTACTGCAGACTTCTAGCATTGATATGTATTGGTATCCCCAGTAATGAGCAGCGGTTCCCAATGGGCCTTCTCTTATCCCCATGAAGTTTATTTCTTCGCATTGCATATAGTTATCACTGCATAACATTTCATCCTCAAAAGTGCATAGCCGATCCATCAGAGTGGATCTTTGCGGCAAAAGAAATTCAAACATGCATACGAAGCATAAGCCAGATCGGGTACCTTACACAAAAGACTTGAATTATTCAATGACAACAATACATCCCTACAGGAGGGTATCATTCCCAAAATCCCAAGTCGATGACCTTCACCTTTTTAATGCCGAACAAAATCAATACACTTTTTCATTCTAGACCCAGTTTACTTCTGGTAGCCAACTCCCATCTGACAAATAATTCAGACTTCCAACACTCGTCTGTGTAAATTCCCTAAACACTCGTCATGTCAACTTCTAAACACTCTTCATGTAAATTCCTAAACACTCATATGTTTCAACTCATAAATACTCATTTGTGTCAGTCTCCCAAACACTCGTCCGTGTTTAAACTTTCCTTGGTACTCGTCTGTATCTTTTCTCAATACCCATCTTTATTGATTCAAACACTCGTATGTGTCGAGTTTCCTAAACACCCATCCGTGTCAGTTATCCAAACACTCGTCTGTGTTTCACCTTTCAATACTCGTCCATATCTTCCTTCAATACTCGACCGTATTGATTTGAACACTCGTCTGTGTTTAACCTTTAGATACTCATCTGTATCTTCTTTCAATACTCGTCCGTATTGATTCAAACACTCATTTGTGTATAATATAATTGTCCGTATCTTCTTTCAATACTCATCCGTATTCAAACACTCGTCCGTGTTTGACCTTTCTTGATACTCGTCCGTATCTACTTTCGATACTCGTCTGTATCGATTCAAACACTCGTCCATTTTGTACCTTCCTTGTATTAGCATCATGCTACGTTACAAGTCTGATCTCTTCCTTGTATTGGCATGACGCTACATTACAAGTCCGGTCCTTTCCTTGTATTGGAATCATGCTACGTTATAATTCAGGTCTCTTCCTTGTATTGGAATCATGCTACATTACAAGCCCGATCTCTTCCTTGTATTGGCATCATGATATGTTACAAGTCCGATCTCTTCCTTGTATTGGCATCATGCTACGTTACAAGTCTGATCTCTTCCTTGTATTTGCATCATGCTACGTTACAAGTCCGATCTCTTCCTTGTATTGGCATGACGCTACGTTACAAGTCCAATCCTTTCCTTGTATTAGCATCATGCTACGTTACAAGTCCGATCCCTTCCTTGTATTGGAATCATGCTACATTACAAGCCCGATCGCTTCCTTGTATTGGCATCATGGTACGTTACAAGCCCGATCTCTTCCTTGTATTGGCATCATGCTACGTTACAAGTCCAATCTCTTCCTTGTATTGGCATCATGCTACGTTACAAGTCCGATCTCTTCCTTGTATTGGCATGACGCTACGTTACAAGTCTGATCCTTTCCTTGTATTGGCATCATGCTACGTTACAAGTTCGGTCTCTTCCTTGTATTGGCATCATGCTATGTTACAAGCCCGGTCTCTACCTTTTATTGTAATCATGCTACGTTACAAGTCCGACCTATTCCTTGTATTGGCATCATGCTACGTTACAAGTCTGGTCCCTTTCTTGTATTGGCATGACACTACGTTACAAGCCCGATCCTTTCCTTATATTGGCATCATGCTACGTTACAAGTCTGATATCTTCCTTGTATTGGCATGAAGCTACGTTACAAGTCCGATCATTTCCTTGTATTGGCATCATGCTACGTTACAAGTTCGATCTCTTCCTTGTATTGGCATCATGCTACGTTACAAGTCCGATGTCTTCCTTGTATTGGCATCATTCTATGTTACAAGTCTGATCTCTTCCTTGTATTGGCATGACGCTATGTTACAAGTATGATCCTTTCCTTGTATTGGCATCATGCTATGTCACAAGTCTGATCTCTTCCTTGTATTGGCATCATTCTAAGTTACAAGTCCAATCTCCGTCTCTTCACTAAAAAACAAAAGAATTCTTCTACCAGCAAATAAAAAATACTCACACTATCTCCCAGAACAAATTTTTGGAATTGGTATTTAATTATCTTCAACCTTGAACTTCCGAAAGGCATGCGCCAATCGTACTTTTAGGTTTAAGACGATTAAATAGGGGATGTTGTAATACCCCAAATTTGTCCTGCCCTTTTACTTTTATCTAGCTTATGCATTGTTACGCTTTTCTCATGTACATAACTCCATTAGGTTATCTAACACATCATTCATTCATTAATCGATAATTTGGCATGGATCGTTGATATTGTAGGAATTAGGGATTCTATAGCTTTGTTGGTTCACACCTTTACTCAGGCTTGAATTAGTTGGTTTCCCAATAACTGTGGTTATGGGACTAGGGTTTAGATTCTTGATTATTGGGAACTTCTGCCCCATCAAGCTACGAGGTTGTCACCATCAACTAAGGATCTTATTAAGTTGATGTTTTGGTTCTGGTTAATATCTCAAGAGGCTCCTTCATTCAAAAGGCACCCAAGTCAAGAGGATTATGGTTTCTTATTCATAGAGTTTTGAGCTGGCAATACCCATCAACTGAGTTTCGTTGCATGTTCATGTCAAAGCTATCCTGGTCATATATACTTCCATATTCATTTCTTGATGGTTCTTTAAGGCATTGATGTGGTATTGGTTGTCAAGTCAAGGGTTTGAGAAGGGAATGATAATTTGGGATTGGAAGTTAAGGTCTCAAGGTGATTTGAACTTTTCATGGAGATTTGGAATTGCAGAATTATAAAGATGATCAAAGTTTTAAAGTACGGGTAATTCATTCCTGGTTTATCTTGAAATCAAAGAGGAAGTCACGAGCTTAAATCCAAATTTTTAAGACATAATCATTCAAGAACATTCAAGGTTCATTCAAATTTCCATCAAGTATTAAAAGATATTCGATAGTAATCAAGATTCAACATGATTTTGTCTGTTTTATTCCACAAGCTCTTAATTCTAGCATTGTAACTATCATTAATCAACCAAGTGCTTTAAAATATATAGTTTCTATTTGCTTTGGGACCATTCTTTCTGTTAAGAGATATCATGATAGGGGTGATGATCAGAGAAATACATGCTCGTCAACACCTTCGCATAAGCGTCATGCAGGCTTGCATATATAGCAATAAAAAGCCAATTGTCACATTGCTGATCACTAATATTAAGATGAATATATTGTTCATCTTTTTCAATTAGCTGTGCAACATAACAGTCTTCCTTCCAGGAACAATAATACCCCCCGAATATCAAATACTCTTCATCACAGTATATTTATCAAGTCCCATCTTTTCAAAGAATATCACCTATTCTAGCGCAACATCACCATCTCAAAGTTTCCAAAAGTTATGGCCATTTACACCATAAATCGTTACATAATTTCAAGTATTTTCCAAAGTTGCATTCCTGTCATATTTTAATACATCAGAAAAAACTTTACAAGAAATCATTAAAACCTAGGTGCCTAAGTCTTCCATCTTCATGACCAAGCATTATCTTCAATTCATTTCAATTTCAATGCCACTCTCTCAAACAAAACCCAATCCTCCATTATCTGCTTCCTCAGACAACAAATTAAGTGTAAATGGATTTTTCTCAGTTGACAGCATTGTCAATTTCTACCAGGAACGTTGCATCCTTTCAAGGACTTCGACCTTCAGGAATTCAGTTTCATGGTGCTCAAAATGTTAGAATGGGTAAGCCTTCATGAAGGTCCTTCAAGGGTGTGCTTGTCAAAGAAGCCACTGTCATTTCCCCCAAGTACACCATAATCAAGCCTCTGGGTGACAGGGTACCTGTAAAAGTTAAGGAAGTAGAAGAGAAAACAAAGGGTGGAATTTTGCTCCCACAACCTGCACAACCAATCCAGAAAAATCACTTGTTCAAAAAATCAGAAATGAAATTAAACCTGCAGAATTCCTAACCAAAACTTAAACAGAAAATAGCAGAATTGTTCAAACCTATAACAGAACCGTGAAAAACTTCATCCAGCAACAGAAACCAACATCATAATCAACTCCTCATAAAACCCTTAATTTTTTTTACTTTCTTCCCTTAACCTCCAACTCAGCTCCCTAACTGTTATCTCAAAAAACAAAAACCATATAACTGACCTCTAACAGAATTATAACTAACTTCTTGACAACCTATAACTAACTCTAACTAAAATCCATAACAAGCTTCTCTAGCCTATAACATAATTTCTATTCACAATTAGAAAGAGGTTTGGAAAAAAAGAAACTCACCATAAGATTGGCTCTCTTTCTCTATGAATCAGGAGGTGATTCATCATCCCCATTATCAATATTCATCGATCCTCTTCAACCTTCTTTCAACCATTCCTACCCAATCTTCACCTTCAATTCCTGCACTCTCTCATTTCTGAACCGTGTTGAATCTTCTTCAACTTTCATCAAATCCTCCACTCTCTGATTCACACCTTCATCTACATCATTAATAACCTCCATCAAACCTGCAAAAAACAGTCATACCCAAAAACAATTCATTAAAAGAAATCCAATTCATTACTGTCAAAAACAGATTTCTAACCAACTTTCGAAAACCTTCTAACTGTTTTCCTAATTGAACTAACAGTTCTAACCATTTTCCAACAAAAACTGCAACTACTGTAATTGAATCCCAGCTTAGCTAACTAACTTTTTCTAACCTCATAACAGAATCCAAAACCAGTAAATCTAACCATCCAATTTCTCTAACCGATTCCAAAATCAACAACTGAGATCAAATTCGTTCGTAACTAACTTTTCCTAAACTAACAACTCAAACTACCTATAACAAAAATAACAGATCTCTAAACCTCTCTAACTGCTCAACCTCTAACTTTCACCCTAACTGTTTCTAACAGAATATTCAACTAACTTCTAAAAATCTCCAACAAACTTCTCAACTGACATAACAGATAACAGATGGGAGGAAAAACGAAAAAAAGAGAGAGGATTCATTCACCAGAAAGTCATAGAAAAATCACAAAATACTTAGCTTTCAATCTCACTTTCTCGACAACTCTTCTTCACCCTTACCTTCAGATATTTCTCTAAATCTCTCTTCTTCGCCCATCACCTTCATCAACCTTCCCTCTCTGAAACCACCATTTTCCTCCATCTTCCTCTCCCATTGCAACTTCCATCAACACAGGATAAACAACAACAATTTTGCATCCCTGAACTTCAGATTCTTCTGCAAAAAACCTTCTACTACCTGAAAATGAAACATCACGACAACGAGCTTTACGTCTTCACCTATCTTTTCAATATCACAACACATAAGCAGCAAGAACAATGAGTTTATTTCTCAGTCGCTTTCATTTGGCATTTCGCAAGAAATTCGTAACAACAACTTCTCAACAACTCTCCACATCAACGCCTTCTGTAACACAACAACACACTCAGAAGATCGAGAAATGAGAAGACCTAGAAAGTAGACGAAGAAGAAGATCCAGAGCATGCATACCTGAACTTCTGCTGATGTTCATTGGTCTTCTCGCCATTAACGTAACTGTGGAAGAAGCACCAGAACGATCTTCGGTAGGTAAGCCTTGACTCTTCTTTCTTACATCCTTCTGCTTCAATTTTCATGTATGTGCGTAGAGTAGAACATGTGGATTGATATTTCTAAGGATTTGTAATTAATTACTCTGTGCGCCGCGTTCGAGTTTTCTTCTAGCTTCTTAGGGTTTTCATGTTTCATGTTTGGATTTAAAGAATTAGAAGGAGATCGAACAGATGATGAATAGAAACATGCTCGTTGATGGGAAAAAGACGATGAAGGGAGAACAAATGAGGCTACAGTTATGATATGGTGGTGATGGAGATCGGAAAAGATTGAAGGTGGGGAGCGATGTTTGGTCGGTGGATGAGATGAGAGGGAATAGTTTATTAGGGTTCCAAATCAAAGATGAGGAGGAGTCACACTGTGATATCGTCCTCCTTTTTTTCTTTTTCAGTTACTTTTTTTTTAATAATACATAATAAAACAAATATGCAATAACAAAATCCTGATAAAAAAAGATTGCGATGGACCGAAAGTGCTTGGGCCCATTACGCCTTGTTTTTTTGGAAAGTCTGATTTGCAATAGAACAAAAGCTCCATTGGACTGATTCTGCATGGGCCTTTCAGTGCCTGATTCTAATTATACTCTCTGTCTCGAGCGAACACCCCCAGTTTCAGGCATATATCCCTTGAGTCTTGGTGTTGTTTTAGTTTTTAGTCTTTTTATTTGATTTTTGATTTTCAATAATTGGAAACAATAAAAATGGTATAATATAATAGAATTTCTCCTAAGAATTAATCCTTTAGTTTTTGATAGAATTTTCTCCTCACATTAAAAACTAATAAAAAATACTTTTTCTTTTAGTTTTTATTCATATCTTCATGCCGCTTTGCCATGTTATTTTTTGATGCGTTTGTTCATTGTGCAAGGAACTTCTGATCATGCATTACATTCGCAATACGCGTTGGCCTTTATCTTAATTGGATATTGTTTCTGGCTTTGTTTGTTTCTTGATGAAGCTTGCTCAACGCGTACTCCCTTCTTTTTCAGTACTTTCGTCTGCTCCTGACGACTTGCTTGCTTTGGTAGCCCTCACTACTACCCTTGTACTCCTTCGCACTTTATTGCATTTCGTTATCTCTTTCTAGATATCATGTGTAGTAGGAAATAAAGAGCGTGCATTCGAAGTCGCTGTTTAAAGACCTATAGCAGGCATTCCGCACTTCATTTGCTATATGTGTTGTGCTTGTGTTTGTTTACTTTCTTGTTGATCGATGAGTCACTAAATTTATAAATTGAGATCACGACTTCACTCTCAGTGCATGCTCCCTATAGGATTTGATCTCTTTCTTTTATTTCTTGCCGATCGATGAGTCACTCAATTTAGAAATTGAGATCACGACTTCGCTCTCATGGCATGTTCCCTATAGGATAGTTTTGTTAGACTTTCTTTGGCATGCTAACTTAGGTAGGATCTCTTTAGGTGTTCTCTCTTGAGCTTATTAGCTTGCTTGCTTTATCCTTGTACATACCATGTTCCCTTAGGACGTGCTTGCTCTGTTCGAACGCAAGTTAGACCTTAGGTTGTAAACAATGCATGCTAACATTAGGTAGACGTTTCCCTTTTGTTAATCCAAACCTTAGGACCACCATTGTATGATAACATTAGGTTAGAAATAGGCTAGTCTCCCTTAGACTCTTTTCTTCCCCTTTTTGTATCCTCGCATCTAAAACAAAAACTTCTTTTCTTAGCAAATCAAAAACATGCTAATCTCACTTAAACCCTTTTTCAAGGTAACAAAAACTCAAACCGATTCAAACCGTTTTGTGCGTTCAAGCACCTTTCTCTAAAACCCTTTTCGGGTAAGGACATGATTAGTTTACTTCTGTGCCAACGCATAAGTCTCCGAAGGTCGAGTTTCGGCAGAAGGTAGAATTAACTTCGTCCATAAAAAACACAAACAAACAAAAACATAAGAGCTGAACTACGGTAGCTCTGATTCCTCAAAAAGGATATGTAGGCATTTAGGGTAGGGCCTACGCGAGCACCATTTTATTTTCCCTACATTCTTTTCTCCTTTCTTTTGCATGCATTCTCCCTTCAGTAGTATAGTAAACAATAAGCATATATTGAACACACCTCTAAGATAGATAACAAGAGTGGATACCATAGAGTACTACGGGCGTGTGGGGTGCTAATACCTTCCTCTCGCGTAACAGACTCCCTTACCCGATCTCTCTATCGCAAGACCGTGACTTCTCCATTCTCAGTTTTTCTCGATGTTTACCTTTCCCTACATGTGGGATAAAAGACGTTCGATGTCGACTTCATTGTTTGATGATTTTCAGCTGGTTGTTTCAGACGGAAACAAAAAAGAAGGCTAAACCTAGAATGCCTTTGGAGAGGAAGCCAATTGCTAGAAGGCTGGTGTGGCCTGAACAAGGTGAATCGAAAGAAGAATCTGATTCTGGGTTTGATGCTACATTAGAAATCATGGTAAATATGGTGTCTATGCTTCCCAGAGAATACGGCCAACTGGTTGAAGTCGAAGAGATAGAGTGGGAGGTCGAACAAGAAATGGCCAAACACAGGCCAGTGTGCTACTATTTTATGAACAATGGGTGTGTAGAAGAGCAAAATGCCTTCTTTGAGTGTCCTACTGAGGCAATGATGAATCACCTCAAACCTTTGTTCATAAGGGAAAAAATAGGGGAGGCAACCATCAACAAAGTTTTGGTTGATTGTGGGGCCACAATTAACATAATCCCTCAAATTATGCTGAGAAAGCTAGGAAAAGGAGATGAAGACATGAAGCCTCATAACATGGTTTTATCAAACTATGAAGGTGAAATTGGGACTACTATGGGAGTAATACAATTGGACCTCAAAGTGGGAACCATAATTCAACCAAAAATATTTATGGTCATCTCAGCAAAACCCAACTACAATTTTTTCCTAGGCAGGGAGTGGACCCATGGCATAGGATCAGTGCCATCATCAATGCATCAGCGCGTCACCATTTGGCGTCCAGACGACATAGTAGAAAATATTGAAGCTGATCAAAGTTACTATATGGTCAAAGTCAACAATGTCGATAGAACAAGCTTCGTCTGAAATTTGGCTCACATAGGGCCATGTAATCCTCCAGACTTCGACTTGGCGCCAGCACCAAATGCTTTCTGCTCCCTATACCTACACTCAAATCATGGATTCCAATGGGATAGGGAGGATTTGTCAAACATTGATTATGGAGGGATTGATGATATACGACCAACATGTTGGGGAAGTGATTTCAATGATCATGACTGGGTCACAAGCGTTACAAAGGATTTCAGCATATGTTACCGAAAACAGAATGATAGCAGCCTTAGAGGCCAAAGTGAAGTATATGGCTGTCAAAGCCAACGAACAAGTGCAACTTCCATAGGGCCCTGGGAAAGATTTTAACCCAGAACTACCTGACTCAAAAGGGGAGCAAGTGCAAATCCATATGCTAGATGCTATCTACGATAATGAGCCTTTGGGTTTTGAGAAGGATCCACTGGAAAACAATATTAGAATGCTAGCACAAGGTCCTCTTGAGGAAATAGACTTCGACGAAGGAATGGTGAAAATACCAACATACATCAACGCAAAGATATATTCGGAGCTCAGGGTCGAAATAATCCAATTGTTGAAGGATTTTAAAGACTTCTTTGCATGGGATTATGACGAAATGCCTGGTCTCGACAGAGGGTTGGTGGAGCTTCAACTACCAATAAAGCCTGGGAAAAAGCCTATCAAGCAAACCCAAAGGCATTTTGCACCAGAAATCTTGTCGAAGATCAAAATGGAAGTCGAAAGGTTGCTGAAATGCAAGTTCATACGAACAACCAGGTGTGTCGAATGGATTGCAAATATAGTGTGCCTGTTATAAAGAAAAATTGTACCTTAAGGGTGTGCATTTATTTTAGAGATCTAAATGTTGCAACACCTAAGGATGAATATCCAATTCCTGTGGCGGAAATGCTTCTTGATTTTGCCGCTGGCTTCGAGTACATGAGTATGCTTGATGGATACTGTGGTACGGTGGCAGAATCAACTGGTTTGCGTTTTGCGTTTTTTGTTTACAAAATGTCGCGGTAAGCAAGAGTCGCCACCGACTTTTATTTAATCCAATCAGGAAAAGGAAAAAGAGCAGAAAAAACCTTTTTCGAGATGTTTCTGAGTACGGGGGGTAGATTATAGAAAGGGAAGGTGTTATCACCCTTTCTATCCATGGTTTTCCATGGGCTCTTAGGTACTTGCTCAGTTTAAAATTGCTTGTGCGTGTGCTTGTTTTGAAAAAAGGTTTACTTCGTGATAACCCTTGTATCAGTCTGTTGTACCCCAAAATTTTCCCTCTCATATTTCTCAAAACATTTCAAGAAAAATCTCCAAGTGGCCCAAGGTTGCTCAAGAGTGGGTCAGACAAGTCATCTCCTAAGGCAGTCAACCCCAAATTAGGGTTTTGTGTTGCATCAAGATACTTGAGTCCAAATGACCTCAAGTGCTCCCCAATGTCCTAATATGTTCTCAAGATCATCCATGTCAAGTTTCAAGCCTTGCAGAGGAAGTTTGCTCAGTCAATTGCTCAAAGGGTCCAAAAATCGATTGTGCTAGGGCAAAAGTCAACTGTGACCTACAAATAGTCAAAATTCAAGATTTTTTGTCAACATTCTCATTTTGAAGGATATTTCATCATTTGATCAAGGTTTGATCATGATTCATCAAGGATTGCTCAAAATTCATCAAGACTCAAAAGTTGCTAAATTAGGGTTTTGTAGGAAAAGTCAACTCAACTTTGACCAAGCATACCTTTCTCATACTTTATGAGAAATGACCCATCCAAAGCTCATTTTGATGAGGATGTAATTTACTACAATCTATATTCATACCCAAAAATCAAAAAATGCACTCACAAGAAGTTATAAATTTGGAAATTATAGGTCATTTTTGAAAGTCAACAAAAACACCTTTTTTGCCAAAGCTTATAACTTGAGAATGGAATATCAAAATGAAATTAGACAAAAAGGGTTGGTTAGAGTGCATCTCATGATTTCTAAAAAGTCAAATAACACCTCCAAAAGTTCAAAATTGAAGAAGTTATGCATTGTTGAAGTTGGACATTTTTGTAAAATTGCCAAAAGTCAACCATCCCCAAAACTTCAAATTTTGTCAAATGGGCCCATTGTTTTCCACTTGATTTGAGATTGCATAGTTTCCCACGTGTCCTAGCTTCATCCATGAGCCCATATTTTATTTTTATTATTTTATTTGAATTTTATTTGAATTTATTCATTTTAAATCAAATTAAATCATATAAAATCCAAAACTTTGATTACAGGAGATCTTTTTGCTATTTCAGGATTTGATCATCATCATTAACATTATCAAAATCGAATCCAACCATACCATGTGCAAAAAGATTGAGATTTGGAAAAATTGGCAAGCTTTAAATAAGAGATCAAATCAAATATGTATGCATTGATATGGGAAGATTTAATCCATAATTCTTACCCTAATACACTCCATAGTACATAAGCAAGCAAAGGAAATCGAAACAAGGGTTGACAATTGCAGAAAGAGGCAAAACAAAGTTGGAAAAAAGTGACAAAAAGCTTGAAATCGAAATCGTGCTTAGAGGCATTTTCAGAAGTTGAGACCGGTCCCAATCTCTTCCTAGGTGTTCACACAAGCGATCTGGATCAAAAGCAAGCGTTCTCAGACCTTCACAAGCGTTGTAAGTGTCACAATATCTAGCTCTGTTCTTGAAATCGTAACTCCTCATTCTTGCATCATTTGAACAAATTATTGGCATATTTGTAATCCTCACAACAGTTCCAAGCTATGTGCATCATTCAATTTTTTTTATCTAACCTGTAATGTAAAACGCCATAGCTAGGGTTCTTGGAAGCGTTTTTGGGGTTTTTCTTTTCAAGTGAAATTAGGCTACGAGATGGACATGGTTATGATCAGGAGGGAAGGACGAGTACAACCATGCCTTTAGAACTCATTTGTGTGGCCTGGAATGAATTTTGGAGCAAGCCTGCGCATATAGCTGCGGATTCAAATCTGTAGGTAATGTTATTACAAGCCTGAGGACAGGGATGAGTGCGTGTCATCCTCCGGTTGGCCCATTCAAATGTTTTTCGCGCATTTTATTTTTCTGATCAATAATTATTGTTTTGTTTTATTATTATTATTTTGTATATTACTAACAAATGAAATAAAGCAGCGTAGTGGAAAGGCAAGCATTCCAATCACTTTCAGGACCTGGGTTCGAATCCCAGGTCCCCCACTTCCTCATTGTTTTTTTCTTTCAGGCGATTGTGTGTGTATTCAAGCCTGCAGCTCACCGTGCACCTTCATACATCCAATAGCCAGATGGCCAAAGGCCAGATCTGGTGGTCCAAGGGTGAATGTCCACCATAGGCATTGGTCCACGCAGGCATATCAGATCCACAAAGTCAACCAAGGCCAACTCTAATGGGCCTCAGAGTTTCTTTCTACATCATATAATCAGGCCCATACTCACTTCTACTCATTTATTTTATTTTGTTTATTTAATTGTTTTTTTATTTTTATTTCATTTACTAACCAATCAAAAAATTCTTTTCTTTATAAAATAAAATCACAAAAATAATTTTTATATTTAATCAAATTTTTATTTTTATTTTTATCAATAAACACTAATTAAATTAATTTAGGTTTTAATTAGAATAACTTTAACCTATTTTTTTTAAATAATTAAAATTAAATTAGATTAAATTAGGTTTTAATTACTAACATTAATTATTTTATTTTTCTTTCTTAAAATAACAAAAACCCAAAAATAATTTATTTTTTTAATTTTTATTTTATTAAATTAATTTAGTAATTAATTTAGGTTTAATTTCCTTCTTAAAATAAAAACAACAAAAAGATTTTTCTCTTTAACCAAAAAGGGTCAAAACCCTAATTTGCGCTCGATTTAAATTCCCGCACGCGTTATTTATTTTTATCCAATAATGTACTTGCTCCCAGATTGTAATAGTAAATAGGACTTTTATTTATTTTTATCGCTTTATTTATTTTTAAAGGGTTTGTCTTTGCCGATGTAAATACTCGACGCCTTGTAATTTAAATTCCGCATTTTATTTCCGCAAATTATAACTGTTAGATGTTTGATAATAGGACGGCATGACAAGACTGAATGTTTTAACCTAAAATCAACTTAGATCACCCTTAACATGTACAAAGACAAAAATAACTGAAAACGACACACTCGCACATGTGCACTCTTAGGGTACACTCCACTTGGTTGCCTTTGTAAACGGTCATTGAGTATAGGTCGTTTTAGAGGTTGTCCTCTTGTCTAAAAGATCATAGTCGCCTCGAAATGGTTGCCTCGGATATTGTTGCCTCAAACAAATGATCTAAGACATTAGGGTTACCGCTAAGGCGTCCTAACATTGCTTTAGTGACTGTATGTCCCTCATTCGAATTGACCCTTAAACTCCAACGGCGGTGCTACCTACTCATTCATAGTGGGATAGTGTTGTCTAAAGGAAATTACCATAGAAAGATTCCTTTTTCGAGTAGGTAGATGGTTCTTAGATACTTGCTCTTTCAAAAAACAAAATCTTTTTCACACTTACACTCTTTTTCGAACAAAGTTTTCAAAAACACTTCATACGCTCTTGAGGACAGAAGCAAGAGTTAAATCGAAGTTTCAAAATGAAAACTTTTTCAAACCCACAAGCACAAAGAAAGCAATATTTTGAAAACAATATGAGCAAGTACCTAAGAGCCCGTGGATAACCACAGATAGAAAGGGTGCTAACACCTTCCCTTTCTATAATCTACCCCCCGAACCCGAGAAATATCTCGAAAAAGGAATTTTTCTATGCTTTTTTCCTTTCCTTGTTGGATAAAATAAAAGTCGGTGGCGACTCTTGCTTACCGCGACATTTTGTGAACACAAACGCAAAATGCAAACCAGCATCCAAAAACAGTCAATTCTTCCCACCGTATACAGAATTGATGACTCTACTGGGGAAGAATTTTATAAGGGGGGTGTTCCTTAGGAATAGTTCATAATGTTTTCAATTGCTTGATTTGTATGATTTATCTTTGTGGGCTTGTATCGGAGTTACTATAGATCCTAACCCGGATCTGGGGGATACCCTTTAGGTAAGTAGCAATAAACTGTGAGGGAACTGTACAGCGTAGACCGATACAGTTGAAGCAGTAGCTACGTTGGTGTGGCACTTTAGTATGTACCGATATCCCTTGTGGCGCAACGAGGAGAATATGGGTCTGCTAAGGGGTCGTTAAGCACCAACTGACCTTAGAACCTTTAAATTGACCAACTTGGCCATAAAATAGTAGCAGTATGCTACACTCATTGAGACCAAACTCTCGCGATGATTCTGGCCACAAGAAAAGGTTGCTAAACTGGAATTATGACCGATCGAGGGTGGTCAGTGATATTGAGATCCTCTAGAACCCGATTACTATTTTTAGGACAGGTTTGAACCAACTGAACTGAAAGAGGGTAGTACCTAGACTCCTTGCCAGCCTGAAATCTAAGGGCTATCTGTGTGACTTGTGTGCCCTTACCATGTTTGCTATTTGTGGATACTTGTGGTGTGTTTTCTATCATGACATCATGACATCATGACATTGCATGCATCTTGCATTGGATTAACCTATTTCAAAGACAGGAGGGATTCATCTTTGTTTTATTTTGTAGGTCATGGCACTCATGCGTAGGAACACCATTCGGATCAACTTTGTCAAAGTTCCCACTCAGCTCAAGGAATTGGTTACAAAGATTTCAAATACTTCCTCCTTTATCAGAAGACATGGTCACCTCCTGGGTTTGGTCACTTCCAAATTGGACGAGCAGATGATGAGTGTCTTAGTCCAGTTCTTTGATCCACTGTACCATTGCTTTAATTTTCCGGACTACCAGTTGGTCCCTATCTTAGAAGAGTTCTCTGACCTGCTTGGTATCTCTATTTTGGAGCAGACCCTGTTCACAGGTTGGGAGAAGATCCTTAGGCTGGAAGAAATTGCTTCAGCCCTCCATCTGACAAAGGCTGAGGTAATGTCTAATTGGGAAACTAGAAGTGGAGCAAATGGTTTCTTGACTAAATTCTTGGTTGGTAAAGCTAATCAGTTCTGGGACAGTCTAGACTTCCAGGCATTTGAAGACATTCTGGCTCTTCTCATATATGGTTTGGTGTTGTTTCCTAACTCAGATGCTTTCGTCGACGTGAATGCAGTAAAGATTTTCATATCTGGTAATCCTGTACCCACTCTCTTGGGTGACATTCTTCACTCTCTTTATGCTCGTACTGCTCTGAAACGGGGAACCCTTATGTGTTGTGCTCCATTGCTGGCGAGGTGGTTTATTTCTCACCTCCCCAAATCAGTTCTGCAAAACAAGGAAGGCATGGGTTGGACCTACAGGATTATGTCTCTCTCTCTCACAATGACATCATTTGGACTATCAAGGGTATGGAAGAGGTGGCTATTATTGATCGATGTGGGGAATACCCCAATGTTCCACTGATAGGAACCAATGGAGGGATCACCTATAATTCGTGCTTAGCCTTACTTCAGTTTGGGTGAGCTAGAAGGGAAGGACCTCACGAGTTGCTGATGCCAAGCATTGTCTTTGACTTCCAAGGGGATAGTGACGAGCAACGCCGCCGATTCATAAGAGCTTGGGATAGAGTACACAGGTCTGATCCATACGAGCTGGGCGTAAAGACTTCTCTTCTGATGGAGCCATATCTCTGATGGGTTCGAATCCGTGCCCAGAGGCTGGGAATGTCGTATGAAGTTGTCTTTCCTATCATTGTTGAGGTTTCTAATGAAGAAGGGGTTCCTCCTACCATCCTCTATCCATACGTGCCTACTGACATTGGGGCATTAAAGAGATCGTGGATGCAGCTGAGAGAAGAACGGGATACTTATAGAGAAAAGTATCACGAGCAAGAGCATAAAATTCAGAAGTTGACAAGGTAGCTGGAGAACGAGCGGATCCTCAATGACTATGTCCGCACCGACAAGAAACAACCATGGGAGCACTGATTGTCTTTTGATTATCTCTAGTTTTGATTTACTTTTCAGTTTTTCTTTCTTGTAACGCCTTAAGGGCATTTGTTGAACAATTGAATTCAAAGTTTATCTAATAAAAGTGTGTTTCATTTTTTGTTTATGAATTTGAATCTTTCGACGTCTTTGAAATCATATCATACGCATTTCATTCCATGCACCTCATAACAGGTACCCATTACAGGTTTTCTCATCTTCTTCGCTGTTTATTTCAGCATCATGTCTTCTGAAACATCAACTGAACAAGCAATCAAGGCTCTACAGGCTCAAAATGCCCAATTCCAGGAATTGTTCATGAGTTTTGCTAAGGGTCAGCAAGATCTGAAGACCCTTATCCTGAAAGAGAAGAATAAGAAGAAGAATAAGGTCCTATTTAATATGGGTCGCAGATTCGGAAATGATTTGCGAGAAGAGGTTAATTTGACCCCCTCATCTGGAGGGAAAGATAATCAGGAACAAAGGAGGGCTCCTAGCTTTGTGGTTTCAGACAACGAGACGGACTTCGATGAAGACCAGTATCCTCCGGCTGAGGATAGATACAAGCAACTGGAAGATCGGTTGAGCGCGATGGAAGTTCAGAAAGTTCCTGGTCTGGACTTTGGTGATCTGGTTCTGTCATCTGGGGTGGTGATTCCCCATAAGTTAAAAGCACCGATCTTTGCTAAATACGATGGGGTTTCTTGCCCAAAACTGCACCTCTGTTCATATGTTAGGAAGATTAAGCCATACACTGCTAACAAGAATCTATGGATCCACTTCTTTCAAGACAGTCTCTCAGGGACTCAACTTGAGTGGTTTTACCAGCTAGAAGGAGCTAGTATCCGTAATTGGGAGGACTTGGCTGCTGTTTTCTACAAGCAGTACCAATATAATGCCGACCTCGCTCCCACGCATACCCAACTCCAGGGTATGTCCATGGGTGCGGGTGAAGGTTTCAAAGATTATGCTCAGAAGTGGAGGGACCTTGCTGGAAGGGTGCAGCCTCCCTTGGCCGACAGGGAGCTAGTGGATATGTTTCTAGGGACCTTGTCTGGTCCGTATTTCAACCATCTGATTGGAAGTTCGTCATCCGGGTTTACAGAGTTGATCATGACTGGGGAAAGGATTGAGGCTGGTATCAAATCTGGTAAAATACAAAAAGGTGCTTCGTCAAACACCGAGAAGAAGCCTTTTAAGAAAGAGTCCAGTGCTGTTTACAGTTTAAAAAGCCAGAATAGACCTGAACACCGCCAAGCTGTTAATGCGGTTGTTATATCAAGACTTGTTGCTGCTCCTCAGCAAAACAATCATCCAAGGGCTGAGAGGCCGCAAAGACAACCACTCAGCTCAACATGACTTTATCTCAGATTCTGCCATAATTATTGAAAACCAACTAGGTGATTCCGAAGGAGGCCCTGAAGACTCCTAACACTGCATCACCGATGTACGATCCGAATGCCTGCTGTGCTTTTCACTCTAATAGCCCGGGGCATGATACGGATAATTGCTGGGTCTTGAAGAACAAGGTACAATACCTGATTGATGCTAAGGAAATTCAGTTCGAAGCACCTGAAAGACCTAATGTTGTGATTGCTCCTATGCCTAAGCATGGAGTGAATGCTATAGATGAAGACTCATTTGTGGTTTATGTAGAAGACATTGTTACTCCATTGATGACTGTGAAAAAGAACCTTTTGTTAGCCGGTTTATTTTCGGGCTGTGACGAAGGTTGCCGTATGTGTTCTGTCCTACCTACCGGTTGCCATCTTTTGAAATCAGGTGTCCAACACCTGATGGATAATAAAGAAATTCAGTTTGAGAAGATTGTTGTTCCTTTGGTTCCTACTGAAGAAGTTGCTATAATTACCATTTTCGACAATTCTTCCAAGGCTTCCTCGAGAAAGCCTGTTAGAATTACATTTGTTCCAAGAATTGCACCATTGATCATCACCATCCCTGGGCCTATCCCCTATACATCAAATAAAGTTGTCCCTTGGAACTATGGAGCTGACGTGTACTATCACAGAGTTAAACAAGATTTGGATGCTGATACTGACGTCAGCAATATTGTTGGACCTGCCAAAGTCACCCGCAGCGGAAGACTTTTCTCCCTTGAGATCTCTGCACCAGTTGTTCCGAAGCCTGTTGTTATTACACCTGCCTGTGTACTTGCTATTGTCCATATTCAAGTTCCAATTCTTACCCCTGTTGCCGAGTCATCCGACACACGGGGCAAAGGGACCACTGGTGAGCCTGCCCAGACGGAGGCACCGAAGACGATTACTGTTGAAGCCTCTCGGCAAGAGATGGAGGAAATTTTGAAGATCATCAAAAAGAGCGACTACAATGTAGTCGAGCAGCTGGGGAAAACCCCGTCCAAAATCTCTATGTTGTCTCTGTTGCTTTGCTCAGAAGCCCATGCTAAGGCTCTGATTGCTTTCCTGAAGACTGCGCACGTGCCGCAAGAAACATCAGCTGACTAGTTTAAAGATTGCGTGGCTAGTCTAATAGCAGATAATGGGTTGGGTTTCTCCGACGCTGACTTGACTGCTAAGGGGAAGAATCATAATGACGCCCTGCATGTCTCCATTGAATGCAGGGGCACTACTCTTGCTCACGTATTAGTGGGCACCGGGTCTTTGTTGAATGTTCTACCTAAAAAGGCTCTAGACCGGTTAGACTGTGAAGGGTTGGAGCTGAAACCGAGTAACATTGTAGTCAGGGCTTTTGATGGGTCCAAGAGAATGGTACACGGAGAAGTGGATATTCCGATTAAGGTTGGTTCTCAGGTTTTCGCATCTACATTTTATGTGATGGACATTCGGCCATCTTATTCTTGTTTGTTGGGTCGCCCATGGATCCACAAAGTTGGGGCAGTAACGTCTACGCTTCACCAGATGCTGAAGTACCCGGTAAAGGGAAAAATTGTGACAGTGCGAGGAGAAGAGGAGTACATGGTGAGTCACCTCAACTCTTTCCAATATGTAGAGATGGATGGGGAGTTCATTGAGACCCCATTTCAACATTTTGAAGAGGTTCCCCAGACACTGGCGTCAGCTGAAACTATTACTGAAGATCCTCCAATGAAGATGGCTTCCTTCAAGGATGCTCGGGCTGTTGTTGAGAAAGGTGGGTGTGCAAATTAGGGCCAACTCCCTGATTTTACACATAAGACTAACAAGTTTGGTTTGGGTTTCACTACAGAAGCTCAAAAGGCTGTTCGGAATGCACGGGTCGGAATACCTCCCCTGTTCATCAGCAATTCAGAAGTGAATGCCATTGAAGACGATGTTGAAGAGTCTGAGTTTGACAGTTGGATCTACCCGACTGCCGATGGTGGATTAAGAAATTGGGAAGCAAAGGACTTCGTCTCAATTTCTTTTATTACCCAGTAATAAGACTTTTGGTTTTGTGCTTGTAACAGCCAATTTTTAAAACTTTACGGCCCGGTGTCTTACCCGGGGCACCGTGGCTTCATTTGAGGGCTTTATGTGTGTCATCTACGTATATCATTAATAAAAGCATTGGACGTTTCTTGCATTTCAAATTTTGCGCTCCTTGTGTTTCTTTTATTATATATTACAAAACAACTATTTTACACACACTCACATATACAAGTCTACATCCACTCTGGATCTCACTGGTAACGATTCTGCTACTGCCAGTTATGACTTCGAAAGTCTGATCAACTTAGCCGAAGACAAAGGTGAAGATGATTGTGAAGTGCCTGGTGAACTTGCAAGACTGCTACTTCAGGAAGAGAGAGCCATACAACCACATGAAGAGCCTGTGGAAACAGTGAATCTGGGCACAGAGGTAGACAAGAAAAAGGTCAAGATCGGTGCAAATCTGGAACCTAGTGTCAAGCAATAGTTGATTCAGATGCTGCATGACTATGTTGAGATCTTTGCATGGTCTTATGAAGATATGCCTGGGTTGGATATCGATATTGTGGTTCACCACCTGCCTACCAAGGAAGACTGTCCTCCAGTGAAACAGAAAGTCCTCCGAATGCGCCCGGATATGTCTGAGAAAATCAAGGCTGAAGTTATGAAGCAGTTTGACGCCGGTTTTCTAGAAGTTACTTCTTACCCACAGTGGGTGGCCAACATGGTTCCTGTATCGAAGAAAGATGGCAAGGTCCGAATGTGTGTTGACTATAGGGATCTGAACAGGGCGAGCCCCAAGGACGATTTCCCTTTACCTCATATCGATGTTCTGGTTGACAACACCGCACAACATAAGTTCTTCTCCTTTATGGATGGTTTCTCCGGTTACAATAAGATTAAAATGGCTCCCGAAGACATGGAGAAGACAACCTTTGTCACTCAATGGGGTACCTTTTGCTACAAGGTCATGCCTTTTGGATTGAACAATGTTGGGGCAACGTATCAGCGCGTCATGGTCGCTTTATTCCATGACATGATCCATCATGAGATTGAGGTATACGTCAACGAAATGATTGCAAGATCCCAAACTGAGGAAGAACATCTTGACCACCTTCAGAAGTTATTTGACAGGTTGAAGTTGTACAAGCTGAGGTTAAACCCGAACAAGTGCACCTTTGGAGTGAGATCTGGTAAACTGCTAGGTTTCGTCGTGAGCGATACAGGTATTCAGGTGGATCCTGCAAAGGTGAAAGCTATACAGTAAATGCCAGCTCCTCGAACAGAAAAAGAAGTCAGAGGCTTTCTGGGACGGTTGAATTACATTGCCCGATTCATCTCACACCTGACTGCTACTTGTGCGCCAATCTTCAAGCTATTGAAGAAAGATCAAGTGGTAAGATGAAACGATGAATGTCAAGCCGCTTTTGAAAGGATCAAAGAATATCTCCAAGAGCCACCCATTCTGATGCCTCCAGTTGAAGGGAGACCTTTGATCTTATACTTGACAGTACTCGATAACTCAATGGGGTGCGTGTTAGGGAAGCATGACGAGTCTGGCTGAAAAGAGCATGCTATTTATTACCTTAAAAAAAAGTTTACCGACTGTGAGACCCGATACTCACTGCTCGAGAAAACTTGTTGCACTTTGGCATGGTCTGCTCGCCGGCTGAGACAGTATATACTGACTCACACTACTCTATTGATATCAAAGATGGATCCAATCAAGTATATCTTCGAGAAGCCTGCCTTGTCCGGAAGAATAGCAAGATGGCAGATGATCTTGACTGAGTATGACATCTAATACACGACTCAAAAGGCAATCAAGGGAAGTGTGTTGGCAGATCATTTGGCACACCAGGCAGTGGATGACTACCAGTCTATGAACTTTGAATTCCCGGATGAGAATATCATGATAGTGACCGACTGTGAAGAACTTGGACCGGATGAAGGACCTGAGGAAGGATCCCGATGGTCTATGTACTTTGATAGAGCTTCGAACGCTTTGGGTAATGGCATTGGCGCCGTGATCATATCTCCTAAAGGCTCTCATACTCCGTTCACCGCCCAACTATATTTTAACTGCACCAATAATATGGCGGAGTATGAAGCATGCATTATGGGTCTTCGAGCAGCAATTGACCTAAGGATTAAGTTTTTGAGTGTGTTCGGAGATTCCGCTCTCGTGATCAGTCAGATCAAAGGCGAGTGGGATACGAAACACCCTAATCTTATTCCTTACAAGGAGTCTGTGTTGACATTACTTCCCCACTTCGAGAAGATAACCTTTGAACACTTCCCAAGAGAGGAGAATCAGTTGGCGGACGCGCTAGCTACGATGTCTTCTATGTTCAAAGTCAATTGGGACAACGAAGCTCCCCGGATTATCATTGAAAGGTGGGACGAACATGCACATTATTGTGACATTGAGACTGAAGAGGTAACAGAAAAACCCTGGTTCCACGAGGTGAAGAGGTACCTGGAGGCTCAGGAGTACCCCGAAGGTGCATCTGTTAAAGACAATAAATTTCTGAGGAGGTTCGCGGCGAAGTTCTTCATCAGCAATGGTATTCTTTACAGGCGCAACCATGATTCAACCTTTTTGCGATGTGTGGATAAGAACGAGGCAGAAAGGATTATGGTAGAGTTACATGAAGGTACTTTCGGGACTCATTCCAGTGGACACACCATGGCAAAGAAGATCCTACGGAAAGGATATGATTGGTCTACTATGGAAGCCGACTGTTATCAGCATTCTCGGACCTGTCACAAGTGCCAAGTCTATGCTGATAAGGTGCACATACCTCCAATACCTCTGAACGTCTTGATGGCACCTTGGCCTTTTACAATGTGGGGCATTGATATGATCAGCGAGATCATACCTATGGCATCCAACGGGCATCGTTTCATCCTGGTAGCAATTGATTATTTTACGAAGTGGGTTGAAGCAGCTTCCTTTGCTACTGTAACCAAGAACGTCGTGGCACGGTTCATTCGGCACAATTTGATCTGTCGATACGGTGTACCAGAGAGGATCATAACAGACAATGGTACAAATCTCAACAATAAGACGATCACTGAGCTCTACAAGCAGTTCAAGATACAACATCACAACTCTTCTCCCTACCGGCCAAAGATGAATGGGGCTGTTGAGGAGGCTAATAAGAACATCAAGAAGATTGTGCAGAAGATGATAGTGATATACAAAGACTGGCACGAGATGTTACCATTTGCTCTTCATGGGTACCGAACTTCAGCACGGACGTCAACAGGGGCAACACCCTATTCCTTGGTATATGGCATGGAGGTTGTCTTGCCCATTGAAATTCAGATACACTCTCTTAGGATTATGAAGGATGCAGGTTTTAGCGAAGATGACTGGATTCAGACCCGGCTTGATCAGCTGAACCTGATCGACAAAAAGAGACTTACTGCTATTTGTCATGGTCAGACATATCAAAAACGGATGATCAAGGCATTTAACAAGAAAGTTAGAAGATAAGAGTATCAAGTTGGGGACCTGGTGTGATACAGTGGGAGAACTGACTTGAGGTTTTGCGTTTGTGTTCGCAAATGTTTCGGTTTAGCAAGAGTCGCCACCGACTTTTTATTTAATCCTAAGGAAAGGCCAAAAAGCACAGGAAAGACGTTTGAGATGTTTTTTTGGGTTCGGGGAGTAGATTATGAAAAGGGAAGGTGCAAGCACCCTTTTCATCCATGGTTATCCATGGGATCTTAGTTACTTGTTTAGATCACTTGCTTTGCTTTTCCAATTGTTTGAAATGGTGCTTTGTGTGTGGTTTTGAAAGATGTTTTGAAAAGAGACCATCATTGTGGTAACCTTTGTAATGATTCTTATTTGAATGTATACAAAGGTGTTTTTGTCTTTTGAAAAAGATTTCAAAGTTTGAAAGTTTGTTTTGGGAAATATTTTGAAATCGTGTTGTGAGGTGTGTTTGAAAATAGCAAGGATGTTTTGCAAGCTTTTGATCAAGTAACTAAGAGCTATCTACCTATTTTACTCAAAGATCCTTCCTAATATTTTTAACCCTTTTGACAGTGTTGTTTCACCATTGCATTTGGTGAACAACCTTGTGTTAGGATGTTAAACGGGACAGGCGCGGGTCATCGTATAGACCATGATAGCAATTGTGTCAAGTATTTTTGGCAATTTTCTTGAGGGACTTGATCATTTTTGTTTAGGCAACTCAGATAGCGTCATCGAGGGACTATGATCTTTTGTTTTGTTTTTGTTTTGCCAAAGTACCCAACATGCATACCATGGCCCATTTTTGAAGGCAACAAGTGGATTGTAACCCTAGGGGTGAAAGTGTGCATTGTGTTTGATTTTCATGCATTTTTGTCTTTGATTAGGTCAAACTATTTGTTGATTTGGATTTTTGCATACAAACCCTAATTCTCTAATCATGGCATAATTGAAAGCGTAAAGTGCGAGAATTAAAATTCTAAGCTATTACAACATGATTATGGGGATGGGGATACAATTTTGAATGGGGGTATTTGACAAGAAATATAAACCCTAGTTTACTATTACATCCATATTGAATTTAATTGCATGAATAATAAATGAATAATATTTAACTAAACAAAATAAATAAATATCAAATAATATGTATTATGCAAAAAGGTTTTTGTTTACCTATGTATGTAAAAGTATTTTTAATGTAAAAAAGTATAAAGAAATAAATAATAAAAAAAGATTAATTTTATTTGTTTTAAGGGTAACCCTAATTCTCTTTAAGAAAATAAATACTATATATTATTGATATATAAAAAATATATTAATATGTGTAAAAATGAAATATACTTAAAAAAGGTATTTTTTAGTATAAATAATAATAATAATAATAAAAATATAATATTTTTGTATTTTTATTCTAAGTATTTAATAAAATAAAAGTGTATATATATATATATATATATATATATATATATATATATATATATATATATATATATATATATATATATATATATATATATATATATATATATATATATATATATATATATATATATATATATATATATATATATATATATATATATATATATATATATATATATATATATATATATATATATATATATATATATATATATATATATATATATATATATATATATATATATATATATATATAATATTTTCAGTGTACAAAATATGTACAAAAATAAATTATATTTTTAATAATATTTTCAGTGTGAATAAAAATAAGAAATAAAAAATAAAAGTATAATTTACATATTATTTTCAATTTTTAAATAAATTATAAAAGTATTCAAAATGTTTTTATGTTAGAAAAATTAAAATAAAATGCCAAATAAATGTAAAAAATTATGAAAATATTTTTTAAGCATTTTTTATATTTGGAAATAAATAAACAAAATCAGAAAAGAAAACAAAAATGCAAAAATGTAATTATTCAAGAAATTGGGTCAGGGGGTGCAAAAATGAAAAATAGGGTGTCAAAAGCAAACAGGCCAAGCCCAGCCCAAATCTTCATCTTCAACCTCCAGCACTTTGAAAAAACGCGCGCCTGTTGTACAAACTTGGACATCCTGTATACGTGATCTATTGTAAAAACTCACAACATCAAACTTATAGAGAATTTCAAGACGATTCCAACCATATAAATAACTAGTCATAACTCTCAAAGACCATAGAGAATTTCTCTGGCCCTAAAATCTGACCTAGTTTTTTCAGGATGTTCATGGATGAAATTCTCCTAGCACACTTAATATAAATGAAAATTGAGCATATGTACAGCTTCATGGCATTGAATACTACATTTTTTATTCACAAACCTAAGGCTAAATGTTCATAAATAGAGAGATAGAAAGTGAAGAAAAATCTGTTTCAGTTGGATTCGTGTAGGGTAATGCAGTGCTTCTCAACAAGTTTTGACGTTTCTGGTAGCTTGCCTGAACTTCACTTGATCTTTTCCAATAGCTAGCTTGCCTTGAATGTCCTTGAATCAGCCTATAGAACTCAACCTGCAAAAGCTTGAAATGAAAATGGTGAACACTGTAAATGGAATTACAGTTGGCAATGGAGGTTTGGGATAGCTTGAGTGAGTTGAATGGAAGGTGTTTGAAGCAACTTAGGGCAAAACGCACGAGCCAAATGAGCTGGAGAACTCAAGTTGCAACACCTGCCCTGTCTTGCCAAAGAAGTGTGATTTCTGGCTATGAGGTGCTTAGGGGCTCAAACACTCGTGTTTCTTGCTCAAAGTGTTGTGTGAAATCTGTTCAAACTGTTTGTGTAAGTTGGTGTTGGCTGGTTTTTGAGCTCTTTGAATTTGGACAAGTTTCTTCTTCTTGAAGAAAGAAAGTGAAAGTTATCATTACAGGCCTGTACAAGCCATCAAATATGCTGCATACAATCCTCTTGGTCCCTGCAATTTGTGGATTTGATTTGGCTTCCGATATCTTGGCTCTATGCTCAAAGATCATGGTTTGACATAAAGCACACTTTTGCAAAAATGGGAATTTGCCTTTTTCTACTTAAGGCCTAATCTTGTATACAATATCCAAATGGCCAAAAAAAAGCTTAGACTGATGGATTTGCATTTAATTAAGGAGTGTGAAGTGGTTTAGAGGCCTGCAAACTAGTACAAGGCATGCTGGTTTGAAAATGCCACTTGAGTGAACATGAATTTGCCATGGATACAAAATGACTTTTTGCCAACTTCAAGCATTCGATTCTCCCTAACCACAAATGTGTTTGAGGAGTTCTTGGACAATTTGGAAAGATTGCAACATTATCTATAATCCATCTTTGAAATTCAACTTGAGATTCCAAGTGGAACTATGTGAAAAATGGCCAAGAAGATAGGTCAAAATCCTGCCTAAACTAGGGCAAAATTTCACTAAGTTAAAAGTTTTAGGGACCCTTGTTCCAAAAATCATAACTTGAGATCCAAGCTTCTTTTGAGAAAACTTTGTGAATCAAAGTTATAGACTTTGTGGAGGAATATAACTTTCATGTTGTATGTTTTGTTTGAATCCATTTGCATCATGGTGAAAATGTGGGACAAAGTTAGGAAAAATTAAGAAAATTTTATAACTTAGAAATATTCTAATTTATGAAAAATTTCAATTTCAAACCCTAATTTGCAATTTTGGGTTTCTTGATGAACAAGATTCATAATTTGACACATCTTGATGAAAAATGACCCTTGGCACTTGATTTTGACCAAAAAGTCAAAGTTTGACTTTTCAGTGTACAATCAAATTTTGATCAGTTGACTGAAAAATTCATCTGTCAATCCCATGCATTTGAGATCTTTTGAACTTTTTGAATAGGTAAAGATGATGCCATTGAGTCCTTGAGTCCTTGGTTAAGCTTAAATTGCCATTGGTTAAGTCAAAAAGTCAGAAATTACCTTTGTACAGTCAAAACCCTAAAAATGACCATTTTGCCCTTTTGGTGATCTGATCAAATTTCTTGTGGAATTATGGTCCAAACTTGATGAAATGGTTCATATGAGTTCATAATGTTGATGTGGGTCAAAATTTATGAGGTTTGACTTGGCCACAGTTGACTTTTCCCCAATACAGCTGATTTCTAGGTCAACTGTCCAATTGACTGGGCAAAAATTTGATTCAAGGCTTGAAACTTTGTATGGACAAACTTATGAGTCCAACATGAAGTATGAAAGTCACTTTGGGCATAGTAAGTCAAAAAAAAATCCTGTGCAAACTCAAACCCTAATTTAGGTCAACAGAGCAAGGAGATGTCTTGAGCAGAGAAAACCCTAGCTTGATCTTGAGTTCCAAGAGCCTTGTGATGAGAAATGTTGATAAAATCAGAGGGAAAATTTTGGGGTACAACAGTTTCCCCTGTTCAATCTTCTTGAACCTGAAGAGTTAGATTGGCAAGTTTGCCTTTCGTGACTCGAAGGTAAAAGAGGATTGGACACTAGAGTGCCCGTAAATTTGCACTCGTAAAAAATGTAGCTGAGGGAATGGGCTTAAAGATGGCATTTGGAGATGATAGAATCTTCTTGGAGATGGGCTTAAAGATTCCATCCAAGACTTTTTTGTTGAAAATCAATAGAATGAACATCAGAATGGTATCAGTATTTGGAACGTATCTGAGTTGTATCTGGAGACTGGGTTTGTATGAGCAAGGGAATGGCGTCCGTGTCTAGAGCGTATCCGAGCTGTAACTGTATTTGATTCCTGAACGAATATCAGAATGACTGCCGTGTCTGGAGTGTATCTGTATTGTATTTGAATTCTGAATGGGCGACAGAGAAACATCTATGTATGGAGCATCTATGTGCTGGGGATAAATTCCGAATGAGTGACAGAATGGCAATTGTGTCAGGAGCGTATCTGGACTGTATCTGAAGTTGAGATCTATATGAGTAGCAGAATGAATTCTGTGTCTGGAGTATATCCGTACTGTAACTGGGATCTTGGACAAATGACAGAATGACTTCCGTGTATGGAGTGTATCTGAACTTGAAGTTGATAGTTGAATCTGAATGAGAAATAGAATGGCTACTGTGTCTAGAGCGTACCTAGTCTGTATCTGATTGCTGAAGTCTGAATGAGTGATAGAATGACCACCACGTCTGGGGTGTATCCATACTGTATCTTGACTTGAAATTCTGAATGAGTAATAGAATGACCGCTGTGTCTGGGGGGTGTATTTGTACTGTATCTGAAATCTCTGAATAGTTGTTAACGATAGCTTTTTAATCTTATCCTGAAAAGGGTAGAATGTTAGCTAAAGCACAAAGTTATGTTGCGTGATATGTATGATGCACTAAAATATGTTCCATCAATGTTTATGATATATGAAAGTAATGGATGTGCATGTAAGCTGATTAGCTGTCTTGCTGAGGAAAATAAATCCTTGATAGCTGGAGATAAGGAAATCTTTGACTGCTGCTAGGGAAAGTAAATCCTTGACCGATGCTGGGGATTCCAAAAATCTTTGATTGTTGAGGATGAGAAATCCTGGGACCACTGCTGGGGATTGAAAATCCTTGGTGACTTGTGGGGATTAACAAGAGCTTTGACAACTTCTGCGGGGAATGAGAATCCTTCATAACTTTCCTGGGGAAATAAGGAAAAATCCGACGATCTCTACTGGGGAATTAAAACCTGGGAGGCTTCAAATGGAGAAACAGGAACTAGAATCTTCGTTCTGTTGGGCAATAACTCTGTGAGGAGAGTGTTTATTCTGCCGGGGAAATCAGGAGTTTGGGTTGTATGCCAATCTACTGGGGAATCATCTTAGTTGGGGATAAGACAAAAAATTAACTGTTATCTGGTTAATCCTCAGACTTTTAAGGTAACCTGTTGGGGAAATTGGGGAAAGCTGAATGGTTCCCGCTGGGTATCGGGAATTTTAGAGACTTAACTCTGTTGGGAATTTTGAAACTTAACTCCGCTGGGGATATGTACTCCAAGGTTTTAGCTCTGTTGAAGAGCAGGATGATGTACTGCAGGGGATTTCTTCTGGAATAGCTTAAAGACGTTTTCCCATACTTTCGACCTATCAGTAATTATCCTCTCTTATTTCGTTTTATTTGTAAGCAGTGATTATATTCAAATGCATATGCCTATTTAACAAACCATTGGATGTTTCCAAATAAAACATAAGTGTAAAAAAGAAAAAAAAAGGCAAGCAAATTTCTGCACATTGAAGTATTTTTGTATTAACTTTGTAAGTATTTTTGTACAAAGGAGACAGACATCCTAGTAAGTGAATGTTGTCGTAAAATTGAGAAATATTGTATACAAAGAAAGATGGCTATGTGTAACAATTCCATGGGGTTCCCATTCTGCTATAGCCTCCACAACTCTGAGTATCTTGTCCATTCGCTGCTTCGTCCGCCGATGATTGGATTGATCGGAAGCTTGGAGCTTGTTGGTGAAGAGATTGTCCTTAAAGTGATCCGACGAGACATAGTCATACGCTTTAATTCCCTAACTTTTGCCTGGACCACCCTTTCGGGTTTTCAGTCCACCGGGAAACCCTTTTTTTTCCAAGTTGCCCTTTCGGGTTTTCAACTTGCCGGGTGTACAAATTTTTTTATTTATCCCTAATTTTTGCCTGAACCTCCCTTTCGGGTTTTCGATTCACCGGGATGCCCATTTTTACCCAAGTCGCCCTTTCGGGTTTTCAACTTGTCGGGTTATTTTATGCGTAGTATCTTTTGACTATGTCTGCATTCGCAGGGTGCGGCAAGTCATCACCGTCCATGGTGGTCAGAATCATTGCCCCACCAGAAAAGATGTTCTTGATCACAAGTGGTCCTTCGTAAGTAGGAATCCACTTGCCCCTGGGATCACTTTGCGGCAAGATGATCCGCTTGATTAAAAGATCTCTGACTTGATATACCTGACGTCTGACTTTCTTGTTAAAATCCTTGATCATCCGTTTTTGATACGTCTGACCATGACAAACAACAATAAGTCATTTCTCGTCGATCAAGTTAAGTTGATCAAGTCGGGTTTGAATCCAATCATCTTCACTCAAACCAGTATCCTTCGTGATCCTTAAGGAAGGAATCTGAACTTCCATAGGTAAGACAACTTTCATGCCATATACCAAAGAAAAGGGGGTTGCCCTAGTTGAAGTATGCGTCGTGGTACGATATCCGTGCAGAGCAAATGATAACATCTCATGCCAGTCTTTGTAGGTGATTGTCATCTTTTGAATGATCTTCTTGATATTTTGGTTTGCAGCTTCAACATCACCGTTCATCTTTGGCCGATAGGGAGATGAATTGTGATGTTGAATCTTGAACTGCTCGCACAGAGCGGTGATCACAGTGTTATTCAGGTTTGTACCGTTGTCCGTGATGATCCTGTCGGGGATACCATACCGGCATACAAGATTCTGCTTAATGAAGAGGGCAACCACATTCTTTGTAACTGAGGCGAAGGAAGTTGCTTCAACCCACTTGGTGAAGTAATCAATAGCCACCAGGATGAAGCGATGTTCGTTGGATGTCGTAGGCTTGATCTCTCCAATCATGTCGATTCCCAACATCGCGAATGGCCAAGGAGCTGTTAGAATGTTGAGAGGAACTGGAGGAATATGTACCTTGTCAGCATAGACTTGGCATTTGTGATAAGTACGAGCGTACTGATGACAATCAGCTTCCATGGTAAACCAGTAGTAGCCTGCCCTTAGAATCTTCTTAGCCATCATATGTTCGCTCAAGTGGGTGCCAAAGGTGCCACTATGTATTTCAGTCATGATCAACTCAGCTTCAACTTTGTCCACACAACGAAGTAGAACACAATCATGGATACGCTTATACAGGATACCATTGCTCAGGAAGAACTTGGCAGCAAATCTCCTTAAGAAATTTTTGTCGTTGACTGAAGCTCCTTCAGGGTATTCTCGAGTTTGGAGATACCTTTTGATTTCATGAAACCAGGGTTGTTCCACTACTTCTTCGGTATTAATCTCATGACAGTGCGCAGGTTCTTCCATTCGCTCGATGGTGATTTGGGGAGCCTCTTTATCCCAGTTGAGTTTAAACATGGAAGACATTGTAGCTAGAGCATCAGCCAACTGATTTTCTTCTCGCGGAAAGTGCTCGAAGGAAATCTGCTCGAAATGAGGCAGAAATGTCAGGACATGTTCTTTGTATGGGATAAGATTAGGATGTATGGTATCCCACTCTCCTTTGATTTGACTGATAATCAAAGATGAGTCCCCAAATACGACCAAAGATTTGATTCCCAAGTCAATAGCAGCCTTGAGACCAAAGATACAAGCTTCATATTCGGCCATGTTATTGGTGCAGCTGAAGCAGAGCCTAGCAGTGAAAGGCGTATGGCAACCTTCAGGAGAAATAAGTACCGCACCGATACCGTTGCCAAGTGCATTTGAAGCACCATCAAAGTACAGGGTCCATCGGGATCCTTGTTCAGGTCCGTCATACGGTCTGTTACCTTCAATGTTGTCCAATGTCATAATGTCCTCGTCAGGGAAGTCGAATCTCATAGATTGGTAATCTTCGACAGCTTAATGAGCTAGATGGTCAGCTAGTACACTCCCATTTATAGCTTTTTGGGTTGTGTACTGAATATCATATTCAGTCAGGATCATCTGCCATCTAGCGATTCTTTCGGATAAAGTAGGCTTCTCAAAGATATACTTAATCGGGTCCATCTTGCAAATCAGCAAAGTGGTATGTGTCAACATATACTGTCTTAGCCAGCGAGCAGCCCATACCAAAGCGCAACAAGTTTTCTCGAGCAGTGAGTAGCGAGTCTCACAGTCGGTAAACTTTTTGCTAAGGTAATAAATGGCATGCTCTTTTCGGCCAGACTCGTCATGTTGGCCCAGTACGCACCCCATTGAATTATCCAAAACAGTCAGATACATGATTAAAGGTCTTCCTTTGACGGGTGGCATCAAGATAGGAGGCTCCAGCAAATACTCCTTGATCTTATCAAAAGCAACTTGACAATCATTGTTCCATTTAACCACCTGATCTTTCTTCAATAGCTTGAAGATTGGCTCACAGGTAGATGTTAGGTGAGAGATGAACCTTGCAATATAGTTTAAGCGTCCCAAGAAACCTCTAACCTCCTTTTCAGTGTGGGGGGCCGGCATTTCTTGTATAGCTTTGACTTTAGCAGGATCAACCTCAATGCCTTTGTTGCTGACAATAAATCCCAAAAGTTTACCAGACCTGACTCCAAAAGTGCACTTGCTAGGGTTCAGTCTGAGCTTATATTCCTTCAACCTGACAAATAGCTTTTGCAGATGGTCGAGGTTTTCTTCTTCTGTCTGTGAACGGGCTATCATGTCGTCTATGTAGACTTAGATCTCATGATGTATCATATCATGAAACAAAGCTATCATGGCTCGCTGATAGGTTTCCCCAACATTCTTCAGTCTGAATGGCATCACTTTATAGCAGAAGATACCCCACTGCGTAACAAAAGTAGTCTTCTCCATGTCTTCGGGGGCCATTTTAATCTGGTTGTATCCCGAGAATCCATCCATGAAGGAAAATACCTTGTGTTGAGCTGTGTTGTCAACCAAGATGTCAATGTGTGGTAGTGGAAAATCGTCTTTAGGGATAGCCCTGTTTAAGTCCTGATAGTCCACACACATTCTGACTTTGTCGTCCTTCTTAGGCACGGGCACGATGTTAGCAACCCATTGTAGGTAGGAAGTAACAGCCAGAAAGCCAACATTGAATTGCTTTATTACCTCAGCTTTGATCTTTTCGGACATGTCGGGCCTCATTCGGCGGACTTTTTGCTTGATCGATGGACAGTCTTCTCTTGTAGGGAGACGGTGAACCACAATATATGTATCTAGTCCCGACATGTCTTCATAGGACCAGGCGAAGATTTCAACATATTCATTTAACAACCACACTAAGCGCTCTTTGACACTTGGCTATAGGTTGGCACCAACCTTAACCTCTTTCTTGTCTTCTGCTATTCCCAAATTGACAGTCTCTAGCAACTCTTCATGGGGCAGAATAGTCCTTTCCTCTTGTTGTAAAAGTCTAGCTAACTCCCCGGGCACTTCACAGTCTTCATCACCTTCGTACTCGACATGATTGACCATATCCCCAGAGTCATTGAAGGCCAAAGCAGAATAGTCACCCATGGAATCCGGAGTGGATGGGTACCTGCATTTTGTGAGTGTGGGTGTGTGTAAGGGATAGCCATCCTTAAATAAAACAAAATGTAAAAGGAAAGAAAATGAACACAACAGTTTATAGATGAAAACGTCCAATGATTCATTAAACATGGCATATGATAATGAAGAAATCAAGCCCTTACAAATGGACCTATATGCCCCGGGTTAGGCATAAGGCAAAAAGAGAGTGTACGAATTGTTTAATTATTACAGACCAAAATAGGAAATTGTTCAAAGATAAATTACTGGTTGATGAAAGTGATGGGAACGAAGTCTTTCGCTTCCCAGTTGCTTAATCCTCCTTTAACGGTTGGGAAGATCCAATCTTCAAAGTTGTCTTCTTCTTCATCATCTTCTAAGGCATGAATTCCATGGTGAGTGATTTTTACGGGTGGTCCTCCAGCCCGGGAGCGACGCACAACTTTCTGGCCAGCAGCAGTGAAACCTAGTCCGAACTTGTCCGTCTTGTGAGAAAAATCAGGCAGTTTCCCCCACACTGTACTCCTTCCTTCTTTGATTATAGCCTCCGTATCTTTGAGGGATGCCATCCTAGACACGGGCTTGAAAATGATAGGCATATCAGCCATTGTCTTTGCAACTGCGACTTCAGGAGAGACCTCTTCGAAGTGTTGGAAAGGCGTTTCTAGGAATTCTCCATCCAATTCCACATAGCGGAAGGAGTTAAGGTAGCTTATCATGTACTCTTCCTCCCCATGGACCGTTATGATATTACCCTGAACTGGATACTTTAGCATTTGATGCAGAGAAGAGGTGACTGCCCCAGCATAGTGGATCCATGGCCTTCCCAACAAACATGAATATGAAGGACGGATGTCCATCACATAAAAAGTAGAGTTGAAGGTCTCGGTACCCACTTTGATTGGGATGTCCACCTCTCCGTGAACCATCCGTTTAGAATCGTCGAAGGCTCTAGCAATGATGTTACTGGGTTTTAAAGTCAAACCTTCGTAGTCTAGCCTGTCCAACACCTTTTTCGGTAGGACATTTAAAGATGAATCGGTGTCAACCAGAACATGGGCAAGTGTAATCCCTCTGCACTCTACCGAGACGTGCAACGCATCATTGTGCTTCCCTCCTTTAGCGGTCAAATCAGCGTCAGAAAAACCAAGACCATTATCAGTCGTAAGGCTAGCCACGCACTCTTGAAACTAGTCTGCAGAAGTTTCTTGAGGAACGTATGCCGTCTTTAAAAATTTGATCAAGGCCTTAGCATGAGCATCAGAGCAGAGTAAGAGAGCCAAGATGGAGATTTTGGAAGGGGTTTTCCCTAGCTGCTCCACGACATCGTAGTCGCTCTTCTTGATTATCTTTAAGATTTCTTCCATCTCTTTCTGGGTGGTCTCGGGGATAACCATAGTCTGAGCCTTCGTCCTGACAGGCGCTTCTAGTATCCCCTTACCCTTATCGGTAGTATCAACAGAGGGTCTAGCTTCGGAAGCATCCAATTCTTCAATTACCGGGCTTTGCACAGATGGCTTGACAGGTACAGAAACTCTTGAGGGTCCGAAGACTGCCTGTGGAGGAGAAATCTCCGGAGAGAAGATCCTTCCGCTGTGAGTTATCTTATTTGTTCCCGCAATATTCCCTATATCTGGAGTTTCATCATCAGAATTCTCTTGGACTGATTCTATCTGCTTGATACCATGGTAGAAGATTTCTCCTCCGTAATTCCATGGTATCGTCTTGTTAGATTTATATGGGACAGGCCCCGGCATGGTGATTTTCAGCGGCACAAACTTAGGATCAGGCGTAATCTTGACATGCCTTTTGCAGGTCTTGGGAAGATTGTCGGAGATGGTTATTATAGCAATGTCATTGGTTGGAGTATCAAAGGCGACAGGAGTAACATGAGTGATAGTATCAACAGGAGTCTTTTGAAAGAGGATCTCTTGGGTATCCATCAGGCGTTGGATGCCTGATTTCAACAATGGGCAGTTAGTTTGCAAGTTTGAACAAAAGTAACAGTCTTTTCCACAGCCTGGTAATATCCCGGCTTTCATCAAATTCACTTTAATCACTGGTAACGGAGTCAAAAGGTCATCAACAGCGGTAACATGAAAATCTTCCACAATTGCATGGACATTATGACCATGTTTGGGCATTAGAGCGGATATCGCGTTGGGTTTTTCAGGAGCATCAAACTCTACCTCCTTAGCGTCTATCAGGTCTTGAATCTTGTTTTTAAGAGCCCAACAGTTGTTGGTATCATGCCCTACACTGTCCGAATGGTATGCACATTTTGCATTGGAATGATAATAAGGAGAAGAGGTATTGGGGTTTTTCGGTGCTTCTTTCAAGTTGGTAAGATTCAGCTTTAACAAATGAGGGAGGACTTGAGCCGGTGTCATATTGATTCGGGTGAATTGCTGTTGTGGCCTTTCTACCCTTTGTTGATTGGCTCTTGGTTGATTACTGCGAGGTTGGTCGGCTGAGGAGTTTTGAATCATCATAGCCCCTACCGTTGGTCGACGCTCCGTTCTTCCTAGATTTTTCTGGGAATACACAGCAGAAGCTTCTTTCTTGGCTGGGAAGGTCTTCTTAACAGCAGTGGAAGCGGAAGCATCCTTCTGAATTTTACCACTTTTAATGCTAGCCTCGACCCTTTCATCGGTCAGAATTAATTCGGTGAATCCTGCAGATGAACTCCCGATTAAATGTTTGAAGAATGGGCCAGACAGGGTCCCTAAAAACATGTCAACCAGCTCTCTATCCGACAATGGTGGTTGCACTCTTCCAGCCAAATCCCGCCACTTCTGGGCATATTCCTTGAATCCCTCATTAGAAGTCATACCCATACTCTGTAGTTGAGTACGAGTGGACGCTAAATCCGCATTGTATTGGTATTGTCGGTAGAAAGCAGCAGCTAAGTCTTCCCAGTTATGAACATCAGATCTCTCAAGTTGATAGAACCAGTCCTATTGCGTGCCTGACAACCTATCTTGAAAAAAGTAGACCCAAAGATCCTTATCAGAGGAGTGAGGTTGGATCTTTCTGACATAGGATCTCAGATGCATCTTTGGACAGGACAAACCGTCATACTTAGCAAATGTAGGTACTTTGAACTTGGGAGGAATGACGATCCCAGCAACCAACCCTAGTTCTTCGAAATCTAAACCAGGTACCCTTTGCAACTCCATGGCTGCCAACCGATCCTCAAGATTTGTATACTTATCATCCGCAGGGGGATATTATTGTTCAGAGTAATCTTCATCCCCTTCCTCTTCTTCTTCCTTAACTTCAGATTCAGAAGGCATCTCCGCTCCTTTTCCTTTACCAACCCCTTCATCAAACGTCGAAGGGAACTCGAGAACCTTTCTAGCCTGGTTTTCAAACCTTCTTCCCATAGTGGTCATACTAGTCCTTTTCTTCTTTTTCTCTTTATCTTTCTCCAATAGTGCTTTAAGATCCTCTTGACCTTTTGCTAAGGTCATGAGGAGTTGCTGGAATTGCGAATTTTGTGCTTGCAGATCCCTAACCGTCTGCTCCAAATCCATCTTGCTGAAATAAACAGCAAAAAGATAAGGAAACCTGGTGTGAAGACCTGTTTATGCATATGATGAATGATGTGTTATTCATGTGATGCATTCAAGGATTCAGAAATTCAAATTTGTTGCAGACAAAAAGAACACACGTCATATTAAGAAGAAATTTGTTAGTACATAAATGCCCCATGGGCAAAATATTACAAAATTCTTAATGTAAAAAGACATTGTGCATCCTCTTTGGTGCGATGTAAGTGTTAAGAGTTTCCTCCTAATAAAGTCGGCGGGTAAGCTCCAAAACCTTCTTCTCACTGGCGTAGAAGCTGGCTTCAAAAGTATTATGTTCTTCTTTGAGTTGTATCCAACTCTTTTGTAATTCTTCCAATGATGTTGGCATGTCAGAATGTAGGAGGGTGTATGGAACCTCTCCTTCCATAACAGGCTCTTTGATCACGGGGAGGATGTGAGGGTAAGGCATCATAAGACTCTGGGCGCGGGTTCGTACCCACTTGAGGTAAGGCTCAAGAGGGATGGAATTCTTGTGCCCCAGTGTCTTACTATCCACTTTGTTGGGCATCCTACAAGCTCGGATAAACCTTTGTCGAAGTCCTTGCGCATCATTGTAGAAGTCAAAAACCAAGTCAGGAATCAGCATATCATGAGGGCCATCCCTTCGAGCATATCCAAACTGTCTTAGGGCTAAACAGGGGTTGTAGGTAATGCCTCCCCTAATGCTAAGTAGTGGGACATTAGGGAATTCCCCATAACGATCAATGATGATGACATTTTCTCTGGACCGAGAACACCAATGAACATCAGAATGTGTGAGGGTCATCAACCGTTGTGACCACCTCAAACCCTGCTCATTCTTCAAAACTGATTGGGGAAGGTGAGAAATAAACCACCTTGCTAGAAGAGGAGTACAACACATGAGAACACCTCTTTTCCTCATTGTTCGTATGTAAAATGAGTGTAGTATGTCCCCAAGCAATGTAGGCATAGGATTCCGAGATATGAAAATCTTGACAGCATTCACATCTATAAGCTGATCAGGGTTTGGGAACAAGACCAACCCATAGATGAGGAGTGCCACAATCTCTTCAAAAGCTTGTAGATCTAGAGAATTACAGCAGTCTTGTGCCTTCTCAAACAGAAACTTTGCCAAGAAACCCTTGACACCACTTCTGGTTTCCCAATGACCCTTGATATCAGATGGTTGCAAGTGTAATGCTTGAGCAACATCTTCAGGCTTTGGTTCTTTTTCCGTACCGTTGTAGGGTAGTTGATGGAGAATAGGAATCCTCAGAAGTTGAGAAAATTCCTCCAAAGTAGGTACTGGTTGGTAATCAGGGAATGTTAAATAGTGGTGTAGGGGGTCAAAGAACTGAAAGAGAACTTTCACCATGTCTTATTCAATGTTGGAGTTAACCAAGATGAGAAGACTACCATGTCTTTCACTGAAAGGAGAATTCTCTAGAATTTTGGAAGTAAGCTCCTTGAGTTGAGGAGGCATTCTCACAAGGTTGACTTGAATTGTTTTTCTGCGAAGAGATTCCATGACCTATAAAACAAGAACAAAGATGAAGATCCAAACCCTTGAAATGGTTAGTGGATGTATATGATGCTTTATGATGTTCATGATGTATGCACAAACATATGTACAAGCAAATCACATAAGATCCTAGTTTCAGGCTTGCATGAGGTTTCATAGGTAAGTACCCTTTTGAAGTTAGTTGGCTCAACCTGTCCTATAGTAACCGGGTTCTAAGGAGCTCAATATCACTGGATTATTTTGTGTTCATTGTTTTGGTTTAGCCACTTAACAGGCGACCAAAATATTCCAAGAAAATAACCCTCAATGAGTGTAGTATCGAGTATCTACCAACTTCGGACTGCACCAAAGCCGATCATCTCACTACTCCTAAAAAAGGCCAAGATGGTCAAATAAGGTTCTAAGAGATCATTAGTGCTTCATGACATTACTCAGTGGCCCCGTATTCTCTTTGATTGACTCAAAGGCTACCGGTACTCACAAATATGTCGCACTAATATAGCTATTGCTTCACCCATGTCAGTATACCCCGCACAGTTTCCATAACGTATTGTTATTTACCTATGAATATTTCCCAAAAATCCGGGTGGAGGATTCAAACCCAAGCAAGAGAACCAAATGTAAAGCAATCAAAACAAACAAGATAAGCATGCAAAGGTGATCTAAACCCTAAGGTTACTCCACTTTTAAGATATGTCCCCAGCTGAGTCGCCAGTTCTGTGATACGGTGGGAGAACTGACTTGAGGTTTTGTGTTTGTGTTCGCAAATGTTTCGGTTTAGCAAGAGTCGCCACCGACTTTTTATTTTATCCTAAGGAAAGGCCAAAACACACAGGAAATACCTTTGAGATGTTTTCTTGGGTTTGGGGAGTAGATTATGAAAAGGGAATGTGCAAGCACCCTTCTCATCCATGGTTATCCATGGGCTCTTAGTTACTTATTTAGATCACTTGCTTTGCTTTTCCAATTGTTTGAAATGGTGCTTTGTGTGTGGTTTTGAAATATGTTTTGAAAAGAGACCATCGTTGTGGTAACCTTTGTAATGATTCTTATTTGAATGTATACAAAGGTGTTTTTGTCTTTTGAAAAAGATTTCAAAGTTTGAAAGTTTGTTTTGGGAAATGTTTTGAAATTGTGTTGTGAGGTGTGTTTGAAAATAGCAAGGATGTTTTGCAAGCTTTTGATCAAGTAACTAAGAGCTATCTACCCTATTTTACTCAAAGATCCTTCCTAATGTTTTTAACCCTTTTGACAATGTTGTTTCACCATTACATTTGGTAAACAACCTTGTGTTAGGATGTTAAACAGGACAGGCGCGGGTCATCGTATAGACCATGATAGCAATTGTGTCAAGTATTTTTGGCAATTTTCTTGAGGTACTTGATCATTTTTGTTTAGGCAACTCAGATAGCGTCATCGAGGGACTATGATCTTTTGTTTTGTTTTTGTTTTGCCAAAGTACCCAACATGCATACCATGGCCCATTTTTGAAGGCAACAAGTGGATTGTAACCCTAGGGGTGCAAGTGTGCATTGTGTTTGATTTTCATGCATTTTTGTCTTTGATTAGGTCAAACTATGTGTTGATTTGGATTTTTGCATACAAACCTTAATTCTCTAATCATGGCATAATTGAAAGCGTAAAGTGCGAGAATTAAAATTCTAAGCTATTACAACATGATTATGGGGATGTGGGTACAATTTTGAATGGGGGGTATTTGACAAGAAATATAAACCCTAGTTTACTATTACATCCATATTGAATTTAATTGCATGAATAATAAATGAATAATATTTAACTAAACAAAATAAATAAATATCAAATAATATGTATTATGCAAAAAGGTTTTTGTTTACCTATGTATGTAAAAGTATTTTTAATGTAAAAAAGTATAAAGAAATAAATAATAAAAAAAGATTAATTTTATTTGTTTTCAGGATAACCCTAATTCTCTTTAAGAAAATAAATACTATATATTATTTATATATAAAAAATATATTAATATGTGTAAAAATGAAATATATTTAAAAAAGGTATTTTTTAGTATAAATAATAATAAAAATAAAAATGTAATATTTTTGTATTTTTATTCTAAGTAATTAATAAAATAAAAGTATATATATATATATATATATATATATATATATATATATATATATATATATATATATATATATATATATATATATATATATATATATATATATATATATATATATATATATATATATATATATATATATATATATATATATATATATATATATATATATATATATATATATATTAAATAAAATATGTACAAAAATAAATTATATTTTTAATAATATTTTCAGTGTGAATAAAAATAAGAAATAAAAAATAAAAGTATAATTTACATATTATTTTCAAGTTTTAAATAAATTATAAAAGTATTCAAAATGTTTTTATGTTAGAAAAATTAAAATAAAATGCCAAATAAATGTAAAAAATTATGAAAATATTTTTTAAGCATTTTTTATATTTGGAAATAAATAAATAAAATCAAAAAAGAAAACAAAAATGAAAAAATGTAATTATTAAAGAAATTGGGCTAGGGGGTGCAAAAATGAAAAAGAGGGTGTCAAAAGCAAACAGCCCAAGCCCAGCCCAAATCTTCATCTTCAACCTCCAGCACTTTGAAAAAATGCGCGCCTGTTGTACAAACTTAGACATCCTGTATACATGATCTATTGCAAAAACTCACACCATCAAACTTGTAGAGAATTTCAAGACGATTCCAACCATATAAATAACTAGTCCTAAGTCTCAAAGACCATAGAGAATTTCTCTGGCCCTAAAATCTGACCTAGTTTTTTCAGCATGTTCATGGATGAAATTCTCCTAGCACACTTAATATAAATGAAAACTGAGCATATGTACAGCTTCATGGCATTGAATACTACATTTTTTATTCACAAACCTAAGGCTAAATGTTCCTAAATAGAGAGATATAAAGTGAAGAAAAACCTATTTCAGTTGGATTCGTGTAGGGAAATGCAGTGCTTCTCAAAAAGTTTGAGGTGTCTGGTAGCTTGCCTGAACTTCACTTGATCTTTTCCAATAGCTAGCTTGCCTTGAATATCCCTAAATCAGCCTATAAAACTCAACCTGCACAAGCTTGAAATGAAAAAGGTGAACACTATAAATAGAGTTACAGTTGGCAATGGAGGTTTGGGATAGCTTGAGTGAGTTGAATGGAAGATGTTTGAAGCAACTTGGGGCAAAACGCACGAGCCAAATGAGCTGGAGAGCTCAAGTTGCAGCACCTGCCCTGTCTTGCCAAAGAAGTGTGATTTCTGGATATGAGGTGCTTAGGGGCTTAAACACTCGTGTTTCTTGCTCAAAGGGTTGTGTGAAATCTGTTCAAACTGTTTGTGTAAGTTGGTGTTGGCTGGTTTTTGAGCTCTTTGAATTTGGACAAGTTTCTTCTTCTTGAAGCAAGAAAGTGGAAGTTGTCATTACAGGCCTGTACAAGCTATCAAGTATGATGCATACAATCCTCTTGGTCTTTGCAATTTGTGGATTTGATTTGGCTTCCGAGATCTTGGCTCTATGCTCAAAGGTCATGGTTTGACATAAAGCACACTTTTACAAAAATGGGAATTTGCCTTTTTCTACTTAAGACCTAATCTTGTGTACAATATCCAAATGGCCAAAACAAAAGCTTAGACTGATGGATTTGAATTTAATTAAGGAGTTTAAAGTGGTTTAGAGGCCTAAAAACTAGTACAAGGCATGCTGGTTTGAAAATGCCACTTGAGTGAACATGAATTTGCCATGGATACAAAGTGAGTTTTTGCAAACTTGAAGCATTCGATTCTCCCTAAACACAAATGTGTTTGAGGAGTTCTTAGACAATTTTTAAATCTTGGAACATGCTATATAATCCATCTTTGAAATGCAACTTGAGATTCCAAGTGGAACTATGTGAAAAATGGCCAAGAAGATAGGTCAAAATCCTGCCTAAACTAGGGCAAAATTTCACTAAGTTAAAAGTTTTAGGGACCCTTGTTCCAAAACTCATAACTTGAGATCCAAGCTTCTTTTGAGAAAACTTTATGAATCAAAGTTGTATACTTTTTGGAGGAGTACAACTTTCATGTTGTAAGTTTTTGTTTGGATCCATTTGCATCATGGTGAAAATGTGGGACAAAGTTAGGAAAAATTAAGAAAATTTCATAACTTAGAAAAATTATAAGTTATGAAAATTTTCAATTTCAAACCCTAATTTGCAATTTTGGGTTTCTTGATGAATAAGTTTCATAATTTGACACATATTGATGAAAAATTACCCTTGGCACTTGATTTTGACCAAAAAGTCAAAGTTTGACTTTTCAGTGTACAATCAAATTTTGATCAGTTGACTGAAAAATTCATCTGTCAATCCCATGCATTTGAGATCTTTTGAATTTGTTGAATAGGTCAAGATGATGCCATTGAGTCCTTGAGTCATTGGTTGAGCTTAAATTGCCATTGGTTAAGTCAAAAAGTCAGAAATTGCCTTTGTACAGTCAAAACCCTAAAAATGACCATTTTGCCCTTTTGGTGATTTGATCAAATTTCTTGTGGAATTGTGGTCCAAACTTGATCAAATGGTTCATATGAGTTCATAATGTTGATGTGGGTCAAAATTCATGAGGTTTGACTGTAAATTGGCCACAATTGACTTTTTCCCCAATACAGCTGATTTCTAGGTCAATTGTCCAATTGACTGGGAAAAAATTTGATTCAAGGCTTGAAACTTGGTATGGACAAACTTATGAGTCCAACATGAAGTATGAAAGTCACTTTGGGCATAGTAAGTAAAAAAAATCCCGTGCAAACTCAAACCCTAATTTAGGTCAACAGAGCAAGGAGATGTCTTGAGCAGAGCAAACCCTAGCTTGATCTTGAGTTCCAAGAGCCTTGTGATGAGAAATGTTGATAAAATGAGAGGGCAAATTTTGGGGTACAACACCTGGTAATCAAACGCATTATCTTACCTCAAGGTGATGCCAGGGGCAAATGGACCGCTACTTACGAAGGGCCGTTTGTGGTTAAGAACATTTTCTCAAGAGGAGCTATGATTCTAACCACCATGGATGGTGACGACCTTCCTCACCCCGTCAATGCAGACATAGTGAAAAGATACTACGCATAATCAAATACCCGCTAGGTTTACTGGCCTAGGCAAAAATAAGGGATGAAAATGAAGAAAAAAAACTGTACACCCGGCAAGTCGAAAACCTGAAAAGGCGGCTTGGGCAAAAAAGGGTATCCCGGTGGACTGAAAACCCGAAAGGGCGGTCCAGGAAAAAATTAGGGATCAAAGCGTAACATTATGTCTCATTGGATCACCTTGCAACCAGACTTCGGTATTGACTATCAAGCTCAGACGACGCTAATAAACTTGATCTACCTTCAACCAGTAGCAAAGTGATGAGATGCTCAAGGACATAAAGGCAATAGCAGAGTTAGAACCCAGTGGGATTATTCACATAGCTGTTTTGTATAGTTTTTCACAAATTGTGTAAATTCTATTATTCGGCGGTGTTCTCTTATTAGGACGTCAACCTCTTGTACAAAAACGCCTAGTTACAGGCCAAACTTCAAAATTAATACAATTTATTTTCAGAAAAAATTCAAACTGTTTTTCCTTTATCTATTTGTTTTGCAAAGAACGTCCAATGTTCATTTTTGATATATGCATTTGAAAATTAATTTCTGCTCATAAATATTTACATGCGAAACAAAAGACGATTACTGGTAATATCAGAAACAGGGGCAATAAAAATTGTCCAAGCTTTATAGTTGCTCTATTCACCAGGTACAAAGGTAGATTCAGCTGAAGAATATGGCTAAGATACTTTCACTCCCCACAGAGTAAGACAGTAATGATAGCTCTCCCCCGCTGAGACTTGCAACTATGAATGAATCGGTAATATTCTCCCCAAGCAGAGTTTATTCACCATCAGCACTGAAAAGGCTTAATATCCCCGGCAGTCTTAATATTCCCCAGCGGAGTATAAGAATATTCCCCGACAGAATACAAGATATCCCCAGTGGAGTTAAAAATTTTCCCAGCGCAGTCTGAAAAGGCTTCCCCAGTGGAGTTGAAGAATCATCCCCAGTAGACTTTGGAAGATTTTCCCCAGCAAAGCTAAAAGGATTATCCCCATTAGAGTCTAAGAGGTTATTCCCTGTGAAGTCTCAACTGAAAGATCATCCCTAGCGGATTTCATTCCTTTCACAAACAAGAATTCAAATCCTCAGCAGGATTCAATATCACCAGCAACAGTAATTCATCCCCAACGAATTTATCAGTGGAATCCTCAGCAGAACATCTCTTCCCCACAGAGTGATATCCTCATCAGTTTATTCCCCAACGGAGTTATCCTTTCACGCAGGTTTATTCTCACATCATCTTCATCCCCTATCTCCAGCGAAAATGAAGAATTCAACTCTTTTCTCCAGCAGCTATACGGGATTTATTCTTCCCAGCTAAAAACATTACATTTCCATACATCATGATACATGCATATACGCATCATACAACACAATCTCATTTATCTTGAGAACATCATTGCTTGATATATATCATGCATTGTATACGACTGACCTTTACCTTTCAGGAAGGATGCAGTTAAGTTCTCAGTTATGTCGAAGTACTGACCGATTCTTAAATCTCAACTGAATTAGTCTCGGTTGAATTACAGATAAGGTTCTAAATCTCGACAATTTTCCTCCGTCGAAGTGTTGATGAGTTCTTAAATCGAAATAGAATTATCCTCCGTTGAAGTAACAGACAATTCCTAGATCTCGATGAAGATGTTTCCCTCAGTTGAAGTACTGACCGGTTCTTAAATCTCAACTGAATTAGTCTCGGTTGAATTACAGATATGGTTCTAAATCTCGACAATTTTCCTTCGTCGAAGTATGGACGAGTTCTTCAATCTCAACAGAATTATCCTCGTTGAAGTAACAGACAGTCCTAGATCTTGATGAAGATGTTTCCCTCAGTCGAAGTATTGATTGGTTCTTAAATCTCAACTGAATTAGTCTCGGTTGAATTACAGATAAGGTTCTAAATCTCGATAATTTTCCTCCGTCGAAGTGTGGACGATTTCTTAAATCTCAACAGAATTATCCTCCGTTGAAGTAACAGACAGTTCCTAGATCTCAATGAAGATGTTTCCCTCAGTCGAAGTACTGACCGGTTCTTAAATCTCAACTGAATTAGTCTCGGTTGAATTACAGATAAGGTTCTAAATCTCGGCAAGTTCCTCCGTCGAAGTGTGGACGAGTTCTTAAATCTCAACAGAATTATCCTCCGTTGAAGTAACATACCGTCCTAGATCTTGATGAAGATGTTTCCCTCAGTCGAAGTACTGACCGGTTCTTAAATCTCAACTGAATTAGTCTCGGTTAAATTACAGATAAGGTTCTAAATCTCGACAATTTTCCTCCGTGGAAGTGTGTACGAGTTCTTAAATCTCAACAGAATTATCCTCCGTTGAAGTAATAGACAGTTCCTAGATCTCTATGAAGATGTTTCCCTCAGTCGAAGTACTGACCGGTTCTTAAATATCAACTGAATTAGTCTCGGTTGAATTACAGATAAGGTTCTAAATCTCGGCAAGTTCCTCCGTCGAAGTGTGGACGAGTTCTTAAATCTCAACAGAATTATCCTCCGTTGAAGTAACAAACAGTCCTAGATCTTGATGAAGATGTTTCCCTCAGTCGAAGTACTGACCGGTTCTTAAATCTCAACTGAATTAGTCTCGGTTGAATTACAGATAAGGGTCTAAATCTCGACAATATTCCTCCGTCGAAGTGTGGACGAGTTCTTAAATCTCAACAGAATTATCCTCCGTTGAAGTAACAGATAGTTCCTAGATCTCAATGAAGATGTTTCCCTCAGTCGAAGTACTGACCGGTTCTTAAATCTCAACTAAATTAGTCTCAGTTGAATTACAGATAAGGTTCTAAATATCGGCAAGTTCCTCCGTCGAAGTGTGGACGAGTTCTTAAATCTCAACAGAATTATCCTTCATTGAAGTAACAGACCGTCCTAGATCTTGATGAAGATGTTTCCCTCAGTAGAAGTACTGACTGGTTCTTAAATCTCAACTGAATTAGTCTCGGTTGAATTACAGATAAGGTTCTAAATCTCGGCAAGCTCCTCTGTTGAAGTGTGGACGAGTTCTTAAATCTCAACAGAATTATCCTCCGTTGAAGTAACAGACAGTTCCTAGATCTCGATGAAGATGTTTCCCTCAGTCGAAGTACTGACCGGTTCTTAAATCTCAACTGAATTAGTCTCGGTTGAATTACAGATAAGGTTCTAAATCTCGACAATTTTCCTCCGTCGAAGTGTGGACGAGTTCTTAAGTCTCAACAGAATTATCCTCCGTTGAAGTAACAGACAGTTCCTAGAACTCGATGAAGATGTTTCCCTCAGTCGAAGTACCGACCGGTTCTTAAATCTCAACTCAATTAGTCTCGGTTGAAATACAGATAAGGTTCTAAATCTCAACAGATTTCCCCCCAGTTGAATTAAGGACAAGTCCTTAAAACTCAGTAGAGATGCTCTCTCAGTTGAAGTACAGGCAAGCTCTTAAATCTCAACAAAGATCAGACTTCCCCAGTGGAATCTCCCACAACAACAGGTATGTGAGCTCTCACTAAGGAATCTCTTATGCGATTGACACTCCTGCAGATGGAATCTTTAAGCCCATCCTCTCGCCAACAATCTCTAAATGGCATCTGTAAGCCCATTCCCGACATCACCAGACTGATACCACTTCATGCGAGTGCAAATTTCTGGGCACTCTAGTGTTCAATCATCTTCCACCTTTGGATCACGAAAGCCAGTCTACATCCTCAGGTTTAAGAAGATTGAACAGGGGCAGCTTGTACCCCAAAATTTTCCCTCTCATATTTCTCAAAACATTTCAAGAAAAATCTCCAAGTGACTCAAGGTTGCTCAAGAGTGGGTCAGACAAGTCATCTCCTAAGGTAGTCAACCCCAAATTAGGGTTTTGTGTTGCATCAAGATCCTTGAGTCCAAATGACCTAAAGTGCTCCCCAATGTCCTAATATGTTCTCAAGATCATCCATGTCAATTTTCAAGCCTTGCAGAGGAAGTTTGCTCAGTCAATTGCTCAAAGGGTCCAAAAATCGACAATGTTAGGGCAAAAGTCAACTGCGACCTACAAATAGTCAAACTTCAATATTTTTTGTAAACATTCTCATTTTAAAGGATATTTCATCATTTGATCAAGGGTTGATCATGATTCATTAAGGATTGCTCAAAATTCATCAAGACTCAAAAGTTGCTAAATTAGGGTTTTGCAGGAAAAGTCAACTCAACTTTGACCAAGCATAACTTTCTCATAATTTATGAGAAATGACACATCCAAAGCTCATTTTTAAGAGGATTCAATTTTCTAAAATCCATCTTCATACCCAAAAATCAAAAAATGCACTCACAAGAAGTTATAAATTTGGACATTATAGGTCATTTTTGAAAGTCAACAAAAACACCTTTTTTTCCAAAGATTATAACTTGAGCATGGAATATCAAAATTAAATTAGACCAAAAGGGTTGGTTAGAGGACATCTCAAGCTTTCTAAAAAGTCTAATAACACCTCCAAAAGTTCAAAATTGAAGAAGTTATGCATTGTTGAAGTTGGACATTTTTGCAAAATTGCCAAAAGTCAACCATCCCCAAATATTCAAATTTTGTCAAATGGGCCCATTCTTTTCCACTTGATTTGAGCTTGCATCGTTGCCCACGTGTCCTAGCTTCAGCCATGAGCCCATATTTTATTTTTATTATTTTATTTGATTTTTATTTGAATTTATTCATTTTAAATCAAATTAAATCAAATAAAATCCAAAACTTTGATTACATGAGATCTTTTTGCTATTTCAGGATTTGATCATCATCATTAACATTATCAAAATTGAATCAGGCCATACCATGTGCAAAAAGATTGAGATTTGGCAAAATTGGCAAGCTTTAAAGAAGAGATCAAATCAAATACGTATGCATTGATATGGGAAGATTTAATCCATAATTCTTACCCTAATACACTCCATAGTACATAAGCAAGCAAAGGAAACCGAAACAAGGGTTGACAATTGCAGAAAGAGGCAAAACAAAGTTGGAAAAAAGTGACAAAAAGCTTGAAATCGAAATCGTGCTTAGAGGCATTTTCATAAGCTGAGACCGGTCCCAATCTCTTCCTGGGTGTTCACACAAGGGATCTAGATCAAAAGCAAGCGTTCTCAGACCTTCACAAGCGTTGTAAGTGTCACGATATCTAGCTCTGTTCTTGAAATCGTAACTCCTCTTTCTTGCATCATTTGAATAAATTATTGGCATAATGTAATCCTCACAACATTTCCAAGCTATGTGCATCATTCAATTTTGTTTATCTAACCTGTAATGTAAAACGCCATAGCTAGGGTTCTTGGAAGCATTTTTGGGGTTTTTCTTTTCAGGTGAAATTAGGCTACGAGATGGACATGGTTGTGATCGGGAGGGAAGGACGAGTACAACCATGCCTTTAGAACTCATTTTTGTGGTCTGGAATGAATTTTGGAGCAAGCCTGCGCATTTAGCTGCGGATTCAAATCCGCATGTAATGTTATTACAGGCCTAAGGACAGGGATGAGTGTGTGTCATCCTCCGGTTGGCCCATTCAAATGTTTTTCGCGCATTTTATTTTTCTGATCAATAATTGTTGTTTTGTTTTATTATTATTATTTTGTATATTACTAACAAACGAAACAAAGCAGCGTAGTGGCAAGGCAAGCATTCCAATCACTTTCAGGACCTGGGTTCGAATCCCAAGTCCCCCGCTTCCTCATTGTTTTTTTCTTTCAGGCGATTGTGTGTGTATTCAAGCTTGTAGCTCACCGTGCACCTTCATACATTCAATAGCCAGATGGCCAAAGGCCAGATCTGGTGGTCCAAGGGTGAATGTTCACCATAGGCATTGGTCCACGCAGGCATATCAGATCCACAAAGTCAACCAAGGCCAACTCTAATGGGCCTCAGAATTGCTTTCTACACCATATAATCAGGCCCATACTCCCTTCTACTCATTTATTTTATTTTTTTTATTTAATTGTTTTATTATTTTTATTTCATTTACTAACCAATCAAAAAATTATTTTCTTTATAAAATAAAATCACAAAAATATTTTTTATATTTAATCAAATTTTTATTTTTATTAATAAACACTAATTAAATTAATTTAGGTTTTAATTAGAATAACTTTAACCTATTTTTTTTGTAAATAATTAAAATTAAATTAGATTAAATTAGGTTTTAATTACTAACATTAATTATTTTATTTTTCTTTCTTAAAATAACAAAAACCTAAAAATAATTTATTTTTTTAATTTTTATTTTATTAAATTAATTTAGTAATTAATTTAGGTTTAATTTCCTTCTTAAAATAAAAACAACAAAAAGATTTTTCTCTTTAACCAAAAAGGGTCAAAACCCTAATTTGCGCTCGATTTAAATTCCCGCACGCGTTATTTATTTTTATCCAATAATGTACTTGCTCCCGGATTGTAATAGTAAATAGGACTTTTATTTATTTTTTATCGCTTTATTTATTTTTAAAGGGTTTGTCTTTGGGGATGTAAATAACTGACGCCTTGTAATTTAAACTCTGCATTTTATTTCTGCAAATTATAACTGTTAGATGTTTGATAATAGGACGGCATGACAAGACTGAATGTTTTAACCTAAAATCAACTTAGATCACCCTTAACATGTACAAAGACAAAAATAACTGAAAACGACACACTCGCACATGCACACTCTTAAGGTACACCCTACTTGGTTGCCTTCGTAAACGGTCATTGAGTATAGGTCGTTTTAGAGGTCGTCCTCTTGTCTAAAAGATCATAGTCTCCTCGAAATGGTTGCCTCGGATATTGTTTCCTCAAAAAAATGATCTAAGACATTAGGGTTACCGCTAAGGCGTCCTAACATTGCTTTAGTGACTGTATGTCCCTCATTCGAATTGACCGTTAAACTCCAACGATGGTGCTACCTACTCATTCATAGTGGGATAGCGTTGTCTAAAGGAAATTAACATATAACGATTCCTTTTTCGAGTAGGTAGATGGTTCTTAGATACTTGCTCTTTCAAAAAATAAAATCTTTTTCACACTTACACTCTTTTTCGAACAAAGTTTTCAAAAACACTTCATACACTCTTGAGGACAGAAGCAAGAGTTAAATCGAAGTTTCAAAACAAAAACTTTTTCAAACCCACAAGCACAAAGAAAGCAATATTTTGAAAACAATATGAGCAAGTACCTAAGAGCCTGTGGATAACCACGGATAGAAAGGGTGTTAACACCTTCCCTTTCTATAATCTACCCCTCGAACCCGAGAAATATCTCGAAAAATGAATTTTTCTGTGCTTTTTTCCTTTCCTTGTTGGATAAAATAAAAGTCGATGACGACTCTTACTTACCGCGACATTTTGCAAACACAAAGGCAAAACACAAACCAGCATTCCAAAAACAGTCAGGTCTTCCCACCGTATCACACAGTCCTCAAGGGTGTGACAAAGTTGTTTTGAAAATTGTTTTGAAAAAGTGTCTGTGTGAGAAGTTTTTATTGTTTTGAGCAAGTACTTAAGAGCTTTCTACCTACTCAAAAAAGACTGTTCGTTTTCCTTTAGACAATGTTATCCCATTATTAAAGAACAGGTAGCACTGTCATTGGAGTTTAAAGGGACGTTTGAAGGGACAGATACGGTCACAAAAGCAATGTTAGGAGGTGTTAGTGATCATCCTAACGCCTTAAAGATCTTTTTCCGAAGCAACATCCGAATTGGTCATTTGAGATCTTTCGGGGCTAGAGGACGACCACTAACAAACCCTTTACTTCATGATCATTTAACCAAAGGCAACCGAAGTGGAGTAAACTCTAGGAGTGAGCATGTACGAGTGAATTTTTTTAGTTAACTTGTCTTTGCACATTTAGAGTTTTCTACCGTTTTAATTTTCAAGTATTCTTTCCATACAATCCTATTAGCATACATCTAACAGTTTATAATTGCGGAAATTAAAGTGCGGAAATAGAAATCCTAACTATTACATGGCTTTCGCAGATACAGAATTATTTTGACTGAAAATAAAATGCGGAATTAAAACCTAATTAAAGCTATTAGAACATTGGAGCAATTACAAAAAATTATAAAAGGTAACTAAAATGCGCGCGACGAATTAAATGCGATGACGATTAGAAAACCTAAAAAATATAATTTGAGAAAAAATATTTAAGTTATTTTTGAAGAAAAAATTAATTATATACAAAAATTAAACCCTAATTTCTAATTGATTTTAATTATAAAAAATGAGTTAATTTAACCTAATTTTTATTTTAATTAATTAATTAAAGAAATAAAATACTTTATATCAAAAAAATAATTTTTGATGTTTTTTGTGATTTTGATTGAAAAGAAATAATTTTGATGTTATTTTAAAAAGAAATATAATTAGGGAATAATTAAAAAGAAATAAAAATAATAAATAAAAGAAAGAAGAATGGGCCGTTTAAGCAATTAGAGGGGGTGTATTTTTGAAATTATTCCAGGCCCACCAAGCTGAAGCTCAGTCAGCGCTTGATCTAGTGTTGGCCCTTTTTGATGGTACACCATGGTCTTTCAGTGATAGGCGTTAGATCTGGTTGATCATGAATCATGTGGCTGGCTGTTGATGGATGTATGGTGGACGCTTGGGAGGATGATGTATAGGATCCTGCAAAGAAGAATCAAAACAAAGAAAATTGTTGGGACATGGGATCGAACCCAGGCCCTCTCACTATCCAGCATGCACGCTTGCCATCTGTGCTACATGCGTTAGTTGTTATTATAATGAACACACATAATATTATATGCAAACAAGGTGAATTAGTGGACAAAACAAAAAAACGCGCGCTGGTTTGAATGGTCCAGTGGTTGGCTGCCACGTTATTATCTTCTTCGCAGGTTCGTCGTCTTAGGTAAGTAACTTATACCTACGGACAACGTCTATGGATAAAAACCTGTAAATCTCAAAAATCCAACACATGCATGATAAATCAATTATGGCTACATCAATCAATTTGTTTTGACCTCACGAGTACGATGGTACCCTTTGTTTAGGCCAATTTCACCTGTATCAAAAAGCCCCAAAACGTGACTTCAAACCCTAGCCATGGCAGTCACGCATATAAGCCTCAAAAATTCAATTAAACTATCCAGACATGTTAGAAATACATCAATGATTACAAATATGTCATTAAATTATGCTAATGATGCAAGAATGACTGTAATTGATTTTGAAAAAACAAGCAAATCGTATGAGGTCTAGGGAGTGATTCTGGGCATGAGAGTGCTTGCTACTGATTGTGTAAGCTTCTGGGAAGGTCCAGGAATCGTTTAGGAATGTTGGAAGGCCTTGAATCGTCTTCTAGGGTAGAGATCAAATCACCACTTTTTGCCAAAATTTTGAGTTTTGTATTGTGCTTTCCACCACTGCTAACCCTTGTTTTCATGCATGGCCTTGTTCATTATATATCCCTAAGTGAATTAGGGTTATAAAAACCGTTGGTATCTTTGCAATTTTTGAAATTTTGATTTGGTTTTTATCTTGTATGATATCTTTCCAAATTAGGCCTAATCATGCCATTCTTGTGCCAATCCACCTTGATTCGATTTGATCTTGATATGCCAGCATAATTAGCTTGTGATTCTGTCCAAAAATCAGATCAAAACAAATTTTTGCTATTATTTATCATTTATTTGATTTAATTCAATTTTTAATTAATAAAAAATCAAAATAAAATGAAAAATGAAGCAAATAATGTGTGAGTGAATATTTGGGTCGTGGACCATGTTATAAGTGAGGTGCAAACATAAAAGTTAGGCCCATTTGGCAAAATATGCATTTTTTAGCACATTTGACTTTTGGCAATTTTGCAAAAATGGTCAACTTTGACAAGGCATATCTCTTCCAATTTTAACCCTAGAGAGGTGTTATTGGACTTTTTAGAAATCTTAGGATGTCCCCTAAGCAACCCTTTGGGTATCATCTCAATTGGGTCTTCCATGTTCATGTAAGAAGCTTTGACCCAAACAGTATTTTTGTTGACTTTTCAAAAGGACCTATAATGTGGAAATTCATATCTTTTTTTGAGTGCATATTTTAAACTTGAGGGATAAATATGAATTGTAGGGAATTTCATCCTCTTCAAAATGAGCCTTGGATGGAAAATTTCTGATAAAGTATGAGGAAGTTATGCTTGGTCAAAGTTTTGTTGACTTTTCCTAAGAAACCCTAATTTAACAACTTTTGGGTTTTGATGAATTTGGGGCATTACTTGAGGAATCATGATCAACCCTTTATAAAATGATGGATATAACTTCAAAATGTTGATGTTGACCAAAAATCTTGAAGTTTGACTGTATGTGGGACACAGTTGACTTTTGACCTAATATAGTCGATTCTCAAGCATTTGGGCAATTGACTGAGAAAACTTCTTGTGCAAGGCTTGAAATTTGACATGGAGGGTCTTGAGAACATAATAGGACCATGGAGAGCATATGAGGTCTTTGGAGTTCACCCATCTTGATGAAAATGGAGAGTTTGTCTGGTTAACTCTTGGGCAACCTTGAGCAAATTGAGGATCTTAATGGGCATGTGCTGAGTAAAAATGAGAGGGAAAATTTTGGGGTACAACAGATACTATGGGTATAATCATATTTTCATTGCTGAAGAAGATGTATCGAAAATAGCATTTTGATTCCCTGGGGCTTTAGGCACTTACGAATGGGTAGTGATGCCTTTTGGCCTAAAAAACGCAGGGGTAACATATCAAAGAGCAATGAACTCTATCTTCCATGATTTTATTGAAACTTTCATGCAGATTTATATTGCCGATATTTTTGTTAAATCTGTTTCATGGAAGAATCACATAGACCATCTTCAAAAATCCTTCGAAAGGATGAGAAGCTATGGTCTAAAGATGAATCTTCTAAAGTGCGCTTATGCGTAAAAGCAGGGAACTTCTTAGGCTTTGTGGTCCACAAAAAGGGAATCAAAATAAACCAGAACAAGACCAAGGCCATTTTGGAAGAGAAAGCACCAACAAATAAAAAGGAGTTGCAATCTCTACTTGGAAAGATAAATTTCTTGAGGAGATTTATATCCAACTTAAGTGGAAAAACGCAAGCCTTCTCACCTTTACTTCGACTCAACAAAGGAGGATTCGAATGGGGGAAAGAACAACAAGAGGCCTTCGAAAAAATCAAAGGATACCTCACCAAGACACCTATTCTAGTACCTCCTTGTAGAAATAGGAGTATGAGATTGTACATAATCGCATCTCATAAAACTTTAGGAAGCATATTAGCTCAGGAGGATGAAAATGGTGTCGAAAGGCCCATCTACTACCTCAGTAGAGCTTCAAATGATGCAGAAACTAGATATAGAAAAGTTGAAACACTATGTTTATGTCTTTACTTCTCATTTACAAAAATCAAGCAATATATTAAACCAGTTGATGTTTATGTTTCGTCTCATTTTGATGTTTTCAAATATATGTTGTCGAAACCCATTTTGCACAGTCGAATTGGCAAATGGGCACTTGCATTGACTGAGTATTCATTAACCTTTATGCCTCTCAAGGATGTAAAAGGACAAGTGGTATAAGACTTTATATTTGACCACTCAATAAATGAAGAATCATTAAATTACTGAGACATTGAACCCTGGAAGTTATACTTTGATGGTTCCAGTCACAAAGATGGAACTAGAGAAGGAGTTCTAATTGTTTCTCCAAATAAAATTCCAACAACATTCAAGTACAAGATCAAAGGTTCTTGTTCGAACAATGAGGTTAAGTATGAAGCTTTAGTTGTAGGCCTTGAAATCTTGTTGGAATTGGGGGCAACTCGAGTCAAAATAATGGGAGACTCAGAGTTAGTCATAAGGCAAGTTACAAAAGAATACAAATGAATAAGATAAAATATGATCATGTACTTTGTAATAGCCAATTGCTTGTTGAAAAAATTTGAAGTGATCAACTTTTGACATATACCAAGATTAGAAAACCAAGTGGCTAATGACTTAGAACAGATCGCATCTGGGTGTATAATTTCAAAGGAAAAATTGCAACAAGAAGTTGAAGTTAGAGGAAGGGAAGTATCAACCAAGTTGTCTCCAACATATTTGGAAACAACAAAGCTGGGGTAAGCTGACCAAGAAAACTTCGAGATCTCTTTCATAGACAATCTAACAGAGCAAGGTTGGAGAAATCCCATAGTGGATTATTTGCAAAATCCAGTGGCTTCGACAGAACTAAAGATAAAGTATGGGGCATTGAGTTATATTCAAATGGGAAATGAGTTATTCAAGAAGACGCCTGAAGGAGTACTACTAAAATGCTTAAGTGAAATAGAGGCATATATAGCCCTTTCGACTACACATGCTGGGGCACATCAAGTAGGCCATAAAATGAAATAGTTGTTGTTTAGACAAGGATTATATTGGCTTACTATGTTGAAAGATTGTGTTGAGTTTGCAAAAGGTTACCAAGAGTTTCAAATACATATAGGCATCCAACACGTACCTACAAGCGAACTTCACTCAATTGTGAAACCTTGGCCTTTTAGGGGTTGTGCTTTGGATCTTATTGGAGAGATTCGACCAGCATCATCTAAAAGCCAAAAATATATATTGGTGAGCATTGACTACTTCACTAAATGGATTGAAGCAATTCCTTTATTCAATGTAGACCAAGAAAATGTCATTGAATTTATTCAAAAGAACATTATATATAGGTTTGGAATCCGTAAGATAATAACAACTGATCAAGGATCAGTATTTACTGGTAAAAAAATGCAAGAATTTGCAACAGAAATGGGATTCAAGCTGTTAACATCTACACCTTATTATGCGCAAGCCAATGGCCAATTCGAAGCAACAAATAAGGTAGTAATTGGCTTAATATAAAAGCATGTAGGAAAAAAGCCAAAGAATTGGCATAAGACGTTGGACCAAATCTTATGGGCATGTTGAACTTCTCCTAAAGAAGCTACCAATATGACACCATTTTGATTAACCTATGGTCATGACACAGTGTTGTCAGTAGAAATATGTCTGCAGTCAACAAGAATTCAAAGACATCAGGATATTCCTTCTGAATCTTATTGGAATATGATGTTAGATGAACTGGTTGATTTGGACGAAGAAAGACTGAGGGCTTTCGAACTCTTAAGGATACAGAAGAAAAGAGTGGAAAAATCTTATAATAAGAGAGTAAAACCTAAGATATTTATGCCTGGAGATTTGATGTGGAAAGTAATTCTCCCAATGGATCGAAAGGATAGGAACATGGGAAAATGGTCTCCTAAATGGGAAGGACCTTTCAAGATTATCCAAGTGTTTTCTGGTGGTGCCTATGAGATCTAGGAGTTAAGTGAAGATAAAAGACTCTTGAAAGTAAATGGTAAATATTTGAAAAAAATATAGACTTGCACTTTAAGAAGTTAAAATCATCAGCAATTGACCTTAGTCAAAGTAGATATCCAAAATGGATAATTCATTAAGTTAGCCAAAATGGCTCCAAAACATTACATATACCCATTCTGAGGGTTCAAATATTTGTTACAAAAGAATAGTTATACAAAAGAGAAGCCTAATCAAAATGGAAGAGTTGCTTTAATCTGGAGATATTTAATCTTCTGAATCTCCAAGTGCCTTTCACATAAAGCCCTCAACTGATGGAGAGTTTCAATCTTTGCATTCAAGGCTTCGGCTTGTTCAACATACTTCAGTCCACTGTCAAGTTCCTCCTGGCTCTCAGAGTCATTGCTGGCAAGAAGATCTTATTTGTGTTTTTCATTCGCAGCAATCTTAGCCTCTAATTCTTTGATTTGAGCTTTCATGCAAGCAGTGTCCTGGTCAATTTATTTAACCTTTTTTTCCTGGCTTCTTGTTCTTTCGATAGCTCATTTAGCCTCGAAGCTGATTCAGCAGCAGCAACCCAAGAAGTAGAAACGTGACCATTTGCTTCTTCAATTTCAAGATTGAGAGTCCTGCGACGAGTGTAGGTAGCTGAAGCTTGATCTATGATCGACGTCAGGTCCAAGATGATGATAACTATTTATAGGGAAACAACAAAGAGATCAACAACTTTAAGAGTACTTTTCAGAAAGGAAGGGGCAGTGGGTTCTCCCTCTAAGGTCAACCTCAGATCCCTCTTGAAAATTTGAGCCTTAATCTTTTGATGTGCTTCCTCAATGGGAGAAGCTGAATTAGATTTACTAGATGCATTCGAAGCATCACGACGTTGTTCGGAGGAAGTTTCTCTACTTTCAATAATGGAATTCAAATAGCCAAGAGGGTTGTTCCTTTTTAGCAGTGCCAAATCTTCTTTGGTGTGAGACCCAGACGAAGGAACATTTTCATTAGTAGCATGAGCCACATTCTCAACATTGGCACTTTCAACATTGATGGGGTTCCCTTACTTTTCTGTAAGGTTCTCTCTCTCTCAACAGTTGCAGGATTATCCTCTTCTTTGTTTTGTGTTCCTTCTATTTTTGTTTCAACTTCGTCATCAGCAACTTCTTCTTCCCCCTGATCATCACCCGCAGCTGGCGAAGTCCTCAGTGACTTCAACCTGTTGGTTCGAAGTTTGGTTCACTTCACTGTTTGAGCTTAAGAAAGATCCCTTTGCTGAAGAAGGCTTGTGAGTAGGATTGCCTTCACTGTTTATTTGGGTAGTCGAATCTTCTGCAGGTTTGGAAGCCTATCTAGAAGTACCAGCAGTATCCTGCAGATTAAGAGATTGTTATTAGAATTATGACAAAATGATTCAAAAAGAGGTCTTCGATGGTAAAAAATACTACCTTAGGAGAAACTTTAATACCAGGGCTCGAATTGTCACTCTCACTTGGATCATTCATCCTGACATCTATTTCCTGCTCAGTTGGTTCTTGGATGATGATGGGAGAAGATCTAGACCTGCTATACGTGACCTTAATTTTTGGTTTTTGGATGAGATTCAGGGATGGAAGCTGTTTTCTTTAACTTTTGTTTCTTAGTAGGAATAGGAGGTGTGTCTTCATCATCACTAGAAAGTTCAATTTCTTGGACTTTCCTCTTTGTTGGGATGGGTCTTTTAGTATCCTAAAAAGAAGAAGTCGAAAATGTCAGCATTAGTGTTGATAGTTTAAAAGGAAATTGATGGTGAAAAGTATTTACCTGTGGTGGAGGTTTCATATAAGGGTCTCCTCCCTTTGAACTTTTAATAACCTTTTTAGAAATTGGTTTGGGAATGGTTCTCTTAACAACTGAAAAAACAAACAAATGTAAGCCAAACATTGTAAGATTGAACTAAAACAAAATAAGGAATTTGCTTTGAGAAGAAAGAGTACCTTTCTTAATCCTGTCGGGAATCAACAGGAAAGCATCTTGAAGATGGTTGGAGAAATCTTTGGCGTCGAAGAACTCTTCGTCGTAGTATTTCCTCCGCCAATCTTCGAATACGATTGAGCACAGGAAGTTGGGTTTGAAATCGAACAAAGTCAAAATAGTTCGACCAACGTATCTACTAATCTGCTTGGTGACATCCTTTTCAGAATAGTCCGCATTATAATATAGCAAAGACTTTTCTCGGGCATATATGGGATTTGGAAGCGGTTGAATAATGCCAAACTGGCGAGAAACAAGGTTCGGGTGGTAAGAAATCAAGTTGAGTTGATTCTTGGAACTTTTTAATCTCAGTGGCATAATCCTTGGGCGCAAAAAAGACTCCCAAATAGCCACATATTCCTCAACAACATTGTATTTAACATGATTGTCGATCGAAGGATATGGTCGAGTAAACCATGTTGGACCACCTTTCGCTTAGAAAATGGAGCCATGGTTGAAACAAACTCATTTCGTTTTGCAAACATCATTACAAAGCTGGTAAAAGCCTTTTGAAATTTTTGAACTTCATCTGTCAGAGTCAATAAGACCAATATGGTTCCTTCGATCTTCCTGTTAAGAATTTCTGGAGCCCTCTCATTAATTGTGTTCTTCTGAGGGAGAAATGATTTGAAGGTGGCATTAAGCCAAAGTTGGAGAAGCCAAAAAGGTCCAGAAAGAAGCAAGCTTGCTTTATCACCTATGACTTTGGGTTTAGTCACACCATTATTGATTGACTCATAAAGATTGGCTAGAATTGATTCAGCCAAACAAAGGTTGTAGCCATGGTGCAGTTGAGTGGCTAGAGTGAGCATTTTCTTTGTCACTTGGAGTGACTTGGTGCAGAAAACAAAGAGAGACAACCACAAAGCTAAGAAAGCTATGTGTTCCACCTCAGAGACAACATCAGTTGATTTGTCATGAAAATGATTGATGAAGGTGGTATAAGTGGGTTTCGTGGATAAAAACCCAATGGTGTCTTCAGACATATCCTCAGGGTCAAAGTAATCACCAGTTGGTCGAAGACCAGTGATAGTTGCGATATCAAAAAGAGTGGGTGTCACTATTCCACGAGGTAAATGGAAGGTGTAATGTGTGATGTCCCAGAAATACAAAGAAGACACTAGCATAATAGGGAAATAAGCTAACCCAGTCTTCGTCAGCATGACTAGGTCATACATTCCCATTTTTTCCCAGATTTGGGATTGAGCTACTTCCATCTTCGACAGCCATTCTGAGTATTCTGAGGTCAAGCTAGGGCAAGACCTAAATATTCTATTCCCTTTGTTCATAAACTGAAGGTTTATATCCTCCTTCGTCTGGGAATGTTGTTGGTTAGCAGGTATTGCATCTTCAGGTTCGTGCCTAGGTTTCTTTGCGCACCCTATGGGTTTTAGTCTAGGGTGAGTTGGGAAAAAAACATTGCTTTGTTGAGGGTTTTCAAGACACACAGATAAAGGACCAAACATGGCATACATTTGTCCAGAATATCTAATAGGAATGAGTACCTGTGAGTTGTATGCATTACGTTCTTCTTTGGTCATAGGTTCAGGAACGAACCTTCATTCCCCAGATGAAGCAAGAACATAGTTAGTTGGGAAAGCTTCTATTCATTATTATGAATCAGAGGCATCTTTCGTCTTTGGGTTGTTTGGAGCATTCGAGAGAAAATCCATGTTTTTTTTGTTAGAAAGTTTATGAAAGAGATGAAGTTTTTAAGGATGGTTTTTTTGAATGCAAAGAGACGAGAAATATCAGATGGTTGGGAAAATTTCCAAAGGGGATGTTTGTGGCTATTTATAGAGGCCAGGGAAGAGTGTTTTCCCTCAAAATCATTTAATGTTGCAGAGTGAGTGGGACACGTGGTGATCTTTGGAGCATTTGTGCAGGCGAATGATGGGAATGTTTGCCATGCTTTCCTAGGTTATAGGGATAATGGTCATCATGGAAGCATGTAACAGCTGACTGATAGTGACATATTGGAAAAAGTGTAATGATGGCTCTGATATCAGCAATAGTTGGTAGAAGACGAAAGGTTCAGTATGAACTGTTGTAACCAAAATATAGACAGGTGTTAAATAGAAATCTCAAAGAATGGCTATTTCTCCTTGTGTCGAAACTAACATTCTTGGGGGGGGAATTTATTAGCTCATAAATTCAACACCCACATATATTGGCCTTATCGGCTAAAGATAGCTTGAAGAAATCTAAGCTGGAGATAACACTTCGACAGAAGAGCCTATAAAATGGGTGGTGTCGAAGTCTTCCTTTCTAAGAAGGAGAAAACACTTAGAGAATTTTCTAAGTTAAAGGTGGTCTTCGACTGAGAGGTATTGTGGTCTTCGACTGAAAGGTTCTTGTATCAGTAAGCAAGTGAATTTGAATTTGAAGAAAGGAGGGAAAAGAAGTTCACTTGGAAGTTAGGAAAAGCAATGTGGCATGCAGATATGGATCGAAGGACATGCAGAGGACACTTGTCCTCATCTTGAATCGAAGCAACCGTTCGAATGTTATTTACTACTAGTATAAATATAGGAAATTTGTGTAAAATTTCGTGTGTTCAACTCATTAGTACAAGTCACTCAAATTTATTCAAGTACCCGTTGTGTGAGAAAGAATTTTGAGAATGTACGTTTGAATCACCATATTTTAATTACAGTCAAACCTTTACATTTCTTTATAATTCTTTCCATTTAACATTCTGCAAACTTTACCATTACAACCCTTTTAAATTACTGCAACTTTACTTTATATTACACTTTACTTGTAACTTTACTTGCAATTTTATCAAGTTTTTTACCTTCATCCTGCCTTTATTGCGTTTTTATCAAGTTCTATCTTCATCCTGCCTTCACTCTTAGTATTCTGTCAAACCTTTTCATTTAAAACCTATCCAAACTCACGAAACACTTAGCATATGTCCTAGGATCATACTGATCGATCCTGCAAGTAACCAAAATAACCTTTTTTGGAAGATCAGTGGTTGTTTACCAATTTTCACGGTGAACGCTAACACACGAGTTTACTAACTCCCTCAAACTCCCTCAAATCAGAACTTGCATCAAAAACTCTGTTACATGTGATTTCTGACCTTGCATATCAAACACCAAATCCATTTGTGCGTTTTCACTTTTAATCAATCACAAAGCTTCTATAACTCATATAGAGGCTATCCAAACACTTTATACACAACTGTAACACCATCTTCAACATCCTCCATTTCTAAAAACTGCAACCTGCAACTTGACTTCTCCAGAAGAATCCAGCCACTCTCAATCCAAAGTAAGCATTGCAATAGCTTCCTAGGAGTTTAGCGAAGTTATTTAGATTATCATAACACCTCCAGGAGTGCTCCAACTTCAAACACAATTTCCAGTTTTGAGGTAAGTTTTCTCAACTTTGAACTTCCTATACAAGCATCATTAATGGTTACCTTGTGAATGAAAAATGTAGACATCATTGCCCTGAAGCTAACCATGGCTTTAGTTTTCATTTATATTGCCTGAGTGATGCGAATTTTGAAGTCGAACTTTCTAAAAAATTAGGGTTTATTTTGATAGCAACATAAATTCATGTTTATCTTTGAGAGTTAGCTTAAGTTATTTACATGGTTGGATTCATGGTGAAAAAACAAGCAAGTTTCATGTTTACACTTTTGAAAATGGTTGAGAAATGAGCAAGTTTGAAAATTCAAAAATGTTGATGAAGTTGTTGGCGCGAGGAAGAAGACGAAGTCATATCCAGGGTTGAGTTTATAATATATTTATTGATTTTTGTTTTATCACCGGATGTAACAGCCACCCCAGTGGCAGAGCGCGCGCGTATAAGTCATTCATATGTCTGGTCACAGGTTCGAGCCAGGAATGGGACATTTTTCTTTTCATATTTGTTTCTCACAGATCTAGTGCAAGCAAGCCTAACACACCTATCATGGGTCTCACATTAATACCGTCAAATCTGCAAGCAACAAAGATCACGCATCCCATAAAGCAAGTGCATGATACACCATCATGAGTCAGCAACATGAAATCTCAAAACAGGCGCCTGGGCCTCCTTGGCTTGGACCTCTCTTTTTTTTTACTTTTTTATACACCCCTTTTACTTTTCAACACAGACCCACTTTTATTTTCATATTTCAAACAAAAAACTGTCTTTTGGGCCTAGTATTCTTTTCACACCCTTTAAATTTCTTTCACAATCCCATAGACCCAATCTTTTTTACTTTATTTTCTTTATATTTTATTTTTGCTTCACTTTTATTTTATATACAAAATTATATTTAAATCATAAAATCACAAAAAAAAATAGTTTTAGGTTTTATTTAATTAATTTAAATACTTTAAATTATTTTTGTTAATTAAAATATTTAGAACTAGATTTTATTATTTTTCACACTATAAAATACGTTTTCCAAATTGAAATTAATATTCAAATTATTTTATACACAAATTACTAAACTTAGGTTTTATTTTCTCCTTAATTTCAATTTAATTAAATTTTAGATTTTGTTTAAAATAATTAGTTAATTCCTCTTTCAAAATTAATTAGCTTAATTAGGTTAAATATTAAATCTCCCCCTCTATCAAAAATCACCAAAATATTTTTTTTCTCTCTTCTCATCTTTACATTTTTGTATATTTTATTACTTTACATTATTGTAACTATTCAATAGTCTGTAATAACTTAATTAGGTTGTATTTCTTTCCTTCTCTCATTCACAAATTTGTCCCCCCCCCTCCATTCACAAAGCGTTGTAATAGTGTAGGACATTTAAATTCTGCAATTTAACGCTTTCCTTATTACTGATAGTAATTAGGATTTGTATGACAAGAATAAAATCAAACATTAGACAACCCTAATTTAAGATAAAATAACTGAATCAAACACACTTCGCACACATGCACCTCTAGGATTAACCTCACTTATTGCCTCGGATAAAAACAGTCATGTTCCTCGAACGTGAGATGATTTAGCAAAGACCCTCGATTAAAAGATCATAGTCCCTCAATGACCCTTCGATGTTGCCTTCGATAAACGATCTTATCCCCTTACAAAAAATTGCTAAAGTATCTTACAAGTTGCCTTCTATGACTGTACGATAATCCACACATGTCCCTCACATTCAATGATAGGGCTTCCTACTAACTAATGGTAGGCAACTATTATATAAAGGAGGAGGAAAAGAACAAAGACTTTTTGAGTAGGTAGATTACTCATAATTGCTTGCTCACAAAACCAAAACAAGCTTTACACCTCACACTCTCAAAACAAACCATTTCCAAAACACTTTTCAAAAACAAACATTTTGTATACATTCTCAACGATACGAGAATCATTACAAAATTGCCTTACATTGGTATTTTCAAACATCTTTCCAAACACTCCAAATATTTTCAAAACAAACATTTTGTATACATTCTCAATGATACGAGAATCATTGCAAAATTTCTGCACTTAGGCATTTTCAAAATATTTGCAAATATACACAAACACAAACCCTTTTCAAAGTGATCAAGCAATTAAGAGCCCGTAGATAACTATGGATGAAAAGAGTGCTAACACCTTCCCTTTTCATAACCTACCCCACGAACTCAAGAAAATTCTCAAAAAGATCTTTCCGGTTCTTTTCACCCTTTCCTTTATTGGATAAAATAATAGTCGATGGTGCCTCTTGTTATCTCCAACATTTGCGATAAAGCGCAAATCACCAAATCAGTTCTCCCACTGTATTACACGCCTTCTCCGGCTCCAATTCCCTCACCAGTCTAGAAGAGCCAAATCCTTCACCTGCAAGGACAACGACCATCTCTGCGACCTTTATCAAACCGACCATCCCGGAAGCCAGGTGCTTCCTTCGATCCTCCACATCGAGGCATATGATAATGTCAGACTCAACATCGGACACGACCAGAGGGAAACCCTGAAGAAATCCTTTTCCACAAAAAAGGGGGAAGGTTGAAGGCCCGGTCAGTCACCCCCTCCTCGACTGTACTTGCAAGTCCACCTTTTGGACGACTTCTCTTCTTTCTTAGAACAATTGTGTGTTGTGCGGCATCACGGGCACCCGATAACCCACTTGAACCATCCCTGGCCGGCTCTGAGACTGAACCAAGGTGTGTGGGTTGGTGCGGCTTCACCAACCTCTTATGATTCTTCTTTTCCTGGGTCAGCTTCAGCAGTCATTCACGACACTCCTCCATGTTACCTGCGAGAACAAAAACCATATACCCGGGTTAGCCTCGTTAGAAGGACATAAACAAATAGCTCAAGAAGTAAAAATGCAATAAATCACACAAGCATAAACCTAGAAGGTTCACAGCTTACCCGTAGGTTCGACATTCCACGAGCTCCTTGGTGTTGATTGGGCGTGCCTCGAGCGTTGGTTCGCCATCTTCGTCAAGAATGTCATGTCCTTCCCTCGTAACCCACCTTGAGGGAAAGAACTCATCGATGAATCGATTTAGGACACCGTAGGACTCTTCGTCCTCGACACTCATACTGCCAGAAGGGCTATGGTAATGATCAAGGCTATGCTCTTAGTGGCCCAGACACTAATGAATAGGGAATTTTGAAAGTCGCCCAATATCTGGATTTCCCTCCCCGTTATAGCATATTTCCCCATCTTCATCTACTACTTGAATCGGGTCAAACACGGCATCGACGACCGCCTGGGACGAAGGTTTCAGGATGTACCATCTATCCTTGAAGTCACTAATGAAATCCATGTGCATTCTAAACAGTCTCTTCGATTGTTTCAAGGAAACCCATCTATGTTTCCCACCCCTAGATTACAGTTGCAGGTGGAAAACCCTGAAGAACAGAGGAATGGTCGCCCTGATCCTCAGGAATCGGCAAGTGATTTCGAAAGCCCGGATGAAGGCGGTCGCATTAGGATGTAATTGAGAGGGTTCCAGGCTCAAATGGTTAAACACGCCTATTTGGAAATCATTAAAGGGGAGACGAAGCCCCAAGTATTTGAAGACGACCTCATACATAGGGAAGCGGTCCTCCTCGAACTTCATGCATATCCTGTCCGTGGGAGTTGGTTGCAGAATCTTGAAGTTCCAACGAAAACCTTCCATGTCACCGCCATGCTCGACAATGGTATATGCTTCCCTTCTGCTATAAATATAAACCTAAGCTATCCCTCTAGGCTCTGGCCCGACCCAAGACAACACGGGGTCATCGACTGTGTCGACCAAATGGAGCCTTTCCTTGGTGTGCTTGTATCTTCGACATCTATGTGCTCGGATGACTCGGGAGTACTGGCTATTTCACGTGTACAACAGAGGAAACCAGTAAATTTGAAAGAAAAATCACATCCACCCCTCTATCACAGCACGAGTGAAAGGTGATAGTTGCGCCCAGAGTAGGTCGACGATCACTCGAGCAGTGGGGAACATACACGACCCACGATTGACACATGAAAGTTATACAAATCTCGTAAGACCGCACAACAATGATAATAATAAAACACGTCTTTCATGGGTAATGCGCGCAAGGGATAAATATCGCAAGTATCTTCATGAATGCTGCGAGGAACATACGAATTTGTCAGATAAATTCATGAATTCACCAGGGAGCATATTAATTCCCCATGCAGAATTCATGAATTTCGTGGGGACTAGATGAATGTCACGGGTATTTTCATGAATTTCGTAGAGAAGAAATGAATATCACAAGCCTATTCGCAAATGTTACGTGTGTATATATGAACGCCCCGAGTGACCCCCCCCCCCCCCCCCGGTAACGAATTTCTATAAAGAATCATCAAAAAATTCAATCGTAAACAACATTTAAAGCGAAAAACACTTACTTGATCAAGAAGTAGATGGAGAATCTGCGGCGGACTTATGGTGGTGTTGACAGTGGGAAGGAAAATAACGGAACATGCAAGAGAGAAAGTGGGGAGAGCGAAAGTGGAAATATGGGAAATGATCCCCAAGCCGCTATATATAGGGCTGACGTGGAATACAAAGCGATGCATCAGGCAGACCATCGACCTCGCTTCTCCTCGCTACCTACACGCTCAGATAATAATGACCCATACTCCATAGGCCATCATTACTATCCCAAAGGCCACGCCAGGTGCCCACACCCTGCGTGGTTCCATTTCCCCGCGAGTCGAGAAAGAACTGAAATGTTCCCCATCAAGCCAATTCCAACCTCTTCTCGAGGTCACACGCGTCCTAACGATCATCTTCCTCGATGCAATAAAAGATCCCCTACGAGGTTATGCTCGCCGTAAGGTGAAGTTGGACTTAAGTCGTAACTCCTTCTCCAGGAGCAACGATTTGGAGGGCTCCTGTTCTGAACTGGGCATGCACTTGGCCCAACTTCATACTAGGCCCAATCCAATTATGCTTCTCGAGTAGGCCTGCTGATTGAGCCTGCCCTCAACTATGTCGGGCAGTAACCTCACCCGTTGGGAAAACACGGCTTCGTCGTATGGGGATAAGTCTAGGAATCATGAGGAGGCTCGTCTCTAGTAAGGAGGACCTCACAAGAATCCTCCACTCCTCTCGTTGACCAAGACAAGTCCCCCTACACAATCCCACAGCTGGCGGGTGTAATACCCCAAATTTGTCCTATCCTTCTATAAGGATCGTATGACTTATGCTTTTCATATATTTCATTTGTATACTTTTACATTAGGTCATATAACGCATCATGAATCATTGACCAATAAATTTATCATTGGGATCAAGGAAACATGATATTTAGGGTTTCCTTATTACTTTGAAGCTCTCATCTTCATTAGTATGGTTTGGCTGTGTAATCATCACAGGTTTCTCTCTCTTAACACATGGGGCTTTATTCTTCATAAGAGGAATGATCCATTTATTACTTGTGGTACAAAGCATTCAATTGGGCTTCATTCGAGATTCTTGAAATCATATATGGAATTCTCGTTGAATCAGGGATCGAGATGCGTTTTAATTGTGCTTGCGAATATCAATGGGTCTCGGAGTTTGTTAATTTGTATGAGGTTTATTTAAATAAAATTGGGATTTCATTGGTTTGTATCAATTTAAGTTTGGTTTCATCAAAGTTACTTGGGTTCCAAGTTGTCAATTTGGTTTTTGCAAAGATTGGAGGCATGGTGGAATTAGAGCATCATGTCAAGGTTAAAAGGTCTTGGCCAAGGTCTTTATTGGAAATTGTTGAGCTTTCACATCTTCATCATTGGTGTTCATATTAGTGTTGCAAAAGTTGAAGAAAAGTTAGGAAATTCAAAAGAGGCATAACAGAGGGAAAGTAAAAAATTTTGAATTTGATTTGGGAGAGATTATTACAAAAGTCATATTCCAAGTGCAGTACAAAATCCGAGTACATCACATTACACTAAGAAAGTTAACAAGGAAAGGTGGTTATGACCAAAGTCAAATGGACTCCTAAGAACTATTTTTGATCCAATCTTTAAGATTCCATTTCAGCTTTAGTATGATCATTAACAGTATAAAATTCTTCATATGCAATAATGTCATGCTTTGCTAAGTGTGGCCTCATGTCTCATAATCCTCCTCATTGGCTTGCATCCTGACAAATCTCATAACAGACCAAGCTTAAAAAAGACAATACAAAACAGGTGCATACACAAAGTCATAACATGTCGAAGCATATCTTCACTTATTGTACACTAAGACAGACCCATAAACTATGCATAGAGCAACCCTGCTATAACAAAACCAAAAACAATCAAGTGGGCATCACAAGCCATAGGCAACAAACCTGCAATAGTGAAATAAAATTCCACATGCAGTATATAAGTTGCAGCCAAGATAAAAAGAACGAATCCAAGCATAAATCACATTTGCACCAAAACATTACAACCATAATATGCAAACCTGCAAGAAACCAACCATGCCCTGCATATTAATCACAGAAAAATCATGACGTGGAAACAAAACCAGTTGAAACTTCCAGCAGAAAAAAAATAACAGAACAGGAACAGATTCTAAACTGCCCACAACCTGTAACTAACTGTAATCAACCTTCCAAAACAGCCTCTTAACTGTCACAACAGAAATAACAAAACAGGATTTCGTAACCAATTCCTAACAGAATTTCAACAATTCTCTAACCTCCAACTACCTTTCCAAATAACCTTCTAACCAATTTTTAACTACTTCTAACAAACTGTCCTAACAAAATTCTAGCTAAACCCCAAACCACTGCCTAACCAATTCTAAACAGTTTTTAACAACCCCTAAACATCTATAACAGAAACTAACAGAACTTCCTCCAATTTTCTAACTAACTAACACTTCCTAACAGTTACAGCAGTCCAAAACACAATTCATAACCAATTCTAACAGATTCCAACTGGCCCTCCTAACCAACTTCTAACAAACTTTGTAACAAACTTCTAACAGAAGTGGCAATAGAAGAGAAAGGAAGGAATCAGAGGATATTGCATATAACATAAAGAGAGAGAGAGAGAGAGAGAGAGAGAGAGAGAGAGAGAGAGATATGGATTTAAGATGGATCATTAATTCATACAAAGCAAAAAACAAAAACTCACCATCTTTTCTCTCTATTTCCTTCTTCCATCACCACCTTCATCAACTATTCAATATTCACCATTATGTAATCTTCCACCATTTTTTTTCCACACAACTCTGGAAGAAACTTCAAGCATCATCTCTGAACCAAGCTTCTTTTGCACATTCGTCCCTCATGTTTCATCATCATCGTCTCTCAGATTCAATCAGATTCGCCGCATTTTTCTATTCAGCTTCATCTTTATCACGTAAAAGCAACAACGCTTCTTCAACAACAACGAATTCATCATCAACAACACTTCACTGCTCTTGCTTTCATCAATTTGTGCAGTATCATAATTTTTGACAACAACACAAAAATGAACAAATTCGGAAACGCAAAAAGGAATCAGCAGAAACCGAAAATCAAGAAAGGAAGAAAGGTAAAAGAAGAACCGAAGCAAGCAACTAGAAGAAATGAATCATTATTACCTGGATTTCATAGTTAACTCCGAGTTTCTCTGGTTATTTCCACCATCGAAGAACTGTCGGGGTTGATCAGGCCAGTGAGCATCAAATCGCCTCCTTATTCAATATTTATCATTTCCTTCGTTGCTAGGTTGTGCGCCCCGATTATTGAACGGAATCCCCAAGACCGCATGTTTGGATATGTAAGCCGTCACGGTGTAATTTTGATTTTGGTTAAACCTAGGGTTTTTCTATAATATAAGAATCATGATGCTCAATGAGGAATCAAGGAAAACAAGTTTGAGATTTGAGTTAGGGTTGGTGTATGGAAATCTCTGGTAGAGGTGGTTGGATGAAGGCTTGGTGGTGAGGGTGACGGCGAATTCGCCGGTAATTGCGAGAAAGAAAGGGACCTGAAACGAAGGGGAGTTGAAACATTACAGGCAAACTCAAGCGTTTTGATGATCTATAATTATTTTCTTTTTTCTTCTTTTTCCATTTTTATTTTCCTCTATTTATTTATTATTGTTTAATATTAAATCAGAACAATAATGATGGATGGGGTGGGCCGAGCTCCCTAAGCCCATTAGGTTTTTTTGGTAGCCTGGTATTGAACAACAAAAAGCTGATATTGGGCCTAATATTCATTCAATCACTTACAGCATACCACTGAATTCAGCTTACACCCTCCTAAAGCTTCATTTTCTATACTCATTTCAATTCCATCTTTATATAATTGTTATGATTGATTTTTAATTGATTATATGATAATTTTGTGGGATCTTGATGAATAAAAGGAACTTGAATGAGGAGTTTCAAGAGGTTTTGAAATGACGTTAGAAGCCTAATCTTCATCAAGGGAATTTGAGGAAGCTTTTAGTAGAATTTTCTTATTGCTCGCATGACTTTGAAGAGGCAACGAACCTTCTTCGTTCGGTATCATCAGGAATTCATTTTATTCCTCATTTCCGCACTTTACCACTCTTCTAGATACCATGAGAAGTAGGAAATAAAGAGCGTGCGCTCGAAGTCGCTGTTTAAAGACCCGCAGTAGGCATTCTGCACTTCATTTGCTATATGTGTTGTGCTTGTGTTTATTTCCTTGGTTGTTGATCGATGAGTCACTCAATTTAGGAATTGAGATCACGACTTCGCTCTCAGTGCATTCTCCCTATAGGATTTTATCGCTTTCCTTTATTTCTTGTTGATCGATGAGTCACTCAATTTAGAAATTGAGATCATGACTTCGCTCTCATTGCATGTTCCCTATAGGATAGTTTTGTTAGACTTTCTTTGGCATGCTAACCTAGATAGAATCTCTCTAGGTGTGCTCTCTTGAGCTTATTAGCTTGTTTGCTTTATCCTTGTACATACCATTGTTCCCTTAGGACGTGCTTGCTCCCTTCGGACGTAAGTTAGACCTTAGGTTGTAAGCCATGTATGCTGACACTAGGTAGAGATTTCCTCTCTCATCCTTGACGTGGGACTACCATTGTATGATAACATTAGGTTAGAAATGGGCTAGTCTCCCTTAGACTCTTTTCTTCCCTTTTTGCATCCTTGCATTTAAAACTAAAACCTTTTTCTTTAGCAAATCAAGAACATGCTAATTGTACTTTAACCCTTTTTCAAGGTAACAAAAACACAAACCAATTCAAACCTTTTTGTACACTCAAGCACTTTTCTCAAAAACACTTTTCAGGTAAGAACATGATTAATTTACTTCTGTGCCAACGCGTGAGTCTCTAAAGTCGAGCTGCGGAAGAAGGCGGAATTAACATTGTCCATAAAGAACACAAACAAACAAAAACATGTCATCCGAACTACGGTAGCTCTGATTCCTCAAAAAGGATACGTAGGCATTGAGGTAGGGCCCAAGAGAGTGCAACTTTATTTTCCCTATATTCTTTTCTCTTTTCTTTTGCATGCATTCCCCTTTAGCAGTAGTAAACAGTAAGAATATATTAAATACACCCATAAGATAGACGACAAGAGTGGATACCGTAGAGTACTACGGGCGTGTGTGGGGCTAATACCTTCCCCTCGCGTAACAGACTCCCTTACCTGATCTCTCGGTCGCTAGACCATGACTTCTCTCTTCTCAAGTTTTCTCGATGTTTACCTTTCCCTTTATGTGGGATAAAAGACGTTCGATGGCGACTTTATTGTTTGATGATTTTCAGCCGGTTGTTTCAGCGGGGAGGACCCACGTCGATACAAAGACGTCGTGAACACCCTCATCGTAGGGTTGACTCATCACACCCCCGGATATCAGAGTCTTCTTGGTCCCGAAAAGACCGTATCCATATCCTCCTGACTATTCGGGGGAATCCATCAAGGTTGGAGACCACGTGCTGACCCCACTACGCACGTAGAACCTGACAGTCTCCGTTTTGGGTTTGCTTGCTCAGCCCAAGGATGGGGACCTTGGCCCAGCGATTGGAGCTATAAGTACTCTCTCTCTCTCTCTCTCTCTCTCTCTCTCTCTCTCTCTCGAGAGAGAGAGAGAGAGAGAGAGAGAGAGAGAGAGAGAGAGGGTCAGGTATTCATTCTTTCATACTCACTCTCACACTTGCTCACAATGCTCTGAACCTTACTTTGGCATTGAAGTGTCTTGCAGGTACCCCCAACTCACTTTCAGTTGCTACTCAACTTACAACTCATAGGTCTTGACGATCCACTCTGATTGAATACGATCAAGTTCAGATTTATTTTTAAAAGTCAATCGAACCAAACCAAATCACATGTTATTTGTATGAACATCATTTAATATAATATTATAAAATATTGACACACAAGTAATTAATCTAAACAAAGTTCTAAAAATTACGAGAGACATTTTAAATAGGGTTAATACTTCAATAGACTTTTAATTTAATTGGATAAGTATCCAGCATTCAATTAAATAATATTATTTAATATCATATCATTTTTAAATTTTGTTTAATTTAAAATAAATTAAAATTTTAAATTAATTTAAATTAAAGATATCTATCTGTAATCAACCACAAAATTTCTGGGTATTTAAAAATTTATCTTTAAATATAACTGAAAATATATAAGAATGAGTTGAAAATAACCACACACTACCACTTATTTAGTTCATAAAGATAAAAAAATAATAAAATTTTAAATTTTAAAAATACTAATTTCTAATTATCATTGATCCGTAAATATAGTATTAGGAGTCAAACAAATAAAACATGGTTAGAGATGGGGACCAAAATTTGTTTCATCGATAACAAGGATATATAACAAGAAAAATAATTTAGGAGGTCCTATATAACTTTTATAATATTATCATTTATAGTACTAGTTCCAGGCAAATTTCTTAGAACCTCTCAAAAGGAAATCGCCTAAAATAAAAAGTTTTTTTTTCTTTTTTTGTGGGGTTAAATACCTAGAATAAAAAGTTTTTTCTTTTTTTGTGGGGTTAAATACCTAGAATAAAAAGCTCAGTCATCAGGAATATCCCATATCCTATATACTTCATTACCTATATCTGTCACCTTCTCAAATTTTATAAATTTTTAAGTGGATTTAATTTATATAGTAACATTATAAATTTTTTTATACAATTAGTTAATCATAGTTGTTAAATTTATAAAATTGTCTGTTAGAATTTAAGAAAGAATAGTTAAATTTCACATCGACCATAAATGAAAAAAAAAAAGTGTTTATAAGAAAAATGAAAAATATCTATATTCTTAGAGACACTTTTATAGTTTAGCGAGTTCGGATACGTGTCCGAGTTCAACCCCTATTTTCTTTGAATTTCTCTCAATTTAATAGTCAGTTTTTAGATAAAAGCAGAAGCAAAATTAATAAAATCAAAAACAAAATTCGTATAAACAAGGTGTAAAATTTTTGCTCAAACTACCTAAAATTCCTGCCGCAAGGATCCTTCCATAAAGGTACAACATAGTATTTTCACGAGGGAAGCAAGGATCCTTTCGTGAAGGTCCAGCATAATATTGCCACGTGCAGCGGCGAGGATCCTTCCACGAAGGTCCAGTAATATATATATATATATATATATATATATATATATATATATATATATATATATATATATATATATAGTATATATATATATATATATATATATATATATATATATATATATACTTATTTTATTCAAAAAGGAAGGAAATCTCTAATGGCGCAGAACATTAAACGATTTCTCATAATTACATAGTCACAATATTTATTGAAAGTTACAACATAATTTTAACTATAATAATACCGGAGATGGAGTGCATTCCATGTCTAGGGTAGAAGCGGTCCTTCAAACTCTTATAACTTGTATGCTCCGTGAATGAGTTTTTGATATATGCGATACATCCCTTCCTAGTTAGGTTGTAGATTCCCCTGTTGCACAGGTATAACTACTTCCTTTAATGCTAGGTCACCTTTCTCCATCTCATTTAGCTTTACCTTGGAGTTATATCTCATGTCGGCTATATATTTGGAAACAAACTCTCGAACGTGGATGACTTCTCACTACTCGTCGACCAGATTTGTCGTACACTTCAATCTTATCTTATTTCTTCTTCATCAAAATGGGCTCGCCACCCTGATGGCGTCTCGATTTCTATAGGAAGCCTCATGTCCGCCCCGTAAACCATGGAAAATAGGGTTTCCTTAAATGTGGAATGTGGTGTGGTGTGATACGACCATAATATCTCATGTAACAGTTCCATCCACACACTACAAAAAATAACGTATTTCATGATGGAGCTTTCATGTCATCCAGAAAAAGAACGAGATATTTGTTGCATCCCAAAATTCGTCCTCTTCATTTTAACTCTAATTGGCTTATTTTTTTATTAACATACTCTTGCATACTGTAATACGGTGGGAGAACTGGCTTGGATTTTGTGTTTTATCGCAAATGTCGCGGATAGCAAGAGTCACCATGGACTTTTCTTTTATCCAATAAAGGAAAGGGTGAAAAGAACATGAAAAACCTTTTGAGAATTTTTCTTGAGTTCGGGGGCTAGGTTAAAAAAAGGGAAAGTGTTAGCACCCTTTTCATCCGTAGTTATCTACGGACTCTTAATTCCTAGCTCACTTTGAAATAATGCTTTGTGTTTGTGTATGTTTAAAAATATTTTGAAAACTCTTAAGTGCGGAAATTTTGTAATGATTCTCGTATCGTAGAGAATGTATACAAAATGTTTGTTTTGAAAATATTTAGGAAAGAGAGTGTTGTTTTATGAAAGGATGTTTGAAAATGCCAACGTGAGGCAATTTGCTTTATAATAACCCTTGTATCAATCCTCAAGAGTGTTTATAAAGTGTTTTGAAAGTGGTTATTTTGTGAGGTGTGAAAATTGTTTTAGTTTGTGAGCAAGCGATTACAAGCGGTCTACCTACTCAAAAAGTCTTTATTTTTTTCCTCCTCCTTTAGATAGTGTCATCCCACCATTAGTTAGTAGGAAGCCCTATTATTAGATGTGAGGGACATGCGTGGGTCATCTTACAGTCATAGAAGGCAACTTGTAAGACGCTTTAGCAATTGTCGTAAGAGACTAAGATCTTTTACCGAAGGCAACATTGAAGGGTCATTGAGGGACTACGATCTTTAATCGAGGGTATTTTCTCAAGCATCTCACGTTCGAGGGACATGACTGTTTATATCTGAGGTAACAAGTGAGGTTAACCCTAGAGGTGCATGTGTGCGAAGTGTTTTGATTTCAAGTATTTGTCTTTGAAATTAGGTTTTCTAATGATTGATTTTAATCTTGCCATACAAACCCTACTTACTAACAGTAATAAGGAAAACTGTAAATTGTGGAATTTAAATGTCCTACACTATTACAACGCTTCGGGGATGGGGGTATAAATTTATGAATTGGGGGGAAAGCAATAAACCCTAATTATTATTACAAACCTTTGACAGTTACATAATTGTATTAGTGAGAAAAATAAACAAATGTGTGGAGATAAAAAGGGGAAAGGTGTTTTAAGAAACCCTAAACATTCTAAGTATTTTAAGAAATTATTTTTGTTGTTTCTTTGTTTAGAAAATATTTGAAATGAAAATTAGACCTAATTCTAATTAATTTACAATTTAATTTTAAAATAAAACAAAGTATGATTAATTAATCTTATTTATGAAAAATTAAATTAATTAATAAAATCTAAAGAATTTTAAGTATTAAAAAATATTTGGGTGTTTTATTTGATAGTATCAAATAACAAAACCTAATTCTAATTATTTTGAAAATTAATTAATAAAATAAAGCAAAGTGATTAAATGAAATTAATTTTTATTTGTCAAAAATTAAATGAAGTAATTAAAAACCTAAATCTAATTTTTTTAATCATTTTTTATGATTTTTCCTGATTTTAAACAAAATTAAGTTAAAAAAAAAAGAAATAATTAAAACAAAATAAAAATAAAATGGGCCTGGTTACTGCAAAATAAAAATGAGGGATGTTAGAAAGCAAAAAAAAAGCCCAAAAGGGAGGCCCAGGTGATGTTTGGATCCAGTGAGGCTGGCCTTTGATAGTTCATGGTGGAAAGGCGCACTTGAAGTATTGGATCTGTCTGCGTGATGATTTGATGGTTGTAGCATGAGGTGCATGATGAGCGCACGTGACTTGCATGTACCTAATTTTAACAAAGAAAATATTGAAAAATAAAATGTTAGAGGCAAGGATTGAACCCCTTCCCTGACACACTAACACTCTACACATACACACGCTTGCCACTGATGTGTCCGTTTCATCCGATTATGAAACAACCATCAATAAATATATTATAAAACATGCCTACAAGTTCAAATTTATGAACTTCATCTTCTTCCTCGCTCAAGAATAAAACTCAACATTTTTTATTTTTCAAACTCTTCCATTTCTCAACCTTTTTGAAAAATGTAAACATCAAAGTTGTTCCAAATTTCATCATAAATTCAACCATGCCATTAACTTAAGCTAAAACTCAAAGATTAAAGTGAATTTCTATTGGTACCAAACTGAACCCTAATATTTCAGAAATTTCAAATCCAAAATTCTCATCACACGGTCAACATAAATGAAAACTAAGGACATGGTTAGCTTTAGGGCATTGATATCTACATTTTTGCTTTAGAAAATAAATGCAAATGATGCTTGTACAGAGATTTCAAAGTTTAGAAAACTTACCTCAAAAGTGAGAATCGAGTTTGAAGTTAGATCACTTCTGGAGGTGTTAGGATGATCTGGATAACTTCACTGAACTCCCAGGAAGCTTTTGCAATGCTTACCTTGGATTGAGTGTGCCTCAATTCTTCTTGACAAGTTAATTTGCAGAGTTCTGTTTTTGAGTTTGGAAGATGATGAATATGGTGTTACAGTGATGAAACAAGTCTTTGGATGAGTTCTATATGAGTTATAGAAGCTTTGTAAATGATTTAGAGTGAAAACGCACGAGTGGATTGAGTGTTTGGTGTTCAAGGTCATAAGTTGCAACAATGGAGTTTTATATGTAGGTTATGATCTTGAGAGGTTTTTTGAGGTTGTGAATTTGTGTCTTAGCTTGCAAACACTTCCATTATTTATAAGCAAGAGCTTTGAGGGCCTGAAGTAACCAGAAATTCAAGATAGCATGTTATGGTTTTGAAGCTTGGATTTGAAGTAAATTGCAAAGGCATGAGTCCAATGCAATGGTAAAATGGCTCATAGGGTGGTTAAGAGCTGTAGACATGTTGCTTCTTGCTTTGGCATTGTGTCTGTGCAGAAGGAACACGTGAGAGGCTCAAGGAGAGTTGATAAAATGCATAAAGCATGCTTTATGTAAATGGCAATGGTGCCTTTGTGCCATAAATGGAAAAATCATTTGGACAATGGCTCAAACACTTGGATAATGATTCAATCAGTTGTGTAAACATTTAATTATGGTGAGATTTTCAAGTTACAAGCCTGTAAAGCAAGATTGTGCAGCATGGCTTGGAGATTTTGTCTTATGTTCATCACAAAATGACTTGTACTTCAAGAATGGATGCCCAACTTCATGCCTTCGAATCTCCTAGATCAAGCATGATTAAATTGTGTTCTTGGATATTTTAGAAAACTTGAAACATTATCTACAACTTTCATGTTATGAGTTTTGGCTAAATCAAATGAGAACTTGGTGAAAAATGGCCATGAAGTTGGGACAAAAATGTGATTAAAACTTGTAAAAAAATTTCGAAGTGTTGGATAAAAATATCATGACTTCATGAGCTTATATCTCTTAATCCAAGCATTTTTTGAGGATCATCCAAAATTAACAAAGTTGTAGAATTCATCAATCCCTACAACTTTCATGTTGAAAGTTTTCCTTGAATCAACTTGCATCTTGAGGAAATTTGCTTGTGAAGATAGGGTTTTTGTTAAGAACAAAAACACTTAGAATTTTTCTAAGTGTTAGAAAATTTTCAATTTTGACCTTTGTTGACTTTTTGATTTCTTGATGATCAAGTTTGATAGTTTTGAATATCTTGATGATTCTTGACTTTTGAATTCAAATGTTGACAAAAAAAGTCAAAGTTTGACTTTTGAGTGACCGTTGACTTTTCATCAGTTGATGGAAATTTTCAACTATCAATCACTTGCATATTTGGAAATGTTTTGAGCTAGGTAATTATGTCAAGATGTTGTATTTGAATCATTGAGATCATGCTTCAAGCCATTAGGTCATGCACTAGGCCAAAAGTCAATGATCAGTCATCTTCAGTCAAAACCCTAATTTTGACAAATTTTCTCCTTTGATGATTTGAGGGCTTTTCTTGAGGAATCATGATCAACCCTTGATAAAATGATGAATATAACCTCAAAATATTTATGTTGACAAAAAATCTTGAAGTTTGTCTGTATGTTTGACCACAATTGACTTGTTAATCAATATAGTTGATTTTTAGTCATCTGAGCAATTGACTGGGAACATTTATGATGCAAGGTTTGATACTTGACATGAGAATTGTTGGGGACCTATGATAAACTATGAAAGTCATATGAGGCATTACAAGTCCAATTTCCCTTAAGAAAATCAACCCTAGTTATAGGCCAATGCTTAGAAGGTGAATTTGTCTGATTAACTCTTGAGAATCCTTAAGTATTTAAGAATCTTAGAAGAATGCCTTGAAGAAAATGGGAGGGCAGATTTTGGGGTACAACAGCTTCCCCTGTTCAATCTTCTTAAATCTGAAGAGTTAGATTGGCATGTCCGCCATTCGTGACTTGAAGGTGGAAGATGATTTAACACATAAGTGCCCAGAAATTTGCACCCTCATGTGCCCGAAGTAATGTTGTTGGTTGATTATACCAGAAATGGGCTTAAAGATGCCATTTGGAGAGGTGATGGAGAGTTGTCAGAGATGGGCTTATAGATGCCATCCAAAGTAACTGTTGATAGAACTCAGACTAAGTCTACGCTCGTCTTTGAGTGGAAGAAGTATCAGAATAAATCTACGCTTGATTTAATCTGAGCCAGAAAATGTCTATTGGAAGAAGTATAAAAATAAATCTATGGTCGATTTAATCTGAGCCAGTGCCTCCATCTTTAACTGGGAGAAGTATCAGAATAAATCTGTGGTCGATTTAATCTGATCCAGAAAATGTCTACTGGAAGAAGTATCAGAATAAATCTATGGTCAATTTAATCTGAGCCAGAAGATGTTTGCATCCGTCTTTAATTGGGAGAAGTATCAGAATAAACCTATGGTTGATTTAATCTGAGCCAAAAAAAGTCTTTGAAGGAAGTGTTCATCATGTAGATAGTCGCTCCGTCCTGTTTCAGGAATTGATCTACAATCTATTTTTGTTGGTAAACCCGTCCTGTTTCGGGAGTTCATACCACTTGGTGATAAAGATAGTCGCCCTGTCTTGTTTCGGGAATTGATCTTCATCTGACCATAAAGAAAGAAAGATAGTTTTCTCATCCTATTTCGGGAGTTAATCTTGGACCTATTTGAGATTTATTGATGATATTCGGCTTTTTGTGAATTTTACCTGAAAAGATAAAGAGTTAGTTGTATGCAATGTCATGATATATGGAATGCATTGCATAATGATGTTCTCAAAATAAATGAGACTGTGCCATATGCATTTCGTATGTATATGCTATGATATTGGTAAATGATGTATGAATGTGAAATATTGTTAGAAATGTATCAACAGTTCCGTATGTCATCTTGCTGGGGAAAGTGAATCCCTGACTGGTGCTGAGGATGAAGAACATATGTAAGCTTCAACCTTGTCTAGAATGCTTCCGTTGGGAATTCCTGCTTATTGTTTGAGGAAACTCCACTGGGGATTGTTGACTTCTTCCGACTCGTTTGGGAATATAATTCTTATATACCCCTGATGGGGATAAAAGAGATGGATAACCTTATGAATCGTCTTGGGAGGATAAAGTTGACTGATATCTGGTCTGGTTCCAGGTTGTGTAGCAACTCTCTGGGGATAATGGTAGTTTCACTGGGGGTAGGAATTTTTTCGTTGATTCGTAGCTATCTGAGGAACATACTCATACTAGGGGACTATAATCTGTTGGGGAAATAAAACCTGTTGGGGAAATAAACCTTGTTGACAGGGAAATACTCTGCTGAGGAAACAAGCTCAGTCGGAGAGGAGAAATTTGCAGGGATTTATAAACTCAGTTGGGGAAGAGAATTTCCATGAATTATACTGATTGGAACTCCATAGGTTGGTCATATTTCCGGGGAAATTGTGGGGAATGTATCTTTATTGAAGATGAATTTATGAAGATTACTCTCGAGGATAGTCTCATATAATTGACTCTGTGGAGATTTGTGGATTACTTGAACGTCACCCCAACTCCTAGAGTTTTGAGTAAATGCTTATTCTTTTTTTTATGCATATATTTGTTAACATTTAGTCGTGTTCATATGCATATGTTCATTCAATTTTAGTCATTGGACGTTTTTGCAAATAAAACAGAAAAATTAAAAGTTTGAAATTCAAGGTGTATTTGTATTGATATTTTTCCTATAAACAGGCGATTTGTAAAAAGAGATGTAAATCCTAGTAAGAGGAAATTGTCGTGAAACGAAAAGAGTACAAAGTGAAACAAAACGTATGGCTATGTGTAAATGATCTCGTTGGGTTCCAACTCTGTTATTGCCCCTATGTCTTCGAACATCTCATCCCTTGTTGTCAGAAGAAGTTGATTGAACTGATATGTGCCATTTGAACAGGGGCAACTGTTGTACCCCAAAATTTTCCCTCCCATATTCTTCAAGATTTGGCAAGAATCATCTTCAAATGGTTCAAGATTCCTCAAGGGTTGCACAGTCCAGCATCCCCCTAAGCCAGTCAAAATTAGGGTTTTGGTTCCTTCAAGGAATTTGAGGTTTTTAATGGCTTAATCCAGTCCGATAGGCCTATACACATTGTGAAGCATCTACATGTCAAGTCTCAAGACTCATAGAGGCAAATTGCACAGTCAAAAGCCCTATTTGGTTCACAATCAACTGCAGGGGCAAAATGGTCATTTGATAGTCAAAAGTCAAGATTTTTGGTCAACATCTTATTTTGAGGCCATAATCATCATTTGATCAAGTCTTGATCATGATTCCACAAGCATGGCTCCAAAATCATCAAGGATGCAAAAGTTGTTATTTTTGGAGAGCTGAAAAGTCAACTGTAACTTGACCAAGGCATAACGTTTTCATGGTTCATCAGAAAAATCCCATCCAATGCTCATTTTGAAGGGGATGACATTTCCTACAACTCATCTTCACATTCCAAGTCCAAGAAATGCTCTCACAAAAAGTTATCAATTTCTACATTATAGGTCAATTTCAAAAGTCAACAAAAAGGCATTTTAAGTCAAAGACCATAACTTGAGATTGGTAAATCAAAATGACATGGTACCAAAGGAATTAGTTAGAGGACTTCAAGACCTTTCCAAAATGTCCAGAACATGTTCATATGATCAAAATTGAGCAAGATATGCATTGGAGAAGTTGGGAAATTTTCATGAATTTACAAAAGTCAACTATCCTTAAAACTTCAATTTTTGACAAAATGGCCCACTTTCTTCCACTTGATTCAGCCTTGTCATGCCACACACGTGTCCCATGATTAATTTCAAGATCAAACATTTATTTTTCTATTTTATTTAATTTTTATTGATTTAATTCATTTTAAATCCATAATAATTCAAATAAAATCTAAAAAATTAATGGAATAGCATCTTTTGATTTGAATAGCTTTTATATGTCATATGCCAGCTAGCCAATTCGTGCCAAGCCTTTTTGTGCATAAAATCCAAGATTTGAACCAAATATGGAAAGGTCTTTAAATGGTGGTCAACAAAATCTCAAGACTTCAATACACCAAGATTAAGGCCCAGCTGCTGACCTAATTTTGTTCTCACATACATAAGAAAGCAGTGCCAATCTAAGACACGACCTAGACATTGCACAAACGGCCAAAGCAAAAGTGAAAAATTGTTGAAAAAGTGTGAGATCAAAAACAGGGTTGCAGGCATTTTCAGACCAAAAGAAGAACGTGGTTCCCTTCCTTGCCATCCCCTGAAGCTAAAGCGATCATAAACACATCCTAAGACCCCCTATACAGCATTGTAAGTTCTCACAAAGTCACCTCTGAACACGAAACCTAAGCTCTCTATTTTTGCACTTTTTCTCAAAAGCATTGGCATATTTATGTTCCTTATTCGATTTCAAACATAACTGTAATATCCAATTGCATTTTTAGGCCCTGAATCGTGATGCCCGATTCTAGGGTTCATCTTTTTGCGTTTTAGGTATTTTGTTTCTAGGTACAATTGGAGCAAATCATGAGTATGGATGAACTCAGGAGACATGGACGAGACCAACCATGGTCTTGGAATGGGTTTTTGAAGCCTAGGGATGATTTTAGGAAAAGCCTATGAAACTTCCTGCGGATAAAATCCGCAGGTAAATAACCAGCAATTTCATTGAAGAAGATGATGACGTGTTGCAGCATGATTGGCCCTTTTCAAAAATCGCGCGTTATATTTTTTTTTCCAGGCATTGCGTTGATTTACTAATATATTAACCAGTTATTATTATTATTTCAATTGAAGCAATTGGCTCAGTGGCTAAGGCGTGCAGGCATTGAACGTTGGGACCTGGGTTCGAATCCCAGGTCCCCCATAATATTTGTTTGTTCTTTTCATAACATGATCCCATGCAGATTCCCCAAAGCATCTCACCATACACCTCCAGTTCACAAAGCGCCATGTGGCCTCAAGTGTGGATCCTATGGCCAAAGATGATGACCACCATACACCTTGGTCAAAGCACACGCAGCCAATCTCCAAAAGTCAAATGGACTGAATTGTTAATGGGCCTGGAATCTGCTTGCTCACCTTCAAATCTGGCCCAAACTCCCCCTGGATTTGCATTTTATTTTTATTTTCTTTCATTCAAATGCTTTATTTATTTTTATTGTTTTTTTAATTAATTACTAACCAGCAAATTAATTAACCTTTTCATAATAAATTTAGACCATAAAAAATGTAAATATTTTATTTATTACTATTATTATTAATTTCACTCTTTTATTTTGTAAATTCTAAATATAATTAACTTAGTTTAATTAGAATAATTTTAATCTTTTTTTCATAATAAATAAAATCAAGCTTAGAATTAGGTTTTTCTTTTGACTCTTAATTCCTTTTATTTTATTTTCATTAAATCATTAAAAACACAAAAAAAACTTTTTTTTTCTTGTAAATAATTAATTAATTAGTTATTAGGTTTAATATTTAATTTAATTATAAAAAAAGACCAAACTCAATTCTTTTCTCAAAAGGGTCAAAACCCTAGGACTTTCCCGATTTAATTTTTATTCGCGCATTAATTATTTATTTGATTATATTTGATGTAACTGTTTCCGAGGATGTAATAGTTAATTAGGACCTCTTTTATCGTTTTATTTACTTTTATCGCATTTATTTCCAAACGAGTATGTTTTTGGCGATGTATAGACCCGTGCCTTGTAATAGCGTAGATTTACCTTTCCGTACTTTTTTTTCCGCACTCTTAACTGTTAATTATGCATGACAAGACTTGTATGACAAATAAAATCAATTTGTAGCTCACAAATAACATGTACAAAATAATCTTAACTGAAAAACAACACACGTGCACATGCCACTCCTAGGGTACGCCTCACTGGTTGCCTCGACGTGGTCGTCAAGTATAGGGTATCTTAGAGGTCGCCCTCCTGTCTAAGATCCAGTTGCCTCGAAATGATTGCCTCAGATAAAAAGGATCTAGGACATTAGGGTTACCGCTAAGGCGTCCTACCATTGCTTTGGTGACCACACATTGCCCCTTAATCGAATTGACCCGAATAACTCCAACGACGGTGCTACCTACTTCTCAATAGTGGGATAGCACTGTCTAAAGGACTCTTACATAGTCTAATTCCTTAGAGTAGGTAGATTTCTCCTGGGTACTTGCTCTTTCAAAAAAACAAACAAAATACTTTTCGCACCTACACTTTCAAAAAGTTTTCAAACAAATACTTCATACACTCTTGAGGACTGATACAAGAGTTACCTAGAAGTTTTTCAAACGAACTTTTTCAAAACCCACATACACTTGAAAAGCAAACAATTTTTGAAAACATAGAGCAAGTACCTAAGAGCCCGTGGATAACCACTGATAGAAATGGTGCTAACACCTTCCCTTTCTATAAATCTACCTCCCGAACCGAGAAACATTCTCGAAAAGGAATTTTGCTGTGCTTTTTTCCTTTCCATGTTGGAGAACATAAAAGACGGTGGCGACTCTTGCTTACCGCGACATTTCGCGAAACCAGCTTAAAAAACAGTCAGTTCTATTTCCACCGATCACAGTTAGGAAATTCAAAAGAGGCATAACAGAGGGAAAGTAGAAAATTTTGAATTTGATTTGGGAGAGATTATTACAAAAGTCATATTCCAAGTGCAGTACAAAATCCGAGTACATCACATTACACTAAGAAAGTTAACAAGGAAAGATGGTTATGACCAAAGTCAAATGGGCTCCTAAGAACTATTTTTTATCCAATCTTTAAGATTCCATTTCAGCTCTAGTATGATCCTTAACAGTATAAAATTCTTCATATGCAAGAATGTCATGCTTTGCTAAGTGTGGCCTCATGTCTCATAATCCTCCTCATTGGCTTGCATCCTGACAAATCTCATAACAGACCAAGCTTAAAACAGGCAATACGAAACAAGTGCATACACAAAGTCATAACATGTCGAATCATACCTTCACTTATTATACACTAAGACAGACCCATAAACTATGCATAGAGCAGCTCTGCTATAACAAAACCAAAAACAGTCAAGTGGGTATCACAAGCCATAGGCAACAAACCTGCAATAGTGAAAGAAAATTCCACATGCAGTATATAAGTTGCAGCCAAGATAAAAATAACGAATCCAAGCATAAATCACATTTGCACCAAAACATTACAACCATAATATGCAAACCTGCAAGAAACCAACCATGCCCTGTATATTAATCACAGAAAAATCATGACGTGGAAACAAAACCAGTTGAAACTTCCAGCAGAAAACAAATAACAGAACAGGAACAGATTCTAAGCTGCCCACAACCTGTAACTAACTGTAATCAACCTTCCAAAACAGCCTCTTAACTGTCACAACAGAAATAACAAAACAGGATTTCGTAACCATTTCTTAACAGAATTTCAACAATTCTCTAACCTCCAACTACCTTTCCAAATAACCTTCTAACCAATTTTTAATTACTTCTAACAAACTGTCCTAACAAAATTCTAGCTAAACCCCACCACTGCCTAACCAATTCTAAACAGTTTTTAACAACCCCTAAACATCTATAACAGAAACTAACATAACTTCCTCCAATTTTCTAACTAACTAACACTCCCTAACAGTTACAGCAGTCCAAAACACAATTCTTAACCAATTCTAACAGATTCCAACTGGCCCTCCTAACCAACTTCTAACAAACTTTGTAACAAACTTCTAACAGAAGTGGCAATAGAAGAGAAGGGAAGGAATCAGAGGTTATTGCATATAACAGAAAGAGAGAGAGAGAGAGAGGGATTTAAGATGGATCATTAATTCATACAAAGCAAAAAACAAAAACTCACCATCTTCTCTCTCTATTTCCTTCTTCCATCACCACCTTCATCAAGTATTCAATATTCACCATTATGTAATCTTCCACCATTTTTTCCCACACAACTCTTGAAGAAACTTCAAGCATCATCTCTGAACCAAGCTTCTTTTGCACACTCGTCCCTCATGTGTCATCATCATCGTCTCTCAGATTCATCAGATTCGCCGCAGTTTTCTATTCAGCTTCATCTTTATCACGTAAAAGCAACAACGCTTCTTCAACAACAACGAATTCATCATCAACAACACTTCACTGCTCTTGCTTTCATCAATTTGTGCAGTATCATAATTTGTGACAACAACACAAAAATGCACAAATTCGGAAACGCAAAAAGGAATCAGTAGAAACCGAAAATCAAGAAAGGAAGAAAGGTAAAAGAAGAACCGAAGCAAGCAACTAGAAGAAATGAATCATTATTACCTGGATTTCATAGTTAACTCCGAGTTTCTCTGGTTATTTCCACCATCGAAGAACCGTCGGGGTTGCTAGGGCCAGTGAGCATCAAATCGCCTCCTTATTCAATATTTATCATTTCCTTCGTTTCTAGGTTGTGCGCCCCGATTATTGAACGGAATCCCCAAGACCGCATGTTTGGATATGTAAGCCGTCACGGTGTAATTTTGATTTTGGTTAAACCTAGGGTTTTTCTATAATATAAGAATCAGGATGCTCAATGAGGAATAAAGGAAAACAAGTTTGAGATTTGAGTTAGGGTTGGTGTATGGAAATCTCTGGTAGAGGTGGTTGGATGAAGGCTTGGTGGTGAGGGTGATGGCGAATTCGTCGGTAATTGCGAGAAAGAAAGGGACCTGAAACGAAGGGGAGTTGAAACATTACAGGCAAACGCAAGCGTTTTGATGATCTATAATTATTTTCTTTTTTCTTCTTTTTCCATTTTTATTTTCCTCTATTTATTTATTATTGTTTAATATTAAATCAAAACAATAATGATGGATGGGGTGGGCCGAGCTCCCTAAGCCCATTAGGTTTTTTTGGTAGCCTGGTATTGAACAACAAAAAGCTGATATTGGGCCTAATATTCATTCAATTACTTACGGCATACCACTGAATTCAGTTTACACCCTCCTAAAGCTTCATTTTCTATACTCATTTCAATTCCATCTTTATATAATTGTTATGATTGATTTTTAATTGATTATATGATAATTTTGTGGGATCTTGATGAATAAAAGGAACTTGAATGAGGAGTTTCAAGAGGTTTTGAAATGAAGTTAGAAGCCTAATTTTCATCAAGGGAATTTGAGGAAGCTTTTAGTAGAATTTTCTTATTGCTCGCATGACTTTGAAGAGGCAACGAACCTTCTTCGTTCGGTATCATCAGGAATTCATTTTATTCCTCATTTCCGCACTTTACCACTCTTCTAGATACCATGAGAAGTAGGAAATAAAGAGCGTGCGCTCGAAGTCGCTGTTTAAAGACCTGCAGTAGGCATTCTGCACTTCATTTGCTATATGTGTTGTGCTTGTGTTTATTTCCTTGGTTGTTGATCGATGAGTCACTCAATTTAGGAATTGAGATCATGACTTCGTTCTCAGTGCATGCTCCCTATAGGATTTTATCTCTTTCCTTTATTTCTTGTTGATCGATGAGTCACTCACTTTAGAAATTGAGATCATGACTTCGCTCTCATTGCATGTTCCCTATAGGATAGTTTTGTTAGACTTTCTTTGGCATGCTAACCTAGATAGAATCTCTCTAGGTGTGCTCTCCTGAGCTTATTAGCTTGTTTGCTTTATCCTTGTACATACCATTGTTCCCTTAGGACGTGCTTGCTCCCTTCGGACGCAAGTTAGACCTTAGGTTGTAAGCCATGCATGCTGACACTAGGTAGAGATTTTCTCTCTCATCCTTGACGTGGGACTACCATTGTATGATAACATTAGGTTAGAAATGGGCTACTCTCCCTTAGACTCTTTTCTTCCCTTTTTGCATCCTTGCATTTAAAACTAAAACCTTTTTCTTTAGCAAATCAAGAACATGCTAATTGCACTTTAACCCTTTTTCAAGGTAACAAAAACACAAACCAATTCAAACCTTTTTGTATGCTCAAGCACTTTTCTCAAAAACCATTTTCAGGTAAGAACATGATTAATTTACTTCTGTGCCAACGCGTGAGTCTCTAAAGTCGAGCTACGGAAGAAGGTGGAATTAACATTGTCCATAAAGAACACAAACAAACAAAAATATGTCATCCGAACTACGGTAGCTCTGATTCCTCAAAAAGGATACGTAGGCATTGAGGTAGGGCCCAAGAGAGTGCAACTTTATTTTCCCTATATTCTTTTCTCTTTTCTTTTGCATGCATTCCCCTTTAGCAGTAGTAAACAGTAAGCATAGATTAAATACACCCATAAGATAGACAACAAGAGTGGATACCGTAGAGTACTACGGGCGTGTGTGGGGCTAATACCTTCCGCTCGCGTAACAGACTCCCTTACCTGATCTCTCGGTCGCTAGACCGTGACTTCTCTCTTCTCAGGTTTTCTCGATGTTTACCTTTCCCTTCATGTGGGATAAAAGACATTCGATGGCGACTTTATTGTTTGATGATTTTCAGCCGGTTGTTTCAGCGGGGAGGACCCACGTCGATACAAAGACGTCGTGAACACCCTTCTCGTAGGGTTGACTCATCACACCCCCGGATATCAGAGTCTTCTTGGTCCCGAAAAGACCGTATCCATATCCTCCTGACTATTCGGGGGAATCCATCAAGGTTGGAGACCACGTGCTGACCCCACTACGCACGTAGAACCTGACAGTCTCCGTTTTGGGTTTGCTTGCTCAGCCCAACGATGGGGACCTTGGCCCAGCGCTTGGAGCTATAAGTACTCTCTCTCTCTCTCTCTCTCTCTCTCTCTCTCTCTCTTGAGAGGGTCAGGTATTCATTCTTTCATACTCACTCTCACACTTGCTCACAATGCTCTGAACCTTACTTTGGCATTGAAGTGTCTTGCAGGTACCCCCAACTCACTTTCAGTTGCTACTCAACTTACAACTCATAGGTCTTGACGATCCACTCTGATTGAATACGATCAAGTTCAGATTTATTTTTAAAAGTCAATCGAACCAAACCAAATCACATGTTATTTGTATGAACATCATTTAATATAATATTATAAAATATTGACACACAAGTAATTAATCTAAACAAAGTTCTAAAAATTACGAGAGACATTTTAAATAGGGTTAATACTTCAATAGACTTTTAATTTAATTGGATAAGTATCCAGCATTCAATTAAATAATATTATTTAATATCATATCATTTTTAAATTTTGTTTAATTTAAAATAAATTAAAATTTTAAATTAATTTAAATTAAAGATATCTATCTGTAATCAACCACAAAATTTCTGGGTATTTAAAAATTTATCTTTAAATATAACTGAAAATATATAAGAATGAGTTGAAAATAACCACACACTACCACTTATTTAGTTCATAAAGATAAAAAAATAATAAAATTTTAAATTTTAAAAATACTAATTTCTAATTATCATTGATCCGTAAATATAGTATTAGGAGTCAAACAAATAAAACATGGTTAGAGATGGGGACCAAAATTTGTTTCATCGATAACAAGGATATATAACAAGAAAAATAATTTAGGAGGTCCTATATAACTTTTATAATATTATCATTTATAGTACTAGTTCCAGGCAAATTTCTTAGAACCTCTCAAAAGGAAATCGCCTAAAATAAAAAGTTTTTTTTCTTTTTTTGTGGGGTTAAATACCTAGAATAAAAAGTTTTTTCTTTTTTTGTGGGGTTAAATACCTAGAATAAAAAGCTCAGTCATCAGGAATATCCCATATCCTATATACTTCATTACCTATATCTGTCACCTTCTCAAATTTTATAAATTTTTAAGTGGATTTAATTTATATAGTAACATTATAAATTTTTTTATACAATTAGTTAATCATAGTTGTTAAATTTATAAAATTGTCTGTTAGAATTTAAGAAAGAATAGTTAAATTTCACATCGACCATAAATGAAAAAAAAAAGTGTTTATAAGAAAAATGAAAAATATCTATACTCTTAGAGACAGTTTTATAGTTTAGCGAGTTCGGATACGCGTCCGAGTTCAACCCCTATTTTCTTTGAATTTCTCTCAATTTAATAGTCAGTTTTTAGACAAAAGCAGAAGCAAAATTAATAAAATCAAAAACAAAATTCGTATAAACAAGGTGTAAATTTTTTGTTCAGACTACCTAAAATTCCTGCCTCCGCCACTGCATACTCCTAATGCCTTAAGTTTTTTTTACAGATACGTGGTATTAGAGTTCACACCTCCATTAAAGTATAAGATGAAGAAGATGAAGATGAAAAAATTGCAAAGAGAGAAAAAGAGAGAAACTGTAACTAACTTTCTATCTCAAAATCTCAAATCAAAAATTTGTTACAAATGCAACAACTATGGATTTATATACTAACCCCCAAATTCAAATGCAAACCAAAAGCAAACTTTAATGAAATACAAATACAAACTATAAAGTTGAATATGAAATACAACTAACATCATCCCTTAGTTCATATTCATCCAATTAAAAAACAATAATACCAATTTCATCCCTCAAATTTATGAAGTGTTCAGTCTTAATAGCCTTGGTCAGCACATGTGCAAGTTTCTTTTGAGTGCTACAGTGAACAACTTCAAGCACTTCATTCTTAACTTGATTTCGCAGAAAATGATACCTAGTATCTATATGCTTGCTTCTTCCATGAAGGTCCGCATAGTATTTCCACGAGGAGCCGCAAGGATCCTTCCATAAAGGTCCAACATAGTATTTTCACGAGGGAAGCAAGGATCCTTTCGTGAAGGTCCAGCATAATATTGCCACGTGCAGCGGCGAGGATCCTTCCACGAAGGTCCAGTAATATATATATATATATATATATATATATATATATATATATATATATATATATATATATATATATATATATATTATTCAAAAAGGAAGGAAATCTCTAATGGCGCAGAACATTAAACGATTTCTCATAATTACATAGTCGCAACATTTATTGAAAGTTACAACATAATTTTAACTATAATAATACCGGAGATGGAGTGCATTCCATGTCCAGGGTAGAAGCGGTCCTTCAAGCACTTATAACTTGTATGCTCCGTGAATGAGTTTTTGATATATGCGATACATCCCTTCCTAGTTAGGTTGTAGATTCCCCTGTTGCACAGGTATAACTACTTCCTTTAATGCTAGGTCACCTTTCTCCATCTCATTTAGCTTTACCTTGGAGTTATATCTCATGTCGGCTATATATTTGGAAACAAACTCTCGGACGTGGATGACTTCTCACTACTCGTCGACCAGATTTGCCGTACACTTCAATCTTATCTTATTTCTTCTTCATCAAAATGGGCTCGCCACCCTGATGGCGTCTCGATTTCTATAGGAAGCCTCACGTCCGCCCCGTAAACCATGGAAAATGGGGTTTCCTTAAATGTGGAATGTGGTGTGGTGTGATACGACCATAATATCTCATGTAACAGTTCCATCCACACACTACAAAAAATAACGTATTTCATGATGGAGCTTTCACGTCATCCAGAAAAAGAACGAGATATTTGTTGTATCCCAAAATTCGTCCACTTCATTTTAACTCTAATTGGCTTATTTTTTTATTAACATACTCTTGCATACTGTAATACGGTGGGAGAACTGGCTTGGATTTTGTGTTTTATCGCAAATGTCGCGGATAGCAAGAGTTACCATGAACTTTTCTTTTTCCAATAAAGGAAAGGGTGAAAAGAACATGAAAAACCTTTTGAGAATTTTTCTTGAGTTCGGGGGCTAGGTTAAAAAAAGGGAACGTGTTAGCACCCTTTTCATCCGTAGTTATCTACGGGCTCTTAATTGCTAGCTCACTTTGAAATAATGCTTTGTGTTTGTGTATGTTTAAAAATATTTTGAAAATGCCTAAGTGCGGAAATTTTATAATGATTCTCGTATCGTAGAGAATGTATACAAAATGTTTATTTTGAAAATATTTAGGAAAGAGAGTGTTGTTTTATGAAAGGATGTTTGAAAATGCCAACTTGAGGCAATTTGCTTTATAATAACCCTTATATCAATCCTCAAGAGTGTTTATAAAGTGTTTTGAAAGTGGTTGTTTTGTGAGGTGTGAAAATTGTTTTAGTTTGTGAGCAAGCGATTACAAGCGGTCTACCTACTCAAAAAGTCTTTGTTTTTTTCCTCCTCCTTTAGATAGTGCCATCCCACCATTAGTTAGTAGGAAGCCCTATTATTGGATGTGAGGGACATGCGTGGGTCATCCTACAGTCATAGAAGGCAACTTGTAAGACGCTTTAGCAATTGTCGTAAGAGACTAAGATCATTTACCGAAGGCAACATTGAAGGGTCATTGAGGGACTACGATCTTTTAATCAAGGGTATTTTCTCAAGCATCTCACGTTCGAGGGACATGACTGTTTATATCTGAGGTAACAAGTGAGGTTAACCCTAGAGGTGCATGTGTGCGAAGTGTTTTGATTTCAAGTATTTGTCTTTGAAATTAGGTTTTCTAATGATTGATTTTAATCTTTCCATACAAACCCTAATTACTAACAGTAATAAGGAAAACTATAAATTGTGGAATTTAAATGTCTTACGCTATTACAACGCTTCAGGGATGGGGGTATAAATTTATGAATTGGGGGGAAAGCAATAAACCCTAATTATTATTACAAATCTTTGACAGTTACATAATTGTATTAGTGAGAAAAATAAACAAATGTGTGGAGATAAAAATGGGAAAGGTGTTTTAAGAAACCCTAAACATTCTAAGTATTTTAAGAAAATATTTTTGTTGTTTCTTTGTTTAAAAAATATTTGAAATGAAAATTAGACCTAATTCTAATTAATTTACAATTTAATTTTAAAATAAAACAAAGTGTGATTAATTAATCTTAATTATGAAAAATTAAATTAATTAATAAAATCTAAAGAATTTTAAGTATTAAAAAATATTTGGGTGTTTTATTTGATAGTATCAAATAACAAAACCTAATTCTAATTATTTTGAAAATTAATTAATAAAATAAAGCAAAGTGATTAAATGAAATTAATTTTTATTTGTCAAAAATTAAATGAAGTAATTAAAAACCTAAATCTAATTTTTTTTAATCATTTTTTATGATTTTTCCTGATTTTAAACAAAATTAAGTTAAAAAAAAGAAATAATTAAAACAAAATAAAAATAAAATGGGCCTGGTTACTGCAAAAGAAAAATGAGGGATGTTAGAAAGCAAAAAAAAAGCCCAAAAGGGAGGCCCAGGTGCTGGTTGGATCCAGTGAGGCTGGCCTTTGATAGTTCATGGTGGAAAGGCGCACTTGAAGTATTGGATCTGTCTGCGTGATGATTTGATGGTTGTAGCATGAGGTGCATGATGAGCGCACGTGACTTGCATGTACCTGATTTTAACAAAGAAAATATTGAAAAATAAAATGTTAGAGGCAGGGATCGAACCCCTTCCCTGACACACTAACACTCTACACATACACACGCTTGCCACTGAGGTGTCCGTTTCATCCGATTATGAAACAACCATCAATAAATATATTATAAAACGTGCCCACAAGTTCAAATTTATGAACTTCATCTTCTTCCTCGCTCAAGAATAAAACTCAACATTTTTTATTTTTCAAACTCTTCCATTTCTCAACCTTTTTGAAAAATGTAAACATCAAAGTTGTTCCAAATTTCACCACAAATTCAACCATGCCATTAACTTAAGCTAAAACTCAAAGATTAAAGTGAATTTCTATTGGTACCAAACTGAACCCTAATATTTCAGAAATTTCAAATCCAAAATTCTCATCACACGGTCAACATAAATGAAAACTAAGGACATGGTTAGCTTTAGGGCATTGATATCTACATTTTTGCTTTAGAAAATAAATGCAAATGATGCTTGTACAGAGATTTCAAAGTTTAGAAAACTTACCTCAAAAGTGAGAATCGAGTTTGAAGTTAGATCACTTCTGGAGGTGTTAGGATGATCTGGATAACTTCACTGAACTCCCAGGAAGCTTTTGCAATGCTTACCTTGGATTGAGAGTGCCTCAATTCTTCTTGACAAGTTAATTTGAAGAGTTCTGTTTTTGAGTTTGGAAGATGATGAAGATGGTGTTACAGTGATGAAACAAGTCTTTGGATGAGTTCTATATGAGTTATAGAAGCTTTGTAAATGATTTAGAAATGTTTTGAGCTAGGTAATTATGTTAAGATGTTGTATTTGAATCATTGATATCATGCTTCAAGCCATTAGGTCATGCACTAGGCCAAAAGTCAATGATCAGTCATCTTCAGTCAAAACCCTAATTTTGACAAATTTTCTCCTTTGATGATTTGAGGGCTTTTCTTGAGGAATCATGATCAACCCTTGATCAAATGATGAATATAACCTCAAAATATTTATGTTGACAAAAAATCTTGAAGTTTGACTGTATGTTTGACCACAATTGACTTTTTAACCAATATAGTTGATTTTCAGTCATCTGAACAATTGACTGGGAACATTTATGATGCAAGGTTTGATACTTGACATGAGAATTGTTGGGGACCTATGATAAACTATGAAAGTCATATGAGGCATTACAAGTCCAATTTCCCTTGAGAAAATTAACCCTAGTTATAGGCCAATGCTTAGAAGGTGAATTTGTCTGATTAACTCTTGAGAATTCTTGAGTATTTGAGAATCTTAGAAGAATGCCTTGAAGAAAATGGGAGGGCAGATTTTGGGGTACAACAACTGACCCTGTTCAATCTTCTTAAATCTGAAGAGTTAGATTGGCATGTCCGCCATTCGTGACTTGAAGGTGGAAGATGATTTAACATATAAGTGCCCAGAAATTTGCACCCGCATGTGCCCGAAGTAATGTTGTTGGTTGATTATACCGGAAATGGGCTTAAAGATACCATTTGGAGAGGTGATGGAGAGTTGTCAGAGATGGGCTTATAGATGCCATCCAAAGTAACTGTTGATAGAACTTAGACTAAGTCTACGCTCGTCTTTGAGTGGAAGAAGTATAAGAATAAATCTACGCTTGATTTAATCTGAGCCAGAAAATGTCTATTGGAAGAAGTATCAAAATAAACCTATGGTCGATTTAATCTGAGCCAGAAGAGGTCTGCCTCCATCTTTAACTGGGAGAAGTATCAGAATAAATCTATGGTCGATTTAATCTGATCTAGAAAATGTCTAATGGAAGAAGTATCAAAATAAATCTATGGTCAATTTAATCTGAGCCAGAAGATGTTTGCATCCGTCTTTAATTGGGAGAAGTATCAGAATAAACCTATGGTTGATTTAATCTGAGCCAGAAAAAGTCTTTGAAGGAAGTGTTCATCATGTAGATAGTCGCTCCGTCCTGTTTCAGGAATTGATCTACAATCTATTTTTGTTGGTAAACCCGTCCTGTTTCATGAGTTCCTACCACTTGGTGATAAAGATAGTCGCCCTATCTTGTTTCCGGAATTGATCTTCATCTGACCATAAAGAAAGAAAGATAGTTTTCTCGTCTATTTCGGGAGTTAATCTTGGACCTATTTGAGATTTATTGATGATATTCGTCTTTTTGTGAATTTTACCTGAAAAGATAAAGAGTTAGTTGTATGCAATGTCATGATATATGGAATGCATTGCATAATGATGTTCTCAAAATAAATGAGAATGTGCCATATGCATTCTGTATGTATATGCTATGATATTGGTAAATGATGTATGAATGTGAAATATTGTTAGAAATGTATCAACAGTTTCGTATGGCATCTTGCTGGGGAAAGTGAATCCCTGACTAGTGCTGAGGATGAAGAACATATGTAAGCTTCAACCTTGTCTAGAATGCTTCCGCTGGGAATTCCTGCTTATTGTTTGAGGAAACTCCACTGGGGAATGTTGACTTCTTCCGACTCGTTTGGGAATATAATTCTTATATACCCCTGATGGGGATAAAAGAGATGGATAACCTTATGACTCATCTTGGGAGGATAAAGTTGACTGATATCTGGTCTGGTTCCAGGTTCCATAGAAACTCTCTGGGGATAGTGGTAGTTTCACTGGGGGTAGGAATTTTGTCTTTGATTCGTAGCTATCTGAGGAACATACTCATACTGGGGGACTATAATCTGTTGGGGAAATAAAACCTGTTGGGGAAATAAACCTTGTTGACAGGGAAATACTCTGCTGAGGAAACAAGCTCTGCCGGAGAGGAGAAATCTGCAGGGATTTATAAACTCAGTTGGGGAAGATAATTTCCATGAATTATACTGATTGGAACTCCATAGGTTGGTCATATTTCCGGGAAAATTGTGGGGAATGTATCTTTATTGAAGATGAATTTATGAAGATTACTCTCGAGGATAGTCTCATATAATTGACTCTGTGGGGATTTGTGGATTACTTGAACGTCACCCCAACTCCTAGAGTTTTGAGTAAATGCTTATTCTTGTTTTTTATGCATATATTTGTTAACATTTAGTCTTGTTCATATGCATATGTTCATTCAATTTTAGTCATTGGACGTTTTTGCAAATAAAACAGAAAAATTAAAAAGTTTGAAATTTAAGGTGTATTTGTATTGATATTTTGCCTATAAACAAGCGATTTGTAAAAAGAGACGTAAATCCTAGTAAGAGGAAATTGTCGTGAAATGAAAAGAGTACAACGTGAAACAAAACGTATGGCTATGTGTAAATGATCTCGTTGGGTTCCAACTCTATAATTGCCCCTATGTCTTCGAACATCTCATCCCTTGTTGTCAGAAGAAGTTGATTGAACTGATATGTGCCATTTGAACTTTCGGCCATGATGATAAAGCTTGCAGTAAGTGATCTAATGGGATATAGTCGTAGGCTTTAATCCCTAATTTTTTCCTGGACCACCCTTTCAGGTTTTCAGTCTACCAGGATACCCTTTTTTCCCAAGTCGCCTGTAATATGGTGGGAGAACTGACTTTAATGGTTATGTGTTTTATCACAATTGCTGCGGTTAGCAAGATTCACCACCGACTTTTATTTTATCCAACAAAGGAAAGGATGAAAAGAACAAGAAATACCTTTTTTAATATTTTGAGTTCGGGGGGTAGGTTATAGAAAAGGAAGGTATTAGCACCCTTTCCATCTATAGTTATCTACAGACTTAGTTGCTAGCTCACTTTGAAAATGCATTTTTGTGTAAGTGTATTTTGGAAAATATTTTTGAAAACACGCCTTAGTGCGGCAAACTTTGTAATGATTCTCGTATCATTGAGAACACATACAAAGTGTTTTTGTCTATGAAAATATTTAGAAAAGAGAGTGTATGTGTGGGAAATTTGTTTTTTTTTATGAGCAAGTAACTACAAGATTTCTACCTACTCGAATGGTCTTTGTTATTTTCCTCTTTTCCTTTAGACAGTGCTATCTTACTATTAGTTAGTAGGTAGCTCCACCATTCTATGTTTGAGGGACATGTGAGGGTCATCGTATAGTCATAAAGGCAACTCATAGGGAACTTTAGCAATCTTATCGTAAGGGAATAGATCGTTTACCGAGGGCAGCATCGAAGGGTCATCAAGGGACTATAATCTTTGTATCGAGGGACTTTGCTAAAGTGTCCCATGTTCGAGGGACATGATTGTATTATTTTTCCGAAGGCAACAAGTGGAGGTACCTTAAAGGTCTGCGTGTGCGAGTGTGTTGTGTTTCATTTATTTTTCTTGGATGTTAGTTTTGCTAACGTTTGTTTTTAGGTCTTTCAATACAAGCCTATTAGTATACATCTAGCAGTTAAATATATAACGTATGGAAAATAAAGTGCAGAAAATTGAATCTGCGCTACTACATCACTTCGAGATGGAGGAAATTACAAACCAAAATGGGGAAATAAAGAATAATAAGTCATAGTAAAACTATTACAACCCGGTTTACAGTTACATAACTTATAATAATAATACGAATAAAGTAAACAAACGCGCGGAGAATGGAAAAGAGGAAATATCCAAAATCTTAAAAAATAAATTCTAAGTATAAGAAAAAGTCTTTCTTTTCGTATTTTTATTGTTTAAAAAATGAAAAATGAGTTACGAAGTCCTAATTCTACTTAATTTTAAATTAATAAAATAAACTTAGAAGGGTGAAATTAAATTAATTAAAACAAAGATTAATTTAATTAAAAAAACTTAAATCTAATGTTTTTGTGGTTTTCTGATTTTCTGATTTTTTTTTTAAATTTTATGATTATAAAAGAAAATATTAAAGAAAGTTAAATAAATAATTTTTTTTAAAAAAAGAAAGAGGAATGGACCAATCATGATAATTTCATTCTGCCACGCCTGTGTTGACCTCCTCTGCGTTTTTCAAACCACCATGGAGGGTGGAAAACACCATCATCTCCGACGGGGGTTTTTTCTTCAAAACCTGCAAAATCAATCAAACAAAAAAAAAACAAAACTCTAAATCCATTATATTGGATCCTGCGATCTTAGTGGTGCCATTAGTTTGGGCTAAGAACTCCTGAATCACGTAATCTGAAGCTTCCTACATTCCATGCCCTAACCATATCATCATGTTATTTCTTCCTTCATGCTTACATGTAAAAGGTCAGATTTACTCACAACATTAATAATAACAAGAATGAATGCATAAAACTGGTTTAAGTTACATGATAAGAGAGTTTGGAATCAAAATTTTACCAAAACACTGTGGAATGGTTGTGAGGATGATCTGAGACGTGTGGGGTTTGGCTAATAATATGAATCTCCTCCTGGAGATCTCAGAAGGATGAAGGATTCGCTGGTTTTGAATGGGAGAAGCTGAAACTCAGGTTTATGAGTTTTGCAACTTTTGATTTTTTTTTTTGAGAATTTGAGAGAGCTTTGTTATGCAACAAATTCATTTTTAATTGCTTCTGACTTGTTGTGTATTTATAGAGTAGTGAGTAAGAAGTATATAAATAGGGAGGAAAATCAAGCCATGAGGCCTTTGAGACAAGAATAAAACAAATTAAGAAGTTACCAAAAATGAGTGATTCTTTCCCTTTAGGATATGCAGTGAACCTGGACAGGTTGTGGCTGGGTTTCACGAAATATTGGGCCTCAAAGCTAACCAAACCAATCCCATATGCATTAGCCCATGATTTCTTGTGATTTTATTCAATTTATTTGATTTTAAATTAAATAAAATCAAGATGATTATGAATAAAAATCAAAGAAATATATAAATGGACTTATAGGTCCTCTAAGATGCTATGGACATGTTTGAAGTCCAAAAAGTAGGCTCATTGGTTAAAAATTGCATATTTGCTCAATTTGTACTTCATGAATTTCTTCAAAATTCCCCAATTGTGCAACTCATAACTTGCTCAATTTTTATATTTCTAAGATGATCTTGGACTTTTTGGAAAGCACAAGATGTTCTCTACAATATCTATGTTTATCATTTTCGCTTTTGAAGACATTATCTTGATGTAAGCTACCTTGACAAAAAGTGTCTTTTGTTGACTTTTGAAAATGACCTATAATGTATGAGCTCATATCTTCCAAATGAAGCATTTTTTGGACTTGAAACTGAAAGAAAAACTGTAGAGAATTGAATTTTCTTCGAAAATAGCTTTGGTTGGGGAAAATATTATGAAGTATGTTAAAGTTATTTCTGGTCAAAGTTCAGTTGACTTTTCCTAAGGAAACCCTAATTTGGCAATTTTGGACTTTTGATGATTTGAGAGCTTTCCTTGGGGAATCATGATCAACCCTTGATCAAATGATGTATGTTGATTATAGTTTACTTTTTTACCAATATAGTTGATTTTCAAATATTTGAGCCATTGAGTGCGCAAACTTTTGATGTAGGGCTTGAAAATTGACATGGAACTTGTTGAGGACCTATGAAGAACCATGGAAGAAACTTGAGACCTTTGCAAACCAAATTTCTTTGAGAGACTCCAAACCATAATTGTGGGATTTTGGCTTAAGAGGTGCATCTTGACTAGTCAACCCTTGAGTGTCTTGACTACTCGAAAAGTCTTGAAGAATGATTTGAGAAAAATGGGAGGGAAACTTTTGGGGTACAACAGCTGCCCTATTCAATCTTCTTAAACCTGGGGAGTTAGATTGACCTATCCGCCATTCGTGACTTGAAGGTATAAGATGATTGAACACTTAAGTGACCAGAAATTTGCACTTTCTTGTGAAAGAAGTAATGTTGTTGGTTGAGTATACTGGGAATGGGCTTATAGATGCCATTTGGAGAAATGACAGAGTGTTGTCAGAGAAGGGCTTATAGATGCATCCAAAATAACTGTTGACTTCAACTGGAAGAAGTATCAGAATAAATCTTTGGTTGATTTAATCTGAAACAGAAGAGGTATTTCGCCTTTTTTAACTGAAAAGATAAATCCACACATAAGAGGTCTTTCGTGTGTCATTAACTGGAAGAGATGAACCCATACCAAAAGAGGTATTTCGCTTGTCATTAACTAGAAGAGATGAACCCATACCAGAAGAGGTCCTTCGCATCTGGTTAACTGGAAGAGATGAACCCATCCCAGAAGAGGTCTTTTTCCTGTCATTAACTGAAAGAGATGAACCCATACCAGAAGAGGTCTTTCGCCTATGATTAACTGGAAGAGATGAACCCATACCATAAGAGGTCTTTCGCCTGTCATTAATTGGAAGAGATGAACCCATAATAGAAGAGGTCTTTCTCCTGTGATTAACTGGAAGAGATGAACCCATACCAGAAGAGGTCTTTCGCCTGTTATTAACTGTAAGAGATGAACCCATACCAGAAGAGGTCTTAAATTGTCTTTAACTGGATAATAATCAGAAAAATCTTAGGGTCGATTTAACTGAACCATAGAAAGTGTTTACCAGAAACAAATCAAGATAAATCATTGGTCGATTTAAACTGGACTAGCATAAATGTTGAATTGTCTTTGACTGGATAAGAATCAGAAAAATCTTAGAATCGATTTATCTGAACCAGAGAAAGTATCTACTGGAAACGAATCAGAATAAATCATTGGTCGATTTAAACTGAACCAACAGAGGTATTGAATTGTCTTTGACTGGATAAGAATCAGAAAAATCTTAGGGTCGATTTAAATGAACCAGCGAAAGAGTCTACCAGAAAATGAATCAGGATAAATCATTGGTCGATTTAAACTGAACCAGCAGAGGTGTTGAATTGTCTTTAACTAAATAAGAATACGAGAAATCTTAGGGTCGATTTAACTGAACTAGAGAAAGTGTCTACTAGAAATGAATAAGGATAAATCATTGGTCGATTTAAAACTAAACCAGTAGAGGTCTTGAATTGTCTTTAACTAGATAAGAATCAGAAAAATCATAGGGTCGATTTAACTAAACCAGAGAAAGTGTCTACCAAAAACGAATCAGGACAAATCATTGGTCGATTTAAACTGAACCAGTAGAGGTCTTAAGTTGTCTTTAACTGGATAAGAATCAGAGAACTCTTAGGGTCAATGTAACTAAACCAGAGAAAGAGTCTACTAGAAACGAATACGAATAAATCATTGGTCGATTTAAACTGAACCAACAGAGGTCTTGAATTGTCTTTAACTAGATAAGCATCAGAGAAATTTTAGGGTCGATTTAACTGAACCATAGAAAGAGTCTACCGAAAAACGAATCAGGATAAATCATTGGTTGATTTAAACTGAACCAACAGATATACTTTGAGAAATACCTTCTGAAGAAAATGCTGAAATAGCCCTTCATCAGATGTAGTCTTTGAGAAGATTGTTAGATCATATAAGTAGATGATGATATTCGTCTGTCGATTGAACTTTCCGGAAAAGGTAAATAGTCAGTTGTATGCAATGTCATGATGTATGGAATGCATTGCGTAATGATGTTTTCAAAATAAATGAGATGGTTCTATATGCATTTCGTATGCATGTGCTATGATATTTTGTAAATGATGAATGAATGTGGAATGTTGTTGAAGTGCATTTGAAAACTTGAGCATCGTCTTTGTCTGTAAAATTAAATCCCTGACTGTCGCTGGAGATTAAGAGTATGTGTATCCTTGATCTTCTGGGGATTGTTTCCACTGGGGGTCCCTGCTTGCTGGTTTGAGGAAACTCCACTGGGGAACATTGATTTTTTCTCTTTGTTTGAGGAAACTCGGTTGGAGAGTACTAATTTCTGCTTGGGGAGAAGAATTTAAGAATATTGGTTGTTCATTGCTCCACTGGGAAGTTTATACCATGACTGGGGATGGAAGAGGAGGATAACCTTCCGACTTATCTGGGGAAGATAAGGTTGACTGGTATTTGGTTTTGATTCCAGGTTCCATAGAAACTCTCTAGGGATAGTGGCAACTTCACTGGGGAGAGGATTTTAGCTGGTGATTTATGGTAAAAGCATACTTAAGCTAGGGAGTGTTTATGCCTTGATTATATATGAAGATGTATTGAATGGGTATCAAAATGATATATGTACCTGAACTGTATCTGAAATACGTACTGAATGAGTATCAGAATGGATCTGTATCTTGATCATATCTAAACTGTATCTGGAAGTTGTACTGAATGAGTATTAGAATGAATATGTATCTTGATCGTATCTGAACTGTATCTGGAATAGAAATCTGAAATGAGTTCCAGAATGAATATGGATCTTGATTGTATTTGCGCTTTACCTAGAAGTGGATCTGGAATGAGTGTTATAATGAATCTATATTTAGACTATATCTGAACTGTATCTAGAAATGGATATGGAATGAGTGTTAGAATGAATCTGTATCTTGATTGTATTTGCAATGTATCTAGAAGAGAGTCCGGAATGAGTGTTAGAATGAATCTATATTTAGATTGTATTTGAACTATATCTAGAAAAGACTCTAGAATGAGTGTCAGAATGAATCTATATCTAGATTGTATCTGAAATGTATCAAGAAGATGCATTTGAATGAGTATAAGAATGACATATGTATCTGGATCGTATCTGAATTGTATCAGCAAGAGAATATGGAATGAGTGTCAAAATCAATCTATATCTAGATTGTATCTGAACTGTATCTGAAGCGAATCTAGAATGAGTGCCAGAATGAATCTATATTTAGATTGTACCTGAACTGTATCTAAAAACTGTTGGCAATCTCTATCTGTTTGGGAACTGGCATGATGTGTGAAATGTATTGGTGAGTTTGTCAGGAAAAGATCAATACTCCTTTGTCCGCTAGAGAAATCTACCAGAGATATTGTGGGTACAATCCATGGAAGTGATTTTGTCGGGATTTATGGACAGCTTGAACTTTGTCCTAACTCCCAGAGTCTTGAGTAAATGCTAATCAGGGTGATAAGTCTTCTACTAATAGACAGGTGACGAGATGACAAGACATAGTCGTGCATTTTAATCCCTAACTTTTTCCTAGATTGTCCTTTTAGATTTTCAGTCCACCGGAATACCCCTTCTTGCCCAAGCCGCCTTTTTCAGGTTTTCGACTTGCCGGGTGTACAATTTTATTTATATATCTCTAATTTTTACTCGAACTCTTTTGGTTCACCAGGATGCCCTTAGTTTTGCTTAGGCCAGTCAACCTAGAGGGTATTTTTTCATGCGTAGTATTTTTCGACTATGTCCGCATTCATAAGGTGTGGAGAATTGTCATTGTCCATAGTAGTAATTATTATAGCACTGTCAGAAAATGTTTTCTTGATCGTACATGGCCCTTTGCTGGTACTCATGTTCAATTCCCCAAATGATTTAGATGAAGATCTGCCTTTGGCTATTCAACACTTTTGAGAGATTCCTTGAATCTTGACTCGACTGCCCCCAGATCAGTTAATGTCATGCCCCTTGATTATGAAAGGCCTGTTACTAGAAATGTCTTTCCATCTGAGGTGATTCTGTTCATTGAGAGGATTTCCGTTCATTGAATATCTGTCGTCTGAATTTCTCTGTTGTCGAACAATTAGTCATATGCAAACAATGGAATTTAAAAAATGCAAAGCTTATGTCTTTCTTGAAGTTTTGAAAATGCATTTTTAGTAAACAAACAAAATTTTGTAAGAATATGAATTCAACTCAGAATTTATAGTAAACCTTACAGGAGTCAGGATACCTTTTGTAACAGTATGCTTTTGAACTAACCTATGCTTCAACTATGACTTTTAAAGTTTGTAACGTGGTCTGGTTCACATTTTAAAAAACAAAGGATAAAGGCTCAAACATTATTTGTACCCAACCCATTCTCCGTGACGTTCTTCTAGCCCTATACTCAGTTAATTATACGTTTAAATTCCAATTGAGTTTGGATTCTTTTCCCTAATATTCCAGTGATGGTTAGGATACTGAATGTTTATTTGAGAAGGCAATCATCATTTTTGTAAAAAAATTTATTTTGTTGAGGATTTCTAGTGACCTCTTTTTTTGTTTATTATCCCTACCTTTTGCCTGAACTGTTTCTTTTGTGATTACAGTCAGCGGAATGCCCATTTTTGTTAAGTCTTCTTCATAGGGTTTTGACTTAACGGAATTTTATTTTGAAAAATAATGACTACCTATTTTAGTGATTACGGGGAACCATCACTATCTTTTAATTTAGAAGAGCATCTTCATCACTATTCATCGTGTATGAAGGTAGATCTTGCGACTGAATGCATATTTGAATTAAATGAGAAACTACCCTGCCCCAGGTTACGATTAAAGGTTTCAATTTGCGTGAAAAAGAAAACTCTTACTTCTTAGGCTCAAAGGGGTTGACTAGAGATTATCTTCCTTATAACTCCACTGTTTAGGATTTGAAACAACACTTGTACATCATTAGCAAAGTCTGTTCAAAAGCATATTGTATGAGATTATGGTATTTTTTTGTCATCCTCCCTCTAAAGGCTTATAGTTTTTAATCGAGAGTTGAATATCACAAAAGGAAGTAAAAGCATAACATAGTTAAAATGAATGGAATTACTCAAGACAAACATATGTGTGATACGGTGGGAGAACTGACTATGGTTTTGCGTTTGTTTTCGCAAATGTTTCGGTTGAGCAAGAGTCGCCACCGACTTTTTATTTTATCCTAAGGAAAGGTTAAAAAGCACAGCAAAAACCTTTGAGATGTTTTCTTGGGTTCGGGGAGTAGATTATAGAAAGGGAAGGTATTAGCACCCTTTCTATCCATGGTTATCCATGGGCTCTTAGTTACTTGCTTAGATCACTTGCCTTTTATTTTCAATTGTTTGAAATGGTGCTTGTGTGTGTGGGTTTGAAAATGTTTTGAAAAGAAGCCAATATGGTGGCAACCTTTGTAATGATCCATGTGGGGATGTATACAAAGGTGTATGTCTTTTTAAAATGTTTTCATTTGTTTTTGAAAGTTGTTTTGAAAGTGTAGTGATGTGTGGTTTAGAAAATAGGCAAGTGTTTTGTTTTGCAAGTTTGATTCAAGTAACTAAGAGGTTACCTACTCCTAAATTTCTCAAAGTTTATTGCTATGTTTTAAACCCTTTTAATAAGTTTGTTCCACCATTGCATTTGGTGGACAATCTCATGTTAGGATGTGAAAGGGACGGGCGCGGGTCATCGTTTAGACCATAATTGCAATGGTGCTAAGTATCTTTGGGCATTTTCTTTAAGGGACTTGATCATTTGTTTAGGCAACATTTTGAAAGTGTTATCGAGGGACTATGATCATTTGATTTGTTTGTTTTGCCCAAAGAGACCTAACATGCAATATGGCCCAATTTTGAAAGGCAACAAGTGGAATACCCTAGGGGGTGCAAGTGTGATTTGTGTGTCCACTTTCATGCTTGTTTATCTTGAAATTAGGTCAAAACTATTTTTCGTTATTTTTCGCATACAAACCCTAATTCTAACATGGTATAATTAGAAAGCAATAAAGTACGAAAATAAATTTACTAAGCTATTACAAAACCATATATGGGAAGGGGGGTACAAATGTTCGAATGGGGATTTTGACAAGGAATTTAAACCTAAAACTATTACATCAATATTGAATTATTTACAAGGTGATTAATTTGCATAAATTAAATAAAATAGAACAAATGTGCAAGATGCCAAAAAATGGTTTTTTTGTATGTATAGAAAAAGGTATTTTTACATGTCAAAATAAAGAAAAGAAAAGTATTATTTTTTTGGAGTTTTTCATGTTTAGGGCAAAACCCTAATTCTATTAAACAAAATGTATTATTTATTCAACATATACAATATTTATTATTTGTGTACAAAAATAAAATAAAAATGAAGTATATTTGTAAAAAATGTATTTTAGTATTAAATTTTAATAAAATAAAAATATGTATATTTTTGGTATTTTATTCTAAGTATATTAATATATATGTTTATTTGTATTACTTACAAATTATTTTAAATATGCACAAAAATAATAATATTTAATTTTTGTAAAAAAAAGTATATTTCACATAAAATATTTTCAGAATATAAAATGAAATAAAATAAAAATAAAAATGTATTTACACCATTTTAACATTTTTTAAATAAAAGTATATTTATTTACTTATTTATGTTCAAATAACTAGTCTAACCAAATAAATATCTAATAAATAGGAAAATGGTACAAAAAATTATTTTTATGTTTTTTATATGATTAGAAAAAATAAATAAATCAAGCCAAAAAAGAAAAGTAAAAAAAAAACATTAAAATGAAGAAAATGGGCTTAGGGGGTTCAGAAGTAAAAAGAGTGTGTGAAAAGGAAATGCAAAAACAGGCCCAGCCCAAATAACCTTTCTTCAACCTCTGGCCAAACAATGTCAAAAAACGCGCGCCTGGTTCCCTGATTCAAACATCTTGATTCCTGGCTTTTTAATGAAAAATCATAACATAAAAAATGTTCAGCATTAAGAGACGAATCCAACCATATGCAGAACTTGTCTTAACTCTCTAAGATGAGGGAGAATTTCTTCTCCCCCAAATCCTGACCTAGATTTTCCTCCATGTTCAGACTCAAAATTCTTGCAACACACATAATATAAATAAAATCTAATTATATGGGCATGTTCAGGGCAATGATTGTGACATATTCTCTTCACAAACCTAAAGCTAACAATGCCTAATAAGAGAGATACGAATTCAAGAACTTACCTGTTCAGTTGAAGTTCTATCTGGCAATGGAGAATCTTTCAGTGCAAGGTGATGATTGGGATAGTTTCCTTGAGGTCCAGGGATGCTATTCCAAGCTTTACTTTGTCTTGAAAGCTTTTGAATCGAGCTAGAGCACTTCACCTGCAAATCAGAAAAGTGAAAATGGTAGAACCAGTTAGAGGGATTACAGGTCGTGTTTTAGGTTTTGGTTAGCTTGCATAGATGGTATGGAAGGTGTGTGAACTGGTTTGGGCAAGAAAGCTTGAGAGGAATGAGAGATGGCACTCAAACTGCAGGCCCTGCCCTGTTCTTGCAGTTTGAAGGTGATTCTGGGAATGGGAGTGTTTGAGGGATGTTAGGGTCGTGTACTAGCTCAGTTGGTATCTCTTGAATGTGTTTCACAAGTTTGCTTAAGTGTTTGTAAGCTGATATGAGAGTTGGTACCAGTTATGCAATGTTTCTTCTTTCTTAAGCAACAAAAGGCAAGTTGATGTTCTAGACTGATGCAGGCCCCCATAACATGTTGCAACCCCTTGTCTTGATCAGTGCAATGTGTCTCATAACTTGTGCCTAGAAGATTTTGACTGTACCACTTGGATTTGCAAAATGGACATAAAGTTCTACTTTTTCAAAATGGAAATAATGCTTTATCTATAAATGGATTAATCTTCTAGGCAATGCTTGAATACACAAAACATGGTCTTGGCACAAAGGTTTGGCATTAAATTTATGAGTGTCAAAGGGTTTTAGGACCTGTAATGTAGCACAAACTATGCTGACTTGAAAATGGCCTAAGTTATGAACATGTTCATGATCAATTCAAAAGTGAGTTTTTGCCATATTGTGAAATTCGATTCTCTCAAGTTATGAGTTTGTTTGAGAAGTTCTTGGACATTTGGAAAGCTTGGAATGTGTACTACAATCCATATTTGAAATGCAAATTGAAATTCCAAGTGGAAGTGTATGGAAAATGGCCTTGAAGTTAGGTAAAAAACCTTGTCAAAAGGTCAAATTTTCACTAAGTTAAGAATGGTTTAGTGCCCTTATTCAAAAATTTGTAACTTGAGATACAAGCCTCATTTGAGAAAACTTTGTGAATCAAAGTTGTATATTATGCAACAAGCTACAACTTTCATGTTTTGACTTTTGTTTGAATCCAAATGAATCTTGGTGAGAAAGTGGGGCAAAGTTGGGAAAAAATTAGGGTTTTCCATAACTTAGAAAAATTCTAAGTTATGAAAAATTCTCATTTCAAACCCTAATTTGCATTTCTTGGTTTCTTGGTGAACAAGTTTCATGATTTGGCATGTTTTGATAAAAAATGAATCTTGACTCTTGATTTTGACCAAAAAGTCAAAGTTTGACTTTTCAGTATATAGTCAAAATTGATCAATTGACTGGGAAATTCAACTATCAATCTTGTGTATTTGGGATCTTTTGAACTTGTTGAGCATGTCAAGATAATTCCATGGGGTCCTTGAGTCCATATGTAAGTTTGGTTTGCCATTGGCTAGGTCAAACAGTCAAAAATTGCCTTTGTGCAGTCAAAACCCTAAAAATGACCATTTTGCCCTTTTGATGATCTGATCAAATTTCTTGTGGAATTGTGATCCATACTTGATCAAATGGTCCATGTGAGTTTATAATGTTGATGTGGGTAAATTTTCATGAGATTTGACTGTCAATTGACCACAATTGACTTTTTCCCCAATACAGTTGATTTCTAGGTCAACTGTCCAATTGACTGGGCAAAATTTGGAATCAAGACTTGAAACTTGGTATGGATAAATTTGGGAGTCCAACATGAAGCATGAAAGTCATCTTAGGCATTTTGGGTCAAAACATCTTTGTTCAAACACAAACCCTAGTTTGGGTCCATAGTGCAAGGAGAAGTCTTGAGCAGAGGAAACCCTAACTGGATCTTGATCTTCAAGGGTTTTGTGATGAGAAAATGTTTGAGGAAATGGGAGGGAAAATTTTGGGGTACAATAGTTGCCCCTGTTCAATCTTCTTGAACCTGAAGAGTTAGATTGGCAAGTTTGCCTTTCGTGACTCGAGGGTAAAAGAAGATTGGACACTAGAGTGCCCGGAAATTTGCACTCGCATGTCGAAGTATCAGCGATGTGCTGTCGGGAATGCCATTTGGAGAGATGGTGGATAGGGAGATGGGCTTATAGATGCCATCTGGAGACGTGACAGAAATTTTTCGGGAATGGGCTTATAGATGCCATTTGGAAGTGTTGATCGCATAAGAGATTCCTTAGCGAGAACTTGTGTATTTGAGAAAGACAGATGTTTTCCTGGCTTGTTACAGGTGTTTGATCTTTAATCTCCTTATGCAGATATGCCCTGGCTAGATACAGGTATCGAATCTACAATCGGTTGCTCACAGATGTGCCCTGGCTGGATACAGGAATCGAATCCGGAAATAGTCGTCAATAGATATGCCCTGGCTGGATACAGGAATCGAATCTTCGAACTCTTCAGACGTGCCCTGGCTAGATACAGGAATCGAGTCTGGAAATGTGGTCAACAGATATGCCCTAGCTGGATACAGGAATCAAATCTGGAAAGGTTGTAGTTGAAGGTAGTTGTCTTTGGGATTGTTTTTTCCCTGAAAAGGCAAAAACATAAGTTGTATGCAATGTCATGATGTATGATACGCATGATGTCATGACGTTCAACATGAGATAATGTTGTATGAACTTGATCATGTATGTAAGCAAGATGTATGAAAATGTGAAATGTTTATGAATGTAATCTCGTCTTCGGAAAATAAATCCTTGACGACCGGCCGGGGAGTTGCTCTGTGGCCGAGATGCTTTGCTGAAGTTTTGATGAGAGGCCTGCTGAGGACTTCAATGATGGATTCCGCTGGGGATAATGATGATAAACTCCGCTGGGGAACACCAAAGATAAACTCCGCTGGGGAATACCAAAGATAGACTCCTGCCGGGGATTGAAAGAACCTTGCCGAGGGCGATCTTCCATGGCAATTAGCTGAGGATAACCCATTTATAAGCCCTTGTGAGGAATAACTCTGAATAAAGCTCGGGAGAGACGTCCGTATTCTGCAGGGAACAAGCTTCCAGAATCTACTGGGGATAAGCTTTAAGACCTACCGGGGAATGTTGTGCCTTTTCAGGATTGACGGGAAATCAACTCCGCTCGGGGAAAGTATTGCTGAATCTTGTCTTACTCTGCGGGGCATTGAGATGATTTGGTCACATTCTTCAGTCGAATCTACCTTGGTACCTTGGCGGACAAAGCAACCAGACTGCATCAGACAACTCCACATTGCCCCTGTTTCTGATGTCACCTGTAATTAATCTTTCGTTTCATATGCAAATATTTATGAATCAGCAATTTAATGTCAAATGCATATATCAAAAATGAACATTGGACGTTCTTTGCAAGACAAAACAGAAAAAGGAAAAACAATGGCAATTTGTATGGACCAGTGAATTTGTATTGATTTGAATTTTGCCTGTGAATATGCGTTTTTGTACAAGAGGCTGACATCCTAGTAAGAGGACGCCGCCAAATAACATAGAGTTTACAATTTTGAAAAGAAAACAAAACAGCTATGTGAACAATCCCACTGGGTTCCAACTCTGCTATCGCCTTTATGTCTTCAAGCGTCTCATCACTTTGCTGCTTGGTTGAAGATGAAGCTGATTGGTCGATGCCGAAATCTGAGCCAGATAGTTGATGTCGAATTCCGGATGCGAAGTGATCTAATGAGACATAGTGTTACGCTTTATCCCTAACTTTTGCCTGGACCGCCCTTTCGGGTTTTCAGTCCACCGGGATACCCATTTTTGCCCAAGCCGCCTTTTCATGTTTTCGACTTGCCGGGTGTACAATTTTTCATTTCGTCCCTTATTTTTGCCCGAACCTTTTTGGTTTGCCGGGAAGCCCTTATTTTTGCCTAGGTATGTCAACCTAGCGGGTCTTTTATTCATGCGTAGTATCTTTTCACTATGTCTGCATTGGTGGGGTGAGGAAGGTCGTCACCATCCATGGTGGTTAGGATCATGGCTCCTCCTGAGAACACATGTTTAACCACAAATGGCCCCTCGTATGTAGGGGTCCATTTACCCCGGGGATCACTTTGAGGAAGGATGATGCGTTTGATTACCAGGTCCCCAACTTGATACTCTTGTGGTCTGACTTTCTTGTTAAATGCCCTGATCATCCGTTTTTGATACGTCTGACCATGACAGATAGCGGTGAGTCTCTTTTCGTCAATCAGATTTAATTGATCAAGTCGAGTCTGGATCCAGTCATCTTCACTCAAGTCTGCATCCTTCATTATCCGGAGAGAGGGTATCTGGACTTCAATTGGCAAGACTGCCTCCATGCCATAGACCAAGGAGAAAGGAGTTGCCCCGGTTGACGTCCTTGCTGAGGTACGGTACCCATGAAGAGCGAACGGTAACATCTCGTGCCAATCTTTATAGGTCACTGTCATCTTCTGCACAATTTTCTTGATATTCTTATTAGCTGCCTCTACAGCCCCATTCATCTTCGGCCGGTAGGCAGAAGAGTTGTGGTGTTGTATCTTGAATTGTTCGCAGAGTTCAGTGATCATCTTATTATTGAGATTGGTACCATTGTCCGTAATGATTCTTTCCGGGACGCCGTATCGACAGATCAGATTATGCCGGATGAAACGTGCCACGACGCTCTTGGTTACCGTTGCGTAGGAAGCTGCCTCAACCCACTTTGTGAAGTAATCGATCGCCACTAAGATGAAGCGATGCCCATTGGATGCCGTCGGTCGGATCTCACCGATCATATCAATGCCCCACATTGCAAAAGGCCAAGGTGCCGTCAGGACGTTCAGAGGAACCGGAGGGATATGCACCTTGTCAGCATAGATCTGGCATTTATGACAAGTTCGAGAGTGTTGGTAACAATCGGCTTCCATTGTGGACCAGAAATATCCTGCCCGAAGGATCTTCTTTGCCATGGTGTGTCCACTGGAATGTGTCCCGAATGTACCTTCATGCAGTTCTATCATGATCTTCTCTGCTTCATCCTTATCCACACAACGTAGTAGAGTTGAATCATGATTCCGTTTGTAGAGAATGCCATTGCTGAGGAAGAATTTTGCCGCAAACCTTCTCATGAACTTCTTGTCATTGACAGATGCGCCTTCAGGGTATTCCTGAGCTTCCAAGTACCTCTTCACCTCATGATACCAGGGTTTTTCAGTCACTTTTTCGGCCTCAAGCTCGCAGCAGTATGCTGGTTCGTCCAACTTCCAGATAATGATCCGGGGAGCCTCATTGTCCCATTTAACTTTGAACATTGAAGACATCGTAGCTAGTGCGTCCGCTAGCTGATTCTCCTCTCTTGGGAAGTGCTCAAAAGTTATTTCTTCAAAGTGGGGAAGCAAGGTTGACACATACTCCTTGTAAGGAATAAGATTTGGGTGTTTCGTATCCCACTCGCCTTTGATCTGATTGATCACGAGAGCGGAATCTCCGAAGACACTCAGAAATTTGATCCTTAAGTCGATTGCAGCTTGTAGACCCATGATACATGCCTCATATTCTGCCATGTTGTTGGTGCAGTTGAAACACAATCGGGCGGTGAGTGGAGTATGAGTTCCTTTGGGAGATATGATTACAGCGCCGACGCCGTTACCCAAAGCATTGGAGGCTCCGTCAAAATGCATAGACCATCGGGATCCTTCCTCAGGTCCTTCATCCGGTCCAGGTACTTCACAGTCAGTTACCACCATGATGTCTTCGTCCGGAAAATCAAAGTTCAATGATTGGTAATCGTCCACAGGTTGGTGTGCCAAATGATTTGCCAGTACACTTCCTTTAATTGCTTTCTGAGTTGTATACTGGATATCGTATTCTGTCAAGATCATTTGCCATCTCGCTATTCTTCCAGACAGAGCGGGCTTTTCTAATATGTACTTGATGGGATCCATCTTTGAAATCAATAGAGTAGTGTGAGTCAGCATATACTGTCTCAGCCGGCGAGCAGCCCATACTAGAGCGCAACAAGTTTTCTCAAGCAGTGAGTAACGAGACTCACAGTCGGTAAACTTTTTGCTCAAGTAATAAATAGCGTGCTCTTTTCGGCCAGACTCGTCATGCTGTCCCAGCACACACCCCATTGAATTGTCAAGTACTGTCAAGTATAATATCAGAGGTCTTCCTTCCACTGGTGGCATAAGAATGGGTGGCTCTTGGAGATATTCCTTTATCTTTTCAAAGGCAGCCTGACATTCATCGTTCCAGCGTACTACTTGATCTTTCTTCAGTAATTTGAAGATTGGCTCACAAGTAGCAGTCAGATGTGAGATGAATCGGGCAATGTAATTCAGTCGTCCCAGGAAGCCTCTGACTTCTTTCTCTGTCCTTGGAGTCGGCATCTCTTGTATGGCTTTTACCTTGGCAGGGTCCACCTGAATACCTTTATCACTTACGATGAAACCTAGCAATTTTCCGGACCTCACCCTAAAGGTGCATTTGTTGGGATTCAACCTCAGCTTGTATAACTTTAGTCGGTCAAACAGCTTCCTCAGATGATCAAGGTGCTCCTCCTCAGTTTGAGACCTTGCAATCATGTCATCAACGTATACCTCAATCTCATGATGGATCATATCATGAAATAAAGCAACCATGGCACGTTGATAGGTTGCCCCAGCATTTTTCAACCCGAATGGCATGACCTTGTAGCAGAAGGTGCCCCACTGAGTCACAAAGGTAGTCTTTTCCATATCCTCCGGAGCCATCTTGATCTGATTATACCCTGAAAAACCATCCATGAAGGAGAACACCTTGTGTTGAGCAGTATTGTCGACAAGAACGTCGATGTGAGGTAGAGGAAAATCATCCTTGGGGCTGGCCCTTTTCAAATCCCTGTAGTCGACACACATCCTGACTTTACCGTCCTTTTTCGGTACTGGCACCACATTAGCCACCCACTGAGGGTAAGAAGTTACTGCTAGAAACCCAGCATCGAACTGCTTCATGACCTCAGCCTTGATCTTTTCGGACATCTCTGGGCGCATACGGCGGACCTTTTGCTTTACCGGAGGGCAGTCTTCCTTGGTTGGCAGGTGATGAACTACAATGTCGGCATCCAAACCAGGCATGTCTTCATAGGACCAAGCAAATATCTCCATGTAATCCTGTAGCATCTGGATCAATCGTTGCTTCACGCTGAGCTCTAGATTGGCACCAATCTTGACCTCTTTCCTATCTGTCTCCGTACCCAGGTTAATTGTTTCCACTGGCTCTTCATGTGGTTGAATAGCCCTCTCTTCCTGGAGTAACAGTCTTGCGAGTTCACCAAGCACTTCACAATCATCTTCACCTTCGTCTTCGGCCAAGTTGATCGGATTCTCGAAGTCATAACTGGCGGTAGCAGAGCTGTTACCAGTGAGATCCAGAGTGGATTGAAACCTGTATAAGTGAGTGTGTGTAAATATAGCTGTTTTGCAATATATAACACAGAAAGAAAAGAGAACAAGATTTGAAATGCAGCAAACGTCCAATGTTTTGATTGATGATATATGGAAATGTCATACAAAAAGCCCTCACAAATGGAGCTACGATGCCCCGGGTAGGACACCGAGCCAATAAAGTTTTAACATATTGTTTGTTACAAATTGGAAATCAAAAGAAATAATTACTGTGTGACAAATGTGATAGGTGTAAAATCCTTTGCCGTCCAGTTGCTTGGTCCGTTGCTGGTAGTCGGGTAGATCCAACTGTCAAACTCTGCTTCCTCTACATCCTCCTCAATAGCATTCACCCTTGGGTTGGAGATAAACACCGGAGCCTTTCTGATCTTTTCCTTGCGCACAGCCCTCTGAGCCTCTGCAGTAAAGCCCAGCCCAAACTTGTCGTTCTTTTGAGTGAAGTCAGGAAGCTGACCCCAGTTCGCACAATTGCCTTTCTCGATTACAGCCCGGGCATCCTTCAAGGATGCCATCTTCAACGGAGAGTCTTCTTCAACCACTGCTTCAGCTGATGCCAAAATTGGAGGTACTTCCTCAAAATGTTGAAAGGGGGTTTCAATAAACTCCCCGTCCATCTCGATATACCGGAATGAATTCAAGTGACTAACCATGTATTCCTCCTCACCCTGCACGGTAACAATCTTCCCTTTGACAGAGTATTTGAGCTTTTGGTGTAGAGTGGATGTTACTGCCCCAACTTTGTGAATCCAGGGTCGACCCAACAAGCAGGAGTAAGATGGACGAATATCCATTACATAGAACGTTGAGTCAAAAACTTGGGAACCCACACGAATATGGATGTCTACTTCACCGTGCACCATCCTCTTAGAACCGTCGAAGGCTCTAACAATGATGTTACTAGGTTTCAACTCCAGACCCTCACAATCCAAGCGGTCCAATGCCTTCTTGGGCAAAACATTCAGGGAAGAACCGGTATCCACTAGTACGTGTGTGAGAGTAGTACCCCTGCATTCTATGGAAACATGCAGGGCATCATTGTGATTTTTCCATTTGGCGGTAAGGTCAGCATCTGAGAACCCAAAGCCATTGTCAACTGTCAAATTAGCTACACAGTCGGTGAATTGATCCGCGGAGGTCTCTTGCGGCACATGGGCCGTTTTCAGAAATGAAATTAGGGCTTTTGCATGGGCCTCTGAGCATAGCAGCAATGATAGCATAGAGATTTTGGAGGGAGTATGCCCCAACTGTTCAACAACGTTAAAGTCACTCTTTTTGATAATTTTAAGGATTTCCTCCATTTCTTGTTGGGAGGCTTCCACAACAGTCTTTTTTGGTGCCTCCGTCCTGGCAGGCGAATCGGTAGCAACTTCTTTGCCCCGAGTATCAGAGGACTCGGCGGCAGTAGTAGACACAGGAACTTGAATTGGCACATGCACACTTGCGGGTGTGATGGTGAGAGGTTTTCGGATAACTGGCGGTGCAATGTCAGGCGAGAAGAGCCTGCCACTGCGGGTAATCTTGGCGGGACCAGTGATGTTACTGATACTGGTATTGGTGTTGAACTCCTGCTTCACTCCAAGCACATACACGTCGGCCCCATAATGCCATGGAACAGCTTTATCAGACTCATATGGGAGAGGCCCCGGGACAGTAATAGTGATGGGTGCAACAGACATAATTCGGACTGGTTTCTTCACGGGAGCTTTGGCAGGATTGTAAATTGTGACAACAAATATTTCTTCAATGGAGACAAACGGAACAACAGTTTTCTTGAACAGAATTTCCTTGCTATCCATCAGGCTTTGGATGCCTGATTTCAGTAGCGGACAACCGGTAGGTATAACAACACACAGGAGGCAACCCTTACCACAACCCGAAAATAAACCAGCTAGTAGTAAGTTCCTCTTAACAGTCAAAAGAGGGGTAGCAACATCATTCACCGAAACAGCATACAACTCTTCCTCAATGGCATTTACTCTATGCTGGGGCATATGAGCAGTTACAACATTCGATCTCTCAGGCGCTTCAAACTGAATTTCCTTTGCGTCGATAAGATCTTGCACTTTGTTTCTCAAGGCCCAGCAATCATCAGTAGTGTGCCCGGGACTATCAGAATGATAAGCACACCGAGCATTTGGGTTATACTTAGGAGACGCAGTGTTGACGACCTTAGGAGCTTCTTTGATGGTCACCAAGTTGGTTGATAACAGTTGGGGTAAAATTTGAGATAAGGTCATACTCAGCCAAGTATACTGCCTCTTGGGCCTTTCACCTCTTTGTTGATTGTACTGCTGAGGAGCAGCAGCAGGTTTTGAAATGACCAAAGCATTGACGGCTTGGTGACTTTCGGGCTTGACTTGTCTTCTAGGACCATAGACGGCACTTGCTTCTTTCTTGAAAGGCCTTTTCTCAGTACTTGTGGAGGCAGCTTTTTTTATCTTTCCTGACCTGATGCCAGCTTCAATTCTTTCTCCCGTCAGAATCAAATCCGTGAACCCAGCGGAGGAGTTACCAACCAAATGATTGAAAAATGGACCAGACAAAGTCCCTAGGAACATATCAACCAGCTCACGATCAGTCAATGGAGGCTGCACCCTGCCAGCCAAATCTCTCCATTTTTGTGCATATTCTTTGAACCCTTCACCCGTTCCTAGAGACATACCCTGAAGTTGGGTACGCGTAGGAGCGAGATCAGAATTGTATTGATATTGTCTGTAGAATGCGGTTGCCAAATCTTCCCAGTGTCGGATACTAGTTCCATCAAGTTGATAGAACCATTCAAGCTGTGACCCCGAAAGGCTATCTTGGAAGAAGTGAATCCAAAGGTTCTTATCTGCCGTGTAAGGTTGGATCTTCCTTACGTACGACCTTAGATGCAGCTTTGGACAGGAGGCCCCATCATATTTGGCAAAGGCAGGCGCCTTAAACTTGTGTGGAATTACTACCCCAGAAGATAACCCCAGATCTCCGAAATCCAGCCCCGGCACATTCTGAATCTCCATGGCGCTCAAGCGGTCTTCCAATTGCTTGTATCTGTCAGCAGCAGGTGGGTATTGTTCGTCGTTGTAGTCCGTCTCGTTGTCAGAGACTGCAGGACTAGGAGCTCCTCCCCCTTAGGGACTGTTTTTCTCAGCAGAAGAAGTAGTTGGTTCAGCTTCATTATGGAGTGTGTTCCCAAATCTGCGTCCAGTGTTGAATAACGCAGTCCTCTTTTTCTTCTTCTTCTTCAGGAGTAGAGTCTTCAACTCTTGCTGTCCTTGGGCTAGGTGTGATACGGTGGGAGAACTGACTTGAGGTTTTGCGTTTGTATTCGCAAATGTTGCGGTTAGCAAGAGTCGCCACCGACTTTTTTATTTTATCCTAAGGAAAGGTTAAAAAGCACAGCAAAAACCTTTTGAGATGTTTTCTTGGGTTCGGGGAGTAGATTATAGAAAGGGAAGGTATTAGCACCCTTTCTATCCATGGTTATCCATGGGCTCTTAGTTACTTGCTTAGATCACTTGCCTTTTGTTTTCAATTGTTTGAAATGGTGCTTGAGTGTGTGTGGGTTTGAAAAGATTTTGAAAAGAGGCCAATGTTGTGGCAACCTTTGTAATGATCCATGTGGGGATGTATACCAAGGTGTATGTCTTTTGAAAAAGGTTTTCATTTTTTTTTTTGAAAGTTTGTTTTGAAAGTGTTATGAGGTGTGGTTTTAAAATTAGGCAAGTGTTTTGTTTTGCAAGATTGGTTCAAGTAACTAAGAGGTTATCTACTCCTAAATTTCTCAAAAGACTATTGCTATGTTTTAACCCTTTTAACAAGTTTGTTCCACCATTGTATTTGGTGGACAATCTTGTGTTAGGATGTGAGAGGGACAGGCGCGGGTCATCGTTTAGACCATAATTGCAACGGCGTTAAATGTCTTTGGGCAATTTTCTTTAAGGGACTTGATCATTTGTTTTTGTTTGTTTTGAAAAGTTTTGTCGAGGGACTATGATCATTCAAATTATTTGCTTTGCCCAAAGAAGTTCAACATACAATATGGCCCATTTATTTGAAGGCAACAAGTGAAATACCCTAGGGGGTGCAAGTGTGATTTGTGTGTCCATTTTCATGCTTGTTTATCTTGAGATTAGGTCATAACTATTTTTATCGTTTTTCGCATACAAACCCTAATTTTAACATATTATCATTAGAAAGCAATAAAGTGCGAAATTTAAATTACTAAGCTATTACAAAACCAAATATGGGAAGGGGGGTACAAATGTTCAAATGGGGATATTGACAAGAATTTAAATCTAAATTATTACATCATTTTGAATATTTGCAATGTAATCAATGTACAAAAATTAAATGAGAATGCAAGATGCAAAAGAAATGTTTTGTATATGTATGAAAAAATATTATTTATGTAAAAGAGAAAAGAAAATAAAAATATATTATTTTTTGGAGTATTTTGAATTTAAGGCAAAAAACCCTAATTTTAATGAAAATGGATATTAATTGATTTAATACAAGTATTTATTTATTATTTATAAAAATAAAATAGAATGAAGTATATTATGGAAAAAGTATTTTTGTATCAAATATTAATAAAAATAAAAATTCAAGTATTTTTATATTTTTAACTTAAATATATTGATAAACATATATATATATATATATATATATATATATATATATATATATATATATATATATATATATATATATATATATATATATATATATATATATATATATATATATATATATATATATATATATATATATATATATATATATATATATATATATATATATATATATATATATATATATATATATATATATATATATATATATATATTAAATCTTAAATATGTATTATACACAAAACAAATATTTATTTAATATTTTAATAAAATAAATAAAAAGAGTATTTTTTATGTGAAATATTTTCAGAAGGTAAATAAAAATAAAAAATGTATTTACACTATTTTTCTATTTATTCTAATAATAGTATATATATATTTATGTATAAACAAAGAAATAAATCAAATAAATATGCCATAAATTCAAAAAAGGATGAAAAAAATATTTTTATAATTTTTATATCATGAGAAAAAATAAACAAAGTCAACCAAAAAAGAAAAAGTCAAAAAGAGTCAAAAATGAAGCAAATGGGCTCAGGGGGTGTGAATCAAAATAAATGGTGTGAATAGGAAAAAAATTCCAGGCCCAGCCCAGAAGACTTGTCTTCTTCAACCTCTGAACAACATCCTTCAAGTAAAACACGCGTTTTTTATCTCTGGATTCCTGGACTTTCAAGCAAAACTCATAACATGAAAAGTGTAGAGCATTAAGAGACGGTTTCAACCATATAAAGAACTTGACCTATCTCTCTAAGATGAGGGAGAATTTCTCCTCCCCCAAATCCTAACCTAGTTTTTCATCAATGTTCAGAACCAAAATTCTCTCTACTCAGGCAAAAGAAATGAAATGTAAAGATATGTACATGTTCAGGGCCATGAGTAGAACCTTGTTTCTTCACAAACTTAAGACTGAAGATACATGATGAGAGAGATACGAGTTCAAAGTTTTACCTGTGCAGTTGAACTTCTATCTGGAGAATGAGGAACTTTCAGTGCAATGTAATGATTGGAAAAGCTTCCTTGAGGTCCAGGGATGCTGTTTCAATGCTTACTTTGTCTTGAGAGCTTCTGAATCAAGCTATGGAACTTCAACTGCAAAAGGAAAAAGTGAAAATGGTGGAAACTGTTAGGGTGATTACAGGTCAGGTTTTAGGCCATGGTTAGCTTGCATATGTTGTAAGGAAGGTAGAGGAACAAGTTTGGACAAGAATGCTCGAAGGGATTGAGAGATAGCACTCAATCTGCAGGGGTTCCCCTGTTTGTGCAGTTTCAAGGTGATTAGGGCAATGGGGGTGTTTTAGATGGCAAGGGCTCGTGTGTTAGCTTGGATATGTTCTTCTGAATGTGTTTGATAACTTCTCTCTTGTGTTTCTAAGGTGAGATTCAAGTTGTCACAAGTTATGGACTTTTCTTCTATGTTAAGCAACAAAATGCCACTTGATGTTTCTAGCCTGTACAGGCCCTCCCACTATGCTGCTATCCCTTGCCTTGATCAGTGCAATTTGCTCACAAACTTGTGCCAAGAAGATCTTGATTGTACCACTTGGATTGCAAACTTGACATAAAGTTATTCTTTTCAAGAATGGAAATAGTGCTTTTTCTAGTTTAGGCTTAATTCCTTGTGTAATGACCAAAGGCTTAGAATAACAACTTGGTTCAATGGTTTTGCATTAAATTTATGAGTGTCAAAGGGTTTTAGGGCCTGAAATGTAGCACAAACTATGCTGATTTGAAAATGGTCCAAGTTATGAACATGTTCATGAACCATTCAAAAGTGGATTTTTGCCAACTTGTGAAATTCGAATCTCTCAAGTTATGAGGTTGTTTGATGAGTTCTTGGACATTTTGGAAAGCTTGGAATGTGTACTACAATCCATCTTTGAAATGAAAATTGAAATTCTAAGTGGAAGGGTATGAAAAGTGGCCTTGTAGTGGGGTAGAAAACCTTGTCAAAATAGGTTAAAATTTCACTAAGTTAAAAATGGTTTAGTGCCCTTATTCAAAAAATTGTAACTTGAGATACAAGCTTCAAATGAGAAAACTTTGTGAATCAAAGTTGTAGATTATGCAACAAGCTACAACTTTCATGTTTTGACTTTTGTTTGAATCCAAATGGATCTTGGTGAAAAGGTGGGGCAAAGTTGGGAAAAAATTAGGGTTTTTCATAACTTAGAAAAATTCTAAGTTATGAAAAATTCCATTTTCAACCCTAATTTGCATTTTGTGATTTCTTGGTGAACAAGTTTCATGATTTGGCATGCTTTGATGAAAAATGAATCTTGACTCTTGATTTTGACCAAAAAGTCAAAGTTTGACTTTTCAGTATACAGTCAAAATTGATCAATTGACTGGGAAATTCAACTGTCAATCTTGTGTACTTGGGATCTTTTGAGCTTGATGAACATGTCAAGATAATTCCATGGGGTCCTTGAGTCCATATGTGAGCTTGGTTTGCCATTGGCTAGGTCAAATAGTCAAAAATTGCCTTTGTGCAGCAAAACCCTAAAAATGACCATTTTGCCCTTTTGGTGATCTGATCAAATTTCTTGGAGAATTGTGATCCAAACTTGATCAAATGGTCCATGTGAGTTCATCATGTTGATGTGGATCAAATTTCATGAGGTTTGACTGTCAATTGGCCATAGTTGACTTTTTCCCCAATACAGCTGATTTCTAGGTCAATTGTCCAATTGACTGGGCAAAACTTGGAATCAAGACTTGAAACTTGGCATGGGTAAACTTGGGAGTCCAATATGAAGCATGAAAGTCATCTTAGGCATTTCAGGTCAAAACATCCTTGGGCAATCACAAACCCTAATTTGAGTCCACAGTGCAAGGAGAAGTCTTGAGCAGAGGAAACCCTAACTGGATCTTGATCTTCAAAGGTCTTGTGATGAGAAAATGTTGAGGAAATGGGAGGGCAAATTTTGGGGTACAACAGTTGCCCCTGTTCAATCTTCTTGAACCTGAAGAGTTAGATTGGCAAGTTTGCCTTTCGTGACTCGAGGGTAAAAGGAGATTGGACACTAGAGTGCCCGGAAATTTCCACTCGCATGCTGGAGTCTCAACAATGTGATGTCAGGAATGGACTTATAGATGCCATTTGGAGAGGTAGTAGATAGGGAGATGGGCTTATAGATGCCATCTGGAGATGTGACAGAACTTTGTCGGGAATGGGCTTATAGATGCCATTTGGACGTGTCGATCGCATAAGAGATTCCTTAGCGAGAACTTGTGTATTCGAGAAAGACGGATGTTTTCCTGGCTTGTTACAGGTGTTTGATCTTCAGTCTCCTTATGCAGATATGCCCTGGCTAGATACAGGTATCGAATCAACAATTGGTTGCTCACAGATATGCCCTGGCTGGATACAAGAATCGAATCTGGAAATAGTCGTTAATAGATGTGCCCTGGCTGGATACAGGAATCGAATCTTCGAACTCTTCAGACTTGCCCTGGCTAGATACAGGAATCGAGTCTGGAAACGTGGTCAACAGATATGCCCTGGCTGGATACAGGAATCGAATTTGGAGCTGTTGTAGTTGATAGATGTACCCTGGCTGGATACAGGAATCGAATCTTCGAACTCTTCAGACGTGCCCTGGCTAGATACAGGAATCGAGTCTGGAAACTGATCACTCTCAGATGTGCCCTGGCTAGATACAGGTATCGGATCTGGAATTGCGACAGTTGACGGTAATTGTTTTTGGGATTGTCTTTTTCCTAAAAAGGCAAAAAACGTAAGTTGTATGCAATGTCATGATGTATGATATGCATGATATCATGATGTTCAACATGAGATAGTGTTGTATGCGTTTCATCATGTATGTAAGCAAGATGCATGAAAATGTGGAATGTTTATGGATGTAATTTCGCCTTAGGAAAATAAATCCTTGACGGTCGGCCGGAGAATTGCTCTGTGGAAGAGATACTTGGCCGAAGTTTTGATGCGAGGCCTGTTGAGGACTCTAATGATGGATTCCGCTGGGGATAATGACGATAAACTCCGCTGGGGATTGAAGGAACTTTGCCGAGGGCGGTCTTCCGTGGTTTTTAGCTGAGGATAACCCAGTTATAAGTCCTTGTGAGGGAATAACTCTAAATAAAACTCGGGAGAGACGTCCGTACTCTGCAGGGGATAAGCTTCCAGAATTTACTGGGGATGAGTTTTAAGACCTGCCGGGGAATGTTGTGTCCTTTCAGGATCAACGGGGGACCAACTCTGCTTGGGGAGAGTATTGCTGAACCTGATTTACTCTGTGGGGAATTTGAGATGATCTGGCCACATTCTTCAGTTGAACCTACCTTGGTGCCTTGGCGGACAAAACAACCAGACTGCATTAGACAACTTCAATTGCCCCTGTCTCTGATGTCACCTGTAATAAATCTCTTGTTTCATATGCAAATATTTATGAATCAACAATTTAATGTCAAATGCATATATCAAAAATGAACATTGGACGTTCTTCGCAAGACAAAACAGAAAAAGGAAAACAATGGTAATTTGTATGGACAAGTGAATTTGTATTGATTTGAACTTTGCCTGTGAATAGGCGTTTTTGTACAAGAGGCTGCCATCCTAGTAAGAGGATGCCGCCAAATAACATAGAGTTTACAATTTGAAAAAGGAAACAAAAACAGCTATGTGAACAATCCCACTGGGTTCCAACTCTGCTATCGCCTTTATATCTCCGAACGTCTCATCGCTTTGTTGCCTAATTTGAAGATGAAGCTGATTGGTCGATGCCGAAATCTGAGTCAGATAGTTGATGCCGAATTCTGGATGCGAAGTGATCCAATGAGACATAGTGTTACGCTTTTATCCCTAACTTTTGCCTGGACCGCCCTTTCGGGTTTTCAGTCCACCGGGATACCCATTTTTGCCCAAGCCGCCCTTTCAGGTTTTCGACTTGCCGGGTGTACAGATTTTTATTCATTTCATCCCTTATTTTTGCCCGAACCCTTTTGGTTCGTCGGGAAGCCCTTATTTTTGCCTAGGTATGTCAACCTAGCGGGTCTTTTATTTATGCGTAGTATTTTTTCACTATGTCTGCATTGGCGGGGTGAGGAAGGTCGTCACCATCCATGGTGGTTAGGATCATGGCTCCTCCTGAGAACACACGTTTAACCACAAATGGCCCCTCGTATGTAGGGGTCCATTTGCCCCGGGGATCACTTTAAGGAAGGATGATGCGTTTGATTACCAGGTCCCCAACTTGATACTCTTGCGGTCTGACTTTCTTGTTAAATGCCCTGATCATCCGTTTCTGATACGTTTGACCATGACAGATAGCAGTGAGCCTCTTTTCGTCAATCAGATTTAATTGATCAAGTCGAGTCTGGATCCAATCATCTTCATTCAAGTCTGCATCCTTCATTATCCGGAGAGAGGGTATCTGGACTTCAATTGGCAAGACTGCCTCCATGCCATAGACCAAGGAGAAGGGAGTTGCCCCGGTTGACGTCCTTGCTGAGGTGCGGTACCCATGAAGAGCGAACGGTAACATCTCGTGCCAATCTTTATAGGTCACTGTCATCTTCTGCACAATTTTCTTGATATTTTTATTAGCCGCCTCTACAGCCCCATTCATCTTCGGCCGGTAGGGAGAAGAATTGTGGTGCTGTATCTTGAATTGTTCACAGAGTTCAGTGATCATTTTGTTATTGAGATTGGTACCATTGTCCGTAATGATTCTTTCTGGGACGCCGTACCGACAGATCAGATTATGCCGGATGAAACGTGCCACGACACTCTTGGTTACCGTGGCGTAGGAAACTGCCTCAACCCACTTCGTGAAGTAATCGATCGCCACCAAGATGAAGCGATGCCCATTGGATGCCGTCGATCGGATCTCACCGATCATATCGATGCCCCACATTGCGAAAGGCCAAGGTGCCGTCAGGACATTCAAAGGAACCGGAGGGATATGCACCTTGTCAGCATAGATCTGGCACTTATGACAAGTTCGGGAGTGTTGGTAACAATCGGCTTCTATTGTGGACCAGAAATATCCCGCCCGAAGGATTTTCTTAGCCATGGTGTGTCCACTGGAATGTGTTCCAAATGTCCCTTCATGCAGTTCTATTATGATTTTCTCTGCTTCTGCCTTATCCACACAACGTAGCAGAGTTGAATCATGATTCCATTTGTAGAGAATGCCGTTGTTGAGGAAGAATTTTGCAGCAAACCTCCTCATGAACTTCTTATCATTGATAGACGCACCTTCCGGGTATTCCTGAGCTTCCAAGTACCTCTTCACCTCGTGATACCAGGGTTTTTCAGTCACCTTCTCAGCCTCGAGCTCGCAGCAGTATGCCGGTTCATCCAACTTCCAGATTATGATTCGGGGAGCCTCATTGTCCCATTTAACTTTGAACATTGAGGACATCGTAGCTAGGGCGTCCGCTAGCTGATTCTCCTCTCTAGGGAAGTGCTCAAAAGTTATTTCTTCAAAGTGGGGAAGCAAGGTCAACACATATTCCTTGTAAGGAATAAGATTCGGGTGTTTCGTATCCCACTCGCCTTTGATCTGATTGACCACGAGAGCGGAATCTCCGAAGACACTTAGAAATTTTATCCTTAAGTCGATTGCAGCTTGTAAACCCATGATGCATGCCTCATATTCTGCCATATTGTTGGTGCAGCTGAAACATAATCGGGCGGTGAGGGGAGTATGAGTTCCTTTGGGAGATATGATTACAGCGCCGACGCCGTTACCCAAAGCATTGGAGGCTCCATCAAAATGCATAGACCATCGGGATCCTTCCTCAGGTCCTTCATCCGGTCCAGGTACTTCACAGTCAGTTACCACCATGATGTCTTCGTCCGGAAAATCAAAGTTCAATGATTGGTAATCGTCCACAGGTTGGTGTGCCAAATGATCCGCCAGTACACTTCCCTTAATTGCTTTCTGAGTTGTATACTGGATGTCATATTCTGTCAAGATCATTTGCCATCTCGCTATTCTTCCAGACAAAGCAGGCTTTTCAAATATGTACTTGATGGGATCCATCTTTGAAATCAATAAAGTAGTGTGAGTCAGCATATACTGTCTCAGCCGGCGAGCAGCCCATACAAGAGCGCAACAAGTTTTCTCAAGCAGTGAGTAACGAGACTCACAGTCGGTAAACTTTTTGCTCAAGTAATAAATAGCGTGCTCTTTTCGGCCAGACTCGTCATGCTGCCCCAGCACACACCCCATTGAATTATCAAGCACTGTCAAGTATAGTATCAGAGGTCTTCCTTCCACCGGTGGCATAAGAATGGGTGGCTCTTGGAGATATTCCTTTATCTTTTCAAAGGCGGCCTGACATTCATCATTCCAGCGTACTACTTGATCTTTCTTCAGTAATTTGAAGATTGGTTCACAAGTAGCAGTCAGATGTGAGATGAATCGGGCAATGTAATTCAGTCGTCCTAGGAAACCTCTGACTTCTTTCTCTGTTTTTGGAGTCGGCATCTCTTGTATGGCTTTTACCTTGGCAGGGTCCACCTGAATACCCTTATCACATACAATGAAACCTAGCAATTTTCCGGATCTTACCCCAAAGGTGCATTTGTTGGGATTCAACCTCAACTTGTATAACTTGAGTCGGTCAAACAACTTCCTCAGATGGTCAAGGTGCTCCTCCTCAGTTTGAGACCTTGCAATCATGTCATCAACGTATACCTCAATCTCATGATGGATCATATCATGAAATAAAGCAACCATGGCACGTTGATAGGTTGCCCCAGCATTTTTCAATCCGAATGGCATGACCTTATAACAGAAGGTGCCCCACTGAGTCACAAATGTAGTCTTCTCCATATCCTCTGGAGCCATCTTGATCTGATTATACCCCGAAAAACCATCCATGAAGGAGAACACCTTGTGTTGAGCTGTATTGTCAACAAGGACGTCAATGTGAGGTAGGGGGAAGTCATCCTTGGGGCTGGCCCTGTTCAGATCCCTGTAGTCAACACACATTCTGACTTTACCGTCCTTCTTCGGCACGGGCACTACATTGGCAACCCACTGAGGGTAAGAAGTTACTGCAAGGAACCAGGCATCAAACTGCTTCATAACCTCGGCCTTGATCTTTTCAGACATCTCTGGACGCATCCGTCGGACTTTTTGCTTTACCGGAGGGAAATCTTCCTTGGTTGGCAGATGGTGAACTACAATGTCGGCATCCAAACCAGGCATATCTTCATAGGACCAAGCAAAAATCTCCATGTAGTCTTGTAGCATCTGGGTCAATCGTTGCTTCATGCTGAGCTCTAGATTGGCACCAATCTTGACCTCTTTCCTATCTGTCTCAGTACCCAGGTTAATTGTCTCCACAGGCTCTTCGTGTGGTTGAATAGCTCTCTCTTCCTGGAGTAGCAGTCTTGCGAGTTCACCAGGCACTTCGCAATCATCTTCACCTTCGTCTTCGGCCAAGTTGATCGGATTTTCGAAGTCATAACTGGCGGTAGCAGAGCTGTTACCAGTGAGATCCAGAGTGGATTGAAACCTGTATAAGTGAGTGTGTGTAAATATAGCTGTTTTGCAATATATATAACACAGAAAGGAAAAGAGCACAAGATTTGAAATGCAACAAACGTCCAATGTTTTGATTGATGATATATGAAAATGTCATACAAAAAGCCCTCACAAATGGAGCTACGATGCCCCGGGTAGGACACCGAGCCAACAAAGTTTTAACATATTGATTGTTACAAATTGGAAATCAAAAGAAATTAATTACTGCGTGACAAATGTGATAGGGATAAAATCCTTTGTCGTCCAGTTGCTTGGTCCGTTGCTGGTAGTCGGGTAGATCCAACTGTCAAACTCTGCTTCCTCCACATCCTCCTCGATAGCATTCACCCTTGAGCTGGAGATAAACACCGGAGCCTTTCTGATCTTCTCCTTGCGCACAGCCCTCTGAGCCTCTGCAGTAAAGCCCAGCCCAAACTTGTCGTTCTTCTGAGTGAAGTCAGGAACCTGACCCCAGTTTGCACAATTGCCCTTCTGAACCACAGCCCGGGCATCCCTTAGGGAAGCCATCTTCAAGGAAACATTCTCTTCAACTGTTGTCTCTGCAGCTGCTGAAATTGGATGTACCTCCTCGAAATGCTGAAAGGGGGTTTCAATAAACTCCCCGTCCATCTCAATGTATCTGAAGGAATTCAAATGGCTCACCATATACTCCTCTTCTCCTTGCACAGTGACAATCTTCCCCCTGACGGGATACTTCAGCTTCTGGTGCAAGGTGGAGGTCACTGCCCCAGCTTTATGGATCCAAGGTCGACCCAATAGACAAGAGTACGATGGACGTATATCCATCACATAAAAAGTAGAGTCAAACACTTGAGAGCCTACACGAATAGGGATGTTAACCTCTCCATGTACCATCCTTTTTGAACCGTCAAAGGCCCTGACGATGATATTGCTGGGCTTCAATTCCAGGCCTTCATAATCCAGACGATCTAAAGCCTTTTTTGGTAGGACATTCAAAGAAGAACCAGTATCCACCAATACATGCGCCAGGGTAGTGCCCCTGCATTCGATAGAGACATGCAGGGAATCATTATGGTCTCTTCCCTTCGCAGTCAGGTCAGCATCTGAGAAACCCAAGCCATTGTCTGCTGTCAGATTCACTATGCAATCAGTGAACTGGACTGCAGACGTTTCCTGCGGCACATGGGCCGTCTTGAGAAATGAGATCAAGGCCTTAGCATAGGCCTCGGAGCATAGCAATAAGGAGAGCAGGGAGATCTTGGAGGGCGTATGCCCCAGCTGCTCGACAACATTGAAATCACTTTTCTTTATTATTTTCAGAATCTCCTCCATTTCTTGTCGGGAGGCCTCAGCATTTATAGGTACCGGTGCCTCCATCCGGGCAGGCTCTTCTTCAATCCCTTTGCCCCGAGCATTTGATGACTCGGCAGCAGGGGAAACAACTTGATCAGCAACAGGAACAGGTAAACTTGTAGGTTTTATAAGGAGGGGTTTTCGAATAGCGGGCGGTGCAATGTCAGGCGAGAAGAGCCTGCCACTGCGGGTGACCTTGGCTGGACCAGTGATATCGCAGATACTGGCGCCAGTGTCGAATTCTTGCTTGATTCCATTTACATACACGTCTGCCCCATAATGCCAGGGGACAGCTTTATCAGACATGTAGGGGAGAGGCCCCGGGACAGTAATAATCACAGGTGCAACAGTCATGATTTGAACAGGCTTCTTCGGGGGAGCCTTGATTGGATTTTTGAAGATGGTAACCACATAAATTTCTTTTATCGGAACCAACTGAACAGCAGACTTCTTAAACAGAATCTCCTTGCTATCCATTAGGCTTTGGATGCCTAACCTCAGCAAGGGACAACCGGACAGGGAAACAGCACAGAACAGGCAACCTTCACCGCAACCTGGAAATAAACCGGCCCGCAGTAGGTTCTTCTTAACGGTCTTCAGAGGTGTAACAACTTCATCTACCGAAACAGCGTACATTTCTTCCTCAACGGCATTTACTCTATGCTGGGGCATAGGAGCAGTTACGACATTTGGTCTCTCTGGTGCTTCAAACTGAATTTCCTTTGCGTCGATCAGATCTTGCACTTTGTTTCTCAAGGCCCAGCAATCATCAGTAGTGTGCCCGGGACTATCAGAATGATAAGCACACCGGGCATTTGGGTTATACTTAGGTGACGCAGTGTTGACGACCTTAGGAGCTTCTTTGAGGGTAACCAGGTTGGTGGACAACAGTTGGGGTAAAATTTGAGATAAGGTCATACTCAGTCGGGTATACTGCCTCTTGGGCCTTTCGCTTCTTTGTTGATTGTACTGCTGAGGAGCAGCAACAGGTTTGGAGATGACCAAAGCATTGACGGCTTGGCGACTTTCGGGCTTGACTTGTCTTCTAGGACCATAGACGGCACTTGCTTCTTTCTTAAACGGCCTCTTCTCAGCACTGGTGGAGGCAGCCTTTTGTATTTTTCCTGACCTGATGCCAGCTTCAATTCTTTCTCCCGTCAATATCAAATCTGTAAACCCAGTGGAGGAGTTACCAACCAAATGATTGAAAAATGGACCAGACAACGTCCCTAGAAACATATCAACCAGCTCTCTATCAGTTAACGGAGGCTGCACCCTGCCAGCCAAATCTCTCCATTTTTTAGCGTACTCTTTGAACCCTTCACCCGTTCCTAGAGACATACCCTGAAGTTGGGTACGCGTAGGAGCGAGATCAGAATTGTATTGGTATTGTCTGTAAAATGCGATTGCCAAATCTTCCCAGTGTCGGATGCTAGCTCCATCTAATTGGTAGAACCATTCAAGCTGTGACCCTGAGAGGCTATCTTGGAAGAAGTGAATCCAAAGGTTCTTATCCTCCGTGTAAGGTTGGATCTTCCTTACGTACGACCTTAGATGCAGCTTTGGGCAGGAGACCCCATCATACTTGGCGAAGGCAGGTGCCTTAAACTTGTGTGGAATTACTACCCCAGAAGATAACCCCAAATCTCCGAAATCTAGCCCCGGCACGTTCTGAATTTCCATGGCGCTCAAGCGGTCCTCCAATTGCTTGTATCTGTCAGCAGCAGGTGGGTATTGTTCGTCGTTATAGTCCGTCTCGTTGTCGGAGACTGCGGGACTTGGAGCTCCTCCCCCTTGGGGACTGTTTTTCTCAGCAGAAGAAGTGGTTGGATCAGCTTCATTATGGAGTGTGTTCCCAAATCTGCGTCCGGTGTTGAACAATGCAGTCCTCTTTTTCTTCTTCTTCTTCAGGAGTAGAGTCTTCAACTCTTGCTGACCTTGGGCTAGGCTTAGGACCATCTCTTGAAACTGTGCACTTTGGGCCTGAAGGGCCTTGATTGCTTGCTCACTGGAGGAGTCTGGATTCATGATGACTGTGCAAAATAAACAGCGAAGGAGATTAAGCAACCTGTGAAATAGGGTACCTGCTATGCATATGGTGCAATGGAATGCGTATGTTTTATGTTTTCAAAGACAAACAAGATTCAACTTTGTAGACAAAAGGGAAACACACTTCATTAGATTAAAATTTTCAATTGTTCAACAACTTGCCCTTAGGCATTACAGGAATGAAAAATACTGGAAAGGAAAATAAACTACAAAAGGAAACAATCAAAGCTCATCAATGCTCCCATGGCCTCCTCTTTTCAGTGCTGATGTAATTGTTCAGGACCCGTTCTTCTTCCAATTGCTTAGTCAGCCTCTGAATCTTCCGTTCCTGCTCGTTGAACTTCTCTCGATAGAAATCCCGTTCTTCTTTTAGCTGCGACCAAGATCTCTTCATGGTGTCAAAATCAGTAGGTATCTGAGGAGGGAGGACAGTTGGAGGAACCCCATCTTCATCAGGAGATTCCAGAATGAGAGGTCTAACAGCTTCGTAGGGCATACCTAACTTCTGAGCACGGATGCGGACCCATTTGCAATAGGGCTTCAATGGCAGGGAAGTCTTTGGTCCCAACTCATGTGGGTCAGCTTTGTGGATTCTGTCCCAAGCTCTAATGAATCCCTGGCGTAGTTTGTCACTGTCTGCCTGAAACTCAAAATGGAAGTGAGGAACCAGCATTTCATGAGGCCCATCTCCTCTGGCTCTTCCAAACTGACGGAGAGCTAAACACGGATTGTAAGAGATTCCTCCTTGGATACCAATCAACGGAACATTAGGGTATTCTCTGCAACGGTCAATAACAGCTACCTCATCCAAACCTCTGAGAGTCCAGGTGATGTCATTATCAGTGAGAGACATTAACCTCCGAGCCCAACCTTTTCCTTCTTCATTCTTCAGCACGAACTTAGGAAGGTGCGAAATAAACCACCTTGCTAGCAAAGGAGCACAACACCACAGAGTTCCCCGTTTTCGAGCAGTACGAGCATAGAGTTGTTGTAGAATATCACCCAAAAGAGTGGGTACCAGATTCCGAGACATGAAGATCCTTATGACATGGATACTGATAAAGGTGTCAGGGTTGGGAAACAATACCAGACCATAGATCAAAAGAGCCAGAATATCCTCGTATGCCTTGAAGTCCAAGTCATTCCAGAAATCATTAGCCTTGCCAACCAGAAATTTGACTAAAAAGCCCTTGATCCCATTTCTAGTTTCCCAGTTGGACAATACCTCTTCTTTGGTCAAGGGGATAATTGCAGCAATCTCTTCAGGCCTAGGAGTCTTTTCCAAACCAGTGAATGGAGTTTGTTCTAAGACAGGAATCCCAAGCAAATAAGAAAATTCTTCCAGGGTAGGAACCAGCTGGAAGTCTTGAAAGGTGAAGCAATGATACAGAGGGTCATAAAATTGGGTCAGAACACTTATCAGTTGTTGGTCCCATTTTGCAGTGATCAAGCCAAGGAGAGAACCATGTCTGTTGATGAAGGAAGAAGTGTTTGGAATCCTTCCAACCAAATCCTTGAGTAAGACTGGTGGTTGAACAAAGTTGAGCCGGACAGTATTTCTACGCACGGGCATCATGATGTCCTACAAAACAGAGCAAAGATGAAACCTTTTTGTCTTTGAAATGGGTTAGCCTTTTATACAGGATGCATGCAATGGTATGATGGCATGATGCTATGATGAAACACACCGCAAGTATTCACATAGGCAAATAAGGCACACAAGTCACACAAGACACCCTTAGGTTTCAGGCCAGCATGAGTTTCAGGTATTACCCTCTTTTGGTTTTGTTGGTTAAAACCTGTCCTATCAAAAGTAACCGGGTTCTAGAGGATCTCAAATCATTGGCTACCCTCAATCGGTCATAACTCCAGCATCGCAATCTTTTCTCGCGGCCAGAACCATCTCGAGAGTTTAGCCTCAATGAGTGTAGCATACTGCTACTGTCCTAATAGCCAAGTTGGTCAATTTAGGGTTCTAAGGTTGGTTGGTGTTTAATGACCCCTTAGAAGACCTATATTCTCCCCGTTGCAACACAAGGGATATAGGTACAGACTAAGATGCCACACCAACGTAGCCACTGTTTCACCCATGTCGGTCTACGCCGGACAGGTCCCTCACAGATTATGCTACCTAAAAGGGTGTTTCCCAGATCCGGGTTAGGATCTATGAACTCCGATGCAAAGCCCACAAATATAAAAGCAAACAAAGCAAACAATTGAAAACAAAAGTGATCTAAGCCCTAAGGTTACTCCACTTTTAAAAGTCAATCCCCAGCAGAGTCGCCAGTTCTGTGATACGGTGGGAGAACTGACTTGAGGTTTTGCGTTTGTATTCGCAAATGTTGCGGTTAGCAAGAGTCGCCACCGACTTTTTATTTTATCCTAAGGAAAGGTTAAAAAGCACAGCAAAAACCTTTTGAGATGTTTTCTTGGGTTCAGGGAGTAGATTATAGAAAGGGAAGGTATTAGCACCCTTTCTATCCATGGTTATCCATGGGCTCTTAGTTACTTGCTTAGATCACTTGCCTTTTGTTTTCAATTGTTTGAAATGGTGCTTGAGTGTGTGTGGCTTTGAAAAGATTTTGAAAAGAGGCCAATGTTGTGGCAACCTTTGTAATGATCCATGTGGGGATGTATACCAAGGTGTATGTCTTTTGAAAAAGGTTTTCATTTGTTTTTTTGAAAGTTTGTTTTGAAAGTGTTATGAGGTGTGGTTTTAAAATTAGGCAAGTGTTTTGTTTTGCAAGATTGGTTCAAGTAACTAAGAGGTTATCTACTCCTAAATTTCTCAAAAGACTATTGCTATGTTTTAACCCTTTTAACAAGTTTGTTCCACCATTGTATTTGGTGGACAATCTTGTGTTAGGATGTGAGAGGGACAGGAGCGGGTCATCGTTTAGACCATAATTGCAACGGCGTTAAATGTCTTTGGGCAATTTTCTTTAAGGGACTTGATCATTTGTTTTTGTTTGTTTTGAAAAGTTTTGTCGAGGGACTATGATCATTCAAATTATTTGCTTTGCCCAAAGAAGTTCAACATACAATATGGCCCATTTATTTGAAGGCAACAAGTGAAATACCCTAGGGGGTGCAAGTGTGATTTGTGTGTCCATTTTCATGCTTGTTTATCTTGAGATTAGGTCATAACTATTTTTATCGTTTTTCGCATACAAACCCTAATTCTAACATATTATCATTAGAAAGCAATAAAGTGCGAAATTTAAATTACTAAGCTATTACAAAACCAAATATGGGAAGGGGGGTACAAATGTTCAAATGGGGATATTGACAAGAATTTAAATCTAAATTATTACATCATTTTGAATATTTGCAATGTAATCAATGTACAAAAATTAAATGAGAATGCAAGATGCAAAAGAAATGTTTTGTATATGTATGAAAAAATATTATTTATGTAAAAGAGAAAAGAAAATAAAAATATATTCTTTTTTGGAGTATTTTGAATTTAAGGCAAAAAACCCTAATTTTAATGAAAATGGATATTAATTGATTTAATACAAGTATTTATTTATTATTTATAAAAATAAAATAAAATGAAGTATATTATGGAAAAAGTATTTTTGTATCAAATATTAATAAAAATAAAAATTCAAGTATTTTTGTATTTTTAACTTAAATATATTGATAAACATATATATATATATATATATATATATATATATATATATATATATATATATATATATATATATATATATATATATATATATATATATATATATATATATATATATATATATATATATATATATATATATATATATATATATATATATTAAATCTTAAATATGTATTATACACAAAACAAATATTTATTTAATATTTTAATAAAATAAATAAAAAGAGTATTTTTTATGTGAAATATTTTCAGAAGGTAAATAAAAATAAAAAATGTATTTACACTATTTTTCTATTTATTCTAATAATAGTATATATATATTTATGTATAAACAAAGAAATAAATCAAATAAATATGCCATAAATTCAAAAAAGGATGAAAAAAATATTTTTATAATTTTTATATCATGAGAAAAAATAAACAAAGTCAACCAAAAAAGAAAAAGTCAAAAAGAGTCAAAAATGAAGCAAATGGGCTCAGGGGGTGTGAATCAAAATAAATGGTGTGAATAGGAAAAAAATTCCAGGCCCAGCCCAGAAGACTTGTCTTCTTCAACCTCTGAACAACATCCTTCAAGTAAAACACGCGTTTTTTATCTCTGGATTCCCGGACTTTCAAGCAAAACTCATAACATGAAAAGTGTAGAGCATTAAGAGACGGTTTCAACCATATAAAGAACTTGACCTATCTCTCTAAGATGAGGGAGAATTTCTCCTCCCCCAAATCCTAACCTAGTTTTTCATCAATGTTCAGAACCAAAATTCTCTCTACTCAGGCAAAAGAAATGAAATGTAAAGATATGTACATGTTCAGGGCCATGAGTAGAACCTTGTTTCTTTACAAACTTAAGACTGAAGATACATGATGAGAGAGATACGAGTTCAAATTTTTACCTGTGCAGTTGAACTTCTATCTGGAGAATGAGGAACTTTCAGTGCAATGTAATGATTGGAAAAGCTTCCTTGAGGTCCAGGGATGCTGTTTCAATGCTTACTTTGTCTTGAGAGCTTCTGAATCAAGCTATGGAACTTCAACTGCAAAAGGAAAAAGTGAAAATGGTGGAAACTGTTAGGGTGATTACAGGTCAGGTTTTAGGCCATGGTTAGCTTGCATATGTTGTAAGGAAGGTAGAGGAACAAGTTTGGACAAGAATGCTCGAAGGGATTGAGAGATAGCACTCAATCTACAGGGGTACCCCTGTTTGTGCAGTTTCAAGGTGATTAGGGCAATGGGGGTGTTTTAGATGGCAAGGGCTCGTGTGTTAGCTTGGATATGTTCTTCTGAATGTGTTTGATAACTTCTCTCTTGTGTTTCTAAGCTGAGATTCAAGTTGTCACAAGTTATGGACTTTTCTTCTATGTTAAGCAACAAAATGCCACTTGATGTTTCTAGCCTGTACAGGCCCTCCCACTATGCTGCTATCCCTTGCCTTGATCAGTGCAATTTGCTCACAAACTTGTGCCAAGAAGATCTTGATTGTACCACTTGGATTGCAAACTTGACATAAAGTTCTTCTTTTCAAGAATGGAAATAGTGCTTTTTCTAGTTTAGGCTTAATTCCTTGTGTAATGACCAAAGGCTTAGAATAACAACTTGGTTCAATGGTTTTGCATTAAATTTATGAGTGTCAAATGGTTTTAGGGCCTGAAATGTAGCACAAACTATGCTGATTTGAAAATGGTCCAAGTTATGAACATGTTCATGAACCATTCAAAAGTGGATTTTTGCCAACTTGTGAAATTCGAATCTCTCAAGTTATGAGGTTGTTTGATGAGTTCTTGGACATTTTGGAAAGCTTGGAATGTGTACTACAATCCATCTTTGAAATGCAAATTGAAATTCTAAGTGGAAGGGTATGAAAAGTGGCCTTGAAGTGGGGTAGAAAACCTTGTCAAAATAGGTTAAAATTTCACTAAGTTAAAAATGGTTTAGTGCCCTTATTCAAAAAATTGTAACTTGAGATACAAGCTTCAAATGAGAAAACTTTGTGAATCAAAGTTGTAGATTATGCAACAAGCTACAACTTTCATGTTTTGACTTTTGTTTGAATCCAAATGGATCTTGGTGAAAAGGTGGGGCAAAGTTGGGAAAAAATTAGGGTTTTTCATAACTTAGAAAAATTCTAAGTTATGAAAAATTCCATTTTCAACCCTAATTTGCATTTTGTGATTTCTTGGTGAACAAGTTTCATGATTTGGCATGCTTTGATGAAAAATGAATCTTGACTCTTGATTTTGACCAAAAAGTCAAAGTTTGACTTTTCAGTATACAGTCAAAATTGATCAATTGACTGGGAAATTCAACTGTCAATCTTGTGTACTTGGGATCTTTTGAGCTTGATGAACATGTCAAGATAATTCCATGGGGTCCTTGAGTCCATATGTGAGCTTGGTTTGCCATTGTCTAGGTCAAATAGTCAAAAATTGCCTTTGTGCAGTCAAAACCCTAAAAATGACCATTTTGCCCTTTTGGTGATCTGATCAAATTTCTTGGAGAATTGTGATCCAAACTTGATCAAATGGTCCATGTGAGTTCATAATGTTGATGTGGATCAAATTTCATGAGGTTTGACTGTCAATTGGCCACAATTGACTTTTTCCCCAATATAGCTGATTTCTAGGTCAACTGTCCAATTGACTGGGCAAAACTTGGAATCAAGACTTGAAACTTGGCATGGGTAAACTTGGGAGTCCAATATGAAGCATGAAAGTCATCTTAGGCATTTCAGGTCAAAACATCCTTGGGCAATCAATAACCCTAATTTGAGTCCACAATGCAAGGAGAAGTCTTGAGCAGAGGAAACCTTAACTGGATCTTGATCTTCAAAGGTCTTGTGATGAGAAAATGTTGAGGAAATGGGAGGGCAAATTTTGGGGTACAACACTAGGCTTAGGACCATCTCTTGAAACTGGGCACTTTGGGCCTGAAGGGCCTTGATTGCTTGCTCACTGGATGAGTCCGGATTCATGATGACTGTTCAAATAAACAACGAAGGAGATTAAGCAACCTGTGAAATAGGGTACCTGCTATGCATATGGTGCAATGAAATGCGTATGTTTTATGTTTTCAAAGACAAACAAGATTCAACTTTGTAGACAAAAAGGGAAACACACTTCATTAGATTAAAATTTTCAATTGTTCAACAACTTGCCCTTAGGCATTACAGGAATGAAAAATACTGGAAAGGAAATGAAAGCTATAAAAGGAAATATCCAAAGCCCATCAGTGCTCCCATGGCCTCCTTTTCTCAGTGCTGATGTAGTTATTCAGAACCCGCTCTTCCTCCAATTGCTTAGTCAGCCTCTGGATCTTCCGTTCCTGCTCGTTGAACTTTTCCCGATAGAAATCCCGCTCTTCCTTTAGCTGCGCCCAAGATCTCTTCATTGTGTCAAAATCAGTGGGTATCTGAGGAGGGAGGACAGTTGGAGGAACCCCATCTTCATCAGGAGATTCAAAAATGAGAGGTCTAACAGCTTCGTACGGCATACCTAACCTCTGAGCACGGATGCGGACCCATTTGCAATAGGGTTCCATTGGTAGAGAAGTCTTTGGCCCCAACTCAAGTGGGTCAGCTTTGTGAATTCTGTCCCAAGCTTTAATGAATCCATGGCGTAGTTTGTCACTGTCTGTCTGGAACTCAAAATGGAAGTGAGGAACCAACATTTCATGAGGCCCATCTCCCCTGGCTCTTCCAAACTGATGGAGAGCTAAGCATGGATTATAAGAGATTCCTCCTTGGATACCAATCAACGGAACATTAGGGTATTCTCCGCAACGGTCAATAACAGCTACCTCATCCAAACCTCTGAGAGTCCAGGTGATGTCATTATCTGTGAGAGACATTAACCTCCGAGCCCAACCTTTTCCTTCTTCATTCTTCAGCACAAACTTAGGAAGGTGCGAAATAAACCACCTCACTAGTAAAGGAGCACAACACCACGGAGTTCCCCGTTTTCGAGCAGTACGAGCATAGAGTTGTTGCAGGATATCACCCAAAAGAGTGGGTACAGGATTCCGAGACATGAAGATCCTTATGACATGGATACTGATAAAGGTGTCAGGATTGGGAAACAATACCAGACCATAGATCAAAAGAGCCAGAATATCCTCGTACGCCTTGAAGTCCAAATCATTCCAGAAATCATTAGCCTTGCCAACCAGAAATTTGACCAAAAATCCATTAACTCCACTTCTAGTTTCCCAGTTAGCCAATACCTCTTCTTTGGTCCAGGGGAGGACTGCAGCAACCTCTTCAGGCCTAGGAGTCTTTTCCAAACCAGTGAATGGAGTTTGTTCCAAGACAGGGATCCCAAGCAGGTAAGAGAATTCTTCCAGGGTAGGAACCAGCTGGAAGTCTTGAAAGGTGAAACAATGATATAGAGGGTCATAAAATTGGGTCAGAACACTTATCAGTTGTTGGTCCCACTTTGCAGTGATCAAGCCAAGGAGAGAACCATGTCTGTTGATGAAGGAAGAAGTGTTTGGAATCCTACCAACCAAATCCTTGAGCAAAATTGGTGGTTGAACAAAGTTGAGCCGGATAGTATTCCTACGCACGGGCATCATGATGTCCTACAAAACAGAGTAAAGATGAAACTTTTTTGTCTTTGAAATGGGTTAGTCCTTTATACAGGATGCATGCAATGGTATGATGGCATGATGCTATGATGAAGCACACCACAAGTATTCACACAGGCAAACATGATAAGGCACACAAGTCACACAAGACACCCTTAGGTTTCAGGCCAGCATGAATTTTAGGTATTACCCTCTTTTGGTTTCGTTGGTTAAAACCTGTCCTATCAAAAGTAACCGGGTTCTAGAGGATCTCAAATCATTGACTATCCTCAATCGGTCATAAATCCAGCATCGCAATATTTTCTTGCGACCAGAACCATCGCGAGAGTTTAGTCTCAATGAGTGTAGCATACTGCTACTGTCCTAATAGCCAAGTTTGGTCAATTTAGGGTTCTAAGGTTGGTTGGTGTTTAATGAATCCTTAGAAGACCTATATTCTCCTCATTGCAACACAAGGGATATAGGTACAGACCAAGGTGCCACACCAACGTAGCCACTGCTTCACCCATGTCGGTCTACGCCGAACAAGTCCCTCACAGATTATGCTACCTAAAAAGGGTATTTCCCAGATCCGGGTTAGGATCTATGAAACTCCGATGCAAAGCCCACAAATATAAAAGCAAACAAAGAAAACAATTGAAAACAAAGGTGATCTAAGCCCTAAGGTTACTCCACTTTTAAGTTCCTCCCCAGCAGAGTCGCCAGTTCTGTGATACGGTCGGAGAACTGACTATGGTTTTGCGTTTGTTTTCGCAAATGTTTCGGTTGAGCAAGAGTCGCCACCGACTTTTTATTTTATCCTAAGGAAAGGTTAAAAAGCACAGCAAAAACCTTTGAGATGTTTTCTTGGGTTCGGGGAGTAGATTATAGAAATGGAAGGTATTAGCACCCTTTCTATCCATGGTTATCCATGGGCTCTTAGTTACTTGCTTAGATCACTTGCCTTTTATTTTCAATTGTTTGAAATGGTGCTTGTGTGTGTGGGTTTGAAAATGTTTTGAAAAGAAGCCAATGTGGTGGCAACCTTTGTAATGATCCATGTGGGGATGTATACAAAGGTGTATGTCTTTTGAAAAGGTTTTCATTTGTTTTTGAAAGTTGTTTTGAAAGTGTAGTGATGTGTGGTTTAGAAAATAGGCAAGTGTTTTGTTTTGCAAGTTTGATTCTAGTAACTAAGAGGTTACCTACTCCTAAATTTCTCAAAGTTTATTGCTATGTTTTAAACCCTTTTAATAAGTTTGTTTCACCATTGACTTTGGTGGACAATCTCATGTTAGGATGTGAAAGGGACGGGCGCGGGTCATCGTTTAGACCATAATTGCAATGGTGCCAAGTATCTTTGGGCATTTTCTTTAAGGGACTTGATCATTTGTTTAGGCAACATTTTGAAAGTGTTATCGAGGGACTATGATCATTTGATTTGTTTGTTTTGCCCAAAGAGACCTAACATGCAATATGGCTCAATTTTGAAAGGCAACAAGTGGAATACCCTAGGGGGTGCAAGTGTGATTTGTGTGTCCACTTTCATGCTTGTTTATCTTGAAATTAGGTCAAAACTATTTTTCGTTATTTTTCGCATACAAACCCTAATTCTAACATGGTATAATTAGAAAGCAATAAAGTGCGAAAATAAATTTACTAAGCTATTACAAAACCATATATGGGAAGGGGGTACAAATGTTCGAATGGGGATTTTGACAAGGAATTTAAACCTAAAACTATTACATCAATATTGAATTATTTACAAGGTGATTAATTTGCATAAATTAAATAAAATAGAACAAATGTGCAAGATGCCAAAAAATGGTTTTTTTGTATGTATGGAAAAAGGTATTTTTACATGTCAAAATAAAGAAAAGGAAAGTATTATTTTTTTGGAGTTTTTCATGTTTAGGGCAAAACCATAATTCTATTAAACAAAATGTATTATTTATTCAACATATACAATATTTATTATTTGTGTACAAAAATAAAATAAAAATGAAGTATATTTGTAAAAAATGTATTTTAGTATTAGATTTTAATAAAATAAAAATATGTATATTTTTGGTATTTTATTCTAAGTATATTAATATATATATATGTTTATTTGTATTACTTACAAATTATTTTAAATATGCACAAAAATAATAATATTTAATTTTTGTAAAAAAAAGTATATTTCACATAAAATATTTTCAGAATATAAAATGAAATAAAATAAAAATAAAAATGTATTTACACCATTTTAACATTTTTTAAATAAAAGTATATTTATTTACTTATTTATGTTCAAATAACTAGTCTAACCAAATAAATATCTAATAAATAGGAAAATGGTACAAAAAATTATTTTTATGTTTTTTATATGATTAGAAAAAATAAATAAATCAAGCCAAAAAAGAAAAGTAAAAAAAAACATTAAAATGAAGAAAATGGGCTTAGGGGGTTCAGAAGTAAAAAGAGTGTGTGAAAAGGAAATGCAAAAATAGGCCCAACCCAAATAACCTTTCTTCAACCTCTGGCCAAACAATGTCAAAAAACACGCGCCTGGTTCCCTGATTCAAACATCTTGATTCCTGGCTTTTTAATGAAAACTCATAACATCAAAAATGTTCAGCATTAAGAGACGAATCCAACCATATGTAGAACTTGTCTTAACTCTCTAAGATGAGGGAGAATTTCTTCTCCCCCAAATCCTGACCTAGATTTTCCTCCATGTTCAGACTCAAAATTCTTGCAACACACATAATATAAATAAAATCTAATTATATGGGCATGTTCAGGGCAATGATTGTGACATATTCTCTTCACAAACCTAAAGCTAACAATGCCTAATAAGAGAGATACGAATTCAAGAACTTACCTATTCAGTTGAAGTTCTATCTGGCAATGGAGAAGCTTTCAGTGCAAGGTGATGATTGGGATAGTTTCCTTGAGGTCCAGGGATGCTATTCCAAGCTTTACTTTGTCTTGAAAGCTTTTGAATCGAGCTAGAGCACTTCACCTGCAAATCAGAAAAGTGAAAATGGTAGAACCAGTTAGAGGGATTACAGGTCGTGTTTTAGGTTTTGGTTAGCTTGCATAGATGGTATGGAAGGTGTGTGAACTGGTTTGGGCAAGAAAGCTTGAGAGGAATGTGAGATGGCACTCAAACTGCAGGACCTGCCCTGTTCTTGCAGTTTGAAGGTGATTCTGGGAATGGGAGTGTTTGAGGGATGTTAGGGGCGTGTACTAGCTCAGTTGGTATCTCTTGAATGCGTTTCACAAGTTTGCTTAAGTGCTTGTAAGCTGATATGAGAGTTGGTACCAGTTATGCAATGTTTCTTCTTTCTTAAGCAACAAAAGGCAAGTTGATGTTCTAGACTGATGCAGGCCCCCATAACATGCTGCAACCCCTTGTCTTGATCAGTGCAATGTGTCTCATAACTTGTGCCTAGAAGATTTTGACTGTACCACTTGGATTTGCAAAATGGACATAAAGTTCTACTTTTTCAAAATGGAAATAATGCTTTATCTATAAATGAATTAATCTTCTAGGCAATGCTTGAATACACAAAACATGGTCTTGGCACAAAGGTTTGGCATTAAATTTATGAGTGTCAAAGGGTTTTAGGACCTGTAATGTAGCACAAACTATGCTGACTTGAAAATGGCCTAAGTTATGAACATGTTCATGATCAATTCAAAAGTGAGTTTTTGCCATATTGTGATATTCGATTCTCTCAAGTTATGAGGTTGTTTGAGAAGTTCTTGGACATTTTGGAAAGCTTGGAATGTTTACTACAATCCATCTTTGAAATGCAAATTGAAATTCCAAGTGGAAGTGTATGGAAAATGGCCTTGAAGTTAGGTAGAAAACCTTGTCAAAAGGTCAAATTTTCACTAAGTTAAGAATGGTTTAGTGCCCTTATTCAAAAATTTGTAACTTGAGATACAAGCCTCATTTGAGAAAACTTTGTGAATCAAAGTTGTATATTATGCAACAAGCTACAACTTTCATGTTTTGACTTTTGTTTGAATCCAAATGAATCTTGGTGAGAAAGTGGGGCAAAGTTGGGAAAAAATTAGGGTTTTCCATAACTTAGAAAAATTCTAAGTTATGAAAAATTCCCATTTCAAACCCTAATTTGCATTTCTTGGTTTCTTGGTGAACAAGTTTCATGATTTGGAATGTTTTGATAAAAAATGAATCTTGACTCTTGATTTTGACCAAAAAGTCAAAGTTTGACTTTTCAGTATATAGTCAAAATTGATCAATTGACTGGGAAATTCAACTACCAATCTTGTGTATTTGGGATCTTTTGAACTTGTTGAGCATGTAAAGATAATTCCATGGGGTCCTTGAGTCCATATGTAAGTTTTGTTTGCCATTGGCTAGGTCAAACAGTCAAAAATTGCCTTTGTGCAGTCAAAACCCTAAAAATGACCATTTTCCCTTTTGATGATCTGATCAAATTTCTTGTGGAATTGTGATCCATACTTGATCAAATGGTCCATGTGAGTTTATAATGTTGATGTGGGTCAATTTTCATGAGATTTGACTGTCAATTGACCACAGTTGACTTTTTCCCCAATACAGTTGATTTCTAGGTCAACTGTCCAATTGACTGGGCAAAATTTGGAATCAAGACTTGAAACTTGGTATGGATAAATTTGGGAGTCCAACATGAAGCATGAAAGTCATCTTAGGCATTTTGGGTCAAAACATCTTTGTTCAAACACAAACCCTAGTTTGGGTCCACAGTGCAAGGAGAAGTCTTGAGTAGAGGAAACCCTAACTGGATCTTGATCTTCAAGGGTTTTGTGATGAGAAAATGTTTGAGGAAATGGGAGGGCAAATTTTGGGGTACAACAGTTGCCCCTGTTCAATCTTCTTGAACCTGAAGAGTTAGATTGGCAAGTTTGCCTTTCGTGACTCGAGGGTAAAAGAAGATTGGACACTAGAGTGCCCGGAAATTTGCACTCGCATGTCGAAGTATCAGCGATGTGCTGTCGGGAATGTCATTTGGAGAGATGGTGGATAGGGAGATGGGCTTATAGATGCCATCTGGAGACGTGACAGAAATTTGTCGGGAATGGGCTTATAGATGCCATTTGGAAGTGTTGATCGCATAAGAGATTCCTTAGCGAGAACTTGTGTATTTGAGAAAGACAGATGTTTTCCTGGCTTGTTACAGGTGTTTGATCTTTAATCTCCTTATGCAGATATGCCCTGGCTAGATACAGGTATCGAATCTACAATCGGTTGCTCACAGATGTGCCCTGGCTGGATACAGGAATCGAATCCGGAAATAGTCGTCAATAGATATGCCCTGGCTGGATACAGGAATCGAATCTTCGAACTCTTCAGACGTGCCCTGGCTAGATACAGGAATCGAGTCTGGAAATGTGGTCAACAGATATGCCCTAGCTGGATACAGGAATCGAATCTGGAAAGGTTGTAGTTGAAGGTAGTTGTCTTTGGGATTGTTTTTTCCCTGAAAAGGCAAAAACATAAGTTGTATGCAATGTCATGATGTATGATACGCATGATGTCATGACGTTCAACATGAGATAATGTTGTATGCACTTGATCATGTATGTAAGCAAGATGTATGAAAATGTGAAATGTTTATGAATGTAATCTCGTCTTTGGAAAATAAATCCTTGACGACCGGCCGGGGAGTTGCTCTGTGGCCGAGATGCTTTGCTGAAGTTTTGATGAGAGGCCTGCTGAGGACTTCAATGATGGATTCCGCTGGGGATAATGATGATAAACTCCGCTGGGGAACACCAAAGATAAACTCCGCTGGGGAATACCAAAGATAGACTCCTGCCGGGGATTGAAAGAACCTTGCCGAGGGCGATCTTCCATGGCAATTAGCTGAGGATAACCCAGTTATAAGCCCTTGTGAGGAATAACTCTGAATAAAGCTCGGGAGAGACGTCTGTATTTTGCAGGGAACAAGCTTCCAGAATCTACTGGGGATAAGCTTTAAGACCTGCCGGGGAATGTTGTGCCTTTTCAGGATTGACGGGGAATCAACTCCGCTCGGGGAAAGTATTGCTGAATCTTGTCTTACTCTGCGGGGCGTTGAGATGATTTGGTCACATTCTTCAGTCGAATCTACCTTGGTACCTTGGCGGACAAAGCAACCAGACTGCATCAGACAACTCCACATTGCCCCTGTTTCTGATATCACCTGTAATTAATCTTTCGTTTCATATGCAAATATTTATGAATCAGCAATTTAATGTCAAATGCATATATCAAAAATGAACATTGGACGTTCTTTGCAAGACAAAACAGAAAAAGGAAAAACAATGGCAATTTGTATGGACCAGTGAATTTGTATTGATTTGAATTTTGCCTATGAATAGGCGTTTTTGTACAAGAGGCTGACATCCTAGTAAGAGGACGCCGCCAAATAACATAGAGTTTACAATTTTGAAAAGAAAACAAAACAGCTATGTGAACAATCCCACTGGGTTCCAACTCTGCTATCGCCTTTATGTCTTCAAGCGTCTCATCACTTTGCTGCTTGGTTGAAGATGAAGCTGATTGGTCGATGCTGAAATCTGAGCCAGATAGTTGATGTCGAATTCCGGATGCGAAGTGATCTAATGAGACATAGTGTTACGCTTTATCCCTAACTTTTGCCTGGACCGCCCTTTCGGGTTTTCAGTCCACCGGGATACCCATTTTTGCCCAAGCCGCCTTTTCATGTTTTCGACTTGCCGGGTGTACAATTTTTCATTTCGTCCCTTATTTTTGCCCGAACCTTTTTGGTTCGCCGGGAAGCCCTTATTTTTGCCTAGGTATGTCAACCTAGCGGGTCTTTTATTCATGCGTAGTATCTTTTCACTATGTCTGCATTGGCGGGGTGAGGAAGGTCGTCACCATCCATGGTGGTTAGGATCATGGCTCCTCCTGAGAACACATGTTTAACCACAAATGGCCCCTCGTATGTAGGGGTCCATTTACCCCAGGGATCACTTTGAGGAAGGATGATGCGTTTGATTACCAGGTCCCCAACTTGATACTCTTGTGGTCTGACTTTCTTGTTAAATGCCCTGATCATTCGTTTTTGATACGTCTGACCATGACAGATAGCGGTGAGTCTCTTTTCGTCAATCAGATTTAATTGATCAAGTCGAGTCTGGATCCAGTCATCTTCACTCAAGTCTGCATCCTTCATTATCCGGAGAGAGGGTATCTGGACTTCAATTGGCAAGACTGCCTCCATGCCATAGACCAAGGAGAAAGGAGTTGCCCCGGTTGACGTCCTTGCTGAGGTACGGTACCCATGAAGAGCGAACGGTAACATCTCGTGCCAATCTTTATAGGTCACTGTCATCTTCTGCACAATTTTCTTGATATTCTTATTAGCTGCCTCTACAGCCCCATTCATCTTCGGCCGGTAGGCAGAAGAGTTGTGGTGCTGTATCTTGAATTGTTCGCAGAGTTCAGTGATCATCTTATTATTGAGATTGGTACCATTGTCCGTAATGATTCTTTCCGGGACGCCGTATCGACAGATCAGATTATGCCGGATGAAACGTGCCACGACGCTCTTGGTTACCGTTGCGTAGGAAGCTGCCTCAACCCACTTTGTGAAGTAATCGATCGCCACTAAGATGAAGCGATGCCCATTGGATGTCGTCGGTCGGATCTCACCGATCATATCAATTCCCCACATTGCAAAAGGCCAAGGTGCCGTCAGGACGTTCAGAGGAACCAGAGGGATATGCACCTTGTCAGCATAGATCTGGCATTTATGACAAGTTTGAGAGTGTTGGTAACAATCGGCTTCCATTGTGGACCAGAAATATCCTGCCCGAAGGATCTTCTTTGCCATGGTGTGTCCACTGGAATGTGTCCCGAATGTACCTTCATGCAGTTCTATCATGATCTTCTCTGCTTCATCCTTATCCACACAACGTAGTAGAGTTGAATCATGATTCCGTTTGTAGAGAATGCCATTGCTGAGGAAGAATTTTGCCGCAAACCTTCTCATGAACTTCTTGTCATTGACAGATGCGCCTTCAGGGTATTCCTGAGCTTCCAAGTACCTCTTCACCTCATGATACCAGGGTTTTTCAGTCACTTTTTCGGCCTCAAGCTCGCAGCAGTATGCTGGTTCATCCAACTTCCAGATAATGATCCGGGGAGACTCATTGTCCCATTTAACTTTGAACATTGAAGACATCGTAGCTAGTGCGTCCGCTAGCTGATTCTCCTCTCTTGGGAAGTGCTCAAAAGTTATTTCTTCAAAGTGGGGAAGCAAGGTTGACACATACTCCTTGTAAGGAATAAGATTTTGGTGTTTCGTATCCCACTCGCCTTTGATCTGATTGATCACGAGAGCAGAATCTCCGAAGACACTCAGAAATTTGATCCTTAAGTCGATTGCAGCTTGTAGACCCATGATACATGCCTCATATTCTGCCATGTTGTTGGTGCAGTTGAAACACAATCGGGCGGTGAGTGGAGTATGAGTTCCTTTGGGAGATATGATTACAGCGCCGACGCTGTTACCCAAAGCATTTGAGGCTCCGTCAAAATGCATAGACCATCGGGATCCTTCCTCAGGTCCTTCATCCGGTCCAGGTACTTCACAGTCAGTTACCACCATGATGTCTTCGTCCGGAAAATCAAAGTTCAATGATTGGTAATCGTCCACAGGTTGGTGTGCCAAATGATCTGCCAGTACACTTCCTTTAATTGCTTTCTGAGTTGTATACTGGATATCGTATTCTGTCAAGATCATTTGCCATCTCGCTATTCTTCCAGACAGAGCGGGCTTTTCGAATATGTACTTGATGGGATCCATCTTTGAAATCAATAGAGTAGTGTGAGTCAGCATATACTGTCTCAGCCGGCGAGCAGCCCATACTAGAGCGCAGCAAGTTTTCTCAAGAAGTGAGTAACGAGACTCACAGTCGGTAAACTTTTTGCTCAAGTAATAAATAGTGTGCTCTTTTCGGCCAGACTCGTCATGCTGTCCCAACACACACCCCATTGAATTGTCAAGTACTGTCAAGTATAATATCAGAGGTCTTCCTTCCACTGGTGGCATAAGAATGGGTGGCTCTTGGAGATATTCCTTTATCTTTTCAAAGGCAGCCTGACATTCATCGTTCCAGCGTACTACTTGATCTTTCTTCAGTAATTTGAAGATTGGCTCACAAGTAGCAGTCAGATGTGAGATGAATCGGGCAATATAATTCAGTCGTCCCAGGAAGCCTCTGACTTCTTTCTCTGTCCTTGGAGTCGGCATCTCTTGTATGGCTTTTACCTTGGCAGGGTCCACCTGAATACCTTTATCACTTACGATGAAACCTAGCAATTTTCCGGACCTCACCCCAAAGGTGCATTTGTTGGGATTCAACCTCAGCTTGTATAACTTTAGTCGGTCAAACAGCTTCCTCAGATGATCAAGGTGCTCCTCCTCAGTTTGAGACCTTGCAATCATGTCATCAACGTATACCTCAATCTCATGATGGATCATATCATGAAATAAAGCAACCATGGCACGTTGATAGGTTGCCCCAGCATTTTTCAACCCGAATGGCATGACCTTGTAGCAGAAGGTGCCCCACTGAGTCACAAAGGTAGTCTTTTCCATATCCTCCGGAGCCATCTTGATCTGATTATACCCTGAAAAACCATCCATGAAGGAGAACACCTTGTGTTGAGCAGTATTGTCGACAAGAACGTCGATGTGAGGTAGAGGAAAATCATCCTTGGGGCTGGCCCTTTTCAAATCCCTGTAGTCGACACACATCCTGACTTTACCGTCCTTTTTCGGTACTGGCACCACATTAGCCACCCACTGAGGGTAAGAAGTTACTGCTAGAAACCCAGCATCGAACTGCTTCATGACCTCAGCCTTGATCTTTTCGGACATCTCTGGGCGCATACGGCGGACCTTTTGCTTTACCGGAGGGCAGTCTTCCTTGGTTGGCAGGTGATGAACTACAATGTCGGCATCCAAACCAGGCATGTCTTCATAGGACCAAGCAAATATCTCCATGTAATCCTGTAGCATCTGGATCAATCGTTGCTTCACGCTGAGCTCTAGATTGGCACCAATCTTGACCTCTTTCCTATCTGTCTCCGTACCCAGGTTAATTGTTTCCACTGGCTCTTCATGTGGTTGAATAGCCCTCTCTTCCTGGAGTAACAGTCTTGTGAGTTCACCAGGCACTTCACAATCATCTTCACCTTCGTCTTCGGCCAAGTTGATCGGATTCTCGAAGTCATAACTGGCGGTAGCAGAGCTGTTACCAGTGAGATCCAGAGTGGATTGAAACCTGTATAAGTGAGTGTGTGTAAATATAGCTGTTTTGCAATATATAACACAGAAAGAAAAGAGCACAAGATTTGAAATGCAGCAAACGTCCAATGTTTTGATTGATGATATATGGAAATGTCATACAAAAAGCCCTCACAAATGGAGCTACGATGCCCCAGGTAGGACACCGAGCCAATAAAGTTTTAACATATTGTTTGTTACAAATTGGAAATCAAAAGAAATAATTACTGCGTGACAAATGTGATAGGTGTAAAATCCTTTGCCGTCCAGTTGCTTGGTCCGTTGCTGGTAGTCGGGTAGATCCAACTGTCAAACTCTGCTTCCTCTACATCCTCCTCAATAGCATTCACCCTTGGGTTGGAGATAAACACCGGAGCCTTTCTGATCTTTTCCTTGCGCACAGCCCTCTGAGCCTCTGCAGTAAAGCCCAGCCCAAACTTGTCGTTCTTTTGAGTGAAGTCAGGAAGCTGACCCCAGTTCGCACAATTGCCTTTCTCGATTATAGCCCGAGCATCCTTCAAGGATGCTATCTTCAACGGAGAGTCTTCTTCAACCACTGCTTCAGCTGATGCCAAAATTGGAGGTACTTCCTCAAAATGTTGAAAGGGGGTTTCAATAAACTCCCCGTCCATCTCGATATACCGGAATGAATTCAAGTGACTAACCATGTATTCCTCCTCACCCTGCACGGTAACAATCTTCCCTTTGACAGGGTATTTGAGCTTTTAGTGTAGAGTGGATGTTACTGCCCCAACTTTGTGAATCCAGGGTCGACCCAACAAGCAGGAGTAAGATGGACGAATATCTATTACATAGAATGTTGAGTCGAAAACTTGGGAACCCACACGAATAGGGATGTCTACTTCACCGTGCACCATCCTCTTAGAACCGTCGAAGGCTCTAACAATGATGTTACTAGGTTTCAACTCCAGACCCTCACAATCCAAGCGGTCCAATGCCTTCTTGGGAAAAACATTCAGGGAAGAACCGGTATCCACTAGCACGTGTGTGAGAGTAGTGCCCCTGCATTCTATGGAAACATGCAGGGCATCATTGTGATTTTTCCATTTGGCGGTAAGGTCAGCATCTGAGAACCCCAAGCCATTGTCAGCTGTCAAATTAGCTACACAGTCGGTGAATTGATCCGCGGAGGTCTCTTGCGGCACATGGGCCGTTTTCAGAAATGAAATCAGGGCTTTTGCATGGGCCTCTGAGCATAGCAGCAATGATAGCATAGATATTTTGGAGGGAGAATGCCCCAACTGTTCAACAACGTTAAAGTCACTCTTTTTGATAATTTTAAGGATTTCCTCCATTTCTTGTTGGGAGGCTTCCACAACAGTCTTTTTTGGTGCCTCCGTCCTGGCAGGCGAATCGGTAGCAACTTCTTTGCCCCGAGTATCAGAGGACTCGGCGGCAGTAGTAGACACAGGAACTTGAATTGGCACATGCACACTTGCGGGTGTGATGGTGAGAGGTTTTCGGATAACTGGCGGTGCAATGTCAGGCGAGAAGAGCCTGCCACTGCGGGTAATCTTGGCGGGACCAGTGATGTTACTGATACTGGTATTGGTGTTGAACTCCTGCTTCACTCCAAGCACATACACGTCGGCCCCATAATGCCATGGAACAGCTTTATCAGACTCATATGGGAGAGGCCCCGGGACAGTAATAGTGATGGGTGGAACAGACATAATTCAGACTGGTTTCTTCACGGGAGCTTTGGCAGGATTGTAAATTGTGACAACAGATATTTCTTCAATGGAGACAAACGGAACAACAGTTTTCTTGAACTGAATTTCCTTGCTATCCATCAGGCTTTGGATGCCTGATTTCAGTAGCGGACAACCGGTAGGGATAACAACACACAGGAGGCAACCCTTACCACAACCCGGAAATAAACCAGCTAGTAGTAAGTTCCTCTTAACAGTCAAAAGAGGGGTAGCAACATCATTCACCGAAACAACATACAACTCTTCCTCAATGGCATTTACTCTATGCTGGGGCATATGAGCAGTTACAACATTCGATCTCTCAGGCGCTTCAAACTGAATTTCCTTTGCATCGATAAGATCTTGCACTTTGTTTCTCAAGGCCCAGCAATCATCAGTAGTGTGCCCGGGACTATCAGAATGATAAGCACACCGGGCATTTGGGTTATACTTAGGAGACGCAGTGTTGACGACCTTAGGAGCTTCTTTGATGGTCACCAAGTTGGTTGATAACAGTTGGGGTTAAATTTGAGATAAGGTCATACTCAGCCAAGTATACTGCCTCTTGGGCCTTTCACCTCTTTGTTGATTGTACTGTTGAGGAGTAGCAGCAGGTTTTGAAATGACCAAAGCATTGACGACTTGGCGACTTTCGGGCTTGACTTGTCTTCTAGGACCATAGACGGCACTTGCTTCTTTCTTGAAAGGCCTTTTCTCAGTACTTGTGGAGGCAGCTTTTTGTATCTTTCCTGACCTGATGCCATCTTCAATTCTTTCTCCCGTCAGAATCAAATCCGTGAACCCAGCGGAGGAGTTACCAACCAAATGATTGAAAAATGGACCAGACAAAGTCCCTAGGAACATATCAACCAGCTCACGATCAGTCAATGGAGGCTGCACCCTGCCAGCCAAATCTCTCCATTTTTGTGCATATTCTTTGAACCCTTCACCCGTTCCTAGAGACATACCCTGAAGTTGGGTACGCGTAGGAGCGAGATCAGAATTGTATTGATATTGTCTGTAGAATGCGGTTGCCAAATCTTCCCAGTGTCGGATACTAGTTCCATCAAGTTGATAGAACCATTCAAGCTGTGACCCCGAAAGGCTATCTTGGAAGAAGTGAATCCAAAGGTTCTTATCTGCCGTGTAAGGTTGGATCTTCCTTACGTACGACCTTAGATGCAGCTTTGGACAGGAGGCCCCATCATATTTGGCAAAGGCAGGCGCCTTAAACTTATGTGGAATTACTAAGCCAGAAGATAACCCCAGATCTCCGAAATCCAGCCCCGGCACATTCTGAATCTCCATGGCGCTCAAGCGATCTTCCAATTGCCTGTATCTGTCAGCAGCAGGTGGGTATTGTTCGTTGTTGTAGTCCGTCTCGTTGTCAGAGACTGCAGGACTAGGAGCTCCTCCCCCTTGGGGACTGTTTTTCTCAGCAGAAGAAGTAGTTGGTTCAGCTTCATTATGGAGTGTGTTCCTAAATCTGCGTCCAGTGTTGAATAACGCAGTCCTCTTTTTCTTCTTCTTCTTCAGGAGTAGAGTCTTCAAATCTTGCTGTCCTTGGGCTAGGCTTAGGACCATCTCTTGAAACTGGGCACTTTGGGCCTGAAGGGCCTTGATTGCTTGCTCACTGGATGAGTCCAGATTCATGATGACTGTTCAAATAAACAGCGAAGGAGATTAAGCAACCTGTGAAATAGGGTACCTGCTATGCATATGGTGCAATGAAATGCGTATGTTTTATGTTTTCAAAGACAAACAAGATTCAACTTTGTAGAAAAAAAGGGAAACACACTTCATTAGATTAAAATTTTCAATTGTTCAACAACTTGCCCTTAGGCATTACAGGAATGAAAAATACTGGAAAGGAAATGAAAGCTATAAAAGGAAATATCCAAAGCCCATCAGTGCTCCCATGGCCTCCTTTTCTCAGTGCTGATGTAGTTATTCAGAACCCGCTCTTCCTCCAATTGCTTAGTCAGCCTCTGGATCTTCCGTTCCTGCTCGTTGAACTTTTCCCGATAGAAATCCCGCTCTTCCTTTAGCTGCGCCCAAGATCTCTTCATTGTGTCAAAATCAGTGGGTATCTGAGGAGGGAGGACAGTTGGAGGAACCCCATCTTCATCAGGAGATTCAAAAATGAGAGGTCTAACAACTTCGTACGGCATACCTAACCTCTGAGCACGGATGCGGACCCATTTGCAATAGGGTTCCATTGGTAGAGAAGTCTTTGGCCCCAACTCAAGTGGGTCAACTTTGTGAATTCTGTCCCAAGCTTTAATGAATCCATGGCGTAGTTTGTCACTGTCTGTCTGGAACTCAAAATGGAAGTGAGGAACCAACATTTCATGAGGCCCATCTCCCCTGGCTCTTCCAAACTGATGGAGAGCTAAGCATGGATTATAAGAGATTCCTCCTTGGATACCAATCAACGGAACATTAGGGTATTCTCCGCAACGGTCAATAACAGCTACCTCATCCAAACCTCTGAGAGTCCAGGTGATGTCATTATCTGTGAGAGACATTAACCTCCGAGCCCAACCTTTTCCTTCTTCATTCTTCAGCACAAACTTAGGAAGGTGCGAAATAAACCACCTCACTAGTAAAGGAGCACAACACCACGGAGTTCCCCGTTTTCGAGCAGTACGAGCATAGAGTTGTTGCAGGATATCACCCAAAAGAGTGGGTACAGGATTCCGAGACATGAAGATCCTTATGACATGGATACTGATAAAGGTGTCAGGATTGGGAAACAATACCAGACCATAGATCAAAAGAGCCAGAATATCCTCGTACGCCTTGAAGTCCAAATCATTCCAGAAATCATTAGCCTTGCCAACCAGAAATTTGACCAAAAATCCCTTAACTCCACTTCTAGTTTCCCAGTTAGCCAATACCTCTTCTTTGGTCCAGGGGAGGACTGCAGCAACCTCTTCAGGCCTAGGAGTCTTTTCCAAACCAGTGAATGGAGTTTGTTCCAAGACAGGGATCCCAAGCAGGTAAAAGAATTCTTCCAGGGTAGGAACCAGCTGGAAGTCTTGAAAGGTGAAACAATGATATCGAGGGTCATAAAATTGGGTCAGAACACTTATCAGTTGTTGGTCCCACTTTGCAGTGATCAAGCCAAGGAGAGAACCATGTCTGTTGATGAAGGAAGAAGTGTTTGGAATCCTACCAACCAAATCCTTGAGCAAAATTGGTGGTTGAACAAAGTTGAGCCGGATAGTATTCCTACGCACGGGCATCATGATGTCCTACAAAACAGAGTAAAGATGAAACTTTTTTGTCTTTGAAATGGGTTAGTCTTTTATACAGGATGCATGCAATGGTATGATGGCATGATGCTATGATGAAGCACACCACAAGTATTCACACAGGCAAACATGATAAGGCACACAAGTCACACAAGACACCCTTAGGTTTCAGGCCAGCATGAATTTTAGGTATTACCCTCTTTTGGTTTCGTTGGTTAAAACCTGTCCTATCAAAAGTAACCGGGTTCTAGAGGATCTCAAATCATTGACTACCCTCAATCGGTCATAACTCCAGCATCGCAATCTTTTCTTGCGACCAGAACCATCGCGAGAGTTTAGTCTCAATGAGTGTAGCATACTGCTACTGTCCTAATAGCCAAGTTTGGTCAATTTAGGGTTCTAAGGTTGGTTGGTGTTTAATGACTCCTTAGAAGACCTATATTCTCCTCATTGCAACACAAGAGATATAGGTACAGACCAAGGCGCCACACCAACGTAGCCACTGCTTCACCCATGTCGGTCTACGCCGGACAAGTCCCTCACAGATTATGCTACCTAAAAAGGGTATTTCCCAGATCCGGGTTAGGATCTATGAAACTCCGATGCAAAGCCCACAAATATAAAAGCAAACAAAGAAAACAATTGAAAACAAAGGTGATCTAAGCCCTAAGGTTACTCCACTTTTAAGTTCCTCCCCAGCAGAGTCGCCAGTTCTGTGATACGGTCGGAGAACTGACTATGGTTTTGCGTTTGTTTTCGCAAATGTTTCGGTTGAGCAAGAGTCGCCACCGACTTTTTATTTTATCCTAAGGAAAGGTTAAAAAGCACAGCAAAAACCTTTGAGATGTTTTCTTGGGTTCGGGGAGTAGATTATAGAAAGGGAAGGTATTAGCACCCTTTCTATCCATGGTTATCCATGGGCTCTTAGTTACTTGCTTAGATCACTTGCCTTTTATTTTCAATTGTTTGAAATGGTGCTTGTGTGTGTGGGTTTGAAAATGTTTTGAAAAGAAGCCAATGTGGTGGCAACCTTTGTAATGATCCATGTGGGGATGTATACAAAGGTGTATGTCTTTTGAAAAGGTTTTCATTTGTTTTTGAAAGTTGTTTTGAAAGTGTAGTGATGTGTGGTTTAGAAAATAGGCAAGTGTTTTGTTTTGCAAGTTTGATTCTAGTAACTAAGAGGTTACCTACTCCTAAATTTCTCAAAGTTTATTGCTATGTTTTAAACCCTTTTAATAAGTTTATTCCACCATTGACTTTGGTGGACAATCTCATGTTAGGATGTGAAAGGGACGGGCGCGGGTCATCGTTTAGACCATAATTGCAATGGTGCCAAGTATCTTTGGGCATTTTCTTTAAGGGACTTGATCATTTGTTTAGGCAACATTTTGAAAGTGTTATCGAGGGACTATGATCATTTGATTTGTTTGTTTTGCCCAAAGAGACCTAACATGCAATATGGCCCAATTTTGAAAGGCAACAAGTGGAATACCCTAGGGGGTGCAAGTGTGATTTGTGTGTCCACTTTCATGCTTGTTTATCTTGAAATTAGGTCAAAACTATTTTTCGTTATTTTTCGCATACAAACCCTAATTCTAACATGGTATAATTAGAAAGCAATAAAGTGCGAAAATAAATTTACTAAGCTATTACAAAACCATATATGGGAAGGGGGGTACAAATGTTCGAATGGGGATTTTGACAAGGAATTTAAACCTAAAACTATTACATCAATATTGAATTATTTACAAGGTGATTAATTTGTATAAATTAAATAAAATAGAACAAATGTGCAAGATGCCAAAAAATGGTTTTTTTGTATGTATGGAAAAAGGTATTTTTACATGTCAAAATAAAGAAAAGGAAAGTATTATTTTTTTGGAGTTTTTCATGTTTAGGGCAAAACCATAATTCTATTAAACAAAATGTATTATTTATTCAACATATACAATATTTATTATTTGTGTACAAAAATAAAATAAAAATGAAGTATATTTGTAAAAAATGTATTTTAGTATTAGATTTTAATAAAATAAAAATATGTATATTTTTGGTATTTTATTCTAAGTATATTAATATATATATATATATATATATGTTTATTTGTATTACTTACAAATTATTTTAAATATGCACAAAAATAATAATATTTAATTTTTGTAAAAAAAAGTATATTTCACATAAAATATTTTCAGAATATAAAATGAAATAAAATAAAAATAAAAATGTATTTACACCATTTTAACATTTTTTAAATAAAAGTATATTTATTTACTTATTTATGTTCAAATAACTAGTCTAACCAAATAAATATCTAATAAATAGGAAAATGGTACAAAAAATTATTTTTATGTTTTTTATATGATTAGAAAAAATAAATAAATCAAGCCAAAAAAGAAAAGTAAAAAAAAAACATTAAAATGAAGAAAATGGGCTTAGGGGGTTCAGAAGTAAAAAGAGTGTGTGAAAAGGAAATGCAAAAATAGGCCCAGCCCAAATAACCTTTCTTCAACCTCTGGCCAAACAATGTCAAAAAACACGCGCCTGGTTCCCTGATTCAAACATCTTGATTCCTGGCTTTTTAATGAAAACTCATAACATCAAAAATATTCAGCATTAAGAGACGAATCCAACCATATGCAGAACTTGTCTTAACTCTCTAAGATGAGGGAGAATTTCTTCTCCCCCAAATCCTGACCTAGATTTTCCTCCATGTTCAGACTCAAAATTCTTGCAACACACATAATATAAATAAAATCTAATTATATGGGCATGTTCAGGGCAATGATTGTGACATATTCTCTTCACAAACCTAAAGCTAACAATGCCTAATAAGAGAGATACGAATTCAAGAACTTACCTGTTCAGTTGAAGTTCTATCTGGCAATGGAGAAGCTTTCAGTGCAAGGTGATGATTGGGATAGTTTCCTTGAGGTCCAGGGATGCTATTCCAAGCTTTACTTTGTCTTGAAAGCTTTTGAATCGAGCTAGAGCACTTCACCTGCAAATCAGAAAAGTGAAAATGGTAGAACCAGTTAGAGGGATTACAGGTCGTGTTTTAGGTTTTGGTTAGCTTGCATAGATGGTATGGAAGGTGTGTGAACTGGTTTGGGCAAGAAAGCTTGAGAGGAATGAGAGATGGCACTCAAACTGCAGGCCCTGCCCTGTTCTTGCAGTTTGAAGGTGATTCTGGGAATGGGAGTGTTTGAGGGATGTTAGGGTCGTGTACTAGCTCAGTTGGTATCTCTTGAATGTGTTTCACAAGTTTGCTTAAGTGTTTGTAAGCTGATATGAGAGTTGGTACCAGTTATGCAATGTTTCTTCTTTCTTAAGCAACAAAAGGCAAGTTGATGTTCTAGACTGATGCAGGCCCCCATAACATGCTGCAACCCCTTGTCTTGATCAGTGCAATGTGTCTCATAACTTGTGCCTAGAAGATTTTGACTGTACCACTTGGATTTGCAAAATGGACATAAAGTTCTACTTTTTCAAAATGGAAATAATGCTTTATCTATAAATGGATTAATCTTCTAGGCAATGCTTGAATACACAAAACATGGTCTTGGCACAAAGGTTTGGCATTAAATTTATGAGTGTCAAAGGGTTTTAGGACCTGTAATGTAGCACAAACTATGCTGACTTGAAAATGGCCTAAGTTATGAACATGTTCATGATCAATTCAAAAGTGAGTTTTTGCCATATTGTGAAATTCGATTCTCTCAAGTTATGAGGTTGTTTGAGAAGTTCTTGGACATTTTGGAAAGCTTGGAATGTGTACTACAATCCATCTTTGAAATGCAAATTGAAATTCCAATTGGAAGTGTATGGAAAATGGCCTTGAAGTTAGGTAGAAAACCTTGTCAAAAGGTCAAATTTTCATTAAGTTAAGAATGGTTTAGTTCCCTTATTCAAAAATTTGTAACTTGAGATACAAGCCTCATTTGAGAAAACTTTGTGAATCAAAGTTGTAGATTATGCAACAAGCTACAACTTTCATGTTTTGACTTTTGTTTGAATCCAAATGAATCTTGGTGAGAAAGTGGGGCACAGTTGGGAAAAAATTAGGGTTTTCCATAACTTAGAAAAATTCTAAATTATGAAAAATTCCTATTTCAAACCCTAATTTGCATTTCTTGGTTTCTTGGTGAACAAGTTTCATGATTTGGCATGTTTTGATGAAAAATGAATCTTGACTCTTGATTTTGACCAAAAAGTCAAAGTTTGACTTTTCAGTATACAGTCAAAATTGATCAATTGACTGGGAAATTCAACTATCAATCTTGTGTATTTGGGATCTTTTGAACTTGTTGAGCATGTCAAGATAATTCCATGGGGTCCTTGAGTCCATATGTAAGTTTGGTTTGCCATTGGCTAGGTCAAACAGTCAAAAATTGCCTTTGTGCAGTCAAAACCCTAAAAATGACCATTTTGCCCTTTTGATGATCTGATCAAATTTCTTGTGGAATTGTGATCCATAGTTGATCAAATGGTCCATGTGAGTTTATAATGTTGATGTGGGTCAATTTTCATGAGATTTGACTGTCAATTGACCACAGTTGACTTTTTCCCCAATACAGTTGATTTCTAGGTCAACTGTCCAATTGACTGGGCAAAATTTGGAATCAAGACTTGAAACTTGGTATGGATAAATTTGGGAGTCCAACATGAAGCATGAAAGTCATCTTAGGCATTTTGGGTCAAAACATCTTTGTTCAAACACAAACCCTAGTTTGGGTCCACAGTGCAAGGAGAAGTCTTGAGCAGAGGAAACCCTAACTGGATCTTGATCTTCAAGGGTTTGTGATGAGAAAATGTTTGAGGAAATGGGAGGGCAAATTTTGGGGTACAACAATATGCAATGTATTAATGGGAAGAACCAAGACCTGACATAAAGATAAGTGTTTTAACAAACAAAGAAATTATAAACGAAAATTCGAATGAACAAAAAGCTTCTCCTCCTGAATTTGTCACTTTATATGGTGTTCCTTGCACCCTCGATATTTGAGGGATATAAGAAGAACTCGATATGACCATCTTGCGTGAACTCAAAAACTCCTTCGTCAATTAGGTCCTGAATCTTATGTTTCAATGCCCAATGGCTATCAGTGTCATGCCCCAGACTGTTGAAGTGATACGCGCACTTTACATTAGGATTGTGACAGGAAGAAGAAGTATTGGGTTTTTGAGAAGGATCCTTCAATGTCACCATCTTGGCCTTCAACATGTGTTGTAATGCTTGAGCCAATGACATGTTGATTTCGATAAATCGTCTTTTGGGTGCATCCTGCTTACACTGATCCCCCTGTTGTTGTTGACGAGGAAATTGTTGGACTTGTGATGTAGTAGCAATCTGAAAAGGCCTACTTTAAACCAAGCTAAATTCCTGTCTCATCGGAGGTTGATTAATGATTTGATCCCCAATTCCAGTCGTTCGTCCCATATGGTTGTATTTGTCTTGATGAAGTTTGCTGACGAGAGTTCTCAACTCTTCTTGTCCCCGAGCTAAGTTTTGGATAAGAGCCATATGTCCCATCATCTGGATTCTCATTGTTGCCATCTCAGCTTGCAATTGTTCCAATTGATCATCCTTGTTGTTTTCAGGATTCTTCTTGGTCATACTCTCAGTGAGGATTTCTTTCAATTCCTCTTGCCCCTTGGATAGGTTCTGGAACATTTCTTTGAACTGAGCATCTTGAACTTGGAGATTTCTGACGGTGTATTCAAGAGCCATCTTTACTGAAATAAACAGTAAGCAGATGAGAAAACCTGTTTGGGGAAAAACTGTTATGACATGATGCATGATATGTAGATGCAATGTTTTCAAGTATCTCACGGGGTAAGAAAAATGTTAGAAGTCGAATCTGACTACAGTTTTGGTTGAAGAACTTCGTATTGTTGAATGTCCTTCCATGAGAATCAAGCTGACCATGTCGAGTGGGTCAAAGCCTTTGACTCATGATAACGTGCTTTGGTCTTTGACATCATAGGTTAGAGGAAAATAAATCCCCTTGCCCCTGGCTAGGCATCTGGTTCATGATACCTTAACGACATTTGATTAGAGAAAAATAAATCCTCCCGCCCCTTTCTAGGCGCTTGGTTCATGATAACCTGCATCACTCCCCATTGAGATCCTTGAGCTGGTCAATGAGAATTATATGGTATTATGTTATGAGGTATATTCTATGCACCAAACAAAAGTGTAAGGTGGTGAAGAGAAGTAAGTTTTGCAAGAAGCCCAGTTTATTGAATAATGACTACAAACAAATCCAGCAAGGAATTTACGTCGTTAGATAATGAATATAAACAAGTCACACAAGTAGGTTTAGGTTCAGGATTTCATGGAGTTTATAGGTAAGTACCCTCTTGAAGTTTAGTTGGTTCAACTTGTCCTAAAAGAAGTAATCGAGTTCTAGGGGTCTCAATATCACCGATCTTTCTTTCGGGCATTGTTTCAGCACAAGCTTCTTTATTAGTGACTAAAATATACCGAAAGTCCGATTTCAATGAGTGTAGAATCGAGTATCAATCAACTTTAGTATTGCACCAAAGTTGGCTATCTTACTACTTTCTAATGGCCAAGTTGTTCAACTAAGGTTCTACAATGAATTAGTGCTTTTGACACCACACAATGGCCCCATATTCTCCTTAACTGGACTCAAGGGATACCGGTACCATCAAATGTTTCACACTAACATAGCCATCGCTTCAACCATGTCGGTATTATGCCGCATAGTCCCTACGATCTATTTCTACTTACCTAGTGTGCCCCAGATCCGGGTATAGGATCTATACAAGAATATACAAACATAAACCCGAAATGTAAAACAAGCAAGTCAAACAAGTTAAGCATTTTAAATATGATCTAGCTCTAAGGTAAACCTACTTTTTTTAGTACTATCCCCAACAAAGTCGCCAGTTCTGTAATACGGTGGGAGAACATACTTTAATGGCTTTGCATTTTATCATAATTATTGTGGTTAGAAAGAGTCGCCACCGAATTTTCTTTTATCTAACAAAGGAAAGAGTGAAAAGAACATGAAATACCTTTTTAAAGATTTTGTGTTTGGGGGGTAGGTTATGGAAAGAGAAGGTATTAGCACCCTTTTCATTTGTAGTTATCTACGGGCTCTTAGTTGCTAGCTCACTTTGAAAATGCTTTTTTGTGTAAGTGTGTTTTTGAAAATATTTTTGAAAAGACGCCTTAGTGCGACGAACTTTGTAATGATTCTCGTATCATTGAGAACGCAGACAAAGTGTTTTTGTCTTTGAAAATATTTAGAAAAGAGAGTGTATGTGTGGGAAATTTGTTTTGTTTTATGAGCAAGCAACTACAAGCTTTCTACCTACTCGAATGGTCTTTGTTATTTTCTTCTTTTCCTTTAGACAGTGCTATATTACTATTGGTTAGTAGGTAGCCCTACCGTTATATGTTTGAAGGACAAGCGAGGGTCATCGTTCAGTCATAAAGGTAACTCGTAGGGAACTTTAGAAATCTTATCGTAAGGGACTAGATCGTTTACTGAGGGTAGCATTGAAGGGTCATCAAGGGACTATGATATTTGTATCGAGGGACTTTTCTAAAGTCTCCCACGTTCGAGGGACATGACTGTATTATTTTTCCGAAGGCAACAAGTGGAGGTACCTTATAGTTGCACCTGTGCGAGTGTGTTGTGTTTCAGTTATTTATCTTGGATGTTAGGTTTGCTAACATTTGTTTTTAAGTCTTTCCATACAAGCCTATTAGTATATATCTAGCAGTCAAATACATGCAAGTACGGAAAATAAAGTGCAAAAAATTGAATCTACGCTATTACATTGCTTTGGGATAGGGGTAATTACAAACCAAAATGGGGAAATAAAGAATAAAAAGTCCTAGTTAAACTATTACAACCCGTTGTACAGTTACATAACTTATAATAATAATGCGAATAAAGTAAGCAAACGTGCGGAGAATGGAAAAGAGGAAATATCCAAAATCTTAAAAAATAAATTCGAAGCATAAGAAAAAGTCTTTCTTTTTGGTATTTTTATTGTTTAAAAAATGAAAAATGAATTACGAAGTCCTAATTCTACTTAATTTTAAATTAATAAAATAAACTTAGAAGGGTGAAATTAAATTAATTAAAACAAAAAGTAATTTAATTAAAAAAAACTTAAATCTAATGTTTTTGTGGTTTTCTGATTTTCTATTTTTTTTTAATTTTATGATTATAAAAGAAAATATTAAAGAAAGTTAAATAAATAAATTTTTTAAAAAAAGAAAGAGGAATGGGCCAATCATGACAATTTCATCCTGCCACGCCTGTGTTGACCTCCTCTACGTTTCTCAAACCACCATGAAGGGTGGAATCCACTATCGTCTTCGATGAGGGTTTTTTCTTCAAAACCTGCAAAATCGATCAAACAAAACTCTAATCCATTATATTGGACCTTGCGATCTCAGTGGTGCCATTAGTTTGGGTTAAGAACTCCTGAATCACGAAATTTGAAGCTTCCTACATTCCACGCCCTAACCATGGCATCATGTTATTTTTGCCTTCATGCTTACATGTAAAACATTAGATTTAGTCACAACATCAATAATAACAAGAATGAATGCATAAAACTTGTTTAAGTTACATGATAAGAGTGTTTGGAATCAAAATTTTATCATAACACCGTGGGATGGTGGTGAGGATGATCTGAGACGCGTGGGGGTTGGGTAATGATATGAATTGCCTCCTGGAGATCTCAGAAGGATGAAGGAGTCACTGGTTTTGAATGGGAGAAGCTGAAACTCAAGTTTATGAGTTTTGCAACTTTTGAATTTTTTGAGAATTTGAGAGAGCTTTGTCATGCAATAATTTTTTTAAATTGCTTCTGACTTGTTGTGTATTTATAGAGTAGTGAGTAATAAGTATATAAATATAGGTGGAAAGCCAAGCCATGATGGCCTTTGAGACAAGAATAAAACAGATTAAGAAGTTGCCAAAAATGAGTGATTCTTGCCCTTTTGGATATTTGGCCTCAAAGCAAACCAAACCAAGCCCATATGCATTGGCCCATGATTTGTTGTGATTTTGTTCAATTTATTTGATTTTAAATAAAATAAAATAAATATAAATATGAATAAAAATCAAAGAAATATATAAATGGACTTAGAGGTTCTCTAAGATGATATGGATATGTTTGTAGTCCAAAAAGTAGGCCCATTGGTTCAAAATTACATTTTTGCTCAATTTGTACTTCGTGAATTTCTTCAAAATCCCCCAACTTGTGAAGATGATCTTGTACTTTTTGGAAAGCCCAAGATGTCCTCTACAATCTCTATGTTGATCATTTTTTCTTTTGAAGACATTATCTTGATGTAAGTTGCCTTTAGAAAAAGTGTCTTTTGTTGACTTTTGAAAATGACCTATAATGTATGAGCTCATATCTTCCAAATGAAGCATTTTTTAGACTCGAGTATAAAAGCAAAGTTGTAAGTTCAGTTGAATTCTCCTAAGGAAATCCTAATTTGGAAATTTTGGACTTTTGATGATTTGAGAGTTTCCTTGGGGAATCATGATCAACCCTTGATTAAATGATAGATATCACTTCAAAATGTTGATGTTGACCAAAAATCTTGAAGTTTGACTGTATGTTGATTATGGTTGACTTTTTGACCAATATAGTTGATTTTCAAACATTTGAGCTATTGACTGAGCAAACTTTTGATGTAGGACTTGAAACTTGACATGGACCTTGTTGAGGACCTATGAAGAACCATGGAAGCCACTTGAGACTTTTGCAAACCAAATTATTTTGAGAGACTCCAAACCCTAATTGTGGGCTTTTGGCTTAGGAGGTGCATCATGACTACTCAACCCTTGAGTGTCTTGACTACTTGAAGAGTCTTGAAAAAATGCTTTGAGAAAAATGGGAGGGAAAATTTTGGGGGTACAACACCGTCTTTTCAGGTTTTCGACTTGCCGGGTGTACAATCTTTTATATGTATCCCTAATTTTTGCCAGAACCCTTTTGGTTCGCCTGGATGCCCTTATTTTTGCCTAGGCCACTCAACCTAGCGGGTCATTTTCACGCGTAGTATCTTTTAACTATGTCAGTGTTCACAGGGTATGGAGAATCTTCATTGTCCATGGTGGTCAGTATCATAGCACCGCCAAAAAATATCTTCTTGATTATAAATGAACCTTCGTAGGTGGGAGTCCATTTCCCCTGGGATCACCTTATGGTAGAATGATGCACTTTATTACCAAATCACCAGCCTGAAGTACTTGATGCTTGATTTTCTTGTTGAATGCCTTGATCATATGTTTCTGATACATCTGACCGTGACAAACAGTCGTAAGCCTTTTCTCGTCAATCAGATTTAACTGGTCTAGCCTGGTCTGAATCCACTCGTCTTTGTTTTAATCTTCCTCTTTCATAATTATCAGAGAAGGAATCTAAACTTCGATAGGCAGGAAATCTTCCATGCCATAGACCAGAGAGAATGGGGTTTCCCCAGTTGATGTTCGTGCTGAAGTGTGATAGCCATGAAGAGAAAATGATAACACCCTATGCCAGTCTTTGTAGGTCACAACCGTCTTTTGCACAATCTTTTTTCTATTTTTGTTGGCAGCTTCCACTATGCCATTCATCTTTAGTCAATATAGATGTTGTACCCCAAAATTTGCCCTCTCATTCTCCAAGGCCTTTCTCACAAGGATTGTCAAGGTTCAAGCTTGAACAAGTGAATTGGGATTTTCCAGTACCAAAATTAAAAGGAAGCTGTCAAAAATGGAGAAAACAGATAAAAATAACATTTTGACAAATTTGGTGGAAAACATGTCTCCTTCGATTCAGCATACTTCGATTGACTCTTGGCCTCTTTCGATGGCTCAAAGTGGCTGCTAGCATGCCTATTTCGCCTGGGCATGTGACTTCTTGTTGCAGGCTTTGTTTGTGCCTTTTGTTGCCTACAAACCTGCTTCGTTTGTGCCTTTTGCTGCCTGCGTGCTTGCAATCGAAGGCCATGACTTACTGGCCACACATGCCCCCTGCAAGGAAACCCTTTTCGATTCACCAAGCGTAGCTGCCTACATGCCTGCTTCGATTTGGACAAGTTTACTGCCTATAAACATGCTTCGACTGGGCAACATTGCTTCCTTCGAGCACGGACTTTTGATTGGAAAATATGCTTCCTTCGAGCGTGAGCTTTCGACTAGGCATTAGCTTCCTTCGAGTAAGCTTGTTTCGACCACAAGTTTCGACTAAGGCAAAGGTTTCCTTCGAACATGTGTGCTTCGATCTCACTCTTGCATTCGACTCAGGAATTTCCTTCGAATCAGGAAGTAAAATCCTCCTGTTGGTTGTATTCAATTCAAATAGTCAATAATGTTCTGAAAGCTTTCTTCGATTCAGAAGTTAATAACCTTCTGAAAAGGGCCATTCAAAGAACACACAGTTGGTCCATTCGAAGGACACACAACTGGTGGAAACGAATGCAGTGTTGTCCCAGAAAGATGGAGGATTCGACCCAAAAGATCAAGTTGAGCATATAGACCCATAGGCTAGGCCACGTGTCTTCCCTTTTTAGGCCTGTTTGCTGTCTAAGACCACTTGCATAGCACAGTACCACCTTTTAGAAAAGTTTGACTTGGTCCTTAAGTAATCCATCCTGAACCGTTCATCTTGCTTTTGTGACACAAGTTGGACATTTACTTTCCAGCTGGGCCTTATTTTATTATTATCTTCTGCACCCTAACTACCAAGAGGCCCCCACAAGTACTGTCACGTTACATTATTTTACCATTTACTTGCAAGGCTAGCTTTGGACAGCATGTCCATTCTTTCTCTATAAATAGAGGAACATTTACAAGAAAAAAAGAAGAAGGATAAGGAGAGAAGAAGGAGAGAAGGAGGAGAACGTATCTTCAAAATTCTCACACACCACAAAATTCTCAAACACTTCAACACTTGTGAGAACAAATCCAGAATCCCATACTTACTTCCTTCAATTCTGAAAAACAAATACTCTTCAGTATCCTCTAAACCCAGTTTGGAAAGAAACATAAGACTTGTTTCTTTCATTCCTTCAAATCCAACATTCCTAGCAGCTGTTGGCCCCCTCTGTCAAATCCAGAACCTTGTGCCTCCACTCAAGGTCCCAGCACACGTTCCAGCCTGAAGCAATGTAAGTTATTCTTACCTTTGAGCTTTTTGTTTCATGGCATAACATGTAAATAATCTTCCCTTTCATTTCAAAACATGTACATAATACTCTGTTCCTTTTGTTTCCACCCTTTTAAAATATCTTCCAGAACTACCTCTTTCGTTTTGCTTTCTGTTTATCTGAACTTGTTTTAACTATGAAACTGCTTACAAGACAAATAATAGCATGGCCTCAGGCCATGTTGCCATTTAATGCTTGAAATGAAAGAAACAGGAAACAAGAAATAGGAAACGAAGCTTCTGGCATCTATCCTTTTTCTCCAGGTCAAAACGAAAGAAACAGGAGACATGAGTATGAAACGAAGCCCCATGCCTTCTCACTGACTCCAGACCCAATCGAAGGAGACAAAAAGGCAGATTGCATCTTGCACAGATTCCAGGCCCAATCGAAGAAGGCAATAAGGCAGAAAGGCCCAGCCAAAGGCACACTTGCACTAAGTCTAGGCTCAGACGAAAGGCACTTCCATGCTGGTGCCAGCCTCCAATCGAAGTACATGACCTGACTGGCGCCAAAGCCCAATCTAAGGCCATGACCTCACTGGTGCGAATTCCCAATCGAAGGACAGGACCTTGCCCCTGCTAAGGCCCAATCGAAAGACGTGACTTTGCTGGTGCTAGCCCCAATCGAAGGAGGCTAGCAGAATGCCAATCGAAGGCTGCTACTGCCTGGGTCGAAAGACACTCATTTTCCTCTTTTTTTTTCCTTTACATTTTCTTGCCTTTCAATATGGTTGTAATAGTGTAGTATTTATTTCTTGCATTTTTATTGCTTTATACAAATGCTAGTAAATAGGTGTGTATGGCAAGATAAAATCAACAAGTAGACAACCCAAAAATCAAAGACAAAATGCATGCAATCAAACACATAATTCACACTTGCACCCTTAGGGTAATTCCACTTGTTGCCTTACAAAAATGGCCATGTTATGCATGTGAGATGTCTTAACACAAACGAATTGAAAAAAGATCATAGTCCCTCGATGACGCTATCAAAGTTTCCTTTTAAAATGATCTTAGTCCCTACAGAAAAGTGCTAAGTCATTTCACAACATTGCTATCATGGTCATACGATGACCCGCGCCTGTCCCGTTAACATCCTAACACAAGGTTGTTCACCAAATACAATGGTGAAACAACACTGTTAAAAGGGTTAAAAACATAAGAAAGATCTTTGAGTAAAATAGGGTAGACAACTCTTAAGTTACTTGATCAAAAATCTTGCAAAACATCCTTGCTATTTTTCAAAACACACTCCACAACACAATTTCAAAACAACTTTCAAAACATTGAAAACCTTTCAAAAAGACATACACCTTTGTATACATTCAAACAAGAATCATTACAAAGGTTGCCTAGACAAGGCATCTTTTTTCAAAACATTTCCGAAACCACACACACAAACACCATTTCAAGCAATTGAAAAGAAAAGGCAAGTGATCTAAAACAAGTAACTAAGAGCCCATGGATAACCATGGATGAAAAGGGTGTTAGCACCTTCCCTTTTCATAATCTACCTCCTGAACCCACGAAAACATCTCAAAGGTCTTTCCTGTGCTTTTTGACCTTTCCTTAGGATAAATAAAAATTCGGTGGCGACTCTTGCTAAACCGAACATTTGCGAACACAAAACGCAAAACCTCAAGTCAGTTCTCCCACCGTATCACAGAACTGGCGACTCTGCTGGGGATATACTAAAAGTGGGGTTACCTTAGGGTTTTAGATCACCTTTACAATGCTTGCTTTGATTGCTTTACCTTTTGGGTTACTTGTTTGGGTTTGTTGTAAATCCTACACCCGAATTTGGGGGCACCTTTTTTAGGTAAAGAGCAATAAACTGTGAGGGAACTGTGCGGGGTATACCGACATGGTTAAAGCAGTAGCTATGTTAGTGTGACATATTTGTGGGTACCGGTAGCCCTTGAGTAGTCAAGGAGAATACGGGGCCGCTGAGTGATGTCATAAAGCACTAACGAACTCTTAGAACCTTACTTGACCATCTTGACCTTTTTAGGGGTAGTGAGATGACCGGCTTTGGTGCAGTCCGAAGTTGGTAGATACTCGATACTACACTCATTGAGGATTGTTTTCTTGGAATATTTTGGTCTCCAGTTAAGTGGCTAAACCAAAACAATGAACATAGAAAATAATCCAGTGATATTGAGCTCCTTAGAACCCGGTTTCTATTTTAGGACATGTTGAGCCAACTAACTTCAAGAGGGTACTTACCTACAAACCCCATGCAAGCCTAAACCTAAGGACTTGTTTGCTTTGTGTGAATATGATTACCTGTATATACACTTGCTTACTCCTCCATACATGTACATAACATCATAACATCATACCATAGCATTTTTAATAACCATTTCAAGGATCACGAGGGTCTTTTGATACAGGGGCACGTTGAACCAGACGTCTACCAAAGAGCAAGAGGGTTCCTCTCTAAACAAACACCGTCAAAGATCAAGTGCAACAACTTGAATCAGGGGCTATGACCCACTTGACATGGTGAGCTTGATTCTCGTGGAAAGACATCCACCGATACCAAGTTCTCCAATCAAAGATGTTGATCGAAGTTCAACCTCTAACATTTTCTTGTGTTTACCCCGCGAGATTCTTGGAAACATGCATCCACATATCATGCATTGCATCATGACAGGTTTCTCCCATACAGGTCTCCTTATCTTCCTACTATTTATTTCAGTAAGATGGATATGGAACAAACGGTGAAAGATCTCCAAGCTCAAAATGCTCAATTCCAACAAATGCTTCTGGCTATGGGTAAAGGGCAATAGGACCTGAAAGCTCTCCTTCTCAAAGACAAGAAGAAGAAGTCCAAGAAGACAGAAGACATCCTGAACTTGAGAAGAAGACCTAAAACCCTAGATCTTTCAACTCCACCCAACATAGGGGATAGTTTTGAAGAAGACCACAATTTGGAGATTGATGAAGTTGAAATTGACTACTCCGAGGAACAATATCCTCCCACTGATGACAAGTACAAACAATTAGAGGATCGCCTCAATGCTATGGAGATTCAACAAATACCTGGCTTGGATTTAGGAGACATGGGTTTGGTTTCTGGATTGGTCATCCCGCCAAAGTTCAAGGTCCCTACTTTGGCCCTGTACAATGGAGTTTCTTGCCCTAAGATGCACTTAAAGTCTTGTGTCCGCAAGATTCAACCATACACAACTGATCCAAAGCTTTGGATCCATTTCTTCCAAGAAAGCCTGGTAGGAACTCAACTCGAGTGGTTTTATCAATTGGAGAGTTCCCGCATCCACACCTGGGAGGATCTAGCTGCTGCTTTTTACAAACAGTATCAGTACAATGCTGATCTTACACCAACTCGTGTGCAATTGCAGAACATGACCATGGGTTTCAACGAGAGCTTCAAAGGATACGCCCAAAAGTGGAGAGATCTGGATGGTAGAGTGCAACCCCCTTTAACTGACAGGGAGCTGATTGACATCTTCATGGGAACATTGACCGGGCCTTTATTCAAACACTTGATCAAAAGCTCTTCAGCCGGGTTCACCGAGCTAATACTGACCAACGAAAGGGTTGAAGCTAGCATCAAAAGTGGAAAGATTCAAGAAGCTACACCTTCTGATGCTCCGAAAAAGCCTTACAGTGGGAAGAAAGAGTCTAATGCTGTGTACAGTCAAAAGAGTCACCATGACCAACACGTAGGGGCAATCCTGATCTCTGGTTCTGCGTCACATCGACAACAGCAAAGGGGAAATCAACGAAGGCCAGACGAGCCTAAAAGACAGTTCACCAACATCAACATGCCGCTGTCTCAAGCGCTGCAACACTTGTTGAGGATGAATCTGATTACATTGATAGGACCTCATCCAAACCCCAAAACTTCTTCTCCTAACTACAATCCTGATGCAACATGTGCTTATCATTCTGACAGTCTCGGACATGATACTAACGATTGTTGGGCATTGAAGTACAAGATTCAGAATTTAATTGATGCCAAGGAGATTGAGTTTGGTCCTCCGGAGACTCCAGCATAATCAATTCTCCTTTGGCAAATCATTGAGAGCGTCTTTGTTTCATTTGAATTTTCAAGTTGTAATTCCTTTTGTTATTCAGACAATTATCTATTAATGTCAAACTTTGTTTCATTAATGCATTGCATATGTTTGTCTTGAATTCATCCTTTCATTTTCACTATAATTATGCTTTCTCTATGACATTCAACTCTTGCTAAAAGTTACAAGCCTTTAGAGGGAGGATGACAAAACAATGCCATAATCTCATACGATATGCTTTTGGACAAACCTTGCTGACGATGTACAGGCATTTCTTTCAAATCCTAAACACTGGAGTTATAAGGAAGATAATCCCTAGTCAACCCCTTCGAGCCAATGAAGTAGGAGTTTTCTGTTTTTAAACAAATTGAAACCTTTAATTTAAACCTGGGGGCAGGGTAGTCACTCAGTTAATTCAAAAGATGCGCATTAAAGTCGTAAACTCTCAGTTTGTAATACAACGAACGACATCAAAAGCATTCCTATGGAATCAAAAGACAGTGGTGGTTCCTTATCTCATAGGCAGTCAATCTCTCAAAAGAGAAAAGCCCACTGAGCCAAAACCTATAAAGGAGGCTTAAGAAAGCTGGGGCATCCCGCTGACTGTAATCTCGAAAACAGGAACAGTCAGGCAAAAGTTAGGGATAACAAATTAATAGAACGAGGTCCCCACAAATCCTCAACAACATGAAAAATGTTGCAAAAATGACTTCCTTCCAAAAACCAACTTGTCTGAACCATCACCAAAACGTCATTCCAGACTTAATTGGAGTTCGAACGCACAATTAACTGAGCTTAGGATTGAAGAACATCACAAAGAACGGGTGGGTACAAATATACTTTGAGCCTTTATCCTTTGTTTCTTAAACTGTGAACCAAGCCACGTTACAACCCTTCAAAAGTCCTAACTGAAGCATGGGTTAGTTCGAAAGCACACTGTTACAAAAGGTATCCTGACTCCTGTAAGGCTCTGCTCTAAATCCTGAGTTTGAATTTTCTTAGCAAAATTTCTTTACTCGCTAAAACGCATTTTCAAAAAACTTTGAGACAAGCATAAACTTTGCATCACTTGAATATAACTGTTTGCATTTGGCTATTTGTTTGACAGCGGAGAAATTCACACAATAAATATCCAATGAACAAAAGCTCTCCCAGTGAACAAAATCAATTAAAAAAGGATGACACTTCCATTGACAAATCTCCTATCAACAAGGGGGCATGACATGTCACTATCCAGCACACCTGGGGCAGTCCAGTCAAAATGTCAAGAAATCACTCAATTGCAGGATAACAAGGGGCAAGTCTCCATCTCCGTCACTTAGGACATTGAATGTCAACCCCGATAAAGGTTTACATGCAATCAAACTTTTTGGCAATGCCACAAGCATTCGCTGCTAAGGGGCAATGCCAAGTCTCCCCAAAGTCCTTCTCATAGGATGATTCCCCAACAAGAGTATAATATCTGACCCCCTTTTCCCAGCTGAATCAACCTCAAGAATCCTCGAGGACTTCCCCCAACGAAGATGTCACTTCTCTAGCGGACTGACGATAGGGTTTATTTCCCCAACAACACCAGGATTCCCCAACTTGAGTTTGCCTCTCCGACTACTACAAATCAAAGGACCACAACTCCTCTTCCCCAGTAGATTACTCTATAATCCCCAACAAGTTACTGTGAAACCTGGACCCGACCAGATATCAGTTCAACTTCGACTCCCCAGTAGAGCAACGGATGACTAAGACTCCTAAACTCCTTTTCCAAGCAGGAATAAACATTCTCCCCACAGAGTGTTCAACTTCCCCCAGCGGAGTTCTCCTCAAACAACAAATTAGGAATACATTGGAAATATTCTAAGCAAAGTTTAAAGACACACATACTCTTCAACAGCAGTCCAGGATTTAATGACTCCCCAACTTTTGTCAAGGATTTATTTTCCCAGACAAAAATACATTCATTAACATTTCACATTTCATACATCCTATTTACATACATGATAAGTGCATACAACGCAATCTCATTTATTTTGAGAACATCATGACATCGTGCATTTCATACATCATGACATTGGATACAACTAACGTTTTACCTTTTTCAGAAAAAGGTCAATCAACAGATGGCTACCATCAACCTTCTCAAATTCCAGATGCAGTTTTACACGTACTCATCATCAGGCAACCCTACACTGGTTCCTTCTCTTTCCAAGATGCAGTTTTACACGGACTCATCATCAGGCAACCCTACACTGGTTCCTTCTCTTTCCAGATGCAGTTTTACACGTACTCATCATCAGGCAACCCTACACTGGTTCCTTCTCTTTCCAAGATGCAGTTTTACACGGACTCATCATCAGGAAACCCTACACTGGTTCCTTCTCTTTCCAAGATGCAGTTTTACACGGACTCATCATCAGGCAGCCCTACACCGGTTCCTTCTCTTTCCAAGATGCAGTTTTACACGTACTCATCATCAGGCAACCCTACACCGGTTCCTTCTCTTTCCAAGATGCAGTTTTACACTGACTCATCATCAGGAAACCCTACACCGGTTCCTTCTCTTTCCAAGATGCAGTTTTACACTGACTCATCATCAGGCAACCCTACACAGGTTCCTTCTCAAATTCCAGATGCAGTTTTACACGAACTCATCATCAGGAAACCCTACACAGGTTCCTTCTCAAATTCCAGATGCATTTTTACACGGACTCATCATCAGACAACCCTACACAGGTTCCTTCTCAAATCCCAGATGCATTTTCACACGGACTCATCATCAGGCAACCCTACACAGGTTCCTTCCTTCCAAGATGCAGTTTCACACAGACTCATCATGAAGCAACCCTACACCGGTTCCTTCTCAAATTCAGATACGCTCCAGACACGGAAGCCATTCTGGCACTCATTCAGATTCAAAGATAACTCTTGATACAATTCAGATACGCTCCAGACACGGAAGCCATTCTGATACTCATTCAGATTCAATCTCCTGATACAGACTAGATACGCTCCAGACACGACAACCATTATATCTCTCAGATTCAATTATCAACCTCAAGTTCAAATGCATTCCAAACACGGATGCCATTCTGACCTTTACACCAGCAGTTTGATTCTCCCCAATGCAGTCGCCACATAAGTCATTCTGTCACTTATTCAGATCCCAGTTACAGTTTCAGATACACTCCAGACACGGAAGTCATTCTGCTACTCATACAAATCTCAAACTTTAGATACAATCTATATACGCTCCAGATACGGTTGCCATTCTGTCACTCATTCAGAATTTATCCTCAGCACATAGTTGCTCCATACACAGATTTTTTCCTGTTACCCATTCAGAATACAGATACACTCCAGACACGGCAGTCATTCTGATATTTATTTAAAATCCAAATACAGTTACAACTCAGATACGGGCCAAACACGGACGCCATTCTTTTGCTCATACAAATCCAGTCTCCAGATACAGTTCGAGTGCATTCCAGACACGGATACCATCTTGATACTCATTCTTTTGACCTACAGCATTGCAACTCAACAAACACTCTTGGATGGAATCTTTAAGCCCATCTCTAGCAAGATTCTACTATCTCCAAATGGCATCTTTAAGCCCATTTCCTCTACTATATTCTGGATGAGTGCAAATTTACGGGCACTCTAGTGTCCAATCCTCTTTTACCTTCGAGTCAAGAAAGGCAAATTTGCCAATCTAACTCTTCAGGTCCAAGAAGATTGAACAGGGGCAGCTGTTGTACCCCAAAATTTGCCCTCTCATTCTCCAAGGCCTTTCTCACAAGGATTGTCAAGGTTCAAGGTTGAACAAGTGTATTGGGATTTTCCAGTACCAAAATTAAAAGGAAACTGTCAAAAATGGAGAAAACAGATAAAAATAACATTTTGACAAATTTGGTGGAAAACATGTCTCCTTCGATTCAGCATACTTCAATTGACTTTTGGCCTCTTTCGGTTGCTCAAAGTGGCTGCTAGCGTGCCTATTTCACCTGGGCATGTGACTACTTGTTGCAGGCTTCATTTGTGCCTTTTGCTGCCTACAAACATGCTTCGTTTGTGCCTTTTGCTGCCTGCGTGCTTGCAATCGAAGGCCATGACTTACTGGCCACACATGCCCCCTGCAAGGAAACCCTTTTCGATTCACCAAGCATAGCTGCCTACATGCCTGCTTCGATTTGGACAAGTTAACTGCCTACAAACATGCTTCGATTGGGCAACATTGCTTCCTTCGAGCAAGAACTTTTGATTGGAAAATATGCTTCCTTCGAGCGTGAGCTTTCGGCTGGGCATTAGCTTCCTTCGAGTAAGCTTGTTTCGACCATAAGTTTCTACTAAGGCAAAGGTTTCCTTCGAACATGTGTGCTTCGATCTCACTCTTGCATTCGACTCAGGAATGTCCTTCGAATCAGGAAGTAAAAGCCTTCTGTTGGTTGTCTTCAATTCAAAGAGTCAATAATGTTCTGAAAGCTTTCTTCGATTCAGAAGTTACTAACCTTCTGAAAAGGGCCATTCTAAGAACACACAGTTGGTCCATTCGAAGGACACACAACTGGTGGAAACGAATGCAGTGCTGTCCCAGAAAGATGGAGGATTCGACCCAGAAGATCAAGTTGAGAATATAGACCCATAGGCTAGGCCACATGTCTTCCCTTTTTAGGCCTGTTTTTTGTCTAAGACCACTTGCATAGCACAGTACCACCTTTTAGAAAAGTTTGACTTGGTCCTTGCGCTTATTTTCCTTCAGAATGAAGTAATCCATCCTGAACCGTTCATCTTGCTTTTATGGCACAAGTTGGACATTTACTTTCCAACTGGGCCTTATTTTATTATTATCTTCTGCACCTAACTACCAAGAGGCCCCCGCAGGTACTGCCATGTTACATTATTTTACCATTTACTTGCAAGGCTAGCTTTGGACAGCATGTCCATTCTTTCTCTATAAATAGAGGAACATTTACAAGAAAAAAAAGAAGAAGGAGAAGGAGAGAAGAAGGAGAGAAGGAGGAGAACGTATCTTCAAAATTCTCACACACCACAAAATTCTCAAACACTTCAACACTTGTGAGAACAAATCCAGAATCCCATACTTACTTCCTTCAATTCTGATAAACAAATACTCTTCAGTATCCTCTAAACCCAGTTTGGAAAGAAACATAAGACTTGTTTCTTTCATTCCTTCGAATCCAACATTCCCAGCGCAGCTGTTGGCCCCCTCTGTCAAAACTAGAACCTTGTGCCTCCACTCAAGGTCCCATCACACGTTCCAGCCTGAAGCAAGGTAAGTTATTCTTACCTTTGAGCTTTTCGTTTCATGGCATAACATGTAAATAATCTTCCCTTTCATTTCAAAACATTTACATAATACTCTGTTCCTTTTGTTTCCACCCTTTTAAAATATATTCCAGAACTACCTCTTTCGTTTTGCTTTCTGTTTATCTGAACTTGTTTTAACTATGAAACTGCTTACAAGACAAATAATAGCATGGCCTCAGGCCATGTTGCCATTTAATGCTTGAAATGAAAGAAACAGGAAACAGGAAATAGGAAACGAAGCTTCTGGATTCTATCCTTTTTCTCCATGTCAAAACGAAAGAAACAGGAGACAGGAGTATGAAACGAAGCCCCAGGCCTCCTCACTGACTCCAGACCCAATCGAAGGAGACAGAAAGGCAGGTTGCATCTTGCACAGATTCCAGGCCCAATCGAAGAAGGCAACAAGGCAGAAAGGTCCAGCTAGAGGCACACTTGCACTAAGTCCAGGCTCAGACGAAAGGCACTTCCATGCTGGTGCCAGCCTCCAATCGAAGTACATGACCTGACTGGTGCCAAAGCCCAATCGAAGGCCATGACCTCACTGGCGCGAATTCCCAATCGAAGGACAGGGCCTCGCCCCTGCCAAGGCCCAATCGAAAGACGTGACTTTGCTGGTGCTAGCCCCAATCGAAGGAGGCTAGCAGAATGCCAATCGAAGGCTGCTACTGCCTGGGTCGAAAGACACTCATTTTCCTCTTCTTTTTTTTCCTTTACATTTTCTTGCCTTTCAATATGGTTGTAATAGTGTAGTATTTATTTCTTGCATTTTTATTGCTTTATACAAATGCTAGTAAATAGGTGTGTATGGCAAGATAAAATCAACAAGTAGACAACCCAAAAATCAAAGACAAAATGCATCAATCTAACACACAATGCACACTTGCACCCTTAGGGTAATTCCACTTGTTGCCTTACAAAAATGGCCATGTTATGCATGTGAGATGTCTTAGCACAAATGAATTGAAAAAAGATCATAGTCCCTCGATGACGCTATCAAAGTTGCCTTTCAAAATGATCTTAGTCCTTACAGAAAAGTGCTAAGTCATTTCACAACATTGCTATCATGGTCATACGATGACCCGCGTCTGTCCGGTTAACATCCTAACACAAGGTTGTTCACCAAATACAATGGTGAAACAACAATGTTAAAAGGGTTAAAAACATAAGAAAGATCTTTGAGTAAAATAGGGTAGACAACTCTTAAGTTACTTGATCAAAAATCTTGCAAAACATCCTTGTTATTTTTCAAAACACACTCCACAACACAATTTCAAAACAACTTTCAAAACATTGAAAACCTTTCAAAAAGACATACACCTTTGTATACATTCAAACAAGAATCATTACAAAGGTTTCCTAGACAAGGAATCTTTTTTCAAAACATTTTCGAAACCACACACACAAACACCATTTCAAGCAATTGAAAAGCAAAGGCATGTGATCTAAAACAAGTAACTAAGAGCCCATGGATAACCATGGATGAAAAGGGTGCTAGCACCTTCCCTTTTCATAATCTACCCCCCGAACCCACGAAAACATCTCAAAGGTCTTTCCTGTGCTTTTTGACCTTTCCTTAGGATAAATAAAAAGTCGGTGGCGACTCTTGCTAAACTGAACATTTGCGAACACAAAACGCAAAACCTCAAGTCAGTTCTCCCACTGTATCACAATAGAGAAGAGTTAAGGTGATTGATCTTGAACTGCATGCAGAGTTCAGTAATCATAGTGTTGTTAAGGTTGGTACCATTGTCCATAATGATTCTCTCAGGGATACCATATCGACATATAAGGTTATGCTTGATGAATCGGGCGACCACATTCTTGGTAACAAAGTCGAATGAGGCTGTTTCAACCCATTTTGTGAAGGAGTCAATGGCGATGAGGATGAAGTGATGTCCATTAAAGGAAGTATCTTTTATTTCCCCGACATATCAATGCCCCACATTGTGAACGATGAAGGAGCATTCATGACATTCAAAGGTACTGGAGGCACGTGAATCTTAACAGCATAGATCTGGCACTTATGACAAATTCTCGAGTGGTGGTGGCAATGAATTTCCATGGTCAACCAATAGTAACCCGCTCTCAAGATTTTCTTAGCCATAGTATGCCCACTTGAGTGAGTACCAAAGATGCCTTCGTGCATATCTTCCATAATTTTATATGCTTCCTTCTTGTCCATACAACTAAGCAATATTGAATCATGATTATGCTTATACAAAATTCCATTTCTTAAGAAGAACTTAGCCGAGAACCTCCGCAAGAATTTCTTGTCATTGATCTATGCCCATTTAGCGTATTCTTGAACTACAAGGTACATTTTCACTTCATGAAACCAAGGTTTTTCTTCTACTTTATTAGTGTCAATTTCATAGCAGTGTGTCGGCTTGTCGAATCTTTCAATGGTAATTCTGGGAGCCTCGTTGTCCCGTATGAACTTGAACATGGATGACGTGGTAGCCAATGCGTCCACCAATAATTTTCTTCTCTTGGGATATGCTCAAAAGTAATCTCTTTGAAGTAAGAAATCAAGGTTAGCACATGTTCTCGGTAAGTGATAATATTCAGATGCTTCATATCCCATTCTCCCTTGACCTGACTGATTACCAAAGTTGAATCCCCATATACACTCAAGAATTTAATTCTCAAGTCAATAGCCGCTTTAATACTCAAGATGCACGCTTCGTATTCGGCCATATTATTGGTGCAGTCAAAGCAAATGTTGGAAGTGAAGGGTGTATGGAAACCTTGAGGAGAGATAATTACAGTACCAATTCCGTTGCCAAGTGCGTTAGAAGCCCCGTCAAAAACTATAGTCCATCGGGATCTTGACTCAGGTCCTTCATACGGTCCAGGTTCTTTGTAATCTGTAACTAGCATAATGTTCTCATCCTGGAATTTGAAGTTCATAGATTGGTAGTCGTCTACAGCTTGATATGCCAAATGATCTTCCAGTACACTTCCTTTGATTTCCTTTTGAATGGTGTACTGAATGTCGTATTCTGTTAAGATCATTTGCCATCGGGCTATTCTTCCATAGAGAGATGGCTTCTCGAATATGTACTTGATGGGATCCATTTTATAGATCAATAGAGTAGTATGAGTCAACATATATTTTCTTAGTCGGCGAGGAGCCCATTCCAAAGCGTAATAAGTTTTCTCGAGTAGTGAATATCTTGTTTCACAGTCGGTAAACTTTTTTCTAAGGTAGTATATTGCATGCTCTTTTCGACCATACTCGTCATGCTAGCCCAGCACACACCCCATTGAGTTCTCTAGCACTGTTAGGTACATGATTAAAGGTCTTCCTTCAACCGGTGGCATAAGAATTAGAGGTTCTTGTAAGTACTCCTTAATTTTATCAAAGGCTATTTGACAGTCGTCGTTCCACTTTACTACTTGATCTTTCTTCAGCAACTTGAAGATTGGCTCACAGGTAGCAGTCAAATGGGAAATGAATCAGGAAATGTAATTCAGTCGTCCTAAGAAACCTCTGACTTCCTTCTCAGTACAGGGAGCCCGCATTTCTTGAATAGCCTTAACATTTGCAGGATAAACTTCAATACCTTTACCACTGACAACGAAACCCAGGAGTTTACCAGACCTTACCCCAAAGGTACATTTGTTCGAATTTAACCTCAATTTATACTTCTTCATCCTTTCAAATAACTTTTGCAGATGATCAAGATGTTCTTCTTCAGTCTGTGATCTTGCTATCATATCATCGATGTAGACCTCTATCTCATGATGAATTATGTCATGGAATAAAGCTACCATGACACACTGATAAGTTGCCCCGACGTTCTTCAACCCAAAATGCACAATCTTGTAAGATAAAGTGCCCCATTATGTGATGAAGGTAGTTTTCTCCATTTCTTTAGGCGCCATCTTGATCTGATTAAAACCCGAGAAACCATACATGAAGGAGAATACCTTGTGTTGGGCGGTGTTATCGACCATAACATCAATATGTGGAAGTGGGAAGTCATATTTGGGGCTCGCCCTGTTCACATCCCTATAATCTACACACATATGTACCTCGCCATCTTTCTTTGATACTGGAGCAACATTAGCAACCTATTGAGGATATGAAATCACTGCTAAGAAACCTACATCGAATTGTTTCATAACCTCGGCCTTGATCTTCTCTGACATCTCGGGACGCATGCGACGAACCTTTTTCTTAATTAGAGCATAACCCTCTTTCATTGGCACACAGTGAACCACAATATCAGTATCGAGACCTAGCGTGTCTTTGTATGACCAAGTGTAATACGGTGGCAGAACTGACTGTTGTACTGGTTTTGCATTTGTATTCATAAATGTCGTGGTAAGCAAGAGTAGCCATCGACTTTTCTTTTATCCAGCAAAAGAAAGGGTGAAAAGAATAGAAAAGACCTTTCAAGATTTGGTTTCTGAGTAAGGGTGGTAGATTATGGAAAGGGAAGGTGTTAGCACCCTTTCCATCCGTAGTTATCTACGGGCTCTTAGATGCTAGCTCATTTGAAAAAAATACCTTGTGTTTTGTGTGTTTGAAAAGTGTTTTTGAAAGAAAGCGCCTTAGTACGACGGACTTTGTAATGTTTCTCGGATTGGTAGAGAACGTATACAAAGTGTTTTGAAAAATGTTTTTGGAAAGAGTTTTGTGTACGTGTAAAAGTTTGTTTTGTTTTGAGCAAACATCTATGAACTATCTATTATACTCGAAAAGGTTGTTCTTTTCCTCTTTTCCTTTAGACATTGTTATCCTACTATTAGTGAGTAGGTAGCCCTAGTCATTGGATGTTTGAGGGACATTCGAAGGGACATCGTATAGTCACAAAGGAAATTGGTCAAGAAACCTTAGTAACTACCCTAAGGTTTTAAGATCATACTGAGGCAACATCGAGAGGGTCATTTTTTATCTTTAAACTGAAGGGTAGCCACTAAAGTCTCTCATGTTTCGAGAGTTATGTCTGTTTTCCGAAGGCAACCAAAGTAGGGATACCCTAGAGGTGTATATGTGAGACTGTGTTGTTTTCAGTAATTTTGTCTTGTGTTAGGTTTGCTAGCGTTTGATTATTATCTCTTGCCATACAATCATATTTATCATGCATCTAGTCAGTTAATAGTGTGCGGGAATTTAAAGTGCGGAAAGATAGATCCTAAACTATTAAAAGGCTTCGGGGAGGGGGATTAATTACATGTCCAAAACATGGGGAAAATAAAGTAGTAAAAGTCCTAGTTATAGTCTATTACATCCCATAAGCAGATACATTAATATGAAAATGATAACGAAAGCAATAAAAGCGCGTGAATTGGAACGAACGTCTAAAACCCTAAACTATTTCTAAGTTAAAAAGGAAATCCTTTTTTTGTCATTTTTGTTTTATTTTGAGAAAATGTTTAAGTAAATAATAATTAATCTAGAAAAAGGAAGAAAACTAATTATCTAAAGAAGGTAAAAAATAAGGACCTAATTCTAAATTTTTGTATTTTTATTATAAAGAAAAAAAAATTAAATCCTAAGTCTACTTGATTTTAATTTAAGCAAAAGGTTAAAATAATTAATTAATTAATTAACAAAAATAATTTTTTAATTGAAAAAAGACTAAATCTATTTTTTTGTGATTTTATAATTAATTTGCTGATTAACTAAAAAACAATTAAAAGAAACAAATAATTAAAAAAACAATAATGAAAATGGGCCTGGTGTTAAAGCTGAAAAGGGGGGTGAGATCTGAATTTTGTTAGGCCCAAATTAGAAGACGGCCCAGGCTGATGTTGGATCTGATGCTGCTGGCCTTTGAGGATCCATGATGAGGTTGTGCGCTCATGGCGTTGGATGTAGATAAGTGTCGTACCCCAAATTTGTCCTACCGCGGCGATTATATTTTTCGAGATTGAAATAAAGAAAATGCTTAATTAAAGATGGTACAACAATATCTGATGACCCATCTTTATCCAACAGGGAGACGTATTTTAACGGGGCTTTCTAAATCGAAAAGACTCATAAATCCATTCGCGAGATATGTTGGTCAAGGGCCCATGCAATTCAAAAATCAATTATTCGAGCAACTATTAAGTTCTTAATTATTGAACAGTTGTTATTAAACGGTCGCTAAGTTAGCCTATTTGGGCATATGGGAGCAAAATTATTAGTAAGAATTTTAAATCTTTTTTGGTATATAATAAAGGATTTTGAAAAGGGTGTTATTAGCAAGACTCTTTGGTCTTATTATTAAAAATAAATGCATATCATAAAGAAAAATATAATGGCTGACAAGTTCCATTTTTTATTAAAGAAAATTGTTTATTGTTCTTAAGTAAATAAATAAACAGTATGTTTTCTTTTTTAAGAAAAGACTAAAACATTTTTGCTGTAACTTTGGTTTCTGAAATTTGTTTGCTTTAAAAGATATTCAAGCCCATTAAGATTTTTTGGCCCATTAGATGATGTTGTTTGTTGCGGTTGTAATAAAAAAAATAGGTAATAAACAATATGTAAAACATGATTAGTATTACTTGCTGATAAGTTTAAAAGAGATTAAATCAATTTGATTTTTATTGAGGATTCTGGTGTGGCAAAATTCTGTTTGGATAAAATATAATATATATATATATATATATATATATATATATATATATATATATATATATATATATATATATATATATATATATATATAATGCAGAGAGTGAAAAAGCCCAACTTATTAGAGTATTGGTTTTAGTGAAGATGCTGACAGTTGGGCTATGTGGGGCAGAATCAGCTGCTGGCCCAATTGTTTTTGTCAGAAATGCAAACTGTTTGCCGTAAAGCGGGCTCAATAATCACAAAAAAACACTATTGTACCAATTCACCCAAGATTTTGCATGTTTGTTATTTTTAACAGTTACTGTTTCGATCAAGGAGGAAATTGCGAACATTTTTTTCAATCAACACCTACTATGCAAACTACAACTAAATCAATGCATGTTACATTAACAGCAACAATTCAAATCTGAGAAAACATGAAACCAAATCAAATCTGAAAAAAATTATACTGAATTAAACACAAATCTAGATTTACATGGAAGCGAATCTCAGAAATTGGAGAGAAAATCAAATCTTGCATTGTCAATTTGGTTACAAAACAAATCAAATGCCATCATCTAACACAATATGAAAATTTTGTTAACAAATTGAATCAAAAATTGCTCATTACAGATACAATCTAAAGAGTCTAAAATAAAGCCATATCTAGAATATCTTAATGAATCCAATTACATTCAATATTCAATCAATTACAATCCTTAATCCCTAAATCGAAACAATTTCTAACTGAAATCTAAAAAAACCTAAAAGAACTAAACTATATATACATAAAGGGAATACAGAGAGAGGGGGGGTGATTTTTGACAGAAGAACAGAGCAAAGGCGGATTCCAAAGAGAAAAAAAAAGGCGGATTTTTTTACGGGTTTAGAGACGAAAACTGGAAAAGAAAATTTGAGACAGAGAGATCTTGAAGCAAATCCTTACCATTGAAAACCCAAAGGTGGAGACGACTAGAGTTTCCAAATCGGAAACCGTAATTGTACTTGATCCCTCCCACACTCCGCGAACTTGACGACAAGCCTCCGCTCATCTACGACAACCGCGACCATCAACCTCCGTCAAAATACGATCGGTCGGCCACCAGATCCGCAGTGCAATCCCGACAGTTTATGCTTGCAACCGACTTGACTGTGTTGTCATCATCATCATCACCCATCGCAAGATAATGCCGGTGAATCACTGACGAAGAAATCTGCCGCAGTTGACCTTCAAACCCGGTTCTTCATCCCTTTTATTTTATGTCTGACGGATTTCGGTAGGTATTAAGGGAAGAAGAAGGATGGATCTTGAAGAGAGATTGAATACTGGAAATAGTGAGAATATGGATGGTTCTCGTATGTCCCTTTGGAGTTATCGTTTTTTTAATATTTTTATTATGAGACACGTGTCGATGTGTAAATAGACCAAACGCCATTTGGAGAATAACAAAAAGAAGAGGCAAATTCTCTGGTCAAGAATGAGAGGCGCCCCTGGTACTATGTATATACATTTTTCTTTATTTTTTTATTGTTTAATTTTAGTTAATCAATTTAGTAATCAGGGTTTTAGAGTTTGTACGGGCCATTGGGCCTTGTACTACTAATTCTTCACCACATCAACTAATAGCACACCCCCTAGTAATTATTTACATTTTACATTTTTATAATTATTTTAATTGTATTTTCTTATTACTATTATATGATATTTTTATAATAGTTATAATAATAATTATTATTATTAATTTTTATATATTATTAATTATTATATGTAAAAATTATTATATTAACATATAAATAATTTTTATTCAAACGCATGGACATGTTATTTTCATGTATGTCGCATTAAATCTTTTTCAATCATGCATTAATCAAGACTTTTCGCAATTAACACAATAAAAAACACAAATAAATCTCAAACTGTTTTCGCGAATAAAACTAAGCTAATCAACAGTCTTTTTCGCAAATGGGTTTCAAATTAATTTTGGCTTACTACGTACTCAGTCAAAATTTCCGCAATCACTACTCCCGACCGAGTGCGAAGTGATTCAAAATATGTTTGTAAACCCCTAAAAGACACCAACCCATATGAACTACGAATTGGGACTCTGATTCCTTTTAAGAGGATACGTAGGCATAAGATCAAAAATCGTAGCGAGTTCCCTTATAAAAAAATTAAACCTTTCCCTTATAAAATTATTTAAACCCTTTCCCCTATTAAATTTAAAACCATATTTTCCCCAAATCAAACCTAAAACCTAGTGTCCTTGTGAACAAGGTAGATGAAAGGTTCCTAACACCTTCCTTTCGTCTAAAGAAGTCTGAAACCTAGAATCTCTGTCTGTGAATTAAGGTTTTCTGTTAGATTCCCTTCCCTAGGATAAAAACTAATAGTGGCAACTCTGATTAAAAAACTAGTTGCTACAATAAGATGCATCTGATGGCATAGTTCTGATGGTGTACGGTATATGCATGTGACTTGCAAGTATGGGATCTGCAAAGCAAATGTTAGAAAAAATAAAAATGCAAGACCTGGGTATCGAACTCAGGCCCTTTCCAAATTCACACACTTTCCTTACCACTCAGCCAACCTGTCAATTGTTGATACAAATAACATAATGGAAATATATGTGAAACCAAGCCAGACATATATTTGAATTAAAAAACGCGTGCGTTGACTGTATGAGCCAATAAGGGTGTGACGCCTGGGCACCGGAGTCAGCAGTAGTCAACGGTGTCAGAGTCAAACTCCAGTCACCATCTCTGATCAGTTCAAAATTTATTCCTATAAAACAAACTCTTTAAGATAAAACAAAAGGGTCTATCCTACATAAAAGTGTGCCCTGATTCCAAATTTGGCCTTAGATTGGCTTGAAAACCCCTGGATCGAGAGCTTGAACCTTAACAACCATGGATTCCCTAACAATGGCATCTAGCATTCTAGGCTCCAAACCTCTCATGCGGGGCATCCATCCTATCCTAATGAAGGTCCTGAACATGAATCGAACATTTAAAAGTATTAATATGCCATAAAATACAGTTTTAGTTTTGCAAACCCTTACCAATCGGAGATGCGTGGATCTGTGGCTTTGGGCGTGGAAATGCTTGCTTAAGGGCCTGAATGCCTTCCTTGGAATCTCAGGAGGAAGATAGGATGCTTGGTTTAGAGCGATAGTGGTTGTAACTTACTGTTTGAATTTTGACAACTTAGAGATTTTTTCAATTTTGGGAGTTTTGGTGAGGCATTGTATGCGTGTCTTTTGCATGCACTTGGGTCTAGTATTTATAGAGGGATATGAGACTGAACCAATATGGCAATAATCAATGCATTTGATCATGTTTTAAATACAAAATCATAACTTGAAGAAAATGCCATTTTTGTATTATTTTCTTGCCATTTTAGTCTTTGCATGAACCTGGACTTATTTGTGGTATTTTACACTAAATTTGGATCCTTAAAAAAATCCAAACATCAACCCATATTGAATAGTTGGAAAGTAATGAAGAAAATATGTTTGAAAATTGTAAAGACAGTGTAAAAAGAAATAAAAATTGCATTTTGAACTATTATGTGTCGACACAATGCTGCTATGCATTGACACACAACTCTTCTTACTCCTGTAAAACAAAATTAACTCAGTATGAGTCGATGTAAAATGGGATGTGTCGACTCATGCACTTGTTTGTGTTGACACATACGTGTGTTGTATCGACTCATGCACCTTTCATCCTTCTGTTTTGGGGTTGTGATAATAGTATGTATCGACACATAAGGCTTTGTGTCGACTCATACACCTTTCGTCCTTCTGTTTTGGGGCCTGGATAACAGTATGTATCGACATATAAGGCTTTGTGTCGACTCATACCATGTTCTATCACTAAAATTAGTCGACTCATATGGGTATCTGTCGACTCATGCTGCATTTTTTTGCCCTAAACATTGTACATGTCATTTTTCAACATAGTATTGACAAAAGAGAGTAAATTGTTAGCTCCAAAAGACAATGATTACTACATTTATCCTAAAAATGAATCACTAATTATGATTGAAATGAAAGGTTCAATAGTCAAGAAGAATTACCTTGATACTACAATTTGTTTTGAATTTGAACCTCTTTCAAGATGTTGTGGTAGCCTCAGTGAACCTCCAGGATACTTCTCCAGTCCTGCCTCTATATTGGAAGTTGTAATGTATGAGCTTGTATCTTCCAAATGATGCATTTCTTGAACTTGAGGATAAAAGAGAAGTTGTAGGGAACTGGATTCTCTTAGAAATTAGCTTTTGTTTGGGAAAAATGGATGAAGTATTTGAAAGTTATGCATGGTCAAAGTTTAGTTGACTTTGCCTAGTATAGTTGATTTTCAAACACTTGAGCAATTGATTGAGCAAACTTGTAGTGTAAGGCATGAAATTGGCGTGGAAATTCTTGAAGACATATTAGGGACCATGGAAATCATTTGGAGCCTTTGCAACCCAAACATCTTGGTGAAAAGTGAAACCCTAGTTGGAGGTTCATTGCTTAAGAGGAGAATTTGTATGATCAATTCTTTGGTCAACTTGGAGCAATTGAGGACCTCAATGAGCATGTCTTGAGTAAAAATGGGAGGGAAAATTTTGGGGGTATAACACTAAGAAAATAGCCCAACATAATCATGCGACATCTAAATTAATATGTTCTTGACACCGCCCTCTAAGTTGGCACCTACCTTGACCTCTTTCCTATTTGTCTCAGAACCTAAGTTTACCACTTCGATTGGATCTTCGTGGTGTTGGATAGCCTTTGCTTCTTGTATTAAGAGTGTGATAAGTTATCTAGGTATTTCACAATCTTCCTCACCTTCATCTTCAGCGTGGTAGATTGTATTTTCAAAGTTATAAGCGACAATAGCGCAATCGTTATCAACGAGATCCAGAGCAGATGGGGATCTGTAATGTAGTGTGTGGGTGTGTGTAAGAACACATAGCTATTTGAAAGTGTAATAAAGTAAAAAAAAAGACATAGAGCCTAAAATTGGAATGCAAAAAGTCCAATGTTTTCATTAAATGAAAATATGACATATGAAATGACAACCCTTAACAAATGAACCATTGTTTCCTGAGCAAGACACAAGGTTTAAAATTATTGTTTTAAAAGAAATTACATAACCAAACTTCTTAAAGTGATAAAAACAGAAATAGCTATTACTCCTAGCTGAAAGAGATAAGGAAAATGTCTTATGCTTCCCAATTGTTGAGTCTGTTGCCAATGGTAGGAAAGATCCAATTGTCAAAATCACCATCACTGTCAGCATCTTTTATAGCATTGATTCCATTATTGCTGATACGGAAATGTTGTACCCCAATTTTTCCCCCTGAGATTCCTGCATCATACCATATTGTTTCAATCACAATAAGATAACATTATGGTTTTTGGTTCTTCTCCCTATCTTTAGCCTTGCTCTTTTGAGGAGTTACCAAGCACCTTGACTTGTTTTCTTTTGTGATCATGGATATTTTGCTTTGATTTTCTCTCTAATTAATAAAATACAATATTGGTTTGTCTTACTTGTTAATAATGTAGGTAAAGGCAATGAGGTTTAGCAAGTTGCTTCATGGGTTCATGAGTTTATTTCCATGCCCTAGTCAATAGCTTGAGAAATTCAAACTTCGCTATTGGAGTGATTTTGGAAGAAATGGCATGACAAGGCTCATTTTGGTTCAACATATTTCAAAGTTATCAAAATTGATTCAAAAGTACAAAGGGTTAAGGGAAGAAGTTATCATGATTGGACAAGGTCTTGTTCCTATTGGTCACAATAACACATTTCTCTCTAATTTCAAGATATGGAAGTGGTTTTTGTGGCTATGAGTCCTCATCATCATCCTCAACAACTTCTATTCACAAAGGAATAATATTGGCACAAAAAGCTTGTTCAAACATGGCAAATTTCCTCAAAGCATTCTCTTGATCTAGAGGCTAGGGTTTTGGACTTCAAAGGAGCATATCTTGCTCATCTTTTGGTATTTTTGAGTGATTCCAAAAACATCCTTCTCTTCAAAGAGTTACCAACAAATCACTTCAAAAGTTCCAAGGAGTTTTCATGTGGAAGGAACTTGGTGAAGAAGAAAGATTACAAGTCACCCAGATGAATCCCCAATTTTCCATATGTGACTTCAAATGGTCATAACTTGGTCAATTTTTATCACCTTGAGCCCATTATTTTTTCATGATGATCTTAAGGATGTGTACTTCATTCCTTCTTTTATGTGCAAAGTAAGAAAACGGATGGAAGTTACCTTAAGGATGCAAAAGATTATAGGTCATTTCATGATTTTTGGCCAACTTCAACAAGTCATAACTTGCTCAATTTTTGGATATTTTGAGTGGTTCAAATTGCAAAATTTCATTCAGGAGATCTACTTCATTCCATATTTTTTGTTCAAGAGAAAATTCTAAGTGGAAAGCCATGTTTAGATGCAAAAGATTATAGGTCATTTTTAAAGAAGAATTTGAAATATTTCTAAGTATGGAAAGTCAACTATTTTTCTTCAACTTTGACTCCATGTAACTTTCAGCTCAAGCATCCATTTGATTCCATCCTTTTTCCATTGCAAAGCTTGTAACCTGATCTTTCCAAAGCATCAAGAATTATGCCCTAAGACCCCTTGAGGTGGAAATGCCATGGATTTGAATTGGGTAGTTTGAAACTAAATTTTTCACAAAGTCGGGATTTTGAAATCTTTGTTTTGGATTCTAATCACAAGATTTCCGTGCGTTTTTGGTTCTAATCATGTTTAGCAACTTGCCAGAAGTGATTAGCATCATGAAACGCACGGTTTGGCTGAGTTTTGATCAAGTTTGGGTCACACTTTCTTCATGATGCAAACCCACATGAATTCCCTCCAAAATGCATCATTTGCTATTCCTTTTGATCCCATTTTATTCTCTATAAATAGATGGTCATCCCCCATTCAATTTCCCAAGCTTAGATAGCCAGAATCACCCTGCCAAACTTGCTTCACAATCCAAAATTTAGCAACTTCGAAATCTATTCCCAAGCCTTTTTCAATCCATTTTTCCCTCAATTCACCTTCCTTGATCTTCCCTGAAGCTAACCATCTAATTACATTCAAGAATCATGCCATATACTGCTCCATAGAAGTCCAGTTACAGAGCTCTGTAACTCAACTTCAATAGGTAGATTCCTTCATCAATTCTTCAAAACTCTGATATCATTGTGTTGCTCTCATTGCCTTGGTTCTAGTCGCAACACTTACATTTCACTAGGAGCACGTTTTGACCATGAATTATCAAATCCCTTTTCAAAACTTTTCTTCCAAATTGCTTGAGCTATAGTTTATATAAATTTGGCGCGAGGGTGTGGTTGTTTTCGTCTTGAAGAGACGAAGCGATTGGCATAGGTCTGGGCTTCTGATTTTACAGTTTGAGAGACCTAAAAATCATGTTGGCTGGAGGTTGAAGATGACCTACGTGTCATCTTCCAACCAATGATGGCGTGCCATTTGTGTTTTTCAAAAATCTGATTTATTATTGATTCTGTACATTATTCATTAATGACCATGATATGTACAACGCGCCAGATCCCTTGGATTTGATTACTAACGCATTTTGACTCTCATGCAATGGTCCACATATTTTACTTTTATTTTCTTTTTCTGATTTTTATATTTTAATTGTTTTAAATTTCAAAAAATCATAGAAAATTCATTTTTAGTCCAAAAAATCTGAAAAATTATGAAAAATATTTTTGATTATTCTCTTTCTTATTTTTATTTTTTCACAATTTAATTTCGTGTTTTGGTATTTTTTATGAATTTTACACTTATTTGATTTATTTAAAATGTTTAAAAATACTTTTATACATTTTTAAATTCTGAAAAAATTATGGAATGATCCAATGATATTGTGACAAATATTGGTGATCTTATTTCTTTTTTGTTTTTGACTTTACTATTTTTTACTATTTTTGTTTATTTTACCCATTTATTTTAATTTTTAAAAATAATTTCTGACTTTTAAAAATTACCAAAAATTTTGTAAAATTACTTGGCCTATTTTCTGATTTTTCTATGGTCTTATTTTTCATTTCTTGATTAATTTGAATATAATTGATATTTTCCTTTTTTTAAAAAACATTTTAAAACCTTTTAATGTATATATTAAATACAATACTATTTTGTGATTATTTTCTGGCTGTCTTGAGTTGGTTTTTTGATCATGACTTTATTAACATCATTGGATCCATGGTGTTGAGTTTAACTCCACAAAAATGGATGAATTCTTTTAATAATAGTTTGATTAAATTTTTAATTCAAAAGTGGTTTATTCATCTTTTGCCCTAATCCTCTTCATCTCATCCCCTTCCCATTGCACTAAATGTTGTTGCAGCATGATCTCTATATCATGTCTCAAAACAAATGGTGCATAGATTGATATTGACCGACCTCCAAATAGGTGCGACTTCTATATAAGTCCACTTACGATTGCTTAATATAACGCTAAATTTTGTCCCGATTTGAATAAATGATCATTCGTGGCCCAAACTTATGATTGCAAGCCCAAGTATGTTAATTTGATCTCTTTGATCCAATAACCTTGAGATTCATTGTATGGAGGCTTTGGTTCTACCAATCCTCTAATGGATCTACAACACCTTTAGTCAATGCGAATCACTTAAACATCGTTGATCATTAAATGGTACTTATGAGAATTCCAAATGGATGATATACTTGACAAAAAGCAAATGCAATTTGTTGTGTGGAGGCTTTGGTTCTACCAATCCTCTAATGAGTTCCAAATGCAAGTTTCAAGATGGTCATCCAACTAACCACTAATTATTGACTTGTTTATTTTATGCTTTTATTCTTTTATGCTTTATGTACTATTTATTTTTTAGCATTTTTCACTTCATGCCATTTTCATCTTAGCTCATTTGAGCATTTATCTTGCCATTTTTATTTTTGCTCACTTGAGCTTTTATTTTTCTTTTCCTAAGATACTTAGTAATCAACATAAACCCTAAAAAACTCTTAATGGTACTTGGACTATTTGGTTACTATCCTTGGCATTATGGAGCATGGGACTTTTTCTTGGACTTAGGATTAGAAACCTTGGTCTATCTTGGAGACCTTGTGATCCTATCTGATTATTTTGTCTGGAGATTTTGAGGTTTACCTCAAAACATTGGGTTGCTTGTTTGTTTTTGTGTGCAGGTTTTTGTGATTACATCCTTTGTTTGTAATCTAGAATTCACCCATATACAACCGTTACTCTACCCAATTTTTGTGAAGACTTAATACATTTGAAGAGGTCTAGTATCTTTGTTTGCTTGGTTTCAATCCAAAGAATGGGAATTATATCTTGGCTCATAATGTCATGTTTTGGCTTCTTGTTGGTTAGATGGTCCTTACCCTTAGCTTTTACCTTATGCTTTAGGATAGCCTCTTCTACTCCTCCCATCTTCTTTAATTTCAAAAATATTCTCCCTCCTTTTTAAACTCTTCTTGTTTCTAAATTTGAAACAATTTCATAATAAACTTGGACTTAGGTCCATGCATTTTCAAAACATTTTCATCAATAAAATTCAATAAATTTAGTAATACTTTGACACTTTTTGTGAGAAGACTAAAAGTCAATCAATCTCATTTCAAACCATTTTGCCACTTTGGCTTTTATCTTTAAACTTTTCTCAAAAGGTTAGACTCTTGTCAATCCTTGTAGTGATGCAAACAACTATACTTCTACAATATGTAGTGAAGTGAGATATTTTCACTTGGGTGTTGAGTGAGGTATTGTTGATTTTAAAATCCCAGCCATATCCTCCACTTTGAGATGATGAAAATTCTCCTTTCTCATGATTGTGGGTAGTAAGTATGTTTTCCACACGGACAATGACGATGATATCTTCTCTCTTAAAATCAACCAACACACTTGTGTTTCAAATTTTTAAAAGAGGAACTACGTGTACCCTGATCCCGTATTGCATGAAAGGTGGTATGTAGGCACTAAAGGTTCACAACCGCGGCAGATGCAAAAATCATAAAAAAATATATTTCTCTTCTCACCTCCACCATCCATTTTATATACAACACGTTTTATAGCCAAAATATACATATTTCTCAAAGAGGTTCCTGCGGAGTACCGTAGATGTTTAGGGTGCTAATACCTTCCCATTGCATAACCAACCCCCTTACCTTGAATCTTTCCCCCACTTTTTGGGTTATTCGCTCTTTTCCCATTCCTTTGGAAACAATAAAGCGCGGTGGCGATTTTGATTTTGATTTGTATAAAGTCTAGTAATCCAATGGCTTAGTCTTGAACATTTCTACCGCTACAGAAAAATGGCGACTTCACTAGGGAAAGACTGACCTCTTGCTGGTCCATCCCTAAGTGGGTTGAGCCTATCTTTGTTTATATCTGTATATGTGCTATTGTTGTTTATGTGCTATAATTTGTATATATGTTTGTCTGGATTTTCCTGGTTTGCAGGGTGCTTGGTGATTACTCATAAGTCTTATACCCGGACTTGGGAAAACTTTAAGATAGGACGGGTGGTATAGTCATGTTAACTTTGAGGGAGTAATCCCAAAAAAGGAGGCATGAGATCCCCCACTCAGTGGAGGCCCCTTAGACTGTAGTGTCGTTTACCGAGTAATCGGGAAGACGTACTGCTTTCGACCTGGGAGCCTGCTGAAACTGAGGATCGTAGAATACCTAACCCATCTTGACCTTTTAGGTGTAGTGAGGAAGCTATGACGAAGTAATCCGGAAATAGTTGTCATGCGATACTACGCTCGGATGAGTCTTTCTTGAGAATATTACTAGTTACTGAGTTAATCGGGAAGTTGGTAATATCCGAAGGAAGGATGTAGACTCTGGGAATCTCTAGAACCTTGTTCGGCAGGTGATAACTCTTAGACCAACACATTATGGGTAGTACCTTCGACCTCATGCTCGTGACGTTGAACCTATGAACCCTATATGTGTGATATTGTGTGTGATTGTTGCATCATGCATCCATGCACTCTTAAGCATCTTTTGAAGAAAACAATATTTCAATGGATTTAAAGGTTGACTATTTGTGAATATCTCAGGTATTGTTAACCATGGATTCTAGAAAGAGAAAGACCGGGAAATATAGTTTCAAGGATCCCTAGATAGATGAGCTGATCAGTCTAATTCCAGAGATCGAGTGTTATGCAGACTTTCGGAAGAAGTATGGATCCATTATTCCTCTCATGAAGCTGAAGATGAAGGAGGGTATTCTCTCGACCTTGGTCTAGTTCTATGATGTGATGTATCACTACTTTACTTTTCTCGATTATCAGTTGATGCCTACACTGGAGGAGTATTCCTATCTATTAGATTAACCTATTACTGATCGTGTTCCTTTTACTGGTTTTGAGGGTGAGCCAAAACCACATGAGATAGCTGCTTTGATTCATCTAGGGAAGTCTGAGGTGGAAGCCCATATGACTACCAAAGGAGGGATTATAGGATTACCATCTCAGTTCTTATTGGAGATAACTCGTTACTTTTCCAGGATGAAGAGTACGATTGCTTTCGAGGCCATCTTTGCTTTACTTGCTTATGAATTATTTTTATTTCCTAATGTGGACAAGTTTGTCGACATTAATGCTATCAGGATTTTCATGATTGGAAACCCAATTCCTACACAGTTGGGTGATGTTTATTACTCTGTTCATCTTCAGAGTTCTTATAATGGGGGAATGATTATCTGTTGCACGCCTCTGTTGTACCAATGGTTCATCTCTCATATGCCTCAGTCTGATGCTTTTTGGGATGTCAAGAAGGAACCCTGTTGGGCTCCTAAGATCATGGCACTTACTCACTCGGATATTGATTGATATCATCGAGCTTATCAGGATATAGAGATTATTGACAGCTGTGGTAGTTTCCCCAATGTACCTCTTCTTGGTACAAAGGGAGGAATTAACTATAACCATGTTCTTGCACGACGACAGCTTGGTTATCCAATGAGGGATAAACCGAACAGTATTCATTTGAGTAGTTTCTTTCTGAAGGAAGGAGAAGACCATAGGGAAGCTAGGGAGAAGATTGCGAAGGCCTGGCGTCACATTCATAAGAAGAGTAGGAAGGATTTGGGACCTAGGGGTGCTGTTTCTTTGGAGCCATACCTTCAGTGGGTCCGATCGAGAGCGATTCAGTTGAAGATGCCGTATACTCGGGAGACACCCATGCCTGATCTATTTGTGAAGACCACTCCTCCCTTATTAGATGATCTAGAAGATCTGCAGCTTGTTTTGGTCAGGATGCAATAGGAAAGGGATGCTTGGAAGAACAAGTTCCAGACTTTAGAGAGTTCCTACAGAGCAGACCTGAAAGAGAAAGACGATTTGATCGAGATCCTCGAGAGTCGAGCGATGGAGTCTATGGAGAGGCAAGGGGATTTATTTTCCCCTAAGCCTCAAACAGGTGTTGATTACTCATTTCCTAATCCAGATGATTGGAAGGAGGTTGCCATCAGACATGTGGAAGAAAACCAAAGGTTGAGGGCTCAGATTGCCAGGCTCACAGGGAAGCGCCAGCGTACAGATTAATCTCTATCAGTTCTTTTCTCAGGACTTTTAGATTGTATTTTCATCTTGTACTTGGGATCATTGAAACTTGTAATCCATTTTGAAGTTATTATAATAAAAAAATTCCAGTATTTCAAATGCTATATTACTTTGATATTTGCGATATGTCTATAAATGTTAAATCCCTTGAAATATTAAATGATAAAGTAAAAAATAATCATATGCATTGAATATCATGCATCATATTGCACATATTTCTTGCATTTTTTATGCATACCCAGGTGCCTTACCCAGCTTCTTTACTTCGTTCAGTAAGCTGACTCATCACTACAACACTCGGGCTAACTTCAAAAAGAAGATGGACAACTTGGAACAGGAGAATCGCGAGCTATGCGAAGAAGTTTCTGCTTTGAAGGCTGGCTTGGCCAACTTGACTACTCTGATGGAAGCTCTGGTGGTTGCTCAGAATCAACCACCGAGTGTTCAACCTCAACCAACAAGGGTAAATGCTGAAGTTCCTACTGTTCCTGTATCCACCATTCCGGTTGTTGCTCAAAACCGTATGCCTCAGGGTTATCCGTGAGGAATGCCATAGAATTTTGCACCTGAAGGTTTCAATTTGGGCCCCTAAGATGCTCTAGTGGTTCAAACTGTTGTTACTCCAGCACCTCCTGTGGTGCATACTGTTCCTGCTACACCTCCTTCGGTGAATTTGGTTCCGTTTGTTAATGAAGATGTGTGTCGTCCTTTCCCTCCGCCGAGTGAACACTTGGGTCTTTATGACAGAATGGATGATTTCCAAGAGCAGTTTGATAGAATGCAAAGAGAGATGAAGGCTCTTAAGGGAAAAGAGATATTTGGGTAGAATGTGAATGAGTTGTGTTTGGTCCCGAATGTTAAAGTGCCTGCTAAGTTCAAGGTCCCAGAGTTTGAGAAGTACAAGGGAAACACTTGCCCTCGTTCTCACTTGGTGGTGCACGTGAGGAGAATTTCTACCCACACCGATGATCAGCGTCTGTTGATTCACTTTTTCCAGGATAGTCTGACCGGTGCAGCATTGAAATTGTACATGAGTTTAGACAGCACCAACTTACATACTTTTAATGATTTGGGAGAAGAATTCATTAAAAAATACAAGTACAATGTAGACATGGCGCCCGACCGTGACCAGCTTAATGCCATGGTTCAGAAAGATAGAGAATCGTTCAAAGAGTATGCACAAAGATGGCACGAAGTGGCTGCACAAGTGGTTCCTCCCATGGAGGAGAAGGAAATGACTAAAAATTTTCTGAAGACGCTGGGGGCTTTCTACTACGAAAGAATGGTAGCAAGTGCCCCAAGTGATTTTATAGAGATGGTAGGAATGGGTGTCTGCCTAGAAGAGGCAGTAAGAGAAGGCCGTTTGACAAAGGGTGAAGGATCCAGAGGTGTGAAAAAGCCAGCTTATGGGTTTACAAAGAAGAAAGATGGGGATACAAATGTTGTCATACAAGAGAGGAGAGTGAACGCTCCTAGAAGGCATTATCAGCGTCACCAGCAAGTTGCCTCAGTTACTCCTGTTATGAATGCCGCTCCGACTACCGTTGCTTATCAAAGACAGTCCCAGCAAGGGAACCAAGGGAATAATCAGAGAAGGGAGAACTATGACCCTATTCCCATGAGCTATGCAGAACTACTACCAGCATTGATTCAGAAGAAATTGGTCAAGACATAACCACCTCCCACCGTACCATCACCATTGCCTTGGTATTACAAAGCAGACCAAACGTGTGCCTTTCATCACGGAGCACTAGGGCATAGTGTTGAAAATTGTTATCCTTTAAGGACTGAAGTGAAAAGGTTGGTGAAGTCTGGAATTCTATCTTTCAAAGACAAGGGACCTAATATGAAAGACAATCATCTACCCAAGCACGGGGGAGTGAATGTTGTAAATATAGTGGTCGGTTGTCCAGGCGACTTCCGGATTTTTGACATTAATCTGGTTAGAGGAGATTTAGTGAAGATGCACGTAGACCTTTGTGAATTCAGTTATTATACGCATGACCACGTCGGTTGTACTATTTGCAGTACAGACATACAGGGTTGCGAGAAGATAAAGGCTGATTTATAGAAGATGATGGATGAAGGTTTAATCCATATAATTAGGCCTAGGGAAGAATATGAAGAGGAAGTGAATATGGTTTCTGGATGTCCGGGTGAATTCAATTTTTTTGTTATGAAGCATTTGAATGAGGATCTCGTGCAGTTGCATGCTACCTTCTGCCGTAGTGCTGGTAAGGTAGAACACCAATATGGATCTTGCATAGTTTGCTGTCGAGACCCCCGAGGATGTTCTATTGTGAGAGAGGGTGTTCAATTGCTGTTAGACAATGGAACTATCAAGATCACAGGTCAGAGAGATGATTATCATGAGATTGATATGGTTGAAGTTTGTTTGATGGAAGAAGAGTCAGAGGAAGAGTATGCCTCTGCATATGAGTATTTCTCTTCAGACGAAGATTTGTTTTCCGGAAATGACCTTTTGATGGATGATTGTGTTGAGGAATAGGTAAATGTCATTGTACCTTGTTTTGGTGCACCCGTTCATCTTGAGGTGGAGTACCATAGCAAACCAGCTGTTACCCCATTGGTAATTAGTCTACCAGGTCCTGTTCCCTATAAATCAGATAAGGCTGTGCCTTACAAATACAACGCTACAATCTTAAAAGATGGGGTGGAAGTTCCCATCCAGCCAATTCCAGATGTTGGAAATATAGCTGGTAATAGCAGGGTGACCCGTAGTGGTCATGTGTTTGCGCCGGTTGTACGAAGGGATGTTGTTGCTGGAAAGAAAGTTGTTGAGAACGATGAGCCTAAGAAGGCTGCAGGAGAGACTAGCGGAGCCACATTTGAGAAAGAAGTGGATGATATCTTGAATATAATTAAGATGAGCGATTACAAAATTGTAGATCAGCTATTACAGACTCCTTCAAAGATATCCATCTTAGCTTTATTAATTAATTCCTTTGTGCATAGAGAATCACTGCTGAGAGTACTAGACCAAGCTTTTGTGGAGAGTGACATGACGTTAGATCAATTCTGCAGCATAATTGGAAACATTACGTCATGTAACAACTTGATTTTCTGCAATGATGAGTTACTAGATGAAGGGAAAAATCACAACCTGGCCCTCCACATATCTATGAACTGCAAGAATGCCTCGATATCCAATGTGCTAATTGATAACGGATCCACGTTGAATGTTATACTGAGGAGTACCCTCGTGAAGTTAAAGTATCAGGGAACACCTATGCGCCCGAGTGGCATCATTGTGAAGGCTTTTGATGGGTCGAGGAAATCTATCATCAGTGAAGTGGACTTGCCCATCCATATAGGACCATATTTGTTCTTGATAACCTTCCAGGTCATGGACATTATTCCTGCATATAGTTGTTTGCTAGGATGGCCATGGATACACGAAGCAGGGGCTGTCACTTCAACTCTGCATCAGAAGCTAAAATTTGTACGTGAAGGGAAAGTAGTGATCATAAATAGGGAGTAGGCGTTGTTGATATCCCATATATCCTCTTTCAGTATTGTAGAAGCGGATGAGGCTGCTGTTGGAACCCAGTTCCAAGCCCTATCCATTGACTTCATAAGGAGGAATGAGAATTCTGTGGTTTCCCTGAAGGACGCACATCAGGTTGTGCGCAATGGTCATAATGCAGTTTGGGGACGACTTGTGGATCCACCCGTGAACAAAAACAGAGCTGGTTTGGGTTTCTCTTTGAGCAATGACAAAGGAAAAAATTTGAAGTCAAAGTCTTCTATGAACAGTTATCATGATGTTTTCCACAACGGAGGCTACCTCTATCCAATTGGTTCTGGAATTAATGTTGTTGAAGAGGATGAAGCAGAGCAGGAAGTATCGAATTATGTGACGCATGGAGTCTGAGTTCAGAATTGGGTCACCATTGATGTTCCTTCTTGCATACATGTTTCAAAGTAATTTGTTTTGTTAATCTGTTTCTTTCTTTTGAAAAGCATTCACTCTGCCCAAGGTGGAAGTATTAATGTTGCATGGCTTATCTGTTTGCTATAACTTTTAAGATCATTAATAAAAGTTGTCTTTGCTTCCAAAATTATGTCTTTTATTTTCTGCTTTTTTCTTAGGAAATGGTAATAAAAAAAACAAAAAAAAACCCTTTCAAAATAAATAATAACTGAAAATTAATCTGCATGATCACTTGTTATATGTGTCAGTTTCTAAAAGCAATCATAAATCATATGTGCAGATTAATTAAAAAACCCGTTGAGTACAATGACCCTGCACTCTCTCCCAACTTTGATTGTCTTGTGTTTGGGGTTAAAGAAGAAGATTATGATGAGATTCCAGAAGAGGTCTCTCAGTTGCTTGAGCATGAGGAAAATACCATTCAGCCATATAAGGAGCCTTTAGAAGTGATTAATTTGGGTTCAGAAGAAGATCCGAAGGAAGTCAAGATTGGAGCATCGTTGCATCCTCATGTAAAGAGCGGGTTGATTGAGCTGTTGAAAGAGTATGTGGATATTTTTTCTTGGTCTTATCAAGATATTCCTGGTCTAGATACAGACATTGTCGAGCATCGTTTGCCGTTGAAGCCAGAGTGTCCGCCAATTAAACAAAAGTTGAGAAGAACCCACCCGGATATGGCAGTAAAGATCAAAGAGGAGGTCCTAAACCAAATTAATGCTGGTTTTCTTGTGACGTCAGTGTATCCTCAATGGATTTCCAATATTGTCCCAGTACCGAAAAAAGACGGAAAAGTCCGCATGTGCGTAGATTACATAGATCTAAATAAAGCTAGTCCAAAAGATGATTTTCCATTACCTCACATCGACATGTTAGTGGACAGCACAACAAAATTCAAAGTATTCTCGTTCATGGACGAATTTTCCAGGTATAATCAAATAAGAATGGCTCCAGAGGAAATGGGAAAAAACAACGTTTATCACACCCTGGGGTTATGACAACCCTATTCCATGATGTGATGCATAAATAAATCAAAGTATATGTTGATGATATAATTTCCAAATCCCAAACTGAAGAAGGGCATATAGAAGATTTGTTGAAGTTGTTTCAGTGTTTGAGGAAGTATCATCTTCGCTTGAATCCAAACAAATGCACCTTCGGAGTTAGATCGGGGAAATTGTTGGGTTTTATTATTAGCCAGAAAGGAATTGAAGTTCACTCTGATAAAGTCAAAGCAATTCAAGAAATGCCAGCACCAAGAACTGAAAAGCAAGTCAGGGGTTTCCTCGGGCGTTTGAATTATATCTCCAGATTTATTTCCCACATGACTGCAACGTGTGAACCAATCTTTAAGTTGTTAAAGAAAGATCAAGGTTGTGTGTGGACGGATGACTGCCAAAGGGCATTTGAGAGTATTAAAGAATATCTGCTTGAACCTCCTATCTTGCTCCCTCCCGTAGAAGGAAGATCGTTGATTATGTATCTAACAGTATTAGATAAATCCATGGGTTGTATTCTGGGACAACAGGATGAAATAGGAAAGAAAGAGTTCGCCATTTATTATCTCAGCAAAAAGTTCACTAATTGTGAGTCGCGGTATTCCATGCTAGAAAAGACATGTTGTGATTTGGCCTGGGCGACAAAGCGTTTGCGGTAGTATATTTTGAATCATACCACTTGGTTGATCTCCAAAATGGATCCAATCAAGTATATTTTTGAAAAGCCTGCTCTTACTGGAAGAATTTCCCACTGGCAAATGTTGTTATCTGAATATGATATCAAATACCGCACCCAAAAGGCTATTAAAAGTAGTGTGTTGGCAGATTACCTTGCTCATCAGCCGGTGGAGGATCATCAGTCTGCAGAGTATGAATTCCCCGATGAGGATGTGATGTTCCTGAAAGTGAAAGATTGTGATGAACCATTGCCTGAGGAGGGCTCTGACCCTGAATCTCGTTGGAGTATGATATTTGATGGATCTGTGAATGCTTATGGTAAAGGAATTGGTGTTGTGATTGTTACTCCTCATGGATCACATATTCCTTTTACCGCAAGGTTAACATTTGATTGCACTAATAATATGGCAGAATATGAGGCTTGCATCATGGGTCTTGAGGAAGCTATTGATCTCAGAATCAAAATTCTAGATGTGTATGGCGATTCAACTTTGGTAATAAATCAGATTAAAGGATAATGGGACACTCGTCACCCTGGCTTGATCCCTTACGGAGATTATGCTAGAAGATTACTACCCTTCTTGAATAAAGTTGAATTCCATCACATTCCTAGAGATGAAAATCAAATGGCGAATGCTCTGGCAACTCTGGCTTCCATGTACCAAGTGAATAATTGGAATGATATACCCCGAATTACAATTCGACGACTAGATAGGCCCGCTCATATGTTTGCGGCAGAGGAGGTAGCAGATGAAAAACCTTGGTATTATGATATCAAGCATTTTCTTCAGACTCAGGAATACCCGATTGGTGCATCGAAGAAAGATAGAAAGACACTGAGAAGATTGGTAGGCAGTTTCTTCCTCAGTGAAAATGTGTTATACAAGAGAAATTATGACATGGTCCTGCTCAGATGCATGGATAGACACGAAGCGGACATATTGATGCATGAGATTCATGAAGGTTCATTTGGCACTCATGCTAATGGATTTTCGATGGCTAAAAAGATGCTAAGGGCAGGTTATTATTGGTTGACAATGGAATCTGACTGTTACAAATTTGCAAAGAAGTGCCATAAATGCCAAATTTATGCAGATAAGATCCATATGCCTCTGACACTTCTCAATGTGGTTTCCTCCCCATGGCCTTTCTCTATATGGGGTATTGACATGATCGGGATAATAGAACCCAAAGCTTTGAATGGAAACCGTTTCATCTTGGTAGCAATTAACTACTTTACCAAATGGGTAGAGGCTGCTTCTTATGCCAATGTTACCAAACAAGTGGTCGTGCGTTTCATCAAAAAAAATATCTTATATGCTGGTATGGTGTGCCAAGCAGAATCATCACTGACAATGGCTCAAATTTGAACAACAAGATGATGACAGAATTGTGCAAAGAATTCAAGATTTTCCATCAGAATTCATCTCCATACAAGCCAAAGATGAATGGGGTTGTTGAAGCTGCTAATAAGAATATCAAGAGAATTATCCAGAAAATGGTTGTCACTTATAAGGATTAGCATGAAATGCTCCCTTTTGTTCTGCATGGATATCGAACATTTGTTCGCACTTCAACAAGAGTGTTGTACCTCAAAATTTGCCCTCCCATATTCCTCAAGATTTGTCAAGAATAATCTTCAAGTTGCTCAAGTTGGCTCAAAGATTGGACAGTCAAGTCACCTCCTAAGGCAGTCAAGTCAAAATTAGGGTTTTGTGATGCATCAAGGTCCTCACATAAAAATGACCTCAAGTGTTCCCCAATGTCCTAATATGTTCTTAAGTTCATCCATGTCAAATTTCAAGCCTTGCAGAGGAAGTTTGGTCAGTCAATTGCTCAAGAGGCCCAAAAATCGACTATGCTAGGGCAAAAGTCAACTGTGTCCCAAATACAGTCAAACCTCAAGATTTTTTTGTCAACATTCTCATTTTGAAGGATAATTCATCATTTGATCAAGGGTTAATCATGATTCATCAAGGATTGCTCAAGATTCCTCAAGATTCACAAGTTACTAAATTAGGGTTTTGTAGGAAAAGTCAACTCAACTTTGACCAAGAATAACTTTCTCATAATTTATGAGAAATGACCCATCCAAAGTTCATTTTTAAGAGGATGAAATTTCCTACAATCCATCTTCACACCCCAAGATCAATAAATGCTCTCACAAAAAGTTACAAATTTGGACATTATAGGTCATTTTTAAAAGTCAACAAAAACACCTTTTTTTCCAAAGCTTATAACTTGAGCATGGAATATAAAAAGGAGATGAGACTAAAAGGTTTGATTAGAGGACATCTCAAGGTTTCTAAAAAGTCTAAGAACACCTCCAAAAGTTCAAAATTGAAGAAGTTATGCATTTGTTGAAGTTGGGCATTTTTCCAAAATTGTCAAAAGTCAACTATCCTCAAAAATCCAATTTTTGACAAAAGGGCCCACTTTTTTCCACTTGATTTGGTCTTATCACACCATGCACGTGTCACATCTTTAATTTCATGACCAAACATTTATTTTTCTATTTTTATTTAATTTTTATTGATTTAATTCATTTTAAATCTATATTAATTCAAATAAAATCCAAAAATTAATGGAATGAGATTTTTTTGATCATTGCAGCTTTCAATCAACAAGATACACCTAGTCAATTAGTATCAAGGCTCATTCAAGCATAAAAAATCATATTTGGCCTATTTTTGGAAGTTTGATAATGGTGATCAAAACCAAATCATGAATCTTCAATGCACTTGATTTGAGACCAAAAGACCAACCCTAATTCACTCTATAACACTCACACAAGCAAGCCAGACAAAGAGGACGCAAAAAGCTCTGCAGAAAAGGCCATACCAAGTTTGTGAAAAAGCTTGAAAAGTGTGAGTTCAAAAAACAACCTTGGAGGCCAATTCAGACCAAAAGCTCAACACTACTCTCTTCCCTGCCATCCAGTGAAGCAATACCAATAAAAACCAAGCTTTCTCATTTCCTAAACTGCACTGTAAGTCATCACGAACCAAGCTCTGAACATGACATCGTGAAATCATTTTCTTGTATCCTCTTGCCAATTTTCTTGTATATTCATACTCACCATTCAATTTCCAACGTTTCTGTAATATTTGATTTTATTTTTATGGCTTATAACCCCGTGTCCAGAATTAGGGTTTTTGTTCTTACTTTTTAGGCATTTTCGATGCAGGATAAATTGGGCCAAACAATGGTTACAGGGTTAACTAGGAGATGGAAATGAATGCATTGGTACTCTTGGTTGTCGTTTACATGGCCTGGAGAGTGTTTTTGAGATACCCTGCGAAACTTCCTACGGATAAAAATCCGCAGGTAAATAACCAGGGTTGTTTGAAGAAGATGATGGCGTGTCCTTGTGCTATTGGCCCATTCAAAACAGTGGCGCTCTTTTTTTTTTGTTTCAGGCTTAGCGTTTTGTTTTTTATATAATATTTGCTTCTCATTTCATTAAAAATAAAACAAGCCAGTTAGAGTGGTTGAGCGCGCAGGCAATGAGCGTTGGGACCTGGGTTCGAATCCCAGGTCCCCCAAAACATTTTTATCATTTTATTTCAGGCTATTCCATGTGGATTCAGCATGCAGGGAGTACCATATACCTCTAGATCTCAAAGGCTACGTGGCTACAAAGCAGATCCAATGGCCTGGAATAGGAGACTACCATGGTCTCAAGTCAATGAACATGTGGACAATCACAAAAGTCCAACAAGGCCTGGACGTATTGGGCCTCAGAAATGCTCTTTTCACCACCAAATTGGGCCCAACACCCCCCTGAGTTTGCCTTTTTTTATTTCCTTCATTATTTTCTTATTTTATTTATAATTATTTATTTGTTATTTTTAATTACTAACCCAATAATTTATTTTTCTCAATAAAAATCAGATAATCCAAAATCAAAATAATATTTTTATTAATTCCATTAATTTTATTATTTATTTTTGTAAATAAGCAATCAATTAATTTATTTAGTTTTTTAATTAGGTTTAATAATAATATATTTTGCAATAAATTAAAATTGATTTAGAATTAGGATTTTTATTAACTTTTTAATCACTCTTATTTTATTTCCTTAATTAAAATAAAAACTTAAAAATATTTTCATTTAATTAATTAATTCAATTATTAATTTAGACTGATTTTTAATTAAAAAAAATAACAAAAAATATGCTTTATTTAATGAAAAAAGGGTCAAAACCCTAAGACACTCCGATTTAATTTTTTTCTCGCGCGCGAATTATCTTTGATCCATATTTTGTAACTGTTTCGGGAATGTAATAGTTATTAACTTAGGATTTTATTTATCGCTTTATTTACTTTTCGCAATTTAATTTTAAAGGGTTTGTTTTTGGCGATGTAAATACGCCTTGTAATAGCTTAGATTTATTTTTCGCAATTTAATTCCCGCACAATATTAACTGTTAGATGTTTGAATAATAGGCAATGCATGATAAGATTGATCTTTAACCTAAAATCAACAGTAGCTCACCATTAACATGCACAGATAAAAATAACTGAAAAAAACAATACACTCGCGCATGCCACTCTTAGGGTACACCTCACTTGGTTGCCTCGAACGTGGTCATTGAGTATAGGAAGTTTTAGAGGTCGCCCTCTTGTCCAAAGATCAAAGTTGCCTCGAAACGGTTGCCTCAGATAAAATGATCTAAGACATTAGGGTTACCGCTAAGGCGTCATAACGTTGCTTTAGTGACCACATGTCCCTTAATCGAATTGACCCGAAAACTCCAACGGCGGTGCTACCTACTCCTCAATAGTGGGATAGAACTGTCTAAAGGACATTTGCGCAGTTTAATTCCTTTTTGAGTAGGTAGATGGTTCTTAAGTACTTGCTCCTTTTAAAACAAAACAAAAAATTTTCGCACTTACACTCTCTTCAAATAAAAAACTCTTCTCAAATCCACAAACACAAAGAAAAACAAACTTTTGAAAACATAATGATCAAGTACCTAAGAGCTCGTGGATAACCATGGATAGAAATGGTGCTAACACCTTCCCTTTCTATAATCTACCTCCCGAACCCGAGAAATATCTCAAAAAGGAATTTTTCTGTGCTTTTGTCCTTTCCTTGTTGGATAAAATAAAAGACGGTGGCGACTCTTGCTTACCGCGACATTTTGCGAAACGCAAACGCGAACCAACATTCCAAAACAGTCAGTTCTCTTTCCCACCGATCACAGAACTAGCGACTCTGCTGGGGAACTATAAGTGAGGTGTACCTTAGGATTAGATCATTATGCTTTCAATTGTATGCTCTGTATGCTTTAATTTTGTGGGCTTGTATCGGAGTTCTATAGATCCTAACCCAGATCTGGGGATACCCTTTAGGTAAGTAGCAATAAACTGTGAGGGATCTGTACGGCGTAGACCGATACGGATGAAGCAGTAGCTACATTGGTGTGGCACCTTGGTCTGTACCGATATCCCTTGTGTTGGAACAAGGAGAATATGGGTCTTCTAAGGAGTCATTAAGCACCAACTAACCTTAGAACCTTAAATTGACCAACTTGGCCATAGAACAGTAGCAGTATGCTACACTCATTGAGACTAAACTCTCGCGATGATTCCGGCCGCAAGAAAAGGTTGCTAAACTGGAATTATGACTGACTGAGGGTAGTCAGTGATATTGAGATCCTCTAGAACCCGGTTACTATTTTTAGGACAGGTCTTAACCAACTGAACTGAAAGAGGGTAGTACCTAAGCTCCATGCCAGCCTGAAATCTAAGGGCTCTTTTGTGTGACTTGTGTGCCTTTACCATGTTTTCCTTTTATGGATACTTGTGGTGTGCCTTTACCATGACATCATGATATCATAACATTGCATACATTTAGCATAAGGACTAACCTATTTCAAAGACAAGAGGGTTTCATCTTTTCTCTGTTTTGTAGGTCATCATGATGCCCATGCATAGGAATACTATCCGGATCAACTTTGTCCAAGTACCTACCCTGCTTAAAGATTTGGTTGTCAGGATTCCAGACACTACTTCCTTCATCAGAAGACATGGTTATCTTCTCAGTTTGGTCACTTCAAAATTGGACGAACAAATGATGAGTGTCCTGGTCCAATTCTATGATCCGCTGTACCATTATTTTACTTTCCAGGACTTCCAGCTGGTTCCTACCCTAAATAAGTTATCTGAGCTGCTCGGTATCTCCATCCTAGAACAGACTCCGTTTACTGGTTGGGAAAAGACTCTTGGGCCTGAAGAGATTGCTGCAGCCCTTCACTTGACTAAAGAGGAGGTAATGGCTAACTGGGAGACTAGAATTGGAGCTAAGGGTTTTCTGACTAAGTTTTTGGTTGGCAAAGCTAATTACTTCTGGGATAGCCTAGACTTTAAGGCTTACGAGGACATTCTGGCTCTCTTGATTTATGGTCTAGTATTGTTTCCGAACCCTGACACTTTTGTTGATATTAATGCCATTAATATCTTCATCTCTCAGAATACGGTACCCACTCTCTTGGATGATATCTGTTGTACCCCAAAATTTGCCCTCCCATATTCTTCAAAGTTTTGGCAAGCATCACCTCAAATGGCTCAAAGTGTACTCAAGGGCTATACAGTTCAAACACCCTCCTAAGCCAGTCAAATTAGGGTTTTGATTCTTGCAAGGAAGTTGAGGTTTTCAAGGGCTCAATCAAGTTCTATATGCTCATATACATTGTCAAGCACCTACATGTCAAGTTTCAAGGCTCACAAGGTCAAGTTGCACAGTCAAAAGTCCCATTTGCTCAACAGTCAACTGTAGGGGTAAAATGGTCATTTGGCAGTCAAAAGTCAAAATTTTTGGTCAACATCTTATTTTGAAGCCACAATCATCATTTGGTCAAATCTTGACCATGATTTCACAAGAATGGCTCAAAAATCATCAAGGTGTCAAAAGTTTCTATTTTTGGACAGTTGAAAAGTCAACTGTAACTTGACCAAGGCATAACTTTTTCATGGTTCATCAGAAAAATCCCATCCAATGCTCATATTGAAGGGGAAGACATTTCCTACAACTCATCTTCACATTCCAAGTCCAAGAAATGCTCTCACAAAAAGTTATCAATTTCAACATTATAGGTCATTTTCAAAAGTCAACAAAAAGGCACTTTAAGTCAAAGACCATAACTTGAGATTGGTAAATCAAAATGACACGGGACCAAAGACATTGGTTAGAGGACTTCAAGACCTTTCCAAAATGTCCAAGAACATGTTCATATGATCAAAATTGAGCAAGACATGCATTGGAGAAGTTGGGAAATTTTTGTGAAATGGCCAAAGTCAACTATCCTTGAAACTTCAATTTTTGACAAAAGGGCCCACTTTTTCCACTTGGTTAAGCCTTGTCATGCCACCCACGTGTCCCATGATAAATTTCAAGATTAAACATTAATTTTTCTATTTTTATTTAATTTTATTTGATTTAATTCATTTTAAATCCATAAAATTCAAATAAAAAAAATTTAATTCAATGATATCTTGTGGTTTGAATGACCTTGATGCATCATAATACACATGCCAAATTCGTGCCAAGCTGAATTAAACATGAAAATTCAAATTTTGAACAAAAATGGCAAGTTTCTTTAATGGTGGTTATGGAGAAATCTCAAAACATAATTGCATTGGTTTAAGGCTCCTAAATGTGATTGATTCTCACTCATTACTATATATACAAGCCTTGCAAGCCTCATTCACAACCTAGAACATTACACAAACGGCCAGAGCAAAATCCAAAATTTGTCAAAAAAAGTGTGAGATCAAAAGGAGTTTTTGCAAGCATTTTCAGGCCAAGAGGAGAACGTGACTCTCTTCTTTGCCATACCCTGAAGCTAAAGCAACCCTTGCCACGTCCTAAGGTCCATTATCAAGCACTATAAGTATTCCCAGGTCCCCCAATTTCCTTGTTTCCATTTTTTCTCAATGTATTCCTGTGCAGGTTTCTAAAAGTGGTACACCATGTGCCCTGACGCTTCAGTATGCCAAGTGTCTACAAACAACAATCCAGTGACCAGGAAATGATGAGCACCATGCTTTTCAGTCAACCATACGCACATGATTCCAGGAGTCAACGTGACTTTGTGTAAATGGGCCACAACAATGCTAAACAAACCCTCAATTCTGGCCCAACACCCCTATGTTTCTATTTTATTTTCTTTTGTTTTCTTTTCCTTTTTTATTTTCTTTTAACTATTTTTTTTAATTATTATCATTATTGTTAATTAACCTAACATAATTAATATTTTTCATAAAAAAATCAAAAAAAGAAAACATTTTATTATTTATTAACTTATCTTGTAAATAAATACTAATAAATTGAATTAGTTTTAATTAGGCAACTTTAACCTTTTTTCTTAATAACTAAAATATATTTAGAATTAGTTTTTTTATTAACTTTTAATTTTAATTCCTTCTTCTTTATTTCATAAAAAACATAAAAATACAAAAACATTTTCTTAATTAATTAATTAATTAGTTATTAGTTTTAATTTCATTAATTACAAAAAAAGACAAAAATCCATTCTTTTCTTAAAAGGGTCAAAACCCTTAAGACGTTCCCAATTTAATTCTTTCGCGCGCATTTATTTTATTTTGATTATTTATGTAACTGTCTCCAGATATGTAATAGTTAAATAGGAATTTTACCGCTTTATTTAAATTTCTCGCATTTATTTACCAAAACGGGTCTTTGTTTTTTTGGCGATGTATAGACCCGCGCCTTGTAATAGTTAGATTTATATTTCTGCAATTTACTTTCCGCACTCCTAACTGTTAAAAAAATGCCTGCAAGAATGTATGTAAATAAAACCAATCCGTAGCTCACAAATAACATGTACAAAGACAATTAACTGAAAAACAACACACAAAGCACATGCCACTCCTAGGGTACGCCTCACTGGTTGCCTCGAACGTGGTCGTCAAGTATAGGGTGTCTTAGAGGTCGCCCTTCTGTCCAAAAGATCCAGTTGCCTCAAAACGGTTGCCTCGGATAAAAAAAAGGATCTAGGACATTAGGGTTACTTCTAAGATGTCCTACCATTGCTTCGGTGACCACACTGTCCCGATAATCGAATTGACCCGAACACCTCCAACGATGGTGCTACCTATCTCTCAATGGTGGGATAGCACTATCTAAAGGACTCTTACACAGCTTAATTCCTTAGAGTAGGTATATTCTCTTAAGTACTTGCTCTTTTCAAACAAACAAAAACATCTTTTCGCACCCCACACTTTCAAAAAGTTTTCAAACAAAACACTTCATACACTCTTGAGGACTGATACAAGAGTTACTTAGAAGTTATTTTTCAAACGAATATTTTTTTTTCAAAACCCACACACACTTGAAAAGCAAACAAATTTTGAAAACATAAGAGCAAGTACCTAAGAGCCCATGGATAACCATGGATAGAAAGGGTGCTAACACCTTCCCTTTCTATAAATCTACCTCCGGAACCGAGAGACATCTCGAATAAGGAATTTTGCTGTGTTTTTGTCCTTTCCATGTTGGAGAACATAAAAGACGGTGGCGACTCTTGCTTACCGCGACATTTCGCGAAACCAGCTAAAAAACAGTCAGTTCTATTTCCACCGATCACAGAACTGGCGACTCTGCTGGGGACAATTATAAGTGAGGTGTACCTTAGGAATAGTTCATCATCATGTTTTCAATTGCTTGTTTTGTTTGCTTTAAATTGTGGGCCTGTTTTGGGAGTTTCATAGATCCTAACCCGGATCTGGGGGATACCTCTTAGAATGTAGCAACAAATTGTGAGGGAACTGTGCGGGGTATACCGACACGGTTGAAGCAGTTTGCTACGTTGATGTGGCACTTTGGTGAGTACAGGTAACCCTTGAGTTAAGTCAAGGAGAGTACGGGGCCGCCGCGTGGTGTCGTGAAGCATCAACTGACCTTAGGAACCTTACTTGACCATCCTGGCCTCTTTAGGGGTAGTGAGATAACTGACTTTGGTGCAGTCTGAAGTTGGTTGATACTCGATACTACACTCATTGAGGGTTGTTTTCTTGGAATATTTTGATCGCCAGTTCAGTGGCTAAATCAAAACAATGAACATAGAAAACAACCCAATGATATTGAGCTCCTTAGAACCCGGTTACTTTTGATAGGACATGTTTTGAGCCCACCAACTTCAAGAGGGTAGTACCCGAACTTCATGCTGGCCTAAACTCTAAGGGCTCTTTTGTGTGACTTGTGTGCCTTCATACTTGAACTACTTGCATACTTGTTATCTAACAACACGGGTTCCTTGCAGGTTTTGTTTACAGTCCTTAATTGGGACTCATTATAGGGCCTACTTACATCACTCCATGCATGGCATAACATCATACCATCATACCATTGCATACATCCTACATAAGGACTAATCCATTTCAAGGATCTCAAGGGTTTGTGATGCAGGTCATGCTGAATCAAAAGTCTAGCAAGGGGCAAAGGGGATTTATTTTTCTCTAGCCAAGGTTAATGACTTGAGTCAGGGGCTATGACCCACTCGATATGGTGAGCCTTGACTCTTGAAGAAGGACTCTCATCAACATAAAGTTCCTTCCATCAAGCTACCAGATTCTAACAATTTTCTCGTTTACCCCGCGAGATCCTCGAAAACATTGCATGCTTACATACATATCATCGCATATTAGGTACCCTTGTTACAGGTCACTTACCTTCTTCGCTGTTTATTTCAGCAGTCATCATGAACCCTGAATCATCCAATGAACAAGCTATCAAGGCCCTCCAAGCCCAGAATGCCCAGTTCCAGGAGCTGGTTATGAGCCTAGCCCAGGGTCAACAGGAATTGAAGACTCTGATTCAGAAGAAGAAGAAGAAGAAGAAGAGGACTGTTTTGTTCAACCCTAGACACAGATCTGGGAATGGATCCCAAAATGAGGCTGATCAGACTCCTTCCTCTGCTGGGAAAGACAGTCCCCAAGAGAGAGAGGTTCCTAGTCCAGTGGTCTCTAACAACGAGACCGATTACAATTATGAACAGTACCCTCCTGCGGAGGACAGGTACAAACAGCTGGAAGACCGGTTGAATGCTATGGAGATTCAACGTGTGCCTGGGTTGGACTTTGGAGACCTAGGCTTATCTTCTGGGGTGGTGATCCCACACAAATTCAAAGCACATGCTTTTGTAAAATACGACGGGGCATCCTGTCCTAAGCTGCATCTCAGATCATACATAAGGAGGATCCAGCCCTACACGGCTGACAAGAATTTATGGATTCACTTCTTTCAGGATAGTCTGTCGGGGACTCAACTGGAGTGGTTCTATCAGCTAGATGGAGCCAGTATCCGCAACTGGGAGGACCTTGCTACTGCCTTTTACAAGCAGTATCAGTATAATTCTGACCTCGCTCCTACGTGTACCCAACTCCAGGGTATGTCACTTGGGACGGGTGAAGGATTCAAAGAATATGCTCAAAAGTGGAGAGACCTTGCTGGAAGGGTGCAACCACCTCTGACTGACCGTGAGCTTGTGGATATGTTCCTGGGGACCCTGTCTGGTCCATTCTTCAACCATCTGATTGGAAATTCTTCTGCTGGGTTTACAGACCTAATCTTGACTGGGGAAAGAATTGAAGCCGGTATCAAGTCGGGGAAGATACAGAATGGTGATTCCTCGAACACTGAGAAGAAACCGTCCAAGAAAGAATCTAGTGCTGTCAACGCAGTAGTTATCTCAAAACCGGCCGGTTCTCCTCAACATCGCAACCAACAAAGGGAAGAAAGACCTAAAAGGCAATTCACTCCCCTCGGCATGACCTTGTCCCAGATATTACCACAGCTGCTGGAGACCAAGTTGGTAACTCTAAGGGACCCTCCTAAGAATCCCAACAGGACACCTTCAAGGTATAACCCCAACATTCGCTGCGCTTATCATTCTGACAGCCCGGGGCATTCTACAGATGATTGTTGGACTTTGAGAAACAAGGTTCAAGATCTGATCGACGCAAGGGAAGTCCAGTTCGACTCTCTAGAGACTCCCAGTATGATCACTGCTCCCTTGCCAAGACATGGCTAGGATTAGAAATTTTTTTGTTCATTTGAATGTTCACGCTGTATTTTCCTTTGATTGTTCAAACATTGTATTCATGTCAAACGTTGTTATTTCATTAATGCATTACACATGTCTATTTTGAAGTAATTATTTCGTATGTACTATATGCAAACTGTTTTCATATTTTTGTGATGATCAACTCTTGATTGAAAAATTCGAAGCCTCTTGAGGGAGGATGACGAAAACGATACCACAATCTACAGTATGCTTTTGAACAGACCCCGCTGATGAGGTACAAGCATTGTTTCAATTCCTAAACACTGGAGTTATAAGGAAGATAATCCCTCGTCAACCCCCTTTGAGCCAAAGAAGTAGGAGTTTTTCTTTTCGAAAATTAAAACCCTTAATCATAACCTGGGGCAGGGTAGTTCTCTCAGCTGATCCAAGTGCACAACGAATGGCACCAGAGGAGTCCTTACAAAACAAAAGACAATGATGGCTCCAAATAATCAAAAAGACAGGCAGTCACTATCCCTCAGAAATAAAAACCCAATAAGTCAAAACCTATGAAGGAGACTTACAAAGCTGGGGCATCCCGCTGACTGTAATTCCAAAAAAAGGAAACAGTTCAGGCAAAAAACAGGGATAACAAAAATCAAAAAAAGAAAGAGGCCCTACAAACCCTCAACACAAAAGGAAATGACTGCCTATTCAAAATAAACTGTCAGTATCCGAACCATCACTGGTATATCAAAGCAAAGACTCAAACAAGGTCTAACGCACGATCAGCTGAGTTTAGGTTTGAAGAACATCACGAAGAACGGGTGGGTACAAAAAATTTGAGCCTTTATCCTTTGTTTCTTAAACCATGAACCGGGCCACACTACAACCTTTAAAAGTCCTAGCTGAAGCATGGGTTAGTTCGAAAGCATATTGTTATGAATGGTATCTTGACTCCTTAAGGCTTGCGGTAAAATAACGAGTTGACATCACAGTTTACAAAAAATTCACTTGTTTTTATAAAAAAAAATGCATTTTCAAAAACTTCAAGACAGGCATAAGCTTTGCATTCTTGATATAACACTGTTTGCATATGACTATTTGTTCGAACAGCAGAGAAATTTGCACGACGAATATCTAAGTGAACAAAAGTACTTCCAACCAAGGGGCAGACATGATCATGGTCTATCATCTGGGGCAGTTAAGTCAAGATCCGGAGAATCTCTCAAAAGGCCAACCAACTTGGGGCAAATCTCCATCTGGATCACTTGGAGCATTGGACGATCAAACGAAGATCTTCTGGTAGTAGGGCAACGCAACACCAACAACAGGGGCATCTCCCTACATTCTGAGAGCGTGGACATAGTCGAAAAAAATACTATGCATAATCAAAGACCCGCTAGGTTGACACACCTAGGCAAAAATAAGGGCTTCCCGGCGAACCAAAAGGGTTCGGGCAAAAATAAGGATGAAAATGAAAAAAATCTGTACACCCGGCAAGTCGAAAACCTGAAAAGGCGGCTTGGGCAAAAATGGGTATCCCGGTGGACTGAAAACCCGAAAGGGCGGTCCAGGAAAAAGTTAAGGATTAAAGCATACGACTATGTCCCGTCACCTTGTCACTTGCCTACCAGAAGAAGATTTGGCAAACGGCAGTTGTCAAACACCTCCACAGGTACCTTCTCCTTCAGAAACTGGGGCAATAATGAGTTGTCTAAGCGATCTGGTTGCTCTGTCCACCAAGGTACTAAGGTAGGTTCAGCTGAAGAACAACCAAGATACCTTCACTCCCCGTAGAGTAAGACCAGATTCAACAATACTCTCCCCCGAGAAGAGTTAGTCTCCCGTCAGTCCTAACAAGGCACGATATTCTCCAGCAAGTCAGCAACGCTCTCCCCAAATAGAGTTAGCCTACTGTCAGCCTCAAGGAAGTTGGATATCCCCAGAAAATCTCAATATTCCCCAGCGGAATACACAGATGTCCCTTAAACAAGCATCCCCGACAGTCTTCATATAAGATTGTTCCCCGGTGGAATACCAGACATCCCATTGGAGCCACCTCCCTAGTACAGTCTCAAAAAGTCTCCCCAGGAGAGTTGAATCAATCTCCCCAGTACAGTCTCAAAAAGTCTCCCCAGGAGAGTTGAACCATCTCCCTAGTAGATTCTGGAAGATTATCCCCTGCAGAGCACGAACGCGTCTCCCCGGCTTTATTTAAAGGTTATTCCCTACCAGGGTATAACTGGGTTATCCTCAGCTAATTACCACGGAAAGATCGTCCTCGACGAAGTTCTTCCAATCCCCAGCGGAGTTCATCAAATTCCTCAACATAGCTTCTCAATGGAATCCCCAGCGAAGTTATCACCAAATCTCAGTGAAGTATCTCTTCCCACAGAGTAATTCCCCGCAGAGTAATCTCTTCAACAAGTTTATTCCCCAACAGAGTCATCCTCTCCTACCGGTTTATTCTTGCAACCATCATCCCCAGCGGAAACGAAGAACTCCACTCTTCAAACATCAAGCCCAGGATTCAATAAACTCCCGGCATCCGACAAGGATTTATTTTCCTAAACGAGAATACATTCATAAACATCGCACCGTCATGATACATGCATATACACATCATACAATCTCATTTTATGTTGAGAACATCATCGCTTGATCCATGTCATGCATTGCATGTGACTAATCTTACCTTTCAGGAAGGATACAGTTAAATGATCAGCTATGTCAAAGAAGACAGATACAGTCGAAAGAGACCAATCCAGTCAAAGAAGACAAATTCCGTCAAAAAAGACAAGTCCAGCTAAATCCCAAAGGTTTTTCTGATGCTCATCCAGTCAAAGAAGACCATTCCAGTTAAAATTAATTCCTAAAGTCGTTGTAGACACCCGTCGTTGTAGACACACGTCAATATAGACACCCGTCAATATAGACACCCGTCAATATAAACGCTCGTCATTGAAGACAACTCGTCATTGAAGAGAACTCATCATTTAAGACAACCTGTCATTGAAGACAACCTCGTCATTGAAGACAACTCGTCATTTAAGACAACCTCGTCATTGAAGACATCTCGTCATTTAAGACAACTCTTCATTGAAGACAACCCGTCAGTATAGACACCCGTCATTGAAGACACCTCGTCATTGAAGACAACTCGTTATTTAAGACAACCTCGTCATTGAAGACGTCTCGTCATTTAAGACAACTCGTCATTGAAGACACCTCGTCGTTGCAGACCCCCCGTCATTGAAGACACCCCGTCATTGAAGACACCTCGTCATTGAAGACACCCCGTCATTAAAGACACCCCGTCATTGAGGACACCTCATCATTGAAGACCACCCGTCATTGAAGACACCCCGTCATTGAAGACACCCCGTCATTGAAGACACCCCGTCATTAAAGACACCCCGTCATTGAAGACACCTCGTCGTTGAATACTACCCGTCATTGAAGACAACTTGTCATTGAAGACAACTCGTCATTAAAGACAACTCGTCATTGAAGACAACTCGTCGTTGAAGACAACCCGTCCATGAAGATAACCCATCCAAAGAGACAACTCATCAAGAAAGACAAAACCTCCTCTGGTTCAGTTAAATCCCAAAGACTTTTCTGAGATAACCTGTCAGTAGAGACAACCCATCAACCTTTCGAAGTTCCAGATTCGATACCTGTATCTAGCCAGGGCATGTCTGTGAGCGACTGAGTGAAGATCAACCTCTGTAATAGGCCAGGTAATTATCTTTCTTTCTCAGGTACGCAAGTTCTCGCTATGGAATCTCTTACGCGATCGACACCTCCCGATGGCATCTATAAGCCCATCTCCACAATTATCCATCACAGTTCCAAATGGCATCTATAAGCCCATTCCCGACAAGGTTTTGTCACATCTCCAGATGGCATCTATAAGCCCATCCTCCTATCCACCATCTTTCCAAATGGCATCTGTAAGCCCATTCCCGCCACGCTGCTAATACTCTACTATGTGAGTGCAAATTTCTGGGCACTCTAGTGTTCAATCATCTTCCACCTTCGGATCACGAAAGGCATGCTAGCCAATCTACATCCTCAGGTCTAAGAAGATTGAACAGGGGCAACTGTTGTACCCCAAAATTTTCCCTCCCATATTCTTCAAAGTTTTGGCAAGCATCACCTCAAATGGCTCAAAGTGTACTCAAGGGCTATACAGTTCAAGCACCCTCCTAAGCCAGTCAAATTAGGGTTTTGATTCTTGCAAGGAAGTTGAGGTTTTCAAGGGCTCAATCAAGTTCCATATGCTCATATACATTGTCAAGCACCTACATGTCAAGTTTCAAGGCTCACAAGGTCAAGTTGCACAGTCAAAAGTCCCATTTGCTCAACAGTCAACTGTAGGGGTAAAATGGTCATTTGGCAGTCAAAAGTCAAAAAATTTGGTCAACATCTTATTTTGAAGCCACAATCATCATTTGGTAAAATCTTGACCATGATTTCACAAGAATGGCTCAAAAATCATCAAGGTGTCAAAAGTTTCTATTTTTGGACAGTTGAAAAGTCAACTGTAACTTGACCAAGGCATAACGTTTTCATGGTTCATCAGAAAAATCCCATCCAATGCTCTTCTTGAAGGGGAAGAAATTTCCTACAAATCATCTTCACATTCCAAGTCCAAGAAATGCTCTCACAAAAAGTTATCAATTTCAACATTATAGGTCATTTTCAAAAGTCAACAAAAAGGCACTTTAAGTCAAAGACCATAACTTGAGATTGGTAAATTAAAATGACACGGGACAAAGGCATTGGTTAGAGGACTTCAAGACCTTTCCAAAATGTCCAAGAACATGTTCATATGATCAAAATTGAGCAAGATATGCATTGGAGAAGTTGGGAAATTTTTGTGAAATGGCCAAAGTCAACTATCCTTGGAACTTCAATTTTTGACAAAAGGGCCCACTTTTTCCACTTGGTTAAGCCTTGTCATGCCACCCACGTGTCCCATGATCAATTTCAAGATTAAACATTAATTTTTCTATTTTTATTTAATTTTATTTGATTTAATTCATTTTAAATCCATAAAATTCAAATAAAATCAAAAAAAATTAATTCAATGATATCTTGTGGTTTGAATGACCTTGATGCATCATAATACACATGCCAAATTCGTGCCAAGCTGAATTAAACATGAAAATTCAAATTTTGAACAAAAATGGCAAGTTTCTTTAAAGGTGGTTATGGAGAAATCTCAAAACATAATTGCATTGGTTTAAGGCTCCTAAATGTGATTGATTCTCACTCATTACTATATATACAAGCCTTGCAAGCCTCATTCACAACCTAGAACATTACACAAATGGCCAGAGAAAAATCCAAAATTTGTCAAAAAAAGTGTGAGATCAAAAGGAGTTTTTGCAAGCATTTTCAGGCCAAGAGGAGAACGTGACTCTCTTCTTTGCCATACCCTGAAGCTAAAGCAACCCTTGCCACGTCCTAAGGTCCATTATCAAGCACTGTAAGTATTCCCAGGTCCCCCAATTTCCTTGTTTCCATTTTTTCTCAATTTATTCATGTGCAGGTTTCTAAAAGTGGTACACCATGTGCCCTGACGCTTCAGTATGCCAAGTGTCTACAAACAACAATCCAGTGGCCAGGAAATGATGAGCACCATGCTTTTCAGTCAACCATACGCACATGATTCCAGGAGTCAATGTGACTTTGTGCAAATGGGCCACATCAATGCTAAACAAACCCTCAATTCTGGCCCAACACCCCTATGTTTCTATTTTATTTTCTTTTGTTTTCTTTTCCTTTTTTATTTTCTTTTAACTATTTTTTTTAATTATTATCATTATTGTTAATTAACCTAACATAATTAATATTTTTCATAAAAAAATGAAAAAAAGAAAACATTTTATTATTTATTAACTTATCTTGTAAATAAATACTAATAAATTGAATTAGTTTAAATTAGGCAACTTTAACCTTTTTTCTTAATAACTAAAATATATTTAGAATTAGTTTTTTTATTAACTTTTAATTTTAATTCCTTCTTCTTTATTTCATAAAAAACATAAAAATACAAAAATATTTTCTTAATTAATTAATTAATTAGTTATTAGTTTTAATTTCATTAATTACAAAAAAAGACAAAAATCCATTCTTTTCTTAAAAGGGTCAAAACCCTTACGACGTTCCCGATTTAATTCTTTCGCGCGCATTTATTTTATTTTGATTATTTATGTAACTGTCTCCAGATATGTAATAGTTAAATAGGAATTTTACCGCTTTATTTAAATTTCTCGCATTTATTTACCAAAACGGGTCTTTGTTTTTTTGGCGATGTATAGACCCGCGCCTTGTAATAGTTAGATTTATCTTTCTGCAATTTACTTTCCGCACTCCTAACTGTTAAAAAAATGCCTGCAAGAATGTATGTAAATAAAACCAATCCGTAGCTCACAAATAACATGTACAAAGACAAATAACTGAAAAACAACACACAAAGCACATGCCACTCCTAGGGTACGCCTCACTGGTTGCCTCGAACGTGGTCGTCAAGTATAGGGTGTCTTAGAGGTCGCCCTTGTGTCCAAAAGATCCAGTTGCCTCAAAACGGTTGCCTCGGATAAAAAAAAAGGATCTAGGACATTAGGGTTACTTCTAAGATGTCCTACCATTGCTTCGGTGACCACACTGTCCCGATAATCGAATTGACCCGAACACCTCCAACGATGGTGCTACCTACCTCTCAATAGTGGGATAACACTATCTAGAGGACTCTTACACAACTTAATTCCTTAGAGTAGGTAGATTCTCTTAAGTACTTGCTCTTTTCAAACAAACAAAAACATCTTTTCACACCCCACACTTTCAAAAAGTTTTCAAACAAAACACTTCATACACTCTTGAGGACTGATACAAGAGTTACTTAGAAGTTATTTTTCAAACGAATTTTTTTTTTCAAAACCCACACACACTTGAAAAGCAAACAAATTTTGAAAACATAAGAGCAAGTACCTAAGAGCCCATGGATAACCATGGATAGAAAGGGTGCTAACACCTTCCCTTTCTATAAATCTACCTCCCGAACCGAGAGACATCTCGAATAAGGAATTTTGTTGTGCTTTTGTCCTTTCCATGTTGGATAACATAAAAGACGGCGGCGACTCTTGATTACCGCGACATTTCGCGAAACCAGCTAAAAAACAGTCAGTTCTATTTCCACCGATCACAATATCCTTCATCGGCTCTATGCTCGTACTGCCCGAAAGTGGGGAACTTTGATGTGCTATGCTCCTTTATTGTCGAGGTGGTTTATTTCGCACCTCCCTAAGTCCGTATTGAAGAACAAAGAAGGAATGGGTTGGGCTTATAAGGTGATGTCTCTTTCTAATAATGACATTATCTGGACTCTCAAAGGAATGGATGAGGTAACTGTCATTGATTGCTGTGGAGAGTATCCTAATGTTCCATTGATCGGAATCCATGGAGGGATTTCTTACAACCCATGCTTAGCTCTCCGTCAGTTTGGAAGAGCCAGAAGAGAAGGGCCTCATGAGATGTTGATGCCTCATATCATCTTTGATTTCCAGGGAGATAGCGACGAGCTGCGTCGTAGATTCATAAGGGCTTGGGACAGAGTTCACCAATCTGACCCACATGAGTTGGGACCAAAGACTTCTTTGCCAATGGAGCCATATCTCAGATGGGTCTGCATCCGTGCCCAGAAGCTAGGTATGCCATATGAAGCTGACAGGCCTATTACTCTTGAAGTTGCTAATGAGGAAGGGGTTCTTCCAACCATTCTCCACCCTTATATGCCCACTGACATTGGGGAACTAAAGAGGTCCTGGATGCAGTTGAGGAACGAACGTGATTCTTACCGAGAGAGGTTCAACGAGCAAGAGCAGAAGATCCAGAAGCTGACTCGACAGTTGGAGAATGAGCGGATTCTCAGCGACTATGTCCGCACTGACAAGAAGAGACCATGGGAGCGTTGATTAACCTTTGATGATTTCCTTTCCAGTTTTTATTCACTTTTAAGTATTTCCATTCTTGTAACGCCCTGAGGGCATCAGTTGAACAATTTGAATTTTGAAATTTAAAATCTAATAAAGTGTGTTTCCTTTCTTGTTTACAAAATTTGAATCCCGGTTGTCTTTGAAATCATAATCATACGCATTTCATCTCATGCACTTCATAAACAGGTACCCTTTACAGGTCTCTCATGTTCTCGCTGTTTATTTTAGCAATGGCTCTCCAACAAGACAACCAAGATCTCCGGGCTCAAAACGCCCAACTTCAAGAAATGTTCTTGAACCTATCCCAGGGGCAAGAAGAAATAAAAGCTCTCCTCACAAGGGGCTTGGTCCTAGGGAATCCAGGCGGCATCAGGAATGATCAGTTGGAAGGGCTACAAATCGAGTTAGCAACAATGAAGATCCAGATAATGGGACAACTGGTGGGCCAGATGGCTCTCATTCAAGACTTAGCTCAAAGATAAGAAGAGCTCAGGGTCCTCGTCAACAAGCTGCTTCAAAATAACCAAGTGGGGCAAACAACTAGGGTTGAAGATCAAATCATCATTCAACCTCCTTTGAGACAAGAATACAAAGGAAAAGCTCCCCAACCTGCTTCGGGGTCACAAGCCCAGCAACAACCTCGCCAGCGTCAACGGGGTAATCAGCGCAAGCAAAATGCATCTGGAAGACATTTCTCTGAGACTGATATACCATCATCTCTAATACAGAAACACTTGTTGAAGGTCAATCTGATTACTCTAAAGGATCCTCCCCGGAATCCCAACACCTCTGCTCCTGGCTATTGTCCCGACGCATTTTGTGTCTACCACTCCCATAGTCCTGGACATGACACCGACGACTGTTGGACTTTGAAAAACAAGATCCAAGACTTGATTGACGGAGGAGTGCTGGAATTCATGCCGGATGGCAAGATGAAAATCTTCCGCTGAAGGTTCTCCACTCGAGATGACTAGTATAAACTAAGAGACTTTTTGTTCATTTGAATTCTGAAGTTGTATTTTTCTTTGCTTATTCAAACAATTATTATCATGTTAAAACTTTTTATTTTAATAATGCATTACACGTGTCTGTTTTGAATCAATCTATTCGTATTTCACTATATTCAAATTGCTTTCATTTTTTGTGATGATCAACTCTCGATTAAAAAAAAATTTAAGCCTTTAGAGGGAGGATGACGAAAATGATATCAAAATCTCTAAAGTATGCTTTTAAATAGACCCCGCTGACGAGGTACAAGCATTGTTTCAAATCCTAAACAGTGGAGTTATAAGGAAGATAATCCCTCGTCAACCCCTTTGAGTCAAAGAAGTTGGAGTTTTTCTTTTCACAAATTAAAACCCTTAATTATAACCTGGGGCAGGGTAGTTTTCTCAGTTGATCCAGGTGCACAATGAATGGCATCAAAGAAGTCCTTCCGAAACAAAAGACGGTGTTGGTTCCGTATAATCGTAAGGACAGGCAGTCATTATATCTCAAAATAAAAGCCTAATAAGTCAAAACATGTGAAGGAGACTTAAGAAAAACTGGGGCATCCTGCTGACTGTAATCACAAAAAGAAACAGTTCAGGCAAAAAATAGGGATAATAAAAACCAAAAGAAAGAGATCCTACAAACTCTCAACAAAAATGACTGCTTGTTCAAAATAAACTGTAAGTATCTGAACCATCACTGGAATATCAGGGCAAAGACTCAAATAGGATCTAAATGCACGGTTAGCTGAGTTTAGGATCGAAGAACATCACGAAGAGCGGGTGGGTACAAATAAATTTTGAGCCTTTATCCTTTGTTTCTTAAACCGTGAACCAGGCCACGTTATAACCCTTAAAAGTCCTAGATGAAGCACGGGTTAGTTCGAAAGCATACTATTATAAAAAGGTATCCTGACTCCTGTAGGGCTTACTGTAAATCCTGAGTTGACATCACATTTTACAAAAATTCGCTTGTTTTATTAAAAAACTGCATTTTCAAAGAACTTCAAAACAGACATAAGCTTTGCATTCTTAAAATAAAATTGTTTGCATATGACTATTTGCTCAAACAGTAGAGAAATTCGCACGACGAATATCCAGTGAACAAAAACCGTTTCAATAAAAAAGGTCACCTCAAGTGGAAAAAACACTTCCAATCCAGGGGCACGGCATGAGCATTGTCCATCATCTGGGGCAGTTAAGTCAAGATTCAAGGAATCTCTCAAAATGCCAAATAGCCAGGGGCAAATCTCTATCTGAATCAATTAGGGCATTGGACATGAATTCCAGAAACGAATCTTGCACGATCAAATGAAGAACTTCTAGTAGTATGGCAACACAACACTACCGACAGTGACACCTCCCTACATCCTGAGAGCGTGGACATAGTCAAAAAGAACTACGTTTAATCAAAGATCCGCTAGGTTGACTAGCCTAGGCAAAAATAAGGGCTTCCCGGCGAACAAAAGGGTTTGGGCAAAAATAAGGGATGAAAATGAAAAATCTGTACAGCCGGCAAGTCGAAAACCTGAAAAGGCGGCTTGGGCAAAAAAGGGTATCCCGGTGGATTGAAAACCCGAAAGGGCGGTCCAGGCAAAAATTAGGGATCCAAGCGTACGACTATGTCTCGTCATCTCGTCACTGGCCTACTAGAAGAAGACTTGTCATTTTGACCGAAAGATACCAAGCACCTCATAGGTTGGGATAATACTCGATCCACAGGGCCTCCGTAGGCACCTTCTCCCGCAGAGACAGGGGCAATAAGAATTGTCCAAGGCTGTATAGTTTCTTTGTCCATCAGGTACAAAAGTAGATTCAGCTGAAGAATATGATTAAGATACCTTCACTCCCCGCAGAGTAAGACAGTAATGGTGGCTCTCTCCCAGCTGAGACTTGCAACTGTGAACGAATCAACAATACTCTTCCCAAGCAGAGTTAATCTACCATCAGCCCCAAAAAGGCTAGGTATCCCCAGAAGATCTTAATATTCCCCAACAGAGTATAAAGATATTCCCCAGCAAGTATAAGAGTATCCTCGGTAGTCTTAATATTCCTCAACAGAGTATAAGAATGTTCTCTGGCGGAATACAAGATACCTTAGTGGAGCCATTTCCCCAGCGTAGTCTGAAATAGGCTTCCCCAATGGAGTTGAATCATCATCCCCAGTAGACTCTGGAAGCTTATCCCCTGCAGAGTACAAATAAATCTCCCCAACCGAATTCATAAGGTTATCCTCACAAGAGTCTAACTGGGTTATCCTCAGCAAGTTGCAACGGAAAGATATCCCCCAGCGAAGTTCTTTCTATCCCCAGCGGAGTTCATCATTAAAATCCCCAACAGAGCTTATCAACAGAATCCCCAGCGGAGTTATCATTAAAATCTTCAGCAGAACGTCTCTTCCCCATAGAGTATTTCCCCTCGGAGTAATCTCTTCATCAACGGAGTTCTTCTCTCCTTCAGGTTTATCATCTTCGATCATCATCCCCAGCGGAAACGAAGAACTCAGCTCTATTCTCCAGCAGCTCCGGGAATTATTTTCCCCCAGCTAAAACATTATATCCCCATACATCATGATACATGCATATACACATCATACATATACAATCCCATTTATTTTGAGAACATCATTGCCCGATCCATGTCATGCATTGCATATGACTGACCTTTACCTTTCAGGAAAGATACAGTTAAAGTTCTCAGCTTAGTCGAAGACCTGACCAGTTCTTAAATCTCAATTGAATTATCCTCGGTTGAATTTCAGATAAGGTTCTCAATCTCGACATTTTTCCTCCGTCATAGTATGGACAAGTTCTATAACCTCAACGGTATACTCCATTGAGCACGAGACAGTTCTTAGATCTTGATGAAGATGTTTCCCTACGTCATAGTGTGGACAAGTTCTATAACCTCAATGGTATACTCTATTGAGCACGAGACAATTCCTAGATCTTGATGAAGATGTTTCCCTACGTCATAGTATGGACGAGTACTATAACCTCAACGGTATACTCCATTGAGCACGAGTCAGTTCCTAGATCTTGATGTTTTCCTCCGTCATAGTGTGGACAAGTCCTATAACCTTAATGGTATACTCCATTAAGCACGAGACAGTTCCTAGATCTTGATGAAGATGTTTCCCTACGTCATAGTGTGGACGAGTACTATAACCTCAACGGTATACTCCATTGAGCACGAGTCAGTTCCTAGATCTTGATGTTTTCCTCCGTCATAGTATGGACAAGTTCTATAACCTCAACGGTATACTCCATTGAGCACGAGACAGTTCCTAGATCTTGATGAATATGTTTCCCTACGTCATAGTATGGACAAGTACTATAACCTCAACTGTATACTCCATTGAGCACGAGTCAGTTCCTAGATCTTGATGTTTTCCTCCATCATAGTGTGGACGAGTTCTATAACCTCAACGGTATACTCCATTGAGCACGAGACAGTTCCTAGATCTTGATGAAGATGTTTCCCTACGTCATAGTATGGACGAGTACTATAACCTCAGCAGTATACTCCGTGGAGCACAAGTCAGTTCCTATATCTTAATGTTTTCCTCCGTCATAGTGTGGATAAGTTCTGTAACCTCAGCGGTATACTCCATTGAGCACGAGACAGTTCCTAGATCTTGATGAAGATGTTTCTCTATGTCATAGTGTGGACGAGTACTATAACCTCAATGGTATACTCCGTAGAGCACGAGTCAGTTCCTAGATCTTGATGTTTTCCTCCGTCATAGTATGAACGAGTTCTATAACCTCAACGGTATACTCCATTGAGCACGAGACAGTTCCTAGATCTTGATGAAGATGTTTCCCCCGAACTGGATTATTGACAGGTTCTTAAGACTCATCCGAGGCATCCTCTCAGTTGAAGTACAAGCCAGATTCCTAAATCTCAACAAAGTTTAGACTTCCCCAGTGGAATCTACTATAACAACAAGTATGCATGTTCTCGCTAAGGAATCTCTTATGTGATCGAAACTCCTGCAGATGGCATCTGTAAGCCCATCCTCCTACCAGCAGTCTCCAAATGGCATCTATAAGCCCATTCCCGATATCACAATGCTGATACACCATATGAGTGCAAATTTCTGGGCACTCTAGTGTTCAATTATCTTTCACCTTCGGATCACGAAAGGCTCAAAAGCCAATCTATATCCTCAGGTTTAAGAAAATTGAACAGGGGCAACTGTTGTACCCCAAAATTTTCCCTCCCATATTCCTTAAGATTTGTCAAGAATAATCTTCAAGTTGCTCAAGTTGGCTCAAAGATTGGACAGTCAAGTCACCTCCTAAGGCAGTCAAGTCAAAATTAGGGTTTTGTGTTGCATCAAGGTCCTCACATCCAAATGACCTAAAGTGTTCCCCAATGTCCTAATATGTTCTTAAGTTCATCCATGTCAAATTTCAAGCCTTGCAGAGGAAGTTTGGTCAGTCAATTGCTCAAGAGGCCCAAAAATCGATTGTGCTAGGGCAAAAGTCAATTGTGTCCCAAACACAGTTAAACCTCAAGATTTTTTGTCAACATTCTCATTTTGAAGGATAATTCATCATTTGATCAAGGGTTGATCATGATTCATCAAGGATTGCTCAAGATTCCTCAAGATTCAAAAGTTGCTAAATTAGAGTTTTGCAGGAAAAGTCAACTCAATTTTGACCAAGCATAACTTTCTCATACTTTATGATAAATGACCCATACAAAGCTAATTTTTAAGAGGATGAAATTTCCTACAATCCATATCACACCCCAAGATCAAAAAATGATCTCACAAAGAGTTACAAATTTGGACATTATAGGTCATTTTTGAAAGTCAACAAAAACACCTTTTTTTTCCAAAGCTTATACATTGAGCATGGAATATAAAAATGAGATGAGACTAAAAGGGTTGATTAGAGGACATCTCAAGGTTTCTAAAAAGTCAAAGAACACCTCCAGAAGTTCAAAATTGAAGAAGTTATGCATTGTTGAAGTTAGGCATTTTTCCAAAATTGCCAAAAGTCAACTATCCTCAAAACTCCAATTTTTGACAAAAGGGCCCACTTTTTCCCACTTTATTTGGTCTTATCACACCACACACGTGTCACATCTTTAATTTCATGACCAAACATTTATTTTTCTATTTTTATTTAATTTTTATTGATTTAATTCATTTTAAATCTATATTCATTCAAATAAAATCCAAAAATTAATGGAATGAGATTTTTTTGATCATTGCAGCTTTCAATCAACAAGATACACCTAGTCAATTCGTATCAAGGCTCATTCAAGCATAAAAAATCAGATTTGGCCTATTTTTGGAAGTTTAATAATGGTGATCAAAACCAAATCATGAATCTTCAATGCACTTGATTTGAGACCAAAAGACCAACCCTAATTCACTCTATAACACTCACACAAGCAAGCCAGACAAAGAGGACGCAAAAAGCTCTGCAGAAACGACCATACCAAGTTTGTGAAAAAGCTTGAAAAGTGTGAGATCGAAAACAACCTTGGAGGCTAATTCAGACCAAAAGCTCAACACTACTCTCTTCCCTGCCAACCAGTGAAGCAATACCAATCAAAACCAAGCTTTCTCATTGCCTAAACCGCACTGTAAGTCATCACGAACCAAGCTCTGAACATGGCATCGTGAAATTGTTTTCTTGCATCCTCTTGCCAATTTTCTTGTATATTCATAATCACCATTCAATTTCCAATGTTTCTGTAATATTTTATTTTATTTTTATGGCTTATAACCCCGTGTCCAGAATTAGGGTTTTTGTTCTTGCTTTTTAGGCGTTTTCGATGCAGGATAAATTGGGCCAAACAATGGTTACAGGGTTAACTAGGAGAAGGAAATGAATGCATTGGTACTCTTGGTTGTCGTTTACATGGCCTGGAGAGTGTTTTTGAGATACCCTGCGAAACTTCCCGCGGATAAAAATCCGCAGGTAAATAACCAGGGTTGTTTGAAGAAGATGATGGCGTGTCCTTGTGCTATTGGCCCATTCAAAACAGTGGCGCTCTTTTTTTTTGTTTCAGGCTTAGCGTTTTGTTTTTTATATAATATTTGCTTCTTATTTCATTAACAATAAAACAAGCCAGTTGGAGTGGTTGAGCGCGCAGGCAATGAGCGTTGGGACCTGGGTTCGAATCCCAGGTCCCCCAAAACATTTTTATCATTTTATTTCAGGCTATTCCATGTGGATTCAGCAAGCAGGGAGTACCATATACCTCTAGATCTCAAAGGCTACGTGGCTACAAAGCAGATCCAATGGCCTGGAATAGGAGACTACCATGGTCTCAAGTCAATGAACATGTGGACAATCACAAAAGTCCAACAAGGCCTGGACGTATTGGGCCTCAGAAATGCTCTTTTCACCACCAAATTGGGCCCAACACCCCCCTGAGTTTGCCTTTTTTTATTTCCTTCATTATTTTCTTATTTTATTTATAATTATTTATTTGTTATCTTTAATTACTAACCAAATAATTTATTTTTCTCAATAAAAATCAGAAAACCCAAAATCAAAATAATAATTTTATTAATTCCATTAATTTTATTATTTATTTTTGTAAATAAGCAATCAATTAATTTATTTAGTTTTTTTAATTAGGTTTAATAATAATATATTTTGCAATAAATTAAAATTGATTTAGAATTAGGATTTTTATTAACTTTTTAATCACTCTTATTTTATTTCCTTAATTAAAATAAAAACTCAAAAATATTTTCTTTTAATTAATTAATTCAATTATTAATTTAGATTAATTTTTAATTAAAAAAATAACAAAAAATATGCTTTATTTAATGAAAAAAGGGTCAAAACCCTAAGACACTCCGATTTAATTTTTTTTCTCGTGCGCGAATTATCTTTGATCCATATTTTGTAACTGTTTCGGGAATGTAATGGTTATTAACTTAGGATTTTATTTATCGCTTTATTTACTTTTCGCAATTTAATTTTAAAGGGTTTGTTTTTGGCGATGTAAATACCTGACGCCTTGTAATAGCTTAGATTTATTTTCCACAATTTAATTCCCGCACAATATTAACTGTTAGATGTTTGAATAATAGGCAATGCATGACAAGATTGATCTTTAACCTAAAATCAACAGTAGCTCACCATTAACATGTACAGATAAAAATAACTGAAAAAAACAATACACTCGCACATGCCACTCTTAGGGTACACCTCACTTGGTTGCCTCGAACGTGGTCATTGAGTATAGGAAGTTTTAGAGGTCGCCCTCTTGTCCAAAGATCAAAGTTGCCTCGAAACGGTTGCCTCAGATAAAATGATCTAAGACATTAGGGTTACCGCTAAGGCGTCCTAACGTTGCTTTAGTGACCACATGTCCCTTAATCGAATTGACCCGAAAACTCCAACGACAGTGCTACCTACTCCTCAATAGTGGGATAGCACCGTCTAAAGGACATTTGCACAGTTTAATTCCTTTTTGAGTAGGTAGATGGTTCTTAAGTACTTGCTCCTTTTAAAACAAAACAAAAACTTTTCGCACTTACACTCTCTTCAAACAAAAAACTCTTCTCAAATCCACAAACATAAAGAAAAGCAAACTTTTGAAAACATAATGAGCAGGTACCTAAGAGCCCATGGATAACCGCGAATAGAAAGGGTGCTAACACCTTCCCTTTCTATAATCTACCTCCCGAACCCGAGAAATATCTCAAAAAGGAATTTTTCTGTGCTTTTGTCCTTTCCTTGTTGGATAAAATAAAAGACGGTGGCGACTCTTGCTTACCGCGACATCTTGCAAAACGCAAACGCGAACCAGCATTCCAAAACAGTCAGTTCTCTTTCCCACCGATCACAAGGAGCAAACCCGTTCTCCCTAGTGTATGGAATGGAAGTTGTACTCCCTGTCGAGGTAGAGATTCTCTCGTTGCGTGTGATAATGGAAACCGAGTTGACAGAGGCTGAATGGGTCCAGAACAGGTTTAACCAATTGAATTTGATTGGAGAAGAGGATGACAGCTTTATGTCATGGGCGGTTATATCAGAAAAGAATGAAGAATGCATTTGATAAAAAGGTCAAACCTCGTGAATTAAGAGAAGGCGACCTCATGCTTAGGAAGATCATGTCTTTCAGCATTGATTCTAAGGGCAAGTGGACTCCCAATTTTGAAGGCCCGTATGTTGTCAAGAAAGCCTTCTCTGGTGGTGCATTAATTCTTGAAACTATGGATGACGAGGAGTTCCCACATCCCATGAATGCTAACGCAGTCAAGAAATACTTCGCCTAAAGAAATAAAAGAACAGCTCTCTAAGTTGAAAACCCGAAAGGGCGGCTTAGGCAAAAAAAGAGCGTCTCAGTAGGCCAAAAACCCGAAAGGGCGGTCTAGGCAAAAATTAGAGACATAAACAGAATAAATTTCCTGCTAAGTTGAAAACCCGCAAGGGCATCTTAGGCAAAATTTAGGGATTTTCTTGGCAAGTAACTACGTCAGACAAGACTTGATCGTTGAAGCAACAATCTTCTCGGATCCTCACCATACTTCAACAAAAGCTGCTGCTCAGGATTTCAAAAGTTGTTAGGGGGAATAGTGGTCATTGTATCTCAATGTATCTTTTCCATTATGTATTACCATTTACTAAACTTTGTAATCATCTATGGAGTCTCTCCATTCGCAGACTACCATTCTATTAATGAAATTCGAGCTTTTGCCCAATTCTTTGTCTTCTTATTTTTATTTAGCTTGCAAAGACTCCATTTATTATTGATAATAACTGTTAAAGCAAAAAGATTAAAAAAGAAAAATTGACTTTTAAAAAAAAAGAGATCTTTACAATTCAATTTACTTTGGGATTTGTGATAAAACAATGACAACAAGTCTGGTGATCCCAAGAATGAACAAACTCCGGTTGTTTTAAGAAGATTTACTTCGATTGGAAAAGATACATTGAGATACAATGACCACTATTCCCCCTAACAACTTTTGAAATCCTGAGCAACAGCTTTTGTTGAAGTATGGTGAGGATCCGAGAAGATTGTTGCTTCAACGATCAAGTCTTGTCTGACGTAGTTACTTGCCAAGAAAATCCCTAAATTTTGCCTAAGATGCCCTTGCGGGTTTTCAACTTAGCAGGAAATTTATTCTGTTTATGTCTCTAATTTTTGCCTAGACCGCCCTTTCGGGTTTTCGGCCTACTGAGACGCTCTTTTTTTGCCTAAGCCGCCCTTTCGGGTTTTCAACTTAGAGAGCTGTTCTTTTATTTCTTTAGGCGAAGTATTTCTTGACTGCGTCAGCATTCATGGGATGTGGGAACTCCTCGCCATCCATAGTTTCAAGAATTAATGCACCACCAGAGAAGGCTTTCTTGACAACATACGGGCCTTCAAAATTGGGAGTCCACTTGCCCCTAGAATCAGTGCTGAAAGACATGATCTTCCTAAGCACGAGGTCGCCTTCTCTGAATTCACGAGGTTTGACATTTTTATCAAATGTCGTCTTCATTCTTTTCTGATATAACTGCCCATGACATAAATATGTCATCCTCTTCTCTAATCAAATTCAATTGGTCAAACCTGTTCTAGACCCATTCAGCCTCTATCAACTCGGTTTCCATTATCACACGCAACGAGGGAATCTCTACCTCGACAGGGAGTACAACTTCCATTCCATACACTAGGGAGAACGAGGTTGCTCCTTGTGATCGGTGGGAAAGAGAACTGACTGTTTTTATGGAATGCTGGTTTGCATTTTGCGTTTGTTTTCGCAAAATGTCGTGGTAAGCAAGAGTCGCCACCGTATTTTATTTTATCCAACAAGGAAAGGAAAAAGCACAGAAAAATTCCTTTTTCGAGATGTTTCTCGGGTTCGGGGGGTAGATTATAGAAAGGGAAGATGTTAGCACCCTTTCTATTCGTGGTTATCCACGGGCTCTTAGGTACTTGCTCAAAGTGTTTTCAAAATTTGCTTTTCTTTGTGTTTGTGGGTTTGAAAAGAGTTTTTTGTTTGAAAGGTGTAAGTGTGAAAAGTTTTTGGTTTTGAAAGAGAAAGTATCTAAGAACCATCTACCTACTCGAAAAAGGAATCAATCTGTGCTAATGTCCTTTAGACAAAACTATCCCACTATTGATGAGTAGGTAGCATCACCGTTGGAGTTTAAGGGTCAATTCGATTAAGGGACGTGCGATCACTAAAGCAATGTTAGGACGCCTTAGCAATAACCCTAATGTTTTAGATCATTTTTCTGAGGCAACCGTTTCGAGGCAACTATGATCTTTGGACAAGAGGGCGACCTCTAAAACTTCTTATACTCAATGACCACGTTACAAAGGCAACCAAGTGAGGTGTACCCTAAGAGTGCGCATGTGCGAGTGTGTTATTTTCAGTTAATTTTATCTTTGTACTTGTTAGTGGTTATCTATGTTGATTTTAGGTTAAACATTCAATCTTGTCATGCATTCCCTATTATCAAACATCTAATAGTTTATAAGTTGCGGAAATTAAATTACCGAAATTAAACTAACTATTACAAGGTGTCGGGTATTTACATCGCCAAAAGCAACCCTTGAATTTAAAATGCAGAAAATAAATAAAGCAATAAAATATTCCTAATTATCTATTATATTCCAAGAAATAGATACAATATTGAATAAAATGGCACGTGTGCGAGAAATTAAATCCGGCGAGTTCTAGGGTTTTGACCCTTTGATTATTAAAGAAAGGATTTTTGGTTTATTTTTGAATTAAAAAGAAATTAAACTAAGTTAATTATTAAATTAATAAATAAATTAATTAATAAAATATTTTTGGGTTTTTGGTATTTAAAGAAATAAAAATCAATTTAATCAATGTTAATAAAACCTAATTATCAGAGTGAAAAACACAAGGGTATTAGGGTTATACTTTGGTGATGTAGTGTTGGGATTCTTCGGGGCCTCCCATGGAATCACTAGATTAGTTTTCAATAACTGCGGCAGAATCTGAGACAAAGTCATGCTGAGACGGGTGAATTGCCTTCGAGGTCTCTCGTCCTTTTGTTGATTGTTGCGCTGAGTAGCACCAGCAGGTCTTGAAATAACAACCGCATTAACAGCTTGGCGGCGTTCAGGTCTATTCTGACTTTTCGAACTGTAAACAACACTGGACTCTTTCTTAAAAGGCTTTTTCTCGGTGCTTAATGAAGCACCCTTTTGTATCTTACCAGCCTTAATACCAGCCTCAATCCTTTCACCGGTCATAATTAGCTCTGTAAACCCAGATGAAGAACTTCCGATCAGATGGTTGAAAAATGGACCAGACAAGGTCCCTAGAAACATATCCACAAGCTCCCGATCAGCAACGGGTGGTTACACTCTTCCGACGAGGTCACTCCACTTCTGAGCATAATCTTTGAAACCTTTGCCCGTTCCCATTGACATACCCTGGAGTTGGGTACGCGTGGGAGCGAGGTCGGAATTGTATTGGTACTGCCTGTAGAAAGCAGTAGCCAAATCCTCCCAACTGCAGATACTGGCTCCGTCCAACTGGTAAAACCATTCGAGCTGAGTCCCTGAGAGACTGTCTTGAAAGAAGTGGATCCATAGGTTCTTATCAGCGGTGTACGGCTGAATCTTCCTTACATATGACCAGAGGTGCAGCTTCGGACAAGAAACTCCGTCATACTTAGAAAAGGCTGGTGCCTTGAACTTGTGGGGAATCACCACCCTAGATGATAGACCCAGATCACCAAAGTCCAGACCAGGCACTTTTTGAACTTCCATCGCACTCAACCGATCTTCCATTTGCTTGTATCTATCCTCGGCCGGAGGATACTGGTCTTCGTCGAAGTCCGTCTCATTGTCTGAGACCACAGGGCTAGGAGCCCTTCTTTCCTCTTGACTATCTTTCCCTCCAGATGAGGTGGTCAAATCAACTTCATCCTGTAGCCTATTTCAAAAACTTGTGACCCGTGTTAAACAGGACTGTCCTCTTCTTCTTCTTCTTCTCTTTCAGAATCAGGGTCTTCAGATCTTGCTGACCCTTAGCTAGATTCATGAACAGCTCTTGGAATTGGGCATTCTGGGCCTGTAGGGCCTTGATTGCTTGCTCAGTTGATGGTTCAGCAAACATGATGCTGAAATAAACAGCGAAGAAGATAAGAGACCTGTAATGGGTACCTGTTATGAAGTGCATGGGATGAAATGCGTATGATATGAATTCAAAGACATTGGGAGATTCAAATTCATAAACCAGAAAGGAAACACACTTTTATTAGGTAAACTTGAAATTCAAATTGTTCAACAGATGCCCTTAAGGCGTTATAAGAAAGGAAATACTGAAAAATAAATAAAAACTGGAAAGGAAATAATCAAAGGACAATCAGTGCTCCCATGTTCGCTTCTTGTCGGTGCGGACATAGTCATTGAGAATTCGCTTGTTCTCCAGTTATCTAGTCAACTTCTGGATCTTCTGCTCTTGCTCGCTAAACTTTTCTCGGTAAGCATCCCTCTCTTCTCTAAGCTGCATCCAAGACCTTTTCAGTGCCCCAATGTCAATGGGCGTATGAGGATGGAGGATGGTCGGAAGAACCCCTTCTTCATTAGCAACTTCAACAATGATAGGCAGAACGGCTTCATACGACATACCCAGCTTTTGGGCACGGATACGAACCCATCTAAGATATGGCTCCATTGAAAGTGAAGTCTTTAGACCCAGCTCATGTGGATCAGATCTATGAACTCTATCCCAAGCCCTTATGAACCTGCGGCGTTGCTCGTCGTTGTCCCCTTGAAAATCAAAGATGATACTAGGCATTAGCAGCTCATGAGGTCCTTCTCTTCTGGCTCGCCCAAACTGATGTAAGGCGAAGCATGGATTGTAAGAAATTCCTCCATTGGTTCATATCAGTGGAACATTGGGGTATTCCCCACAGCGATCAATAATGACCACCTCGTTCATACCCTTGATAGTCCAAATGATGTCATTATGAGAGAGAGAGAGACATAACCCTATAGGCGCAGCCCATGCCTTCTTTGTTCTTCAGCACTGATTTGGGGAGGTGTGAAATAAACCACCTCGCCAATAATGGAGCACAACACATCAAGGTTCCCCGCTTTCGGGCAGTACGGGCATAAAGCTGATGAAGAATGTCACCCAAGAGAGTGGGTACAAGATTATGAGAGATGAAGATTTTCACCACATTCACATCAACAAAGGAGTCTGAATTCAGAAACAATACCAAGTTATATATCAGAAGAGCCAGAATATCTTCGAATGCCTTGAAGTCTAGACTATCCCAGAAATAATTAGCCTTACCAACCAAGAAATTAGTCAGAAAGCCCTTTGCTCCACTTCTAGTCTCCCAATTAGCCATTACCTCATCCTTTGTCATATGAAGAGCTGAAGCAATCTCTTCTGGCCTAAGGATCTTCTCCCAATCCAGAATAGAGATACTGAGCAGATCAGAGAACTCTTCTAAGGTGGGAACCAACTGGTAGTCCTAAAAAGTAAAGCAATGGTACAGTGGATCATAGAACTGGACTAGGACACTCATCATCTGCTCGTCCAATTTGGAGGTGACCAAACTGATAAGATACCTGTGTCTTCTGATGAAGGAGGTAGTATCAGGAATTTTTGCAATCAATTCTTTAAGCATGGTGGGAACCTGGACAAAGTTGATTCGGATGGTATTCCTATGCATGGGCATCATGACCTACAAAACAGAATAAAGATGAATCCCCCCTGTCTTTGAAATAGGTTAGTCCAATGCAAGATGTATGCAATGTTATGATGTCATGATGTCATGATAGAAAGCACATCACAAGTATCCACAAATAGCAAACATGGTAAAGGCACACAAGTCACACAGAGAGCCCTTAGATTTCAGGATGGCAAGGAGCTTAGGTACTACCCTCTTTCAGTTCAGTTGGTTTAAACCTGTCCTAAAAATAGTAACCGGGTTCTAGAGGATCTCAATATTACTGACTACCCTCAATCGGTCATAATTCCAGTTTAGCAACCTTTTCTTGCGGCTGGAATCATCGCGAGAGTTTAGTATCAATGAGTGTAGCATACTGCTACTGTTCTATGGCCAAGTTGGCCAATTCAAAGGTTCTAAGGTCATTTGGTGCTTAATGACCCCTTAGATGACCCATATTCTACTCGTTCTAACACAAGGGATATCGGTACAATCTAAAATGCCACACCAACGTAGCTACTGCTTCAACCGTATCGGTCTATACCATACAATTCCCTCACAGTTTATTGCTACTTACCTAAAGGGTATCCCCTAGATCCGGGTTAGGATCTATAGTAACTCTGGTACAAGCCCACAAATATAAAGCACACAAAGCAAACAATTGAAAACACAATGATCTAATCTTAAGGTACGTCCCACTTATTAAGCTCCCCAGTAGAGTCGCCAGTTCTGTGATATGGTGGGAGAGAACTGACTGTTTTTTTGGAATGTTGGTTTGCGTTTTGCGTTTGTTTTTGCAAAATGTCGCGGTAAGAAAGAGTCACCACCGTCTTTTATTTTATCCAACAAGGAAAGGAAAAAGCACAGAAAAATTCCTTTTTCAAGATGTTTCTCGGGTTCAGGGGGTAGATTATAGAAAGGGGAGGTGTTAGCACCCTTTCTATCTGTGGTTATCCACGGGCTCTTAGGTACTTGCTCAAAGTGCTTTCAAAATTTTCTTTTCTTTGTGTTTGTGGGTTTGAAAAGAGTTTTTTGTTTGAAAGGTGTAAGTGTGAAAAGTTTTTGTTTTTGAAAGAGCAAGTATCTAAGAACCATCTACCTACTCGAAAAAGGAATCAATCTGTGCTAATGTCCTTTAGACAAAACTATCCCACTATTGATGAGTAGGTAGCATCACCGTTGGAGTTTAAGGGTCAATTCGATTAAGGAACGTATGGTCACTAAAGCAATGTTAGGACGCCTTAGCGGTAACCCTAATGTCTTAGATCATTTTTCCGAGGCAACTGTTTCGAGGTAACTATGATCTTTGGACAAGAGGGCGACCTCTAAAACTTCCTATACTCAATGACCACTTTACAAAGGCAACCAAGTGAGGTGTACCCTAAGAGTGCGCATGTGCGAGTGTGTTATTTTCAGTTTATTTTATCTTTGTACATGTTAGTGGTTATCTATGTTGATTTTAGGTTAAACATTCAATCTTGTCATGCATTCCCTATTATCAAACATCTAACAGTTTATAAGTTGCGGAAATTAAATTGCGGAAATTAAACTAACTATTACAAGGCGTCGTGTATTTACATCGCCAAAAGCAACCCTTGAATTTAAAATGCGGAAAATAAATAAAGCAATAAAATATTCCTAATTATCTATTACATTCCAGGAAACAGATACAATATTGAATAAAATGGCACGTGTGCGAGAAATTAAATCAAGCGAGTTCTAGGGTTTTGACCCTTTGATTATTAAAGAAAGGATTTTTGGTTTATTTTTGAATTAAAAAGAAATTAAACTAAGTTAATTATTAAATTAATAAATAAATTAATTAATAAAATATTTTTGGGTTTTTGGTACTTAAAGAAATAAAAATCAATTTAATCAATGTTAATAAAACCTAATTATCAGAGTGAAAAGCACAGCGGGCATTAGGGTTATACTTTGGTGATGTAGTGTTGGGATTCTTCGGGGCCTCCCTTGGAATCACTAGATTAGTTTTCAATAACTGCGGCAGAATCTGAGACAAAGTCATGCTGAGACGGGTGAATTGCCTTCGAGGTCTCTCGTCCTTTTGTTGATTGTTACGCTGAGTAGCACCAGCAGGTCATGAAATAACAACCACATTAACAGCTTGGCAGCGTTCAGGTCTATTCTGACTTTTCAAACTATAAACAACACTGGACTCTTTCTTAAAAGGCTTTTTCTCGGTGCTTGATGAAGCACCCTTTTGTATCTTACCAGCCTTAATACCATCCTCAATCCTTTCACCGGTCATAATTAGCTTTATAAACCTAGATGAAGAACTTCCGATCAGATGGTTGAAAAATGGACCTGACAAGGTCCCCAGAAACATATCCACAAGCTCCCGATTAGCAAAGGGTGGTTGCACTCTTCCGGCGAGGTCCCTCCACTTCTGAGCATAATCTTTGAAACCTTCGCCTGTTCCCATTGACATACCCTGGAGTTGGGTACGCGTGGGAGCAAGGTCGGAATTGTATTGGTACTTCCTGTAGAAAGCAGTAGCCAAATCCTCCCAACTGCGGATACTGGCTCCGTCCAACTGGTAAAACCATTCGAGCTGAGTTCCTTAGAGGCTGTCTTGAAAGAAGTGGATCCATAGGTTCTTATCAGCAGTGTACGGCTGAATCTTCCTTACATATGACCGGAGGTGCAGCTTCGGACAAGAAACTCCGTCATACTTAGAAAAGGTTGGTGCCTTGAACTTGTGGGGAATCACCATCCCGGATGATAGACCCAGATCACCAAAGTCTAGACCAGGGACTTTCTGAACTTCCATCGCACTCAACCGGTCTCCCAGTTGCTTGTATTTATCCTCGGCCGGAGGATACTGGTCTTCGTCGAAGTCCGTCTCATTGTCTGAGACCACAGGGCTAGGAGCCCTTCTTTCCTCTTGACTATCTTTCCCTCCAGATGAGGTGGTCAAATCAACTTAATCCCGTAGCCTGTTTCCAAACCCGTGACACGTGTTAAACAGGATTGTCCTCTTCTTCTTCTTCTTTTTCTCTTTCAGAATCAGGGTCTTCAAATCTTGCTGACCCTTAGCTAGATTCATGAACAGCTCTTGCAATTGGGCATCTGGGCCTGTAGGGCCTTGATTGCTTGCTCAGTTGATGGTTCAGTAGACATGGTGCTGAAATAAACAGCGAAGAAGAGAAGAGACCTGTAATGGGTACCTGTTATGAAGTGCATGGGATGAAATGTGTATGATATGACTTCAAAGACATTGGGAGATTCAAATTCGTAAACCAGAAAGGAAACACACTTTTATTAGGTAAACTTGAAATTCAAATTGTTCAACAGATGCCCTTAAGGCTTTACAAGAAAGGAAATACTGAAAAGTAAATAAAAACTGGAAAGGAAATAATCAAAGGACAATCAGTGCTCCCATGGTCGCTTCTTTTCGATGCGGACATAGTCATTGAGTATCCGCTTGTTCTCCAGTTGTCTAGTCAACTTCTTGATCTTCTGCTCTTTCTCGTTAAACTTTTCTCGGTAAGCATCCCACTCTTCTCTCAGCTGCATCCAAGACCTTTTCAGTGCCCCAATGTCAGTGGGCATATGAGGATGGAGGATGGTCGGAAGAACCCCCTCTTCATTAGCAACTTCAACAATGATAGGCAGGATGGCTTCATACGACATACCCAGCTTTTGGGCACGGATACGAACCCATATGAGATATGGCTCCATCGGAAGTGAAGTCTTTGGACCCAACTCATGTGGATCAGATCTGTGAACTCTATCCCAAGCCCTTATGAACCTGCGGTGTTACTCGTCGATGTCCCCTTGAAAATCAAAGATGATACTATGCATTAGCAGCTCATGAGGTCCTTCTCTTTTGGCTTACCCAAACTGACGTAAGGCCAAGCATGGATTGTAAGAAATTCCTCCATTGGTTCCTATCAGTGGAACATTGGGGTATTCCCCTCAGCGATCAATAATGGCCACCTCGTCCATACCCTTGATAGTCCAGATGATGTCATTATGAGAGAGAGACATAACCCTATAGGCCCAGCCCATGCCTTCTTTGTTCTTCATCACTGATTTGGGGAGGTGCGAAATAAACCACCTCGCCAATAATGGAGCACAACACATCAAGGTTCCCCGCTTTCGGGCAGTACGGGCATAAAGCTGATGAAGAATGTCACCCAAGAGAGTGGGTACAGGATTACGAGAGATGAAGATTTTCACCGCATTCACATCAACAAAGGAGTCTGAATTCGGAAACAATACCAAGCCATATATCAGAAGAGTCAGATTATCTTCGAATGCCTTGAAGTCTAGACTATCCCAGAAATAATTAGCCTTACCAACCAAGAACTTAGTCAGAAAGCCCTTTGCTCCACTTCTATTCTCCCAATTAGCCATTACCTCATCCTTTGTCATATGAAGGGATGAAGCAATCTCTTTCTGGCCTAAGGATCTTCTCCCAACCAGTAAATGGGGTCAACTCCAGAATAGAGATACCGAGTAGATCAGAGAACTCTTCTAAGGTGGGAACCAACTGGTAGTCCTGAAAAGTAAAGCAATGGTACTGTGGATCATAGAACTGGACCAAGACACTCATCATCTGCTCGTCCAATTTGGAGGTGACCAAACTGAGAAGATACCCATGTCTTCTGATGAAGGAGGTAGTATCAGGCATTTTTGCAATCAATTCTTTAAGCATGGTGGGAACCTGGACAAAGTTGATTCAAATGGTATTCCTACGCATGGGCATCATGACCTACAAAACCGAACAAAGATGAATCCCCCATGTCTTTGAAATAAGTTAGTCCAATGCGAGATGTATGCAAAGTTATGATGTCATGATAGAAAGCACATCACAAGTATCCACAAATAGCAAACATGGTAAAGGCACACAAGTCACACAGAGAGCCCTTAGATTTCAGGCTGGCAAGGAGCTTAGGTACTACCCTCTTTCAGTTCAGTTGGTTTAAACCTTTCCTAAAAATAGTAATCGGGTTCTAGAGGATCTCAATATCACTGACTACCCTCAATCGGTCATAATTCCAGTTTAGCAACCTTTTCTTGCGGCCGGAATCATCGCGAGAGTTTAGTCTCAATGAGTGTAGCATACTGCTACTGTTCTATGGCCAAGTTGGTCAATTCAAAGGTTCTAAGGTCAGTTGATGCTTAATGACCCCTTAGATGACCCATATTCTCCTCGTTCCAACACAAGGGATATCGGTACAATCTAAAGTGCCACACCAACGTAGCTACTGCTTCAACCGTATCGGTCTACATTGTACAATTCCCTCACAGTTTATTGCTACTTATCTAAAGGGTATCCCCCAGATCCGGGTTAGGATCTATAGTAACTCCGATACAAGCCCACAAATATAAAGCACACAAAGCAAACAATTGAAAACACACTGATCAAATCTTAAGGCACACCCCACTTATTAAGCCCCCCAGCAGAGTCGCCAGTTCTGTGATACGGTGGGAGCAAACTGACTATTTTTTTGGAATGTTGGTTTGCGTTTTGCGTTTGTTTTCGCAAAATGTCGCGGTAAGCAAGAGTCGCCATCGTCTTTTATTTTATCCAACAAGGAAAGGAAAAAGCACAGAAAAATTCCTTTTTCGAGATGTTTCTCGGGTTCGGGAGGTAGATTATAGAAAGGGAAGGTGTTAGCACCCTTTCTATCCGTGGTTATCCACGGGTTCTTAGGTACTTGCTCAAAGTGTTTTCAGAATTTGCTTTTCTTTGTGTTTGTGGGTTTGAAAAGAGTTTGTTGTTTGAAAGGTATAAGTGTGAAAAGTTTATGTTTTTGAAAGAGCAATTATCTAAGAACCATCTACCTACTCGAAAAAGGAATCAATCTGTGCTAATGTCCTTTAGACAAAACTATCCCACTATTGATGAGTAGGTAGCATCGCCGTTGAAGTTTAAGGGTCAATTCGATTAAGGGACGTGCGGTCACTAAAGCAATGTTAGGATGCCTTAGCGGTAACCCTAATGTCGTAGATCATTTTTCTGAGGCAACCGTTTCGAGGCAACTATGATCTTTGGACAAGAGGGCGACCTCTAAAACTTCCTATACTCAATGACCACGTTACGAAGGCAACCAAGTGAGGTGTACCCTAAGAGTGCGCATGTGCGAGTGTGTTATTTTCAGTTTATTTTATCTTTATACATGTTAGTGGTTATCTATGTTGATTTTAGGTTAAACATTCAATCTTGTCATGCATTCCCTATTATCAAACATCTAACAGTTTATAAGTTGCGGAAATTAAATTGCGGAAATTAAACTAACTATTACAAGGCGTCGGGTATTTACATCGCCAAAAGAAACCCTTGAATTTAAAATGCGGAAAATAAATAAAGCAATAAAATATTCCTAATTATCTATTACATTCCAGGAAACAGATACAATATTGAATAAAATGGCACGCGTGCGAGAAATTAAATCAGGTGAGTTCTAGGGTTTTGACCCTTTGATTATTAAAGAAAGGATTTTTGGTTTATTTTTGAATTAAAAAGAAATTAAACTAAGTTAATTATTAAATTAATAAATAAATAAATTAATAAAATATTTTTGGGTTTTTGGTATTTAAAGAAATAAAAATCAATTTAATCAATGTTAATAAAACCTAATTGTCTAAGTTAATTTTAATTATTGCAAAATATATTAAAGTTATTCCTAATTAAAACTAAATTAATTAAATTAATATTTATTAACAAAAATAAAATGCTGAAATTTAATTTTAAATAAGAAAAATATTTTTTGGTTTTTAATTTTATTAAGAAAAAAATTTCGTTGGTTGATTAATAATAAAAATAATTTAAACAAGCAATTAAATAATAATAAGAAATAATAAAAGAAAAGAGAAAAAAAGTTAAGGTTTGGGCCTGATTAGGGAGGTCTGAACAGCAATTTCCAAGGCCCATTAGAATTGGCATGTGCGACTTTTGTGATCCAGCGCACGCACTTTGACTAGGTAGCATGGTGGACATCCCATCTGGACCACCAGATCTGGCCTAGGACCATCTGGCAAGTGATTGGGTGAGGGAACATGGTGTACTGCAACTCCTGAAACGCGCTGGAATACCTGAAGAAAAATAATACAAAGCATATGGGGGACCTGGGATTCGAACCCAGGTCCTGTTGATCATTGGACAACGCCTCTACCACTCAACCAATGCGCTTCATCTGTTATTATATTAATAAAAAATAATAATATAGGAAAAAACAAATTAATGGATTAGAAAAAAAATAAAGCGCGCCATATTTGAACCATCCAACCAGGGGGAGACACGTCTTCGTCTTCTTCCTTCAACCCTGTATATTTACCTGCGGATTTATATCCGCAGCTAAATTCGCAGGACATTCCAAAAATTAAATCTAGGCCATGAAAACGACCCCCAAGACCATGGTTGTGTTCGTCTATCTCCCCTGGTCACGCCTATGTCCATCAATGGAACTAATTTCGCCTGTAAAAGAAATGCCCAAAAACACAACTACAAAACCCTAGGTTCGGTCATAAGGCTACAGTCCATATAAATGCAATCAAACAATACCAAAAGTTCAGAAATTTCATGAGCATCATAAATATGTCAAAGATTTTCCAGGAAAATGCAAGAACATGGAGTTACGATTTCAAACGAAAAGCGGTTTTTTGAGATACTTACAGAGCTTTAGGGCGTGTACGGAGACTGGCTTTGGGTTGGTTTTGCTTCAGTGATTGTCTAGCAATGGATTAGCGTTGAGTTTTGCTTCTGAATTGGCCTCCAAGGACGATTTCTGTTTTGCACTTTTTCACCTTTTTTCCAAGTTTTTATTTTGGTGTTCTTGCAGTCTCTAGGTCCTGATCTCGTGTGGTTTCACTTGTATATGTATGCTGCAATGTATTAGGTCAACAAATGTGGGTTAAATCCTTCCACATCAATGCCTTGAGATTGGATTTGATCCTCCATTGAAAACTTGCTTAATTTTCCAAAAATCCAATCTTTTTGCACATGGAATGCTTGATACGAATTTGATCATGATATTGATGGTGATTAGGTCCTGAAAATAGAAAAAGCTCTCATGTAATCAAGTTTTGGGATTTTATTTGATTTAAATTGATTTAAAATGAAATAATTCAATAAAAAATCAAATAAATTAATAAAATTGATAAATGGACACAAGACTGAAGCTAGGACACTTGTGGAATGTGACAAGTCAAAATCAAGTGGAAACGAATGGGCCCATTTGACAAATTTTGAAGTTTTGGGGATAGTTCACTTTTGGCAATTTTGCAAAAATGCCCAACTTCTACAATGCATAACTTCTTCAATTTTGAACTTTTGGAATTTTTCTCTGACTTTTTTGAAAGCTTGAGATGTCCTATAACCAAAAATTTTGGTCTCATCTCATTTTGATATTCCATGCTCAAGTGATAAGCTTTGGCAAAAAAGGTGTTTTTGTTGACTTTCAAAAATGACCTATAATGTCCAAATTTGTAACTTCTTGTGAGTGCATTTTCTGATCTTGAGGTATGAATATGGATTGTAGTAAATTGAATCCTATTAAAAATGAGCTTTGGATGGGTCATTTCTCATAAATTATAAGAAAGTTATGCTTGGTCAAAGTTGAGTTGACTTTTCCTACAAAACCCTAATTTAGCAACTTTTGAGTCTTGATGAATTTTGAGCAATCCTTGATGAATCATGATCAACACTTGATCAAATGATGAAATATCCTTCAAAATGATAATGTTGACAAAAAATCTTGAGGTTTGACTGTATTTAGGTCACAGTTGACTTTTGCCCTAGCATAGTCGATTTTTCGACCCTTTGAGCAATTGACTGAGCAAACTTCCTCTGCAAGGCTTGAAATTTGGCATGGATGATCTTGAGAGAATATTAGGACATTGGGGAGCACTTGAGGTCATTTGGATGCAAGGACCTTGATGCAACACAAAACCCTAATTTGAGGTTGACTGCCTTAGGAGATAGCTTGATTGTCCAATTCTTGAGCAATCTTGAGTCACTTGGAGATTTTTCTTGCAATGTTTTGGGAAATATGAGAGGGAAAATTTTGGGGTACAACAGTTGCCCCTGTTCAATCTTCTTAAACCTGAGGAGGTAGATTGGCTTTCGGGCCTTTCGTGATCCGAAGGTGGAAGATGATTGAACACTAGAGTGCCCAGAAATTTGCACTCGCATGAAGTGGTATCAGCCTGGTGATGTCGGGAATGGGCTTACAGATGCCATTTGGAGACTGTTGATAGGTGGTCTGAACTTCGACTAGAATAGGAATCAGGGAGATCTTAGCGTCGATCTAACTGAACCAGGGAAGGTCTTGGATTAACTTTGACTGGATAAGAATCAGAAAAATCTTAGGATCGATTTAACTGAACCAGACAAAAGTCTTGGAATATCTTCAACTGGAATACGAATCAGGGAGATCTTATCATCGATCTAACTGAACCAGAGAAGGTCTTGGATTAACTTTGACTGGATCAACATCAGAAAAATCTTAGGATCGATTTAATTGGACCAGACAAAAGTCTTGGAATATCTTCAACTGGAATATGAATCAGGGAGATCATAGGGTCGATCTGAATGAACCAGAGAAGGTCTTGGATTAACTTTGACTGGATCGGCATCAGAAAAATCTTAGGATCGATTTAACTGGACCATACAAAAGTCTTGGAATATCTTCAACTAAAATACGAATCAGGGAGATCTTAGGGTCGATCTGACTGAACCAGAGAAGGTCTTGGATTAACTTTGACTGTATCGGCATCAGAAAAATCTTATGATCGATTTAACTGGACCAGACAAAAGTCTTGGAATATCTTCAACTGGAATATGAATCAGGGAGATCTTAGGGTCGATCTGACTGAACCAGAGAAGGTTCTAGATTAACTTTGACTGGATCGACATCAGAAAAATCTTAGGATCGATTTAACTGGACCAGACAAAAGTCTTGGAATATCTTCAACTGGAATACGAATCAGGGAGATCTTAGGGTCGATATGACTGAACCAAAGAAGGTCTTGGATTAACTTTGACTGGATCGGCATAAGAAAAATCTTAAGATCGATTTAACTGGACCAGACAAAAGTCTTGGAATATCTTCAACTGGAATACGAATCAGGGAGATCTTAGGGTCGATCTGACTGAACCAGAGAAGGTCTTGGATTAACTTTGACTGGATCGGCATCAGAAAAATCTTAGGATCGATTTAACTGGACCAGACAAAAGTCTTCCATAGATGTAGTTTTTTTTAGGGGACCACCAGGCCATATGAGTAGTCAACGGTGTTTACTGATTCGTCTTTCCCTGAAACAGAAAAGGGTCAGCCATATGCAATGTCATGATGTATGAAATGCATGATATATATCAGGCAATGATGCTCTCAACATAAATGAGATTGTATGGTATGATGCGTATATGCATGTATCATGATGTATGGAAATGTAATGTTTTAGCTGGGGAAAGTAAATCCCGGATAGCTGCTGGAGACAAGAGTTGAATTCTTCGCTTCCGCTGAGGATGGTGAACGAAGGTGATTGCGAGAATAAACCTGCAGGAGAAGATAACTCCGTTGGGGAATAAACTGATGAGGAGATTACTCTGTGGGGGAAGAGATGCTCTGCTGAGGATTCCACTGATAAATTCTGTCGGGATGAAATATCGTCACTGGTGATATTGAATCCTATTGGGGATTGAATTCCGCTTGTGAAAGGAAAGAACTTCGCTGGGGATGACCTCTCAGTTATGACTTTACTGGGGATAACCTCTCAGTTGTGACTTTACTGGGGATAACCTGTTAGACTTTTGTGGGGATAATCCTCTTAGTTCTGCTGGGAATGATCCTTTGAACTCGACTGGGGAGATTTATTTTTGTACTCTGCTGGGGATAAACTTCCAGAGTCTACTGGGAATGATGCTTCAACTCCGTTGGGGAAGATTTTTCAGACTGCACTTGGGAAATTTTAACTCCAATGGGGGTATCTTGTATTCTGCCGGGGAACATTCTTATACTCCGCTAGGGAATATTAAGACTGTCGGGGATATCAACCCATTTTAGTGCTGATGGTAGATCAACTCTGCTTGGGGAGAGCATTGCTGGTTCGTTCATAGTTGCAAGTCCCATCTGGGGAGAGCTACCATTATTGTCTTACTCTGCGGGGAGTGAATGTATCTTGGCCATATTCTTCAGATGAATTTACCTTGTACCTGGTGGACAGGGCAACTATACAGCTTGGACACTTCTTATTGCCCCTGTTTCTACTATTACCAGTAATTCGTCTTTTGTTTCGCATGTAAATATTTATGAGCAGCAATTTAATGTCAAATGCATTTATCAAAAATGAACATTGGACGTTCTTTGCAAAACAAAACAGATAAAGAAGAACAGTTTGAAATTTCTGAAAATGAATTTGTATTGATTTGAAGTTTGGCCTGTGAATAGGCGTTTTTTGTACGAGAGGCTGACATCCTAGTAAGAGAACGCCTCCGAGCAGATAGTTTATACATTTTGTAAAAAACTAACAAAACAGCTATGTGAATAATCCCACTGGGTTCCAACTCTACTATTGCCTTTATGTCCTCGAGCATCTCATCACTTTGCTACTTGGTTGAAGGTAGATCAAATTGATTAGTGTCATCTGAGCTTGATAGCCGATACCGAAGTCTGGATGCAAGGTGATCCAATGAGACATAGTGTTACGCTTTGATCCCTAATTTTTGCCTGGACCGCCCTTTCGAGTTTTCAGTACACCGGGATACCTTTTTTTCCCAAGCCGCCTTTTCAGGTTTTCGACTTGCCGGGTGTATAGATTTCTTCCATTTTCATCCCTTATTTTTTCCCGAACCCTTTTGGTTCGCCGGGAAGCCCTTACTTTTGCCTAGGCCAGTCGACCTAGCGGGTCTTTGTTTATGTGTAATATCTTTTCACTATGTCTGCACTGATGGGGTGAGGAAGGTCGTTACCATCCATGGTGGTTAGAATCATAGCTCCTTATGAGAAAATGTTCTTAACCACAAATGGCCCTTCATAAGTAGGGGTCCATTTGCCCCTGGGATCACCTTGAGGTAGGATAATAGGCTTGATAACCAGGTCCCCAACTTGATATTCCTGTCGTATGACTTTCTTGTTAAATGCCTTGATCATCCGTTTTTGATACGTCTGACCATGACAAATAACAGTAAGTCTCTTTTTGTCGATTAAATTCAGTTGATCAAACCGGGTCTGAATCCAGTCATCTTTGCTCAAACCTGCATCCTTCATAATCCGAAGAGAGGATATCTGAACTTCAATGGGCAAGACTGCCTCGATACCATAAACCAAGGAATAGGGTGTTGCCCCTGTTGACGTCTGTGCTGAGGTACGATACCCATGAAGAGAAAATGGTAACATCTCGTGCCAATCTTTGTAGGTCACTGTCATCTTCTGCACAATCTTCTTAATATTCTTATTAGCTGCTTCTACTGCCCCGTTCATCTTCGGCCGGTAGGGAGAAGAGTTGTGATGCTGTATCTTGAATTGCTTGCAGAGATCAGTGATCATCTTATTGTTGAGATTGGTACCATTTTCCATAATGATCCTCTCTGGTACGCCATATCGACAGATCAGATTGTGCCGAATAAATCGTGCCACGACGTTCTTGGTCACTGTAGCAAAGGAAGCTGCTTCAACCCACTTCGTAAAGTAATCGATTGCTACCAGGATGAAACGATGCCCATTGGATGTTGTGGGTCTGATCTCGCTGATCATATCAATGCCCCACATTACAAAAGGCCAAGGAGCTGTCAAGACGTTCATAGGAACTGGAGGTATGTGCACCTTATCAGCTTAGACTTGGCACTTGTGACATGTCCAAGAATGCTGATAACAGTCGGCTTCCATAGTGGACCAGAAATATCCTGCCCGAAGGATTTTCTTTGCCATGGTGTGTCCACTAGAATGAGTTCCAAAAGTACCTTCACGTAACTCCGCCATGATCCTTTCTGCTTTATTCTTATCCACACAACGCAATAAGGTCGAATCATGGTTGCGCTTGTAAAGGATGCCATTGCTGATGAAGAACTTCGCCGTGAACCTTCTCAGAAACTTCTTGTTATTAACAGATGCACCCTCGAGGTATTCCTGAGATTCAAGATACCTCTTCACCTCATGAAACCAGGGTTTATCTACTACCTCTTCAGTCTCAATGTCGCAGCAATGTGCAGGTTCGTCCAATCTTTCAATGATAATCCGGGGAGCCTTGTTGTCCCAATTGACTTTGAACATAGAAGACATCATAGCCAGCGCGTCCGCCAACTAATTCTCCTCTCTTGGGAAGTGTTCAAAGGTTATCTCCTTAAAATGTGGAAGCAACGTCAACACATACTCCTTGTAAGGAATAAGATTTGTGTGTTTCGTATCCCACTCGCCTTTGATCTGACTGATCACGAGAGCGGAATCTCCGAAGACACTTAGAAGCTTAATCCTTAGGTCAATTGCTGCTCGAAGACCCATGATGCCTGCTTCATACTCCGCCATATTGTTAGTGCTGTTGAAACATAGTCGGGCGTGAACGGGGTATGAGAGCCTTTAGGAGATATGATCACGGCGCCAATGCCATTACCCAAAGAATTTGAAGCTCCATCAAAGTACATAGACCATCGGGATCCTTCCTCAGGTCCTTCATCCGGTCTACGTGTCTCACAATCAGTTACTAACATGATATTCTCGTCCGGGAATTCAAAGTTCATAGACTGGTAATCGTCCACTGCCTGATGTGCCAAATGGTCTGCCAACACACTTCCCTTGATTGCCTTTTGGGTCGTGTACTGGATTTCATACTCAGTCAAGATCATCATCCATCTCGCTATTCTTCTGGACAAGGCAGGCTTTTCGAAGATATACTTGATTGGATCCATTTTTATTATCAACAGAGTAGTGTGAGTCAACATATAATGTCTCAGCCGGTGAGCAGCCCATGCCAAAGCGCAACAAGTTTTCTCGAGCAACGAGTATCGAGTATCGCAGTCGGTAAACTTTTTTCTAAGGTAATAAATAGCATGCTCTTTTCGGCCAGACTCGTCATGTTGACCCAACACACACCCCATTGAGTTGTCAAGTACTGTCAAGTATAAGATCAGAGGTCTCCCTTCAACTGGGGGCATCAGAATAGGTGGCTCTTGGAGATACTCTTTGATCTTTTCGAACGCGGCCTGGCATTCATCGTTCCAACGTACTACTTGATCTTTCTTCAGTAGCTTGAAGATTGGCTCACAAGTAGCAGTCAGGTGCGAGATGAATTGGGCAATGTAGTTCAGACGTCCCAGAAAGCCTCTGACCTCCTTTTCTGTTCTGGGAGCTGGCATTTCCTGTATAGCCTTCACCTTTTCCAGATCCACTTGAATACCTTTATCGCTTACGACGAAACCCAGCAACTTACCAGATCTCACCCCGAAGGTGCATTTGTTCGGGTTTAACCTCAACTTGTACAACTTCAACCTGTCAAATAACTTCTAAAGGTGGTCAAGATGTTCTTCCTAAGTTTGGGATCTTGCAATCATGTTATCGATGTATACCTCGATCTCGTGATGGATTATGTCATGAAACAAAGCAACCATGGCACGCTGATACGTTGCCCCATCGTTCTTCAATCCAAAAGGCATGACCTTGTAGCAAAAGGTTTCCCACTGCGTAACAAAGATTGTCTTCTCCATGTCTTCGGGAGCCATTTTAATCTGATTATAATCGGAGAAACCATCCATAAAGGAGAATACCTTGTGCTGAGCGGTGTTGTCAACCAGAACATCAATATGAGGCAGAGGGAAATCATCTTTGGGGCTCGCCCTGTTCAAATCCCTGTAGTCAACACACATTCGAACCTTACCATCCTTCTTCAGTACAGGAACCATGTTGGCCACCCACTGAGGGTAAGAGGTAACTGCTAGGAAACCGGCGTCAAACTGTTTCATAACCTCAACTTTGATTTTCTCAGACATCTCTGGGCGCATTCGGCGGACCTTCTGTTTCACTGGAGGAAAGTCTTCCTTGGTAGGCAGGCGGTGAACCACAATATCGATATCCAACCCCTGCATATCTTTGTAAGACCAGGCAAAGATCTCAACGTAGTCACGCAGCATCTGAATCAACCATTGCTTCACACTAAGCTCTAGATTTGCACCGATCTTGACTTCCTTCTTTTCTATCTCTGTATCCAGAATCACCAATTCCACTGGCTTTTCATGTGGCTGTATAGCCCTCTCTTCTTGAAGTAGCAGCCTTGTAAGTTCACCAGGCACTTCGCAATCATCTTCACCTTCGTCTTCGGCTAAGTTGATCGGATTTTCGAAGTTATAACTGGAAGTAGCAGAGTCATTACCAGTGAGATCCAGAGTGGATGTAGACCTGTATATGCGAGTGTGTGTAAAATAGCTGTTTTGCAATATATAATAAAAGAAAAACAAGGAGCGCAAAATTTGAAATGCAAGAAACGTCCAATGCTTTTATTAATGATATATGAAAATGACACACATAAAGCCCTCACAAATGAAGCCACGGTGCTCCGGGTAAGACACCAGGCCATAGAGTTCAAAACATTGTCTGTTACAAATTCAAAACAAAAAGTTTCATTACTGGGTGATAACATAAACGAGCGTAGAATCCTTTGCTGTCCAGTTGCTTATTCCACCGCTGGCAGTTGGGTAGATCCATCTGTCAACGTCAAACTCTTCATCATTGTCATCCCCGATAGCATTCACCCCTGCATCTTGTTTAGGCTTTTCTGGTGCTCCGAACTCGATCTCCTTTGCATCAATCAAATCCTGTACCTTTTTCTTCAAAGCCCAACAATCATCTGTATCATGCCCCGGGCTATCAGAGTGAAAAGCACAGCGTGCATTAGGGTTATACTTTGGTGATGTAGTTTTGGGATTCTTCGGGGCCTCCCTTGGAATCACTAGATTAGTTTTCAATAACTGCGGAAGAATCTGAGACAAAGTCATGCTGAGACGGGTGAATTGCCTTCGAGGTCTCTCGTCCTTTTGTTGATTATTGCGGTGAGTAGCACCAGCAGGTCTTGAAATAACAACATCATTAACAGCTTTGCGGCGTTCAGGTTTATTCTGACTTTTCGAACTGTAAACAACATTGGACTCTTTCTTTAAAGTCTTTTTCTCGGTGCTTGATGATGCACCCTTTTGTATCTTACCAGCCTTAATACCAGCCTCAATCCTTTCACCGGTCATAATTAGCTCTGTAAACCAAGATGAAGAACTTCCAATCAGATGGTTGAAAAATGAACCAAACAAGGTCCCCAAAAACATATCCACAAGCTCCCGATAAGCCAAGGGTGGTTGCACTCTTCCGGTGAGGTCCCTCCACTTCTGAGCATAATCTTTGAAACCTTCTCCTGTTCCCATTGACATACCCTGGAGTTGGGTACGCGTGGGAGCGAGGTCAGAATTGTATTGGTATTGCCTGTAGAAAGCAGTAGCCAAATCCTCCCAACTGCGGATACTGGCTCCGTCCAACTGGTAAAACCATTCGAGCTGAGTCCCTTAGGGACTGTCTTGAAAGAAGTGGATCTATAGGTTCTTATCAGCGGTGTACAGCTGAATCTTCCTTACCTATGACCGGAGGTACAGCTTCGGACAAGAAACTCCATCATACTTAGCAAAGGCTGGTGCCTTGAACTTGTGGGGAATCACCACCCCGGATGATAGACCTAGATCACCAAAGTCTAGACCAGGCACTTTCTGAACTTCCATCGCACTCAACCGGTCTTCCAATTGCTTGTATCTATCCTCGACCGGAGGATACTGGTCTTCGTCGAAGTCTGTCTCGTTGTCCGAGACCACAGGGCTAGAAGCCCTTCTTTCCTCTTGACTATATTTCCCTCCATATGAGATGGTCAAATCAACTTCATTCTGTAGCCTGTTTCCAAACCTGTGACCCGTGTTAAACAGGACTGTCCTCTTCTTCTTCTCTTTCAGAATCAGGGTCTTCAAATCTTGCTGACCCTTAGCTAGATTCATGAGCAGCTCTTGGAATTGGGCATTCCGGGCCTGTAGGGCCTTGATTTCTTACTCAGTTGATGGTTCAACAGACATGATGCTGAAATAAACAGCGAAGAAGATAAGAGACCTGTAATGGGTACCTGTTATGAAGTGCATGGGATGAAATGCGTATGATATGACTTCAAAGACATTGGGAGATTCAAATTCGTAAACCAGAAAGGAAACACACTTTTATTAGGTAAACTTGAAATTCAAATTGTTCAACAGATGCCCTTAAGGCGTTACAAGAAAGGAAATACTGAAAAATAAATAAAAACTGGAAAGGAAATAATCAAAGGACAATCAGTGCTCCCATGGTCGCTTCTTGTCGGTGCGGACATAGTCATTGAGAATCCGCTTGTTCTCCAGTTGTCTAGTCAACTTCTGGATCTTCTGCTCTTGCTCGTTAAACTTTTCTCGGTAAGCATCCCGCTCTTCTCTCAGCTGCATCCAAGAACTTTTCAGTGCCCCAATGTCAGTGGGCATATGATGATGGAGGATGGTAGGAAGAACCCCTTCTTCATTAGCAACTTCAACAATGATAGGAAGGACGGCTTCATACGGCATACCCAACTTTTGGGCATGGATACGAACCCATCTGAGATATGGCTCCATCAGAAGTGAAGTCTTTGGACCCAGCTCATGTGGATCAGATCTGTGAACTCTATCCCAAGCCCTTATGAACCTGTGGCGTTGCTCGTCGCTGTCCCCTTAAAAATCAAATATGATACTAGGCATTAGCAGCTCATGAGGTCATTCTCTTCTGGCTCGCCCAAACTGACGTAAGGCCAAGCATGGATTGTAAGAAATTCCTCCATTGGTTTCTATCAGTGGAACATTGGGGTATTTCCCACAGCGATCAATAATGGCCACCTCGTCCATACCATTGATAGTCCAGATGATGTCATTATGAGAAAGAGACATAACCCTATAGGCCCAGTCCATGCCTTCTTTGTTCTTCAGCACTGATTTAGGGAGGTGCGAAATAAACCACCTCGCCAATAATGGAGCACATCACATCAAGGTTCCCTGCTTTCAGGCAGTACGGGCATAAAGCTGATAAAGAATGTCACCCAAGAGAGTGGGTACAGGATTACCAGAGATGAAGATTTTCACCACATTCACATCAATAAAGGAGTCCGGATTCGTAAACAATACCAAGCCATATATCAGAAGAGCCAGAATATCTTCGAATGCCTTGAAGTCTAGACTATCCCAGAAATAATTAGCCTTACCAACCAAGAACTTAGTCAGAAAGCCCTTTGCTCCACTTCTAGTCTCCCAATTAGCCATTACCTCATCCTTTGTCATATGAAGGGCTAAAGCAATCTCTTCTTGCCTAAGGATCTTCTCTCAACCAGTAAACGGGGTTTGCTCCATAATAGAGATACCGAGCAGATCAGAGAACTCTTCTAAGGTGGGAACCAACTGGTAGTCCTGAAAAGTAAAGCAATGGTACAGTGGATCATAGAACTGCACCGGGACACTCATCATCTGCTCGTCCAATTTGGAGGTGACCAAACTGAGAAGATACCCATGTCTTCTGATGAAGGAGGTAGTATTAGGCATTTTTGCAATCAATTCTTTAAGCATGGTGAGAACCTGGACAAAGTTGATTCGGATGGTATTACTATGCATGGGCATCATGACCTACAAAACAGAACAAAGATGAATCCCCCATGTCTTTGAAATAGGTTAGTCCAATGCGAGATGTATGCAATGTTATGATGTCATGATGTCATGATAGAAAGCACATCACAAGTATCAACAAATAGAAAACATGGTAAAGGCACCCAAGTCACACAGAGAGCCCTTAGATTTCAGGCTGGCAAGGAGCTTAGGTACTACCCTCTTTCAGTTCAGTTGGTTTAAACCTGTCCTAAAAATAGTAACCGGGTTCAAGAGGATCTCAATATCACTGACTACCCTCAATCGGTCATAATTCCAGTTTAGCAACCTTTTCTTGCGGCCGGAATCATCGCGAGAGTTTAGTCTCAATGAGTGTAGCATACTGATACTGTTCTATGGCCAAGTTAGTCAATTCAAAGGTTCTAAGGTCAGTTGGTGCTTAATGACCCCTTAGATGACCCATATTCTCCTCGTTCCAACACAAGGGATATCAGTACAATCTAAAGTGCCACACCAATGTAGCTACTGCTTCCAACGTATCGGTCTACGTCGTACATTTCCCTCACAGTTTATTGCTACTTACCTAAAGGGTATCCCCCAGATCCGGGTTAGGATCTATAGTAACTCCGATACAAGCCCATAAATATAAAGCACACAAAGCAAAAAATTGAAAACACAAAGATCAAATCTTAAGGTACACCTCACTTATTAAGCTTCCCAGCAGAGTCGCCAGTTCTGTGATACGGTGGGAGAGAACTGACTGTTTTTTTGGAATGCTGGTTTGCATTTTGCGTTTGTTTTCGCAAAATGTCGCGGTAAGCAAGAGTCACCACCGTCTTTTATTTTATCCAACAAGGAAAGGAAAAAGCACAAAAAAAATTCCTTTTTCGATATGTTTCTCGGGTTCGGGGGGTAGATTATAGAAAGGGAAGGTGTTAGCACCCTTTCTATCCGTGGTTATCCACTAGCTCTTAGGTACTTGCACAAAGTGTTTTCAAAATTTTCTTTTCTTTGTGTTTGTGGGTTTGAAAAGAGTTTTTTGTTTGAAAGGTGTAAGTGTGAAAAGTTTTTGTTTTTGAAAGAGCAAGTATCTAAGAACCATCTACCTACTCGAAAAAGGAATCAATCTGTGCTAATGTCCTTTAGACAAAACTATCCCACTATTGATGAGTAGGTAGCATCGCCGTTGGAGTTTAAGGGTCATTTCGATTAAGGGACGTGCGGTCACTAAAGCAATGTTAGGACGCCTTAGCGGTAACCCTAATGTCTTAGATCATTTTTCTGAGGCAACCGTTTCGAGGCAACTATGATCTTTGGACAAGAGGGTGACCTCTAAAACTTCCTATACTCAATGACCACGTTATGAAGGCAACCAAGTGAGGTGTACCCTAAGAGTGCGCATGTGTGAGTGTGTTATTTTCAGTTTATTTTATCTTTCTACATGTTAGTGGTTATCTATGTTGATTTTAGGTTAAACATTCAATCTTGTCATGCATTCCCTATTATCAAACATCTAACAGTTTATAAGTTGCGGAAATTAAATTGCAGAAATTAAACTAACTATTACACGGCGTCGGGTATTTAGATCGCCAAAAGCAACCCTTGAATTTAAAATGTTGAAAATAAATAAAGCGATAAAATATTCCTAATTATCTATTACATTCCAGGAAACAAATACAATATTGAATAAAATGGCACGCGTGCGGGAAATTAAATCAGGCGAGTTCTAGGGTTTTGACCCTTTGATTATTAAAGAAAGGATTTTTGGTTTATTTTTGAATTAAAAAGAAATTAAACTAAGTTAATTATTAAATTAATAAATTAATTAATTAATAAAATATTTTTGGGTTTTTGGTATTTAAAGAAATAAAAATCAATTTAATCAATGTTAATAAAACCTAATTGTCTAAGTTAATTTTAATTATTGCAAAATATATTAAAGTTATTCCTAATTAAAACTAAATTAATTAAATTAATATTTATTAACAAAAATAAAATGCTGAAATTTAATTTTAAATAAGAAAATATTTTTTGGTTTTTAATTTTATTAAGAAAATAGTTTGGTTGGTTGATTAATAATAAAAATAATTTAAATAAGCAATTAAATAATAATAAGAAATAATAAAAGAAAAGAGAGAAAAAAGTTAGGGTTTGGGCCTGATTAGGGAGGTCTGAACAGCAATTTCTAAGGCCCATTTGAATTGGCCTGTTGACTTTTGTGATCCAGCGCGTGCACTTTGACTAGGTAGCATGTTGGGCATCCCATATGGACCACCAGATCTGGCCTAGGGCCATCTGGAAAGTGATTGGGTGAGGGAACATGGTGTACTGCAACTCCTGAAACGCGCTGGAATACCTGAAGAAAAATAATACAAAGCATATGGGGGACCTGGGATTCGAACCAAGGTCCTGTTGATCATTGGACAACGCCTCTACCACTCAACCAATGCGCTTCATCTGTTATTATATTAATCAAAAATAATAATATAGGAAAAAACAAATTAATGGATCAGGAAAAAAATAAAGCGCGCCATATTTGAACCATCCAACCAGGGGGAGACACGTCTTCGTCTTCTTCCTTCAACCCTGTATATTTACTTGCAGATTTATATCCGCAGCTAAATTTGTAGGACATTCCAAAAATTAAATCTAGGCCATGAAAACGACCCCCAAGACCATGGCTGTGTTCGTCTATCTCCCCTGGTCACGCCTATGTCCATCAATGGAACTAATTTCGCCTGTAAAAGAAATGCCCAAAAACACAACTACAAAACCCTAGGTTCGGTCATAAGGCTACAGTCCATATAAATGCAATCAAACAATGCCAAAAGTTCAGAAATTTCATGAGCATCATAAATATGTCAAAGATTTGCCAGGAAAATGCAAAAACATGGAGTTACGATTTCAAACGAAAAGCGGTTTTTTGAGATACTTACAGAGCTTTAGGGCGTGTTTGGGTTGGTTTTGCTTCAGTGATTGTCCAACAATGGATTAGCGCTGAGTTTTACTTCTGAAATAGCCTCCAAGGACGATTTCAGTTTTGCACTTTTTCACCTTTTTTCCAAGTTTTGCTTTTGGTGTTCTTGCAGTCTCTAGGTCCTGATCTCGCGTGCTTTCACTTGTATATGTATGCTGCAATGTATTAGGTCAACAAATGTGGGTTGAATCCTTCCACATCAATGCCTTGAGATTGGATTTGATCCTCCATTGAAAACTTGCTTAATTTGCCAAAAATCCAATCTTTTTGCACATGGAATGCTTGATACAAATTTGATCATGATATTGATGGTGATTAGGTCCTGAAAATAGAAAAAGATCTCATGTAATCATGTTTTGGGATTTTATTTGATTTAAATTGATTTAAAATGAAATAGTTCAATAAAAAATCAAATAAATTAACAAAATTGATAAATGGACACAAGGCTGAAGCTAGGACACGTGTGGAATGTGACAAGTCCAAATCAAGTGGAAAAGAATGGGCCCATTTGACAAAATTTGATGTTTTGGGGATAGTTGACTTTTGGCAAATTTGCAAAAATGCCCAACTTCAACAATGCATAACTTCTTCAATTTTGAAATTTTGGAAGTATTCTTGGACTTTTTAGAAATCTTGAGATGTCATTTAACCAACCCTTTTGGGCTCATCTCATTTTGATATTCCATTCTCAATTTATAAGCTTTGGCAAAAAAGGTGTTTTTGTTGACTTTCAAAAATGACCTATAATGTCCAAATTTTTAACTTCTTGTGAGTGAATTTTCTGATCTTGGAGTATGAAGATGGATTGTAGGAAATTGCATACTCTTAAAAATGAGCTTTGGATGGGTCATTTCTCATAAAGTATGAGAAAGTTATGCTTGGTCAAAGTTGAGTTGACTTTTCCTGCAAAACCCTAATTTAGCAACTTTTAAGTTTTGATGAATTTTGAGCAATCCTTGATGAATCATGATCAACCCTTGATAAAATGATGAAATATACTTCAAAATGATAATGTTGACAAAAAATCTTGAGGTTTGACTGTATTTAGGTCACAGTTGACTTTTGCCCTAGCACAGTCGATTTTTGGGCCCTTTGAGCAATTGACTGAGCAAACTTCCTCTGCAAGGCTTGAAATTTGGCATGGATGATCTTGAGAGCATATTAGGACATTGGGTAGCACTTGAGGTCATTTGGATGCAAGGACCTTGATGCAACACAAAACCCTAATTTGAGGTTGACTGCCTTAGGAGATAGCTTGACTGTCCAATTCTTGAGCAATCTTGAGTCACTTGGAGATTTTTCTTGCAATGTTTTGGGAAATATGAGAGGGAAAATTTTGGGGTACAACAGTTACTATCCTTGGCATTATGGAGCATGGGACTTTTTCTTGGACTTAGGATTAGAAACCTTGGTCTATCTTGGAGAGCTTATGATCCTATCTGATTATTTTGTCTGGAGCTTTTGAGGTTTACCTAAAAACATTGGATTGCTTGTTTGTTTTTGTGTTCATGTTTTTGTGATTACATCCTTTGTTTGTAATCGTGAATTCACCCGTATACAGCCGTTACTTTGCCCAATTTTTGTGAAGACTTAATATATTTGAAGAGGTCTAGTATCTTTGCTTGCTTGGTTTCAATCCAAAGAATGGGAATTCTATCTTGGCTCATAATGTCAAGTTTTGGCTTCTTGTTTGTTAGATGGTCATTACCCTTAGCTTTTACCTTATGCTTTAGGATATCCTCTTCTACTCCTCCCATCTTCTTTAATTTCAAAAATCTTCTCCCTCCTTTTTAAACTCTTCTTGTTTTTAAATTTGAAACACTTTCATAATAAACTTAGACTTAGGTCCATGAATTTTCAAAACATTTTCATCAATAAACTTCAATCAATTTAATAATACTTTGACACTTTTTGTGAGAAGACTAAAAGTCAATCAATCTCATTTCAAACCATTTTGCCACTTTGGCTTTTATCTTTAAACTTTTCTCAAAAGGTTAGACTCTTGTCAATCCTTGTAGTGATGCAAACAACTATACTTCTACAATATGTAGTGAAGTGAGATATTTTCCACTTGGGTGTTGAGTGAGGCATTGTTGATTTTAAAATCCAAGCCATATCCTCCACTTTGAGATGATGAAAATTCCCCTTTCTCATGATTGTGGGTAGTAAGTATGTTTTCCACACGGACAATGACGATGATGTCTTATCTCTTAAAATCAACCAACACACTTGTGTTTCAAATTTTTAAAAGAGGAACTACGTGTACCCTGATCCCCTATTGCACGAAAGGTGGTACATAGGCACTAAAGATTCGCAACCGCGACAGGTGCAAAAATCATAAAAAAATACATTTCTCTTCTCACCTCCACCATCCATTTTATATACAACACGTTTTATAGCCAAAATATACATATTTTTTCAAAGAGGTTCCTGCGGAGTACCGTAGATGTTTAGGGTGCTAATACCTTCCCTTTGCATAACCAACCCCCTTACCTTGAATCTTTCCCCCTCTTTTTGGGTTATTCGCTCTTTTCTCATTCCTTTGGAAACAATAAAGCGCGGTGGCGATTTTTATTTTAATTTGTATAAAGTCTAGTCAATCCAATGGCTTAGTCTTAAACATTTCTACCGCTACAGGAACAAAGGTCTTCCATCCTGAGCACGGCGAACATCCTTTTGACCCTTTACAGTTAAGCCCAAACCAAACTTTTCATATTTGTAAGGGATATCTAGAAGCTGACCCCAAATAGTACAACCACCTTTTCTATAGTGGCTTTGGCATATTTTAAGCAAGCCATCTTGTGCAGAACTTTGGTAGTCTTTAGAATGGCAAAAACATCTTAATCAGCAGCATGGGAAATCACTTCAAAATCTTGACAGGGAGTCTCGATGAATTCTCCATCCATCTCTATGTATCAAAATGAATATAGATGGCTGAACATGTACTCCTCCTCTCCGCAGACAATAACAATCTTCCCTTGTACAAGATACTTTAATTTTTGGTGCAAGGTGGAGGTAACAGTGCCTGCCCATGGATCCAGGGGCGTCCTAATAGACAAGAATAAGTCGGCCGGATGTCAATCACATAGGAAGTGGATTCAAATATTTGTGAACCCACTTTGATAAGAAGGTCCACTTCTCCATGTACCATTCTTTTAGACCCATCAAAAGCCCGAACTATAATGTCTCTAGGTTTCAGCATTACCCCTTCACAATCCAGTCTTTCAAGAGCACCTTTTGGCAGGACATTCAGAGAAGAGCCATTATCAATTAGCACATGAGCCAGGGTGGTGCCCCTATATTCAATGGAGACATACAAGGCCCCATTATGATTTTCCCCTTCGGAGTCAGGTCAGCATCAGAGAAACCTAATCCATTTTCAGTTGTTAGGCTAGCAACATAACTTCCAAATTGATCGGCAGAAACCTCTTGTGGTACATGAGTAATCTTCAAAAGTTTCATTAAAGCTTGTTCATGAGCTTCAGAACACAGTAGCAAGGATAACATAGAGATATTGGATGGGTTCTTCCCCAGTTGTTAAATAATTTTATAATCTCTTCTACAGGTGATCTTCAAAACCTCTTCCATTTCTTGTCTAGAGGTATCCTTAATTGTAGCTTCTTTTGGTGCCTCCGTCCTGGCAGCCTCTATCATTGGATCTTTACCTCAAGCCTTAATAGTTGTCTTGGTAACTATAACTTGAACATGTGGAGAGATTTCCAGAGAGAAAATCATTCCACTTCTAATTATTTTACTGGTCCCCGCAATATTGTCAATGTTGAGATCAACCTCTTCATCATCTTCATTAGACAACTCTTGTTTATCACCATGGTAATAGACGTCAGACCAATAATTCCATGGAATAGCCTTCTTCGAGGAATATGGGATGGGCCTAGGTTTTGTAATGATTAAAGGAGCAACTTTTGGATTGGCAGTAATCCTTACAGGACCCTTGGAAGTGAACTTAGAAGGAGTACTGAATATGACAGACAAATCTCGAAACAAATTTTCAGTAGACGGGACTTTTTCAATCTAAATAACATGTTCATCCATTAGACGTTGAATGCCTTAATCCAGTAACGCGCAACCATTGGGTTGAACCGTACAATAATAACATTCTTTAACATAACCCATAAATAAACCGGCTTGTAGCAAATATTTCTTGACTGTTGAGAGAGGAGTAACCACATCATTTATAGAGGTAACATAAAAAATATGTTCAACAACACTTATGCCCTTGTCATGCTTTGGCATATGAGCAGTAATTACGTTCGGAGTCAATTTCCTTATTATCAATCATGTCTTGAATTTTGTTTTTCAAGGCCCAAAAATTGTTGGTGTCGTGCCCAGGGCTGTTCGAGTGATAGGCACACTTCAAATTTAGGTTGTACTTTGGAGAGGATGTATTGGGATTAGGAGAAGGATCCCAGAGTGTTATGAGGTCATATTTTGTCAAATGTTGCAATGCTTGAGCCAAAGGCATACTAATTCTGGTGAACTGTATCCTTGGAGCATCTGGCCTATGCTGATTGCCTTATTGTTGTTGCTGAATAGGCGTTGGATTAGAGATAAACACCGCTCCCATAGACTGATGGCAGTCATTTTTACTATAGATTTTCTGGCCATAGACAGCGTTGGTTTCTTTCTTACCAATGAAGGGCTTCTTCACATCATTAGAAGATGTAGCCATTTGAATCTTCCCGCTCTTGATACCACTTTCAACTTGTTCGCCTGTCAGAATCAGCTCAGTAAACCCTGATAAAGAACTCCCAATCAGCAAATTAAAGAATGGACCCGTCAGAGTGCCCATGAACATATCCAACAATTCCCGGCTAGTCAAAGGAGGTTGAACCCTTCCAGCTAGATCTCCATTTTTGTGCATACTCCTTGAACCCTTCATTCAAGCCCATGGTCATGTTTTGCAACTGCACACGAGTCAGTGCCAGGTCAGCATTATATTGATATTTCTTGTAGAAAGCAGCAGCCAAGTGTTCCCATGTATGAATGTTGTTTCCCTCTAGCTGATAGAACCATTTCAGTTGAGTGCCACCCAAACTTTCTTGGAAGAAGTGGAGCCATAATTTCCTATCAGCAGTATGAGGCTGGATCTTTCGAACATACGACCTCAGATGAAGTTTGGGATAAGAGACCCCATCATATTTAGCAAAGATAGGGACCTTGAATTTGTGAGGGATGACCACCCCCGGTATCAGACCTAGCTCTCCAAAATCTAATCCAGGCACTTTCTGGATTTCCACAGCTTTGAGACGATCTTCTAACTGGTTGTACTTGTCATCTGCAGAAGGATACTATTCATCAAAGTAGTCTTCATTTTCAGAACCCTGATTATTTTTACCTTCACCCATGACACTTCTATCATCCTTCTCTTGGTTGTTGTCTTCCTCAGAGGAAACATCTTGAACTAGTTAAGCAGGACCTTTGAATCTTCTCCCCGTGTTGAGGATAACAAACTGCTTCTTAGTCTTCTTTTTTGTGGTGAGGAGCACCATCATCTCTTGTTGTCCTTTGGCCAGATTCAGGAGAGTATCTTGAAATTGTGCATGCTGAGTTTGGAGATCCTTGACAGTTTGTTTGAGAGCCCTCTTATACTGAAATAAACAATAAACAGATGAGGAAACCCGTATCAAAGGACCTTCTTATGAAATGATGCATGATATGTGGATGCAATGTTTTCAAGGACCTTGAGAAATTTAAATTTGCTAGCCAAAAGGAAACAAAAACAAAGATTTCATTAATAAGTTCAGAATTACAACTGCCTTCTAGGCTTACAATGAAAAGCAAAGGGGTCTTAAGGAGATAACAATATAAACTCCTAAAACCTAAGACTCAAGTCTCCTATGAATGCTTCCTCTTCGTGTCGATGTATGCATTAAGATTTCGCTCTTCAAGAATTTGCTTTGTGAGCTCCAACACTTTATTTTCACTTGCATAAAATTGAGCTTCAAAGGTGTCCCTTTCTTCCTTGAGTTGAATCCAGGACTTCTGCAATTCTTCGAGGTCAGTGGGCATGTCTGGATGGAGAATGGTATAAGGAAAATCCCCCCAGCAATAGGTTCCACAATTACTGGTAAGACAACAGGATATGGCATTATGAGGTTTTGAGTGCGAGCTCGTACCCATTTGGGAAAGGGATCCAAATGGATAGAATTCTTTTTTCCTAAAGTCTTGCTATCAACCTTGTTAATTATGCCCCAAGCACGTACAAACCTTTGACGATAACCTTGTGTGATACGGTGGCAGAACTGACTGTTTAATACTGGTTTGCGTTTTGTGTTTTTTGTTTGCAAAATGTCGCGGTAAGCAAGAGTCGCCACCGACTTTTATTTTATCCAACTGGAAAGGAAAAAAGCACAGAAAAATTCCTTATTCGAGATTTTGAGTACGGGGGTAGATTATAGAAAGGGAAGGTATTATCACCCTTTCTATCTGTGGTTTTCCATGGGCTCTTAGGTACTTGCTCATCATTTTAAAAATTGCTTCTGTATTTGTGTGTTTTGAAAAGTTTTTGTTCTTACTTTGTTTTAACCCTTGCTTCTGTCTTCAAGAGTGTTACGAAGTGTTTTCTGAAAACTTTATTTTGAAAAAGTGTAAGTGTGAAAAAAGTTTGATCTTGAGCAAGTACCTACTAGCATTTACCTACTCGAAAAAAGAATGTGTCTGTTCTTGTTTCCTTTAGACAACACTATCCCACTATTAACGAGTAGGTAGCACCATCGTTGGAGTTGTAAGGGTCAATTCGAAAGGGACGTATGATCACTAAAGCAATTTTAGGATGTCTTAGTAATAACCCTAATGTCTTAAGATCATCTTCGAGGCAACATTTCTGAACGAGATATTTGATCTTTGTTTAGACAAGAGAGAAACCACTAAAACACCCTATACTTAATGATCGTTTATCGAAGGCAACGAAGTGAGAGTATACCCTAGGAGTGCGCATGTGCGAGTGATTTGATTTCAAGTTATTATCTTTGCATATTTAGGGTTTTCTAACCATTTTAAAATTAACATACAGTCTTGTGATGCAATCCTATTATCATACATCTAACAGTTAATATTTTCGAAAATTAAAATGCGAGAAATAAAACTACGGTATTACAAGGCTTCGGGGAGGAGGATTAATTACATAGCAAAAAAACCCGTAAAACGATAAATAAAAGAAAAATCCTAATTAAACTATTACATACCATGAGCAGTTACATTAATATCATAAGAATAATAAATGCGCGTGATGAATCGAGAACGAGAGAAATTAGGGTTTTGACCCCGTCTAAACCTAATTGGAAAAAAAATCATTTTTTTGTTGTTTTGATTATTTTGAGAAAATAAGGCTTTACTTGAGTAAATACAAACCTAATTACTAATTAATTTAATTTAAGAAAAATAATTAATTTGACTTGTTTTTGCATTTTTATTATTTCAAGAAAATAAAATAAAAATTAAATCAAACAAACCCTAATTTTCTAATTTATTTTAAATTATTTACAAAAAAGGTTAGAATTACCCTAAAATTAAATTTAACTAAATATTATATTAAATTTGATAAAATAAATAAAAACATAATTCTAATTTTGTGAAAATTGGTTTTTTATGATTTTTCGTGGGTAACAAAAAAAGGTAATTTTGGTGTTGATAAAAAGGGCAGAATAACTAAAGAAAGTTAAATTAGAGAAAAATAAGAAATAACCCAAGGGCCTGCTGTCAGTGGCTATGATTAGAGGATGATGGTCCAGAGGATGGTGGTCTAGAGGATGATGGTCCAGAGGATAATGGTCCAGAGGATGATGATCCAGAGGATGGTGGTCCAGAGGATGATAGTCTAGAGGATGGTGGTCCAGGGCCTGTTCCTGGCTGGTGGACCCAACAGATCATGACCAGAAGGTGCTTGATCTGGTCCTGGTTGATGGGTCCAGAAGATGATCCTTAGAAAGTGCAGGAACCAGATCTGGTGAATACAAAGGGGAAAAATGCCAAAAGGTCACGCCTGGGATCGAATCCAGAATCATGAACTTCTGACTTCCTTCTTCTGACCAACTGCGTTAGGTGTTAGTTTATCAATACAATAGAAACAAACAAATATATCAGAACTATAGGCTTCTGGCCAGAATAAACACACCAGCATTTAAACCGGCCAGTAAAGTTGTGACACACCATCGTCTTCTTCCCTGGATTAGTCGTTTAAAACTCTGAACCTTTACCTACAGACATGGCGTTATGGCTATAACCTTGTGCATTTCAGAAACAGAATATAAGCAATATAAATAAGATTCAAGACCATGGATCAACTGGGTTTGACCCGTTGATCACAATGGTCTCCTCCATTAGGGTCAATTGTTCCAGTATGAAGAATCCCTAAAAACGAACCATGAACCCTAACCATGGAAACTTGTTGTATAGTTAATGAAAACGCAATTAAATATGACCATTAGCTTAAAAACATCATAAGGTTTAAGAATATATCACTAAATCATGCTAAATGTGCCCGAATTATGATATGTGAATTCAAAAAAAGAGAGGAACCGCGTGACTCTTACAGTGCGTTTCAAGGCTTGAGGGAGCTTGCTAATGATTGAATCTTGATCCTTGGATGTCCAGCAAGTGATTGGTATGACTAGAATGCTTTGAATTGGTCTAGAAACTGGAAGTTGATTCATAACTTTTGTTGAATTTTTGCAAGTTTGCCTAATGTCCTTTACGCCTCTGATCCCCTTGCTTTTGGTATGCACATGTTCTATATGTACCCTTAATGGATTAGGGTTACAATATTTCTTCAAATCTTTTTCAATTAAGATGATTGAATCATGATTTGATCCTTATGCAAATATTTCCAAATTAGGCCAAATCCAATCTTTTTATGTCCAAATGAAGCTTGCACGATTTGATTCTCTTTCCATCTGTATAAGAGGCCTAAACATGCACAAAATCTCAAGCTTTGATTAGTTTTGATATTTTTCATGATTTTATTTTGATTTTATTTGATTTAATTGAACTAAAATTCAAATAAATGATAAAAATAAAATAAAGACAAGTGGGAAGGATCATGGGTCGTGGATCATGTTACAAACTCAAGGCAAGCACAAAAAGTTGGGCCCATTTGACAAAAATTGCAATTTTGGCCACATTTGACTTTTGGTAATTTTGCAAAAATTGTCAACTTTGCCAATGCATAACTCCTTCAATTTTGACCCTAGAGATGTGTTCTTGGACTTTTTAGAAAGCTTAGGATGTCCTCTAAGCAACCCTTTTGGTATCATATCAATTGAGTCTTCCATGTTCATGTATGAAGCTTTAACAAAAGAGGTGTTTTTGTTGACTTTTCAAAATGACCTATGATGTCCAAATTTATATCTTCTTGTGAGTGCATATTTTGAACTTAGGCGATGAAGATGAATTAGGGAATTAAGTCTTCTTCAAAATGAGCTTTGGATGGGTCATTTCTGATAAAGTATGAGAAAGTTATGCTTGGTCAAAGTTGAGTTGACTTTTCCTGCAAAACCTTAATTTAGCAACTTTGGGTTTTGATGAATTGTGAGCAATACTTGAGGAATCATGATCAACCCTTGATCAACTGATGAATAATACTTCAAAATAAGGATGTTGACCAAAATTCTTGAAGTTTGACTGTATGTAGGACACAGTTGACTTTTGCCTTAGCATAGTCGATTTTCAGGCCCTTGAACAACTGAATGAGCAAACTTCCTCTGCAAGGTTTGAAACTTGGCATGGATGATCTTGAGAACATATTAGGAAAATGGTGAGCATTTGGGATCCTTTGGACTCAAACATCTTGATGCAAACTGAAACCCTAATTTGAGGTAGACTACCTTAGGAGAGAGTTTGTCTGGTAAACCTTTGGACTTCCTTGAGTAATTTGAGGACCTCACTTGAAATGTATTGAGAAATATGGGAGGGTAAATTTTGGGGTACAATAGTTGCCCCTGTTCAATCTTCTTAAACCTGAGGATGTAGATTGGCTTGCCTGTCTTTCGTGATCTGAAGGTTGAAGATGATTGAACACTAGAGTGCCCAGAAATTTGCACTCGCATGAAGTGGTACTGGCCTTGCGATATCGGGAATGGGCTTATAGATGCCATTTGGAGGTCGATGTCGGAAGATGGGCTTAAAGATGTCATCCGAAGAAGTGTCGATCGCATAAGAGATTCCTTTGCGAGAGCCCGTATACCTGTTGTTGAGGAGGACTTCGCTGGGGATGCCGGTCTCTGTCTTGGTAAAATTAGAATTTTAGGAGCTTCAGTCGTCCGTTATTATATTGGGGAATCATCTCTTGGTCGAAGAGGTGAAAATGAACTACTATCTGGTCATGATCCAAGCTTCATAGTGATAAGATCGACTGCTATCTGGTCGTGCTCCATGCTTTTCAGCGACTTACTGGGGGATGAGATTAAACTTGTTATTCGGTCATTCTCCAGGCTTCACAATTTCTCAATTCTTATCTGGTCGTACTCCAGGCTTCAGAAGGAATTAAGTTGTTATCCGGTCGCATCCGAGCTTCAACTTGAGTTTAGAGCACACTAACATCCGGTCGATTCCGAGCTTCTTAGTAATTGTCCAAGTAAACTGCTATTTGGTCGAAATCCAAGCTTCGCAGTGTCCCATACTGTTATCTGGTTGTAATCCCAGGCTTCAGTATCCTTTGCCGCTATCTGGTCGTAATCCAGGCTTCTCAACTTTTTAATTCTTATCTGGTCGCGTTCCAGGCTTCAGAAGAAATCAAGTGGTTATTCGGTCACATCTGGGCTTCCATTTGATTTTAAGGCCTGCTAATATCCCGTCGATTTCCGGGCTTCCATTTGATTTTAAGGCCTGCTAATATCCGGTCGATTTCTGGGCTTCATAGTAATTGGCCGGGTAGACTGCTATTTGGTCAAAATCTAAGCTTCGCAGTGTCCCCTACTGTTATCTGGTCGTAGTCCCAGGCTTCAGTGTCTTTTACCGCTATCTGGTCGTAATCCAGGCTACACGATGTCTTATACCATTATATGGTCGAATCCAGGCTTCATGGTGTCCTGTACTACTATCTGGTCAATTTCCAGGCTTCACAATACCTTGTTAAGCTATTTTCCGGTCGATTTCCGGGCTTCACCGCTTGTGTTTGTGATATACCACTATTTGGTCGGTTCCAGGCTTCATGGTGTCTTTGTACTGCTATCTGGTCGATTTCCAGGCTTTACAGTATCTTGTTGGGGATTCAACTATTTTCCGGTTGATTTTCGGGCTTTATAGCTTGAATTTAAGATAAACCACTATCTGGTCGATTCCAGGCTTCATGGTGTTTTGGATAAATCAAGATATTATCCGGTCGGATCCGAGCTTCATAGCTTGAACTGGAATAGAAATCTTAGCGCTGATTTGACTGAACCAGAGAAAACTTGTAAGAATTTGATTGTATCTTTCCCTGAAAGGTAAAAAGTTAGTCGTATGTAATTTCATAATGTATGAAATATATTGAGAAATGATGTTCTCAAAATAAATGAGATTGTGTTGTATGATGCATATGCGCATGCCATGATGTATGGATATGTAATGTTCTTGTGACATTCTCTAGCTGGGGAGAATAATTCTTGGACTGCTGTTTGGAGATTACAAAGAGTTGAGTTCTTCGTTCTTGCTGGAGGTAATGACCGAAGATGATTTAAGAATAAATTGGCAGGAGAATGACCCTGCTGGAGAATAAACTGACGAGCGAATGACTATGTGGGGGAAGAGAGATACTCTGCCAGAAGATCTGTGGATTTGGAGAAATAACCTCGGCTGGGGATGAATTACCATTCTGGCGATAATGAACCTTGTTGGGGATTGAGTTTCTGCTTCTGGAAGAAATAAACTCCACTGGGGATGGTCTTCCATTGTTGGTGATAGATGAACTCTGCTTGGGGAGAATTAACACCACTGTATTTGGGTACCTTTTACTCTGCGGGGAGTGTATGTACTTTTAGTCATATTCTCAGGCTGGATCTGTCCCTGTACCAGGTAGGTAGATCAACTATCAGGTTTGGGCACTTCTGTTTGCCCTGTTCCTAAAATTACCAGTAATCGTCTTTTGTTTCGCATGTAAATATTTATGAGCAACAATTATTTTCAAATGCGTATATCAAAAATGAATCATTGGACGTTCTTGCAAAACAAAACAGGAAAAGAAAAAAAAATTGAAATTTATTGTAAAATGAATTGTATTGATTCTTGAAGTTAGCCTATAATAGGCATTTTGTACAAGAGGCTGACGTCCTAGTAAGAGAACACCGCCGAAAGATAGAAATTATACAATGTATGAAAAACCAAGAAAAACAGTTATGTGAAACAATCCCACTGGGTTCCAACTCTGCTATTGCCTTTATATCTTCGAGCGTCTCATCACTTTGCTACTTGGTTGAAGGTAGATCAGATTGATTGGCGCCGTCCGAGCTTGATAGTCGATATTGAAGTTTGGTTGTAGGATGATAAAATGAGACATAGTGTTACGCTTCAATCCCTAATTTTTTCCTGAACCGCCCTTTCGGGTTTTCGATCCACCGGGATACCCTTTTTTGCCCAAGCCGCCTTTTCAGGTTTTCGACTTGCCGGGCGTACAGTTTTTTTTTTCATTTTCATCCCTTATTTTTGCCCGAACCCTTTTGGTTTGCCGGGAAGCCTTTATTTTTGCCTAGGCCAGTCAACCTAGCGGGTCTTTGATTATGCGTAATATTTTTTCACTATGTCTGCATTGACGGGGTGAGGAAGGTCGTCACTATCCATGGTTGTTAAAATCATAGCTCCTCCCGAGACAATGTTCTTAACCACAAATGGCCCTTTGTACGTAGGGGTCCATTTGCCCCTGGGATCACCTTGTGGCAGTATGATGCGTTCGATCACCAGATCCCCGACCTGATACTCTTGTCGTCTGACTTTTTTGTTAAACGCCTTGATCATTCGCTTTTGATACGTCTGACCATGACAAATAGCAATAAGTCTCATATCGTTGATTATATTCAGCTGATCAAGCTGGGTTTGGATCCAGTCATCTTCGCTCAAATCTGCATCCTTCATAATCCGCAGACAGGGTATATGGACTTCAATGGGCAAGACTGCCTCCATTCCATATACCAGAGAGTAGGGTGTTTCCCTTGTTGACATCCGCGCTGAGGTGCGGTAACCATGAAGAGCGAAAGGTAACATCTCATGCCAGTCTTTGTATGTCACCGTCATCTTCTACACAATATTCTTGATATTATTATTAGCTGCTTCAACAACCCCATTCATCTTCGGCCAGTAAGGAGAAAAGTTGTGATGTTGTATCTTAAACTGTTTGCAGAGCTCGGTGATCATCGTGTTGTTGAGATTTGTACCATTGTCCGTGATGATCCTCTCTGGTACATCGTATCGACAGATCAAGTTGTGTCGGATAAACCGCGCCACGATGTTCTTGGTTACTGTAGCGAAAGAAGCTGCCTCAACCCACTTTGTGAAGTAATCGATAGCCACCAGAATGAAATGATGCCCGCTAGAAGCAGTAGGTCTAATCTCGCCGATCATATCCATGCCCCACATTGCAAAGGGCCAAGGTGATGTCAAAACATTTAGAGGAACTGGAGGTACATGTACCTTATCATCATAGACTTGGCACTTATGACAGGTCCGAGAATGTTGATAATAATCGGCTTCCATAGTAGACCAATAATATCCATCCCGTAGGATCTTCTTTGCCATGGTATGTCCATTGGATTGAGTTCCAAAGGTACCTTCATGTAACTCTGCCATGATCCTTTCTGCCTCGCTCTTGTCCATACATCGCAGTAAGGTTGAATCATGGTTACGCTTATAGAGAATGCCATTGCTGATGAAGAACTTCCCAGCGAACCTCCTCAAGAACTTCTTATCATTAACAGATTCCCCCTCGAGGTACTCCTGAGTCTCAAGATACCTCTTAACTTTGTGGAACCAGGGTTTATCTGCTACCTCTTCAGTCTCAATATCACAGTAATGTGCGGGTTCGTCCAACCTCTCAATGGTAATATGGGGAGCTTCATTATCCCACCTGACCTTGAACATATAAGACATGGTAGCTAGCGCGTCCGCTAACTGATTCTCCTCTCTTGGAAAGTGTTTAAAGGTTATCTCTTCAAAGTGTGGGAGCAACGTCAGTACATACTCTTTGTAAGGAATAAGATTTGGATGCTTCGTATCCCACTCACCTTTGATCTGACTGATCTCTAGAGCGGAATCTCCGAATACACTAAAGCACTTAATCCTCAGGTCAATAGCAGCTCGAAGGCCCATGATACATGCTTCATACTCCGCCATATTATTGGTGCAGTTAAAACATAACCGGGCGGTGAATGGAGTATGACAGTCCTCAGGAGATATGATCATGGCGCCAATGCCATTACCCAATGAATTTGAGGCTCCTTCAAGATACATAGACCATCGGGATCCTTCCTCAGGTCCTTCATTCGGTCCAGGTTCTTCACAGTCGGTCACTAATATGATGTTCTCATCTGGGAACTCGAAATTTATGGATTGGTAATCATCCACGGCCTGATGCGCCAAATGATCCGCCAACACACTCCCCTTGATTGCTTTTTGGGTTGTGTATTGGATATCATACTCAATTAAGATCATCTGCCATCTTGCTATTCTTCCGGAAAAGCTAGGCTTTTCGAAGATATATTTGATTGGGTCCATATTTGATATCAATAGGGTAGTGTGACTCAGCATATACTGTCTCAGCCGGCGAGCAGCCCATGCCAAAGCGCAAAAATTTTCTCAAGCAGTGAGTATCGGGTCTCACAGTCAGTAAACGTTTTGCTAAGGTAGTAAATAACATGCTCTTTTTGGCCAGACTCGTCATGCTGCCCCAGCACACACCCCATTGAATTATCCAGTATTGTCATGTATAAAATCAAAGGTCTTCCTTCAACTGGAGGCATCATAATAGGTGGCTCCTGGAGGTATTCCTTGATCCTTTCGAAAGCGGTCCGAAATTCATCATTCATTTTTACCACTTGATCTTTCTTCAGCAACTTGAAGATCGGCTCACAAGTAGCAGTCAGATGTGAAATGAATCGAGAAATGTAATTCAGACGTCCCAAAAAGCCTCTAACTTACTTTTCCATTCGGGGAGCTGGCATCTCCTGTATAGCCTTCACCTTTGCAGGATCCACCTGAATACCTTTATCACTAACGACGAAACCCAGCAGCTTACCAGACCTTACCCCGAAGGTGCACTTGTTCGGGTTTAACCTCAGCTTGTACATCTTCAACCTTTCGAACAGTTTCTGGAGATGGTCAAGGTGTTCTTCTTCAGTCTGGGACCTTGCAATCATGTCATCAACGTAAACCTCAATCTCATGGTGAATCATATCGTGGAACAAAGCGACCATGGCGCGCTGATAAGTTTCCCCAACATTCTTAAACCCGAAAGGCATTACCTTGTAACAGAAGGCGCCCCATTGCATAACTAAGGTTGTCTTCTCCATGTACTCGGGAGCCATCTTAATTTGATTGTAACCAGAAAAACCATCCATAAAGGAGAAGACCTTATGTTGCGTGGTGTTGTCGACCAGAACATCAATGTGAGGCAGTGGGAAATCGTGTTTGGGGCTCGCCCTGTTCAGATCTCTATAGTCCACACACATCCATACCTTACCATCCTTCTTAGGCACCGGAACCACGGTCGAAACCCACTGTGGGTAAGAAGTAACAGCTAGAAATCCGGCGTCAAACTGTTTCATGAACTCAGCTTTGATTTTCTCAGACATCTCAGGGCGCATACGGTGAACCTTCTGTTTTACCGGAGGACAGTCTTCTTTAGTTGGCAGGCGGTGTACCACGATATTAGTGTCTAAACAAGGCATATCTTCATAAGACCAAGCAAAGATCTCAACATAGTCGCGTAGCATCTGTATCAACCGCTGCTTGACACTAAGCTCCAGATTTGCACCTATCTTGACCTCTTTCTTGTCTTCCTCCGTACCCAAATTCACTGATTCCACTGGCTCTTCATGAGGCTGTATGACCCTCTCTTCCTATAGTAACAGTCTAGTAAGTTCCCTAGGCGCCTCACAATCATCCTCACCTTTGTCCCCGACTTGGTTGATTGGATTTTCAAAGTCATAACTGGCAGTAGCAGAGTTGTTATCAATGGGATCTAGAGTGGATGTGGATCAACATTATGATACGTGAGTGTGTGTAGGACAATAGCTTTTTTGATAAAGTGCGAGATAGAAAGGAAAAACAAGGAGCGCCAAATTTGTAATGCAAGAAAACGTCCAATGCTTTATTGATGATATATGAAAATGAAAAATAATAAGCCCTCACAAACAAAGCCAAGGTGTCTCGGGCAAGGCACCGGGCCGTAAAATTGTATCTTCAATAGCATTAACACCCTTGCCATGATTTGGCATAGGCGCGGTGATTACATTCGGAGTTGGAGGAGGATCAAATTCAATAGTCTTATTATCGATCAAATCCTAAATTTTATTCTTCAAAGCCCATCATTGGTCAGTCTCTTGCCCGAGGCTACTTGAGTGGTAAGCACATTTAGCGTTCGGATTATACTTTGGTGAAGAGGTATCTGGATTGGCAGGAGGATCGTGCAATATCACCAAATTAGCCTTTAGTATGTGTTGTAAGGCTTGGGATAGTGACATTCTTATCCTCGTGAATTGTCTTCTCGGAGTTTCAAAACATTGATGATTAGCAGATAGTCTTGGAGTAGGAGTTGGATTGGAGATTCAGACAGCATTAACAGACGGATGATCATTCTTCTTGGTACGGGCCCTTGCCCCATACACAGTATTGACTTCCTTCTTTGCAATAAAAGGTTTCTTTACAGGATTTGAAGTTGAGGCAGATGCCATGGGAATCTTCCCACTTTTGATGCGACTTTCAACTCTTTCACCAATTAAGATTAGCTCGATGAATCCGGAGGAAGAACAGCCAACCAACAAGTTAAAGAATGGACCAGATAAAGTGCCCATAAACATGTAAATGTGCTCTCTATCAGTCAAAGGTGGTTGAACCCTACTGGCGAGGTCTCTCCACTTTTGTGTGTATTCTTTAAATCCTTCATTCTTCCCCATTGTCATATCTTGCAACTGAACTCTTGTCGGTGCCAAGTCGGTGTTATACTGGTAATGGTGGTAAAAAGCGGTATCTAACTCTTCCCAAGTATTGATGAGGGAACCATCCAACTGGTAGAACTATTCTAATTGCGTTTCGGTCAAGCTCTCTTGAAAAAAGTGAACCCATAATTTCTTATCAGCGGTGTGTGGCTGTATCTTGCGCACATAAGATTTCGGGTGAAGTTTTGGACAAGAAACTCCATCGTACTTTGCAAAGACTGGTATTTTGAATTTGTGGGGAATAACAACCCCATATATCAAACCCAAATCATCAAAATCTAAACTGGGGACGGCTTTGATTTCGACGGCCTTCAATCTGTCTTATAACTGCTTGTACTTGACATCGGCGGGTGGATACTGCTCGTCAAAATAATCATCATCAGACGCTTGATCATTAAAACAGTTAGCCTAGGTACTCTTAACCTCACCAATCTGATTCTCGTCTTCTTCTGATGATTCTTCCACCACTGTGATCTGACGAACTGACTCTTTGAACCTTCTGCCCATGTTAACCATGGCTCTCTTCTTGGGTTTCTTCTTAACAGCCAGCAATTCCATCATATCTTGTTGCCCCTTGGCTAGGGCCACTAGAGTCTCTTAGAATTGAGAGTTTTGTGCCTGAAGATCCTTCATTGTTTTCTCTAGATCCATCTTGCTGAAATAAACAGCAGAAAGATAAGGAAACCTGTTATGTGAAAACTTGTCATGTTATGATGCATGGAATATGTATATGCAAATGATTTCAAGGATTTATGAAATTTAAATTTGTATAGACAAAAGAATGAACAGACGTCAATTTTCATTAATTAGTTAAAAAGATTACAACATGCCTCTTGGGCTTACAAAATAACTTTCTAAGATAAAAAGACTAAACGCATCCTCTTTGGCGCGAGATAGGCGTTCACACTTTGCTCTTCATGTAGCTGCTTTGTAAGCTCCAAGACCCTCTTCTCACTAGCATAGGATTGAGCTTCGAAAGTATCTCGTTCTTCCTTTAGATGAATCCAACCTTTTTGCAAGTCTTCGAGAGATGTAGGCATGTCGGGATGGAGGATGGCGTGGGGGACATCTCCTTCAACCACATGTTCCATGATAACTGGTAAGATGGAGGGATAAGGCATCACAAGTTTCTGAGCATGAGCTCGTACCCACTTAAGGTAAGGCTCAAGGGGAATGGAATTCTTGTGTCCCAACGTCTTACTATCCACTTTGTTTACCATCCTCCAAGCTCGTATAAACCTCTGGCGGTAACCTTGATCGTCACTCTCGTAGTCAAATACCACTCCTTGGATGAGCATATCATGTGGGCCATCCCTTCGGGCATAACTAAACTATCGTAAGGCTAAACAAGGGTTGTAATTGATACCTCCCATAATTTCAAGCAAAGGGACATTAGGGAATTCCCCATAACCGTCGACGATATTAACGTTCTCCAAGGATCGAGAAAACCAATGAACATCTGAGTGTTTGAGCGTCATCAGCCTATGGGACCACCTCAAACCCTGCTTGTTCTTCAACACAGATCGGGGAAGATGTGAAATAAACCATCTTCCCAAGAGAGGAGTTCAACACATGAGGATCCCTCTCTTCCTCACAGTGCGGGAGTTGAAACAATGGAGGATATCTCCCAATAAAGTAGGCACTAGATTGCGAGACATGAATATTTTGACAGCATTTACATCTATGAGTTTATCAGGGTTTGGAAACAAAACCATCCCATAGATGAGAAGGGCCACAATTTTTTCAAAACCTTGTAAGTCCAAAGAATTCCAACAATCTTGAGCTTTCTCGAACAAGAACTTGGCTAAGAAACCTTTGACACCACTCCTTGTTTCCTAATTAGTTGTGATATCAGATTGTTGCAAGTGTAATGCTTGGGCAATCTCTTCAGGTTTTGGATCTCTTTTCATACCGTTAAAGGGTAGTTGATTGATAATGGGAATCCTCACGAGTTGAGAGAATTCTTCCAAATTTGGTATAAGCTGATAATCAGGAAAAGTGAAGTAATGGTGTAGAGGATCAAAGATTTGGAAAAACACCTTCATCATATCTTCACCAATGTTGGAGGTAACCAAGTTTAGGAGGCGACCATGTCTTTCAGTGAATGGAGAATTCTCAGGAACCCTTGATGCTAACTCTTTGAGTTGAGGAGAAATTCTTATGAGATTGACTTGGATAGTATTTCTGCTGATAGAAGCCATGTCCTACAAAACAGAACAAAGATGAATCCCAAAAATCCTTGAAATGGTTAGTGAGAATGAGTATGAAGTTATGATGTTTATGATGTTATGTACAAATAAGTATATACAAACAAGGAAAACAAGTCCTTAGGTTTAGGCTTCCATGAAGTCTCATAGGTAAGTACCCTCTTGAAGTTTAGTTGGCTCAAACCTGTCCTAGAAATAGTAACCGGGTTCTAAGGGATCTCAATATTACTGATCTGTCTTATCGGGCATTGTTTCAGCGCAAGCCTCTTTCACGGCGACCGAAATATCCCGAGAAGTCAAATCTCAATCAGTGTAGTATCGAGTATCAACCAACTTTAGACTGCACCAAAGCCGGTTATCTCACCAAGGCTTTGACAATTACATAATTTATAATGCAAAAAATAGTAAAATATGCAAGAAGATGTAAAGTGAGAGAAATTTTTTTTTAGGGTTTTTTATAGAAAAGGTTTTGTAATTAATTTCATTGAAGAAAAATGTTTTTGAAGTTTCATTTGAAAACAAATGTTTTATAATGTTAGGTCATTTACAAGCAATGCAATATGTCCAAAATAAAAAAAATCTCAAAAATCAAGAAATTTGGTGTCTAAGCTGACACGGGCCATTTCAGTGGACACGGGCACCCTTGTCAGGATCTGTCCATGACTTTTCTGCATTTTTTGTTCTAGCCAATCTGACACAGCCGTGTCATGTGACACGGGCACCCGTGTCAGCCCTTGTCCATCTTTTTTATGCTCGTGTCTGAACCAGTAACATTGACATGGGCCGTGTCGTTTGACACCGCCACCCGTGTCATCCTATGTCCCTACATTTTGTTATGTTTTTAACCCAACTAAACTGACACGAGCTGTGTCGTATGACACGAGCACCCGTGTCAGCCTCTAGTTTGGCTTTTTGGTAGTTTTTTTCTCTTTGATTTGTCTTGTTATATATTTTGAACACAAAAGAAAATGATGTATGAACAATGATATCACAGTTTGAGAAAGTTTACCTCTTGAAGCAGAAGCTTTAGAACATGTACGGATGTTTTCGGGTGCAAAGTGGTGATTGATCGAGCTCCTTTGAACCTTCTTGAAGTATCTCCAACCTTCCCTTTGTGCTGAAAATGGTTGAACCTCTCCAACTAAGTCAAGTTGTAATGTATGATTTTTTTTTAGTTTGGAATATAGTGATAGTGATGATACAAAATTTATTCTTATGTTTGAACAACTTCTATATGGTGTATGTGAAGTGTTTAAATGGTTTTTTTTGGAGAAAACTTGCAAGGTATGAGATTCAAAGATTTGGACTTCAAAGCTCGAAAATGGAGGTTTTGTGGGCAAATCTGGTTTTTGACAGCAAAAATGATTTTGAGTGTTAGTTTCTCCTTATATTTTCTGGCCCCTTTCTATTTCAATTGGCCTCTCTATTTATAAAGAAGGTTTGAGACTTGAAACAAACTCATATTTTGAATCACATGTTATGGCTAGGTTAGATTGTACATGAAGCAAGATTGAAGATCATAGTTCCAATACTTTGTACTTTGTTGCATAGAGTTGTTGGACACTTTAAGCATGCCCTTATGATTTTGTATATTGAGTGTGTGTATAAGGAATAAGTTAGAGGCTCAAGGAGAGCTGACTTTGTGATTAAAGCTACTTTGCAAGAATGGCAATGTCAACTTTGTGCCAAAAATGGAAAGATCAATTGGAAAATGCTTAAACCAAATGGACCATAGCTCAAAAGTTTATGTAAACATTAAATTATGGTAATATTTGCAAGTCATAAGGCCTTCAAAGTAAGATTATGCAACACATCATGCCAATTGGATTATGTGTTCTTTAACAAAAATGGCTTGCGATTCAAGAATGAATGCCCAACTTCAGGCCCTTGAATCTCCTAGATAAAATATGATAAATTCATGCTCTTGGATGTTTTGGAAATCTTGAAACACCCTCTACAACTTTCATGTTGACCACTTTTGTTAAATCAAACTGGAACTTGATCAAAATTGGCCAAGAAGTTGGGATAAAAACCTGACCAAAACTGCTGAAAATTTCTCTAAGTGTTTATTCAAAAATGCCATAACTTCATGAATTTATAACTTAAAATCCAAGAATTTCTAGAAAAAGTCATGCTATACATTGTTTTAGATCTCATTGAGATTTACAACTTTCAAGTTGTAAGTTTTCCTTGAATCATCTTGCATCTTGGTGAAAGAATGGCATGAAATTATCATGTAAAACACACTTAGACAAGTTTGACTTTTCAAAATGAATTTTGACTTTCTTGATTTATTGATAAACAAGTTTCACATTTTGACATGTCTTGATGAATTTTGATCTTTGGAACTTGATTTTGATCAAAAAGTCAAAGTTTGACTTTTGAGTGTACAATTGACTTTTCCATCAGTTGACCAAATTTCAATTATCAATCAATTGATCTTGAGAAATGTTTTGAGCCATGCCATTAGATCAAAGTGATGTATTTGAATCCTTGATATCATGTCTTGAACCAATAAGTCATTTGTTAGATCAAAAGTCCAAAATTGAACCTCCTCAGTCAAAACCCTAATTTTGACTATTTTGCCCTTTTGATGATCTGATAAAATTTCTTGAGGATCTATGATCCAAACTTGATCAATTGACATATATGAGTTCATAATGTTTATATGGATAAAAAATTATGAAGTTTGACTGTAAATTGACCACAGTTGACTTTTTCCCCAATACAACTGATTTTAGGTCAACTGATCAATTGATTGGGAAAAATATGATCCAAGACTTGAAACTTGACATAAGAAATATTGAGTGGCCAAAAATGATCCATGAAAGTCATACAGGGCTATAAAGGAGATTTGTCTTTGTGTAAACTCAAACCCTAATTTGAGTCATCAGTGCTAGAGGAGGTGTCTTGATCTGATCAAACCTTCTGCAGTCTTGAATCCAAGGAGATCTTGTGAGAGATATCCTTGAGAAATGAGAGGGAAAATTTTAGGGTATAACAGCTGCCCCTGTTTAATCTTCTTAAACCTGAAGAGTTAGATTGGCGGATTCCCCATTCCTGACTTGAAGGTGGAAGATGAATGAACACTAGAGTGCCTAGAAATTTGCACTCGAAGATGGACTGGGAATGGGATTATAGATGCCATTTTGAGGAATGTTGGTAAACACTGGAAGAAGTATCAGCACAAATCTTTGGTAGATTTATACTAACACTTGATGTTTTACCTGTGGGAAAAATGGTTAGTTAAATGCAGATGTATGCATGATGTTCACAAGATGAACGGGATTGTGCTAAATTTATTTTGTATGTATATGCTATGATGTATGAATGTGGGATGCATATTTGTCTGGGAAAATAAATCTCTGACTACTGCCGAGGAGTTCCTGGGAAGTTGAATCTCGGATTGCTGTTGGAGATGAAGAGTATACATATCTTCAAACTTTGTTGAAAGGATGCTTCCGTTGGGGAATATCTCTTGAATGTCAAATATTATATGGTCAGATCCAGGCTTTACAACTTGCTGAGGATGAGGAAGTCAACTGCTATATGGTCGGATTCCAGGTTTCACGGTAACTTACTAGGGAAGAATAAATTAACTGTTATCTGGTCGGATTCCAGGCATCACAAAAAATTTCGTGGGGAGAGTGAAGTTAGGCTGTTATCTGGTTGGATTCCAGCTTCATTACAACTTGTTAGGGATAAGGAAGTTAACTGTTATCTTGTCTGATTCTAGGCTTTGCAGTAACTTGCTTGAATAGACGAAGTTAAACTGATATCTGGTCGGATCCAGGCTTCATAGTAACTTGCTTGAAGCTTAGTTGTTATCTGGTCGGATTCCAGGTTTCACAATAAACTTTAGAGGGGAATTGCTATCTGTTCGGATCCAGGCTTTACAATAACTTTCTTGAAAAGATGAAGTTGAAAATTGATATCTGGTCGGATCCAGGCTTCATAGTAACTTGCTGGGGTAGAGGAAAACTCTACTGGGGGAAAAGAAGTTAAACCCTGGTTTGGTTGAATCCAGGTTCTTCTATATCTCGAAGAGTTAAACTATTATCTGGTGGGGTCCAGGTTTCATAGTATCTTGCAAAGTTAGCTATTATTTGATCGGATCCAGTCTTCATAATTAGTTGAAAGTTTACACTATTATCTGGTCGGGTCCAGGATCTATAGTGACTTGAGAAGTTGACTATTATCTGGTCGAGCCCAGGCTTCATAGTATCTTTTGGAGATAGTAAAGGTTTTGTTGACAACTTTACTAGGGATTAGGGGTTGTGGCCCTTTGATTTGTAATAGTCTGAAAGGAAAACTCAAGCTGGGGAGGGTGGACTCAGTTGGGGAAGACAAACTTAGCTTGGGGATTCCAGGCTCAATTAGGGATAACAGACTCATTTGGGGAAGATAGGCTATGCCGGGGGAATTTGGTGATTGTTGTATGTTGGGGAAATAAACCCTATTGATGAATACTTGATGAACTGATGATGATGCGAGTTCTTTTAGGAAGATATCCACAAGGCTTCTTCTTGTAGGATCAACTTAGCTGGGGAGAGAGTCTTCAAGAGATTGAGACTCTGGTTGGAGATTAACCTATGCAAAGAAAACTTCGTGGGTAACTTTATTGAGGGTTGGTTTATTGTAGCCGTCTTTGTGGGGATAATGTTAATGAAATAACTTTGTGGGAAAATTCCATATACATTAAAGAGATGCTTGTTGCTGCTTAGTATGACACATGTGCCAAATAGTTTTAATTATGTTCATATGCATATGTTCGTTCAATTTTAGTCATTGGACAAGTTTGCATTGAAAATAAAAACAGAAAGTTTGCACTTCAAAGTATATTTGTATTGATATTTTGCCCATGAATAGGCGTTTTTGTACAAAGAGACGGAGATCCTAGTAAGAGGAAATCTTCGAAAGGAAAACAAAAATTGAGAACAAAAACAAATAGTCATGTGGAAATGATCTCATTACACTCCAACTCTATTATTGCCCCCAATGTCTTCGAATGTCCCTTGCCGTTGACATAAGTTGATTGGATTGATCTTGGACCGTTTGAACTCGGACCTTGGTGATAAATTTGATTGTGGTGATTTCACGGGACATAGTCATAGGCTTTCAATCCTTAACTTTTGCCTGGACCACTCTTTCGGGTTTTCAGCCCACCAGGATACCCATTTTTGCCCAAGTCACCCTTTCGGGTTTTCAACTTACCGGGTGTACAATCTTTTGCATATATCCCTAATTTTTGCCCAAACATTTTGGTTTGCCGGTGTGATACGGTGGCAGAACCGACTGTTTGAATGCTGGTTTGCGTTTTGCGTTTTTTGTTTGCAAAATGTCGCGGTAAGCAAGAGTCGCCACCGACTTTTATTTTATCCAACAAGGAAAAGGAAAAAAGTACAGAAAAAATCCTTTTTCGAGATATTTTGAGTAGGGGTAGATTATAGAAAGGGAATGTATTATCACCCTTTCTATCCATGGTTTTCCATGGGCTCTTAGGTACTTGCTCATCTTTTAAAATTGCTTGTGTGTGTGCTTTGTTTTTGAAAAGTTTTACTTTGTGATAACCCTTGTATCAGTCCTCAAAGGTGTGACAACGTTGTTTTGAAAGTTTGTTTGAAAAGTGTAAGTGTGAAAAGATTTTATTTGAGCAAGTACCTACTAGCATCTACCTACTCAAAAAAGGATCGTTTCTATTCTTTTTTCCTTTAGACAGCACTATCCTACTATTGAGAAATAGGTAGCACCGTCGTTGGAGTTGTAAGGGTCAATTTGAAAGGGACGTACGATCACTAAAGCAATGTTAGGACATATTAGTAATACCCTTGAGTCTTAAGATCATATTCGAGGCAACATTTCTAAGGCAACATCTGAACGGGACATTTGATCTTTTTAGACAAAAGGGTAATCACTAAATTGTCCTATACTTAATGATCATTTACCGAAGGCAACCGAAGTGAGAGTATACCCTAAGAGTGATATGTGCGAGTGATCTGTTTTCAGTTATTTAATCTTTGCACATTAGGGTTTTCTAACCGTATTAATTTGTCATGCATTCTTGTCATATAATCCTATTAGCATACATCTAACAGTTAAGTATTTGCAGAAATTAAAAAATTCAAGAAAGTAAATCTACGCTATTACAAGGCTTCGGGGAGGGGGCTAAATTACATAGCCAAAAACCCGGGAATTTAACAGTAAATAAAACCCTAAATTAACTATTACAAACCAGTGAACAGTTACAAAAATATTGTCAAAAATAATTAACAAGCGCGCGATGAATTAAATATGGGGGAATTAGGGTTTTGACCCTTGACTAGACCTATTCGCGATTGATTAAAAAAATGTTTTTGTCATGTTTTAAGAAAATAATGAAATAGTAAAATTAAATGAAAATCCTAATTCTAATTAATTTTAAATTAAGAAAAATAAATTAATTCAATCTAAAAGCCTATTTTTGTATTTTTATTTATTTGAGAAAAAGAGAAAAAAAAATCAAGAGTTAACCTAATTTTCTAATTTAATTTTAATTGTGAAAATAAATTAAAGTTTCCCTAGGTTAAACTAAATTAAATTAAATTTGATAATAGTAGAAAAAAACTAATTCTAATTTTTGTGAATTTTGATTTTTATGATTTTTTATGAAAAAAAGATTAATTTGTTAATTTAAATGATTAAAGAAATATTAAAAGAATTAAATAAAATAAAGAAAAGAAAAATTAAAGAAATAAATGGGCCTGGTTGCAATGTTGAAAGAGGGGGTGGAAACTGAATTTCTGGGCCCAACAAGGCTAAGGCCTGTTTGACTTTGTTTGATCCAATACGCGTGTTGACTTGAGGAGCATGGTAGGCCTCTTGCTACCTGAACGTTGGATCCACCTGACTTATGGATCTGATGGTGAAACACAAGGGTATATGGTAGGCGTACGCTACTGCACTGCATGAGATCTTCCTGAAATAAGCAAGAAAATAATAAAATGCACTCGCCTGGGATCGAACCCAGGACGTGTGCATCAAAGGCCTTCGCCCCAGCCATCTGAGCTATTGTGTTAACTTGTAATTAATATACAAAAAGAATATAATATGCAAAACAAGCTAGTGGAGCCAGTCCAGCGCGCGAAAATTCAAATGAGCGAATCACATGTTGCCACGCCAGCTTCTTCTTCCTCTCTCCATCGCTTTAGCCCAAGATACTTTTACCTACAGACACCTTGTTGTAGTTACAGACATGTGCATCTCAAAAATTATCCACAAGCAAGATAAATTACCATGGTTGGTACAAATCAACACGTCTCATCCTCACGAGCATCATGGTACCAGAATCAACGCCCAATTTAGCCTATACTGCAAAGCCCTAAACAAGAACACAAAACCCTAGTTATGGCAATATCATGTACATGCGTCAAAAATGCAATTAAGTGGTACCAATAGCTTGCAAACTCAATGATGAGCAAGAATATATAATCAAAACATGCGTAGGATGAGTAAATCAACGAAATCGAAACTGAGTTTGGAGGAAAACTGTGGTACCTGTAACTTACAATTCCAGGCGTGAAAAGCCTTGCAATTGATTGGGATGTCCAGCAATCTGTTGGCAATGTTATAATGGCTTGGATTGGCCTCTAGGATGGAAATTGGATCACCACTTTCTCTTGAAGTTTTGAAGTTTTATTCTTGGCTTTGCACGACTGTTAACCCTCTTTTTTTCCTTGGCTACGTTCAATATATATCATAGAGTGCATAAGGGTTGTAAAAATTGATCACATCTTTGGAAGTTTTCAAGATTTGATTTTATTTTCATGGCATATGTAAACTTGCTATATTGAGCCAAATTATGCCTTTCTTGTCCAAATCTGCCTTGATTCGAATTGATCATGCGAGCTCATCAAATATTGGTTGTTGGCCTGTCAAAAAAACCAATCAAATCAAATCTTTGATCATTTTCATCATTTATTTGATTTAATTCACCTTTTAATTAATGAAAAATCAAAATAAATTGAAAAATAAAGCAAACAATTGGTGGATAAGTATTTGAGTCGTGGACCACATTATAATTGAGGTGCAAGTATAAAAAGTTGGGCCCATTTAGCAAAAAATGCAAATTTGAGCACATTTGACTTTTAGCAATTTTGCAAAAATGGTCAATATGGCCAATGCATAACTCTCTCAATTTTGACCCTAGAGAGGTTTACTTGGACTTTTTAGAAATCTTAGGATGTCCTCTAAGCAACCCTTTTTGTCTCATCTCAATTAAGTCTTACATGTTCATGTATGAAGCTTTGACCCAAAAGGTGTTTTTGTTGACTTTCCAAAATGACTATAATGCCAAAATTCATATCTTTTTGTGAGTTCAAAATTTGGACTTGGGAGCTGAAGATTAATTGTAGGGAATTTCATCCTCTTCAAAATTAGCTTTAGATGGGTCATTTCTGATAAAGTATGAGAAAGTTATGCTTGGTCAAAGTTGAGTTGACTTTTCCTACAAAACCCTAATTTAGCAACTTTAGGGTTTTGATGAATTGTGAGAAATCCTTGAGGAATGTTGACCAAAAAATCTTGAAGTTTGACTATATGTGGGCCACAATTGACTTTTGACCTAGTACAATTGATTTTCAAGCATTTGAGCAATTGACTGAGAAAACTTCCTTTACAAGGATTGAAACATGACATGGATGATCTTGAGAACATATTATGACAATGGTGAGCATTTGAGCCCTTTGTGGTCCACCCATATTGATGAAAATGGAAACCCTAATTTGAGGTAGACTACTTTAGGAGAGAGTTTGTCTGGTCAACTCTTGAACTTCCTTGAGCAATTTGGGGACCTCACTTGCCATGTGTTGAGAAATATGGGAGGGCAAATTTTTGGGAACAACATCCGTGATGCAATTATTTTGCCTATGTGTGTCAACCTAGCGGGTCTCTTATGCGTAGTATTTCTTATCTATGTCCGCGTTTATAAGATGTGGGAAGTCTTTACCATCCATGGTAGTCAGCATCATGGCACCGCCAGAGAACACTCTCTTGGTAACAAATAGCCCTTCGTAGGTGGGAATCCATTTTCCTCTAGGGTCGCCTTGTGGCAGAATGATGCGCTTTATCAACAAGTCACCAGCTTGATATACTCAAGGTTTGATCTTTTTGTTGAAAGCCTTGATCATACATTTTTGGTACGTTTGACCATGACAAATAGAAACCATTTGTTTTTCATCGATCAAGTTCATCTTATCCAATATCATCTTCGTCTAAGCATGCCTCATTCATAATCCTTAGTGAAGGAATATGAACTTCCACTGGCAAAACAACTTCCATGCCATAGACTAAGGAAAAGGGAGTTGCCCCAGTTAATGTTCTAGCTGAAGTACGGTAGCTGTGAAGAGTAAACGGTAACATCTTATGCCAATCCTTGTATGTTACTACAATCTTCTGCATAATATTCTTAATATTTTTGTTGGCTGCTTCGACTATGCCATTCATTTTAGGCCTATATGGAGAAGAATTGTGATGATTGATCTTGAACTGAGTGCAAAGTCTGGTAAACATAGCATTGTTGAGGTTAGTCCCATTGTCAGAGATGATCCTTTCGGGGATACCATAGAAGCAGATGAGGTTGTGTTTGATGAATCTGGCTACCACGTTCTTGGTGACTGAGGCAAACGAAGCGGCTTCGACCCATTTGGTGAAATAGTCGATAGCGACCAGAATGAAGTGATGTCCATTGGAAGCGGTGGGTTTGATTTCTCTAATCATGTTAATGTCCCACATTGCAAATGGCCACGGAGCGGTCATGACATTTAGAGGGATAGGAGACACATGGACCTTATCAACATAGATTTGGCATTTGTGACAAGTTCTTGAATGTTGATGGCAATCAGTCTCCATTGTTGACCAATAGTAGCCAGCTCTTAGGATTTTCTTGGCCATCGTATGTCTACTTGAGTCAGTGCCAAAGAGACCATCGTGCATGTCTTTCATAATTTCCTCTGCCTCCTTCTTGTCGACACATCAGAGTAGAGTAGAATTATGGTTGCGCTTGTACAATATTCTGTTACTTAGGAAGAATTTGGATGAAAATCTTCGTAAGAAATTTCTGTCATTGATGGATGTCCCCTCAGGATACTCTTGTGCTTCAAGGTATCTCTTCACCTCATGGTACCAAGGATTTTCTGCTTCAGTGTCAAGCTCATAGCATTGTGTAGGTTCGTCTAATCGCTCAATGGTAATCATAGGGGTTTCATTTTCCCATCTGACCTTGAACATTGAAGACATGGTTGCCAAGGTGTCGACTAGCTGATTTTCTTCCCTAGGGAAATGCTCAAAGATGATCTCTTTGAAATAAGGAATTAGTGATAGCACAAGTTCCTTGTAAGGAATGAGATTAGGGTGTTTAGTGTCCCAGTCTCCTTTTACTTGGCTAATCACTAGAGCGGAATCCCCAAACATATTCAAATGTTTGATCCTCAAATCAATGGCAGCCTTCAGACCCAAAATGGACGCTTCGTACTCAGCCATATTGTTCGTGCAATCGAAGCATAATCTGGAAGTGAAAGGAGTGTGGCAACCTTTAGTGGAGATGATCACAACACTAATTTCATTACCCAAGGCGTTGGAAGCCCCATTGAATATCATAGTCCATCAGGATCCTTGTTCAGGTCCGTCATATGGTCCAGGTTTCGCACAATTGGTCACCATCATGATGTTCTCATCCGGGAAGTCAAAGTTCATGGACTGATAATCATCCACAGCTTGATGGGCCAAATGATCTGCTAGTATACTTCCTTTGATGGCTTTCTGTATTGTGTATTTAAATCATACTCAGTCAAGATCACTTTCTATCTTGCTATCCGTCCGGAAAGAGCAGGTTTCTCGAAGATTTACTTGATTGGGTCAATCTTAGAAATCAACAGAGTGGTATGAGTCAACATATACTTACTTTGCCGACGAGCAGCGTATGCCAGAGTGTAACAAGTTTTCTGGAGCAGTGAATATCTTGTTTCACAGTTGATAAACTTTTTGCTCATGTAATAAATAGCATACTCTATTCGGCCAGACTCGTCATGTTGGCCCAAAACACACCCCATAGAGTTCTCTAGTACTGTCAAGTACATGATCAAGGGTCTTCCTTCAAATGGAGGCATGAGAATAGGAGGTTATTATAGATATTCTTTGATTTTGTTGAAGGCAGCTTGGCATTCATCATTCCATCTGACTACCTGGTCTTTCTTCAAGAGTTTGAAGACTGGCTCACAAGTAGCAGTCAAGTGAGATATGAAGCGGGGGATGCAATTGAGACGACCCAAGAATCCTCTAACTTATTTTTCAGAGTGGGGGACTGGCATTTCTTGGAAGGCCTTTACCTTTGCAGGATCAACTTCAATGGCTTTACTTCTGACAACAAAACCTAAGAGCTTTCCAGATCGTACTCCAAATGTGCACTTGTTAGGGTTTAACCTCAACTTGTACTTTTTCAACCTCTCGAATAGTTTGTACAGGTGATCGAGATGTTCCTCTTCAGTTTGTGACATGGCAATCATATCATCCACATATACCTCTATTTCATGATGGATCATATCATGAAATAAATCTACCATAGCTCTTTGATATGTTTCCCCTGCATTCTTCAATCCGAACGGCATGACCTTATAGAAAAAGGTGCCCCATTACGTAACGAAAGTAGTCTTCTCCATGTCTTCGGGAGCCACCCTAATTTGATTATAGCCGTAGAAGCCATCCATGAAAGAGAAAACTTTATGCTGAGCAGTGTTATCGACAAAGATGTCAATGTGTGGTAGAGGTAAGTCATCCTTGGGGCTTGCCCTATTCAGATCCCTATAGTCATCCTTTGGCACTGGCACCACATTTGTAACCCATTGGGGATAGGATGTCACAGCTAGGAACCCTGCATCAAATTGTTTCATCACTTCAGCTTTTATCTTCTCAGACATATCAGGCCTCATGCGACGAACTTTTTGTTTAACAGGAGGACAATCTTCTTTTTCCGGCAGACGATGAACTACTATATTGTTATCCAACCCTGGCATATCTTCAAACGACCAAGAAAACACTTCCACATAGTCATGCAACATTTGAACCAACCTGCTCTTGACACTGTCTTCTAAGTTAGCACTGATCTTTACCTCTCTCTTTTCTGTCTCAGTACCCAGATTGATGACTTCAACTGACTCTTTATACGGCCGAATAACTTTTTCCTCTTATAATAGAAGTCTGGCTAGTTCTCACGATATTTCCCAATCTTCCTCGCCTTCGTCTTTGGCTTGGTTAATTGGACATTCGAAGTCATAGTTGGCAACAGTAGAGTCATTGGCAATGAGATCCAGAGTGGATGAGGACCTGTAAGAGTGTGTGTGTGTGTGTGTATGTGTGTGTATGTATGTGCGTGTATGTGTGTGTGTATGTGTGTGTATGTGTGTGTGCATGTAAGATACATGGCTATTTTGAGAAATGTATTTGAAGGAAAAGAAAAACAATGAACACAAAGATTTAAATGCAAAAGAGTCCAATGATTTGTATTGAATGATCATCTAATAAGATGAACATAAATAAAACCCTTGACAAATGGACCAAAGTGCCCCGGGCCAGACACATGGCTTAAAAGTCATTGTTAAAATATTACAGACAAAATGTTCTTAAATTAATAAACAGCAATAAACAAGTAGATTACTCCTCAATGAAGGAGATGGGCACGAAGTCCTTTGCATGCCAATTCTTCAGCTCCATTGTAGTAGGATACACCCAATCTTCAAATGCAGCTTCATCATCTGAATCACCCACAGCGTTAACTTCATGGCTTCCAATGCGGAGAGGTGGATTTCCTGCACGAGCACGCCTCACTTCCTTCTGAGCCTTGATGGTGAAACCCAAACCAAACTTGTCCGCTTTGAATGGTATCTCGAGGAGTTGTCCCCAATTATCACAACTTCCTTCTTCAATTGCAGCATGAGCATCTTTGGCTGAAACCATCTTCGGCATGATCTTAACAGTTTTGGACACATCAGAGGAACATTTGGCAGCAGCAACCATTGGTGATACAACTTCAAAGGCTTGACAAGGGGTCTCAATGAATTCTCCATCCATCTCCACGTACTTGAAAGAGTTAAGGTGGCTTACCATAAACTCTTCCTCTCCACAGATGGTGACAACTCTTCCTTTGACCGACTACTTGAGTTATTGATGAAGAGTTGTGGTTACTGCCCTAGCTTTATGGATCCAAGGGCGACCCCACAAATAAGAATAGGCAGGACGGATATCCATGATGTAGAAGGTGGAGTTGAAAATTTGTGAGCCCACCTTGATTGGAAGATCTACCTCTCCATGAACTGTTCTTTTTGATCCATCGAAGGCCCTCATGATGATATCACTTGGTTTCAAGACTAAACCTTCACAGTCTAGACGGTCTAACGCCCCATTGTGTAACACGTTTAAAGAAGAACTGGTGTCGACCAGAACATGTGCTAAGGTAGTCCCTTTGCACTCAACAGAAACATGTAGAGCTTTATTATGGTTCTTCTCAAGAGGCATCTGATCAGCATCTAAAAATCCCAAACCATTATCAATCGTCAAGCTCGCCACACAGTTATCAAATTGGTCCATTATGGTCTCATGAGGGACATGAGCCTTTTTCAAGAATTTGATTAATATCCGAGCATGGGCATCAGAACAGAGTAGCAACGACAACGTAGAAATCTTAGAAGGGATTTTCCCCAACTGTTCCACAATCTTGAAATCGCTCCTTTCTATTATCTTCAAGATCTCGTCCATCTCATGAGCAGAGGGTTCTCCATCAGCAACGTCCTTTGCTGGTATTTCTGTCACGACGGGCTCAATAACTTTCTCTTTCCCTCTGGTATCAGTACTTGGCCTGACAGCAGTGATGCGGACGGGTGCCTTTGTAACAACTGGTGGCGAGATATTGGGTGGAAATATTCTCCTAGTTCGGGTTACCTTACTTGAGCCAGTTATGTTACCAACATCATCATCTTTGTCTTCCTCGATCCAAGTGTCTTATTTTATCCCATGGTAAAACACCTCAGCACCATAGTTCCATGGTACTGCCTTGTTTGAAAAGTAGGAAATTGGTCCAGGATTGGTAATTATTAAGGGAGCAACAGTTGGGTCATTTGAAATCCTGATAGGACCCTTGGAGGATATCCTAATAGGCTTATTTGAGATGGTGATAATGGAGAGATCTTCACATTTATTTGTCAAACTTTTGGCAAGCGGGGTCTTCTCAAATAGAATTTCGTGGCTATCCATCAGGCGTTGAATGCCTTCCTCCAGCCCTTCACATCCATTGAGTTGTTTGGCACAACAAACACAACCTTTCATACAACCAGGGAAAATCCCAGCTTTCAACAGTTTCTTTTTGATGATATTCAGTGGAGTAGTCAAGTCTTCAATAGAGGCAACAAAAATTGTATCTTCAACAGCATTAACACCCTTGCCATGATTTGGTATAAGCGCGGGGATTACATTCAGAGTTGGAGGAGGATCAAATTCAATAGTCTTGTTATCAATCAAATCCTGAATTTTATTCTTCAAAGCCTAGCATTGGCCAGTCTCATGTTCGGGGCTACTTGAGTGGTAAGCACATTTAGGGTTTGGATTATACTTTGGTGAAAGGTATCTGGATTGGCAGGAGGATCATGCAATGTCACCAAATTAGCCTTTATTAAGTGTTGTAAGGCTTGGGATAGTGACATTCATATCCTCATGAATTGTCTTCTCGGAGTTTCAAAATGTTGATGATTAGCAGATAGTCTTGGAGCAGGAGTTGGATTGGAGATTCGGACAGCATTAACAGACAAATGATCATTCTTCTTGGTACGGGCCCTTGCCCTGTACACAACATTGACTTCCTTCTTGGCAGCAAAAGGTTTCTTTACATGATTTGAAGTGGAGGCAGATGCCATGGGAATCTTCCCACTTTTGATGCCACTTTCAACTCTTTCATCGGTTAAGATTAGCTCGGTGAATCTGGAGGAAGAACAGCCAACCAACAAGTTAAAGAATGGACCAGATAAAGTGCTCATAAACATGTCAATATGCTCTTTATCAATCAAAGGTGGTTGAACCCTACTGGCAAGGTCTCTCCACTTTTGTGTGTATTCTTTAAATCCTTCATTCTTCCCCATTGTCATATCTAGCAACTAAACTCTTGTCGGCGCCAAGTCGGTGATATACTGGTACTGGTGGTAAAAAGCGGTAGCTAAGTCTTCCCAAGTATTGATGCGGGAACCATCCAAATGGTAGAACCATTCTAATTGCGTTATGGTCAAGCTCTCTTGAAAAAAGTGAATCCAGAGTTTCTTATTAGCGGTGTGCAGTTGTATCTTGCGCATATAAGATTTTAGGTGAAGTTTTGGAAAAGAAACTCCATCGTACTTTGCAAAGACTGGTATTTTGAATTTGTGGGGAATAAAAACCCCAGAGATCAAACCCAAATCATCAAAATATAAACTGGGGATGGCTTGGATCTCGACGGCCTTCAATCTGTCTTCTAATTGCTTGTACTTGACATCGGCGAGTGGATACTGCTCGTCAAAATAATCATCATCAGACGCTTGATCACTAATACAGTCAGCCTGGATACTATTAACCTCACCAATCTGATTCTCGTCTTCTTCAGTTGAGTCTTCCACCACCAGGATCTGGCGAACCAACTCTTTGAACCTTCTGCCCATGTTGACCAGGGCTCTCTTCTTGGGTTTCTTCTTAACTGCTAGCAATGCCATCATATCTTGCTGCCCCTTGCCTAGGGCCAGTAGAATCTCTTGGAATTGAGGGTTTTGTGCCTGAAGATCCTTCACAGTTTTCTTTAGATCCATCTTGCTGAAATAAACAGCCGAAAGATAAGGAAACTTGTTATGTGAAAACTTGTCATTTTATGATGCATGGAAGATGTATATGCAAATGATTTCAAGGATTTATGAAATTTAAATTTGTATAGAAAAAAGAATGAATAAACGTCAATTTTCATTAATTAGTTCAAAAGATTAAAACATGCCTCTTGGGATTACAAAATAACTTTCTAAGATAAAAAGACTGAACGCATCCTCTTCGGCGCGAGATGGGCGTTCACCCTTTGCTCTTCATGTAGCTGCTTTGTAAGCTCCAAGACCCTCTTCTTACTAGCATAGAATTGAGCTTCGAAAGTATCTCGTTCTTCCTTTAGCTGAATCCAACCTTTTTGCAAGTCTTCGAGAGAAGTAGGCATGTCGGGATGGAGGATAGTGTAGGGGACATCTCCTTTAACCACAGGTTCCATGATAACTGGTAAGATGGATGGAATAGGCATCACAATTTTCTAAGCACGAGCTCGTACCCACTTAAGTTAAGGCTCAAGGGGAATGAAATTGTTGTGTCCCAATGTCTTACTGTCCACTTTGCTTACCATCCTCCAAGCTCGTATAAACCTCTGACGGTAACCTTGATCGTCGCTCTCATAGTCGAATACCACTCTTTGGATGAGCATCTCATGTGAGCCATCCCTTCAGGCATAACCAAACTTTCGTAAGGCTAAACAAGGGTTGTAAGTGATACCTCACATAATTCCAAGCAAAGGGACATTAGGGAATTCCCCACAATGGTCGACGATAGTAACATTCTCCAAGGATCGAGAACACCAATGAACATTTGAATGTCTCAGTATTATCAGCCTATGGGACCACCTCAAATCATGCTCATTCTTCAACACAGATAGGGGAAGATGCGAAATAAACCATCTTGCCAAGAGAGGAGTGCAACACATGAGGATCCCTCTCTTCCTCATAGTGCTAGAGTGGAAAGAATAGAGGATATCTCCCAACAAATTAGGCACTAGATTGCGAGACATGAAGATTTTTATAGTGTTGTACCCCAAAATTTGCCCTCCCATATTCTTCAAGAATTGCCAAGTCAAAGCTTCAAAATCTCCCCAAGGGTTGCACAGTTCAAGGGCCTCATAACAGTCAAAATTAGGGTTTTGGTTCTTACAAAGAAAATGAAGTTTCCAAGGGTCCAATCAAGTCCCACATGCCTACAAATATGGTCAAGCATCCTCATACCAAGTTTCAATACTTACAGCTCAAAATTGCACAGTCAAAAACCCTAATTGCACTACAGTCAACTGTAGGGGCAAAATGGTCATTTGACAGTCAAAAGTTCAAAATTTTTGGTCAACATCTCATTTTGGAGCCACAAACCTCATTTGATCAATGCTTGATCATGATTCTCAAAGCTTGGCTCAAAAATCATCAAGATGCAAAAGTTTCCATATTTGGACAGTTGAAAAAGTGAACTGTAAATTGACCAGGGCATAACTTTCACATGGATTATCATAAAAATTCCATCCAAAGCTCATTTTGAAGATAAAGACATTTCCTACAACTCCTCTTCACACTTCAAGTCCATGAAATGCTCTCACAAAAAGTTATCAATTTCAACATTATAGGTCATTTTCAAAAGTCAACAAAAAGGGACTTTAAGTCAAAGGCCATAACTTGATATTGGTAAATCCAAATGACATGGGACCAAAGGCATTGGTTAGAGGACTCAAAGACCTTTCCAAAATGTCCAAGAACATGAGCAAAGCTTAAAAATTGAGCAAGTTATGCCTTGTGGAAGTTGGGAAATTTTTGGATATTTTGAAAAGTCAACATTGCTTCAAATGACCTAAAATTGCTAATGGGCCTCTTTTTCTTCCACAATTCATTATCCAAGGCATGTGCACGACCATTTGGCCCAAAGGGAAGTTTTTTATCATTTTATTTTATTTATTTGGATTTTTAATCATTAATAATTCATTTAATTAAATAAAATACATGAAAAATACCAAACCTAATGTTTTGAATCTTTTTGTGCATAAAATAATCTCAATATTTCGTGTACAATCAAATATGGAAGGAATTATGGTGATTAGATATGATTGAAGCCAAAATAGCATGAAAAAGATTTGGAAAATCATGGCATAAAAATCAAATATTGAATCCTTCAATTCATGGATTTTTTGATCAAATTCTTTGACCTAATCCTTCCATACATAAGTACAAAGCAAACCCTCGTGCAAAAGGACTCCAAGCTGCGCCATAGACAGAAAACCACACTTGAGTTTTTTGCTTGAAAATTGAAAACTGAAAACAGGGATACAAGGTGATTCAAGCCACGATACTTATTCCATTGGCTTGCTGAGGCTTCAGGGAAGGAATTTGGATCAAAACCACAAGCTTTCATACCCAGAAACGTGAGAACGATCTCACCCTGTACAGAAAAATTTCCATGTTCTTGCATCATGAATCATACGCTTTTAGTAATTTTTAACAGTTGATTTATATTCATTACTTAATTCTACAGCTAACTGTGTGGTTTAATTGTGTTTTTGTGCACCCTTGAAGATTTCACCATGAATACGTGCTAGGGTTTTCAGAACCTTGAATCAGGGTTTCTTAGTTAAGGAACAATTAGCATATGAGACCTAGGCCATTCAACTCAGCATGCTTGGACGGTCTAAAAACACACCTCGCGCCTAATTTATGAGGCCATGTGGCCTATTCGCTATTTTCTGGAATAGTGCCTTTTGGGACGGTTCAAAACCGTTGCCTATGTTTTTTGTGTTTCAGGAAATAAATAAACGAGGAAGACGATGGCTCGGTGGCAGGAAGTGAGTGGTTAGTTTGAATGTTCGCGCCAGATTTCCACTAATCCTTATTTTCTATTATATTATTTGTGCGTTATTTCATGTACAAACGCGCGTCCCTAGCTCCGTTGGTCAGGCTTGGCATTGGCATTCTCTAGGACCTGGGTTCGATCCCAGGTCCCCACCCCCTTTCATGTTATTTTTCAATTAATGCTTATGTGCAGAGTCAACGCTAAGGACCACCATACGCTCCTCAATCAAGCCGTCCACGCGTACCATTACACTCAATCAAGGGCCAGGATCTGAAGTCTCACCTCCGAATTTGGGGACAGAAACCCCCTAGGTTTGCAAGTTTTTTTTACATTTTTTTTCATTCTTTTTGTTTATTTCAAATATTGTTTTTTTAATTAATTTAATATTTTCACAAAAAAAACATAAAAACCATAAAAAATCATAAAGGAAAAAATTAAAATATATTCATTTAATTAATATTTTTTGTAAATAAAACCTTTATTAATTAATTAGTTTTAATTTAGGGTTAATCTTAATATTTTTTTAATAAACTTAAAACTTGGTAGAATTAGGGTTGGTAATAATTTCTATCCTTTTTTCTTTTCTTTCATAATAATTAAATATTTCCTATTATTTTTATAAATTAAAATTGCATGTAAATAATTAGGTTAATTTAGGTTTAACTTTAACACTTTCTTAATAAACAAAAAAAACAATTAGAATTAGGGTTAGCATTTTAATTTCAATTAATCTCATTAAAATCATAAATATCAAAATCTCAAAAAAAAGCAATTTCCTTTTCTTTTAATTTAATTAATTTAGCAATTTAATTTAATTCCATTAAAAAGGGTCCAACGCCCTCGTTTCTAAGTTCAATTCAATTCGCGTATTTATTTCTATTTTTCTTTTAATTACTCATGTACCTCTCCCAAAGCCGTGTAGTTTAATTTCTCGCACTTTTACTTTAATTCTTTATTTTTCTGTCAAATCGGGTTCTGGAAATTTTGGCGATGTGGACCCGCGCCTTTTGTAATAGTTTAGAACTTACCTTTCTCGCACTTTTTAACTGCTAAATCAATGCATGCAAGAATGAATGGCCTTAAATAAAAACAAGCGTATAGATCACCAATAACATGATAAGATAAAATATCTGAATCTGACACACAAATCACACACCACCCCTAGGGTACGCCTCACTGTTGCCTTGCCTCGAAAGGTGATCGTCGAGTAGAGGATGTCTTAGTAAGTCCTCATGATCCGGGAACCTGGCATGAGGGTAGCTTCTAAGGTGTCTTCCTATTACTCTGGTGATCACCATGTCCCGAACCTCGAATTGACCCGAACACCTCCAACGGTGGTGCTACCTACCTCTCAATGGTGGGATGGCACTATTTTAAAGGACATCTACACAGACGAATTCCTTAGGGTAGGTAGACGACTCTAGATACTTGCTCTAAACTTCAAAACAAATCAAAAAATACTTTTCACACCAACACATTTTCAAAAAGCTTTCGAAAGCAATTTTTCAAACACTCTTGAGGATCGATACAAGAGTCGAACTGAAATTTTCAAAGAAACTTTTTTAAACCCACAATTGAAAAGCAAATAAACCATTTTTGAAAACACAATGAGCAAGTATCTAAGAGCCCATGGATAACCATGGATAGAAAGGGTGCTAACACCTTCGCTTTCTATAACCTACCTCCCGAACCGAGAGCAATCTCTATAAGGAATTTTTCTGTGCTTTTGTCCTTTCCATTTGGAGAAAATAAAAGACGGTGGCGACTCTTGCTTCCGCGACATTTCGCGAACCAGCGTTAAACAGTCAGTTCCAGATCCACCGATCACAGAACTGGCGACTCTGCTGGGGACTTAAACTTAAAGTGAGGTGTACCTTAGGGTTAGTTCATAACTGTGTTTTCAATTGTATTGACTTGTCTGCTTTAAATTTGCGGGTTGTATGGGAGTTACATAGATCCTAACCCGGATCTGGGGATACCCTGTTAGGTAGCATAAGCTGTGAGGGACCTGTCCGGCGTAGACCGACACGGGTGAAACAGTGGCTACGTTGGTGTGGCACCTTGGTCTGTACCGATATCCCTTGTGTTGCAACGAGGAGAATATGGGTCTTCTGAGGAGTCATTAAGCACCAACAACCTTAGAACCTTAAATGACACAACTTGGCCATTAGAACAGTAGCAGTATGCTACGCCCATTGAGGCTAAACTCTCGTGATGGTTCTGGCCGCAAGAAAAGATTGTGATGCTGGAGTTATGACCGATTGAGGGTAGTCAATGATATTGGGATCCTCTAAGAACCCGGTTACTTTGATAGGACAGGTATGAACCAACAAACTGAAAGAGGGTAGTACCTAGACCTCATGCTGGCCTAAACTTTAGGGGCTTGCCTTGTGTGACTTGTGTGCCTTACCATGTTTGCCTTTGTATCTATTTGTGGTGTGCTTTATCATAACATCATAACATCATGAGCATTGCATGCATCCTGCATAAGGACTGACCATTTCAAAGACAAGAGGGTTTCATCTTTGCTCTATTTTGTAGGACATCATGATGCCTGTGCGAAGGAATACTATCCGGTTCAACTTTGTTCATTCATCTGATTTGCTTGAAGAGTTGGTTAGCAGAATTCCAAATACCACTTCCTTCATTCAGAGGCATGGTTCTCTTCTCAGTTTAGTCACTGCAAAGCGGGATCAACAATTGATGAGTGTTCTGACCCAGTTCTATGACCCTCTGTACCAGTGCTTCACCTTTCAAGACTTCCAGCTGGTCCCTACCCTGGAAGAGTTCTCTGATTTGCTTGGTATCCCTATCTTGGATCAGACTCCCTTCACTGGTTGGGAAAAGACCCTCAGGCTTGAGGATGTTGCTGCAGCTCTTCCCCTGACACATCAAGAGGTAATGGACAACTGGGTAACTAGAAGCGGAGTTAAGGGTTTCTTGGCCAAGTTTCTGATTGGTAAAGCTAACAGTTTCTGGAATGACCTGTACTTTAGGGCATATGAAGACATCTTGACTCTCTTAATCTATGGGTTAGTCTTGTTTCCTAATCCTGACAACTTCATCAATGTCACTGCCATAAGGATCTTTATGTCTTAGAATCCTGTGCCCACTCTCTTGGGTGACATCTTGCAACAACTTCATGCTCGTACTACCCAAAGACGAGGAACCCTATGGTGTTGTATCCCTTTGTTGGTGATGTGGTTTATTTCGCACCTCCCTAAGTTCGTGCTGAAGAACCAAGAAGGAAGAGGTTGGGCTCATAGGTTAATGTCTCTCACCGATAAAGACATCATTTGGACTTGCAGAGGTTTGGATGAGATAGCTATTATTGATCGATGCGGGGAATACCCTAATGTTCCTCTGATTGGTACCCAAGGAGGAATCTCTTACAATCCATGTCTAGCACTCCGTCAGTTTGGAAGAGCCAGAAGAGCAGGCCCTCATGAAATGTTGGTGCCTCACATCAGTTTTGAGTTTCAGGTGGATAGTGACGAGCTGCGTCGTAGGTTCATCAAGGCTTGGGACAAAGTTCATAAAGCTGACCCACAAGAGTTGGGGCCAAAGACTTCTTTACCTATGGAAGCCTACTACAAATGGGTTCGCATCCGTGCTCAAAAGTTAGGTATGCCGTATGAAGCTGTCAGACCCGTCATTCTTGAGTGTCCTGACAAAGATGGTGTTCCTCCAACTGTCCTTCCTCTTCAGATACCTGCTGATTATGAGACATTGAAGAGATCTTGGTCGCAACTGCGAGAAGAACGGGATTCTTACCGGGAAAAGTTCAACGAGCAGGAATTAAAGATCCAGAAGCTGACAAAGCAGTTGGAGAATGAGAGAGCTCTGAATGCCTACATCCGTACTGAGAAGAGGAGACCATGGGACCAATAAGGAGCTCTGGATGTTCTTTTACAATTTTATTTCCCTTTTCAGTATTTCCTTTCATGTAACGCCTAAGGGCAACCTGTTGAATAATTTCAGTTTCAAAGTTGAATCTAATGAAGTGTGTTCCTTTTTGTTTACAAAGTTGATTCCCGATTGTCTTTGAAAACATAAATCATACACATTCCATTCATCACGTGCATAGCAGGTTTTCCTCTTTTCAGGTTGCTTACCGTTCTTCGCTGTTTATTTCAGCATCATGAATCCCGACTCGTCATCAACTGAGATGTCCATCAAAGCTCTTCAGGCGCAGAATGCACAATTTCAGGAATTAATCATGGGTTTGGCTCAGGGCCAAGAAGAGCTGAAGGCTCTGCTCCTGAAGAAGGAAAAGAAGAAGAAGAGAAGGACTGTTCTGTTCAGCTCGGGCCGAAGGTTTGGCAACACCCTGCAGAATGAAGAGGCTGGTTCTTCTATTGGCAAGGGTACTCCTCAAGCGGAAAAAGGTCCTAGTCCGGTAGTCTCCGACAACGAGACTGATTTTGATGAAGAGCAATATCCTCCGGCAGAAGACAGATACAAACAATTGGAGGACAGGCTGAATGCTATGGAGATACAACAGGTACCTGGGCTGGATTTTGGAGATTTGGGTTTGTCTACCGGTGTGATTATTCCTCGTAAATTCAAAGCACCATCTTTCACTAAGTACGAAGGGGCGTCTTGTCCCAAGCTACATCTCAGGTCCTATGTTCGGAAGATTCAACCGTACTCAGTGGATAAGAATTTGTGGATCCACTTCTTCCAGGAGAGTCTTTCAGGGACTCATCTCGAATGGTTCTATCAGCTGGATGGGACCAAGGTTCGTAACTGGGAGGAGTTGGATACTGCTTTCTATAAGCAGTATCAGTATAATGCTGACCTTGCCCCTACACGTACCCAACTCCAGGGTATTTCGTTAGGTTCAAGTGAAGGTTTTAAAGAGTACGCTCAGAAGTGGAGGGATCTGGCTGGCAGAGTGCAGCCTCCGTTGACTGACCGGGAGTTAGTAGACATGTTCTTGGGGACCCTATCTGGGCCATTTTTCAACCATCTTATTGGGAATTCTTCTGCTGGATTCACTGATCTTATTCTGACTGGAGAGAGAATTGAGGCTGGGTTGAAGTCTGGTAAGATTCCGAAGGGTGCATCGTCTAGTTCTGAGAAGAAACCCTTCAAGAAGGAGGCCAGTGCTGTATATGGCTCCAGGAGACAAGAGAAATCTGAGCACCGCCAATCTGTCAGTGCGATAATGATTGCTCAGCCTGCTGCCGCTCCTCGGCCAGCCAATCCTCAAAGGACTGAAAGACCCCAGAGAGAGTTCACCCGTTTGAGTATGACTTTGTCGCAGATCTTGCCACAGTTGCTATCCACCAATCTAGTGACTGTCAGAGAGGCGCCAAAAAGTGTGAACACTGCCTCCCCCAAATACAACCCAAAAGCTCGTTGTGCTTACCATTCTGATAGCCCGGGGCATTCCACTGATGACTGTTGGGCATTAAAGAATAAGGTGCAAGACCTTATTGACGCGAAAGAGATACAGTTCGAAGCGCCTGAGAGGCCGAATGTGGTGACTGCTCCTATGCCTCAGCATGGGGTAAACGCTGTTGATGAAGAGGTGTACGCTGTTTCTGTGGATGATCTAGCCACTCCCTTAATGACTGTCAAGAAGAACCTACTACTGGCCGGTTTATTTCCGGGTTGCAGTGAGGGTTGTCTGTTCTGTGCTGTTTCCCTATCCGATTGTCCTTTGCTGAAGTTAGGCGTCCAAAGCCTAATGGATAGCAAGGAGATTCTGTTTAAGAAGTCTGCTGTTCAGTTGGTTCCGGTGGAAGAGGTTTCTGTGGTTACAATCTATAATAATCTAATCAAGGCTCTCCCGAAGAAGCCTGTCTAAATCATGACTGTCGCACCTGTGGTTATTACCGTTCTGGGGCCTCTCCCCTACGTATCTAATAAGGCTGTCCCCTGGAACTATGGGGCAGATGTATATGTGAATGGGATCAAACGAGAATTCAACACTGGCGCCAGCATCTGCGATATCACTGGTCCAGCCAAGGTTACCCGCAGTGGCAGGCTCTTCTCGCCTGACATTGCGCCACCCGCTGCTCGAAGACCCCTTACAATAACACCTACAAGTGTACCTGTTCCTGTTTCTGACCAAGTTGTTTCCCCTGCTGCCGAGTCATCCAATGCTCGGGGCAAAGGAATTGAAGATGAGCCTGCCCGGATGGAGACACCGATACCTATAAATGCTGAGGCCTCCCAACAAGAAATGGAGGAGATCCTGAAAATAATAAAGAAGAGTGACTTTAATGTCGTGGAACAGCTGGGGCATACGCCCTCCAAGATCTCCATGCTCTCCTTATTATTATGCTCTGAGGCCCATGCTAAGGCCTTGATCTCATTTCTCAAGACGGCCCATGTGCCACAGGAGACATCTGCAGTCCAGTTCACTGATTGCGTAGCAAATCTGACAGCGGACAATGGCTTGGGTTTCTCAGATGCTGACGTGACTGCGAAGGGAAGAGACCACAATGATGCCCTGCATGTCTCTATCGAATGCAGGGGCACTACTCTGGCGCATGTATTGGTGGATACTGGTTCTTCCTAGAATGTTCTACCAAAGAAGGCTTTAGACCGTTTGGATTGTGAAGGCCTGGAATTAAAACCCAGCAATATCATCGTCAGGGCCTTTGACGGTTCAAAAAGGATGGTTCATGGAGAGGTTGACATTCCTATTCGCGTGGGCTCTCAGGTGTTTGACTCTACTTTTTATGTGATGGATATCCGTCCATCGTACTCTTGTCTACTGGGTCGACCTTGGATCCATAAAGCTGGGGCAGTGACCTCTACCTTGCACCAGAAGCTGAAGTACCCCGTCAGAGGGAAGATCGTCACTGTGCAAGGAGAGGAGGAGTATATGGTGAGCCATTTGAATTCCTTCAGATACATTGAGATGGACGGGGAGTTCATTGAGACCCCCTTTCAGCATTTCGAGGAGGTACTTCCAATTTCAGCAGCAGCAAAAACAGCGGTCGAAGAGGATGTTCCTTTGAAGATGGCTTCCCTGAAGGATGCCCGGGCTGTGGTTCAGAAAGGTGAATGTACTAACTGGGGCAGGCTTCCTGACTTTACACAGAAAACTAACAAATTTGGATTGGGTTTTACTGTAGAGGGTCAGAAAGCTATGCGGAAAGCGAAGACCAGAAGACCTCCTGTGCTCATTGCAAATCCAGGAGTAAATGCTGTTGGAGAGGACAATGAAGTGGACGAAGCTGAGTTCAATAGCTGGATCTACCCGACGACCGAAGGCGGATTGACCAATTGGATTGTCAAAGACCATACTCCTGTTACTTTTGTTACGCAGTAATAAACTTCTTTGTTTTATTATTTGTAATAAACAATAAATTGAACTCTATGGCCCGGTGTCTTACCCGAGGCACCGTGGTTTTATTTGTGAGGGCATATAAATTGTCATTTCATATATCATAAATGAAAATCTTGGACGTTTTCTCGCATTTCAAATCTTATGCTCCTTTTCTGTCTTTCCTTCCTTTACATATTTTTCAAAACAACTGTATTTACACACACTCACTCATACAGGTTCCAATCCACTCTGGATCTCACTGGTAACGACTCTGCTACTGCCAGTTATGACTTCGAAAATCCGATCAACTTAGCCGAAGACGAAGGTGAAGATGATTGCGAAGTGCCTGGCGAGCTTGCAAGACTGTTACTTCAGGAAGAGAGGGCAATTCAACCACATGAAGAGCCAGTGGAAACAATAAACTTGGGTACAGAAGCAGACAAGAAAGAGGTAAAGATTGGTGCCAACCTAGAGCTCAGCGTGAAGCAACGGTTGACTAAGATGCTACATGATTACGTGGAGATATTTGCCTGGTCCTACGAAGACATGCCCGGGTTGGACACCGATATTGTGGTCCATCACTTGCCTACTAAGGAAGACTGCCCTCCGGTTAAGCAAAAAGTCCGCCGTATGCGTCCAGAGATGTCTGAAAAGATCAAAGCCGAGGTTATGAAGCAGTTTGATGCTGGGTTCCTTGCAGTGACTTCTTACCCTCAGTGGGTTGCTAATGTGGTGCCGGTACCGAAGAAGGACGGTAAGGTCAGAATGTGTGTTGACTACAGGGATCTGAATAGGGCCAGCCCCAAGGATGACTTCCCCCTACCTCACATTGATGTCATTGTTGACAATACAGCTCAGCATAAGGTGTTCTCTTTCATGGATGGTTTCTCAGGTTACAATCAGATCAAGATGGAACCTGAAGACATGGAAAAAACTACCTTTGTTACTCAGTGGGGCACCTTCTGCTACAAGGTCATGCCTTTTGGACTGAAGAACGCTGGGGCAACCTACCAACGTGCCATGGTTGCTTTATTTCATGACATGATCCATCATGAGATAGAAGTGTATGTTGACGACATGATCACAAGGTCCCAGACTGAGGAAGAGCACCTAGATCATCTGCAGAAGTTGTTTGACCTGTTGAAACTATACAAGCTGAGGTTGAACCCGAACAAGTGCACCTTCGGGGTAAGATCTGGGAAGTTGCTAGGCTTCGTTGTAAGCGATAAGGGCATTCAAGTGGACCCTGCTAAGGTCAAAGCTATTCAAGAGATGACAGTTCCTAATACAGAGAAGGAAGTCAGAGGCTTTTTAGGACGCCTGAACTACATTGCTCGGTTCATCTCGCACCTAACTGCTACCTGTGAGCCAATCTTCAAGCTGCTGAAGAAAGATCAGGTAGTACGTTGGAATGATGAATGTCAGGCTGCTTTTGACAGAATCAAAGAGTATCTCCAAGAACCACCTATCCTTATGCCATCGGTTGAAGGGAGACCTCTGATATTATACCTGACAGTACTTGACAATTCAATGGGGTGTGTACTGGGACAGCATGACGAGTCTGGCCGAAAAGAGCATGCCATTTATTACCTTAGCAAAAAGTTTACCGACTGTGAGACCCGATACTCACTGCTCGAGAAAACTTGCTGCGCTTTGGTATGGGCTGCTCGCCGGCTGAGACAGTATATGCTGACTCACACTACCTTGTTGATCTCAAAGATGGATCCTATAAAGTACATATTCGAAAATCCTGCTCTGTCTGGGAGAATCGCAAGATGGCAAATGATCTTGACGGAATACGACATTCAATACACGACTCAGAAAGCCATCAAGGGAAGTGTATTGGCATACCACTTGGCTCATCAGGCCGTAGACGACTATCAGTCAATGAACTTTGAGTTTCCGGACGAGAGCATCATGATAGTGACTGATTGTGAAGTACCTGGACCAGATGAAGGACCTGAGGAAGGATCCCGATGGTCTATGCACTTTGACGGAGCCTCCAATGCTTTGGGTAACGACATTGGTGCCTTAATCATATCTCCTCAAGGCACTCATACTCCACTCACCGCCCGGCTATGTTTCAACTGTACCAACAACATGGCGGAGTATGAGGCGTGCATCATGGGTCTTCAAGCTGCGATTGACCTAAGGATCAAGTTTCTGAGTGTCTTCGGAGATTCCGCTCTTGTGATCAATCAGATCAAAGGAGAGTGGGATACGAAACATACGAATCTTATTCCTTACATAGAATGTGTGTTGACCTTGATCCCTCACTTCACGAAGATAACCTTTGAACATTTCCCAAGAGAAGAGAATCAGTTGGCGGACGCGTTAGCTACAATGTCTTCTATGTTCAAGGTCAAATGGGATAATGAGGCTCCCCGGATCATCATCTGGAAACTGGACGAACCGGCATACTGTTGTGACCTCGAGACTGAGTTGGTAACTGAGAAGCCTTGGTACCATGAGGTGAAGAAATATTTGAAAGCTCAGGAATACCCCGAAGGTGCATCTGTCAACGATAAGAAGTTTCTTAGAAGGTTCGCAGCAAAGTTCTTCCTTAGTAACGGCATCTTGTACAAGCGAAACCATGATTCAACCTTACTGCGTTGTGTGGATAAGACTGAAGCAGAAAGGATCATGGAAGAGCTACATGAAGGGACCTTTGGTACACATTCCAGTGGACATACAATGGCAAAGAAGATCCTTCGGGCAGGGTATTACTGGTCCACAATGGAAGCTGACTGCTACCAACATTCCAGGACATGCCATAAGTGCCAGATTTATGCAGACAAGGTGCATGTTCCTCCAGTTCCTCCGAATGTTCTGACTGCGCCTTGGCCGTTTGCAATGTGGGGCATAGATATGATCGGTGAGATTAAACCTAAGGCATCTAATGGGCATCGCTTCATCCTAGTGGCGATTGATTATTTTACAAAGTGGGTTGAAGCAGCTTCCTACGCTACGGTAACCAAGACTGTTGTGGCACGGTTCATTCGGCATAATCTAATTTGTCGGTACGGCGTCCCAGAGAGGATCATTACAGACAACGGTACCAATCTGAATAATAAGATGATCACTGAGCTCTGCGAGCAGTTCAAAATACAGCACCACAATTCTTCTCCTTACAGACCGAAGATGAATGGGGCTGTAGAAGCAGCAAATAAAAATATCAAGAAAATCGTGCAGAATATGACAGTGACTTACAAAGATTGGCACGAGATGTTATCGTTTGCTCTACATGGGTACCGTACCTCAGCTAGGACGTTAACCGGGGCAACTCCTTTCTCTTTGGTTTATGGTATGGAGGCAGTCTTACCGATCGAAGTGCAAATACCCTCTCTCCGGATAATGAAGGATGCAGATCTGAGTGAAGATGATTGGATCCAGACACGACTTGATCAGCTAAACCTTATTGATGAAAAGAGACTTGTTGCTATCTGCCATGGTCAGACGTACCAGAAACGAATGATCAGGGCATTTAACAAAAAGGTCAGACCACAGGAATATCAAGTTGGGGATCTGGTAATCAAGCGAATCATCCTTCCTCAGAGTGATCCAAGGGGCAAATGGACCCCTACATACGAAGGGTCATTTGTGGTTAAGCATGTGTTCTCAGGAGGAGCCATGATTTTAACCAATATGGATGGTGACGACCTTCCTCACCCCGCCAATGCAGACATAGTAAAAAGATACTACGCATGAAAAAAAGACTCGCTAGGCTGACATGCCTAGGAAAAAATTAGGGCTTCCCGGCGAACCAAAAGGGTTCGGGCAAAATGAAGGGATGAAATAAAAAAATCTGTACACCCGGCAAGTCGAAAACCTGAAAAGGCGGCTTGGGCAAAAATGGGTATCCCGGTGGACTGAAAACCCGAAAGGGCGGTCCAGGCAAAAGTTAGGGATAAAGCTTAATACTATGTCTCTTTGGATTACTTGGTATCCAGAATCCGGTATCTACATCAAGTTCAGACGGCATCGATCAGTCAGCTTCACCTTCAACCAAGGTCATCAAGTGATGAGACGCTCAGAGTTATAAAGGCAATAGCAGAGTTGAAACCCAGTGGGATCATTCATTTCACACAGCTGTTTTATTTTCTCTTGTACAAAATTTGTATAAACTCTTTTGCTCGACGGCGTTCTCTTACTAGGACGTCAGCCTCTTGTACATAAAAACGCCTATTTACAGGCCATTCAAAAATCAATACAAATACACTTTTCAGTTAAAATTGCCAATTGTTTTTCCTTTTTCTGTTTTGTTTTGCGAAGAACGTCCAAGGTTCAATTTGTGATATATGCATTGACAATAATTTGCTAACTCATGAATATTTGCATGCGAAACAAAGAATCAATTACAGGTAACATTAGAAACAGGGGAAATAAAGAGTTGTCTAAGCAATCTAATTGTCCTATCCTCCTAAGGTACCAAGGTAGGTTCAACTAAAGAACATAACCAGATATCCTAATGCCCCAGAGAGTGAGCCAGCCAGTCAGAGCACTCTCAAGCAAAGCTATATTACCAAACTTAAGGAAGTTGGGTACCCTCCAGCAGGTCTCAACACTCCCCAGCAGTACATGTATTCTTAACAAGCATCCCCGGTAGTCTTAGTCTAAAGGTTGTTCCCCGGCGGTATTTCAAACATTCAACAGAGTTACTTCCCTAGCATCTCAAAGCTTCCCCAGGAGAGTCCAATCTAGTTCCCCAGGAAAGTTGGAATTCATCTCCCTAAGCAGTAAGCTTATCCCCAGTAGATTCTGGAAGCTTATCCTCGCAGGACACGAACGCGTCTCCCGGCTTTATTCAAGAGTTATGTCCTTACCAGGATATAACTGGGTTATCCTCAGCAAAAAGCCACGGAAAGATCGTCGTCAACGCAGTCTTCTTATCCCCAGCGAAGTCTATTAACACTTCCAACACAACAAGGGTATCCCCAGTAAATTATTATCAACATTCCAACAAAGTATCTCTCTCCCCATCGAGTTTTGCTCCCCAGCAAGATCGCTAGGGTACTTTTCTCCCTGCAGAGTAATCATTCGCCAAGTTTATTCCCCAAACGGAGTTATCTTCTCCTACCGGTATTCTTGCAACTATCATCCCCAGCGGAAGCAAAAATCTATTCTCCAACATCAGCCCAGGAGTGACTTCCCGGCACCCGTCAAGGATTTACTTTCCTAGACGAAAAACATACATTTGTAAACATCACATACATCATTATAGCATGCATGTATGCATCATATCTTACAAATCTCATTTATGTTGAGAACATCATTGCTTGACCCATATCATGCATTGCATATGATTGACCTTTACCTTTCAGGAAAAGATTCAGTTAAGTTCTTAGCTATTTCAAGACCTAGACCGGTTCAGTTAAATCGACTCCAAAGATTTCTCTGTTTCTTATCCAGTCAAAGGCCTTCTCTAGTTTAGTCAGATCGACTCCAAAGATCTCCCTGTTTCTTATCCAGTTGAAGACATTCAAGACCTAGACCGGTTCAGTTAAATCGACTCCAAAGATTTCTCTGTTTCTTATCCAGTCAAAAGCCTTCTCTGGTTCAGTCAGATCGACTCCAAAGATCTCCCTGTTTCTTATCCAGTTGAAGACATTCAAGACCTTCTCTGGTTCAGTCAGATCGACTCCAAAGATCTCCCTGTTTCTTATCCAGTCAAAGGCCTTCTCTGGTTCAGTCAGATCGACTCCAAAGATTTCCCTGTTTCTTATCCAGTTGAAGACATTCAAGACCTAGATCGGTTCAGTTAAATCGACTCCAAAGATTTCTCTGTTTCTTATCCAGTCAAAGGCCTTCTCTGGTTCAGTCAGATCGACTCCAAAGATCTCCTTGTTTCTTATCCAGTTGAATACATTCAAGACCTAGACCGGTTCAGTTAAATCGACTCCAAAGATTTCTCTGTTTCTTATCCAATCAAAGGCCTTCTCTGGTTCAGTCAGATCGACTCCAAAGATCTCCCTGTTTCTTATCCAGTTGAAGATATTCAAGACCTAGACCGGTTCAGTTAAATCGACTCCAAAGATTTCTCTGTTTCTTATCCAGTCAAAGGCCTTCTCTGGTTCAGTCAAATCGACTCCAAAGATCTCCCTGTTTCTTATCCAGTCGAAGACATTCAAGACCTAGACCGGTTCAGTTAATCGACCCTAAGGTTTTCTGTTTCTTATCCAGTCCAAGGCCTTCTCTAGTCCAGCTAAATCGACCCCAAACAGATTTTCCTGATAAAGACTTAGTAGAAGATATCCAAGATTCTCTCAATGATTGTTGTTGAGGTTGTAGTCGCCTATGGTTCTCTCCCCGATCCTGCGGAGTTAGTAATCATCCCAAGATTTTCTCAACGATTGCTGTTGAAGTTAAAGTCATCCAAGGTTCTCTCACCGTTCCTGCTGAGGTAGTAACCACCCCTGGTTCATTCATCATCTTTTGAAGCTCCAGATCCAGCTCCTGTAACCAGTCAGGACACATCACCACAAAGAATTTGAAGACCAGCTCCCGTAACAGGTCAGGTAATCATTTTTCTTTTTTGCAGGTACGCAGGTTCTCGCTAAGGAATCTCTTACACGATCAACATCCAGATGGCATCCATAAGCCCATCCACCATCCATCATCTCCTAGCATGGCATCTATAAGCCCATCACCTTCCATCAATCTCCAAATGGCATCTATAAGCCCATTCCACCATCACACTGCTACTATGTGAGCGCAAATTTCTGGGCACTCTAGTGTTCAATCATCTTCCACCTTCGGATTACGAAAGGCACGTCAGCCAATCTTCATCCTCAGGTTTAAGAAGATTGAACAGGGGTAACTGTTGTACCCCAAAATTTGCCCTCCCATATTCTTCAAGAATTGCCAAGTCAAAGCTTCAAAATCTCCCCAAGGGTTGCACAGTTCAAGGGCCTCCTAACAGTCAAAATTAGGGTTTTGGTTCTGACAAAGAAAATGAAGTTTCCAAGGGTCCAATCAAGTCCCACATGCCTACAAATATGGTCAAGCATCCTCATACCAAGTTTCAATACTTACAGCTCAAAATTGCACAGTCAAAAACCCTAATTGCACTACAGTCACCTGTAGGGGCAAAATGGTCATTTGACAGTCAAAAGTTCAAAAAATTTTGTGTTTCAGGAAATAAATAAACGAGGGAGACGATGGCTCGGTGGCAGGCAGTGAGTGGTTGGTTTGAATGTTCGCGCCAGATTTCCACTAATCCTTATTTTCTATTATATTATTTGTGCGTTATTTCATGTACAAACGCGCGTCCCTAGCTCCGTTGGTCAGGCTTGGCATTGGCATTCTCTAGGACCTGGGTTCGATCCCAGGTCCCCACCCCCTTTCATGTTATTTTTCAATTAATGCTTATGTGCAGAGTCAACGCTAAGGACCACCATACGCTCCTCAATCAAGCCGTCCACGCGTACCATTGCACTCAATCAAGGGCCAGGATCTGAAGAGCATGGTAAACCCCAGTCAACGCACTCACACGCATCCTGGAAAGTCCACCAGGCCAGGGATAGTTGGGCCTAAAATGCTAAAGTCTCACCTCCTAATTTGGGGACAGAAACCCCCTAGGTTTGCAAGTTTTTTTTACATTTTTTTTCATTCTTTTTGTTTATTTCAATTATTGTTTTTTTAATTAATTTAATATTTTCACAAAAAAAACATAAAAACCATAAAAAATCAGAAAGGACAAAATTAAAATATATTCATTTAATTAATATTTTTTGTAAATAAAACCTTTATTAATTAATTAGTTTTAATTTAGGGTTAATCTTAATATTTTTTTAATAAACTTAAAACTTGGTAGAATTAGGGTTGGTAATAATTTCTATCCTTTTTTCTTTTCTTTCATAATAATTAAATATTTCCTATTATTTTTATAAATTAAAATTGCATGTAAATAATTAGGTTAATTTAGGTTTAACTTTAACACTTTCTTAATAAACAAAAAAACAATTAGAATTAGGGTTAGCATTTTAATTTCAATTAATCTCATTAAAATCATAAATATCAAAATCTCAAAAAAAAGCAATTTCCTTTTCTTTTAATTTAATTAATTTAGCAATTTAATTTAATTCCATTAAAAAGGGTCCAACGCCCTCGTTTCTAAGTTCAATTCAATTCGCGTATTTATTTCTTTTTTTCTTTTAATTACTCATGTACCTCTCCCAAAGCCGTGTAGTTTAATTTCTCGCACTTTTACTTTAATTCTTTATTTTTCTGTCAAATCGGGTTCTGGAAATTTTGGCGATATGGACCCGCGCCTTTTGTAATAGTTTAGAACTTTACCTTTCTCGCACTTTTTAACTGCTAAATCAATGCATGCAAGAATGAATGGCCTTAAATAAAAACAAGCGTATAGATCACCAATAACATGACAAGATAAAATATCCGAATCTGACACACAAATCACACACCACCCCTAGGGTACGCCTCACTGTTGCCTTGCCTCGAAAGGTGATCGTCGAGTAGAGGATGTCTTAGTAAGTCCTCATGATCCGAGAACCTGGCATGAGGGTAGCTTCTAAGGTGTCTTCCTATTGCTCTGGTGATCACCATGTCCCGAACCTCGAATTGACCCGAACACCTCCAACGGTGGTGCTACCTACCTCTCAATGGTGGGATGGCACTATTTTAAAGGACATCTACACAGACGAATTCCTTAGGGTAGGTAGACGACTCTAGATACTTGCTCTAAACTTCAAAACAAATCAAAAAATACTTTTCACACCAACACATTTTCAAAAAGCTTTCGAAAGCAATTTTTCAAACACTCTTGAGGACCGATACAAGAGTCGAACTGAAATTTTCAAAGAAACTTTTTTAAACCCACAATTGAAAAGCAAATAAACCATTTTTGAAAACACAATGAGCAAGTATCTAAGAGCCCATGGATAACCATGGATAGAAAGGGTGCTAACACCTTCCCTTTATATAACCTACCTCCCGAACCGAGAGCAATCTCTATAAGGAATTTTTCTGTGCTTTTGTCCTTTCCATTTGGAGAAAATAAAAGACGGTGGCAACTCTTGCTTCCGCGACATTTCGCGAACCAGCGTTAAACAGTCAGTTCCAGATCCACCGATCACAGATAGCATTTACATCTATGAGTTGATCAGGGTTTGGAAAAAAAACCATCCCATAGATGAGAAGGGCCATAATTTCTTTAAAAGCTTGTAAGTCCAAAGAATTCCAACAATCTTGAGCTTTCTCGAACAAGAACTTGGATAAGAAACCTTTGACACCACTCCTTGTTTCCCAATTAGTTGTGATATCATATTGTTGCAAGTGTAATGCTTGGAAAATCTCTTCAGGTTTTGGATATCTTTCCGTACCGTTGAAGGATAGTTGATTGAGAATGGTAATCCTCAATAGTTGAGAAAATTCTTCCAAATTTGGTACAAGCTGATAATCGTGAAAAGTGAAGTAATGGTGTAGAGGATCAAAGAATTGGAAAAACACCTTCATCATATCCTCATCAGTGTTGGAGGTAACCAAGTTTAGGATGCGACCATGTCTTTGGGTGAATGGAGAATTCTCAAGAACCCTTGATGCTAACTCTTTGAGTTGAGGAGGAATTCTTACGAGATTCACTTGGATAGTATTTCTGCGGATAGAAGCCATGTCATACAAAATAGAACAAAGATAAATCCCAAAAATCCTTGAAAAGGTTAGTGAGAATGAGTATGATGTCATGATGTTTATGATGTTATATACAAATAAGTATATACAAACAAGGCAAACAAGTCCTTAAGTTTAGGCTTGCATGGAGTCTCATAGGTAAGTACCCTCTTGAAGTTTAGATGGCTCAAACCTGTCCTAGAAATAGTAACCGGGTTCTAAGGGATATCAATATCATTGATCTGTCTTATCAGACATTATTTAAGCGCAAGCCTCTTTCACGACGACCGAAATATCCCAAGAAGTCAAACCTCAATGAGTGTAGTATCGAGTATCAACCAACTTCGGACTACACCAAAGCCGGTTATCTCACTATGTCCTAATGGCTAAGTTGGTCTAGTAAAGGTTCTAAAAGTCAGTTAGTGCTTCATGTCACCACACAGCGGCCTCGTATTCTCCTTGACTACTCAAGGGCTACTAGTACCCACAAATATGTCACACTAACGTAACTATTGCTTAGACCATATCGGTATACCCCGCACAGTTTCCACAACGTATTGCTACTTACCTATAAGGAATCCCAAATCTGGGTAGAGGATTTAAAACAAGCCCAAACAAGGAACCAAAAATGTAAAGCAAACAAATCAAATAATGAAAGAAAATAAAGGTGATCTAGCCCTAAGGTAACCCTAATTTTAATATTTTCCCCAACAGAGTCGTCAGTTCTGTTATAGGGTGGGAGAACTGACTTGGGTGTTTTGCGTTTTATCGCAAATGTTGCGGTTAGCAAGAGTCACCGCCGACTTTTCTTTTATCCAAAAGGAAAGGCTGAAAAGAACAAGAAAGACATTTGAGATTATTTCTTGAGTTCGGGGGTTAGATTATGAAAAGAAAAGGTGCTAGCACCCTTTTCATCCATAGTTATCTATGGTTTGTTAGTTGCTTTCTAGATCCCTTGCTTTTGTTTGAAAATATGTTTTGTGTGGTTTATGAAAGTATTTTGAAAAGGCGACTTTGTAATAGTTCTCGTTCGTAAGAACGTATACAAAGTGTTGAGCTTTTGAAAATATTTCATGTTTGGAAAATATTGTGAAAGTGTTTGGTGTTTGTTTTGAAAATGAGCAAGGATGTTTGTTTTGAAAGTGAGCAAGCAACTAGGAACAATCTACCTACTAAAAAGTCTTTGTTTATTTCTTCCTCTCCTTTGATATTGCTATCTTACCATTGATTTGGTAAGAAGCCTTATCTTTGGATGTAACGGGACGGGCGTGGGTCATCGTATAGTCATGATAACAATGTTGTGAGATATCTTAGCATTTTTCTTTGAGGGACTAAGATCATTTTGAAAGGCAACATTTATAGCATCGTCGAGGGGCTATGATCTTGTATTTTTTATTGATTTTTGCTAAGACATCTCACACGTATAACATGGCCATTTTTGTAAGGCAACAAAGTGGAATTACCCTAAGAGTGCAAGTGTGCAAATGTTATAGATTTACATGCATTATTTATCTTGAATTAGGGTTTGCTACTTGTTGATTTTAGTCTTGCCATAAAAACCCTAATTTACTAGCATTTATATAAAGCGATAAATTGCGGAAGGTAAAATTACTACGCTATTACATCATTTGGGGATGGGGGTATACAAATTTATAAATGGGGATGAAAAGTAAAGTAAACCCTAATTAATATTACAAGACTTTGACAATTACATAATTTATAATGCAAAAAATAGTAAAATATGCAAGAAGATGTAAAGTGAGAGAAATTGTTTTTTAGGGTTTTTTATAGAAAAGGTTTTGTAATTAATTTCATTGAAGGAAAACCTAAGTCTAAGTTAACTTTAAAAAAAGCTAATTGTTTATAAAAATGTTTTTAAGGTTTCATTTGAAAACAAAGGTTTTATAATGTTAGGTCATTTCCAAGCAATGCAATATATCCAAAATAAACTAAAAAATCTCAAAAATAAAGAAATTTGGTGCCTGAGCTGACACGAGCCTTTTTAGTGGACACAGGCACCCGTGTCAGGATCTGTCCATGACTTTTCTGCATTTTTTTTGTTCTAGCCAATCTGACACGGCCGTGTCATGTAACACAGGCACCCGTGTCAGCCTCTGTCCATCTTTTTTCTGCTCGTGTCTTAACTAGTAACATTGACACGGGCCGTGTCGTTTGACACGGGCACCGGTGTCATCCCCTGTTCCTGCATTTTGTTATGTTTTTAACCCAACTAAGCTGACACGGGCCGTGTCAGCCTTTGGTCTGGATTTTTGCTAGTTTTTTTCTCTTTGATCTGTCTTGTTATATCTTTTGAACGCAAAAGCAAATGATGTATGAACAATGATATCACAGTTTGAGAAAGTTTACCTCTCAAATCTGAAGCTTTAGAACATGTATAGATGTTTTCGGGTGTAAAGTGGTGATTGATCGAGCTCCTTTGAACCTTCTTGAAGTAGCTATAACCTTCCCTTTATGCTGAAAATGGTTGAACCTCTCCAACCAAGTCAAGTTGTAATGTATGTTTTTTTTTAGTTTGGAAGATGGTGATAGTGATGTTACAAAAGTTACTCTTATGTTTGAACAACTTCTATATGGTGTAACATAGCCATTGTTTCAACCATGTCGGTCTACGCCGTACAGTTTCCACAATCTATTGCTATTTACCTAAAAGGTGTCCCCAGATCCGGGTGGAGGATCAAAGTAATCCCAAACAGAGAACCATAATGTAAAGCATACAAATCAAACAAAGGAAGTAAGTAAATGTGATCTAATCCTAAGGTAACCCCACTTTTTAAGTTTTCCCCAGCAGAGTCGCCAGTTCAGTGATACGGTGGGAGAACTGACTTGAAGTTTTGCGTTTGTGTTCGCAAATGTTACGGTTTAGCAAGAGTCGCCACCGACTTTTCTTTTATCCAAAAAGGAAAGGTGAAAAGCATAGGAAAGACCTTTAGAGATGTTTTCTCGGGTTCGGGGGGGGGGGGGGGAGGGGAGATTATGAAAAGGGAAGGTATTATCACCCTTTTCATCCATGGTTTTCCATGGGCTCTTAGTCACTTACTAGATCACTTGCTTTTGTTTTGAAATGGTGCTTTGTATGGTTTTTGAAAGTATTTTGAAAATGTAACTTTGTAATGATTCTCGTTTTTATAAGAACGCATACAAAGTGTTTGTTTTGAACAACTTGGTGTCATAAAGCACTAACTTACCTTAGAACCTTTTGTTGAACAACTTGGCCATTAGGAAGTAGTGAGATAGTCAGATTTAGTGTAGTCCGAAGTTGGTTGATACTCGATACTATGCTCATTGAGATCGTACTTTCAGGATATTTTGGTCGCCAAAACAGAGGTTTTCACTTAAACAATGCCCGATGAAGAAAGATCAATGATATTGAGATTCCCTAGAACCTGATTACTTTCTAGGACAGGTTGAACCAACTAAACTTCAAGAGGGTACTTACCTATGAAACCTCGTGTAAGCCTAAACCTAAAGATTTGTTTGCTTTGCTTGAATATGTTTACTTGTACATAACATCATGACATCATACCATGGAATTTTGCACTAACCATTTCAAGGACTTTTGGGATTTACCTTTGTGCTGTTTTGTAGGACATGGCTTCCATGCGGAGAAATACCATCTGAATCAACCTTGTGAAAGTGCCTCCTTAACTCAAGGATTTAGCGTCAAGGGTTCCAAATGATTCTCCATTAACCAATAAGTATGGTCGTCTCATCGACTTGGTTACCTCAAACTTTTAAGAGGACATGGTACATGTTCTTTTCCAATTCTTTGTCCCTAAACACCATTGCTTTACATTTCTTGATTACCAATTAGTGCCTACCATGGAATAATTTTCTCAACTCTTGGGAGTGCCTATTCTTGATCAAATACCCTTCACCTATATTGAGAAATACCCAAGACCTGAGGAAATTTCTCGAGCTTTACATTTGCAATGGTTTGACGTTGCGGCAAATTGGGAAACAAGAAGTGGTGTTAAGGGTTTTCTAGCCAAGTTTCTGTTTGAGAAAGCTCAACTCTTTTGGGATGCTCTGGATTTGCAAACTTTTGAAGAGTTTTTGGCCCTTCTAATCTATGTGATGGTACTATTTCCTAACCCAGACCAACTAATAGATGTGAATACGGTCAAAGTTTTTCTATCTTGTAACCCGATGCCTACCTTACTTGGAGACATTTGGAACTCTCTTCACACTCTCAAAATGAAGAGAAGGGGAATTATTATGTGTTGCACTCCTTTGTAGGCTAGGTGGTTTATTTCGCATCTTCCTCGATCTATTTTGAAGAATGAGTAAGGCATGAGATAGTCTAGTAGGTTGATGTCACTCTCGCATTCGGATATTCATTGGTGTTCTCGATCTTGGGAGTATGTTACCATCATCGATCATTGTGGGGATTCCCTAATGTCCCTCTCTTTGGCATTAGGGGAGGTGTCACCTATAATCCTTGCATGGCTCTACAACAGTTTGGGTATGCTCGGAGAGATGGTCCTCATGACGTGCTTGTCCAAGGAATTGTATTTGACTATGAGAATTATGTCCAAGGTTATCGTCAAATATTTATACGAGCTTGGGGCATGGTAAACAAAGTTGATAGAAAAACTTTAGGGCATAATAAGTCTATTCCATTGGAGCCTTATCTCAAGTGGCTGAGAGCTCGCGCTCAAAGCCTCATGATGCCATATGAGGCCATCCTACCTATCATCATGGAACCTATTACCGAAGGAGATGTTTGTTAGAACATAGTTTTATTCTACAACCCTTAATTAGAGTTTTGATGATAACAAACACAAAGAACAAATATGCACTCTAAATTTGTGTTATTTTGTATGTAGAAGTTCTGACCAAAGAAGCATCAGAAGTTAATCTATAGAAGCTTTTAAGCTGAGGTAATCAGAATCTACGTTGAAGAATGATGATCAAAACCTGCACTGAAGTGAAGAATACTCTGATTCTGAACATAAGTTTCATATACCATCAGATCCTCACATCTCTAAGTCATCAATGTCCTGAAGCAATTGCAGCATGCAAGATTCTAAGATTCTGAAGCCTTACTATTCAATCAAGACAACATCACATGCAACAGCTTCAATCAGAAAAGAATCTTCTCAATATGGAAATAGCTTTAAATGTCCATTATCACGCTTTATGTTGGACAGAATTTTCATGGCTATATAAACAATCTTAGAGGACAAATCGTTTACGATTTTGAACACGACTGAAAGACATCTCTAAAAATGCTGCAAGCTTAAATATTCTTTTCTACGCTCAAAATTGTGTAAAATATCACAGTTGTGATACTGTTTTTGTAAGGAAAAACAGCCATACACAGAATACTCTTTTATCTTGATTAAGCTAGTTTTCCTTGAGATTAACCGGGTTGTGGTTGTGCTCAAGAAGACTTTGGCAGTTGTCAAAGTAGTGATTGTAATCATTTTTTAATAAGTGAATTAAGTCCTCGTTGGAGAGAGGCGAAATCACCTTGACGGGTGGACTGGAGTAGTTTGAGATCAAACGAACCAGGATAAAAATATCGTGTATATTGCGCTTTTGATTTTAAGTTTTCAATTCAACCCCCCCTTCTTGTGTTTTTCACTTCTTCAATTGGTATCAGAGCGCCTGGTTCTGAGTTTATACACTTAACTGTTTCAGTACAAGATCCAAGCTTTAGAAAAACACTATGGTGGGACCAAGCCAAAACATCAACAATGACTATCATGAGGACAAGGACAGAATCAGTGGCAAACCTCCAGTCTTTGATGGAGAAAATTTTGACTACTGGAAAGACAGAATTGAGAGCTTCTTTCTGGCCCATGATGATGATCTATGGGACATGGTAATTGATGGATACACACATCCAGTGGATGAAAGTGGTCAGAAGATAGACAGAAAAAGGATGTCTGACTAGCAAAAACGTGATTTCAGAAACCATCATAAAGCTAGAACAATACTTCTCAGTGTTATCTCATACACAGAATATGAGAAAATCTCAAACAGAGAGACAGCCAAAAACATGTTTGACTCTCTGAGAATGACGCATGAAGGCAACATACAAGTCAAATAAACCAAGGCACTTGCGCTCATTTAGAAATATGAAGCATTCAAGATGGAAGACAGTGAATCTATAGAAGCGATGTTCTCAAGATTCCAAATTCTTGTTGCTGGGCTGAAGGTTCTTGACAAAGGATATTCTACTGCTGATCACGTAAAGAAGATCATCAGAAGTCTACCTAAGAAATGGAGGCCAATGTTCATAGCACTTAAGCTAGCTAAAGATCTCAACAAGATATCTCTGGAGGAACTTGTCAGCTCCCTCAGAAGTCACGAGATAGAGCTAGAAGAAGATGAGCCTCAAAAGCAAGGTAAGCCACTAGCATTAAAATCTAACCAAAAATATGATTCTAAGGTTTTGCAGGCTATCGAAGAAACCTCTAATGGATCCTCATCAGAAGAAGATGAATTGTCTCTCCTCTCCATAAGGGTCAATCAACTGTGGAAGCAGAGAAAAAGGAAATTAAGAAACCATATAAGATCAGAGAATCAAAATGAATCCTCCTCCAGATACAGAAAGTCTGAGTCCTCCTCTGGACACAGAAGATCTAAAGGTTATTCAAGACACAGAAAGTCAAATAACAAGGACATCATCTGCTATGAGTGCAATGAGCAAGGGCACTACAAAAGTGAATATCCAAGGCTTCAGAAGGAGAAGCCCAAAAATAAGTTCTTCAAGGAGAAGAAGAAAAGCCCAATGGCAACATGGGACGATTCAGACACTTCTGATGCTGACTCAGAGTCAGATGATGAAAGAGCCAACATAGCTCTCATGGCAAACCTGTTAGAAGATAGTGAAGCTTTTGCTTCAGACTCAGAATCAGACACTGAAGAAGTATTCCATGATTTCACTATTAACTTTACTAAGGTTGAACTTGCAGAAAGTATGAATGAAATTCTGGAAAGGTATAAGAAAATCAGAGTCAAATTCAAGAACCTGAAAAGGGATCTTGTCTCTGACTCTGAAAAGACTGAGAGTCTTAGATTAGAGAATTTTGAGTTAAAAGAAAAGGTTTCAAAATTAGAAAACGATTTATAAAACTCTCGGAAAGAAATAATCTCAAAGACTCCCAGTAATGCTGATGAGATCATCAATGAGTATGATCACAGCTTTCAGAAGTTTCTGGCTAAAAACATAGATAGAAGCAAGATGGCTTCAATGATCTATGGAGTTAGAAAGAATGGCAGAAAAGGAATAGGATACGAAGGTAAGGCATCTACACCTAAGAAAGTCATGGACCTTGTCATAAAATCACACTTCACATAAGGGCACACATATGCCCTAAAATACACTAGTAATGATTAATCTGTCAAACCAAAATTCAACCAGAATTTTGGTAAAACTAACAAACCAGGACCCAAGAAGATATGGGTACCTAAGGACAAAATTATATATGTAGCAGATATCTTTAGCAGCAAGGCTAAAACACCAGTCGTAGTACCTGGACTCTGGATGCTCTCGACTCATGACGGGAAGAAAGCATATGTTCCAAAGCCTAGAACTTAAACCTGGAGGCTACATGGGCTTTGGAGGCAACCAAAGAGGGAAGATCATTGGCTCTGGAACAGTAGGTAATGGTAATCTTCCTTCTATAAATAGTGTGCTTTTAGTTGATGGATTAATGCATAACCTGTTATCCATAAGTCAATTAAGTGATAACGATTATGATATAATCTTTAATCGAAATTCATGCAAAGCTGTTAGTCAGAAAGATGGAACTATCCTTTTTAATGGAAAGATGAAAAATAACATTTATAAGATAAAACTCTCTGAAATAAAGAGTCATAATGTAAAATGTCTTCTCTCTGTTAACAACGAGCAATGGGTCTGGCACAGAAGATTGTGGCATGTTAGTATGAGAAGAATATCTCAGATTAACAAACTCAATCTGGTCAGAGGAATTCCTAATCTGAAGTTCAGCTCAGATGCTTTGTGTGAAGCATGTCAGAAAGGCAAATTTGCAAAACCTGCTTTTAAATCTAAAAATGTTGTTTCCACCTCTAAGCCATTAGAACTTCTGCACATAGACTTATTTGGACCAGTAAAAACTGCGTCTGCTAGTGGCAAGAAGTATGGGTTAGTGATCGTAGATGACTATAGCAGATGGACATGGGTAAAGTTCTTAATACACAAGGAAGAGTCACATTCTGTGTTCGTTTCATTCTGTAACCAAGTTCAGAATGAAAAGGATCTTAGAATTGTCAAAGTCAGAAGTGATCATGGTGGAGAATTTGAAAATAAAAATTTTGAAACATTTTTTAATGAAAAAGGCATCTTGCAATGACTTCTCTTTTCCTAGAACTACCCAACAAAATGGAGTTGTAGAACGAAAGAATAGAACACTGCAAGAAATGGCCAGAACCATGACCAATGAGACTAACATTGCTAAGATCTTCTGGGCAAAAGCAATTAACACAACATGTTACATTCAGAATAGAATCTCTATAAGACCTATTCTGGAAAAGACTCCATATGAATTGTGGAAGAACAGAAAGCCCAACATTTCTTATTTCCATCCTTTTGGATGCACCTGATTTATTCTGAATACTAAAGATTATCTGAACAAGTTTAATTCTAAAGCACAAAAGTGTATTATGTTAGGATACTCTTAACGCTCAAGAGGGTACAAAGTATACAATACAGAAACACAGATTGTTGAAGAGTCAATCAGTGTTAGATTTGATGATAAGCTTGACCCTCAAAAGTCAAAGCAGAATGAATTGTTTGCAGCTATAGAAGTTAAATTCACAGATACTAAAGACAACTCATCAGAAGTTCTCAACAGAGATAATACAACAACTTCAGAAGGAAATGTTACAAGTGATCCAGTACCTTTTGTTGATCAACTGCAGAAAAGGTTATCTAGAAGCAGCATAGCTCACCCAGAAGATAAGATCCTGGGAAAGAAGGATGATCCAATCAGAACAAGATCAACATTCAGAAACACTGAAGAATCCCTCATGGGACTGGTCTCTCTGATTGAACCAACAACAATTGATGAAGCTCTTATGGAAAATGACTGGATTCTGGCAATGCAGGAGGAATTAAATCAGTTCACCAGAAATGACGTATGGGATTTGGTTCCAAAAGCAAAAAGATTCAACGTCATTGGAACAAAGTGGGTGTTCAGAAACAAACTGAACGAGCAAGGAGAAGTCATCAGAAACAAAGCACGACTGGTGGCACAAGGTTATATTCAGCAAGAGGGGATAGACTATACATAAACCTTTTCTCCATTCGCCAGGTTAGAATCTATCAGACTCTTGATCTCATTTGCTGTAAACAATGGCATCACTCTGTATCATATGGATGTCAAAAGTGCATTCCTAAATGGCTACATGGATGAAGAGGTATATGTGCACCAACCCCCCGGGTTTGAGAATTCCAAACACCCATAATATGTTTCCAAACTAAAGAAGTTACTATATGGTCTGAAACAAGCTCCTAGAGCTTGGTATGAAAGACTAAGTAACTTCCTGTTAGAAAAGGAATTCACCAGAGGGAAAGTGGACACAACCTTGTTCTGTAAGACATTTAGGAATGACATTTTAGTTTGTCAGATTTATGTAGATGATATCATATTTGGATCCACTAAACCTTCTCTGGGAAGAGAATTTGCTAAGTGCATGCAGGCAGAGTTTGAGATGAGCTTAATGGGGGAACTCAAATTCTTTTTGGGAATTCAGATAAACCAAACTCCAGAAGGAACCTACATTCATCAGAGAAAATATGTCAGAGAACTTCTGAAGAAATTTGACCTCTCAGAATGTATGCCCTCAAAGGCGCCAATGCATCCCATGTGCATTCTGGAAAAGGAAGAGGTAAGTAAAAAGGTAGAATAGAAAATATACAGAGGTATGCTTCGCTCTCTCCATTATCTGACGGCTTCAAGGCCTGATATTTTATTCAGTGTTTGCTTATATGCTAGATTCCAATCAGATTCTAGAGAATCTCACTTAACAGCAGTTAAGCGAATTTTCAAATATCTGAAAGGTACTACTAATCTGGGTTTGTTTTATAGAAAATCCAATGAATACATCTTAGTAGGAAACTGTGATGCTGACTTTGTTGGAGACAGAGTAGAGCGTAAAAGCACTTCTGGAGGCCTCCAGTTTCTGGGAGACAATCTGATCTCATGAACTAGTAAGAGACTGTCCATAATAGCATTGTCAACAGTAGAAGCTGAATACATAGCAGCTGCTGGATGTAGCACTCAAATGCTCTGGATGAAAAGTCAACTTAAAGACTTCAACATATTTGAGAGTAACATTCCTATCTTCTGTGATAACACTTCTGCCATATGTCTCAGTAGAAATCTCATTTTTCATTCTAGGGCTAAGCATATAGAAATAAAACATCACTTTATTAGGGACTATATTCAGAAAGGAATTCTTACTTTAAAATTTATTGACACAGACCATCAATGGGTTGATGTATTTACAAAACCCCTTTCTGAAGATAGATTCAATTTCATTCTGAAACATCTCAGCATGAAGTTATGCCCAGAATAAAATGTTTTATTTGCATATCTTAACCCTCAGAACTTTATTGTTTTTCTATGAACATCTGATTAACTTGTCTTCAGAAGTTAGAAGTACATTTGCCTCAGAATCTATCTATGAAGATCTGAATGTTTCATTTCAAGGATAAAGGCGTGCAATTCACATCATCAAACATCTGTCATCCTCTCACAGGCTACCTTATGAGGCTGAACACGCGTTCAAATTCTGAAGGGTCCAAGGCTCTGATTGGATGCATTGAGACACTTGTCAGTGGGAACTATTCAATATCTCTCTAAATCCCCTAATTTCATGTTTCATTAATGCATATAATCATTACTAATTCTCTTTCTTACTGCTTACGTTTTCTAAAAACCTATATAAACTCAATTTACTATTTCATTCATTCACGCTTTACCCTCTTCTATATTCTTTCTTGTTCTAGTTTCTTTTTCAAAAACCCTTTTCCATTAATTTTCTTCAAAGAAACCATGTGAACAATGGCATCATCATCAAGTCTCAAGAATCTCAATGCTCCTGAATCTTCATTAACGGAACAATATGAAGAACCCATTAGAACACTACTCACTCTTGTTGACAACCTAGAAGTTCTCTCTGAATTGATCATAGATTTTGAAAGCTTACAAGAAAATGGGTTTAACTTATATGAAGACGTAACTGCACATGGATGGAACATATATTTTGATCGTCTATTGGGTCCAACTTTTCCCATTCTTGTTAAAGAGTTTTGGATTCATGCTACCTCATCCAACCACCAGGTCACATCATATGTTATGGGGAAGAAGATAGTGATAACAAAATATTTAATTGGGAAATTCATTGGATACAATGGCGATGGAGTCAGATGCATTGATATGGCTGATAAGTGTTCTGACCTAAAATCTATTGCTAGGGAAATCTTCACTTCTGGACAGCCATCCAACAAGATCAGAGACTTGAAGGATCATCACAGTATCTGGGCTAGAATAATTTTGGGATGTATCAATCACAGGAAGCCTACAAGCTCTCCTGATTACATCAATATTGATCAGCAGTTCCTGATTTACTTTATTACAAAGAAGACCAAGATAACCCTTCCACACTTGCTCTTCAACCATCTCAGAACAAGTGAGAAAGAGACAAGAGAAGAAGAAAGAACTAAGAGGGATTGGATTCCTCTAGGAAGACTGATTTCAGATATTCTAATAGAAAACGGGCTGATAGAACATCTGACAGAGGTTCAAGAAATCAGTACTCTGGAAGCAACCGCTGGGAAACCTTTGAATGCCTATAATCTGAAGAAAATGAAGATTATTGAGAACATCAAGAAGGAACCGACAATTGCTTCTCATGAGGCTATCACTTCTAGGAGAATCCCTCTGAAGGATTTTCCACTATTTTCTGAGATAGATGCCTCTCCAAAAATCATAGTCAAATACCTTGAAGCTTGCAAGGCTGATGGGACTATTCTAGAAATCAACATCCAAGATATGCACAAGCCAGCTCCAGAGGTTGTGCTAAAGAAATCCAAAAAGAGGAAGGCAGCAGGAGAAGTATCCTCTCAGAAGACACTTAAAGCTGCGAAAAAGAAAGGTAACCCATCTTTTGTTTCTGTTGTAGAATCAATAGTTATTCCAACATCTGAAACCATTCCTCCTCAACCAACAAAAAATCCTTCACCCCAAACATTTGAGGATTTTGACATAGAGTTTGACCCATCTGTAACTCTTGGAAACTTTTTGAATGAACCTCACTCCCCCAATCCAAATCCAAATCGGGAACATCATCAACCAGAACTTGCTAAAGTTCTATCTGATATTAACCTGTTTGATCAAGTCTTTTCCTCACCACACTCTCCTCAACCAGAAAATCCATAACCACACTCTCCTCAACCAGAAAATCCACAACCACACTCTCCTCAACTAGAACATCTAAACCTCAACTCACCTTAACCAGAGAATGGAAACTCACTCACTCCTCCCTCTGAAAACCCATCTTCTGATATTCCTGAACCATAAATTCAACACGCTACCGCAAACCAATCTGAAGACTCCCCTTCAGATTCTAATACCTCTATCCCAATCCCTGGAATAACAAAACCTCTTACGGTTCTCTTACCTCTCACCATTCATGATATTCTAGAAATCCCTTCACCATATGAATCTACACCACCAAACACCCATAACTCACCAATCCTGATTTCTGACTCTTCCACTCCATCACCTATCAACCATCCAGCTAACAACCTCAGACTTGTCATTGATCCACAAGTGCTGGACCAACTAGCTTCCACCTCAAACAAAATTGCCACTCACAAACCTAAACCAACCTCAACCAAATCAGATGTTGGTAAGAATCTGTTGATTTTTGAAACAGAAATACAGGAATGGATTAATTCTTTGAAGCAAGCAAGTCAAGATATTTCTAATCCTGCTACTTCTGATTCTTTGTGGGAAAGATTCAGAAAATGGCTCAACTCTGAAACTCAGAAGCTGAAAGAATTGGGCTATGAAAGGGATCAGTAGAACTTTAGTGATCAGTTGAAAGCCTTCCAAGATCAAGTTCTGATCCAATGGTACAAGAAAGAAATTCTTCCGCTGGATAATGCTCCCTGGAAAGAGCATCATCCTTTAGAAGTCACTGAACCAGATTCTAATAGTCACTCTCTGACTACTGCTCCAGAAATCATGATTGCAACAGAAGAAGTTGTTCAATCAGAAGAGGTTGCAGAATGTTCTGAACAACATGAAACCCCTGAAGATACACCAGCTTCGTCACTAGTCATGCAAACTCTGGAAGAGTTGAAGAAGGATAATGCCTTAACCCATGCCAGACTAGATAAGCAAGAGGATACAAACAAAGAGATCAAGGGTATTTTGGATAAATAAGAACACACGACAAAAGAAATCAAAGACATTCTGGGAAAGCAGGAAAAATCAAGCACTCAGATTAAGAGCTTGTTGGAAGCATTGTTCACACGTCTTCCCCCTCCTTATTAGATTTTCTTTAAACTGTTTATCTGTAATTCTTTATCTTAACCTCCTTGTTTCTGAAAATTGTCATTGCATTCTATTTTCAATATAATTCATCTTTTTGACTCTGATTATATTGCTTTTTGATATCTGACAAAAAGGGTGAGAAAGTAAGATATTTTCAATAATAGTATACCGGGACAAATCCTCAAACATTCTGAATATCCTAACCTCTATATTTTCTGAAAAGCTTGAACAGGAACACATTCGGATAAGGACAGAAGGAGATGCATCAAAAGCTCTAACGAGAAGGAACTTCAGGGAAGTAATCAACTCAGGGGGAGTTTCTCTTAAGCTTTTTGTTCTATATTTTTCATTGAAAATCCTAGTTTTTATCATCATCAAAAAGGGGGAGATTGTTAGAACATAGTTTGATTCTACAACCCTTAATTAGAGTTTTGATGATAACAAACACAAAGAACAAATATGCACTCTAAATTTGTGTTATTTTGTATGCATAAGTTCTGACCAAAGCAGCATCAGAAGTTAAGCTATAGAAGCTTTCAAGCTGAGGTAATTAGAATCTGCGCTGAAGAATGATGATCAGAACCTGCGCTGAAGGGAATAATACTATGATTCTGAATAGAAGTTTCATATAACATTAGATCCTCACACTTCTGAGTCATAAATGTTCTGAAGCAATTGCAGCATGCAAGATTCTAAGATTCTGAAGCGTTACTATTCAATCAAGACAACATCACATGCAACGGCTTCATTCAGACAAGAATCTTCTCAATATGGAAATAGCTTTAAATGTCCATTATCACGCTTTATGTTGGACAGGATTTTCATGGCTATATAAACAATCTTAGAGGACAAATCGTTTACAATTTTGAACACGACTGAAATATATCTCTAAAAATGCTACAAGCTTACATATTCTTTTCTACGCTCAAAATTGTGTAAAATATCACAGTTGTGATATTGTTTTTGTAAGGAAAAACAACCATACACAGAATACTCTTTTATATTGATTAACCTAGTTTTCCTTGAGATTAATCAGGTTATGGTTATACTCAAGAGGACTTTGGCAGTTGTCAAAGTAGTGATTGTAATCAGTTTTTGATTAGTGAATTAAGTCCTCGTTGGAGAGAGGCGAAATCACCTTGACGGTTGGACTGGAGTAGTTTGAGATCAAATGAAACAGAATAAAAATATTGTGTATACTACGCTTTTGATTTTAAGTTTTCAATTCAACCCCCCCCCCCCCCCCCCCCCCCCCCCTTCTTGTGTTTTTCACTTCTTCAATGTTCCCTATACTATTCTTCATCCTGACATGCCTACTACTCTCGAGGAGTTGCAAAGATCATGGATTCAACTCAAAGGGGAGCGAGACACCTTTGAAACCAAATTCTACGCAAGCGAGAAGAAGGTTTTGGAGCTCACGAGATATCTTCATGAAGAGCGAAGTTTGAACGCCTACATTGCACCAAAGAGGATGCGCTCATGGGAAGCTTGAGTCGTTTTTGTTTTAGGAGTTTATTTTGTATTATTATGTTTACTTCTTCCATTGTAAGACCGAAAGGCACTTTTTGTAACCATTTGAACTTATTAATACAATTAATGTTTGTTCCTTTTTTGTTCAAACAAATTTAAATCTTAAAGGTCCTTGAAAACATTTGCATTCGCATTACATGCATCATAACATAAGTAGGTTTTATGACACAAGTTTCCTCATCTTTCTACTGTTTATTTCAGTAAGATGGATCTCAAGCCGACTGTGAAGGACTTGCAGACACAAAATTCTCAATTTCAAGAAACCTTACTCAACTTGGCCAAAGGGCAGCAAGAACTGATGTCATGTCTGGTTGCAAAGAAGAAGGCTTTGATCAACATGGGAAAGAGATTCAAGGGCCCGATTCGACAAGTTCAAGTGGTAGAAGACTCCTCCGAAGAAGATGAGAATCAGGATGAAGATGCAAGGAGCACCCGTGCTAGGGGTGGTAACAATCCAGTCTCTGAGGATGAGGACTTTTTTGACGAAAAATATCCATCGACTGAAGACAAGTATAAGCAACTGGAGGACATATTGAAGGCTATGGAAGTTCAAGTTGTGCCTGGCCTAGATTTTGGTTATTTGGGTTTGGTTCTTGGGGTGGCAATCCCCCACAAATTCAAGATTCCAGTTTTTTCCAAGTACGATAGTGTTTCGTTCCCGAAGCTTCACTTAAGATCTTACATCCATAAAGTTCAACCACATACAACTGATAAGAAGTTGTGGGTGCACTTCTTTCAAGAGAGACTTTCTGGGACTCAATTGGAGTGGTTTTACCTGTTAGAGGGTTCCAACATCCATACCTGGGAAGACTTAGCCACTGCCTTCTATCATCAATATCGGTACAATGCCGATCTGGCGCCACGTAGAGTGCAGTTACAAGGAATGACCATGGGTTCCAATGAAGGATTCAAAGAGTACGTGCAGAAATGGAGAGACCTGGCAGGTAAGGTGCAGCCACCATTGACTGATAGGGAGTTGGTGGATATGTTAATGGGAATATTGACTAGACCATTTTTCAACTTGTTAATTGGGAGCTCATCATCTAGTTTCACTGAGTTAATCTTGACTGGTGAAAGGGTCGAGAGCGGTATCAAAAGTGGAAAGATTCCTATGGCCTCTGCCTCTACATCAAATACCGTGAAGAAACCTTTTACCGATAAAAAATAAACCAATGTCGTGTATGGGTCAAGGGGCCATATCAAGAAGGACCATTGTCAATCTTTAAATGCAGTTCTAATCTCCAATCCAACCTTTACTCAATGACCACAACAACAAGCTGGCTACCAAAGACCTGATATTCCAAGAAGACAATTTACAAGGATCAACATGTTACTATCTTAAGCCCTAAAACACCTATTGAAGGCTAATTTGGTAACATTGTGTGATCCCCCTTCAAATCCCAATGTTTCATCTTCAAAGTACAACATGAACACAAAACGTGTTTACCACTCCAATAGTCTCGGACATGACACTGATCATTGTTGGGCATTAAAATGTAGTATCCAAGACCTCATTGAGAACAAGACCATTGAATTTGATCCTCCTCTGATGCTGAATGTAATAACCACACCTATGCCAAATCATGGCAAAGGTGTCAACACTATTGAAGACACTACTTTCGTTTCCTCTGTTGATGACTTGACCACTCTATTGATGTTTATTAAAAATAATTTGTTGAAGGTTGGGGTTTCCCTGGTTTCCTTGAAGATTGTTTTTATTGTGCTGTGCAAATCAATGGTTGTGAACGGCTAAAAAGAGGTGTCCAAAACCTAATGGACAACCATAAGATCCTATTTAAAAGAACTACATCCGTAAAAAGTTTGACCGAAGTTGTACCTCAAGAAGTTGAAGATATATCCATCTCCACCATCTCAAACAAGCCTATTAGGATCACTTCAAAGGAACCTATTAGGATTTCCAATGAACCGTAGATAGCTCCATTGATAATGACTACTCCTGGGCCAATCCCTTATTTTTTCGATAAAGCGGTACCCTAGTGTGATGCGGTGGCAGAACCGACTGTTAATACTGGTTTGTGTTTTTTGTTTGCAAATGTCGCGGTAAGCAAGAGTCGCCACCGACTTTTCTTTTATCAAATAAAGGAAATGGTGAAAAGAACAGAAAAAAACCTTGTTTCGAGATTTCTGAGTAAGGGGGTAGATTATGGAAAGGGAAGGTGATAGCACCCTTTCTATCCATGGTTTTCCATGGGCTCTTAGGTACTTGCTCATTTTTTCTAAAATTACTTGTGTTTGTGTGTTTGAAAAGCTTTAAAAAATGCCTTAGTGTGGTGATTCACTTTATGGTAACTCTTGTATCAGTCCTCAAGAGTGTGATAAAGTGTTTTGAAAACTTTTGTTTGAAAAGTGTTTGAAAGTGTGTAACAAAAGATTGTTTGAGCAAGTACCTAACAACTATCTACCTACTCGGGAAAATTTTTTTGTTCTTTTCCTCCTATCCTTTAGATCGTGTTATCCTACTATTAGTGAGTAGGTAACCCTAGTCGTTGGATGTTGAGGGACTATCGAAAGGGACGTAATGGTCATTAAAGGTAACCTGTAAGGATACCTTAGCATTTCGAAGGGACTATCATCATAAGATCATTTCTCATAGGAAACTTGAGGGACATTTAGGGATTATGATCTTTAAGATGACTTTTAACTGAGGGTCTTTGCTAAGAGTAACCCTACGTTCGAGGGACATGACCATTGTTTCCGAAGACAACCAAGTGAGGTATACCCTAAGGGTGCATGTGTGCAAAAGTGTGCTTTTTTCAGATATATTTATCTTGAATTTAGTGATCTATTAATTAGTTACTCATGCATGCCTAGATTGCTAGCAGTTACATACAAGCATATAGAATATAAAAGCGAGAAATAAAGGTCCTACGCTATTACAAGGCTTTGGTGTAGATACATAAGGAATTGACTGAAAATAAAATGCGGAAACAAAACCCTAATTAAGCTATTTCAAACTGGCCGCAGTTACATCAATAATAAAAATTAATCGTACGGCAAAAATAATTACGCGTGAGAAAAAAAATTGAAATAAGTTTGAAACCCTAAAAAATCCTAATTTTATCATTGAAAATATCTTTGGGATTTTTGTGAAAAAAAATTTAGAGTTTGACCTAATTTTATAATAATTTTAATTAATAAAACAAATTAAAGTTTATGAAATTAATTAATTTACAAAAATTAATTTATTGAAAAAAAGCTAAATCCTATTTTTTGTGATGTTGATTTTATAATTTTATGGAAAAATTGATTTAAACAAGATAAATAAACTAATAAAACAAAATTAAAAGGGAAATAGAATAAGCCTGAGGGGTGTAAACCCAAGTTGGCAGGTGCATGCTGAATTTATGTTCAGAGTCCAATCCAGTTGGCCCATAGCAACGTGGGATCCAGTGTAACTGTGCTAGGAGTGTCCATCATGGGGAGCTTCATTGGAGGCAGTGGATCCAGGCGCTGATTGATCCAATGATGATGATATTACACCTATGGTGTGCGCGCTTGGAAGGATAACATAGGATTTGCAAATGATTGTTAGGAAAAATAACATGTAGGAGGCAGTGATCAAACCCCTGAATTCCTACACACGCGCGCTTTGAAAACCTTTCCCTTTACCATTGAGCCAATCGTTCAATCGTTAATATAAACAAACAACATATATTATATGTGATGAAAAGTCAGTGCAATAAATAAAGCACGCAAAATTTAAATGGGCCACTCAGGTTTGGACACGCCATCGTCTTCCTCGTTAGGACTTTCGTTTTAGCCTAAAGGTTTTACCTACAGACAGCGCTATAGCCACAAACCTGCAATTCTCAAAAATCAACACCAGACAATATAAATTCAAACCAAGTATACAGATCAATTGGGTTTGGTTCCGTGAGTACAATGGTACTCATCTTTTGCCCTACTTTTTCCTGAAACGAAATACCCTAAATAGAGCCTTGGAACCCTAACCATGGTATTTAATCAAATATGCATCAAAACATATAATTAATTATGAAGATATGTTCTAAACAATTATACAAACATGAATATGTATTTAGAATTCGTTTATCATGCGTGTATAGTCTAAACCGATTTCAAGAAAAAGAGCAAATCGTGATACCTGTGTAGACTATTTCTGGATGTGTTGATGCGTGAGAATGGTCCAGATAGCTTCCAAATGCGCATAGGAATGGATTGCGGTCTTTGAAACGCCTTGAATCTCCCTCCAGAGAAAAACTCGATCAACACTTTTTGTCAAAATTCTGAGCAGTCTGGTGGGTGTTCTACACGGCCAAAAATCTTCTTCTATGATCACGGTTTGTTATGCATATATAGTAGAATGAATTAGGTTAACAAAATTGAACTGGATCTTGAATATTGAGTGAGAAAAGATTTGATTTGTCTTGTATCTTTTGTTTCTAAAATGGCCAAATCTTTGTGTCTTTTCCCACGCGTTTTCTTTGATTTGCCAGCCTGTTTCATTCTTCCTTAAATGAGAAAATCTTCTTTCGATTATGGGCTTTCTGGATTGCTTTGAAACAAATCCCTTTCCCTCCTTCGAATCTGCCTTCCGTGCCAGCCTTGAACTTCAATTTGAACCAATCGGGACTTTCCTTATTAGAGCCTTGTTTCCCTTGATGGTTCTGAGTAGAACTATGTAAGCTTCAATACTAAGACTCCTTCGATTGGACCACCCTTTACTTCGATTTCCTGTCCTTTTGAAGAGAGTTTCCTGGCCAAATCAGCTCTTGTGGAGTTGTGAACAAACAAAGCGAGAAACTGGCCTGGACATATTTTCCGATTGCCCTCTTGATGGCCTCTTTCAAATATCCTGGAAGGAGTTCTTCGAATGGCCTTTTTCCAAATACTAATCGAAGGGTTTTAACACAATGCTAAATCAAAGGATCCCTTGCTATGCCAATCGAAAGGCGTTAACACTATGCCCAACGAAAGGCTTGTTATGAGGCCAATCGAAAGGCCTTTTGCAATTGTCAATCGAAGGACGCTATATATATGGCAATCGAAGGACGCTATATATATGGAAATCGAAGGATGCTATGTATATGGCAATCGAAAGATGCTATGTAGATGTCAGTCGAAGAGCATTTTGGAGATGCCAATCGAAAGGCACTTTGTAGGTGCCAATCGAAGGAAACTTAGAAACATCATTTGAAAAATTTTCCTTGTCTTTAGGCAAAGTTTTGTAACCACCTATGCAAGAGGAAAATATTGGAAAAATATGAGAGGGCAAATTTTGGGGTACAACAGTTGCCCCTGTTCAATCTTCTTAAACCTGAGGATGTAGATTGGCTGGTCTGCCTTTTGTGATCGGAAGGTGGAAGATGATTGAACACTAAAGTGCCCAGAAATTTGAACTCGTCTGAGATGATACTTGACTGTGTATATAGTATTGGGAATGGGCTTATAGATGCCATTTGGAGAAGATGGCGGAAGATCGTCGAAGATGGGCTTAAAGATGCCATCAGGATTTTATGGAGAGTCGTCGGAGATGGGCTTAAAGATGCCATCCAGAACAATGATGATTTCATGAGATATCCCTTTGTGGGAATTCCTGCTCTTGATATTAGAGAGGATTCCGCTGAGGAATGTTGGTCTCTGTTTTGGAACATGGGATTTTAGGAGCTTCATTTGTCAGTTACTCAACTGGGGAGTCATCACTTGATTGAAGATACGAAAGTGAACTGCTATCTGGTCATAATCCAGGCTTTACAGTGGCTTGCTGAGGATAATAAGGCTAACTATTATCTGGTCGTGCTCCAGGCTTCATAGCGGCTTACTGGGGAGACGAGATTAAACTATTATCTGGTCAGGATTGAGGCTTCACAGTGTCTTGAATTGTTGATTAACTATTATTCGGTCAGTTTCCGGGCTTCATAGCTTCTTTAACTGGAATAGAAATCTTAGTATCGATTTGATTGGACCAGAGAAAGGTCTTGGATTGTTTTCAATTGGGATAGAAATCTTAGTATTGATTTTACTAAAACAGAGAAAGGTCTCGGATTAACTTTAACTGGCATAGTAATCAGGAGAATCTTAGTAGCGTTACAACCGACCTAGACGAAAGTCTTGGAATATATTCCACTGGCATAGTAATCAGAGAGATCTTAGTGTCGATCTGGATGATCTAGAGAAAATCTTAGGTTAACTTTGACTGGCATAGTAATCAGGAGAATCTTAGCATCGATTCAACTGACCCAGATGAAAGTCATGGAATATCTTCCACTGGAATGGTAATCAGAGAGATCTTAGTGTTGACCTGTCTGACCCAGGGAAAATCTTGGGTCAACTTTGACTGGCATAGTAATCAGGAGAATCTTAGCATCGACTCAACTGACCCAGACGAAAGTCTTGGAACATCTTCAACTGGAATAGTAATCAGAGAGATCTTAGTGTCGATCTGGATGATCTAGAGAAAATCTTAGCTTAACTTTGACTGGCATAGTAATCAGGAGAATCTTAACATCGATTCAACTGACCCAGACGAAAGTCTTAGAATATCTTCCACTAGAATGGTAATTAGAGAGATCTTAGTGTCAAATTGTATGACCCTGGTAAAATCTTGGGTTAACTTTGACTGGCATAATGTTGTACCCCAATTTTTGCCCCTAAGATCCCTTCATCATACCATGTAATTCATTCACAACAAGATCACACTAGGATTCTTGGTTCCCCTCCCTATATTTAGCTGTGCCCTTTTGAGGAATGACCAAGCACCTTGACTTATGTTCTTTTGTGATCATGAATATTGTTTTTGTCTTGATTTCTTCTTTTATCTAAATAAAATGCAATGTTGGTTTTTCTTGCTTGCTATCCATGTAGGTAAAGGCAATGGGATTTAACAAGTTACCCCATAGGTTCGTGAGTTTATTTCCATGCCCTAGTCAATAAAGGTTGAGAAGTTCAAACCTCACCATTGGATTAGTTTTCGAAGAATTGGCATGGCAAGGTTGTTTTGGTTCATCACATTTCAAGCTTATCAAATTTGGTTGAAAAGCACAAGGGATTGATTGGAGAAGTTGTCATGGTTGGACAAGATTTTATTCTATTTGGTCACAAGTGCATATTTCTCTCAATGTTCAAGATATGGAAGTGGTTTTTGTGGCTATGAGTTCCCATTATCATCCTCAACAACTTCTATTTACAAATCATGTGTGTTGGTACAAGAAGTTTGTTCAAAATTGTCAAAGTTCCTCAAAGCATTCTCTTGATCTAAGGAGCTAGGGTTTTGAACTTCAAAGGAATATATATTTCTCATCTCTTGGTATTTTTTAGTGATTCCAAAGACATATTTCTATTCAAATGGTTATCAACAAATCACTTCAAAAGTTTCAATGAGTTGTCATGAGGAAGAGACTTAATGAGGAAGAAAGATTACAAGTCCTCCAGATGAATCCCCAATTTTCCATGTGTGATTTCAAATTATCATAACTTGGTCAATTTTTATCCCCTTGAGCCCATTATTTTTCCATAATGATCTTGAAGGTGTGAACTTTATCCTTCTTTCATGTGCAAAGTGAGAAAATGGATGGAAGTTGCCTTAAGGATGCAAATGATTATAGGTCATTTCATGATTTTTTGCCAACTTTAACAATTCATAACTCTCTCAATTTTTGGATATTTTGAATGGTTCAAGTTTCAAAATGTCATTCAAGATATCTACTTCATGCCATCTTTTTTGGTCAAGAGCAAATTCCAAGTGGAATGCCATGTTTGGATGCAAGACATTATAGGTCATTTTTGAAGAAGAACTTGAAATATTTCTAAGTATGGAAAGTCAACTCTTTTTCTCCAACTTTGACTCAACACAACTTTCAGCTCAAGCATCCACTTGATTCCATTATTTTTCCATTGCAAAGCTTTTAACCTCATCTTTCTAAAGAATAAAAAATCATACCCTAAGACCCCTTGAGCTGTGAATGCCATGATTTTGAAATTGGTAACTTGGAACTAAAGTTTCCTCACAAGTCATATTTTGAAATCTTTGCTTTGGCTTCTAATCACAAGTTTTCCACACGTTTTTGCCTCTAAAACATGTTTAGTGAACTTCCAGAATGGATTAGCACATTAAAACGTGCGTTTTGGATGAGTTTTGATCAAGTTGGAAGTCACACTTTTCTTGTTTGCAACATCACACGATTTCCCTCCAAACTTCATCATTTCACACGCTTGAACATTCCATTTTATTCCCTATAAATAGAGGGTCATTCCCCATTCACTCTCTCAAGTTTAGATAGCCAGAATCACCCTGCTAAACTTGTTCCATAACTCAGACATCAGTAACTTCAAAATCCATTCTCAAGCCTTTTTCAATTCAATTTTTCCATCAATTCACCTTCATTGATCTTCCCTGAAGCTAACCACATAATTAAATTCAAGAATCGTGCCATATACTGCTCCATAAAAGTCCAGTTTCAGAGCTCGGCAACTCAATTTCAATAGGTAGGTTCCTTCATCAATTCTTCAAAACTCTGATATCATTGTGTTTCTCTCATTACCCTGGTTCTAGTCGCAACACTTACCTTTTACTGGAAACACGTTTTGACCATGAAATTCCAAATCCCTTTTCAAAACTTTCCTTCCAAATTGCTTGAGCTACAGTTTATATAAATTTGGCGCGAGGGTGTGATTGTCTTCGTCTTAAAGAGACGAAACGAACGACATAGGTCTGAGCTTCTGATTTTACAGTTTAAGAGACCTGCAAATCACGTTGGCTGGAGGTTGAAGGTGACCTACGTGTCATCTTCCAATCAATGACGGCACGTCACTTATTATTTTTGAAAATATGATTTATATTTAATTTTGTACTTTATTCATTAATGACCATGATATGCACAGCGCGCCAGATCCCTTGGATTTGATTACTAACGCGTTTTGACTCTCATCCAATGGTCCACATATTTTTACTTTTATTTTCTTTTCTAAATTTTTATATTTTAATTGTTTCAAATTTCAAAAAATCATACAAAATTCATTTTAAGTCCAAAAAATCTGAAAAAATTATGAAAAAATATTTTTTTATTCTCTTTATGATTTTTATTTTTTCACAATTTAATTTTGTGCTTTGGTATTTTTTATAGATTTACACTTTATTTGAATTATTTTAAATGTTTGAAAATACATTTATACATTTTTAAATTCTGTAAAAATTATGGAGTGATCCAATGATATTGTGACAAATATTGGTGATCTTATTTTATTTTTGTTTCTGACTTTAATATTTTTTATCATTTTTGGTTTATTTTACCAATTTCTTTTAATTTTAAAAATAGTTTTTGACTTTAAAAAATTACCAAAAAAATTGTAAAATTATTTAAGCCTTTTTCTGATTTTTCTACGGTCTTACTTTTTATTTCTTGATTAATTTGAACATAGTTGATATTTTTCTCTTTATTTTCTATTTTTTAACATTATTTTTAAACCCTTTTGTATATATTAAAATGTAATATTATTTTGTGACTATTTTCTGGCTGATCTTGGATTAAATTTTGGATCATGAACTTTATTATTATCATTGGATCCATGGTGTTGAGTTTAACTCCATAAAAATAGATGAAATATTTTAATAATAGTTTGATTAAATTTAATTCAAAAGTGGTTTGTATATTCTCTCTCATCCCTCTTCATCCCATCCCCTTCTTATTGCACTAAATGTTGTTGGAGCATGATCTCTATATCATGTCTCAGAACAAATGGTGCATAGATTGCTATTGGCCGGCCTCAAAATAGGTACGACTTCTATATAAGTCTACTTACGATTGCATAACATAGCGCTAAATTTTGTCCTGATTCAAATAAATAATCATTCGTGGCCCAAACTTATGTTTGCAAACCCAAGTATGTTAATTTGATCTCTTTGATCCAATAAACTTGAGATTCATTGTGTGGAGGCTTTGGTTCTACCAATCCTCTAATGGATCTACAACACCTTTGGTCAATGCGGATCACTTAAACATCGTTGATCATTAAATGGCACTTGTGAGTATTCTAAATGGATGATATATTTAACAAAAAGCAAATGCAACTTATTGTGTGGAGGCTTTGGTTCTACCAATCCTCTAATGAGTTCCAAATGCAAGCTTCAAGATGGTCATCCGACTAACCACTAATTATTTACTTGTTTTACATTATACTTTTATTTTTTTATGCTTTATGTACCATTTACTTTTAGCATTTACATTTCATGTCATTTTCATCTTTGCTCATTTGAGTATTTACTTTCTTGTCATTTTTACTTTGCTCACTTAAGCTTTTATTTTATTTTTTTAAGATACTTAATAATCAACATAAACCATAAAAATCTTTAATGGTACTTGGACTATTTGGTTACTATCCTTGGCATTATGGAGCATGGGACTTTTTTCTTGGACTTAGGATTAGAAACCTTGGCCTATCTTGGAGACCTTGTGATCTTATCTGATTATTTTGTCTGGAGTTCTTGAGGTTTACCTCAAGACATTGGGTTGGTTGTTTGTTTTTGTGTGTAGGTTTTTGTGATTACACCCTTTGTTTGTAATATGGAATTCACCCGTTTACAGCTGTCACTCTGCCCAATTTTTGTGAAGACCTAATACACTTGAAGTTTGGTTCTCTCAAGAGGTCTAGTATTATTTTTTTGCTTGACTGGTTTCAATCCAAGGAATGGGAATTCTATCTTTGCTCATAATCTCAATTATTGGCTTCTTGTTGGTTAGATGGTTCTTATCCCTAGCTTTTACCTCATGCTTTAGGATAGTCCCTTCTTCTCCTCCCATCTTCTTTAATTTCAAAAAATCTTCTTCCTCCTTTTGAAAACTCTTCTTGTTTTTAAACTTGAACCACTTTCATAATAAACTTGGACTTATGTCCATGCATTTTCAAAACATTTTCATAAATAAACTCCAATCAACTTAATAATACCTTGAAATTTTTTGTGAAAAGACTAAAAGTCAATCAATCTCATTTCAAACCATTTTGCCACTTTGGCTTTTATCTTTAAACTTTTCTCAAAAGATTGAACTCTTTTCAATCCTTGTAGTGATGCAAACAACTATACTTCTACAATATATAATGAAGAGAGATATTTTCCACTTGGGCGTTGAGTGAGGCATTGTTGATTTTAAGATCCAGGCCATATCCTCCACTTTGAGATGATGCAAATTCTCCTTTCTCATAATTGTGGGTAGTAGGTATGTTTTCCACACAGACAGTGACGATGATGTTTTATCTCATAAAAGTAACCAACATGTTTGTGTTTTAAATTTTTAAAAAGAGGAACTATGTGTACCCTGATCCCCTATTGCACGAAAAGGTGGTACGTAGGCACTAAATGTTCGCAACCGCGGCGGGTGAAAAAATTATAAAATAAATATATTTCTTTTCTCACTTCCACCATCCACTTTTATACAACATTTTTCATAGCCAAAATATACAGATTTCACAAAGAGGTTCCAACGGAGTACCGTAGATGTTTAGGGTGCTAATACCTTCCCTTTTCATAACCAACCCCCTTACCTTGAATCTCTCCCCTTCTTTTTTGGGTTATTCTCTCTTTTCCCGTTCCTTTAGAAACAATAAAGCGCGGTGGCAATTTTTATTTTGATTTGTATAAAGTCTAGTCAACCCAATGGCTTAGTCTTAAACATTTCTACCGCTACAGAAAAATGGCGACTTCAATGGGAAAGATTGACCTCTTGTTGGTCCATCCCTAAGTGGGTTAAGCCTATCTTTGTTTATATCTGTATATGTGTTATTAATGTTTTTTGTGTTATATGTTGTATATATGTTTGTCTGGATTTTCCTGGTTTTTAGGGTGCTTGGTGATTACTCATAAGTCATATACCCGGACTTGGGCAAACTTTAAGATAGGACAGACGATATAGTCATGTTAACTTTGAGGGAGTAATCCCAAAAAAGGACGCATGAGATCCCCCACTCAGTGGAGGCCCCTTTGACTGTAGTGTCGTTTACCGAGTAATCGGGAAGACGCACTGCTTTCGACCTGGGAGCCTGCTAAAATTGAGGACCGTAGAATACCAAACCCATCTTGGCCTTTTAGGTGTAGTGCGGAAGCTATGACAGAGTAATCCAGAAATAGTTGTCACACGATACTATGCTCGGATGAGTCTTTCTTGAAAATATTACTAATTATCGAGTTAATCGAGAAGTTGGTAATATCCGAAGGAAGGATGTAGACTCTAGGAACCTCTAGAACCTTGTTCGGCAGGTGATAACTTTTAGAACGATACCTTATGGGTAGTACCTTCGACCTCATGCTCGTAACGTTGAACCTATGAACCCTATATGTGTGATCTTGTGTGTGATTGTTGCATCATGCATCCATGCACTCATAAGCATCTTTTGAAGAAACCATATTTCAAGGGATTTAAAGGTTCACCATTTGTGAATATCTCAGGTACTTTCTAACCATGGATTCTGGAAAGAGAAAGACCGAGAAATATAGTTTCAAGGATCCCAAGATAGATGAGTTGATCAGTCTAATTCCCGAGATCAATTATTCAATAGACTTACGGAAGAAGTATGGATCCATTATTCCTATCATGAAGGTGAAGATGAAGGAGGGTATTCTCTCAACCTTGGTCCAGTTCTATGATCCGATGTATCATTGATTTACTTTTCCCGACTATTAGTTGATGCCCACACTGGAGAAGTATTCTTATCTATTGGATTTACCTATTACCGATTGTGTTCCTTTTACTGGTTTGGAGGGTGAGCCAAAACCACATGAGATTGCTGCTTTGATTCATCTGGGGAAATCTGAGGTGGAAGCCCATATGACTACTAAAGGAGGAATTAGAGGATTATCACCTTAGTTCTTATTGGAGAAAGCTTGTTACTTTTCCAGAATAAAGAGTACAGTTGCTTTTGAGTCCATCTTTGCTCTACTTGCTTACGGGTTGTTTTTATTTCCTAATGTGAACAAGTTTGTTGACATTAATGCTATCAGGATCTTCATGATTGGAAACCCAGTTCCTACATTGTTGTGCGATGCTTATTACTCTATTCATCTTCATAATTCCTATCATGGGGGGATGATTATCTGTTTCACACCTCTGTTGTACCGTTGGTTTATCTCTCATATGCCTCAGTCTGATGCTTTTTGGGATGTCAAGAAGGAACCATGTTGGGCTCCTAAGATCATGGCACTTACTCACTCGGATATTGATTGGTATCATCGAGCTTACCAGGATATAGAGATTATTGACAGTTGTGGTAGTTTTCCCAATGTACCTCTTCTTGGTACAAAGGGAGGAATTAACTATAACCCTGTTCTTGCACGGCGACAACTTGGTTATCCGATGAGGGATAAACCGAATAGTATTCATTTAAGTAGTTTCTTTATAAAGGAAGGAGACGACCATAGGGAAGCTAGGGAGCAAATTGTGAAGGCCTGGCGTCACACTCATAAGAAGAGTAGGAAGGATTTTGGACCTAGGGGTGCTATTTCTTAGGAGCCATATCTTCAGTGGGTCCGATCGAGAGCTATTCAGTTAAAGATGTCGTATACCCGGGAGACACCCATGCCTGATCTATTTATGAAGTCCACTCCTCCCTTATTAAATGATCTAGAAGAGCTACAACTTGCTTTGGTTAGGATGCAACAGGAAAAGGATGCTTGGAAGAACAAGTTCCAAACTTTAGAGAGTTCCTATAAAGCCGACTTGAAGGAGAAAGACGACTTGATTGAGATCCTTGAGAGTCAAGCGGCAGAGTCTATGGAGAGGCAAGAGGATTTATTTTCTCCTAAGCCTCAATTAGGTGTTGATTACTCACTTCCTGATTCAGATGATTGGAAGGAGGTTGCCATCAGACATGCGGATGAAAACTAGAGGTTGAAGGCTCAGATTTCCAGGCTCACGGGGAAGCGCCAGCGTATAGAGTGATCTCCATCAGTTCTATTTCTCAGGGTTTCAAATTTTATTTTCATCTTGTAATTGAGATCATTGAAACTTGTAATCTATTTTGAAGATATTATAATAAAATTTTCAGTATTTCAAACGTGTTATTACTCTGATATTTGCAATGTGTCTATAAATCTATAAATCCCTTGAAATAGTAAATAAAAAGTAAAAATAATCATGTGTATTACATATCATGCATCATATTCCACATTTTTCTTGCATTTGGTATGCATATCCAGGTGTCTTACCAAGCTTCTTTACTTTAATAGCAAGTTGACTCATCACTACAATACTCGGTCTAATTTCAGATAGAAGATGGACAACTTAGAACAAGAGAATCGCGAGTTGCGCGAGGAAGTTTCTTCTTTGAAGGCCGGCATGGCCAATCTAACTACTCTGATGGAAGCTCTGGTGGTTGCTCAGAATCATCCACCGAGTGTTCAACCTCAACCAACAAGGGCAACTACTGAAGTTCCGACTGTTCCCGTATCTGCTACTCCAGCTGTTGTTCAGAATCGCATACCCCAAGGTTATCCATGGGGAATGCCAGAGAATTTTGCACCTGAAGGTTTCAATCTTGGTCCTCAAGATACTCTAGTTTTTCAGACTATTGTTACTTCTGCACCTCCTTCGGTGAATATGGTTCCGTTTGTTAATGATTATGTGTGTCGTCCTTTCCCTCCACCGAGTGAAGACTTGGGCCTTTATGACAAAATGGATGATTTTCAAGAGCAGTTTAACAAGATGCAAAGAGAGATGAAGGCCCTCGGGGGAAAAGAGCTATTTAGGCAGAATGTGAATGAGTTATGCTTGGTCCCAAATGTTAAGATACCTGCTAAGTTTAAAGTCCTGGAGTTTGAGAAGTATAAGGGCAACACTTTCCCTCATGCTCATCTGGTGATGTACGTAAGGAGAATGTCTATCCACAGTGATGATCAGCATCTGCTGATTCACTTTTTTCAGGATAGTTTGACCGGTGTTGTGCTGAAGTGATATATGAGTTTGGACAGCGCCAATATCCATACTTTTAATGATTTGGGAGAAGCATTCATCAAACAATACAAGTACAACATGGAAATGTCGCTTGACCGTGATCAACTCAGGGCCATGGTTCAGAAAGACAGGGAATCATTCAAAGAATACGCAGAGATGGAATGAGGTAGCCGCCCAGGTGATTCCTCCCATGGAAGAGAAGGAGATAACTAAGATTTTCTTGAAGACGCTGGGTGCTTTCTACTACGAGAGGATGGTAGCAAGTGCGCCAAGTGACTTTACTGAAATGGTAGGAATGGGTATCCGCTTAGAAGAGGCTGTAAGAGAAGGTCTTCTAACGAAGAGTGAAGGATCTGGAGGTGCGAAGAAGCCATCTTATGGGTTTACCAAGAAGAAAGAAGGAGATGCAAATCATGTTATACAAGAGAGAAGGGTAAACACTCCTAGAAGGAATTATCGGCTTCATCAGCAAGTCGCCTCAGTTACTCCCGTTATGAATGCCGCTCCAACTACCGTTGCTTATCAGAGATCGTCCCAGTAGGGGAATCAAGGGTATAATCAAAGAAGGGGGAGTTATGACCCTATTCTTATGAGCTATATAGAGTTACTACCGGCATTGATTCAGAAGAAGTTGGTTCAGACCAGACCACCTCCCGTCGTACCATCACCATTGCTTTAGTATTACAAGGCAGACCAAACATGTGATTTTCATCAGGGAGCACCAGGGCATAATGTTGAGATTGTTATCCTTTGAAGACTGAGGTACATAAATGGGTGAAGTCTGGTGTTCTATCTTTCAAGGACGTGGGACCTAATGTGAAAGATAATCCTCTACCCAAGCACGGGGGAGTAAAGGCTGTGAATATGGTAGCAGGCGACTTTTGGATTTTTTATATTAATCTGGTTAGAGGAGATTTGGTGAAAATGCATGCAGACCTCTGTGAATTTAACTACTATACGCATGACCATGCCAGTTGTGTTATATGCAGTACAGACATACAGGGTTGTGATAAGATAAAGGTTGATTTACAGAAGATGATGGATGAGGGCCTAATCCATATAATCAGGCCTAGGGCAGAGTATGAAGAGGAAGTGAATATGGTTTCTGGATGTCCTGGAGAATTCAGAATTTTTGATGTAGAGTATATGAATGAGGACCTCGTATAGTTGCATGCTACCTTCTGCCATACGACTGGTTAGGTGGAACACCAATATGGATCTTGCTGAGTTTACTGTCGAGACCCCCGAGGATGTTCAATCGTGAAGAAGGCTGTTCAGTTGTTATTAGACAATGGAACTATCAAGGTCACAAGTCAGAGGGATGATAACCATGAAGTTGATATGGTTGAGGTTTCTTTGACTGAAGAAGAGTCAGATGAAGAGTATGCCTCTGCAGATGAGTATTTCTCTTCAGACGAAGATTTGTTTTCCAGAAATGACTTATTAATGACTGATTGTGTTGAAGAAGGGGTAAACGTAATTGTGCCTTGTTTTGGTGCACCCGCCCATTTTGAAGTTGAGTATCATAGCAAGCCAGTTGTTACCCCATTGGTGATTAGGTTGTCAGTTCCTATCCCCTACAAGTCAGATAAGGTTGTGCCTTACAAATACAACGCTACAATCTTAGAGGATGGAGTGGAAGTTCCCATCTAGCCAATGCCTGATGTTGGAAATATAGTTGAAAATAGCAGGGTGACCCGTAACGGTTGTGTGTTTGCACCAGTTGTTCGAAGAGATGTTGGTGCTGGAAAGAAAATTGCTGAGAATGATGAACCTAAGAAGGCTACGGGTGAGACTAGTGGAGCTACGTTAGAGAAAGAAGTGGATGATATTTTGAAGATAATTAAGATGAGTGACTACAGAATTGTAGATCAGCTACGGCAGACTCCTTCAAAAATATCTATCTTAGCTTTATTGATGAACTCCTCTACTCACAGAGAATCCTTGATGAGGGTACTGGACCAAGCTTTTGTGGAGAGTGATATGCCAATAGACCAATACAGCAGTGTAATAGGAAACATTACTTCATGTAATAACTTGAGTTTCTGCGATGATAAATTACCAGATGAAGGAAGGAATCACAACTTGGCCATCCACATCTCTATGAACTACAAGAATAATTCACTATCTAATGTGCTGATTGATAATAGATTCGCTTTGAATGTTATACCGAGGAGTACGCTTATGAAGTTGAAATATCAAGGAACGCCTATACGCCCGAGTGACATCATTGTGAAAGCGTTTGATGGGTCAAGGAAGTCTGTTATTGGTAAAGTGGACTTGCCTATTCATATAGGACCACATTTGTTTCAGATGACTTTCCAGGTCATGGACATTGTTCCCGCTTATAGCTGTTTGCTAGGACGGTCGTGGATACATGAGGCAGGGACTGTCACTTCAACTTTACACCAGAAGCTAAAGTTTGTACGTGAAGGGAAAGTAATGATCATAAATGTGGAGCAGGCATTATTGATATCTCATTTGTCCTCTTTCAGCATTGTAGAGGAAGATGAAGCTGTTGTTGGAACCCAGTTCCAAGTCTTATCCATTGACAACATAAGAGGAAATGAGAATTCCATGGTTTCGCTGAAGGATGCGTAGTAGGTTGTGCGTAATGGTCATAATGAAGTTTGGGGATGAATTGTGGATCCACCTGTGAACAAGAACAGAAATAGCTTGGGGTTCTCTTCGAAGAATGACAAAGGTAAGGGTATGAAGCCGAAGTCTGCTGCAGGCAGGTATCAAGACATTTTCCGTAGTGGGGGTTATCTTCATCCGACTGCTTCCAGGATTAACGCCATTATGGAAGATGAAGCATAGTAGGAAATGCCGAATTATGTGACACACGGAGTTAGGGTTCAGAACTGGATCACCATTGATGTTCCCTCTTGCATACATGTTTCAAAGTAATTTGATTTGTTAATATTTTTGAAAAAGCTTTCACTCTGCCCAAGGTGGAAGTATTATTGTTGTAGGGCTTATCTGTTTGCTGAGAGTTTTAAAATCAATAATAAAAGTTGTCTTTGCTTCACAAATTATGTCTTTATTTTCTTCTTTTTCTTGGAAAATGGTAATAAAAAAAAACCTTGCAAAATAAATAATAACTGAAATTCAATCTGCATGATCACTTGTTATATGTCTCAGTTTCTAAATTCAATCATAAATCATATGTGCAGATTAATTAAAAAACTCGTTGAATACAATGACCCTGCACCCTCTCCCAACTTTGAATGCCCTGTGTATGGGGCTGAAGAAGAAGATTATGATGAGATTCTAGAAGAGGTCTCACGGTTGCTTGAGTACGAGGAAAATACCATTCAGCCATATAAAGAGCCATTGGAAGTGATCAATTTGGGTTTAGAATAAGATCCGAAGGAAGTGTCAAGATTGGAGCATTGTTGCATCCTGATGTGAAGAGCATGTTAATTGAGCTGTTGAAAGAGTATGTGGATATTTTTGCTTGGTCTTATCAAGATATGTCCGGTGTAGATACAGATATTGTAGAGCACCGTTTGCCGTTGAAGCCAGAGTGTCCGCCAATTAAACAAAAGTTGAGAAGAACTCACCCAGATATGGCAGTAAAAATTAAATAGGGGGTTCTAAAGCAGATTAATGCTGGTTTTCTTGTGACGTCAGTGTATCCTTAATGGATTACCAATATTGTCCCAGTACCAAAAAAAGATGAAAATGTCTGCATGTGCGTAGATTACAGAGATCTAAATAAAGATAGTCCAAAAGATGATTTTCCATTGCCACACATTGATATGTTAGTGGGTAGCACAACAAAATTTAAGGTATTCTCGTTCATGGACAGATTTTTCGGGTATAATCAAATAACAATGGCTCTAGAGGACATGGAAAAACAATGTTTATCACACCCTGGGGAACATTTTGTTAAAGAGTGATGCCCTTCGGGTTGAAGAACGCTGGTGCAACGTACCAGAGGGCTATGACAACCCTATTCCATGATCTGATGCACAAGGAAATCGAAGTATATGTTGATGATATGATTGCCAAATCCCAGACTGGAGAAGGGCATGTAGAATATTTGTTGAAGTTGTTTCAGTGTTTGAGGAAGTATTGTCTCCGCTTGAATCTGAATAAGTGTACCTTCGGTGTCTGATCAGGGAAATTATTGGGTTTCATTGTTAACCATAAAGGAATTAAAGTTGACCCTGATAAAGTCAAGGCGATTCAACAGATGCCAGCACCAAGAACTGAAAAGCAAGTCATAGGTTTCCTCGGGCATTTAAATTATATTTCCAGATTCATCTCCCACATGACTGCAACATGTGAACCGATCTTTAAGTTGTTAAAGAAAGATCAAGGTTGTGTATGCACGGATGATTGCCAAAGGGCATTTGAAAGTATTAAAGAATATCTGCTTGAACCTCCTATCTTGCTCCCTCCTTTAGAAGGAAGACCGTTGATTATGTATCTGACAGTGTTAGATAAATCCATGGGATGTATTCTGGGACAACAGGATGAAACAGGGAAGAAGGAGTTCGCCATTTATCATCTCAGTAAAAAATTCACTGATTGTGAGTTGCGGTATTCCTTGTTGGAAAAAGCATGTTGTGCTTTGGCCTGGGCGGCAAAGCGTTTGCGGCAGTATATGTTGAATCACATTACTTGGTTTATCTCCAAAATGGATCCAATCAAGTACATTTTTGAAAATCCTGCTCTTACTGGGAGAATTGACCACTGGCAGATATTGTTATCTGAATATGATATCAAATACCGCACTCAAAAAGCTATTAAAAGCAGTGTGTTGGCAGATTATCTTGCTCACCAACCAGTGGAGGATCACCAGTCTGTAGATATGAATTCCCCGATAAGGATGTGATGTTCCTGAAAGTGAAAGATTGTGATGAACCATTTCCTAAGGAAGGTCCTGACCCCGAATCTCGTTGGAGTATGATATTTGATGGAGCTATGAATGCTTATGGTAAAGGAATTAATGTTGTGATTGTAACTCCTCACGGATCGCACATTCCTTTTACTGCAAGGTTAACATTTGACTGTACTAATAATATGGCCAAATACGAGGCTTGCATCATGGGTCTCGAAGAAGCTATTGATCTCAAAATTAAAATTCTATATGTGTATGGTGATTCAGCTTTGGAAATAAATCAGATTAAAGGAGAATAGGATACTCGTCACCCCGGCTTGATCCCTTACAAAGATTACATTAGAATATTATTACCCTTCTTCAATAAATTTGAATTCCATCACATTCCTAGAGATGAAAATCAAATGGCGGATGCTTTGGCAACTCTGTCTTCTATGTACCAAGTGAATACTTGGAATGATATACCCTGAATTACGGTTCGACGACTAGATAGGCTCGCTCATGTGTTTACAGTAGAGGAGGTAGCAGATGAAAAACCTTGGTATTATGATATCAAGCATTTTCTTCAGACTCAGGAATACCCGATTGGTGCGTCGAAGAAAGATAGAAAGATATTGAGAAGATTGGCAGGCAGTTTCTTCCTCAGTGAAAATGTGTTGTGCAAGAGAAATTATGACATGGTCTTGCTCAGATGCATGGATAGACACGAAGCAGACATGTTGATGCATGAGATTCATGAAGGTTCATTTGGAACTCATGCCAATGGACATTCGATGGCTAAAAAGATGCTAAGGGCCAATGGAGTTCGACTGTTATAAATTTGCAAAGAAGTTCCATAAATGCCAGATTTATGCAGACAAGGTCCATGTGCCTCTGAAACTTCTCAATGTGATTTCCTCCCCGTGGCCTTTCTCTATGTGGGGTATTAACATTATTGGGATGATAGAACCCAAAGCTTCGAACGGACACCGTTTTATCTTGGTAGCAATTGATTACTTCACCAAGTGGGTGGAGGCTGCTTCATATGCCAATGTTACTAAGAAGGAGGTCGTGCGCTTCATTAAGAATAACCTTATATGTCGGTATGGTGTATCGAGCAGAATCATCACTGATAATGGCTAGAATTTGAACAACAAGATGATGACAGAACTGTGCAAAGAATTCAAGATTGTCCATCACAATTCATCTCCATACAGGCCAAAGATGAATGGGGTTGTCGAAGCTGCTAATAAGAATATCAAGAGAATTATCCAGAAAATGGTTGTTACTTATAAGGATTGGCATGAAATTCTCCCTTTTGCTCTACATGAATATCGAACATTTGTCCGCACTTCAACAGGAGCAACCCCGTTCTCCCTGGTGTATGGAATGGAAGTTGTACTCCGTGTCAAGGTTGAGATTCCCTCTTTGCGTGTGATAATGGAAACCAAATTGACAGAGGCTGAATGGGTCCAGAATAGGTTTGACCAATTGAATTTAATTGAGGAGAAAAGGATGACAGCTTTATGTCATGGACAGTTATATCAGAAAAGAATGAAGAAAGCTTTTGATAAAAAGGTCAAACCTCTTGAATTCAGAGAAGGAGACCTCATGCTCAGGAAGATCATGTCTTTCAACACTGATTCTAGGGGAAAGTTGACTCCCAACTTTGAAGGCCCATATGTTGTCAAGAAAGGCTTCTTTGGTGGTGCATTAATTCTTGAAACTATGGATGTCGAGGAGTTCCCACGTCCCATGAATGCTGACGCAGTCAAGAAATACTTCGCCTAAAGAAATAAAAGAATAGCTCGCTAAGTTGAAAACCTAAAAGGGCGGCTTGGGCAAAAAAGGAGCGTCTCGGTAGGCTGAAAACCCGAAAGGGAAGTCTAGGCAAAAATTAGAGACCTAAACAGAATAAATTTCCCGCTAAGTTGAAAACCCGCAAGGGCAGCTTAGGCAAAAGTTAGGGACTTTCTTGGCAAGTAACTACGTCATACAAGACTTGATCGTTGAAGCAACAATCCTCTCAGATTCTCACCATACTTCAACAGAAGATTCTGCTCAGGATTTCAAAAGTTGTTAGAGGGGATATTGGTCATTGTATCTCAATGTATCTTTTCCATTATATATTACCATTTTTCAAACTTTCTAATCATCTATGGAGTCTCGCCATTCGCAGACTACCATTCTATTAATGAAATTTGAGCTTTTTACCCAATTCTTTGTATTTCTTATTATATTTAGCTTGCAAAGACTCCATTATTATTGATAATAACTTTCAAAGAAAAAAAGATTAAATAACAAAATTGATTTTTCAAAAAAAATATTTTACAATCTTCTTTTACTTTGAGATTTGTGATGAAACAATGACAACAAAAATGGTGATCCCGGGAATGGACAAACTCCAGTTGTTTTAAGAAGTTTTTGTTCCCCTCGGGAAGGTTTACTCGGGATGTTTTTGCTGTATTGGGTTTATGATTCCGGTATCCTCGGTTAAGTTTGGATTCATTTCTCCTCTTTTCTGAGTTTTCATGATGTGAAGTTTCAATCCGCATTTTCTCCAGTGAAGTTTTCGTTTGGCCTAATAGAAGTTCTTTTTCCAGAGAAGTTGGTATCATAACCACTCTTGAACAATGCAGGTCCCGGTTTCTCTAAGTGAAGGACGTATTGTGGTTTTCCCTTTGTGGATATGGTGTTAACACTCACCAATGAAGTAGGTCTGAATTCCCCAGTGAATGTTTTTATGTTTTGGTGTCAGTCTGCTTCACCTGAGACTGGTTTTGCAATCTCCAGTAGAAACGTTACTTTTAAAAACATTTGTTTCCCCGATGAAGCCTGAAGTGGGATGTTCTATCCCTATATTTGTACTATTCTGTCACTTCGTTTTGCTTACTTACAGATTATGTCGCTCCCCAGTAAAGCTAAAGCAGCCAGTAGGATTTGTTTCCTTAGTTGGCATTTACTTTTTCTTGGAATGATCATCTTGGATGAAGTTTATCCGAGTGTTGTTAGTGCCCGAGGTGGTTTTTCCTGGTTATTCCCAACATTGTATATCTGTTTTTTCAGCATACGCACGATAACACTCATACATTCATATATACATCATGCATAGCTAAAATTGGAAAATCATTGTTCATTGATATTTGTTAATATTCTTGTTGATATATCATCCTGTTTTGCAGAGTTACGTTGTCCTCTATTTAATAGAGTGTTGGCCTTAAGCAGAAAGCGTATATTTTTTCAATTTTCCCACTGAGTTGTCCCTAGTGGAAGATTTTTTCTTTGGCCTTCCTGTACAGCTCCTGGCTTAGATGGATTTGGTTTACCCTCTTGAGTTTATTTCTCAAAGGATGTATTTTGGTTGACCGTTTTGTTCCGGTTTATTTCTGGTTTGAATTTGTGGTTCCACAACAATATTATTTACTTTGGATTTCTGAAGACTTCAAGTTTTGGTTGGTGCATTTATTTTGCACGAGAAGACTTTATCTCCTCAGCAGGAATATCGTGGAATCTCTCCAGGAATTCATATTTCTTCCCCCAGGAACTCATATTTCTCTCTCCAGGAAGTCATATTTCTATCCTCAGAAAGTAATTTCTTTTTACAATCCTCCATGGCAACAAGTAGCAAGTCTCTTTATTTGAGTAACTTCTGCTTCCCTGTAAAAGTCGACGTAACTTTTTTTGCTATCTCCTCTATGAGTGAATAGTTCGCAGTTTGTCGTCAGATTACGCCAACGGATGGAAAGACTTTCAATATCACAGAAACAACACGTTGTGAAATCTTTGCAAGTGGAAGTCTCTTTATTTGAGACAACTTATATATTATCCTTTCCAGGCGGAGTGCCTTGGTTAAAGAAGAAGTTGAGACCCGTTCTAGGTGAAACGCCAGAATCTCGGGGAAACTTGTTATCTTTTTGCTGCTTTCAGTGAACGTTGGTAGTTCATCGTCAGTGAACGGCGATGTTATGATATATTTTCTCTTTCTACCTTCAGTGGAAGTTGGTAGGTCATCGGCAGTGAACGTCGATGATTATTATCTTTTTGCTACCTTTAGCGAATGTTGGTAGTTCATCGTCAGTGAACAGCGATGCAATGATATATTTTCTCTTTCTACCTTCAGTGAAAGTTGGTAGATCACCATCAGTGAAAGTTGGTGTTTGTTATCTTTTTTCTACCCTCAGTGAACGTTGGTAGTTCACCGTCAGTGAACGGCGGTGCTATGATATATTCTCTTTCTGCCTTCAGTGAAACTTGGTAGGACATCGACAGTGAACGTTGATGTTTGTTATCTTTTTGCTACCTTCAGTGAACGGAGATGCAATGATATTTTCTCTTTCTACCTTCAGTGAAAGTTGGTAGGTCATCAGCAGTGAACGTCGATGATTATTATCTTTTTGCTACCTTTAGTGAATGTTGGTAGTTCATCATCAGTGAACGGCGATGCTGTGATATATTCTCTTTCTTCCTTCAGTGAAAGTTGGTAGGACATCGGCAGTGAACGTCGATGTTTGTTATCTTTTTTCTACCCTCAGTGAACGTTGGTAGTTCATCGTCAATGAACGGCGGTGCTATGATATATTCTCTTTCTACCTTCATTGAAAGTTGGTAGGACAATGGCAGATAACGTCGATGTTTGTTATCTTTTTTTTACCCTCAGTGAACGTTGGTAGTTCATCGTCAGTGAACGGTGGTGCTATGATATATTCTCTTTCTACCTTCAGTGAAAGTTGGTAAGACATTGGCAGTGAACTTTGATGTTTGTTATCTTTTTGCTACCCTCAGTGAACGTTGGTACTTCATCGCCAGTGAATGGAGGTTCTATGATATATTCTCTTTCTACCTTCAGTGAAATTTGGTAGGACATAGGCAGTGAACGATGATGTTTGTTATCTTTTTGCTACCCTCAGTGAACGTTGGTAGTTCATCGTCAGTGAACGACAGTGCTATGATATTTCTTTTCTCTCTACCTTCAATGAAAGTCAGTAGGTCATCGACAGTGAACGTTGATGTTTGTTATCTTTCTCTTTGCCTTCAGTAAACGTTGGTAGCTTCGCCTTCGGTAGAAGTTGGTGTATCCTTTGACCATTCTACCATCCTCTCTGATTCGGGTCTTTTGATCCACCAGCGATTTATTTTCCTGGTGGGGTTGCTCCCTTATTTCTTTATTTTTTTACATCCCCAGTGGTGATTTGCGTCCCTTTGGAATTGTCCATGTGCATTCATGATCATAAACATTTGCATGGCATCTTAGGGCCAAAAATAGGGTTTGTTTTATATTTAAGTATCTTCGATCGCGTCGACACGAAGATTGTTAACCTTCGTATCTCCGGATAGAAGAAACTTAAATAAGGGCAGCTGTTGTACCGCAATTTTCCCCCCTAAGATCCCTTCATCATACCATGTTGATTCATTTACAACAAGATCACACTAGGATTCTTGGTTCACCTCCCTATATTTAGCTTTGCCCTTTTGAGGAATCACCAAGCACCTTGACTTATGTTCTTTTGTGATCATGAATATTGTTTTTGTCTTGATTTCTTCTTTTAACTAAATAAAATTCAATTTTGGTTTGTCTTGCTTGTTATCCATGTATGTAAAGTCAATGGGATTTAACAAGTTACCCCATGGGTTCATGAGTTTATTTCCATGCCCTAGTCAATAAAGCTTGAGAAGTTCAAACCTCACCATTAGATTGGTTTTGGAAGAATTGGCATGGCAAGGTTATTTTGGTTCTTCACATTTCAAGGTTATCAAATTTGGTTGAAAAGCACAAGGGATTGATTGGGGGAAGTTGTCATGGTTGGACAAGATTTTATTCCATTTGGTCGCAAGTGCATATTTCTATCAATGTTCAAGATATGTAAGTGGTTTTTGTGGCTATGAGTTCTCATTATCATCCTCAACAACTTCTATTTACAAATCATGTGTGTTGGTACAAGAAGTTTGTTCAAAATTATCAAAGTTTCTCAAAGCATTCTCTTGATCTAAGGAGCTAGGGTTTTGAACTTCAAAGGAATATATCTTGCTCATCTCTTGGTATTTTTGAGTGATTCCAAAGACATCTTTTTCTTCAAATGGTTATCAACAAATCACTTTAAAAGTTTCAAGGATTTGTCATGAGGAAGAGACTTAATGAGGAAGAAAGATTACAAGTCCTCCAGATGAATCCGCAATTTTCCGTGTGTGACTTGAAATGATCATAACTTGGTCAATTTTTATCACCTTGAACCCATTATTTTTCCATAATAATCTTGAATGTGTGAAATTTATGCCTTCTTTTATGTGAAAAGTGATAAAATGGATGGAAGTTTCCTTAAGGATGCAAAAGATTATAGGTCATTTCATGATTTTTTGCCAACTTCAACAATTCATAACTCTCTCAATTTTGGTAGATTTTGAATGGTTCAAGTTTAAAAATGTCATTCAAGAGATCTACTTCATTCGATCTTTTTTGGTCAAGAGCAAATTCCAAGTGGAAGGCCATGTTTGGATGCAAGACATTATAGGTCATTTTTGAAGAAGAACTTGAAATATTTCTAAGTATGGAAAGTCGACTCTTTTTCTCCAACTTTGACTCAACACAACTTTCAGCTCAAGCATCCACTTGATTCCATTCTTTTTGCATTACAAAGCTTGTAACCTCATCTTTCTAAAGAATCAAGAATCATACCCTAAGACCCCTTGAGCTGAGAATGCCATGATTTTGAAATTGGTAACTTGGAACTAAAGTTTCCTCACAAGTAAGATTTTGAAATCTTTGTTTTAGCTTTTAATCACAAGTTTTCCACACGTTTTTGCCTCTAAAACATGTTTAGTGAACTTCCAGAATGGATTAGCACAACAAAACACGCGTTTTGGATGAGTTTTGATCAAGTTTGAAGTCACACTTTTCTTGTTTGCAACTTCACACGATTTCCCTCCAAACTTCATCATTTCACACGCTTGAACATTCCATTTGATTCCCTATAAATAGAGGGTCATTCCCCATTCATTCTCTCAAGCTTGGATAGCCAGAATCACCCTGCCAAACTTTATCCACAACTCAGAATTTAGTAACTTCAAAATCCATTATCAAGCCTTTTCCAATCCAATTTTCCATCAATTCACCTTTCTTGATCTTCCCTGAAGCTAACCACATAATTACATTCAAGAATTGTACCCTATACTGCTCCATAGAAGTCCAGTTTCAGAGCTCTGCAACTCAACTTCAATAGGTAGATTCCTTCATCAATTCTTCAAAACTCTGATATCATTATGTTGCTATCATTTCCCTGGTTCTAGTCGCAACACTTACCTTTTACTGGAAACACGTTTTGACCATGAAATTTCAAATCCATTTTCAAAACTTTCTTTCCAAATTGCTTGAGCTACAATTTATATAAATTTGGTGCGAGGGTGTGGTTGTCTTCGTCTTGAAGAGACGAAGCGAACAGTATAAGTCTGAGCTTCTGATTTTACAGTTTAAGAGACCTGCAATTCACGTTGGCTGGAGTTTAAAGATGACCTACGTGTCATCTTCCAACCAGTGATGGCACGCCACTTTATTTTTAAAAAACTGATTTATATTTGATTTTGTACTTTATTCACTAATGACCATAATATGCACAGCGCGCCAGATCCCCTAGATTTGATTACTAACGCGTTTTGACTCTCATCCTATGGTCCACATATTTTTACTTTTATTTTCTTTTCTGTTTTTTATATTTTAATTGTTTTAAATTTCAAAAAATCATAGAAAATTCATTTTAAGTCCAAAAAATCTAAAAAAAATATGAAAAAATATTTTGATTATTCTCTTTCTGATTTTTATTTTTCACAATTTAATTTTGTGTTTTGGTATTTTTATATATTTATACTTTATTTGAATTGTTTTAAATGTTTAAAAATACTTTTATACATTTTTAAATTCTAAAAAAATTATGGAGTGATCCAATGATATTGTGACAAATATTGGTGACCTTATTTTATTTTTGTTTCTGACTTTACTATTTTTTTTTATCATTTTTGGTTTATTTTACCCATTTCTTTTAATTTTAAAAATAGTTTCTGACTTTAAAAAATTACCAAAAAAATTGTAAAATTAGTTGAGCCTTTTTCTGATTTTTCTATGGTCTTACTTTTTATTTGTTGATTAATTTGAACATAGTTGATATTTTTCTCTTTATTTTCTATTTTTTAACATTATTTTTAAACCCTTTTGTATATATTAAAATGTAATATTATTTTGTGACTATTTTCTGGCTGATCTTGGGTTAAATTTTGGATCATGAACTTTATTAACATCATTGGATCCATGGTGTTGAGTTTAACTCAATAAAAATGGATGAATGATTTTAATAACAGTTTGATTAAATTTATTTCAAAAGTGGTTTGTATATTCTCTCCCATCCCTCTTCATCTCATCCCCTTCTTATTGCACTAAATGTTATTGGAGCATGATCTCTATATCATGTCTCAGAATAAATGGTGCATATATTGCTATTGATCGGCCTCAAAATAGGTGCGACATCTATATAAGTCCATTATGATTGCTTAACGTAGCGCTAAATTTTGTCCCGATTCGAATAAATGATCATTTGTGGCCCAAACTTATGTTTGCAAGCCCAAGTATGTTAATTTGATCACTTTGATCCAATAACCTTGAGATTAATTGAGTAAAGGCTTTGGTTCTACCAATCCGCTAATGGATCTACAATACCTTTGGTCAACGCGGATCACTTAAACATTGTTGATCATTAAATGGCACTTGTAAGAATTCCAAATGAATGATATATTTGACAAAAAGAAAATGCAACTTGTTGTATGGAGGCTTTGGTTCTACCAATCCTCTAATGAGTTCCAAATGCAAGCTTCAAGATGGTCATCCGAATAACTATTAATTATTTACTTGTTTTACTTTATGCTTTTATTGTTTTTATGCTTTAAGTACCATTTACTTTTAGCATTTACATTTCATGCCATTTTCATCTTTGCTCATTTGAGCATTTACTTTCTTATCATTTTTACTTTGCTCACTTGAACTTTTCTTTTCTTTTTTTAAGATACTTAATAATCAACATAAACCATAAAAATCTTTAATGGTACTTGGACTATTTGGTTACTATTCTTGGCATTATGGAGCATGGGACTTTTTTCTTGGACTTAGGATTAGAAACCTTGGCCTATCTTGGAGACCTTGTGATCTTATCTGATTATTTTGTCTGGAGTTCTTGAGGTTTACCTCAAGACATTGGGTTGCTTGTTTGTTTTTGTGTGCAGGTTTTTGTAATTACACCCTTTGTTTGTAATCTGTAATTCACCCGTATACAGTCGTTACTCTGCTCAATTTTTGTGAAGACTTAATAGACTTGAAGTTTGGTTCTCTCAAGAGGTCTAGTATTTTTTTTGCTTGATTGGTTTCAGTCCAAGGAATGAGAATTCTATCTTGGCTCATAATGTCAAGTATTGGCTTCTTGTTGGTTAGATGGTTCTTATCCCTAGCTTTTACCTTATGCTTTAGGAAAGTCCCTTCTTCTCCTCCCATCTTCTTTAATTTCAAAAAATCTTCTTGCTCCTTTTGAAAACTCTTCTTGTTTTTAAACTTGAACCACTTTCATAATAAACTTGGACTTATGTCCATGCATTTTCAAAACATTTTCATAAATAACCTCCAATCAACTTAATAATACCTTGACATTTTTTGTGAGAAGACTAAAAGTCAATCAATCTCATTTCAAACCATTTTGCCACTTTGGCTTTTATCTTTAAACTTTTCTCAAAAGATTGAACTCTTGTTAATCCTTGTAGTGATGCAAACAATTATACTTCTACAATATATAGTGAAGATATATATTTTCCACTTGGGTGTTGAGTGAGGCATTGTTGATTTTAAGATCCAGGCCATATCCTCCACTTTGTATGATGCAAATTCTCCTTTCTCATAATTGTGGGTAGTAGGTATGTTTTCCACACGTACAGTGACGATGATGTTTTATCTCATAAAATTAACCAACACATTTGTGTTTTAAATTTTTAAAACGAGGAACTACGTGTACCATGATCCCCTATTGCACGAAAAGGTGGTACGTAAGCACTAAAGGTTCGCAACCGCGGCGGGTGCAAAAATTATAAAATAAATATATTTATTTTCTCACCTACACCATCCATTTTTATACAACATTTTTCATAGCCAAAATATACAGATTTCACAAAGAGGTTCCTGCAGAGTACCGTAGATGTTTAGGGTGATAATACCTTCCCTTTGCATAACCAACCCCCTTACCTTGAATCTTTGCCCTTCTTTTTTGGGTTATTCGCTCTTTTCCCATTCCTTTGGAAACAATAAAGCGCGGTGGCGAATTTTATTTTGATTTGTATAAAATCTAGTCAACCCAATGGCTTAGTTTTAAATATTTATACCGCTACACATAGTAATTAGGAGAATCTTAGTATTGATTCAACTGACCTAGACGAAAGTCTTGGAACCTCTTCCATTGGAATGGTAATCATAGAGACCTTAGTGTCGACCTGTCTGACCCAGGGAAAATCTTGGGTTAACTTTGACTGGTATAGTAATCAGGAGAATCTTAGTAGCGATTCAACTGACACAAACGAAAGTCTTAGAATATCTTCCACTGGAATGGTAATCAGAGAGACCTTAGTGTTGACCTGTCTGACCCAGAGAAAATCTTGGGTTAACTTTGACTGGCATAGTAATCAGGAGAATCTTAGCATCGATTCAACTAACCCAGATGAAAGTCTTGGAACATCTTTAATTGGCATACTAATTAGAGAGATCTTAGTGTTGATCTGGCTAATCCAGAGAAAATCTTAGGTTAACTTTGACTGGCATAGTAATCAGGAGAATCTTAGCATCGATTCAACTGACCCAGACGAAAGTATTGGAATATCTTCCACTGGAATGGTAATCAGAGATATCTTAGTGTCAACTTGTCCGACCCAAGGAAATCTTAGGTTAACTTTGATTGGCATAGTAATCAGGAGAATCTTAGTATCGATTCAACTAACCCAGACGAAAGTCTTGGAACCTCTTCCACTAGAATGGTAATCAGAGAGACATTAGTGTAGACCTGTCTGACCCAGGGAAAATCTTGGGTTAACTTTGACTGGCATAGTAATCAGGAGAATATTAGTAGCGATTCAACTGACCCAGACGAAAGTCTTGGAATATCTTCCACTAGAATGGTAATTAGAGAGACCTTAGTGTCGACCTGTCTGACCCAGGGAAATCTTAGGTTAACTTTGACTGGCATAGTAATTAGGAGAATCTTAGTAGTGATTCAACTGACCCAAACGAAAGTCTTGGAATATCTTCCACTGGAATGGTAATCAGAGAGACCTTAGTGTCGACCTGTCTAACCCAAGGAAAATCTTGTGAGGACATCCTTCTGACGAAATCCTAGAATAGCCCTTTGTTAGACGTAGCTTATTGATTTGATCTTTTCCCTGAAAGTTAAAGAGTTAATCGTATGCAATGTTATGATGTATGAAATGCATTGTGATGATGTTCTCAAAATAAATGAGATTGTGTTGTATGCAATATGTATGTGCATGCCATGATGTATGAATATGGGATGCTATTGCGATATTTCTTAGTTGGGGAAAATAAATCCCGGACTGCTGCTGAAGAGTATTGGGAAGAAGAATTATTTATTTCCACCCGGGATGGTGAATGGAGATAACTATGTTGGGGATTTACTCCTTTCTGTTTGCGAATATTCTGTCAGGGAGAGACTCTTCCTGAGAATGACTCTGCGGGAGAATAACTTTGTTTGAGAGAGGAGATGCTTTGCTGGAAGATTTTTCTGATTCAGAGAGATAAACTCCATTGGGGGATGAACTTCCGTAGCTAGAGGAATGAACTCTATTGGGGATTGACCTTCCGCATTCACAAAAATAAACTCTGCTCAGGAGGAGGTTCCGCAGTCAGAGAAATAAACTCTGCTCAGGAGAAAGCTTTATAAACCGTTTGCGATTATAAAACTCGACTGGGGAATATAGATATCGGCTCTTTGAAGGAACTTTGTTGGGGAAAGTAACTCCTGTTCAGGGAAGCCGAGATCAAAACTTTTGGCTGCCTCTACTATGTGGGGAGTGTAGATGTCACTAGGACGCATGCTGAGGATACGGCGATAACTTTACATCAGGACGTTTCTGCCCTTATAGCTGTTGGAGAAAGCACCTGTGGAGGCTTTGTGGATGGATCTATATGTTGAAATAAGTGTCAGAATGACATCCGTCTCTGGATCGTGTCCAAATTGTATTTGAAACGTGTGTTGAATGAGTGTCAGAATGACATCCACCTCTGGATCGTATCTGAACTGTACTTGGAAGATGGTCTGAATAAGTATCAGGATGACATTCGACTCTGGATCGTACCTGAACTATTTCTAGAATATAGTATGGAATAAGTATCAGGATGACATCCGTTTCTGGGTCGTACCTGAACTGTTTCTAGATGAGAATCTGAAATAAGTGTCAGGATGACATCCGTCTTTGGATCGTACCTGAACCGTTTCTAGATGAGAATCTAGAGTAAGTGTCAGGATAACATCCGTCTTTGGATCGTACCTGAACCGTTTCTAGATGATAATTTGGAGTAAGTGTCAGGATAACATCTGTCTTTGGATCGTACCTGAACCGTTTCTAGATGAGAATCTGGAGTAAGTGTCAGGATGACATTCGTCTCTGGATCGTACCTGAACTGTTTCTAGATGAGAATCTTGAGTAAGTGTCAGGATCACATTCGTCTTTGGGTCGTACCCGAATCATTTCTAGTTGATAATCTGCTTTATTCATAATGTTTCCGTTGGGGAAGGGAAACTCTGTAATCCGCTTGGGGAATCCCGAGAAGCTTGGCGACTTCATTGGGTAATTTTCATTGGAGCACTAATTTGGAGATTTTTCTCTACCGAGGGTACGATAACACCTGACATCAATAGGTTGTAAGATGAGAATATGGCAGTGACCTTGTAGTAGAATGCCCCTGTCTCAATACCTGTTGTAGAAAATATCAACCAGGGATTTCATAGATGGTTTGACTATTATCCCAACTCTTGGAGTCCTTGGTGGATGCAGATCAGTGTAAAAAACCTTTTACTGATTAGACAAGTGACGAGATGGCGGGACGTAGTTGTACGCTTTAATCCCTAACTTTTTCCTGGACTATCTTTTCAGATTTTCAATCCACTGTGATACCCCTTTTTGGCTCAAGCCACATTTTCAGGTTTTCGACTTGTCGGGCGTACATATTTTTTTTGTTTTTATCCCTAATTTTTGGCTGAACCCTTTTGGTTCGTCGGGATGCCCTTATTTTTGCCTAGTCCAGTCAACCTAGCGGGTCTTTGTTCACGCACAGTATTTTCCGACTATGTCCTCGTTCACCGGGTACGGAGAATTATCATTGTCCATAGTAGTAAGTGTTGCCACACTTCCAGAAGATGTTTGTTTGATCGTACATGATTCGTTGTTGGAATTCATGCCCAATGCTCCAAGTGATTCAGATGGAGGTCTACCCCTAGCTATTTGGCATGATTGAGAGATTCTCTGAATCTTGACTTGATTGCCTTAGATGACGGACAATGATCATACCGTGCTCCATGGTTGGAAGTGTTTTTCCACTTGAGGTGATCTTTTTCATTGAGAAGGTTTTTGTTCACTAGATATTCGTCATGCGAATTTCTCTGTTGTTGAACAAATAGTCATATGCAAACAATAGTATTTTAGGAATGCAAAGCTTATGTCTCTGTCTTGAAGTTTGAGAATTCATTTTTTAGTAAAACAAACAAATTTTGTAAAATTGTGATATCAACTCGGGATTAATAGCGAACCCTACAAGAGTCAGGATACCTTTTGAAACAATATGCTTTTCAACTAACCCATGCTTCAACTAGGACTTTTAAGGGTTATAAGGTAGCCTGGTTCACGGTTCAAGAAAAAAAGGATAAAGGCTCAAAAAATTTGTACCCAACCTACTCTTCGTGGTGTTCTTCAGTCATATGTCCAGCTAATTGTGCATTTTAAATCCCATTTGAGTTCTGGAATGTTGTCCTTAATGTTCCGGTGATAGTTCGGATACTGAAAGTTTATTTGAAAGAGGCAGTCATTTTGTAATCTCTTTTTTTTGTTGAGGATTTATAGTAACCTCTTTTTTTGGTTTTACTATCCCTGTCTTTTTCCTGAACTGTTTCTTTTGTGATTACAGTCAGCGGGATGCCCCAGTGTTTTCTTAAGTCTCCTTCATAGGTTTTGACTTAACGAGCTTTCCTTTTGAAAAATAATGATTGCCTGCTTTGATGATTATGCGGAACCATCACCATCTTTGGAAGGTATCTTCTACACTATTTGTCGTGTATGAAGGATGAGCTTGCGACTGAATGCGCCTCTGAACTAACTGAGAAAACTACCCTGCCCCGGGTTATGATTAAGGGTTTTAGTTTGTGTGAAAAGAAAAACTCCTACTTCTTTGGCTCAAAGGGGTTGACTAGGGATTATCTTCCTTATAACTCCACTGTTTAGGATTTGAAACAATGCTTGTACATCATCAGCGGGGTCTGTTCAAAAGCATACTATAGAGATTGTGGTATCATTTTCGTCATCCTCCCTCTAAAGGCTTGCAGATTTTGATTGAGAGTTGAATATCATAAAAAGGAAAGCAGTTTAAATATAGTGAATACGAATGAATTGATTCAAAACAGACATACGCAATGCATTGACAAAGTAATAAAGTTTGACATGAATAAATGTTCGAACAATCAAAAGAAAGTTATAAATTGGAAATTTTAATGAACAAAAGCTTCTTCATCGGATATTGTCACATCGGATAGCGTGCCTTGGAGGGATGGCAGAAGAACTCATCCTGACCATCTTGTGTAAACTCTAGTACTCCTTCATCGGTCAGGTTTTGAATTTTGTATTTCAACGTCCAACAACTATCAGTGTCATGCCCCAGACTGTTGGAGTGATATGCACATATTGCATCAAGATTGTAAGTAGGAGCAGAAGTATTAGGATTCTGAGGAGGATCCTTCGATGTGACCAAATTTAACTTCAACATGTGTTGCAAGACTTGCAACGGCGGCATGTTGAGTTTGCTAAACTTCCTCTTGGGTCTATTCGTCTTACTCTTATTAACCTGTTGTTTTGGAGAGGTTGTTGTTGGACCCGTGAGGTATTAGCAATTTGGAAAGGTCCACTCTTCACCAAACCAACCTCTTGTCTTCTCGGAGGTTGATCAATGACTTGGTCCTCAGCCTCGGCTTCTTGCTTCATACGGTTTTATTCGTCTTGATGAAGTTTGTTGATAATGGCTCTCAGCTCTTCTTGTCCCCGGGCTAGACCTTGGATAGGAGCCATCTTCCCCAGCATCTGGGTTCTCATTGCTTCTACCTCATCTTGTAGTAGTTCCAACCGTTCATCCTTATTGTCCTCAGGACTTTTCTTGGCCAGGTCCCCAACAAAGAGTGCTTTCAACTTTTCCTGCCCCTTGGATAGGTTTAGGAACATTTCCATGAACTGAGCCTCTTGAATTTGGAGATCTCTGTTGTCATGTTGGAGAGCCATTTTCCTTGCTGAAATAAACAGCGAGAAAATGAGAGACCTGTACTAGAAGACCTGTTATGAAAATGACATGTGTGCAATGTTTTCAAGGATCTCGCGGGGTAAACAAGAAAATGTCAGAAGTTGAAATTTTCACCTTTGATTGAAGAACTCCGTGTCGATAAAAGTCCTTCTACGAGAGTCAAGCTCACTATATCAAGTGGGTCATAGCCCCTGCCTCAAGTTGTCATGTTTTGGTCTTTTGACGGCATTGGCTAGAGCAAAATAAATCCCCTTGCCCCTTGCTAGACGTCTAATTTATCATAACCTATATCACAAACCCTTGAGATCCTTTAAATGGTTAAGGAAATGTTGTAGCATGATGTTATGATGTGTATGCTACGCGCTAAACGAAAATGCAGGGTAAGAAACCAATTTATTAGATTCATGAAAACAAGGTCCTACAAGGAATACAAACAAAGCCATGCAATGAGTTCAAATTGTTAGGCAAAGAAAGCAAACAAGTCACACAAGTAGCCTTAGGTTTAGGCTTGCATGGACTCCATAGGTAAGTACCCTCTTGAAGTTTAGTTGGCTCAACCTGTCTTAGAAATAGTAACCGGGTTCTAAGGAGTCTCAATATCACTGATCTTTCTTTATCAGTATTATTTCAGCTTAGAAATCTTTTCTTGTGGCCGAGATATCCCGAAAGTCAGATCTCAATGAGTGTAGTATCGAGTATCAACCAATTCCAAACTTTACACTGAGACCGGCTATCTCACTACTTTCTAATGGCCAAGTTTATTCAACTAAGGTTCTAAGGTTCGTTAGTGCTTCACGACACCACGCGGCGGCCTCGTATTCTCCTTGATTCGACACAAGGGATACCGTTACCATCCAAAGTGTCGCACCAACATAACCATCGCTTCAACCATATCGGTCTATGTCGTATAGTCTCCATGATCTATTGTTGTTTACCTAAAAAGTGTCCCCATATCTGGGTATAGGATCCATTCAAGAATACCCTAACAAAACCTTTAAAATTAAAGCCATCAAAGAAAGTAATTTAAAATGATCTAGACCCTAAGGTAAACCCCACTTTATAACTCCCCAGCAGAGTCTCTGGTTTTGTGATACGGTGGCAAAACCGGCTGTTAATACTGCTTTGCGTTTTTTGTTTGCAAATGTCGCGGTAAGCAAGGGTCGCCACCGACTTTTCTTTTATCCAATAAAGGAAAGGGTGAAAAGAACAGAAAAAGACTTTTTTTAGAGATTTCTGAGTAAGGGGGTAGATTATGGAAAGGGAAGGTTTTAGCACCCTTTCCATCCATGGTTTTCCATGGGTTCTTAGGTACTTGCTCATTTTTTTTAAAATTGCTTGTTTTTGTGTTTGAAAAGCTTTAAAAAATTCCTTAGTGCGGCGATTCACTTTATGGTAACTCTTGTATTAGTCCACAAGAGTGTTATAAAGTGTTTTGAAAACTTTTGTTTGAAAAGTGTTTGAAAGTGTGTAACAAAAGACTGCTTGAGCAAGTACCTAACAGCTATCTACCTACTCCAAAAAAAGTTTGTTATTTTCCTCCTATCCTTTAGACCGTGTTATCCTACTATTAGTGAGTAGGTAAACCTAGTCATTGGATGTTGAGGGACTATCGAAAGGGACATAATGGTCATTCAAGGCAACCTGTAAGGATACCTTATCATTTCGAAGGTACTATCATCATAAGATCATTTCTCGTAGGCAACTCGAGGGACATTTAGGGACTATGATCTTTATGATGACTTTAAGCTGAGGGTATTCGCTAAGAGTATCCCTACGTTGGAGGGACATGACCATTGTTTCCGAAGACAACCAAGTGAGGTATACCCTAAGGGTGCATGTGTGCAAAAGTGTGCTTTTTTCAGATATATTTATCTTGAATTTAGTGATCTATTGATTAATTACTCATACATGCCTAGGTTGCTAGTAGTTATATACAAGCATATAAAATATAAAAGCGAGAAATAAAGGTCCTACGTTATTACAAAGCTTTGGTGTAGATTCGTAAGGAATTGACTGAAAATAAAATGCGGAAACAAAACCCTAATTAAGCTATTACAAATTGGGCGCAGTTACATCAATAATAAAAATTAATCGTACGGAAAAAACAATTACGCGAGAGAAAAAAATTGAAATAAGTTTGAAACCTTAAAAACCCTAATTTGATCATTGAAAATATCTTTGGGATTTTTGTGAAAAAAGATTTGGATTTTGACCTAATTTTCTAATTAATTTTAATTAATAAAAAAAATTAAAGTTTTTGAAATTAATTAATTTACAAAAATTAATTTATTGAAAAAAAGCTAAATCCTATTTTTTGTGATGTTGATTTTATAATTTTATGGAAAAAATTGATTTAAACAAGATAAATACACTAATAAAACAAAATTAAAAGGGAAATAGAATAAGCCTGAGGGGTGTAAACCCAAGTTGGCGGGTGCATGAAGAATTTCAGTTTAGAGCCCAATCCAGTTGGCCCATAGCAACGTGGGATCCAGTGTGACTGTGCCAGGAGTGTCCACCATGGGGAGCTTCATTGGAAGCAGTGGATCCATGCGTTGATTGATCCAAGGATGATGATCTGAGGCCTATGGTGTGCGCGCTTGGAAGGATAACATGGGATCTATAAAGAATTGTTAGGAAAAATAACATGTAGGAGGTAGGGATCAAACCCCTGACCTCCTACACACGCGCGCTTTGAAAACCTTTCCCTTTGCCACTGAGCCAATCGTTCAATCGTTAATATAAACAAACAACATATATTATATGTGATGAAAAGTCAGTGCAATAAATAAAATGCACAAAATTCAAATGGGCCATTCAGGTTTGGACATGCCATCGTCTTCCTTGTTGGGACTGTCATTTTAGCCTAAAGGTTTTACCTACAGACAGCGTTGTAGCCACAAACCTACAATTTTCAAAAATCAACACCAGATAATATAAATTCAAACCAAGTATACAGATCAATTGGGTTTGGTTTCGTGAGTACAATGGTACTCATATTTTGCCCTGATTTTTCCTGAAACGAAAGACCCTTATTGTACCCCAAAATTTCCCCTCTCATTTATCAAGACTTTTCTCACAAGACTTCTTGGACTCAAGACAAGATTAGGGTTTGGTTAGCTCAAGACATCTCATCTTGCACTGATAACCCAAAATTAGGGTTTGAGTTTGCACATGGATTTTTGGACCATCAATGCTTCATGTGACTTTCATACATCATTTTGGACCTCTAAGATTTCTCATGATAAGTTTCAAACCTTAAACCACATTTTTGATCAGTCAATTGGACAGTTGACCTAAAAATCAACTTTATTGGGGAAAAAGTCAACCATGGCCAATTTACAGTCAAACTTCATAATTATTTATCCACATCAACATTTTAGACTCATATGTACCATTTGATCAAGTTTGGATCACAACTCCTCAAGAAATTTGATCAAATCATCAAAAGGGCAAAATGGTCAAAATTAGGGTTTTGACTGAGAAAGGGCAATTTATGATTTTTGACCTAGCCAATGACCAATTGAGTTCAAGCATGCTTTCAAGGATCCAATGGCATCATATTGACCTAATTACATGGTTCAAAAGATCTCAAGTTCATTGGATTGACAGATGAAATTTACAGTCAACTGATTACTTGTTCACCAAGAAAACCAAATTTGAAAATTAGGGTTTTAATTTGAAAATTTTCATAAACTTAGAATTTTTCTAAGTATAAAAATTTTCTTATTTTTTCCAACTTTTCACAACTTTTTCACCATGATGCATTTTGATTCAAGAAAAGTTCCCAACATGCAAGTTGTAGTCCTCCATGAAATCTACAACTTTGCTTCACAAACTTTTCCCTAAAGATGCTAGGATCTCAAGTTATGAATTTGTGAATACATGGCCATGAACTTCTTAACTTAGTGAAATGTTGCCCTAATTTAGGCAGGTTTTGGACCCAACTTCATGCAAACTTTTCACCTAGTTCCAAGAGGTATCTCAAAATACATTTCAAAGATGGATTATAGAGAACATTTCAAGCTTTCCAAAATGTCCAAGAACTCTCCAAGATCATTTTTGAGTAGGGAGAATCGAAGAAGGGAAGTTGGCATTTTCTCACTTTTTATTCAAGCCATTTTCACATAGAATCAAGTTGAAAATCAAACCTATGCTGGTTATATCTTGCTTTACAGGTCCTAAGCTTGCTATACACTCCTTAATTAAATGCATACTCAGAATCTAAAGCCTTTATCCTTGCTTTTGAAACTTTACACAAGTTGTAATTCCATTTTGGGCAAAAAGGTTACATTGCCATTTTCATAAAGATGAACTTTTGCAACTTTGTCAACTTGGAGCATTGGACCTGTCCCCTTGATACAAGCAAACTCTACAGCTCTCAAGCAATTTGTACCAACTCTTATCAGCCCTAAAGTAAGCTGGTACAAGCATGTAAGATTGGTCTTGTCAACTTTACTTCAAGTACAAGAAAAATGGCAAAAGGGCTAAAACTTGCACAACTAGTAGGAAGCTGACTTTGTATCACTTCTGTAACTATATTTAAGCATTGTACAAGGCTTAACACACTTGGATTGAACCTAAAACACTCTGAAACTGAAAAACACCACAAAACTTCCCAAGCTCACAGTTTTCTGCAAAAGCACAACCAACTCTCATTTGGCTCGTGCGTTTTGTGTTTAATCATTTCAAACATCTCATACACTTGATACCTAGCCAACCCAAGCCATCACCCTGGTTCTGTAACCTCTGTTTCAGCATCTGCCATTTTCAATTTGGAAGCTTGCAGTTGGACTTGGTCAGAGAGTTTCAGCCAGATAAGCATTGGAATAGGTTCAAGGAAGTTCAAGTAAGCTTAAACAATCACCAGGCCTCCATTAAAGTCCCTATATTGTCCTGCACGATTCCAGCTGAAGGAGGTATTTTCTTAAACTCTATCTTTGTATATAGGCAACTTCAAGCCACGATTTGTGAAGAAAAAATGTAGCTCTCATCATAACGAAGCTGAACATATCATTACTTTTCATTTACATTACTTGTGCTAAGAGAATTTGAAGCTTGAAACCTCTGAAATTTTTAGGTCACGATTTGGGGATTCCAAAATTCTCTTTGATCTTTAAGAGTTAGGTTACATAATTTATATGGTTGGAATCGTGAGCTCAAATGCCACATTTTTCATGTTATGAGTTTTTGTTTTTATGCAAGCACGAGAAAGATACAGGTTTGAATGGAAAATGCGCGTAGGAAGACGGACGAAGGACAGGGATGAAGTCTTGGGCTTTTTGGCGCCTTGGCCTTTTAGTTTTTGCTATTTGCACCCCCCTGACTTGCTACTGCACCCCCCTGACTTAACTATTTTGTATTTTTGTATTTTTTCTATATTTTCATATTTAATAATTTTGTTTATTTTTTCTGAATGATAAAAAATCCAAAAAATGATTTCTTTATTTTTACACTTTTATTTTATTTTTTTAATTATTTTTTCACATAAAAAATTAATTTATTTGAGTAAGATAGAATTTATTTTTCTTAAATAGTTTGTAAATAATCAAATACATTTAATATTTTTATTATACCTATTTATACTCATAAATACTTATTTTTTACACATATTAAATTTTTTAGTATTTAGGCATAATTTTATTTTATTATTTTTTATACAAAAAAATATACAAGTTAACAAATATAGAACATTATTTTCTTTTAATTAAAAAACTAGGGTTTAAACCCCTTCCAAAAATAAATATTATTTTCCCCCTTTTTTAGGTTTAAATTAAATATTGTTCTTCTCATACAAAAACACGACATAAAACATTTTTTTAACATGAACATTGCATTGCATTTTAAATAATTGTGCTATATTTATTTAATTCGCGCATATTCGATTTGATTGTAAAAATATATTTAGTTTTATATTTGTGCAAATCCCCCATTCAAACTTGTATTCCCCCCTCCCATAAAAATTGTTGTAATAGCTTAGTACATTTACATTACGCAATTTATCGCTTTATACCATGATTAGTAATTAGGGTTTTGCATGACAAGAACAAAACACAAAGCAAAATAGAAAATCCTAAATACAAGACAAAAGCATTGCGATCGACTTAATGTCTGATGGTATCTTAACTGCAAGCGCACAGCCTATCGGGGTAGTAATAAAAGATTGTCGAATCCACAGGGACTTTGTAATCACGCTAGTGTTGTAAAACAGGTTGGTTTAGCTAAGGCGGAAATTGTCATGTTGGTTTTGGGAAAATTAAGGAAGGTAAATTAATTGATTTTAAAGTAATTATAAAATGAACGGTCGGTATGCAATAGAGTCAACCTAAGGGATCTAATCGGGCCTAGGCATATAAGGATGGTCAACTTGGTTTATCCGTAGAATTAATCAGTTTAAAAACCCTCAACTCACACTTTCATGGTCTTATCTCGGATTATACGTCTAAAGCCCTATACCTGCTTTCGCTAGCCTATAAGTGTTTAGAAGTATTCTTTGGAAACTTAATTAATTCTAATTTGGTTTAAAGCGCTTTCACTGTATTTAAATCAAATGCCTAACTTTAGCTATCCGGTTAAAAACCTCACACTTTCGTGGTCTCGATTTAACCTATTTACTCTTCTTACTTTCGTAACAAAGATTTTATTATTAAGCATAAAAAGTTATAACCCGAGTTAAGTTGATTAAAGTTTTAGCCTAAGTTTGATTAGAAGCCTAATGTCTCTTACTATTCCATACCGACACTAAAGGTTTAGCTAGCCATGGAAATCAAAATAAACATACTGTAAATAAAAGCAAGCAAATATAAATTGGACATTATAAATAATAAATAACAAGCATGCATTAATAAATTAATTAAAATGAATTTAATACAATTGCAAAATAAAAAACCTGACAGTAAAGCCAATACTTCAATCCTTCTTCCACAAATCGGAAACTCGGACTTGGTATCGGGAGTATTGCAAATTCTGAAGCTTGAATGATAAATCTTAAACTAGAATAATAATTCCCTAATGTTGGAAATTATTATTTGGACAGTGGAATTTAAAAGAATTGAATTAAACAAATGATGTAAGAATAATAACTGAAATAATACTGGTTTCAATTTTGGCAGAGCTTCGGCACAAATAAGCTGTAATAAAACTCTGTACTTTTTTGTTCAATATTGAGGTATTTATAGAAGAATAAAATCTGGCAGTTGGTTTGTTAAACTTGGAACTCAGTCTTCCTTCAAAATCTCCAAAAATATAGTAACCTAGTAGTTGAGGGAGAAATGGTGAACGTGGTGTTTGACTGGAGAGAATTAAGGAGTTTGGAAACTCCTTCTGTTATGCTTGCCACGTTCTGCATTTTCCAACTGGACTGTTATACGCATTACCTTCGTTACATGAACGTTACGAGCAAATTTTGGTCTTTCCCGTGTTACGGTCGTGGCCACTGTGTTACGGTCGTAACACTCTTCAAACTGGCTTACGGTCGTGGCAGCTTCATTACGACCGTCACAGCTACAAAAATGCAGTTCTTTGACAGATTTATCCTTTTCTTCTGTTCTTTTGATGCTTTCTTGCATTGTTTCATGTTTTCTTCTATTTTGAGCTCAATTATGAAATACCTGCAAAAGTGATGACAAACTTGAAATATTCGGGAATTAATCGGGTCAAAATAATACAAAACGGACGAATTTCATAGCAAATAAACGATACGATTTCGTGTTATCAAATTCCCCCATACTTAAACCTTTGCTTGTCCTCAAGCAAAATAATCAAATTTAGAATATCGGACAAGTTTTTATAAACGCACATAACTAGTATACCTTTCGTTTTCAAATAATTTCAAGAAATCCTAAGTTAGTTCGGCCGAGAAAATCGAATGAAACAACAACGATACGTAAATGATACAAGCAACAAGCTAGTCGACGACTATCCGTTTTAAACGAAGCGTCCAATTACACAGTTATAATTCAACTCAAGGTTTCTCGCCCATATTTCACCCGGTTTCGTTCTTGCGCAATCACATTAAGCCCATTATCCTTGCACGCACGTACTGGAATAGCCGGTTAGTGGTTCTGATCAAAACACGACGGTTTCTGGCACAAATATGTGGCAACCTCTTTTATCCAATTGCAAGATGCGGGGGATCAAACCGTAGTCTGCCCTACCGAGTTCAGTACCAGATGCTTCCGAACCACCTAGACAATGGATTCTTATGTTACTTAGTAGAAGCTTTTGCATCCGTTGGATTAAACGATCGGGTGAGGATCGCCCAATTTAATTGGTGCAATATCTATTTCCTTAAAGCATGTAACATTGTATTTAAATCAATTTGCAAGATCATCCACTTATGTTCATCGACTTTCCACGTGGATTGTGTTAGGACTGGTGCAGACTGCTAATATAAACTACTAGGGGCTAATTTAAGGTTCGAAACTCAAAGTATCGGTATAACGAAAAATGAAGACGATTCGCGTGAGTAGAGAGTCGAAGGTGTCATAATCGTATAGTTCTCTTTGGATCGCTCTCGGCCTTCTAACTAAGATTTCAGTTAAAGTAGGTAACTAACGGTTGTGCGAATATAAAAGGCTAAAACAATTTGGCTAAATAAAATGGGGAGAAAATGAAATAACGAAATATAACAGAAATAGAAATGAAATTACTCGTTCTGGATTAAGAATGCAGTACTCCTCCCACACTATATCAAACATTGTCTCAATGTTATCATATAATGGTGAGGTTAAATAAAAAGTACATCGGAAAAACAAGGAAAACAACAAGAAAAGGAAAAACTACTGGCGACCACGGCGGCTTCGGGTTCGTGACCGTCTGGAAGGAGTAGCTTCAGGGTCAGTGTCCTGGGGTCCAAGAGATGTAACATCCATCCTCAAAGCGTTAAGCTCGCATAGCACTTCATCTAGCCTTTCATTTGTCGAGCGTTGACCACTCAAGATTTGGACATTTTGTTGATGTAAGGCGTCATAACGCTCCTGATTCTTCCTTTCAAGAGCTACAGCCATCTGATTTTGCTGATGGAGGGCTCTAAGGACGTCCTCTATAGTAAAAGGAGGTGGTGCAGAAGAGGATGACTCAGGAATGTCAGGCGCGGGAGCAGCTCGATCCATTTCTTCCTGCATCTCATCGGCGGGCCGACATGAGGTTCTTCTTGAGCAGCAGCAGGGCCTTCAGGGTTAAATAGCCAGTTGGCTCGGTTCTGAGGGTCGATTCTGTCCCTACAAGGCAAAACAATATTAGTGTAAACTCGGTTTTGTATCACTGGATGAAATCTTCCATCATCCCGCTCATGGATGAGGTGGGCCGATTTACAATGATCCAAAGTGAGCAGAACCGGTGGTCGGGACGGCAGATGAACAAGGGTGTCACCATGGTTTAGTGCTAAAGCAAGAGAAGTGACAAGCCCTCCAAAATAGAAAGGTTTGCCGCCTCTGGTGCAGATGGAGTGAATATGAGCCAGGAGGAAAGGTGCGGCATTAATTTTCTGACCCGAGAATGCACAATGCATGAAAAATAGCTCCTTTGAGTTGAGCTTGTGGTTGCTATCTCTTGCAAAGATTGTGTTGGACAAGATGTGGTGGAAGTAACGAATGGCGGGGTTGTGGATTTGGGTGGCATTTAGGTGATCATATGAATCAGCCCGATTATTGGTCAAGCTATGCCACAAGTTGAAAGATTCCTCATGAAAAGTGTCAGGCACACGTAGGTGAGCGCCTTCATCGATACAGAAATCAAGTAGGCGACCGAATGCGTTCTGAGGGAATTCGTATTCGGTGCTGAAAATTCGGAACCTTACCACACCGGTAAGTTGATTTCTTATACCGTTTGGAGTAATGTAGCAAAATGAACTGAGAAACTCAAGTGTGAGAGTCTCGTACGTCGGTTGTGGCTGGCTACATAGCGTCCAAAGGTTGACACTTTGTAATAGGTGTTGGACACTTTCGAGCAACCCGAGGTTTCAGAGGCAGTCAGTGTCGACGAACCTCGTAGGGTGGATGCCTCGGCGCTGGAACTTTAGGAACCGTGTCCGTTGAGTTTCACCTGCTTCGCCATTTCGTAGGGTAATGCCAGGAATGAGATTGTTCGCCATTTGCATGCAAAGTGTTTGAGTGAAAATGGGTCTTGGTTGGTGAATGAGAGAATGATAATGATGATACGGGTAATGGATGTATATATGGTGGAAGGAGGTAGTGGAAGTTTGAAAATTGATAGGGATTAATTTTGGGTTGAATGGGGTTAATGGGGAGTTATGGAAGAAGAAGAAGAGAGAAAGGTGCAGGAAAAGGGAACGTTCTGCTAACAGGGTTACTGATGTAACCCGTGTTACGGTCGTAACACCTGGCTGACGAGCGTAACGCTCTGAAAGGCGCGTTACGTTCGTGGGGGATAGATGACGATCGTGGCAGCTACAAGTTTTGGTTTTTTTCACAGAACAGAACACAATACAATTGCACAGAGTATATTTTTATAGCAGCAGAACATCTCAGGCATTCTAACATAAACACAACATTAATTAATTCAACATATAATCCAACATATATAATTCGTAAATAGAGTAGAAAACCGTAAAATATTTTAAGCGGCATAATGATTGTGAGTTTAAAACTGAAAACAAACAATTGCATTGGTTTAAACTGAGTAACTTGTTCCTTTTTGCCAGAAAAAAAATAAATGACGCGTAAGTTTAAATGCAGTAACTTAAAAATTGGAACTAACTAAAAACAAAGCAGAATGGAAAAAGTCTAAAAACAAAGAATTGAAAAACTGAAAACTGAAAATTGAGAAACTATAAACTGCTTCATCCAATCTTTTCTTTTAATATTTCCAAAGCTTGAGTGATGTGATAGAACTGCTCCACCGAGATGTCAGTCAAACCCATAAGATCCAAACGCATAGTCTTTAATTCATTCTTTATTCCATCAATATCAGTTTTATAAGCATCCAAAGTGGTCAGAATGGTGTTTAATTGTGTGGTATATTCTCCTTGGTTTGTATCAGGGGCTGCTTGTGCTTCAGGCATATTTGTAAAGTCATGATAACCATGAGGGGTTTCGGGATCTGTTTCGGTTTCAGACATGAAATTATTATCATCAAAATATGATTGTGGTGTTTCCGGTGTTGAAGGGTGATCGGGTGGATTCAATTCGTACAACCAATTTTCGCGGTTGTGGACACTTATTCGGGCATGGTTCGGGAGGGAAAAAAGAGTAACAACCTCATCTCTAATCAGGTAGTCATAAGGTGCAGGGCCTAAGTTTCCTATTATCCGATTGTTAAAACAGGAATTAATATTCATAGGCCTAATTGATCCAAATGGTGCACAATTATTAAGTTGGCAACGAGGTCCAAGAGCATGTGCAATCATTGTAACTAATCCTCCCACACTGACAGGAACATTAGGGTCCTCACTAATGCGGGTAAAGGTCTTCATCAGGAGTGGGACCGCATTGACAGGGTGTCCTAGGTTCATACAATAAAGCAGAGATAATTCATCATTGGATACAGCATTTTGATTTTGTTCTTTTCCAAACAGGGTGTGGCCAAGAATCCTATGGAAATAACGGATGGTTGGGTTATGTATTTCGTTGTTATCCATACTTTCTGGGTCAGGGTGATAGTTTCCGGTTAAAGTACCCCAGAAGTAGTCCAGCTCAAAATCCAATAGATCTGCCTCAGGGGTGGTAAAAGCTAAGGGTCCACTGGGGAATCCTAATAAAGTAGCTAAGTCCCTATGGTTATAGGTGAATTCAATACCAAAAAGTCTGAAGGTAATGAATCCTTTTCGGGCTCCAACACCGTGTTCAGGGATGTGAACTAGAGAACTTAGGAATTCAAGGGTAAGCTCTCGGTAAGTGACAAACCTATTTTTCAGGTGGGCTTTCTCCCATCCCAACCGGTTAAACATGTAGTGAATACTGTCAGTAATGCCTAAAGAGTCCATAGTGGGTACATCATGATACAGGGTTAAACTGATTGCTCGCTGAGTCAAAGCCTCAAATCGTCTTTGTTGGTTTCTACCTCTAAAGGCGGCTTCCATAAAGGTCTGTGGGGGATCCATAGGAAAAACAAAACAGGGAAACAGAGTAGAGGAGAAAGTAAAGAGAAAAAGATTATTCAGAAATCCTGTGTCAAGTAAAATTGATTTGAAATCAGCAGCAGTTTCATAAAAGTTTTTAGAAACGAAAAATACTTATATAGAATGCAAAAACAAATAATATAAACAAGATAGCAGGTAAAAAAAATAAAATGGGTTGCCTCCCATGAAGCGTTGTTTTTAACGTCATAAGCCTGACGAAATTCCTAGTGAAAGATTATTCGGGAGAAATAGGTAGCAGTTCTACGAGTTTAAGCTTATTCGTATAATCTCTATTATCTACACGATGATATTGTTTTAACCGCTGCCCGTTTACAATAAACTGGGCGCTATTTCTATCTGTGATTTCTACCGCTCCGCTAGGCAAAACTCTTGTAATGTCGAAAGGACCGGACCATCTAGATTTAGGGAAGAGTCTAAGTCTAGAGCTAAATAAAAGTACGACATCTCCCACATTAAATTCTTTCCGTGATAAACGTTGATCGTGCCATTTTTTAGTTCGTTCTTTGTATATTTTAGCGTTTTCGTAAGCGTCTAGTCTTAATTCTTCCAGTTCATGTAAATCGAGGATTCGTTTCTCGCCAGCAGCAGTGTAATTGATATTGAGTGTCTTTATTGCCCAATAAGCTTTATGCTCTAATTCTACCGGGAGATGGCACGATTTTCTGTAAACAAGTTTGAAAGGTGTAGTTCCGATAGGAGTCTTATAAGCCGTCCTATAAGCCCATAAGGCTTCGTTAAGCTTGGATGACCAATCTTTTCGAGATATCGCGACTATTTTTTCTAATATTTGTTTAATCTCTCTATTCGAAACTTCGACTTGTCCGCTAGTTTGCGGATGATAGGGCGTTGCTATGTGGTGGTTCACTCCATATTTAGATAGTAATTTATCAAATATCTTCGAAACAAAATGAGATCCACCATCACTGATAACAAGTCGGGGAACACCAAAACGCGGGAAAATTATATTCTTGAAAAGCTTTATCACTACTCGTGTGTCATTTGTGGGAGACGCTATTGCCTCGATCCATTTTGAAACGTAGTCGACAGCGACGTGTATAAACTTGTTTCCAAAAGAAGATGGGAAAGGTCCCATAAAATCTATTCCCCAAACGTCAAATATTTCCACTTCAAGTATTCCTTTCTGAGGCATTTCGTCGCGTCTTGAGATATTACCGGTGCGTTGGCATCGGTCACAGTTTTTAACAGCGACGTGGACATCCTTCCACAGGTTAGGCCAGAAAAGGCCGGCTTGGAGAATTTTGGCACACGTTTTAAAGGTGCTAGTATGTCCGCCACAAGGAGATGAATGGCAATGGGAAATACGTTTTCTATTTCTTCGTCGGGTACACACCGGCGGAAAATTCCATCGGGTCCTCGTTTAAATAAAAGTGGTTCGTCCTAATAGTAACTCTTGAGATCATGGAAAAATTTCTTTTTCTATTGGTAAGTTAAATCAGGTGGAAGTCCTCCGACAGCTAAATAGTTAAAGATGTCAGCATACCAAGGCAATCCTATGGTCATGTCGATGGCTTCCATAACTTCTTTAGCTTCTGGTTTATTTAAATTCAGTTGATCTAGGTCGCTTATCATTTGTGCTATCAGATGTTCATACGGAAAATCGTCGTTAATTGGCACTTGTTCGGGTTTTATACCTTCTAAACGGGATAAATGATCCGCTACGACGTTTTCGGTTCCTTTCTTATCTTTAATTTCCAAGTCGAATTCTTGTAAGAGTAAAATCCATCGGAGGAGTCTGGGTTTTGCATCTTTCTTGGCAAGTAAATATCGGATAGCAGCATGGTCTGTGTAAATGGTGATTTTCGCTCCTACAAGGTAAGAACGGAATTTGTCGAGTGCGAAGACCACGGCTAAGAGTTCTTTTTCAGTGGTGGCGTAGTTCATTTGAGCTGAGTCTAACGTTCTGCTGGCGTAGTAAATTGCGTGAAGTTTCTTATCTTTTCTTTGTCCATGAACTGCGCCGACAGCGTAATCACTTGCATCGCACATGATTTCGAAAGGTAACCTCCAATCGGGCGGTTGCATGATTGGTGCAGAAATAAGTGCGGCCTTAAGGGTTTCAAAAGCTTGAAGACAATCGTTATCGAATATGAACTCAGCATCCTTCATTAATAGACCGGTTAGTGGTTTTGTAATTTTTGAGAAATCTTTAATAAAACGTCGGTAAAAACCGGCGTGTCCTAGAAAACTTCGTATCTCTCGAACGGTCTTTGGTGGTTGGAGTTCTTTAATCACCTATATCTTAGCTTTATCAACTTCAATTCCTTTATTAGAAATAACATGTAAAAGTATGATTCCTTCTCTGACCATGAAATGACATTTTTCCCAGTTGAGCACAAGGTTTACTTTCACACATCGTTCTAAAATACTTTCTAAATTAGACAGACATCCTTCAAAGCTTTGTCCACACACAGAGAAGTCATCCATAAACACTTCCATGATGTCGTCAATGAAATCTACAAAGATGGCCATCATACATCGTTGGAAAGTTGCGGGAGCATTACATAATCCAAATGGCATTCGTCTGTACGCGAACGTTTCATAGGGACACGTGAATGTAGTCTTCTCCTGATCATCAGGGTGAATCGGAATTTGGAAAAATCCAGAATAACCGTCTAAATAGCAGAAATAGGAGTGTTTGGCTAATCGTTCTAACATTTGATCAATAAAGGGTAAAGGAAAATGGTCTTTCCGAGTAGCTTTGTTCAGTTTTCGATAATCAATGCACACTTTGTGTCCACTAACTACTCTTTGTGTTATCGATTCGCCTTGTGCGTTTTTCAAGACAGTGACACCTCCTTTCTTAGGTACGACATGCACTGGGCTAACCCATTTACTGTCGGAGATCGGGTATATAATTCCAGCTTCCATTAGCTTTTTGATTTCATCTCTGACTACAGTGCTTAGAATCGGATTGATTCTTCTTTGAGGTTCTCGAGAGGTTTTGCAATCCTCTTCTAATAGAATACGGTGCATACAAATTGAAGGACAAATTCCTTTTAAGTCTGATATGTTGTAACCTAACGCAGTAGGGTATTTCCTTAGAACGTCTAAAAGTTTTTGAGTTTCGAGCGTTCCTAAACTGGAATTCACTATTACAGGTCGAGTTTGTTCAGTATCAAGGAATTCGTATCGTAGATTTTTAGGTAGAACTTTCAATTCTAGTTTTGGTTTCTTGGAACATGGCATATGATTGGGGGTAAGTGCTAGACTTTCGCTTAGACTGTCATCTTTATATGGTTCTCGCCAATTATCGTCTTTGAATATCAGAGGGGTTTCGATTTTCATTATTTCGGAATATGTGGTTTGTTCAACTTCCATCTCTCTCACACACTCGTCTATAATATCGAGTAAGTAACATGTGTCATTTATGGCGGGTGCTTGTAGAAATTGAGTGAGGATGAATTCCACTTTTTCCTCTCCGACTTCGAATGTTAATCTGCCCTTCTTTACATCAATTATAGCTCCGGCGGTGGCTAGGAATGGTCTTCCTAGTATGATAGGGGTAACTGAGTCCTCGGTTATGTCCATGATGATGAAATCGGTAGGGATATAGAATTGACCTATTCTAACTGGAACGTTTTCCAGTATACCTACAGGGTATTTAACCGATCGGTCGGCTAATTGGACGGACATTTTCGTGGGTCTGAGTTCTCCCATCTCTAGCTTTTTGCAAATAGATAAGGGCATGACACTAATGCTTGCTCCTAAGTCACATAGAGCTTTGTCTATGACAAATTTTCCAATATTACAAGGTATAGAGAAACTACCTGGGTCTTTTAGCTTAGGAGGCATATTGTTTTGAATGATCGCGCTACACTCGGCAGTGAGTGTAACTGTTTCGTTATCCTCTATCTTCTTCTTGTTGGATAGAATTTCCTTAAGAAATTTAGCGTACGAGGGCGTCTGAGTGATGGCTTCTGTAAAAGGTATGGTTATATTGAGTTGTTTCAGAAGTTCAACGAATTTCTTGAACTGGCCCATCGTTTTGGAATTTGTAAGTCTCTGAGGATACGGGATTGGTGGTTTATAAGGTGGTGGAGGTACATAAGGCTTCTCTTGCTCCACTACTTCTTGCGTTTCGCTTTCCTTTTCTTTAGGCTCATTGGCTTGTTCAGGAAGCTCGCTCTGCTTTTGGTACATGGCTGGATTTTCTAGTCTCGGGTCAACAGGTCTGTCGAGTTCTTTTCCACTTCTCAATATCACAGCATTAGCATGTCCTTTCGGGTTGGGCTGTGGTTGACCAGGAAAAATTCCAGCTGGTGCCGCAGTAGATGCTTGTTGTTGAGCTACTTGTGAGATTTGCATCTCAAGCATCTTGTTATGGGTGGCTAAAGCATCAACCTTGCTAGCTAATTGTTTTATCTGCTCATTAGTATGCAAATTTTGATTCATAACGTCTTTATTAGTCTGAGCTTGGGTAGCAACGAAGTGTTCAATCATGATTTCTAAGTTAGATTTCCTAGGAGTATTAGGTCCATTACCAGGATGATTTGGGATAGCTTTTGGATAACCGGGTGGTGTGGCAGGAGCTTGTACAGGCGCGTATAACGCGTTGTTGTTTTTGTATGAAAAGTTCGGATGATTTTTCCAGCTTGGGTTATAGGTATTGCTATAAGGGTTCCCTTGTACATAGTTTGCTTGTTCAGCTGGAACTCCTGTTAGAAGTGGGCATTCTGGAGCAAGATGTGATTGAAGACCACATAGATCGCAAGTTTGGACAACTGCAGCTACGGTAGCTGCAGGAGCAGTGGTGAGGTTTTCTAGCTTTTGGGTAAGAGCTTCCACTTTAGCATTGACTTGGTCCAGCATATTCACTTCAGACATTCCACCTTTGGTTTGGGATTTCTCCACATTAGCTCTTTCGCTTCCCCATTGATAGTGGTTCTGGGCCATACTTTCGATAAGTTGATTTGCTTCGGCATATGGTTTATCCATCAGTGCGCCACCAGCAGCGGCGTCTATAGTCATTCTTGTGTTATACAACAGACCGTTGTAAAACGTATGAATGATTAGCCATTCTTCTAAACCATGATGAGGACAGAGTCTAATCATATCCTTGTAACGTTCCCATGCTTCGAAAAGTGATTCGTTATCTTTTTGTCTAAAACCGTTGATGTTAGCTCTAAGCATAGCAGTTTTGCTTGGTGGGAAATATCTAGCCAAGAAGACTTTTTTCAATTCATCCCATGTGGTGATTGAATTTGAAGGAAGGGATTGGAGCCAGGCTCGGGCTCTGTCTCTTAAAGAAAAAGGAAATAGGCGCAATCGTATCGCCTCGGGGTTTACACCATTCGCTTTTACAGTGTCTGTGTACTGCACAAACACTGACAGATGTAGATTAGGGTCGTCAGTAGGAGATCCAGAAAATTGATTCTGCTGAACAGCGGATAGAAGTGAAGGTTTTAGCTCGAAATCGTTTCGAGCGATAGCAGGGGCAGCAATGCTGTTGTGAGGCTCCGCTTGCGAAGGAACTGCATAGTCCTTAAGAGCGCGAGGCGGATTTGGTACGTCAGCCATTGTCGATTCTTCGGTAGATTCTGATAACGGGATATCAGGAATTTTTGTTGGAGGAAGATTATTAAGAGATCGGTATTCTTGAATTCGGCGTCTTAATCTTAAGTAACGCTCGATATCGTTAATTTGTAGATGCAAAGGCTCGTTTTGAGAACGAGTGTTTGGCATACACAGAGGGAAATGTAAAAAGTTGCCTTAGTCTAGACAGCGTTGTTTTCAGATTACACTAGTGACTAAACTAAAGTCCCCGGCAACGGCGCCAAAAACTTGATGGGGTCTGCGATCGACTTAATGTCTGATGGTATCTTAACTGCAAGAGCACAGCCTATCGGGGTAGTAATAAAAGATTGTCGAATCCACAGGGACTTTGTAATCACGCTAGTGTTGTAAAACAGGTTGGTTTAGCTAAGGCGGAAATTGTCACGTTGGTTTTGGGAAAATTAAGGAAGGTAAATTAATTGATTTTAAAGTAATTATAAAATGAACGGTTGGTATGCAATAGAGTCAACCTAAGGGATCTAATCGGGCCTAGGCATATAAGGATGGTCAACTTGGTTTATCCGTAGAATTAATCAGTTTAAAAACCCTCAACTCACACTTTCATGGTCTTATCTCGGATTATACGTCTAAAGCCCTATACCTGCTTTCGCTAGCCTATAAGTGTTTAGAAGTATTCTTTGGAAACTTAATTAATTCTAATTTGGTTTAAAGCGATTTCACTGTATTTAAATCAAATGCCTAACTTTAGCTATCCGGTTAAAAACCTCACACTTTCGTGGTCTCGATTTAACCTATTTACTCTTCTTACTTTCGTAACAAAGATTTTATTATTAAGCATAAAAAGTTATAACCAGAGTTAAGTTGATTAAAGTTTTAGCCTAAGTTTGATTAGAAGCCTAATGTCTCTTACTATTCCATACCGACACTAAAGGTTTAGCTAGCCATGGAAATCAAAATAAACATACTGTAAATAAAAGCAAGCAAATATAAATTGGACATTATAAATAATAAATAACAAGCATGCATTAATAAATTAATTAAAATGAATTTAATACAATTGCAAAATAAAAAACCTGACAGTAAAGCCAATACTTCAATCCTTCTTCCACAAATCGGAAACTCAGACTTGGTATCGGGAGTATTGCAAATTCTGAAGCTTGAATGATAAATCTTAAACTAGAATAATAATTCCCTAATGTTGGAAATTATTATTTGGACAGTGGAATTTAAAAGAATTGAATTAAACAAATGATGTAAGAATAATAACTGAAATAATACTGGTTTCAATTTTGGCAGAGCTTCGGCACAAATAAGCTGTAATAAAACTCTGTACTTTTTTGTTCAATATTGAGGTATTTATAGAAGAATAAAATCTGGCAGTTGGTTTCTTAAACTTGGAACTCAGTCTTCCTTCAAAATCTCCAAAAATATAGTAACCTAGTTGTTGTACCCCAAAATTTGCCCTCCCATATTCTCCAAGAAATTGCCAAGTCAAAGCTTCAAAATCTCCCTAAGGGTTGCACAGTCAAAGATCTCCTATACAGTCAAGATTAGGGTTTTTGTTCTGATCAAGAAAATGAAGTTTCTAAAGGTCCAATCAAGTCTCACATGCCTATAAACATGGTCAAGCATCCTCATATCAAGTTTCAAGACATTCAGCTCAAAGTTGCACAGTCAAAACCCTAAATTGCACTACAGTCAACTGTAGGGGCAAAATGGTCATTTGACAGTCAAAAGTTCAAATTTTTGTCAACATATCATTTTGAAGCCACAAACATCATTTGATCAATGCTTGATCATGATTCTCAAAATTTGGCTCAGAAATCATCAAGATGCAAAAGTTTCCTTATTTGGACAGCTGAAAAAGTCAACTGAAATTGACCAGGGCATAACTTTTACATGGATTATCAGAAAAATTCCATCCAAAGCTCATTTTGAAGAGAAAGACATTTCCTACAACCCATCGTCATACTTCAAGTTCAAGAAATGCACTCACAAAAAGTTATCAGTTTCAACATTATAGGTCATTTTCAAAAGTCAACAAAAAGGGACTTTAAGTCAAAGGCCATAACTTGAGATTTGTAAATCAAAATGACATGGGACCAAAGACATTGGTTAGAGGACTCAAAGACCTTTCCAAAATGTCCAAGAACATGAGAAAATCGTAAACATTGAGCAAGTTATGCCTTGTAGAAGTTGGGAAATTTTTGGATATTTTGAAAAGTCAACATTGATTCAAATGACCTAAAATTGCTAATGGGCCCATTTTTCTTCCACAATTCATCATTCCAAACATGTGCACGACCACTTGGCCCAAAGGGAAGTTTTTATTCATTTTTTATTTATTTATTTGAATTTTTATTTATATTAATTCACTTAAATCAATTAAATATGTGAAAAATACTTAACTTAACCTAACAAATCTTTTTATACATGTTTTAGCCTCAAGATTTCGTGTATATGCAGATAAGGAAAGATTTGGAGAGATTGGAGATGATTTGAACCAAAAACACATGAAAAAAGATTGAAAAAAATCTTAGAAAATCAAATTTCCAAAATCAATGAATGCAATGGATTTGATTGATTTTTCTTGACCTAATGGACTCGGTACATAAGCCTAAAGGAAACCCTAATGTTCATACACACAGAGCTGCGCAAAAAGGCATCAAAAGAACTTGAAATTTTCTCTAAAAAAGTCAAAACTGAAAGTTCACTTCCATGGCGATTCAAGACATAATTCTTGTTCCATTAGCTTCCTTGAAGGTCACTGGACATATTCCAATCAAAAACAACCATCAAAACGCAAGGAATTGGTATACAGCATTCAAGATATTTCATGAAAAATTCATAATCGTACTTTGAAATCTATGCATTTTTATGGCATCTCAATTATTGATTCTTATTCCTCATTTGATTCTGAAGCTAACCCATGTATTCAATTGTGTTTTTGAGCTATACACGCGATTATGCCATTGTTGATATTTAGGGTTCTTCAACCTTAGAATTAGGGCTTTTGAAATAAGGCAAAATTGGAGGCTGAGACCAAGGCCAGTGGATTCAACGTGTTTGGACGAATAGAAACCAACACTCGCGCTCAATTTATGAACACTATAGGCCTAATCGCTATTTTCCCAAAAACGGCCTAAGAGAACGTCATGAAAACCGTTGCCTGTTCTTTTATGTTTTCAGGAACATGAAGAAGACGAAGTCGTGGCAAAACGTGATAAGCTGGTTTGAATTTTCGCGCGTGGATCCATTAACCTTTTGTTTTATTTTTATAATGATTGTTAGTTGCTTATTAATCAAACGCGTTAGTTGGCACAGTTGGTAAGCAAGAACGTTGGCAATGAATATGACCTGGGTTCGAGCCCCAGGTCTACGTTATTTCCATATTATTTTGCAATACATGTTCATATGCAGTTTCAAAAGTGGAGCGCACCGTACATCTTCCTAAATCAAGCGTCCACGTGCCCAGCTTCAATAATCACAAGGCTAAGAATTGAGGAACATAGTGGATCCCAGTCAACGCCTCTGCACGTGAATAAAAAAGATCCACAAGGCCAGGAATTGAATTGGGCTCAAAATGCTTGGACTAAACCTCCTATTTGGGGACCACCACCCCCCCTGGTTTGCAATTCTCTATATCTTCCTTATATTTTATTTTTAATTATTATTTTATTTTCTTTATTGTTTTGAATTAATCAATTATTTTCACAAAATATAAAAATGCATAAAAATCAGAAAAGAGAAAAAACAATAAAATATTATTTATTTTAGTATTTTCATAAGCAAATTTGCATGTAAATAAAATTAGTCTTAAATTAGGAGTAAATTTTAATTCTTTTAATAATAAATCAAAAAATGTAGAACTAGGGTTTAATTAACAATTTTTCATCCTTTTTATTTTTCTTTTATAATAATTAAAATAATTAAATATTTATTTTCATGAATTAAATTGAATATAAAAATTAGGTTTAATTTAGGTTAAATTTTAACGTCTTCTTAATAAATTAAAATAAAATAGAATTAGGGTTAGCGTGTAACTTCAATTAATTTTTTTATTAAATCTTAAAATACTAAAAAACACCAAAAAACAAGTTCTTTCTCTTTTAATAAATTAACTCCGTTATTAATTTAGTTTTTGCAAAAGGGGCCAACGCCCTCGTTCGTAATTTCTTATTTCTTTGCATATTTATTTTATGTCATTTAAATAATTATGTACCTCTCCCGAAGCCTTGTAAATAATTGTTCGCACCTTTTTTACTTTGTTTATTTATTTTTCTGTCAAATCGGGTCCTGGTTAATTTTGGCGATGTGGACCCGCGCCTTTTGTAATAGCTTAGATTTTTTACATTCCCGCAACTTTTAACTGTTAATCAAAGGCATGAAAGAATGTATGACTTAAATAAAAACAAGCGTAGAACACCAATAACATGACAAGATAAATGCAAACGAAAACGACACACAAATCGCACACACCACCCCTAGGGTACGCCTCACTGTTGCCTTGCCTCGAAAGGTGATCGTCGAGTAGAGGATGTCTTAGTAAGTCCTCATGATCCGGGAACCTGGCATGAGGGTAGCTTCTAAGGTGTCTTCCCATTGCTCTGGTGATCACCATGTCCCGAACCTCGAATTGACCCGAACACCTCCAACGGTGGTGCTACTTACCTCTCAATGGTGGGATGGCACTACTTTAAAGGACATTTACACAGACGAATTCCTTAGGGTAGGTAGGTTCTCGTAGATACTTGCTCTAATTTCAAAACAAAAATCAAAAATACTTTTCACACCAACACATTTTCAAAAAGCTTTCGAAAGCATTTTTCAAACACTCTTGAGGACCGATACAAGAGTCGAACTGGAATTTTCAAAGAAACTTTTTTAAAACCCACAGTTGAAAAGCAAACAAACCATTTTGAAAACACAAATGAGCAAGTATCTAAGAGCCCATGGATAACCATGGATAGAAAGGGTGCTAGCACCTTCCCTTTCTATAATCTACCTCCCGAACCGAGAGCAATCTCTTTAAGGAATTTTTCTGTGCTTTTGTCCTTTCCATTTGGAGAAAATAAAAGACGGTGGCGACTCTTGCTTACCGCGACATTTCGCGAACCAGCGTTAAACAGTCAGTTCCAGATCCACCGATCACAGAACTGGCGACTCTGCTGGGGACCCTTAAACTTAAAGTGAGGTGTACCTTAGGATTAAGATCACTGTGTTTTCAATTGTCTTCTTTGCTTGCTTTATTATTGTGGGTACTATCTTGGGAGTTCTATAGATCCTAAACCCGGATCTGGGGATACCTTCTTAGAAAGTAGCAACAAGGCTGTGAGGGAACTGTGCGGGGTATACCGACATGGTTGAAACAGTCTGCTACGTTGATGTGGCACTTTGGTGTGTACCGGTAACCCTTGAGTTCAGTCAAGGAGAGTACGGGGCCTCCGCGTGGTGTCATGAAGCATCAACAGACCTTAGGAACCTTAATTGAACTATCTTGGCCTCTTTAGGGTAGTGAGATAACTGACTTTGGTGCAGTCTGAGGTTGGTTGATACTCGATACTACACTCAATGGAGGGTTGCTTTCCTGGAATATTTCGGTCGCCAGTTCAGTGGCTAAATCGAAACGATGAACAATGAAAGCAATCCCGTGATATTGGGACCCTTAGAACCCGGTTACTTCTAATAGGACAGGTTGAACCCACCAACTTCAAGAGGGTAGTACCCCAAACTTCATGCTGGCCTAAACTCTAAGGGCTCTTTTGTGTGACTTGTGTGCCTTCGTACTTGACTACTTGCATGCTTGTTATCTAACACATGAACTACTTGCAGGTTTTGTTTATAGTCCTTAATTGGGACTCATAACAGGGCTTACTAAGTTTCTTGCAGGTTTTGTTTATAGTCCTTAATTAGGACTCATAACGGAGCGTATTGAGTTTCTTGCAGGTTTTGTTTATAGTCCTTAATTAGGGCTTATAACAGAATGTACTGAGTTTCTTGCAGACTAGTTTTTTGCATGTTTTGTTTATATCCTTAATTTGGACTCATAACAGGGCTACTCACATTACCCCATGCATACCATAACATCATACCATTGCATACATCCTAACTCATTTCAAGGATCTCAAGGGCTTGTGATGCAGGTCATGGTGAATCAACTATCCCAACAAGGGGAAAAGAGGATTTATTTTCCTCTAGCCAAGGTTGTCATGGGCTATGACCCACTTGATATGGTGAGCTTTGACTCCTGAAGAAGGTTCCCCTAACCAAGGTTGTTTGGAAATCAAAACCAGACATGATGATTAAAGTCAGGGGCTATGACCCACTTGATATGGTGAGCCTTTGACCCTTGAAGAAGGACTCTCAACAACATGAAGTACCTTCAATCAAGTTACCAGTTTTCAACTCTAACAAATTTTCTTGTTTACCCCGCGAGGTCCTTGAAAACATAGCATGCATGTCATTCACATCATTACATAACAGGTACCCTTGTTTCAGGTTACTTACCCTTCCCGCTGTTTATTTCAGCGATGGCTCTCCAGCCAGACAGCCAGGATCTTCTTGCTCAAGAGACTCGGTTCGGGGAGATCCCCCTGAATCTATCCAAGGGGCAGGAAGAGCTAAGGACACTTCTCATGGGGACCTTTGTCAGGAACAGTGCTGAGGATGAAAGGTTGAAACACCTACAAGCTGAGATGGATGCAATGAAAGCCCAAATGCTGGGGCAGAGGAATGCCATTCAAGGTCTAGCTCAAAGACAAGATGAGCTCCGGTTTCTCATCAACCAACTGCTTCAGGGTAACCAACTGGGGCAAACATCTAAGGGTAAAAAGCCAGTCATCGTTCGACCATCTTTGAGACAAAGAGGCAAGGAGAAAGCTCCTCATATGGCTCCAGTATCACCAATTCAGTATCAACCTCACCAGCTTCAGCCAGACAAGCCCAAAAGGCAATTCACCAAGCTTAACGTGTCGCTGCCTCAAGCCTTACAACAACTGCTGAGGTTGAACCTGGTAACTCTAAAGGATCCCCCTAAGAATCCCAACAAGACACCTTCAAGGTATAACCCCAACGCTCACTGCGCTTATCATTCTGACAGCCCGGGGCATGCTACAGAGGATTGTTGGACTCTGAAAAATAAGATCCAGGATCAGATCGAGGAAGGAGCTGTGGAATTCACCCGAGATGGCCAGGCTGAGTGCTTCTACCATCCCTACAGGAGGCACCAATTGAAGTGACAAGCCCCGAGATTAGAAAATTTTTGTTCATTCGAATGTTCAAGATTGCAATTTTCTTTTGTTCAAACATTTATTCATGTTAAACATTGTTATCACATTAATGCATCGCTTATGTCTATTTTGAATCAATATATTCGCATTCACTATATGCAAACTGTTTTCATATTTTTTCTGATGTCAGCTCTTGATCTAAAATTCTAAAGCCTCTTAAGGGAGGATGACGAAAACGATACCATAATCTACAGTATGCTTTTGAACAGACCCCGCTGATGAAGTACAGGCATTGTTTCAATTCCTAAACACTGGAGTAATAAGGAAGATAATCCCTCGTCAACCCCTCTGAGCCAAAGAAGTAGGAGTTTTTCTTTTCGAAAATTAAAACCCTTTATCATAACCTGGGGCAGGGTAGTTCTCTCAGTTGATCCAAGTGCGCAACAAATGGCACCAAAGAGATCCTTACGAAAAAAGAAAGACAGTGATGGTTCCGAACAATTGTAAAGACAGGCAGTCATTATCAAAAAATTCATAAATGAAAAGCCCATTAAGTCAAAACCCAAGAAGGAGACTTACAAAACTGGGGCATCCCGCTGACTGTAATTCCAAAAAAGGAAACAGTTCAGGCAAAAAAGAAAGGGATAACAAAAATCAGACCAGAAAGAGGTCTTACAAACCCTCAACAAAAGGAATGACTGCCTATTCAAAATAAGTTATCAATATCCGAATCATCACCGAAAAATCAGAGCAAAGACTCAAACAAGGTCTAACGTATGATCAACTGAGTTTAGGTTTGGAGAACATCACGAAGAGCGGGTGGGTACAAATAATTTGAGCCTTTATCCTTTGTTTCTTAAACCGTGAACCAGGCCACGTTATAACCCTTAAAAGTCCTAGCTGAAGCATGGGTTAGTTCGAAAGCATACTGTTACGAAAGGTATCCTGACTCCTGAAGGCTTGCTGTAAAATATTGAGTTAACATCACATTGTTTTACGACAAAATGCATTTTTAAAATCTTCAAGACAGACATAAGCTTTGCATTTTTAACATAACTTTGTTGGCATATGACCTTTGTTTGAACAGCAGGAAAATTCGCACGATGAATGCCTAATGAACAGAAACACTTCCAATCAAGGGGCATGATATAATCATGGTCTATTATCTGGGGCAGTCCAATCAAGATTCGGATAATCTCTCAAAGGCCAAATAGCCTGGGGACAAATCTCTGCCTGAATCGCTTGGGGCATCTCAACAATGAATCTTGCCTGATCAAACATCTTCTGGTGGCATGACAACACAAATTCTAACAGGGGCAACTCCCTACATTCTGAGAGAGCGGACATAGTCGAATAAAATACTATGCATAATCAAAGACCCGCTAGGTTGACACACCTAGGCAAAAATAAGGGCTTTCCGGCGAACCAAAAGGGTTCGGGCAAAATGAAGGGATGAAATGAAAAATCTGTACACCCGGCAAGTCGAAAACCTGAAAAGGCGGCTTGGGTAAAAATGGGTATCCCGGTGGACTGAGAACCCGAAAGGGCGGTCCAGGAAAAAGTTAGGGATCAAAGCGTACGACTACGTCTTGGCATCACCTGCCTGCCAGAAGAAGCTTGGTCTATCAACAACTATCAGCACCTCACAGGTCTTCCTCTCATACCTCAGAAACAGGGGCAATAAAGAGTTATCCAAGCAATCTAATTGTTCTGTCCTCCAAGGTATCAAGGTGAGTTCAGCTAAAGAACATAACCAGTACATCTAAATTTCCCAGAGAATAAGTCAACAGTCAATGCATTCTTCTCTAAACAGTTATCAACCTTAAGGAAGATGGGTATCCTCCCGCAGATCTCAACCTTCCCCAGCAGCATACAGTCTTAACAAGCATCCCCGGAAGTCTTGGTCTAAAGATTGTTCCCCGCCAGCATATCAAATATTCAAAGGAATCACTTCCCCCGCAGTTCAAAACTCCCCCAGGAGAATCCAATCTAGTTCCCCAGGAAATTTAGAATTCATATCCCCAAGCAGCAAGCTTATCCCCAGTAGATTCTAGAAGCTTATCCCTCGCAGAGCACGAACGCGTCGTCCGGCTTGATTTAAAGAGTTATTTCCTTAACAGGATATAACTGGGTTATCCTCAGCCAAAAGCCACGGAAAGGGCGTACTCGACGAAGTCTCCTTATCCCCAACGAAGTCTATCAACACTTCCAGCACAACAAGGATATCCTCAGCAAGTTATCAACAATTCAGCAAAGCATCTCTATCCCCACAGAGTATTGCTTCCCAGCATGGTCGCTAGAGTATCTTTTCTCCCCGCAGAATCTTCCATTTGCCAAGTTTATTCCTCAACGGAGTCATCTTCTCCTGCCGGTATTCTTGCAGTTATCATCCCCAGCGGAAGCAAAATCTATTCTTCAATATCAGCCCAGGATATGACTTCCCGGCACCCGTCAAGAATTTACCTTCCTAGACGAAAAACACATTCATAAAATATCGCATACATCATTATAGCATGCATAGACGCATCATATCATACAAATCTCATTTATGTTGAGAGCATCATTGCTTGGTCCATATCATGTATTGCATATGACTGACCTTTACCTTTCAGAAAAGATTCAGCTAAATTCTCAAACATCTTTCAAGACCTAGACCGGTTCAGTTAATCGACTACAAAGATTTCTTATCCAGTCCCAGGCCTTCTCTAGTCCAGCTAAATCGACTACCAACAGATTTTTCTGATGAAGACTCAGTAGAAGTTATCATGTTTTTCTTTGAGATTATAATTCTAATGGTTCCCTCTCCGACGGTGAGTGAGGTGATAATTCCTTTTCTTATGGTTCCCTCTCTGACGGTGAGTGAGGCGACAATTCCTTTTCAGATGGTTCCCTCTCCGACGGTGAGTGAGGTGATAATTCCTTTTTCTATGGTTCCCTCTCCGACGGTGAGTGAGGTGATAATTCCTTTTCAGATGGTTCCCTCTCCGACGGTGAGTGAGGTGATAATTCCTTTTCAGATGATTCCCTCTCCGACGGTGAGTGAGGTGATAATTTCTTTTCAGATGGTTCCCTCTCCGACGGTGAGTGAGGTGATAATTCCTTTTTCTATGGTTCCCTCTCCGACGGTGAGTGAGGTGATAATTCCTTTTCAGATGGTTCCCTCTCCGACGGTGAGTGAGGTGATAATTAATTTCCTAGAGTTCCCTCTCCAACGGTGAGTGAGGTAATTCCCTTTCAGATTATAATTTCCTATGGTTCTCTTCCCGATCCTGCGAAGATGGTAATTCCCACCAAGATTTTCTCAACGAGCGTTGTTGAAGTTAAAGTCACCCAAGGTTCTCTTACCATTCATGCTAAGGTAGTAACCATCCCTGGTTCATTCATCATCTTTTGAAGCTCCAGACTCAGCTCCTGTAACCAGTCAGGACATATCTATGCCAAGCATCTGAAAACCAGTTCTTGCAACGTGTCAGGTACTCTTTTTTATTTTGCAGGTATGCAGGTTCTCGCTAAGGAATCTCTTACGCGATCGATATCCAGATGGAATCTATAAGCCCATCATCCTATCCAGCAATCTCTAAATGGCATCTATAAGCCCATTCCACCATCACTGCTACTATGTGAGCGCAAATTTCTGGGCACTCTAGTGTTCAATCATCTTCTACCCTCGGATTACGAAAGGCACGTCAGCCAATCTGCATCCTCAGGTCTAAGAAGATTGAACAGGGGAAACTGTTGTACCCCAAAATTTGCCCTCCCATATTCTCTAAGAAATTGCCAAGTCAAAGCTTCAAAATCTCCCTAAGGGTTGCACAGTCAAAGATCTCCTATACAGTCAAGATTAGGGTTTTTGTTCTGATCAAGAAAATGAAGTTTCTAAAGGTCCAATCAAGTCTCACATGCCTATAAACATGGTCAAGCATCCTCATATCAAGTTTCAAGACATTCAGCTCAAAGTTGCACAGTCAAAACCCTAAATTGCACTACAGTCAACTGTAGGGGCAAAATGGTCATTTGTCAGTCAAAAGTTCAAATTTTTGGTCAACATATCATTTTGAAGCCACAAACATCATTTGATCAATGCTTGATCATGATTCTCAAAATTTGGCTCAGAAATCATCAAGATGCAAAAGTTTCCTTATTTGGACAGTTGAAAAAGTCAACTGAAATTGACCAGGGCATAACTTTCACATGGATTATCAGAAAAATTCCATCCAAAGCTCATTTTGAAGAGAAAGACATTTCCTACAACCCATCTTCATACTTCAAGTCCAAGAAATTCTCTCACAAAAAGTTATCAATTTCAACATTATAGGTCATTTTCAAAAGTCAACAAAAAGGGACTTTAAGTCAAAGGCCATAACTTGAGATTGGTAAATCAAAATGACATGGGACCAAAGACATTGGTTAGAGGACTCAAAGACCTTTCCAAAATGTCCAAGAACATGAGAAAAGCTTAAAAATTGAGCACGTTATGCCTTGTAGAAGTTGGGATATTTTTGGATATTTTGAAAAGTCAACATTGATTCAAATGACCTAAAATTGCTAATGGGCCCATTTTTCTTCCACAATTCATCATTCCAAACATGTGCACGACCACTTGGCCCAAAGGGAAGTTTTTATTCATTTTTTATTTATTTATTTGAATTTTTATTTATATTAATTCACTTAAATCAATTAAATATGTGAAAAATACTTAACTTAACCTAACAAATCTTTTTATACATGTTTTAGCCTCAAGATTTCGTGTATATGCAGATAAGGAAAGATTTGGAGAGATTGGAGATGATTTGAACCAAAAACACATGAAAAAAGATTGAAAAAAATCTTAGAAAATCAAATTTCCAAAATCAATGAATGCAATGGATTTGATTGATTTTTCTTGACCTAATGGACTCAGTACATAAGCCTAAAGGAAACCCTAATGTTCATACACACAGAGCTGCGCAAAAAGGCATCAAAAGAACTTGAAATTTTCTCTAAAAAAGTCAAAACTGAAAGTTCACTTCCAGGGCGATTCAAGACATAATTCTTGTTCCATTAGCTTCCTTGAAGGTCACTGGACATATTCCAATCAAAAACAACCATCAAAACGCAAGGAATTGGTATACAGCATTCAAGATATTTCATGAAAAATTCATAATCGTACTTTGAAATCTATGCATTTTTATGGCATCTCAATTATTGATTCTTATTCCTCATTTGATTCTGAAGCTAACCCATGTATTCAATTGTGTTTTTGAGCTATACACGCGATTATGCCATTGTTGATATTTAGGGTTCTTCAACCTTAGAATTAGGGCTTTTGAAATAAGGCAAAATTGGAGGCTGATACCAAGGCCAGTGGATTCAACGTGTTTGGACGAATAGAAACCAACACTCGTGCTCAATTTATGAACACTATAGGCCTAATCGCTATTTTCCCAAAAACGGCCTAAGAGAACGTCATGAAAACCGTTGCCTGTTCTTTTATGTTTTCAGGAACATGAAGAAGACGAAGTCGTGGCAAAACGTGATAAGCTGGTTTGAATTTTCGCGCGTGGATCCATTAACCTTTTGTTTTATTTTTATAATGATTGTTAGTTGCTTATTAATCAAACGCGTTAGTTGGCACAGTTGGTAAGCAAGAACGTTGGCAATGAATATGACCTGGGTTCGAGCCCCAGGTCTACGTTATTTCCATATTATTTTGCAATACATGTTCATATGCAGTTTCAAAAGTGGAGCGCACCGTACATCTTCCTAAATCAAGCGCCCACGTGCCCAGCTTCAATAATCACAAGGCTAAGAATTGAGGAACATAGTGGATCCCAGTCAACGCCTCTGCACGTGAATAAAAAAGGTCCACAAGGCCAGGAATTGAATTGGGCTCAAAATGCTTGGACTAAACCTCCTATTTGGGGACCACCACCCCCCCTGGTTTGCAATTCTCTATATCTTCCTTATATTTTATTTTTAATTATTATTTTATTTTCTTTATTGTTTTGAATTAATCAATTATTTTCACAAAATATAAAAATGCATAAAAATCAGAAAAGAGAAAAAACAATAAAATATTATTTATTTTAGTATTTTCATAAGCAAATTTGCATGTAAATAAAATTAGTCTTAAATTAGGAGTAAATTTTAATTCTTTTAATAATAAATCAAAAAATGTAGAACTAGGGTTTAATTAACAATTTTTCATCCTTTTTATTTTTCTTTTATAATAATTAAAATAATTAAATATTTATTTTCATGAATTAAATTGAATATAAAAATTAGGTTTAATTTAGGTTAAATTTTAACGTCTTCTTAATAAATTAAAATAAAATAGAATTAGGGTTAGCGTGTAACTTCAATTAATTTTTTTATTAAATCTTAAAATACTAAAAAACACCAAAAAACAAGTTCTTTCTCTTTTAATAAATTAACTCCGTTATTAATTTAGTTTTTGCAAAAGGGGCCAACGCCCTCGTTCGTAATTTCTTATTTCTTTGCATATTTATTTTATGTCATTTAAATAATTATGTACCTCTCCCGAAGCCTTGTAAATAATTGTTCGCACCTTTTTTACTTTGTTTATTTATTTTTCTGTCAAATCGGGTCCTGGTTAATTTTGGCGATGTGGACCCGCGCCTTTTGTAATAGCTTAGATTTTTTACATTCCCGCAACTTTTAACTGTTAATCAAAGGCATGAAAGAATGTATGACTTAAATAAAAACAAGCGTAGAACACCAATAACATGACAAGATAAATGCAAACGAAAACGACACACAAATCGCACACACCACCCCTAGGGTACGCCTCACTGTTGCCTTGCCTCGAAAGGTGATCGTCGAGTAGAGGATGTCTTAGTAAGTCCTCATGATCCGGGAACCTGGCATGAGGGTAGCTTCTAAGGTGTCTTCCCATTGCTCTGGTGATCACCATGTCCCGAACCTCGAATTGACCCGAACACCTCCAACGGTGGTGCTACTTACCTCTCAATGGTGGGATGGCACTACTTTAAAGGACATTTACACAGACGAATTCCTTAGGGTAGGTAGGTTCTCGTAGATACTTGCTCTAATTTCAAAACAAAAATCAAAAATACTTTTCACACCAACACATTTTCAAAAAGCTTTCGAAAGCATTTTTCAAACACTCTTGAGGACCGATACAAGAGTCGAACTGGAATTTTCAAAGAAACTTTTTTAAAACCCACAGTTGAAAAGCAAACAAACCATTTTGAAAACACAAATGAGCAAGTATCTAAGAGCCCATGGATAACCATGGATAGAAAGGGTGCTAGCACCTTCCCTTTCTATAATCTACCTCCCGAACCGAGAGCAATCTCTTTAAGGAATTTTTCTGTGCTTTTGTCCTTTCCATTTGGAGAAAATAAAAGACGGTGGCGACTCTTGCTTACCGCGACATTTCGCGAACCAGCGTTAAACAGTCAGTTCCAGATCCACCGATCACACTAGTAGTTGAGGGAGAAATGGTGAACGTGGTGTTTGACTGGAGAGAATTAAGGAGTTTGGAAACTCCTTCTGTTATGCTTGCCACGTTCTGCATTTTCCAACTGGACTGTTATACGTATTACGTTCGTTACATGAACGTTACGAGCAGATTTTGGTCTTTCCCGTGTTACGGTCGTGGCCACTGTGTTACGGTCGTAACACTCTTCAAACTGGCTTACGGTCGTGGCAGCTTCATTACGACCGTCACAGCTACAAAAATTCAGTTCTTTGACAGATTTATCCTTTTCTTCTGTTCTTTTGATGCTTTCTTGCATTGTTTCATATTTTCTTCTATTTTGAGCTCAATTATGAAATACCTGCAAAAGTGATGACAAACTCGAAATATTCGGGAATTAATCGGGTCAAAATAATACAAAACGGACGAATTTCATAGCAAATAAACGATACGATTTCGTGTTATCAATGATACACTTTGCACACAAGCACCCTTAGGGTATCTCCCACTTGGTTTCCTAAAATAAAATGGCCATGTTACGCAGGCGAAGTATCTTGGCAAAACAAAACACATATAAGATCATAGTCCCTCGATGACGCTATTCAAAGGTTGCCCAAAGAAAATGATCTTGGTCCCTCAAAAAATGCTAAGATACTTGACAACATTGCTATCATGGTTATACGATGACCCACGCCCGTCCCGTTTACATCCAAAGATAGGGTTGCTTACCAAATCAATGGTAACTCAACAATGTCAAAGGAATAAAAATGCAAAAGAAAGACATTTGAGTAGGTAGATAGCTTCTAAGTTACTTGCTCCATTTCAAACAACAATACTTTCTATTTTCAAAAACAAACACACACACATTTCAAAACATCTTACAAAACATTGAAACATTATCAAAATACAAACATCTTTGTATACATTCTTACGAACGAGAATCATTACAAAGATTGCCTAAACGAATGGCCTCTTTTCAAAATACTTTCAAAACCACACCAAACACCAAACACCATTTCAAACAAAAGCAAAGCAAGTGATCTAAGCAAGTAACTAAGAGCCCATGGAAAACCATGGACGAAAAGGGTGCTAGCACCTTCCCTTTTCATAATCTACCCCCCGAACTCAAGAAAACATCTCAAAGGTATTTCCTGTGCTTTTTCACCTTTCCTTTTGGATAAAAGAAAAGTCGGTGGCGACTCTTGCTAACCGCGAAATTTGTGATAAAACGCAAAACCTCAAGTCAGTTCTCCCACCGTATCACAACCCTAAATAGAGCCCTGGAACCCTAACCTTGGTATTTAATCAAATATGCATCAAAACATCTAATTAATTATGCAGATATGTTCTAAACGATTATACAAACATGAATATGTATTTAGAATTCGTTTATCATGCGTGTATAGTCTAACAATTCGTACATTTTCACAAACAATTCGTACATTTTCATACATTTTCAACCTTGTGTCTTACCCGAGGCACATTGGTCCCTTTGTAAGGGTTTTTATTTCATCTTCATATGATATTCAATGAATCATGGACGCTTTTTCATATATAAACATTTTGTGTTCATTGTCTTTCTTTTACATTTTATTGTTTTAAGATGGCTATACCCTTACACACACCCATACTCACAAATGCATGTACCCTTCCATTCCAGATCCCATGGGTAACGATACTGCTATAGCCTTCAGTGACTCTGAAGATCTGATCTACCAAGCCGAATACGAAGGTGAGGAAGATTGTGAGGTGTCGGGGGAATTGGCCAGACTACTACAACAAGAGGAAAGAGCTATTCAAACTCATGAGGATATGTTGGATACAATCAACTTGGGTACCGAGGAAGATAAAAAGGAAATCAAAGTGGGTGTCAATCTAGAGTCGAGTGTCAAGGAGCGCCTAATTCAGCAGTTGCATGATTATGTGGAGATATTTGCCTGGTCATACGAATACATGCCGGGTGTTGTACCCCAAAATTTTCCCTCTCATTTTATCAATATTTCCCCTCACAAGACTCTTTGGACTCCAGCCAGGATTGGGGTTTGCTCAGCTTAAGACATCTCCTTGCATTGATGACCTGAAATTAGGGTTTGAGATTGCTCAAGGATTTTTGGACTTCCAATGCCTAATGTGACTTTCATACTTCATGTTGGACCTCTAAGATTTCTCATACCAAATTTCAAGCTTTGAATCAAATTTTTTCCCAGTCAATTGGACAGTTGACCTAAAAATCAGCTGTATTGGGGAAAAAGTCAATTGTGGCCAATTTACAGTCAAACCTCATAATTTTTTATCCACATTAACATTATAGGCTCATATGAACCATTTGATCAACTTTGGACCACAACTCCTCAAGAAATTTGATCAGATTATTAAAAGGGCAAAATGGTCATTTTTAGGGTTTTGACTATAGAAGGGAAATTTTTGATTTTTCACCTAGACAATGGCAAATTGGGCTCAAGCATGGTTTCAAGGACTAAATGGCATCATATTGACCTAATCACAAGGTTCAAAAGATCTCAAATGCATTGGATTGACAGATGAATTTTCCAGTCAACTGATCAAAAATCAACTATACATTGAAAAGTCAAACTTTGACTTTTTGGTCAAAATCAAGTGCCAAGGGTCATTTTTCATCAAGATGTGTCAAAACATGAAACTTGTTGACCAAGAAACCTAATTTTGAAAATTAGGGTTTGAAATGAAATTTTTTCATAACTTAGAAATTTTCTAAGTTATGAAAATTTCTTATTTTTTCCCAACTTTGCCCAACTTTTTCACTATGATACAATTGGATTCAAATAAAACTTCAAACATTAAAGTTGTAGTCCTCCACAATATCTACAACTTTTATTCACAAAGTTTTCCCAAAATATACTTGTATCTCAAGTTATGATTTTGTGAATAGGGGTCCATGAAACTTTTAACTTAGTGAAATTTTGCCCTAGTTTAGCCAGGATTTTGACCCATCTTCATGGCAACTTTTCACATAGTTCCAATTGTAATCTCTAAATTAATTTCAAAGATGGATTGTAGAGCATGTCACAAGATTTCCAAAATGTCCAAGAACTCTCCAAGATCATTGTGGTTAGGGAGAATCGAAGAAAAGAAAATGGCAATTTCTCACTTTTGTCCATGGCATTTTCCACATTGCTACAACTTGCAAATCAGTTTGGATCATGCTTGTACTTGTTTTAAAGGTCTTAATCCTTTCCACACTCCTTAATTAAATGCAAATACATTGGACAAAGGCATTTTTCTGAGTTATGGAGCATTACACAAAGAGTTATTCCAAAAATGGCAAAAAGGTTACAATGCCATTTCCATAAAGCATACTTTTTGCAATTTTGTTTATCTTGAGCCATGGACCTGATCTCTTGATACAAACAACATCCACAAACTTCAGGAAAAGTGTACCAACTCTCCTCAGGCCTTGAGCTAGCCTGTACAGGCTTTGGCTTTGTCAACTCAACCTTTTCTTCAAAAACAAGAAAGCTTGCAAAAGTGAACATAACTTGTGCATCTGTTAAAACCAAGTCTTGTGTTCATTTCAAACAACCTCAGCATATTATACCAAGCCTAAAACACGTTTGCCAAGCCTCTCAAAAACCTTTAAGCACAAAAACACCAACTTCTTCCCAAAACAGGGCCATACCTGCAGAACCACTTCCAAAACCAAATTGGCTCGTGTGTTTTGTCTTGAATCACTTCAAACACATTCCATACAACATACCTAAACTATCCAGGCCCTTACTTTGCAACTGTAACCTCGTTTGCACACTTCACCATTTTAAATTTGAAGCTTTGCAGGTTGAGTTCTACAAGGACATTCAGTCAAGTTCAAGGCAAGCTAAGCATTGGGAAGGGTTGAGGGAACATCAAGCAAAGTGTCAAGGAGCGCTTAATTCAGCTGTTGAATGAATATGTTGAGATCTTTGCCTGGTCTTACGAAGACATGTCGGGACTCGATACAGATATTATGGTTCACCGTCTCCCTACAAGAGAAGACTGTCTACCAGTTAAACAAAAAGTCCGCCAAATGAGGCCCGACATGTCTCAAAAGATCAAAGCCGAAGTGATGAAGTAGTTCAATGTTGGATTTCTTGCTGTTACTTCCTATCCATAATGGGTTGCTAACATTGTGCCCGTGACTAAAAAGGACAGAAAAGTGAGAATATGCATGGATTACAGAGACTTAAACAGGGCTAGCCCTAAAGATGACTTTCCACTACCGCACATTGACATCTTGGTTGACAATACAGCTCAGCACAAGGTATTTTCTTTCGTGGGCGGATTTTCAGGGTACAACCAGATCAAAGTGGCACCTGAAGACATGGAGAAAACTACTTTTGTTACACAGTGGGGTACGTTCTGCTACAGAGTGATGCCATTCGGACTGAAGAATGTCGGAGCAACCTATCAGCGCGCCATGGTAGCTTTGTTTCATGACATGATACATCATGAGATTGAAGTCTATGTAGACGACATGATAGCCTGATCACAAACGGAAGAAGAACACCTCGACCATTTGCAAAAGCTGTTTGTCAGGTTGAAGGAGTACAAGCTCGGACTGAACCCTAATAAGTGCACTTTCGGAGTCAGGTCCGGTAAACTTTTGGGTTTCATTGTCAGCAACAAAGCATCGAGGTTGATCCTGCCAAAGTCAAAGCTATACAAGAAATGCATGCCCCTCGCACTGAGAAAGAGGTCAGAGGTTTCTTGGGACGCCTAAACTACATTGCTAGGTTCATCTCTCACCTAACATCTACCTGTGAGCCAATCTTCAAGCTGTTGAAGAAAGATCAGGTGGTTAAATAGAATGATGACTGTCAAATTGCTTTCGATAAAATCAAGGAGTATTTGCTAGAACCTCCTATCTTGATGCCTCCTATTGAAGGAAGACCTCTAATCATGTATCTGACTATTTTGGATAATTCAATGGGGTGCGTACTGAGCCAACATGACGAGTCTGGCCGAAAAGAGCATTTTGTTTATTACCTTAGCAAAAAGTTTATCGACTGTGAGACCCGATACTCACTGCTCGAGAAAACTTGATGCGCTTTGGTATGGGCTGCTCGCCGGCTAAGGCAGTATATGTTGACTCATATCACTCAGCTGATATCTAAGATGGATCCGATCAAGTACATCTTTGAAAAGCCTGCTTTGACTGGAAGGATAGCTAGATGGAAAATGATCCTTACGGAATACGATATACAGTACATGACCCAAAAAGCTATAAAGGGGAGTGTACTAGCTGACCATCTGGCTCATCAAGCTGTCGAAGATTACCAATCCATGAAGTTTAACTTCCCTGACGAAGACATTATGACATTGGACAACATTGAAGATCTCAGACCATATGACGGACCTGAACAAGGATCCTGATGGACCCTGTACTTTAATGGTGCCTCCAATGCACTTGGCAACGGTATCAGCGCGGTACTCATCTCTCCAGAAGGTTTCCATACACCTTTCACTGCTAGACTTTGCTTTAACTGCACCAACAACATGGTCGAGTATGAAGCTTGCATCTTTGGTCTCAAGGCTACAATAGACTTGGGAATCAAATCTTTGGTTGTGTTTGGAGACTCAGCTTTGGTCATCATTCAGATCAAAGAAGAGTGGGACACTAAACATCCCAACCTCATCCCTTACAAAGAACACGTCTTGACATTGCTACCTCATTTTGAGAAGATTACCTTCGAGCACTTCCCGCGAGAAGAGAACCAGCTAGCAGATGCTCTAGCTACAATATCATCCATGTTTAAACTTAACTGGGATAATGAGGCTCCCCAAATCACCATCGAGCGAATGGATGAACATGCACATTTTCACGAGATTAATACCGAAGAAGTAGTGGACCGACCTTGGTTTCACGAAGTCAAAAGGTATCTCGAGGCCCAAGAATATCCTGAAGGAGCTTCAGTCAACGACAAAATGTTCTTGAGGAGGTTCTCAGCTAAGTTCTTCCTGAGCAATGGTATCCTCTACAAGCGCAATCATGATTGCATTCTGCTCCATTGTGTGGACAAGGTTGAAGATGAGAAGATCATGGCTGAACTGCACAATGGCACCTTTGGCACCCACTCTAGCGGTCATACGATAGCTAAGAAGATTATATGGGCAGGCTACTACTGGTCTACCATGGAAGCTGACTGCCATCAACATTCTAGGACTTGTCACAAATGTCAAATCTATGCGGACAAGGTACATATACCTCCAGTTCCTCTCAATGTCTTAACAGCTCCTTGGCAATTCGCTATGTGGGGAATCGACATGATTGGAGAAATCAAGCCTACAACATACAATGGACACCGTTTCATCCTGGTGGCCATTGATTACTTTACCAAGTGGGTCGAAGCAGCTTCCTTCGCATCCGTCACAAAGAATGTAGTTGCCCACTTCATCAAGAAGAACCTCATTTGTCGGTACGGCATCCCCGAAAGGATCATCACTGACAATAGTACAAACCTTAACAACACTAAGATCACCGCCTTGTGCGAGCAGTTCCAAATTCAACATCACAATTCATCTCCCTATCGGCCAAAGATGAACGGTGTTGTCGAAGCTGCGAACAAAAATATCAAGAAGATCATATAGAAGATGACAGTCACCTACAAGGACTGGCATGAGATGTTACTATTTGCTCTTCACGGGTACCATACCACGTCACGTACGTCAACTGGGGCAACACCCTATTCTTTGGTATACGGCATAGAAGTTGTTTTACCTATCGAGGTTCAGATTCCCTCCTTGAGAATCATGAAGGATGCTGGTTTGAGTGAAGACGATTGGATTCAAACCCGGCTTGATCAACTTAACTTGATTAACCAAAAGCGACTTACTGTTGTTTGCCATGGTCAGACGTATCAAAAACGGATGATCAAGGCTTTCAACAAGAAAGTCAGGCACCAGGTATATCAAGTCGGAGATCTTGTAATCAAGCAGATCATCTTGCTGCAAAGTGATCCCAGGGGAAAATGGACTCCTACTTACGAAGGACCATTTGTGATCAAAAACATCTTTTCTGGTGGGGAAATGATTCTAGCCACCATGGACGGTGACGAATTACCACACCCTGCAAACGCAGACATAGTTAAAAGATACTACGCATAAACGACCCGCTAGGTTGACACACCTAGGCAAAAAAAGGGCATCCCGGTGAATCAAAAACTCGAAAGGGCGGTTCAGGAAAAAGTTAGGGATAAACAAATAAATTTGTACACCCGGCAAGTTGAAAACCCGAAAGGGCGACTTGGGCAAAAAAGGGTTTCCCGGTGGATCAAAAACCCGAAAGGGAGGTCCAGGCAAAATTAGGGAATTAAAGCGTATGACTATGTCTCATCGAATCACTTTAAGGAAAATCGCTTCATAGACAAGCTCATGGCTTCTGATCAACTCAATCATCTTTGGACGAAGCAACGAATGGACAAGATATTCGGAGTTACGAAGGCTATAGCAGAATGGGAACCCCATGGAATTTTTACACATAGCAATCTTTCTTTGTATAAATTTTTCTCATTTTTATGACAACATTCTCTTACTAGGATGTCTGTCTCCTTTGTACAAAATACTTACACAAAGTTAATACAAAGATACTTCAAAGTGCAGAAAATTATTTGTCTTTTCCTTTTTACACTTGTGTTTCATTTGAAAACGTCCAATGATTTATTAAATGAGCATATGCATTTGAATATAATCATTGTTTACAAATAAACGAAATGGGAAAGAATAATTACTAACAGGTTGAAAGTATAGGAAAACGTCTTTAGGCTATTCCAGGAGAAATCCCCTACAGTACATCATCTAGATCCCCAGTGGAGCTAAAACCTTGAAATACATATCCCCATCAGAGTTAAAACTTCAAACTCCCAATCCCCGATGGAGCCATAACTTTGAGCCACAGATTCCCCAGTAGAGATGAAACCTTCTTCCCCAGCGGAGTCAAACTATCAATCCACAACGGAAACCATTCAGTGTCTCCGGATTCCCCAGCAAGTTGTCTTGAAACCTGGAATCAACCAGATAATAGTTAACTTTTATCCTCAACCTAGGATAATTCCCAGTAGAGTGGCATACAACCCAAACTCCTGAACTTCTTCCAAATAGGAATAAGCTTTTCCCCAGAGTTCTGAACTTACTCTCCAGCAGGATAGCTTACTCTCCAAGAGTATAGCTATTCCCCACAGAGTTTTTCATCCCCTAGCAGATTGAAGATTCTCATTCTCATTTCCCCAGTGAAGTTGCCAGAAGCCTTCTTTACTCCCCAGCATGAAATCCCCAAGGATTCAAATTCCCCAGGAGATTGAAGATTCTCATTCCCCGCAGAAATCATCAGAGTTTTCCTTATTCCCTAGCCGAGTAAGGATTCCCATTGTGTAATCCCTAGTAGGCGTCTTCAAAGTTCTCTGGATTTCCCAAGCAGATTTCTCAAGCAGTTTGACATTATTCTCACAACAGAATGTTTATCATCCTCCAACTCCAAAGACTTGAAGGATTCCTATATCCCCAGAAAAGTCGTGAAGGATTCTCACATCCCCACAGAAGTTGTCAAGGATTCTCACATCCCCAAGAAGTCAGCAATGATTTCTCATCCTCAGCAATCACATATTTTGAATCTCCAACAGCAATCAAAGATTTTAAATCTCCAACAGCAGTCAAGGATTTATTTTCCCTGACAGTAGTCAAGGATTTCATTATCTCCAGCGATCAAGGATTTATTTTCCTCAGCAATACAACAAATCAGCTTACATGCGCATACATTACATTCATATATCATAAACATTGATAAAAACACATTTTATTGCATCATACATATCATGCAACATAACTTTGTGTTTCAGCTAACATTTTACCCTTTTCAGGATAAGATTGACAGCTATCTTTAACAAATGTTCAAAGATTTCAGATACAGTACGGATACACTCCAAACGCGGAAGTCATTATGTTACTCATTCAGATCTCTTATTCTGATACAGTATGGATACACCCCAGACACTGAGGTTATTCTATTACTCATTCAGAATTCAAAGTCAATATACAGTACGGATACGCTCCAGACACGGACGCCACTCTGTCACTCATTCAAACTTCAACAATCAGATACAGATTAGATACGTTTCAGATATGGAAGCCATTCTATTTCTCATTCAGACTCAACTATCAATTTCAAGTTCAGATACACTCCAGACACGGAAGTCATTTTGTCACTTATTCAGATCTCAGTTACAGTTCAGATACACTCCAGACACGGAAGTCATTCTGCTACTCATACAGATCTCAACTCCAGATACAGTCCAGATACGCTCCAGACACGGTTGCCATTTTGTCACTTATTCTGACTCTTTCCCCGGCCCAGAGTTTGCTCCAGACACGGATTCCATTATGTCGCCCATTCAGATCTCAGAATCAGATACAATACAGATACACTGCAGACGCGAAAGTCATTTTGTTATTCATTCAGATTCAAATACAATTACAGCTCAGATACGCTTCAGACACGGACACCATTCCATTGCTCATACAGACTCAGTCTCCAGATACAGTTCAGATACGTTCCAGATGCGGATACCATTCTGATACTCATTCTACTGACTTACAACATACAATTCAACAAACATTCTTGGATGGCATCTTTAAGCCCATCTACGACAAGACTCTGTCACCTCTCCAAATGGCATCTTTAAGCCCATTCCCTCAACTATACTTTGACGAGTGCAAATTTATGGGCACTTTAATGTCCAATCATCTTTTACCTTCGAGTCACGAACGACAAAACTCGCCAATCTAACTCTTCAGTTTCAAGAAGATTGAACAGGGGCAGCTGTTGTACCCCAAAATTATCCCTCTCATTTTATCAAGATTTCCCCTCACAAGACTCTTTGGACTCCAGCCAAGATTAGGGTTTGCTCAGCTCAAGACATCTCCTTGCACTAATGACCTGAAATTAGGGTTTGAGATTGCTCAAGGATTTTTGGACTTCGAATGCCTAATGTGACTTTCATACTTCATGTTGGACCTCTAAGATTGCTCATACCAAGTTTCAAGCTTTGAATCAAATTTTTGCCCAGTCAATTGGACAGTTGACCTAAAAATCAGCTGTATTGGGGAAAAAGTCAATTGTGGCCAATTTACAGTCAAACCTCATAATTTTTTATCCACATTAACATTATAGGCTTATATGAACCATTTGATCAAGTTTGGACCACAACTCCTCAAGAAATTTGATCAGATCATCAAAAGGGCAAAAAGGTCATTTTTAGGGTTTTGACTGTAGAAGGGCAATTTCTGATTTTTCACCTAGCCAATGGCAAATTGCGCTCAAGCATGGTTTCAAGGACTCAATGGCATCATCTTGACCTAATCACAAGGTTCAAAAGATCTCAAATGCATTGGATTGATAGATGAATTTTCCAGTCAACTGATTAAAAATCAATTGTACACTGAAAAGTCAAACTTTGACTTTTTGGTCAAAATCAAGTACCAATGGTCATTTTTCATCAATATGTGTCAAAACATGAAACTTGTTGACCAAGAAACCTAATTTTGAAAATTAGGGTTTGAAATAAAAAATTTTCATAACTTAGAAATTTTCTAAGTTATGAAAATTTCTTATTTTTTCCCAACTTTGCCCAACTTTTTCATCATGATGCAATTGGATTAAAAGAAAACTTACAACATGAAATTTGTAGTCATCCACAATAGCTACAACTTTTATTCACAAAGTTTTCCCAAAATATGCTTGGATCTCAAGTTATGATTGTGTGAATAGGGGTCCATGAAACTTTTAACTTAGTGAAATTTTGCCCTAGTTTAGGCAGGATTTTGACCCATCTTCATGGCAACTTTTCACATAGTTCCAATTTTAATCTCAAAATTAATTTCAAAGATGGATTTTAGAGCATGTTACAAGCTTTCCAAAATGTCAAAGAACTCTCCAAGATCATTTGTGGTTAGGGAGAATCGAAGAAAAGAAAATTGCAATTTCTCACTTTTGTCCATGGCATTTTCCACATTGCTACAACTTGCAAATCAGTTTGGATCATGCTTGTACTTGTTTTACAGGTCTTAATCCTTTCCATGATTCTTAATTAAATGCAAATACATTGGACAAAGGCATTGTTCTGAGTTATGGAGCATTACACAAAGAGTTATTCCAAAAATGGCAAAAAGGTTACAATGCCATTTCCATAAAGCATACTTTTTGCAATTTTGTTTATGTTGAGCCATGGACCTGATCTCTTGATACAAACAACATCCACAAACTTCAAGAAAAGTGTACAAACTCTCCTCAAGCCTTGAGCTAGCCTGTATAGGCTTTGGCTTTGTCAACTCAACCTTTTCTTCAAAAATAAGAAAGCTTGTAAAAGTGAACATAACTTGTGCATATGTTAAAACCAAGTCTTGTATTCATTTCAAACAACCTCAGCATATTATACCAAGCCTAAAACACGATTGCCAAGCCTCTCAAACACCTTTAAGCACAAAAACACCAACTTCTGCCCGAAACAGGGCCATACCTGCAGAACCACTTCCAAAACCAAATTGGCCCGTGTGTTTTGTCTTTAATCACTTCAAACACATTCCATACAACATACCTAAACTATCCAGGCCCTTACTTTGCAACTGTAACCTCGTTTGCACACTTCACCATTTTCATTTTGAAGCTTTGCAGGTTGAGTTCTACAAGGACATTCAGGCAAGTTCAAGGCAAGCTAAGCATTGGGAAGGGTTGGGGGAACATCAAGCAAGCTCAAAAGACCTTCAGGCCTCATTCAAAGTTGCTACATTGCCATATTCGAACTTGACTGAACAAGGTAATTTCCAACTTTATATCTCCTTATTTAGACATCCTTAGGATTAGGTTTGTGAAGAAAAAATATAGTCTCTAATGTGCTTGAGCTGTACATATGCATAGCTTGTATTTATATTAACTGAGCTAGGAGAATTTAGATGTTGAACATGCTGAAAAAGTTAGGTTAAAATTTAGGGCCAATGAAATTCACTCTGGTCTTTGAGAGTTAGATCAAGTTTTTTGTATCATTAGAATCGTGGTTTAAAGCTCTATAAGTTTCATGTTGTGAGTTTTTGATTTAATGCAAAGAATAGAGAGAACAGATTTGAAGAACAGGGGCGCACACGTTTTGGCCAGAGGATAGGGATGAAGTGTGTTTTGGGCCAGGGCCTTGGGCTTGTTTCTTTTGACACCCCCCTTTTTACTTTCTGCACCCCCATATGCATTTTCTTATATTTTTCATATTTTCTTGCATATTTCACATTTCTGACTTTTAGTTATTTTTTCCTAAACATTAAAAATCATAAAAAAATTTCCTTTATTTTTTGGCATTTTTTTCATATTTTTTTATTTTATTTTTTGCATAATATTTAATTTATTAGGTTTAATACTTTTATTTTCTTAAATAAACTTGTAAAATAATTTGAAAATACCTAACATTTTTATTTTTATTATTTATACACTTTAAATAATATTTTCATGCAATATTTAATTTTTTTAACATTTTTGTATATATTTTTATTTATTTTCTTGTACATAAAAATGAATAAATAAATAATATAGAATATATCTTTTTTAACAAAAATTAGGGTTTCTTCACCCTTTCAAAAATAATCATTCTATTTTTTCTTATTTTTAAGACTTAAATAAATTTATTTTACATACATAAAATAAATACAAAAACATTTCTTGCATATTTACATTTTGTTGCATATTTAAATATTTATTTATTTATTTATTTGAGCAATATTTCAATTTGGTTATAATAATATTTTAGGGTTTATTTTTGTGCAATATCCCCCTATTCAAACTTGTACCCCCTCCCATAATAATGTTGTAATAGCCTATATTTACTTTACGCATTTATTGATTTTATATGCATGTTTAGTAAATTAGGGTTTTGTATGCAAAGACCAAAATCAAACAAATAACATGACAAAACACAAGACAAAAATACATGAAAAATGATAGCACCTTGCACACAAGCACCCCTAGGGTTTCATCCACTTAGTTGCCTTAAAATGGTCATGGTAAGCATGCTAGGTATCTTGGCAAAACAAAAAAAAACAAAAAGATCATAGTCCCTCGATGACGCTATCTTGGTTGCCTAAACAAAAATGATCTTAGTCCCTAAAAACTTGCTAAGATACTTGGCACCATTTCTATCATGGTCATACGATGACCCACGCCCGTCCCGTTTAACATCCAAATACAAGATTGTTTACCAAATACAATGGTAAAACAACAATGTCAAAGGGTTAAAAATATGTAGGAAAGATCTTTGAGTAGGGTAGACAACTCCTAGTTACTTGATCAATTCCCAAACATCCTTGCTATTTTCAAACACATACAATTTCAAAACAAAACAAAAAAAACTTTCAAACATTGAAACATTTTTCAAAAGACAACCATCTTTGTATACATTCTTCAAACAAGAATCATTACAAAGATTGCTAAAACGATGGCCTCTTTTCAAAATACTTTCAAAACCACACAAAGCACCATTTCAAACAATTGAAAAAGTAAAGTAAGTGATCTAAACAAGTAACTAAGAGCCCATGGAAAACCATGGATGAAAAGGGTGCTATCACCTTCCCTTTTCATAATCTACCCCCCGAACCCAAGAAAACATCTCAAAGGTCTTTCCTGTGCTTTTTGACCTTTCCTTTGGATAAAATAAAAAGTCGATGGCGACTCTTGCTAAACCGAAACATTTGTGAACACAAACACAAAACCTCAAGTCATTTCTCCCACTGTATCACACCGGGACTCGATACAGACATCGTGGTACACCGTCTACCCACAAGAGAAGACTGTCCACCAGTGAAGCAAAAAGTCTGCCGCATGAGACCTGACATGTCAGAGAAGATCAAAGCGGAAGTCATGAAACAGTTCAATGCTGGATTTCTGGCTGTTACTTCCTATCCTCAATGGGTTGCCAACATTGTTCCCGTGCCTAAAAAGGACGGCAAAGTAATAATGTGCATAGACTACATATATTTAAACAGGGCCAACCCTAAAGATGATTTTCCACTTCCACACATCGACATCCTGGTTGACAATATACCCCAGCACAAAGTGTTTTCTTTCATGGACAGATTCTCAGGCTATAACCAAATCAAAATGGCACCTGAGGAAATGGAGAAAACTACATTTATCACACAGTGGGGTACATTCTGCTATAAAGTGATGCCATTCGAACTGAAGAATGTTGGGGCAACTTATCAACGCGCCATGGTAGCTTTGTTTCATGATATGATACATCATGAGATAGAAGTCTACGTAGATGACATGATAGACCGATCTAAAACGGAAGAAGAACACCTTGATCACTTGCAAAAGCTGTTTGTCAGGTTGAAGGAGTACAAACTAAGGTTAAACCCGAACAAGTGCACATTCGGGGTCCGGTCCGGTAAACTCTTAGGTTTCATTGTCAATAACAAAGGCATTGAGGTTGATCCTGCCAAGGTCAAAGCGATACAAGAAATGCCTCCTCCTTGTACTGAGAAGGAAGTTAGAGGATTCTTGGGACGTATGAACTATATTTCCAGATTCATTTCTCACCTAACATCTACTTATGAACCAATCTTCAAGCTATTGAAGAAAGATCAAGTAGTCAGATAGAATGATGAATGTCAGATTGCTTTTGACAAAATCAAAGAGTATTTACAAGAGCCTCCTCCTGTCTTGATGCCACCAGTCGAGGGAAGACCACTGATCATGTATCTGACCGTTTTAGAGAACTCAATAGGGTGCGTATTGGGGCAGCATGACGAGTCTGGCTGAAAAGAGCACGCTATTTACTACCTAAGAAAAAAGTTTACCGAATGTGAAACCAGATATTCACTGCTCGAGAAAACTTGTTGCGCTCTGGTATGGGCTGCTCACCGGCTAAGACAGTATATGTTGACTCATACCACTTTGCTGATATCTAAGATGGATCCGATAAAGTACATCTTTGAGAAGCCTGCTTTGTCTGGGAGGATAGCTAAATGGCAGATGATCCTAACAGAATATGACATACAGTACACAACCCAAAAAGCTATAAAGGGAAGTGATTGGCTGACCATCTTTCTCATCAAGCTGTAGAAGATTATCAATCCATGAAGTTTGAATTCCCCTGACGAAGACATCATGACATTAGACAACTGTGAAGAAATCATGCCATATGATGGACCTGGACAAGGATCTCGATGGACTTTGTTCTTTGATGGGGCATCCAATGCACTTGGTAATGGTATTGGCACTGTACTCATATCTCCGGAAGGATGTCATACTCCTTTTACTTCCAGACTTTGCTTCAACTGTACGAACAACATGGCAGAATACGAAGCATGCATCTTTGGTCTCAAGGCTGCCATAGACTTAGGAATTAAATCTTTAGTTGTATTTGGAGATTCAGCTTTGGTTATTAGTCATATCAAAGGAGAGTGGTACATTAAGCACCCAAACCTTATCCCTTACAAAGAACATGTTTTGACATTGCTACCACATTTTGAGCAGATTACCTTCGAGCACTTCCCGCGAGAAGAAAATCAGCTAGCAGATGCTCTAGCCATAATGTCATCTATGTTTAAACTTAATTGGGATAACGAGGCTCCCCAGATCACCATTGAACGAATGGACGAACCAGCACATTGTCACGAGATTAATACTAAAGAAGTAGTGGACCATCCTTGGTTTCATGAAGTCAAAAGGTATCTCGATGCTCAAGAATGTCCGAAAGGAGCTTCAATCAATGATAAAAAGTTCCTAAGGAGATTCTCCGCTAAGTTCTTCCTAAGTAATGGCATCCTGTACAAACGTAATCATGATTCTATTCTGCTTCGTTGTATGGATAAGATTGAAGCTAAAAAGATCATGGTTGAATTACATGAAGGTACCTTTGGCACTCACTCTAGTGGGCATACGATGGCGAAGAAAATCCTAAGGGCATGCTATTATTGGTCTACCATGGAAGCAGACTGCTATCAACACTCCCGGACCTGTCATAAGTGTCAGATCTATGCAGACAAGGTGCACGTGCCCCCGGTTCCTCTAAATGTCTTAACGGCTCCTTGGCCCTTTTCTATGTGGGGAATCGATATGATTGGGGAGATCAAGCCTACAATCTCCAATGGACACCGCTTCATTCTAATGGCCATTGATTATTTCACAAAGTGGGTCAAAGCAGCTTCCTTCGCATATGTTACTAAGAATGTTGTTGCCTGCTTCATCAAGCAGAATCTTATTTTCTGGTATGATATCCCAGAAAGGATCATCACTGATAACGTTATGAACCTTAACAATACTATGATCACCTCCTTGTGCGAGCAGTTCAAGATTCAACATCACAATTCATCCCCCTATCGGCTAAAGATGAATGGTGGAGTCGAAGCTGCTAATAAAAACATTAAAAAGATCATACAGAAAATGACAGTCACCTACAAGGACTGGCATGAGATATTATTGTTTGCTCTACATGGGTACCGTACCACGGCTCACACATCAACTGGGGTAACACCCTATTCTTTGGTTTATGGCATGGAGGTTGTTCTACCTATTGAGGTTCAGATCCCCTCTTTGAGAATAATGAAGGATGTAGGCTTGAGTGAGGATGATTTGATTCAAACCCGACTTGATCAGTTGAACTTAATTGATGAAAAGAGACTTACTGCTGTTTGCCATGGTCAGACGTATCAAAAGTGGATGATCAAAGCTTTCAAAAAGAAAGTCACACGCCAAGTGTATCAAGTTGGAGATCTAGTGATCAAGCGCATCATCTTGCCACAAAGTGATCCCAGGGGAAAATGGACTCCTATCTATGAAGAACCATTTGTAATCAAGAACATCTTTTCTGGTGGGGCAATGATCTTAACCACCATGGACGGTGATGACCTGCCACACCCTACGAACGCAGACATAGTCAAAAGATACTACGCATAAGAGACCCACTAGGTTGACACACCTAGGTAAAACAAGGGCATCCCGGCGAACCAAAAGGTTCGGGCAAAAATTAGGGATAAAATAAAAAAAATCTGTGCACCTGGAAAGTTGAAAACATGAAAGGGCGACTTGGGCATAAAAAGGTTTCCCGGTGGATCAAAAACCCGAAAGGGCGGTTGTGATCGGTGGAAATGAGAACTGACTGTTTAAAGCTGGTTCACGAAATGTCGTGGAAGCAAGAGTCGCCACCGTCTTTTATTTTCTCCAACATGGAAAGGACAAAAGCACAGTAAAATTCCTTATGACAATGTTTCTCGGTTTGGGAGGTAGATTTATAGAAAGGGAATGTGTTAGCACCCTTTCTATCCATGGTTATCCATGGGCTCTTAGATACTTGCTCTTTATGTTTTCATAATGTTGTTTTCTTTTCAAAATGTGAGTGGGCTTGAAAAAGTTTCTTTGAAAGATTTCTGAATAACTCTTGTATCTGTCCTCAAGAGTGTTTGAAAAATTTGTTTTGAAAGCTTTTGAAAGTGTCAGTGTGAAAAGATTTTTGTTTGTTTTTGAAGAGAGCAAGTATCCATGAGTCATCTACCTACCCTAAGGAATTAGGTTGTGTAAAAGTCCTTAAGGTAGTGCCATCCCACCATTGAGAGGTAGGTAGCACCACCGTTGGAGGTGTTCGGGTCAATTCGTTTTTTAGGGACAGTGTGGTCACCGAAGCAACAATTAGGATACCTTAGAAGCAACCCTAATGTCCTAGATCCTTTTTAATCCGAGGCAACCGTTTCGAGGCAACTGTTTCGAGGCAACTGGATCTTGGACATAAGAGCGACTGCTAAAACGTCCTATACTTGACGACCACGTTTCGAAGGCAACGAGTGAGACGTACCCTAGAAGGGGTGTGTGCATTGTGTTGTTTTCATGTTATGTTTTATCTTTGATCATGGCATTGTGAGCTACGAGTTATTTTTAATTACCATACATTCTTTCATGCAATTTAGAAGTTAGGAGTGCGGAAAATAAAATACTGAAAGATAAAAGCTACGCTATTACAAGGCGCGGGTCTATACATCGCCAAAATACAAAGACCCGTTTTTGATAAAGATGCGGAAAGTAAAAAAGCGGTAAACCTAATTACTATTACATCCTTGAACAGTTACATAATAATCAATAAGAAAATAGTGCGCGAAAGGAATTAAAATCAGGACGTCTGAGGGTTTTGACCCTTTGCTTGAAATTAAATTAAATTAGGACCTAATTATTTAATTAAAGAAAAGAAAGTGTTTTTTATGTTTTTTGTATTTAATGAAATAAAGAAAATAAAATCAAGTGAAAACCTTAATTCTAAGTCTATTTTAATTATTAAGAAAATATTAAAGTTAACCTAATTTAAGCTAATTAATTAATTTACATGTTATTTACAAAAATAATAGTAATTAATAAGAATAAATAATGATAATAATAATTAATTAAGAAAAAGATAAAAATGTTAAAACCTAATTCTATGTAATTTTTATTTATTAAGAAAAAGGATTAAAATTTAAACCTAAATTAAACTAAAGTTAATTGTTAATATTTATTTACACAAAATAGGTTAACGATGCAATTAATAAGTAATTAAAAATAAAACAGTTTTTTAGTTTCTGATTTTTTATTAGGAAAAACTATTTTATGGTGAAATAATAAAAATAATTAAAGTAATTAAAAGAATTAAAAAGAAAAGAAAATAAAATTATGCAAGGCAAACCAAGGCGGTGTCAGGCCCAAAGTGGAGGTTTTTGTGAAGCAATTCAGGCCCATTGACAAAGCAAGCCTCGTTGAATTTCTGATTGTGTGCATGATGATTGACTGGAGTGCATCATGGAATTCATTCTGAGGCCACTGGATTGGACCTTGAAGCCACTTGGCAGGCTAGCGCATGAGTACGTATGGTGGAGCGTTGAATCATTGCTGTATATGATCGCTTGAGGAAAAATAACAATAATTATATGGGGGACCTGGGAATCGAACCCAGGTCCCAGCGTTTGCCAAGCGTGTCATCCACCATCCAGCCATTCAAGCGCGTTTGTAGTGTAACTGGACAACAATTGTTATATAAAAAAACAAATGTTAGTGGTATAAAACAAAAAAACGCGCCAGATTTAAACCTTCCAACCACATGATGCCACGCCTTCTCCTTCTTCGTTTGCCCTGAAAAATATGAATAAGATAGCGGGGGTTTTAAACCCCCACAAAGCAAAAGTCTCAAAAATAGCGAATAGCCCTGTGGATCACATAAATTGAGCGCGAGGGTTTAGTTGAATTCGTCTGGCCTTGACGAATTCAACCATGGTCATGACGTGTTCCAATTTTTCCTGATGCCTAAAGCCCTAATTTGGAGCTTCAGAAACCCTAACGTTTGTTCATGGCAAATTTTGATACAGGGCACGTTAGTTCAATTAAATGGTCTCATTAGCTTCAGAAGGTTCCTGTGAATACAAAACAACCAACAATATGCATCAAATGCGCATGAATCATGATATGAAATTCTGGAAAATAATGCAAACCGTAAGGCTTGTTCTTGCGCGTTCTTTGAGTTTCAGGACTCGTTCTTGATGCCAATAGACTCCTGGAGACTTAGGCAAGGTGATTGAATCCTTTTTAGGCTTTAAAACGCGCTGCAAGTATGAAATCAGTTTCACAAATTTCTTGAGTTTTTTGCAATTTGGTTATGGAATATTAGCAGCTTTCACGTGTGTCTTTGAGTAGGGTTTCACCCAGCATATGTATGTGATGCAAATTAGGTCAAAACCTTGGCCCAAAAGTCCATGAATTAATGTTTCAAATCCTTGATTTTCAATCATATAATTTTCAATCTTTTTCCATGAAAACCTTGCCAATTATGGAAGATGTTGTCCCCTTGGATGATGCACGAAATCTTTAGCATGTGTGGAGTGTATTTGCTTCATAAAAAGATTTGACAACCATGCTTTGATATTTTTCTACAATTAAAACCAATTAAATGAATTAATAATAATAAAAATTCAATTAATTAATTAAAAATAAGAAAATAAATTATTTTAAGTTCAATGGGTCGTGCATAGGCTTTGGGTAATGATTCAAGAAAGAATTTGAGGCCCATTAGCAAAATTGAAGTGTTTTAGGCAAAGTTGACTTTTGAAAGTTCCCAAAAATTTCCCAATTCTCCAATGCATATCTTGCTCAATTTTGAAGCTATGAACATGTTCTTGGACATTTTGGAAAGGTCTTGAAGTCCTCTAACCAATTCCTTTGGTCCCATGTCATTTTGATTTACCAATCTCAAGTTATGGTCTTTGACTTAAAGTGCCTTTTTGTTGACTTTTGAAAATGACCTATAATGTTGAAATTGATAACTTTTTGTGAGAGAATTTCTTGGACTTGGAGTGTGAAGATTAGTTGTAGTAAATGTCATCCCCTTCAAAACTAGCTTTGGATGGGATTTTTCTGATAAACCATGAAAAAGTTATGCCTTGGTCAATTTGCAGTTGACTTTTTCAGCTGTCCAAAAATAGAAACTTTTGCATCTTGAGCCTTTTTGAGCCATGCTTGTGGAATCATGATCAAGAATTGATCCAATGATGATTGTGGCTTCAAAATAAGATGTTGACCAAAAATTTTGACTTTTGACTGTCAAATGACCATTTTGCCCCTACAGTTGACTGTGAAGCATTTAAGGCTTTTGACTGTGCAACTTGGTGCTGTGAGTCTTGAAACTTGACATATGAATGCTTGACAATGTATATAGGCATGTGGGACTTGATTGGACCCTTTAAAACCTCAACTTCCTTGCAAGAACCAAAACCCTAATTTTGACTGTGTTAGGAGGCAATTGGACTGTGCAACCCTTGAGAGATTTTGAAGCTTGATCTGGAGATTGATCTTGGCAAATTTTGAAGGATATGGGAGGGAAAATTTTGGGGTACAACAGTTGCCCCTGTTCAATCTTCTTAGACCTCCGGATGTAGATTGGCTTGCGTGCCTTTCGTAATCCGAAGGTGGAAGATGATTGAACACTAGAGTGCCCAGAAATTTGCACTCACATAGTAAAATGTCAGCAGTGTGATGGCGGGAATGGGCTTACAGATGCCATTTGGGGAGATGATGGATAGGAGGATGGGCTTATAGATGCCATCTGGACCTGTGACGGAGCCTTGTCGGGAATGGGCTTATAGATTCCATTTGGAGACTGTTGGTATGTGGATGGGCTTGCAGATGCCACCTAGGTGTCGATCGCGTAAGAGACTCCTTAGCGAGAACTTGCGTACCTGAGAAAGAAAGATAATTACCTGGCCTGTTACCGGTGTTGATCTTCAAACTCTTTATGTAGATGTGCCCTGGCTGGATACAGATATCGAATCTTCAATCAGTTACTCACATATGTGTCCTGGCTAGATACAGGAATCGAATCTTCAAACTTTTCAGACGTGCCCTGGCAGGATACAGGAATCGAGTCCGGAAATAGTCGTCAACAGATACACCCTGGCAGGATATAGGAATCGGATCTTCAAACTCTTCAGACGTGCCCTGGATGGATACAGGAATCGAGTCCGGAACATAGTCGTCAACAGATACACCCTGGCAGGATACAGGAATCGGATCTTCAAACTCTTCAGACGTGCCCTGGCAGGATACAGGAATCGAGTCCGGAAATAGTCATCAACAGATACACCCTGGCAGGATACAGGAATCGGATCTTCAAACTCTTCAGACGTGCCCTGGCAAGATACAGGAATCGAGTCCGGAACATAGTCGTCAACAGATACACCCTGGCAGGATACAGGAATCGGATCTTCAAACTCTTCAGACGTGCCCTAGCAGGATACAGGAATTGAGTCCGGAAATAGTCGTCAACAGATACACCCTGGCAGGATACAAGAATCGGATCTTCAAACTCTTCAGACATGCCCTGGCAAGATACAGGAATCGAGTCCGGAAAATAGTCGTCAACAGATACACCCTGGCAAGATACAGGAATCGGATCTTCAAACTCTTCAGACGTGCCCTGGCAGGATACAGGAATCGAGTCCGGAAAAGAGTCGTCAACAGATATACCCTGGCATGATACAGGAATCGGATCTTCAAACTCTTCAGACGTGCCCTGGCAGGATACAGGAATCGAGTCCGGAAAATAGTCGTCCACAGATACACCCTGGCAGGATACAGGAATCGGATCTTCAAACTCTTCAGATGTGCCCTGGAAGGATACAAGAATCGAGTCTAGAACATAGTCGTCAACAGATACACCCTGGCAGGATACAGGAATCGGATCTTCAAACTCTTCAGACGTGCCCTGGCAGGATACAGGAATCGAGTCCGGAAATAGTTGTCAACAGATACACCCTGGCAGGATACAGGAATCAGATCTTCAAACTCTTCAGACGTGCCCTGGCAAGATACAGGAATCGAGTCCAGAAAATAGTCGTCAACAGATACACCCTGGCAAGATACAAGAATCGGATCTTCAAACTCTTCAGACGTGCCCTGGCAGGATACAGGAATCGAGTCCGGAAAATAGTCGTCAACAGATACACCCTGGCAGGATACAGGAATCGGATCTTCAAACTCTTTAGACGTGCCCTGGCAGGATACAGGAATCGAGTCCGGAAAATAGTCGTCCACAGATACACCCTGGCAGGATACAGGAATCGAATCTTCAAACTCTTCGTGTAGATATGCCCTGCCTAGATACAGGTATCGAATCTACAATCAATCGCTCATAGATATGCCCTGGCTAGATACATGTATCGAATCCGGAACTTCAAACTCTTCATGCAGATGTGCCCTGGCTAGATACAGGTATCGAATCCACAATCAATCGCTCACAGATATGCCCTGGCTAGATACAGGTATCGAATCTGGAATTGTGACAGTTGATAGTAATCATCTTTGGATTGACCTTTTTCCTGAAAAGGCAAAACATCAGTTGTATGCAATGTCATGATGTATGAAATGCATGATGTCATGATGTTCAAAATGAGATAGGGTCATATGAACTTTATCATGTATGTAAGCAGGATGTATGAAATGTGAAATGTCTATGAATGTATTTTCGTCTAGGAAAATAAGTCCTTGACGAATGCCGGGAGCTTGTTGAATCCTGGGTTGATGTTTGAAGAGTAGAGTTCTTCATTTCCGCTGGGGATGATGATTGCAAGAATAAACTGGTAGGAGAAGATGACTCCGTTGGGGAATAAACTTGTTGAAGAGATTACTCTGCGGGGAATTACTCTATGGGAAGAGATACTTCGCTGAGATTTTGATGATAACTCCGCTGGGGATTCCGTTGATAAGTTATGCTGAGGAATTTGATGAACTCCACTGGGGGATAGGAAGAACTACGCCGAGGATGATCTTTCCGTGGCAATTAGCTGAGGATAACCCAGTTATAAGCTCTGGTGGGGAATAACCTTTGAATAAAGCCGGGGAGATGCGTTCATACTCTGCAGGGGACAAGCTTCCAGAATCTACTGGGGATAAGCTTCCAGAAATCTACTGGGGAGATTGATTTAACTTTCTTGGGGAAACTTTTGAACTGTACTGGGGAATGGCTCCACTGGGATGTCTGGTATTCCGCCGGGGAACAATCTTATATTAAGACTGTCGGGGACGCTTGTTAAGGGATATCTGTATACTCTACTGGAGAATGTTGAGATTTTCTGGGGATACCCAACTTCCTTAAGGCTGACAGTAGACTAACTCTGCTTGGGGAGAGCGTTGCTGACTTGCTAGGGATTACTGTGCCTTTTCGGGGTTGACGGGAGACCAACTCTGCTCGGGGGAGAGTATTGCTGAATCTTGTCTTACTCTGCGGGGAGTGAAGGTAACTTGGTCATGTTCTTCAGCTGAACTTACCTTGGTACCTTGGTGGACAGAGCAACTAGATCGCTTAGACAATTCTTATTGCCCCAGTTTCTGTGGGAGAAGATACCTGCGGAGGTGCTGATAACTGCCGTTTTGACAAATCTTCTTCTGGTAGACAAGTGACGAGATGTCGGAATATAGTCGTACGTTGTGATCCCTAACTTTTGCCTGGACCGCCCTTTCGGGTTTTCAGTCCACCGGGATACCCATTTTTGCCCAAGCCGCCTTTTTAGGTTTTCGACTTGCCGGGTGTACAGATTTTTCATTTTCATCCCTTATTTTTGCCCGAACCCTTTTGGTTCTCCGGGAAGCCCTTATTTTTTCCTAGGCCAGTCGACCTAGCGGGTCTTTGATTATGCGTAGTATTTTTTCGACTATGTCCGTGCTCTTAAGATACAGGAAGTTGTCATTGTTAGTAGTGCAGTGTTACCATACCACCAGAAGATCTTCGTTTGATCAGGCAATATTCGTAGCTGGAATTCGTGTCCAATGCCCTAAGTGATTCAAATGGAGATTTGCCTCTGGTTATTTGGCCCTTGAGAGATTCTCTGAATCTTGACTTAACTGCCCCAGATGATGGACAATGATCAGGCCATGCCCCTTGATTGGAGGTGCTTTTGTTCATTAGACATTCGTCGTGCGAACTTCTATGTTGTTCAAACAAATAGTCACATGCAAACAGTGTTAAAAATGCAAAGCTTATGTCTGTCTTGAAGAGTTTTTGAAAATGCATTTTTCAGTAAAACCAGTGAATTTTGTAAAACGTGATGACAACTCAATATTTTACCACAAGCCTTAAGGAGTCAGGATACCTTTCGTAACAGTATGCTTTCGAACTAACCCATGCTTCAGCTAGGACTTTTAAGGGTTGTAGCGTGGCCTGGTTCATGGTTTAAGAAACAAAGGATAAAGGCTCAAATTATTTGTACCCACCCGCTCTTCGTGATGTTCTTCAAACCTAAACTCAGTTGATCGTGCGTTAGACCTTGTTTGAGTCTTTGTCCTGATATTCTGGTGATGGTTCGGATGTTGACAGTTTATTTTGAATAGGCAGTCATTTCTTTTTTTGTTGAGGGTTTGTAGGACCTCTTTTCTTTTTTATTTTGTTATCCCTGTTTTTTGCCTGAACTGTTTCTTTTGTGATTACAGTCAGCGGGATGCCCCAGTTTTATAAGTCTCCTTCATAGGTTTTGACTTGTCGGGCTTTAGTTTTTTTTGGTAATGACTGCCTGTCTTGATGATTATTCAGAACCATCACTGTCTCTTGCTTTTGGAAGGACTCCTTTGATGCCATTCATTGTGCACCTGGATAAACTGAGAAAACTACCCTGCCCCAGGTTATAATTAAGGGTTTTAATTTTCGAAAAGAAAAACTCCTACTTCTTTGGCTCAAAGGGGTTGACGAGGGATTATCTTCCTTATAACTCCAGTGTTTAGGATTTGAAACAATGCCTGTACCTCATTGTGATACGGTGGGAGAACTGACTAGTGTTTTGCGTTCGTATTCGCACTTGTGCAGTTGAGCAAGAGTCGCCACCGACTTTTTATTTTATCCTAAAGGAAAGGTTAAAAAAGCACAGCAAAAACCTTTTGAGATATTTCGTGGGTTCGGGGGGTAGATTATGAAAAGGGAAGGTATTAGCACCCTTTTCATCCATGGTTATCCATGGGCTCTTAGTTACTTGGTTTTTTAGATCACTTGCCTTGTTTTTCGATTGCTTTGAAAATGGTGTGTGTGTGGGTGCTTTTTGAAAATGTTTTGGAAAAAGATGCCTTGTCTTAGGCAACTAATGTATTTGACTCGTGTTTGAGTGTTTTACAAAAGTGTGAATCTTTTCGAAAAGATGTTTTCAAATGTTTTTGAGAGTTTGTTTGAAAGTGTTGTGGATTGTGGTTTTTGAAAAGAAGGCAAGTGTTTTTGCAAGTTTGATCTCAAGTAACTAAGAGTTTTGTCTACCCTATTGTACTCAAAGGTTTTTGTCATGTTTTAACCCCTTTTAACAATTTTGTTCTACCATTGAAATTGGTAGACAATCTTGCATTTTAGGAAGTTTATTCGGGACGGGCGCGGGTCATCGTATGGACCATGAATGCAATGGTGCCAAGTGTCTTTGGCAATTTGTTTTGAAGGGACTATGATCATTCCGTTTAGGCAACACTTTGAGACTTATGATCATTTGATTTTGTTTTGCCAAAGATACTCGACGTGCAAGCATGGCCCATTTTGGGAGGCAACATGTGGGATTACCCTAGGGGGTGCAAGTGTGATTGTGTATTGATTACATGTATTTGTCTTGTATCAGGTTATCTAGCGTTTGATTTTATGTACATACAAACCCTAGGTCTAACCATGGTATAATTGGAAAGCTGTAAATTGCGGAATGTAAAATCTACGCTATTACAAAGTAGTATCCGGGAGTGGGGGTATAAATGTACAAGGGGATGAGACTTATAGTATCCAATAAGTTACAACCAAATCGAATGTGCGATCAATATGTAAATATCGAATGTACAAATATAATATAAACGAATGTGTATAGGGCAATGTGAATGTATTGTGTAAGTGTAAATGTGAGATGTATATGTATTGTGTATGTGTAATTATGTACAAGTGCGAATTGTGGAATTGAGGCGTATTAGAGTTTGACCTAGAGAAATGTTTTTAAATGAATCTTTGATTTGTATTAAGATATGTACAATAGAAAAAAAATGTTTTAATTTTAATTGAATTGTATTATATATAAAAATACACTAAAATGTCAAAAAATTGAATTATGGATAAAAAGGAAGTATATTCTTAATTGTTATGTACAAATGTATGTGTTAATTAAAAAGTTTCAATTTTAATTATGTATAAAAAAATGTATAATATGTACAAAATTAATGTTTTAAAATGTATGTACAAAATATATTTTAAATGAAAGAGTAAATAAATAAATGGAAATAATTATTTTCAATTTTAATATATGAGGTAAAGATGTATTTTAATTAGGTTAGTATTTTACAAAAAAAAGTAAATATTGCTTATAAAATAAAAGAAAGGGTTAGTATTAATGAAAATGTTTTTCAAGTTAATCAAATTAAGTATATATATAATGTTTTAACTAAATTGTAAATATTGAAGAATGTGAAAAAGGTATTTTGCATTAGAATGATTTTATAAAGCAAGTAAAGTGTTTATATAAAATATAAAAAGGTTAGTGTTAATATAAAAAAAGAATAGGTTAGTAAAAGAGAAAAAAGAAAGATTAGTGATAATGTTGGGCTTCAGAGAAGAAACGAGAACGGGTCAGGCCCAATGGATTCTGAAACAAACTTAGGGTTAGGGATTGTTAGTCAATTTGGTAATGAACGTTTTAGGGTTAGCGAGGCAGCGACGGCGCGTTCGTCTTCTCCGTTCAAGCTTTCTGAGCAGCTCGACTCCGGCCACCAACGTCGTTCACGCACTCTCTTCCCTCCAAAGCAAGGGCTCCACATCTTCTTGAAACAAGGTTGGCTTTCAGTTGTTATGTTCTTATCCTTTTTCCTTTTTTACGGATTGCATGTTTTGTTTGATTTGAATTTTCGATTCTTAACTCTGTGCTATTGTGAGGTGGTGGAGAAAGAGAGGGAGGAAACTCACTACCTGATTTTGGAGATGGAGGAGAGAAGAGTGGAGGCGTTGAGGAGGCCGGAGCGGCGATTCGCTGACGAAGCTGGAAGCTTACTTTGTTTTTGACGTTTTCCTGGTATTTTCGTTCTTTTGCTATATTAGGTTTTGATGATGATGTATGCTGAGGAGCCCTAATATGTTCACTTCTTTATCCCTTCTTCTGTGCCACTGTGTGTTGATTTCCTGAGTATTTGCTTGAGTATTTGCTTGAGTATTGTTGAATGGTTGCTTTGAGATTAGGCAATGGGCATAGTGTTTCTGGTTATGGTTTTCTTCAGTTTGGATGTTAGGCAGGTTCTGATGCTAGCAGGTTTTTACTGGTTTTCATGTTAGCTTGGCTTTGTGATAAGTTGATGTGGTTAGGCTTTCTTGCTGGAGATAAATGGTAATGGTAGTGCAGGTTCACCCTTTGAAACTTGGCTTTGTGACTTTTGCTTATGCTGGTTCAGTTTGACAGCATAGTAGTTTTGTTCACATGTTTTTGACAGGGACTTTGGCAGTAATGAGGCTTTTGGACAGTAAGTTTTGGCTTGAGATTTTTTGAGTTTTTGAAAAAAGGGTTTGATAACTTGTGTAGTTTCAGTTTTGAAGCTTGAGGTTGTTCAGTTTATGTGGTTGGGCAGGTATGAGGTTAATGGTAAGGCAGGTGAAGGCATTAGCAGGTCATGTGTTGCTTATCAGGTTTTTTGTGTGTTTGAAGGTTGAGGCAGGGTGAGGCCTGATGCAGGTTTGATGGTTTTTGACAGTTTATATCTTTTCTCTCTTTTGCTATCCTTACCTTTGTATTGGCTTCTGTATGTTGTCCCTTGAGGCAGAGTTTGTGTGTTTTGTATATTTCTCCCTCTCTATCCTGCCTGCTGAACTGTCTTGGCTTGTGGATTTGTATAATCTTTTCTGTCTTGTTGCCTGAACTGAGTTCTTTGGATTATATCTCTTTTTTTTCTGTCTTCCTGCCTAAACTTGCCTATGCTTCATTCTCTCTTCTTCTGACTCTATAGTACAGTAAAGAATATATTATATGATTTATTGTTGTACTTCTTTTCTGAAGGGGCCCTCCTTGGGAAATGATGATTTTAGATTTCTTGCATAACACATTACTGCATCTTTATCTCCAGCTTTGACAGTTTGTGTGCTTTTTCTTTTCCTTGATATCTTGGCCAAATCTTTTCATGACAGCTTGGGTACTTGTGACAGTAAATGTACTTTTGAAATCTTTGATATCTTTGGCATTTTGACAGTAACTTGCCTTTTGCTTTGGATAGAAAGTTGAGATTGGATTTTTTCAGTTTAGTTGGAAGTTTGCAGTTTGAATTTTGGAACTTATACTTTTGACATTTGCATTTCATGAATAAAAAATAGAATTCTTCCCTCTTTGTGAACCGGGAGAAATCCCGTGATTTGCAGAGAGGGTCAACTGATCCCAGTCAGTGGCCCCTAATGATGAGCAATATTTTATCTGTCTCTTTTAAATGCCTTCTGACTTTCTCTTTTCTTTTTGCAGATAAAAAATGGAGCACCGGAGCGGAGTGAAGAATGAAGAATATTAGAAAATAGGATAGTTTTAATTTTATGTAATATTTAAATCAATGTATATTATCGTTCATAATTTAAATTATAAACAACAATTTGTACAAATAATTCAATTATCAATAAAATCTAAATTATCCAATTAATTCTAATTTTCTTTATTGTTTATTTATTTATTTAAAATTCTTAGAATTAAAACGATTGAAAAATAAATTTCAATCATTCAATCTTTTAGAATAATAAATAACTTAAATAATAACAATATTGGTCAAATAAACCTGTCTTATTCAAAATCCAAAGCAAAGCAGCAGTCAATACAAATAGACTGATCAAACGCATAAACACTGTGAATCCAATACTGCATCCTGTATCTGACTGGCCCAATCAAATCGTACCGAATTCAAACCACTGTCTCTTTTACTGATTAAACCAAGATAACGCGAATTTTAATCCGAATCTTGGAATAAACCGCAAAGTGCTGTGGGATTTAAGTTCTTCTGAGAATATGTCCGTAAAACCTTAATTCCCGATTAAATGCCAAATAACGCTCGCCTGATCAAAATTGGACCAAAAATCATCCAAACACTAAGCCAACTGTATGAAACAATCCAGAGCTCTGAAAATCAGAAAAAACCCTAATTTTGCTTGATTGTCAAGAAAAGTCCGTTTGTCCGATTCTTGAGCCAGTTTGAAAAGTCAGGAAATGTTTGAAGCTGAGATTTCTTGGGGAAAAATGCGAGGGCAAATTTTGGGGTACAACAGTTGCCCCTGTTCAATCTTCTTTGACCTGAAGAGTTAGATTGGCAAGTTTGCCTTTCGCGACTTGAAGGTAAAAGGAGATTGGACACTAAAGTGCCCAGAAAATTTGCACTCGGCGATCTGATGGTAGATGTGAATGGGCTTAAAGATGCCATTTGGTGATGGGCTTAAAGATGCCACCTGGTGCGAGAGAATTTTGTCGGGGGATGGGCTTAGAGATGCCATCTGAGAATGGGCTTACAGATGCCATTCGGCGACTGCTGGTAGGAGGATGGGCTTATAGATGCCATCTGGACATGTTGAACTGTATGTCAAAAGTGAGTGGACAAGTGTCAGAAGGGCATCCATGTTTTGGGACATCTCTGAATCGGGGTCCGAACAAGCAACAGATTGACGTCCATGTCTTGGAGAATCTGTAAACTATTTTCAGGAGTTGGGACTGAACAAGCAATGGAGCAGCATCCGTTGTTGGGAAGCGTCCGTAACCTATTTTCAAAAATTGTGAAGAGTCTGAATCAGTTGGTAGATTGACATCCGTTGTAGGGAAGAATCCGTAAACTGTTTTCAAAAGTTGAGAAGAGTCTGAACAAGTTGGTAGATTGACTTCCGTTGTAGGGAAGAATCCGTAAACTGTTGTCAGAAGTCTTAAAGTTGAAGAGGAACCGGTGTAGGGTTTCTTGATGATGCGTCTGAATGAATCTGGAATAAGTATCAGAATGTCGCCGTGTCCGGGTCACATCTGAACTATTTCTGGATGAATCCTGGGAGTTGATCTGTGTCTGTCGACTGATCTTACCTGAAAAGGCAAAGGGTTAGTTGTATGCAATGTTATGATGCATGATGTAATGCATGTGACATTAATGTTTATGATATGAATGTAATGGATGCGCATGTAGGCTGATGAGCTAATCTTGCCGAGGATACATGAATCCGAGATGGCTGAAGATAAAAGCATCTTGACTGCTGCCGGGGAAAATAAATCCTTGGCTGTTGCTGGGGAAGAGAATTCCTGGTGACCTCTACTGGGGAGTTCCAACTAGTAGACTCATGCTGGGGAGGTCAGATTTGAGAATCGTCAGCTTGATGGGAAGTAACTCTGGAGACTTCACTGGGGAACTCAAGATTTGTCCTTCCAAAACTCTGTGGGGAGAAGGTTTAAAAGTCTGACTCCGCTGGGGATTGTCCACTTGAAGCTCTTGATCTGCTGGGGATACTGAAGCTTAAACTCTGAGGGGAATTGAATTCCGGGGAATTCCCTGGCTGGGGATTTGCAAAGATAAGTTACTGCTGGGGAATTTTGATGAACTCCGCTGGGGATAGGGAGAATTCTGGCGAGTGCGATCTTCCGTGGTTGTTAGCTTGAGAAGAATCTGAACAAGCGATAGGTTAACATCCGTTTACTTGGAGAACCCGTGAACTATTTTCAGAAATCTTGAAGTTGAATTAGCAATAGAGCCGCATCCGTTGTTGGGAAGCGTCCGTAAACTAAATTCAAAGGTTGCATCTGAACAAGCTGATAGATTAACATCCGTTACTTGGGAAGAATCCATGAACTGTTTTCAGAGGTCTTGGGAAGAATCTGAACAAGTGATAGGTTAACATCCGTTTACTTGGAGAACCCGTGAACTGTTTTCAGAAATCTTGAAGTTGAATTAGCAATAGAGCCGCATCCGTTGTTGGGAAGCGTCCGTAAACTAAATTCAAAGGTTGCATCTGAACAAGCTGATAGATTAACATCCGTTACTTGGGAAGAATCCATAAACTGTTTTCAGAAGTCTTGGAGAAGAATCTGAACAAGTGATAGGTTAACATCCGTTTACTTGGAGAACCCGTGAACTGTTTTCAGAAATCTTGAAGTTGAATTAGCAATAAAGCCGCATCCGTTGTTGGGAAGCGCCCGTAAACTAAATTCAAAGGTTGCATCTGAACAAGCTGATAGATTAACATCCGTTACTTGGGAAGAATCCATGAACTGTTTTCAGAAGTCTTGAAGAGGAACCGGTGTAGGGTTTCCTGATGATGAGCTTGTGTAAAACTGCATCGGGTTTTGAACACTTTTGACATTCGAATGCCCCAAGTGGCGATGTAGATAAATTCCTGGCTTATTACAGGTGTTGGTCTACAATCGGTCGTTCACAGATGTTTCCTGGGTTGTTGCAGGTGTTGATCTGGAATTCTTCAGACATGCCCTGGCTGGATACAGGAGTCGAATCTGGAAAGGTGATAGTTGATAGATATGCCCTGGCTGGATACAGGAGTCGAATCTGGAAATGTTGTAGTTGATTTGTTGAACACTTTTGACATTCGAATGCCCCAAGTGGTGATGAAGGCATCTTGAATCAGATTACCCTGCATATTGAGAGATTTCTTGAAATCTTGACTGGACTGCCCCAGGTTAACTGAACTTTGAAAGATCTGTTGGACCTTGACTGGAATGCCCCAGGTTAACTGAACTTTGAAAGATCTGTTGGACCTTGACTGGACTGCCCCAGGTTAATTGAATTGTGACATGTCGTGCCCCTTTGTTGATAAGGGATTTGATGGAAGTGTTATCCTCTTGAAGTGATTTTGACTTACTGAGAGAGTTTTCGTTCCTCCGATCATTCGCTGTATGAATTTCTTCGCTGTTAAATAAAAGGGTCAAATGCAGACAGTGATATTCGAATAATGCAAAGTTTATGTTTGTCTCGAAGTTTTGAAAAATGTGTTTTTTAGCAGAAAACTTTTCACAAGACAAGTTAACACAAGATTTAGAGCAAAGCCCTACAGGAGTCAGGATACCTTTTGTAACAGTATGCTTTCGAACTAACCCATGCTTCAATTAGGACTTTTGAAGGGTTGTAACGTGGCCTGGTTCACGGTTTAAAAAAAACAAAGGATAAAGGCTCAAAGTATATTTATACCCACCCGCTCTTCGTGATGTTCTTCAACCTAAGCTCAGTTAATCGTGCGCCGCACTCTGTTTTGAGTTCGGAACGACTTTTGGGCGATGGTTCACCGGTTTGAATTTGGGAGACAGTCATCATCTCCTTTTTATTTTCCAACACTTTTCATGTTGTTGAGGATTTTGTAATGACCTCACTATTTTGATTTTGATTTGTTATCCCTAACTTTTTCCTGACTGTTACCGTTTTCGGGATTACTGTCAGCGGGATGCCCCAGCTTTCTTAAGCCTCCTTTATAGGTTCTGGCCTAGTGGGCTTTTCTCTTTTGAGAGATTGACTGTCTATGTGATAGGGAACCACCCTTGTCTTTTGATTCCAGAGGAATGCTTTCTTTTTTGACATCGTTTGTTGTATTACGAACTGAGAGTTTGCGACTTCAATGCGCATTTTCTTTTGAATTAACTGAGATACTACCCTGCCCCAGGTTTATATCAAATGTTTTGATCGTTTAGAACAGGGAACTCCTACTTCTTTGGCTCGAAGGGGTTGACTAGGGATTAACTTTCTTATAACTCCAGTGTTTAGGAATTGAAAGAAATGCCTGTACATCATCAGCAAGGTCTGTTCAAAAGCATATTGTATAAGATCACAGTATTATTTCGTCATCCTCCCTCTAAAGGCTTACAGCTTTTTATCAGGAGTCAAATATCATAAAGAAAAGCATAAGAGTAGTGAAACGAATGGATGAATTCAAGACAAACATATGCAATGCATTAATGAAAACAGAGTTTAACATCAACAGATAATTGTTTTGACAGCACAAGAAATTACAACTTTGAAAATTCAAAAAGAAGCAAAAGTCCTTCAGTTCAAGCTTCGTCACTTCAAGCGGAGAACCCTTTAACGGAAGATCTTCATCTCGCCGTCTGGCATGAACCTCAGCACTCCAATGTCAATCAGATCTTGAATCTTGTTCTTCAAGGCCCAACAGCTATCGGTGTCATGTCCTGGGCTATAGGAGTGGTAAACACAAAATGCATCGGGATGATAGCTAGGAGCGGAGGTATTTGGGTTCCGGATAGGATCCCTCAAAGCAGTCAGATTAACCTCCAACAAGCGCTCCAGAATTAGAGACGACGGTATGTCAGTCTCCGTGAACTGCCTTCCCGACGTTTCTTGCTTACGCCGATTACCCCGCTGACGCTGGCGAGGTAGTTGATGGGTTTGTGACCCTGAAGCTAGCAAAGGAGCTTTCCCCTTGTCTTCTTGAGTGGATGGAGGCTGAGCTGTGACTTGCTCTTCGACCTCAGATGTTTGCCCCGATTGGTTGTTTGGAAGTAGTTGGCGGACAAGAACTCGGAGTTCCTCTTGTCTTTGAGATAAGTCTTGGATGAGAGCCATCTGGCCCACCAACTGTCCCATCATTTGAGTCCTCAGTGTTGTCAGATCAAACTGCAGCTCCGCAATCTGATCACTTCTGGCATTGTTGGAACTCCCCAAGTCCTTGGTGAGGAGAGCTTTCATCTCTTCTTGCCCCAGAGACAAGTTCAAGAACATCTCCTGCAGCTGAGCAGTCTGGTCTTGGATGTCTTTGACAGACCGTTCCAGAGCCATCTCTTGCTGAAATAAACAGCAGGAGAGTAAGGAAACCTGAAAAAGGAAAGATTGTCAAAATGCAATGCATGATATGTGGGTGCATGCTTTCAAGGATCTCTTGGGGTAAACACAAGAAAATGTTATAGGTTGAACTTTGCTCTTGGATTGGAGATCTCTGCACCGATGGACGTCCTTCCACGAGAATCAAGCTCACCATGTCGAGTGGGTCATAGCCACTGATTCAAGTTGTTGCACTTGATCTTTGATTGGAGAACTTTGTATCGGTGGATGTCTTTCCACTAGAATCAAGCTCACCATGTCGAGTGGGTCATAGCCACTGATTCAAGTTGTTGCACTTGAACTCTGACTGGATTGGTTAGAGGAGAAAATCCCCTTGCCCCTTGATAGACGTCTGGTTCAACGTAATCCTGCATCAACAGAACCCTCGAGATCCTTGAAATGGTTATTGAAAATGCTAGAATGCTATGGTATGATGTCATGATGTTATGTACATGTATGCACAAGCAAGTGAGCGTATATACAGGCAAACAATATTCACACAAAGCACACAAGGCCTTAGGTTTAGGCTTGCATGAGGTTCAGGTACTACCCTCTTTCAGTTTGTTGGTTAAAACCTGTCCTATCAAAAGTAACCGGGTTCTAAAGGTCCCAATATCACTGGATTGCTTTCATTGTTCATCGTTTCGATTTAGCCACTGAACTGGCGACCGAAATATTCCAGGAAAGCAACCCTCAATTGAGTGTAGTATCGAGTATCAACCAACCTCGGACTGCACCAAAGTCAGTTATCTCACTACCCTAAAAAGGCCAAGATGGTTCAATTAAGGTTCCTAAGGTCAGTTGATGCTTCACGACACCACGCGGCGGCCCCGTACTCTCCTTGACTGAACTCAAGGGTTACCGGTACACACCAAAGTGCCACATCAACGTAGCAGACTGCTTCAACCATGTCGGTATACCCCGCACAGTTCCCTCACAGCCTTGTTGCTACCTAAAAGGGTTTCCCCAGATCCGGGTTAGGATCTACAAAACTCCGATACAAAGCCCATAAATGTAAAGCAAACAAAACAATCAATTAAAAGTAACGGTGATCTAAACCCTAAGGTAACCCCACTTAAAAACTGTCCCCAGCAGAGTCGCCAGTTCTGTGATACGGTGGGAGAACTGACTAGTGTTTTGCGTTCGTATTCGCACTTGTGCGGTTGAGCAAGAGTCGCCACCGACTTTTTATTTTATCCTAAAGGAAAGGTTAAAAAAGCACAGCAAAAACCTTTTGAGATATTTCGTGGGTTCGGGGGGTAGATTATGAAAAGGGAAGGTATTAGCACCCTTTTCATCCATGGTTATCCATGGGCTCTTAGTTACTTGGTTTTTTAGATCACTTGCCTTGTTTTTCGATTGCTTTGAAAATGGTGTGTGTGTGGGTGCTTTTTGAAAATGTTTTGGAAAAAGATGCCTTGTCTTAGGCAACTAATGTATTTGACTCGTGTTTGAGTGTTTTACAAAAGTGTGAATCTTTTCGAAAAGATGTTTTCAAATGTTTTTGAGAGTTTGTTTGAAAGTGTTGTGGATTGTGGTTTTTGAAAAGAAGGCAAGTGTTTTTGCAAGTTTGATCTCAAGTAACTAAGAGTTTTGTCTACCCTATTGTACTCAAAGGTTTTTGTCATGTTTTAACCCCTTTTAACAATTTTGTTCTACCATTGAAATTGGTAGACAATCTTGCATTTTAGGAAGTTTATTCGGGACGGGCGCGGGTCATCGTATGGACCATGAATGCAATGGTGCCAAGTGTCTTTGGCAATTTGTTTTGAAGGGACTATGATCATTCCGTTTAGGCAACACTTTGAGACTTATGATCATTTGATTTTGTTTTGCCAAAGATACTCGACGTGCAAGCATGGCCCATTTTGGGAGGCAACATGTGGGATTACCCTAGGGGGTGCAAGTGTGATTGTGTATTGATTACATGTATTTGTCTTGTATCAGGTTATCTAGCGTTTGATTTTATGTACATACAAACCCTAGGTCTAACCATGGTATAATTGGAAAGCTGTAAATTGCGGAATGTAAAATCTACGCTATTACAAAGTAGTATCCGGGAGTGGGGGTATAAATGTACAAGGGGATGAGACTTATAGTATCCAATAAGTTACAACCAAATCGAATGTGCGATCAATATGTAAATATCGAATGTACAAATATAATATAAACGAATGTGTATAGGGCAATGTGAATGTATTGTGTAAGTGTAAATGTGAGATGTATATGTATTGTGTATGTGTAATTATGTACAAGTGCGAATTGTGGAATTGAGGCGTATTAGAGTTTGACCTAGAGAAATGTTTTTAAATGAATCTTTGATTTGTATTAAGATATGTACAATAGAAAAAAAATGTTTTAATTTTAATTGAATTATATTATATATAAAAATACACTAAAATGTCAAAAAATTGAATTATGGATAAAAAGGAAGTATATTCTTAATTGTTATGTACAAATGTATGTGTTAATTAAAAAGTTTCAATTTTAATTATGTATAAAAAAATGTATAATATGTACAAAATTAATGTTTTAAAATGTATGTACAAAATATATTTTAAATGAAAGAGTAAATAAATAAATGGAAATAATTATTTTCAATTTTAATATATGAGGTAAAGATGTATTTTAATTAGGTTAGTATTTTACAAAAAAAGTAAATATTGCTTATAAAATAAAAGAAAGGGTTAGTATTAATGAAAATGTTTTTCAAGTTAATCAAATTAAGTATATATATAATGTTTTAACTAAATTGTAAATATTGAAGAATGTGAAAAAGGTATTTTGCATTAGAATGATTTTATAAAGCAAGTAAAGTGTTTATATAAAATATAAAAAGGTTAGTGTTAATATAAAAAAAGAATAGGTTAGTAAAAGAGAAAAAAGAAAGATTAGTGATAATGTTGGGCTTCAGAGAAGAAACGAGAACGGGTCAGGCCCAATGGATTCTGAAACAAACTTAGGGTTAGGGATTGTTAGTCAATTTGGTAATGAACGTTTTAGGGTTAGCGAGGCAGCGACGGCGCGTTCGTCTTCTCCGTTCAAGCTTTCTGAGCAGCTCGACTCCGGCCACCAACGTCGTTCACGCACTCTCTTCCCTCCAAAGCAAGGGCTCCACATCTTCTTGAAACAAGGTTGGCTTTCAGTTGTTATGTTCTTATCCTTTTTCCTTTTTTACGGATTGCATGTTTTGTTTGATTTGAATTTTCGATTCTTAACTCTGTGCTATTGTGAGGTGGTGGAGAAAGAGAGGGAGGAAACTCACTACCTGATTTTGGAGATGGAGGAGAGAAGAGTGGAGGCGTTGAGGAGGCCGGAGCGGCGATTCGCTGACGAAGCTGGAAGCTTACTTTGTTTTTGACGTTTTCCTGGTATTTTCGTTCTTTTGCTATATTAGGTTTTGATGATGATGTATGCTGAGGAGCCCTAATATGTTCACTTCTTTATCCCTTCTTCTGTGCCACTGTGTGTTGATTGCCTGAGTATTTGCTTGAGTATTTGCTTGAGTATTGTTGAATGGTTGCTTTGAGATTAGGCAATGGGCATAGTGTTTCTGGTTATGGTTTTCTTCAGTTTGGATGTTAGGCAGGTTCTGATGCTAGCAGGTTTTTACTGGTTTTCATGTTAGCTTGGCTTTGTGATAAGTTGATGTGGTTAGGCTTTCTTGCTGGAGATAAATGGTAATGGTAGTGCAGGTTCACCCTTTGAAACTTGGCTTTGTGACTTTTGCTTATGCTGGTTCAGTTTGACAGCATAGTAGTTTTGTTCACATGTTTTTGACAGGGACTTTGGCAGTAATGAGGCTTTTGGACAGTAAGTTTTGGCTTGAGATTTTTTGAGTTTTTGAAAAAAGGGTTTGATAACTTGTGTAGTTTCAGTTTTGAAGCTTGAGGTTGTTCAGTTTATGTGGTTGGGCAGGTATGAGGTTAATGGTAAGGCATGTGAAGGCATTAGCAGGTCATGTGTTGCTTATCAGGTTTTTTGTGTGTTTGAAGGTTGAGGCAGGGTGAGGCCTGATGCAGGTTTGATGGTTTTTGACAGTTTATATCTTTTCTCTCTTTTGCTATCCTTACCTTTGTATTGGCTTCTGTATGTTGTCCCTTGAGGCAGAGTTTGTGTGTTTTGTATATTTCTCCCTCTCTATCCTGCCTGCTGAACTGTCTTGGCTTGTGGATTTGTATAATCTTTTCTGTCTTGTTGCCTGAACTGAGTTCTTTGGATTATATCTCTTTTTTTTCTGTCTTCCTGCCTAAACCTGCCTATGCTTCATTCTCTCTTCTTCTGACTCTATAGTACAGTAAAGAATATATTATATGATTTATTGTTGTACTTCTTTTCTGAAGGGGCCCTCCTTGGGAAATGATGATTTTAGATTTCTTGCATAACACATTACTGCATCTTTATCTCCAGCTTTGACAGTTTGTGTGCTTTTTCTTTTCCTTGATATCTTGGCCAAATCTTTTCATGACAGCTTGGGTACTTGTGACAGTAAATGTACTTTTGAAATCTTTGATATCTTTGGCATTTTGACAGTAACTTGCCTTTTGCTTTGGATAGAAAGTTGAGATTGGATTTTTTCAGTTTAGTTGGAAGTTTGCAGTTTGAATTTTGGAACTTATACTTTTGACATTTGCATTTCATGAATAAAAAATAGAATTCTTCCCTCTTTGTGAACCGGGAGAAATCCCGTGATTTGCAGAGAGGGTCAACTGATCCCAGTCAGTGGCCCCTAATGATGAGCAATATTTTATCTGTCTCTTTTAAATGCCTTCTGACTTTCTCTTTTCTTTTTGCAGATAAAAAATGGAGCACCGGAGCGGAGTGAAGAATGAAGAATATTAGAAAATAGGATAGTTTTAATTTTATGTAATATTTAAATCAATGTATATTATCGTTCATAATTTAAATTATAAACAACAATTTGTACAAATAATTCAATTATCAATAAAATCTAAATTATCCAATTAATTCTAATTTTCTTTATTGTTTATTTATTTATTTAAAATTCTTAGAATTAAAACGATTGAAAAATAAATTTCAATCATTCAATCTTTTAGAATAATAAATAACTTAAATAATAACAATATTGGTCAAATAAACCTGTCTTATTCAAAATCCAAAGCAAAGCAGCAGTCAATACAAATAGACTGATCAAACGCATAAACACTGTGAATCCAATACTGCATCCTGTATCTGACTGGCCCAATCAAATCGTACCGAATTCAAACCACTGTCTCTTTTACTGATTAAACCAAGATAACGCGAATTTTAATCCGAATCTTGGAATAAACCGCAAAGTGCTGTGGGATTTAAGTTCTTCTGAGAATATGTCCGTAAAACCTTAATTCCCGATTAAATGCCAAATAACGCTCGCCTGATCAAAATTGGACCAAAAATCATCCAAACACTAAGCCAACTGTATGAAACAATCCAGAGCTCTGAAAATCAGAAAAAACCCTAATTTTTCTTGATTGTCAAGAAAAGTCCGTTTGTCCGATTCTTGAGCCAGTTTGAAAAGTCAGGAAATGTTTGAAGCTGAGATTTCTTGGGGAAAAATGCGAGGGCAAATTTTGGGGTACAACACTCATCAGCGGGGTCTGTTCAAAAGCATACTGTAAAGATCGTGGTATCGTTTTCGTCATCCTCCCTCAAGAGGCTTAGAATTATCAATCGAGAGTTGAACATCACAAAAAATGAAAGCAGTTTGAATATAGCGAATGCGAATATATTGATTCAAAATAGACATATGCGATGCATTGATAAAGTAATAAAGTTTGACATGAACAAATGTTTGAACAAGCAAAGAAAAATACAACTTGAAACTTCCAATGAACAAAAGGTCTTCTCGTCTAGGGATAGTAGAAGAACTCGACCTGACCATCTGGGGTGAATTCCACTGCTCCTTCATCAATCAGGTCCTGGATCTTGTTCTGCAGAGTCCAACAGTCGTTGGTGTCGTGTCCAGGACTGTCATAATGGTAGGCACACCTCACACTCGGGTTATACCTGGAAGAGGAAGTGTTGGGATTCTTAGGAGGGTCCCTTAATGTGATCAGATTCAATCTCAATAGACGTTGTAAAGCTTGAAACAGCGACATGTTGAGCTGGGTGAATTGCCTCCTGGGCTTGTCTGGCTTGCTCTGATCAACCCGTTGTTCTCGGCGAGGTCGTTGTGAGACCTGTGAAGTAGCAGCAGCTTGGAGAGGCCTATTCATTGAACCAAGCCTTTGACTTCTTGGAGGCTGATTACCAGTTTGGTCCCCAGCCTTGACTACTTGCTTCATACTGTCTTGCTGAAGCTGGTTGATCACAGTTCTCAACTCTTCTTGCTCCCGAGCTAAGCCTTGGATAAGGGCCATCTGCCCCAGCATCTGAGTCCTCATTGCGTCTATCTCAGCTTGCATATGTTTCAGCCGTTCATCCTTACCGTCTTCTGGACTGTTCTTGACCAAATTCCCCATGAGGAGTGCTCTCAATTCTTCCCGCCCCTTGGATAGGCTTAGGAAGATTTCCCTGAACTGAGTCTCTTGAGTACGGAGATCCTGGTTGTCTGATTGGGAAGCCATTGCTGAAATAAACAGCGGAGAAGGTAAGTGACCTGTCAAAAGGGTACCTGTGATGCAATGATATGTATGATATGCATGCAATGTTTTCAAGGATCTCGCGGGGTAAACAAGGAAATTGTTAGAATCTGGTAGCTTGATTGAAGGAACTTCATGTTGTTGAGAGTCCTTCTTCAAGAGTCAAGGCTCACCATATCGAGTGGGTCATAGCCCCTGACCCAAGTTATCATGCTTGGATTTCCATACAACCTTGGCTAGAGGAAAATAAATCCCCTTTGCCCCTTGCTAGACATTTTGGTTCATCATGACCTGCATCACAAACCCTTGAGATCCTTGAAATGGATTAGTCCTTATGCAGGATGTATGCAATGGTATGATGGTATGATGTTATGCTATGCATGGAGTGATGTAGGTAAACCCTGTTATGAGCCCAGATTAAGGACTGTAAACAAACCCTGTAAGAAACTCGTGTGTTAGGTAACAAGAATGTGCAAGTAGTCCAAGTTTAAAGGCACACAAGTCACACAAGACAGCCCTTAGAGTTTAGGCCAGCATGAAGTTTAGGTATTACCCTCTTGAAGTTGGTGGGCTCAAACCTGTCCTATCAAAAGTAATCGGGTTCTAAGGAGCTCAATATCATTGGGTTGTTTTCTATGTTCATTGTTTTTATTTAGCCACTGAACTGGCGATCAAAATATTCCAAGAAAACAACCCTCAATGAGTGTAGTATCGAGTATCTACCAACTTCGGACTGCACCAAAGTCGGTCATCTCACTACCCCTAAAGAGGCCAGGATGGTCAAGTAAGGTTCCTAAGGTCAGTTGATGCTTCACGACACCATGCGGTGGCCCCGTACTCTCCTTGACTTGACTCAAGGGTTACCGGTACTCACCAAAGTTCCACATCAACGTAGCAACTGCTTCAACCATGTCGGTATACCTCGCACAGTTCCCTCACAATTTGTTGCTACTTCTAAAGGGTACCCCCAGATCCGGGTTAGGATCTATGAAACTCCAAGGCAAGCCCACAATATTAATGCAAACAAAGCAAGCAATTGAAAACATAAGAGTGGTCTAATCCTAAGGTACACCTCACTTATAAGATATCCCCAGCAGAGTCGCCAGTTCTGTGATCGGTGGAAATGAGAACTGACTGTTTAAAGCTGGTTCGCGAAATGTCTCGGAAGCAAGAGTCGCCACCGTCTTTTATTTTCTCCAACATGGAAAGGACAAAAGCACAGCAAAATTCCTTATGAGAATGTTTCTCGGTTCGGGAGGTAGATTTATAGAAAGGGAAGGTTTTAGCACCCTTTCTATCCATGGTTATCCATGGGCTCTTAGATACTTGCTCTTTATGTTTTCAAAATGTTGTTTGCTTTTCAAAATGTGAGTGGGCTTGAAAAAGTTTCTTTGAAAGATTTCTGAATAACTCTTGTATCTGTCCTCAAGAGTGTTTGAAAAATTTGTTTTGAAAGCTTTTGAAAGTGTCAGTGTGAAAAGATTTTTGTTTGTTTTTGAAGAGAGCAAGTATCCATGAGTCATCTACCTACCCTAAGGAATTAGGTTGTGTAAAAGTCCTTAAGGTAGTGCCATCCCACCATTGAGAGGTAGGTAGCACCACCGTTGGAGGTGTTCGGGTCAATTCGTTTTTTAGGGACAGTTTGGTCACCGAAGCAACAATTAGGATACCTTAGAAGCAACCCTAATGTCCTAGATCCTTTTTAATCCGAGGCAACCGTTTCGAGGCAACTGTTTCGAGGCAACTGGATCTTGGACATAAGAGTGACTGCTAAAACGTCCTATACTTGACGACCACGTTTCGAAGGCAACGAGTGAGGCGTACCCTAGAAGTGGTGTGTGTATTGTGTTGTTTTCATGTTATGTTTTATCTTTGATCATGGCATTGTGAGCTACGAGTTATTTTTAATTACCATACATTCTTTCATGCAATTTAGAAGTTAGGAGTGTGGAAAATAAAATACGGAAAGATAAAAGCTACGCTATTACAAGGCGCGGGTCTATACATCGCCAAAATACAAAGACCCGTTTTTGATAAAGATGCGAAAAGTAAAAAAGCGGTAAACCTAATTACTATTACATCCTTGAACAGTTACATAATAATCAATAAGAAAATAGTGCGCGAAAGGAATTAAAATCAGGACGTCCGAGGGTTTTGACCCTTTGCTTGAAATTAAATTAAATTAGGACCTAATTATTTAATTAAAGAAAAGAAAGTGTTTTTTATTTTTTTTGTATTTAATGAAATAAAGAAAATAAAATCAAGTGAAAACCTTAATTCTAAGTCTATTTTAATTATTAAGAAAATATTAAAGTTAACCTAATTTAAGCTAATTAATTAATTTACATGTTATTTACAAAAATAATAGTAATTAATAAGAATAAATAATGATAATAATAATTAATTAAGAAAAAGATAAAAATGTTAAAACCTAATTCTATGTAATTTTTATTTATTAAGAAAAAGGATTAAAATTTAAACCTAAATTAAACTAAAGTTAATTGTTAATATTTATTTACACAAAATAGGTTAATGATGCAATTAATAAGTAATTTAAAATAAAACATTTTTTTAGTTTCTGATTTTTTATTAGGAAAAACTATTTTATGGTGAATTAATAAAAATAATTAAAGTAATTAAAAGAATTAAAAAGAAAAGAAAATAAAATTATGCAAGGCAAACCAAGGGGGTGTCAGGCCCAAAGTGGAGGTTTTTGTGAAGCAATTCAGGCCCATTGACAAAGCAAGCCTCGTTGACTTTCTGATTGTGTGCATGATGGTTTACTGGAGTGCATCATGGAATTCATTCTGAGGCCACTGGATTGGACCTTGAAGCCACTTAGCAGGCTAGCGCATGAGTACGTATGGTGGAGCGTTGAATCATTGCTGTATGTGAACGCTTGAGGAAAAATAACAACAATTATATGGGGGACCTGGGAATCGAACCCAGGTCCCAGCGTTTGCCAAGCGTGTCATCCACCATCCAGCCATTCAAGCGCGTTTGTAGTGTAACTGGACAACAATTATTATATAAAAAAAAAAAAACAAATGTTAGTGGTATAAAACAAAAAAACGCGCCAGATTTAAACCTTCCAACCACATGATGCCACGCCTTCTCCTTCTTCGTTTTCCCTGAAAAATATGAATAAGATAGCGGGGGTCTTAAACCCCCACAAAGCAAAAGTCTCAAAAATAGCGAATAGCCCTGTGGATCACATAAATTGAGTGCGAGGGTTTGGTTGAATTCGTCTGGCCTTGACGAATTCAACCATGGTCATGACGTGTTCCAATTTTTCCTGATGCCTAAAGCCCTAATTTGGAGCTTCATAAACCCTAACGTTTGTTCATGGCAGATTTTGATACAGGGCATGTTAGTTCAATTAAATGGTCTCATTAGCTTCAGAAGGTTCCTGTGAATACAAAACAACCAACAATATGCATCAAATGCGCATGAATCATGATATGAAATTCTGGAAAATAATGCAAACTGTAAGGCTTGTTCTTGCGCGTTCTTTGAGTTTCAGGACTCGTTCTTGATGCCAATAGACTCCTGGAGACTTAGGCAAGGTGATTGAATCCTTTTTAGGCTTTAAAACGCGCTGCAAGTATGAAATCAGTTTCACAAATTTCTTGAGTTTTTTGCAATTTGGTTATGGAATATTAGCAGCTTTCACATGTGTCTTTGAGTAGGGTTTCACCCAGCATATGTATGTGATGCAAATTAGGTCAAAACCTTGGCCCAAAAGTCCATGAATTAATGTTTAAAATCCTTGATTTTCAATCATATAATTTTCAATCTTTTTCCATGAAAACCTCGCCAATTATGGAAGATCTTGTCCCCTTGGATGATGCACGAAATCTTTAGCATGTGTGGAGTGTATTGGCTTCATAAAAAGATTTGACAACCATGCTTTGATATTTTTCTACAATTAAAACCAATTAAATGAATTAATAATAATAATAATTCAATTAATTAATTAAAAATAAGAAAATAAATTATTTTAAGTTCAATGGGTCGTGCATAGGATTTGGGTAATGATTCAAGAAAGAATTTGAGGCCCATTAGCAAAATTGAAGTGTTTTAGGCAAAGTTGACTTTTGAAAGTTCCCAAACATTTCCCAACTTCTCCAATGCATATCTTGCTCAATTTTGAAGCTATGAACATGTTCTTGGACATTTTGGAAAGGTCTTGAAGTCCTCTAACCAATGTCTTTGGTCCCATGTCATTTTGATTTACCAATCTCAAGTTATGGTCTTTGACTTAAAGTGCCTTTTTGTTGAATTTTGAAAATGACCTATAATGTTGAAATTGATAGTGAGAGCATTTCTTGGACTTGGAGTGTGAAGATGAGTTGTAGGAAATGTCATACCCTTCAAAACGAGCTTTGGATGGGATTTTTCTGATAAACCATGAAAAAGTTATGCCTTGGTCAATTTGCAGTTGACTTTTTCAGTTGTCCAAAAATAGAAACTTTTGCATCTTGAGCCTTTTTTAGCCATGCTTGTGGAATCATGATCAAGAATTGATCCAATGATGATTGTGACTTCAAAATAAGATGTTGACCAAAAATTTTGACTTTTGACTGTCAAATGACCATTTTGCCCCTGTAGTTGACTGTGAAGCATTTAGGGCTTTTGACTGTGCAACTTGGTGCTGTGAGTCTTGAAACTTGACATATGAATGCTTGACAATGTATATAGGCATGTGGGACTTGATTGGACCCTTGAAAACCTCAACTTCCTTGCAAGAACCAAAACCCTAATTTTGATTGTGTTAGGAGGCAATTGGACTGTGCAACCCTTGAGAGATTTTGAAGCTTGATCTTGGCAAATTTTGAAGGATATGGGAGGGAAAATTTTGGGGTACAACAGCGGTTCAGGCAAAATTTAGGGAATTAAAGCGTATGACTATATCTCATCGGATCACTTTAAGGAAAATCTCTTCACTGACAAACTCGAAGATTCTGATCAATTCAATCATCTTTGGACGAAGCAACAAATGGACAAGATATTTAGAGATACGGAGGCTATAGCAGAATAGGAACCCCATGGGATTATTACACATAGCTATCTTTCTTTGTATAAATTTTTCTTATGACACCATCCTCTTACTAGGATGTCTGTCTCTTTTGTACAAAATACCTATTCAAAGTGAATATAAAGATATCCTTTTAAAGTGCAGAAAACCATTTGTCTTTTTCTTTTTACACTTGTGTTTTATTTGCAAAAAAACGTCCAATGATTCATTAATGAACATATGCATTTGAACATAATTACTGTTTACAAATAAACGAAATGAAAAAGGACAATTACTGACAGGTTGAAAGAATAGGAAAACGCCTTCAGGCTATTCCCTGAACAATCCCTACAGTACGTCATCAAGATCCCCAGCGGAGCTAAAACTTCAAATTATTAACCCACAGTGGAAACCATCCAGTTTCTCCAAAATCCCCAGCAAGTTATCTTGAAGCCTGAAAACCAACCGGACAACAACTTCTGATATCTCCCCAGTAGAGTGGCAGTCGACCGAAACTCCTGAACTTTTTCCAAACAGGAATAAGCTTTTTCCCCACAGAGTTTTCATTGCTCCCCAACAGAATGAAGATTCTCATTATTAATTCCCCAGTAGAAATCATCAAAGTTCTCTGGATTCCCTAAGCAGATTCCTCAAGTAGTACATGGCATTACTCTTCCAACGGAATTTTTGCCAACTTCAAGACATGAAGAATCCACATATCCTCGGCAATCAAGGATTTATTTTCCTCGGCAATACAGCAAATCAGCTTACATGCGCATACATTACATCCATATATCATAAACATTGATAAAGAACATATATTGCATCATACATTTCATGCATCATAACTTTGTGCTTCAGCTAACATTTTACCCTTTTCAGGATAAGATTAATAGATACCATTAACAATGTTCAAAGATTCTAGATACGGTACAGATACACTCCATACACGAAAGTCATTTTGTTACTCATTCAGATTCTAGTTCAGATACAGTACGGATACGCTCTAGACACAAAAGCCATTATGTCATTAATTCAGATTCCAAGCTCATGATACAGTTCGGATACGCTCCAGACACGGAAGCCATTATGTTACTCATTCAGACCTCAACTTCAAGATACAGTCCAGATACGCTCCAGACACGGTGGCCATTCTGTCACTTATTCAGATTCATCTTTCAGATATAGTTCAAATACGCTCCAGACACGGAAGCCTTTTTGTTACTCATTCAGATTCAAGTACAGATACAGCTCGAATACGCTCCAGACACGGACGCTATTCTATTGCTCATACAAATTCAGTCTCCAGATACAGTTCAGATACGTTTCAGATACGGACACCATTCTTATACTTATTCTTTTGACTTGCAACTTACAATTCAAAAAACATTCTTGGATGGCATCTACAAGCCTATCTCCAACAAGATTCTATCGCCTCTCCAAATGGCATCTTTAAGCCCATTCCCTCAACTACACTTTGTCGAGTGTAAATTTATGGGCACTCTAGTGTCCAATCATCTTTTACCTTCGAGTCACGAACGACAAAACTCGCCAATCAAACTCTTCAGGTTCAAGAAGATTGAACAGGAGCAGCTGTTGTACCCCAAAATTTCCCCTCTCATTTATCAAGACTTTTCTCACAAGACTTCTTGGACTCAAGACAAGATTAGGGTTTGGTTAGCTCAAGACATCTCATCTTGCGCTGATAACCCAAAATTAGGGTTTGAGTTTGCACAAGTATTTTTGGATCATAAATGCTTCATGTGACTTTCATACATCATTTTGGACCTCTAATATTTCTCATGATAAGTTTTAAACCTTAAACCACATTTTTGATCAGTCAATTGGACAGTTGACCTAAAAACCAACTGTATTGGGGAAAAACTCAACCATGGCCAGTTTACAGTCAAACTTCATAATTTTTTATCCACATCAACATTTTAGACTCATATGTACCATTTGATCAAGTTTGGATCACAACTCCTCAAGAAATTTGATCAACTCATCAAAAGGGCAAAATAGTCAAAATTAGGGTTTTGATTGAGAAAGGGCAAATTCAGATTTTTGACCTAGACAATGACCAATTGAGTTCAAGCATGCTTTCAAGGATCCAATGGCATCATCTTTACCTAATTACATGGTTCAAAAGATCTCAAGTTCATTGGATTGACAGATGAAATTTGCAGTTAATTGATCAAAAGTCAACTGTATATTGAAAAGTCAAACTTTGACTTTTTGGTCAAAATAAGTACCAAGGGTCATAATTCATCAAGATATGTAAAAATATGAAACTTGCTCACCAAGAAAACCAAAATTGAAAATTAGGGTTTTAATTTGAAAATTTTCATAAACTTAGAATTTTTCTAAGTATAAAAATTTTCTTATTTTCCCCAACTTTTCACCACTTTTTTACCATGATACATTTTGATTCAAGAAAAGTTCCCAACATGAAAGTTGTAGTCTTCCAGGAAATCTACAACTTTACTTCACAAACTTTTCCCTAAAGATGCTTGGATCTCAAGTTATGAATTTGTGAATACATGGCCATGAACTTCTTAACTTAGTGAAATTTTGCCCTAATTTAGGCAGGTTTTGGACCCAACTTCATGCCAACTTTTCACATAGTTCCAAGAGGTGTCTCAAAATTCATTTAAAATATGGATTATATAGCACATTGCAAGTTTTCCAAAATGTCCAAGAACTCTCCAAGATCATTTTTGAGTAGGGAGAATCGAAGAAGGGAAGTTGGCATTTTCTCACTTTTTGTTCAAGCCATTTTCACATAGAATCATGTTGCAAATCAAACCTATGATGGTTATATCTTTCTTTACAGGTCCTAAGCTTGATATACACTCCTTAATTAAATTCATACTCAGAAGCTAAAGCCTTTATCTTTGCTTTTGAAACTTTACACAAGTTGTAATTCCATTTTGGGCAAAAAGGTTACATTGCCATTTTCATAAAGATGAACTTTTGCAACTTTGTCAACTTGGAGCATTGGACCTGTCCCCTTGATATAAGCAAACTCTACAGCTATCAAGCAATTTGTACCAACTCTTATCAGCCCTAAAGCAAGTTGGTACAAGCATGTAGGATTGGTCTTGTCAACTTTACTTCAAGTACAAGAAAAATGGCAAAAGGGCTAAAACTTGCACAGCTAGTAGGAAGCTGACTTTGTATCACTTCTATAACTATATGCAAGCATTGTACAAGGCTTAACACGCATGGCTTGAACCTAAAATACTCTGAAACTGAAAAACACCATAAAACTGCCCAAGCTCGTAGTTTTCTGCAAAAGCACAGCCAACACTCATTTGGCTCGTGCGTTTTGTGTTTAATCATTTCAAACATCTCATAACTTGATACCTAGCCAACCCAAGCCATCACCCTGGTTCTGTAACCTCTGTTTCAGCATCTGCCATTTTCAATTTGGAAGCTTGCAGTTGGACTTGGTCAGGGAGTTCCAGCCATCCTCAGAGCCAGATAAGCATTGGAATAGGTTCAAGGAAGTTCAAGGAAGCTTAAACAATCACCAGGCCTTCATTAAAGTCCCTACATTGTCCTGCACGATTCCAGCTGAAGGAGGTATTTTCTTAAACTCTATCTTTGTATATAGACAACTCCAAGCCACGATTTGTGAAGAAAAAATGTAGCTCTCATCATAACGAAGCTGAACATATCATTACTTTTTATTTACATTACTTGTGCTAAGAGAATTTGAAGCTTGAAACCTCTGAAATTTTTAGGTCACGATTTGGGGATTCCAAAATTCTCTTTGATCTTTAAGAGTTAGGTTACATAATTTATATGGTTGGAATCGTGAGCTCAAATGCCACATTTTTCATGTTATGAGTTTTTGTTTTTATGCAAGCACGAGAAAGATACAGGTTTGAATGGAAAACGCGCGCAGGAAGACGGACGAAGGACATGGATGAAGTCTTGGGCTTTTTGGCGCCTTGGCCTTTTTGTTTTTGCTATTTGCACCCCCCTGACTTGCTACTGCACCCCCCTGACTTAACTATTTTATATTTTTGTATTTTTTCTATATTTTCATATTTAATAATTTTGTTTATTTTTTCTGAATGATAAAAAATCCAAAAAATGATTTCTTTATTTTTAAACTTTTATTTTATTTTTTATTATTTTTTCACATAAAAAATTAATTTATTTGAGTAAGATAGAATTTATTTTTCTTAAATAGTTTGTAAATAATCAAATACATTTAATATTTTTATTATACCTATTTATACTCATAAATACTTATTTTTTACACATATTAAATTTTTTAGTATTTAGGCATAATTTTATTTTATTATTTTTTATACAAAAAAATATACAAGTTAATAAGTATAGAACATTATTTTCTATTAATTAAAAAACTAGGGTTTAAACCCCTTTCAAAAATAAATATTATTTTTCCCCTTTTATAGGTTTAAATTAAATATTATTCTTCTCATACAAAATCAAGACATAAAACATTTTTTAACATGAACATTGCATTGCATTTTAAATATTTGTGCTATATTTATTTAATTCGCGCATATTCGATTTGGTTGTAATAATATATTTAGTTTTATATTTGTGCAAATCCCCCATTCAAACTTGTATTCCCCCTCCCATAAAAATTGTTGTAATAGCTTAGTACATTTATATTACGCAATTTATTGCTTTATGCCATGATTGGTAATTAGGGTTTTGCATGACAAGAAAAAAAAACAAAGCAAAATAGAAAACCCTAAATACAAGACAAAAGCATGAAAATGATACACTTTGCACACAAGCACCCTTAGGGTTTCTCCCACTTGGTTGCCTAAAATAAAATGGCCATGTTACGCAGGCGAAGTATCTTGGCAAAATAAAACACATATAAGATCATAGTCCCTCGATGACGCTATTCAAAGGTTGCCTAAACAAAATGATCTTGGCCCCTCAAAAAATGCTAAGATACTTGGCAACATTGCTATCATGGTTATACGATGAACCACGTCCGTCCCGTTTACATCCAAAGATAGGGTTGCTTACCAAATCAATGGTAAGTCAACAATGTCAAAGGAATAAAAATGCACAAGAAAGACATTTGAGTAGGTAGATAGCTTCTAAGTTACTTGCTCCATTTCAAACAACAATACTTGCTATTTTCAAAAACAAACACACACACATTTCAAAACATCTTACAAAACATTGAAACATTATCAAAATACAAACATCTTTGTATACATTCTTACGAACGAGAATCATTACAAAGATTGCCTAAACGAATGGCCTCTTTTCAAAATACTTTCAAAACCACACCAAACACCAAACACCATTTCAAACAAAAGCAAAGCAAGTGATCTAAGCAAGTAACTAAGAGCCCATGGAAAACCATGGACGAAAAGGGTGCTAGCACCTTCCCTTTTCATAATCTACCCCCCGAACTCAAGAAAACATCTCAAAGGTCTTTCCTGTGCTTTTTCACCTTTCCTTTTGGATAAAAGAAAAGTCGATGGCGACTCTTGCTCACTGCGACATTTGCGATAAAACGCAAAACCTCAAGTCACCTTTCCTTAGGGTTTTCTATTTTGCTTTGTTTTTGTTCTTGTCATGCAAACCCTAATTACTAATCATGGAATAAAAGCGATAAATTGCGTAATTGTAAATATACTAAGCTATTACAACAATTTTATGGGAGGGGGGAATACAAGTTTGAATGGGGATTTGCACAAATATAAAACTAAATATATTATTACAACCAAATCAAATATGCGTGAATTAAATAAATATAGTACAAATATTTAAAATGCAATGCAATGTTTATGTAAAAAAAATGTTTTATGTCTTGTTTTTGTATAAAATAAATATTTAACTTAAACCTAAAAATAAGGAAAAATAATTAATTGTTTTTGAAAGCGGTGAAACCCTAATTTTTAATTAAAAGAAAATACATGTTTCATATTATTATTTTGTACATTTTTTGTATAAGAAAATAATAAATAATATTATATGTAAATATTAAAAAATTAAATATGTGTAAAAAATTGGTATTTGTAAGTATAAAATGTGTAATAAAAAATATTAAGTATTTTTAATTATTTATAAGCTATTTAAGAAAATAAACTCTATTTATCAAAATAAACTATTTTTCATGTGAGAAAATAATAAAAAAAATAAAATAAAAGTGTGAAAATAAATAAATCATTTTTTAGTATTTTTTATCATTAAAAAAATAAATAAAAGTATTAAATATAAAAATATGAAGAAAAACACAAAAATATAAAAAGTTAGCCCGGGGGTGCAATAGCAAGTCAGGGGGTGCAAATAGAAAAAACAAAAAGGCCAAGGCGCCAAAAAGCCCAGAAGCACTTCATCCCTGTCCTTCGATCTCTCCTTTGCGCGCTTCCATGTTCAAACCTGTAACTTGCTTATGCTTGCATAAAAACAAAAACTCATAACATGAAAAATGTGGCATTTGAGCTCACGATTCCAACCATATAAATTATGTAACCTAACTCTTAAAGATCAATGAGAATTTTTGAATCCCTAATTCATGACCTAATTTTTTCAGAGTTTTCAATCTTCAAATTCTCTTAGCACAAGTAACATAAATGAAAAGTAATGATATGTACAACTTCGTTATGATAAGGACTACATTTTTCCTTTACAAATCATGGCTTGAAGTTTCCTATTTACAGAGATAGAGTTTAAGAAAATACCTCCTTCATCTGGAATCGAGTAGGGAAATGTAGGGACTTTAATGGAGGCCTGGTGATTGTTTAAGCTTCCTTGAACTTCCCTCAAGCTATTCCAATGCTTATCTTGCTTTGAGGATGGCTGGAACTCTCTGACCAAGTCCAACTGCAAGCTTCCAAATTGAAAATGAAAAATGCTGAAACAGGGGTTACAGAACCAGGGTGATGGCTTGGATTTATTAGGTAGCAAATGTATGATATGTTTGAATTGTTTAAACACAAAACGCACGAGCCAAATGAGAGTTGGCTGTGCTTTTGCAGAAAACTGTGAGCTTCGGCAGTTTTGAGTGTTTTTTCAGTTTGAGTGAGTTCTAGATGCAATCCAAACGTCTTATGCTTTGTACAAAGTTTGTATATTTGTATAGAAATGATCCAAAGTCAGCTTCCTAACAGATCTATCAATGCTAGCCTTTTTGCCAACTTTCTTGTACTTGAAGCAAAGTGACAAGACCAATGCTTCACATGCTTGTACCAGCTTGCTTAGGGTTGGTATGAGCTTGTACAACTTGCTTGAGACCTGTGTGGTTTGTATGCATCAAGGGGACAGGTTCAATGCTCAAGATTGACAAAGTTGCAAAAGTTCATCTTTATGAAAATGGCATTGTAACCTTTTTGCCCAAAATGGAAATACATCTTGTGTAAAGCTTCAAAAGCAAAGACAAAGGCTTTGTCAACTGAATATGCATTTAATTATGGAGTTTATAGCAAGCTTAGGACCTGTAAAGCAAGATATAATCAGCATAGATTTGATTTGCAACTTGATGCTATGTGAAAATGGCTTGAACAAAAGTGAGAAAATGCTAACTTCCTCTCTTTGATTCTCCCTACTCAAAAAGGATCTTGGAGAGTTCTTGGACATTTTGGAAAGCTTGCAATGTGCTCTATAATCCATCTTTGAAATGAATTTTTATATACCTCTTGGAACTAGGTGAAAAGTTGCCATGAATTTGGGTCCAAAACCTGCCTAAATTAGGGCAAAAGTTCACTAAGTTATTTAGTTCATGGGCCTATATTCACAAATTCATAACTTGAGATTCAAGCATCTTCAGGGAAAAGTTTGTGAAGCAAAGTTGTAGATTTCATGGAGGACTACAACTTTCATGTTGGGAAATATTCTTGAATCAAAATGCATCATGGTGAAAAAGTGGTGAAAAGTTGGGGAAAAATAAGAAAATATTTATACTTAGAAAAATTATAAGTTATGAAAAATTTCAAATTAAAACCCTAATTTTCAAATTTGGTTTTCTTGGTGAACAAGTTTCATATTTTGACATATCTTGATGAATTATGACCCTTGGTACTTGATTTTGACCAAAAAGTCAAAGTTTGACTTTTTAGTGTACAGTTGACTTTTGATCAGTTGACTGCAAATTTCATCTGTCAATCCAATGAACTTGAGATGTTTTGAACCATGTAATTAGGTCAAGATGATGCCATTGAACCCTTGAAATCATGCTTGAACTCAATTGGTCATTGGCTAGGTTAAAAATCAGAAATTGCCATTTCTCAGTCAAAACCCTAATTTTGGCCATTTTGCCCTTTTGATGATTTGATCAAATTTCTTGAGGAGTTGTGATCCAAACTTGATCAAATGGTACATATGAGTCTAAAATTTTTATGTGGATCAAAAATCATGAAGTTTGACTGTAAATTGGCCACGTTTGACTTTTTCCCCCAATACAGTTGATTTTTAGGTCAACTGTCCAATTAATTGATCAAAAATGTGGTTCAAGGCTTGAAACTTAACATGGCAATATTAGGGGTCCAAAATGATGTATTAAAGTCATATGAAGCATTAGTAGTCCAAAAATACTTGTGCAAACTCAAACCCTAATTTTGGGTTACCAGTGCAAGATGAGGTGTCTTGAGCTGACCAAACCCTAATCTTGTCTTGAGTCCAAAAAGTCTTGTGAGAAAAGTCTTGATAAATGAGAGGGAAAATTTTGGGGTACAACAGCTGCCCCTGTCCAATCTTCTTGAACCTAGAGAGTTAGATTGGCGAGTTTTGTCGTTCGTGACTCGAAGGTAAAAGATGATTGGACATAGAGTGCCCATAAATTTGCACTCGGTGAAGTGTAGTTGATGGAATGGGATTAAAGATGTCATTTGGAGAGGTGATAGAACCTTGTTGGATATGGGCTTGTAGATGCCATCCAAGAATGTTTGTTGAATTGTAAGTTGTAAGTCAAAAGAATAAGTATCAGAATGGGGTTCGTATCTGGAACGTATCTGAACTGTATCTGGAGACTGAATCTGTATGTGAAATAGAATAGCGTCCATGTCTGGAGCGTATCCGAGCTATATTTGTACTTGAATCTGAATGAGTAACAGAATGGCTTCCGTGTCTGAAGCTTATTTGGACTGTATCTTGAAGTTGGAATCTGAATGGGTAACAGAATGGATTCCGCGTCTGGAGCATATCTGTACTGTATCCTGAACTTGGAATCTGAATTAGTGACAGAATGGCTTCCGTGTCTGGAGCATATCCGTACTAGAATCTGAATAAGTGACAGAATGACTTTCGTGTCTGGAGTGTATCTGTACTGTATCCTGAAAGATGAATCTTTAATGAGTAATAGAATGGCATCCATATCTGGAGCGTATTTGCACCGTATCTGAAATCTTTGAATATTGTTAATGGTAGCTGTTAATCTTATCCTGAAATAGGGTAAAATGTTAGCTGAAACACAAATTTATGTTGCATTAAATGTATGATGCAATAAATGTGCTTTATCAATGTTTATGATATATGGATGTAATGTATGCGCATGTAAGCTGATTTGTTGTATTGTTAAGGAAAATAAATCCTTGACGGATGTTGAGGATATGTGGGTTCTTCATGTCTTGAAGTTGGCAAAAATTCGGTTGGGAGAGTAATGCCATGTACTGCTTAAGGAATCTGCTTGGGGAATCCAGAGAACTTTGATGACTTCTACTGGGGAATTAATAATGAGAATCTTCATTCTGTTGGGGAGCAATGAAAATTCTGTGGGGAAAAAGCTTATTCATGTTTGGAAAAAAGTTCAGGAGTTTCGGTCGTCTGCCACTCTACTAGGGAGTTATCCTAGGTTAGGGAGAGACAGAAGTTAACTGTTGTCCGGTTGCTTTTCAGGTTTCAAGACAACTTGCTGGGAAATTTGGAGAAACTGAATGGTTTCCACTGGGGATTAATAGTTCGAAGTTTTGGCTCCGCTGGGGATCTTAATGACGTATTGTAGGGATTGCTCATGGAATAGCCTAAAGATGTTTTCTTATTCTTTCAACCTGTCAGTAATCGTTCTTTTCCATTTCGTTTATTTATAAACAGTAATTATGTTCAAATGCATATGTTCATTAATGAATCATTGGACATTTTTTCAAATATAACACAAGTGTAAAAAGAAACGGACAAATGGTTTTCTTTACTTTAAAGAGATATCTTTGTATTTACTTTGAATAAGTATTTGTGTACAAAGGAGACAAACATCCTAGTAAGAGGATGGTGTCATAAAAATAAGAAAAATTTATACAAAGATAGATATCTATGTGTAAAAAATCCCATGGGGTTCCCATTCTGCTATAGCCTTCGTATCTCCAAATATCTTGTCCATTTGTTGCTTCGTCTGAAGATGATTGGATTGATCAGAAGCTTCGAGTTTGTCCGTGAAGAGATTGTCCTTAAAGTGATCCGATGAGACATAGTCATACGCTTTAATTCCCTAACTTTTTCCTGAACTGCCCTTTCGGGTTTTCGATCCACCGGGAAACCCTTTTTTTCCCAAGTCGCCCTTTCGGGTTTTCAACTTGTCGGGTGTACAGATTTTTTTATTTTATCCCTAACTTTTGCCCGAACCTTTTGGTTCGCCGGGATGCCCTTGTTTTTCCTAGGTGTGTCAACCTAGCGGGTCTCTTATGCATAGTATCTTTTGACTATGTCTGCGTTCGCAGGGTGTGGCAGGTCGTCACCGTCCATGGTGGTTAAGATCATTGCCCCACCAGAAAAGATGTTCTTGTTTACAAATGGTCCTTCATAGGTAGGAGTCCATTTTCCCCTTGGATCACTTTGTGGCAAGATGATGTGCTTGATCACTAGATCTCCAACTTGATACACTTGGCGTCTGACCTTCTTGTTGAAAGCTTTGATCATCTGCTTTTGATACGTCTGACCATGGAAAACAGCAGTAAGTCTCTTTTCATCAATTAAGTTCAACTGATCAAATCGGGTTTGAATCCAATCGTCTTCACTCAAACCTGCATCTTTCATAATTCTCAAAGAGGGGATCTGAACCTCAATAGGTAGAGCAGCCTCCATGCCATAAACCAAAGAATAGGGTGTTGTCCAAGTTGATGTGCGAGCCATGGTACGATACCCGTGGAGAGCAAATGGTAGCATCACATGCCAGTCCTTGTAGGTGACTGTCATCTTATGTATGATCTTTTTAATGTTTTTATTAGCAGCTTCGACTGCACCATTCATTTTTGGCCGATAGGGGGATGAATTATGATGTTGAATCTTGAACTGCTTGCACAAGGCGATGATCATAGTATTGTTAAGGTTTGTATCGTTATCAGTGATGATACTTTCTGGGATACCGTACCCGCAAATGAGATTTTGTTTGATGAAGCGGGCAACAACATTCTTAGTAACGGATGCAAAGGAAGCTGCTTCGACCCACTTTGTGAAATAATCAATGGCCACTAGAATGAAGCGGTGTCCATTGGAGGCTGTAGGCTTGATCTCCCCAATCATATTGATTCCCCACATAGCAAAGGGCCAAGGAGCTGTTAAGACATTTAGAGGAACTGGAGGTACGTGCACCTTGCCTGCATAGATTTGACACTTATGACAGGTCCGTGAGTGTTGATAGTAATCTGCTTCCATGGTAGACCAATAATAGCCTGCCCGTAGGATTTTCTTCACCATCGTATGCCCACTAGAGTGAGTGCCAAAGGTGCCTTCATGTAATTCGGCCATGATCTTTTTAGCTTCAATCTTATCCACACAACGGAGCAAAATAGAATCATGATTACGTTTGTACAGGATGCTATTACTTAGGAAGAACATAGCGGAGAATCTCCTTAGGAACTTTTTATCATTGATTGAAGCTCCTTCTAGATATTCTTGAGCCTCGAGATACCTTTTGACTTCATGGAACCAAGGCTAGTCCACTACTTCTTCAGTATTAATCTCGTGAAAGTGTGTTGGTTCGTCCATTCGTTCAATGGTGATTTGGGGAGCCTCATTATCCCAATTAAGTTTACACATAGATGACATTGTGGCTAGAGCATCTGCTAGCTGATTTTCTTCTCGCGGGAAGTGCTCGAAGGTAATCTGCTCAAAATGTGGTAGCAATGTCAAAACATGTTCTTTGTAAGGGATAAGGTTAGGATGCTTAGTGTCCCACTCTCCTTTGATCTGACTGATGACCAAAGCTAAATCTCCAAACACAACTAAAGATTTGATTCCCAAGTCTATGGCAGCCTTGAGTCCAAAGATGCATGCTTCGTATTCCGCCATGTTGTTCGTACAGTTGAAGCAAACTCTGGAAGTAAAAGGAGTACGGCATCCTTCCAGAGATATGAGCACAACGCCGATACCATTACCAAGTGCATTGGATGCCCCATCAAAGAATAGGGTCCATCGGGATCCTTGTTCAGGTCCGTCGTATGGTCTGATTTCTTCACAGTTGTCTAATGTCATGATGTCTTTGTCATGGAATTCAAACTTCATGGACTAATAATTATCTACAGCTTGGTGAGAAATATGATCAACTAGCACACTGCCCTTTATAGCTTTTTGGGTTGTGTACTGTATGTCATATTATGTTAGGATCATCTACCATCTAGCTATCCTTCCAGACAAAGCAAGCTTCTCAAAGATGTACTTTATCGGATCCATCTTAGATATCAGCAAAGTGGTATGAGTCAACATATACTGTCTTAGCCGGCGAGTAGCCCATACCAGAGCGCAGCAAGTTTTCTCGAGCAGTGAATATCTGGTTTCACAGTCGGTAAACTTTTTGCTCAGGTAATAAATAGCGTGCTCTTTTCGGCCAGACTCGTCATGCTGCCCCAATACACACCCCATTGAGTTCTCTAAAACGGTCAGATACATGATCAGTGGTCTTCCATCGAATGGTGGAATCAAGACAGGAGGCTCTTGTAAATACTCTTTGATTTTGTCAAAACCAATCTGACATTCATCATTCCATCTGACTACTTGATCTTTCTTCAACAGCTTGAAGATTGGCTCACAAGTAGATGTTAGGTGAGAAATGAATCTGGAAATATAGTTCAGGCGTCCCAAAAATCCTCTGACTTCCTTCTCAGTACGAGGAGCAGGCATTTCTTGTATCGCTTTGACTTTGGCAGGATCAACCTTGATGCCTTTTTTGCTGACAATGAAACCTAAGAGTTTACCGGACCGGACTCCGAATGTGCACTTGTTTGGGTTCAACCTTAGTTTGTACTCCTTCAATCTGACAAACAGCTTTTGCAAGTGATCAAGGTGTTCTTCTTCAATTTTTGATCGGGCTATCATGTAATCTACGTAGACCTCTATCTCATAATGTATCATATCATGAAACAAAGCTACCATGGCGCGTCGATAGGTTGCCCCAGCATTCTTCAGTCCGAATGGCATCACTTTGTAGCAGAACGTACCCCAATGTGTGACAAATGTAGTTTTCTCCATGTCCTCAGGTGCCATTTTGATCTTGTTATAGCCTGAGAATTCGTCCATGAAAGAAAATACTTTGTGATGAGCTGTATTGTCAACCAGGATGTCAATGTGTGGAAGTGGAAAATCATCTTTAGGTCTGGCCCTGTTTAAATCTCTATAGTCCACGCACATTCTTACTTTACCGTCCTTTTTAGGCACGGGAACAATGTTGGCAACCCATTGAGGATAAGAAGTAACAGCCAGAAATCCAGCATTGAACTGTTTCATGACTTCCGCTTTAATCTTCTCTGACATGTCAGGTCTCATGCGGCGGACTTTTTGCTTCACTAGTGGGAAGTCTTCTCTTGTGGGTAGACGATGTACCATGATGTCTGTATCGAGTCTCGGCATGTCTTCGTATGACCAAGCAAAGATCTCAACATAATCATGCAACAGCTGAATTAGGCGCTCCTTGACACTCGACTCTAGATTGGCACCCACTCTGATTTCCTTTTTATCTTCCTCGGTACCCAAGTTGATTGTATCCAACAGCTCCTCATGAGGCTGAATAGCTCTTTCCTCTTGTTGTAGTAGTCTGGCCAATTCCCCTGGCACTTCACAATCTTCATCACCTTCATATTCGGCTTGGTAGATCAGATCTTCAGAGTCACTGAAGGCTATAGCAGTATCGTTACCCATGGGATCCGGAATGGAAGGGTGCCTGCATTTGTGAGTGTGGGTGTGTGTAAGGGTATATCCGTCTTAAAACAATAAAATGTAAAAGAAAGACAATGAGCACAAAAGGTTTATATATGAAAAAGCGTCCATGATTCATTGAATGTCATATGAAGATGAAATAAAAACCCTTACAAATGGACCATTATGCCTCGGGTAAGACACAAGGTTGAAAATGTACGAATTGTTTGTGAATATTACAAGTCCAACAGAAATGTAAAAGATAAATTACTGAGATATGAAAGTTATCGGGACAAAGTCTTTGGCTTCCTAGTTGCGAAGTCCTCCGCTGACAGTGGGAAATATCCAATCTTCCAAGCTGCCATCTTCGTCACCGTCTTCCACTGCATTGACCCCTTGGTTACTAATCTTCACAGGTGGCCCTCCGGCACGGGCGCGACGCACAGCCTTCTGAGCAGTTGAAGTAAACCCCAAGCCAAACTTGTCTGATTTGTATGGAATGTCTGGAAGCTTCCCCCAGATGGTGCATCCACCCTCTTCCACTACTGCCTTTACGTCCTTTAGAGATGACATCCAAAGTGGAGGTCTTGTGATCTTAGGAATCGAGGATATTGCCTTGGTCGCCGCTATTTCTTGAGAGACTTCTTCAAAATGTTAGAAAGGGGTTTCAATGAATTCGCCATCCAACTCTACATATCGAAAAGAATTCAGATGACTAATCATGTACTCCTCTTCCCCATGGACAGTTATGATCTTCCCTTGGACTGGGTATTTCAGCATCTGATGCAAAGTGGAGGTGACAGCACCGGAATTATGAATCCAGGGGTGTCCTAACAGACAGGAATAAGAAGGACGGATGTCCATCACATAGAAGGTTAATTGAAGGTCTGAGTTCCCACCTTTATCGGGATGTCCACCTCTCTATGGACCATCCTCTTCGACCCATCAAAAGCTCTCACCATTATGTTACTGGGTTTTAATGTCATCCCCTCACAATCCAATGTATCAAGGGCTTTCTTTGGTAAGACATTCAGAGATGATCCCGTGTCCACCAAGACATGGGCTAGGGTCGTTCCTCTACACTCCACTGAGACATGTAATGCCTCGTTGTGTTTTCTCCCTTTGGGTGTCAAGTCAGCATCATAGAAACCCAGGCCATTATCAGCTGTCAAACTGGCCACACATTCTTGGAATTGGTCAGCAGACGTCTCTTGCGGCACATGAGCTGTCTTCAGAAATTTTACCAGAGCTTTTGCATATGCCTCAGAGCACAGTAGCAATGCTAACATAGAGATTTTAAAGGGGGTTTGCCCCAACTGTTCAACCACATCATAATCAATCTTCTTAATTATCCTCAAGATTTCTTCCATTTCCTTCTTGGATGTTTCAGGGATAGATTGAGCCTTCGTCTGGACAGGCTCTTCTTGAATGTTTTTCCCTTTATTCTCAGCAGTGGAAGTAGGGATAGGGATTGTATTGTCTTTGTCGGTAGGTACACTTGCAGGTATAATCACTGTTGCAGAGGTAATCTTCGGAACGGCCATGGGTCCAAAGACTACCTTTGGAGGGGCGATCTCTGGAGAGAAGATTCTACCACTACGGGTAATCTTGCTTGTTCCGGCAATGTTACTGATGTCGGAATTGTCCTCTTCGGAGCTCTCTTCTTCGGCAGTCAATTCATCCTGTTTGATACCATGGTAGTAGATTTCTCCACCATAATTCCATGGTACCGTTTTATCTGATTTGTACGGGGCCGGCCCGGGCATTGTAATCTTAAGTGGAGTAGTCTTTGGATCAGATGTAATCCTAACGGGTTTTTTAGGGACCCTGGAAGGATTGGCGTAGATGGTTATGATAGAAACTTCTTTAACTGGAACGTGTGAAATAGGAGCTTTCTCAAACAAAATTTCTTAGTTATCAATCAGTTGTTGGATACCTTTTTTCAACAGAGGGCGGTCAAATGATGAGGATAGGCAAATATGGCAGTCTTTGTCACAACCTGGGAATATACCAGCTTTTAACAAATTCAATTTGATGATCGAGAGCGGAGTCAACAGTTCATCCACGGTGGCAACAAATAGATCTTCCTCAACAGCATTGGGATTGTGAACATGCCTAGGCATTGGAGCGGAAATAACATTTGGTTTCTCAGGCGCTTCAAACTCAACTTCCTTCGCGTTTATCATGTCTTGAATTTTGTTCTTCAGAGCCCAACAGTTGTTGGTGTCGTGCCCTGGACTTTCAGAATGGTATGCGCATCTGGAATTCAGATGGTAGTGAAGAGACGCAGTATTGGGATTCTTTGGGGCCTCTTTTAAAGTTTCCAGATTCAATTTCAGAAGATGTGGTAGAACCTGGGCTGGGGTCATGTTAATCTTGGTGAATTGCCGGACTGGCCTTTCCACCCTTGGCTGGTTATTTCTTGGCTGGTCTTATACAAGCTTTGGAATCATAACGGCCCCCACTATTGGTCGGCGTTCAGTTCTTCCTTGATTTTTGTATGAATAAACAACAGAAACTTCCTTCTTCCCAGTGAAGGGCTTTTTCACAACTGTAGAGGCAGACGCGTCTTTTTGAATCTTCCTGCTTCTTATACCGGCTTCCACCCTCTCGCTGGTTAAAATCAATTTAGTAAACCCTGCAGAGGAGCTCCCAATCAGATGATTGAAGAAAGGGCCTGATAGAGTTCCCAAGAACATGTCCACCAACTCCCTTTCAGATATAGGGGGTTGCACTCTTCCGGCTAAATCTCTTCACTTTTGTGCGTAGTCTTTGAAGCCCTCATTTGATACCATAGCCATGCTCAGAAGTTGAGTACGGGTAGGTGCCAAATCGGTGTTATACTGATACTGTTTATAGAAAGTTGCTTCCAGGTCTTCCCAATTATGGACATTGGCCCTTTCCAATTGGTAGAACCAATCTTGTTGCGTCCCTGATAAACTGTCTTGGAAAAAGTGGACCCACAAGTCTTTGTCAGAAGAGTGCGGCTGAATCTTCCTGACATACGACCGGAGGTGCATTTTAGGACAAGACACCCCATCATACTTGGAAAATAATGGCACTTTAAACTTTGGCGGGATTACAATTCCTGACACCAGCCCCAACTCTTCAAAATCTAGCCCCAGTACTCTCTGTATTTCCATAGCGGTTAGATATTCTTCCAGGTGTTTGTACTTGTCATCAGCCGGAGGGTATTATTGTTCAGAGTAGTCCTCTTCTTCCTCTTCTTCTTCAGAATCTGATGGTACGGCCATTTCTTTTCCTTTTCTTTCCCCTTCATCAGAGGTTGTTGGAAATTCTAAGGTCCTTCTGGCTTGTCCCTGAAACCTTCTGCCCATGACTACCACACCAGCTAGCGTCTTCTTCTTTTTCTCTTTCTCTTTCTCTAGCAGAGTCTTTAGCTCCTCCTGCCGCTTGGCTAAGGTCATGAGTAACTGTTGAAATTGTGTATTTTGAGCTTGAAGGTCTTTAACCGTTTGTTCAAGATCCATCTTGCTGAAATAAACAGTAGAGGGATGAGGAAACTTGTTGCAAAGACATGTTTATGTTTTATGATGAATGATATGTATTCATGCAATGTATTCAAGGATTTAAAAAATTCAAATTTGTTTCAAACAAAAAGGAACACACGTTATATTTATAAGATAGAATTTGAGTACATCAATGCCCCTAGGGCAAAATAATACAAAATTTTAAGATAAAAAGACATTGTGCATCCTCTTTGGTACAATGTAGGTATTGAGAGTCTGCTCTTCATGAAGTAACCGAGTGAGTTCTAAAACCTTCTTCTCACTTGCGTAAAATTGGGCTTCGAAAGTATCACGCTCTCCTTTGAGTTGTATCCAATCCCTTTGTAGATCTTTGAGTGATGTAGGCATGTCAGGATGTAGGATAGTGTATGGAACTTCTCCCTCCTTAACAGGCTCAATAATCACTGGGAGAATGGAAGGATAAGGCATCATGAGACTTTGAGCGCGGGTTCGTACCCACTTGAGGTAAGGCTCAAGGGGGATGGAATTCTTGTGTCCCAAAGTCTTGCTATCTACCTTGTTTAGCATCCTCCAAGCTCGGATGAATCTCTGGCGGAGACCTTGATCGTCGTTGTCATAGTCGAAAACCAAGCCTTGAATCAGCATATCATGTGGGCCATCCCTTTGGGCATAACCAAACTGTCTTAGAGCCAAGCACGGGTTATAGGTGATGCCTCCCCTAATGCCAAGTAGAGGTACATTAGGGAAATCCCCACAACGGTCGACAATGGTAACATTCTCTTTGGATCGAGAACACCAATGAATATCTAAATGTTTAAGTGTCATCAACCTTTGTGACCACCTCAAACCTTGCTCATTCTTCAAGACTAATTAGGGAAAATGAGAAATAAACCATCTTGCCAGGAGAGGAGTGCAACACATAAGAACACCTCTTTTCCTCATTGTACGAGTGTGAAAAGAGTGTAAGATATCCCCAAGCAATGTAGGCACCGGATTGCGTGACATGAAGATTTTGACAGCACTCACATCTATGAGTTGGTCAGGATTAGGGAACAAGACCATCCCATATATGAGAAGAGCTACAATCTCCTCAAAAGCTTGCAAGTCCAAGGAGTTCCAACAGCTTTGGGCCTTCTCAAACAAGAACTTTTCCAAGAAGCCTTTGACGCCACTTCTAGTTTCCCAATGGGTTATGACATCAGAGGAGTGCAAGTGCAGGTCTTGAGCAATCTCTTCTGGCTTTGGATCTCTTTCCGTACCGTTGAAAGGTAGTTGATTGAGAACGGGAATCCTCAATAGTTGAGAGAATTCTTCCAAAGTAGGCACAAGCTGGTAGTCAGGAAATGTGAAATAGTGATGCAAAGGGTCAAAGAACTAAAAGAGAACTTTCATCATGTCTTCCTATATGTTGGAAGTGACCAAGCTGAGTAGACGACCATGCTTCTCGGTGAATGGAGAATTCTCAGGAATCCTTGTAGCTAGCTCCTTGAGTTGTGGAGGAATTCTTACAAGGTTGACTTGGATAGTTTTCCTGCGAAGTGAATCCATATCCTACAAAACAAGAACAAAGATGAATTTCCAAAATCCTTGAAATGGTTAGAGGATGTATATCATGCTCATGATGTCCATGATGTTATGCACAAGTATATATGTACAAGCAAATCAAACAAGTTCCTAGTTTAGGCTTGCATGGAGTTTCATAGGTATGTACCCTCTTGAAGTTTAGTTGGCTCAACCTGTCCTAAAAATAGTAACCGGGTTCTAAGGAGCTCAATATCACTGGATTATTTCCTTGTTCATTGTTTCAGTTTAAGGCTCTTTACTGACGACCGAAATATTTAAAGAAACCAACCCTCAATGAGTGTAGTATCGAGAATCTACCAACTTCGGACTACACCAAAACCGGTCATCTCACTACATCCTAAAAGGCCAAGTTGGTCAAGTAAGAGGTTCTGGAAGTTCATTAGTGCTTCATGACATTACTCAACGGCCCTGTATTCTCTTTGATTGACTCAAAGGCTACCGGTACCCACAAATATGTCGCACTAACATAGCTATTGCTTAGACCATGTCGATATACCCCGCACAGTTTCCACAACATATTTCTATTTACCTATAATGTTTCCCAAATCCGGGTGGAGGATTCAAACCCAAACAATAGAACTAAAATGTAAAGCAAACAAGTCAAACAAATGTAAGCCAATAAAGGTGATATAAGCCATAAGGTAACCCCACTTTTATGATTATTTCCCAGCATAGTCGTCAGTTCTGTGATACGGTGGGAGAACTGACTTGAGGTTTTGCGTTTTATCGCAAATGTCGCGGTTAGCAAGATTCGCCACCGACATTTATTTTATCCAAAAGGAAAGGTAAAAAAGCACAGGAAAGACCTTTGAGATGTTTTCTTGAGTACGGGGGGTAGATTATGAAAAGGGAAGGTGCTAGCACCCTTTTCATCCATGGTTTTCTATGGGCTCTTAGTTACTTGCTTAGGTCACTTGCTTTGTTTTGTTTGAAATGGTGTTTGGTGTAGTTTTGAAAGTATTTTGTAAAAGAGGTCATTGTTTAGGCAATCTTTGTAATGATTCTCGTTCGTAAGAATGTATACAAAGATGTTTGTCTTTTGAAAATGTTTTCAATGTTTTGAAATGTGTGTGTGTGTGTTTGTTTTTGAAAATAGCAAGGATTGTTTCTTCAAAATGGAGCAAGTAACTTAGAAGCTATCTACCTACTCAAATGTCTTTCTTGTGCATTTTTATTCCTTTGACATTGTTGACTTACCATTGATTTGGTAAGCAACCCTATCTTTGGATGTAAACGAGACGGGCGTGGGTCATCGTATGACCATGATAGCAATGTTGCCAAGTATCTTAGCATTTTTTGAGGGACCAAGATCATTTTGTTTAGGCAACCTTTGAATAGCGTCATCGAGGGACTATGATCTTATATTTGTTTTGTTTTTCCAAGATACTTCGCATGCGTAACATGGCCATTTTATTTTAGGCAACCAAGTGGGAGAAACCCTAAGGGTGCTTGTGTGCAAAGCGTATCATTTTCATGCTTTTGTCTTGTATTTAGGGTTTTCTATTTTGCTTTGTTTTTGTTCTTGTCATGCAAACCCTAATTACTAATCATGGTATAAAAGCGATAAATTGTGTAATTGAAAATATACTAAGCTATTACAACAATTTTATGGGAGGGGGGAATACAAGTTTGAATGGGGATTTGCATAAATATAAAACTAAATATATTATTACAACCAAATCGAATATGCGCGAATTAAATAAATATAGTACAAATATTTAAAATGCAATGCAATGTTTATGTAAAAAAAATGTTTTATGTCTTGTTTTTGTATAAAAGAAATATTTAACTTAAACCTAAAAATAAGGAAAAATAATTAATTGTTTTTGAAAGGGGTGAAACCCTAATTTTTAATTAAAAGAAAATACAAGTTTTATATTATTATTTTGTACATTTTTTGTATAAGAAAATAATAAATTATATTATATGTAAATATTAAAAAATTAAATATGTGTAAAAAATTGGTATTTGTAAGTATAAAATGTGTAATAAAGAATATTAAGTATTTTTAATTATTTATAAGCTATTTAAGAAAATAAACTCTATTTATCAAAATAAACTATTTTTCATGTGAGAAAATAATTAAAAAAATAAAATAAAAGTGTGAAAATAAATAAATCATTTTTTAGTATTTTTTATCATTAAGAAAAAAAAATAAAAGTATTAAATATAAAAATATGAAGAAATATGCAAAAATATAAAAAGTTAGCTAGGGGGTGCAATAGTAAGTCAGGGGGTGCAAATAGCAAAAACAAAAAGGCCAAGGCACCAAAAAGCCCAGAAGCACTTCATCCCTGTCCTTCGTTCTCTCCTTCGCGCGCTTCCATGTTCAAACATGTAACTTGCTTATGCTTACATAAAAACAAAAACTCATAACATGAAAAATGTGGCATTTGAGCTCACGATTCCAACCATATAAATTATGTAACCTAAATCTTAAAGATCAAGGAGAATTTTAGAATCCCTAATTCGTGACCTAATTTTTTCAGAGTTTTCAATCTTCAAATTCTCTTAGCACAAGTAACATAAATGAAAAGTAATGATATGTACAGCTTCGTTATGATAAGGACTACATTTTTCCTTCACAAATCGTGGCTTGAAGTTGCATATTTACAAAGATAGAGTTTAAGAAAATACTTCCTTCAGCTGGAATCGAGTAGGGCAATGTAGGGACTTTAATGGATGCCTGGTGATTGTTTAAGCTTCCTTGAACTTCCCTGAAGTTATTCCAATGATTATCTTGCTTTGAGGATGGCTGGAACTCCCTGACCAAGTCCAACTGCAAGCTTCCAAATTGAAAATGGAAAATGCTGAAACAGGGGTTACAGAACCAGGGTGATGGCTTGGATTGATTAGGTAGCAAGTGTATGAGATGTTTGAATTACTTAAACACAAAACGCACGAGCTAAATGAGAGTTGGCTGTGCTTTTGTAGAAAACTGTGAGCTTGGGCAGTTTTGAGTGTTTTTTCAGTTTGAGTGAGTTCTAGATGCAAGCCAAGCGTCTTATGCTTTGTACAAAGTTTGTATGTTTGTATAGAAATGATCCAAAGTCAGCTTCCTAACAGATCTAAAAATGCTAGCCTTTTTTCCATCTTTCTTGTACTTGAAGCAAAGTGACAAGACCAATGCTTCACATGCTTGTACCAGCTTGCTTAGGGTTGGTATGAGTTTGTACAACTTGCTTGAGACATGTGTGGTTTGTATGCATCAAGGGGACAGGTTCAATGCTCAAGATTGACAAAGTTGCAAAAGTTCATCTTTATGAAAATGGCATTGTAACCTTTTTGCCCAAAATGGAAATACATCTTGTGTAAAGCTTCAAAAGCAAAGACAAAGGCTTTGTAAACTGAATATTCATTTAATTATGGAGTGTATATCAAGCTTAGGACCTTTAAAGCAATATATAATCAGCATAGATTTGATTTGCAACTTGATGCTATGTGAAAATGGCTTGAACAAAAGTGAGAAAATGCCAACTTTCTCTCTTTGATTCTCCCTACTCAAAAATTATCTTGGAGAGTTCTTGGACATTTTGGAAAGCTTGCAATGTTCTCTATAATCCATCTTTGAAATGAAATTTGAGATACCTCTTGGAACTAGGTGAAAAGTTGCCATGAAGTTGGGTCCAAAACCTGCCTAAATTAGGGCAAAATTTCACTAAGTTATTTAGTTCATGGGCCTATATTCACAAACTCATAACTTGAAATCCAAGCATCTTTAGGGAAAAGTTTGTGAATAAAAATTGTATAGTTCATGGAGGACTACAACTTTCATGTTGGGAACTTTTCTTGAATCAAAATGCATCATGGTGAAAAAGTGGTGAAAAGTTGGGGAAAAATAAGAAAAAATTTATACTTAGAAAAATTCTAAGTTATGAAAATTTTCAAATTAAAACCCTAATTTTCAAATTTGGTTTTCTTGGTGAACAAGTTTCATATTTTGACATATCTTGTTGAATTATGACCCTTGGTACTTGATTTTGACCAAAATGTCAAAGTTTGACTTTTCAGTGTATAATTGACTTTTGATTAGTTGACTGCAAATTTCATTTGTCAATCCAATGAACTTGATATGTTTTGAACCATGTAATTAGGTTAAGATGATGCCATTGAATCCTTGAAATCATTATTGAACTCAATTGGTCATTGGCTAGGTTAAAAATCAGAAATTGCCCTTTCTTAGTCAAAACCCTAATTTTGACCATTTTGCCCTTTTGATGATTTGATCAAATTTATTGAGGTGTTGTGATCCAAAGTTGATCAAATGGTACATATAGGTATAAAATGTTGATGTGGATCAAAAATCATGAAGTTTGACTGTAAATTGGCCATGTTTAACTTTTTCCCCAATACAGCTGATTTTTAGGTCAACTGTCCAATTGACTGATCAAAAATGTGGTTCAAGGCTTGAAACTTAACATGAGCAATCTTAGGGGTCCAAAATGATGTATGAAAGTCATATGAAGCATTAGTAGTCCAAAAATCCTTGTGCAAACTCAAACTCTAATTTTAGGTTATCAGTGCAAGATGGGGTGTCTTGAGCTGACCAAACCCTAATCTTGTCTTGAGTCCAAAAAGTCTTGTGAGAAAGTCTTGATAAATGAGAGGGAAAATTTTGGGGTACAACACCAACATTGCTTGCTCTTGAAAGGTGACAAGGACGGGTAGAATCTTATATCCTAACATTTCACCTCCAACCACCACAACTACACCTATTCGCATTATTATTGACAAACCTAGTACTGATGCCAGGGGCAATGAAAAGTTGAGTGAGCCTTCCATGATGGAGGCGCCTGCCAAAGACATTATTACTGAGGAACCCTCTACTCAAGAGATGGAGGAGATTTTGAAGATTATAAGAAATAGTGATTATAAGATAGTAGAACAGGTTGGGAAAACCCCCTCTAAGATTTATATGCTATCTTTATTACTTTGTTCTAATGCGCATGCTCAAGCCTTGATAAAATTTATAAAGAAAGCCCATGTTCCTTAACATACTACAGCCTATCAGTTTTAAAATTGTTTAGCGAGTTTGATTGCCGATAATGGATTGGGATTCTCGGATACTGATTTGACTCCAGCCGGAAGAAATCACAACAAGGCTTTGCATGTCTCCATTGAATGCAAAGGAACCACTCTAGCCCATGTATTGGTGGGTATTGGGTCCTCTTTAAATGTCTTACCAAAGGGTACCCTAGATCGGTTGGATTGCGAGTGTTTAGTGTTGAATCCAAGTGACATAGTGGTAAGGGATTTTGATGGATCAAAAAGGATGGTACATGGATAGGTTAACCTCCCCATCAAAGTTGGTTCTCAAACTTACAACTCGACTTTCCATGTGATGGACATCCATCCTGCTTACTCTTTCCTACTTGGATGCCCCTGGATACATGGAGCAAGAACAGTAACTTCTACACTTCATCAAAAGTTGAAATATCCGGTCAAGAGAAAGATCGTTACCGTCTGTGGTGATGAAGATTTTATGGTTAGACATCTGAATTCATTTAAGTATGTTGAGATGGATGGTGAGTTCATAGAAACTCTTTGTCAAGCCTTTGAAGTGGTTTCTCCCATGGTTGTTGCTGCTAAGGCTACTCCTGGGGTTCCAAAAGCTGTTAAATATGTGCCTAGGATGGCTTCCCTCAAAGATGCTCGTGTTGTGATTGAAGATGGAGGTTGTACCATTTGGGGACAACTCTCTGACATCCCTTTCAAATCAGACAAAAGTGGTTTGGGTTTCACTATAAAAGCTCAAAAGGAGTTCAGACGTGCTCACATAGGAAAACCACCTCTTCGCATCAGTAATCATGAAGTGAATGCTCTTGAAGACTCCGACAACTACTATGATTTTAATGACTGGATCTACCCAATTGCTGGTGAAGGACTCAACAACTGGCGCGCCAAGGATTTCATTCCCATCTCCTTCAACAAGGAGTAATTACCATTTACTTTTCTTATCACTTTAAGAACTTTGTCTGTAATTTCATTTAAACAATGACTTTAAGCCATGTGCCATACCTGGGGCACCATGGTCCATTTGTTAAGGGTTTGTTCATTTTCATATGCCATATGATCATTTAATGAAAAAACATTGGACTCTTTTACATTCAAATTTTGTGCTTATTGTCTTTCTTTCACTTTATCGCATTTTCAAAATAGCCATGTATCTTGCATGCACACACATACACACACATTTGCAGATCCTCATCCACTCCGGGTCTCATTGACAATGACTCTGCTATTGTCACCTATGATTTTGAACATCCAATATATTAAGCTGAAGATGAAGGCGAGGAAGATTGTGAAATACCTGTGGAATTAGCCAGACTTCTGATGCAAGAAGAAGAAAAAATTCAACTACATGAAGATCCAGTTGAAGTGATCAACCTGGGTAATAAGGCAGATAAGAAATAGGTCAAGATCAGTGCCAACTTGGAAGATAGTGTCAAAAACATATCGATCCATATGTTGCATGAATATGTTGAGGTGTTTGCTTGGTCATATGAAGATATGTTGGGGCTTGATACTGACATTGTAGTTTATCGTCTACCAATAAAGGAAGATTCTCCTCCAATCAAGCAAAAGGTTCGTCGTATGCGGCTAGACATGTCTGAAAAGATAAAAGTTGAGGTAATGAAGTAATTCAATGCAGGTTTTCTAGTAGTGACGTCATATCCCCAATGGGTGGCAAATGTGGCCCTCATGCTAATGAAGGATGGAAAGGTCCGTATGTGCGTAGACTATAGAGATTTGAATAGGGCAAGCCCCAAAGATGATTTCCCACTACCGCATATTGACGTGTTGGTCGATAACACTGCTCAACATAAAGTCTTCTCCTTCATGGATGGTTTCTCTGGTTATATCAAATCAAAATGGCTCCCGAGGACATGGAGAAAACCACTTTTGTTACACAGTGGGGAACTTTTTGTTACAAGGTCATGCCTTTCGGTTTGAAGAATGCAGTGGCAACCTATCAACGAGTTATGGTAGCTCTATTTCCTGATATGATTCATCATGAAATAGAAGTCTATGTGGATGATATGATTGTGAGGTTACAGACCGAGGAAGAACACCTTGATCACTTACACAAGTTGTTTGAAAGGTTGAAGAAGTACAAGCTAAGATTGAACCCTAACAAGTGCACCTTCGGAGTAAGATCTAGAAAGATCCTAGGTTTTGTAGTCAGTGACTAAGGTATTGAAGTGGATCATGCGAAGGTCAAATCCATTCAAGAAATGCCAGCTCCCTGTTCTGAGAAGGAGGTTAGAGGCTTCTTGGTCGACTTAACTATATTTCCCACTTCATATCTCACCTAACTGCTACTTGTGAGCCAATCTTCAAACTCTTGAAGAAAGATCAAGTAATCCGATGGAACGACGACTTTCAAGCAGCCTTTGACAATATCAAGGAATATTTACAAGAACCTCCCATCCTAATGCCTCCAGTTGAAGGAAGAACTCTAATTATGTACTTGACTGTATTGGAGAATTCAATGGGGTGTGTATTGGGCCAACATGACGAGTCTGGACGAAAAGAGCATGCAATATACTACCTGAGCAAAAAGTTTACTGACTGTGAAACCAGATATTCACTGCTCGAGAAAACTTGTTGCGCTCTGGCATGGGCTGCTCACAGGCTAAGACAGTATATGTTGACTCACAGCACTTTACTGATTTCTAAGATGGACCCCATCAAGTATATCTTCGAGAAGCCAGCTCTCTCTAGACAAATACCTAGATGGCAAATGATCTTGACCGAATACGACATCCAATACACTACAAAAAAGGCCATCAAAGGAAGTGTATTGGCAGATCATTTGGCCCATCAAGCTGTTGATGATTACCAATCCATGAACTTTGAATTCCCAGACGAGAATATCATGTTGATAACTGGTTATGAAAATCCTGGACCGTATGACGGACCTGAACAAGGATCCTGATGGACTATGGTTTTTGATGGGGCTTCCAATGCTTTGGATAATGGAGTTGGTGCGGTGATTATTTCTCCCGAAGGTTTCCATACACCTTTCACTGCTAGGTTGTCCTTCAAATGTACGAACAACATGGCTGAGTATGAGGCATGCATCTTGGGTTTTAGGGCTGCCATTGTCCTAAGAATCAAATTCTTAAGCGTATATGGAGGTTCGGCTTTAGTAATCAGACAAGTTAAAGGAGAATGGGATACCAAACATCCTAATCTGATCCCCTACAAAGAGCTTGTGTTAACCCTGATCCCATACTTTGAGGAGGTCACCTTCAAAAAATTTCAAAGAGAAGAAAATCAGTTGGAGGATGCCTTAGCAACAATGTCATCCATGTTCAAAGTCAAGTGGGACAGTGATGCTCCTAAAATTACAATCGAAATATTTGGCGAACCGGCACACTGTTGTGAGATTTACACCGATGAAGAGAATCCTTGGTATCATGAAGTGAGGAGATATCTTGAAGAACAAGAGTATCCTGAAGGAGCTTCCATCAATGATAATAAATTCTTATGGAGGTTCTTAGCCAAGTTCTTCCTAAGTAACGGGATCCTGCACAAGTGGAACCATGATTCTACTCTGCTCTGTTGTATGGACAAGAAGGAGGTAGAGAAAATCATGGATGGCATGAGTGATGGCATCTTTAGAACTCACTCTAGTGGGCACACTGTGGCCAAGAAGATTTTGAGGGTTGGTTATTATTGGTCAACAATGGAAACTGATTGTGACTATCATTCGAGGACTTGCCATAAGTGTCAAATATATGCCGACAAGGTTCATATGCCTCCAATACCTTTGAATTTCATGACTTCTCCGTGGCAGTTTACAATGTGGGGCATTGGCATGATTTGAGAGATCAAACCCACAGCTTCTAATGGACATCGTTTCATCCTCGTTTCCATTGACTACTTCACCAAATGGGTCGAATCTGCCTCATTTGCCTCAGTAACCAAGAACGTCGTAGCCCCTTTTATCAAGCATAACCTCATATGCCGTTACGGTATCCTGAAAGGATCATCATTGATAATGAAACCAATCTCAACAATGCTATGATTACGAAACTCTGCACTCAGTTCAAAATCAAGCATCACAACTCTTCTTCATACATACCTAAGATGAATGGCGCAGTGGAAGCTTCCAATAAGAACATTAAGAAGATTGTGCAAAAGATGGTGGTAACTTATAAAGATTAGCACGAGGTGATATTGTTTGCTCTTTATGGTTACCGTACTTCGGCTCGAACTTCAACTGGGGAAACCCCTTTCTCTTTAGTCTATGGCATGGAAGTTGTCCTGTCTATGAAAGTTCAAATTCCTTCCTTAAGGATTATGAAAGAAGCAGATTTAGGCGAAGACGAATGGATTCAAACTAGATTGGATCAGTTGAACTTAATTAACGAGAAGAGACTGGTTGCTGTTTATTATAGTCAAATGTATCAAAAACGTATGATCAAGGATTTCAACAAAAAGATCAAACCTCGAGTGTATCAGACTGGTGACTTGGTAATAAAGCGCATCATTCTTCCTCAAGGTCGTCCCAGGGGAAAATGGGCTCCTAATTATGAAGAGCCATTCATTGTTAAGAAAGTATTCTCTGGCGGCGCCATGATGCTAACTACTATGGACGGAGAAGATTTCCCGCATCCTGTAAATGCGGACATAGTCAAAAAATACTATGCAAAAAAATGACTCGCTAGGTTGACATACCTAGGAAAAAACAAGGGCATCCGGGTGAACCAAAGAGGTTCGGTCAAAAATTAGGGATATATGCAAAAGATTGTATACCCGGCAAGTCGAAAACCCGAAAGGGCGACTTGGGGAAAAAAAGGGTATCCTGGTGGGCTGAAAACCTGAAAGGGCACTCCAGGAAAAAGTTAAGAATTAAAGCGTATGATTATGTCCCGTGAAATCACTACAACCAACTTTATTACCAAGGTCCAAGTTCTTGGGTGTAAGATGAATTCAATCAACTTCTTTCAACAACAAGGGATGATGTTCGAAGACATATGATAAATAGCGGAGTTGGAACACAATGAGATCACTTCCACATGGCTATATTTTTGTTTTCACTTTACATTATTTCAACGATTTCCTCTTACTAGGATCTCTGCCTCCTTGTACAAAAATGCCTATTTATAGGTGTTTACCGTTGTTTTTGGTAAACAACCGCTGATCTCCAAAAAGTTAAGGTTTTTGGTTTACTTACGGGATCGACCAAACTAATCCCAGAACATATGCTAATCTTTATGTAAAATGAGTAAGAAGGAAGAACGCACGTTCGACCCAGAGAAAGGATGTTTGAGATTGTTGAAAAGTAAGCAAAAGCATAAAAATTGCAAGTAAAAGAAGTAAAAGGATAACTTTGTAGGATAATGGTAAAGTAATGTAAAGAAACTTTCATTGAGTAAAAAAGGTGTATCTCACGTACATTGCTCAGCTTTTATCCTTTCTCACGCAGTAGTTACTTGGATAATATTTGAGAGATTTAGTACAATAGGTTGAACACACTTAAAAATCACACAAGCTTCTTAATTTATACTAAAAGTAGGTAACCGTCGAGGGGATATTCTACGCTAGGATGAAGACAAGTGTCTTCTGCATTCCTCTCGACCCATAGCTTTTTTCCACGTTGCTTCTTCTTAGACGCTGATGAAAACTACCTTTCCCTCCAATAATTCAAATTTCAAATGGTCTTCGTCCCATGTGCCAAAGCGTGAACACTTTCCTTCAGTCGAGCAACATAAATCTGCTTTAGTCGAACGAGCCCTTGGTCGAAGCTTCTTATCATAACTTAGATCCTTTTCCCTAAGTTATCTCATGCGTCGAATCATACCTCCTGGTTTGGTTCATTTCCAGTTGTTTGGTCCAAAAGACCAAATACAGAACGTGTCGAATTTGGGAGCCAACAAATTTCCCCCCAAGAATGTCTATTTCTACGCTCAAAGAAATAGCCATTCTTTGAACTTCCAATTCGACACCTGTCTTCCCATTTATCCACCAAGCTTTGACGTGTGCTTTTCGCCTTCCAACAGCTGCTATACTTGGTAAAACCATCATTACTTTTCTCCAAGATGTCTCTTCAAAACTGTCCTTACCACGCTTGCCATGATGGCCATATTCCTATAATCTAGGCAAGCATGTCCCAACGTTTCCCAATGCCTGCACGGTAACCGTTTCACACCTTGCCACGTGCCCCACTACCTGCGAAAAATTAAATGCCCTTGACGAGACATCTCCTTCTTCTGAAGGCTATAAATACTTCCAAGCTTTTCTATTTGGAACTTTTATCATTTCCAGCTTTTCCAAATCCCTTGCATTCTCACAACATTATACTGTCAACTTTGCTCTTTCTCTTAAATCTTTAGCAATGGCCTTTCTCTCTAATGCTCCAAACAATCCTCAACCAAAAAACACTAATGATGTTCAGAAACCACTAAAGATCTTTTCCACCAACCCTCCTTCTTCCTCGACTAACAGGTACATTGTTGAACCTATGACAAAAGAATGGCGAGAAGAATATGATTCTCAGCTTCTCATTCCCATGAGATACGATGAAAAAATGTACGTTGTATCTAGCCTGTTGTCCTCATGCGTCGAAAACCCCTTGAAAAACTGTGCCTTCTTTCCAACTCACCCAAGGCTTAGACCCATAGGTTGCGCGAGAAAACCTAGGGCGGACCCTGAAGATGCTACACCGGCTAACCAGCAACATCCTCAAACTACAGATGATATCAACCTCCAGTTCATGAAAAAAGGGAATCAAATCTTTCGATCTAGCCCTAACCTTTCTTCTGAATACTCCGACTGGTTGAATAAAATGGAGAGGGTGCAAGCTTTTGTCTGGAAGGAGATGGGCATTTATGACTTAGTGATACTGTCGAAGACAGGATTGCCTTACTGTCCTCTGATGTTGATATCTTCATTGTACTTTTGGGATAGCGTGCATTTCACTTTTCATCTACCTTGTGGGATGATGACCCCCACTTTGTTCGACATAGCTGCCATCACTGGGCTTCGACCCACTGGTGACTATTTCGACCCTGAAGACTTGTCTGAGGATCCCATTGGGTTTGCTGCTACAAAACCCACTTACACCACATTCATAAACCATTTTCATGACAAAGCCTCAAATACCGTGTCAGAGGTGGAGCACATAGCCTTCTTGGCCATGTGGCTGTCTCGTTTTGTTTTCTGTACTAAATCACTGTAGGTGACGAAAAAGATGTTGACGCTTGCAACGCAACTCCATCACAAATACCCTTTTTGCTTGGACGAATTGATTCTGGCCAACTTATATGAGTCCATCAGTAATGGTGTGACTCAACTTAAGGTTCTAGGAGACAGGGGAAGCTTGCTGCTATCTGGTCCCTTTTGGCTTCTACAGTTGTGGCTTAATGCCACCTTTGAATCTTTCCTCCCCCAAAAGAACAAGATTAACGAAGAGGCTCCTAAAATCTTGAATAGGAGAGTCGAAGGCACTAGGCTTGCATTGCTAACTCCCACTGACGAAGGCCAACAATTTTAAAAGGCCTTTACAAGCTTCGTAATGATGTTTGCAGAGCGAAAGAACTTTGTTTCGACTATGGCACCCTTTTCCAGTCGAAAAGTTGGCCCGAAATGGTTCACCAGACCATACCCTTCGGATGTGGAGGATGACGTGACTGATGAGTTCGTGTGCATATGGGAATCGTTTCTCCGCCCCAGGATCATGCCTTTAAGATTTAAGAGGTCGAAGAACCAATTGAGCTTAATTGCTTATCAACCAAATCTTGTCTCTCGACAGTTTGGCATTACTCAATCGCTTCCTTCGCCTATTTACCCTCGAGAGAAGCTGCTACTTTTTTACAATGCAGATTACTCAGAGGATGCCGCTACCAAGCATATTGGTAGGTATTCTGGTCAAACTATACTGACCTTGTTCGACTTTAATCTTCATTTTCTGAGTCCCGCCACTTTCGAGGCGTGGTGGAAACAGTACTATGACGAAGAGTTCTTCAATGAGAAGGACTTCGCCCACCATCTACGTGAGGCATTCAAGCTGGTTCTCGACAGAGTCAAGAAAGGTATTATTCTTCTCCATCTCTTCGTCCTATATTCATATTTTCGACACTTAAGTAACTATAGTTGTTTTGCCTTCTATTTAGCTGTCAAAAGGGTCACCTCGAAGAAAACTGCTGAGAGTACAAAAGGGGTAGATTCTGCTGTCAACCCTTCTCCTAAGGTATTTACCTTTCCTTTTTACCCTTAGTTTTATTTGACATAGGTATTGATCCTCTCGACTTGATTTCCTGGGTATTCAGAAACCTGCCTCTAAAAAACGGAAGGTTCAAGAGATCCAAATCTCTAGCGATGAAGAAGAAGAGGAGTCCCCTCATGTTCCTTTGTAGAGACGAAGATTGAAAAAACCACCTCCTTCCATCGAACCCCGTCCAAAAATCAGGATTAAAACTACAGCTGGGAGGCTTCCTCCTGTAATCATCAATGAACCTACTGAACAGGAGGTGATCGCTAGGTTGAACAATCCCAGCGAAAGTGACAACTCTAGTCCTGGTGCTGAAATCCCAGTCCAGGTATTTACTTCGACTGCTTATCATTTATTCCTCCATTTTCTTTTGCTTTGTGAGGATTTTAAAAGAAAAAAATTCTTTCTATTTTCCAAGACACTGCTGGCACTTCCATATGAATTCCTACTCATGTCAAAGATTCGGTCACTCTCTTGAATAGAAAAGGGGATCCTACTTATAGGCCCTCTTCAGCGAAAGACTCCTTTATGAGTTCAACAGACGAAGTAAATTAGACTTCTGAACCCCAGCACGAAATCATAGAAGAGGCTGATGAAGAAGAAGCTGCAGGAAACCAAGAGGAGATTAGGATTCCGCTAGTTGAAGTACAAGAGACTGAGGATGAAGGTATCCCTGGTGTCGAAACTGAAATAGAGAGGGAAGATGTAGAGATCCCAGAAGCTGAGGGTGAGGAAGTTTTTGCTGAAGGAAACCAAAATCCTCCAGGAACTGAAACAATTCCAACTCAAGTAGCCAACATGGTTATTACAGCCAACGAAAGTATCCCTTCGACGGGATCCAGAACCAAAGAGGATTTGGCTTTACTGAAGCAACAAAATCCGTTAGGTTATCTGACTGCAATTCTGGAGGGTCGAGAGAGTTCCTCTGATTGCAGTGTCTCGACTGCATCTGGAAGATCCACTTCGACTTCTCCTCTCGACGAGGCTCTTCAAAAGGTTAAAGCACAAGTCTTTAAAAGATATTTGATGTTAACTTTAGAGGGGGAACCAGCAGCTCCCTCTTTTTTGAAGACTCTCTTGAAAGTTTTCGATCTTCTCGTCGCTCCTCTGGATGTGGCCAGTGTAATCCTGGATTTACTCTTCATTGTCGACCAGGTATCAGCAGATTTCAACCGTCAGAGAGTCCTTAATCGTGAGATTAAGGAAGCCAATGGTTAAGTGGTTGCCGCTTGGCATGCTGCTACTGAATCCGCTTCTAGAGTAAAGGACTTTTCGAAGGCTCAGGAGGCTAGGCAAAAGGCGGTCAAGGAGATTGATCAAGACAATATTCAATTAAGGACACAGATTGCAGAGTTGGAAGCCAAAATTGCTGCCAACGACAAAAAGAAAGAGGAGCTTCTTGTTGTGATCAACGAGTCAGAAAGTCAAGAAGAATTGGCTGAAGGGTTAAGATATGCCGATCGAGCTCAATCTATCAATGACATTCTCCTGGTCTACATTGACTAAAGCAATCGCTTCGATCCACTTAGTAAAATAATCAATGCCCACCAATATATACTTCTAACCTTTAGAAGACGCTGGTCGAATTTCTCCAATGAGATCCAAAGCCCATCCTCTAAAAGGCCAAGGTTTCACAATCGAGTGAAGTTTATTTGCTGGCACATGTTGAATTCCTGTATGTTTTTGGCATTCTTGGCATCCTTTGGCAAACTCAACACAATCCTTTAACATATTGGGCCAATATAAGCCTTGTCGAAACAATAACCATTTCATCTTTTGGCCTACTTGGTGTGCTCCACATGCCCCAGCGTGTGTGGTGGAAAGAGCCACATATGCTTCTGTTTCACTCAAGCATTTCAAAAGTACACCTTCTGGTGTTTTCTTAAATAGTTCATTTCCCATCAACACATAACTCAGCGCTCTGTACTTTATCTTTCATTCTGTCGAAGCTGCTGGATTTTGTAAATAATCCACTACAGGCTTTCTCCAATCTTTCTCTGTTAGATTTTCTATGAACGAAATTTCAAAATTTTCATGATCAGTGTGTCCTAACTTTGTGGTCTTTAAATCTGATGGAAATAATTTGGTGGCAGTTACTCTTCCTCTAACTTCGATTGCCTGTTGTAGATTTTTTTTTTTAATAATTTGTACATGAAAAATACAGACATAAACACAGTTTTTCAACTTCGTTATATCTAGTTTCTGCATCGTTTAAAACTCTACTGAGGTAGTAGATGGGCCTTTTGACACCATGTTCATCCTCCTGAGCCAGCATGCTTCCTAAAGTCTTATCAGATGCAGCTATGTACAGTCTCATACTTCTACTTCGACAAGGAGGCACCAGAATAGGTGGTTTAATGAGGTACTCTTTGATTTTATCGAAGGCCTCTTGATGTTCTTCCCTCTATTCAACCCCTCCTTTGTTGAGTCGAAGTAAAGGCGAAAAGGCTTGTGTTTTCCCACTAAGGTTGGATATAAATCTCCTTAGGAAATTTATCTTCCCAAGTAAGGACTGCAATTCCTTTTTGTTAGTTGGTGCTTTGGCCTGCAAGATAGCTTTGGTCTTGTTTTGGTTTATCTCAATGCCTTTCTTGTGGACCACAAAACCTAAGAAATCTCCTGCTTTTACACCAAAATCACACTTCAGAGGATTCATCTTCAGGCCGTAGTGTCTCATCCTCTCAAAGGATTGTCGAAGATGATCCATATGAGCCTTCCCTGAAACAGATTTGACAACAATATCATCAATATAAATTTTCATGAAAGTGTTAATAAAGACATGGAAGATCGAATTCATGGCTCTTTGGTATGTTACCCCTGCATTCTTTAGGACAAAAGGCATCATTACCCATTCATAGGTGCCTAAAGCCCCAGGGCAACGAAAGGCCATTTTCGACACATCTTCTTCAGCAATGAAGATTTGATTGTATCCAGAGTAGCCATCCAGCATACTCATGTATTCGAAACCAGCGGCAGAATCCACAAGCATTTCCACCAATGGCATTGGATATTCATCTTTGGGTGTTGCGGCATTGAGATCTCTGAAATCGATGCACACCCTCAAAGTACCGTTTTTCTTTATAACAGGTACAATATTTGCAATCCATTCGACATACCTGGTTGTTCTAATGAACCTGCACCTCAGTAGCCTTTTGACCTCCATTTTGATTTTTGATAAAATTTCTGGCGCAAACCGTCTTGGAGTATGCTTAACGGGTTTCTTTCCAGGCTTTATTGGTAACTGCAGTTCGACCAATCCTCTGTTGAGACCAGACATCTCGTCATAGTCCCACACAAAGCAGTCCCTGAACTCTTTCAGTAGTTTGATCATTTCGACCTTGAGTTCTGGATCCATTTTTGTGCTTATGTATGTGGGCTTGTTCACAGGACCTTCACTTAGATTTACCTCTCCCAAAGGATCTTGCGCCAGCATTCTGACATTGTTCACCAGCGGGTCCTTCTCGAAACCAAGAGGTTCATCGTCATAGATGGCGTCTAACCTCTGGTCTAGAAAGTCTTTTGTTCCCAAGTCAGGAGGCTCTGGGTCGAAATCTTTCCCAGGCCCAGTCATTGAAAAGACTTGTTCATTGGCTCTGGAAGCCACATATTTAACTTCAGCCTCTAAGGCCGCTATCATTCTGTTTTCGAACACATATGCCGAAATTTTTTGGAGAGTTGATGACTCAGTCATCATCATCAAACTCACTACCCCAGCCTGTTGGCCGTATATCACTGACTCCTCCAAAATCTATGTTGGATAAGTCTTCTCTATCCCACTGAAAACCGTGATCGGAGTGTAGGTAAAAGGAGCCGAATGCATTAAGAGTTGGATTTAAATCAAACTCAGGTGGGTTACAAGGCCCTATGTGAGCCAAGTTCCTGTCGAAATCATTCTTTCCGACACTGTTTATTTCACCCAAGTGATAACTCTGGTCTGCTTCAATGTTCTCCACAATGCCGTCGGGGCGCCACATTATGACCCTCTGGTGCATCGAAGATGGCACTGCTCCAATGCCATGTATCCACTCTCGACCAAGGAGTAGATTGTAGTTGGGCTTTGTTGAAATAACCATGAACATGGTGGGTCGAAGGATTGAGCCCACTTTGAGGTCTAGTTGAATGACACCCATTGTGGTGCCAATGCCCCCTTCATAGTTGGATAAGACCGTGTTGTGTGGCTTTATGTCGGCATCTCCTTTGCCTAACTTTTCCAGCATGAATTGTGGTATGATATTGATGGTTGCCCCACAATCAACCAGAATTTTGTTTATGGTTACCTCTCCAACCTTTGCTCTAATGAACAGTGGTTTCAGATGGCTCTTCATTTCCTCTGTTGGTGGTTCAAAGAATGCATTTTGTTCTTCCACGCATCCATTGTTCATTATATAATAACATATTGGCTTATGTCTAGCCAGTTCTTGTTCAACCATTAGGTCAGTCTCTTCGACTTCGACCTCACGATTATATTCCTTGGGCAGCACAGATATGACGTTAACCATGATGTCTAAATTGTCACTAGAATCAGAGTCGTCTTCATCGTTCGACCCACACTCTTCTGCCCAGGGCACAAGATTTCTCTCCAGAGGCTTCCTTTGTCTTTTCTGCATGTTAGTGCTAACTTCTGGATGAGGTCCAGCTGCCTCTTTCTCAGCCTTTCGCCGTCTTTGAAACCTTCTCCACTGTGAATGAGACATAGGATTCTTTCCTTTATAATTGCTCGACACATGGGTCATTTTGTTCGATGCAGAAGCATGGTACTCCTTTCTGTAATCTAGAGAAGAACCTCTTGGCACGTCGAATGTCTGCCACCTTTCTTCATTTGGTCGTTTCCTTCCCATGGTATTCAGCCAAGTATCAGTAGGCACATTGGTTGGAGGCCTGAAAGTCGGTGGCCTCCTTTCCTGAGTCATGGGTCTTTGTTGATGTCCCCTTCTGGGGTCAAATCGAATTTCTGGACCCATTCTTTGTTGGGCATTAGTGCCCTGTTTTTCTTTTACAGCCCGCATCACTTGTATGTGTTCAGCGGCTTTCTTACCGAAAATAGAGCTACACCTAGGGCATAGCATTACTTCTGATTTCTTCTTTTGGCATCTATGCAAAAATTTTGCCAAATCTTCATCCTCCTTTGGGAATTCAGTTTTGTTTACTTCTCCTTGTCGAAGGGTTTCTTCTGAAACTTTGGCTCCAGAGACTTCGACCATGTTAACCTGCATATTGATTTTGGCAGCCAGATTCATCTTCTCCATTTTGGCCTCCAAGCCCTCTGTCGAACCCTTTGCAGCAGCCAAATAAGAACCTGTGGTGGTTCTTTTGCTGGAGCTTTCAGCAACTCCTTTGACTTTGTTTGGCTCTTCAGCAACCCGTTGGATCAGTTTCAGGCTACCAGTAGCCTTCTTGTTCGACGCTTGGCCAACTTCCTTTTTCGAATCCAGGCCTTCAGTGGCCTTTCTCACACCTTCAATAGTTTTCCTGGAGATGTTCCCCATGAAACTTCTGAAGATGGGTTTTGTGATGAAATCTTCAGACACTTCCACCATATGAATGCCAACTGGTTCGGCATAATGAGCTTCTGCTTGTAGTGGATTTGTGTCGATTTTCATTGCTGGCTTGTCATCAAATCTCAGCCTTCCTTCCTTCAGTGCATGTTGAACGATATCCCTGAAAAGGAAACATTGTGAGGTTTTATGCCCCAAAAAATTATGGTATTTACAAAAACCTCTTTTCTTTCTCTGTTCTAAAGGAGGCAATTTAGACCCTATAGGCACTATCATCTGTCCATCTTTAACTAATAGATCGAATATTTCGTCACACTTGGATATATCGAAGCTATAGGTTTTCTTAGGAAATTTATCACTGCTTTTCTCAGGTTCTACAGGATTTTTCCCATTCGATGGCACCAATAATTTACAAGAATATGGTGGTCCTTGTTTTAATTCAGCTAAATCAATTTCTCCTTCTTCGACATCTATAGGGTCGATGTATGCCTCTGGATCGTTATCATCCACTTCGACATAAGCTACCCTGTCCCGTCGATGAGTTTTGGCAGTTTTAGCCTTTTCAGCTTTAAGGTGTTCTACTTGTCGAACTCTATCAGCAAGTTGGGCCATATCTCTTAGGTATTGTGTATCTATTTTTTTCCTAATCGAATAATTCAGGCCCCCTGCTGCTATTTCAACTAGTTCATGTTCAGGCACTTGCGTAAAGAATCTGGCTTTGAGTAGTCGAAACCTATTTAAATATTCATCAATTGGCTCTGTGAACCTTCTCTTCACACTAGCCAACTCTTTTAGACTTATCTTGGTTTGACCCATGTAAAATTGTTCATGGATAAATCTTTCTAATTGGTTCCAGTTGTAGATCGAATTGGCTGGGAGGGTAGTGAACCAAGTGAAAGCATTTTTAGTTAAGGAACTTGGGAAATATTTGATTCTAAGGTTCTCATTGTTTGCTATTTCCCCGGCCTCTATCAAATATCTAGCCACATGTTCGACAGTCGACTTTGTCGTGTCCCCTGAAAATTTAGTGAATTTTGGGACTTTTCCTCTAGGTGGTAAGTCCATTTGCAAAATATACTCTGACAATGGGGATGTAAAGTTTGGTCTATGAAACCCCACATTCATCCCATTTTGAAGCATGATTCTCTCGATCATAGCGGTTAAATTATTATCCGCCCCATAGTTCTGGTGTCGAACTTGTTGTATTAATTCGACAGTGTTTTAGTTTCTATTAGCCAGAATAACGCCTTGATTGATTTCTCGATGGTTTCGAGGTATCTCTATTCTTGGTTGTTCTACTTCTACCCTTGGAATTTGGGGGTTTGGATTAACGGTCACATCTTCTTCCATGATTACCCCTTGATTTAATCTTATTGGTACCCTCTGGGGTTGTCGAACAACTTGGAGTAGTTAAGCAACTTGGGGTACCCCAAAGAATTCAGCCATGCGCGTCATTTGCGCTGTCATCTGTTGATTTGACTGTGTAGCAGTCTGAATGAGGGGATTTAGCACTGTACTTAGAGTTTGTGCTAACATTTGTACCATTTCATGATTACTTTCGTCCATTTGTTGCCTCAAAATTGCTGTCGAAGCATTTGTGAGGCTTGGTATCATGTGAGATGGCCCTCCCAAAAATTGGTTTCTACTGGCTCCAGACCCTTGTAATGGCGAAGTGGCATTCACCAAAGGTTCTGAAAAAGTGGACACATCATTCATAAGGCTAGCCATTTCAGTAGTTGGAATGCCATATGGTTGTTCTCGACCCATCCAAGCTTTTGAAAAGCCTGGGGGTACAGTTGATCGAGACCCTAGGTTTATCCTTGGTGGGGGTGTTCCCAAAGGACCTCTTGGACCCACATACGAAAGTAAGGGTCCAGTTTGATTCATGTTTAACGTTGGTATTGATCCAACAGAAGTTGGGATATTCCCTTCGACTGCAGTAGTAACCGTTGTTCCTGTAATTGGTGGAGGTATTTCTCCATGGTTTGGCTCGTTAGCCATACTACTCTCTCTGTTTTCCTTTCTAACATTATATTTGTTGGTTACTCTACCACTTATTAATAACATGCAATGTTATAACTGTACAGGAAAAACAAAATAACATAGAAAATTAGCAATGTCCCACCAGGTGTGCCAATTTGTTTACCATTGTTTTTGGTAAACAACCGCTGATCTCCAAAAAGGTAAGGTTTTTGGTTTACTTACGGGATCGACCAAACTAATCCCAGAACATATGGTAATCTTTATGTAAAATGAGTAAGAAGGAAGAACGCATGTTCGACCCAGAGAAAGGATGTTTGAGATTGTTGAAAAGTAAGCAAAAGCATAAAAATTGCAAGTAAAAGAAGTAAAAGGATAACTTTGCAGGATAATGGTAAAGTAATGTAAAGAGACTTTCATTGAGTAAAAAAGGTGTTTCTCACGTACATTGCTCAGCTTTTATCCTTTCTCACGCAGTAGTTACTTGGATAATATTTGAGAGATTTAGTACAATAGGTTGAACACACTTAAAAATCACACAAGCTTCTTAATTTATACTAAAAGTAGGTAACCGTCGAGGGGAAATTTTGCGCTAGGATGAAGACAAGTGTCTTCTGCATGCCTCTCGACCCATAGCTTTTTGCCACTTTGCTTCTTCTTAGACACTGATGAAAACTACCTTTCCCTCCAATAATTCAAATTTCAAATGGTCTTCGTCCCATGTGCCAAAGCGTGAACACTTTCCTTCAGTCGAGCATCATAAATCTGCTTTAGTCGAATGAGCCCTTGGTCGAAGCTTCTTATCATAACTTAGATCCTTTTCCCTAAGTTATCTCATGCATCGAATCATACCTCCTGGTCTGGTTCATTTCCAGTTGTTTGGTCCAAAAGACCAAATACATATGCCTTGGTCTGTAGTTATTGTTTCAGGGATTCCAAATCTGTATATGATGTACCTTTGAATGAATTCAATGACATTCTCCTGGTATACATTGACTAAAGGAATCGCTTCGATCCACTTAGTAAAATAATCAATGCCCACCAATATATACTTCTGACCTTTAGCAGACGCTGGTCGAATTTCTCCAATGTGATCCAAAGCCCATCCTCTAAAAGGCCAAGGTTTCACAATCGAGTGAAGTTCATTTGCTGGCACATGTTGAATGCCTGTATGTTTTTGGCATTCTTGGCATCCTTTGGCAAACTCAACATAATCCTTTAACATAGTGGGCCAATATAAGCCTTGTCGAAACAATAACCATTTCATCTTTTTGCCTACTTGGTGTGCTCCACATGCCCCAGCGTGTGTGGTGGAACGAGCCACATATGCTTTAGTTTCACTCAAGCATTTCAAAAGTACACCTTCTGGTGTTTTCTTAAATAGTTCATTTCCCATCAACACATAACTCAGCACTCTGTACTTTATCTTTCGTTCTGTCGAAGGTGCTGGATTTTGTAAATAATCCACTACAGGCTTTCTCCAATCTTGCTCTGTTAGATTGTCTATGAACGAAATTTCAAAATTTTCATGATCAGTGTATCCTAACTTTGTGGTCTTTAAGTCAGATGGAAATAATTTGGTGGCAGTTACTCTTCCTCTAACTTCGATTGCCTGTTGTAGATTTTTTTTTTAATAATTTGTACATGAAAAATACAGACATAAACACGGTTTTTCAACTTCGTTATATCTAGTTTCTGCATCGTTTAAAACTCTACTGAGGTAGTAGATGGGCCTTTCGACACCATGTTCATCCTCCTGATCCAGCATGCTCCCTAAAGTCTTATCAGACGCAGCTATGTACAGTCTCATACTTCTACTTCGACAAGGAGGCACCAGAATAGGTGGTTTAATAAGGTACTCTTTGATTTTATCGAAGGCCTCTTGATGTTCTTCCCTCCATTCAAACCCTTCTTTGTTGATTCTAATTAAAGGCGAAAAGGCTTGTGTTTTCACACTAAGGTTGGATATAAATCTCCTTAGGAAATTTATCTTCCCAAGTAAGGATTGCAATTCCTTTTTGTTAGTTGGTGCTTTGGTCTGCAAGATAGCTTTGGTCTTGTTTTGGTTTATCTCAATGCCTTTCTTGTGGACCACAAAACCTAAGAAATCTCCAGCTTTTACACCAAAAGCACACTTCAGAGGATTCATCTTCAGGCCGTAGTGTCTCATCATCTCAAAGGATTGTCGAAGATGATCCATATGAGCCTTCCCTGAAACAGATTTGACAATAATATCATCAATATAAATTTGCATGAAAGTGTCAATAAAGTCATGGAAGATCGAATTCATGGATCTTTGGTATGTTGCCCCTGCATTCTTTAGGCCAAAAGGCATCACTACCCATTTATAGGTTCCTAAAGCCCCAGGGAAATGAAAGGCCATTTTCGACACATCTTCTTCAACAATGAAGATTTAATTGTATCCAGAGTAGCCATCCAGCCTACTCATGTATTCGAAACCAGCGGCAGAATCCACAAGCATTTCCGCCACTGGCATTGGATATTCATCTTTGGGTGTTCCAGTATTGAGATCTATGAAATCGATGCACACCCTTAAAGTACCGTTTTACTTTATAACAGGTACAATATTTTCAATCCATTCGACATACCTGGTTGTTCTAATGAACCTGCCCTCAGTAGCCTTTCGACCTCCGTTTTGATTTTTTATAAAATTTCTGGCGCAAACCGTCTTGGAGTCTTCTTAACGGGTTTCTTTCCAGGCTTTATTGGTAACTACAGTTCGATCAATCCTCTGTCGAGACCAGGCATCTCGTCATAGTCCCACGCAAAGCAGTCCCTGAACTCTTTCAGTAGTTTGATCATTTCGACCTTGAGTTCTGGATCCATTTTTGTGCTTATGTATGTGGGCTTGTTCACAGGACCTTCACTTAGATTTACCTCTTCCAGAGGATCTTGCGCCAGCATTCTGACATTGTTCGCCAGCGGGTCCTTCTCGAAACCAAGAGGTTCATCGTCATAGATGGCGTCTAACCTCTGGTCTAGAAAGTCTTTTGTTCCCAAGTCAGAGGGCTCTGGGTCAAAATCTTTCCCAGGCCCAGACTTTGAAAGGACTTGTTCATTGGCTCTGGAAGCCACATATTTAACTTCAGCCTCTAAGGCCACTATCATTCTGTTTTCAGCCACATATGCCGAAATCTTTTGGAGAGTTGATGACTCAGTCATCATTATCAAACTCGCTGCCCCAGCCTATTGGTCGTATATCACTGACTCCTCCAAAATCTATGTTGGATAAGTCTTCTCTATCCCACTGAAAACCGTGATCGAAGTGTAGGTAAAGGGAGCATAATGCATTAGGAGTTAGAGTTAAATCAAACTCAGGTGGGTTACAAGGCCCTATGTGAGCCAAGTTCCTGTCAAAATCATTCTTTCCGGCACTGTTTATTTCACCCAAGTAATAACTCTGGTCTGCTTCAATGTTCTCCACAATGTCGTCGGGGCGCCACATTATGACCCTCTGGTGCATCGAAGATGGCACTTCTCCAATGCCATGTATCCACTCTCGACCAAGGAGTATATTGTATTTGGGCTTTGCTTAAATAACCATGAACTTGGTGGGTCGAAGGATTGAGCCCACTTTGAGGTATAGTTGAATGACACCCATTGTCGTGCCAATGCCCTCCTTCATAGTTGGATAAGACCATGTTGTGTGGCTTTATGTCGGCATCTCCTTTTCCTAACTTTTCCAGCATGAATTGTGGTATTATATTGATGGTTTCCCCATAATCAACCAGAATTTTGTTTATGGTTACCTCTCCAACCTTTGCTCTAATGAATAGTGGTTTCAGATGGCTCTTCATTGCCTCTGTTGGTGGTTCAAAGAATGCGTTTTGTTCTTCCACGCATCCATTGTTCATTATATAATAACATACTGACTTATGTCTAGCCAGTTCTTGTTCAATCATTAGGTCAGTCTCTTTGACTTTGACCTCACGGTTATATTCTTTGGGCAGCACAAATATAACGTTAACCATGATGTCTAAATTGTCACTAGAATCAGAGTCGTCTTCATCGTTCGACCCACACTCTTCTGCCCAGGGCACAGGATTTCTCTCTAGAGGCTTCCTTTGTCTTTCCTGCACGTTAGTGATAACTTCTGGATGAGGTCCAACAGCCTCTTTCTTAGCCTTTCTCCGTCTTTGAAACCTTCTCCACTGTGAACGAGACATAGGATTCTTTCCTTTATAATTGCTCGACACATGGGTCATTTTGTTCGACGCATAAGCATGGTACTCCTTTCTGTAATCTAGAGAAGAACCTCTTGGTACGTCGAATGTCTTCCACCTTTCTTCATTTGGTTGTTTCCTTCCCATGGTATTCAGCCAAGTATCAGTAGGCACATTGGTTGGAGGCCTTAAAGTCGGTGGCCTCCTTTCTTGAGTCATGGGTGTTTGTTGATGTCCCCTTCTGGGGTCAAATCGAATTTCTGGACCCATTCTTTGTTGGGCATTAGTGCCCTGTTTTGCTTTTACAACCCGCATCACTTGTATGTGTTCAGCGGCTTTCTTATCGAAAATAGAGCTACACCTAGGGCATAGCATTACTTCCGATTTCTTCTTTTGGCATCTATGCAAAAATTCTGCCAAATCTTCATCCTCCTTTGGGAATGCAGTTTTGTTTACTTCTTCTTGTCGAAGGGTTTCTTCTGAAACTTTGGCTCCAGAGACTTCGACCACGTTAACCTGCATATTGCTTTTGGCAGCCAGATTCATCTTCTGCATTTTGGCCTCCAAGCCCTCTGTCGAACCCTTTGCAGCAGCCAAATAAGAACTTGTGGTGGTTCTTTTGCTGGAGCTTTCAGCAACTCCTTTGACTTTGTTTGGCTCTTCAGCAACCCGTTGGATCAGTTTCAGGCTACCAGCAGCCTTCTTGTTCGACGCTTGGCCAACTTCCATTTTCGAATCCAGGCCTTCAGTGGCCTTTCTCACACCTTCAATAGTTTTCCTGGAGATGTTCCCCGTGAAACTTCTGAAGATGGGTTTTGTGATGAAATCTTCAGACACTTCCACCATATGAATGCCAACTGGTTCGGCATAATGAGCCTCTGCTTGTAGTGGATTTGTGTCGATTTTCATTGCTGGCTTGTCAGCAAATCTCAGCCTTCCTTCCTTCAGTGCATGTTGAACGAGATCCCTGAAAAGGAAACATTGTGAGGTTTTATGCCCCAAAAAATTATGGTATTTACAAAAACCTCTTTTCTTTCTCTGTTCTAAAGGAGGCCATTTATCCCCTGAGGGCACTATCATTTGTCCATCTTTAACTAATAGATCGAATATTTCGTCACACTTGGATATGTCGAAGCTATAGGTTTTCTTAGGAAATTTCTCACTGCTTTTCTCAGGTTCTACAGGATTTTTCCCATTCGATGGCACCAATAATTTACAAGAATATGGTGGTCCTTGTTTTAATTCAGCTAAATCAATTTCGCCTTCTTCAACATCTATAGGGTCGTTGTATGCCTCTGGATCGTTATCATCCACTTCGACATAAGCTACCATGTCCCGTCGATGAGTTTTGGCAGTTTTAGCCTTTTCAACTTTAAGGCGTTCTACTTGTCGAACTCTATCAGCAAGTTGGGCCATATCTCTTAGGAATTGTGTATCTAATTTTTTCCTAATCGAATAATCCAGGCCCACTGCTGCTATTTCAACTAGTTCATGTTCAGGCACTTGGGTAAAGCATCTGGCTTTGAGTAGTCGAAACCTATTTAAATATTCATCAATTGGCTCTATGAACCTTCTCTTCACACTAGCCAATTCTTTTAGACTTATCTTGGTTTGACCCATGTAAAATTGTTCATGGAACAATCTTTCTAATTGGTTCCAGTTGTGGATCGAATTGGCTGGGAGGGTAGTGAACCAAGTGAAAGCATTTTTAGTTAAGGAACTTGGGAAATATTTGATTCTAAGGTTCCCATTGTTTGCTATTTCCCCGGGCTCTATCAAATATCTAGCAACATGTTCGACAGTCGACTATGTCGTGTCCCCTGAAAATTTAGTGAATTTTGGGACTTTTCCCCTAGGTGGTAAGTCCGTTTGCAGAATATACTCTAACAATGGGGATGTAAAGTTTGGTCTATGAAACCCCATATTCATCCCGTTTTGAAGCATGATTCTCTCGATCATAGCGGTTTAATTATTATCCGCCCCATAGTTCTGGTGTCGAACTTGTTGTATTAATTCGTCAGTGATTTGGTTTCTATTAGCCAGAATAACGCCTTGATCGATTTCTCGATGGTTTCGAGGTATCTCTATTCTTGGTTGTTCTACTTCTACCCTTGGAATTTGGGGGTTTGGATTACGGTCACATCTTCTTCCATGATTACCCCTTGATTTAATCTTATTGGTACCCTCTGGGGTTGTCAAACAACTTGGGGTAGTTGAGCAACTTGGGGTACCCCAAAGAATTCAGCCATGCGCGTCATTTGCACTGTCATCCGTTGATTCGACTGTGTAGCAGTTTGAATAAGGGGATTTAGCACTGTACTTAGAGTTTGTGCTAACATTTGTACCATTTCATGATTACTTTCGTCCATTTGTTGCCTCAAAATTGCTGTCGAAGCATTTGTGAGGCTTGGTGTCATGTGAGATGGCCCTCCCAAAAATTGGTTTCTACTGGCTCCAGACCCTTGTAATGGCGAAGTTGCATTTACCAAAGGTTCTGAAAAAGTGGACGCAACATTCATAAGGCTAGCCATTTCAGTAGTTGGCATGCCATATGGCTATTCTCGACCCATCCAAGTTGTCGAAAAGCCTGGGGGTACAGTTGATCGAGACCCTAGGTTTATCCTTGGTGGGGGTGTTCCCAAAGGACCTCTTGGACCCACATACCAAAGTAAGGGTCCAGTTTGATTCATGTTTAACGCTGGTATTGATCCAACAGAAGTTGGGATATTCCCTTCGACAGCAGTAGTAACCGTTGTTCCTGTAATTGGTGGAGGTATTTCTCCATGGTTTGGCTCGTTAGCCATACCACTCTCTCCGTTTTCCTTTCTAACAGTATATTTGTTGGTTACTCTACCACTTCTTAATAACATGCAATGTTATAACTATACAGGAAAAACAAAATAACATAGAAAACTAGCAACGTCCCACCAGGTGTGCCAATTTTTTTACCGTTGTTTTTGGTAAACAACCGCTGATCTCCAAAAAGGTAAGGTTTTTGTTTTACTTACGGGATCGAACAAACTAATCCCAGAACATATGCTAATCTTTATGTAAAATGAGTAAGAAGGAAGAACGCACGTTCGACCCAGAGAAAGGATGTTTGAGATTGTTGAAAAGTAAGCAAAAGCATAAAAATTGCAAGTAAAAGAAGTAAAAGGATAACTTTGCAGGATAATTGTAAAGTAATGTAAAGAGACTTTCATTGAGTAAAAAAGGTGTTTCTCACGTACATTGCTCAGCTTTTATCCTTTATCACGCAGTAGTTACTTGGATAATATTTGAGAGATTTAATACAATAGGTTGAACACATTTAAAAATCATACAAGCTTCTTAATTTATACTAATAGTAGGTAACCGTCGAGGGAACATTCTGCGCTAGGATGAAGACAAGTGTCTTCTGCATTCCTCTCGACCCATAGCTTTTTGCCACGTTGCTTCTTCTTAGAAGCTGATGAAAACTACCTTTCCCTCCAATAATTCAAATTTCAAATGGTCTTCGTCCCATGTGCCAAAGCGTGAACACTTTCCTCAATCGAGCAACATAAATCTGCTTTAGTCGAACGAGCCCTTGGTCGAAGCTTCTTATCATAACTTAGATCCTTTTCCCTAAGTTATCTCATGCATCGAATCATACCTCCTGGTCTGGTTCATTTCCAGTTGTTTGGTCCAAAAGACCAAATACAGAATGTGTCGAATTTGGGAGCCAACAATAGGCAAAACATCAATACAAATATACTTTGAATTGCAAACTTTTTGTTTTTCTGTTTTTAGTGTAAAAACGTCCAATGACTAAAATTGAATGAACATATGCATATGAACATGATTAACCGTTAACAAATGTACGTTTAAAAATGTTAATAAACATTTTCTTAAAGAATTCAGGATATCCCCCACATAGTTACTTCAACAAACTTATCCCCATAGATTTGAATTCATGCAGTATCCATATGGAGTTTCAATCTCCTGACAATCATTTCCCCAGCTGAGATGGTCCTAAACTACAAGATAAATCTTGCGGAGTTCGTCTCCAAAAAGAATTCATACCCCCAATAAGGTCTTCAAAATTCTTTCCTCAATAGAGTTTATTTCCCCAACAAACTACCAAACTCCCCAGTACAAGTCTTCCTCTCGGATCACTATAAATCAACGGACAAAACCCCTTATCCCCAACGGAGTCCATACTATTCCAAATAAGTTACTGCAAAGCCTGGAATTTGACCAGATACCAGTCAACTTTCCTTCTCTCTAGTCAAGTTATAATTCTCCAATAGAGTAATGGACAACCAAGGTTCCTGAACTCTATTCCCCAAGCAGAAATCAACATCCCCCGCAGAATTTCTTTGAACAACAAAAAGGAATCCCCAACGGAAATATTCTAAACAAAGTTGAAGATACACATGCTCTTCATCTTCAGCGGTAGTCCGGGATTCAACTTCCTCCTCAGCAATTTCTTAAGGATTTATTTTCCATACAAAGGTGCACTTTAATGTTTCACATTCATACGTCATAGCACATACATGACAAATGAATACCGCATAATCTCAGTTATTCTGAGAACATCATTACGCCATGCATACATCTGCATGCAACTAACTCTCTTCCTTGCAGGAAAAATCAATCACCAAGACAAAGAGCTCTTCTGGTTAGATTTATTTCCCCCATTTAAATACAGACAGACGAAGACCTCTTATGGTTAGATTTATTTCTTCCAGATTAAAGACAGGCGAATGAAGACCTCTTCTGGTTAGATTCACTTCTTCCAGTTAAAAATAGGCAATCAACAAACCTCTTCTGGTTAGATTCACATCTCCCAGTTAAAAATAGGCAATCAACAGACCACTTCTGGTTAGATTTATTTCTCTCAGTTAAAGATAGACAGACAAAGACCTCTTCTGGTTAGATTTATTTCTTCCAGATTCAAAGACAGGCGAACAAAGACCTCTTCTGGTTAGGTTCACTTCTTCCATTTAAAAATACGCAATCAACATACCTCTTCTGGTTAGATTTATTTCTCCCAATTAAAGACAGGCAGATGAAGACCTCTTCTGGTCAGATTAACTTCTTCCAGTTAAAAATAGGCAATCAACAGACCTCTTCTTGTTAGATTCACTTCTTCCAGTTAAAAATAGGCAATCAACAGACCTCTTCCGATTAGATTTATTTCTCCCAGTTAAAGACAAGCAGGCGAAGACCTCTTCTAGTTAGATTTATTTCTTCCAAGATTAAAGACAGGCAGACATACCTCTTCTGGTTTAGATTATTTCCTCAGTTAATTCACCAAATAACATACCTCTTCTGTTTAGATTTATCTCTTCCAGTTTAAAAAAAAGGCAAGGGACATCTACAGTTTCAGTATAAATCGACCAAAGATTTATTCTGCTACTTCTCTCTCGACAATCACTCTGGATGGCATCTGCAAGCCCATCTCCAATAAATTCTTTACCACTTCTCCAAATGGCATTTTTAAGCCCATTCCTGACACAATCAACTAAACATTATCAAGTGCAAATTTCTGGGCACTTTAGTGTTCAATCATCTTCCACATTCAAGTCACGAATGGCAGACTCGCCAATCTAACTCTTCAAGTTTAAGAAGATTGAACAGGGGCGGATGTTGTAACCCAACATTTGTCCTCTCTTTTCTCAAGGCATTACTCACAAAGATCTATAAAAGCTCAAGCTTGCACAAGTATTGATTAGGTTAAGCCATCTCCTCAACACTGAAGCCTCAAATTAGGGTTTGAGTTTTCACAAGGACAATTGGAATTTCAATGCCTCAAATGAATTTCATGGATTATTATGGACCTTCAAGAATGTTCATATCAAGTTTCAAGTCTTTCATCTCAAAATTGCTCAGTCAATTGATCAGATGACCCAAAATTAGTTGTATTGGATAAAAAGTCAAATGTGGTTAACCTATAGTCAAACTTCAAGATTTTTGACCAATATCAACATTTTGAAGTTATATGTATCAATTTATCAAGTTTGGATCACAATTTCCTGAAGATGTGTGTTGCACCCCAAAATTTGCCCTCTCATATTTTCCAAAGTCTTCCCCCTTCATGGTTGATCACAAACCCTTGCCTAAGGAAAAAGAAGATTTTTTAGTGGTGCTTTAAGTATCTTTCGATTGGCATTCTGAAAGACCCTTCGATTGGTATTCTGAAGGAGCATTTCGATTGGCATGGACAAGCATTTCGATTGGAATTCTGAAAGACACTTCGATTGGCATTCTGAAAGACCCTTCGATTGGTATTCTGAAGGAGCATTTCGATTGGCATGGACAAGCATTTCGATTGGCATTATGGACGAGCACTTCGATTAGCATTATGTCAAGGCCTTCGATGGGCATGCCAAGAGAACCTTCGATTCAGCATTGTGTCCAGGCAGCTTCGACAGGGCCATTTGAAGAACTCCTTCCAGGCCATTCGAACGAGGCCGTCAAGAGGGCACTCAAACATGTCCAGGTACACTGAACATGAGAAAATGGCATGTTTCCCTTGCAAATATAGAAATAATTAAATGCTGTTTGTGGATTTAATTCCTGAGTTAAAGGCCAGATTCTTGCCTTTTCTGTTCCTAAAGAGCTGATTCGACCAGAGTGTTTCGTTGCAACTCAAGACCATTCGAATAAGCATTCAGAAGGCCCATTCGAAGGGTACATAAGAATCCCATTCGAAGGAGGCAAATCAGGACCAATCGAAGAGCAGGGCCTGAAGGCATTCGAAATTCAAAAGTGTCCAGGTTCATTCAAGAGACATGAATATTTCAAAAAAGGAAATTATTTAATGTGTCTGATTCTTGTCTCATGGCTTTAATGGCCTGGTTAAATGTTGTCTCTTGCCGTTACTAGACCCCCCCCCCCCCCCCCCCCACTCCTAAAAATACAAGGTCCAGTGGCACATTATAACACACGAAAAAAATACACAACGGGAGAACAAAAAACATTGGAGAGGCGCTGCCCATATAATCCTTCAAAGGTTGTCAGAATTTTCCAAGCCAAAGCATTCCTTCATATCAAAGGTGCCCACGCCCAGAAGCCCTCAGATCAAAAGTGCCTACATCCAGGAAGTGCCCAGATCGAAGGTGCCTACATCCAGGAAACGCCCAAATTAAAAGTCCAATCTTCTGGTAAGAAAGGGTAAACTATCCAACCTCATATTTGCATAATACATCCATACTGGTTGTTACCTTCGATTTTCTATCCTAGACAGGATCAAGAGGCCTGGGTTTGGCACCCAGGCCATGTCCATCGTTTGCTAATATTTGTTGCAGACATAGCCTGAAGACACCCAGCAAGCCCAGGATCGAAGGGCATGGGGTTCAATACCCAGGCCCTGCATTTTATTATGCTAACATACTTTTGTAGGTATAACATCCCAGATGGAAGGAGATACCTTCTCTGGATCGAACCCATTAGTATGATGGTCGAAGGAGGCATCTCATTCCTGGATCGAAATCCATGACCTCCATGATTAAAAGACAATCCTCTTCCCTAGATCGAAGGCTACTCACGCCTTACTGTCTGGCCCAATCGAAAGGACCATGACCCTCTCTGGATCGAAGCTTCCATTCCCTCCCTGGTTCGAAACTCCTTTTTTTTCCCTGGATCGAAGGATCCCCCCTTGTATTTTATTTTTGTTGTCATTGACATCTTTTTATCTTTTTTAATTAACATTAAAATAAAAAAACCACAAAAAACATTAGGCTAGTTTTTTCTATTAAAATTAACTTTGTTAATTAATCTCTTAATTATCTTAACATTTTCTCAAAACTAAAATTAAATAGATTTAGATCATTTTCCCAAAATAAAATAAAACAACAAAAAGATTTTATTCTTAGGACTTTTTTTTTAGAGTTTATTTTTAGATTCGCGCGCGTTTATCTTATTGTAACTGCCTACTGGTTTGTAATAACTTAGCTAAGACTTTTACACTTTACTGCTTTATTCCCAAATTTTGGATATGTAAATAATCCCCCTCCCCGAAGCCTTGTAATAGCGTAGGATTTACAGTTCCCGCACTTTAAATTCCTGTACATATATTAACTGCTTAGATGTATGCTAACTAGGATTGTATGACAAGATTAACTCTTAACTTAAAATCAACAGTAGCTCACCATGACATGCAAAAATAATATAACTGAAAATTAAAACACTTGCACATGCCACTCCTAGGGTACACCTCACTTGGTTGCATCGAACGTGGTCATTAAGTATAGGATGTTTTAGAGGTCGTCCTTTTGTCCCGAGATCATAAGTTGCCTCGATAAAAATGATCTAAGACGTTAGGATTACCACTAAAGAGTCCTAACGTTGCTTTAGTGACCACACGTCCCCTAAACCGAATTGACCCGAAAAACTCCAACGACGGTGCTACCAACTCCTCAATAGTGGGATAGCACAGTCTAAAGGACATTTGCACAATTTAATTCCTTTTCGAGTAGGTAGAGGTTCTTAAGTACTTGCTCCTTTTAAAAAAACAAAACTTTTCACACTTACACTTTCTTTAAAAACAAAACTCTTTTCAAAACCCATAAACACAAAGAAAAAGCAAACTTTTGAAAACATAGTGAGCAAGTACCTAAGAGCCCGTGGATAACCACGGATAGAAAGGGTGCTAACACCTTCCCTTTCTATAATCTACCTCCCGAACCCGAGAAACATCTCGAAAAGGAATTTTTCTGTGCTTTTGTCCTTTCCTTGTTGGATAAAATAAAAGACGGTGGCGATTCTTGCTTACCGCGACATTTTGCGAAAACAAATGCAAACGCGAACCAGCATTAAAAAACAGTCAGTTCTCATTCCCACCGATCACAATGTGAAAAACACAAGAAGGGGGGTTGAATTGTAAAACTTGAAATCAAATGCAAACAACACATTATTTTTATCCTGGTTCGTTTAATCTCAAACTACTTCAGTCCACCCGTCAAGGTGATTTCGCCTCTCTCCAACGAGGTCTTAATCCATTATATTCAACTGAATACACAACTGCTTTAACAACTGTTAAAGCCTTCTTGAGTCTAACCACAAACCGGTTTATCTCAAAGAATTTCTCTTACAGATAAATGAACAAATGTGTGTTTGATGTTTTCTAGAAAAACTATATATCACAACTGTGATAATACACAATATGAAGCTTAGATGGAACTAGATTTCTAGAGCTATAGAGTAAGCGTGGTTGAAAGCTTTAGCAAAAGTGAGAGCGTGCTTGAGGATGATTAGATTTTTGCGCGTATATGCGTGAAGAGTATTAGCCATTTCTTTTCTCACTGACTTGTTTAAATAGCCTAGGAATAGATACGTTGCTGTCCATAAATCCATTCCAATGCTCATAACGTTCTTTCCTTTTTGAGAAGATCTTTGTCTTGGGATAAAGCCGTTGGTAATTAATCTGTCTTGAATGCATAGTAACGTTGACACTTTAGAATGTTCTGCTAATGATAATCAGAGTGTTCTTGGCTTTAGCTTATTCTGACGCTTCTGAGTGCTGATGACATGGTTAGGATCTTGATCAGAGTCAGAGTATGTTTTGCGCAGATTCTGTTCATTAGACTTCAGCGTATAGCACATGTTGTTTGATCTTCTGATGCTGACATATCTTCTGATGCTGATGTTGATACTGATATTCTGATGTTGATTCCATCAGAGTTTCTGTAAATACACAACATAATTTTGAGTAGCATATATGTCTTATATAAATCTCATAATTCATTTAATCTTGTATTTTGTTATCATCAAAACTCTAACTGAGGGTTGTAGAATCAAACTATGTTCTAACAATCTCCCCCTTTTTGATGATGACAAAAACCAGATTTTTTTTCAATTAAAATAAAATAATCAAAGGTATCAGAGATTAAGGATAGAAAGGAAAAGGTATCAGATATAAATAAATAACGAATACAAGATATTAGAGATAAGAAGTTAAGGAATAAAAGGTATCAGAGTAATGAAGAGAGAAACTCCCCCTGAGTTTATTACTTCCCTTTAATTCCATGAGACCTTGAGCATCAGAACTTTATTGAACTTTCTTTGAGCATCAGAACTTTACTTTATCAGAGTTCATCAGATTCTTGTACCTGTAAGCTTTTCAGAAGAAAGAAATTCAAATATATCAGAATGTTTGAATGTTTGAGACTTTTGTCTCAGTAATCCGTTATTGAAAAATATCATTCTTTCTCCCCCTTTTTATCAGTTATCAAAAAGCACAAATAATCAGAGTTAAAAAGATCAGAGCAAAAAGAGCGTTTATATAAGAAACAGAAGCAATGATTAAGTTCAGAACATGTAAAATATTACAGACAAACATGTAAAGAAAACAAGGAAAACACAAGAAAATTTCTAAGAAGAAGGTGGAAGACGTGTGAACAGAGCTTCCAACATGCTCTTGATTTGATTGCTTGTTTCCTGTTGCTTAGATACCATGTTTTCTATAGAATCAATCTTGATATCCTGCTTGTCCATCCTTTCATTCATCAGCATATCAGATCTCTTCAAATCCTCCAGAGTCTGCCTGTCAAGAGAGGAAGCTTGAGGATCTTAAGATACATGCTGCTTCTCAGAGCTTTCTGTAGATTCTTCTTCTTGACCGAAGTCTTCAGCTTGAATTATCTGTTCTTCTGCAGGTTGAACTTTGGATGCTGGACGCTTTTCATACCAAGGCGCAATGTCCAGATGGAGAACTTCTTTCTTAAGCAGCTTGCTCAGAACTGGACCTTCCATTTCCTTCAGCAGATTGCTGAAGTTCTGTTGAGCCTGTCCATAGCTCTGGTCTTGCAACTTAAAGGTTTCAGCGCATACCCATCTTCTAAATTGTGTCCAGAGGAGGTCTGATACAGCAGGATCAACCAGTTCCATACTTGCTTGTTTCAAAGAAGTGATCCACTTCTGTATATCTGTTTCAAAGTTCAATATGCTGGAACTAACATCTGGTTGTTTTGGTTTAGGGATAGCAGTTTTGTGGTTTATTGCAGCAAGGGGTTCAAAGATTGTTAGATCAATGACAGTCTTATTGTGGTCATCTGAATGTTTCTTAGGTGAGGGAGTGGGAGAGTCAGAAATTACGATTGGACTTGATGGGGTATTTGGTGGAGTTATTTCTGGTGAAGAGGGAAGTTGAGGAATATTTATAGTGGTACCACAGGGAGATTGAATGGCTAAAGGTTGTGGTTCAGGGGATTCAGAGGTTTGAGCCTCAGAGGTTTGAGTCTCGGGTTGTGGAGATTGTTCATGTTGAGGAGAGGGTGGATTAATATCTAGTTGAGGAGATGAAGGTTGTGGGATTTCTGGTATTGGAGAGAGTGGAGTTTCTGGTATTAGTGAGAGGGGAGTTTCAGGTTGTGGTGAGATGGGAATTTCTGGTTGTGGATTTGGATTATCTGTTTCGGGAGCGGAAGAGTGTTGGTCTATATCAGAAAGAACTTGTGCAAGTTCTGGTTCTGGTATGGTTGCAGTATTTGGATTTTGTGGTTGGGAGCGAGATCTTCTGAGGGTTAGTGATTCAGAAGGGTCAAAGTCTAAGTCAAAATCATCGAAAGTTTGAGGAGTTGGGTTTTCAGATGGAGTTGGAATAGGGATAGATATGGAAACAGCAGTTGAATCTAAAACAGTTACAGAAACAGGATTACCTCTTTTCTTTGGAGTCTGTTGAGATGATCCTTCTGTAGCAGCTTTTCTTTTCTTCGACTTCTTCAGAACAACCTCTGGTGCCTTCTGCTGAAGATCTTGAATATTCAGATTTGGTGTTGTACCATCAGTTTTACAAGAATCAAAATATCTCAGAATGATTTGAGGCTTAGAGTCTATCAGCTTCATTTTCTTCAGATTTTTGGCATTCAGCTGCTTGCCAACAGATGGTTCCAGAGTGTTGATTTCTTGTGCCTCTGTCAAATGTTCAATCACCCTATTCTCTGTAAGAATATCTAATATCAGTCTTCCCAAGGGTATCCAATCCCTTTTTGTACGTTCCTCTTCCCTTGTTTCTTTGACACTTATTCTGAGATGGTTGAACAGAAGATGAGCTAGATTTATCTTGACCTTCTGAGAGATGAAATAGAGCAGAAACTGATGATCAATGTTTATGTAATCAGGAGAGCTGGTAGGCTTCCTATGGTTGAAACAACCCAGAATGATCTTGGCCCAAATTCTGTGTTTGTCCTTCAAATCCCTTATCTTGCTGGAGGGAAGCCCCAGCGTGAAAATTTCCCTTGCAATTAGGGCAACATCTTGACACCTTTCTGCCATATCAATGCAGCGAATACCACCACCATTGTAGCCTATCAGTCTTGCAATCAGGTCTTCAGTAATCACAATCTTTTTCCCCATGATGTAGGATGTAACTTGGTGATTTGAAGAAGAAGCGTGAATCCAAAATTCCTTTACCAGAATAGGAAATGTTGGACCCACCAGCCTGTCAAAGTACTTTTCCCAACCTTGAGCTTTAATCTCTTCAGATAAATCAAAACCATTCTCCTTGAGACTGTTGAAATCCACTATTATTTCTGACAGAACTTCAAGGTTCTTGATGGGAGTGAGAAGCGTTCTGAGAGGTACTTCATATTGTTCAGAAGAAGCAGTTTTCTGGGAACCTGAAGAAGGAATGCTGGAAGAAGCCATGTTCACACGAGTTTTTTGAAAAAGATTGAAAGGTTTTCTTGAGAAAATACGAACACAGAAATCAGAAATATTGAGAGAAAATGAAAGTGACGGTAAAAGAGTGTGAATGGTGTGAAGTGTTTAAATATATTTCTAAAAAGTTTTTGAAAACATAAACGTTTAAGAGAGAGACATAAATAATGATTATTAGCATTTAATGATAGTTGATTTTAGGGGATTCAGAAAGATACTTGGAACGGTTACCCATGACATGTGTCTCAATGCATCCAATCAGCGCTTTGCCTTTTTCAGAAACGTGAACGCGTGTTCAGCCTCAGAAAACAGTTGATGACTGGATGACACTTGTTTGCTTGAGTGAACAGCACTTCTATCCTTGAACTGAAGCGCTCAGATCTTCACGGATAGATTCTGATACAATTTGCACTTCTAAGATTCTGAAAGAAGATTGATCAGAAGTTCACAGAGAAATAAACAAAGTTCTGAAGGTTAATATATAAAATTAAAACAATTTCATTCTGGGCAGAGCTTCATACTGAGATGTTTCAGAATGAAGTTGAACCTATATTCAAAAAGTGGTTTTGTGAAAATATCAGCCCATTGATGGTCTGTGTTGATAAATTTTAAGTTTAAAATTCCTTTCTGAATATAGTCCCTAATGAAATGATGTTTTATTTCTATATGCTTAGCCCTAGAATGTAAAATTGGATTTTTACTAAGACATATAGCAGAAGTATTGTCACAGAGTATAGGAAAATTACTCTCAAATATCTGGAAGTCCACAAGTTGACTTTTCATCCAGAGCATTTGTGTGCTGCATTCAGCTGTTGCTATGTATTCAGCTTCTGCTGTTGATAGAGCAATTGTGGATTGTCTTTTGTTAGACCATGAGATCAGATTTTCTCCCAGAAACTGGCAGCTTCCAGAAGTACTTTTATGCTCTACTCTGTCTCCAGCAAAGTCAGCATCACAGTATCCTACTAAGCTGTAATCACTTGATTTTCTATAAAACAAACCCAGATTAGTAGTACCTTTCAGATATTTGAAAATTCGCTTAACTGTTGTTAAGTGAGATTCTCTAGGATCTGATTGGAATCTTGCACAAATGCATACACTGAATAAAATATCAGGCCTTGAAGCCGTCAGATAAAGAAGAGAACCAATCATACCTCTGTAAACCTTTTGTTCTACCTTTTTGCTTACCTCTTCTCTTTCCAGAATGCACGTGGGATGCATTGGAATCTTTGATGGCTTACATTCTGAGAGATCAAATTTCTTCAGAAGTTCTCTGACATATTTGCTCTGATGAATGTAAGTTCCTTTTGGGGTTTGATTGATCTGAATGCCCAGAAAGAATTTCAGTTCCCCCCATTAGGCTCATCTCAAATTCTGCATGCATACACTTAGCAAACTTTCTTCCCAGAGAAGGTTTAGTAGATCCAAAAATGATATCATCAACATAAATCTGACATACTAAAATGTCATTCTTAACTGTCTTACAGAATAGATTTGTGTCCACTTTCCCTCTGGTGAATTCCTTTTCTAACAAGAAGTTACTCAGTCTTTCATACCAAGCTCTGGGAGCTTGTTTTAGACCATACAGTGACTTCTTTAGTTTGAAAACATATTCTGGATTTTTTGAACTTTCAAAACCAGGGGGTTGGTGCACATATACCTCTTCTTCTATATAGCCATTTAAGAATGCACTCTTAACATCCATCTGATACAGAGTGATGCCTTTATTTACAGCAAAGGAAATTAAGAGTTTGATAGATTCTAACCTGGTGACTGGAGCAAAGGTTTCTGTATAGTCTATCCCATCTTGCTGACTATAACCTTGTGCTACCAATCGTGCTTTGTTTCTGATGACTTCACCTTGTTCATTCAGTTTGTTTCTGAACACCCATTTTGTTCCAATGACGTTGAATCCTTTTGGTTTAGGAACTAGATCCCATATGTCATTCCTTGTGAATTGATTCAGCTCCTCTTGCATTGCTAGAATCCAGTCATTGTCCAGAAGTGCTTCATCAATTGAAGATGGTTCAATCAGAGAAACAAGTCCCATGAGGGATTCTTCAGAGTTTCTGAAGCTGGCTCTTGTTCTGATTGGATCTTCCTTTCTTCCTAAGATTGTTTCTTCTGGGTGATCCATGCTTCTTCTGGATGGTCTTTTCTGAAGTTGATCAATAGAAGGTGCTGGATTGCTTGCAGTGCCTCTTTCTGATGTTGAGGGAGCGTCTCTGTTGAGAGCTTCTGATGACTTGTCTTCAGTACCTGTGAATTCAACTTCCATACCTACAAGTAATTCATTCTGCTTTGACTTTTGAGAGTCAAGCTTATCATCAAAGCGAACACTGATTGATTCTTCCACAATCTGTGTTTCTGTATTGTATACTCTGTACCCTCTTGAGCGTTCAGAGTATCCTAACATAATACACTTTTGTGCTTTAGAGTCAAACTTGTTCAGATAATTTTTTGTATTTAAAATAAAGCGAGTACATCCAAATGGATGAAAATATGAAATGTTGGGCTTTCTGTTCTTCCACAATTCATATGGAGTCTTTTCCAGAATAGGTCTTATAGAGATTCTATTCTGAATGTAGCACGCTGTGTTTATTGCCTCTGCCCAGAAGATCTTAGCAACGTTAGTCTCGTTGATCATGGTTCTGGCCATTTCTTGCAATGTTCTGTTCTTTCGTTCTACAACTCCATTTTGCTGGGGAGTTCTAGGACAAGAGAAATCATGCAGAATGCCTTTGTCATTAAAAAATGATTCAAAATCTTTGTTTTCAAACTCTCCACCATGATCACTTCTGACTTTGACGATTCTAAGATCCTTTTCATTCTGAACTTGGTTGCAGAAGGTGACAAACACAGAGTATGACTCGTCCTTGTGTCTTAAGAACTTTACCCATGTCCATCTACTATAGTCATCTACGATTACTAACCCATACTTCTTACCACTGACTGAAGCAGTTTTAACTGGTCCAAATAAGTCAATGTGTAGAAGTTCTAATGGCTTAGAGGTGGAAACAACGTTTTTAGATTTGAAAGCTGGTTTTGCAAACTTGCCTTTCTGACATGCTTCACACAGAGCATCTGAGTTGAACTTCAGGTTAGGAAGTCCTCTAACCAGATTGAGTTTGTTGATCTAAGATATTCTTCTCATACTAACATGCCCCAATCTTCTGTGCCAGATCCATTGCTCGTTGTTAACAGACAGAAGACACTTTACATTCTGACTTTTCAGTTCAGAAAGTTTTATTTTATAAATGTTGTTTCTCCTCTTTCCATTAAATAGGATAGTCCCATATTTCTGACTAACAGCTTTGCATGAATTTTGATTAAAGATTATATCATAACCGTTATCACTTAATTGACTTATGGATAACAGGTTATGCATTAATCCATATACTAATAAAACATTACTTATAGAGGGAAGATTTCCATTACCTACTGTTCCAGAGCCAATGATCTTTCCCCTCTGATTGCCTCCAAAGCCTACGTGGCCTCCAGGCTTAAGTTCCAGGCTTTGGAACATATGCTTTCTTCCCGTCATGTGTCGTGAGCAGCCAGAGTCCAGGTACCATGACTGGTGTTTCTGCTTTGCTGCTAAAGATATCTGCCACATGTATTATTTTATCCTTAGGTACCCATATTTTCTTGGGTCCTGATTTGTTAGTTTTACCAAAACTCTGGTTGAATTTTGGTTTGACAGAATAATTACTACTAGTGTATTTGATGTCATGTGTGTGCCCATATACAAAGTGAGAATCAAGTGAAGTGCGTTTTATCACTAAATCCATGGCATTCTTTGGTGTAGGTACCTTACCTTGGTATCCTATTCCTTTTCTGCCATTTCTGCTAACTCCATAGATCATTGAAGCCATCTTGCTTCTATCTATGTTTTTAGCTAGAAACTTCTGAAAGCTGTGATCATACTCCTTGATGATCTCATCAGCACTGCTGGGAGTTTCAGGAATTGTTTCCTTCTGAGAGTTTTGCAATAGATTTTCTAATTTTGAAACTTTATCTTTCAACTCAGAATTCTCTAACTTGAGATTCTCAGTTTTATCAGAGTCAGAAGCAAGATTCCTTTTCAGGTTTCTGAATTTGACTCTGATCTGCTGATATCTTTCCAGAATTTCATTAAGGCTTTCAGCTAGTTCAGCCTTAGTAAAGTTAATAGCAAAGTCAGGAAATACCTCTTTTGTGTCTGATTCAGAGTCTGATTCAGAAGCTTCGTTGTCTTCTGTTAAGTTTGCCATGAGAGCTATGTTTGCTCTCCCATCATTTGATTCTCAGTCAGCTTCAGATGTGTCAGAGTCATCCCATGTAGCCATGAGACTTTTCTTCTTTTCCTTTCCAAACTTCTTTTTGGGCTTTTCCCTCTGAAGCTTTGGGCAATCACTCTTGTAGTGTCCTTGCTCGTTACATTCATAGCAGATGATGTCTTTGTTGTTTGGCTTTCTGCTTCCTGAAGAGCCTTCAGATCTTTTGTGTCTAGAGGAGGATTCTGACCTTCTGTATCTGGAGGAGGATTCATTCTGATTCTCTGATCTTCTTGGATTCCTGAACTTTCTTTGCCTCTGCTTCCACAGTTGGTTCACCCTTCTGGAGAGGAGAGGCAGTTCATCTTCTTCTGATGAGGATCTATCAGAGGTTTCTTCTACAGCCTGCAAAACTTTGGAGTCAGATTTTCTGTTAGATTTTAAAGTTAATGACTTACCTTGCTTTTGAGGTTCATCTACTTCTAGCTCTATCTCGTGACTTCTGAGGGAGCTGACAAGTTCCTCCAGAGAGATTTTGTTGAGATCCTTAGCTAGCTTTAGCATTGTGACCATTGGCCTCCACTGTTTTGGCAAGATTCTGATGATCTTCTTAACATGATCAGTAGTAGAATACCCTTTGTCCAGAACTTTGAGACCAGCCACCAGAATTTGAAATCTTGAGAACATCGTTTCAATTGATTCACTTTCTTCCATCTTGAATGCCTCATACTTCTGAATGAGCGCAAGAGCTTTAGTTTCTTTGACTTGAATGTTGCCTTCATGCGTCATTCTTAGAGAGTCAAACATATTCTTTGCAGTGTCTCTGTTTGATATCTTTTCATATTCATAGTAAGAGATGGCACTGAGAAGAATTGTTCTGGATTTGTGATGATTTCTGAAATCACGCTTTTGTTGATCAGACATTGCTTTCCTGTCAATATTCTGACCACTTGCATTCATTGGGTGCGTGTATCCATCAGTCACCATATCCCACAGATCAGCATCGTGGGCCAGAAAGAAGCTTTCAATTCTGTCTTTCCAGTAATCAAAGTTCTCTCCATCAAAGACTGGAGGTTTGCCACTGAATTTGTCTCTTTCTACATTGTTGTCATTGCTGATGTTTTGATGTGGTCCTGCCATTGTGTTTTTCTAACGCTGGATCTTGTACTGACACGGTTAAGTGTTATAAGCTCAGAACCAGACACTCTGATGCCAATTGAAGATGTGAAAAACACAAGAAGGGGGGTTGAATTGTAAAACTTGAAATAAAATGCAGACAACACGTTATTTTTATCCTGGTTCATTTAATCTCAAACTACTCCAGTCCACCTGTCAAGGTGATTTCGCCTCTCTCCAACGAGGTCTTAATCCACTATATTCAACTGAATACACAACTGCTTTAACAACTGTTAAATCCTTCTTGAGTCTAACCACAAACCGGTTTATCTCGAGGAATTTCTCTTACAGATAAATGAACAAATGTGTGTTTGATGTTTTCTAGAAAAACTATATATCACAACTGTGATAATACACAATATGAAGCTTAGATGAAACTAGATTGCTAGAGCTATAGAGTGAGCGTGGTTGAAAGCTTTAGCAAAAGTGAGAGCGTGCTTGAGGATGATTAGCTTTTTGCGCGTATATGCATGAAGAGTATTAGCCATTTCTTTTCTCACTGACTTGTTTAAATAGCCTAGGAATAGATACGTTGTTGTCCATAAATCCATTTCAATGCTCATAACGTTCTTTCCTTTTTGAGAAGATCTTTGTCTTGGGATAAAGCCATTGGTAATTAATCTGTCTTGAATGCATAGTAACATTGACACTTCAGAATGTTCTGCTAATGATAATCAGAGTGTTCTTGGCTTTAGCTTATTTTGACGCTTCTGAGTGCTGATGACATGGTTAGGATCTTGATCAGAGTCAGAGTATGTTTTGCGCAGATTCTGTTCATTAGACTTCAGCGTATAGCACATGTTATTTGATCTTCTGATGCTGATGTTGATACTGATATTCTGATGTTGATTCCATCAGAGTTTCTGTAAATACACAACATAATTTTGAGTAGCATATATGTCTTATATAAATCTCATAATTCATTTAATCTTGTATTTTGTTATCATCAAAACTCTAACTGAGGGTTGTAGAATCAAACTATGTTCTAACATTTCCCAATAAAATTGTTCAAATCACCAAAAGGGCAAAATGGTTAAAATTAGGGTTTTTACTGTATTTGACTGATCAAGGGTTTTTGATCTAATACATGATCCATGATTTGAAGCACAATATCAAGTATTTAAATCTAACATATTGACCTAATTTCATGGCTCAAAACATTTCTCAAGATCAATTTATTGATAGTTGAAATTCAGTCAACTGTTAAAAATTCAATTGATACACCGAAAGTCAAACTTTGACTTTTTGATCAAAATTAAGTTTCAAATATCATCTTTCATCAAGAAATTAAAAAATATGAAACTTTATCATCAAGAAATCAAGAAAGTCAAAATTCATTTTGAAAAGTCAAAGTTTTCAAGACTTAGAAAATTTCTAAGTGTTTTTAAGCCTTATTTTTTTCATGGCTTCATGCCAAATTTTCACCAAAATGCAAGATGATTCAAAGAAAACTTCTAACATGAAAGTTGTAGATATTTATGATATCTACAACTTTTCTTTACTGATAAAGTTCTATAAGTTCTTATATTTTGAGTTATGAATTTACAAAGTCATGCACTTTTTCTTAAACACTTAGTGAAAATTTGACCTAGTTTAGGCAGATTTGTGACCTAACTTCTTGGTCAATTTTCACCAAGCTCCAAGATGATTTTGTCGAAATGGCTAACATGAAAGTTGTAGATAATGTTCCAGGCTTTTCAAAATGTCTAAGAACTAAATGAGATCATTTTGAGCTAGGAGAATCGAAGAGATGAAGTTAGGATTTCAAACTTGAATTACAAGTCAATTTTATGAAGAACTCAAGATCAAATCTCATAAACCTATCATCCAATCTCACTTTTCAGGTCATGTTGCTTCTAAATCTCCACATAATCAGAGATTTACACAAATTTGTGATGCACTAACAAATATTTGAGGCTTTATTCATTTGGTCATACCATTTTTGGATGAAATTGCAAAAGGCCCCATATCTATTTTTTTAAAGATCACTTTAATCACAAAGTCAACTTCTTGAGCTCCCAAACCTGGTACATCTAAACACAAGAAAAGCCAAAACCAAAAGCAACAGGTCTAAGGCCTCCAACAACTTCAGGCCATGCTTGTACAAACACATTGAAACTTGTTTTTCACTTTTCTTCAAAAACAAGCCACCTAGCCAAAACCCTACAACTCAAAAATCCCTTGTGCAAAATATCTCTAACCTTTTCCATACAAGTATACAAGTCTATTGCAAGCAAACACACAATCTCAAGCACCCTAAAAGATCCCAAGCACCCTGCTGCATAGAACTGGCCATAACTTGACAGTTTTGAGCTTCAAACCCCCAAATCTAAAACCACTCGTGCGTTTTCAAATCTAATCATCCATACACTCTCTATAAATCATATCAAAGCCATCCTAACACCTGTTACATTTATGTAACCCCATTTCAAGCATTCCCCATTTTCAAACATCAAGCTTGTAGTTTGACTTAAGTAGGGAGACTCAGGGACTTTCAAAGCAAAGTAGAAGTTGGAATACATTCAAGGATGCTCGGTCAAGCTAAACAGATCCTTAGGACACCTCAAAGCTTGCTCAAACTCCATACACGAATCCATCCGCAAGAGGTAAGGTTTCTAACTTCAATATCTCGATACAAGCATCCTTTATGCATACATCCTAAAGTAAAAATGTAGATATCATTGCCCTAAAGCTAACCATGTCCATAGTTTTCATTTTCATTGGTTATGCATTGGGAATTTTGGGTTTGAAATTTATGAATAAATTAGGTTTTAGTTTAGGGCCAAGACTACTTTTTCAATCTGCTGATACATAACCTCGGGCCCTTGTAGCACTTTGCTCGTAAAATACACCGGTTTTTGCCCATCTGGAGTCTCACGAACGAGGGTCATGCTTACAGCCTTGGCGGAGATGGCCAGGTAAAGGAACATGGTTTCCCCATTCTCAGGTTGTGACAGAATGAGCAGTTGCGAAAGGCTTTGCTTGAGGTGGAGGAGGGCTTGCTCGCATTCCTAAGTCCACTCGAAAGCTGCCTCTTTGCGTAGAAGTTTGAAAAATGGTAGAGCGTGTTGCATGGATTTTGCCACGAAACGGGAGAGTAAGGTGAGCATGCCGAACTTGTATTGATTATTTCCATCTAGGCATAGGAAGCTCGGAGAATGCCCGACACTTTTTGGGGTTGGCTTCAATTCCCCATTCAGTCATATAGAAACCAATGAATTTGCCCGCCTTAACCTTGAAGGTGCATTTCTCGAGGTTGAATCTCATTCTACATTGTCTCGCTTGGGCAAAGACTATTTTGAGGTGGGCAACATGGTTGGTATCTGTCCGAGATTTTACGATCATGTCGTCCATGTATACCTCGAGCATATCACTGATCTCGTCATGGAAGACTTTGTTCATCATCCACTAGTATGTTTCCCCTGCGTTTTTTAGGCCGAATGGCATTACGTTGTAGTAGTAGTAGTTACCTGAGATGGTCATGAAATCGCTGCAATGCTTGTCTCTCATCGCCATCGGGATTTGGTTATAGCTCGAGTAGGCGTCCATGAATGATAAAGTTTTATAGCCGACCGAGTTGTCGACCAGCATATCAATGTTTAGTAAAGGGAAAACCTCTTTGGGAAATGCCCGATTAAGATCAGTATGATCAACACACATTCTCCATTTTCCATTATTCTTTTTAACTAGTACAACGTTTGAGAGCCAGGTTGAATATTGGGCCTCAGAAATAAATTTAGCCTCTAGGAGGTCTTTTACAGCATTTTCAGCAGCCTCTGCTTTCTTGGGAGACTGCCTACGTCTATGTTACACTAAAGCCCTAGCGGCTGGATCAATGGCCAGTTGGTGACAGGCGACCTCGAGGTCGGGTCTAGGCATCTTTGCGGCGCTCCATGTGAATAGGTCTGCGTTCTCCCTCAAGCAAGCTTTGATCTGCTTGCTCGCCAAGTTAGGGAGTTCAGTGTCGATCTTCACACCTTTGTGAGGATCTTCATCGAGGGGGACGAACTCGAAGTCTCCGTCTGGGATAGGTCGGAGGAGTTTATGTTCGTTGTTGGGGGCTTCATCCTTGTCTAAGCGGACATCGAGCGAGATGGAGTCGACCTTTGGCGAAGCCCTTTGTTCTTCTATCGGAGCAGGTTACGGTTCAGGTCAAGCAGTAGCAGCTCTTTTGGGAGGTCGTGCCCTAGTGTCGACCGTACTCTGCCCTTTGGAAGCCGCGTGGAAACATCTTTTGGAAGTTGAGATGTCCCCGTGGATGGTGGCGACACGTCCCTTCCTTGTGTAGAATTTCATCTTCAGATGGACAGTGGAGAACACGATAGTCAATTCGGTCAGCGTTGGTGTCCCTAGGATGCAGTTTTAGAGAGACGGATAATCGATAACCAGAAATTGCACATTGATCTGCCGGGAGGCGGTTTCTTCCTCGAAGGTGATGAAAAGCTCAATGTATCCCCATGGTTTGGAGGTCGAGCCATTGAAGCCTTGCAGGTCTAACCCCACGTATGCTGAAAGGTGGGTGTTGTCGAGCTGTAAGGTTCAGAACATATGGTTGTACATGACATCGACGGAACTCCCCTCATCGACTAGGATGCGGTGTACGTCGAAATTAGCCATTCTTTCCCTCACCAGCAGAGGGATGCTTGAGGTAGGGGGGCCTCTGGGAAACTCCTCAAGGTAGAAGGTGATTGGTTATAATTTTCCCTTGACCCTCTCGAGTGTCACCGCTTGAGTCGGGGCTACGTCGACCAACTCGTCGAGCTTCCTTTTTGTTGAGTTTATAGAAAGTCCGTTGAATCCCCTTCCATTTATAACCATGGCGGAGGGGAATTTCTCCCACCTGCTATGCATGGACATAGGTTCTTCCTCGTACCTGTCGAGGACGTAGAAGTCCTCTGACCTTGTCACAGAGAAATCTATCTGGATGGGGGCCGACTCATCTGATGGTCGTGTTTCTTCCTCAACCTCTTTTACCTTGTGGGTATCCTGACGAGGGGCGCCATTGCATCGGTACTGCCCGAGCCTGCCACCTTTGATGAGGATTTCGATGGCATCCTTGAGATGGATGCAGTCTTCAATCAGGTGCCCGTGACTCCGATGGTACTGACAGTATTTGCTCCTATCAGCTTCGGGCTTCGCAGGAGCAGATCGAGGATGTCTAACACCTCCGTCCTTGAAGTTGGTACTAGAGCACTCCTCCAGGATGCTCTTGCAGGAAGCGGTCAGCAGAGTGTATTCGGTGAATCTCCCTACGGGTCCCTTGTTCTCGCGGGGATCACGCGATTTATCATCCCTTCGCTTCTCGCCCTTTCATCGAGGAGGGCCTGCGTCCTGGTGTTGTAGGGTGTTGGTCAGTCCGTGATTCCTCGGGTTGTGGGATTTATTGGCCGCTTCCCTCTCTCCGTAGTCCATATAGGCCCTAGCTTTTTCGAGGAGAGCAACGAAAGTTTGGGGTGGTGTGGTGCCGAAGGCCTTCCTGAACTCAGTGCCAGGGAGGAGTCATCTCTCGAGCAAATATATTTTCATGTAATCGGTACACGGGACCTGAATGACCTCATGGTTGAACTGATCAATGTATTCCCTGGGGATTTCGTCGCTTCTTTGGATGATAGCCTCAAGGGAGGCCTCAAACTTCAGATGTTGACGAGATGTTGTGAAAGAGCTGATGAACTGGCTCTTGAGGTTTCTCTAGGAGGTGATCGACCCTGGGGCGAGATTCATGTACCAGTCCATTGTAGTTTTCCTCAAGGTCATGGGGAACAACCGACATTTGATCGGTCCCCGATGTTGTGATAGTGAAGCATTGCCTCGAACCCTTCAATATGGTTGATAGGGTCTGCAATACCGTCATATTCCTTCAGTTGGGGAGGTTTCTCCATTCCCCTAGGAATGGGAACCTCCATGATTGCTTGTGATAGGGGACCGCGGGGGTCTTTTTTGTCGCTCTTGTAGAGAGAGTGGGAAGGGACCGATTGTAATGGCAGTCGTAGTGATGGCATTGGCCTCGGGGAGGATCCCTTGGTCGAGGTTGTGTTTCTCTGTTTTCCCTGTTTCTGTTTTCAGGGGATATTCGTTCCTTGCACGGGGGGGGGGGGGGGGGGGGGGGGGTGAGGTTGTGTCTCCCGATAGCTTCGGGCAGTGGTCTCTCCAAAGCGGTGCGTCTCCCAGTGTGTTAGGGAAAGCGGCTTCGCGATCTGTCTCATTTGTGTCTCAGTGGGGGAGACTGAGGACGATCTTCATTATGACGGGAAGGTGGAGTGTCAGGTCTCCTGTGTCTTCTAGGGGCTCGGCGAGTATCCTCGAGCACCCTTAATCGCTCACCTTACGAGAAGATTAAGTAATTTGTTTGGTTAATGGCCGCAAACAGAGCCCTGATTGTGGTATCAGCGCTCGCGGGGACGGAGACCTCTTGGAAAACATTCGGCTCGTAATTCTGAGGCAGATTGGCATCCTCGTGCAACCGAGAGCGGGATGATGAAGAGGCGGTCATCTCGTCTCTATAGTTCTGATCGAGACCGGCCATGTCGATGTCGTTCCCGACGTTGTTGTTACCAATGTTGTCGTCGAAGTTGTTGGTGAGGCCAGCTGGATGAGTGTTTAGGTTGTTGTTGGCAGCTGGGTCGGCCATGACAATCACGGAGTTTGATAATTGCTTTAGTCTTAGGTAAATAAAAGACAGGGAAGCTAGTTTCCCACAGACGGCGCCACTGATCGTACCTGACCAGAATGGATTGTCAAAGTCCACAAACTTTGAGTTGAGCAGCAGTTGAAGGTGGAGTGGATGAGGGATATCTACAAGACACTCCAATGTCAAAGTGAGGTTCAAAGCTTAATGCAAGTAAGAGAGTGAATGATTCAATACCTGACTCTCTCAAATGAGAGGGTATTTATAGCCCTCAACGCTGGGCCAAAGTCTCCTATGTTGGGTCTTGATGAGATCCAACAATGAACACTGTCAAGACTTACGTGTGTATGGAGTCCAACACGTGGTCTCCCTCCTGGTCAACTGCCTCGAGAAAGCAGAAACTAGATCAGTTATTCTCGGAGGACAGGATGATGATGATAATATGAACACGTGGACTATGTTCCCTAACAGACATGTGGAGAGTTATCTGACGGTCCCCAACTTAGACTGTTTGTCTTTAGACCTTATACAAAGGTGTTGGATTGGACTTCTCCAACAACTAAACAAACGATGATCCAATCCAAATAAAAAACTATCACTTATTAATTAAAATATAATATGATATATTTATCATATTAGGTCTTTTTTCTTTCCATCGTACAAGTATTAAATATTTTAAATAAATATTTAATTGATCGATAAGGGATCCGTCTAGCTTTCAACAAAATCATCAAATATTAATTTATATATATATATATATATATATATATATATATATATATATATATATATATATATATATATATATATATATATATATATATATATATATATATATATATATATATATATATATATATATATATATATATATATATATATATTATTTCCATCATACGGTATTAAATATTATAATATAAATATTTAATTGATAAATTAGGATTATTCCAAATATTTTTTTGAAAAATATTTATAATTTCAAAAGTAATATATGACTATTCTGCAAATTCAAAAGTCAATTTATTAATTTACTCAACAAAAAAATAAAAAATATTGTAACTTTAGCACATATCTGAATTCGAATTGGCCTCGTGAACGTTGAAAAAGATCTATATTATATCATTTATGATTTTGGATATACCGATCTTACCTTTGTCCACAAGTTGAGCATTCTTTTCAATAAAATAAATGGTGTAGGTCAGAAACAATAAATACCAATATCAGAAAAGCAGAAACAAAAAACCATATACATTGTTTATGGAGTATTTCACGTTCACGCAATCAATTTTTATTTTTTGGTCATTGACTTGCTTTTGGGTCGTTCTCTAATTGCTTTTTTTGAACAACTTTATCTCCTTTTTACCTTTTATTATGCTTTGCCTTCTTTTATTTTAAGGCTAAAAACAAATTAAATCTTGGTGTTTATCGTCTAAAGTTTTTGAATATCTTGGGTAAGATAATCACAATTTAACAAGAAAAAATCAAATAAATTTTTTATATAATTTTGAATTAAGTTGAAAAATATTTTATAAAATCTTAATTAATTATAAATTAATCTTAAAATTTTTAAAGTTACATGTAATAAGCTGTCTTACAACCTTATAACGGAATATAAAATTTTAGACTCTCACATCACCATATGCTTTATGAAAAGCATTTCTCCCACATATTAATATATTATTTTAATTCTTGTTTCTTTTATACCCAAAAAAATTTGAATATTTATTTAGGTTTTCTAAATGACCTATGCTACGAGCATATTTAATTTTTTTCTCCTTTCTATAATTCGTTAATGTTACATTATATACTCGTCTCTTTTTTATATTCATGTATTAAATATATAGAAATATTTTATATTTAAATATTATTTAATTATTTTATTTTAATAATTAATAGATGAACATATATATTTATATAATTATTTATTAAATTAAGAGTTCTAATTAATTAAACAGTAAAATTAAATTAAAAAGATTAGTTAAATTTTTATTTAAGAATTAATTAATTAATTAATAAGTTGGATATTATTAAATTGTAATTTATAGTGTCGAAAATTATGTGTGTCGAAGAGATTAGATTTGTTTTAGATTTAAATAGATTTGATTTAGATCTAAAATATAATAGATTTGATTTAGTACCCAAAATAGGTATTTTGCGCTTTTATAATTTTGGGCTTAGGGAGCAAGCTAAATCTCTAAATATCAAGTTTGTAATTAAGTCAATTAAGTTGTATTCATAGAATTTGCAGTTGCAAGCGAATAACAAAGTTTTTCACAATTTGTGGACAGAGAGAAACTCTACAGAAAATAATTGTCTTGTTTATTTTCTTTTCTTTTCTCATAATTCATTGTCATTGTGTGGTGATATCAATCTTAAGTATCAAGATTAGTAGAAATTCATCATAGATATTTGGTGGATTTCCAATATCTGGTATCAAGAGCTCAGGTTCGATTCAAGGGAAGTATCAATTCTGAACGATTGAAGAATTCACGATGGCGAATTATGGGAATGCAAATTATCCAGCAACTCTACCAATTCTGAAAGTAGACAACTATGAGAATTGGTGCAAACAGATGAAAGTTTTGTTTAGGTGTCAAGGTCTTTGAGATCTTGTAAAAGATGGATTCAAAGAGTTTGGAGAAAATGCTTCAGACGAAGAAAAGAAGAAACACACAGAAATTGAGAAACTGAGTTATAAAGCACTCTTTATAATTCATCAATGTGTGAGTCTAGAAAATTTTGAAAAAGTAAGTGATTCAGAATCTGCAAAAGAAGCTTGGGTGTTCTTGAGAAGTCCTTTGGTGGTGCAGAAAAGGCGAAAGAAGTGAGGTTACAAACTCACAAGAGAACGTATGAATTGCTTCGGATGAAAGATAGTGAAAGCATATCTGATTTCTTCACTAGAGTTACAAAACTAGTGAATCAAATCAAGGCATGTGGAGAAACATTAACAACAAGAGTTATTGTTTCGAAGATCTTGAGATCTTTGGTTCCTAAGCTCGACCACGTAGTGGTGGCTATAGAAGAGTGGAAAGACTTATCGAAATTGACAAAATAAGAGATTCAAGGGACGCTTGAATCTCATGAACAAAGAATGAATGAAAGAGCTACAGGCAAGTCGAAGAGTGATGTGGATTTGCAGGCACATTCAGCAAAAGAAACCAAAGGCAAAGGAAAGTGGTTCGACGGAGGTAGAGGTGGCTACAACAAATCGAATTGTAGAGGAAACCAGAACGAAGGAAACATGTTGAATCAGAGAAGACCATACCAAGGCAACCAAAGAGGTGGTGTTGCAAATAGAGGAAAAGGTGGTGGACGAAAACCTGACAAGAGTCACATTCAATGTTATAATTGTCAGAAGTATAGTCACTATTCGAGTGATTGTCCAGAAAAACGAAAGAATCAAGAAAGTGATGTAAAGTTTACAAAACATGAAGAAGATGGGATGATGTTGATGGTCACAACAAGAGATAAACATAGATTCAAGGACCAATGGTACTTGGATTCAGGATGCTCATCACATATGTCTGGAAGGAAAGACTGGTTTGTCAACATAAAACCCTCAATGAAAAATATGGTAAAATTCACAAACGACAATATCCTAGAAGCTGAAGGTATTGGTGATGTTATGATTATAAGGAAAGATGGCAAGAGGTCAGTAATTTCCAATATATTATACATACCAGGCATGAAGAGCAATTTGCTCAGTATAGGGCAGTTAGTCGAAAAGAATTATAAAGTGTCGATCAAAGATAAGATGATGAGAGTCATTGACGTAAATGGAAGATTAATCTTGAAGGCTCATATGCCTCAAAATAGAACCTTAAAGATCGAACTAAATGTGATGGAGCACAAGTGCCTTTTAACTGCAGCTAGCAGAGATGAATGGATATGGTATTATCGACTAGGCCATCTCAACTTCAGATACATACGAGATTTGAAGAGAAGAAATGTGGTTTCAGAATTTCCAGAAATCGACATTCCAAACGAGGTATGTGGGGAATATGTGCAGGAGAAGCAACACAAGAATAGCTTCAGCAAGGATTCAGGAAGCAGGTCGAAGGCTATTCTTGAAGTCATATACTCTGATGCATGTAGACCAATCCAGGTGGATTCAATGAGAGGTAACAAATACTTTGATACATTCATAGATGATTTCAGTCGAAAGCTGTGGACTTACCTGATCAAGAAGAAAAGTGAAGTGATCGAGGTATTTGCCAAGTTTAAGTCTATGGTCGAAAACTCAAAGTTTTGAGAACTGATGATGGTGGAGAATATGTGTCAAAAGACTTCGACATGTTATGTGAAAAGGAATGGATTATGCATGAGGTGGTGCCACCCTATACTCTACAACATAATGGGATTGCATAAAGGAAGAATCGAACCATCATGAATATGGTGAGAAGTATGTTGAAAGGCAAGAATTTACCTAAAGAGTTTTGGGGTGAAGTTGTTTCGACTGCAGCATATATTTTGAACAGATGTCCTACAAAGAAGCTAGAAAGAATTACTCTAGAAGAATGTTGGTCTGGTGTGAAGCCTAGCTTGAGTCATCTAAAGGTATTTGGATCTATTACACATAGACATGTGCCAGATCAGTTGAGAAGAAAACTTGATGATAAGTCAAGTCAAATGATTCTAGTTGGATATCATTCGACAAGAGGTTACAAGTTGTTCGACCCAGTGAAAGAGAAAATTGTGATCAGTAGGGACGTGATCATAGATGAGTTTAAAGAATAGGATTGGACTGAAAATGTCAAGAAAGATTCAGTGGGAATCCTACCTGAAGAACCAAAGACTCAAGTCGAAAGATAAATTCGACAAGAGGAACCAGCAGTTATAGATCAACCAAGTACAAGCAGGCCTCAAAGAATAAGACCCATGCCTGCAAGATTACAAGATTGTATGATTACATCAGATGATGTGATAGATAATGAAGGTGAGTTGGTATATTATGCTTTCTATGCAGATGTCGAACCTGTCAATGCAGCTGAAGCATTCAAAGATTCGAAGTGGATGAAAGCAATGAACGAAGAAGTGAAGCCTGTCGAAGACAACAACACTTGGTCACTTGTCGAATTGCCTCAAGGCAAGAAGGCAATTGATGTCAAGTGGGTATACAAAGTGAAAACGAATTCGAAAGGGGAAGTAACTTGACACAAAGTAAGGCTTATGGCAAAAGGATTTCTACAGAAAGAAGGAATATACTTTGATGAATTTTTTGCACCTGTTGCTAGGATCAAAACAATCAGGTTGGTTATTGGTCTAGCAGAAATAAACAGATGGCATATATGTCAGATAGACGTGAAGTGTGCATTCCGGAATGGACCCTTAGACGAAGAAGTTTATGGTAAACAACCAGTTGGGTTTATGAAACATGACGAAGAGAGAAAGGTGTACAGGCTGCATAAAGCCCTGTATGGATTGAAACAAGCTCCAAGAGCTTAAAATAAGAAAATTGATAATTTCCTAAGGGAGAAGGAATTTGTGAAGTGCGCAACTGAATATGGAGTATATGTGATAAGAAGCAGTAGTGAATTTCTTATACTATGTCTCTATGTAGATGATTTGTTGATAACAGAAAACTGCAAAAGTGAGATCGAATACTTCAAAGCTGATCTCAACAAGGAATTTGAAATGTCTGATCTGGGTGAGATTTCATATTTCCTTGGCATAGAATTCTACAAGAGCAGTAGAGGTTTGATGATGTATCAAAGAAGATATGCAGGAGAAATTCTCAAGAGATTTGAGATGGAAGAATGTGACTCAACTTTGACACCTGCAGAACCAAGAATGCAACTGTAAAAAAATGCAGATGAAGATGATGTCAACCCAATCCAATACAGAAGACTTATTGGATCATTGAGATATATTTGTCATACAAGGCTTGACTTAGCATATAGCGTATGTATGGTAAGTAGATTCATGCAGATGCCAAAGGTATCACATCTAGCAGTGATGAAAAGGATACTAAGGTATCTCAAAGGAACACTTGACTATGGAATTTTGTTTCTTGCAGCTGATAAAGGAAAAGAATTCAAGTTAGTGGGATACACTGATTCGAGTTGGTGTAGTGATGCTGAAGATCGAAAATCAACAGCAGGATATGTGTTTGTGTTAGGTGGTGCACCAGCTGCTTGGAGTTCAAGAAAGGAACCAGTAGTGGCATTATCATCATGCAAAGCAGAATACATAGCTGCTTCTCTTTGTGCATGTCAAGAAACTTGGATGGTGAACTTGGTCGAAGAGATAACAGGGAAAGATCATGGAACAATTACCATGAAGATCGACAACATGTCAGCTATCAATCTGGCCAAGAATCCTATAGCACATGGTCGAAGAAAGCACATCAAAATGAGGTTCCATTATCTTCGAGAGCAGGTAGCAGATGGGAAGATGAATTTGGAACACTGCAGAACTGAGAATCAAATTGCAGACATCCTTGAATCCATACACGTATTACTATAATTCTTAATAGATTAATATGTGATTTTTTTTTGGAATAACTAGGTATTAAAAAATCGCAAATAACCATGTTTCGAAGAAAATTACACAAATAACCATGTTTCAGAAAACCCCACAAGGGAGGAGCCAACCCAGTTGGCGTATGCACTGAGCATTTTGCCCTAGGCGCCATCCCACTTGGTGCATGTTCTCTCTCTTAGCCAAGTGAGATGGCGCATGCACTTTAAAAGTGAGAGGAGACGCCATCCCACTTGGCTCCTAGGGCAAAATGTATTTTTTATAAACAATTCGTCTGTTTCTCCGTCATTCCTCATACTTTCTCGCATTGTTCTCTTATGTTTTTATCTGTTATTTGCATCATGACATCGCCCATGATTTTTACCATAGATGGTTACTTTATTTTCTCCGCCATAAAACCTCAGATGAAAATGAAATTCTGGCACATTCACTCCATGGAGTGTCTGAAGAGGGAGTTGATGCGATGGATAGAGGGAGACATCGAGGATGGGGAATAAATTAGAAGGATCCAGCGAAGAAGAACAACAACCTCACTTGGGATAGGAAGACCTAATTTTTGGTTTGAGGAAGTCAAAACAGACAGCGACGTAATGTTGATGATGCATGGGTCAGATGAAATTGTTTTAACGGTTGTAATTTCGTAGACGGTTTATCGTGTTTTATTTCTTGTTCGTGCAAGGTTTATTGTAACAAATGTTGTTAATGAAAAACCCTAATGTTTAAAACTTAAAAAATTAAAGATGTTTGTAATACAATTTTTATGTGGTTGAGCCAGTAGCCCGATTTGGATAATTTTTACGATTGTGTCCGACCTGAACACATAAACCACACTTTCTTTCTAGCTTGTCAAGGGAGTCCATTTCAGTTGTGATGCGCTTACTTTTGGGACGACCCTTTTTATTCCTTCGCATTTGGTCATTGTGCCATACTATTTCACCGTCGTATGCAGGCCAATAATCAAGTTTTGCTACCAAAGAGAAGTTGTTGTTGTATACGTTGAGCAAGGTTTCAGATTTGTAAATGGGAGACAAAAGTTGTAGTGCGTCTTAATGAGTATAGGCACACGCAGCAATGACATGAGAGCAAGGCATACGAAAGGCTTGAAACTTGCCACAATCGCACCAATGAGAAGGTAGTATAACCCTATACTCTTGTCTTGGCATGTCCTCGTTGTGGTCAATTGTCTCTTTGAAAATGAAGTTGTGGTTGTGTCGGTCGAACCGTATAACCAGATGGGTGTTGGCTTTGGCACTTTCTACCTTAATATACTTCATGCAGCTTTCACTTCATAGTTGTCCAGATTACAACACAACATTCCATATTTCACCTCTTTTGGCAAACAACAAAGCCATCCTAAAATATGTTGATTTAACCAAAGAAGTTACTGGGAGGTTTCGTATTCCTTTGAATATCCCTTTCATGGATTCAATTAGATTTTTTGTCATGTGGCCCCATATTTTTCCATTGTCGTATGACCTAGTCCATTTTTCTACCGGAATGTTATTGATCCACCTACCGGCATCCAGATTTGACAAACGGATCTCGTTGTGATAATATTTGAACGTAGATTGTGTCAATGCATATCCCGCATTCATAACCGCTTTCTTAAAAGCTTTGTCTTTGATCTCCCTCGTGAAATTTTGGACGATATTTCTAATGCAATAGACATGCGTAGAAGGAGGGTCATGCCAACCGTTTGCAGGATTGTTGTATGCACTTTCAATAGATGCATGTCTATCAGAGATCAAACAGAGATCTGGTTGAGGAGCCACGTGTTTTCGGAGATTCTTGAGAAAGAAGCTCCAAGCACCACCAGTCTCTCCCTCGACTAGGGCAAAGGCAATTAGGAAAATGTTGTTGTTGTTATCTTGTGCAACTGCCATCAGTAGCGTGCCTATATATTTCCCATACAACCAAGTCCTATTAATTTGTATAATTGGTTTGCATGACGCAAGCCCTGTGATGCAAGGTTGAAAAGCCCAAAACACTCGACTGAATATTCCATTTCCGTTGAGTTGACTACCATCTGGGACGTATGCTGGCAGTGTTTCCATAATGTAAACAGTACCCAGAGAATAAGTCTGAAGTGCATTCAGGTATCGAGGAATTTCTTGGTATGACTCCTCCCAGTTTCCATATACCTTTTCAATCTCCTTGGTCTTTGCTAACCACGCCTTTCGGTAAGATGAAGTATAGTTAAATACCGTAGTGATGTGGGAGATTATGGTTTTCACCTTCAATGATGGATCGTTGCTGACGAGGCGTAGGATTTCTTGACACATGAGATCATAATTTAGTTTCTGATGATCCTGTGATTGAGTAGAACTGACACACGTGTGGGTGGACATATAACCTATGACCCAACAATCACCTCTTAATATGTATGATGCAGTAAGCTTGAACATACAATCCAGGTGGATACACTTGATCTTGTACCTTTCTGGATTTACACGATCCACCTTAAAATCGACCGAGTTAAGCATGTGAAATTTTTTTATGGCTCAAATACATTCTTCTCTATTACGAAATTTGTCTTTCTCTTTTAAGTTTTCATCCGACTGCATATACGGATTGAAAAATAAATCAGATGACGGTTCATCTCCGCCCATGTTGAAGTTTGTCATGTGCGGAGGTGGTGTGTAGATCTCGTTTGAAGGTATACCAGGTATCCCATTGTATTCTGAATCATTTTTGACCATGTCGTCAAACTCCAACTCGTCATCTTCTTCTTCATCATCAATGACATTTACTTCTGCTTGTTTGGTCTCCAGAGGATCAACCACTTGTGACAGTTGAGGCTCTCGCAGCATAATGTACAACTCAATAGAGTCGTACCCAGAATACTCATGACTGGAAAACATATTATGAAGGTCCTCGTTATCTTAAACCTCAATCTTATAAAATATTATTTGGTTGTTACCAAAAAAACCCGGATTCTGATAAAAGATTTGTGTCACAGGACCTCGTCCAAGTTTGGCCTCCAATCGTTTTTTGAAATATAAGAAATTGGCTTTCCTGTTTAAACAAAATTGGATGTTCTCAGTGTCTCTAAACAAAAACCCAGAGGTGGGATAAATGTATGTCTCACCGTTGAAATATGCACTGATCACATATTAGGGTGCAGAGGCCATTGTGTATGATTGTTTGAAGGTTTAAAGTATTTCAGTTAATTGCTTGAATTTTTGAATGTTCTAGTGTTTGAGTGATTAAGTGTAGGAGTGTTTTGATAAATATAAGATTAAATAGGTTGTACTGAATTTGAATAAACTAACAGTAAGCAACCTCTAATTCTCCTCCCTTCACGTCCAATTGTGTTACATGCATGCAGAGATGCCTTCTCCAAGGCTGTCACCTAGCCTGCACCTACACTGCAGCCCATGCCACCTCTTATTCGTCAACAGGGATTGCGACATCTTTCATTTGTATACTCATTCGCCAAGTCCAATGGCGCCTCCCTTCACGTCCAATCGTGTTACATGCATGCAGAGATGCCTTCTCCAAGGCTGTCACCTAGCCTGCACCTGCACTGCAACCTATGCCACCTCTTATTCCCCAACAGGGATGGCGACACCTTTCATTATTCTCTAAGTCCAATGGCGCCTCCCTTCACGTCCAATCATGTTACATGCATGCAGAGATGCCTTCTCCAAGGCTATCACCTAGCCTGCACCTACACTTTAACCTATGCCACCTCTTATTCGCCAACAGGGATGGCGACACCTTTCAGTTTTGTACTCATTCTCCAAGTCCAATTGCGCCTTCCTTCACGTCCAAACGTGTTACATACATGCAGAGATGCCTTCTCCAAGGCTGTCACCTAGCCTACACCTAAACTGTAACCCATTCCACCTCTTATTCGCCAACAGGGATGGCGATACCTTTCAGTTTTGTACTCATTCCCCAAGTCTAATGGCGCCTCCCTTCATGTCCAATTGTGTTACATGCATGCAGAGATGCCTTCCCCAAGGCTGCCACCTAGCCTGCACCTACACTGCAAGAGTGACACTTATCATGCATGCATGCACCCACTAACCATCTCACTTACTCTGTGATAAAATTTTGCCTATAAATACAGATCCTCACATACTTCTATTGCATCCATAATCATCTCACTCTCTGCTACAAACTCTTTCATAATCTCATACAATTTCAAACTCTTTCATAATCTCAGACAATTTCAACAATGGCTCTTCTCACAATGGACGATTCTCAGAGGCACAAGGGACAACATTGCAGCGTTTGTAAGTTTCTTGTATACTTATACATTTTTCATACTTCTATTAATGCTTTATTCATCTTACCGACTCTTACACTTTTTACATTCTTAACTTAGGATACTAAAAGATTCAGAATCGGGTCATACAACCTTGCTCCTAACCCGTTGATTGTACCCTATCTCGAATACACAGGTTTCAGAAACGTTATAAAGATCTCCAACTGCACGATTGATTCAAAGTTCATACTTGCAATGTTGGAAAGGTGGAGACCAGAGACCCATACATTTCATCTACCAATAGGTGAATGTACCATCACACTAGAGGATGTGTACATGTTATTGGGTCTACCTGTCGACGGTAAGGCGGTTAATGGGTCGGTTCAACAACTCAATTCTCTGTGTGAAGAATTGTTGGGCAGGGATATGGTTGAAGGTGGTGGTGCGAGAGGTCAGGGTATACTACTTACTGAGCTAAAAAATCATTATGCGACTTTGGAATTGAACGAAAATTCCTCTGAGCTAGCTAATGTAATAAAATCTAGAAATTATATAATGATACTATTTGGAACCTTTTTATTTCCCGAAAGTACGAGAAATAGTGTAAATTTTATGTATTCAAAATTTACTTAGAGACTTCGAAAAAATTAAAAAGTATAGTTGGGGTTCTGATGTTTTAGCCCATCTATACAGTTCCTTGTGTAAAAATACAATCAAGGAAAAATGTACATTTTATGGCTGCGCTTTTTTACTTCAAGCCTGGGGTTGGTGGAGAATTGAGTCCCTAAACCCCGTCAACAACAACGCATTCGTTTTCCCGTATGCAACAAAGTAAGTCATCAACTTATATCATTTATTACTATTCACCTCTTCACCAAATATATGATAAAAATAAAATATTTTTCAAATCCTTTAGGTACTGCGTGAGGGGTATGGATTACGACAAGAATCCAAGATTCAATGTCGCTTTATACCACAATCTATTGGATCACCTTGACCCGGATGATGTATGTCATACCTTTCAACTTTTCTACTTTTAAATTATTTACTTATTATGTTTTCATTAAGCTGATTTAATTTTATCTGCAGTTTGTTTGGAGACTATATTTGGGTTTAGACCATGAACCAAACTCCGAGGATGCAGCAATTTGGAGCGCAAAGACTGCAATCATAGGGTTCAATGTTATGGAGATGCACCACAGCGACCGTGTCAAGATGCAGTTTGGAATGCATCAAGAGATACCTTGCGACCCAACTTGTTTGTACCCGTGGCATCTCAAAAGGGTCGACGCCCAATGGGGTCTTACCAACTGGAAAGATTTTGCTCTAGAATGGTGTAAGATGTGGAAGAGGCGTCACCGACATGTCTTTCCCATTTTTCCTCAACAATGGTAATATGCGATACACGGATCAATATTTAGCTTGGTACATATCGATTAGTACCCCAGAAATGCACGTGTCTCACCCAAGGTATTTGGTTGACCCATGAACACAATGGGCACAACCCTCATTTCCCCAACAAAAAACCCAACAAACATCAACCTCCCACCACCCCACCCCCCCGACGAAACAAAACCACAAACATCCAACCACAATCACCATCACAATACGATTACACCCACATGCCCCACAACCAACCACAATCACCACCTCAGTACCAATACCCCCATATGTCTCACACCCAACCACAATTTCAATCACAGTACCAATACACCTGCATACCCCACACACAATTCCAGTCTTCTACATATCCCAATATGGGCCCCTTAACATCTAACCTTAGCACTGATCTAGGATTGTCCGAAGATTATGAACCAACCGACCTAATTTACCATCAACCACTACATCACCAAAGCACCCAACATTCCCAATACCAAACACCCCAAGATCCATTTCCTTTCTACCCCCATACTCAGACGACCAGTGCTACAGACCAACCATGGAACCCCACCCACCACCAACACAACCAAACTTTGAGGGTATGGGCAACCGACTGTACCAAAGCGAATCTTCTAGATATGGAGATCTGACCGATTTCATGGATCCGGAACGCATTGACTTCGTTGAGCCATCGACCCTGCCACAATAGGAAACGCGACAAAACCCAGCACGGGAAAGGCGAGGACGGGGATGCGGAACCGAGGGTCATTACCGGGTTCCGGGGGACCACTGATTAATCTGTATTTTTTATGTAATCGTTATGTGTGTAATCATATTGTTTAACTAAAAAGTAAATTTTCTTGACCCTATATCGTTTACGTAACGTACCGTATTTAAAATAAAAAACGCGAAAAATTGGCTGCCTTTTGCACTAAGGCGTCATCTCACTTGGCTTAGGACAAGCCTTTTACACATAGGCGCCAAGTGAAATGGCGTCTCCCCTTTAAAATAAGGTGCATGCGCCAACTGAGTTGGCTCATCCCTTATGGGGTTTTCTGAAACATGGTTATTTGCGTAATTTTCTCCGAAACATGGTTATTTGTGAAATTTTTTTTAATACCTAGTTATTCCAAAAAAAATTTCTTAATATGTGGTTGATCTTAAGGTTGTGTTTATACACGCTCATATTTTTGTTTTGCTTCCGTCTTAAATTATAATTATAATTTTTAGGGTTAAATATATTTTTAATTCTTATAAATATCTTAAGTTTTAATTTTAGTCCTTATCAAAAAAATATATTAATCTCTACAAAAATTTTATGCATTCAATTTTAGTCCTTGTTATTTTTTAAAATTTTGAAAATTATTTAATTACAGTTAACCTTTTAAATTTTTGAATAATTTTTTCATACATGTTTAGAATACTATAAAATATTTTTTTATCAAATTTAAAAAAAAAATTAAAAAAAAAAGAATTAAATATAAATTTTTTAAATTTCAAAAAATAATAATAAAAATAATAAAAATGAAAACCGGTCATTGCTACAAACTAGTAAAGCTAGGGCTTTAGGCCCTAAACATCTTTAGGCCCTCAAATATCTTTTTTATCAAAAAAATTAATGTAAGTTAGTTAACTTTAAATTGATGATTAAAACCTAGAAGAAAAAAAAGGAAAAAGCCTCATATCACAAAATGATAGCGTAGAAGAAAAAAAATTGGGACGAGAGTATTCTATTTTTATTACCGTTCTTGCCTCTTCTTTTTCCCAATGTTCCCATAATAAATTAGTAATAATCTCCTATTATTAAATCCATCAATTTCTTTAAAATTTCTCCTATTATTTTCAATTGAATATTTTCTCAAAAGCAAAAAATTTTACAATTGCAGAAATTCTGCAGATTTATATTTGTGATTTACTAATTTTACGAATTTTAATATGTATATGTGATATTATAGAGACACCACATTACATGAGAGTCACTTCTATAGAGATAAAGACGATTAATTATCCATCTCCAATAATTAATTTATTTTATTGTTTAGATTGACGGCAAATAAGTTCTTCTTTCTTTTATTCTCTTTTGTCGGTAAACAGGTTCTTTTATTCTCTTATTGAATCTATTTTTTTAGTACTATTTATTTAATCTATATTTTTTTGTTATTATTTAATTGTTTGATTATTATCTTATTTGTATTTGTTTATTCTCTTGTCTAATTTTGTTGGCAAAAATCTTTTATTCAAGCTGTTTTATTTTGGTTTAATTTTAATTGTTTATTTTAATTGTTTATTTTCAAAATTTGATTGAATTGTAAAATTGTTTAGTTGTTTTAAAATATATAAATGTTTATTCGAAAATATTTGGTATGAAATATTGTTCGCAGTAAACTTAGTTAGTAAACACTTTCAATTAAATGATATGCGTATAGATGTTGCTATAGAGTAATTGAAAGGACTTATTTCAAATCTCAAGTCTATGTTGCACAATCTTGCTTTGTAGGCCTCTAAACCTCAAGATCTCTCCTTAATCAGAACATTACACTTGCTTTTGAGCTATTATCCATTTGATTCAAGCTTTATCCAAGATAATTTTTCATTAATGGCACAAAGGCACCATTGCCATTTACATAAAGCAAGTTTTATGCAAAGTTAACTTGCATTGAGCTTTGCACTTGTTCCTTCTGCACAAACTTCCTCTACAAAGTTAGATGAGCATGTTTAAAGTTGGTAACCACTCTAGATAGCTTTGTACTATGCATTGAAATTATGTTTGTCAACCTTACAAAAAAAATAATAATGGGCCAACTTCAAGACTTTTTTTCTAACAAACCTCTCAAATTCAACTTTAACCTCCCTGACTTTTCTTTATATTTTATTTTTATTTTATTTTCTTTATTTTTATTATTATTTTTTTTTATCAATAAAAATCCAAAATATATTTACATTTTATTATTTATATTTATTTAACTTATTTTTCTTCATAAAACTAAAAGAACAAAAAACATTTCCTTTAATAAATTAATTTCTTTTTTTAATACTTAGATAATTAGTCTTAATTATTATTATATTATTTTCTTGTAAACTAAAATCAATTTAGAACTTAGGACTTTTATTTTACTTACTAGTTTAATTAAATTCACAAAAATCCTAAAAATTTGTTTTCTTTAATAAATTAATTTCTTTTATTAACTTAATCTTAATTTCCTTATTTTTAGTTAATTATTTTATTTTAGTTAATTAGGTCAAAAACCTTTTTCGTGAAAACCAAACAAAAATCACATTTCTTTTTACATTTACATTCTTGCATTTTATTTATTCATTTTTGTACAATATTCAATATGGTTGTAATAATTGTTTAGATTTAATTTCTTGCAATTCTCTATTTGTAATTTGTACACCCCATCCCCTAAATGATGTAATAGCGTAGTAATTTTAATTTCCGCAAGTTCTCGCTTTATACACAAATGCTAGTAATTAGGGTTTGTATGGCAAGAATAAAATCAATAAATAGTAAATCCTAATCAAGACAAATCAAGCATGAAAACTAATACACTTGCATACATACACCCTTAGGATAAATCCACTTTGTTGCCTTACAAAAATGGTCATATTATGCATGTGAGGTATCTTAGTAAAAACAAGCAAAAAATACAAGATCATAGTCCCTCGATGACGCTATCAAAGTTGCCTTTCAAAAATGATCTTAGTCCCTCAAGAGAATTGCTAAGATATCTTATAACATTTATAATCATGGCTATACGATGACCCATGCCCGTCCCTTTTTACATCCAAAGATAGAGTTACTTACCAAATCAATGGTAAGATAACAATGTCAAAATAAATAGGAAATAAACATGAAAGGATTTTGAGTAGGTAGATTGTTCCTAGTTGCTTGCTCAATTTCAAAACCAAAAACATCCTTGCTATTTTCAAAACAAGCACCAACACTTTCAAAAACATCTTTCAAACTTGAAAACATTTTCAAAAGATCAACACTTTGTATATATTCTTACGAATGATAATCATTACAAAGTTTGCCTAAACGATGGCGTCTTTTAAAAATACTTTAAAAAAACCACACAAAGCACATTTTCAAACAAAAGCAAGTGATCTAGCAAGTAACTAAGAGCCCATGGAAAACCATGGATAAAAAGGGTGCTAATACCTTCCCTTTTTATAATCTACCCCCGAACTCAAGAAAACATCTCAAAGATCTTTCCTGTTCTTTTCAGCCTTTCATTTTGGATAAAAAAAGTCGGTGTCAACTCTTGCTAACCGCAACATTTGCAATCAAACGCAAACGACTAAGTCAGTTCTCCCACCGCGTTACACTAATACTTTTAGTTATTATTATTATTATTATTATTATTATTATTATTATTATTATTATTATTATTATTATTATTATTATTATTATTATTATTATTATTATTATTTTGTCCTTTTGTTTTTTTGTGTCAATAAAGAAAAGTTGGGATCACTATAATGTAGTACAAACACTACACATGGATTGACAACTTGTACTTATTAATAACCAAGAATCATTCTCACACTTCACATGGATTGCCAACTTGGACTTATCAATGGCCAAGAACCATTCTCATAAAGTCACATAGACTGCCACATCAACACTCCCACATCATTCACCCTATAAATAAGACTTTTTTTTCTTTCATTTGGAGGAACAATACCACAAATCATTCACTAAACTAAGGCAAAACTCTCTCTTTTTTTCTCTTTATTTTCTTTCAAGTCATTTTTCCCTTTTATTGAATAGTTAGGCTATTATACTTGTTCTTTATTTAATTATATTACATTTTTACTCTTTATTTATTTATTTAATACCATAGTTATCACCATTTTATAAGGAAATTCCATTGATTCAAAATCAAGAGTTGAAAAGTATTATTGAACCTCTAAAAGCAAAAGTGATTTATTGTTGTTTAATTTTTTCTCTCTGTAATTTTGTTGTTGCTTATCTACTTATTTTGAGCATGATGGTCGTGAGATTGGGTAGATAAACTTTCATTATTCATTTGTTTAATTTCATGAAAAATTGAGAAAGTTATGACATTTATACTATTTTTATTATAGACTTCATCTTATTCTTCTTTATCTATTTTATTTTTATTTTTAGGATCAATTTGGAAAGCATTTGAGCTTTTTTAGTTCATCTAAACTTGTCGGATATTTGATAAACTTTCATCATTTCCAATCTACCTTTAAATGGTTCTTTGATTATTCAAGGTACTTGAGATTGATGATAAGTGTGTCATAATGTATTTTCCTTGACTTTGTCTTGATCCCCATGTTTGTTAATTCTACTACATGTATAAGAGAATAAACTTCAAAGTGTCATTTCTCTAACATGTATGGGTACATACATTATATGCTCTATATGAAGTTACACTTATCCCAAATCAGATTATTAACTTTATATTGTACTAACTTTACTTTAATATCATTTATATTTACACACTTTATATTTTCTTCTCTTTACTTGTATGTCATTTATCATCCATAGTATTTTATTTTCTTTACTTTATGCATTTTTTCTTTGCTCACTTGAGCATTTATCTTCTTTTTGCTCACTTTATTTTTTATTTCTAATTTTTAAGTCTTTTGCCTTATTTTTATTTAAAAGTCCATACAAAAAATACAAAAAAAAAACTATTAGATTAGGATTATAATTATTTCTTTTTTTTTCCCTCTTTAAAAAAATATCAAAAATACATATTAGTATAATTTTGTATTTCTTTATTTTATTTAATTTTTGGTTGTTATTATTTAGTTATTTACTTACTATTTATTTAATTTCTCTTTGTCGATCATTTAGTTTTTATATTTTGTTTGTCTAACTCCAAAGGAAAAATCAAATTCATTGACTTCATGTCATCGAATATATTTAATACGATTGTGCGAAAACCCCTTTGTACATTTTTTAATGTAAAAACAAATCTCTTCTAAACCCTAATTTTAAATAAAAAAACTCGCACATCTTTTAAGCCAAAAACTTTGACACTATATCGTCGCATTTTCAAAATCTCATCTCCACACTCATTTAGCAGGCAAACCAATTTTAACTAAAAAAAGATATTTCAAAAGGTTCCTATAGGATACTATATATACATAGGATGCTAGTACCTTCCATTTGTATAACCAACCCCTGAACCTTTGTTCTCTTTCAAATGCATTGTATTTTTCTTTACTTTTAGTATTGCACTTACTTTGCATATTTATGGGTTTTATTTCACACTTTTCTCTTTTCCCTTGGAAATAATAAACCGCGATGGATACTCTTGCTTATTTGCGAGTCAAGTTAATTAATAGCTTGATCTTCAATTTTCACCGCTACAGTAGTCAATTTTAAAAAAAAAAAAATAATGTAATCAAATTATTGCATGTTTTTGAAATACAGTATAAAAGATATTTTTTCAAAATAAATTTATAAAATAAGATTGAATACTACAAAAATAAAATTTAATAAAAATTATTTCATTAAAAAAATTGAAATTCTAGCACTTGTAATACAGATGTCAATATTGATATCTCAACATAATATAATATCAGAACAAATGTTATAACATCATATCTATTCACATAAACTTGCTAAAATTGGAGATTGTACAAAAATTAAATTTGCATAAAAATAAACAACACAATCAATCGTTAACCCAGTTCGGTGCAACGTCACCTATTCTGGAGGCTACCAAGTCAGAAAGAAAATTCACTATAATAGTATTAGTTTAAAGTCTAAACAACTCTAGTTTACAACTTCTTGTCTAATCACTACCTTGTACAACTTCTACATAGACACATCTAGATACGAGATCCCCCTCCCACTTCTAATCACCTCAGTGATACCTACAGTCACAACCTGTAACTAGAATAATAGAACCAAATACATGATTACACTTCTAATAAACAATACTAGTTTTTTTTAAAGCTTAACTAAAAACAATATTCAACTCTTTGCTTAAAAGCTCATGAGTGAGAATATTAGTCTACCTCAATGTATCAAAAGATACATGAATGACATACAAGGAACAAAAATACAGAGAATTTAAAAGACTCCCAAAATCCTAAACCCTTATGTTGCACCCATGGTTTCTTCAATGTAAATGCTTGTTTTTTAGGTTTAGCAAGTTCTTATTTATAGACTCTTGCAGAATGGGCTTGGACTCTTCAATTCAAATCCAATCTTCTATTTTAAATCAGCTGCAAGATCTTCACACAAAAATAGGAATAAATCTTTAAAGTTTTCTAAAAAGTCTCCAAGATCCTTTTTAATGAAACCAAATCACATCAGCACAGTTCCTAATAAATTCTCATTGACTTGCGAAGGAAAATGAAATGTATCCAAATTAAAAGAATCTGACAAAATCAAATTAAATTTGTCAAGAGATATAACAGCAGCGTCTGCTGCACAACAGACCAAGATGTCAAGATATCTGGCTCAATGTCTGTCTGGTATACATGACAGCAGAACTTGTCATGACAGTTGGTCAAGATGTTGTGACATCTTGCTTAACATCAGTTCAGAACTATGTTTTAGAAAAATTTATGCCAAGCATAAAACCATGGATCTAACAATCTCCTCATTTGGATATTTTTGGCTAAAACAACCAAAGCCCAATAGATCCATGAGATAGGAATAAAACCACAACCATTAAACACAAGCTACATGCAAACATGTAAACTTTGTACAAACTGCATCCATAAAAACGTATCAAAGATAACATGCAGTTATAGAGCACAACACCAACAGGATAGGTCTAATACTCCCCCGGTCAAATATGACCAATACTCCCCCTCAAAGGAAAACCCAAATCACCAGAAAATCCAGAATACCAAACTAATATGAACTACTTAAGTTCACACATCAGCGGCACACACAACAAAAGATAAAACAGCCTCACATCAGGATTTTCACACAGCTTCAACAGGCAAGATGTTAGAACATCTGGTAAGATATCCTGCACATTAACATATCAGTAGTAGCAGTAGCATAAGCCCTAACAAGCATGACAAAATGTCATGCTTCCCCTAAATAGTTGTATCTAGCAAGAAATCACAATCACTACTCTCCCCTTAGAAGTAGCACAGTCCTATCAGCACGCTAATCACATGTCAAGACATGTGTCATAACATCAGGACAAACAAAAACACTAACACTTTACTCCCCGTTTTTAGCCAAAAAAATGACAAAAAATAGAGTAAATGTCAAAATAAAATGGAAGCACATAAGCAATAACACAAATGGAAGCATACACTAATAGATGGAAGCACACAATAACATATGAAAATACACAAACTTCAACAACTGCAGGTGGTCTTCCACCTCTTGCTCTTATCAAAGACCCTTCTGTACTCATTGGTGTTATCACCAGCCCTTATAGCAATAGAAATTTGTATAGGATTATCATGCCCCAGAACATAGAGGAAAGACAAAGTATTTGTTTCATTCCTCCATACCTGTAATTGCTATAACTCCTTAATAGTGCAAGTTCTAATCCCATTGTTTATAACAGTAAGTTATTCCTTATTGCCCATATGCTCTAGAGTAATAACCTTTCCTCCAATAAGATTATTGATTAGTTATTTGTGACTATCAAGGTTCTTGTTTCAGCCATGTTGAATACAATATATATAAATATTCAGATCTTCACCTTGTAATATCAATACATCATGTTTAACATTATGATCTTTCAACTTTTGTTTCATCCATACTAGTTTTCCTCTCAACAAGTTTGTTCAACCATATTCAGCTTCAGTAGTAATCAAATTATTTCTCAAGACACTACGCCAAAAAGGCCTTTAGACAGCGCACCTTAGACAACGCTTTTATACAAAAGTGCTTCTATAAGTAAATTAAAAAATAAAACACGGAAATTGTATACGAAAATGAGTAAAAGCGCCGCTAAAAGGCCGACCTACGACAGCGCTTCTGAAAAGCGCTGCTAAAAGGGTTGCTTTAGAAAGCGCTGGTAAAGAACCACATTAGCTAGCGCTTCTCAAAAGCGCTGTCTAAAGTCATATAAATTTTAAAAAAAAATTCTTAAAAGTGCTGCTAAAAGGGGGGACCTTAGACAACGCTTCTGAAAAGCGCTGCTAAAAGGGTTGCTTTAGAAAGACATTAAAGCAGCACCGGTAAAAGACCACATTAGCAAGCGCTTTTCATAAGTGATGTCTAAAGTCTTATAAATTATTAAAAAAATCTTAAAAGCGCGGCTAAAAGGGGGTACCTTAGACAGCGCTTCTGAAAAGCGCTGCTAAAAGAGTTGCTTTAGAAAGACATTAAAATAACGCCGGTAAAGGACCACATTAGCAAGCGCTTTTCATAAGTGCTGTCTAAAGTCTTATAAATTATAAAAAAAATCTTAAAAGCGCTGCTAAAAAGGGGGACCTTAGACAGCGCTTCTGAAAAGCGAGCTAAAATGGTTGCTTTAGAAAGCGCTTAAAAAATCGCTGGTAAAGGACCATATTAGCCAACGCTTTTCATAAGCGCAGTCTAAAGTCATATAAATTTTTAAAAAAAAATCTTAAAAGCGCTGCTAATGGCCCATATTGGTCAACGCTTCTCAAAAGCGCTGTCTAAAGTCATATAATTAGAATTGAAAAATAGAATCCCTCCAGAACTCATTTCTATTCTCAGACCTGAAGAACTCTTTTCTATTCACAGACTTCCAGAACTCTTTTCTCTTCGTCCTTTCACCGTTCCTCTGACCGCCCTCCTTCCGTCGTTCCTCTGACTTCCCTCAGTTGCCTTCCTCCACCGTATCTCAAGGTAAGTTTCCCTTGTTCCTATCTCTACTGCTGCTATGTTCTTGTATGTCATGCAAGGAAAAGTAAACAGCTAACTTGTAAATGGAAAATGCAAATTTGCACGCATTTTGTTGAGATTTTCATTGTTCCATTATTACTTGCACAAGCAATTTTATTAAGAATGTGAAGAAGTAGAATAATCAAAACCCTAAAATTGAAAGTAAGAAGAAAGGAGAAGAGAGTGTTGTTGCTTAAAAATTTTCATTTTGATTTAACATGATAACTATTTGTAATTAGTTGATATTATAAAATTAATTTATACTGTACATTATTTTTTAACTCATTTTTCATACAACAACAAAATTTATATGTTTTTTTTTATGTTTTCAATTATTATTACTCCATCTTAACTTATATACACACACGTAATCTCTAATTATAAAGCTTTTGGAAAGAAAAAAATGTCTTTAAATGTATATTTAAATGAATTTTTTTATTAATTAGATATTTTTAAGCTACTAATATTTTGATTCGAAAGTACCACAATGAACAACAAAATCATCTTCTATTTTATTTTCATCGAGCATTCATAACTTGTTATAGTTGCTGCCCGGTTTTTATTTAATCGGATAAATCATGTGTTGAAATCAATTTTCCAAGTTTCGATTCTTAAATTGTGTAACAAAATGAGTTCTTTGATTTTATTTTCATTTGAGGATTGGTATCGTGATTTTGTTCTCAACTCTATGCATTTTCAATGTTAGTGTGCTTACTAAAAAGTTGGTTAAGAATTTTTTGTATTGGTGTAGTTAGTCGAAGACCATCACCGATTTGAAGAACATCAAAGCAGCAGCATCCGCCGTCGGCACCAATAACCCCTCTTCTTTCTTTGGTAACTCAAGTTCAAATTCAACATTACCGACTCGTTTATTTATTTACTATCTGCTTCCTAAATTATAAAATATTCTATCTATATCAATTAAAAAGCATAATTAATTTTATATAGAAATAATTAATTTTAGTCTATATCGATCTAGAACTAATCCGATTAAATCTTACGAAATATTTCTAAAAGTTTGTATTAATATTCTTTTTGTGTTCGCGAAAGTGTGTTTCTTTATGTTCTTTTGAAATAGTTGCGTGAATAATTATAGTGTTTTTATTTACCTTAATTAGTAGTAATTCCATGGATAAGAAATGGATGATTTTCGATCGATTGTCAAAAGAGTACGAGAATGGGGTATTGGAATTCATTAAGTTTGCTGTTGAACACGTCAAAGACTCCAGTCGAATGAAATGTCCTTGCTTGGGTTGTTGTTATGTGGGTCGGGTTGACGCGAATGGATTGGTATCGCATTTATTGACGCGTGGGATTGATCGAATTTATAAGTGTTGGATATATCATGGTGAGAAAATTAACGAGAATGTTGAACCGAGGGAGAAAAATAATACGACGACCTATGCTCCAGACGACAATGACACAGATACATACGATTGTGATCGAGTCGAAGAGATTGCAGAAGCACTTGAAGAAGATCGTAAGGATTGTCCCAAAATGTTTGAGAGGTTGGTAAGCGATGCAGAGAAACCATTGTATAAAGGTTGCACTAAATTCACAAGACTGTCTACGGTATTAAAGTTGTACAACTTAAAGGCAGGAAATGGATGGTCGGATAAAAGTTTCACATAGTTGTTAGCCCTTATGAGAGATATGCTTCCGGAGGATAATGTTCTTCCTAATCGAACCTATGAGGCCAAAAAAATGTTGTGCTCTATTTGCATGAGCTATGATAAGATACATTCCTGTCCAAACGATTGTGTTTTGTTTCGAAACGAATATGCATCGTTAAATGAGTGCCCTAAATGCGGTTTATCTCGATATAAGGAACAATTGTCTCCAACAAAAGTCTTATGGTATTTTCCTATAATTCCGAGATTTAGGCGCATGTTTTCATAGTGAAACTGATGCAAGACACTTGACTTGGCATGCATATGAAATAATTATTGATGGAAAGTATTGACATCCGATAGATTCACCACAGTGGTCAAAAATTGATGATGATTATCCTGATTTTGGAGAAGAAGCAAGAAACCTTCGCTTAGCATTATCTACTGATGGAATGAACCCACATGGTCTTCAAAATATCTCACATACCACATGTCCTGTGATTCTTATGATTTATAACCTACCTCTATGGCTATGTATGAAGCATAATTACATGATGTTATCTATGTTAATTTTTGGGCCTAAACAACCAGGGAATGACATAGACATATACTTGACACCTTTGATCGAAGATTTAAATATTTTGTGGGAGAACGGTGTGGAGGTTTATGATGGATATAGGAAAGAAAGTTTCAATTTAAGGGCGATGTTGTTTGGCACAATTAATGATTTTCCAGCATACGGGAATCTATTTGGGTATAACATTAAAGGTCAATGTGCGTGTCCTGTTTGTGAAGATGGAACTGATACGACGCGATTGGGACTTTGTCAGAAGAATGTGTTTCTCGGTCATCGTAGATTCTTACATTCTAAACATCACTATTGTGGGTGGAGAAAAGCATTCAATGGAGACATCGAACAACGTAAAGCTCCACCTGCATTGTCAGGTGACCAAATTTTTTAAAAGGTGAAAGATGTGTGTACTCAGTTTGGCAAGCCTTTTGCATATAAGGTTGTCAAAGGTGGGTGGAAGAAGAGGTATATTTTTTTTTAAATTTCCATATTGAAAGTCTTTGTATGTGAGACATTTTCTTGATGTTATGCATATTGGAAAAAATGTATTCGAGAGTGTTATTGGTACGTTGCTCAATATAAAAGGAAAGTCTAAGGATGGCCTTAAAGTAAGGGAGGACATGATAAAGATGGGAATAAGAACTGAATTAGGATCTGTGAAGAAAGGAAGACGAACATATCTACCACCTGCTGCTTTTACTCTATCTAGAAAGGAGAAAAAAATATTGTGCAAGTTTCTAAGTGAAGCTAAAGTTCCAGAAGGATACTCTTCAGATATTAGAAGACGTGGGTATATGAAAGACCTCAAGTTGAAGAGTTTAAAGACACATGATTGTCATGTTATAATGGAGCATTTTCTACCAATAGGTATACGTTTTATTTTACCATAAAAAGTAAGAAGCGCCATAACTAAGTTGTATTTTTTCTTTAGGTCAATTTGTAGTAAGGTGATCGATCCTGAGGTCTTACCAACACTGAAAAAAGAAATAGTTATTACCTTGTGTGAGCTTGAGATGTATTTTCCTCCCTCTTTTTTTGACATAATGGTACATCTAGTTGTTCATCTTGTGAAGGAGACACAGTTGTGTGGACCAGCTTATATGAGATGGATGTACCCTGCTAAACGTTATATGAAAATATTAAAAGGGTACGTGAAAAACCGAAGTCGCACAGAAGGTTATATTGTTGAAAGATACATTGTTGAAGAAGCGGTTGAGTTTTATACTGAATATTTGTCCAATGTTCATTCCGTTGGGCTCCCCAAAACTCATATTTTTTAAAAAAAGGAAGGTAAAAAATTAATTGGAAATAAAATTGAGACAATATCAAGGGATGAACGGGAGCAAGTGCATTTGTATGTTCTGCACAATGACAATGAGGTTGAGCCATATGTTGAAATGCACAAGGCTATACTCTGAGGGTTAAATTAGAACAGAAATGAAAATTGGATAGTACGAGAGCACAATCAAAGTTTTATACAATGGTTTAAGGATCATATTTATTTAAAGCGCTCTTCAGATCCCGATTCAATAACATAAAGGTTGAGATGTTCGGCATATGATCCAATTTTGCATGTGTTTTCTCATAGCGCATACGCAATAGATTGATACACATTTTATACCAAAGAACAAGATGATAAAAGTACTATGCAAAATAGTGGTGTCACCGTGCTACCTGAAGCAATGCACATATCAAGTACGAAGGACTTAAACCCCAAATATGCAAATTTGTCATATTTTGGGGTTATTGAGCACATTTGGGTGTTTGATTACGAGAAGTTTTAAATTCCTATCTTTGGTTGCAAGTGGGTAAATAGTAGTGGCATACGAATGGATAAGTCATGATTTCTGCAAGTTGATCTTAATAGGGTGGGGTATAAAGATGAGCCTTTTATTCTAGCATCTCAGGCTAAACAAGTGTTCTATGTCACTGACCCGACGAGTACGAAATGGTCTATAGTGCTTTTATCTAACAAAGTGATTGATGATACCGGTGTACATCAATGTAATATTGATGTTGAGAATCAGTCATGTATTAGACAAAATGATCAAAGTGAGAATAATATAGCTGATAAATCATATATTAGAAACGATCATAACGAGGTAATTTGGATGGGTTCTGACGTCTGCATTTCTAAGAAACAAGTAATTTATATTCCAACCAGGAAAAGAAAGAGATGTTAGTGAAAGAGGTAATATAGTAAAATGTTATATATTATGTCATTTTCAATAAATTTATATGCTCTTATTTATTTGTCATTTGTTATATATTCAATTGATTATGGATTTTTATATTGGATTTATGTTTTTCTTTATTACAGGTTAAATGACTAGTAACGAGGATCACCCACATGATGATGCTATTGATGATGGAGATCATGCGACTGTTACTGATCAGGAAGCGGAAATTAGACAGGGAATAACAGTTATGAAGAAAGTCATTCGTGATAGAGACTGAGGCATAAAATTAGATGCACATTGGAGCCAAAGTGGCCAACTAATTGAGCCTAACGGTTCAATGGTGACAAGTTTTATTGGTGCACTTGTAAGGAATGAAGTTCCAATTACTTGTGATGATTGGAGAAAAATATAGTTGAAAGAAGCTAAAGAAATTTTTTGGAGTGAGATACAGGTACCATACTTAATGAAGTTCCAATTTGTTTTTAATGACGATTATATCTTTAAATTACTTGTACTAACACACTCTGTGTATTTTTTTCGTAGAGGTATTTCAACAACAATGATGATACTAGAAGAACTTTTTGTCTCCGATTGGTCGGAAAACTACCAAGAGGGTTTAGGACTTTTTAAATATCAAGTTTCTTAGGGATGCAGATAAATTTTTTTTTTGATGCAGAGCTTCCATCTAAATATGCAAGTTCGATTTCACTTAAAGAATGGGAAATGTTTAAAGCCAAACGAAAAACCCAAGAATTTCAAAGTGTAAGTGAAACAAATCGGCAAAGAGCATCAAATCCCGCGTATCCATACAGAAAAGAGCGTATTGGATATGGGCGCTTAGAAAAGTCTATCGTAAGTATCTATAAATTACAATGGTATACTTGTTCATCATGAATTATATTTGACCATATTATTTGGCTTAATGTGTAGTTAACAAAGGAGAATAGTTTTGAAACATCTCTTCTGGCACATGTTTTGTGGAAAGAAGCCCGTGTGGGTAAGGATGGAGTTGTCAAAGAAGATGTTCAAAAAGTTTTTGAGAAATGTGTAAGTATAGAATTATTTCTTTAATTAAATAAAAAGTTTAGTAACATATAATTAAGACAAATTTTCAATATTCATATGAATTTCAGGAGACTCTATCTCAGTCTATATGTTCAGATGAAGACAATGATTGCAGGAGCATATTTAGTCGAGCATTAGATGTTCGTGAGTATTCTGGTTGGGTGAGGGGTAAGGGATTTGGAATCACTCCAAAATCCTTGAAGATGAAAACACAAAAGACTCCTAGCAATAAAGAACTGTAGGAAACCTTGGAAGCACTACAAACTGAAGTCCGTGAATTGAGAAGGGAAAAAGAATTAAGAGAGCAAGCTTCATGTTTTAAAGTTACTAGTGACAAAGGTAGTATCAGTTGTAATTTTCAACCGAATCTTCCATAGGTAATTATATATATATCATTATGAAATTAAAGTAACTTAATTTATTTAATTGAAATATATACACAATAACAATTTGAAATTTATTATTGGTTTTAGGGCATTTCACCTTGTCAACTCTACTTATCGTCACCGACTTATCGGATGGCTGGCAAGGAAAAAGTGCATAACACTTTGGGAGAATTACTTCACACTAAACCGCTCCCTACTGGTTGTTTGAAAGTATCGATTGACATTTCTTTGGAGAGGGATGCGTTATTACCATATCCTGACGATGTTTCGGATGCCACACTTGTGTGGATGATGAGGTATGCTTAAAACCATATATATGAACCTTTGAGTAATCAAAGTTTTTACGCGCATTTTACGTACATTTGTTTTTACATGGTTATGTTAATTAGACTCCAACAAAATCCAAAGAAAAAGACAAGGGGAGTTCGTGACAAACCAAGTTAGTGGCATCAATAAAAGAGGTACATCATAATTATATGATATTTATGCATGAAAAATGTTAATTCGTGATCTTATACTTCACATAACTAATTATATGATCTTTAGATTCATGCTAAAGAGAATGAAGATGTCTGTAGGGGTAAGAATTCTGAAATTAGCAACATTTCCAAACAAAAAAAAGTTGTCTCTAAGAAGATCGCAGCTAAAAAAAACCTACTTCCAAGTTTAGGTCATGCCTTGGGACATTTTTAGAAATGTTTGATATTCCGGAAGGAAATACTCGTCGTCTACCTATGGAGTTTGGTATTTTTGGTTTTGAATATTCCGAAACAATTGGTATGGAGGATTTTTATCAAGTTTTACAACATACGCAATTAGGCCCCAGTGTTGTTAATACATACATAATGTATATCCGATCTTCTTTGTCTAATTAATTGATCAATTCATTTACTCATTTCAAATGTTAATGAGGTCTTTTATTTAAGGTTTTTGTATGAAAAATTGATGCGCCCGAGTGGAATGGAGCAAAGATTCGCTTTCTTATCTCCTTTCAGTACCAACTTAGGGTTAATCATTCATAAACCAGATGAAGTCATGGTGTATGTACTCGAGCACTTTATGGCCGACAAAGATACTAAAAAGTTGTTCTTTTTACCGCTTAATACCGGCAATGGGTTAGATTTTCATTCTAAATTTATCTATTATAATTTTTCATATTTTGACGTTGTGTAGAAAGTTTTCATCTCACATTTGTTTAATCTTACAGTGGACATTGGTTGTTGGTCGCGATTAATCCTATCAGAGAAGTTGTATGATTCTTTACACAATGATCAAAGTAAATACCAAGATATGAAGAATATGGTTGATACGTAAGTGAAATTATTCTAAATATTCGTGTGTATGTTTATTTATTTATTTATGTGAATTTTTCTAAATATGCGTTTATGTTTTATTAGCATTATACAAGTTTTCGAGCACAAATAGGTGTTCAAGTACCAAAGAGTAAAGCCAACAACATTACATGGATTATAGTGGAGGTATATTAATTAATTATCATAATTTTGATTATATTAATAGTGATGATACTTGATAAAACTTAGGCCTTATCCATATTTTATTTTCATGTGCAATATCCTCGACAGCGTAATGAAGTAGATTGCGGTTTTTACATGTTGAGGTTTATGAGAGAAATCCTTCTTTTGGACGGAATAGAGATTCCATCTAAGGTATGAATTTCTAACTTAGGATTTATTTTAATATTTAACACATATTTCTCATATAATTAAATAGTTTTAACTTAAACATACTATGTTATATTATTATGTAGTACTTTGATGAATTCAAATGTGCTTATTACCCAAGTTCTCAGTTGGATGAACTTACGGAAGATTGGTGTCAATACATTATTGAAACGAAAGTTATATAAGGTATATTGTAATCTTACTTTAATTGATGAGAATTTTGAGTATATTCAAGTGTTGCAATTTTGTTGTTGTTTGTCATGTGGTAAATTATATATATTTTGTTTGTATCATGGTATGAATTACGATATTTTGGTGTTGTTTCAAGTTATATGTGCATATGTAGAAAATAGAGATGAATAGATTTTGTAATGGTATATAATGGTGTTGTTTTGGTGTTGTTTTTTTATAAAAGTATATATGTACAAGAGTAATAGTATATATAAGTATATTGGTGCAAATGTATAGTATCTTTTGATATTATTTTTTATTGGATTGAAGCTCCAATATTAGTGGAAATCTGGTGAAATTTGTAATGGTATATAGAGGTGCAAAGTATGGTGAAAACCTAGTACAAATATGGTTAAAATATGTGCATATAAAATTGTATATATCAAACAGCGCTTTTTTTTCTTCAAAAAGGTTATATAAAAAATTTCGTTGACATTAGACAACGCTTTAAAAAATGGTGTCTAAAGCCCCCTTTAGACAGCGCTTTTATTGTAAAAGCGCTGCCTAAAGGGGCTTTTTTTATATAAAAAATTCCAGAAAAAGCGCTGGCTAAAGGGGGCCTTTAACAGCGCTTTAAAAAAAGTGCTGCCTAAAGAGGGTTTTAGACAACGCTTTAACATTAAAAGTGCTTCCTAAAGGGGTTTTTTTTTCTTTAAGAAAAAGCGCTGGCTAAAGGGGACCTTTAACAGTGTTTTAAAAAAAGCGTTGCCTAAAGGGGGCTGTAGACAGCGCTTTAACATTAAAAGCGCTGCCTAAAGGGCCTTTTTTTTATACAAAAAATTGTTTCTTAAAAAGCGTTGGCTAAAGGGGGCCTTTAGCAGCGCTTTAAAAAAAGCGCTACCTAAAGAGGGCCTTTAGCAATGCTTTAAAAGTAAAAGTGCTGGCTAAAGGGGGCCTTTAGCAACACTTTCAAACTAAAAGGGCCTCCTAAAGGGGGAATTTAGCAGCGCTTTTACTTTTAACAAAGCACTGTCTTTACCTACAAAAGCGCTGGAATAGACAACGCTTTAAAGCGCTGTCTAAAGCTAAAAAAAGCGTTGTCTAAAGTCTTATTTTGCGTAGTGAGAAGAAACATCAATCAGTACTACTATCCAACTTTGCCTTGCAGAATTATTTCATGATGAAAGAGTAAGGCACACCATAACAACTGATTCCAATAATGTAGTTCCAGATTTTCTTTTCTTGAATAATAGGACTCGTCTTTGGTTCAATCATAGAAATAACACATGAATTTGATTTTTCTTATTGCATTCAGTGATGTCTTTTTCATTGAGGTAGCTTGAAATCAGTTCCTTGGATTGCTCTATTTGGCCTGTAGGAAAGAGACATTTGTTGGTTTGAGAACTCACTAATTCAGTACCTGTGAATTCACAAATTACCTCCCTTACTTCCTTATCAGTCTACGCATAGGATGTTCCAACATTTGATATATCTCCTCTCAAAGTGACCTTGTTATAAAAATATTTGATTTTAGGGTTTCTTTCCTTCCATAACTCATAAAGAGTAGTTGAAGTATCTCATATCAAAGTGACCATGTTATGAATATAGTAAGCAATATTCATAGTTTTAGCCAAAAACTTCAATGATAATTGCTTAGTATGAAGCATGAATCTAGCTTATTCATGTATAGCTCTAGTATTTTGCTCAACAATTCCATCTTGCAGAGAAGTGATGGAACAAGAGAACTCGTGACTACTAACTTAAGAATCACAAAATTCAAAGAATTTTGCATTCTCAAACTCCTTTTCATGGTCACTTCTAACCTTGACAATCACACTCTTCTTCTCTTCTTGAATGCTTTGACACGGATATTTGAAGACTTCAAAAACATCTGATTTTTCTCTAAGAAAGTTCATCAAAATATATACAGAAAAATCATCTATAACCATATAGACATATATGTTTCCATCCGGGATTTCTATCTGCATTGGTCTCATTATATCCATATGAAGAAGTTTCAGCACTTTGAAAGTAGTCTGATGTTGCAACATTGGGTATGACATCATGGTTTGCTTCTTAATTTCACACTCATCACCGACTTCCCTTTCTTCAATCTTGAGCTTTGACATTCCTCTAATGGATCCTTCAGATTGATTTCCTTCATTCTTTTGAGATGAAAGTGTCCAAGATTTTGGTGTCATAGCTTTACTCCATCTTCATTGGTTATCAAACATGTGGAAGAGTAAGCAGTTATTTTGAGATTCTCACAAATAATAATTGTCTTTATACCTAATTCCTTTCATTAGAATTACATTTTTTTATCTTTGACCAAAAATTCTAACTTTGAGAAGTAAGCTAACAGTCCTTGGTCACACAATTGACTAATGCTAATAAGATTAGCAGTTAATCCTTTCACAAAAGAACATCTTCTAAACTAGGAGAACCATCATACATCAATCTTCCAACTCCTTTGATTTCACCTTTAAACCCATCATTAAATCTGACAGAACACGTGATATAAGATTTGACATCCACTAATAACTTTTGGACCCCTGTCATATGTCTTGAGTATCCACTGTCAAAGTACCAATCTTCACCAGCTGAGTCTTTCAAGGAAGTATGACCTATAAGGTTAATATCCCTATCCTTAACACTTCTTTTTCTACTCACTTGATTTTCCTTAGATTGAACTGAATACTTTTGATCTCCAAATAATTTGAAACAAAAAGGCTTTATATAACCATACTCACCACAATAATGACATCTCTAAGTTGAGGATGAAGTTATATCATGTCTCTTAAGATATTGTAACATTTGGTTGTACATGTTGATCATTCTTTTCTTTCCATAAGAAAATAACTTTTCTATATATATTTTCTCTTGTTGATTATCAATAGAATGATTAACCTCTGTATCTCCAGCTTCTTTCATCATATCAGCTCTATTTTTCATTATTCTCAAAGAACCTCTCATGTTACTATGTTTGGAATTTAAGAGAGTTACTCCACTTTGAAGATGAGAAATAGTACATAGAAGCTTCTTATTTTCATTCTCCAACTCAGATATAATCTTTCTCTTATTTTCCTCTGTCTTAGACTTTCTTCACACCTGTCACAAATATCCTTGTAGGATACATTCATTTGTTCGTAGAGATCATTCTCATCATAAGCTTCCACTTTATCTGCCCATTTTCCAGAAAGAGCCATCATAAGTTTCACATTCTCAGTATTTGATTCATCTTCTAACTCATCATCATCAAGCCAAGATACATTAAACCCCTTTTTATGCTTCTTGAGAAAGTTGGGACATTCAGGCCTAATATGACCAAAACCTTCACACTCATAACATTGAATGTCTTTGCTTTGATTGGACTTGTCTTCAGTTCTGGTATTCTTTTGAGCATCATAGTTATTACTAATGTCATATGAGATGTTTTGGACATTCGGTCTTCCTCTTTTATCCATTCTCTTTAGAATTCTATTGAATTGCTTTCCAAGTAATACAATGGTATTGGACAATCCTTCATCAATATTTAGACCAACTTGGACTTTTTCATCTTTAGTATTGGATACAAAAGCTATGCTCTTGTTCTTTTTCCTAGACTTGTCACTAATAACCAATTCAAAAGTTTGAAATAATCCGACAAGTTCATCAACCCTTATGTTGCTGATGTCATGAGCCTCTTCAATGCATGTCACCTTCGTGTCAAATTTCTTAGGTAGAGACCTAATAATCTTTCTAACAAGCTTTTCTTTTGACATCTTTTCTCCCAAAGTACTAGATGCATTAGCTATTTCAAGAATCTCCATATGGTATTCCTGGATAGTCTCATCATCGTTCATCTTTAGATTCTCAAATTTAGAGGTGAGAAGATGAAGTCTTGACATTTTTACTTTGGATGTACCTTCATGAGTTGTTCTGAGAATTTCCAAAGCATCCTTGGTTATAGTACATGTATTAATCAACCTGAACACATTCTTGTCTATTCCATTAAATAAAGAATTCAAGGCTTTGGAATTTCCAAAAGCTGATTTATCATCCTCATCATCCCAATCTTCTTCTGGCATCAAGGACACTTTTACATCGTTCTCCTTATTCACTGGATGTTCCCATTCTTTCAAAACAGCCTTCCGAGCTTTGTGTGCATAGATTTTAGAAAAGACATCATTTTAACTTTCTACCAATCATAATTTGAACCATCCAACATAAGTGGTAAGTTGTTGTATCCTCCTTCTTTGTCCATAGTACTAGAAATATTTTCTGTGGAGCTCACCTAATAGATAAAACATGGTGTCTTCTCTGATGCCAATTAAAATTCTGGCACTTACAATACAAATGTTCAGACTAATATCCCAACACAACACAATATCAAGATATATGTTATAAAATTTGTTGACAGAACACTTGCTAAATATGGTGATTATGCAGAAAAATAAATTGCAGAAAAATTAAACAACACAATCAATTGTTAACCCTATTAGGTGCAACATCACCTACTCGGGGGCTATCAAGTCAGGAAGGAAATTCACTATGATAGTATTAGTTCAAAGCTAAACCAACCCTAGTTTACAACTTCTCTCTTAATCACTACCTTGTGAAACTTCTACCTAGAGACCACTAGATATGAGATCCCCCTCTCACTTTCAATCACTGCAATGATATACCTACAACAACAAACCTTATGACTATACCAAAAACCCAATAGAAGATTATACTTCAAATAAACAATACTTAGTTTTGCTTAAAAGATTTAACTAAGAATAATACTCAATTATTTGCTTAAAAGATCATGAGTGAGAATAATAACTTGATATAAAATCAAGTAACAATCAGCCAAACTCATTGTATCAAAAGATACATGAGTGACATACAAAGAACACAGAAAAAACTAAAAACTTAAAAGACTCCCAAAACCCTAATCCTTATGTTGCACACACAATTTCTTCAATGTGAATGCTTGCTATTTTAGGTCATAGCAAGTCCTTATTTATAGACTCTTGCAGTATGAGCTTGGACTCTTCAAATCAAATCTAATCTTCACTTTTTAAATCAGTTGCAAGATCTTCACATAAAAATAGGAACAAATCCTTTTAAAATTTCCTAAAAAATCTCAAAGATCCTTTTTAATGAAACAAATTAAATATGCACTTTGTTCCTAAATAATCTCCTTGACATACGCATAATGATGAAGTATATCCAAAAGGATCTCATCTAAACAAATATGCCAAGAGATAAACAACAACATCACTTATTGTACATATACCAAGATATCATGACATCTGCCTTCGACATCCTGTTGTCACCTTCACAACAAATTTCCTAGGTAGAGACCTAAGAATCTTTCTAACAAGCTTTTCTTCTGACATTTTTTCTCCCAAGGCACTAGATGCGTTATCTATTTCAAGAACCTTCATATGATATTTCTGGATGATCTCATCATAATTTATCTTTATATTCTCAAATTTAGAAGTGAAAAGATGGAGTCTTGACATCTTCACTTTATATGTACCTTCACGAGTTGTCCTGAGAATTCCACAAACATCCTTGACTATAGTACATGTATTAATCAACCTGAAAACATTATTGTCCACTCTATTGAATAGAGCATTCAAAGCATTGGAATTGCCTATAGCTAATTAATTATCCTCATCATTCTAATCTCCCCTTGGCTTCAAAGATACATTCTTATCTTACTCCTTGCTAATCTCATCCTTTCAAAACAACCTTCCATGTTTTGTTGTCCATGGATTTCAAAAAGTTATCACTCTAATCTTCCATCAGTCATAATTTGAACCATCTAACAGATGACCTATTGTTGTATCCTCCTTCCTTGTCCATATTACCCGAAATATTTTTCCTAGAGGTCACCCAATAAACAGAACAGGGTGTCTGCTCGGATGCCAATTGAAATTTTGGCACTTGCAATACAGATGTCAAAACTGATGTCTCAATAAAAAACATAATATCAGGACATATGTTATAACATCATCTGCTGGCAGAAACTTGCTAAAATTGGAGATTATGCAGAAATCAAATTTGCATAATAATAAATAACACAATCAATTTTTAATCCAGTTCGGTGTAACATCACCTACTCTGGGGGATACCAAGCCAAGAAGGAAAATCACTATGATAGTATTATTTCAAAGGCTAAACAACCATAGTTTACAACTTCTCACCTAATTACAACCTTGTGCAACTTCTACCAAGACACCTCTAGATATGAGATCCCCCTCTCACTTCCAATCACCTCAATGATACCTACAGTCATAACCTGTGACTAGAATAATAGAACCAAATAGAATATTATACTTCCAATAAACAATGCTTAGTTTTGCTTAAAACTTAACCAATAACAATACTCAACTCTTTTCTTAAAAACTCATGAGTGAGAACAATCAATCTACCTCAATGTATAAAAAATAATATGAGTGGCATACAAAGAATAAAAACACAAAGAACTTAAAAGACTCCCAAAACCCAAAACCCTTATGTTACACCCACACTTTTTTCAATGTAAATGTTTTCTATTTTAGGTTTAACAAGTCCTTATCTATAAACTATTGTAGAATGAGCTTGGACTCTTCAATTCAAATCCAATCTTCTGTTTTAAATCAGCTACAAGATCTTCACACAAACATAGGAACAAATCTTCAAAGTTTCTTAAAAAGTCTCCAAGATTATTTTTAATGAAACCAAATCAAATCAACGCAGTTCTTAATAAATTCTCCTTTACCTACGAAGAATAATGAGATATATCCAAAAGGATCTCACAAAATCAAATCAAATCAGTCAAGAGATATAACAGCAGCGTATGTTACACAACAGACCAAGATGTCAAGACATCTAACTCAACATCTGTCTGATATACATGACAACAGAACATGTTATAACAGTAAGATGTTGTGACATCTTACTCAACATCAATTTAGAACCATATTTTAACAAAATTTATATCAATCATAAAATCATGAATCTAAAAAAAAAAAACTATTCACTAAAAAGAGTATTCAATTTGGAATACAACACACACAAAATTATCATTTTTTGAATTCTTTTAAAAAAAAAACTTAATAGAAAAAAAGATTGAATACTTAAAAAACAAAATTTAAAAGAAAAAGTTTTTATCATTTTTTCTTAAAATACAACACACAAAATTATTTTCATCTTTTTAATGAAATTCTAAACAAATTAATCCAACACAAATAATATCTTTAACAAGATTAATTATTAAATTGCCAAATTGAATACTCTATTATCAATTTTTTCAATTAAACAATTTTCATTAAATTTTGTTTTTAGTATTTAATCTTTTTTATAAAAGTTATTTTAAAATTGTTTAAATTTTTTTTTATCTTATATTGTATTTCAATTTTTTTTATAACTTGATTATAAAATTATTTTAATAACTTGATTATAAAAATTATTTTTAAAAACTGATTATTAAAATACTAAAATATCACATGAAGATAAAGTATTTTAAATTCTATTTTTGATACAACAGTTTATTAATATTAATATAAACAAAAAGAATACATTTTAAAAATTACATTCATAAACTTAGAAAACACGACATTGTTATTTATACGCCATTGAATTCTCTATAAAATATCATCTATTTTAGTGTTAGAAAATAAAAAATCTTAAAAATAAATAGTATAAAAATATATTGGTTGTCAGAATACACTTTCTTATATTTGACTATTTTACTTGAATACAGTTACAAAATTTATTTATTCTACAGTAAAATTTTTAATCATGAGTTTCGTTAATTGAGAAATTTTAATCAAATCTACCCATACTATTTCTCGTTACATATGAAATTTTAAAATATTATTATAATTAATTTTTAGGTTAAATAAGTTTTTGATTTCTCTAAAGATTTCAAATTTCATTTTTAATCCTTCTAAATTTTTATTTTAAAGAAAAATTTTCTTAAAAAATTAAATTTTAATTTTTTATTTCTCCTAATAAAATCGTAACTGATCTCTAATTTCATCATTAAATAAAAATCATCGCTTAAACCGTCGTTATAAAATTAATATCACAATAGTCTTCTTTAAAAATCAAACGTATCATTGTTTTAAAAAAAAAAAATTAAACGTACCAAAAGTAAATGTAGATATTCTAAGAGATGACTTATATTTTTAGTGGAAGCAAGAATATCTTGTTCGAGATCTTCGAGATGAAATTAAACCTACTTTTGTCTATCTTGTTTGTCTAGCTTATTGATGAAAATTTGCATGAGGAAGGGACAGCTAACAAAAACTTGGACAGCTAAACTTGTTTTGGTAAGATTATTAAATGTGATAATCACGTGCTATAATAATAATAATAATAATGTGTAGCATTGTTCAAACTATAAGTTAGCTAGATCGAATCTAAACCTTAGACTTTTTGTGCATGACTGGTCATCGTATTCATACATATCCCCATAATTCAATATTCTAAAACTTAATCTACTGCCTTGTCCCAAGCTAATTTGAATTTAACAAAAAAGGAAGTTTGAATTTTTTTTAAACAAATGTGTTATAAACATTTTGTCAATTTGACTTTAGTTTGTGCTTTTATTTCTACGATGGTTTGCCCATGTGAATATCATTCCGAAAATAGTATGAGATTTCAAGTTGTATGTCTCAACACGAAACATGTCATTGACTTAGACTAAGCTAGGAGGAGTAGAGGTGGTAATAGATTAGATGTTTTAATAGTTTTTTTTTGGTCTTCGTAAGTAAGTGTATTTTTTATTTTTGTTTTTGTATCTTTTTTATTTTGGATAAAGTTTTTATAGGTTGAATTTCATTTAGTTTTAGTTTTTAAAATTAAAATCGGTAAGAAAAATTATAAATTATTTGTAAATTTTTCTTCGATTTTTTTTTACAAATTTTAATTTTAAAGATTAAAACTAAGAAGATTTTAATATTCAGAGATTATTTTAAAAAAATAAAATAATAAGGGACGAAAATTAACACGCTAATTTACATAATTTACATGGACAAAAAACTATTTAAATCTAGATTAGAATTATTTTTAACTTTTCATTTACCATTTTTATGAGATTTTATACTTGTGTGCTTCTTCTTTTTAAAATCAGAATTATAACTGTTGTAGACGTGATTTTTTTAATATCTCAACTATTTCGATGAATCACAATTTTCAAAAATATTATTAAATATAAAAAGAAAAGAAAGGTGAAGGCATATAAATGAAATTTATCGAACCAAATTAGCAAAAGCTCTTAGGCGGAAATTTAGAAATGCAACTAAATAAATCAACACAATCTTTTTTCAATATCAAATGTAACGATAATCAATAAAATATATAAAATAATACAATAATTTTAGTGTGGAAAAAATCTCTGTTAATTAAAAATAAAAAATCACGAGACTCATAGGCTACTTAAAATCTCCACTATAATCAATATTGGGTACAAGTAAGGTTCTCTCTAACACTAGTTAGAGGCATACATAAACATCATCAAGATTTTCAATCAATCTTGAAATACAACAATAATCAAGAAAGACAAAACAACTCAAAAACACCAAGAAATTCATACCTCATACATGGACTCGACAGACCAACTTAGAAAGCTCCGAATCCAATTTCCACTATTCAGAATGTGCTCCTATGAGTCATGAATGTTGTGTCAAAATTTCAGGACGATTTGACCGTTGGAATTTGCACAAGCTCTGATTTTCTGGGACTTGTTTGTGCATAATTAGGCTGCGGGAATAGGATTTTCTCTCTAGCTTTCCTTGTTGTTTTTCTCACACAATGAATGAATAAGCTAATTCTCCTTGTTGGGTAATAACAAAGGCATAGAAACACATGGGCCACTAACCCACATCCATTTGGGCCTCTCAAAATAGAAAGGATAGCCCAACAAATTCCCCTGATCGACTAGTTGGAAGGAAACACCAATCTGGCTACCGTGCGACAAAACTCAAACTCCCCCTAGGCAACACTTTCGTCAACATATCTGAACCATTGTCATCGATATAAATATTCTCAAGCTCCATCAACTTGAAATCTAATGCATCACGAATACAATGATAAGGAACATCAATATGCGTCGACCTCGAGTGAAAGGAGAAAATCTTCGATAAGTGAATGACACTTTGATTATCACAAAACAAGACATAATTTTCTTGTTTCACACCAAGGTCTATCGCAAATTTCATCAACCATAACAACTCTTTTGAAGCTTCTACAAAGACTATAAACTCGACTTCGGTAGTAGAGAGTGCAACACACTTTTGCAACTTTGATTGACAAGCCACAACTCCCCCAGCAAAATTCACCATATATCACGAAGTGGATTTTTTATCATCTAAGCTTCCAGCCAAATCTGAATATGTATATCCAACCAACATAGGCTTCTTACATCCCAAAGTTAGTCTCAAATTAAAAGTGTCACGCAAATATATCATCACCCACTTCACGGCCTCCCGACGATCTTTTCTCGAATTTGAGAGATAATGACTCAGCATTCCCACGACATGAGTGTTGTACTCCAAAATTTGCCCTCCCATTTCCCCAACATTTTCTCATCACAAGACCTTTGAAGATCAAGATACAGTTAGGGTTTCCTCTGTTTAAGACTTCACCTTGCACTGTGGACTCAAATTAGGGTTTGTGTTTGCCCAAGGATGTTTTGACCTGAAAAGCCTAAGATGACTTTCATGCTTCATGTTGGACTCCCAAGTTTACCCATGCCAAGTTTCAAGTCTTGATTCCAAGTTTTACCCAGTCAATTGGACAGTTGACCTAGAAATCAGCTGTATTGGGGAAAAAGTCAACTGTGGCCAATTGACAGTCAAACCTCATGAAATTTGATCCACATCAACATTATGAACTCATATGGACCATTTGATCAAGTTTGGATCACAATTCCCCAAGAAATTTGATCAGATCATCAAAAGGGCAAAATGGTCATTTTTAGGGTTTTGACTGCACAAAGGCAATTTTTGACTGTTTGACCTAGCCAATGGCAAACCAAGCTCCCATATGGCCTCAAGGACTCAATGGAATTATCTTGACATGTTCATCAAACTCAAAAGATCCCAAATACACAAGATTGACAGTTGAATTTCCCAGTCAATTGATCATTTTTGACTGTATACTGAAAAGTCAAACTTTGACTTTTTGGTCAAAATCAAGAGTCAAGATTCATTTTTCATCAAAACATTCCAAATCATGAAACTTGTTCACCAAGAAATCACAAAATGCAAATTAGGGTTTGAAAATGGAATTTTTCAGAACTTAGAATTTTTCTAAGTTATGAAAAACCCTAATTTTTTCCCAACTTTGCCCCATCTTTTCACCATGATCCATTTGGATTCAAACAAAAGTCAAAACATGAAAGTTGTAGCTTGTTGCATAATCTACAACTTTGATTCACAAAGTTTTCTCATTTGAAGCTTGTATCTCAAGTTATAATTTTTTGAATAAGGGCACTAAACCATCTTTTAACTTAGTGAAATTTAACCTATTTTGACAAGGTTTTCTACCCTACTTCAAGGCCACTTTTCATACCCTTCCACTTGGAATTTTGATTTGAATTTCAAAGATGGATTGTAGTACACATTCCAAGATTTCCAAAATGTCCAAGAACTCATCAAACAACCTCATAACTTGAGAGATTCGAATTTCACAAGTTGGCAAAAATTCACTTTTGTTCTTCATCAAGACATGTTCATAATCTTGCCAATTTGAAATCAGTTTGCTTTATGCTTGATTACAGGTCCTTGAACCATTTCATACTCAATAATTTAATGCATATTCAATGTGTTAAGGTCATGTTCTTTGTGTTCTAACATTGCATAGTGGATTAATCCTAAACTAGATAAAGTGCTTTATCCATTTTTGTAAAAAGCTAGCTTTATGTCAATTTGAAATCCAAGCAAGTACAAGCAAAATCCTCTTGGCACAAGATTATGGACAAGTTGCTCTGATCAAGAGAAGATTATGCAGCAGGATTAGAGGCCCCTACTGACCTAAAAACAAAAGTGACCATTGCTTGCTTCATTTTCAAGTAACATTGCATAACTTATCACAACTCTCATCTCAGCTTAGAAGCAGAAGAACAAAGTTATCAAACACATTCCATAGACCAAATCCAAGCTAACACACGAGCCCTTGCCATCTGAAACACTTCCATTGCTCTAATCACCTCAAAACTGCACAAACAGGGGAACCCCTGCAGTTTGAGTGCAAACTCCCAATCCCTTCGAGCATTTTGATCCAAACCTTTTCCTCTACCTTCCCTACAATATATGCAAGCTAACCATGTCCTAAAATCAGACCTGTAACACCTCCAAGCCACTTCACCATTTTTAATTTTCTGTTTTGCAGTTGGAGTTCATTAGCTCGATTCAGGGAGTTTCAAGGCAAAGTAGGAATTGGAAAAGCTTCCTTACACTTCAAGGAAGCTGTACAAGTCATCATTTCACTCTGAAACATCCTCCATTGCCAAGCTCGATTCCAACTGAACAGGTACATTCATGGAGTTCTATCTCCCTTGTTAGGCATTGTTAGCTTTAGATTTTTGAAGAAAACATGTCACAATCATAGCCCTGAACATGCTCATATGTTTAGATTTCATTTATATTTCGTGTGCTTAGAGAATTTCATGTCTGAACATTGATGAAAAGTTAGGTCAGAAAAGAGGGGGAGAGAAATTCTCCCTCATCTTAGAGAGATAGGTCATGTTCTTTATATGGTTGAAACCGTCTCTTAATGCTCTACACTTTTCATGTTATGAGTTTTGCTTGAAAGTCCAGGAATCCAGAGATAAAAAACGCGTGTTTTAGCTTGAAGAAGGCTGTACAGAGGTTGAAGAAGAAGTGGTCTGGGCTGGGCCTGGATTTATTTTCTTTTCACACCCCATTTTCATGTTTACACCCCCCTGAGCCCATTTGTTCATTTCTTAACATTTTTGACTTTTTCTTTTTTGGTTGACTTTGTTTATTTTTTCTCATGACATTAAAAAATTAAAAATATTTTTTTCATCATTTTTTGCATTTATTGCATATTTATTTGTTTATTTTCTTTGTTTGTATATAATATATACATGTATTATTATTAGAATAAATAAGAAATAATGTAAATACAATTTTTATTTTTATTTACTTTCTGAAAATATTTCACACAAAAAATACTCTTTTATTTATTTTATTAAAATATTAAATAAATACTTATTTTTTGTATAATACATATTTAGGGTTTAATATAAATATATATATATGATTATTAAGACAAAGATATAAAAATACTTGATTTTTCATTTTATTTAATATTTGATACAAAAATACCTTTTTTTCACAATACACTTCATTTTATTTTATAATAAATAAATAGTTGTATTAAATTAAATAATACCTTTTTTTCTTTAAAAAATTAGGGTTTTTTACCCTAAGTTCAAAATACTCAAAAAATAATACATTTTTATTTTCTTTTCTATTTTTAAAACAATATTTTCTCATACACATAAAAAACTTTCTTTTTGCATTTCACATATTTATTTAATTTACATTTAATTATGTATTATTTAAATTGCAAATATCCAATTGATGTAATAATTTAGATTTAAATTCTTGTCAATATCCCCATTTGAACATTTGTACCCCCCTTCCCATATTTGGTTTTGTAATAGCTTAGTAATTTTAATTTCGCACTTTATTGCTTTCTAATGATGACATGTTAGAATTAGGGTTTGTATGCGAAAAAACGATTAAAAAATAGTTTGACCTAATACAAGATAAACAAGCATGAAAATGGACACACAAATCACACTTGCACCCCCTAGGGTATTCCACTTGTTGCCTTCAAATAAATGGGCCATATTGTATGTTGAACATCTTTGGGCAAAGCAAACAATTTGAATGATCATAGTCCCTCGATAAAACCTTTCGAAACAAACAAAAACAAATGATCAAGTCCCTTAGAGAGATTGCTCAAAGACATTTAACGTCGTTGCAATTATGGTCTAAAACGATGACCCGCGCCTGTCCCTTTCACATCCTAACACAAGGTTGCCCACCAAATACAATGGTGGTGCAAACTTGTTAAAAGGGTTAAAGTATAGCAATAATCTTTTGAGAAATTTAGGAGTAGAGAACCTCTTAGTTACTTGAGATCAACTTGCAAAAACACTTGTCTTCTTTTCAAAAACCACACTTCATGCACACTTTCAAAACGAACTCTCAAAAAACATTTGAAACATATTTTTGAAAAGATACACACTTTTGTAAAACACTCAAACACGAGTCGAATACATTGGTAGCCTAAGACAAGGCATCTTCTTCCAAAACATTTTCAAAAACACACACACACACACACACACACACACACACACACACACACACCATTTTCAAGCAATCGAAAATCAAGGCAAGTGATCTAAAAACCAAGTAACTAAGAGCCCATGGATAACCATGGATGAAAAGGGTGCTAATACCTTCCCTTTTCATAATCTACCCCCCGAACCCACGAAATATCTCAAAAGGTTTTTGCTGTGCTTTTTTAACCGTTCCTTTAGGATAAAATAAAAAGTCGGTGGCGACTCTTGCTAAACCGCAACATTTGCGAATACAAACGCAAAACCTCAAGTCAGTTCTCCCACCGTATCACAGAACTGGCGACTCTGTTGGGGAAAGACTTAAAAGTGGAGTAACCTTAGGGCTTAGATCACCTTTGTTTTCAATTGCTTGCTTTGTTTGCTTTTACATTTGTGGGCTTTGTATCGGAGTTTTATAGATCCTAACCCGGATCTGGGGATACCTTCTTAGAAAGTAGCAACAAGGCTGTGAGGGAACTGTGCGGGGTATACCGACATGGTTGAAACAGTCTACTACGTTGATGTGGCACTTTGGTGTGTACCGGTAACCCTTGAGTTCAGTCAAGGAGAGTACGGGGCCGCCGCGTGGTGTCGTGAAGCATCAACTGACCTTAGGAACCTTAATTGAACCATCTTGGCCTTTTTAGGGTAGTGAGATAACTGACTTTGGTGCAGTCCGAGGTTGGTTGATACTCGATACTACACTCAATTGAGGGTTGCTTTCCTGGAATATTTCGGTCGCCAGTTCAGTGGCTAAATCGAAACGATGAACAATGAAAGCAATCCCGTGATATTGGGACCTTTAGAACCCGGTTACTTTTGATAGGACAGGTTGAGCCCACCAAACTTCAAGAGGGTAATACCCAGACCCCATGCAGGACTAAACTCTAAGGGTTTGTGTGACTTGTGTGCCTTACCATGTTTGCCTTTGTGAATATTTATAGTGTATTTAATCATCACATCATTACATCATACAAACATCATGAGCATTGACTAACCATTTCAAGGGTTTTGAATCTTCATCTTTGTTCTTGTTTTATAGGACATGGAAACTGCTCGCAGAAAGACAATTCAGATTAGCCTTGTAAAGATCCCTCCTCAGCTTAAGGAACTTCTGTCCAGGATTCCCGAGGGTTCTTCATTCAGTGAGAGACATGGAAGACTCATCAACTTGGTTAACACCAACATTGAGGAGGACTTGATAAAGGTCCTGTTCCAATTCTTTGACCCTCTGCATCACTGCTTCACTTTTCCGGATTATCAGTTGGTGCCTACATTGGAAGAAGTTCTCCCGACTTCTGAAGGTCCCTATCCTTGATCAACTACCCTACAACGGTACGGAAGAGGAACCCAAGCTTGAAGAAATTGCTAAAGCCTTGCATCTACAGTCATCTGACCTCAAGGGACATTGGGAAGTTAGAAGTGGTATCAAGGGTTTCTTAGCCAGGTTTCTGTTTGAGAAGGCCCAAGAATGTTGGAACTCCCTTGACCTACAAGCTTTTGAAGAAGTCATGGCCCTCCTTGTCTATGGTTTGGTGTTATTCCCTAACCCAGATCAACTTATTGATATCAGTGCTGTCCAGATCTTTATGACCAGGAATCCTATACCTACACTGCTGGGGGACATCCTTCACTCATGTTACACTCGAACCATGAGAAGAAGGGGTGTCCTTTTGTGTTGCACTCCTCTCCTGGGAAGGTGGTTTATTTCGCACCTTCCACAATCATTTTTGAAGAACGAACGGGGTTTGAGATGGTCACAACGATTAATGACTCTCACGCATGCAGATATACATTGGTGTCCTAGGTCCAGGGAGGACGTCACTATCATTGATCGTTGCGGGGAGTACCCTAATGTTCCTTTATTTGGAATAAAAGGAGGTATTACCTACAACCCATGCCTGGCTTGGAGACAGTTTGGTTATGCTCGGAGGGATGGCCCTCATGACATGTTAATTCCTGACATAGTTTTCGACTTCGACAACGATACTCAAGGACTTCGTCAGAGATTTATCAGAGCTTGGAGGATGCCAAGTAGGATAGACAGCAAGACATTGGGGCACCGGAACTCCATCCCGTTGGAACCTTATCTCAAGTGGGTACGAGCCCGCTCCCAGAAATTAGTGATGCCTTATCCTCATATGCTTCCTGTGATCAAAGAACCAGTCTTGGAAGGAGAGGCGTCCTACACCATTCAACATCCCGACATGCCCACCTCCTGGGAAGAGATGCAGAAGAGCTGGATCCAACTTAAGGAAGAACGGAATTCTCTTGAGACCAGTCTACATGCTAGCGAAAAGAAGGTCCTGGAACTCACCCGCCTACTGCACGAGGAAAGGAATCTCAACACCTACATCGCGCCAAAAAGGATGCGCAATGTCTTTTTACCTTAAGGAGTTATTTTGTAATATTTGGCCCATGGGGCATTTATGTACTAACAAATTTCTCCTTATTAATATGATGTGCGTTCCTTTTTGTCTACAACAAATTTTGAATGTTCTGAATCCTTGAATGCATTGCATACATACGCATTCCATTGCACCATACGCATAAGCAGGTACCCTATTTCACAGGTTGCTTAATTTTCTTCGCTGTTTGTGTGAACAGTCATCATGAATCCAGACTCCTCCAGTGAGCAAGCAATCAAGGCCCTTCAGGCCCAAAGTGCACAGTTTCAAGAGATGGTCCTAAGCCTAGCCCAAGGTCAGCAAGAGTTGAAGACTCTACTCCTGAAGAAGAAGAAGAAAAAGAGGACTGCATTGTTCAACACCGGACGCAGATTTGGGAACACACTCCATAATGAAGCTGATCCAACCACTTCTTCTGCTGAGAAAAACAGTCCCCAAGGGGGAGGAGCTCCTAGTCCCGCAGTCTCCGACAACGAGACGGACTATAACGACGAACAATACCCACCCGCTGCTGACAGATACAAGCAATTGGAGGACCGCTTGAGCGCCATGGAAATTCAGAATGTGCCGGGACTGTATTTCGGAGATTTGGGGTTATCTTCTGGGGTAGTCATCCCACACAAGTTTAAGGCGCCTGCCTTCGCCAAGTATGATGGGGTCTCCTGCCCAAAGCTGCATCTGAGGTCGTATGTAAGGAAAATCCAACCTTACACGGCGGATAAGAACCTCTGGATTCACTTCTTCCAAGATAGTCTCTCAGGGTCACAGCTTGAATGGTTCTACCAATTGGATGGAGCCAGCATCCGGCACTGGGAAGATTTGGCAACCGCATTCTACAGACAATACCAATACAATTCTGATCTCGCTCCTACGCGTACCCAACTTCAGGGTATGTCTCTAGGAACGGGTGAAGGGTTCAAAGAGTACGCTAAAAAATGGAGAGATTTGGCTGGCAGGGTGCAGCCTCCATTGACTGATCGAGAACTGGTTGATATGTTTCTAGGGACGTTGTCTGGTCCGTTTTTCAATCATTTGGTTGGTAACTCCTCCGCTGGGTTCAAAGATTTGATATTAACAGGAGAGAGAATTGAAGCTGGCATCAGGTCAGGCAAGATACAGAAGGCTGCCTCTACAAGTGCTGAGAAGAGGCCGTTTAAGAAAGAAGCAAGTGCCGTCTATGGTCCTAGAAGACAAGTCAAGCCCGAAAGTCGCCAAGCCGTCAATGCTTTGGTCATCTCCAAACCTGTTGCTGCTCCTCAGCAGTACAATCAACAAAGAAGCGAAAGGCCCAAGAGGCAGTATACCCGACTAAGTATGACATTATCTCAAATTTTACCCCAACTGTTATCCACCAACCTGGTGACCCTCAAAGAAGCTCCTAAGGTCGTCAACACTGCATCTCCTAAATATAACCCAAATGCCCGGTGCGCTTATCATTCTGATAGTCCCGGGCACACTACTGATGATTGCTGGGCCTTGAGAAACAAAGTGCAAGATCTGATCGACGCAAAGGAAATTCAGTTTGAAGCGCCGGAAAGACCAAATGTTGTAACGGCTCCTATGCCCCAGCATAGGGTAAATGCCATTGAGGAAGAAACGTATGCTGTTTCGATAGATGAAGTTGTTACCCCTCTGAAGACTGTTAAGAAGAACCTACTGCGGGCCGGTTTATTTCCGGGTTGCGGAGAAGGTTGCCTGTTCTGTGCTATTTCCCTATCTGATTGTCCCCTGCTGAGGTTAGGCATCCAAGGCCTAATGGATAGCAAGGAAATTCTATTCAAAAAGACTGCTGTTCAATTGGTTCCGATGAAAGGAGTTTCTGTGATTACCATCTTCAAAAATCCAATCAAGGCTCCCCCGAAGAAGCCTATTCAAATCATGACAGTTGCGCCTGTGATCATTACTGTTCCAGGGCCCCTCTCCTACGTATCTGATAAAGCTGTCCCCTGGCATTATGGGGCAGACGTGTATGTAAATGGAATCAAACAGGAATTCGACGCTAGTGCCAGTATCTGCGATATCACTGGTCCAGCCAAGGTCACCCGCAGTGGCAGGCTCTTCTCGCCTGACATTGCACCGCCCGCTATTCGAAGACCCCTCCTCATAAAACCTACAAGTTTACCTGGTCCTGTTGCTGATCAAGTTGTTTCCCCTGCTGCCGAGTCATCAAATGCTCGGGGCAAAGGGATTGAAGAAGAGCCTGCCCGGATGGAGGCACCAATACCCTTAAATGCTGAGGCCTCCCGACAAGAAATGGAGGAGATTCTGAAAATAATAAAGAAAAGTGATTTTAATGTTGTCGAGCAGTTGGGGCATACGCCCTCCAAGATCTCCCTGCTCTCCTTATTGCTATGCTCCGAGGCCCATGCTAAGGCCTTGATCTCATTTCTCAAGACGGCCCATGTGCCGCAGGAGACGTCTGCAGTCCAGTTCACTGATTGCATAGCGAATCTAACGGCGGACAACGACTTGGGTTTTTCAGATGCTGACCTGACTGCGAAAGGGAGAGACCACAATGATGCCCTGCATGTCTCTATTGAATGCAGGGGCACTACTCTGGCACATGTATTGGTGGATACTGGTTCTTCCTTGAATGTTCTTCCGAAAAAGGCTTTAGATCGTCTGGATTATGAAGGCCTGGAGTTGAAACCCAGCAACATCATCGTCAGGGCCTTTGACGGTTCCAAAAGGATGGTTCATGGAGAGGTTAACATCCCTATTCGGGTGGGCTCTCAAGTGTTTGACTCTACCTTTTACGTAATGGATATACGTCCATCGTATTCTTGTCTGTTGGGTCGACCTTGGATCCATAAAGCTGGGGCCGTGACCTCCACCTTGCACCAGAAGCTGAAGTATCCCGTCAGGGGGAAGATCGTCACTGTGCAAGGAGAAGAGGAGTATATGGTGAGCCATTTGAATTCCTTCAGGTACATCGAGATGGACGGAGAGTTCATTGAAACCCCCTTCCAGCATTTCGAGGAGGTGCATCCAATTTCAGCCGCTGCAGAGACAATAGCCGAAGAGAATGATTCCTTGAAGATGGCTTCCCTAAGGGATGTCCGGGCTGTGGTTCAGAAAGGCAATTGTGCACACTGGGGTCAGCTTCCTGACTTCACTCAGAAGAACGACAAGTTTGGGCTAGGCTTTACTGCAGAGGCTCAGAAGGCGGTGCGCAAAGAGAAGATTGGAAAGGCTCCGGTGTTTATTTCCAGCTCAAGGGTGAACGCTATTGAGGAAGATGTGGAGGAAGCAGAGTTTGATAGTTGGATCTACCCGACTGCCAGCGACGGACCGAGCAACTGGACGGCAAAGGATTTTACCCCTATCACATTTGTCACGCAGTAATTAATTTCTTTTGATTTCCAAATTTGTAACAAACAATATGTTAAAACTTTGTTGGCTCGGTGTCCTACCCGGGGCATCGTAGCTCCATTTGGGAGGGCTTTTTGTATGACATTTTCATATATCATCAATCAAAACATTGGACGTTTGTTGCATTTCAAATCTTTTGCTCTTTTCCTTTCTGTGTTATATATATTGCAAAACAGCTGTATTTACACACACTCACTTATACAGGTTTCAATCCACTCTGGATCTCACTGGTAACAGCTCTGCTACCGCCAGTTATGACTTCGAAAATCCGATCAACTTGGCCGAAGACGAAGGTGAAGATGATTGCGAAGTGCCTGGTGAACTCGCAAGACTGCTACTTCAGGAAGAGAGGGCTATTCAACCACATGAAGAGCCTGTGGAGACAATTAACTTGGGTACTGAGACAGATAGGAAAGAGGTCAAGATTGGTGCCAATCTAGAGCTCAACGTGAAGCAACGATTGATCCAGATGCTACAAAACTACATGGAGATTTTTGCTTGGTCCTATGAAGATATGCCTGGTTTGGATGCCGACATTGTAGTTCACCACCTGCCAACCAAGGAAGATTGCCCTCCGGTAAAGCAAAAAGTCCGACGGATGCGTCCAGAGATGTCTGAGAAGATCAAGGCCGAGGTCATGAAACAGTTTGATGCCGGGTTCCTTGCAGTGACTTCCTACCCCCAGTGGGTTGCCAATGTGGTGCCAGTACCAAAGAAGGACGGTAAAGTCAGAATGTGTGTCGACTACAGGGATTTGAACAGGGCCAGCCCCAAGGATGACTTCCCCCTACCTCACATCGATATCCTTGTTGACAATACAGCTCAACACAAGGTGTTCTCCTTCATGGATGGTTTTTCAGGGTATAATCAGATTAAGATGGCTCCAGAGGATATGGAGAAGACTACCTTCGTGACTCAGTGGGGCACCTTCTGTTATAAGGTCATGCCATTCGGATTGAAAAATGCTGGGGCAACCTATCAACGTTCCATGGTTGCTTTATTTCATGATATGATCCATCATGAGATTGAAGTATACGTTGATGACATGATTGCAAGGTCTCAAACTGAGGAGGAGCACCTTGACCATCTGAGGAAGTTATTTGACCGACTCAAGTTGTACAAGCTGAGGTTGAATCCCAACAAATGCACCTTTGGGGTAAGATCCGGAAAGTTGCTAGGTTTCATTGTAAGTGATAAAGGTATTCAGGTGGATCCTGCCAAGGTAAAAGCCATACAAGAGATGCCGACTCCAAAAACAGAGAAAGAAGTCAGAGGTTTCCTAGGACGACTGAATTACATTGCCCGATTCATCTCACATCTAACTGCTACTTGTGAGCCAATCTTCAAATTACTGAAGAAAGATCAAGTGGTACGCTGGAATGATGAATGTCAGGCCGCCTTTGAAAGGATAAAGGAATATCTCCAAGAGCCACCCATTCTTATGCCACCGGTGGAAGGAAGACCTCTGATACTATACTTGACAGTGCTTGATAATTCAATGGGGTGTGTGCTGGGGCAGCATGACGAGTCTGGCCGAAAAGAGCACGCTATTTATTACTTGAGCAAAAAGTTTACCGACTGTGAGTCTCGTTACTCACTGCTTGAGAAAACTTGCTGCGCTCTTGTATGGGCTGCTCGCCGGCTGAGACAGTATATGCTGACTCACACTACCTTATTGATTTCAAAAATGGATCCCATCAAGTACATATTTGAAAAGCCCGCTCTGTCTGGAAGAATAGCGAGATGGCAAATGATCTTAACAGAATATGATATCCAGTATACAACTCAGAAAGCAATTAAGGGAAGTGTACTGGCGGATCATTTGGCACACCAACCTGTGGACGATTACCAATCATTGAACTTTGATTTTCCGGACGAAGACATCATGGTGGTAACTGACTGTGAAGTACCTGGACCGGATGAAGGACCTGAGGAAGGATCCCGATGGTCTATGCATTTTGATGGAGCCTCCAATGCTTTGGGTAACGGCGTCGGCGCTGTAATCATATCTCCCAAAGGAACTCACACTCCCCTCACCGCCCGATTATGTTTCAGCTGCACCAACAATATGGCAGAATATGAGGCATGTATCATGGGTTTACAAGCTGCAATCGACTTAAGGATAAAATTCCTAAGTGTCTTCGGAGATTCCGCTCTCGTGATCAATCAGATCAAGGGCGAGTGGGATACGAAACACCCGAATCTTATTCCTTACAAAGAGTATGTGTCGACCTTGCTCCCTCACTTTGAAGAGATAACTTTTGAGCATTTCCCCAGAGAGGAAAATCAGCTAGCGGACGCACTAGCCACGATGTCTTCAATGTTCAAAGTTAAATGGGACAATGAGGCTCCCCGAATCATTATCTGGAAGTTGGATGAACCGGCATACTGCTGTGAGCTCGAGGCTGAGAAGGTGACTGAAAAACCCTGGTATCACGAGGTAAAGAGGTACTTGGAAGCTCAGGAATACCCTGAAGGTGCATCCGTCAATGATAAGAAGTTCATGAGGAGGTTTGCTGCAAAATTCTTCCTCAGCAACGGCATTCTCTACAAGCGGAATCATGATTCAACTCTGCTACGTTGTGTGGATAAGGCTGAAGCAGAGAAAATTATGATGGAACTGCATGAAGGTACCTTTGGAACACATTCCAGTGGACACACCATGGCTAAGAAAATCCTTCGGGCAGGATATTTCTGGTCCACAATGGAAGCCGATTGTTACCAACACTCCCGCACTTGTCATAAATGCCAGATCTATGCTGACAAGGTGCATATCCCTCCGGTTCCTTTGAATGTCCTGACGGCACCTTGGCCTTTCGCAATGTGGGGCATCGATATGATCGGTGAGATCCGACCGACGGCATCCAACGGGCATCGCTTCATCTTGGTGGCGATCGATTACTTCACGAAATGGGTTGAGGCAGCTTCCTATGCCACAGTAACCAAGAGCGTCGTGGCACGTTTTATCCGGCATAATCTGATCTGTCGGTACGGCGTCCCAGAAAGAATCATTACGGACAATGGTACCAATCTCAATAACAAAATGATCACTGAACTCTGTGAACAATTCAAGATACAGCACCACAATTCTTCCCCCTACCGGCCAAAGATGAATGGGGCTGTAGAGGCAGCCAATAAAAACATCAAGAAAATTGTGCAGAAGATGACAGTGACCTATAAAGATTGGCACGAGATGTTACCGTTCGCTCTTCATGGGTACCGCACCTCAGCAAGGACATCAACCGGGGCAACTCCTTTCTCCTTGGTTTATGGCATGGAGGCAGTCTTGCCAATCGAGATCCAGATACCCTCTCTCCGGATAATGAAGGATGCAGACTTGAACGAAGATGATTGGATCCAGACTCGACTTGATCAATTAAATCTGATTGACGAAAAGAGGCTCACTGCTATCTGCCACGGTCAAACGTATCAGAAACGGATGATCAGGGCATTTAACAAGAAAGTCAGACCGCAAGAGTATCAAGTTGGGGACCTGGTAATCAAACGCATCATCCTTCCTCAAAGTGATCCCCGGGGCAAATGGACCCCTACATACGAAGGGCCATTTGTGGTTAAACGTGTGTTCTCGGGAGGAGCCATGATCCTAACCACCATGGATGGTGACGACCTTCCTCACCCCGCCAATGCAGACATAGTGAAAAAATACTACGCCTAAATAAAAGACCCGCTAGGTTGACATACCTAGGCAAAAATAAGGGCTTCCCGGCGAACCAAAAGGGTTCGGGCAAAAGTAAGGGATGAAATTAATAAAAAAAATCTGTACACCCGGCAAGTCGAAAACCTGAAAGGGCGGCTTGGGCAAAAATGGGTATCCCGGTGGACTGAAAACCCGAAAGGGCGGTCCGGGCAAAAGTTAGGGATAAAAGCGTAACACTATGTCTCATTGGATCACTTCGCATCCGGAATTCGGCATCAACTATCTGGCTCCAGATTCCGGCATTGGCCAATCAGCTTCATCTTCAAATTAGGCAGCAAAGCGATGAGACGTTCGAAGACATAAAGGCGATAGCAGAGTTGGAACCCAGTGGGATTGTTCACATAGCTGTTTTGTTTCCTTTTTCAAATCGTAAACTCTATACTATTTAGGCGATGTCCTCTTACTAGGATGTCAGCCTCTTGTACAAAAACGCCTATTCACAGGCAAAGTTTAAATCAATACAAATTCACTTGTTCATACAAATTACCATTGTTTTCCTTTTTTTTTTTTTGTCTTGCGAAGAACGTCCAATGTTCATTTTTGATATATGCATTTGACATTAAATTGCTGATTCATAAATGTTTGCATATGAAACAAGAGATTAATTACAGGTGACATCAAAGACAGGGGCAATGTGGAGTTGTCTAATGTAGTCTGGTTGTTTTGTCCGCCAAGGCACCAAGGTAGGTTCAACTGAAGAATGTGGCCAAATCATCTCAATTCCCCGCAGAGTAAAACAGGATGCGACAATACTTTCCCCAAGCGGAGTTGGTTCCCCGTCGATCCTGAAAAGGCACAACATTCCCCAGTAGATTCTGCAAGCTTATCCCCTGCGAAGAACGGACGCCTCGCCCGAGTTTTATTTAGAGTTATTTCCTCACAAGGACTTATAACTGGGTTATCCTCAGCTAAAAGCCACGGAAGACCGCTCTCGGAAAAGTTCCTTCAAATCCCCAGCGGAATCCATCATTGAAGTCCTCAGCAGGCCTCTCATCAAAACTTCGGCCAAGTATCTCTTCCACAGAGCAGCTTCCCGGCCGTTCGTCAAGGATTTATTTTCCTAAGATGAAATTACACTCATAAACATTTCACATTTTCATACATCTTGCTTACATACATGATGAAACGCATACAACATCTCATTTTGAACATCATGATATCATGCATATCATACATCATGACATTGCATACAACTTACGTTTTTGCCTTTTCAGGAAAAAGACAATCTCAAAAACAACTACCTTCAACTGTCACAATTCCAGATTCGATACCTGTATCTAGCCAGGGCACATCTGAGAGTGATCAGTTTCTAGACTCGACTCCTGTATCTAGCCAGGGCACGTCTGAAGAGTTCGAAGATTCGATTCCTGTATCCAGCCAGGGCACATCTATCAACTACAACAGCTCCAGATTCGATTCCTGTATCCAGCCAGGGCATATCTGTTGACCACGTTTCCAGACTCGACTCCTGTATCTAGCCAGGGCACGTCTGAAGAGTTCGAAGATTCGATTCCTGTATCCAGCCAGGGCACATCTATTAAACGACTATTTTCAGATTCGACTCCTGTATCCAGCCAGGGCATATCTGTGAGCAACCATTTGTAGATTCGATACCTGTATCTAGCCAGGGCATGTCTGCATAAGGAGACTGAAGATCAAACACCTGTAACAAGCCAGGAAAACATCCTCCTTCCTCAAATACACAAGTTTCTCGCAAAGGAATCTCTTATGCGACCGACACTTCCAAATGGCATCTATAAGCCCATTCCCGACAAGGTTCCGTCACTTCTCCAGATGGCATCTAAAAGCCCATCTCCCTATCCACCACCTCTCCAAATGGCATCTATAAGCCCATTCCCGACACCACATTGTTGAGACTCCAGCATGCGAGTGCAAATTTCCGGGCACTCTAGTGTCCAATCTCCTTTTACCCTCGAGTCACGAAGGGCAAACTTGCCAATCTAACTCTTCAGGTCCAAGAAGATTGAACAGGGGCAACTGTTGTACCCCAAAATTTGCCCTCCCATTTCCCCAACATTTTCTCATCACAAGACCTTTGAAGATCAAGATACAGTTAGGGTTTCCTCTGTTTAAGACTTCACCTTGCACTGTGGACTCAAATTAGGGTTTGTGTTTGCCCAAGGATGTTTTGACCTGAAAAGCCTAAGATGACTTTCATGCTTCATGTTGGACTCCCAAGTTTACCCATGCCAAGTTTCAAGTCTTGATTCCAAGTTTTACCTAGTCAATTGGACAGTTGACCTAGAAATCAGCTGTATTGGGGAAAAAGTCAACTGTGGCCAATTGACAGTCAAACCTCATGAAATTTGATCCACATCAACATTATGAACTCATATGGACCATTTGATCAAGTTTGGATCACAATTCCCCAAGAAATTTGATCAGATCATCAAAAGGGCAAAATGGTCATTTTTAGGGTTTTGACTGCACAAAGGCAATTTTTGACTGTTTGACCTAGCCAATGGCAAACCAAGCTCCCATATGGCCTCAAGGACTCAATGGAATTATCTTGACATGTTCATCAAACTCAAAAGATCCCAAATACACAAGATTGACAGTTGAATTTCCCAGTCAATTGATCATTTTTGACTGTATACTGAAAAGTCAAACTTTGACTTTTTGGTCAAAATCAAGAGTCAAGATTCATTTTTCATCAAAACATTCCAAATCATGAAACTTGTTCACCAAGAAATCACAAAATGCAAATTAGGGTTTGAAAATGGAATTTTTCATAACTTAGAATTTTTCTAAGTTATGAAAAACCCTAATTTTTTCCCAACTTTGCCCCATCTTTTCACCATGATCCATTTGGATTCAAACAAAAGTCAAAACATGAAAGTTGTAGCTTGTTGCATAATCTACAACTTTTATTCACAAAGTTTTCTCATTTGAAGCTTGTATCTCAAGTTATAATTTTTTGAATAAGGGCACTAAACCATCTTTTAACTTAGTGAAATTTAACCTATTTTGACAAGGTTTTCTACCCTACTTCAAGGCCACTTTTCATACCCTTCCACTTGGAATTTTGATTTGAATTTCAAAGATGGATTGTAGTACACATTCCAAGCTTTCCAAAATGTCCAAGAACTCATCAAACAACCTCATAACTTGAGAGATTCGAATTTCACAAGTTGGCAAAAATTCACTTTTGTTCTTCATCAAGACATGTTCATAATCTTGCCAATTTGAAATCAGTTTGCTTTATGCTTGATTACAGGTCCTTGAACCATTTCATACTCAATAATTTAATGCATATTCAATGTGTTAAGGTCATGTTCTTTGTGTTCTAACATTGCATAGTGGATTAATCCTAAACTAGATAAAGTGCTTTATCCATTTTTGTAAAAAGCTAGCTTTATGTCAATTTGAAATCCAAGCAAGTACAAGCAAAATCCTCTTGGCACAAGATTATGGACAAGTTGCTCTGATCAAGAGAAGATTATGCAGCAGGATTAGAGGCCCCTACTGACCTAAAAACAAAAGTGACCATTGCTTGCTTCATTTTCAAGTAACATTGCATAACTTATCACAACTCTCATCTCAGCTTAGAAGCAGAAGAACAAAGTTATCAAACACATTCCATAGACCAAATCCAAGCTAACACACGAGCCCTTGCCATCTGAAACACTTCCATTGCTCTAATCACCTCAAAACTGCACAAACAGGGGAGCCCCTGCAGTTTGAGTGCAAACTCCCAATCCCTTCGAGCATTTTGATCCAAACCTTTTCCTCTACCTTCCCTACAATATATGCAAGCTAACCATGTCCTAAAATCAGACCTGTAACACCTCCAAGCCACTTCACCATTTTTAATTTTCTGTTTTGCAGTTGGAGTTCATTAGCTCGATTCAGGGAGTTTCAAGGCAAAGTAGGAATTGGAAAAGCTTCCTTACACTTCAAGGAAGCTGTACAAGTCATCATTTCACTCTGAAACATCCTCCATTGCCAAGCTCGATTCCAACTGAACAGGTACATTCATGGAGTTCTATCTCCCTTGTTAGGCATTGTTAGCTTTAGATTTTTGAAGAAAACATGTCACAATCATAGCCCTGAACATGCTCATATGTTTAGATTTCATTTATATTTCGTGTGCTTAGAGAATTTCATGTCTGAACATTGATGAAAAGTTAGGTCAGAAAAGAGGGGGAGAGAAATTCTCCCTCATCTTAGAGAGATAGGTCATGTTCTTTATATGGTTGAAACCGTCTCTTAATGCTCTACACTTTTCATGTTATGAGTTTTGCTTGAAAGTCCAGGAATCCAGAGATAAAAAACGCGTGTTTTAGCTTGAAGAAGGCTGTACAGAGGTTGAAGAAGAAGTGGTCTGGGCTGGGCCTGGATTTATTTTCTTTTCACACCCCATTTTCATGTTTACACCCCCCTGAGCCCATTTGTTCATTTCTTAACATTTTTGACTTTTTCTTTTTTGGTTGACTTTGTTTATTTTTTCTCATGACATTAAAAAATTAAAAATATTTTTTTCATCATTTTTTGCATTTATTGCATATTTATTTGTTTATTTTCTTTGTTTGTATATAATATATATATATATATATATATGTATTATTATTAGAATAAATAAGAAATAATGTAAATACAATTTTTATTTTTATTTACTTTCTGAAAATATTTCACACAAAAAATACTCTTTTATTTATTTTATTAAAATATTAAATAAATACTTATTTTTTGTATAATACATATTTAGGGTTTAATATAAATATATATATATGATTATTAAGACAAAGATATAAAAATACTTGATTTTTCATTTTATTTAATATTTGATACAAAAATACCTTTTTTTCACAATACACTTCATTTTATTTTATAATAAATAAATAGTTGTATTAAATTAAATAATACCTTTTTTTCTTTAAAAAATTAGGGTTTTTTACCCTAAGTTCAAAATACTCAAAAAATAATACATTTTTATTTTCTTTTCTATTTTTAAAACAATATTTTCTCATACACATAAAAAACTTTCTTTTTGCATTTCACATATTTATTTAATTTACATTTAATTATGTATTATTTAAATTGCAAATATCCAATTGATGAATAATTTAGATTTAAATTCTTGTCAATATCCCCATTTGAACATTTGTACCCCCCTTCCCATATTTGGTTTTGTAATAGCTTAGTAATTTTAATTTCGCACTTTATTGCTTTCTAATGATGACATGTTAGAATTAGGGTTTGTATGCGAAAAAACGATTAAAAAATAGTTTGACCTAATACAAGATAAACAAGCATGAAAATGGACACACAAATCACACTTGCACCCCCTAGGGTATTCCACTTGTTGCCTTCAAATAAATGGGCCATATTGTATGTTGAACATCTTTGGGCAAAGCAAACAATTTGAATGATCATAGTCCCTCGATAAAACCTTTCGAAACAAACAAAAACAAATGATCAAGTCCCTTAGAGAGATTGCTCAAAGACATTTAACGTCGTTGCAATTATGGTCTAAAACGATGACCCGCGCCTGTCCCTTTCACATCCTAACACAAGGTTGCCCACCAAATACAATGGTGGTGCAAACTTGTTAAAAGGGTTAAAGTATAGCAATAATCTTTTGAGAAATTTAGGAGTAGAGAACCTCTTAGTTACTTGAGATCAACTTGCAAAAACACTTGCCTTCTTTTCAAAAACCACACTTCATGCACACTTTCAAAACGAACTCTCAAAAAACATTTGAAACATATTTTTGAAAAGATACACACTTTTGTAAAACACTCAAACACGAGTCGAATACATTGGTAGCCTAAGACAAGGCATCTTCTTCCAAAACATTTTCAAAAACACACACACACACACACACACCATTTTCAAGCAATCGAAAATCAAGGCAAGTGATCTAAAAACCAAGTAACTAAGAGCCCATGGATAACCATGGATGAAAAGGGTGCTAATACCTTCCCTTTTCATAATCTACCCCCCGAACCCACGAAATATCTCAAAAGGTTTTTGCTGTGCTTTTTTAACCGTTCCTTTAGGATAAAATAAAAAGTCGGTGGCGACTCTTGCTAAACCGCAACATTTGCGAATACAAACGCAAAACCTCAAGTCAGTTCTCCCACCGTATCACAATGAGCAATATCAGGTCTTGTATAAATCGTAGCATACATCAAACTACCAACGGTCGACGAGTACAAAATGTTCTTCACACACAACTTTTCTTCATCTGTAGATGAACATAGTTTGTGAATAAGCTTGAAATAAGAAGCAAGTGGAAAGCTCACTGCTTTAGCCTTACCCATACTAAAACTCTGAAGGAATTTCTCCACTCATTTTTCTTGTGACAAGTACAACTTCTTCTCATTTCGATCTGGAACAATTTCAATACCAAGAATTTTCCGAGCCTCTCCTAAATCCTTCATAGAAAAAGATTCACTCAAATTGTTCTTCAACTCTTTAATTCTTGAAATATTCATCCCAACAATTAGCATATCATCCACATAAAGTAAGAGAATAATGAGATCACCTTCGGAGAATCCGGAAAAACACATAATGATCAGCCTTAATCATCTTGTACCCATGTTCAATCATCATCGAGTTGAACTTTTGATACCATTGGTGAGGTGCTTGTTTCAAACCATAAAGACTTTTTACCAATTTGCAAACATAGTCTTCTTTTCCTTTCTCTCGGAATCCATCTGGTTTCTCCATGTAAATTTCTTCATGTAGATCACCATGAAGGAAAGTCGTCTTCACGTCCATTTCTTCTACTTCTAAATTAAGACTAGCAACTAGCCCAAGAACTACTCGAATAGATGGCATCTTCATAATCAAAGTAAAAATCTCGCCAAAGTCAACACCGTATCATTGTTTAAAACCTTTTACCACCAAGCGAGCCTTGTATCTTCTTTGAGAAGTACGTTCATCTTGCTTAATCCAATAAACCCATCTATTCTTCAATGCTCTCTTACCCTTTGGAAAATTTACTAAATCAAAGGTATTATTTCTCACAAAGTGACTGTATTTCATCCTCTATGGCATCCATCCACTCCTTTTTGTTCCCATCCTTCAAAACTTCTTTAAGGCTTTTGGGTTCTCCACCATCGATAAGAAAAACATACTGGTTCGAGGGGTATCTAACAGATGACCTTTTATCACAAATAGACCACCTCAACTCATTAGAAGCAACTGGTTTCTCAATACTTTAAATCTTTCGATCAACCTCATTTTCAGCAACGTCTTCCGTAACACCTACATCAACATTATCATTAGGATTTAAAACATTATCAACATTCAAATCCATACCTTGATTTTAAATGGGAACATCTTCGAAAGTGATAGGGGCTGGAGAAATAATATTTGAGTTCGTATCAACCATTTCTTCATCTTCAAAATCAAATCTTTATTCTCAATTTTGTCGATGTCAAAAATGGTATAATCCTTCATGAATACAACATCACGACTTCGAATAAGCTTCAATTTAACCGAATCAAAGAATGGATATCCAAACTCATCAAGTCCGTACCCAACAAACACACATTTCTTTAACTTCTCATCTAATTTCGATCTCTCATCCTTCAGAATATGAATATAAGCCATGTGTGATCGGTGGATCTGGAACTGACTGTTTAACGCTGGTTCGCGAAATGTCGCGGAAGCAAGAGTCGCCACCGTCTTTTATTTTCTCCAAATGGAAAGGACAAAAGCACAGAAAAATTCCTTATTGAGATTAGTTCTCGGTTCGGGAGGTAGATTTATAGAAAGGGAAGGTGTTAGCACCCTTTCTATCCATGGTTATCATGGGCTCTTAGATACTTGCTCACTTGTGTTTTCAAAATGTTTGTTTGCTTTTCAACTGTGGGTTTAAAAAAAGTTTCATTTAAAATTTCAGTTCGACTCTTGTATCAGTCCTCAAGAGTGTTTGAAAAGTTGCTTTCGAAAGCTTTTTGAAAAGGTGTCGGTGTGAAAAGTATTTTTTGATTTGTTTTGAAATTAGAGCAAGTATCTAGAGTCGTCTACCTACCCTAAAGAATTCGTCTGTGTAAATGTCCTTAAAGTAGTGCCATCCCACCATTGAGAGGTAGGTAGCACCACCGTTGGAGGTGTTCGGGTCAATTCGAAGGTTCGGGACATGGTGATCACCGGAGCAATAGGAAGACACCTTAGAAGCTACCCTCATGCCATGTTCATGGACATGAGGACTTACTAAAACGTCCTCTATTCGACGATCACCTTTCGAGGGGCAAGGCAACAGTGAGGCGTACCCTAGGGGTGGTGTGTGATTTGTGTGTCGTTTTCAGATATTTTGTCTTGTCATGTATTCGTGATCTATGCGTTGCTTTTATTTTTGACATTCATTCTTTCATGCAATAGTTAACAGTTAAAGGTGCGAAATTTAAAAAGTCCTACGCTATTACAAAGGCGCGGGTCCACATCGCCAAATTAATCCAGGACCCGATTTGAAATAAAATAAAGTGAGAGAAATATAAATGCCTAATTAATCTATTACATAGCTTTGGGAGAGTTACATGGATATTCACAAAAAGAAACAAAAAGGTGAAGAGAATTAAAGTCGGGAATGCGAGGGCGTTGGACCCTTTTAAAGAAATTGAGTTAAAATTACAAAATTAATTAAATTAAACGTGAAAGGAAATTATTTTTGAGAGTTTTGGTATTTATGGATTTTAATGAGATTTAATGAAATTTAAAACCTAATTCTAACTATTTTTAATTTATTAAAAAAAACATGTTAAAATTGAACCTAAAATTAACCTAATTACTTACATGGTGATTTATTTACAAAAATAATATTTAATAATTAATTATGGTGAAAGAAAAGAAAAAGAATAAAAAATACTTAAAACCCTAATTCTACATTTTTTAGTTTATTAGAAAAAAAGCACTAAAGTTAAACCTAAATTTAAAACTAAATTAATTAATAAGATTTTTTACAAAAATAACATTAAATAAAATATATTTTTTATTTTGTCTTTTCTGATTTTTTATTATTTTTTTATGTTAAAGAAACAATTAATTATTGAATTAAAAGGAAATAATCAAATTAAACAAGTAAAAATAAAATAGGAAAAAGAAAAGAAATGCAAACCCTTGGGGGTGTTGACCCCAATTTGGAGGTATTTTGGCCAGTAATTAGGCCCAATCATCAAGGCCTTCAGTTGACTTTTCTGACCACGCGCGTATGCATTGACTGGTGCCCATGGTGTTCATCAGATCAGGGCCCTTGGATGGACGTTCTGAGACATGTGGCATGCTTGGATACTGAGTGTATGGTGAACTCTTAGGCTTGAAACTGCATGAGATTATGCTGAAACAAAATATATGAAGAAAGTAAGGGGACCTGGGAATCGAACCCAGGTCCCAGAGCTTACCAAATGCCTTGTCCACCAACTGTGCCAACTGTGCGCGTTGTACATAGAATGAAGAATAAATAATATAAAAGAAAATTAGCATTAGTGGCCTAGAAACAAAAAAACGCGCGCTGAATTCAAATTGTCCAACCATAGCTTGCCACATGATCTTCTTCCTCGTTTGTCCCTGAAACAAAAAGAAGTAGCGGGGGTTTTAAACCCCCCCAAAGTGCAGCCTTTTCCAAAATAGCGATTAGCTTGTGAGGCCATATAAATTGGGCGCGACTGGTGTATTAAATTCGTCCAAGCGTCCTGATTCTAGCCATGGTACTGGGATGTCTTGATTTTACAGTATATGTAAACGCCCAATTTGGAGCTTGAGGAACCCTAAAACGTTTTAATGGCAACTTCGCGTATAGGCTATAAAAACTCAATTCAACAACATCAATAGACTCAGAATGTCCATATTAGCATAAAACAACAATTAAAATGTATGAGAGATGCCCAGAAACTTAAACACGATTATGCATATTTTCATGAAAAGTGTGACATGGTTCTACCGTTTCTTGGCGTTAAAAGCAGTGGTTTTGATCCAGGAACGTCCCTTGAGGCCTTTGCAAGCTAATGGAATCAATGTTTTGCTTTGAAAAGCTTTGGAATGGTGTTTTCAGTTTTCACTTTTTTCACAAAATTTGCAAAGTTCTTGCTCAGCTTTGGGCGCAGCTTCCAGGGTGTTGTGCTTTTGGTTTGATCAGTATATGTATCAGATGGATTAGGGTTGAGTTTTGAGTCAAGAGATCCTTGCATTGATGAAAGAAATATTTGATTTTCATGGCATATTTTTTTCAATCTTTTCATGTGCTTTTGGTGCCAATCATGATCAAATCACCTTGATTCTTTCCATATTAGATAGTGCACGAAATCTTGAAGGTATTCTATGCACAAAAAGATTTAAAAAGCATGGATGAGTATTTTTTTCATATTTTATTTAATTAAATGAATTAATGGTAATTAAAAATTCAAATAAATAATAAAAAATGATGAAATAACTCCCCTTGGGCCAAATGGTCGTGCATAGCCTTTGGATGATGAATCTTGGAAGAAAATGTGGCCCATTAGCAAATTTGAGGCATTTGAAGTAAAGTTGACTTTTCAAAATTCCCAAAAATTTCCCAACTTCCACAAGGCATATCTTGCTCAATTTTTAAGCTTTGATCATGTTCTTGGACATTTTGGAAAGGTCTTGAAATCCTCTAACCAATGCCTTTGGTCCCATGTCATTTTGATTTACCAATCTCAAGTTATGGTTTTTGACTTAAAGTCCCTTTTTGTTGACTTTTGAGAATGACCTATAATGTTGAAATTGATAACTTTTTGTGTGAGAATTTCTTGGACTTGAAGTGTGAAGAGGAGTTGTAGGAAATGTCTTTCTCTTCAAAATGAGCTTTGGATGGAATTTTTCTGATAAACCATGTGGAAGTTATGCCTTGGTCAAGTTACAGTTGACTTTTTCAACTGTCCAAATATGGAAACTTTTGCATCTTGAGACTTTTTGAGCCAAGCTTTGAGAATCATGATCAATAATTGATCAAATGATGTTTGTGGCTTCAAAATAAGATGTTGACCAAAAATTTGGACTTTTGACTGTCAAATGACCATTTTGCCCCTGCAGTTGAATGTAGGGCAATTAGGGTTTTTGATTGTGCAATTTTGTGTTGTAAGTCTTGAAACTTGGTATGAGGGTGCTTGACCATGTTTATAGGCATGTGGGACTTGATAGGACCCTTGGAAACTTCATTTTCTTTGCCAGGACCAAAATCCTAGTTTTTGACTATTAGGAGGCCCTTGAACTGTGCAACCCTTGGGGAGATTTTGAAGCATGCTCTTTGCAATTCTTGAAGAATGTGGGAGGGAAAATTTTGGGGTACAACAGTTGCCCCTGTTCAATCTTCTTAGACCTGAGGATGCAGATTGGCTGATATGCCTTTCGTAATCCGAAGGTGGAAGATGATTGAACACTAGAGTGCCCAGAAATTTGCGCTCATATAGTAGTGTGATGGTGGGAATGGGCTTATGGATGCCGTTTGGAGATTGATGGATAGGATGATGGGCTTATAGATGCCATGCTATTAGATTATGGAAGGTGAATGGGCTTATAGATGCCATCTGGGTGTTGATCGCGTAAGAGATTCCTTAGCGAGAACTTGCGTACCTGAAAAAGAAAATGAGTACCTGGCCTGTTATAGGAGCTGGTCTTCAGACTCTTTGTATAGATGTGTCCGGACTGGTTACAGGAAGTGAATCTGGAGCTTCAAATGGTGATGAATGAACCAGGGGTGGTTACTACCTCAACGGGACGGTGAGAGAACCTTGGACGATTACTACCTCAACAGGAACGCTGAGAGAATCTCGGGGCGATTGCTACCTCAACAGGAACGCTGAGAGAATCTGGGGTGATTTCAACCTCAACAGTAACGCTGGGAGAATCTTGGGCGACTTCAACCTCAACAGTAACGCTGAGAGAATCTTGGGGCGATTACTACCTCCGCAGTAACGGGGAGAGAACCACAGGCGACTTCAACCTCAACAGTAACACTGAGAGAATCTTGGATGTCTTCTACTGAGTCTTTATCAGGAAAATCTTTTAGGGGTCGATTTAACTAGACTAGAGAAGGCCTTTGACTGGATAAGAAACAGGAAAATCTTAGGGTCGATTTAACTGAACCGGTCTAGGTCTTGAAATCTTCAACTGGATAAGAAACAGGGAGATCTTAGGGTCGATCTGACTGAACCAGAGAAGGCCTTTGACTGGATAAGAAACAGAAAAATCTTAGGGTCGATTTAAATGAACCGGTCTAGGTCTTGAAATCTTCAATTGGATAAGAAACAGGGAGATCTTAGGGTCGATCTGACTGAACCAGAGAAGGCCTTTGACTGGATAAGAAACAGAAAAATCTTAGGGTCGATTTAACTGAACCGGTCTAGGTCTTGAAATATGTCTGAGAACTTAACTGGATCTTTCCTGAAAGGTAAAGGTCAGTCATATGCAATGCATGATATGGATCAAGCAATGACGTTCTCAACATAAATGAGATTTGTAAGATATGATGCGTCTATGCATGCTGTAATGTATGAAAGTGTGATGTTTATGAATGCATCTTTTCGTCTTAGGAAAATAAATCCTTGACGGGTGCCGGGAAGTCACTCCTGGGCTGATTGTTGGAAAATAGATCTTTGCTTCCGCTGGGGATGATAGTTGCAAGAATACCGGTAGGAGAAGATGACTCCGTTGGGGAATAAACTTGGCGAATAAATTACTCTGCGGGGAGAAAAGTACTCTAACGATCTTGCTGGAAGGCAATACTCTGTGGGGAGAGGGGTACTTTGCTGGGATGCTGATGGTAACTTCGCTGGGGATACCGTTGTTATGTTGGAAGTGTTAATAGACTTTGCTGGGGATAAGAAGACTGTGTCGACGACGATCTTTCCGTGGCTTTTGGCTGAGGATAACCCAGTTATATCCTGGTAGGGAAATAACTCTTTGAATAAAGCCAGGAGACGCGTTCGTGCTCTGCGAGGATAAGCTTCCAGAATCTACTAGGGATAAGCTTACTGCTTGGGGAAATGGATTCCAACTTTCCTGGGGAAGCTGGATTTGGACTCTCTTGGGGAAATTTTGAGATGTACCGGGGAAGTGGCTCCATTGCATGTTTGATATACCGCCGGGGAACAATCTTTAGGTCAATACTGCCGGGGATACTTGTTAAGAATGTCTGTTATGATGTGCTGGGGAATGTTGAGATCTGCTGGGGATACCCAACTTCCTTAAGGCTGATAGCTTTGCTTGGGAAGAGTGTATTGACTTACTGGCTCACTCTCTAGGGGGTTAAGATATACTGGTTGTGTTCTTCAGCTGAACCTACCTTGATACCTTGGTGGACAGAACAATTAGATCGCTTAGACAACTCATTATTGCCCCTATTTCCGAGGTGGGAGAAGAAGACCTGTGAGGTGCTGATAGTTGTTGATGGGCAAACCTTCTTCTGGTAGGAAGGTGACAAGATGGCAGGACATAGTCGTATGCTTTGATCCCTAATTTTTGCCTGGACCGCCCTTTCGGGTTTTCAGTCCACCGGGATACCCATTTTTGCCCAAGCCGCCTTTTCAGGTTTTCGACTTGCCGGGTGTACAAATTTATTCATTTTCATCCCTTATTTTTGCCCGAACCCTTTTGGTTCGCCGGGAAGCCCTTACTTTTGCCTAGGTGTATCAACCTAGCGGGTCTTTGATTACGCGTAGTATTTTTTCCGACTATGTCCATGCTCTCAGGATGTAGGGAGGTGCCCCTGTTATTGTGTTGCCACGCTACCAGAAGATGCTTGATCAGGCAAGATTCGTTGTTGGAATGCCCCAAGTGATTCAAGCGGAGATTTGTCCCTGGCTATTTGACATTTTGAGAGATTCCCTGAATCTTGACCTAACTGCCCCGGATGATAGACCATGATCATGTCATGCCCCTTGATTGGAAGTGCCTTTGTTCACTAGGCTTTCATCGTACGAATTTCCCTGCTGTTCAAACGAATAGTCATATGCAAACAATGTTATGTCAAAAATGCAAAGCTTATGTCTGTCTTGAAGATTTTGAAAATGCATTCTCTTTCATAAAACAAGTGAATGTTTGTAAAACGTGATGTCAACTCTGTATTTACCGTAGGCCTTAAGGAGTCAGGATACCTTTCGTAACAGTATGCTTTTGAACTAACCCATGCTTCAGCTAGGACTTTTAAGGGTTATAACGTGGCCTGGTTCACGGTTTAAGAAACAAAGGATAAAGGCTCAAATTTTATTTGTACCCACCCGCTCTTCATGATGTTCTCCAATTTATTTTGAATTTATTTTGAATGGGCAGTCATTTCCTTTTTTGTTGAGGGTTTGTATGACCTCTTTTTTTCTTGATTTTGTTATCCCTGTTTTTTGCCTGAGCTGTTTTCTTTTTGGAATTACAGTCAGCGGGATGCCCCAGTTTTGTAAGTCTCCTTCATAGGTTTTGACTTAATGGGTTTTTATTTTGAGAAGTAATGACTGCCTGTCTTTATGATTGTTCAGAACCATCGCTGTCTTTTTTTTTTGTAAGGACCTCTTTGGTGCCGTTTGTTATGCACTTGGATCAACTGAGAGAACTACCCTGCCCCAGGTTATGATAAAGGGTTTTAATTTTCGAAAAGAAAAACTCCTACTTCTTTGGATCAGAGGGGTTGACGAGGGATTATCTTCCTTATAACTCCAGTGTTTAGGGATTGAAACAATGCCTGTACCTCATCAGCGGGGTCTGTTCAAAAGCATACTGTAGATTGTAGTATCGTTTTCGTCATCCTCCCTCAAGAGGCTTAGCATTATTAAACGAGCGTTGATCATCAGAAAAAAATATGAAAATAATTTGCATATAGTGAATACGAATATATTGCTTCAAAACAGACATATGCGATGCATTAATGAAATAACAATGTTTAACATGAGTAAATGCTTGAACAAAAGACAATTACAACTTGAAAATCCTAATGAACAAAAGTCTTTTCATCTCAGGGCTTGTTACTTCAAATGGTGAGCCTTGGAGGGATGATAGAAAAACTCAGCCTAACCATCTTGTGTGAACTCCAATGCCCCTTCATCAATCAGGTCTTGGATCTTGTTCTTCAGAGCCCAACACTCATTTGTATCATGTCCTGGACTGGCAGAGTGGTAGGCACACCTTTTATTGGGATCATAGATATGAGATGCTGTGTTGGGGTTCCGGGGATGAGCCCTTAATGTGATCAGATTCAACCTCAACAAGCATTGTAAGGCTTGAAACAACGACATGTTGAGATGAGTGAATTGCCTCCTGGGCTTGTTTGGCTGAAGCTGGTGAGGTTGATGTTGAATTTGTGACACTGGAGCCATTTGAGGAGCTCTCCCCTTATCTCTTTGTCTAAAAGATGGTTGAATGATGACTGGCCCTTCAACCGTAGATGTCTGCCCCAGTTGGTTACCCCGAAGCAGTTGGTTGACGAGAACTCCGAGCTCTTCTTGTCTTTGAGCTAAACCTTGAATGATAGTCCCCTGCCCCAACATCTGGGCTCTCATTGCATCCACTTCAGTTTGTAGATGTTTCAGCCGTTCGTCCTTAGCGCTGTTCCTGACCAAAGTCTCCATGAGAAGGGTTCTTAGCTCCTCCTGCCCCTTGGATAGATTCAGGAGGATTTCCCCGAACCGAGTCTCTTGAGCAAGAAGGTCCTGGTTATCTTGTTGGGAAGCCATTGCTGAAATAAACAGCGAGAAAGGTAAGTGACCTGCAACAAGGATACCTGTTATGCAATGATGTGTATGACATGCATGTAATGTTTTCAAGGATCTCGCGGGGTAAACAAGAAAATTGTTAGAGTTGGGATCCGGTAGCTTGATTGAAGGAACTTCATGTTGTTGAGAGTCCTTCTTCAAGGGTCAAGGCTCACCATATCGAGTGGGTCATAGCCCCTGACAACCTTGGCTAGAGAAAAATGAATCCCCTTTGCCCCTTGCCAGACATTATGGTTCATCGTGACCTGCATCACAAGCCCTTGAGATCCTTGAAATGGGTTAGGATGTATGCAATGGTATGATGTTATGGTATGCATGGAGTGATGTAAGTAAACCCTGTTAGGAGTCCCCATTAAGGACTATAAACAAAACCTGCAAGAAACTCAGTAAACCCTGTTGTGGGTCCCAATTTAGGACTATAAACAAAACCTGCAAGAAACTCAAGTGTTAGATGACAAGCATGCAAGTAGTCAAGTTGGAAGGCACACAAGTCACACAAGAGAAGCCCTTAGAGTTTAGGCCAGCATGAGGTCTAGGTATTACCCTCTTTCAGTTGGTTGGTTCATACCTGTCCTATCAAAAGTAACCGGGTTCTAAGAGGATCCCAATATCATTGACTACCCTTAATCGGGCATAACTCCAGCATCGCAATCTTTTCTTGCGGCCAGAACCATCACGAGAGTTTAGCCTCAATGGGCGTAGCATACTGCTACTGTTTTAATAGACAAGTTGTTTCATTTAAGGTTCTAAGGTCTGTTGGTGCTTGATGACTCCTCAGAAGACCCATATTCTCCTCGTTGCAACACAAGGGATATCGGTACAGACCAAGGTGCCACACCAACGTAGCCACTGCTTCACCCGTGTCGGTCTACGCCGGACAGGTCCCTCACAGCTTATGCTACCTAAACAGGGTATCCCCAGATCCGGGTTAGGATCTATAGAACTCCCATGCAACCCACAATTTTAAAGCAAACAAGTCAATACAATTGAAAACACAGTTATGAACTATCCTAAGGTACACCCCACTTTAAGTTTAGTTCCCCAGCAGAGTCGCCAGTTCTGTGATCGGTGGATCTGGAACTGACTGTTTAACGCTGGTTTGCGAAATGTCGCGGAAGCAAGAGTCGCCACCGTCTTTTATTTTCTCCAAATGGAAAGGACAAAAGCACAAAAAAATTCCTTATTGAGATTAGTTCTCGGTTCGGGAGGTAGATTTATAGAAAGGGAAGGTGTTAGCACCCTTTCTATCCATGGTTATCCATGGGCTCTTAGATACTTGCTCACTTGTGTTTTCAAAATGTTTGTTTGCTTTTCAACTGTGGGTTTAAAAAAAGTTTCGTTTAAAATTTCAGTTCGACTCTTGTATCAGTCCTCAAGAGTGTTTGAAAAGTTGCTTTCAAAAGCTTTTTGAAAAGGTGTCGGTGTGAAAAGTATTTTTTGATTTGTTTTGAAATTAGAGCAAGTATCTAGAGTCGTCTACCTACCCTAAAGAATTCATCTGTGTAAATGTCCTTAAAGTAGTGCCATCCCACCATTGAGAGGTAGGTAGCACCACCGTTGGAGGTGTTCGGGTCAATTCGAAGGTTCGGGACATGGTGATCACCGGAGAAATAGGAAGACACCTTAGAAGCTACCCTCATGCCATGTTCATGGACATGAGGACTTACTAAAACGTCCTCTACTCGATGATCACCTTTCGAGGGGCAAGGCAACAGTGAGGCGTACCCTAGGGGTGGTGTGTGATTTGTGTGTCGTTTTCAGATATTTTGTCTTGTCATGTATTCGTGATCTATGCGTTGCTTTTATTTTTGACATTCATTCTTTCATGCAATAGTTAACAGTTAAAGGTGCGAAATTTAAAAAGTCCTACGCTATTACAAAGGCGCGGGTCCACATCGCCAAATTAATCCAGGACCCGATTTGAAATAAAATAAAGTGCGAGAAATATAAATTCCTAATTAATCTATTACATAGCTTTGGGAGAGTTACATGGATATTCAAAAAAAGAAACAAAAAGGCGAAGAGAATTAAAGTCGGGAATGCGAGGGCGTTGGACCCTTTTAAAGAAATTGAATTAAAATTACGAAATTAATTAAATTAAACGTGAAAGGAAATTATTTTTGAGAGTTTTGATATTTATGGATTTTAATGAGATTTAATGAAATTTAAAACCTAATTCTAACTATTTTTAATTTATTAAAAAAAAACATGTTAAAATTGAACCTAAAATTAACCTAATTACTTACATGGTGATTTATTTACAAAAATAATATTTAATAATTAATTATGGTGAAAGAAAAGAAAAAGAATAAAAAATACTTAAAACCCTAATTCTACATTTTTTAGTTTATTAGAAAAAAAAACACTAAAGTTAAACCTAAATTTAAAACTAAATTAATTAATAAGATTTTTTACAAAAATAACATTAAATAAAATATATTTTTTATTTTGTCTTTTCTGATTTTTTATTATTTTTTTATGTTAAAGAAACAATTAATTATTGAATTAAAAGGAAATAATCAAATTAAACAAGTAAAAATAAAATAGGAAAAAGAAAAGAAATGCAAACCCTTGGGGGTGTTGACCCCAGTTTGGAGGTATTTTGGCCAGTAATTAGGCCCAATCATCAAGGCCTTCAGTTGACTTTTCTGACCACGCGTGTATGCATTGACTGGTGCCCATGGTGTTCATCAGATCAGGGCCCTTGGATGGACGTTCTGAGACATGTGGCATGCTTGGATACTGAGTGTATGGTGAACTCTTAGGCTTGAAACTGCATGAGATTATGCTGAAACAAAATATATGAAGAAATTAAGGGGACCTGGTGTTGTACCCCAAAATTTGCCCTTCCATTTCTCATTGATTTCTCACCACAAAGCCCTTGAAGCTCAAGATCCAGTTAGAGTTTCATCTGCTCAAAACCTCTCCTTGCACTGTTGACTCAAATTAGGGTTTGTGTTTGCACAAAGATGTTTTGACCTAAAATGCCTAAGATGACTTTCATGCTTCATATTGGACTCCCAAGTTTACCCATATCAAGTTTCAAGTCTTGATTCCAAGTTTTGCCCAGTCAATTGGACAGTTGACCTAGAAATCAATTGTATTGGGGAAAAAGTCAACTGTGGCCAATTGACAGTCAAACCTCATGAAATTTGACCCACATCAACATTATGAACTCATATGAATCATTTGATCAATTTTGGATCACAATTCCCCAAGAAATTTGATCAGATCACCAAAAGGGCAAAATGGTCATTTTTAGGGTTTTGACTGCACAAAGGCAATTTTTGACTGTTTGACCTAGCCAATGGCAAACCAAGCTCACACATGGACTCAAGGACCCCATGGAATTATCTTGACATGGTCAACAAACTCAAAAGATTTGCTCAACCGAAACATTTGCGAAAACAAACGCAAAACCATAGTCAGTTCTCCCACCGTATCACAGAACTGGCGACTCTGTTGGGGAGAATTTTAAAAGTGGAGTAACCTTAGGGCTTAGATCACCCCATTGCATGACTAATTGTTTGAATTGTTTGCTTTATATTTTGGCTCTATTGTTTGGGTTTACAATCCTCCACCCGGATTTTGGGAAACATTCATAGATAGCAATACGTTGTGGAAACTGTGCGGGGTATACCGACACGGTCTAAGCAATAGCTATATTGGTGCGACATATTTGTGAGTATCGGTAACCCTTGAGTTCAATCAAGGAGAGTACGGGGCCGCTGAGTGATGTCACTAAGCACTAATGACCTAGAACCTTACTTGACCATCTTGGCCTTTTATTAGGGGTAGTGAGATGACCGGCTTTGGTGCAGTCCGAAGTTGGTAGATACTCGATACTACACTCATTGAGGGTTGTTTTCTTGGAATATTTTGGTCGCTAGTTAAGTGGCTAAACCAAAACAATGAACATTGAAAACAATCCCGTGATATTGAGTTCCTTAGAACCCGGTTACTATTTATAGGACAGGTTTTTAAGCCAACTACACTCAAGAGGGTACTTACCTATGAAACCCCATGCAAGCCTGAAATTAGGGTTTGGTGTGATTTGCTTGTACATATGTTTTGTGCATACATCATAAACATCATAAAACATCATATGCATTCACTAACCATTTCAAGGGTTTTGGATCTTCATCTTTGTTCTTGTTTTGTAGGACATGGAAATTCCTCGCAGAAATACCATTCAAGTCAACCTTGTGAGAATCTCTCCTCAACTCAAGGAGATCACCTCAAGAATTCCGGAAAATTCATCCTTCAGTGAAAGACATGGTAGACTACTCAGCCTAGTCAACACCAACATTGAAGAAGATATGATGAAAGTACTATTCCAGTTCTTTGACCCTCTTCACCACTGCTTCACTTTCCCTGATTATCAGTTGGTACCCACTTTGGAGGAGTTTTCTCAACTCCTAAGAATCCCTATCCTTAATCAAATACCCTTCAACGGTACGGAAAAGGAACCAAAGCCAGAAGATGTTGCTCGAGCATTACATCTACAACCATCCGACATCAAGGGGCATTGGGAAACCAGAAGCGGCGTCAAAGGATTTTTAGAAAAATTCTTGTTTGAGAAGGCACAAGAATGTTGGAATTCATTGGACCTTCAAGCCTTTGAAGAAATTGTGGCACTCCTTATCTACGGGTTGGTCTTGTTCCCAAATCCTGACCAATTGGTAGATGTCAACGCCGTCAAAATCTTCTTGTCCAGAAATCCAATACCAACATTTCTTGGGGACATCCTTCACTCATTTTACACACGAACAATGAGAAAGAGGGGTGTTCTCATGTGCTGTACTCCTATCCTCGCAAGGTGGTTTATTTCGCACCTTCCACAATCTGTCTTGAAGAATGACCAAGGTACAAGGTGGTCCCAACGATTGATGACTCTTACTCATTCTGATGTGCATTGGTGTTCTCGGTCCAGAGAAAATGTCATCATCATCGATCGTTGTGGAGAGTTTCCCAATGTTCCTTTACTTGGAATTAAGGGAGGTATCACCTACAACCCTTGCCTAGCTTTGAGGCAATTTGGATATGCACGGAGGGATGGCCCTCATGACATGTTGATTCCTAGCCTAGTTTTTGACTTCGACAGCGATGCGCAAGGACTTCACCAAAGATTCATCAGAGCTTGGGGAAAACTCAACAAGGTTGATAGCAAGACTCTGGGACACAAGAACTCCATCCCTCTTGAGCCCTATCTCAAGTGGGTACGAGCCCGAGCCCAAAGTCTAATGATGCCTTATCCTCATGTACTCCCAGTGATTAAAGAGCCCGTCAATGAAGGAGAGGTTCCCTACACCATCCTGCATCCAGACATGCCTACATCGTGGGAGGAAATGCAGAAAAGTTGGATTCAGCTCAAGGAGGAACGAAACACTTTTGAAGCTAGCTACTACGCCAGTGAAAAGAAGGTTCTAGAGCTTACCCGCCGACTCCACGAGCAAGAGGCCCTCAACACCTACATCGCACCGAAGAGGATGCGCAATGTCTTTCTGCCTTAAGAAGTTCATTTTGTAACACTTGGCCCATGGGGCATTTATGTACTAACAAATTTCTTCTTATTAATATGACGTGCGTTCTTCTTTGTCTGAAACAATTTTGAATGTCCTAAATCCTTGAATGCATTGCATACATCAGCATACCATTCATCATGTGCATAAGCAGGTCTCACCCCAGGTTTACTTATCTGTCTGCTGTTTATTTCAGTAGGATGGATCTCGAGCAAACAGTCAAGGACTTACAAGCCCAGAATGCACAGTTCCAGCAACTCTTGATGACTTTGGTTAAAAGTCAAGAGGATATCAAGGCTCATCTGGAGAATAAGGACCCAGTGAAGAAGAAAAAGAGGGTCGGAGTGGCTACTTTGGGGAGAAGGTTTGACAGAGAAGCTCGGAGGGTGCTTGAATTTCCTCCTACTTCTGATGAAGGGACTAGTAAAAGAGATCGAGTTGCGGTGCCTTCCGAGTCTGATGCAGAGGAGGAAGAGGTTGAAGAGGATGAAGATTATTCTGACCAGCAATACCCTCCAGCTGATGATAAGTACAAGGGTTTAGAAGACAGATTGGCTGCCATGGAATTGCAAAGGGTACCGGGTTTGGATTTTGAAGACATGGGCTTGGTCGCCGGGATAGTGATTCCCCCAAAATTCAAAGTGCCAACGTTTGTGAGGTATGATGGGCTGTCCTGTCCCAAAATGCATCTCAGGTCCTACGTGAGAAAAATTCAACCCTATACAGCAGATAAAAATCTCTGGATTCATTTCTTCCAAGACAGCCTATCGGGAGCCCAGTTGGAGTGGTTTTATCAGCTAGAAGGAACCAGTGTCAGAAATTGGGAAGATTTGGCCACCGCTTTCTATAAACAATACCAGTATAATTCTGATCTTGCTCCTACTCGTACCCAACTTCAGGGTATGTCACTAGGAACAAGTGAGGGATTCAAAGAATATGCACAAAAATGGAGGGATTTGGCTGGCAGGGTGCAGCCTCCTTTAACCGATCGTGAGCTCGTTGATATGTTTCTTGGGACCCTATCTGGGCCATTTTTCAATCATCTAATTGGTAACTCTTCCGCAGGGTTTACCGATTTAATCTTAACCGGCGAAAGAATAGAAGCTGGCATCAAGTCAGGAAAGATTCAGAAGGGTGTTGCTGCAAGTGTTGAGAAGAAGCCTTTTAAGAAGGAGACAGCTATGGTATATTCTCAGAGAAGAGCAGGAAAGATGGAGCGTCGACCGACTGTGGGGGCCGTAATGATTCAAAACACTCCGAGTGAGCAGCCTCGCTATAACCAGTCCAGACCAAATCAGCAACGGGTGGAAAGGCCACAACGGCAGTTCACCCGTATTAATATGACTCCAGCGCAAGTGCTTCCCCATCTATTGAAGTTGAATCTTGCCACCATCAAGGAGGCGCCAAAGAATGTAAATACGTCCTCCCCGCATTATCATGCCAATGCTAAATGCGCCTATCATTCAGACAGTGTTGGACACGACACCAATGATTGTTGGGCACTCAAGCATAAAATCCAAGACCTGATAGAGGCTAAGGAGGTAGAGTTTGAAGCTCCAGAGAAGCCTAATGTGATATCTGCACCTATGCCGAAGCACGGCCGAAATATCAATGCCATTGAGGAGGATTTGTATGTTGCTGACGTCAGTGATCTGACTACTCCACTGCTAACCATTAAGTTGAATTTGTTAAGGGCCGGGATCTTCCCGGGATGTAAAGAAGACTGCTACTGTTGCCACTCTCTGCCGTTTGATTGTCCGCTATTAAAGAAAGGCATCCAAGGCCTTATGGATAGCCGACAAATTTTGTTCGAAAAAGTTTCTGCTGTTCCAGTTCATGTTGAAAATGTCTCAATCATAACCATTCACGCCAATCTTTCCAAGGCCGTCAAAAAGCCTGTTAAGACTACACCAGCTGCAAAATCTGTTCCTTTAAAGATAACGATGCCAGGGCATGTTCCCTATGTTTCTGAGAAGTCGATACCTTGGAACTATGGTGGTGACATCTACTACCATGGTATCAAGCAAGTCGAAGTAATTGAAGAAAATTCGGAGGATGAAGAAGCCAACATTAGTAACATTGCGGGCACCAGCAAAATCACCAGGAGCGGGAGAATATTTTCTCCAGAGATTGCCCCTCCAAGAGCAGTGTTTGGACCCTCATCAGCTAAAGAAGTCATCCCTGCACCAGTAAAGCTCTCTGCCATAACTCCTTTGATCGAAGAGGTTGTTGTTCCTAGTGCTGTCTTTCCTACCATTGCTGATAAAGGAAAGGAAATACAAGATGAGCCCGTCAGGACGAGGGCTCAACCCTTGGTGATTCCGGAAGCCTCCAAGAAAGAAATGGACGAGATTTTGAGGATAATCAAGAGAAGTGATTACGATGTGGTGGAACAGTTGGGGCAAACCCCCTCCAAGATCTCCATGCTGGCACTATTGCTTTGCTCATAAGCGCACGCTCAAGCTTTGATTAAGTTTCTGAAGGCAGCTCATGTGCCCCAGGAAACCTCTGCGGACCAATTTCAACATTGTGTGGCTAGCCTGACTGCGGACAATGGATTAGGTTTTTCTGATGCCGACCTAACCCCTAAAGGCCGAAACCACAATGATGCTTTGCATATTTCAATCGAGTGTCGCGGGACCACCCTTGCACATGTTTTGGTTGATACCGGGTCGTCGCTGAATGTTTTGCCTAAGAAGGCCTTGGACCGGCTAGATTGCGAAGGGTTGGAATTGAAGCCGAGTGATATTGTCGTCAGAGCTTTCGATGGGTCGAAGAGAATGGTCCATGGAGAGGTTGGAATTCCCATCAAGATAGGTACTGAGGTGTTTAAATCCACTTTCTATGTAATGGACATCCGTCCATCATACTCCTGCCTGCTGGGTAGACCTTGGATACATCATGCTGGGGCAGTCACCTCCTCCTTGCATCAAATGCTGAAGTATCCTGTCAAGGGAAAGATCATCACTGTCCAAGGCGAAGAAGAGTACATGATTAGTCACTTAAATTCTTTCCGATATGTGGAGGTTGAAGGAGAGTTCATTGAGACGCCGTTTCAACATTTCGAAGAAGTTCTTCCTGAAGTAGCAGTGGAAAAGTTGGCAGCTGAGGCACCAAGACAGATGGCCAGGATGGCATCTCTGGAGGATGCAAGAGCCGCAATCAAGGAAGGGAAGAATTCAGCGTGGGGGCAGTTACCCGACTTTCCGCATAAGACTGATAAGTTTGGATTAGGTTTCACAGCCGCTGGCCAGAAAGCTATGCGCCAGTCAAAGATTGAAAGAGCGCCAATCAAAATTTCTCCTTACCGAATCAACGCCCTGGAAGATGGAGACAAGGAAAGCAACTTTGAAGAGTGGATTTATCCAACTGTCAGAGGAGGATTGAGCAATTGGGAGGCTAAAGACTTTGTCCCCATCACTTTTATTCATCAGTAACTTATCTGTTAAACATTTCTTATTTGGTCTGTAATATTTTACTTTCAAACAATCCGTACACTATCTTTTCACCTCCTGCCTTGCCCGGGGCATGTAGGTCCACTTGTAAGGGTTTTGACTATTTTTCATATTCATGTGCCATGTTTAATGATTCATTGGACGTTTTTTCATTTGATAAACTGCTTATGATCATTTTCTTTCCTTTTGCATTTTTTGTTTAAGGATGGCTATCCCTTACACACACCCACACTCACCAATGCAGGTACCCATCCACTCCGGATTCCATGGGTGACTATTCTGCTGTATCTTTCAATAACTCTGAAGATCTGGTCAATCTAGCCGAGTATGAAGATGACGAAGGTTGTGAAGTACCCGGGGAACTAGCCAGACTTCTGCAACAAGAGGAAAGGGCCATCTTACCGCATGAAGAGCCATTGGAAGCTGTTAACTTGGGAACCGAGGAGAATCAGAAGGAGGTGCAAGTGGGTGCCAACCTGGAACCAAAAGTCAAGGAGCGCTTGGTACAGTTGCTGAATGAGTATGTTGAAATCTTCGCTTGGTCCTATGAAGACATGCCGGGTCTAGACACCGACATCGTAGTTCACCGTCTCCCCACAAGAGAAGACTGTCCACCAATCAAACAAAAAGTTTGCCGAATGAGACCTGACATGTCCGAAAAGATCAAAGCAGAAGTAATGAAGCAATTCGATGCTGGCTTCCTGGCTGTTACGTCCTATCCTTAATGGGTCGCTAACATTGTACCGGTACCAAAGAAAGATGGCAAAGTCAGAATGTGTGTGGACTACCGGGATTTGAATAGGGCCAGCCCTAAAGATGATTTCCCGCTACCTCATATTGACATCTTGATCGACAATACAGCTCAGCATAAAGTGTTTTCCTTCATGGACGGATTCTCGGGCTACAATCAAATCAAAATGGCTCCCGAGGATATGGAGAAAACAACTTTTGTTACACAATGGGGCACTTTCTATTACAAAGTGATGCCGTTCGGGCTGAAGAACGCAGGGGCAACTTATCAACGCGCCATGGTAGCTTTATTTCATGACATGATACATCATGAGATTGAAGTTTATGTAGACGATATGATAGCTCGATCATAAACAGAGGAAGAGCACCTTGAACATCTGGAAAAGCTGTTTGCCAGGTTGAAAGAGTACAAGCTCAGGCTGAATCCAAGCAAATGCACTTTTGGAGTTAGGTCTGGTAAACTCCTGGGATTCATTGTAAGCAACAAAGGCATTGAAGTCGATCCGGCAAAAGTAAAAGCAATACAAGAGATGCCTGCTCCCCGTACTGAGAAGGAGGTTAGAGGATTCTTGGGGCGCATAAACTACATTGCCAGATTCATCTCACATCTGACTTCTACCTGTGAGCCAATTTTCAAACTCTTGAAAAAAGATCAGGTAGTTGAGTGGAACGATGACTGTCAAGCTGCTTTTGATAGAATCAAGGAGTATTTGCTAGAACCTCCTATCCTGATGCCACCCGTCGAAGGAAGACCATTGATCATGTATTTGACCGTCTTGGATAACTCAATGGGGTGTGTTTTGGGCCAGCATGACGAGTCTGGTCGAAAAGAGCATGCTATTTATTACCTTAGTAAAAAGTTTACCGACTGTGAGACTCGCTACTCACTGCTCGAGAAAACTTGCTGCGCTTTGGTATGGGTTGCTCGCCGACTAAGACAGTATATGCTGACCCACACTACCTTGTTAATATCCAAAATGGACCCTATCAAGTATATCTTCGAGAAGCCCGCTTTATCTGGAAGGATAGCTAGATGGCAAATGATCTTAACCGAGTATGACATCCAGTACACCACCCAAAAAGCTATAAAAGGGAGTGTACTAGCTGAACATCTGGCTCATCAGGCTATCGAAGACTATCAACCCATGAGATTTGACTTCCCAGACGAGGACATCATGAATTTGGACAACATTGAAAGTGACGGACCGTATGACGGACCCGAAAAGGGATCCCGATGGACCCTGTACTTTGATGGTGCTTCAAATGCACTTGGAAATGGTATTGGCGCAGTACTCATTTCTCCGGAAGGTTGTCACACTCCTTTCATGGCCCGACTTTGTTTCAGCTGCACAAACAACATGGCTGAGTATGAAGCTTGCATCTTTGGTCTCGAGGCTGCTATAGACTTGGGGATCAAATCTTTGGTCGTATTTGGGGACTCGGCTTTGGTCATCAGCCAAATCAAAGGAGATTGGGATACCAAGCATCCTAATCTTATCCCATACAAAGAACATGTCCTGACATTGTTGCCGCATTTCGAGCAAATTACCTTCGAGCATTTCCCGCGAGAAGAGAATCAGCTAGCCGATGCTCTAGCCACAATGTCCTCCATGTTTAAACTCAACTGGGATAACGAGGCTCCCCAAATCACCATCAAGCGAATGGATGAACCGGCACATTGCCACGAGATTAATATCGAAGAAGTAGTGGAACAACCTTGGTTCCATGAAATCAAAAGGTATCTCGAGACTAGAGATTATCCTGAAGGAGCTTCCGTAAATGACAAGAAGTTCTTAAGGAAATTCGCTGCTAAGTTCTTCCTGAGCAACGACATCCTTTACAAACGAAGCCATGATTGTGTATTACTCCGATGTGTGGATAAGGCTGAAGTAGAGTTGATCATGACTGATATACACAGCGGCACATTTGGCACTCACTTGAGCGGGCATACAATGGCTAAGAAGATCCTAAGGGCAGGCTATTACTGGTCTACCATGGAAGCTGACTGCCATCAACATTCCCGTACTTGTCACAAGTGTCAAGTCTATGCTGACAAAGTTCATATTCCTCCGGTTCCCCTCAACGTCCTGACTGCTCCGTGGCCCTTTGCAATGTGGGGCATTGATATGATTGGAGAGATCAAGCCCACGACTTCCAATGGACATCGCTTCATCCTAGTTGCCATTGACTACTTCACTAAATGGGTCGAAGCAGCTTCCTTCGCCTCTGTCACCAAAAATGTGGTTGCCCGCTTTATCAAGCAAAATCTCATATGTCGGTATGGTGTTCCAGACAGGATCATTACGGACAACGGTACAAATCTGAATAACACAATGATCACTGCATTATGCGAACAGTTCAAGATTTATCATCACAATTCATCTCCCTATCGGCCGAAGATGAACGGTGCTGTTGAAGCTGCGAACAAAAACATTAAGAAGATCATTCAGAAAATGACAGTCACTTACAAAGACTGGCATGAGATGTTACCGTTTGCTCTGCATGGATACCGTACGACGACACGTACTTCAACTGGGGCAACCCCATTTTCTTTGGTTTATGGCATGGAAGCTGTTTTGCCTATGGAAGTCCAGATCCCCTCTCTAAGAATTATGAAGGATGCAGGTTTGAATGAAGATGATTGGATGCAGACCCGACTTGATCAACTCAATCTGATCGACGAGAAGCGACTTGCTGCTATATGCCATGGTCAGACGTATCAAAAGCGGATGATCAAGGCCTTCAATAAGAAAGTCAGACGTCAAGTGTATCGAGTCAGGGATCTCGTAATCAAGCGGATTATCTTGCCGCAAAGTGATCCCAGGGGCAAATGGACTCCTACATATGAAGGACCATTTGAGATCAAAAGCATATTTTCCGGTGGTGCAATGATTCTGACCACCATGGACGGCGACGATTTGCCGCACCCTGCGAACGCAGACATAGTCAAAAGATACTACGCATAAAATAACCCGACAAGTCGAAAACCCGAAAGGGCGGCTTGGGCAAAAATGGGCATCCTGGTGAACCGAAAACGCGAAAGGGCGGTTCAGGCAAAAATTAGGGATAAAAACAAAAAAAATCTGTATACCCGGAAAGTCGAAAACCCGAAAGGGCGGCTTGGGCAAAAAGGGGTTTCCCGGTGGATCGAAAACCCGAAAGGGCGATTCAGGCAAAAGTTAGGGAATTGAAGCGTATGACTATGTCTCGTCGGACCACTTCAAAGACAATCTCTTCATCAACCGGTTCCAGGCTTCTGATCAATCCAGTCATCGTCAAACAAAGCATTGAATGGACATATATTCAGAGTTGCGAAAGCTATAGCAGAGCGGAGTCCCATGGAACTATTTCACATAGCCATCCTTTATTTTGTATAAAATCTTTCAATATTTACGACAAAGTCCTCTTACTAGGATGATTGTCTCCTTTGTACAAATATACTCAAAGAAAATCAATACAAATACTTTCCCCAGAAATTTGTGTCATTTCCCTTTTCTTTTGCACTATGTGTTTTATTTTGAGAAACGTCCAATGTTTTGTTAAATAGGCATATGCATTTGAAACATAATCACTTCCTAAATGAACCTAAGAAAAAGGATTACTGATAGGATGAAGGTACAGATGGATATCTTGACACCCTTTCGAAGGGACCCCCCCAAGAGATTTGGAATCCACATCCCTAGCAAACCCTGAGGCTTATCTCCAGCAGACTCCCGAAGCTTATCCCCAGTAAGGTTCTGGAAGGTATTTCCCCGCAGAGCACGAACGTCTCTCCCGAGTTTTATTCAAAGTTATTCCCCACAAAGGCTTATAACTGGGTTATCCTCAGCTAACAGCCACAGAAGATCGCACTCGCCAGAATTCTTCCTATCCCCAGCAGAGTTCATCAAGAGTTTCCCAACACAATTTATCAATATGATCCCCAGAGGAGCTTATCCTTGTTATCCCCAGCCAGAGGATCCTCCAGAACTCATTTCCCCTCAGAGTTTAAGTTTCAGTATCCCCAGCCGAGCTAAAACTTCAAATTGTCAACCCCCAACGGAGCCAGACTAATGAGCCTTCTCCCCACAGAGTCTTAGAAAGAGAAATCTTGAGTTCCCCAGTAAGATCTCCAGAGTTACTTCCCATCAAATTGAAGATTCTCAGTCTTACCTCCCCAGCATGAGTCTACTAGATTGATACTCCCCAGTAGAGGTCATCAGGAATTCTCTTCCCCAGCAGCAGCCAAGGATTCATTTTCCCCGGCAGCAGTCAAGATGCTTTTATCTTCAGCCACCTCGGATTCATTTATCCTCAGCAAGATAGCTCGTCAGCTTACATGTGCATTCATCACATTCATGTCATAAACATTGATGTCACGTAGATTGCATCATGCATCATAACATTTCATACAACTAACTCTTTACCTTTTCAGGAAAGATCAGTCGACAGACTAAAATTATTCAACTTCAAGATTTCTGAAAACAGTTCACGGGTTCTCCAAGTAAACGGATGTTAACCTGTCGCTTGTTCAGATTCTTCTTCAAGACTTCTGAAAACAGTTTATGGATTCTTCCCAACAACGGATGTTAATCTATCGACTTGTTTAGATGCAACTTCTGAAAACAGTTTACGGACGCTTCCCAACGACGGATGCTGCTCTATTGCTTATTCAACTTCAAGATTTCTGAAAACAGTTCACGGGTTCTCCAAGTAAACGAATGTTAACCTGTAACTTGTTCAGATTCTTCTTCAATACTTCTGAAAACAGTTTATGGATTCTTCCCAACAACGGATGTTAATCTATCGACTTGTTCAGATGCAACTTCTGAAAACAGTTTACGGACGCTTCCCAACAACGGATGCTGCTCTATTGCCTATTCAACTTTAAGACTTCTGAAAACAGTTTACGGGTCCTCCAAGTAACGGATGTTAACCTATCGCTTGTTCATTTTCTTCTCCAAACTACTGAAAACAGTTTACAGATTCCTCCCAACAACGGATGTCAATCTATTGCTTGTTCAGACCCCCCAGTTCAGAGATGGTCCCAAGCCTGGACACCTTCCTGATATTCCCTTCCAGATGGCATCTCTAAGCCCATCCCCGACAAGATTTCTGTCACTCTCCCAGATGGCATCGTTAAGCCCATCTCCAAATGGCATCTCTAAGCCCATTCCCGCATCCATTGCTTTGACGAGTGCAAATTTTCGGGCACTCTAGTGTCCAATCTCCTTTTACCCTCGAGTCACGAAAGACAAGCTTGCCAATCTAACTCTTCGGATTCAAGAAGATTGAACAGGGGCAACTGTTGTACCCCAAAATTTGCCCTTCCATTTCTCATTGATTTCTCACCACAAAGCCCTTGAAGCTCAAGATCCAGTTAGGGTTTCATCTGCTCAAAACCTCTCCTTGCACTGTTGACTCAAATTAGGGTTTGTGTTTGCACAAAGATGTTTTGACCTAAAATGCCTAAGATTACTTTCATGCTTCATATTGTACTCCCAAGTTTACCCATATCAAGTTTCAAGTCTTGATTCTAAGTTTTGCCCAGTCAATTGGACAGTTGACCTAGAAATCAACTGTATTGGGGAAAAAGTCAACTGTGGCCAATTGACAGTCAAACCTCATGAAATTTGACCCACATCAACATTATGAACTAATATGAATCATTTGATCAAGTTTGGATCACAATTCCCCAAGAAATTTGATCAGATCACCAAAAGGGCAAAATGGTCATTTTTAGGGTTTTGACTGCACAAAGGCAATTTTTGACTGTTTGACCTAGCCAATGGCAAACCAAGCTCACACATGGACTCAAGGACCCCATGGAATTATCTTGACATGGTCAACAAACTCAAAAGATCCCAAGTACACAGGATTGACAGTTGAATTTCCCAGTCAATTGATCAATTTTGACTGTATACTGAAAAGTCAAACTTTGAATTTTTGGTCAAAATCAAGAGTCAAGATTCATTTTTCATCAAAACTTGCCAAATCATGAAACTTGTTCACCAAGAAACCAAGAAATGCAAATTAGGGTTTAAAATGGAATTTTTCATAACTTAGAATTTTTCTAAGTTATGAAAAACCCTAATTTTTCCCAACTTTGCCCCACTTTTTCACCATGATCCATTTGGATTAAAACAAAAGTCCAAACATGAAAGTTGTAGCTTGTTGCATAATCTACAACTTTGATTCACAAAGTTTTCTCATTTTAAGCTTGCATCTCAAGTTACAAATTTTTGAATAAGGGCACTAAACCATTCTTAACTTAGTGAATTTTTGACCTATTTTGACAAGATTTTCTACCCCACTTCAAGGCCATTTTCCATACACTTCCACTTGGAATTTCAAATTGCATTTCAAAGATGGATTGTAGTACACATTCCAAGCTTTCCAAAATGTCCAAGAACTTCTCAAACAACCTCATGGTTAGGGAGAATCGAATTTCACAATATAGCAAAAACTCACTTTTGAATTGGCCATTTTTTCATGTTCATAAGTTATGCAAACTTCTCAAAACCAGCATGCCCTTGATTACAGGTCCTTAAACCAAGTTACACTCAATAATTTAATGCTTGTTCATTGTGTCAAAGTGTTATTCTATGAGTTCAAGTGTTGTATACAAGATTAATCCATTTTTAGATAAAGTAAACTATCCATTTTTGCAAAAGTTCACTTTATGTCCAATTGGTAAATCAAGCAAGTACAAACCAAATCTCTTTAGCACAAGATTATGAACAAATTAATCTGATCAAGAGAGGCTTTGCAGCAGGATTAGGGGTCCTCTACTGACCTAGAAACACAAGTTGCCTTTCTTGCTTAAGTTAGAAGATATATGGCATAACTAACACCAACTCCCATCTCAGCCTAGATACACAAGAACAAAGTTATCAAACACATTACACACATCATAACCAAGCTATTGCACGAGCCATTTACCTCCCAAACATCATCAAACCAAAAAACACCATCAAACTGCAAAAACAGAGTTGCCTCTGCAGTTTGAGTGCCAACTCCTATTCCTCTCAAGCACTCTTGCCAAAACCAGTTCATACACATTCCCTAGCACCTATGCAAGCTAACCATGCCTTGAAACACGACCTGTAACTCCTCTAACAAGTTCCACCATTTTCACTTTTCCATTTTGCAGTTGAAGTTCTACAGCTCAGTTCAAGGTGTCTCAAGGCAAAGTAGATATTGGAACAACATCACCACACCTCAAGGAAGCTATACCAATCAGTATCTTGCACTGTAAGCTCCCCATTTTCCAGTTAGAACTTCAGCTGAACAGGTATTTTGTTGAACTCGTATCTCTCTTATTAGGCATCATTAGCTTTAGGTTTGTGAATAAACAATGTCATACTCATGCCACTAAACATGTACATTCTTTTACTTTTCATTTCTTTTGCCTGAGTTGAGAGAATTTAAGGTTTAAAAATGGCAGAAAACTTAGGTTAAGATTTGGGATTGTTAAAATTCTCTCTCATTTTTGAGAGTTAGGAGATGTTCTTTATATGTTTGAAATCGTGATTCCATGCTTGACATGTTTTGTGTTGAAAGTTTGTGCAAAAGCTCAAAGAATCAGGATGTTTGAATCCCTGTTACAAGCGCATGTTTTTGAGACATTTTTGGCTGAAGGTTGAAGAAGATGCTACGTGGGCTGGGCCTGTGTTATTTTCTTATTCACACCATATTTTTGATATTGCACCCCCTGAGCCCATTTTGTCCATTTGCTTGATTTTTTGACTTTTCTTTTTTATTTCTGACTTATTTATTTTTGTTAATAATATTAAAAACCAAAAAATATTTTTTCTCACCATTTTTTAATTTATTAGGTATTTATTTGATTTTTTTCTAATTTATACATAAATAAAGGAATATATATATTTTGTTAAAAATATTAAGAAATATGTAAAAACACATTTATTTTCATTTTTATTCTATTTTTTCCTTCTGAAAATATTTATATAAAAAATACTATTTTTTTTAAATATTAAATATTATTATTATTTATATATATATAATACATATTTAAAATAATACATATATGCATATGTTCATTAATATATTTAGGATAAATACAAAATATATACCCCTTTTATTTTCTTATTAATATTTAATACAAAAAATACATTTTGGACAAATACCTCATTTTATTTTATCTTTTGTATATATAGATAAATATTTGTTCATAATAAATAAATGGTATGTTTTATTTAATAGAATTAGGTTTTTACCCTAAATATGAGAATATTCCAAAAATAATTCTTTTCTCATTTTTTATTTACTTGACATAAATAATATTCTTTTTTTTTTATATATATATACATGAAAATTCTTTTTTACCTTTTTGCATATTTATTTCAATTTCCATTTATTTATGCAATTGTTCATATTGTAAATACTCAAAGCAAATGATGTAATAGCTTAGATTCAATTTCTTGTCAAAATATATCCCCATTTGAACATTGTACCCCCTTCCCTATATTATTGTGATGTAATAGTGTAGGAATTTAAATTTCGCACTTTATCGCTTTCTAAACATACTATGCTAGAATTAGGGTTTTGTATGCGAATAAAAATGAACAAAATAGTTGGACCTAATACAAGATAAATGAATATGAAAAAAATGGACAACACATCTCACACTTGCACCCCTAGGGTACTCCACTTTGTTGCCTTCAAATAATTGGGCCATGTTGCATGTTGAACTTCTTTGGGTAAAACAAACAATCAAATGATCATAGTCCCTCAAAATGTTGCTTAAATAAATGATCAAGTCCCTTTTAAAAGAAAATTGCCCAAAGACATTTAACACTATTGCAATTATGGTCTAAACGATGACCCGCGCCCGTCCCTTTCACCTCCTAAGACAAGATTGTCCACCAAATGCAATGGTGGAACAAAATTGTCAAAAGGTTTAAAACATAACAAAAATCTTTGAGAAAACTTTAGGGTAGATAATTCTTAAGTACTTGTCAATTTGCAAAGAAAACACTTGCCTAATTTAAAAACCCACTTCACAAACACTTTCAAAACCAACTTTCAAAAACCTTGAAACATCTTTTTAAAAGACAAAACACCTTTTGTAAAACATTCGAGTAAAGAATTGTTACAAGGGTAGCCTATACAAGGCATCTTTTTCAAAACCTTTTCAAAACCACACACAAAGCACCATTTCAAACAATTGAAAACCAAGGCAAGTTGATCTAAGCAAGTACCTAAGAGCCCATGGATAACCATGGATAGAAGGGGTGCTAATACCTTCCCCTTCTATAATCTACTCCCCGAACCCAAGAAAAATCTCAAAGGTTTTTGCTGTGCTTTTTAAACCTTTCCTTAGGATAAAATAAAAAGTCGGTGGCGACTCTTGCTCAACCGAAACATTTGCGAAAACAAACGCAAAACCATAGTCAGTTCTCCCACCGTATCACACCTGGGAATCGAACCCAGGTCCCAGAGCTTACCAAATGCCTTGTCCACCAACTGTGCCAACTGCGCGCGTTGTACATAGAATGAAGAATAAATAATATAAAAGAAAATTAGCATTAGTGGCCTACAAACAAAAAAACGCGCGCTGAATTCAAATTGTCCAACCATAGCTTGCCACATGATCTTCTTCCTTGTTTGTCCCTGAAACAAAAAGAAGTAGCGGGGGTTTTAAACCCCCCCAAAGTGCAGCCTTTTCCAAAATAGCGATTAGCTTGTGAGGCCATATAAATTGGGCGCGACTGGTGTATTAAATTCGTCCAAGCGTCCTGATTCTAGCCATGGTACTGAGATGTCTTGATTTTACAGTATATGTAAACGCCCAATTTGGAGCTTGAGGAACCCTAAAACGTTTTAATGGCAACTTCGCGTATAGGCTATAAAAACTCAATTCAACAACATCAATAGACTCAGAATGTCCATATTAGCATAAAACAACAATTAAAATGTATGAGAGATGCCCAGAAACTTAAACACGATTATGCATATTTTCATGAAAAGTGTGACATGGTTCTACCGTTTCTTGGCGTTAAAAGCAGTGGTTTTGATCCAGGAACGTCCCTTGAGGCCTTTGCAAGCTAATGGAATCAATGTTTTGCTTTGAAACGCTTTGGAATGGTGTTTTCAGTTTTTACTTTTTTCACAAAATTTGCAAAGTTCTTGCTCAGCTTTGGGCGCAGCTTCAAGGGTGTTGTGCTTTTGGTTTGATCAGTATATGTATGGGATGGATTAGGGTTGAGTTTTGAGTCAAGAGATCCTTGCATTGATGAAAGAAATATTTGATTTTCATGGCATATTTTTTTCAATCTTTTCATGTGCTTTTGGTGCCAATCATGATCAAATCACCTTGATTCTTTCCATATTAGATAGTGCACGAAATCTTGAAGGTATTCTATGCACAAAAAGATTTAAAAAGCATGGATGAGTATTTTTTTTCATATTTTATTTAATTAAATGAATTAATGGTAATTAAAAATTCAAATAAATAATAAAAAATGATGAAATAACTCCCCTTGGGCCAAATTGTCGTTCATATCCTTTGGATGATGAATCTTGGAAGAAAATGTGGCCCATTAGCAAATTTGAGGCATTTGAAGTAAAGTTAACTTTTCAAAATTCCCAAAAATTTCCCAACTTCCACAAGGCATATCTTGCTCAATTTTTAAGCTTTGATCATGTTCTTGGACATTTTGGAAAGGTCTTGAAGTCCTATAACCAATGCCTTTGGTCCCATGTCATTTTGATTTACCAATCTCAAGTTATGGTTTTTGACTTAAAGTCCCTTTTTGTTGACTTTTGAAAATGACCTATAATGTTGAAATTGATAACTTTTTGTGTGAGCATTTCTTGGACTTGAAGTGTGAAGAGGAGTTGTAGGAAATGTCTTTCTCTTCAAAATGAGCTTTGGATGGAATTTTTCTGATAAACCATGTGGAAGTTATGCCTTGGTCAAGTTACAGTTGACTTTTTCAACTGTCCAAATATGGAAACTTTTGCATCTTGAGACTTTTTGAGCCAAGCTTTGAGAATCATGATCAATAATTGATCAAATGATGTTTGTGGCTTCAAAATAAGATGTTGACCAAAAATTTGGACTTTTGACTGTCAAATGACCATTTTGCCCCTGCAGTTGACTGTAGGGCAATTAGGGTTTTTGACTGTGCAATTTTGTGTTGTAAGTCTTGAAACTTGGTATGAGGGTGCTTGACCATGTTTATAGGCATGTGGGACTTGATTGGACCCTTGGAAACTTCATTTTCTTTGCCAGGACCAAAACCCTATTTTTTGACTGTTATGAGGCCCTTGAACTGTGCAACCCTTGGGGAGATTTTGAAGCATGCTCTTTGCAATTCTTGAAGAATATGGGAGGGAAAATTTTGGGGTACAACACCATGCACCCAAACACCCGAAGATGGTCGTAGGAAACATATTTACCACACCAAACATGATTTGGAACATCAAACTTCAACGGAATACATGGAGTGAGGTTTAAAATATGTATAAATATGCTCAATGTTTCTCCCTGTGATACGGTGGAAGAACCGACTGTTAATACTGGTTTGCGTTTTTTGTTCGCAAATGTCGCGGTAAGCAAGAGTCACCATCGACTTTTATTTCATCCAACAAAGGAAAAGGAAAAAGAACAGAAAAAAACCTTTTTCGAGATGTTTCTGAGTATGGGGGTAGATTATAGAAAGGGAAGGTGTTAGAACCCTTTCTATCCATGGTTTTCCATGGGCTCTTATGTACTTGCTCGTCTTTTTAAAATTGCTTGTGTGTGTGCTTGTTTTGAAAAGTTTTACTTCGTGATAACCCTTGTATCAGTCCTTAAGGGTGTGATAAAGTTTGTTTTGAAAATTTGTTTTGAAAGGTGTTTGTGTTAAGATTTTTGTTGAGCAAGTACTTAAGATTCTACCTACTCGAAAAAGATTGTTCGTTCTCGTTTCCTTTAGACAGCGCTATCCTACTATTTAGGAGTAGGTAGCCCCATCGTTGAAGTTTGTAAGGGACATTCGAAAGGGACAAGTACAGTCACCAAAGCAACAATTAGGAAGCCTTAGTAGTAACCCTAAAGTCTTAAGATCTTTATGAGGCAACATTCGAATGGGATATTTTGATCTTTTGGACCGGAGGGCAACCACTAAAGTCTCCTATGCTTAATGATTGTTTTACCGAAGGCAACCAAAGTGAGGCAAACCCTAGGAGTGAATATGTGCATGTGATTTTTTCAGTTAATTTAGTCTTTGCACATTAGGTGATCTACTGTTTTAATTTTCAGATATTCTTGCCATACAATCCTATTAACCATGCATCTAACAATTAAAGATTGCAAAAATTAAAAGTACGAGAAAATAAACCTAGCTATTACATGACTTTGGCAGTTACATAATTATCTTGACTAAAAATAAAAATGCGGAATTTAAAACCCTAATTACTATTACAAACTCGGAGCAGTTACAATTATAATAAAAAGAATTAAAATGAGTGCGGCGAATTAAAGGCGAGAATGGTTAAAAACCCTAAAAAGCTAATTGATGAAAATATTTAGGTTATTTTGGAGAAAAGAAATAATTAGGTTATGTACAAAATTAACCCTAATTTCTAATTAGTTTTAATTATAAAGAGAAATTGAAATTAACCTAATTTAAACTAAATTAATTAATTAAAGAAAATAAAATATTTTATAAAAAATATTTTTTATGTTTTTGTGATTTTGATTTGAGAAAACAATTTAATTGCAAATTAAACCTAATTCATCTAATTAATTTTAATTAAATTAAATAATCAAATAAAACTAATTAACCTAATTTATTTTCAAAAATATTAATTTGAATAAATAAGACCTAATTATGTATTTTTTGTGATTTTTTAGTTTAATAAAAAAAATAATTTTTGTGTTAATTAAAAAAAAGGAAAATAATTAAAGAAAATAATTAAAGAAATTAAAAAATAATAGAAAGAAGAACAAACTGGGCCTTGTTGAATGTCCCGGGGGGGTGCAATGTTGAAACTGCTTTTGGGCCCAAGGTTGATGGCCCAATCTATGCGCTAGATCCCATGTGCTGATCCTCTGATGGTGCACCATGGTCCCTCAATGGTAGGCGTTAGGTCTGATTGATGAAGAATCCACTGGATGGATGATGGAGGCGCATGGAAGGTGTTTAGACAAATGGAGCACCAGATCCTGTAGGGGAAAGTAAAACAAAGAAAATTGTTGGGACTTGGGATCGAACCCAAGTACTTATACTCACCACCAACGTGCCTCACCACTGGGCCAACTGTCTTATTTGTTAATATATAAGAAAAAAAATCATAATATACAAACAACGTGGTTAAATGAAAAAATGCGCGCGAGATTCAAATGACCCAATGGTTGGCTGCCACATATCGTCTTCTCCAAGGATCCGTCGCTTTAGATATTCACCCTATACCCACGGACAACGCTTGTAGCCATAACCCTGTACAACTCAAAAACTCACAAAACGCAATATAAATGATATTAAAAGCCAGGGTTCAACTGGTTATGATGTCACGGTCATCATGGTACCTTATTCATGGCCTAATTTTACCTATAGCCAAAAACTCTAAAATGCATGTGGAAACCCTAACAATGGCAAGTACAAATATAGGCTTCAAAAATGCAATTAAACTATCCAGTTAGCTTACAAACATGTCAAAGATCACAAACATGTCAATCAAATGTGCTAATAATGCAGGAATTATGGTAATCGATTCTGAAAAAAATTGCAAACCGTGTGAGTTACAACTTGCGTTTCTTGATGCTTCAGACCTTGCAAACGATTGGGATGGCTTCCTGAGACATCCAGCAATTGATTGACAATGCTAGGATGGCTTGAGATGGCCTGTGGAGTGAAAACCGATTCACACTTTTCTTTGAATTTTTTGAATTTGCTCTGCCTCTTTCACGACTGCTAACCCTTGTCTTATGCCTTGTACATGTTCATTATATATCCTAGAACGAATTAGGGTTATAAAACTGGCTTGTATCTTTGCAATTATGGAAGATTTGATTTGATTTCCATGCCATATGCAAACTTGCTATATTGAGCCAAATTATCCCTTTCTTGTACCAATCATGCTTGATTCGATTTGGCCTTGATATTTCAGCATATTTTGATTGCAAACCTGTCAAAAAATCATATCAAAACAGATCTTTGATATTATTTACCAATTATTTGATTTAATTTAATTTTTAGTTAATAAAAAATCACAATAAAATGGACAATGAAGAAAATAACATGTGGATGGATATTTGGGTCATGGATCATGCTACAAGTGAGGTGCAATCATGAAATGCTAGGCCAGTTTAGTAAAAAATGCACTTTTGAGCATATTTGACTTTTGACAATTTTGCAAAAAAGGTCAACTTTGACAAGGCATATCTCTTCCAATTTTAACCCTAGAGAGGTGTTCTTGGATTTTTTAGAAATATTAGGATGTCCCCTAAGAAACCCTTTTGGTCTCATCTCAATTGATTCTTCCATGTTCATGTAAGAAGCTTTGACCCAAAAGGTGTTTTTGTTGACTTTTCAAAAAGACTTATAATGGAGAAATTCATATCTTTTGATGAGTGCATATTTTGAACTTGTGGGATGAAGATGAATTGTAGGTAATTGCATCCTCTTCAAAATGAGCTTTGGATGGAAATTTTTTGATAAAGTATGTGTAAGTTATGCTTGGTCAAAGTTTGGTTGACTTTTCTTGAGAAACCCTAATTTAGCAACTTTTGGGTTTTGATGAATTTAGGGCATTCCTTGAAGAATCATGATCAGCCCTTGATAAAATGATGGATATAACTTCAAAATGTTGATGTTGACCAAAAATCTTGAAGTTTGACTGTATGTGGTCCACAGTTGACTTTTGACCTAATATAGTCGATTCTCAAGCATCTGAGCAGTTGACTGAGCAAACTTCTTGTGCAAGGCATGAAACTTGACATGGAGGGTCTTGAGAACATATTAGGACCATGGAGAGAATATGAGGTCTTTGGAGTCCACCTATCTTGATAAAAATGGAAACCCTAATTTGAGACATACTGCCTTAGGAGAGAGTTTGTCTGGTCAACTCTTGGCAAACTTGAGCAAATTGAGGATCTCTAGGAGTATGTATTGAGTAAAATGAGAGGGAAAATTTTGGGGTAAAACACTCCCCAAAAGTATTTTGGCAACTTTGATTGAGAAAGTAAACATCTCAAATTTTCCACCAAAGTTTTATTCATTCTTTCATCTAACTCATTCAATTATGGTGTCTTTGGAGGAGACTTTTGATGATGTATACCTTGATATTCACAAAACTTGTTGAAAGGTCCAACATACTCTCCCTTGTTATCGGTTCGAATACACTTGAGCTTCTTCCCCGTTTCTATTTCAACCTATGCTTGGAATGACTTGAAGGTATCTAACACTTGATCTTTCATCTTCAAGGTATAAGCCCATGTTTTTCGAGAACAATCATCAATGAAAGTCACAAAGTAATATGCATCACCGAGTGAAAATGTCTTCATAGGACCACGCACATCAGAATATACTAAATCCAACACTTTCAATTTCCTCTTTGGTTCGGATGACATAAAGTAAACTCGCCTTTTCTTACCCGCCAAACAATGCGAACACTTTCTCAACTTTGCATCAGAGACACCATACAACACATTTTTTTCTAAAATTCTCATATGACCCAAACGCTTGTGCCATAATTAGAATGAGCTATCATTGTCACAAGTGTTGATGTAGCACTTCGAAACCCCAAGTTGGGCGACATACAAGTTATAATTCCTTTTTCCTTTAGCAACCACCATTGAGCCTTTATTTAACTTCCATTCATTTCCCGAAAAAGAATTATCATATGCTTCATTATCCAACTTTACAACGGATAAAATATTGAATCAAAGTTCCAATATGTTTCACACCTTTGAGAACTAGATTTGTCCCATTGCTAGTTTCAACATAAATATCTCTCATTCCGATGACATTAGCTTGCCCATTATTTCCCATACAAACAACCCCAAAGTCACTGGTCTCGTAAGTAGAAAAAAGATCACGTCTCGATGTTGCATGAGTAGAAGCACCACTAACAACCACCAAATCTATATCATCATATGATAGATTGATATTATCAAAACAATTGTCATAAACAATAAAGAAATCATTAACAATAACAACATATTCATTATTGTTACCTTCTTTTTTCGTTGTTGTAGAACTTCTCCTTGTTTTCTCTTTTCAACTTAAGATAATACCTATTCATGTGTCCCTTTTCTCCACAATGATGACACTCAATATGAGAGAACCTATTAGAGCCTCTTTGTGATTTACCATGTGAAGTTTCACGATTACTTGAACCTCTACTTTGATGTCTCCCCCTTGATTCGGTAATCAACACCTCGAAATATGAAGAAGAACCTTGTGACTTACGCCTCGACTCCTAATTCAACATACTACTTTTAGCCAAGTCCATTGAGATGATACTATTCGGAGAGGAGTTAGACAAGGATGTCCTAAATGTCTTCCCATAATTAGGCAAAGTACCAAGAAGCCATAAACCTTGAATTTCATCATCAAAAGTAAGATTCATCTCTGAAAATTGATTTAGAATCCCTTGGAAAGTGTTCAAGTGATCAGTCATTGGTGAACCATCATTATTCCTCAATGACATCAATTGATTGAACAAGAAAAACTTATTGTTCCAGGTATTTCTTGCATACAACTCCTCAAGCTTGGTCCAAAGAGAGCGAGCATGAGTCATCGAGCTCATATGATTCAAAACATTATCATCCACCCATTGATGAATATAACCACAAACTTGTCTATGCAACAAAGTAAAATTTTCATCACTCTTTCTATCGGGTTTTCATTAGAGAGAACCGACAAGTGAAAACCTTTCACATAAAGAAAATCTTCCATTTTCCTTTCCAAACCATATAATTGGAACCATTCAAACTTACCATCCTAGATGTGTTCGTCTCCATCGTTACACAAATCAAACCACGACTCTAGATATCACTTATTGGGAGGAAATCCACAAACACAGTGGAATAAATCAACAACACAATATCTTCCAAATAACAAATGCAACGACAATCAACAAAACATATAAAATAACACAACACAATTTTAGCGTAAAAAGCCCTTATTTAACTAGGAGTAAAAAACCACGGGACCCATGGACTACTTAAAATCTCCACTATAATTAACAATGGGTACAAGCAACATTCTCTATAACACTAGTTAGAGACATACATAAACATCATCAATATTTGCAATCAATCTTGGAATACAACGATAATCAAGAGAGATAAAATAACCTAAAAACACCAAAAGAATTCAGACCTCAAAGATGGACTTGACATATCGACTTAGAAAGCTCCGAATCCAATCTCCATATTTCAGAATGTGCTCCTATGAGTCATGAACATTGTTTCAAAACTTCAGGATGATCTGATTGTTGGATTTTCTAGGACTAATTTGTGCAGAATAGGGGCTGCGAGAAAAGGGTTTTATCTCTAGCTTTCCTTGTTGTTTTTCTCACACAATGAATGAATAACCTAATTCTCTTTGTTGGGTAATAAAAAAGGCATAGACACAGATGAGCCACTAAACCACATCCATTTGGGCCACTCCAAATAAGAGGGATATCCCAACAAAAACAAAAATTAGACAAGCCAATTCTATCTTTAAAAATGGTTTTATTCTTGGTCTTGATAAACGCTTTTGGAAAATCTTCCTAAAGTGAATAAGGTGAGACCATAAACACAATGATAATTGGGGTGTTATTTTATGTCTTATATGGTTGTGTGCTCTGCTTAATTTGTGTATTTATCCATCAATGGGAAGCCCTTTTATACTTTATCCCGTGCCTGAGATCATTAAGAAGCGATCATTCAAGTCTGATGGTTAAATGAAGTTCATAACATATGTCATCATAATCATGTTTATGTAACATTCTCCTCATCAATTTTTGTAACTCCCATGCAACCGTGGAACTACCCTGTAACCGTTACACTAGGTCATTGAACTGGACCTCCGATTACACATATCACTCAGGAACATCTCTGAGAACAATGTGATTGACCTCTTATATCAACTTGGGATCTTATTTGTCTCACGAGTAGCAACTCGGTCATCGTTAACATTTTTGGAATACTCAACATATATAATATATATTTCTAGCCCATAATGATTTGTACCTCGACTCTGAGAACTTCGGGGTGTACATAAGCCTCCCGATCATGAGGACCAACAAGGTGAAATGTTCGGTCAAAGAATCTTAGAATTATTTTTTTTTTGCGTAAAACATGGTCTCCTCCGACTTGGATCGGTCCCATGTCACCTTATGAGTTGATAGTATGTGATAATAGGTTTTTAAGACTCATGATTACAAATATATTTATTAGATATCTTTTCTCTCCTTATCATGATGATTTTTATGGGGAAGCGAATGTCACCATGACCCTAATGTGATAGGGTTTTCACAGTTGTTTCAAATCCTTGATCTTAAATAGAGTTTCAACGTTCTGGTTTCTTTTATTTATCGTTTTTGAACCTTTTTCCAAGTTTGTTCTCAATGCTTTGAGCCTTCTACCAGTTGCTTGCTCTCATTACTTCTAGATATTATTCTTTTGCCTTACTCATTTTCTACTTAGCTTTATAATAGTTATCATATGTGAGTGCGATGATTCAGGAAATGTACTGATTCCCCGAAACGCCCAAGAGAGAAGTAAACTATGGGATAAATGAATGAAATATTGTGAAGGCCACTTAGGGAAATTATAATTTGATCAAATCATTAAGGAAATTTATATTGATATTTTTCACCTTGTAGCGAAACTTACTCAGAATCTTCACCATCAGCTTTTGTGGAAATCCTGATAGCGATGATTAAGTCCTTTATTGATCAAGAGGTTCTAAGCTATGACCATAGTACGATTGATGATAGTGACATTTATAAACTCCGATTTAACAAGCATATTTATTCTATCGATAACAAAGAAGATATCATGTTAGAGCCCCTCGTGGATGGTGAGAGAGTTTGTTTCACTCGACCAAGAGGAGTATCTGATGAGTATTTTTATTTCTACTCTAGGGTGATTGGGGATTTCAAAATACACATCCCCTTTACTGACTTTGAAGTCGATCTCCTCAAAACCCTAAATATCGCCTCCTCTCAATTGCGTCCAAATGGATGGGGCTTTATTAAAACCTTTGTAATCGTTTGTGAGGCAATGAACATAATCCCTACCCTAGGGTTGTTATTTTCTTTCTTTGAGTTAAAAGGAGCGGACAGAGGTGGCTGAGTTTCCTTTAATGGAATCCCAGGAAAGAGTTTCCTCCAAACTTGTACCACCAACTATAAAGGTTCAAAGATAAGTTTCTTCTGGTAAAAAGTCGGAACATATGCCATAAAGTTATGTATGTGTTGGACGAGAGCCATCTCTTCCCGATTTATTAGATGGATAACCCGCTTCCTGTGTCCGAATTTGAGTATGACAAACTAGATGCCTTGGAGGCCCGAGCATTAGCTGTTCTAGATGCCTTCCGGGTGGTAAAAGTTAAAGACTTAACGAACATGGCAGATGATCTCGAACAAATCTATAATTTATTGGGTAATGTTTATATGTCTTTTAGTGTATTCTAAATGACTTTTTTTATGTACATTTTATAAACTCCTTTCACATTCTTTGTTCAGCTAAAATGACTAACATCAAGTTGAAGGAAACAAAAGAAGTTGATGGATGAAGCGAGAGCGAGACGGGGAGAATAATCTTCCTCTAAGTTTGACCTATATGGCATTCAAACTCAGGCCATTAAGAAGAGAAAAGTAGATGTGGGAAAGGCAGCCCCAGGCGCTTTGGAGCCACAAGACTTCTCCCTTCCCCTCATGGAAGTTCGAAACCGAGTTCTCCTAAAAAGATGAGGGCCTTAATGGGTGATCACGTAAGTTATGCCGATTTGGAAGTTACCACCTTGATGTAAGATGTCGGTGGTAGCCAGAAAACCAAACTGTCAACCAAATTCAAGTTTTTGTCCAATAGGTTTAATGGTATAAGATTTCTTTATGACCATTTGAATGCGACAAAGTATGTTGAGAAGGTGAAAACTATAAGGGTCCGGAAATTAACCCATAACATTGGGGCCCATCTGATGCAGTGTGCTGTTATGACCCAAAGACTATTTTAAGTTGAGGATGCTTATGAACAGAATAATGTCAGTCTCACAAATATAATAAATAAATTGAAGGAAGCTTGAAAGTTCATATCGACAAGGTGGAAGATCTGAATAAGAAATTTTCAGAAGCGAAGAAACAAAAAGAAACTTTGGACTCCAAGTACCTGAACCTCGAAGCATCCATGGCTGGTTTAATCCAAGATGTTGAACAAGTTCGTGAGTCTAATGAGGCGCTGAAGAAATCATTGATAGAGGCCTAGGTAGACATTCTTTTAGCCGGTGATGAAGCTTTTGAGAGAGACAAGGCCCAATAATTTTTCCTCAAACCCGAACTCAATGTGTCTGAGATGGAATTCTTCAAGACCGAGGTGGATGGCCGACTTGTGGATATGGAGGAAGCTTCTCCCAAGCGCTTTGTTTCTAAGGATGATACAAATGATGATTAACCCCATTATTTAATGAGGAAAAATAGCATAATGCATAACCTGATTGGTTTTTATCTATTGTGAAAAATGATGTCTGAATAACAAGTTATAATAGGTTTCTTTATCGTCAAGAAACCCACAAGGGTAGGAAAGAGGGAAGCAATAAAAGCACAATGAAATTGGTTATAAACTACCATTCTTTACTTTCTATTTGAACAAGATTACAAGTGTTACAGAATAAGAAATAATCTCTCTCGCCCTAATTAGGATTTGCATTGTGCAATGATGAGAGACTAGTATACTATTTATAAAAACACACTAAACTAATGGGTTTTTACATACAGACCCATTACACAAGCTAACTTAAGGAACAATCTAACTTAAGGAACAAGCTAACTTAAAAAATGGGGCTTAACAAATAGTCCTAATTCGACATGCTAACAACACTGGCATTTTAACTACTGCACACTTAAGCATACTTTGACTAGAACATTGTAGGGCTCAACTACATAATGTGAATAGACTTCAACGACATGTTAAGATCCTGTCAAATTGTCGAACCAAGAAGCTACCCTTCAACCATACTAGAGTTCAATCCAATATCTCACAAATCTCTACATTGGAACAAACTCTATAACATCAAGGGAACAAACTAGTTTTCTTCATGTAGCTTTATCAACTGCATACAATGGAAAAACTTGCAACTAGGCAATGTATTGGTGATCATATTAGCAGCTAGACCTGTAAAAATGGGCTAGCCCATATGGGTCGGCCTTCCCGGCCCGAAAAATCATAGAGCTTGGGCCTTCAAATTAGAGTTCATATTTTTAAGGGCTTTTTTAGTCCAAACCTAAAAAACCCGCTACCCATTAGGCCTAGCCCGCATGGACCATGGGTAGCCATTAGACCCGCATAGTTATAAATTTTTTAAAAAATATTTTAATTCTTGTATTGAGTTACTCCAGAATAATACATTGATTTTTCTTATTTCACAAAATTTTGTCTTTATTCTATTCAATCTTTCTCTTTTAAATATTATACATTAATATAATCAGTTCTCTTTCCTTGTATTCTATTAGTTTCTCTTATGATAAATATTTGAGTATTGTTTTCTACAATTTAGACATATATTGTATTTAAAAACACATTATAGTATTCATACAAGATAATATAGTAATTAAAAATGTATTATGTTTAAAATAATATAATTTTGATTATATTTATAATAAATATTATAGATTTTCTATTTTATTTTTTATTAAAAAAATATCTTAGGGTCGGGTAGCCCGAAGCCCATCTTGGGTCGGACTCAGGTAGTAATTTTGAGGCCCATATTACAATAGGATTTTTTGGCCAAACCCTAAAAAACCTACACCATCAGGGCCGACCCGTGTAGGGTCAGGTATCCCATTTTGACAGCACTATCAGCAACATTGTGATATGTCGAAACCTTCAGCACTTGGACTTCTTCACGCTTGATTACCCCTATGATGAAATGCAAACTCACATCAATGTGCTTGGTTCGCTCATGATAGGATGAATTCTTAAATAGGTGTATTGCACTTTAACTATCACCTTTAACAATGATAACTCGACCTTGAAGTTTCAGCTCCTTAGCAAAACCTTTAAGCCACGATGCTTCTTTTACAACTTCAGTGAGGGTAATATATTCTACTTTAATGGTAGATAAGGTGACAACCTTTTGAAGTGTCACTTCCCAACTGATTGTTGTGCCAAAAATAGTGAGCACATATCCAGAAATAGATTTTCTGGAATCTATACAACCTAGATAGCCAGAGTCAACATATCATTCAGTTACTTCTTTACTATCTTCACCATAAGCTCCACCATAAATTAGGATTTTGATCAGAGACTCATTTATGTACCTTAGAATCTACTTTAATGCTTGCCAGTGAGTCTTTTCAAGATTCTCCATGTGGCTCCTTATAAGACTTATTGCATATGCTATGTCGGGTCTAGTACAAACCATAACATACATCAAAGAACCTATTATGTTAGCATATGTGATGCTATTCATATAAGCTCTTTCAACCTCACCATTGGGACACTGATCTATACTCATATTGAATTGAGAACTTCTCGGAGTCACAACAAGCTTTGAATTCGACATACTAAACTGGTCGAGAATCTTTTGTAAGTATGTTTCTTAAGATAAGCATAATTTTGACTGCTTTTTATCTCTTTGGATATCAATCCCAAAAATCCTGGATGCAGCTCTCAGATCCTTCATGTCAAACTCCTTATTGAGTTCAACTTTCACCTTCATTACATCCTCGACATTGTTTCTAGCTATGAGAATATCATCCACATAAAATAAAAAATTAACAAATGAATAATAGTTGAAATCTGAAGTAAACACAGTGGTCGAACTAACTTCTAATGAAAACTGTGTGTGTCATGAACTTGTCGAATATCCTATTCCATTATTGAGGAGATTTTTTCAGGCCATATAATGACATGTTCAACTTTCACACATAATCTTCTTTTCCTCTTTCTGCATATCCTTTAGGTTACCTCATCAGAATTGTTTCATCTAGATCTCCTTACAAGAAAGCAGTTTTCACATCCATTTGTTCCAGTTCTAGGTCAAACTGTGCCACCATGACAAGTAACATTCGAATGGACCTGTGATTCACAATAGGAGAGAACACATCATTAAAGCTAACACCTTCTTTCTGAGTGAAACCCTTTACGAGGGAAAGGGAAAAGAACGAATAAAACCCATAAATATGCAAAGTAAAAGCAACACTAAAAGTAGAGCAAAAAAATAAATTTAAATAGATCTAAGGTATGAGGGTTGGTTATACAATGGAAAGGTACTAACTCCCTATGTATCTATAGTATCCTATAGGAACCTCTTGAGATATGTGTTTTTGATTAAAATGGGTGTTTGCTAAAAGAGTGGAGGGGTGAGAAAAGAGATGTTTTTTATTGGTTTTTTTGGAAAGAGTTTAATATGCTTAATATGTTTTGAAATGTTTATTAAAGAAAAGAAATTTTGAAAATGCGATGACCTAATGTTAAAGTTTCTATGAAAGATGTGTAAGTTTGAAAGTTGGGGCTTTTAGGAGATATAATTTAAAATTAACAAGACTAAATATAAATAAAAGAATCACATAATCACATAAGAGACACACTCAAATGATATGAAGTCAACAAATCAATCATTTCCCTTGGAATTTGCAAGCAAGCAATAAGGAGATTAATACCAAAACACAAGTACTCAAAGATTCACAAGATACCTAAGAGAAAGCCATAGAATTAAATTGAAATTAACACAATATCAACTAATATATATCACAAAAATAATATCACAAGAAAATAAATTTAAATAGATAACAAAACAATAAACAACAAACTTATCAATAATAAGACTAATTAAATAAAGAAAATTAATTAAGAAAAAATATTAACTAAAATAAAATATCAAGATTTAATTAAAAAAAACAACAAAGCTAAGCTAATTGATTGGAGTTTATCTAAAACTATATGATTACTTAATTAATTTCAAAACTACTAACCAATTAATAATAAACTTTAAAAAAAACTAGTTAGCAGAGGGTGGTGCAAAGAAAGGTATGGGGATAAATTGGAAACTTTGGATGGGCTAAAAGTAGGCACAAGTTTAAAATTAAAAAAAAAAGAGATAAACTAGAATTAATAGTAAAAAAACATTGGGCTTACAAGGGACCGGGTTGTGTCAGACCCAGGTCCGACCCTTGCTTGTTGAGGGAAGAACAAGTTAGTATAACCCTAAAGAGCAAGATGAGGCTATAGCCTCTTTCTCCTAAAAAAAATCACGTGTCCCCTGCTTTCTCAAGATCCTCTCAAAAATATGAAAACTCTGCTTACGATTCTTCATATTGTTCCTACTTCTGTATGTTCAATCGATTGAGGAAGATTTTCCTCTTCGTTCAACTGAAGCTAATTCCCTATTCCTCCTTCTATTATTCAGTGCAAACGTAAAACAACTATAATAACTTTTGAATACTCCCTGTTGCAGTTGTCTCTCTCAGTTTCAGTCCTTTATTGTCTTTCGTCTACGGTTTGGTCTTTTGAACACACCTCACTCGCTTTATCTTTATAATTTTTCAGGAATCATAGCAAAATAAGGAACAAAAACAACATCCAAATAACGTTCAAAACACAAAGGCAAGTGCAAGTAAACATTCATAGATCAAGCTATAAAGATTTAACGCTACAAACTATAATGCCAACAGAATATATGCAGATAAATTGAAGAGTATTGACTCACAACATTCTCATAGGTGACGTTCCCAAGGTAAGTTCAGTCCCTTTGAGTGTACTTCTTCCTCTTCTCTTTGAATCACTGCAAAATTTATGGCGTATTATTGTCAAGTAAGGTAAATTTTTTTGAAGTTTTAATGATGGTTTAACAGAGATGGTGCAAAGTTTTTGGATGAATATAAACAAAGGTTTGAGATCTGAAATAGTTTTTTCTTTATGTGGATTTTTTTGTGGGATTTCTTGTTGTCATTTCCTGTGTAAAACATCCCCTTTTATACGCATGTTAGAATGAAATTGGAAGGGATAATTTCTTATAATATTGAACAAAAATGGCACTCTGTTTCATCACTTTTGAGGTAGGTTGATGTTTTAACCATTCTTGTGCAATTCTTGGCTTTTCTGGTGTCGATTTTGGACAGTTTTATTTGGACAAACTCTCTTGCTCTATTTTTGGTTTTCTACTATGCTATCTTTTCCTTTCAATTTTGTATTTTATCCAAATTGATGCAAGATCTAGACTGATAACAGGTTATAGTGTACTGGTTTTATTTGTTTTGTTGCTGCAAGTTTGTAAAGTTTATGGACAGGTTTAATATGCTATTGTTTTCTTGGCTATTTTGTAGCAGGTTTATTGTCACAACCAATAAGGTTGTTGTAAAGAGTTGAAAAATTATGGGCACAGTAAGCTTTGAATTCCCACAGTGTGATTGGGCCTCTCAGGATCATATTAACATATGTATTGGATGCCAATCTCCTTTTAATGGATGTCAATTCATAGAAGGGACATAATGAGTAGGATCTAGATCATGGCCTTTGTAATTACCAAAATTCTCACTGGAGCAATTAAGTGGTCTGGTTATATTTCCCGATTGTACATAAATCCTACAGTTTGCCAATCAATGTATGTTGTGCACTATGTGAGAAAAAAAACGTGTGGATTTTTGAATGAGAATTGAATCTTCAAATTTTTTAATGAATGATGAATGGAATGCTATCTCTTTGTTTTCATTTTGTACTTGAACTTGTATCATATCTTGAATTCCAAATAAATCACACAAATGGATCTTTTCCAAATATATCAAACTTGTATCATAATCATATTGATCCTTTTGACTATCTTGAACCAAAGACAAATTCATATGAATGAATTATGCCTCGCACGCTTGAATTGAATTGGAATCTGTTGTACCCCAAAATTTGCCCTCTCATTTTTTCAAGATTTCTCTCGCATGTGTGGTTACAAACACCTGTTTAAAGAAATGAAGAAAATGATTTCCGTTGAAGATGGCAAGTTGTTACTTTGACTGGTCGAAGGAAAAGAAAAATGAAGAGGTTAATGTGCCTTTCGACAAGTCAAAGAAGAGCAAGTTTGCTTCGAATCCACATCCTTCGATTGGGCATCTAGGCTTCCTTCGAGAAAGCTTGAGACATCCTTTGATTGGGCATCTAAGATTCCTTCGAGCAAGCTTGAGACATCCTTCGATTTGGAATCTAGGCTTCCTTCGAGCAAGCTTGAGTCATCCTTCGTTTGGGGCATTGGTTTCCTTCGAAGCAACCTGCTTCGAATCCACCTTCAAACCTGCTTCGAATCAACCTTCATGCACGCTTTGAATTCACCTCTAAGCTTGCTATGAACCCTCCTGCATGCAAGCTTCGATTGCACCATTGCCCCTTACATGTTTGCCTTGAGTCACAAAGCAGTTACCTCCTACAAGCAGGCTTCGACAGGGCATTGACTGTTCATGCAAACCTTCGTTTGAGCAATGGCCTCTTGTATGCTTGCTTGGAGTCACAAAGTAGTGACCTCCTGCATGCAGGTTTTGACAGGGCATTGGCTATGCTTACACTAGCTTCGACTGGACATCATTTCCCTTTGAAACAATTTGCTTTGATTCCACCCTTGAAAACCTTCAACACACATGGTTGGTGGCCCCTTCAAAGGACATGTATTGGTGGATTTGAAGGGAATACATAGGGGTCCCTTTCGAAGGATATAGCTTACTAGCCCATTCTAAGAATTGCAAATGGCCCATTCAAAAGAAACTTTGATTGGAAATAAATATTGCTGTCTGAAGAGGAGTCTGGCGAAGGTTGGACATATGAGGTCAAAATGAAAAGATGAAATATTCAAAGATGCTTGCTGCAAGTCCAAGCCTGATGCCCTGGCCATAAAGCTCCAAAACTGCTGCACAGCAGTCTTGCTACACTGCTCCTGTATTTACACCAATTTGGCATACAAATACTGACCCTCGAAAGCTACAAAAACAATATACCCAATTTGTTCAAATTCTTTTGTTTTCCCTCCTAAACCTCAGCCAACTTCACCTATAAATAAGAGGCTCCATAACATGTCTAAGGGACTGGACAATACATCCAAAGGCTTTTGATAACTGGAGAAACTTTGAGTGTGTGAAAATCATCAAACACTCAACACATCCTCAAACCCAGAATCAAAAGACCATACATTTGTTACTGTCCCTTTTGAATCCAACACTAGAAACACAACACCTGTTTCTTTTCCCTTTCGAATCCAGGAACAACCCCACACTTTGTTTTTCTTTCGAATCCAGTAGAAAGAACACTACACCTGTTTTTCTCCTTCGAATCCAGAAATAACAAACACCACCTCACTCCTCTTGACCTTCTATTCTAGTCAAAGAAACATCACACCTATTTCTTTCCTTCGAATCTAGGAGCATCTAGTCCAATCACTCAAGGTCAAACACACGTTCCAGCTTCAAGCAAGGTAAGTCACTTTGACCTTAAACTTTTCGTTTTAAGCATGTACATAACATTTGTTTCCTTTTTGTTTCCACCTTTTCAGTTTGTTTTCATTGCTAACCTTTTGGTTTTGTTTCTTGGTTTATCAAACGTTTTTAAGAAATAACCTGGCCATGAGACAATACTAGCATGGCCTCATGACATGTTGCTATTAAAATCCCAAATCGAAAGAAGCCAGGAAGAACATAATCGAAGGGTGTTGTTGCTTGAATCGAAAAGCTCATTTTCCTTTCTTTATTTTGTTTTGTATTTACATTTTCTTGCTATTCAATATGGTTGTAATAGTGTAGGATGCTCATAGTTGCTCGCTTGTCACAACAAAAACATTTTTCCACACCAACACTTTCAAATTGAAACATTTTCAAAAGACAAAGCTCTTTGTACGCATTCTTATAGAGACGAGAATAATTACAAAGACACTTTTCAAAATCACTTTCAAAAACACATTTCACAAACACCTCTTTAAACTATTTTCAAAACCAACACTTTGTACGCATTCTTATAGAGACGAGAATCATTACAAAGACGTTTTAAAAATATCTTCAAACCCACATCACAAGCACATTTTCAAACAAAGCAAGTGATCTAGCAAGCAACTAAGAGCCTGTAGGTAACTACAGATGAAAAGGGTGCTAACACCTTCCCTTTTCATAACCTACCACCCTAACTCAAGAAATAATCTTGAAAGGTCTTTCCTGTTATTTTCAACCTTTCCTTATTGGATAAAAGAAAATTTGGTGGCGACTCTTGCTATCTGAAACAATTGCAATCAAATGCAAAACAACCAAGTCAGTTCTCCCACCGTGTTACAAAACTGGCGACTCTGGTGGGGAATGTTGAAAAGTGGGGTTACCTTAGGGCTAGATCACCTTTAATTGCTTTCCTTGTGTTACTTTCATGCTTTACATTATGGTTTCTTGTTTGGGCTTGTTTTGATCCTCTACCCGGATCTGGGCACCTTTTAGGTAAGTAGCAATAGAATGTGGAAACTGTGCGGGGTATACTGACATGGTTGAAGCAATAGCTACGTTAGTGTGACACATTTGTTGGTACCAGTAGCCCTTGAGTAATTAAGGAGAATACGGGGCCGCTGTGTGGTATCATGAAGCACAAACTGACCTTAGAACCTTAATTGAACAACTTGACTATAGCGGTAGAAATGTTCAAGACTAAGCCATTAGATTGACTAGACTTTATACAAATCAAAATAAAAATCGCCACCCGCGCTTTATTGTTTCCAAAGGAATGGGAAAAGAGCGAATAACCCAAAAAAAGGGGGAAAGATTCAAGGTAAGGGGGTTGGTTATACAAAGGGAAGGTATTAGCACCCTAAACATCTACGGTACTTCGCAGGAACCTCTTTGTAAAAGTCTGTATATTTTGGCTATATAAAAATGTGTTGTATATAAAATGGATAGCGGAGGTGAGAAGAGAAATATTTTTTATGATTTTTGAACCCGCCGCGGTTGCGAACTGTGATACGGTGGGAGAACTGACTTGAGGTTTTGCGTTTGTTTTCGCAAATGTTTCGGTTGAGCAAGAGTCGCCACCGACTTTTTATTTTATCCTAAGGAAAGGTTAAAAAGCACAGCAAAAAACCTTTTGAGATGTTTTCTTGGGTTCGGGGAGTAGATTATAGAAAGGGAAGGTATTAGCACCCTTTCTATCCATGGTTATCCATGGGCTCTTAGTTACTTGCTTAGATCACTGTCCTTTTGTTTTCAATTGTTTTAAATGGTGCTTGGGTGTGTGGGTTTGAAAATGTTTTGAAAAGAGGCCAATGTGGTGGCAACCTTTGTAATGATCCATGTGGGGATGTATACAAAGATGTACGTCTTTTGAAAAGGTTTTCATTTGTTTTTGAAAGTTGTTTTGAAAGTGTAGTGATATGTGGTTTTTGAAATAGGCAAGTGTTTTAGTTTGCAAGATTGATTCAAGTAACTAAGAGGTTATCTACTCCTAAATTTCTCAAAAGATTATTGCTATGTTTTAACCCTTTTAACAAGTTTGTTCCACCATTGTATTTGGTGGACAATCTTATGTTAGGATGTAAAAGGGACGGGCGTGGGTCATCGTTTAGACCATAATTGCAATGGTGCCAAGTATCTTTGGGCATTTTCTTTAAGGGACTTTGATCATTTGTTTTTGTTTGTTTTGAAAAAATGTTATCGAGGGACTATGATCATTCAATTTGTTTGTTTTGCCCAAAGAGACCTAACATGCAATATGGCCCAATTTTGAAAGGCAACAAGTGGAGTACCCTAGGGGGTGCAAGTGTGATTTGTGTGTCCATTTTCATGCTTGTTTATCTTGAGATTAGGTCATAACTATTTTTTGTCGTTTTTTCGCATACAAACCCTAATTCTAACATGTTATCATTAGAAAGCAATAAAGTGCGAAAATAAATTTACTAAGCTATTACAAAACCAAATATGGGAAGGGGGGTACAAATGTTCAAATGGGGATATTGACAAGTTGTGTAAACCTAAAACTATTACATCAATTTGAATTTATACAATTTAATTAATGTACAATAATTAAATAAAAGAAAATGGAATAAAAATGCAAGATGCAAAAATGTTTTGTATATGTATGAAAAAAAGTGTTATTTATGTAAAAATAAAAAAAGATATTATTTTTGGAGTATTTTGAATTTAGGGCAAAACCCTAATTTTATTAAAGAAAATGTATTATTATTTAATTTAATACAAGTATTTATTTATTATGTACAAAAATAAAAATGAAATGAAGTATATTATAAAAAAGTATTTTTTATATCAAATATTAATAAAATGAAAAATTCAAATATTTTTATATTCTAACCTAAATATATATATATATATATATATATATATATATATATATATATATATATATATATATATATATATATATATATATATATATATATATATATATATATATATATATATATATATATATATATATATATATATATATATATATATATATATATATATATATATATATATATATATATATATATATATATATATATATATATATATATATATATATATATATATTAAGTTCTAAATATGCATTATATATAAAATAATATACATTTAATATTTAATAAAATAAATAAAAAAAAGTATTTTTTTATGTGAAATATTTTCAGAAGGTAAACAAAAATAAAAATGTATTTACACTATTTTTTTTCTATTTATTCTAAATAATAGTATATATAATATTTATGTACAAACAAAAGAAATAATCAAATAAATATGCAATAAATTCAAAAAATGCTGGAAAAAATATTTTTATTTTTTTAATGTCATGAGAAAAAAAAATAAACAAAGTCAATCAAAAAGAAAAAGTCAAAAAAGTCAAAGAAATAAGCAAATGGGCTCAGGGGGTTCAAAAGTAATTATGTGGTGCAAATAAGAAAATATTCCAGGCCCAGCCCAGAATCAGTCATCTTCAACCTCTGAACAACATCACCCACGCGTTTTCTATCTCTTGATTCCTGGACTTTCAAGCAAAACTCATAACATGAAAAGTGTAGAGCATTAAGAGACGATTCCAACCATGTAAAGAACTTGACCTAACTCTCTAAGATGAGGGAGAATTTCTTCTCCCCCAAATTCTAACCTAACTTTTATGCCATGTTCAGACTCAAAATTCTTGCAGCACACGTAACATAAATGAAATCTAACTATATGGTCATGTTCAGGGCTATGATTGTGACATACTTTCTTCACAAACCTAAAGCTAACAATGCGTAATAAGAGAGATAGAACTTCATGAAGATACCTGTTCAGTTGGAATCGTGCTTTGCAATGGAAGATGTTTCAGAGTAAAATGATGATTTGTATAGCTTCCTTGAAGTGTAAGGATGCTATTCCAAGTTCTACTTTGCCTTGAAACTCCCTGAATCGTGCTAGTGAAATTCAACTGCAAAACAGAAAAACAAAAATGGTGAAGTGGCTTGGAGGTGTTACAGATCAGGTTTCAGGTCATGGTTAGCTTGCATAGATAGTATGGAAGGTATGTGAACTGGTTTTGGCAAGAATGCTTGAGAGAAATAGAAGTTGGCACTCAAACTGCAGAGGCAACTCTGTTTTTGCAGTTTGAGAGTGATTCTGAGATGGAGGGTGGATTGGAGGTCAAAGGCTCGTGCAAAATCTTGGGTATGATGTCTGGAATGTTTTTGATAAGTTTGTTCTTGTGTTTGTAAACTGAGATGGAAGTTGTTGTGAGTTATGCCACTTTACTTCACACTTAAGCAAACAAAGGAAAATTGTGCTCCTAGGCCTGTAGAGGACCTCACACAATGCTGCATAATCCCTCCTTGATCAGTGTGATTAACACATAAACTTGTGCCAATCATATTTGTAATGTACTTGTTGGATTCTCAATTGGACATAAAGTGATCTTTTGCAAAAATGGAAAGAATGCTTTATCTAGTTTGGGATTAATCTTGCATACAATGTACAAACTCATAGAACAACACCTTAATACAATGAATATGCATTAAATTATTGAGTTCAACTTGGTTTAAGGACCTGTAATCTAACCTAAAGCATGCTGAGTTCAAATTGCCAAGTTATGAACATGAAAAATGGCCAATTCAAAAGTGAGTTTTTGCTATATTGTGAAATTCGATTCTCCCTAACCATGAGGTTGTTTGATGAGTTCTTGGACATTTTGGAAAGCTTGGAATGTGTACTACAATCCATATTTGAAATGCAAATTGAAATTCCAAGTGGAAGTGTATGGAAAATGGCCTTGAAGTGGGGTAGAAAACTTGTCAAAAATAGGTCAAATTTTCACTAAGTTAAGAATGGTTTAGTGCCCTTATTCAAAAATTTGTAACTTGAGATACAAGCTTCAAATGAGAAAACTTTGTGAATCAAAGTTGTAGATTATGTAACAAGCTACAACTTTCATGTTTTGACTTTTGTTTGAATCCAAATGAATCATGGTGAAAAAGTGGGGCAAAGTTGGGAAAAAAATAGGGTTTTCCATAACTTAGAAAAATTCTAAGTTATGAAAAATACCATTTTAAAACCCTAATTTGCATTTCTTGGTTTCTTGGTGAACAAGTTTCATGATTTGGCATGTTTTGATGAAAAATGAATCTTGACTCTTGATTTTGACCAAAAAGTCAAAGTTTGACTTTTCAGTGTACAGTCAAAGTTGATCAATTGACTGGGAAATCCAACTGTCAATCTTGTGTACTTGGGATCTTTTGAGCTTGATGAATGTGTCAATACCATTTCATTGAGTCCTTGAGTCCATATGTGAACTTGATTTGCCATTGGCTAGGTCAAACAGTCAAAAATTGCCTTTGTGCAGTCAAAACCCTAAAAATGACCATTTTGCCCTTTTGGTGATCTGATCAAATTTCTTGTGGAATTGTGATCCAAACTTGATAAAATGGTCCATATGAGTTCATAATGTTGATGTGGGTCAAAAATCATGAGTTTTGACTGTCAATTGACCACAGTTGACTTTTTCCCCAATACAACTGATTTCTAGGTCAACTGTCCAATTGACTGGGCAAAACTTGGAATCAAGATTTGAAACTTGGTATGGATAATCTTGTGAGTCAAACATGAAACATGAAAGTCATCTTAGGCATTTTAGGTCAAAACATCCTTGGGCAAACACAAACCCTAATTTGAGTCCACAGTGCAGGGAGAGGTCTTGAGCAGAGGAAACCCTAACTGGATCTTGATCTTCAAGGGTCTTGTAATGAAAAAAATGTTGAGGAAATGGGAGGGCAAATTTTGGGGTACAACAATTGCCCCTGTTCAATCTTCTTGAACCTGAAGAGTTAGATTGGCAAGTTTGCCTTTCGTGACTCGAGGGTAAAAGGAGATTGGACACTAGAGTGCCCGGAAATTTGCACTCGCATGTTGAGGTATCAGTAAATGTGATGTCGGGAATGGGCTTATAGATGCCATTTGGAGAGATGGTGGATAGGGAGATGGGCTTATAGATGCCATCTGGAGGTGTGACAGAACCTTGTCGGGAATGGGCTTATAGATGCCATTTGGAAGTATCGGTCGCATAAGAGATTCCTTAGCGAGAACTTGTGTATTTGGGAGAGGCTGATGTTTCCCTGGCTTATTACAGGTGTTTGATCTTCAATCTCCTTATGCAGATATGCCCTGGCTAGATACAGGTATCGAATCTACAATCGGTTGCTCACAGATGTGCCCTGGCTAGATACAGGAGTCGAATCTGGAAATAGTCGTCAATGGATATGCCCTGGCTGGATACAGGAATCGAATCTTCGAACTCTTCAGACGTGCCCTGGCTAGATACAGGAATCGAGTCTGGAAATGTTGTCAACAAATATGCCCTGGCTGGATACAGGAATCGAATCTTCGAACTCTTCAGACGTGCCCTGGCTAGATACAGGAATCGAGTCTGGAAATGTTGTCAACAGATATGCCCTGGCTGGATACAGGAATCGAATCTGGAATTGTGACAGTTGAGGGTAATCGTCTTTGGGATTGTCTTTTTCCCTGTAAAGGCAAAAACATAAGTTGTATGCAATGTCATGATGTATGATATGCATGGCGTCATGATGTTTAACATGAGATAGTGTGAGTATGCACTTTATCACGTATGTAAACAAAATGTATTGGAAATGCGAAATGTTTATGAATGTAATTTTCGTCTTTGGAAAATAAATCCTTGACGACCGGCCGAGGAGTTGCTCTGTGGAAGAGATACTTGGCCGAAGTTTTGATGAGAGGCCTGCTGAGGACTTTAATGATGGATTCCGCTGGGGATAATGATGATAAACTCCACTGGGGAATGAAAGAACCTTGCCGAGGGCGACCTTCCGTGGTAATTAGCTGAGGATAACCCAGTTATAAGTCCTTGTGAGGAAATAACTCTAAATAAAACTCGGGAGAGACGTCTGTACTCTACAGGGAACAAGCTTCCAGAATCTACTGGGGATGAGCTTTAAGACCTGCCAGGGACTGTTGTGCCTTTTCAGGATTGACGGGGAGTCAACTCTGCTTGGGGCAAGTACTGCTGAATCTTGTTTTACTCTGCGGGGAAGTTGAGATGATTTGGTCACATTCTTCGGTCGAATCTACCTGGGTACCTTGGCGGACAAAGCAACCAGATTGCATCAGACAACTTCATATTGCCCCTGTTTCTGATGTCACCTGTAATTAATCTTTCGTTTCATATGCAAATATTTATGAGTCAACAATTTTAATGTCAAATGCATATATCAAAAATGGACATTGGACGTTCTTCGCAAAACAAAACAGAAAAAGGAAAAACAATGGCAATTTGTATGGACAAGTGAATTTGTATTGATTTGAATTCTGCCTGTGAGTAGGCGTTTTTGTACAAGAGGCTGACATCCTAGTAAGAGGATGCCGCCAAATAATATAGAGTTTACAATTTTGAAAAGAAAACAAAACAGCTATGTGAACAATCCCACTGGGTTCCAACTCTGCTATCGCCTTTATGTCTTCAAATGTCTCATCGCTTTGCTACCTAGTTGAAGATGAAGCTGATTGGTCGATTCCGAAATCTGAGCCAGATAGTTGATGCCGAATTCCAGATGCGAAGTGATCCAATGAGACATAGTGTTACGCTTTTATCCCTAACTTTTGCCTGGACCGCCCTTTCGGGTTTTCAGTCCACCGGGATACCCATTTTTGCCCAAGCCGCCTTTTCAGGTTTTCGACTTGCCGGGTGTACAGATTTTTATTCATTTCATCCCTTATTTTTACCCGAACCCTTTTGGTTCGCCGGGAAGCCCTTATTTTTGCCTAGGTATATCAACCTAGCGGGTCTTTTATTTACGCGTAGTATTTTTTCACTATGTCTGCATTGGCGGGGTGAGGAAGGTCGTCACCATCCATGGTGGTTAGGATCATGGCTCCTCCTGAGAACACACGTTTAACCACAAATGGCCCTTCGTATGTAGGGGTCCATTTGCCCTGGGGATCACTTTGAGGAAGGATGATGCGTTTGATTACCAGGTCCCCAACTTGATACTCTTGCGGTCTGACTTTCTTGTTAAATGCCCTGATCATCCGTTTTTGATACGTTTGGCCATGACAGATAGCAGTGAGCCTCTTTTCGTCAATTAGATTTAATTGATCAAGTCGAGTCTGGATCCAGTCATCTTCACTCAAGTCTGCATCCTTCATTATCCAGAGAGAGGGTATCTGGACTTCAATTGGCAAGACTGCCTCCATGCCATAGACCAAGGAGAAGGGAGTTGCCCCGGTTGACGTCCTTGCTGAGGTACGGTACCCATGAAGAGCGAACGGTAACATCTCGTGCCAATCTTTATAGGTCACTGTCATCTTCTGCACAATTTTCTTGATATTCTTATTAGCTGCCTCTACAGCCCCATTCATCTTTGGTCGGTAGGGAGAAGAATTGTGGTGCTGTATCTTGAATTGTTCACAGAGTTCAGTGATCATTTTGTTATTGAGATTGGTACCATTGTCCGTAATGATTCTTTCCGGGACTCCGTACCGACAGATCAGGTTATGCCGGATGAAACGTGCCACGACGCTCTTGGTTACTGTGGCGTAGGAAGCTGCCTCAACCCACTTCGTGAAGTAATCGATCGCCACCAAGATGAAGCGATGCCCATTGGATGCCGTCAGTCGGATCTCACCGATCATATCGATGCCCCACATTGCAAAAGGCCAAGGTGCCGTCAGGACGTTCAAAGGAACCGGAGGGATATGCACCTTGTCAGCATAGATCTGGCATTTATGACAAGTTCGGGAGTGTTGGTAACAATCGGCTTCCATTGTGGACCAGAAATATCCTGCCCGAAGGATTTTCTTAGCCATGGTGTGTCCACTGGAATGTGTTCCAAATGTGCCTTCATGTAATTCTATCATAATTTTCTCTGCTTCAGCCTTATCCACACAACGTAGCAGAGTTGAATCATGATTCCGCTTGTAGAGAATGCCGTTGCTGAGGAAGAATTTTGCAGCAAACCTCCTCATGAACTTCTTATCATTGACAGACGCACCTTCAGGGTATTCCTGAGCTTCCAAGTACCTCTTCACGTCATGATACCAGGGTTTTTCAGTAACCTTCTCAGCCTCGAGCTCGCAGCAGTATGCCGGTTCATCCAACTTCCAGATAATGATCCGGGGAGCCTCATTGTCCCATTTAACTTTGAACATTGAAGACATCGTAGCTAGGGCGTCTGCTAGCTGATTCTCCTCTCTAGGGAAGTGTTCGAAAGTTATCTCTTCAAAGTGGGGAAGCAAGGTCGACACATACTCCTTGTAAGGAATAAGATTCGGGTGTTTCGTATCTCACTCGCCTTTGATCTGATTGATCACGAGGGCGGAATCTCCGAAGACACTTAGAAATTTGATCCTTAAGTCGATTGCAGCTTATAAACCCATGATACATGCCTCATACTCTGCCATATTGTTGGTGCAGCTGAAACATAATCGGGCGGTGAGGGGAGTATGAGTTCCTTTGGGAGATATGATTACAGCGCCGACGCCGTTACCCAAAGCATTGGAGGCTCCATCAAAATGCATAGACCATCGGGATCCTTCCTCAGGTCCTTCATCCGGTCCAGGTACTTCACAGTCAGTTACCACCATGATGTCTTTGTCCGGAAAATCAAAGTTCAATGATTGGTAATCGTCCACAGGTTGGTGTGCCAAATGATCTGCCAGTACACTTCCCTTAATTGCTTTCTGAGTTGTATACTGGATGTCATATTCTGTCAAGATCATTTTCCATCTCGCTATTCTTCCAGACAGAGCGGGCTTTTCGAATATGTACTTGATGGGATCCATCTTTGAAATCAATAGAGTAGTGTGAGTCAGCATATACTGTCTCAGCCGGCGAGCAGCCCATACTAGAGCGCAACAAGTTTTCTCAAGCAGTGAGTAACGAGACTCACAGTCGGTAAACTTTTTGCTCAAGTAATAAATAGCGTGCTCTTTTCGGCCAGACTCGTCATGCTGCCCCAGCACACACCCCATTGAATTGTCAAGTACTGTCAAGTATAGTATCAAAGGTCTTCCTTCCACCGGTGGCATAAGAATGGGTGGCTCTTGGAGATATTCCTTTATCTTTTCAAAGGCGGCCTGACATTCATCATTCCAGCGTACTACTTGATCTTTCTTCAGCAATTTGAAGATTGGCTCACAAGTAGCAGTCAGATGTGAGATGAATCGGGCAATGTAATTCAGTCGTCCCAGGAAGCCTCTGACTTCTTTCTCTGTTTTTGGAGTCGGCATCTCTTGTATGGCTTTTACCTTGGCAGGGTCCACCTGAATACCTTTATCACTTACAATGAAACCTAGCAATTTTCCGGATCTTACCCCAAAGGTGCATTTGTTGGGATTCAACCTCAGCTTGTATAACTTGAGTCGGTCAAACAACTTTCTCAGATGGTCAAGGTGCTCCTCCTCAGTTTGAGACCTTGCAATCATGTCATCAACGTATACCTCAATCTCATGATGGATCATATCATGAAATAAAGCAACCATGGCACGTTGATAGGTTGCCCCAGCATTTTTCAATCCGAATGGCATGACCTTATAACAGAAGGTGCCCCACTGAGTCACAAAGGTAGTCTTCTCCATATCTTCTGGAGCCATCTTGATTTGATTATACCCTGAAAAACCATCCATGAAGGAGAACACCTTGTGTTGAGCTGTATTGTCAACAAGGACATCAATGTGAGGTAGGGGGAAGTCATCCTTGGGGCTGGCCCTGTTCAGATCCCTGTAGTCAACACACATTCTGACCTTACTGTCCTTCTTTGGTACCGGCACCACGTTGGCAACCCACTGAGGGTAAGAAGTCACTGCAAGGAACCCGGCATCAAACTGTTTCATAACCTCGGCCTTGATCTTCTCAGACATCTCTGGTCGCATCCGTCGGACTTTTTGCTTTACCGGAGGGCAGTCTTCCTTGGTTGGCAGGTGATGAACTACAATGTCGGCATCCAAACCAGGCATATCTTCATAGGACCAAGCAAAAATCTCCATGTAATCCTGTAGCATCTGGATCAATCGTTGCTTCACGCTGAGCTCTAGATTGGCACCAATCTTGACCTCTTTCCTATCTGTCTCAGTACCTAGGTTAATTGTCTCCACCGGCTCTTCATGTGGTTGAATAGCTCTCTCTTCCTGGAGTAGCAGTCTTGCGAGTTCACCAGGCACTTCGCAATCATCTTCACCTTCGTCTTCGGCCAAGTTGATCGGATTCTCGAAGTCATAACTGGCGGTAGCAGAGCTGTTATCAGTGAGATCCAGAGTGGATTGAAACCTGTATAAGTGAGTGTGTGTAAATATAGCTGTTTTGCAATATATATAACACAGAAAGAAGAAGAGCACAAGATTTGTAATGCAACAAACGTCCAATGTTTTGATTGATGATATATGAAAATGTCATACAAAAAGCCCTCACAAATGGAGCTACGATGCCCCGGGTAGGACACCGAGCCAACAAAGTTTTAACATATTGTTTGTTACAAATTTGGAAATCAAAAGAAATCAATTACTGCGTGACAAATGTGATAGGTGTAAAATCCTTTGCCGTCCAGTTGCTTGGTCCGTTGCTGGTAGTCGGGTAGATCCAACTGTCAAACTCTGCTTCCTCTACATCCTCCTCGATAGCATTCACCCTTGGATTGGAGATAAACATCGGAGCCTTTCTGATCTTCTCCTTGCGCACAACCCTCTGAGCCTCTGCAGTAAAGCCCAACCCAAACTTGTCGTTCTTCTGAGTGAAATCAGGAAGCTGACCCCAGTTTGCACAATTGCCTTTCTGAACCACAGCCCGGGCATCCTTTAAGGAAGCCATCTTCAAAGGAACATTCTTTTCGACTGTTGTTTCTGCTGCTGCTGAAATTGGATGCACCTCCTCGAAATGCTGAAAGGGGGTTTCAATAAACTCTCCGTCCATTTCAATGTATCTAAAGGAATTCAAATGGCTCACCATATACTCCTCTTCTCCTTGCGCAGTGACGATCTTCCCCCTGACAGGATACTTCAGCTTCTGGTGCAAGGTGGAGGTCACCGCCCCAGCTTTATGGATCCAAGGTCGACCCAGTAGACAAGAGTACAATGGACGTATATCCATCACATAAAAAGTAGAGTCGAATACTTGAGAGCCCACACGAATAGGGATGTCAACCTCTCCATGAACCATCCTTTTTGAACCGTCAAAGGCCCTGACGATGATATTGCTGGGCTTCAGTTCCAGGCCTTCATAATCCAAACGGTCTAAAGCCTTTTTCGGTAGAACATTCAAGGAAGAACCAGTATCCACCAATACATGCGCCAGAGTAGTTCCTCTGCATTCGATAGAGACATGCAGGGCATCATTGTGGTCTCTTCCCTTCGCAGTCAGGTCAGCATCTGAAAAACCCAAGCCATTGTCTGCTGTCAGATTTGCTACGCAATCAGTGAACTGGACTGCAGACGTCTCCTGTGGCACATGGGCCGTCTTGAGAAATGAGATCAAGGCCTTAGCATGGGCCTCGGAGCATAGTAATAAGGAGAGCATGGAGATTTTGGAGGGCGTATGCCCCAGCTGCTCGACAACATTGAAATCACTCTTCTTTATTATTTTCAGGATCTCCTCCATTTCTTGTTGGGAGGCCTCAGCATTTATAGGTATTGGTGCCTCCATCCGGGCAGGCTCCTCTTCAATCCCTTTGCCCCGAGCATTAGATGACTCGGCGGCAGGGGAAACAACTTGATCAGCAACAGTAACAGGTACACTTGTAGGTGTTATAAGGAGGGGTCTTTGAGTAGCGGGCGGTGCAATGTCAGGCGAGAAGAGCCTGCCACTGCGGGTGACCTTGGCTGGACCAGTGATATCGCAGATACTGGCGCCAGTGTCGAATTCTTGTTTGATTCCATTTACATATACGTCTGCCCCATAATGCCAGGGGACAACTTTATCAGATACGTAGGGGAGAGGCCCCGGAACAGTAATAACCACAGGTGCAACAATCATGATTTGAACAGGCTTCTTCGGGAGAGCCTTGATTGGATTTTTGAAGATGGTAACCACAAAAACTTCTTTTACCGGAACCAACTGAACAACAGACTTCTTAAACAGAATCTCCTTGCTGTCCATTAGGCCTTGGACGCCTAACTTCAGCAAGGGACAACCAGATAGGGAAACAGCACAGAACAGGCAACCTTCACTGCAACCCGGAAATAAACCGGCCAGCAGTAGGTTCTTCTTGACGGTCTTCAGAGGGGTGACAACTTCATTTATCGAAACAGCATATAATTCTTCCTCAATGGCATTTACTCTATGCTGGGGCATAGGAGCAGTTACAACATTTGGTCTCTCCGGCGCCTCAAACTGAATTTCCTTTGCGTCGATCAGATCTTGCACTTTGTTTCTTAAGGACCAGCAATCATCAGTAGTGTGCCCGGGACTATCAGAATGATAAGCAGACCGGGCATTTGGGTTATACTTAGGAGACGCAGTGTTGACGACCTTAGGAGCTTCTTTGAGGGTCGCCAGGTTGGTGGATAACAGTTGGGGTAAAATTTGAGATAAGGTTATACTCAGTCGAGTATACTGCCTCTTAGGCCTTTCGCTCCTTTGTTGATTGTACTGCTGAGGAGCAGCAACAGGTTTCGAGATGACCAAAGCATTGACGGCTTGGCGACTTTCGGGCTTGATTTGTCTTCTAGGACCATAGACGGCGCTTGCTTCTTTCTTAAACGGCCTCTTCTCAACACTTGTGGAGGCAGCCTTTTGTATCTTGCCTGACCTGATGCCAGCTTCAATTCTTTCTCCCGTCAATATCAAATCTGTAAACCCAGCGGAGGAGTTACCAACCAAATGATTGAAAAACGGACCAGACAACGTCCCTAGAAACATATCAACCAGCTCATGATCAGTCAATGGAGGCTGCACCCTGCCAGCCAAATCTCTCCATTTTTGTGCGTACTCTTTGAACCCTTCACCCGTTCCTAGAGACATACCCTGAAGTTGGGTACGCGTAGGAGCGAGATCAGAATTGTATTGGTATTGTCTGTAGAATGCGGTTGCCAAATCTTCCCAGTGTCGGATGCTGGTTCCATCTAATTGGTAGAACCATTCAAGCTGTGACCCCGAGAGGCTATCTTGGAAGAAGTGAATCCAGAGGTTCTTATCCGCCGTATAAGGTTGGATCTTCCTTACGTACGACCTTAGATGCAGCTTTGGGCAGGAGACCCCATCATACTTGGCGAAGGCGGGCGCCTTAAACTTGTGTGGAATTACTACCCCAGAAGATAACCCCAAATCTCCGAAATCCAGCCCCGGCACATTCTGAATTTCCATGGCGCTTAAGCGGTCCTCCAATTGCTTGTACCTGTCGGCAGCAGGTGGGTATTGTTCGTCGTTATAGTCCGTCTCGTTGTCGGAGACTGCGGGACTAGGAGCTCCTCCCCCTTGGGGACTGTTTTTCTCAGCAGAAGAAGTAGTTGGATCAGCTTCATTATGGAGTGTGTTCCCAAATCTGCGTCCGGTGTTGAACAACGCAGTCCTCTTTTTCTTCTTCTTCTTCAGGAGTAGAGTCTTCAACTCTTGCTGACCTTGGGCTAGGCTTAGGACCATCTCTTGAAACTGTGCACTTTGGGCCTGAAGGGCCTTGATTGCTTGCTCACTGGAGGAGTCTGGATTCATGACGACTGTTCAAAATAAACAGCGAAGGAGATTAAGCAACCTGTGAAATAGGGTACCTGCTATGCATATGGTGCAATGGAATGCATATGTTTTATGTTTTCAAAGACAAACAAGATTCAACTTTGTAGACAAAAGGGAAACACACTTCATTAGATTAAAATTTTCAATTTGTTCAACAACTTGCCCTTAGGCATTACAGGAATGAAAAATACTGGAAAGGAAATAAAACTATAAAGGGAAAAAATCCAAAGCTCATCAATGCTCCCATGGCCTCCTCTTCTCAGTGCTGATGTAGTTGTTCAGGACCCGCTCTTCCTCCAATTGCTTAGTCAGCCTCTGGATCTTCCGTTCCTGCTCGTTGAACTTCTCACGATAGAAATCCCGTTCTTCCTTTAGCTGTGCCCAGGATCTCTTCATCGTGTCAAAATCAGCGGGTATCTGAGGAGGGAGGACAGTTGGAGGAACCCCATCTTCATCAGGAGACTCAAGGATGAGAGGTCTAACAGCTTCGTAGGGCATACCTAACCTTTGAGCACGGATGCGGACCCATTTGCAATAGGGCTTCAATGGCAGAGAAGTCTTTGGTCCCAACTCATGTGGGTCGGCTTTGTGAATTCTGTCCCAAGCTCTAATGAATCCCTGGCGTAGTTTGTCACTGTCTGTCTGAAACTCAAAATGGAAGTGAGGAACCAGCATTCCATGAGGCCCATCTCCTCTGGCTCTTCCAAACTGACGGAGAGCTAAGCACGGATTGTAAGAGATTCCTCCTTGGATACCAATCAACGGAACGTTAGGATATTCTCTGCAACGATCAATAACAGCTACCTCATCCAAACCTCTGAGAGTCCAGGTGATGTCATTATCAGTGAGAGACATTAACCTCCGAGCCCAACCTTTTCCTTCTTCATTCTTCAGCACGAACTTAGGAAGGTGCGAAATAAACCACCTTACTAGCAAAGGAGCACAACACCCCGGAGTTCCCCGTTTTCGAGCAGTACGAGCATAGAGTTGTTGTAGAATATCACCCAAAAGAGTGGGTACCGGATTCCGAGACATGAATATCCTTATGACATGGATACTGATAAAGGTGTCAGGGTTAGGAAACAATACCAGACCATAGATCAAAAGAGCCAGAACATCCTCGTACGCCTTGAAGTCCAAGTCATTCCATAAATCATTAGCCTTGCCAACCAGAAATTTGACCAAAAAGCCCTTGATCCCATTTCTAGTTTCCCAGTTGGACAATACCTCTTCTTTGGTCAAGGGGAGAATTGCAGCGATCTCTTCAGGCCTAGGAGTCTTTTCCAAACCAGTGAATGGAGTTTGTTCCAAGACAGGGATCCCAAGCAAATAAGAAAATTCTTCCAGGGTAGGAACCAACTGGAAGTCTTGAAAGGTGAAACAATGATACAAAGGGTCATAAAACTGGGTCAGAACACTTATCAGTTGTTGGTCCCACTTTGCAGTGACCAAGCCAAGGAGAGAACCATGTCTGTTGATGAAAGAAGAAGTGTTTGGAATCCTTCCAACCAAATCCTTGAGCAAAACTGGTGGTTGAACAAAGCTGAGCCGGACAGTATTCCTACGCACGGGCATCATGATGTCCTACAAAACAGAGCAAAGATGAAACCTTTTTTGTCTTTGAAATGGGTTAGTCCTTTATACAGGATGCATGCAATGGTATGATGGCATGATGCTATGATGAAGCACACCACAAGTATTCACATAGGTAAATAAGGCACACAAGTCACACAAGACACCCTTAGGTTTCAGGCCAGCATGAGTTTCAGGTATTACCCTCTTTTGGTTTTGTTGGTTAAAACCTGTCCTACTGAAAAGTGACCGGGTTCTAGAGGATCTCAAATCATTGGCTACCCTCAATCGGTCATAACTCCAGCATCGCAATCTTTTCTCGCGGCCAGAACCATCTCGAGAGTTTAGCCTCAATGAGTGTAGCATACTGCTACTGTCCTAATAGCCAAGTTGGTCAATTTAGGGTTCTAAGGTTGGTTGGTGTTTAATGACCCCTTAGAAGACCTATATTCTCCCCGTTGCAACACAAGGGATATAGGTACAGACTAAGATGCCACACCAACATAGCCACTGTTTCACCCATGTCGGTCTACGCCGGACAGGTCCCTCACAGATTATGCTACCTAAAAAGGGTATTTCTCAGATCCGGGTTAGGATCTATGAAACTCTGATGCAAAGCCCACAAATATAAAAGCAAACAAAGCAAACAATTGAAAAAAAAGGTGATCTAAACCCTAAGGTTACTCCACTTTTAAGTTTAATCCCCAGCAGAGTCGCCAGTTCTGTGATACGGTGGGAGAACTGACTTGAGGTTTTGCGTTTGTTTTCGCAAATGTTTCGGTTGAGCAAGAGTCGCCACCGACTTTTTATTTTATCCTAAGGAAAGGTTAAAAAGCACAACAAAAAACCTTTTGAGATGTTTTCTTGGGTTCGGGGAGTAGATTATAGAAAGGGAAGGTATTAGCACCCTTTCTATCCATGGTTATCCATGGGCTCTTAGTTACTTGCTTAGATCACTTGCCTTTTGTTTTCAATTGTTTTAAATGGTGCTTGGGTGTGTGGGTTTGAAAATGTTTTGAAAAGAGGCCAATGTGGTGGCAACCTTTGTAATGATCCATGTGGGGATGTATACAAAGATGTACGTCTTTTGAAAAGGTTTTCATTTGTTTTTGAAAGTTGTTTTGATAGTGTAGTGATATGTGGTTTTTGAAATAGGCAAGTGTTTTAGTTTGCAAGATTGATTCAAGTAACTAAGAGGTTATCTACTCCTAAATTTCTCAAAAGATTATTGCTATGTTTTAACCCTTTTAACAAGTTTGTTCCACCATTGTATTTGGTGGACAATCTTATGTTAGGATGTAAAAGGGACGGGCGTGGGTCATCGTTTAGACCATAATTGCAATGGTGCCAAGTATCTTTGGGCATTTTCTTTAAGGGACTTTGATCATTTGTTTTTGTTTGTTTTGAAAAAATGTTATCGAGGGACTATGATCATTCAATTTGTTTGTTTTGCCCAAAGAGACCTAACATGCAATATGGCCCAATTTTGAAAGGCAACAAGTGGAGTACCCTAGGGGGTGCAAGTGTGATTTGTGTGTCTATTTTCATGCTTGTTTATCTTGAGATTAGGTCATAACTATTTTTTGTCGTTTTTTCGCATATAAACCCTAATTCTAACATGTTATCATTAGAAAGCAATAAAGTGCGAAAATAAATTTACTAAGCTATTACAAAACCAAATATGGGAAGGGGGGTACAAATGTTCAAATGGGGATATTGACAAGTTGTGTAAACCTAAAACTATTACATCAATTTGAATTTATACAATTTAATTAATGTACAATAATTAAATAAAAGAAAATGGAATAAAAATGCAAGATGCAAAAATGTTTTGTATATGTATGAAAAAAAGTGTTATTTATGTAAAAATAAAAAAAGATATTATTTTTGGAGTATTTTGAATTTAGGGCAAAACCCTAATTTTATTAAAGAAAATCTATTATTATTTAATTTAATACAAGTATTTATTTATTATGTACAAAAATAAAAATGAAATGAAGTATATAATAAAAAAGTATTTTTTATATCAAATATTAATAAAATGAAAAATTCAAATATTTTTATATTCTAACCTAAATATATTAATAAACATATATATATATATATATATATATATATATATATATATATATATATATATATATATATATATATATATATATATATATATATATATATATATATATATATATATATATATATATATATATATATATATATATATATATATATATATATATATATATATATATATATATATATATATATATATATATATATATATATATATATATATATAGTTCTAAATATGCATTATATATAAAATAATATACATTTAATATTTAATAAAATAAATAAAAAAAAGTATTTTTTTTATGTGAAATATTTTCAGAAGGTAAACAAAAATAAAAATGTATTTACACTATTTTTTTTCTATTTATTCTAAATAATAGTATATATAATATTTATGTACAAACAAAAGAAATAATCAAATAAATATGCAATAAATTCAAAAAATGCTGGAAAAAATATTTTTATTTTTTTAATGTCATGAGAAAAAAAAATAAACAAAGTCAATCAAAAAGAAAAAGTCAAAAAAGTCAAAGAAATAAGCAAATGGGCTCAGGGGGGTTCAAAAGTAATTATGTGGTGCAAATAAGAAAATATTCCAGGCCCAGCCCAGAATCAGTCATCTTCAACCTCTGAACAACATCACCCACGCGTTTTCTATCTCTTGATTCCTGGACTTTCAAGCAAAACTCATAACATGAAAAGTGTAGAGCATTAAGAGACGATTCCAACCATGTAAAGAACTTGACCTAACTCTCTAAGATGAGGGAGAATTTCTTCTCCCCCAAATTCTGACCTAACTTTTATGCCATGTTCAGACTCAAAATTCTTGCAGCACACGTAACATAAATGAAATCTAACTATATGGTCATGTTCAGGGCTATGATTGTGACATACTTTCTTCACAAACCTAAAGCTAACAATGCCTAATAAGAGAGATAGAACTTCATGAAGATACCTGTTCAGTTGGAATCGTGCTTTGCAATGGAAGATGTTTCAGAGTAAAATGATGATTTGTATAGCTTCCTTGAAGTGTAAGGATGATATTCCAAGTTCTACTTTGCTTTGAAACTCCCTGAATCGTGCTAGTGAACTTCAACTGCAAAACAGAAAAACAAAAATGGTGAAGTGGCTTGGAGGTGTTACAGATCAGGTTTCAGGTCATGGTTAGCTTGCATAGATAGTATGGAAGGTATGTGAACTGGTTTTGGCAAGAATGCTTGAGAGAAATAGAAGTTGGCACTCAAACTGCAGAGGCAACTCTGTTTTTGCAATTTGAGAGTGATTCTGAGATAGAGGGTAGATTGGAGGTCAAAGGCTCGTGCAAAAGCTTGGGTATGATGTCTGGAATGTGTTTGATAAGTTTGTTCTTGTGTTTGTAAACTGAGATGGAAGTTGTTGTGAGTTATGCCACTTTACTTCACACTTAAGCAAACAAAGGCAAATTGTGCTCCTAGGCCTGTAGAGGACCTCACACTATGCTGCATAATCCCTCCTTGATCAGTGTGATTAACACATAAACTTGTGCCAATCAGATTTGCAATGTACTTGTTGGATTCTCAATTGGACATAAAGTGATCTTTTGCAAAAATGGAAAGAATGCTTTATCTAGTTTGGGATTAATCTTGCATACAATGTACAAACTCATAGAACAACACCTTAACACAATGAATATGCATTAAATTATTGAGTGCAACTTGGTTTAAGGACCTGTAATCTAACCTAAAGCATGCTGAGTTCAAATTGCCAAGTTATGAACATGAAAAATGGCCAATTCAAAAGTGAGTTTTTGCTATATTGTGAAATTCGATTCTCCCTAACCATGAGGTTGTTTGATGAGTTCTTGGACATTTTGGAAATCTTGGAATGTGTATTACAATCCATCTTTGAAATGCAAATTGAAATTCCAAGTGGAAGTGTATGGAAAATGGCCTTGAAGTGGGGTAGAAAACTTGTCAAAAATAGGTCAAATTTTCACTAAGTTAAGAATGGTTTAGTGCCCTTATTCAAAAATTTGTAACTTGAGATACAAGCTTCAAATGAGAAACTTTGTGAATCAAAGTTGTAGATTATGTAACAAGCTACAACTTTCATGTTTTGACTTTTGTTTGAATCCAAATGAATCATGGTGAAAAAGTGGGGCAAAGTTGGGAAAAAATTAGGGTTTTCCATAACTTAGAAAAATTCTAAGTTATGAAAAATTCCATTTTAAAACCCTAATTTGCATTTCTTGGTTTCTTGGTGAACAAGTTTCATGATTTGGCATGTTTTGATGAAAAATGAATCTTGACTCTTGATTTTGACCAAAAAGTCAAAGTTTGACTTTTCAGTGTACAGTCAAAGTTGATCAATTGACTGGGAAATTCAACTGTCAATCTTGTGTACTTGGGATCTTTTGAGCTTGATGAATGTGTCAATACCATTTCATTGAGTCCTTGAGTCCATATGTGAACTTGATTTGCCATTGGCTAGGTCAAACAGTCAAAAATTGCCTTTGTGCAGTCAAAACCCTAAAAATGACCATTTTGCCCTTTTGGTGATCTGATCAAATTTCTTGTGGAATTGTGATCCAAACTTGATCAAATGGTCCATATGAGTTCATAATGTTGATGTGGGTCAAAAATCATGAGTTTTGACTGTCAATTGACCACAGTTGACTTTTTCCCCAATACAGCTGATTTCTAGGTCAACTGTCCAATTGACTGGGCAAAACTTAGAATCAAGATTTGAAACTTGGTATGGATAATCTTGTGAGTCAAACATGAAACATGAAAGTCATCTTAGGCATTTTAGGTCAAAACATCCTTGGGCAAACACAAACCCTAATTTGAGTCCACAGTGCAGGGAGAAGTCTTGAGCAGAGGAAACCCTAACTGGATCTTGATCTTCAAGGGTCTTGTAATGAAAAAAATGTTGAGGAAATGGGAGGGCAAATTTTGGGGTACAACATGAACCTTTAGAGCCTACGTACCACCTTTCGTGCAATAGGGGATCAGGGTACACATAGTTCCTCTTTTAAAAATTTGAAACACAAGTGTGTTAGTTAATTTTATGAGATAAGACATCATCGTCATTGTCCGTGTGGAAAACATACTTACTACCCACAATCATGAGAAAGGAGAATTTGCATCATCTCAAAGTGGAGGATAATGGCTTGGATTTAAAATCAACACTGCCTCACTCAACACCCTAGTGGAAAATATCTCACTCCACTACATATTTTAGAAGTATAGTTGTTTGCATCACTACAAGGATTGATAAGAGTCTAATATTTTGAGAAAAGTTTAAAGATAAAAGCCAAAGTGGCAAAAAATGGTTTGGAATGAGATTGATTGACTTTTAGTCTTCTCACAAAAAATGTTAAGGTATTATTAAATTGATTGAAGTTTATTGATGAAAATGTTTTGAAAATTCATGGACATAAGTCCAAGTTTATTATAAAAGTGTTTCAAGTTTAGAAACAAGAAGAGTTTAAAAAGGAGGGAGAATATTTTTGAAATTAAAGAAGATGGGAGGAGAAGAAGAGACTATCCTAAAGCATAAGGTAAAAGCTAAGGATAAGGACCATCTAACCAACAAGAAGCCAAAAATTGACGTTATGAGCCAAGATAGAATTCCCATTCTTTGGATTAAAGCCAAGCAAGCAAGGATACTAGACCTCTTCAAGTGTATTAAGTCTTCACAAAAATTGGGTAGAGTAACGGCTGTATGCGGCTGAATTCCAGATTACAAACAAAGGATGTAATCACATAAACCTGCACACAAAAACAAACAAGCAACCCAATGTCTTGAGGTAAACCTCAAGAGCTCCAGACAAAATAATCAGATAAGATCACAAGGTCTCCAAGATAGGCCAAGGTTTCTAAACCTAAGTCCAAGAAATAGTCCACTACTCCATAATGCCAAGGATAGTAACCAAATAGTCCAAGTACCATTAAGAGTTTTTTAGGGTTAATGTTGATTATTAAGTGTCTTAGGAAAAGAAAAAGAAAAGCTCAAGTGAGCAAATTAAAAATGACAAGAATATAAATGCTCAAATGAGCAAAGATGAAAATGGCATGAAATGAAAAATGCTAAAAAATAAATAGTGCATAAAGCATAAAAAAATAAAAGCATAAAATAAAACAAGTCAATAATTAGTGGTTAGTTGGATGACCATCTTTAAACTTGCATTTGGAACTTTTTGTACCCCAAAATTTTCCCTCCCATATTTCTCAAGACATGTCAAGAATAATCTTCAAGTTGCTCAAGTTGGCTCAAGAGTTGGACAGTCAAATCACCTCCTAAGGCAGTCATCCTCAAATTAGGGTTTAGTGTTGCATCAAGGTCCTTACATACAAATGACCTCAAGTTCTCCCCAATGTCCTAATATGTTCTCAAGTTCATCCATTTCAAATTTCAAGCCTTGCAGAGGAAGTTTGATCAGTCAATTGCTCAAGAGGCCCAAAAATCGACTATGCTAGGGCAAAAGCCAACTGTGACCTACAGACAGTCAAACCTCAAGATTTTTTGTCAACATTCTAATTTTGAAGGATAATTCATCATTTTATCAAGGGTTGATCATGATTCATCAAGGATTGCTCAAGATTCATCAAGATTCAAAAGTTGCTAAATTAGGGTCTTGTAGGAAAAGTCAACTCAACTTTGACCAAGCATAACGTTCTCATACTTTATGAGAAATGACCCATACAAAGCTCATTTTTAATAGGATGCAATTTCCTACAATCCATCTTCACACCCCAAGATCAAGAAATGCTCTCACAAAAAGTTACTAATTTGGACATTATAGGTCATTTTTGAAAGTCAACAAAAACATCTTTTTTTTCCAAAGCTTATAACTTGAGCATTGAACATCAAAATGATATGATACCAAAATTTTTGATTAGAGGACATCTCAAGGTTTCTAAAAAGTCCAAGAACACCTCCAAAAGTTCAAAATTGAAGAAGTTATGCATTGTTGAAGTTGGGCATTTTTCTAAATTTGCCAAAAGTCAACTATCATCAAAACTCAAATTTTTGACAAAAGGGCCCACTTTTTTCCACTTGATATAGTCTTGTCATGCTACACACGTGTCCCATATTTGATTTCATGGCCATTAATTTATTTTTCTATTTTATTTAATTTTTATTGATTTAATTCATTTTTAATCAACATTAAATCAAATAAAATCTAAAAATTGATGTAAGGGGATTCTTGTGATCATTACAGCTTGCAAATATCATGTGATACTCAATCAAACTCGTGACAAGTCAAAACAAGCACAAAATCTCAGATTTGATGCAAATATGGCAACTTGATTATGGTGATCAAAAGCAAATCTTGATTCTTCAATGCATAAGGTTTAATGCCCAAATTTTGGCCTAAACACATTCTATTATATGCACACAAGAGAGGCAGACCAAAGATACGCACAAACCATTGCTGAAACGGCCAACTCAGAATTGAAAAAAACCTTGAAAAAGTGGGGATCGAATTCTCGTTTGGAGGCATTTTCAAAGCAAAAGCTCAACACTACACCCTTGCCTGATATCCTGTGAAGCTGTAGCAATCAAAACCAGCCCTTGAGACCATCTAAAACTCGCTGTAAGTCATCACGAATCAAGCTCTTAACATGGAATCCAAATCTCCAATTCTTGCATCTTTTCTTTAAAATCTTGGCATATTTGTGTTTGTTATTTGATTTAGAACGTTTTGGCATTATCCAATTTGATTTTCATGGCCTGTATAACGATGCCCGAATCTAGGGTTTATATGTGTTGTTTTTAGGCGTTTGAATTACAGGGAAAATTGGGCCAAATAATGGTTACAGGGATGACCAGGAGGAAGAGACGAATGCAATGATGGTTTCCATAAGCATTTATATGGCCTATAGCTCTTGATAGGATGATGCCATGGATTTAGTTGCGGACTAAAATCCGCAGGTAAACGAACCAGTCTTCATTGAAGAAGACGAAGACGTGGCTTAGCGTGATTGGTCCATTCAAACAAATTGCGTGTTTTTTTTTATTTTGCCAGGCATAATTAATTGTTTATCATATACTGTTTGTTGTACATTCCACTAACAAAGAAACAGCGCAGTAGAGTTGGCAAGGCAGGCGTGTTATTGAGCATTGGCACCTGGGTTCGAATCCCAGGTCCCCCAAAAAACTTTATTTGTTTTTTTCTTCAGGTATTCATGTGCAATTCTCAAAGGATGGTCCATCATGCACCTCAAAAGATCCACTAGCCAGATGGATTTCAGATCAGATCCAGGGGCCCAGATTGCACGCCCATCATACTCCCTGGTCAAAGGCACGCATTGGATTCCTAAAGTCCAACAAGACTGGACGTTCTGGGCATGGGAATTGCCATTCAAATACCCTCTTCAGCCCCCCCCCCCTGAGTTTGTTCCTTTTTTTATTTTCTTTTCGTTATTTTTCTATTTCTATTTTATTATTATTATTATCTTAATTAATTAATTAACCAATTAACTTTTTCATAAAAAATCAGAAACAACAAAAATAATATTTTTATTAATTCCATTAATTTTATTATTTATTTTTGTAAATAATAATTAATTTATTTATTTAGTTTAATTAGGTACAATTTTAAAATCTTTTGCATTAAATTAAAATTAATATAGAATTAGGATTTTTATTAACTTTTTAATCATTCTTATTTTATTTCCTTAATTAAAATAAAACCCAAAAATATTTTCATTAAATTAATTAATTAATTCAGTTATTAATTTAGACTAATATTTAATTCAAAATAACAAAAATATGCTCTATTTAATAAAAAGGGTCAAAACCCTAAAAACACTCCGATTTAATTTTCTCGCGCGCGTGTTATTTTTGATCCATATTTCAATATTGTAACTGCTTCGGGAATGTAATAGTTTTTAACTTAAGATTTTATTTATTTATTTATCGCTTTTATTTACTTTCCGCAATTTAATTTTAAAGGGTTTGTTTTTGGCGATGTAAATACCCGACGCCTTGTAATAGCTTAGATTTATTTTCCGCAAATTTAATTTCCGCAACCATTAACTGCTAGATGTTTGATAATAGGGAATGCATGACAAGATCAAATCTTTAACCTAAAATCAACAGTAGCTCACCATTAACATGTACAAAGATAAATAACTGAAAAACAATACACTCGTACATGCGCACTCTTAGGGTACACCTCACTTGGTTGCCTTCGAAAGTGGTCATTGAGTATAGGAAGTTTTAGAGGTCGCCCTCTTGTCCAAAGATCAAAGTTGCCTCGAAATGGTTGCCTCGGATAAAATGATCTAAGACATTAGGGTTACCGCTAAGGCATCCTAACATTGCTATAGTGACCACATGTACCTTCATCGAATTGACCCGAAAACTCCAACGACAATGCTACCTACTCCTCAATAGTGGGATAGCACTGTCTAAAGGACACTTGTACAGTTTAAATCCTTTTTGAGTAGGTAGATGGTTCTTAAGTACTTGCTCCTTTTAAAACAAAACAAAACTTTTCGCACTCACACTCCTTTCAAACAAAAATTCTTTTCAAACCCACAAACACAAAGAAAAGCAAACTTTTGAAAACATAATGAGCAAGTACCTAAGAGCCCGTGGATAACCACAAATAGAAAGGGTGCTAACACCTTCCCTTTCTATAATCTACCTCCCAAACCCGAGAAATATCTCAAAAAGGAATTTTTCTGTGCTTTTGTCCTTTCCTTGTTGGATAAAATAAAAGACGGTGGCGACTCTTGCTCACCGCGACATTTTGCGAAAACAAACGCAAACGCGAACTAGCATTCCAAAACAGTCAGTTCTATTCCCACCGATCACAGAACTGGCGACTCTGCTAGGGACATATAAGTGAGGTGTACCTTAGGATTAGATCACTTGTGTTTTCAATTGTATGCTTTGTATGTTTTAATTTTGTGGGCTTGTATCAGAGTTCTATAGATCCTAACCCGGATCTAGGGATACCTTTTAGGTAAGTAGCAATAAACTGTGAGGGATCTGTACGGCGTAGACCGCTACGGATGAAGCAGTAGCTACGTTGGTGTGGCACCTTGGTCTGTACCGATATCCCTTGTGTTGGAACGAGGAGAATATGGGTCTTCTAAGGAGTCATTAAGCACCAACTAACCTTAGAACCTTAAATTGACCAACTTGGCCATAGAACAGTAGCAGTATGCTACACTCATTGAGACTAAACTCTCGCGATGATTCCGGCCGCAAGAAAAGGTTGCTAAACTGGAATTATGACCGATTGAGGGTAGTCAGTGATATTGAGATCCTCTAGAACCCGATTACTATTTTTAGGACAGGTTTAAACCAACTGAACTGAAAGAGGGTAGTACCTAAGCTCCATGCCAGCCTGAAATCTAAGGGCTCTTTTGTGTGACTTGTGTGCCTTTACCATGTTTGCCTTTTGTGGATACTTGTGGTGTGCCTTTATCATGACATCATGACATCATTGCATACATTTTGCATAAGGACTAACCTATTTCAAAGACAAGAGGGTTTCATCTTTTCTCTGTTTTGTAGGTCATCATGATGCCCATGCGTAGGAATACTATCCGGATCAACTTTGTCCAAGTCCCTACCTTGCTTAAAGAGTTGGTTGTCAGGATTCCAGACACTACTTCCTTCATCAGAAGGCATGGGTCTCTTCTTAGTTTGGTCACCTCAAAATTGGACGAACAAATGATGAGTGTCCTGTTCCAATTCTATGATCCGCTGTACCATTGTTTTACTTTCCAGGACTTCCAGCTAGTTCCTACCCTAGAAGAGTTCTCTGAGCTGCTCGGTATCTCTGTTCTGGAGCAGACTCCGTTTACTGGTTGGGAAAAGACTCTTAAGCCCGAAGAAATTGCTGCAGCCCTTCACTTGACCAAAGAGGAGGTAATGGCTAACTGGGAGACTAGGAGTGGAGCTAAGGGTTTTTTGACTAAGTTTTTGGTTGACAAAGCTAATTACTTCTGGGACAGCTTAGACTTCAAGGCGTACGAGGATATTCTGGCTCTCTTGATTTATGGTCTGGTATTGTTTCTGAATCCTGACACTTTTGTTGATATTAATGCCATAAAGATCTTCATCTCTCAGAACCCGGTACCCACTCTCTTGGGTGACGTCCTTCATCAGCTCTGTGCTCGTACTGCCCGAAAGCGGGGAACTTTGATGTGCTGTGCTCCTTTATTGTTGAGGTGGTTTATTTTGCACCTCCCTAAGTTTGTACTGAAGAACAAAGAAGGAATGGGCTGGGCTTATAGGGTGATGTCTCTTTCTAATAATGACATTATCTAGACTCTCAAAGGCTTGGATGAGGTGACTGTCATTGATCATTGTAGATAGTATCCTAATGTTCCATTGATCGGAACCCATGGAGGGATTTCTTATAACCCATGCTTAGCTCCCCGTCAGTTTGGAAGAACCAGAAGAGAAGGGCCTCATGAGATGTTGATGCCTCATATCATCTTTGATTTTCAGGGAGATAGCGACGAGCTGCGTCGTAGATTCATAAGGGCCTGGGACAGAGTTCACCAATCTGATCCACATGAGTTGGGCCCAAAGACTTCTCTGCCAATGGAGCCATATCTCAGATGGGTCCACATCCGCGCCCAGAAGCTAGGTATTCCATATGATGATGTCAGGCCTGTTACTCTTGAAGTTGCTGATGAAGAGGGGGTTCTTCCAACTATTCTCCACCCTTATATACCCACTGATATTGGGGAACTGAAGAGGTCTTGGATGAAATTGAGGAATGAACGGGATTCTTATCGGGAGAGGTTCAATGAACAGGAGCAGAAGATCCAGAAGCTGACTAGGCAACTGGAGAACGAGCGGATCCTGAATGATTATGTCCGCACTGAGAAGAAGAGACCATGGGAGCATTGATGGACCTTTGTTGATTTCTTTTACAGTTTTTATTTACTTTTTAGTATTTCCATTCTTGTAACGCCTAAGGGCAATTTGTTGAACAATTTAAATTTTGAAGTTTAAACCTAATAAAGTGTGTTTCCTTTCTTGTTTACAAATTTGAATCCTGATTGTCTTTGAAATCATAAATCATACGCATTTCATCCCATGCACTTCATAAACAGGTACCCTTTTTACAGGTCTCTTATCTTCTTCGCTGTTTATTTCAGCAATCATCATGTCTACTGAACCTTCAACTGAGCAAGCTATCAAGGCCCTCCAGGCCCAGAATGCCCAATTTCAAGAGATGTTCATGAATCTAGCCAAGGGTCAGCAGGACCTGAAGACCTTGATTCTGAAGGAGAAAAAGAAGAAGAAGAAGAGGACCATCCTGTTCAATACTGGACGCAGGCTTGGAAACGGGCTGCAGAATGAAGTTGATCTGACCACCTCATCTGGAGGGAAAGGTAGTCCACAAGAAAGGATGGCTCCTAGCCCTATGGTCTCCGACAACGAGACGGACTACGATGAAGAACAGTATCCTCCTGCTGAGGATAAGTACAAACAGCTGGAAGACCGTTTGAGCGTTATGGAGATACAAAAGGTGCCCGGTCTGGACTTCGGAGATCTAGGTCTATCCTCTGGGGTGGTGATTCCCCATAAATTCAAGGCACATGCCTTTGCCAAGTATGACGGAGTTTCCTATCCGAAGCTGCACCTCCGGTCATATGTGAGGAAGATCCAGCCTTACACTACTGATAAGAACTTGTGGATCCATTTCTTTCAAGACAGTCTCTCAAGGACTCAGCTTGAGTGGTTCTATCAGTTGGACGGAGCCAGTATCCGCAGCTGGGAGGATTTGGCTACTGCATTTTACAGGCAGTATCAGTACAACTCCGACCTCGCTCCTACGCGTACCCAACTCCAGGGTATGTCAATAGGAACGGGTGAAGGATTCAAAGAGTATGCTCAAAAATGGAGAGACCTTGCTGGAAGGGTGCAACCACCTTTAGCTGATCGTGAACTTGTTGATATGTTTCTGGGGACCCTGACGGGTCCATTCTTTAACAATCTGATTGGAAACTCTTCTGCCAGGTTTACAAATCTTATTTTGACTGGTGAGAGGATTGAAGCTGGTATTAAGGCTGGGAATATACAGAAGGGTGCCTCATCGAGCACCGAGAAGAAACCGTTTAAGAAAGAGTCCAGTGTTGTCTACATTTCGAGAAGACAGAATAGACCTGAAAACCGCCAAGTTGTCAATGCAGTTATTATTTCAAAACCTGCTGGTGCTCCTCAACATCACAATCAACAAAAGGACGAGAGACCTCGAAGGAAATTCACTCGTCTCAACATGACTTTGTCTCAGATTCTGCCACAGTTGCTGAAGACCAATCTGGTGACTCTAAAAGAAGCTCCAAAGAATCCAAGTACCACATCACCAAAGTACAACCCTAATGCCCGCTGCGCTTTTCACTCTGATAGCCCGGGGCATAATACAGATGATTGTTGGGTTTTGAGGAACAGGGTGCAAGACCTAATTGATGCAAAGGAGATTGAGTTTGAGGCGCCCGAGAGGCCTAATGTTGTGACTGCTCCCATGCCCAAACATGGAGTAAATGCTGTAGAGGAAGACTTGTTTGTAGTTTCCGTGGATGATATTGTCACCTCTCTGATGACTGTCAAGAAGAACCTGTTGCTAGCCGGTTTATTTCCGGGCTGTGGCGAAGGTTGCCATATGTGTTCTGTTTTACCTACTGGTTGCCCATTTCTGAAGTCAGGTATCCAAAACCTAATGGATAATAAGGAGATCCTGTTTGAGAAGACTGCTGTTCCCTCCATTCCTACTGAAGAAGTCGCCATCATTACCATTTTCGACAATTCTTCCAAGGCTCCCTCGAGGAAGGCTGTTAGAATTACATCTACTCCGAAGATCGCACCTGTGATTATCACTGTTCCGGGGCCCATCCCCTACACCTCTGACAAAGCTGTCCCTTGGCACTATAGGGCATATGTTTATGTTCTAGGAGTTAAGCAAGAGTTGGATGCTGATACCGGCGTCAACAACATTACTGGACCTGCTAAAGTCACCCGCAGCGATAGACTTTTCTCACCTGATATTGCTCCACCAACTGTCCGAAGACCTGTTGTCATTAAGCCTGCAAGTGCACCTGCCACTATTCCTGATCAAGTTCCTATTCTTACCCCTGTCGCCGAGTCATCTGACGCTCGGGGCAAAGGGATCTCCACTGATGTGCCTGCCCAGACAGAGGAACCGAAGACAATTACTGTTGAAGCTTCCAAACAGGAGATGGAAGAGATTCTGAAGATTATTAAGAAGAGTGATTATAACGTAGTGGAGCAGTTGGGGCAAACCCCATCCAAGATTTCTATGTTGTCACTATTGCTGTGCTCAGAGGCCCATGCCAAGGCTCTGATTACCTTCTTGAAGACTGTCCACGTGCCACAAGAGACATCAGCTAATCAGTTTACAGATTGCGTGGCCAATTTAACTGCTGATAATGGACTGGGTTTCTCAGACGCTGATTTAACTGCCAAGGGGAAAAATCATAACGATGCCCTGCATGTCTCCATTGAATGCATGGGCACTACTCTTGCACATGTATTGGTTGATACTGGTTCCTCGTTGAACGTCTTGCCCAAGAAAGCTCTAGACCGGTTGGATTGCGAAGGGTTGGAGCTAAAACTAAGTAACATTGTTGTCAGGGCCTTTGATGGGTCTAAGAGGACGGTGCACGGTGAAGTTGATATTCCAATTAAAGTTGGTTCTCAGGTCTTCAATTCCACATTCTACGTGATGGACATTCGGCCATCCTATTCTTGTTTGCTGGGTCGTCCATGGATCCACAAAGCTGGAGCTGTAACCTCAATGCTTCACCAGAAGCTGAAATACCCGGTCAGAGGGAAGATCGTGACAGTTCAAGGGGAATAAGAGTATATGGTCAGTCACCTAAACTCGTTCAGATACGTAGAGATGGATGGGGAGTTCATTGAGACCCCATTTCAGCATTTTGAAGAGGTTCCTCAGACACTGGCATCAACTGAGACTGTGGTTGAAGATTCTCCTATGAAGATGGCTTCCTTAAAGGATGCTCCGGCTGTTATTGAGAAGGGTGAGTGTGCAAATTGGGGCCAACTTCCTGATTTCACTCAGAAGACTAACAAGTTTGGTTTGGGTTTCACTGCAGAAGCTCAAAGGGCTGTTCGTAGTGCAAGGATTGGAAGACCTCATGTGTTCATCAGTAACTCGGGAGTAAATGCCATTGAAGATGATGTGGAGGAGTCTAAATTCGACAGCTGGATCTATCCTACGACCAACGGTGGACCAAGCAACTGGACAGCAAAGGACTTCATCCCTATTACTTTTGTTACCCAGTAATGAACTCTTTGTTTTGAATTTGTAACAGACGATGTTTTGAAACTTTATGGCCCGGTGTCTTACCCAGGGCACCGTGGCTTCATTTGTGAGGGCTTTTGTGTGCCATTTTCATATATCATTAATAAAAGCATTGGACGTTTTATGCATTTCAAATTTTGTGCTCCTTGTTTTTCTTTATTATATCGCAAAACAGCTATTTTACACACACTCACATATACAGGTCCCAATCCACTATGGATCTCACTGGTAACAACTCTGCTACTGCCAGTTATGACTTCGAAAATCCGATTAACTTAGCCGAAGATGAAGGTGAAGATGATTGCGAAGTGTCGGGTGAACTTGCAAGACTTATACTCCAGGAAGAGAGGGCCATTCAGCCACACGAAGAGCCAGTGGAAACAGTGAATCTGGGTACTGAGACAGACAAGAAGGAAGTCAAGATCGGTGCAAATCTGGAGCTTAGTATGAAATAGCGGTTGATTCAGATGCTTCATGACTATGTTGAGATCTTTGCCAGGTCCTACGAAGACATGCCTGGGTTGGATACTGACATTGTGGTTCATCGCCTGCCTACCAAGGAAGACTGCCCCCGGTAAAACAGAAGGTTCGCCGTATGCGCCCAGAGATGTCTGAGAAAATCAAGGCCGAAGTTATGAAACAGTTTGACGCCGGTTTTCTAGCAGTGACTTCTTACCATCAGTGGGTTGCCAATATGGTTCCGGTATCGAAGAAGGATGGGAAGGTTCGAATGTGTGTTAACTACAGGGATTTGAACAGGGCAAGCCCTAAGGATGACTTCCCTCTACCTTACATCGACGTTCTGGTTGACAATACTGCTCAGCACAAGGTATTCTCCTTCATGGACGGTTTCTCCGATTATAATCAGATAAAGATGGTTCCCGAGGATATGGAGAAGACCACTTTTGTTACTCAGTGGGGTACCTTTTGCTACAAGGTCATGTGTGATCGGTGGAAATAGAACTGACTGTTTTTAGCTGGTTCGCGAAATGTCGCGGAAGCAAGAGTCGCCACCGTCTTTTATTTTCTCCAACATGGACAGGACAAAAGCACAGCAAAATTCCTTATGAGATTGTCTCTCGGTTCGGGAGGTAGATTTATAGAAAGGGAAGGTGTTAGCACCCTTTCTATCCATGGTTATCCACGGGCTCTTAGATACTTGCTCTTATGTTTTCAAAATGATGTTTGCTTTTCAAAATGTGAGTGGGTTTGAAAAAGTTTCATTGAAAGATTTCTGAATGACTCTTGTATCTGTCCTCAAGAGTGTTTGAAAAATTTGTTTTGAAAGCTTTTGAAAGTGTCAGTGTGAAAAGATTTTTGATTTGTTTTTGAAGAGAGCAAGTACCCGTGAGTCATCTACCTACCCTAAGGAATTAGGCTGTGTAAAAGTCCTTAAGGTAGTGCTATCCCACCATTGAGAGGTAGGTAGCACCACCGTTGGAGGTGTTCGGGTCAATTCGATTTTAGGGACAGTGTGGTCACCGAAGCAACAATTAGGACACCTTAGAAGTAACCCTAATGTCCTAGATCCTTTTTAATCCGAGGCAATTGTTTCGAGGCAACTGGATCATGGACATAAGAGCGACAGCTAAAACGTCCTATACTTGACGACCACGTTTCGAAGGCAACAAATGAGGCGTACCCTAGAAGTGGTGTGTGTATTGTGTGTTGTTTTCATGTTATGTTTCATCTTTGATCAGGCAATCGTGAGCTACGCGTTGTTTTTAATTAACATACATTCTTTCATGCGAGTTTAGCAGTTAGGAGTGCGGAAAATTAAAAGACGGAAAGATAAAAGCTACGCTATTACAAGGCGCGAGTCTATACATCGCCAAAATACAAAGACCCATTTTTGATAAAGATGCGGAAAGTAAAAAATGCGGTAAACCTAATTACTATTACATCCTTGAACAGTTACATAATAATCAAAAGAAAATAACGCGCGAAAGAATTAAATTGAACGTCCGAGGGTTTTGACCCTTTGCTTGAAATTAAATTAAATTAGGACCTAATTATTATTTAATTAAATAAAAGAAAGTGTTTTTTATGTTTTTGGTATTTATGAAAATAAAGAAGAGAATTTAAAAGTTAGTACACAACCCTAATTCTAAATTATTTTAATTATTAAAGAAAATGTCAAAGTTGACTTAATTTACTAATTAATTAATTTACATATTTATGTATAAAAATAGTAATAATTAATAATGATAATAATAATGATGAAAATAATTAATTAAGAAAAAGATAAAAATGTCAAAAAAAACCTAATTCTATATATTTTTTATTTATTAAGAAAAGAGATTAAAATATAAACCTAAATTAAACTAAAGTTAATTGTTAATATTTATTTACAAAAAATAGGCTAATGATGCAATTAATAAATAATTAAAATATTTATGATTTTTGAGTTTCTGATTTTTATTTAAAAAAACTATTTTATGGTGAATTAAATATTAATTAAAAATAAAACAATTGAAAGAAATTAAAAGAAAAGAAAGAAAATAAATATGCAAACCAAGGGGGGTGTCAGGCCCAAAGTGGAGGTTTATGCTGGAATTCAGGCCCAAGAAGCACAAGGCCTTGTTGACTTTTCCTGATCGTGTGGATGCTCATTGACTGGACCATATGATGGACTTCATTCTGTGGCCATTGGATCGTTGATCAAGACCATCTGGCAAGCTACGCGTGAAGGTGCATGATGGACCATTGAAACGTTGCTGCACTAGAACACGTTAGAACAAAAATTATGAATTATGTGGGGGGACTGGGAATCGAACCCAGGTCCCTATGCTTGCAAGACACGTCCTCCACCATCTGAGCTGCCAAGCGCGTTTGTATACATAATAATAAATAAATATAATATATGAAAAGTGCCCATTATGCTGAAACATTAAAAAAGCGCGCTAAGGTTTAAACTCCCCAATCACATGATGCCACGCCCATCTTCTTCCTCGTTTTCACCTGCAACATGAATAAGATAGCGGGGGTTTTAAACCCCCACTAAGTATAACTGTGAAAAATAGCGAATAGAAGTGGAGACAATATAAAAAGGGCGCGATAAGCTTAATGGTTTCGTCTTGTTGCAACGAATTCGTCCATACAGGTTTGGAGGTCCAATTTTACGATACAAGGAAAGCCCCAATATGGAAGCTCTGAAACCCTAACATTTGTTCATGGCAGATTTTGATACAGGATGCTATAATGCAATTAAACCATGTCATTAGCTTCAGAAGGTTACTGTGAATACAAAACGCCCAATAATATGTATCAAATGCGCATGAATCATGATATGAAATTATGGAAAATATGGCAAACCGTAGGGCTTGTTCTTGCGCGTTCTTTGGGTTTCAGGACTCGTTCTTGATGCCAATAGACTCCTGGAGACTCAGGCAAGGTGATTGAATCCTTTTTAAGCTTTGAAACACGCTGCAAGTAGGAAATCAGTTTCACACTTTTTTTGAGTTTTTTGCAATTTGGCTATGGATTATTAGCAGCTTTCACGTGTGTCCTTGAGTAGGGTTTCACTCAGCATATGTATGTGATGCAACTTAGGTCAAAACCTTGGCCCAAAAGTCCATGAATTAATGTTTCAAATCCTTGATTTTCAATCATGTAATTTTCAATCTTTTTCCATGAAAACCTTGCCAATTATGGAAGATCTTGTCCCCTTGAGTGATGCACGAAATCTTTAGCATGTGTGGAGTGTATTTGCTTCATAAAAAGATTTGACAACCATGCTTTGATATTTTTCTACAATTAAAACCAATTAAATGAATTAATAATAATAAAAATTCAATTAATTAATTAAAAATAAGAAAATAAATCATTTTAAGTTCAATGGGTCGTGCATAGGCCTTGGGTAATGATTCAAGAAAGAATTTGAGGCCCATTAGCAAAATTGAAGTGTTTTCGGCAAAGTTGACTTTTGAAAGTTCCCAAACATTTCCCAACTTCTCCAATGCATATCTTGCTCAATTTTGAAGCTATGAACATGTTCTTGGACATTTTGGAAAGGTCTTGAAGTCCTCTAACCAATTCCTTTGGTCCCATGTCATTTTGATTTACTAATCTCAAGTTATGGTCTTTGACTTAAAGTGCCTTTTTGTTGACTTTTGAAAATGACCTATAATGTTGAAATTGATAACTTTTTGTGAGAGCATTCTTTAGACTTGGAGTGTGAAGATGAGTTGTAGGAAATGTCTTCCCCTTCAAAATGAGCATTGGATGGGATTTTTCTGATGAACCATGAAGAAGTTATGCCTTGGTCAATTTGCAGTTGACTTTTCAACTGTCCAAAAATAGAAACTTTTGCATCTTGAGACTTTTTGAGCCATGCTTGTGGAATCATGATCAAGAATTGATCAAATGATGTTTGTGGCTTCAAAATAAGATGTTGACCAAGAATTTTGACTTTTGACTGTCAAATGACCATTTTACCCCTGCATTTGACTGTGAAGCAATTAGGGCTTTTGACTGTGCAACTTGATGCTGTGAGTCTTGAAACTTGACATATGGATGCTTGACAATGTATATAGGCATATGGGACTTGATTGGGCCCTTGGAAACCTCAATTTCTTTGCAAGAACCAAAACCCTAATTTTGACTGTGTTAGGAGGCAATTAGACTGTGCAACCCTTGAGGGATTTTGAAGCTTGATCTTGCCAAATCTTGAAGAATATGGGAGGGCAAATTTTGGGGTACAACAGTTGCCCCTGTTCAATCTTCTTAGACCTGAGGATGTAGATTGGCTTGTGTGCCTTTCGTGATCTGAGGGTGGAAGATGATTGAACACTAGAGTGCCCAGAAATTTGCACTCACATAGTAGAGTATCAGCAGCATGATGTAGGGAATGGGCTTATAGATGCCATTTGGAGAGATGATGGATAGGAGGATGGGCTTATAGATGCCATCTAGGGACTGTTGGTATGTGAATGGGCTTATAGATGCCATTTAGGTGTCGATCGCGTAAGAGATTCCTTAGCGAGAACTTTGTACCTGAGAAAGAAAAATGATTACCTGGCCTGTTACGGGGGTTGATCTTCAAACTCTTCATGTAGATATGCCCTGGCTGGATACAAGAATCAGATCTTCAAACTCTTCAGACGTACCCTGGCAGGATACAGGAATCGAGTCCGGAAAATAGTCGTCAACAGATACACCCTGGCAGGATACAAGAATCAGATCTTCAAACTCTTCAGACGTGCCCTGGCAGGATACAGGAATCGAGTCCGGAAAATAGTCGTCAACAGATACACCCTGGTAGGATACAGGAATTGGATCTTCAAACACTTCAGACGTGCCCTGGCAGGATACAGGAATCGAGTCCGGAAAATAGTCATCAACAGATACACCCTGGCAGGATACAGGAATTAGATCTTTAAACTCTTTAGACGTGCCCTGGCAGGATATAGGAATCGAGTCCGGAAAATAGTCGTCAACAGATACACCCTGGCAAGATATAGGAATCATATCTTCAAACTCTTCAGACGTGCCCTGGCAGGATACAGGAATCGAGTCCGGAAAATAGTCGTCAACAGATACACCCTGGCAGGATACAGAAATCGGATCTTCAAACTCTTCGGACGTGCCCTGGCAGGATACAGGAATCGAGTCCGGAAAATAGTCGTCAACAGATACACCCTGGCAGGATACAAAAATCGGATCTTCAAACTCTTCAGACGTGCCCTGGCAAGATACAAGAATCGAGTCCGGAAAGTAGTCGTCAATAGATACACCCTGGAAGGATACAGGAATTGGATCTTCAAACTCTTCAGACGTGCCCTGGCTGGATGCAGGAATCGAGTCCGGAAATAGTCTTCAACAGATACACCCTGGCAGGATACAGGAATCAGATCTTCAAACTCTTCAGACGTGCCCTGGCAGGATACAGGAATCGAGTCCGGAAAATAGTCGTCAACAGATACACCCTGGCAGGATACAGGAATCGGATCTTCAAACTCTTCAGACGTGCCCTGGCTGGATGCAGGAATCGAGTCCGGAAATAGTCTTCAACAGATACACCCTGGAAGGATACAGGAATCAGATCTTCAAACTCTTCAAACGTGCCCTGGAAGGATACAGGAATCGAGTCCGGAATTAGTCGTCAACAGATACACTCTGGCAGGATACAGGAATCGGATCTTCAAACTCTTCAAACGTGCCCTGGCAGGATACAGGAATCGAGTCTGGAATATAGTCGTCAACAGATAGACCCTGACAGGATACAGGAATCGGATCTTCAAACTCTTCAGACGTGCCCTGGAAGGATACAGGAATCGAGTCCGGAAAATAGTCGTCAACAGATACACCCTGGCAGGATACAGGAATCAGATCTTCAAACTCTTCAGACGTGCCCTGGCAGGATACATGAATCGAGTCCGGAAAATAGTCGTCAACAGATACACCCTGGCAGGATACAGGAATCGGATCTTCAAACTCTTCAGACGTGCCCTAGAAGGATACAGGAATCGAGTCCAGAAAATAGTCGTCAACAGATACACCCTGGCAGGATACAGGAATCGGATCTTCAAACTCTTCAGACGTGCCCTGGCAGGATACAGGAATTGAGTCCGGAAAATAGTCGTCAACAGATACACCCTGGCTGGATACAGTAATCGGATCTTCAAACTCTTCAGACGTGCCCTGGCAGGATACAGGAATCGAGTCCGGAAAATAGTCGTCAACAGATACACCCTGGCTGGATACATGAATCGGATCTTCAAACTCTTCAGATGTGCCCTGGCTGGATACAGGAATCGAATCTGGAATTAGTCGTCAACAGATACGCCCTGGCTGGATACAGGAATCGGATCTTCAAACTCTTCAGACGTGCCCTGGCAGGATACAGGAATCGAGTCCGGAAAATAGTCGTCAACAGATACACCCTGGCAGGATACAGGAATCAGATCTTCAAACTCTTCATACGTGCCCTGGCAGGATACAGGAATCGAGTCCGGAAAATAGTCGTCAACAGATACACCCTGGCAGGATACAGGAATCGGATCGTCAAACTCTTCAGACGTGCCCTGGCAGGATACATGAATCGAGTCCGGAAAATAGTCGTCAACAGATACACCCTGGCAGGATACAGGAATCAGATCTTCAAACTCTTCAGACGTGCCCTGGAAGGATACAGGAATCGAGTCTGGAATAAAGTCGTCAACAGATAGACCCTGACAGGATACAGGAATCGGATCTTCAAACTCTTCAGACGTGCCCTGGCAGGATACAGGAATCGATTCCGGAAAATAGTCGTCAACAGATACACCCTGGCAGGATACAGGAATCAGATCTTCAAACTCTTCAGACGTGCCCTGCCAGGATACAGGAATCGAGTCCGAAAAATAGTCTTCAACAGATACACCCTGGCAGGATACAGGAATCGGATCTTCAAACTCTTCAGACGTGCCCTGGAAGGATACAGGAATCGAGTCTGGAAAATAGTCGTCAACAGATACACCCTGGCAGGATACATGAATCGGATCTTCAAACTCTTTAGACGTGCCCTGGCAGGATACAGGAATTGAGTCCGGAAAATAGTCGTCAACAGATACACCCTGGCTGGATACATGAATCGGATCTTCAAACTCTTCAGACGTGCCCTGGCAGGATACAGGAATTGAGTCCAGAAAATAGTCGTCAACAGATACACCCTGGCTGGATACAGGAATCAGATCTTCAAACTCTTCAGACGTGCCCTGGATGGATACAGGAATCGAATCTGGAATTAGTCGTCAACAGATACGCCCTGGCTGGATACAGGAATCAGATCTTCAAACTCTTCAGACGTGCCCTGGCAGGATACAGGAATCGAGTCCAGAAAATAGTCGTCAACAGATACACCCTGGCAGGATACAGGAATCGGATCTTCAAAATCTTCATACGTGCCCTGGCAGGATACAGGAATCGAGTCCGGAAAATAGTCATCAACAGATACACCCTGGCAGGATACAGGAATCAGATCTTCAAACTCTTCAGACGTGCCCTGGCAGGATACATGAATCGAGTCCGGAAAATAGTCGTCAACAGATACACCCTGGCAGGATACAGGAATCAGATCTTCAAACTCTTCAGACGTGCCCTGGCAGGATATAGGAATCGAGTCCATAAAATAGTCGTCAACAGATACACCCTGGCAGGATACAGGAATCGGATCTTCAAACTCTTCAGACGTGCCCTGGCAGGATACAGGAATCGAGTCCGGAAAATAGTCGTCAACAGATACACCCTTGCAGGATACAGGAATCGGATCTTCAAACTCTTCAGACGTGCCCCGGCAGGATACAGGAATCGAGTCCGAAAAATAGTCGTCGACAGATATACCCTGGCAGGATACAGGAATCGGATCTTCAAACTCTTCAGACGTGCCCTGGCAGGATACAGGAATTGAGTCCGGAAAATAGTCGTCAACAGATACACCCTGGCAGGATACATGAATCGGATCTTCAAACTCTACAGACGTGCCCTGGCAGGATACAGGAATCGAGTCCGAAATTAGTCGTCAACAGATACACCCTGGCAGGATACAGGAATCGGATCTTCAAACTCTTCAGACGTGCCCTAGCAAGATACAGGAATCGAGTCCGGAATTAGTCGTCAACAGATATGCCCTGGCCGGATATAGGAATCGAATCTTCAAACTCTTCAGACATGCCCTGGCAGGATACAAGAATCGAGTCCGGAAAATAGTTGTCAACAGATACACCCTGGCAGGATACAGGTATCGAATCTGGAATTGCGACAGTTGATAGTAATCATCTTTGTATTGACCTTTGTCCTGAAAAGACAAAACGTTAGTTGTATGTAATGTCATGATGTATGAAATGCATGACGTTCTCAAAATAAATGAGATTGTATGTTCATGATGCGTATGTGCATGCTATAATGTATGAAGATGTGATGTTTATGAATGTATTTTCGTCTAAGAAAATAAATCCTTGACGAATTCCGGAGGTTCAAATCCTGGGCTGGTGTTGAAGAATAGGGTTCTTCGCTTCCGCTGGGGATGATGGTTGCGAGAATAAACCCGTAGGAGAAGATGACTCCGTTGAGGAATAAACTTTGCTGGAGAGATTACTCTGCTGGGAATGCTCTGTGGGAAGAGAGGCACTTTATTGAGATGTTGATGATAACTCCGCCGAGGATACAATTGTTGAGCTCTGTTGGAAGATTTGATGAACTTCGCTGGGGGATAGAAAGAATTTTGTCGGGGACGATATTTCTGTGGCAATTAGCTGAGGATAACCCAGTTATAGGCTCTGGTGGGGAATAACCTCTGAACATGGTCGGGGAGAGATACATTGGTACTCTGCAGGTGATAAGCTTCCAGAATCTACTGGGGATAAGCTTCCAGAATCTACTGGGGAAACTTTTTAGACTGCACTAGGGAATGGCTCCACTGGATGTCTGTATTCCGCCGGGGAACAATCTTAGATTAAGACTGTCGGGGATTCTTGTAGAGGAATATCTGTATGCTCCGCTGGGGAATATTGAGATCTTCTGGGAATAACCCAACTTCCTTAAGTTTGACAGTAGGCTAACTCTGCTCGGGGAGAGCGTTGTTGACTTGCTGGAGATACTGCGCCTTCTCAGGGCTGATTGGAGACCAACTCTGCTTGGGGAGAATTGTTGGATCTTGTCTCACTCTCCGGGGAGTGAAGGTATCTTGGTCATGTTCTTCAGCTGAACTTACCTTGGTACCTTGGTGGACAGAGCAACCAGATCGCTTAGACAATTCTTATTGCCCCAGTTTCTGCGGGAGAAGATACCTGTGGAGGCCTTGATAACTGCCGATTTGACAAATCTTCTTCTGGTAGGCAAGTGACGAGATGCCGGGACATAGTCGTACGCTTTGATCCCTAATTTTTGCCTGGACCGCCCTTTCGGATTTTCAATCCATCGGGATACCCTTTTTTGCCCAAGCCGCCCTTTCAGGTTTTCGACTTGTCGGGTGTACAGATTTTTTTTCATTTTCATCCCTTATTTTTTGCCCGAACCCTTTTGGTTCGCCGGGAAGCCCTTATTTTTGCCTAGGTGTGTCAACCTAGCGGGTCTTTGATTATGCATAGTATTTTTCCGACTATGTCCATACTCTCAGGATGTAGGGAGTTGTCACTGTCAGTAGTGTTGTGTTGCCATACCATCAGAAGATCTTCGTTTGATCGTCCAATGTCCCAAGTGATCCAGATGGAGATTTGCCCCTGGCTATTTGGCCTTTGAGAGATTCTCTGAATCTTGACCTAACTGCCCCAGATGATGGACAATGATCATGTTTGCCCCTTGGTTGGAAGTGCTTTTTGTTCACTAGATATTCTTCGTGCGAATTTCTCTGTTGTTCGAACAAAAAGTCATATGCAAACAATGTTATTTCAAGAATGCAAAGATCATGTCTGTCTTGAAGTTTTTTCTTGAAAATGCAGTTTCAATAAAACAAAAGAATTTTTGCAAAATGTGACGTCAACTCAGGATTTTACAGCAAGCCCTATAGGAGTCAGGATACCTTTGTAACAGTATGCTTTCGAACTAACCCATGCTTCAGCTAGGACTTTTAAGGGTTATAACGTGGCCTGGTTCATGGTTTAAGAAACAAAGGATAAAGGCTCAAATTTTATTTGTACCCACTCGTTCTTCGTGATGTTCTTCAAACCTAAACTCAGCTGATCGTGTGTTAGACCTTGTTTGAGTCTTTGCTCTAACATTCCGGTGATGGTTCGGATACTGACAGTTTATTTTGACCAGGCAGTCATTTCTTTTTTGTCGAGGGTTTGTAGGACCTCTTTCTTTTTTGATTTTGTTATCCCTGTCTTTTGTCTGAACTGTTTCTTTTCGTATTACAGTCAGTGGGATGCCCCAGTTTTTTGTAAGTCTCCTTCATAGGTTTTGACTTATTGGGCTTTCATTTTGAGAGACAATGACTGTCTGCCTTTATGATTGTTCGGAACCATCACTGTCTTTTATTTCGGAAGGAATCCTTTGATGCTATTCGTTGTGCACCTGGATAAACTGAGAAAACTACCCTGCCCCAGGTTATGATTAAGGATTTTAATTTTTGAAAAGAAAAACTCCGACTTCTTTGGCTCAAAGGGGTTGACTAGGGATTATCTTCCTTATAACTCCACTGTTTAGGATTTGAAACAATGCCTGTACCTCATCAGCGGGGTCTGTTCAAAAGCATACTGTAAATATTGTGGTATCGTTTTTGTCATCCTCCCTCAAGAGGCTTAGAATTTTCAATCAAGAGTTGATCATCACAAAAATATGAAAGCAGTTTAAATATAGCGAATGAGAATATATTGATTCAAAACAGACATATGCGATTCATTGATAATATAATAAAGTTTGCTATGACAATAATTGTTTGAAAAATCAAAGAAAAATACAACTTGAACATTCCAATGAACAAAAGGTCTTCTCGTCTAGGGATAGTAGAAGAACTCGACCTGACCATCTGGGGTGAATTCCACTGCTCCTCCATCAATCAGGTCCTGGATCTTGTTCTTCAGAGACCAGCAGTCGTTTGTGGCATGCCCCGGGCTGTCAGAATGATAAGCGCAGCGGGCGTTGGGTTTGTACCTTGAAGGTGTCTTGTTGGGATTCTTAGGAGGGTCCCTTAGTGTGATCAAATTCAATCTCAACAGGCGTTGTAAGGCTTGAAACAACGACATGTTGAGCTGGGTGAACTGCCTTTTAGGCTTGTCTGGCTTGCTCTGATCAGCCCGTTGTTCTTGGCGAGGTCGTTGTTGGACCTGTGAAGTAGTAGCAGCTTGGAGAGGTCTATTCATCAAACCAAACCTTTGACTTCTTGGGGGCTGATTACCGGTTTGGTCTCCAACCCTGACTGCTTGCTTCATATTGTCTTGCTGAAGCTGGTGAGGTTGATGCTGAATTTGTGACCCTGAAGCACATTGAGGAGCTTTTCCCTTGTCTTCTTGTCTCAGAGGGAATTTAATGATCATTGGCTCCTCGACCTTAGATGTTTGCCCCAGTTGGTTATCCCGAAGCAGTTGGTTGACGAGAACCCTGAGCTCTTCTTGTCTTTGAGCTAAGTCTTGAATGAGAGCCATCTGCCCCAGCATCTGGGTTCTCATTGTATCTACCTCAGCTTGCAGACGTTTCAGTCGTTCGTCTTTATCGTCTTCTGGACTGTTCCTGACCAAAGTCCCCATGAGGAGTGTTCTCAGCTCTTCCTGCCCCTTGGATAGGTTTAGGAGGATCTCCCCGAACCGAGTCTCTTGAGCATGAAGATCCTGGTTGTCTTGTTGGGAAGCCATTGCTGAAATAAACAACGAAGAAGGTAAGTGACTTGCAACGAGGGTACCTGTTATGCAATGATGTGTATGCATGCATGCAATGTTTTCAAGGATCTCGCGGGGTAAACAAGAAAATTGTTAGAATTTCAATTTTGTAGCTTGATGGAAGGAACGTCATGTTGATGAGAGTCCTTCTTCAAGAGTCAAGGCTCACCATATCGAGTGGGTCATAGCCCCTGACTCAAGTTATCAACCTTGGCTTAGAGGAAAATAAATCCCCTTTGCCCCTTTCTAGACATTTTGATTCATCATGACCCGCATCACAAACCCTTGAGATCCTTGAAATGGATTAGTCCTTATGTAGGATGTATGCAATGGTATGATGGTATGATGTTATGCTATGCGTGGAGTAATGTAGGTAAACCCTGTTATGAGTCCAGATTAAGGACTGTAAACAAAACCTGCAAGAAACTTAAGTGTCAGATAACAAGCATGCAAGTAGTCAAGTTTGAAGGCACACAAGTCACACAAGACAACCCTTGGAGTTTAGGCCAGCATGGGGTCTAGGTACTACCCTCTTGAAGTTGGTGGGCTCATAACCTGTCCTATCAAAAGTAACCGGGTTCTAAGGATCTCAATATCATTGGATTGTTTTCTGTGTTCATTGTTTCGATTTAGCCACTGAACTGGCGATCAAAATATTCCAAGAAAACAACCCTCAAGGAGTGTAGTATCGAGTATCAACCAACTTCGGACTGCACCAAAGTCAGTTATCTCACTACCCTAAAGAGGCCAGGATGGTCAAGTAAGGTTCCTAAGGTCAGTTGATGCTTCACGACACCACGCGGCGGCCCCGTACTCTCCTTGACTTGACTCAAGGGTTACTGGTACTCACCAAAGTGCCACATCAACGTAGCAGACTGCTTCAACCGTGTCGGTATACCCCGCACAGTTCCCTCACAGTCTTGTTGCTACTTTCTAAGAGGTATCCCCCAGATCCGGGTTAGGATCTATAGAACTCCCAAGACAGGCCCAATAATATTAAAGCACGCAAATCAGGCAATTGAAAACATAAGTAAGATCTATCCTAAGGTACACCTCACTTTAAAGTGTCCCCAGCAGAGTCGCCAGTTCTGTGATCGGTGGAAATAGAACTGACTGTTTTTAGCTGGTTCGCGAAATGTCACGGAAGCAAGAGTCGCCACCGTCTTTTATTTTCTCCAACATGGACAGGACAAAAGCACAGCAAAATTCCTTATGAGATTGTCTCTCGGTTCGGGAGGTAGATTTATAGAAAAGGAAGGTGTTAGCACCCTTTCTATCCGTGGTTATCCACGGGCTCTTAGATACTTTCTCTTATGTTTTCAAAATGATGTTTGCTTTTCAAAATGTGAGTGGGTTTGAAAAAGTTTCATTGAAAGATTTCTGAATGACTCTTGTATCTGTCCTCAAGAGTGTTTGAAAATTTTGTTTTGAAAGCTTTTGAAAGTGTCAGCGTGAAAAGATTTTTGATTTGTTTTTGAAGAGAGCAAGTACCCGTGAGTCATCTACCTACCCTAAGGAATTAGGCTGTGTAAAAGTCCTTAAGGTAGTGCCATCCCACCATTGAGAGGTAGGTAGCACCACCGTTGGAGGTGTTCGGGTCAATTCGATTTTAGGGACAATATGGTCACCGAAGCAACAGTTAGGACACCTTAGAAGTAACCCTAATGTCCTAGATCCTTTTTAATCCGAGGCAACCGTTTCGAGGCAACTGTTTCGAGGCAACTGGATCATGGACATAAGAGCGACCGCTAAAACGTCCTATACTTGACGACCACGTTTCGAAGGCAACAAATGAGGCGTACCCTAGAAGTGGTGTGTGTATTGTGTGTTGTTTTCATGTTATGTTTCATCTTTGATCAGGCAATCGTGAGCTACGCGTTGTTTTTAATTAACATACATTCTTTCATGCGAGTTTAGCAGTTAGGAGTGCGGAAAATTAAAAGACGGAAAGATAAAAGCTACGCTATTACAAGGCGCGGGTCTATACATCGCCAAAATACAAAGACCCGTTTTTGATAAAGATGCGGAAAGTAAAAAATGCGGTAAACCTAATTACTATTACATCCTTGAAAAGTTACATAATAATCAAAAGAAAATAACGCGCGAAAGAATTAAATTGAACGTCCGAGGGTTTTGACCCTTTGCTTGAAATTAAATTAAATTAGGACCTAATTATTATTTAATTAAAGAAAAGAAAGTGTTTTTTTATGTTTTTGGTATTTATGAAAATAAAGAAGAGAATTTAAAAGTTAGTACACAACCCTAATTCTAAATCATTTTAATTATTAAAGAAAATGTCAAAGTTGACTTAATTTACTAATTAATTAATTTACATATTTATGTACAAAAATAGTTATAATTAATAATGATAATAATAATGATGAAAATAATTAATTAAGAAAAAGATAAAAATGTCAAAAAAAACCTAATTCTATATATTTTTTATTTATTAAGAAAAGAGATTAAAATATAAACCTAAATTAAACTAAAGTTAATTGTTAATATTTATTTACAAAAAATAGGCTAATGGTGCAATTAATAAATAATTAAAATATTTATGATTTTTGAGTTTTTGATTTTTATTTAAAAAAACTATTTTATGGTGAATTAAATATTAATTAAAAATAAAACAATTGAAAGAAATTAAAAGAAAAGAAAGAAAATAAATATGCAAACCAATGGGGGTGTCAGGCCCAAAGTGGAGGTTTATGCTGGAATTCAGGCCCAAGAAGCACAAGGCCTTGTTGACTTTTCCTGATCGTGTGGATGCTCATTGACTGGACCATATGATGGACTTCATTCTGTGGCCATTGGATCGTTGATCAAGACCATCTGGCAAGCTACGCGTGAAGGTGCATGATGGACCATTGAAACGTTGCTGCACTAGAACACGTTAGAACAAAAATTATGAATTATGTGGGGGGACCTGGGAATCGAACCCAGGTCCCTATGCTTGCAAGACACGTCCTCCACCATCTGAGCTGCCAAGCGCGTTTGTATACATAATAATAAAGAAATATAATATATGAAAAGTGCCCATTATGCTGAAACATTAAAAAAGCGCGCTAAGGTTTAAACTCCCCAATCACATGATGCCACGCCCATCTTCTTCCTTGTTTTCACCTGCAACATGAATAAGATAGCGGGGGTTTTAAACCCCCACTAAGTATAACTGTGAAAAATAGCGAATAGAAGTGGAGACAATATAAAAAGGGCGCGATAGGCTTAATGGTTTCGTCTTGTTGCAACGAATTCGTCCATACAGGTTTGGAGGTCCAATTTTACGATACAAGGAAAGCCCCAATATGGAAGCTCTGAAACCCTAACATTTGTTCATGGCAGATTTTGATACAGGATGCTATAATGCAATTAAACCATGTCATTAGCTTCAGAAGGTTACTGTGAATACAAAACGCCCAATAATATGTATCAAATGCGCATGAATCATGATATGAAATTCTGGAAAATATGGCAAACCGTAGGGCTTGTTCTTGCGCGTTCTTTGGGTTTCAGGACTCGTTCTTGATGCCAATAGACTCCTGGAGACTCAGGCAAGGTGATTGAATCCTTTTTAAGCTTTGAAACACGCTGCAAGTAGGAAATCAGTTTCACACTTTTTTTGAGTTTTTTGCAATTTGGCTATGGAGTATTAGCAGCTTTCACGTGTGTCCTTGAGTAGGGTTTCACTCAGCATATGTATGTGATGCAAATTAGGTCAAAACCTTGGCCCAAAAGTCCATGAATTAATGTTTCAAATCCTTGATTTTCAATCATGTAATTTTCAATCTTTTTCCATGAAAACCTTGCCAATTATGGAAGATCTTGTCCCCTTGAGTGATGCACGAAATCTTTAGCATGTGTGGAGTGTATTTGCTTCATAAAAAGATTTGACAACCATGCTTTGATATTTTTCTACAATTAAAACCAATTAAATGAATTAATAATAATAAAAATTCAATTAATTAATTAAAAATAAGAAAATAAATCATTTTGAGTTCAATGGGTCGTGCATAGGCCTTGGGTAATGATTCAAGAAAGAATTTGAGGCCCATTAGCAAAATTGAAGTGTTTTAGGCAAAGTTGACTTTTGAAAGTTCCCAAAAATTTCCCAACTTCTCCAATGCATATCTTGCTCAATTTTGAAGCTATGAACATGTTCTTGGACATTTTGGAAAGGTCTTGAAGTCCTCTAACCAATTCCTTTGGTCCCATGTCATTTTGATTTACTAATATCAAGTTATGGTCTTTGACTTAAAGTGCCTTTTTGTTGACTTTTGAAAATGACCTATAATGTTGAAATTGATAACTTTTTGTGAGAGAATTTTTTGGACTTGGAGTGTGAATATGAGTTGTAGGAAATGTCTTCCCCTTCAAAATGAGCATTGGATGGGATTTTTATGATGAACCATAAAGAAGTTATGCCTTGGTCAATTTGCAGTTGACTTTTCAGCTGTCCAAAAATAGAAACTTTTGCATCTTGAGACTTTTTGAGCCATGCTTGTGGAATCATGATCAAGAATTGATCAAATGATGTTTGTGGCTTCAAAATAAGATGTTGACCAAGAATTTTGACTTTTGACTGTCAAATGACCATTTTACCCCTGCAGTTGACTGTGAAGCAATTAGGGCTTTTGACTGTGCAACTTGATGCTGTGAGTCTTGAAACTTGACATATGGATGCTTGACAATGTATATAGGCATATGGGACTTGATTGGACCCTTGGAAACCTCAATTTCTTTGCAAGAACCAAAACCCTAATTTTGACTGTGTTAGGAGGCAATTGGACTGTGCAGCCCTTGAGGGATTTTGAAGCTTGATCTTGCCAAATCTTGAAGAATATGGGAGGGAAAATTTTGGGGTACAACATCATGCCATTTGGGTTGAAAAATGCTGGGGAAACGTATCAGCGTGCCATGGTTGCTTTGTTTCATGATATGATCCATCATGAGATTGAAGTATACGTCGATGATATGATTGCAAGGTCCCAGACTGAGGAGGAACACCTTGACCATCTACATAAGCTGTTTGACAAGTTGAAGTTGTACAAGTTGAGATTGAAGCCGAACAAATGCACCTTCGGGGTGAGGTCTGGTAAGCTACTGGGTTTCGTCGTGAGCGACAAAGGTATTCAAGTGGACCCTGCCAAGGTGAAAGCCATACAAGAGATGCCAGCTCCCAAGACATAGAAGGAGGTCAAAGGCTTTCTGGGACGACTGAACTACATTTCCCGATTCATCTCTCACCTGACTGCTACTTGTGAACCAATCTTCAAGCTACTGAAGAAAGATCAAGTGGTACGTTGGAACGATAAATGCCAGGCCGCTTTCGAAAGGATTAAAGAGTATCTCCAGGAGCCGCCCATCCTAATGCCACCAGTTGAAGGGAGACCTATGATCTTATACTTGATAGTACTTGACAACTCAATGGGGTGTGTGCTGGGGAAGCATGACGAGTCTGGCCGAAAAGAGCACGCTATTTATTACCTTAGCAAAAAGTTTACCGATTGTGAGACTCGATACTCACTGCTCGAGAAAACTTTCCGCGCTTTGGCATGGGCTGCTCGCCGGCTGAGACAGTATATGCTGACTCACACTACTCTATTGATTTCAAAGATGGATCCAATCAAGTATATCTTCGAAAAGCCTGCCTTGTCCGGAAGAATAGCAAGATGGCAGATGATCTTGACTGAGTATGACATCCAGTATAAAACTCAAAAAGCAATCAAGGGAAGTGTATTGGCAGACCATTTGGCGCACCAGGCAGTGGATGATTACCAGTCTATGAACTTTGAATTTTCGGACGAGAATATCATGGTTGTGACTGATTGTGAGACACCTGGACTGGATGAAGGACCTGAGGAGGGATCCCGATGGTCTATGTACTTTGATGGAGCTTTGAACACTTTAGGTAATGGAATTGGCGCTGTGATCATATCTCCTAAAGGCTCTCATACTCCGTTTACCGCCCGACTATGTTTCAACTGCACCAACAATATCGCGGAGTATGAAGCATGCATCATGGGTCTTCGAGCAGCAATTGACCTAAGGATCAAGTTTCTGAGTGTCTTCGGAGATTCCACTCTCGTGATCAGTCAGATCAAAGGCGAGTGGGATACGAAACACCCAAATCTTATTCCTTACAAGGAGTATGTATTGACATTGCTTCCCCATTTCGAGGAGATAACCTTTGAACACTTTCCTAGAGAGGAGAATCAGTTAGCGGACGCGCTAGCTACGATGTCTTCTATGTTCAAAGTCAAGTGGGACAACGAGGCTCCTCGGATCATTATTGAAAAATTGGACGAACCTGCATATTGCTGTGATCTTGAGACTGAAGAGGTAACAGAAAAGCCCTGGTATCATGAGGTGAAGAGGTACCTTGAAGCTCAGGAATACCCTGAGGGTGCATCTGTTAATGACAAGAAGTTTCTGAGGAGGTTCGCGGCGAAGTTCTTCATCAGCAATGGCATTCTTTACAAGCGTAACCATGATTCAACCTTGCTGCGTTGTGTGGATAAGAATGAAGCAGAGAGGATCATGGCAGAGCTGCATGAAGGTACCTTCAAAACTCATTCCAGTGGACATACCATGGCAAAGAAAATCCTTCGGGCAGGATATTACTGGTCCACAATGGAAGCTGACTGTTATCAGCATTCTCGGACATGTCACAAGTGCCAAGTCTATGCTGATAAGGTGCATATTCCTCCAGTTCCTCTGAATGTTTTGACAGCACCTTGGCCTTTTGCAATGTGGGGCATTGATATGATCGGCGAGATCAGACCTACGACATCCAACGAGCATCATTTCATCCTAGTAGCCATTGATTATTTTACGAAATAGGTTGAAGCGGCTTCCTTTGCTACCGTAACCAAGAACATCGTGGCACGGTTCATTCGGCACAATCTGATTTGTCGATACGGTGTACCAAAGAGGATCATTATGGACAATGGTACCAATCTTAACAACAAGATGATCATTGAGCTCTGCGAGCAATTCAAGATACAACATCATAACTCTTCTCCCTACCGGCCGAAGATGAATGGGGATGTCGAAGCTGTAAATAAGAATATTAAGAAGATTGTGCAGAAGATGACAGTGACATACAAAGATTGGCACGAGATGTTACCATTTGCTCTTCACGGGTACCGTACTTCAGCACGAACGTCAATGGGGGCAACACCCTATTCCTTGGTTTATGGCATGGAGGCAGTCTTGCCCATCAAAGTTCAGATACCCTCTCTCCGGATCATGAAGGATGCAGGCTTGAGCGAAGATGACTGGATTCAGACCCGACTTGATCAACTGAATCTAATCGACGGAAAAAGACTTACTGCCGTTTGTCATGGTCAGACGTGCCAAAAACGGATGATCAAGGCATTTAACAAGAAAGTCAGACGACAAAAGTATCAAGTTGGGGACCTGGTAATCAAGCGCATTATTCTACCTCAAGGTGATCCCAGGGGAAAATGGACCCCTACTTACGAAGGGCCATTTGTGGTTAAGAACATTTTCTTAGGAGGAGCGATGATTCTAGCCACCATGGATGGTGATGACCTTCCTCACCCCATCAATGCAGACATAGTGAAAAGATACTACGCATAATCAAAGACCCGCTAGGTTGACTGGCCTAGGCAAAAATAACGGCTTCTCGGCGAACCAAAAGGGTTCGGGCAAAAATAAGGGATGAAAATGAAAAAATCTTTACACCCGGCAAGTCGAAAACCTGAAAAGGCGGCTTGGGCAAAAATGGGTATCCCGGTGGACTGAAAACCCGCAAGGGCGGTCCAGGCAAAATTTAGGGATTAAAGCGTAACACTATGTCTCATTGGATAACCTCGCATCCAAACTTCGGTATCGACCATCAGGCTCGAGCAACACCAATCAATCAGATTCATCTTCAACTAAGCAGCAAAGTGATGAGACGCTTGAAGATATAAAGGCAATAGCAGAGTTGGAACCCAGTGGGACTATGCACATAGCTGTTTTGTTTTCTTTTCACAAAATTGTATAAATTTTATTTGTTTGGCGGCGTCCTCTTACTAAGACGTCCGCCTCTTGTACAAAAATGCCTATTTACAGGCCAAACTTCAAAATCAATACAAATTCATTTTCAGACAAATTTCAAATTGTTTTTCCTTTATCTGTTTTGTTTTGCAAAGAACGTCCAATGTTCACTTTTGATATATGCATTTGACATTAATTGCTGATCATAAATATTTACATGCGAAACAAAGGACTAATTACGGGTGATATCAGAAGTAAGGGCAATAAGAATTGTCCGAGCGGTCTAGTTGTTCTGTCCACCAAGGTACCAAGGTAGGTTCAGCTGAAGAATATGACCAAGATACCGTCACTTCCCGTAGAGTAAAACAATAATGGTAGCTCTCCCCACTGAGACTTGCAGCTATGTACTAATCAACAGTACTCTCCCCAAGAAGAGTTAATCTACCATCAGCCCTGAAAAGGTTGGGTACCCCCAGAAGATCTTAATATTCCCCAACGGAGTATAAAGATATTCCCCAACAAGTATAAGAGCATCTCCGACAGTCTTAATATTCCTCAACAGAATATAAGAATGTTCTCCTGCGAAATACAAGATACCCCAGTGGAGTCATTTCCCCAGCGCAGTCTAAAAAAGGCTTCCCCGCCAGAGTTGAATCATCTTACCCAGTAGATCCTGGAAGCTTATCCCCTGCAAAGCACAAGTAAATCTCCCCAGCCAAATTCAGAAGGTTATCCTCACAAGAGTCTAACTGGGTTATCCTCAACAAGTTGCAACTGAAAGATCATCCCCAACAAAGTTCTTTCTTTCCCCCCAGCAGGACTTCTATCCTTAACTGATTCAATATTACCAGCAACGGTAATCCATCCCCAACGGAGTTTATCGTTAAAATCCCCAACATAGCTTATCAACGGAATCCCCAATGGAGTTTAGCGTTAAAATCTTCAGCAGATCACGTCTCTTCCCCACAGAGTAATTCCCCTCGGAGTAATCTCTTCATCAGTTTATTCCCCCAACGGAGTTTTTCTCTCCTACAGGTTTATCATCTTCGTTCATCATCCCCAGCGGAAACGAAGAACTCAACTTTATTCTCCAGCAGCTCCAGGATTTATTTTTCCCCAGCTAAAACATCACATTTCCATACATCATGATACATGCATATACGCATCATACGAATAAAATCTCATTTATTTTGAGAACATCATTGCCTGATCCATATCATGCATTGCATATGACTGACCTTTACCTTTCAGGAAAAATGCAGTTAAGTTCTCAGCTTAGTCGAAGACCTGACCAGTTCTTAAATCTCAATTGAATTATCCTCGGTTGAATTTCAGATAAGGTTCTCAATCTCGACAGTTTCCCTACGTCATAGTATGGACAAGTACTATAACCTCAACGGTATACTCCATTGAGCGCGAGTCAGTTCCTAGATCTTGATGTTTTCCTCCATCATAGTGGGGACAAGTTCTATAACCTCAACGGTATACTACGTTGAGCACGAGACAGTTCCTAGATCTTGATGAAGATGTTTCCCTACGTCATAGTGTGGACAAGTACTATAACCTCAACGGTATACTCCATTGAGCGCGAGTCAGTTCCTAGATCTTGATGTTTTCCTCCGTCATAGTGGGGACAAGTTCTATAACCTCAGCGGTATACTACGTTGAGCACGAGACAATTCCTAGATCTTGATGAAGATGTTTCCCTACGTCATAGTATGGACAAGTACTATAACCTCAACGGTATACTCCATTGAGCACGAGTCAGTTCCTAGATCTTGATGTTTTCCTCCGTCATAGTGTGGATGAGTACTATAACCTCAACGGTATACTCCATTGAGCACGAGTCAGTTCCTAGATCTTGATGTTTTCCTCCGTCATAGTGTGGACAAGTACTATAACCTCAACAGTATACTCCATTGAGCACGAGTCAGTTCCTAGATCTTGATGTTTTCCTCCGTCATAGTGTGGACAAGTTCTATAACCTCTACGGTATACTCCATTGAGCACGAGACAGTTCCTAGATCTTGATGAAGATGTTTCCCTATGTCATGGTGTGTACGAGTACTATAACCTCAACGGTATACTCCATTGAGCACGAGGCAGTTCCTAGATTTTGATGAAGATGTTTCCCTACGTCATAGTGTGGACAAGTACTATAACCTCAACGGTATACTCCATTGAGCACGAGTCAGTTCCTAGATCTTGATGTTTTCCTCCATCATAGTGTGGACAAGTGCTATAACCTCGACGGTATATTACGTTGAGCACGAGACAGTTCCTAGATCTTGATGAAGATGTTTCCCCCCAATTGAATTATGAACAGGTTCTTAAAACTCAGCTGAAGCATTCTCTCAGTTGAAATACAAGCAAGTTCCTAAATCTCAACAAAGGTTAGACTTCCCCAGCAGAATCTTTCACAATAACAGACATGCAAGTTCTCGCTAAGGAATCTCTTATGCGATTGACACTCCTGCAGATGGAATCTATAAGCCCATCCTCCTACCAACAATCTCCAAATGGCATCTGTAAGCCCATTCCCGACATCACAATGCTGATACTACACCATGCAAGTGCAAATTTCTAGGCACTCTAGTGTTCAATCATCTTCCACCTTCGGATCACGAAAGGCCCGAACGTCAATCTATATCCTCAAGATTAAGAAGATTAAACAGGGGCAACTGTTGTACCCCAAAATTTTCCCTCCCATATTTCTCAAGACATGTCAAGAATAATCTTCAAGTTGCTCAAGTTGGCTCAAGAGTTGGACAGTCAAATCACCTCCTAAGGCAGTCATCCTCAAATTAGGGTTTAGTGTTGCATCAAGGTCCTTACATCCAAATGACCTCAAGTTCTCCCCAATTTCCTAATATGTTCTCAAGTTCATCCATGTCAAATTTCAAGCCTTGCAGAGGAAGTTTGATCAGTCAATTGCTCAAGAGGCCCAAAAATCGACCATGCTAGGGCAAAAGCCAACTGTGAACTACAGACAGTCAAACCTCAAGATTTTTTTGTCAAAATTCTCATTTTTAAGGATAATTCATCATTTGATCAAGGGTTGATCATGATTCATCAAGGATTGCTCAAGATTCATCAAGATTCAAAAGTTGCTAAATTAGGATCTTGCAGGAAAAGTCAACTCAACTTTGACCAAGCATACCTTTCTCATACTTTATGAGAAATGACCCATCCAAAGCTAATTTTGAAGAGGATAAAATTTCCTAAAATCCATCTTCACACCCCAAGATCAAGAAATGCTCTCACAAAAAGTTACTAATATAGACATTATAGGTTATTTTTGAAAGTCAACAAAAACACCTTTTTTTCCAACGCTTATAACTTGAGCATGTAACATCAAAATGCGATGAGACCAAAAGGGTTGATTATAGGATATCTCAAGGTTTCTAAAAAGTCCAAGAACACCTCCAAAAGTTCAAAATTGAAGAAGTTATGCATTGTTGAAGTTGGGCATTTTTCCAAATTTGCCAAAAGTCAACTATCCTCAAAACTCCAATTTTTGACAAAAGGGCCCACTTTTTTCCACTTGATATAGTCTTGTCATGCCACACACGTGTCCCATATTTGATTTCATGGCCATTCATTTATTTTTCTATTTTATTTAATTTTTATTGATTTAATTCATTTTTAATCAACATTAAATCAAATAAAATCTAAAAATTGATGTAAGGGGATTCTTGTGATCATTACAGCTTGCAAATATCATGTGATACTCAATAAAACTCGTTCCAAGTCAAAACAAGCACAAAATCTTAGATTTGATACAAATATGGCAACTTGATTATGGTGATCAAAAGCAAATCTTGATTCTTCAATGCATAAGGTTTAATGCCCAAATTTTGACCTAAACACATTCTATTATATGCACACAAGAGAGGCAGACCAAAGATACGTACAAACCACTGCTGAAACGACCAACTCAGAATTGAAAAAAACCTTGAAAAAGTGGGGATCAAATTCTCGTTTGGAGGCATTTTCAAAGCAAAAGCTCAACACTACACCCTTGCCTGATATCCTGTGAAGCTGTAGCAATCAAAACCAGCCCTTGAGACCATCTAAAACTCGCTGTAAGTCATCACGAATCAAGCTCTGAACATGGAATCCAAATCTCCAATTCTTGCATCTTTTCTTTAAAATCTTGGCATATTTGTGTTTGTTATTGGATTTAGAACGTTTTGGCATTATCCAATTTGATTTTCATGGCCTGTATAACGATGCCCAAATCTAGGGTTTATATGTGTTTTTTTTAGGCGTTTGAATTACAGGGAAAATTGGGCCAAATAATGGTTACAGGGATGACCAGGAGGAAGAGACGAATGCAATGATGGTTTCCATAAGCATTTATATGGCCTATAGCTCTTGATAGGATGATGCCATGGATTTAGTTGCGGACTAAAATCCGCAGGGAAATGAACCAGTCTTCGTTGAAGAAGACGAAGACGTGGCTTAGCGTGATTGGTCCATTCAAACAAATTGCGCATTTTTTATTTATTTTGCCAGGCACAATTAATTGTTTATCATATAATGTTTGTTGTACATTCCACTAACAAAGAAACAGCGCATTAGAGTTGGCAAGGCAGGCGTGTTATTGAGCATTGGGACCTGGGTTCGAATCCCAGGTCCCCCAAAACACTTTATTTGTTTTTTTCTTCAGGTATTCATGTGAAATTCTCCAAGGATGGTCCATCATGCACCTCAAAAGATCCACTTGCCAGATGGATTTCAGATCAGATCCAGGGGCCCAGATTGCACGCCCATCATACTCCCTGGTCAAAGGCACGCATTGGATTCCAAAAGTCTAACAAGGCTGGACGTTCTGGGCCTGGGAATTGCCATTCAAATACCCTCTTCAGCCCCCCCCCCCCCCCCCCCCCCCCCCCCCCCGAGTTTGTTCCTTTTTTATTTTCTTTTCATTATTTTTCTATTTCTATTTTATTATTATTATTATCTTAATTAATTAATTAACCAATTAACTTTTTCATAAAAAATCAGAAACAACAAAAATAATATTTTTATTAATTCCATTAATTTTATTATTTATTTTTGAAAATAACAATTAATTAATTTATTTAGTTTAATTAGGTACAATTTTAAAATCTTTTGCATTAAATTAAAATTAATATAGAATTAGGATTTTTATTAACTTTTTAATCATTCTTATTTTATTTCCTTAATTAAAATAAAACCCAAAAATATTTTCATTTAATTAATTAATTTAGTTATTAATTTAGACTAATATTTAATTCAAAAATAACAAAAATATGCTTTATTTAATAAAAAGGGTCAAAACCCTAAAAACACTCCGATTTAATTTTCTCGCGCGCGTGTTATTTTTGATCCATATTTCAATATTGTAACTGCTTCGGGAATGTAATAGTTTTTAACTTAGGATTTTATTTATTTATTTATCGCTTTTATTTACTTTCCGCAATTTAATTTTAAAGAGTTTGTTTTTTGCGATGTAAATAACCGACGCCTTGTAATAGCTTAGATTTATTTTCCGTAAATTTAATTTCCGCAACCATTAACTGCTAGATGTTTGATAATAGGGAATGCATGACAAGATCAAATCTTTAACCTAAAATCAACAGTAGCTCACCATTAACATGTACAAAGATAAATAACTGAAAAACAATACACTCGCACATGCGCACTCTTAGGGTACACCTCACTTGGTTGCCTTCGAAAGTGGTCATTGAGTATAGGAAGTTTTAAAGGTCGCTCTCTTGTCCAAAGATCAAAGTTGCCTCGAAACGGCTGCCTCAGATAAAATGATCTAAGACATTAGGGTTACCGCTAAGGCATCCTAACATTGCTCTAGTGACCACATGTCCCTTCATCGAATTGACCCGAAAACTCCAACGACGATGCTACCTATTCCTCAATAGTGGGATAGCACTGTCTAGAGGACACTTGTACAGTTTAATTCCTTTTTGAGTAGGTAGATGGTTCTTAAGTACTTGCTCCTTTTAAAACAAAACAAAACTTTTTGCACTCACACTCCTTTTAAACAAAAATTCTTTTCAAACCCACAAACACAAAGAAAAGCAAACTTTTGAAAACATAATGAGCAAGTACCTAAGAGCCCGTGGATAACCACGGATAGAAAGGGTGCTAACACCTTCCCTTTCTATAATCTACCTCTCGAACCTGAGAAATATCTCAAAAAGGAATTTTTCTGTGCTTTTGTCCTTTCCTTGTTGGATAAAATAAAAGACGGTGGAGACTCTTGCTCACCGCGACATTTTGCGAAAACAAACGCAAACGCGAACCAGCATTCTAAAACAGTCAATTCTATTCCCACCGATCACAGAACTCATTAGAGGATTGGTAGAACCAAAGCCTCCATACAACAAGTTGCATTTTCTTTTTGTCAAGTATATCATCCATTTGGAATTCTCACAAATACTATTTAATAATCAACGATGTTTAAGTGATCTGCGTTGACCAAAGGTGTTGTAGATCCATTAGAGGATTGGTAGAACCAAAGCCTCCACACAATGAATCTCAAGGTTATTGGATCAAAGAGATCAAATTAACATACTTGGGCTTGCAATCATAAGTTTGGGCCATGAATGATCATTTATTCGAATCAGGACAAAATTTAGCGTTATGTTAAGCAATCGTAAGTGAACTTATATAGAAGTCGCACCTATTTTGAGGCCGGTCAATAGCAATCTATGCACCATTTGTTTTGAGACATGATATAGAGATCATACTCTAACAACATTTAGTGCAATGAGAAGAGGATGAGATGAAGAGGAATTAGGGCAAAAGATGAATAAACCACTTTTGAATTAAAAATTAAATCAAACTATTATTAAAATCATTCATCCATTTTTTGTGGAGTTAAACTAAACACCATGGATCCAATGATGTTAATAAAGTCATGATCAAAAATCAACCCAAGACAACCAAAAAATAATCACAAAAATAATAATATATTTAATATATACATTAAAAGGTTTAAAAAATGTTTAAAAAATGGAAAATGATGAGGAAAATATCAATTATGTTCAAATTAATCAAGAAATGAAAAATAAGGCCATAGAAAACCAGAAATGGGTCCAATTATTTTTATAAAAATTTTGGTAATTTTTAAAAGTCAGAAACTATTTTTAAAAATTAAATTAAATGGGTAAATTAAACAAAAATAGTAAAAAATAGTAAAGTCAGAAACAAAAATAAAAGAAGGTCACCAATATTTGTCACAATATCATTGGATCATTCCATAATTTTTTCAAAATTTAAAAATGGGTAAAAGTATTTTTAAACATTTTAAACAAATCAAATAAGTGTAAAATTCATAAAAAATACCAAAACACAAAATTAAATTGTGAAAAAATAAAAATCAGAAAGAGAATAATCAAAAATATTTTTCATAATTTTTTCAGATTTTTTGGACTAAAAATGAATTTTCTATGATTTTTTGAAATTTAAAACAATTAAAATATAAAAATCAGAAAAAGAAAATAAAAGAAAAATATGTGGACCATTGGATGAGAGTCAAAACGCGTTAGTAATCAAATCCAAAGGATCTGGCGCATTGTGCATATCATGGTCTTTAATGAATAATGTACATAATCATTAAATAAAATCAGAATTTGAAAATAACAAATGTCACGCTTTCATTGGTTAGAAGATGACACGTTGGTCATCTTCAACCTCCAACCTTCACGAATTGCAGGTCTCTCAAACTGTAAAATCAGAAGCTCAGACCTATGCCATTTGCTTCGTCTCTTCAAGACGAAGACAACCACACCCTCGCGCCAAATTTATATAAACTGTAACTCAAGCAATTTGGAAAGAAAGTTTTGAAAAGGGATTTGAAAATTCATGGTCAAAACGTGCTTCCAGATGAAAGTAAGTGTTGCGACTAGAACCAAGGCAATGAGAGCAACACAATGATACCAAAGTTTTGAAGAATTGATGAAGGAATCTACCTATTGAAGTTGACTTGCAGAGCTCTGAAACTGGACTTCTATGGAGCAATATAGGGCACGATTCTTGAATGTGATTATATGGTTAGCTTCAGGGAAGATCAAGGAAGGTGAATTGATGAAAAAAATGGATTGAAAAAGGCTTGAGAATAGGATTCGAAGTAGCTGAATTCTGAGTTGTGAAGCAAGTTTGGCAGGGTGATTCTGGCTATCTAAGCTTGGGAAATTGAATGGGGGATGACCCTCTATTTATAGGGAATCAAATGGAATGTTCAAGCGTGTGAAATGATGAAGTTTGGAGGGAAATCGTGTGAACCTGATGCACGAGCAAAGTGTGATCTGATTTGCATCAAAACTCATCTAATCTTTGCGTTTCAAGGCTATAATCCACTTTGGAAACTTGGTTAAACATGTTTAGATAAAAAACACATGCTATTTTGATGTTTAAAGGCCAAAACATGAATTTCAAATTCTGACTTATGGAGAAACTTCAGTTCCAAGTTACCAAGTTCAATCCAATGGCATTTCCACCTCAAGGGGTCTTAGGGAAAAATTCTTCATGCTTTGGAAAGATGAGGTAACAAGCTTTGCAATGGAAAAAGAATGGAATCAAATGGATTCTTGAGCTGAAAGTTACATGGAGTCAAAGTTGAAGAAAAAAAGTTGACTTTCCATTCTTCTTTAAAAATGACCTATAATCTCTTGCATCCAAAAATATCCTTCCACTTAGAATTTGCTCTTGAACAAAAAAAAAAGGAATGAAGTAGATCTATTGAATGACATTTTGCAATTTGAACCACTCAAAATTTCCAAAAATTGAGCAAGTTATGACTTGTTGAAGTTGGCTAAAAATCATGAAATGTCCTATAATCTTTTGCATTCTTAAGGCAACTTCCATCCATTTTTTCACTTTGCACGTAAAATAAGGCATGAATTACACATACTTAGGATCATCATGAAAAAATAATGGGCTCAAGGTGATAAAAATTGACCAAGTTATGACCATTTGAAGTCACATATGAAAAATTGGGGATTCATCTGGATGACTTGTAATCTTCCTTCTTCACCAAGTTCCTTCCACATGAAAACTCCTTGGAACTTTTGAAGTGATTTATTGGTAACTCTTTGAAGACAAGAATGTTTTTGGAATCACTTAAAAATACCAAAAGATGAGCAAGATATGCCCCTTTGAAGTCCAAAACCCTGGCCTCTAGATCAAGAGAATGCTTGGTGGAACTTTGCTAAGTTTGAACAAACTTTTTGTGCCAATATTCTTTTTTTGTGAATAGAAATTGTTGAGGATGATGATGAGGACTCATGGGCACTAAAAATACTTCCATACCAACTTCAAAGCAATTTCAATGGTGAGGTTTGAATTTCTCAAGCTTTTGACTAGGGCATGGAAATAAACTCATGAACCCATGAAGCAACTTGCTAGACCTCATTGACTTTACCTACATTATTAACAAGTAAGACAAACCAATATTTCATTTTGTTAATCAGAGCAAAATATCCATGATCACAAAAGAAAACAAGTTAAGGTGCTTGGTAATTCCTCAGAAGAGCAAGGCTAAAGATAGGGAGAAGAACCAAAAGCCCTAATGTGATTTTGTTGTGATTAAAACAAAATGGTATGATTAAGGGATCTTAGGGGGGAAAATTGGGGTACAACAGCTGCCCTTATTTAAGTTTCTTCTATCCGAGATACAAAGGTTAAAAATCTTCGTGTCGACGTGATCGAAGACACTTAAATATAAAACAAACCCTATTTTTGGCCCTAAGATGCCATGCAAATGCTTATGCATATGAATGCATATGAACAAAACCAAAGAAACGCAAAGTAGCATTGGGGATGCAACAAAAAAAATGTAGAAACAAAGGAGCAACCCTACCAGGAAAATAAATCACTGGTAAACCATGAGAACAGAATCAGAGAGGAGGATAACAAGCGTCGACGTTCACTGCCGATGAACTATTAACATTCACTGAATATATCATACCACCGCCGTTCACTGATGCTGAACTACCAACGTCCACTGAAGGTAGAGAGAGTAAATATCATACTACCGCCGTTCACTGATGATGAACTATCAACATTCACTAAAGATAGAAAAAAGATAAGAAACACTGACGTTCACTGCCGATATACTACCAACATTCACTGAAGGTAGAAAGATTAAATATCATACCACCGCCGTTCACTGACGATGAACTATCAACGTTCACTGAAGATAGCAAAAAGATAAGAAACACTGACGTTCACTGCCGATGTACTACCAACGTTCACTGAAGGTAGAAAGAGTAAATATCATACCACCGCCGTTCACTGATGATGAACTATCAACCTTCACTGAAGATAGCAAAAAGATAAGAAACACCAACGTTCACTGCCGATGCACTACCAACATTCACTGAAGTTAGAAAGAGTAAATCTCATACCACCGCCGTTCACTGACGATGAACTATCAACATTCACTGAAGATAGCAAAAAGATAAGAAACACCGACATTCACTGCCGATGTACTACCAATGTTCACTGAAGGTAGAAAGAGTAAATATCATACCACCGCCGTTCACTGACGATGAACTATCAACGTTCACTGAAGATAGCAAAAAGATAAGAAACACTGACGTTCACTGCCGATGTACTACCAACATTCACTGAAGGTAGAAAGAGTAAATATCATACCACCGCCGTTCACTGACGATGAACTATCAACATTCACTGAAGATATCAAAAAGATAAGAAACACCAATGTTCATTGCCGATGTACTACCAACGTTCACTGAAGGTAGAAAGAGTAAATATCATACCACTGCTGTTCACTGGCGATGAACTATCAACATTCACTGAAGATAACAAAAAGATAAGAAACACCGACGTTCACTGCCGGTGTACTACCAACGTTCACTGAAGGTAGAAAGAGTAAATATCATACCACCTCCGTTCACTGACGATGAATTATCAACGTTCACTGAAGATAGCAAAAAGATAAGAAACACCGAAGTTCACTACCGATGTACTACCAACGTTCACTGAAGGTAGAAAGAGTAAATATCAAGTTTCCCCAAGATTCTGGTGTTTTGCCAAGAATGGGTCTCAACTTCTTGTTTAACCAAGGAAATCTTCCTGGAAAGGGTAATACGTAATCTTTCTCAAATAAAGAGACTTCCACTTATTGTCAAGGGGAACTGCAAAGAGAAATGACTTTCTAGGGATAGAAATATAACTTCCCGGGGAAATGCCACGATATTCTTGCTGAGGAGATGAAGTCTTCCTGTGCAAAATAAATGCATAAACCAAAACTCAAAGTTTTCAGAAATCCATAATAAATGATATTGTCATATAGCCACAAATCCAATTCAGAAATAAACTAGAGCAAGACGGCCAATGCAGATTCATCCCTTGAGAAATAAACTCAAGAGGGAAAACCAAATTCAACTAAGCAAAGAGCGCTGCTGGAAAGGTCAGAACACAATGTTAATGAATGATGATTTTTAGCAATGCATGATGTATGTATGAATGTATGAGTGCCATTGTGCATGTGCTGGTAAAAAGGATACATAATCAGCGCAGACAAACAAAACTGCCTCAGGTACTAACAACATTGGGCTAAGCTTCAACCAGAAAGATCAATCCAAGAAAGGTAAAAGCAACTGCAGAAACCAAGCTTATTGCTTTAACTTCACTAAGGAGAAACATAATCTGGATGTAGCTAAATCAAACAGATACCGGGGTAGAACATCCTTCTTCCGGTTTCAACAAATAAAAATGGTTTTCCAAAAGTAACATGCCTACTGGAGATCAACCTCAAATAAAGAAGACTGACGCCGAAACAACCAAGCCTCACTGGGGGATTCAAGCCTAACTCTCTGGAGAAAAACTGCGGATTGAAACTTTCATCACGAATACTCATTCCAACAAGAGATGCCATGGGATAACCTTCCCGGGAAGTCAAGAAGTCAATATTAATGCCAAAACTGCAAAAAGAGCGACATCCCAACACACCAAGGGAATAAAACCTTTCATAATATGAGGAAAGACTTCGCTGGGGTATCTGGGACAGAGGCTTCTAATCATGCAAACCCGTAAAAACGAACCAAGACTTGACTGGGGATAGTGGGGTCACAAACCCAGTACTGTACCTTGTACCCACTGATATCGTCTTTAACAATCTGAGAAACACACAAAGATTGCGCACACCAGCAAAACGATCTGAGAAAACCTTCATGAAAGAAGTAAATCCTCTTAAAACAGACGGATTTTGTTTATTCTTGGGATCACCATCTTTGTTGTCATTGTTTCATCACAAATCCAAAAGTAAATTGAATTGTAAAGATCTCTTCATTTTTTTTGAAAAGTTAATTTTGCTTCTTTTAATCTTTTTGCTTTAACAGTTATTATCAGTAATAAATGAAGTCTTTGCAAGCTAAATAAAAATAAGAACACAAAGAATAAGGTAAAAGCTCGAATTTCATTAATAGAATGGTAGTCTGCGAATGGCGAGGCTCCGTGGATGATTACAAAGTTTGGGAAATGGTAATACATAATGGAAAAGATACATTGAGATACAATGACCACTATCCTCCCTACCAACTTTTGAAATCCTGAGCATGCATCTTTTGTTGAAGTATGGTAAGGATCCGAGAAGATTGTTGCTTCAATGACCAAGTCTTATCTGACGTAGTTACTTGCCAAGAAAATCCCTAACTTTTGCCTAAGTTGCCCTTGTGGGTTTTCAACTTAGCGGGAAATTTATTCTGTTTATGTCTCTAATTTTTGCCTAGACTGCCCTTTCGGGTTTTCGGCCTACCGAGACGCTCCTTTTTTGCCTAAGCCACCTTTTCGGGTTTTCAACTTAGCGAGCTGTTCTTTTATTTCTTTAGGCGAAGTATTTCTTGACTGCGTCAACATTCATGGGACGTGGGAACTCCTCGCCATCCATAGTTTCAAGAATTAATGCACCACCAGAGAAGGCTTTCTTGACAACATACGGGCCTTCAAAATTGGGAGTCCACTTTCCCCTAGAATCAGTGTTAAAAGACATGATCTTCCTGAGCACGAGGTCTCCTTCTCTGAATTCACGAGGTTTGACCCTTTTGTCAAATGCTTTCTTCATTATTTTCTGATATAACTGCCCATGACACAAAGCTGTCATTCTCTTCTCCTCAATCAAATTCAATTAGTCAAACTTGTTCTGAACCCATTCAGCCTCTGTCAATTTGGCTTCCATTATCACATGCAACGAGGGAATCTCTACCTCTACAGGGAGTACAACTTCCATCCCATACACTAGGGAAAATGGGGTTGCTCCTATTGAAGTGCGAACAAATGTTTGATATCCGTGCAGAGCAAAAGGGAGCATTTCATGCCAATCCTTATAAGTGACAACCATCTTCTGGATAATTCTCTTGATATTCTTATTAGCAGCTTCAACAACCCCATTCATCTTTGGCCTGTATGGAGATGAATTGTGATGGACAATCGTGAATTCTTCACACAGTTCTGTCATCATCTTGTTGTTCAAATTCGAGCCATTATCAGTGATGATTCTGCTCGGCACACCATACCGGCATATAAGATTGTTTTTGATGAAACGCACAACCACTTGTTTGGTAACATTGGCATATGAAGCAGCCTCTACCCATTTGGTAAAGTAGTCAATTGCTACTAAGATGAAATGGTGTCCATTCGAAGCTTTGGGTTCTATCATCCCGATCATGTCAATCCCCCACATAGAGAAAGGCCACGGGGAGGAAATAACATTGAGAAGTTTCGGAGGTACATGGATCTTATCTGCGTAAATCTGGCATTTATGGCACTTCTTTGCAAATTTGCAACAATCAGATTCCATCGTCAACCAATAATAACCTGCCCTTAGCATCTTTTTAGCCATTGAGTGTCCGTTAGCATGAGTGCCAAATGAACCTTCATGGATCTCATGCATCAACATGTCTGCTTCGTGTCTATCCACACATCTGAGCAAGACCATGTCAAAATTTCTCTTGTATAACACATTTTTACTGAGGAAGAAACTGCCTGCCAATCTTCTCAGTGTCTTTCTATCTTTCTTGGACGCACCAAACGGGTATTCCTGAGTCTGAAGAAAATGCTTGATATCATAATACCAAGGTTTTTCATTTTCTACCTCCTCTGTCGCAAACACATGAGCGAGCCTATCTAGCTATCGAACTGTAATTCGGGGTATATCATTCCAAGCATTTACTTGGTACATGGAAGCTGTCGAACTTTATTGAAGAAGGGTAGTAATCTTCTAGCATAATCTTTGTAAGGGATTAAGCCAGGGTGACGAGTATCCCATTCTCCTTTAATTTGATTTATCACCAGAGCTGAATCACCATAGACATCCAAAATCTTGATTCTGAGATCAATAGCTTCCTCAAGACCCATGATGCAAGCCTCATATTCTGCCATATTAGTGCAATCAAATGTTAACCTTGCGGTAAAAGGAATATGTGATGCATGAGGAGTGACAATCACAACACCAATTCCTTTACCATAAGCATTCACAGCTCCATCAAATACCATACTCCAACGAGATTCAGGGTCGGGGCCCTCCTCAGGCAATGGTTCATCATAATCTTTCACTTTCAAGAACATCACATCTTCATCAGGGAATTCATATTCCACAGACTGATGATCTTCCATCGGTTGGTGAGCAAGGTAATCTTCCAACACACTACTTTTGATAGCCTTTTGAGTGTGGTACTCGATATCATATTCAGATAACAACATCTGCCAGCGAGCAATTCTCCCAGTAAGAGCAGGCTTCTCAAAAATATACTTGATTGGATCCATTTTGGAGATCAACCAAGTAGTATGATTCAACATATATTGGCGCAAACGCTTTGCCGCCCAGGCCAAAGCACAACATATTTTTTCTAGCATGGAATACCGCGACTCACAATCAGTGAACTTTTTTCTGAGATAATAAATGGCAAACTCTTTCTTCCTGTTTCATCCTGTTGTCCCAGAATACAACCCATAGATTTATCTAACATTGTTAGATACATAATCAACGGTCTTCCTTCTACGGGAGGGAGCAAGATAGGAGGTTCAAGCATATACTCTTTAATACTTTCAAATTCCCTTTGGCAGTCATCCGTCCACACACAACCTTGATATTTCTTTAACAACTTAAAGATCAGTTCACACGTTGCAGTCATGTGGGAAATAAATCTGGAGATATAATTCAAACGCCCGAGGAAACCCCTGACTTGTTTTTCAGTTCTTGGTGTTGGCATTTCTTGAATTGCTTTGACTTTATCAGGGTCAACTTCAATTCCTTTCTGGCTAACAATAAAATCCAACAATTTCCCCGATCTAACTCCGAAGGTGAATTTATTTGGATTCAGGAGGAGATGATACTTCCTCAAACGCTGAAACAACTTTAACAAATCTTCTATATGCCCTTCTTCAGTTTAGGATTTGGAAATCATATCATCAACATATACTTCGATTTCTTTGTGCATCAGATCATGGAATAGGGTTGTCATAGCCCTCTGGTACGTTGCACCAACATTTTTCAACCCGAAGGGTATCACTGTAATAGAATGTTCCCCAGGGCGTGATAAACGTTGTTTTTTCCATTTCCTCTGGAGCCATTCTTATTTGATTATACCCAAAAAATCCGTCCATGAACGAGAATACCTTGAATTTTGTTGTGTTATCCACTAACATGTCGATGTGAGGCAATGGAAAATCATCTCTTGGACTAACTTTATTTAGATCTCTGTAATATATGCACATGTGGACTTTTCCGTCTTTTTTCGGTACTGGGACAATATTGGCAATCCATTGAGGATACACTGATGTCACAAGAAAACCAGCATTAATCTGCTTCAGGACCTCCTCTTTGATCTTTACTGCCTTATCCGGGTGGGTTCTTCTCAACTTTTGTTTAACTGGCGGACACTCTGGCTTCAGTGGCAAATGATGCTCGACAATGTTTGTATCTAGACCAGGCATATCTTGATAAGACCAAGCAAAAATATCCACATACTCTTTCAATAGCTCAATCAACCCGCTCTTTACATCAGGATGCAACGATGCTCCAATCTTAAATTCCTTCGGATCTTCTTCTGAACCCAAATTAACCCCTTCCAAAGGCTCTTTATATGGCTGGATGATATTTTCCTCGTGCTCAAGCAACCGTGAGACCTCTTCTGGAATCTCATCATAATCTTCTTCTTCAGCCCCAAACACAGGACATTCAAAGTTGGGAGAGGGTGCAGGTTCATTGTATTCAACAGGTTTTTTAATGAATCTGCACATATGATTTATGATTACTTTTAGAAACTGACACATATAACAAGTGATCATGCAGATTAATTTTCAGTTATTATTTATTTTGAAAGGGGTTTTTTATATTACCATTTCCCAGGAAAAAGCAGAAAATTAAAGACATATTTTGGAAGCAAAGACAACTTTCATTAATGATCTTAACAGTTATAGCAAACAGATAAGCCCTACAACATTAATACCTCCACCTTGGGCAAGGTGAAAGCTTTTCAAAAGAAAGAAACAGATTAACAAAACAAATTACTTTGAAACATGTATGCAAGAAGGAACATCAATGGTGACCCAGTTCTGAACTCGGACTCCATGCGTCACATAATTCGGTACTTCCTGCTCTGCTTCATCCTCTTCAACAACATTAATTCTAGAACCAATTGGATGGAGGTAGCCTCCGCTGCAGAAAACATCATGATAACTGTTCACAGAAGATTTTGACTTCAAATTTTCGCCTTTTCCATTCCTCGAAGAGAAACCCAAACCAGTTATGTTCTTGTTCACAGGTGGATCCATAAGTCGTCCCCAAACTGCATTATGACCATTGCGCACAACCTGCTACGCGTCCTTCAGGGAAACCACCGAATTCTCATTCTTCCTTATGTTGTCAATGGATAGGGCTTGGAACTGGGTTCCAACAGCAGCCTCATCCGCTTCTACAATACTGAAAGAGGATAGATGGGATATCAACAATGCCTGCTCCCCATTCATGATCATTACCTTCCCTTCACGCACAAACTTTAGCTTCTGATTCAGAGTTAAAGTGACAGCCCCTGCTTCGTGTATCCATGGTCGTCCTAGCAAACAACTATATGCAGGATTAATGTCCATTACCTGGAAAGTTATCAAGAACAAATGTGGTCCTATGTGGATGGGTAAGTCCACTTCACCGATGACAGATTTCCTCGACCCATCAAAAGCCTTCACAATGATGCCACTTGGGCGCATAGGTGTTCCCTGATACTTTAACTTCATGAGGGTACTTCTCGGTATAACATTCAACGCAGATCCGTTATCAATCAACATATTGGATAGTGAGTCATTCATGCAGTTCATAGATATGTGGAGGGCCAGGTTGTGATTCCTCCCTTCATCTGGTAACTCATCATAGCAGAAACTCAAGTTGTTACATGATGTAATGTTTCCAATTACGCTGCTGAATTGATCCAACGGCATATCATTCTCTACAAAAGCTTGATCTAGTACTCTCATTAGTGATTCTCTATGAGTGGAGGAATTCATCAATAAAGCTAGAATGGATATCTTTGAAGGAGTCTGCAATAGCTGGTCTACAATTTTGTAGTCACTCATTTTAATTATCTTCAAGATATCATCCACTTCTTTCTCCAATGTAGCTCCACTAGTCTCTCCTGCAGTCTTCTTAGACTCATCGTTCTCAGCAATTTTCTTTCCAGCAACAATATCTCTTCGAATAACTGGCGCAAACACATGACCACTACGGGTCACCCTGCTATTATCAGCTATATTTCCAACATCTGGCATTGGATGGATGGGAATTTCCACCCTATCTTCTAAGATTGTAGCGTTGTATTTGTAAGGCACGACCTTATCTGATTTATAGGGAACAAGTCCTGGCAGACTAATTACCAATGGGGTAACAGCTGGTTTGTTATGGTACTCCACCTCAAGATGAGCGGGTGCACCAAAACAAGGTACAATGATGTTTACACCTTCCTCGACACAATCATCCCTCAAAAGGTCATTTCCGGCAAAAAAATCTTTGTCTGAAGAGAAATACTCATCCGCGGAGGCATACTCTTCCTTTGACTCTTCTTCCATCAAACAAACTTCAACCATATCAATCTCGTGATAATCATCTCTCTGACCTGTGATCTTGATAGTTCCATTGTCCAACAGCAGATGAACGCCCTCTCTCACAATAGAACATCCTCGGGGGTCTTGACGGCAAACTACGCATGATCCATATTGGTGTTCCACCTGACCAGCAGTACGGCAGAAAGTAGCATGCAACTGTACGAGATATTCACTCAAATGCTCTACTTAATAAATTCTGAATTCTCCCGGACATCCAGAAACCATATTCACTTCCTCTTCATATTCTGCCCTAGGCCTGATTATATGAATTAGACCTTCATCCATCATCTCTTGTAAATCAACCTTTATCTTCTCACAACCTTGTATGTTTGTACTGCAAATAGCACAATCGGCGTGGTCATGTGTATAATAACTGAATTCACAGAGGTTTGTGTGTATCTTCACCAAATCCCCTCTAACCAGATTAATGTCAAAAATCCAGAAGTCACCTGGAAAACCGGCCACCATATTCAAAGTATTCACTCCCCCGTGCTTGGGTAGAGGATTGTCTTTTACATTAGGTCCCATGTCTTTGAAAGATAAAATTTCAGACTTCACCAACCTTTGCACTTCAGTCCTCAAAGGATAACAATTTTCAAGACTATGTCTTGGTGCTCCCTGATGAAAGGCACACGTCTGGTCTGCTTTGTAATACCAAGGAAATGGTGATGGTACTGCTGGAGGTGGTCGTGTCTGGAGTAACTTCTTCTGAATCAATGCTGGTAGTAGCTCTGCATAACTCATGGGAATAGGGTCGTAGTTCTCCCTTCTCTGATTATTCCCTTGGTTTCCCTGTTGGGACTGTCTTTGATAAGAAACGGTAGTCGAAGCGACATTCATAACAGGAGTCACTGAAGCAACTTGCTGGGGACACTGATAATTCCTTCTAGGAGCATTTACTCTCCTCTCTTGTATGACATCATTTGTATCCCCCTCTTTCTTCTTAGAAAACCCATAAGCTGGCTTCTTCACACCTCCGGATCCTTCACCGTTTGTCAAACGACCTTCTCTTACTGCCTCCTCTAGGCGGACACCCATCTCTACCATCTCTGTAAAATCACTTGGGGCACTTGCTACCATTCTTTCGTAGTAGAAAGCGCCTAGCGTCTTCAGAAAATTTTTAGTCATTTCCTTCTCTTCCATAGGAGGAATCACTTGTGCAGCCACTTCGCGCCATCTCTGCGCGTACTCTTTGAACGATTCCCTGTCTTTCTAAACCATGGCCCTAAGCTGGTCACGGCCAGGCACCATGTTTGCATTGTACTTGTATTGTTTTATGAATGCTTCTCCCAAATTATTAAAGGTATGGATGTTGGCGCTGTCTAAACTCATGTACCATTTCAACGCTGCGCCAGTCAGACTATCTTGGAAAAAGTGAATCAGCAGACGCTGATCATCGGTGTGGGTAGACATTCTCCTCACAAACATCACCAAGTGAGCACGAGGGCAAGTGTTGCCCTTGTACTTCTCAAACTCCGGGACCTTGAACTTAGCAGGCACTTTAACGTTCGAGACCAAACACAGCTCATTCACATTCTGCCCAAATAGCTCTTTTCCCATAAGAGCTTCCATCTCTCTTTGCATTCTATCAAACTGCTCTTGGAAATCATCCATTTTTTCATAAAGACCCAAGTCTTCACTCGGCGGAGGGAAAGGACGACATACATCTTCATTAACAAATGGAACCAAATTCACCGAAGGAGGTGAAGCAGGAACAGTATGCACCACAAGAGGTGCTGGAGTAACAACATTTGGAACCACTGGAGCATCTTGGGGGCCCAAATTGAAACCTTCAGATGCAAAATTCTTTGGCATTCCCCATGGATAACCTTGAGGCATGCGGTTTTAAACAACAGTCGGAGTAGTGGATACAGGAATAGTAGGAACTTCAGCATTTGCCCTTGTTGGTTGAGGTTGGTCACTCGGTGGCTGATTCTGAGCAACCACCAGAGCTTCCATCAGAGTAGTCAAATTGGCCAAGCCAACCTTCAAAGCAGAAACTTCTTCATGCAGCTCGCGATTTTCCTGTTCTAAGTTGTCCATCTTCTTTTTGAAGTTAGCCCGAGTGTTGTAGTGATGAGTCAGTTTGCTGAACGAAGCAAAAAGCTGGGCAAGGCACCTAGATATGCATAATAAATGCAAGAAATATGTGCAATATGATGCATGACATGCAATGCACATTATTATTTTACTTTATCATTTAATATTTCAAGGGGTTTAACGTTTATAGAAATATTGCAAACATCAAAGTAATAACACATTTGACATACTGGAAAACTTTTATTATAATAACTTCAAAAATGGATTACAATTTTCAATGATCCCGAGTACAAGATGAGAATACAATCTAAAAATCATGAGAGAAAGAAACTGATAGAGATCAATCTGTACGCTGGCGCTTCCCTGTGAGCCTGGCAATCTGAGCCCTCAACCTCTGGTTTTCTTCCACCTGTCTGATGGAAACCTCCTTCCAATCATCTGGATTAGGAAATGAGCAATCAACACCTGTTTGAGGCTTAGGGGAAAATAAATCCCCTTGCCTCTCCATAGACTCCACCGCTCGACTCTCAAGGATCTCGATCAAATCATCTTTCTCCTTCAAGTCCGCTTTGTAGGAACTATCTAAAGTCTGGAACTTGTTCTTCCAAGCATCTCTTTCCTGTTGCATCCTAACCAAAGAAAGATGTAACTCTTTTAGATCATCTAATAAAGGATGAGTGGTCTTCACAAACAGGTTAGGCATGGGTGTCTCCGGAGTATACGACATCTTCAACTGAACGACTCTCGATCGGACCCACTGAAGATATGGCTCCAAAGAAACAGCACCCCTACGTCCCAAATCCTTCCTACTCTTCTCATTAATGTGACGCCAGGCCTTCACAATCTGCTCCCTAGCTTACCTATGGTCTTCTCCTTCCTTCAGAAAGAAACTACTCAAATGAATAATGTTCGGTTTATCCCTCATCAGATAACAAAGCTATCGTCGGGCAAGAACAAGGTTATAGTTAATTCCTCCCTTTTTACCAAGAAGAGGTACATTGGGGAAACTACCACAACTATCAATAATCTCCACATCCTGGTAAGCTCGATGATACCAATCAATATCTGAGTGAGTAAGTGCCAAAATCTTAGGAGCCCAACGGGGTTCCTTCTTGACATCCCAAAAAGCATCTGACTAAGGCATATGAGAGATGAACCATCGGTACAACAAAGGCGTGCAACAGATAATCATTCCCCCATGATAAGAACTCCAAAGATGAACATAGTAATAAGCATCACCCAACAGTGTCAGAACCAGGTTTCCAATTATGAAAATCCTGATAGCGTTAACGTTGACAAACTTGTCCACATTAGGGAATAAGAATAATCCATAAGCAAGTAAAGCAAAGATGGCCTCAAAAGGAACCGTACTCTTCATCTTGGAAAAGTAACGAGCTTTCTCCAATAAGAACTGAGCTGGTAATCCTCTAATCCCTCCTTTAGTAGTTGTGATACGGTGGCAGAACCGACTGTTTTGAAAATGCTGGTTTGCGTTTTTTATTCGCAAAATGTCGCGGTAAGAAAGATTCACCACCGACTTTTATTTCATCCAACTGTAAAGGAAAAAAGTACAAAAAAAATCCTTTTTCGAGATATTCTGAGTACGGGGGGTAGATTATAGAAAGGGAAGTTGTTAACACCCTTTCTATCCATGGTTTTCCATGGGCTCTTAGGTACTTGCTCATCTTTTTTAAATTGCTTGTGTGTGTGCTTTGTTTTGAAAAAGTTTTGACTTCGTGATAACCTTTGTATCAGTCCTCAAAGGTGTGACGAAGTTGTTTTGAAAATTTGTTTGAAATGTGTAAGTGTGAAAAGTTTGATTTGAGCAAGTAACTACTAGCATCTACCTACTCGAAAAAAGGATCATTTCTATTCTTGTTTCCATTAGACAATGCTATCCTACTATTTAGAAATAGGTAGCACCTTCGTTGGAGTTCTAAGGGTCAATTCGTAAGGGACGTACGATCACTAAAGCAATGTTAGGACGTCTTAGTAATAACCCTAAAGTCTTAAGATCATATTCGAGGCAACATTTCTGAGGCGACGTTTCCGAGGCAACCTTTCCGAACGGGACTTTTGATCTTTGTTAGACAGGAGGGCAACCACTAAGACACCCTATATTTAATGATCGTTTACCGAAGGCAACCGAAGTGAGAGTATACCCTAGGAGTGCACATGTGCGAGTGATTTGATTTCATTTATTATCTTTGCACATTAGGGTTTTCTAGCCGTTTTAAATTATCATGCAATCTTGTCATACAATCCTATTAACATACATCTAAACAGTTAATATTTGCGAGAATTAAAATGCGATAAAATAAACCTATACTATTACAAGGCTTTGGGATAGGGATTAATTACATAGCCAAAAAACCCGTAAAAGACGATAAATAAAGAAGCCCTAGATTAAACTATTACATACCGTGAACAGTTACATCAATATTGCAAAAAAAATAAACGCGCGCGATGAATCAAAATGCAACATAATTAGGGTTTTGACCCCAACTATACCTAATTGTAATTTAAAGGGAAAATCATTTTTTTGTCGTTTTTTGCTATTTGAGAAAATAAAGCTCAATTGAATAATAATTAAAAAAAAACCTAAATACTAATTAATTTTAATTTAAGAAAAATAATTAAATTAACCTATTTTTTTGTATTTTTGTTTGTTTTGAGAAAGAAATAAAAATTAAATCAAAAGTTAACCCTAATTTTTCTAATTGGTTTTAATTATATAAAAAAGTTAGAATTTCCCTAAATTAAATTAAACTAATATTAAATTAAATTTGATAAAAAAACCTAAATCTAATTTTTTGTAAACTCTTGATTTTATGATTTTGTGAAAAAGGATTAATTTTGTTAAAAATAATTAAGCAAATTAAATTAAATAAAAGAAATAAATTATAGAAAAGAAAAAAGAATGGGCCTGATAGCATTAGCAAAAGAGGGGTGTTGTTTGCAATTTCTTGGCCCAACAAGCTCCTGGCCCTGTTGACTTCGCCCAATCCCATGTGCACGTTTGATTGGGGCGCATGGTGGTCCTTCAGGGAGAAGGCCTTAGATCTGAAGCTTTGATGGGTTGAACGGTTAGATCTGGATAGTACATGGTGGATCCCTTGCCATGTGATACGCTGGATTGCCTTTTAAAGAAAAGCATGAATAAAAGTTGGGACCTGGGGATCGAACCCAGGCCCTTAAGCATTCCCCCCATGCACGCTTACCAACTGAGCTGGCTGTTTTAGTTGTATAAACAATAACAAACAAATATTATATAATACAAACAAAATGTTAAATTGTTAAAACGCGCGAAATTCAAACTGGCAAGTCAGGGATCGCCACGTATCCATCTTCTTCCTCCCATCGCCGCTGTAAGTTTTGTAACTTTTACCTACAGACATTAAGCGTAGGTATAGCCCCTGTGCATTTCCAAAATCCTGTACGCACATGATAAATGAAAACCAATGGCACCAATCAACTAGTTTCAACCCCACGAGCATCATGGTACCATTATCAATGCCCAATTTTTCTTGTATGAGAAACCCCTAAAAACGAAGAACAAACCCTAGCCATGGCAGTTTTACGTTCAGTCAATAAAAATGAAATTGAATATAGTCATTAGGTTGCAAACATCTCAAAGATTATAAATATGCCAATTAATCATGCTAAATATTCCAGAATCAATGTATTCAAATTCAAGAACATAGGCAAACCGTGTGAACCTTACAATGTGATTCTGAGCGTGGGGAGGCTTGCTAATGATTGAAACATGATCCTGGGACGTCCAACAAATGATTGATATGGTTAGAACGGCTTGAGATGGCCTGTAACTTTGAATTTTGTTTGCACTTTTTTCTTGAATTTTTGCAATTTCTTCCCTGCCTTTGCACGTCTCCAGCCTCCTCTCTTTGGTCTGCCTTCGTTTCTTATGTATACTAGAGTGAATTAGGGTTAAACTTTGTATCAAATCTTTTCCAATTATAAAGATTGATCCATGATTTAATCCTTGCACCAATTCTTTCCAAAACAAGCAAATTCAATCTTTTTCTGTCCATATGAAGCCTTGCACAATTTGATCTTGTCTCCAGCTGTATAATGAATCTAACCATGCACAAAATCTCAAGGTTTTATTGATCTTTGATATTTTCATTATTTTATATTGATTTTATTTGATTTAAATGAAATAAAATAAAAATAAATTACAAAAATAAAAGAATGACAAGTGGAAGGGCTCATGGGTCGTGGGTCACATTACAAACTCAGTGCAAGCATAAAAAGTTGGGCCCATTTAGCAAAAAATGCAATTTTGGACACATTTGACTTTTGGCAATTTTGCAAAAAGGGTCAACTTGGCCAATGCATAACTCCCTCAATTTTGACCCTAGAGATGTGTTCTTGGACTTTTTAGAAAGCTTAATATGTCCTTTAAGCAACCCTTTTGATCTCATCTCAATTGAGTCTTCCATGTTCATGTATGAAGCTTTGACCCAAAAGGTGTTTTTGTTGACTTTTTAAAATGACCTATAATGTCCAAATTCATATCTTCTTGTGGGTGCATATTTTGAACTTGGGATCTGAAGATGAATTGTGGGGTATTATAATCCTCTTCAAAATGAGCTTTGTATGTGTCATTTTTGATGAAGTATGAGAAAGTTATGCTTGGTCAAAGTTGAGTTGACTTTTCCTACAAAACCCTAATTTAGCAACTTTTGGGTTTTGATGAATTGTGAGCAATCCTTGAGGAATCATGATCAACCCTTGATCAAATGATGAATAATACTTCAAAATGAGGATGTTGACCAAAAATCTTGAAGTTTGATTGTGTGTGGGCCACAGTTGACTTTTTCCCTAGCATAGTCGATTTTCAGGCATTTGAGTAGTTGATTGAGCAAACTTCCTCTGCAAGGCTTGAAACTTGACATGGATGATCTTGAGAACATATTAGGGAAATGGTGAGCATTTTATATCCTTTTGATTCAAGCATCTTGATGCAAAAATGAAACCCTAATTTGAGGTAGACTGCCCTAGGAGAGAGTTTGTCTGGTTAACTCTTGGGCTTCCTTGAGAAATTTAAGGACCTCACTTGACATGTATTGAGAGATATGGGAGGGAAACTTTTGGGGTACAACAGCTGCCCCTGTTCAATCTTCTTAAACCTGAGGATGTAGATTGGCTTATCTGCCTTTCGTGATCTGAAAGTGGAAGATTATTGAACACTAGAGTGCCCAGAAATTTGTACTCGTATGAAGTGATACTTGTCTTGCGATATCGAGAATGGGCCTATAGATTCCATTTGGATGTCAATGACGGAAAATGGGCTTAAAGATGCCATCAGAAGAAGTGTCGATCGCATAAGAGATTCCTTTGCGAGAACTCGTGTACCTGTTATTGAGGAGGATTTCACCCGGGAATACTGGTCTCTGTCTTGAGATAAATAGAGTTTTAGGAACTTCAGTTGTCCGTCACTCTACTGGGGAATAATTCTGGTTTGGGAAGCGAAAGTGAACTGTGTGTTTGGTCGGGGTATATGCTGCACCGCAACTTTTTGGGGAACTGTGAAATCAATTGTGTTTGATCGGGTCCCGGTCTTACAGTATTATGGACTGCTGTCTGGAGATAAGAGAAAAGAAACCTGGATAGTAAGGTTATGAGAAGGAACCTGGATAGTAGGGTTACTTTGATATGAAAGCCTGGATAGTAGGGCTGTGAGAAAGAACCTGGATGGGAGGGTTACTTCGATATGAAAGCCTGGGTAGTAGGGCTGTGAGAAGGAACCTAGATATTATGGTTACTTCGATATGAGAGCCTGGGTAGTAGGGCTGTGAGAAGGAACCTGGATAGTAGGGTTACTTGGATATGAGAGTATGGGTAGTAGGGCTGTGAGAAGGAACCTGGATAGTAGGGTTACTTCGATATGAGATCCTGGGTAGTAGGGTTGTGAGAAGGAACCTGGATAGTAGGGTTACTTTTATATGAAAGCCTGGGTAGTAGGGCTATGAGAAGGAACCTGGATAGTAGGGTTACTTCGATATGAGAGATTGGGTAGTAGGGCTGTAAGAAGGAACCTGGATAGTAGGGTTACTTCGATATGAAAGCCGGGGTAGTAGGGCTGCAAGAAGGAACCTGGATAGTAGGGTTACTTCAATATGAGAGCCTGGGTAGTAGGGCTATGAGAAGGAACCTGGATAGTAGGGTTACTTTGATATGAAAGCCTGGGTAGTAGGGCTATGAGAAGGAACCTGGATAGTAGGATTACTTCGATATGAGAGCCTAGGTAGTAGGGCTGTGAGAAGGAACATGGATAGTAGGGTTACTTCGATATGAAATCCTGGGTTGTAGGGCTGCGAGAAGGAACCTGGATAGTAGGGTTACTTCGATATGAGAGCCTGAGTAGTATGGCTGTGAGAAGGAACCTGGATAGTAGGGTTACTTTGATATGAGAGCCTGGGTAGTGGGGCTGTAAGAAGGAACCTAGATAGTAGGGTTACTTCGATATGAAAGCCTGGATAGTAGGGCTTCTTTTGTTGCGCCGATGATTACTCTGTTTAGCTTCCAGTGTTGATCATGGGCTTGCTGGAAATTATTAATAATAATGTCTTTCTTGAAATAAACACAGGGTTAGTCATATGTGATGCATGAGATGCATTGTGTGTTGCCGTTCTCAAAATAAATGAGACCATGTTATATGTGGTGTATGCACGTGTCATGATGTATGAACATGAAATGCTGACGTGATAATCGAAATCAGGGAAAATAAAGCCTTGATTGCCATGAAAACCATAGTTCCTCCACCTCTGTTTGGGATGGTGAACAAAGATGACCGTGCTGGGGATTTGCCTCTTGGCTGGTAAACATTCAGCTGGACGAGACTCGGTCTGAGGATGACTCTGTGGGGAATAACTCTGTCGGAGATGAGACACTCTGTTGATGGATCATGCTGTTTATTGAGAAATAACTCAGTTGGGGATGAATTTTCGTTGCTGGTGATAATGAATTCTGCTGGAGATTGAATTTCTGCTTATGGGAGAAATAAACTCTTCTTGGGGAATGAAATTTGTTGACTCACTCGCGACTGTGAGCCTTAGTTATGGAGAGTTATGCCCTATTGGGAAAGATAACACCACTGTCTTTGGATACTTCTTACCCTATGGGAGTGTATGTACTACTTCTCATGCTCTCCAGCTGGCTCTATCTCTGTAACTGATTGGTAGAGTAACTGTAAGGCTCAGACACTTCTTGTTTGTCCCTATTCCTGGAATTACGAGTAATCGCCTTTTGTTTCTTGTGTAAATATTTATGAGCAACAATTATTTCAAATGCATATATCAAAACTGAATCGTTGGACGTTCTTGCAAAACAAAACAGAAAAAGAAAAAAACAAGTTTGAAATTTCTTGTGAAAATGAATTGTATTGATCTTTAAGTTTGCCCATAATAGGCGTTTTGTACAAAGAGGCCGACGTCCTAGTAAGAGGACGCCGCTGAAAGATAGGAATTATACAATTTGTGTAAAAGAAAGAAAAACAGCTATGTGAAACAATCCCATTGGGTTCCAACTCTGCTATTGCCTTTATATCTTCAAGCGTCTCATCATTTTTCTACTTGGTCGAAGGTGGATCAGATTGATTCGCATCGTCCGAGCTTGATAGTCGATACTGAAGTCTGGTCACAAGATGATCCAATGAGACATAGTGTTACGCTTCAATCCCTGATTTTTGCCTGGACCGCTCTTTCGGGTTTTCAATCCACCGGGATACCCTTTTTTGCCCAAGCCGCCTTTTCAGGTTTTCGACTTGCCAGGTGTATAATTTTTTTCCATTTTCATCCCTTACTTTTGCCCGAACCCTTTTGGTTCGCCAGGAAGCCCTTATTTTTTCCTAGGTCAGTCGACCTAGCGGGTCTTTGATTATGCGTAGTATTTTTTCACTATGTCTGCATTGACGGGGTGAGGAAGGTCGTCACCATCCATGGTGGTTAGAATCATACCTCCTCGGAGAAAATATTCTTAACCATAAATGGCCCTTCGTATGTGGGGGTCCATTTTCCCCTGGGATCACCTTGCGGTAGTATGATGCGTTTGATCACCAGATCCTCGACTTGATATTCTTGGCGTCTAATTATCTTGTTAAATGCCTTAATCATTCGCTTTTGATAAGTCTGACCATGACAAATAGTAGTAAGCCTCTTTTCATCAATTAGATTCAGCTGATCAAGTCGGGTCTGGATCCAGTCATCTTTGTTCAAACCCGCATCCTTCATAATCCTGAGAGAGGGTACCTGGACTTCGATGGGTAGGACTGCCTCCATGCCATACACCAGAGAGTAGGGTGTTGCCCCTGTCGACATCCGCGCTGAGGTACGGTACCCATGAAGAGCGAATGGTAACATCTTATGCCAGTCTTTATAGGTCACCGTCATCTTCTACACAATCTTCTTAATGTTCTTGTTAGCTGCTTCAACAGCCCCCAATCATCTTCGACTGGTAGGGAGAAAAGTTGTGATGTTGTATCTTGAACTGTTTGCAGAGCTCGGTGATCATCGTATTGTTGAGATTTGTACCATTGTTCGTAATGATTCTCTCTGGTGCACCATATCGACAGATCAAATTGTGTCGGATAAATTGCGCCACGACGTTCTTGGTTACTGTAGCAAAGAAAGCTGCCTTGACCCACTTCGTAAAGTAATCAATAGCTACCAGAATGAAACGATGCCCGTTGGACGCAGTAGGTCTGATCTCGCCGATCATGTCGATGCCCCACATTGCGAAAGGCCAAGGAGCTGTCAAAACATTCAGAGGAACTGGAGGTACATGCACCTTATCAACATAGACTTGGCACTTATGACAGGTTCGAGAATGCTGATAACAATCGGCTTCCATAGTAGACCAGTAATACCCTGCCCGTAGGATTTTCTTTGCCATGGTATGTCCACTGGAATAAGTTCCGAAGGTACCTTCATGTAACTCTGCCATGATCCTTTCTGCCTCGCTTTTGTCCACACATCACAGTAAGGTTGAATCATGGTTACACTTATAAAGGATATTATTACTGATGAAGAACTTCGCAACGAATCTTCTCAGAAACTTCTTATCATTAACAGATGTCCCCTCGGGGTATTCTTGAGCCTCAAGATACCTCTTTACCTCGTGAAACCAGGGTTTATCTGCTACCTCTTTAGTCCCAATGTCACAGCATTGTGCGGGTTCTTCCAACCTCTCGATGGTAATCTGGGGAGCTTCATTGTCCCACCTGACTTTGAACATAGAAGACATGGTAGCTACCACGTCTGCTAACTGGTTTTCCTCTCTCGGGAAGTGTTCAAAGGTTATCTCCTCAAAATGTGGGAGCAATGTCAGAACATACTCTTTGTAAGGAATAAGATTTGGGTGCTTCGTATCCCACTCGCCTTTGATCTGACTGATCACTAGAGAAGAATCTCCAAATACACTTAAGAACTTAATCCTTAGGTCAATAGCAGCTCGAAGACCCAGGATACACGCTTCATACTCCGCCATATTGTTGGTGCAGTTAAAACATAATCGGCCGGTGAACGGAGTATGACAGCCCTCAGGAGATATAATTACATCGCCAATTCCATTACCCAATGCGTTAGAGGCTCCATCAAAATACATAGACCATTGGGATCCTTCCTCATGTCCTTCATCCGATCCAGGTTCTTCATAGTCGGTTACCAACATGATATTCTCATCCGGGAACTCGAAATTCATGGACTGATAGTCATCCACAGCCTGATGCGCTAAATGATCCGCCAATACACTCCCCTTGATTTCTTTTTGGGTTGTGTATTAGATGTCATACTCGGTTAAGATCATCTGCCGTCTTGCTATCCTTCCGGAGAGAGCAGGCTTTTCGAAGATATACTTGATCGGGTCCATTTTTGATATCAACAAGGTAGTGTGAGTCAGCATATACTGTCTCAGCCAGCGAGCAGCCCATGCCAAAGCGCAACAAGATTTCTCGAGCAATGAGTATTAGGTCTCACAGTCGGTAAACATTTTGCTAAGGTAGTAAATAGCGTTCTCTTTTCGGCCAGACTCATCATGCTGCCCCAACACGCACCCCATTAAATTGTCCAGCACTGTCAAGTATAAGATCAAAGGTCTTCCTTCAACTGGAGGCATCAGATTTGGTGGCTCTTGGAGGTATTTATGATTTTTTCGAAAGCGGTCTGACATTCATCATTCCATTTTACCACTTGATCTTTCTTCAGCAGCTTGAAGATTGGCTCACAAGTAGCAGTCAGATGTGAAATGAATCTGGAAATGTAATTCAACCGTCCCAAGAAACCTCTAACTTCTTTTTCTATGCCGGGAGCCGAAATTTCTTGTATGGCTTTTACCTTTGCAGGGTCCACCTGAATACCTTTATTACTGACAATAAAACCCAGCAGCTTACAAGACCTTACTCTGAAGGTACACTTGTTCGGATTCAATCTCAGCTTGTACGTCTTCAACCTGTCAAACAGTTTCTGGAGATGATCAAGGTGCTCTTCCTCAGTCTGAGACCTGGCTATCATGTCATCAACATAAACCTCAATCTCATGGTGAATCATGTCGTGGAACAAAGTGACCATGGCACACTGATATGTTGCCCCAGCATTCTTCAACCCGAAAGGCATTACCTTGTAACAGAAGATGCCCCACTGTGTAACGAAGGTTGTCTTCTCCATGTCTTCAGGATCCATCTTGATCTGGTTGTAGCCAGAAAAACCATCCATGAAGGAGAAGATCTTATGCTGCATGGTGTTGTCGACCAGAACATCGATGTGAGGAAGTGGGAAATCATCCTTGGGGCTTGCCCTGTTCAGATCTCTATAGTCCACACACATCCGTACCTTACCATCCTTCTTAGGCACTGGAATAATGTCGGCAAACCACTGCGGAAAAGAAGTGACAACTAAAAATCCCGCGTCGAACTGTTTCATGACCTTAGCTTTGATTTTCTCAGACATCTCAGGGTGCATACGGCGAACCTTCTGCTTTACCGGTGGATAGTTTTCTTTAGTCGGCAGGCGATGTACCACAATATCAGTGTCCAAACCAGGCATGTCTTCATAGGACCAGTCGAAGATTTCAACAAGTTCACGTAGCTTCTGTATTAACCGTCGTTTGACACTAGGCTCAAGATTCGCACCTATCTTAACTTCTTTCCTATCTTCCTCTGTACCCAAATTCACTGATTCAACTGGCTCTTCATGAGGCTGTATGGCCCTTTCTTCCTGCAGCAACAGTCTAGCAAGTTCTCCAGGCACCTCAAAATTATCCTCACCTTCGTCCTCGACTTGGTTGATCGGATTTTCGAAGTCATAACTGGAAGTAGCAGAGTTGTTATTAATGGGATCCAGAGTGGATGTGGATCTGCAGTATGATACGTGAGTGTGTGTGAGAGAATAGTTGTTTTGATAAAGTGAGAGACAAAAAAGAAAAACAAGGAGCACAAAATTTGTAATGCAAGAAACATCCAATGCTTTATTAATGATATATGAAAATGACAAACAATAAGCCCTCACAAGCAAAGCCAATGGGCCCTGGGCAAGGCACCGGGCCATAAAGTTTCAAACTATTTATTACAAATCTTAAAACAAAAAGTCAATTACTGCGGAATAAAAGAAACATGTATGAAGTCTTTCGTCGTCCAGTTGTTTAGTCCACCATTGGTTGTAGGGTAGATCCAATTGTCAATGTACGAATCCTCTTCACCATCTTCAATTGCATTAACTCCCTGATTGCTGATGTGTAGAGGAGGTCTTCCAATCCGTGCACACCTAATAGCCCTTTGAGCCCCTATAGTAAAGCCCAAACCAAATTTGTTAGTTTTGTGAGTAAAATCAAGGAGCCGACCCCAATTGGTACACCCACCTTCTTCAACTACAGCCCTGGCATCCTTGAGAGAAGCCATCTTCATTGAAGGTTTGTTGGTAGCAACTTCAGTTGACGCCAAAGTCTGAGGGACCTCTTCAAAGTTATGAATAGGGGTTTCGATGAATTCCCCATCCATCTCCACGTAGCGAAAGGAATTGAGATAACTCACCATATATTCCTCTTCACCTTGTACTGTTACAATCTTTCCTTTCACCGGGTATTTCAGCATTTGATGGAGCGTGGAAGTAATCACCCCAGCCCTATGGATCCAAGGATGACCCAGAAAGCAAGAGTATGATGGTCTGATATCCATCACATAGAAGGTGGACGCAAAAGTCTGAGAGCTAACTTTAACAGGGATGTCCACCTCCCCGTGCACCATTCTCTTTGACCCGTCGAAAGCCCTGACCATAATATTGCTCGGCTTTAGAATCAAACCTTCACAGTCCAGACAGTCTAATGCTTTCTTTGGCAGAACATTCAATGAGGATCTGATATCCACCAGTACATGGGCCATAGTAGTGCCCCTGCACTCGATCGAGACGTGCAGAGCGTCATTATGATTTCTCCCCTTAGCAGTCAGATCCACATCTGAAAATCCTAACCCATTGTCAGCAGTTAGGCTAGCCACACAATCTTTGAACTGATCGGCTGAAGTTTCCTGCGGCACATGCGCAGTCTTGAGGAATTCAATTAGAGCCTTTGCATGGGCTTCAGAACACAACAACAAGGAAAACATTGAGATTTTTGACGGGGTCTTCCCTAGCTGCTTGACTACGTTGTAGTCGCTCTTCTTGATTATTTTCAAAATTTCCTCTATCTCTTGTTTCAAGATTTCTACAATGATCTTCTTAGGTGCCTCTGTTCCGTCAGGCTCACCTATGATTTCTTTGCCCCGAGTCCCAGATGGCTCGGCGACAGGGGTGATGACTAGAGTAGAAACTGGGATAGTAGTTGGTGTAATAGCAGACAGAATGATAACAGGTTTGTGAACAGTCAGAGGGAAGATCTCAGGAGAAAAGAGTCTTCCACTTCTGGTGACCTTGCTTGTCCCAACAATATTACCGATGTCCATATCGGCTTCTTTAGCCCTCAAATCTTGTTTAACACCATGGTAATATACATCAGCACCGTAATGCCATGGGATAGCTTTGTTGAGGTATATGGGATGGGACCCGGAGCGGTGATTATTAACGGAGCAATTCTTGGAATGGGTGTAACCCTAACAGGTTTTCTTGAGGAAACCTTGGAAGGTTTGGTGGAAATGGTGATAATGGCAACATCTTCAAACAGAATCATAGTCTTCTCAAACAAAATTTCCTTATTATCCATCAGGCGCTGAACACCTGACTTCAATAAATAGCAACAGGAAGGCAGAATTGAACACATGTGGCAACCTTCACCACAACCCGAAAATAAACCGGCCAACAACAAATTCTTCTTAACCGTTATCAAAGGAGTAGAGATCTCTTCCACAGAGGTTACAAACGAATCGGTGTCCACATCATTGACTCCACGACCATGCTTGGGCATAGGAGCAGTTATAACATTGGGATTTCCGGGAGCATCAAACTCAATCTCTTTAGCTTCCAGCAAATCTTTCACTTTATTCCTAAGAGCCCAGCAATCGTTTGTATCATGACCTGGACTTTCGGAGTGATAGGCGCAGCGGGCATTGGGATTGTATCTGGGAGAAGCAGTGTTGGGATTCTTGGGAGCCTCTTTTAAGGTTTCCAAGTTGGACTTTAACAGATGAGGTAGAACTTCATCCAAAGCCATGTTGATGCAGGTAAACTGTCGTTGTGGTCTTTCCACCCTTTTCTGATTGCTGCGTTGGGGAGCAACTGCGGGTCTTGATATCACTACTGCATTTACTGTTTGACGGTGTTCAGGTCTGCTTTGGCCCCTCGGGCCGTAGACTGCGCTAGCTTCCTTCTTACCGGTGAAAGGCTTCTTTACTGCACTTGATGAAGCATCCTTCTGTATCTTACCACTTCGAATGTGAGCTTCAACTCTCTCCAGTCAAAATCAACTCGGTAAACCCAGACGACGAACTGCCAATCATATGATTGAAAAATGGACCAGATAGTGTCCCTAGAAACATGTCAACCAACTCCCTATCAGACAAAGGGGGTTGGACTCTTCCAGCCAAGTCTCTCCACTTTTGATCATAGTCCTTAAAACCTTCACTTGTATTCATAGACATACCCTGGAGCTGAGTACGAGTGGGAGCAAGGTCGGTGTTATACTGATACTGCCTGTAAAAAGCAGCAGCAAGGTCTTCCCAATTTTGGACACTGGCTCCTTCCAACTGATAAAACCATTCAAGCTGAGTCCCTGACAGACTATCTTGAAAGAAGTGTACCCACAAATTTCTATCAGCAGTGTGTGGTTGGATTTTCCTGACATACGAGCAGAGATGGAGTTTTGGACAGGATACTCCATCGTACTTGGCAAAAACCGGAGCTTTAAACTTATAAGGGATCACCACTCCCGATACCAATCCCAGTTCTCTGAAATCCAAACCAAGGATCTTCTGAATCTCCATAGCACTCATATGGTCTTCTAGCTGCTTGTACCTATCCTCAGCAAGAGGATATTGTTCACCATCGTAATCCGTATCGTTATCAGAAACTGTTGGACTAGGGTCCTTTGTCCTTTCTTAGTTCTCCCCGTCTTTGGATGAGGAGGTTAGATCAACTGATTGTCTTATCCTTTCTTCGATTCTTCTACCCATATTCAGAATACCAACCTTCTTCTTCTTCTTCTTCTCTTTCAGAATTAGGGTCTTCAAATCCTCTTTACCTTTAGACAAACTTAAGAACATCTATTGGAATTGGGCGTTCTGTACCTGAAGATCTTTGATGGCTTGAACATAAGACATTTCTGCGTGTGATAAACAGCGAAGAAGATGAGAAACCTGTAATGGTGTGCATGATAATGGGATGCACATGTAATGATTTCAAAGACTTTGGGAAATTTAAATTTGCAAACCAAAAATAAACAAATTTTATTAGTTAATCTAGTAAAAGGTTCAACAATTCCTTTAAGGCGTTACAAAGAAATAAATGGAAAACAAATCTAAAACTAGAAAAGAAAAATCAAAAGTCCCATGGACACTTCCTCTTTGTGCTGACGTAGTCATTGATCACTCTTTCTTCCTCGAGCTGCCTGGTGAGCTTCAAAATCTTCCTTTATTGCTCGTGGTACTTTTCCCGGTAAGTATCCCTCTCCTCTTTCAGCTGAATCCGAGACCCCTACAACTCCCTAGGATTAGTGGGCATGTAAGGATAAAGAACTGTGTAAGGAACGCCTCTTCATTGGTGGGCTCCACAATTATTGGCAATACGGCTTCATAAGGCATCCCAAGATTTTGGGAACGAGCTCGGACCCATTGGAGGTAAGGCTTCATAGGAAGGGAAGTCCTTGGTCCCAACTCTTAGGGGTCAGATCTGTTCACCATGCACCAAGCTCGTATAAACCTCCGGCGGTGCTCCTCAACGTCCTCCTTGTAGTCAAATGCAATATCCTCAAGAAGTAGCTCGTGGGGACCATCTCTCCAAGTGCGACCAAATTTTCACAAAGCTAGACAAGGATTATAAGTTATACCTCCTCTGATTCCAAGCAATGGGACATTAGGATACCCCCCACAACGGTCAATAACAGCAGTGTCTTCCATAGCCCGGGAACACCAAAGAATGTCTGTATGGGCAAGTGATATTATCATGTAGGACCAACCCAAACCTTCTTCGTTCTTCAACACAGACTTAGGGAGATGAGAAATAAACCACCTCGACAGTAACATCATGCAACACATAAGAGTCCCTCTTCTTCGCACAGTACGAGTGTAGAGGGCATGCAAGATATCACCCAGTAGAGTAGGCACTGGATTGCGAGAAAGGAAAATGTTGACAACATTCACATCCAGAAAGGAATCCAGATTCGGGAGAAGAACCAAACCATAGATAAGGAGAGCCAAGATATCTTCAAAAGAATGAAAATCCAAATTATCCCAAAATAGTTGAGCCTGGTCTATCAGAAATTTGGCTAAGAAACCTTCGACCCCGCTTCGTGTTTCCAAATTGGATACTACATCATCCCGTTTCAGATGTAGAGCTGAGGCAATGTCTTCTGGTCTAGGAACCTCTTCCATACCTGTGAAGGGTACCTGTTCAAGGATGGATATGCCCAATAAGTGAGAGAACTCTTCCAAAGTGGGAACCAGCTGGTAATCTGGAAAGGTGAAGCAATGATGCACATGATCGAAGAATTGGAAAAGTACACTCGTCATCCGCTCATCAAGTTTTGAGGTGACCAGTCTAAGAAGCTGACCATATCTTTTAATGAACATAGAAGTCTCAAAAACTCTTGAGGCTAACTCTTTAACTTGAGCAGGTATTTGCACAAAGTTAACTCGGATGGTATTTCTGCGCACGGAAGCCATAATTTGCAAAACATAACAAAGATAAATTCCCTTGGTCTTTGAAATGATTAGTATAATGAAGCATGAATGCCATGTTATGATGCATGATGTCATGATAAAAACAACAGGTATAGCAGATAACAGGTATTGCAAGCATATTCAAATCACACAAAACACTTAGGTTTAAGGCTTGCATAAGGTCAAAGGTAGTACCCTCTTGAAGTTAAGTTGGTTTCAACCTGTCCTAGAAAAAGTAACCGAGTTTTAGAGGATCTCAATATCACTGACCATCCTCCATCGGTCATGGTTTCAGCTCACGCAATCTTTTCTTGCGGCCGGAACTATCTCGAGAGTATGGTCTCAATGAGTGAGCATCGAGTATCAAACAATTCTCAGATTTACACCGAGGCCGGCTATCTCACTACTTTCTAATGGCCAAGTTGTTCAACTAAAGGTTCTAAGGTCAGTTGATGCTTAACGACACCATGCAGCGGACCCGTATTCTCCTCGTTTCTCCACAAGGGATACTAGTACCAACCAATGTGCCACATCAACGTAGCTACTGCTTCAACCGTATCGGTCTACGCCATACAGTTCCCTCACAGTCTATTGCTACTTACCTAAAAGGTGTCCCCAGATCCGAGTTAGGATCTATAGTAACTCCCAAACAAAACCCTTAAAGGTAAAGCAATCAAAACAATCAAGAGAAGCAATTATGATGAACTAGATCCTAAGGTATACCCCACTTATTAAGTCCCCAGTAGAGTCGTCAGTTCTGTGATACGGTGGAAGAACCGACTGTTTTGAAAATGCTAGTTTGCTTTTTGCGTTTTTTATTCACAAAATTTTGCGGTAAACAAGAGTCGCCACCGACTTTTATTTCATCCAAATGGAAAGGAAAAAAGTACAGAAAAAATCCTTTTTCGAGATATTCTGAGTACATGGGGTAGATTATAGAAAGGGAAGGTTATATCACCCTTTCTATCCATGGTTTTCCATGGGCTCTTAGGTACTTGCTCATCTTTTTTAAATTGCTTATGTGTGTGCTTTGTTTTGAAAAAGTTTTGACTTCGTGATAACCGTTGTATCAGTCCTCAAAGGTGTGACGAAGTTGTTTTGAAAATTTGTTTGAAAAGTGTAAGTGTGAAAAGTTTGATTTGAGCAAGTACCTACTAGAATCTACCTACTCGAAAAAAGGATCATTTATATTCTTGTTTCCTTTAGACAATGCTATCCTACTATTGAGAAATAGGTAGCACCGTTGTTGGAGTTGTAAGGGTCAATTCGTAAGGGACGTACGATCACTAAAGCAATGTTAGGACGTCTTAGTAATAACCCTAAAGTCTTAAGATCATATTCGAGGCAACATTTCTGAGGCGACGTTTCCGAGGCAACCTTTCCGATTGGGACTTTTGATCTTTGTTAGACACGAGGGCAACCACTAAGACACCCTATACTTAATGATCGTTTATCGAAGGCAACCGAAGTGAGAGTATACCCTAGGAGTGCACATGTGCGAGTGATTTGATTTCAGTTATTATCTTTGCACATTAGGGTTTTCTAGCTGTTTTAAATTATCATGCAATCTTGTCATACAATCCTATTAACATACATCTAAACAGTTAGTATTTGCCAGAATTAAAATGCGAGAAAATAAACCTATACTATTACAAGGCTTCGGGATAGGGATTAATTACATAGCCAAAAAACTCGTAAAAGACGATAAATAAATAAAGCCCTAGATTAAACTATTACATACCGTGAACAGTTACATCAATATTGCAAAAATAATAAACGCATGCGATGAATCGAAATGCAACATAATTAGGGTTTTGACCCCAACTATACCTAATTGTAATTTAAAGGGAAAATCATTTTTTTTGTCATTTTTTGCTATTTGAGAAAATAAAGCTCAATTAAATAATAATAAAAAAAACCTAATTACTAATTAATTTTAATTTAAGAAAAATAATTAAATTAACCTATTTTTTATTTTTTTGTTTTGAGAAAGAAATAAAAATTAAATCAAAAGTTAGCCCTAATTTTTCGAATTGGTTTTAATTATATAAAAAAAGTTAGAATTTCCCTAAATTAAATTAAACTAATATTAAATTAAATTTGATAAAAAAAACCTAAATCTATTTTTTTGTAAACTCTTGATTTTATGATTTTGTGAAAAAGGATTAATTTTGTTAAAAATAATTAAGCAAATTAAATTAAATAAAAAGAAATAAATTATAGAAAAGAAAAAAGAATGGGCCTGATAACATTAGCAAAAGAGGGGTGTTGTTTGCAATTTCTTGGCCCAACATGCTCCTGGCCCTGTTGACTTCGCCCAATCCCATGTGCACGTTTGACTGGGGCGCATGGTGGTCCTTCAGGGAGAAGGCTTTAGATCTGAAGCTTTGATGGGTTGAACGGTCAGATCTGGATAGTACATGGTGGATCCCTTGCCATGTGATACGCTGGATTGCCAGTTAAAGAAAAGCATGAATAAAAGTTGGGACCTGGGGATCGAACCCAGGCCCTTAAGCATTCCCCCCATGCACGCTTACCAACTAAGCTGGCTGTTTTAGTTGTATAAACAATAATAAACAAATATTATATAATACAAACAAAATGTTAAACTGTTAAAACGCGTGAAATTCAAACTGGCAAGTCAGGGATCGCCACATATCCATCTTCTTCCTCCCACCGTCACTGTAAGTTTTGTAACTTTTACCTATGGACATTAAGCGTAGGTATAGCCCCTGTGCATTTCCAAAATCCTGTACGCGCATGATAAATGAAAACCAATGGTACCAATCAACTCGTTTCAACCCCATGATCATCATGGTACCATTATCAATGCCCAATTTTTCCTGTATGAGAAACCCCTAAAAAACGAAGAACAAACCCTAGCCATGGAAGTTTTACATTCATTCAATAAAAATGCAATTAAATATAGTCATTAGCTTGCAAACATCTCAAATATTATAAATATACCAATTAATCATGCTAAATATGCCAGAATCAATGTATTCGAATTCAAGAACATAAGCAAACCGCGTGAACCTTACAGGGTGATTCTGAGCGTGGGGAGGCTTGCTAACGATTGAAACACGATCCTGGGACGTCCAACAAATGATTGGTATGGTTAGAACGACTTGAGATGGCCTGCAACTTGGAATTTTGTTTGAACTTTTTTTCTTGAATTTTTGCAATTGGTTCCCTGCCTTTGCACGCCTCCGGCCTCCTCTCTTTGGTCTGCCTTTGTTTCTTATGTATACTAGAGTGCATTAGGGTTAAAGTTTGTATCAAATCTTTTCCAATTATGAAGATTGATCCATGATTTAATCCTTGCGCCAATTCTTTCCAAAACAAGAAAATTCGATCTTTTTCTGTCCATATGAAGCCTTGCACGATTTGATCTTGTCTCCAGCTGTATAATGAATCTAATCATGCACAAAATCTCAAGGTTTTATTGATTTTTGATATTTTCATTATTTTATATTGATTTTATTTGATTTAAATGAAATATAATTAAAATAAATAACAAAAATAAAAGAATGACAAGTGGAAGGGCTCATGGGTCGTGGGTCACATTACAAACTCAGTGCAAGCATAAAAAGTTGGGCCCATTTAGCAAAAAATGCAATTTTGGAGACATTTGACTTTTGGCAATTTTGCAAAAAGGGTCAACTTGGCCAATGCATAACTCCCTCAATTTTGACCCTAGAGATGTGTTCTTGGACTTTTTAGAAATATTAAGATGTCCTCTATGCAACCCTTTTGGTATTATCTTAATTGAGTCTTCCATGTTCATGTATGAAGCTTTGACCCAAAAGGTATTTTTGTTGACTTTTCAAAATGACCTATAATGTCCAAATTCATATCTTCTTGTGGGTGCATATTTTGAACTTGGGTGATGAAGATAAATTGTAGGGGATTACACCCTCTTCAAAATGTGCTTTGGATGGGTCATTTTTGGTGAAGTATGAGAAAGTTATGCTTGGGCAAAGTTGAGTTGACTTTTCCTACAAAACCCTAATTTAACAACTTTTGGGTTTTGATGAATTGTAAGCAATCCTTGAGGAATCATGATGAACCCTTGATCAAATGATGAATAATACTTCAAAATTAGGATGTTGACCAAAAATCTTAAAGTTTGATTGTGTGTGGGCCACAGTTGACTTTTGCCCTATCACAATCGATTTTCAGGCATTTGAGTAGTTGACTGAGCAAACTTCCTCTACAAGGCTTGAAACTTGACAAGGATGATCTTGAGAACATATTATGGCAATGGTGAGCATTTGAGATCCTTTTGATTCAAGCATCTTGATGCAAAAATGAAACCCTAATTTGAGGTAAACTGCCCTGGGAGAGAGTTTGGCTGGTTAACTCTTGGGCTTCCTTGAGCAATTTGAGGACCTCACTTGACATGTATTGAGAAATATGGGAGGGAAAATTTTGGGGTACAACAATAGTCATATGGGCTTCCACCTCAGACTTCCCCAGGTGAATCAAAGCAGCAATCTCATGTGGTTTTGGCTCAGCCTCCAAACCAGTAAAAGGATTACGATCAGTAACAGGTAAATGTAAGAGATAAGAATACTCCTCCAGTGTTGGCATCAACTGATAATCGAATAAAGTAAAATAGTGATACATTGGATCATAGAACTGGACCAAGGTCGAGAGAATACCCTCCTTCATCTTCAGCTTCATGAGAGGAATAATGGATTCATACTTCTTCCAAAAGTCTGCAGGACACTCAATCTCTGGAGTTAGACTGATCAGTTCATCTATCTTGGGATCCTTGAAACTGTATTTCCCAGTCTTTATCTTTCCAAAATCCATGGTTAAAAGTACCTGAGATATTCAAAATAGCCAACCTTTAAATCCCTTGAAATATTATTTCCTCCAAAATATGCTTATGAGTGCATGGATGGATGATGCAACAATCACACACAAAATCACACATATAGGGTTCATAGGTTCAACTTCACGAGCATGAGGTCGAAGGTACTACCCATAAGGTGTTGATCCAAGAGTTATCACCTGCCGAACAAGGTTCTAGAGGTTCCCAGAGTCTACATCCTTCTTTCGGATATTACCAACTTCCCGATTAACTCGGTAATTAGTAATATTCTCAAGAAAGACTCGTCCGAGCATAGTATTGCGTGATAACTATTTATGGATTACTCCATCATAGCTTCCGCACTACACCTAAAAGGCCAAGATGGGTTTGGTATTCTACGGTCCTCAGTTTCAGCAGGCTCCTAAGTCGAAAGCAGTACGTCTTCCCAATTACTCGGTAAGCGAAACTACAGTCAAAGGGGCCTCCACTGAGTGGGGGATCTCATGCCTCATTTTTTGGATTAATCCCTCAAAGTTAACATGACTATACCTCCCGTCCTATCTTAAAGTTTTCCCATGTCCGGGTATAGGACTTATGAGTAATCACCAAGCACCCTGAAAACCAGGAAATTCCAAATAAACATATATACAAAATATAACACATAAACAACAATACCAGATATACAGATAAAAACAAAGATAGGCTCAACCCACTTAGGGATGGACCAGTAAGAGGTCAATCTGTCCCCATTGAAGTCGCTATTTTTCTGTAGCGGTAGAAATGTTCAAGACTAAGCCATTGGATTGACTAGACTTTATAGAAATCAAAATAAAAATCGCCACCACACTTTATTGTTTCCAAAGGAATGGGAAAAGAGCGAATAACCCAAAAAAAGGGGGAAAGATTCAAGGTAAGGGGGTTGGTTATGCAAAGGGAAGGTATTAGCACCCTAAACATCTACGGTACTCCGCAGGAACCTCTTTGTAAAAATCTGTATATTTTGGCTATATAAAAATGTGTTGTATATAAAATGGATAGTGGAGGTGAGAAGAGAAATATTTTTTATGATTTTTGCACCCACCGCGGTTGTGAACCTTTAGTGCCTACGTACCACCTTTCGTGCAATAGGGGATCAGGGTACACGTAGTTCCTCTTTTAAAAATTTGAAACACAAGTGTGTTAGTTAATTTTATGAGATAAGACATCATCGTCATTGTCCGTGTGGAAAACATACTTACTACCCAAAATCATGAGAAAGGAGAATTTGCATCATCTCAAAGTGGAGGATAATGGCTTGGATTTAAAATCAACAATGCCTCACTCAACACCCAAGTGGAAAATATCTCACTCCACTACATTGTAGAAGTATAGTTGTTTTCATCACTACAAGGATTGACAAGAGTCTAATCTTTTGAGAAAAGTTTAAAGATAAAAGCCAAAGTGGCAAACAAATGGTTTGGAATGAGATTGATTGAATTTTAGTCTTCTCACAAAAAATGTCAAGGTATTATTAAATTGATTGAAGTTTATTGATGAAATTTTGTTGAAAATGCATGGACATAAGTCCAAGTTTATTATGAAAGTGTTTCAAGTTTAGAAACAAGAAGAGTTTAAAAAGGAGGGAGAAGATTTTTGAAATTAAAGAAGATGGGAGGAGAAGAAGATACTATCCTAAAGCATAAGGTAAAATCTAAGGATAAGGACCATCTAACCAACAAGAAGCCAAAACTTAACATTATGAGCCAAGATAGAATTCCCATTCTTTGGATTAAAGTCAAGCAAGCAAAGATACTAGACCTCTTCAAGTGTATTAAGTCTTCACAAAAATTGGGCAGAGTAACAGCTGTATGCGGGTGAATTCCATATTACAAACAAAGGATGTAATCACATAAACATGCACACAAAAACAAACAAGCAACTCAATGTCTTGAGGTAAACCTCAAGAGCTCAAGACAAAATAATCAGATAAGATCACAAGGTCTCTAAGATAGGCCAAGGTTTCTAATCCTAAGTCCAAGAAATAGTCAACTGCTCCATAATGCCAAGGATAGTAACCAAATAGTCCAAGTACCATTAAGAGTTTTTTAGGGTTCATGTTGATTATTAAGTGTCTTAGGAAAAGAAAAAGAAAAGCTCAAGTGAGCAAAGTAAAAATGACAAGAATATAAATGCTCAAATGAGAAAAGATGAAAATGGCATGAAATGAAAAATGTTAAAAAATAAATAGTGCATAAAGCATAAAAGAATAAAGGCATAAAATAAAACAAGTCAATAATTAGTGGTTAGTTGGATGACCATCTTGAAACATGCATTTTGAACTCATTAGAGGATTGGTATAACCAAAGCCTCCACACAACAAGTTGCATTTGCTTTTTGTCAAGTATATCATCCATTTGGAATTCTCACAAGTACCATTTAATGATCAACGATGTTTAAGTGATCCGCGTTGACCAAAGGTGTTATAGATCCATTAGAGTATTGGTAGAACCAAAGCCTCCACACAATGAATCTCAAGGTTATTGTTTCAAAGAAATCAAATTAACATACTTGGGCTTGCAATCATAAGTTTGGGCCACGAATGATCATTTGTTCGAATCGGGACAAAATTTAGCGCTATGTTAAGCAATCGTAAGTGGACTTATATAGAAGTCGCACCTATTTTGAGGCCGGTCAATAGCAATCTATGCACCATTTGTTTTGAGACATGATATAGAGATCATACTCTAACAACATTTAGTACAATGAGAAGAGGATGAGATGAAGAGGAATTAGGGCAAAAGATGAATAAACCACATTTGAATTAAAAATTAAATCAAACTATTATTAAAATCATTCATTCATTTTTTGTGGAGTTAAACTCAACACCATGGATCCAATGATGTTAATAAAGTCATGATCAAAAATCAACCCAAGACAGCCAGAAAATAATCACAAAAATAATAATATATTTAATATATACTTAAAAGGTTTAAAAAATGTTTAAAAAATGGAAAATGATGAGGAAAATATCAATTATGTTCAAATTAATCAAGAAATGAATAATAAGGCCATAGAAAAATCAGAAATGGGTCCAAATATTTTTATAAAAATTTTGGTAATTTTTAAAAGTCAGAAACTATTTTTAAAATTAAAATTAAATGGGTAAATTAAACAAAAATAGTAAAAAAATAGTAAAGTTAGAAACAAAAATAAAAGAAGGTCACCAATATTTGTCACAATATCATTGGATCATTCCATAATTTTTTCAGAATTTAAAAATGGGTAAAAGTATTTTTAAACATTTTAAACATTTTAAACAAATCAAATAAGTGTAAAATTCATAAAAAATACCAAAACACAAAATTAAATTGTGAAAAAATAAAAATCAGAAAGAGAATAATCAAAAATATTTTTCATAATTTTTTCAGGTTTTTTGGACTAAAAATGAATTTTCTATGAATTTTTTGAAATTTAAAACAATTAAAATATAAAAATCAGAAAAAGAAAATAAAAGAAAAAGATATGGACCATTGGATGAGAGTCAAAACGCGTTAGTAATCAAATCCAAAGGATCTAGCACGCTGTGCATATCATGGTCTTTAATGAAAAATATACAGAATCATTAATAAAATCAAAATTTGAAAATAACAAATCTCACGCTTTCATTGGTTAGAAGATGACACGTTGGTCATCTTTAACCTCCAGCCTTCACGAATTGCATGTCTCTCAAACTGTAAAATCAAAAGCTCAGACCTATGCCATTCGCTTCGCCTCTTCAAGACGAAGACAACCACACCCTCGCGCCAAATTTATATAAACTGTAACTCAAGCAATTTGGAAAGAAAGTTTTAAAAAGGGATTTGAAAATTCATGGTCAAAACGTGCTTCCAGATGAAAGTAAGTGTTGCGACTAGAACCAAGGCAATGAGAGCAACACAATGATACCAAAGTTTTGAAGAATTGATGAAGGAATCTTCCTATTGAATTTGAGTTGCAGAGCTTTGAAACTGGACTTCTATAGAGCAATATAGGGCATGATTCTTGAATGTGATTATATGGTTAGCTTCAGGGAAGATCAAGGAAGGTGAATTGATGAAAAAATGGATTGAAAGAGGCTTGAGAATAGGATTCGAAGTAGCTGAATTCTGAGTTGTGAAGCAAGTTTGGCAGGGTGATTCTAGCTATCTAAGCTTGGGAAATTGAATGGGGGATGACCCTCTATTTATAGGGAATCAAATGGAATGTTCAAGCGTGTGAAATGATGAAGTTTGGAGGGAAATCGTGTGAACCTGATGCACGAGCAAAGTGTGATCTGATTTGCATCAAAACTCATCTAATCTTTGCGTTTCAAGGCTCTAATCCACTTTGGCAACTTGGTTAAACATGTTTAGATCACAAACGCGTGCTAATTTGATGTTTAAAGGCCAAAAAATGAATTTCAAATTCTGACTTATGGAGAAACTTCAGTTCCAAGTTACCAAGTTCAATCCAATGGCATTTCCATCTCAAGGGGTCTTAGGGAAAAATTCTTGATGCTTTGGAAATATGAGGTAACAAGATTTGAAATGGAAAAATAATGGAATCAAATGGATGCTTGAGATGAAAGTTACATGGAGTCAAAGTTGAAGAAAAAGAGTTGACTTTCCATACTTAGAAATATTTCAAATTCTTCTTTAAAAATGACCTATAATCTCTTGCATCCAAACATGGCCTTCCACTTAGAATTTGCTCTTGACAAAAAAATATGGAATGAAGTAGATCTCTTGAATGACATTTTGAAATTTGAACCACTCAAAATATCCAAAAATTGAGTAAGTTATGACTTGTTGAAGTTGGCCAAAAATCATGAAATGTCCTATAATCTTTTGCATTCTTAAGGCAACTTCCATCCATTTTTTCACTTTGCACATAAAAGAAGGCATGAAGTACACATCCTTAGGATCATCATGAAAAACGAATGGGCTCAAGGTGATAAAAATTGACCAAGTTATGACCATTTGAAGTCACATATGAAAAATTGGGAATTCATCTGGATGACTTGTTATCTTCCTTCTTCACCAAGTTCCTTCCACATGAATACTACTTTGAACTTTTGAAGTGATTTGTTGGTAACTCTTTGAAGAGAAGAATATTTTTGTAATCACTCAAAAATACCAAAATATGAGCAAGATATGCCCCTTTGAAGTCTAAAACCCTGGCCTCTAGATCAAGAGAATGTTTGGTGGAACTTTGCTAAGTTTGAACAAACTTTTTGTGCCAATATTATTTTTTTATGAATAGAAATTGTTGAGGATGATGATGAGGACTCATGGCCACCAAAACTACTTCCATACCAACTTCAAAACAATTTCAATGGTGAGGTTTGAATTTCTCAAGCTTTTGACTAGGGCATGGAAATAAACTCATGAACCCATGAAGCAACTTGCTAAACCTCATTGCCTTTACCTACATTATTAACAAGTAAGACAAACCAATATTGAATTTTGTTAATTATAGAAAAATATCCATGATCACAAAAGAAAACAAGTTAAGGTGCTTGGTAATTCCTCAGAAGAGCAAGGCTAAAGATAGGGAGAAGAACCAAAAGCCCTAATGTGATTTTGTTGTGATTAAAACAAAATGGTATGATGAAGGGATCTTAGGGGCAAAAATTGGGGTTCAAAATTGACCATTAGGAAGTAGTGAGATAGCCGGCTTTGGTGCAGTCCGAAGTTGGTTGATACTCGATGCTACGCTCATTGAGATCATACTTTAGGGATATTTCGATCGCCAATAAAGAGGCTTACGCTGAAACAATGCCCGATGAAGAAAGATCAGTGATATTGAGATCCCCTAGAACCCGATTACTTTCTAGGACATGTTAAGCCAACTAAACTTCAAGAGGGTACTTACCTACAAACTCCATGCAAGCTTGAACCTGAGGACTTGTCTGCTTTGTGTGTATATGACTATTTGTACATAACAACTTGCTTGCTTTGCATACTTGTACATAACATCATGACATTATACCATAGAATTTTCAATAACCATTTCAAGGATCTCAAGGGCCTATGATGCAGGGTCATGTCGAACTAGACATCATTCAAGGGGAAAGAGGATTTATTCTCCTCTAATCAAACACCGTCAAAGACCAAGCACGGTAACAAGAGTCAAGGGCTATGACCCACTTGACATGGTGAGCTTGATTCTCGTGGAAGGACATCCACCGATACGAAGTTCTCCAATCAAAGTTGTTGATCAAAATTCAACTTCTAACATATTCTTGTGTTTACCTCGCGAGATCCTTGAAAACATGCATCCACATACCATGCACTATATCATGACAAGTTTCTCCCATACAGGTTTCCTTATCTTCCTACTGTTTATTTCAAGCAAGATGGATATGGAACAGACGATGAAGGATCTTCAAGCACAAAATGACTAATTCCAACAAATGTTCCTGGCTATGGCTAAGGGGCAAGAGGACCTGAAGACTCTTCTTCTCAAAGACAAGAAGAAAAAGACAAAGAAGTCAGTAGGCATCCTAAATTTGGGAAGAAAGTTCAGAAGATCAGCGAGCTCTAGAATTCGCAAGTCCGTCAACTGAGAGAGACAATCAGACAAAATAAGGGGACCACAGTCTAGAGTCTAATGAAGAAGAGGTTGACTATGCTGAAGAACAATATCCTACTGCGAATGACAAATACAGACAGCTAGAGGATCGCCTCAACGCCATGGAGATCCAGAGAGTACCTGGTCTGGACTTTGAAGAAATGGGATTGGTTTCTTGAGTGGTCATCCCACCAAAGTTCAAAATCCCTACCTTTGCCACGTGTGATGGGGTCTCTTGTCATAAGATGCATCTGAGATCTTATGTCTGCAACATTCAACCATACACAACTGATCAGAAGCTCTGGATCCATTTCTTCTAAGAGAGCTTAGCTGAGACGCAACTTGAGTGGTTCTATCAATTAGAGAGTTCCCATATTCATACTTGGGAAGATCTTGCTACTGCTTTCTACAAGCAGTACCAATACAATGCTGATCTTGCACCAACTCATGTGCAGTTGCAGAATATGACCATGCGTTCTAACGAGGGCTTCAAAGAATACGCCCAAAAGTGGAGAGATCTGGATGGTAGGGTGCAGCCACCCTTAACTGACAGGGAGTTGATTGACATCTTTATGGGAACTTTGACGGGACCTTTCTTCAATCACCTAATCGGAAGCTCCTCGGTCGGGTTCATCGAGCTAATAGTGACTGGAAAAAGAATCAAAACTGACATCAAAAGCGGAAAGATCCAAGGAGCTACATCCTCTGATACTCAGAAAAAGCCAAAAAATGGGAAGAAAGAGTCCAATGTTGTGTACGTACAAAAGGGTCGTAACAAGAGCAACCACGATCAACATATGAGGGCATTTCTGATCTCCGGTCCTGCATCGCAGCGACAACAACAACGGGGAAATCAGCGAAGGCAAGACGAGCCCAAAAGACAATTTACCAACATCAACATGCCGCTGTCTCAAGCATTGCAACACATGTTGAGGATGAATCTGATTATGTTGATAGGACCTCATCCCAACCCTAAAACCTCTTCTCCTAACTACAATCCTGTTGCAGTATGTGCTTATCATTCCGACAGTCCTGGGCATGATACTAACGATTGTTGGGCGCTGAAGTACAAGATTCAAAATATGATTGATGCCAAGGAGATTGAGTTCGATCCTCCCGAGACTCCCAGCATGATCACTGCTCCCATGCCAAATCATTGAGCGTTCCAGTTCATTTTGAATTTTCAATTGTAATTTCTTTTATTATTCAAACACTTATTTATTAATGTTAAACTCTGTTTCATTAATGCTTTGCATATGTTTTTCTTGAATTCATCCATTTGTTTTCACTATATTTAAGCTATGCTTTTACTCTTTATGACATTCAACTCTTGCTAAAAGTTACAAGCCATTAGAGGGAGATAACGAAAACAATGCCATAATCTCATATAGTATGCTCTTGGATAGACCTTGCTGATGATATACAGACGTTCTTTCAATTCCTAATAACTTGAGTTATAAGGAAGATAATCCCTAGTGAACTCCTTCGAGCCAAAGAAGTGAGAGTTTTATTTTTCACACAAATTGAAACCTTTAATCAAAACCTGGGGCAGGATAGTTTCTTAGTTAATTCAAATGCGCACTCAGTCACAAGCTTTCACTTCATAAACAACGAATGACATCAAGAACATCCTTCTGAATCCCAAGACGGTGATGGTTCCCTATTAAAATAGGCAGTCATTATCTCCCAAGAAAAAGCCCACTAAGTCAAAAACTACAAAAGAGACTTGAGAAAACTAGGGGCATCCCGCTGGCTGTGTTCTCAAAACTAGAACAGTCAGGCAAAATTAGGGATAATAAATCAAAAAGAGGACACTATAAATCCTCAACGACATGAAAAATGTTACAAAAATGACTGCCTTCCAATAAACTTAACTTGTCCGAACCATCTCCAAAACGTCATTTCAGGCTCATTTGGAATTCAAACCCACAATTAACTGAGTTTAGGACTGGAGAACATCACGAAGAACGAGATGGTACAAATACACTTTGAGCCTTATCCTTTGTTTCTTAAACCGTGAACCAAACCATGCTACAACCTTTCAAAAGTCCTAATTGAAGCATGGGTTAGTTCGAAAGCATACTGTTACCAAAAATATCCTGAGTCCTATAAGGCTTTACTCTAAATCCTGAGTTGAATTTACATTATTACAAAATTCTTTTATTTGCCAAAAACGCATTTTCAAAACTTCAAGACAAGCATAAACTTTGCATTACTTTGAATATCGCTGTTTGCATATAGCTACTTGTTTGACAGTAGATAAATTCACACGACAAATATCCAGTAAACAAAAACTCACTCAGTGAATAAAATCACTTCAAATAGGATGACACTTCCAATGATAAATCTCCTATAAGCAAGGGGGTATGACATGCCACTACCAAAATTGTCTGGGGGAAGTCAAGTCGAGATTCCAAGAAATCTCTCAAGAAGTGCTGAGTAACCAAGGGCAGGTCTGCATCTGAATCACTTGGGGGCATTGAACGTGAATTCTAGCAAAACAGTTATGTATGGTCAAGAAAAAATTTCTTGGTAGTTCTACAAACACTTACTACTAGGGGCAGTAACAAATCTCCCACAAATTCCCTTTCATAGGGTGATCCCCAATCAAGTCTCTATAGAGTTATCTCTATAAGGTTATCCCCACAGAATAATCTTCACAGACAAGGGTCCAAAACCCTCAAGGAAAAATTCATGGATAAAATTGGATCCATGCAATCCCCTGACAGAGTTTCAAATCTCCGGAAAACCTCTCTCCAACTGAGTTGATCTCAAAAATCCTCAAGGAGATCTGCCAAAAGAAAACACCTCTCCAGCGATTGGCAATAGGGTTTACTTCCCCAACAAACTACAGATTCCCCCAGCTTGAGTTTGCCTCTCCGATTACTACAAATCAAGGGACCACAACTCCTCTTCCCTAGTAGACTTTTCTACAATCCCCAGTGAGTTGCTGCAAAGCCTAGAAGCCAAACCAGATAACAGTTAACTTCTTTATCCCCAACAAATTGTTAATTTCCTTTCTCTTCCATCAAGAGATAACTCTCCAGTAGAGAAACAGACAACTGAAACTCCTGAACTCTTTTCCCCAAGATGAAATCAACACTCTCAATAGAGTTTCCCTCAAGCAAAATCAATGTCCCCCAGTGGATTCCTCCTCAAACAACAAAAACAGAATCCCCAGCGGAAACATTCTAAAACAAGGTATGGAGAGGTGCATACTCTTTATCCCCAACAACATTCCAGGATTTAACTCCCCAAAAGCTCCCCAGTGCCTGTCAAGGGTTTATTTTCCAAGACAAAGATACGCTTCAACAACATTTCACATTTCATACGTCATAGCATATGCATACGAAACTCATATAACACAATCTCATTTATTTTGAGAACACCATTACACAGTGCATTTCATACATCATGACAATGCATACATCTAACTCTTTACCTTTTCAGGAAAGATCAATCAACAGATGGCCATCATCAACAATTTTCAAAAAGGTCAGAGATTAATACCTGAAATCAGACAAGACAACTATCTCTACGGCCAATAAAAAGCAAGTTCCAGATTAATACTTGTAGCAAGCTAGGATAACTATCTGTGAACAATTTGATTATAGATCAATTCCTGAATCAAGATAGGACAACTATCTACTCGACCAGCTGAAGCAACCCTACCCAGGTTCCTTCTCATACATTTCTAGATGAAGTTTTACACAGACTCATCATGAAGCAACCCTACCCAGGTTCCTTCACATACATTTCCAGATGCAGTTTTACACGGACTCATCATGAAGCAACCCTACCCAGGTTTCTTCTTATACATTTTCAGATGCAGTCTCACACGAACTCATCATGAAGCAACCCTACCCAGGTTCCTTCTCATTTCCAAATGAATTTTTACACGGACTCATCCTAAAGCAACCCTACCCAGGTTCCTTCTCATTTCTAGATGTAGTTTTATACGGACTCATCCAGAAGTAGCCCTACCCAGGTTCCTTCTCATACATTTCCAGATACAATTTTACACTGACTCATCCTGAAGCAACCCTACCCAGTTCCTTCTCATTTCTAGATGCAGTTTTACACTGACTCATCATGAAGAAACCCTACCCAGGTACCTTCTCATTCCCATATGAAGTTTAACACAGAATCATCATGAAGCAACCCTACCCAGGTTCCTTCTCATTTCCAAATGCAGGTTTACACGGACTCATCCTGAAGCAACCTACCCAGGATCCTTCTCATTTCTAGATGCAGTTTTACCTGGACTCATCCTGAAGCAACCCTACCCAGGTTCCTTCTCATTTCTAGATGCAGTTTTACCCAGACTCATCATGAAGCAACCCTACCCAGGTTCCTTCTCATACCTAGATACAGTTTTACACTGACTCATCCTGAAGCAACCCTACCCATGTTCCTTATCATTTCTAGATGCAGTTTTACACGAACTCATCATGAAGCAACCCTACCCAGGTTCCTTCTCATTCCCAGATGAAGTTTAACACGGACTCATCATGAAGCAACCCTACCCAGGTACTTTCTCATTTCCAGATGCAGTTTTACACGGACTTATCCTGAAGCAACCCTACCCAGGTTCCTTCTCATTTCTAGATGCAGTTTTACCCAGACTCATCCTGAAGCAACCCTACCCAGGTTCCTTCTCATTTCTAGATGCAGTTTTACCCGGACTCATCATGAAGCAACCCTACCTAGGTTCCTTCTCATTTCTAGATGCATTTTTACCCGGACTCATCATGAAGCAACCCTACCCAGGTTCCTTCTCATTTCTAGATGCAGTTTTACACCGACTCATCATAAAGCAACCCTACCCATGTTCCTTTTCATTTTCCATATGAAGTTTCATACAGACTCAACCTGAAGCAACCCTACCCAGGTTCCTTCTCATTTCCAGATGAATTTTCACACAGACTCATCCTAAACAACCCTACCTAGGTTCCTTCTCATTTTCAGATGCAGTTTCACAAGGACTCAGCCTGAAGCAACCCTACCCAGGTTCCTTCTCATTTACAGATGAAGTTTCACATGGATTCATCCTGAAGCAGCCCTACCCAGGATTCTCTCTCATATATCTCCTAAAGCAGCCCTACACAGGCTCATCCTAAAGTAATCTTACACAGATTCATTCTAATACATTTCCAAACACGACTTAACACGGGTCCATTCCAGCATATCATTCAGAGTTAAATCAACCAAAGATTTATTCTGACACTCCTCCCAGTTCAGTAAAACTTAGACTTGGTCTAATTTCTATCAACAATCACCTTTGGATGGCATCTGCAAGCCCATCTCTGACAACTCTCCATCATCTCTCCAAATGACATCTTTAAGCCTATTCCCTACACAATCAATCACCACATCATCGAGTGCAAATTTCTTGGCACTCTAGTGTTCAATCAAATTCTACCTTCAAGCTATGAACGGAAACGTGTCATACTCACTTTTCAGGTTTAAGAAGATTGAACAGGGGCAACTGTTGTACCCCAAAATTTAACCTCTCATTTTTCAAGATTTCTCTCGCATGTGTGGTTACAAACACCTGTTTGAAGAAATGAAGAAATGATTTTATTTAAAGATGGCAAGTTATTACTTCGACTGGTTGAAGGAAAATAAAAATGAAGAGGTTAATGTGCCTTTCGACAAGTCAAAGAAGAGAAAGTTTGCTTCGAATCCACATCCTTCGATTGGGCATCTAGGATTTCTTCGAGTAAGCTTGAGACATCTTTGATTGGTCATCTAGGATTCCTTCGAGCAAGATTGAGACATCCTTCAATTGGGAATCTAGGCTTCCTTCGAGCAAGCTTAAGTCATCCTTAGTTTGGGTCATTGGTTTCCTTCAAAGTAACCTGCTTCAAATCGACCTTCAAACCTACTTCGAATCAACCTTCATGCACGCTTCGAATTCACCTTTAAGCTTGCTTTGAACCCTCCTACATGCAAGCTTCGATTGAACCATTGGCTCCTTACATGTTTGCCTTGAGTCACAAAGCAGTGACCTCCTGCATGCAGGCTTCGACAGGTCATTGACTCTTCATGCAAACCTTCGTTTGAGCAATGAACTCTTGTATGCTTGCTTGGAGTCACAAAGCAGTGACCTCCTGCATGCAGATTTTGACAGGGCATTGACTATGTTTACACTAGCTTCGACTGGACATTATTTTCCTTTGAAACAGTTTGCTTCGATTCCACCCTTGAAAACCTTCAACACACATGGTTGGTGGCCCCTTCAAAGGACATGTATTGGTGGATTTGAAGGTCATACATAGGGGTCCCTTTCGAAGGATATACCTAACTATCCCATTCGAAGAATTGAAAATGGCCCATTCGAAAGACACTTTGATTGGAAAAAAATATTGCTGTCTGAAGAGGAGTATGGTCGAAGGTTGGACATATGAGGTCAAAGCGAAAAGATGAAATATTCAAAGATGCTTGACGCAAGTCCAAGCCTGATGCCCTGGCCATAACGCTCCAAAACTGCTGCACAACAGTCCTGCTACACTGCTCTTGTATTTACACCAATTTGGCATACAAATACTGCCCCTCGAAAGCTACAAAAACAGTATACCCAATTTGTTCAAATTCTTTTGTTTTCCCTCCTAAACCTCAGCCAACTTCACCTATAAATAAGAGGCTCCATAACATGTCTAAGGGGTTGGACAACACATCCATAGGATTTTGATAATTGGAGAAACTTTGAGTGTGTGAAAATCATCAAACACTTAACACATCCTCAAACCCAAAATCAAAAGACCATACCTTTGTTCCCGTCCCTTTCGAATCCAACACTAGAAACACAACACATGTTTCTTTTCCCTTTCAAACCCAGGAATAACCCCACACTTTGTTTTTATTTCGAATTTAGTAGAAATAACACTACACCTGTTTTCTCCTTCGAATCCAAAAATAACAAACACCACCCCACTCCTCTTGACCTTCGAATCCAGTCAAATAAACAGCACACATGTTTCTTTCCTTTGAATCTAAGAGCATATAGTCTAATCACTCAAGGTCAAACACACGTTCCAGCTCAAGCAAGGTAAGTCACTCTGACCTTAAAATTTTCGTTTTAAGCATGTACATGACATTTGTTTCCTTTCCGTTTCCACCTTTTCAGTTTGTTTTCATTGCTAACCTTTTGGTTTTGTTTCTTGGTTTATCAAACTTTTTTAAGAACTAACATGGCCATGAGATAATACTAGAATGGCCTCATGCCATGTTGCTATTAAAATTCCAAATCGAAAGAAGCCGGGAAGATCAGAATCGAAGGATGTTGCTGCCTGAATCGAAAAGCTTATTTTCCTTTCTTTATTTTGTTTTGTCTTTACATTTTCTTGATATTCAATATGGTTGTAATAGTGTAGGATATTTATTTTCTGCATTTTTATTGCTTTTGTACAAATGTTAGTAAATAGTATGTATGGCAAGATAAAACCAACAAGTAGACAACCTAAAAATCAAAGACAAAATGAATGCAATCAAACACACTATTCACACATGCACCTCTAGGGTAATCTCACTTGTTGCCTTGGAAAAATAGTCATGTCCCTCGAATATGGGCGTTTTAGCAAAGACCCTTGATAAAAGATCATAGTCCCTCGATGTCCCTCGATGTTTCCTTCGGTAAATGATCTAGTCCCTAACGAAATTGCTAAAATGTCTCATAGGTTGCCTTCTATGACTATATAAACGACCCACTCTCATCCCTTCACATCTAACGATTGGGATTCTTACCAAATCAATGGTAAGATAGCAACATCTAAAGGAGGAGGAAAAGAACAAAGACCTTTTGAGTAGGTAGGATGCTCATAGTTGCTCGCTTGCTCACAATAAAAACAATTTTCCATACTAACACTTTAAAATTGAAACATTTTCAAAAGACAAAGCTCTTTTTACGCATTATTATAGAGACGAGAATCATTACAAAGACACTTTTCAAAATCACTTTCAAAAACACACTTCACAAACACCTCTTTGAACTATTTTCCAGCTCTTTGATCCTAAGCATCATTGATTTACCTTCCCAGATTATCAGTTGGTACCCATAATGAAAGAGTTCTCTAAGCTACTTGGAGTACCTATTCTCGATCAGACACCCTTCACCGGTCTAGAGCAAGTTCCAAAACCTGAAGATATTGCAGCAGCCTTACATTTGAAGCGGTTAGACATTGTATCTAATTGGGAAATAAGAAGTGGAGTTAAAGGTCTTCTTGCTAATTTTATGATAGAAAAGGCTCAGTTGTTTCTAGATGCCATGAGTTTTCATGCTTTTGAAGATATTTTGGCTTTGCTGATCTATGGTTTGATATTATTCCCTAATTCGGACCAACTCGTAGATGTGAACACCATCCAGATATTTCCTACTCATAATCATGTGCCCTCTTTGCTTGGAGATATTCTGCATTCTCTTCACACTCGTTCTATGAGGAAGTGAGGGACTCTCATGTGCTGCATACCTTTACTTTCCAGGTGGTTTATTTCACACCTTCCCCGATCAGTGATGAAGAATGGACAAGGTTTGAGGTGGTCTCGAAGGTTGATGTCACTCGCTCATTCAGATATCTATTAGTGTTCCCGATCTCAAGAGGACATCACCATTATTAACCGATGTGGGGAATTCCCTAATGTGCCACTCCTTGGCATAAGGGGAGGCATCACTTACAACCCTTATCTAGCTCTATGTCAGTTTGGTTATGCTCGAAGAGACATTCCTCATGATATGCTCATCCAGGGTATTGTATTCGACTATGAGAATGATCCTCAAGGTTACCGTCAAAGGTTTATCCTTGGTTGGGGCATGATCAATAAGATTTATAGAAGTACTTTGGGGCATAAGAACTCCATCCCTTTGGAGCCCTACCTCAAAGGGTGCGATCTCGTGCTCAAAATCTTATAATGCCATATCCTGCTGTCCTACCAGTAATTATGGAGCTTGTTGTTGAAAGAGATGTTCCTCATGCCATTCTCTACCCTAATATGCCTGCTGACTTTGAAGAACTATAGAAGTCCTGGATACAACTCAAGGAAGAAAGAGATACCTTTGAGACTCAGTTCTATGCTAGTGAAAAGAAAATTTTTGAGCTGACGAAGCGACTCCACAAAAAGCAGAGCCTTAATGCATATGTCAACACAAAGAGGAAGCGTCCATGGGAGAATTAATACCTTAGGCCTTAGGAGTTTTATATTTTAACTATCTTGTTTTCATTGTAAGCCTAAAAGGCAATTATAATTTGAACTTACTACTAAGTTTCTTTGTTTCCATTTTGATTAAACAAACTTAAATCCCACAAGGTCCTTGAAAACATTTCACATACATACACATTTATATACCATATCGTTGCATAACAGGTATTCTCAAGACAGGTTTTCGCATCTTCTTGTTGTTTATTTCAGCAAAAATGGCTCTTGAACAAACCGTCAAAGATCTCCAAGCCCAAAATGCTCAGTTTCAAGAAATGTTCCTGAATTTAGCCAAGGGGCAGGAATAACTGAAGGCTCTCATCTCCAGGAAAAAGAAGACAGAGAAACCAATTGGCATCCTCAATATGGGAAGAAGGTTCAAAGGTCCAGCCAAGCTGGCTCAAATTTTTGATATCCCATCAGACGAAGATGACAATCAAGAGGAAGATGGTAAAAGTATTGAAGCCATGAAAAGAAGCCACCTTGGTTCTGGAAAAATTCCTGCTGAAGAAGAAGAAGACTATTTGGACGAACAATATCCCTTGTTGATGAGAAGTATAAGCAGCTAGAAGATCGTTTAAATGCTATGGAGATCCAGAAAGTTCTTGGGCTAGATTTTGAAGATATGGGTTTAGTATCGGGCGTTGTTATTCCTCATAAATTCAAGGTCCCCACTTTTGCAAAGTATGACAGTGTTTCTTGCCCAAAACTTCATATGAGGTCATATATCTACAAGATTCAACAGCACACTGCTGACAGAAAGTTATGGGTGCATTTCTTTCAGGAGAGTTTATCTGGAATACAGTTGGAATGGTTCTATCAACTAGAAAGAACCAATATCCATACCTGAGAAGACTTGGCTGCTGCTTTTTACAAACAATACCAATACAATGCTAACCTTGCGCCATCTCGTGTGCAATTACAGAGTATGACTATGATCTCGAACAAAGGCTTCAAAGAGTATGCATAGAAATGGAGGGAGCTAGCAGGAAGAGTTCAAACTCCTTTGTCTAATAAGGAGCTGGTTGATATGTTCATGGGAACTTTTACAGGTCCTTTCTTCAATCATCTGATCGGAAGCTCTTCAGCCGGATTCACCGAGCTGATATTAACAGGGGAAAGGGTTGAAGGTGGAATCAAAAGTGGAAAGATCTAGGTAGTTGCGTCTTCAAATATGGTGAAGAAGACGTTCACCGGTAAGAAATAAACTAATGTTGTGTATGGCCAAAAGGGTCGTGCTAGAGGTGACCGCAACTAATCTGTAGGACCTGTGCTAATTTCTAATCTCGCACCAACACAACATCATCAAGGTAATCAGCATAGGTCAGATGCACGAAGAAGAAAATTTACCAAGATCAATATGCCATTGCCTCAGGCATTGCAACATCTATTGAAGGCGGAGTTAATAACGTTAACAGATCCTCCTCAGAATCCCAACACCTCATCTCCTTGGTACAATCCTAATGTAAGTTGTGCTTATCATTCCAATAGTCCCGGACACGACACAAATAATTGTTGGGCTTTGAAAAATAAGATTCAGGATATGATTGACTCCAAAGAGATTGAGTTTGATCCTCCTGAGACTCTAAATGTGATTACCGCTCCTATGCCTAAGCACGAAAAAGTCATTAGTGCTATTGACGATGTTTTATATGTTTCTACTATAAGTGATTTGACTACTCCCCTCTTTATTATTAAGAAGAATTTGTTGCAAGCGGATTTATTTCTGGGTTGCATTGAAAGATGCTACTACTGTGCGGCCTAATCTAATGGTTACAAACTGCTGAGAGAAGGTATTCAGCACTTAATGGATAACCATATAATTATAGTTGAGAAGATGCCTTCTATGGAGAAATTGTTTAAAGACCTGGAGTTCTAAGACGTGTTTGTAATTTCCAGAACTCCTGTAAGGATTACTGCCAAAGGCCCTGTGAAGATTACGGCCGAACCTAGAGTTGCTCCTTTGATCATTACCACATCAGGGCCAATTCTATATTCTTCTGACAAGGATATCCTCTAGAATTATGGAGCTGATGTTTACTACCATGGTGTTAAGAAAAAACCATTGATTATTGAAAGTGGAAATACTGAAGTTACTGACCCCAATGTTGACAATATTGCGGGGACCAGTAAGGTTATCAGAAGTGGAAGGATTTTCTCTCCAAAAATATCGCCGAAGATTGTTGCTACATGTAACGCCCGATATTTAATTATTTATTTAATTAAATATTTTTGAATTTTTTTTATTTAACTCAAATTTTTATCTTCGAAGTCGGAATTATTTTATAAGTCGGAATAATAATTAATCGGAGTTGATTGGGTGAAGTTAAGTTAAAGTGTTATTTTATTATTAGGCTTAAATGTAACATTGGGCTTAACTGGTGGTGGTATGTAGTAATTAGAGGGGTATGTTTTGTTTTTAGGCCCATTTGAATTTTTTAAGATTAAATAAAAATATGACTATTATATTAGAAATAGAAGTAGAGAAGATTAGAAGGGAAGTGTTGTATCAGTAAAAAGAAAACAAGAGGAAAATAAGATTTGTGGGGAGAGAATAAGAAAAAGAGGAAATTCCTTCAAGTGCCATAATTCCCCAAAATTCGATCGAAGTCCCTTAGAGCTGCTCCTAATCCGAGGTAAGGGTGGGATTCTAACTCTATAATAGGGTGTATAATTTATAGTATGTGAATGTGGGGTTATGAATATTATTTTTATTGTGTTTGAACTTGGTATATTGATGAAATTGAGGGATGATTTAGGACCCAATATAATTAGATAATGCATATATAAGTGTCTTGGTATTTTGTTTTTGCAGAAAATTCCAATTAGCTTGCTACTGTGACAAATCTGAATATAGTGCTTAGGAGTAGTTTCGTTACTGTAGCGGAACATAGGAAGTAGTATTTGGAAAATGATTTCTACTAGCATAAGAATAGAAATGACAAATTTAATGACATATATTTTACTTTGGGCCAATTACTGTAGCAATGTTACGGAAGTGGCATAAGGTATACTAGCTTGGCATGTTTAGTGCATAAGAGGGTTACTTGGATTACTGTAGTGTTAAATTGGTGTGTAGTTTTACAGGCGTTGGTTTTAGAACACTGTAACTGATTGTAAGAAGAGTTGTTTAATAAGTAAGTGGAAAATGGGGGAGTACTTAATGAAGTAGTACTACATACTGGTGTAGCACATTAGGAGATTGCCGGTGTACACTAGCGTTTCAAGAAGTGGCCTTGGAGTATAAATTTACATTACTGTAGCATTACTTGTAAAATAGCATATAGAAGTGGCTAGCTTGCAATACATAAGTGTAAATTTAATAATATTTAAATGATATTATTTTGCTACTGTAGCGAATTTTTAGAAGTAATACTTAATGACATTTGGCATACTATAGTTATTACGTTTCGGTTTATGAATACAAAATATTTAATAATAATGATTTAACATCTTTAATAAGTAATTTTGTAGGATTTATAAAGTAGAAATAATAAAATTTTTGGTCGATAATTAATTAACCGATTTTAGCCAAATAGTCCGAATTATTATGCGGTTTATAGTAGTAATTTTGGTTGATCTGTTGGGTGGCACTTTTGTTAAAAAATGTGAATTTTGTAGGTGAAGTCGAATTAAGTTGAATGCTTCCGGTTTATGGAATTGTATTTGATTTGAATAACTCATGGAAGTAACATTGTTTAAACTTGTATGTTACTTGATTTGTGAATTATATTTGCAATGCATGTACAATTGTTGGTATTCCATTGTGTTGGGATGTGTGGTATGTGTATGTTAAGGTCGAAAGTGGTCTTAATTGCATACGAGTTGTTGATTGTACATTGCATTGCATGGTTGGTCTTGAAATAGAGATGGTGAAACGGTGGGTTCACATTTTATAGACATTGATCCTATAGTGGAAATAGACGTAGTGGCTTTGATCCTACGTAGAAAAATAAGCGGTGGAACCTCGGGTCCATAAGTCGGTACCGCATTTGCATTGGTTGCATCGAGTTGTGAGTCACATGCATAATGATATATATTATGAGTTCATGTGAAGATGATTGAATTTGTGAAATTGGTTACGATGTGTGAATGAGTGTGATTATATGGTTAGGGTGATATATGGTTAATGAGATAATTCTTAAATATAGCGGAATACGGAATATATGAATGTGCTTACGTTAGTGATATACACGTATATTCAAGTATGGGGAATTCCTTTTATTTATTGCTTTCCATTGTTTTAAATTATATATTACAAGATTATTGGAATCCTCACCCTTCTGTTTGAATGATGCCTGATACGACATTGCTCAGGTACCGATGATGGTAGTGCGAGGCACAAGGACTAGTGGATGCATTTAGGCTTGTAACCCGTTATGTTTTAGTTATTGAGTCGATGCTCTGATTGTAACACTTGGGGGTTTAGTGTCCGCATTCGAACTCTTATTTTTGTGGATGGATTATATTTGTAAATAATCCTTTATTTTGACCATATTTTGATGTATGTATTATGGGACTTGATAGCATGTTTGGTGTATGAACCATATGGCTTAATGCCTTGAATTTTATATTTTGATTCCTCCTTTGGAGATGAAGTTACTATGATTCCGTTGCGTTTGCACGAAAAATAAAGTATATGCCATGAATGTATTATGTGATTAAAAGATTAAAGTGACAAATGTGTCAGGTTCGTCTTTCTTGAATAGGTGAATTTGATGTTGTGATACTCCTTCCGTGCAATTTTATTTTCTCTGATTTTAATTATATCGTTTAATTCGGGGTTTATTAGAAGGGGTGTTACACTACACCAGTTCGTGTTACTGCTGCCGAGTCAACTACTGAGACTCGAGGTAAAGAATAGATAACGTAGTCTGCCTAGACTGGGGCGCCTAAAGAAGTTACCACTGAAGATACCTCCAAGCAAGAGATGGAGGAAGAAGTATTAAAGATTATCCGAAAAATCAACTATAAGATTATTGAACAATTGAGACAGACTCCCTCCAAGATATCCATGTTATCCCTGTTGTTGTGCTATGAAGATCATGCTCCGGCTTTGGTAAATTTTTTGAAATCTGCTCATATGGCGTAGGAAATCTCTACTGATCAATTCAAGAATTATGTTGCTAGTCTGACGATTAATAATGGGTTAGGATTTTCTGACGTCGACTTGACTCCTAAAGGAAGGAACCATAACAAGGCCCTGTAGGTATCTATTGAATGCAGGGGAACTACCTTAGCTCATGTGTTGGTTGACACAGATTCTTCATTGAATGTTTTGCCAAAGGGTGCTTTAGACAGACTTGACTATGAAGGGGTTATGCTGAAACCCAGTAACATTGTGGTTAGAGCCTCTGATGGTTCAAAGAGGATGGTGCACGGAGAAGTGGATCTTCCGATCAAAGTAGGTTCGCAGGTCTTCGACTCTACCTTCTATGTGATGGACATTCGCCCGACTTATTCCTGTTTACTTGGACACCCTTGGATTCATGGGGCAGGCGTTGTTACTTCCATTTTACATCAAAAGCTGAAATACCACGTAAAAGGAAAGATTGTTACGGTTTATGGTGAAGAAGAATACATGGTGAATCACTTGAACTCCTTTAAGTATGTTGAGATGGATGTCGAATTCATCAGAACTCCCTACAAAACCTTTGAGATTATTCCTCGGACAATTACTGATACTAAATACGTTTTTGCTATTCCTAAGATTACCAAGGCTCCGCCCAGAATGGCTTCTCTGAAAGACGCCATAACTGTGGTAGAAGAAGGTGGTGTACTACTTGGGGTCAGCTTCCCAATATTCCTTACAAGTCTGGAAAAATTGGTTTGGGTTTCATTGCAGAGGCTCAGAGAGCTGTTCGTTGTGCTCGTGCTGGAAGACCACCATTCTGTATCCACAAAAATGGAGTCAGAGCGGTAGAAGATGCTGTTAGTGACTACGACCTAGACAACAGGATTTTTCCCACCACAGGCAACAAGCTCAACAATTGGAAGACTGCAGACATTATACCAATCTCCTTTAGTCAGGAGTAAATTCTATTTTCTGTTTCTTTTTTCTTTCAAAGTTTTGGATATGTAATTTTAAACAATAACTTTAAGCCTTGTGCCTTACCCGGGGCACAACGGTCCATTTGTTAGGGTTGTCATATTTCATTCACATATTTTCATTCAATAAGACATTGGACATTTGCATTCAAATTTTGTGCTCTTTGTCTTTCTTTTACTTTACTACTTTCAAAATAGATATGTGTTCTTACACACACCCACACAATAAATTACAGATCCATATCCACCCTGGATACCATTGATAACAATTATGCTATTGCCAATTATGACTTCAAAAATCCGATCCACCAAGCCGAGGAAGAATGTGAGGAAGATTGTGAAGTACCTAGAGAGCTTGTAGGCTATTAATGAAAGAAGAAAAAGCCATACAACCGCATGAAGAGCCAATCGAGGTTGTGAACTTGGGTATTGAAGAGGACAAGAAAGAAGTCAAGATAGGTGCCAACATAGAAGACAATGTCAAAAACAGATTAATCCAGATGTTGCGTGACTATGTTGAGATCTTTTCTTGGTCATACAAAGACATGCCAGTGCTTGATACTGATATTGTGGTTCACCGTCTGTCGATAAAAGAAGTTTGTTCTCCAGTAAAGCAAAAGGTCTGTCGTATGCGTCTCGAGATGTCGGAAAAGATCAAGGCTGAGGGTATGAAGCAATTCAACACATGTTTCTTAGTTGTTACATCCTATCCTCTGTGGGTTGAAAATGTGGTTCCAGTACCTAAAAAGGATGGCAAAGTGTGTATGTGTGTAGACTACAGGGATCTGAATAGGGCGAGCCCCAAAGATGACTTTCCGCTTCCGCATATTGATGTTCTGGTTGACAACACCACTCAGCATAAAGTATTCTCCTTCATGGATAGTTTCTCGGGTTATAATTAGATCAAAATGACACCTGAAGACATGAAGAAGACTACTTTTGTTACACAGTGGGACACTTTTTGTTACAAGGTTATGCATTTCGGTTTGAAGAACGCCGGTGCAACATATCAGTGTTCTATGGTAGCTTTGTTCCATGATATGATCCATCATGAGATAGAGGTTTACGTCGATGACATGATATCCAGGTCTCAAACTGAAGAAGAGCACCTTGATCACTTGCACAAGCTGTTTGAGAGGTTGAAGAAATACAAGTTGAGACTAAATCTAAACAAGTGCACCTTTGGGGTAAGATCCGGTAAACTCCTAGGCTTTGTCATCAGTGGTAAATGTATTCAAGTTGATCCTGCCAAGGTTAAAGCCATTAAGGAAATTCCAACTCCCTGTACTGAGAAGGAAGTCAGAGGTTTCCTGGGACGCCTAAACTATATTGCCAGATTTATTTCCCATCAGACTGCTACTTGTGAGCCGATATTGAAGTTACTAAAGAAAGATCAAGTAGTGAAATGGAACGACGATTATGAGATATCTTTCGACAAAATCAAAGAATATCTTCAAGAACCTCTGTGATACGGTGGGAGAACTGACTTGAGGTTTTACGTTTGTGTTCGCAAATGTCGCGGTTTAGCAAGAGTCACCACCGACTTTTATTTTATCCAAAAGGAAAGGTAAAAAAGCACAGGAAAGACCTTTGAGATGTTTTCTTGAGTTCGGGGGGTGTATTATGAAAAGGGAAGGTACTAGCACCCTTTTCATCCATGGTTTTCCATGGGCTCTTAGTTACTTGTTTAGATCACTTGCTTTGCTTTGACAATTGTTTGAAATGGTGCTTTGTGTGGTTTTGAAAGTTTTTTGAAAAGAGGCCATCGTTTAGGCAATCTTTGTAATGATTCTCGTTTGTAAGAATGTATACAAAGATGTTTGTCTTTTGAAAAATGTTTCAATGTTTTGAAAGTTGTTTGGAAAATGTTTTGAAATGTGTGTGTTTTGAAAATAGCAAGGATTGTTTGCAAATTGATCAAGTAACTAGAAGCTATCTACCTACTCAAAAGTCTTTCTTGTACATTTTTATTCCTTTGACATTGTTGATTTACCATTGCTTTGGTAAACAACCCTATCTTTGGATGTTAAACGGGACGGGCGTGGGTCATCGTATGACCATGATAGCAATGTTGCCAAGTATCTTAGCATGCTTAAGGGACCAAGATCATTTTGTTTCAGGCAACCAAGTCTAGCGTCATCGAGGGACTATGATCCTTTATTTTATTTTGTTTTGCCAAGATACTTTGCATGCATACCATGGCCATTTAAATTAAGCAACCAAGTGGGTGAAACCCTAGGGGTGCTTGTGTGCAATGTGTGTCATTTTACATGCATTTTTGTCTTGCATTAGGTCATGCTATTTGTTTGTTTTTTGTCTTATCATACAAACCCTAATTTTACTAAACATGTATATAATGCGATAAATTGCGTAAAGTAAATCTAAGCTATTACAATAATTATTATGAGAGGGGGGATACAAATTTTGAATGGGGGATATTGCTCAAAATAAAACCTAAAATAACTATTACAACCCAATTGAATTATTGCAAAAAATAAATAAATAAACAAGTATTAAAAATGCAATAAAATGTAAATATGCAAAATGTTTTTTGTATTTATTTTATATATGTAAAAATAAAATTATTTAAGTCCTAAAAATAAGAAAAATAATAATATTAAAAAATAAAATATGTATGAAAATAATATTTTATGTGTGAAAAATAATAAAATAAAAATGTATGGTATTTTTAAATGTATTTACTATTTATTTAAGAAAATAAAGTTCTATTTATTTATAAACTATTTTTTATGCCAAAAAATAAAATAAAATGCAAAAAATAAAGAAAATATTTTTTCATGATTTTTTGATGTTCAGAAAAAAAATTAAAATCAATAAACATAAAAAATATGAGAAAATATAAAAAATAAACAAAATAAGCAAAGGGGGGTGCAAATAGGAATATGGGGGGTGTGAAAAACAAAACAAGCAGGCCCAAGGCGTGCCAGGCCCATGGCACTTCATCCCTGTCCTCCAGCCTCCATACGCACGTGTTTTTGCTTCAACCTGTAACTCTCTATCCTTTGCACAAAAACAAAAACTTGCAACATGAAAAATGTTGCTTGGAATCTCACGATTCCAATGATATAAAAAACATAATCTAACTCTCAAAGATCATGGAGAATTTCTGTAGCCCTAATTTCTGACATAATTTTTTCATGAACTTCAAGCTTCAAATTCTCACTACTCAGTTAATATAAATGACAACTATGCATATGTACAACTTCAACAAGTTAAGGACTACATTTTTGCTTCATAAATCGTGACTTAAGGATGCCTAAATAAAGAGATAGAGATTTGAAAAATACCTTGTTCAGCTGAGTTTTGATATGGCAATGTAGGGACTTTGAGTGAGGCATGAAGATCGTGTGAGCTTCCTTGAAGTTCCCTCAAGCTATTTCAAGGCTTAGCTTGCCTTGAGGATGCTTGAAACTTCCTGCACGAGTCAACCTGCAACCTTCCAAAATGAAAGTGGTGATGTCTGAAATAGGGCTTATAGAACCAGGACAAGGGCTTGGATAGTTTAGGTAGGATGTATGGAAGATGTTTGATGTGTTACAAAGCAAAATGCACGAGCAAATATTGAGATGGCTAGTATTTTGCAGAAGATGCCCTGTTTGGGCAGAAACTTGTGTTTTTTGTGTTTGGGAGAGTTTCAAATGCTATGAATTCATGTATTTGCTTGAGATAAGTTTTGTGAAGTTGTTTAGAATGAATCCAAGTCTTCTCTTTATCAGATGGACAAGTTCCCTTGACTTTAGCCACCTTTCTTGCTTTTGAAGAAAGTTGAAATGACTATGCCAAAGGCCTGTACAGGCTAGCTTGTGGGCTGCAGAGGGTTGGTATACTTTGCCTGATATTTGTGGATATTACTTGTAACAAAAGATCAGGTCCATGGCTCAAGAATTGCAAAGTTGTAAAAGGCTTGCTTTATCAAAATGGCATAGTGCCCTTTATGCCATTTATGGATTAATCTCTTGTGCAATGCTCCAAAAGTGAAAACAAAGGCTTTAAGCATTGAGTTAGCATTAAATTATGGAGTGTAGAAGGGATTAGGACCTGTAATACAAGGTACAAGCATGCAAGGATCTGATTTGCAACTTGAAGCATTATGAAAATGGCTTGCACAAAAGTGACAAAATGCCATTTTCTCTTCTTCGATTCTCCCTAACCACAAATGATCTTGGAGAGTTCTTGGACATTTTGGAAAGCTTGCAACATGATATAAAATCCATGTTTGAAATGAAACTTGAGATACCTTTTTGAACTAGGTGAAAAGTTGCCATGAAGTTAGGTCAAAAACCTACCTAAACTAGGGCAAAATTTCACTAAGTTAAAAAGTTTATGGACCCCTATTCACAAATTCATAACTTGAGATCCAAGCATCTTTTGGGAAAACTTTTTGAATAAAAGTTGTAGATTTCATGGAGAAATACAAATTTCATGTTGGATGTTTCCTTTGAATCCAATTGCATCATGGTGAAAAAGTTGGGAAAAAATAAGAAAATTTCCATACTTAGAAATTTTCTAAGTTATGAAATTTTTTCAAATTAAAACCCTAATTTGAAAAATTGATTTTCTTGATCAACAAGTTTCATATTTTGACATATCTTGATGAATTATGACCCTTGGCACTTGATTTTGACCAAAAAGTCAAAGTTTGACTTTTCAGTGTACAATTGACTTTTGATTAGTTGACTACAAAATTCATCTGTCACTCCTATGCATGTGAGATCTTTTGAACTATGTTATTAGGTCAAGATGATGCCATTGAGTCCTTGAAATAATACTTGAACCCAATTGGTCATTGGCTAGCTTAAAAATCAGAAATTGCCCTTTCTCAATCAAAACCCTAATTTTGACCATTTTGCCCTTTTGATGATCTGATCAAATTTCTTGAGGAGTTGTAATCCGAACTGGATCAAATGGTACATAGGAGTCTAAAATGTGATTGTGGATAAAAAATTATGAAGTTTGACTATAAATTGGCCATGGTTGACCTTTTCCCAATATAGCTGATTTTTAGGTCAACTGTCCAATTGACTGAGCAAAAATGTGATTCAAGGCTTGAAACTTGGTATGAGCAATCTTAGGGGTCCAAGATGGTGTATGAAAGTCAAATGAAGCATTGATGGTCCAAAAATCCTTGTGCAAACTCAAACCCTAATTTCAGGTTATCAGTGCAAGGAGAGGTCTTGAGCTGAGCAAACCCTAATCTTGTTTGGAGTCCAGGAAGTCTTGTGAGGACAATCTTGATAAATGAGAGGGAAAATTTTGGGGTACAACAACCTCCAATTCTGATGCCACCGGTTGAAGGAAGACCTCTGATCATGTACCTAACAGTGTTAGATAACTCCACGGGGTGTGTATTGGGGAAACATGATGAGTTTCGTCGAAAAGAGCATGCAATATACTACCTTAGCAAAATGTTTACCGACTGTGAGACAAGATACTCACTGCTTGAGAAAACTTATTGCACTTTGGCATGGGATGCTCGCCGACTAACGCAGTATATGTTGACTCATACTACTTTGTTGATCTCTAAAATGGATCCAATAAAATATATATTCGAGAGACCCGCTCTCTCCAGAAGAATAGCAAGATGGAAAATGGTCTTGACAGAATACGACATTCAGTACACTACTCAGAAGGCAATCAAAGGAAGTGCATTGGCAGATCATTTGGCTCATCAAGTTGTAGATGATTATCAGTCTATGAATTTTGAGTTCCCGGATTAGGATATTATGCTAGTTACATATTATGAAGAACCTAGACCGTATAAAGGACCTGGGACGGGATCCCGATGGAATATGGTTTTTGATAGAGCTTCCAATGAGCTTGGTAATGGGATTGGTGCTATGATTGTCTCTCCCAAGGGTTGCCATACGCCCTTCACCTCCAGATTATGTTTTGACTGTACCAATAACATGGTCGAGTACGAAGCGTGCATCATGGGTATCAAAGCTGCCATTGATATGAGAATTAAATTCCTAAACGTATATGGGGACTCAGCCCTAGTGATCATTCAGATTAAGGGAGAAAGGGATATGAAGCATCCAAATCTCATTCCTTATCGAGATCATGTGTAGACATTACTTCTGTATTTCGAAGAAATCACTTTTGAACATATTCCGTGAGAAGAGAATCAATTGGCAGACACACTAGCTACCATGTCATATATGTTCAAAGTTAGATGGGATATTGAAGCTCCTCGAATTACTGATGAGAGACTAGACGAACCAGAACATTGCTACGAAGTTGATACTGATGGAGTAGAGGAAAAGCCTTGGTACCACGAAGTAAAAAGATACCTCGAGACTCAAGAATATCCTAAAGGGGCACCTATTAATGATAAGAAATTTCTACGGAGGTTCTCTACTAAGTTCTTTCTGAGTAATGGAATCTTGTACAAGCGCAACCAAAATTCAATTTTTCTTTGTTGTGTAGACAAGAAGGAAGTTGAGAAGATTATGGAAGATATGCATGAAGGAGTCTTTGGTACTCAGTCCAGTGGACAAACAATGGATAAAAAATTTCTGAGAGAAGGTTATTATTGGTCTACTATGGAAATTGATTGCCATCGTCATTCTAGAACTTGTCACAAATGCCAGATTTATACTGACAAAGTACATGTGCCTCCGGTTCCCTTGAATGTCATAATTGTTCCTTGGCCATTTGAAATGTGGGGAATTGATATGATTGGAGAGATTAAGCCTACTTCTTCTAATGGACATCATTTCATCCTTGTCACTATTGATTACTTCACGAAGTGGATAGAGGCATCCTTGTTTTCTTATGTTACCAAGAATGTTCTGGCTCGGTTCATCAAGCATAACCTTATCTGTCGGTATGGCATCCTGAAAGAATCATCTCAGATAACGGTACCAATCTTAACAATACTATGATCACGGAACTTTGCATGCAGTTCAAGATTAAGCATCATAATTTTTCTCCATATCAACCAAAGATGAATGGCACAGTGGAAGCCGCCAACAAGAATATCAAGAAGACTTTGCAGAAGATGACAATGACATACAAAGATTGGCACAAGATGTTACCATTTTCTCTTCATGGTTATCACACTTCAGTATGTACATTAACTGGGGCAACCTCGTTCTCTCTCATCTATAGTATGGATGTTGTCTTACCTATCGAAGTCCAAATTCATTCCCTAAGGATTATGAAAGGCGCAAGTTTAGATGAAGAGGAGTGGATTCAGACTAGGTTGGACCAGATAAATTTGATTTATAAGAAAAGGCTCGCAGCTGTTTATCATGGTCAAATGTATCAGAAGCACATGATTAAGGCTTTTAACAAGAAAGTCAAACATCAGGTATACCAGGTTGACAACTTGGTAATAAAGCGCATCATCTTACCACAAGGTGATCCCAGGGGCAAGTGGACTGTGTGTGTGTGTGTGTGTGTGATGCGGTGGGAGAGAACTGACTGTTTTTTTGGAATGCTGGTTCGCGTTTTGCGTTTGTTTTCACAAAATGTCGTGGTGAGCAAGAGTCGCCACCGTCTTTTATTTTATCCAACAACGAAAGGAAAAAAGCACAGAAAAATTCCTTTTTTCGAGATGTTTCTCGGGTCCGAGGGGTAGATTATAGAAAGGGAAGGTGTTAGCACCCTTTCTATCCGTGGTTATCCACGTGCTCTTAGGTACTTGCTCAAAGTATTTTCAAAAAAATTGCTTTTCTTTGTGTTTGTGGGTTTGAAAGAAGTTTTTGTTTTGAAAAGGAGTGTAAGTGCGAAAAGTTTCTTGTCAAATGCCTTGATCATCCGTTTTTGGTACGTCTGACCATGACAAATAGCAGTAAGTCTCTTTTCGTCGATTAAGTTCAGTTGATCAAGTCGGGTCTAAATCTAGTCATCTTCACTCAAACCTGCATCCTTCATGATTGGGAGAGAGGGTATCTGAACTTCAATGGGCAAGACTTCCTCTATGCCATATACCTAGGAATAGGGTGTTGCCCATGTTGACGTCTGTGCTGAGGTACGGTACCCATGAAGAGCAAATGGTAACATCTCGTGCCAGTCTTTGTATGTCATAGTTATCTTCTGAACGATCTTCTTAATGTTATTATTAGCCGCTTCGACAACCCCATTCATCTGCGTTCGGTAAGGAGAAGAGTTATGATGCTGTATTTTGAATTGCTCGCAGAGCTCAGTGATCATCTTGTTGTTGAGATTGGTGCCATTATCCGTAATGACCCTCTCTGGTACACCGTATCGATAGATAAGATTGTGCCGAATGAACCGTGCCACAACATTCTTGGTTACAGTAGCAAAGCAAGCTGCTTCAGCCCACTTCGTAAAGTAATCAATTGCTACCAAGATGAAACGATGCCCGTTGGATGCCGTAGGTCTGATCTCATCGATCATATCAATGCCCCACATTGAAAAAGGCCAAGGTGCCGTCAAGACGTTCAGAGGAACCGGAGGTATGTGCACCTTATCAGCATAGACTTGGCACTTGTGACAGGTCCGAGAATGCTGATAACAGTTGGCTTCCATAGTGGACCAGTAATATCCTGCCCAAAGGATTTTCTTTTCCATGGTGTGTCCACTGGAATGAGTTCCAAAAGTACCTTCATGTAAATCTGCCATGATCTTTTCTGCTTCATTCTTATCCACACGATGCAGTAAGGTCGAATCATGGTTACGCTTGTAAAGGATACCGTTGCTGATGAAGAACTTTACCGCGAACCTTCTCAGAAACTTCTTGTCATTAACAGATGCACCCTCAGGGTACTCCTGAGCTTCAAGATACCTCTTCACCTCATGATACCAGGGCTTATCTGCTACCTCTTCAGCCTCGATGTCACAATAATGCGCAGGTTCGTCCAATCTTTCAATGATGATCCGGGGAGCCTCATTGTCCCAATTGACTTTGAACATAGAAGACATTGTAGCTAACGCGTCCGCCAACTGATTCTCCTCTCTAGGGAAGTGTTCAAAGGTTATCTCCTAGAAATAGGGAAGCAATGTCAATACATACTCCTTGTAAGGAATAAGGTTCGGGTGTTTCGTATCCCACTCGCCCTTGATCTGACTGATCACGAGAGCGAAATCTCCGAAGACACTTAGAAACTTAATCCTTAGGTCAATTGCTGCTCGAAGACCCATGATGCACACTTCATACTCCGCCATATTATTGGTGCAGTTGAAACATAGTCGGGCGGTGAACGGAGTATGAGAGCCTTTAGGAGATATGATCACGGCACCAATGCCATTACCCAAAGCATTTGAAGCTCCATCAAAGTACATTGACCATCGGGATCCTTCCTCAGGTCCTTCATCCGGTCCAGGTGTCTCACAATCAGTTACCAACATGATATTCTCATCCGGGAATTCGAAGTTCATAGACTGGTAATCATCCACTGCCTGATGTACCAAATGGTCTGCCAACACACGTCCCTTGATTTCCTTTTGGGTCGTATACTGGATGTCATACTCAGTCAAGATCATCTGCCATCTTGCTATTCTTCCGGACAAGGCAGGCTTTTCGAAGATATACTTGATTGGATCCATCTTTGATATCAACAGAGTAGTGTGAGTCAGCATATACTGTCTCAGTCGGCGAGAAGCCCATGCCAAAGTGCAGCAAGTTTTCTCGAGCAGTTAGTATCGGGTCTCACAGTCGGTAAATTTTTTGCTAAGGTAATAAATAGCATGCTCTTTTCGGCCAGGCTCGTCATGTTGACCCAGCACACAACCCATTGAGTTTTCTAATACTGTCAAGTATAAGATCAAAGGTCTTCCTTCAACTGGAGGCATCAAAATAGGTGGATCTTGGAGATACTCTTTGATCCTTTCGAAAGCGGCTTGACATTCATCGTTCCAACGTACTACTTGATATTTCTTCAGCAGCTTGAAGATTTGCTCACAAGTAGCAGCCAGGTGTGAGATGAATCGGGAAATGTAGTTCAGTCGTCCCAGGAAGCCTCTGACTTCTTTCTCTATTCTGGGAGCTGGCATCTCCTGTATAGCTTTTACTTTGGCAGGATCCACTTGAATACCTTTGTCGCTTACAACAAAACCCAGTAGCTTACCATATCTCACCCTGAAGGTGCACTTGTTTGGGTTCAATCTCAGCTTGTACAACTTCAGCCTGTCAAACAGCTTCTGCAGATGGTCAAGGTGTTCCTCTTCAGTTTGGGACCTTGCAATCATATCATCGACGTATACTTCAATCTCATGATGGATCATATCATGAAATAAAGCAACCATGGCACGCTGATATGTTGCCCTAGCATTCTTCAACCCAAAAGGCATGACCTTGTAGCAGAAGGTACCCCACTGAGTAACAAAAGTTGTCTTCTCCATGTCTTCGGGAGCCATTTTGATCTGATTATAACCGGAGAAACCATCCATAAAGGAGAATACCTTGTGCTGAGCGGTGTTGTCAACCAGAACGTTGATATGAGGTAGAGGAAAATCATCTTTGGGGCTTGCCCTGTTCAGATCCCTATAGTCAACACACATTCGGACTTTACCATCCTTCTTCGGCACAGGAACCACGTTGGCCACCCACTGAGGGTAAGAAGTCACTACTAGAAAACTGGCGTCAAACTGTTTCATAACTCCTAGCACTGTGTGGCCTTTCCTCATTCGTCCATTCAAAATCATGGAGGGCCCACTTGAGCGCGCGTTCTGTTTAGATAATATTTTAATCATTGTTTATCTTTTGTTAATTGATAGTTGAATCTCTAACACGAATCACAAGTAGCTTAGCTGGCAAGGAAGGGAATTTGTGATGCAAGGGGCGCGAGTTCAAGCCCCAGCGCCTGCATCCTATTTTTCTTCTTTATCATTTTCAAACCTTTTTTCCTATTTTCTTTTTCTTTTTCTTTATTTAACTTCTTATTATTTCTTTTAATTAATATTTAATAAAAAATCATAAAAAAATATATTAAAATCAGAATTAGACTTTTAGTAGATTAACTTAATTTTAGACAATATTTTTCTTATTTAATTAATTAGATCTAGGTTATTTTTAATTAATTAAGTATTTAATTTAGGTTTAAAAATTTATTTATTTTATTATTCAAATCAAACCAAAAAAATACACAAAAAAATTAGTCTCTAATCTTTTAGATGTTAAGACTTTAAAAAATAATTTCGAAAACATTTTTGATTACTTTTGCCATTTATTTTCTTAGAAACGTTTGTATAGGTCACATGAGTTTTTTGTAATAGCTTAGCGTTAAAATTCACGAAAAGTTGTAAATATTATAATTCTCCCGAAGCCATGTAATAGCTGTAGGTCTTTACTTTCTCGCATTTTATTTTCTCGCACTTAAAATTTGTATGCCTTGTATGTATATATAACTCTTAGTTAAGAGGATTGTATGGCAAGATAATAATCGAACACTAGAAAACCCTAATGTAAGATAAAATAACCAATCAACACACTTTCACACTTGCACCTCTAGGGTAACCTCCCTCTATTGCCTTCCTAAAAACAACGGTCATGTCCCTCAAACATATGGGTGTTTTAGCAAAGACCCTCGAATAAAAGATCACAGTCCCTAGATGACCCTTCGACGTTTCCTTTCGAAAAATGATCTAGTCCCTTACGAAATTGCTAAAGCATCCTTACGAGTTGCCTTCAATGATCATACGATGATCCTCGATGTCCCTTCACATCCAATGGATAAGGCTACCTACAAACTAATGGTATGGATAGCACTATCTATAAAGGAGAAGGAAAAGTACAAGAACAACCTTGAGTGGGTAGAATACTATTAATCGCTTGCTCATAAAATTTTCAAAAATAAAAAATTTCTCACAAACATTTTTCACAAACAAATATTTTCAAAAACACTTTGTACGCATTCTTGAGGACTGGTACAAGAATCATTACACAATTAACTTTTCAAAAATATTTTCAAACACACACACACAAAAAGGAAACATTTTCAAAGTGAGCTAAGCGATTAAGAGTCCATAAATAACTACGGATGAAAAGGGTGCTAATACCTTCCCTTTTCATAACTTACCCCCCGAACTCAAAATCTATCAAGGTCTTTCCTGTTATTTTCACCCTTTCCTTATTGGATAAAAGAAAAGTCGGTGACGACTCTTGTTAACTGCAACATTTGCGATGAAATGCAAAACAAGTCAATTCTCCCACCTTATTACACTTAACATCACCCACGGACTCCAACAATCCTTGAGAAGAAACAATAGAACCAATGAAGTTTCTACGACACATATCCTTCATAACGCCATGGAAAAATCTACTATTCGAATCTCCTTTATTATCCCGCTTTAACCTAGATTTTTTAAGAATGATATTCTCTTTAATCCTCATATTCATCCATATACGACTAGTAGCGGCACTCCTTCTAGCCACCACCTATTAAACTAATATGTCCCTACACATTCGTAATAACTCATCCTCCTCGTTCATCTCCCTCAAACTAATCTCGATTTTGAGATCCATCTTCCCAAATACCTCAACATTCCATCTCCGTAAACAAGCCTTAAGAAGCCTCAACTTCTCCTTTAAAACATAATCTGCTCTACCATGGACATATAATTTCTTCCCCTCCTTACAACAAACAAAGGATTTAAAATCCTCAAAGAGACTTCTAAAGGACTTTGTTCAGTGCCAAGGAACAAGGCGAATAAACATTAACCCCGTAGTAAAATTTTCCCCTCAATCTAATCTTCACCCCTAAGAACCCTCCACCTTTAAAAATAAAGATCTCCTCACAATAACCCTCTTTTCACATCATAATAAGACCTCTCAATAAAACTGTCGCGCTAGCATAAGACCAACTCACCTACTCCTTGTTTCACAAGCTGTTCACTAAACCATAATCTACCACATAAAACTTGGATTCTTGAAAAGAAAAAAAATTAGTCTTACCTTGATAAATGATCTGGCTAATCCGTTTCCTTTTAACCAACTTTTTGCACACTCTGATGTTAAGAAAACCAATGATCATATCAACTGATTGTTAATCACCTTCTTGAAATTCTTTCTCTCTTTGTCACCATTCTCCATTTCTTGAATATTTTTTATAATCGTTATTAGATCTAGGGTACTGTTGTACCCCAATTTCCCCCCTAAGATTCCTTTATCATATCATATTATATCAATTCAATCACAACCAAGTCACACAATAAGTTTTATTTCCTTTCCCTATATCTGGTCTTGCTCTATGGGGAATCACCAAGCACCTTGACTTGTATTTTGTGATCATCTATATTTAATTACTCTTTAATTAACAAATACAATGTATGTGTATCCTAATTGTTGATGATGTAGGTGAAAGCATAATGCATTCCATCAAAGTCAGCTTTTGGATAGATGAGTCCCTTCTTTGTACCTTCCTCAACAAAGCTTCATTGAGATTCAAGCCTCTATGAAAGATATTTTGAAGTAACATCATGACAAAGTCTTTCATGATTCATTATGCCTCAAGTTGTCAAATTTATCTCAAAATTACAAAGGTTGACTAAAGAAGTTTGACTCAATTGGATAAGCCTTTGATTTCAATGATCACAAGTGCATATCTCATTCAATTCTCAAGATTTGGAAGTGGTTTTGGTTGCAATGGATTATCCTTAACATCCTCAACAACTTATAATCACATGACAAAGGTATTTGTGCAAGAAGGTCGATCAAAATTGCAAAGATTTCCTAAGGCATTTTGTTGCTATAAGAGCTAGGGTTTTGAACTTCAAAGGGGTATATCATGCTCATCTTTTGGTATTTTTGAGTGAGAAACTTGATGATGGAGAAAGATTACAAGTCCTCCATATGAACCCTCAAATTCCTTTATGTGACTTCAAATGATCATAACTTAGCCAATTTTCATCACCTCGAGCCTATTGTTTTCCATGATAATCTTGAATGTGTGAACTTTAACCCATCTTCAAAGTGCAAAGTGTGAAAGTGAGTGGAAGATACCCTAAGGATGCAAAAGATTATAGGTCATTTCATGAATTTTTGCCAACTTCAACAAGTCACAACTCTCTCAATTTTTGGCGATTTTGAATGGTTCAAGTCTCAAAATGACATTCAAGATATCTACTTCATGCCATATTTTTTGGTCAAGAACAAATTCCAAGTGGAAGACTATGTTTGGATACAAGACATTATAAGTCATGTTTGAAGAAAAAGCTTAGAAATTTTCTAAGAATGAAAAGTCAACTTCTTTCTTCCAACTTTGACTCAACACAACTTTCAGCTCAAGCAACCATTTTGACCCATTCTTTTTCCATTACAAAGCTTGTAACCTCATCTTTATAAAGCTTTAAGAATCAGGCCCTAAGACCCCTTGAGTTAAGATTTCCATTGATTTGAATTTGGTAACTTGAAACTGAAGTTTCATCACAAGTCAGATTTTGAAATCTTTGTTTTGGCTTCTAATCACAAGTTTTCCACGCGTTTTTGCTTCTAATCATGTTTAGCAACTTTCCAAAGGAGTTTAGCATCATGAAACACACCATTTGGTTGGGTTTTGATGCTAAACAAGTCACACTTTGTACAAGCTGCAGACCTACACGATTTCCCTCCAAACTTCATCATTTCACATGCTTAAGGATCACATTCATTCTCCTATAAATAGAGGGTCATCCCCCATTCATTTCCTCAAGCTTAGACAACCAAGATCACTCTGCCAAACTCTCTCTTGAACCCAATTTTCAGCTAATTCGAATTTGATTTTGTAACATCCCTCAATCATTTTCTTTGTCAATTTACCATCATTGAACTTCCTTAAAGCTAACCATACAATTACCTTCAAGAATCATGACCTATATTGATCCATAGAAGTCCAATTTCAGAGCTCTGCAACTTAACTTCAATAGGTAGATTCCTTCACCAACTCACTCAAACTTTAATACTATTGTGAAGCTCTCATCATCCTGGTTCTAGTTGCAACATTTGTTTTTTACTGGAAGCACGTTTTGACCATGAAATTTCAAATTCCTTTTCAAAACTTCTCTTCCAAATTGGTTGAGCTACATTTTACATAATTTTTTCGCGAAGGTGTGGTTGTCTTCGTCTTGATGAGACGAAGTGAATGGTATCGGTCTCGTGCTCTAATTTTATAGTTTGAGCGACATGGTTTTGAGACTGGCTGTAGGTTGAAGATGACCAATGTGTCATCCTTCAACCAATGAAACATCGCCATTTAGAATTTTTGAATTTCTGATTTTATATTGAATCATCTGCTTTATTCAGTAATGACCATGATATGTGCAACGCGCCAGATCCCTTGGATTTGATTACTAACGCGTTTTGACTCTCATCCAATGGTCCACATATTTTTGACTTTATTTTTTATTTCTGATTTTTATATTGAATTGTTTTAAGTTTCAAAAACTCATTTTAACTCCAAAAAATATGAAAAAAATTATGGAAAATACTTTTGATTTTTCTCTTTCTGATTTTCATTTTTTCATGATTTTATTTTGTGTTTTGATATTTTTTATAATTTTTCACTTTATTTGATTTGTTTTAAATGTTTAAAAATACTTTTATTCATTTTTAAATTTTGAAAAAAATAGGGAAGGATCCAATGACATTGTGACAAATATTAGTGACCTCATTTATTTTTTATTTTTGACTTTGTTATTTTTTATCATTTTTTATTTATTTTACCTATTTCTTTAAATTTAAAAAATAGTTTTTGACTTTAGAAAATTACCAAAAATTTTATAAAAATATTTGAGTCCATTTTTCTGATTTTTCTATGGTCTTACTTATTTTTTCTTGATTAATTTGAAAGTAGTTTCCTTTTTTCTCTATTATTTTCATTTTTTTAATCATTTTTAAATCCTTATTCTTTTATTTTAAAATACAATTTTATTTTTTGTATATTTTCTGGATGATCTTGGATTGAAATTTTGATCACAAACTTTATTAACATCATTGGATCCATGGTGTTGAGTTTCACTTCATAAATATGGATGAATGATTTTAATAATAGTTTGATTAAGTTTTGATTCATTTGTGGTTTATTCATTTTTTCCCTTCCCTCTTCATCTCACCCCCTTCTTATTGCACTAAGTGTTATTGGAGTATGATTTATATATCATGTCTCAAAACAAATGGTGCATAGATTGCTATTGACCGACCTCAAAATAGGTGTGACTTCTAAATAAGTCCACTTACGATTGCTTAACATAGCGCTAAATTTTGTCCCAATTTGAGAAAATGATCATTCGTGACTCAAACTTATGTTTGCAATCCTAAGTATGTTAATTTGAACCCTATGATCCAATAATATTGAGATCCATTGTTAGGAGGCTTTGGTTCTACCAATCCTCTAATGGAACTTCATCAATTTTGGTCAAAGTGGATCACTTAAACATCATTGATCATTAAGTTATTTTGAGATTCTTAAAATGGATGATATACTTAACAAAATGCAAATGCAACTTGTTGTTAAGAGGCTTTGGTTCTAACAATCCTCTAATTAGTTACAAATGCAAGTTTCAATATGGTTATCCAACTAACCATTAACTTCTAACAATTGACTTTATTTTATGCTTTTATTTTATGCTTTTACTTTATGTACCATTTACTTTAGCATTTACATTTCATGATATTTTCATCTTTGCTTACTTGAGCCTTTATATTCATGTCATTTTTAATTTGCTCACTTGAGCTTTTCATTTCTTTTTGAAGATGCCTAATAATTAACTTAAACCCTAAAAAACTTTAATGTTGCTTGGACTACTTGGTTACTATCCTTAACGTTATGGAGTTATGGACTTCTTGGACTTAGGAGTAGAAACCTTGACGTATATTGGAGACCTTGTAACCTTAATTGATATTTTGTCTGGAGTTCTTGGGGTTTACCTCAAGACATTGAGTTGTTTGTTTATTTTGTGTGCAGGTTATTGTGATTACATACTTTGTCTATAATCTGGAATTCATCTGTATACAGCCGTTACTCTGCCCCATTTTTGTGAAGACTTAATACATTTGATGTTTGGTCTTCTCAAGATATTTAGTATCCTTTCTTGGTTTAAATCCAAAGGATGATAATTCTACCTTGACTCATAATGTCAAGTTTTGGCTTCTTGTTGGTTAGATGGTTCTTTTTCCTAGCTTTTACCTTATGCTTTAGGATAGTCCCTTCATCTCCTCCCATTTTATTTAACTTCAAAAATCTTCTCCCTCCTTTTGAAAACTCTTCTTGTTTCTAAACTTGAACCACTTTCATAATAAACTTGGACTTAGGTCCATGCATTTTCAAAACATTTTCATAAATAAACTTTAATCAACTTAATAATACCTTGACATTTTTGTGAGGAGACTAAAAGTCATTCAATCTCATTCAAACAATCTTTGCCACTTTGGATTTTTGCTTTAAAGCTCTTTTTTTAAAAGATTAGACTCTTGTCAATCCTTGTAGTGATGCAAACAACTATACTTATACAATATGTAGTGAAGTGAGATACTTTTCACTTAGGTGTTGAGTGAGGTCTTGTTGATTTTAAAATCCAAGTCATATCCTCCACTTTGAGATGATGCAAATTCTCCTTTCTTATGATTGTGGGTAGTAAATATATTTTCCACACAGACAATGACGATGATGTATTATCTCATAAAATTAAACAACACACTTGTTTTAAATATTTTAAAGAGGAACTACGTGTACCCTGATCCCCTATTGCATGGAAGGTGGTACGTAGGTACTAAAGGTTCGCAACCGCGACGAGTGCAAAAATTATAAAAAAATATGCTTCTTTTTTCTCATCCCCACAATCCATTTTACATATAACATTTTATAGCCAAAATATACATATTTTTCAAAGAGGTTCCTGCGGAGTACCGTAGATGTTTAGGGTGATAATACCTTCCCTTTGCATAACCAACCCCCTTACCTAGAATCTTTCCCCCTCTTTTGGGTTATTCGCTCTTTTCCCATTCCTCTGGAAACAATAAAGCGGGGTGGTGTTTTTTATTTTGATTTGTACAAGTTAAGTCAATCCAATGGCTTAGTCTTAAACTTTTCTACCGCTACAGGTACGCAACCCCTAGATTGGAAATTGCTTTCTATATCTTTTCTCCCACATTGGATTCAACATTATCCCTAAATCAGACATTGCAATGAACCATATCTACATCCGAGATATAATCACTGCACAAGATAGCCACGTCAGAAAACATATCCTTATCTTCCTCTATTACAGTCACCTTACTTATAAAATTCTATCAGTCCTTCTATTCACCACCCTTTGAATAGGACAAAGATGGGCCATAAGCCGTTGGGCTTCGATTTGAAACTTATGGGTCGAAAATCCGCAATGACTTCTTCTTGGGATTGCATTTCTTAATGGAAATATGCCCAACAAACTCATAAATACTTTTCACCTTCTTTACCTTTGTAAGACAACTTTTACCAACCGATCTTTTAACCAAAGGTTAAAGAATGTATCAACTAAACAATTATCAAACTTGTCCACAGTACCAGGAGAATTTTGAGGGATTATAGAGGTCCCACATGTTGAAAACTTTTGAGTTTTGGCCGCCCCTATTGCCTCATCAAAAGAACAAGTGAAATTCACATTTTCCTCTACTACTCTAGACTCAGGACCTTTGCCCACCTTATTCTTATTTCCCACGTATCATATCATGTTAACATCCATTTTTCCTTCTTCTTCGAACACCGTGTCCGAGACTTCAGATTTGTTGGAAGAAAAATATGATGTTGCAAATGGCTTGTTCCCGTCTGACTGATTGAGCTAACCATCCTCTGAATCTGAAGATGATGCTACCAAAGAAGAAGGTAACAACTTGTTCGGGTTTAAAACGATACGGAGAGGACCATGGGAGTCTTCTGAAACTTTAATCCTGAACATCTCTCCATCGGCCATGACATTAAAATTATTGTTCACCACGGCCATACAATTCGTTCTTACCATTGTTCTTTCTATATCCATGTTCTCTACCTTCAAAGTACTATCATCTAAGCATATATAACTGCCTACCGAATTACCTACTAGTTCAACGAATTCGAAGTTCCAAGCGTGGAAAGGGATGCCATATAATCTAAGCCATGTTTCTCTCTTCTTGTCGACATCATTATCCTTCCATTCCCTAATTTTAGAAAACAACTGATTCAACCAACTCTCTCATTCCCTGATCAAATCTCTGATTTTGCCATCTTCAACCTCCTCGAATAAACACATATTATCCCCTAAATGTGTTACCTTTATCGAGAAGTATCCTTCTGTTTCAAAGCACGTATTGATGTTGTAAACCATACTAAGATTCAACACTAACCCCAAGAAAGCTTTCTTTAACCTATCAAAGTCATCACTTTTAGAGTCACATCCCAACATAATCTGTGATTTATCATTTACTGGAGCCTTCGGTATACAATTGTTCACGACCGCCTCTGTAAAATACTTGAAACCCACCTTAATAAAACCCTCCTTACTACTCTAGAGCTTCATACCTATAGCAACCACCAGAAAAACCCTATTCCTTAAACACGTACCTATATTACTTGATACTCCGAAGCTCCTTTGAAAATGCCAAATGTTTGCATGTATATTCTTACCGTCGATAATGATGTTATCCAATTTCACTGCTAGATTTCTAACGTCGTCCACCTCCTTAAACCGGTCTGTTATTCCCCAATTCCCCCCCTAAGATATCTCATTATCTCATATTATCAATACATCAAGATCACACATTTGGATTCATTCTCCTTTCTACTTCATCCTATCTTTAAGTTTTATCTTGAGGGATCACTAAGCACCTTGAATTGTATATCTTATACATGTGTTTTTTAGTTGGATTAACTTTTAACTAACATTAAAATATGTATACATGTTGCTTTAAATGTTTATATTGTAGGTGATGACACAACTGCATCCATCTCACCATCTAACCTAGGGTTTTGAGGGATAGTCCTCAGTCAATTAGTTCTTCAATGGATTACAAGAGCTTAAGCTTAAAGGCTATGTCCATGATATCAAAGTTTTTTGGTTAAAAGAGCTCTCTCACCATTGTTTAGGTCAAGTTTTCCTTAAGGTTGATGGTGGTATTCATCAAGAAGATTCATAGGTTCATGTGTTTATTTTCATGCCTTCTTCAACAAGCTTCATTGAAACTTAAGCTCCACCATTTAGTGTGTTTCAATACAACACTGTTTCAAGGTCTAATGTGATCCATCATGCTCTATTTTGCACAGAAAGTTCAAAAGATTCAAGGTTGATTCAACAAGTTTGACCTAATTGAGCAAGTGCTTGATTCAATGATCACAAATGTATAACTCTCTCAATTTTCAATATTTTGAGTTGGTTCTTTTTACTATGAATTATTATCATCATCAACAATAACTCCTATTCACATAACATGATCCAATTGTGCAAGAAATATCATCAAAAGTTGAAAGGGGTTCCAAGTCATTTGACACTCTCTGAGCTAGGGTTTGATGACTTCTAAGGACCATATCTTGCGCATTTTTATGAAATTTTTGATTGATTCTAAATCCATGATTCTCTTTAAATGGTCCTTAACAAGTTATCTTCAAGGGTTTAAGGCTAATTTTGAATGGAAGATCGCTGATGGTTGAAGAAAATTACAAGTCCTTTGAAAAGGCTATCAAATTCTCTTGTGTCACTTCAAAGGATCATAACTTGGTAAATTTTTATCTCCTTGAGCTCATTTTTTTCCTCTAAAATAATCTTTGGGATGTCTACTACAACTTTGTTTCAAAATGCAAGACTTGAAAATGCTTGGAAAGTTGTTTAAGAATTGAAAACATTATAGGTCTTTTGTGAATTTCCCCAAATTTGTTCATCATCTTCCAAAGACCACAACTCTTTCAATTTTTATGATTTTTGAGTGATCTCAATTCCAAAATTCAATTTGAAGAGTCTACTACATTTCATCTTCAAGGATCAAGACCAAATTTTGAGTGGAAAGGCTTGTATGTTTGCAAGACATTATAGGTCATTTTGAAGCTCAACACTTAGAATTTTTCTAAGTATAAAGAATCCATGTGTTTTTCATGATTACAAATGGATATAACTTTCTGCTCAAGCATCCAAATGAAAACTTTCAAAGCACATGGTCAAGATTGATCATCCAGCTTTATAAAGAATCCAAGATTGCATCATAAAGGTCCCGGAGTAGTGAGCTATGCATTGCTGAAGTTGGCTCCATGGAATCTATTTTTTTTCTTCAAGTCAGAACTTTTAATATGAGTAGACTTGTATTACAGGTCTAATTACTTAAAGTTTAGTTGCTAACCATGTTTAGTTAATTGTCCAAATGTGTTTTGATATGAATTGCACTTGATATGAGATCGTTTTGATGCATTTCAAGTCACACGTTTGGCATGATCATACTAACTGGCTTGCACTATTTTCTCACAATTCCTCTCATTTCTCCTCATCATTCACTTCCCTATAAATAGAGGAGGATACTCCATTCATTTCCTCAAGCCTGGATAGCCAAAAAAGCTCTGCCAAACTCTCTCCATAGCTCACATTTTTGAGTTTTCAATTTCTCATTTCCTTCACTTCCAGCTCTTATTTCTTGATTGATTCTTCATCAATGAATTATACTAAAGCTAACAGGAGAAGAACCAAGCCTTGAAGTGCTCTAAATCATGCTAGCCAAGTCATGTTTCAGAGCAAAATTCTCAGACTCTGTTTAGGTAGAATTCTCCACCATTTCACTTCAAATAAATTGCTAAGATGTAGTTTCTTCTTCTCTGAAGCTCATGCTTCTTCTGGTTTTCATTTTATGGGGAATTGATAATTTAATTTCAAAACTCGTTTTCACCTTTTCTTCAGGTTTTTTCCTAATTAACTGAGCTACAAATTAAATAAATTTTTCGCGAGGGTACAATTGTCTTCGTCTTGATGAGACGAATTGAATGACACCGGTATGGGCCTCTTATTTTTCCATTTGCGAAACCTGTAACTCACATGTGGCTGGAGGTTGAAGACGACCAACGTGTCATCTTTAACCAATGACAAGGCGCCACTTGGATTTTCAAATTTAGTTTAAAAATAAACGATTCGGTCTGTTACTCACTAATGATCATAACATGTACATCGCGCCAATCCCTTGGATTTGATTGCTATGATCCACATTTTTTGGTTTATTATATTATTTTCGGTTTTTTGTTTTAATTGATTTAAACTTCAAAAATTCATCAAAAAATCATTTCAACTTCTAAAATTGTTAAAAAATTATCAAAAATAATTTTGATTTTTCTCTTTCTGATTTTTATTTTTTCACAATTTTATTTTATGATTTGTTATTTTTATGATTTTTCACTTTATTTGATTTGTTTTAATTATTTAAAAAATACTTTTTGATCATTTTAAATTCTGGAGAAATTATGGAAGGATCCAATGACCTCTTTAAAAATATTGGTGACCTCATTTTATTTTTATTTTTCATTTCACTATTTTCACAAATTTTGACTTATTTTTCTTATTTATTTATATTTTAAAATTAGTTTTTGACTTTAAAAAATTCTGAATTTTTTTGTCAACACTTGTTGACTCATGTTTGGCCTCTGATTTCTTTTTAGGATTTTTATTTGGTGTTTTAATATATGTTGTATATTTTACCAATTCTTTTCTTTTTATAAATCATTTAAATTTAGTTTTTACATTAAATATATTTTGTTATTTTTTAATTGGTCCTGATTTGGAGATACTTGAGTGTTATTTTGGGACAAGTTCCTCAAACTCATCGGATCTTGGGTGTTGATAGGTTGAAAAACCAAATACAACAAAATGGATGAATGATGTTGATGATATTTGAAACCCTAATTTCGTCTGATACATTGGTTACACTATCATTCCACCCCCTCTTCATCCTATCTCTTTCTTGTTTTTACTTGTGCTACATGTTTTTTTTGGAGAATGATCTATGTATCATTTCTCTAACATGTATGATACATATATTTCTATTGACCGACCTCAAAATAGGTGTGGCTTCTACATAATTCCACTTACGATTGCTTACAATAGCACTAAATTTGTCCCGATTCAAAAAAATGACCATTCATATCCCAAACACATGTTTGCAAGCCCAAGTTAGTTTAATTTAAAACCTTGGATTCAATAACTTTGAAATTCATTGTTAGGAGGCTTTGATTCTATCAATCCTCTAATGAACTTCATGAATTTTGGTCTAAGTGAATCATTTGAACATCGTTGATCATATGTGTTGGCTTTGAGCACTTGAAATGAATGATATACTTGACAAAAAACAAATGAAACTTGTTATTTAGAGGTTTTGATTTTATCAATCTTCTAATTAGTTTTCAAAAGAAAGCTTTAAGATGGTCATTCAACTAACCCTTTGTTATACTTGACCTCTAACTTCTAATTCACTAACAATTAACTTTACTTTATGCCTTTAATTTCATGTACCATTTATTTTTTTTAGAATTTAAATCTCATGCTATTTTCCTTTTTCTCACTTGAGCATTTATTTTTATTTCATTTTATCTTTGCTCACTTGAGCTTTTATTTTCTTTTGAAGACACTTAATAATCAACTCGAACATTAAAAGCTTTAAGGTTACTTGGACTATCTGGTTACTATCCCTAGCATTGTGGAGTTGTGGATTCCAGAGACTTAGGATTAGAATCCATGAGACCTTGGAGCTCTGTGATCTTTAGTTGATATTTTTGTGAAGATCTTCTTAAATCCTAGGGGTTTACTCCAAAGCATTGGTTTTTTTTTGTGCGCAGGTTATTCTAATTTTCCTGCTTTGTCCGTGATTAAGAATTCCTCTAGATACAGTTGTTACTCCGACCAATTTTTGTCAATGAAGACTTTGCTTGGTTCTTAATTCATCTGAAGCTTGGTATTCCTTAGAGGTTTAATATTTTTGCTTGCTTGGATTTAATCCAAAGGATGATAATTCTACATTGACTTCTTTATGTCAAGTGTTGGCTTCTTATTGGTTAGATCGTTATTTTCCTTGGCTTTTACTTTATGCTTTAGGATAGTCCCTTTATCTCCTCTTATCTTCTTTAATTTCAAAAATCTTCTCCCTTCTTTTCAAAACTCTTATTGTTTTCTAACTTGAACCGGTTTCATAACAAACTTAGACTTAGGTTGATGCATTTTCAAAACTCTTTTCTTAATCAATTTAACCATAATTTGACATCTTTTGAAAGAATAAAAGTCATTAACCTCATTCAAACCATTTTTCACTTTGGATTTTTACTTTAAAATTTTTCTCAAAAGATTAGGCTCTTATCGATTCTTGTAGTAACATAAGCTACTATACTTCTATGATATGTAGTGAAGAGCCATTTTCAACTTGGGTGTTGAGTGATGGATTTTAAATGAAAATTATATCCTCCACTTTGAGATGACGCAAATGTTCATTTCTCATAATTGTGGGTAGTAAGTATGTTTTTCACTTGGATATGACGATGGTGTCTCTTCTCTTAAAATTAACCAACACACATGTGTTTTAAAATTTTTGAGATGAACTACGAGTACCCTGATCTCCTATTACACGGAAGGTGATATGTAGGCACTAAAGGTTCGCAACTGCGGAGGGTACAAAATACTTCTTTTCTCATCTCCACCATCTTATTTTGTATACACCTTTTATAGCCAAAATACACAGATTTGCAAAGAGGTTCATGTGGAGTACCATAGATGTTTAGGATGATAATACATTCCCTTTGCATAACCAACCCCCATACCTAGATTCTCCCCCTCTTTTTTGGGTTTATTCGCTCTTTTCCTATTTCCTTTGGAAACAATAAAGCACGGTGGCAATTTTGTTTGATTTTTACGAGTTAAGTCAATCCAATGGTTTAGTCTCAATATTTCTACCGCTACAGAAAACTGGCGACTTCACTGGGGAGAAACATCTCTAAGTGGGTTGAGCCTATCTTTGGTTATATTTGTATGTGCTATTATTTGTTGATAATATCCGAAGAATGTAGACTCTGATATTTCCTTATAAACATGTTTCGCAGGTGATAAACCATTAGTCCTTACCTTGTGGGTAGTACCTTTCACTTCATGCCCGTGACGTTGAACCTATGAACCCCATGTTTGTGATCTTGTGTGTGATTGTTGCATAATCATGCATTCATGCACCCATGAGCATTATTTAAATGTTTTTTCAAGAAAATTAAGGTTGACTTTTGCAAATATCTCAAGTTCTTTTGGACCATGGATTTTGGAAGGAGAATGATTCAGAAGTATAGTTTTAAAGATCCTAAGATAGAGGAACTGATGAGTTTGATTCTTAAGATTGAGAGTCCTACAAATTTTCTAGAAGAAGTATGGAGCCATTGTGCCTCTTTTGAAGCTCAAGATGAATGAGGGTATTCTTTATACATTGGTCCAGTTCTACGATCTGTTATACCGGTGTTTTACTTTTCCTGATTATCAGTTGATTCTCACATTGGAGTAATATTCTTACTTACTTGGTTTACCTATTACTGATTGTGTTATGTTCACCGGCTTAGAAAGAGAGACCAAATCTCATGAGATTGCCATTATAACTCACTTGAGGAAGTCTGAGATTGAGGCTAACATGACTACCAAATGAGGAATCAAAGGTTTACATGTTCAATTTCTATTGGAGAAAGCTCGTTACTTCGCCAAGATGAAGAGTATAACTGCTTCTAGGACTATCTCTGCTTTGCTTGCCAATGGGTTATTCTTGTTTCCTAACATCGACAAATTTGTGGATGTTAATACCATTAGGATATTTCTGATTGGGAATTCATTCCCCACGCTTCTAGGAGATACTTATTATTCCATCCATCTTTGGAATTTCTATAATGAAGGGATGATCATTTGTTGCACACCGTTGTTATATCAGTGGTTTATTTCTTACTTACCTCGGTCTGCTGCTTTTTAGTATATCAAGAAGGAACCACGTTGGACACCGAAGATTATAGCTCTCACTCATTCTGACATTGATTGGTATCATCAAACTTGTTATGATGTGAATATTATTGATATTTGTGGTGTTTTTACCAATGTGCCTCTTATTGGTACAAAGGGAGAAATTAACTACAATCATGTTCTTGCATGCCACCAACTTGGATATCCAATGAGAGATAAGACAAGCAACATTCATCTGAGTGGTTTCTGAAGATGTTGAAATTCTGGTGTATGCCAGTCTTCAGATGTTATACTCAATGTCTAGACATCTGATATGACATAATAAATACACTGCAAGGTAGATACCCAATTTTTCATGATTCAGTACTGAAGGGTAACAGAAGCACAGTTTAACCAAGCTGTGCCAGATCTACTTTGAAGGTGCAGAGGATAGAACACCGATGTGCCTAGTTCTGTTCATCTGTTGCACATGTTCAGCAGAGAGCAAACATTCTTTGCAGTTCTGTTTCTTCTGCACAGATATCAGCATGATGTCTTAACATGTTCTGAGACATCATCTGTTACAACATTACAGTTTTACCTTGATATATAACAGACAGAATTATAAAGTGTTGAAGGTAAAAACACAAATCAGTTGTTGACCCAGTTCGGTGAAACACACCTACTCTGGGGGCATACCAAGCCAGGAAGAAGATCCACTATCAGCAATATTAATTCAGGACTAAACTTCACAAGTTCCCATCCTTCACTTAATCATCTACCCAGTGCAACCTATACCTAGGAACTCCTAGATAGAAACCTACCAGTTTCCATTCCTATTGTCGCAACAACAGAAGTCTTACTCCTACTCAAGAAGCAGTGCCCTCCCACTCGGTTTCCTACATTACAATGAATATGAAGTAATGCAAAAATTACTTTGACTTGCTTCACAGCTTTATCCAAGAACACTCAAACTCTTACCTACAGGTTTCGAGTTACATACATGGTAACCTTGCCACAGACCGACATGTTTACCTAACAAAACACCCCCAATGTTACATTATGTGAGCTGCACAAACCCTAGGTTACAATCTGCTATTTATAACCTATTACCCAACTGGATTTGGGCCTTCAAAAAATCTCAGCAAGCTTTTCTCCTTGCTGTTACAACTCAGCAGCAAACTTCTCCTATAATCAAGGTCTTCAATCTTCTAGTTCCTAAAATATCTCCATATTTAGAAACAGTATTTTCTTCAAATATTCTGATTGATTCTTGATTGATCTTCAGATTCTCCATAAGAAACGCCACATATATTCTCAGAGTATTTAAGTACCAGAACTGTAACTGAATTATCAATTCTGTTAACGTGATGTCAAGTCAGATGTCATGACATTATACCTAACATGTTTTCCTAGATGTTGAACTTCTTCAACACAACAAATAACCTCTTTCATAATTTAGATCACTTAGAATAGTTAGGTTACAAGTCACAGCTGTTACAAACATTCAACATATAACATAGTTACTTAATCAGTACTTAATTTCAGGCGCGATGTCATATGCTGATGTTGTGACATCTTACATAACATGTTGGTCCAGATGTTGAACTTCTTCAACCCCACATATTAAAACAACAGAGGGAATATGGGTAAACTTGCTTTCTTATTTGTTTTACAAATGAAGCCAACTCTCCAGCCAGGGCACTTACAATCTCCCCCTTTGGCAAATTTTGGCTAAAACAAATAAGTGCAAGTTGTATTTTGGGACCAGGCCACAACACAGTTGAGATGTTACAACATCTTGTCCAACATCTTCTTTGTAGAGGCTGATGTCCTTTGAGCAAACAACAAACCTCTATCCTTCAACTGTGAGCAACTCCAAACTATCGATGCCCCAAGAGGATTTCTTTTCTCAAGATTATTGTTGATAATCTTGATACTTATTACTTGTGATCATGTAACTCAGATCACAAGTCACAACTATCCTCTTAACTCAGAACACAAGACACAAACAAAGTCACTTACTTAGGGATCATGTTGCTTTCACCTGAGTCTCGCTGGACATTGCCGTGTGTTGCTTTCACCTGAGTCTCGCCTGAGACTGAGTCCCTATCTTTCTCCCCCTTTTTGGCCAGAATTTGACAAAGACTGCCCATACAGATCCATACCCATGTACAATTTTCCCAGATGCTAACAAACTTCATATTGCTGAAACCCTCTGATGAAGAGAAAGAATAGAGAGAGTCTTCATAAATAATGCAATTTTGGCATAGATAGTAACGATCTTGGTACTTTACTCTGACAGTTTCAGTACCCTAGGACTGGTTTTAATGCAGGTACCTACCCTTGGGTTTGACCCTTTGACCATTGTCAGACATTTGTCTTTTAGAACCGACTACTCCTTTTAAGTATTTGTCCCCTATCCAAGAACCATCGTTGTCTCTGCCTCAGTTGTATAATACCTTTATTAGATGACAAGTTATCATCTAAACATTCCAGCTCACTAAACAGCTCCATAATGAGACACAACCGCCCTGTTTTCTTAGCAGATGAAAACACGCTCAAATCCTATGTTTGAAACTATTCCATTTTTCACAAAGAGGATGGTTACTCCCTCTGAGTCATAACAATCCACACTTCATCCAACTTTCCTCCTGTCTGTAGTTTTAGGGGGAATTAGGAACAATGTCATTACCAATGTGATGACATTCGGTCAGACATAGTGCTCTTCAGTCTCGAACACATCATCCCAATAGTTAAAAAGGTTCCACACTTTATATCCTACGAGTTTGATGAACACCTTTCATACAAACCAATACTCCCCTTGTTAGGGACAATCACTTCTCTTCATGGAAACAAGTAGGTCACATTCAATACTTAGTTGGACCTTCAAGACAACTTCTGATTCAAGGTAAATAAGACCCCTTGATGAATGGAAAGCATACGACGCATCTTTATGTCTTCAAGAGCGCACCCTCTGTTCAACAATATTGGTTGAACGCATTCATACTTTGAATCAAACTTTCTTGATAATAATCAGCTGCCACATGTTGATTATCTTGATTCTCTGAATCCACTGTTGAGATGGACCAAATGCCACTGTTTGATTATCTCCTTCATGAATCCTCATAAGAGAAAAAAAATCAAATGCCACCTTTTGACTTCTCCATGTTTATCAGACTTCTCCCAAAGATATTCTGATCAATCGAAATTTGAACTTCAAGCTACAAGTTATCACAAAAGGCTTAGATACACTAAGACAGGAACATGTAACATCTTCTCCACCCAACAACTCCAAAGAGCTGCAAAGAGACGATCCTTTTGAAGTATCCAACCTTCAACTCCTATCTTAAGTTGGTGTGCCACTTCACCAACCAAGAGTCTTATGTTGAACCAAATGTCACAACATTATGTTATAACATCTAGTTGTTGAGTTCAACCCCTTCTCTAATTTACTTCCTTACCTAGATCAGGACCAGACTGATCCAAGTAACTATCATCAAGATTATGATGTCTTCTTCTTCTTGTAGCTTCGAGTCTGAACAGGTTTCCAGGAAACCTTTTCAAGGATCAAATGATTATGCTGTCACCAAGGAGATAGCTCTAAGGTATCACTCTTCCTGTGATTCTTCACAGGGTCTAGAAGAAGGAATGTTCCCACATCTTTAAGAACATCAGTTATCTTGAACTCCAAGGACAATCAATTAAATACTTGTACTTGTCACAAATAGCAATTGATCATAAATCCTTCCCATTATCCAGTAAGATACTTTCACCATTTGAATACTTTGACATACTCTTCGTGTGTTAATATCTTCTTCTTGCAAGCTCTTTCTTTGAGAGACCAAAGAGTTGAGATATCTAGGTTCCATCCTTGACTCAAGTAAATAGAATTTTCTCTGAACAAACTCTACTTACTTCAACCGATTTGAGACTCCTACCAGATCAGATTCATCCTTAGGAATGAGAGAGATGAATCCTTCCTTGCAAACACTCAGAACCCATGTGACATAGGTCAACAGCCAGCTAAACACCAGGCTGAACTAATGTGAGGAGGTTAACCAAATATCCCCCTCAAACTATCAGTCATGGAAGCTCCACACAAAATATCCATGCATTGTGCACAAATGTCCCGACATGACATATGACATCCCTACCAGATTTACGTAACTCCAAGAGCTATACCTTAACCAAACTCTGAGTCTTCATATTCTTGAAAGATCTTCCACCTCTAATCACGATGTTTAAATGACAAGACTCATGATCCCAATCTACTTCTATGAAGGAGCAATAGTGTTGCACCATCATTGGCTTTTATTAACCAATGAGTTTGTCTTTCTTCACACCATAGTACTCCAGGGAACAATTGCTCAGCCCTGATCAATGTCATATCTCAACTAGCTTTACTTCTAGAGTTCTAACTCCTAAAGTAAGCTTCGGGAGTACACAGACATAGTTGACTTTACCATTGTCAACTTTGCACACACAGATGTCTCCTCTTCCAGGTCAGGAGTAGGTTCCAAACAAAGGTATCCCTTTGTTTGACACCCAAAACATATGCTCTTCAACTAGTAGCTGCATCCTTGTTCCACCATCACATAGAACATCAGTTCCATCACCTTGGAACAAGGCCCTCCTTGAAATTCTTCAAGGTCTTCGTATAACACTAATCCGTGATTATGTGATTCTTACCATCCTGAACGAAGAACGTCTTCATGAGTGGACTTGAGAGGACTCAAGTATCTGTGACATCTTCAATAGTTTATGTTGAATTCTTGAATACAGTAGCCTTCAATCAGAGCTTGAGTTTTGCCAGGTATTACACAGCGGAAGAACATAATACAACCCAATCTTTGCACACACACTCCACCAGACTAGCCTTCAAAACTAGACCTAGCATGACTACTACACACAACTTTAGGCGTACACACATCCTAGGTTTGAAAATAAATCAAACCTAGAGCAGCTACCACACAACCAGGCCAAATGCCAATCACCAAAGACAGGTACACACAGTTCCTGTCAAGAATAGTCCATCCTCCCATTTCAAGGGACCATTCAGGGAAATAACAAACCATTCCAGGTTACAATCTTCAGTACTAAAATTGACCTTGCAGATACCAGAAAGTATCACCCATGGATCTCATCCAGAAACAGAACAGAATGCCTGCTCTGATACCAATTGAAATTCTGGTGTATGCCAGTCTTCAGATGTTATACTCAATGTCTAGACATCTGATATGACATAATAAATACACTGCAAGGTAGATACCCAATTTTTCATGATTCAGTACTGAAGGGTAACAGAAGCACAGTTTAACCAAGTTGTGCCAGATCTACTTTGAAGGTGCAGAGGATAGAACACTGATGTGCCTAGTTCTGTTCATCTGTTGCACATGTTCAGCAGAGAGCAAACAGTCTTTGCAGTTCTGTTTCTTCTGCACAGATATCAGCATGATGTCTTAACATGTTCTGAGACATCATCTGTTACAACATTACAATTTTACCTTGATATACAACAGACAGAATTATAAAGTGTTGAAGGTAAAAACACAAATCAGTTGTTGACCCAGTTCGGTGAAACACACCTACTCTGGGGGCATACCAAGCCAGGAAGAAGATCCACTATCAGCAATATTAATTCAGGACTAAACTTCACAAGTTCCCATCCTTCACTTAATCATCTACCCAGTGCAACCTATACCTAGGAACTCCTAGATAGAAACCTACCAGTTTCCATTCCTATTGTCGCAACAACAGAAGTCTTACTCCTACTCAAGAAGCAGTTCCCTCCCACTCGGTTTCCTACATTACAATGAATATGAAGTAATGCAAAAATTACTTAGACTTGCTTCACATCTTTATCCAAGAACACTCAAACTCTTACCTACAGGTTTCGAGTTACATACATGGTAACCTTGCCACAGACCGACAGGTTTACCTAACAAAACACCCCCAATGTTACATTATGTGAGCTGCACAAACCCTAGGTTACAATCTGCTATTTATAACCAATTACCCAACTGGATTTGGGCCTTCAAAAAATCTCAGCAAGCTTTTCTCCTTGCTGTTACAACTCAGCAGCAAACTTCTCCTATAATCAAGGTCTTCAATCTTCTAGTTCCTAAAATATCTCCATATTTAGAAACAGTATTTTCTTCAAATATTCTGATTGATTCTTGATTGATCTTCAGATTCTCCATAAGAAACGCCACATATATTCTCAGAGTATTTAAGTACCAGAACTGTAACTGAATTATCAATTCTGTTAACGTGATGTCAAGTCAGATGTCATGACATTACATCTAACATGTTTTCCTAGATGTTGAACTTCTTCAACACAACAAATAACCTCTTTCATAATTTAGATCACTTAGAATAGTTAGGTTACAAGTCACAGCTGTTACAAACATTCAACATATAACATAGTTACTTAATCAGTACTTAATTTCAGGCGCGATATCATATGCTGATGTTGTGACATCTTACATAACATGTTGGTCCAGATGTTGAACTTCTTCAACCCCACATATTAAAACAACAGAGGGAATATGGGTAAACTTGCTTTCTTATTTGTTTTACAAATGAAGCCAACTCTCCAGCCAGGGCACTTACAGATGTGAAACACAAAAGAAGGGGGGGTTAAATTGAAAACTTGGATCTAAAACAGCTTAATGACACAATATTTTTATCCTGGTTCGTTTGATCTCAAACTACTCCAGTCCACCCGTCAAGATGATTTTGCCTCTCTCCAACGAGGTCTTAATTCACTAATCTCAACAAGATTACAAAGGCTACTTTAACAACTGTTAAAGTCTTCTTGAGTACAACCACAATCCGATTAATCTCAAGGATCTCTTTTACAATATGATTAAACAATATGTGTTGTTGTTTTTCTAACAAAAACGGTTTATCACAACTGTGATAAATTACACAGGTTTATAGCTTAGAATAAAGAATGAATTTGCTTGAGCTTGAATATGCGTGGTTGGTGTTCTTAGCAAAATCGTTGTATGTACGTACGTACTTCATTTTGCAAGCTGACTTGTTTATATAGGCAATGAAATGACGTTGTCCATAAAGCATGTTTAATGGCATTAACACACTTTCCTTTTGGAGAAGATCCTGTCTGAAGAAGGCCGTTGGAATTAATTCTGTCTTGAATGTTCAGTAATGCTTCAGAGTCTTTTCTCCTTACTGCTGATGACGCTTCAGAATATTGATGACTTGGTTTGATATGTTCTTGTTCAGAATCAGAGTTTACTATAATAAAGTGCAGGTTCTGGTCACCAATCTTCAGCGTATAATCTGATTGCTTCAGCGTGTAACACTTTATGGCTTATCTTCTGATGCTGATCTGATCAGAACTTCTGCATACATAAAACATATTTTTAAGGTGCATATTTGTTCTTTGTATTTATTTATTCTTTGTATTTGTTATCATCAAAACTCTAACCAAGGGTTGTAGAATCAAACTATGTTCTAACAATCTCCCCCTTTTTGATGATGACAAAAACCAAAATTTTCAATTAAAAAATAAAGAATAAAAAGTTTAGAATAGAGAAGAAAAACTCCCCCTGAGTTGATTACTTCCCTTAAGTTCCTTGAGTCTTTGAGCATCAGAGTTTAACTGCGTCTTTTATCGGAGTTTTGTACCTGTTCAAGCTTTTCAGAAGATAGAGGTTAAGTAGTCCAGAATGTTTGAGACTTCTGTCTTAGTAAACCGTTATTGAAAATATATTACTTTCTCCCTCTTTTTGTCAGTTATCAAAAAGGCAACATAATCAGAGCTAAAAAGTTGATTTATATATAAAAAAAACAAGAAGCAATGATAAGTAGTACAAAACAGAAGCAATGTAAAACAAATGTTACAGATAAACAGATTTAAAACAGAAGAAAATCTAAGAGGGAGGAGGAAGGCGTGTGAACAAAGCTTCCAGCAAGACCTTGATCTGGGAGTTACTTTCTTCTTGTTTGCTCAAAATGCTCTTGATTTCTTTGTTCGTGTCCTCCTGCTTATCCAACCTTTCTTGGATAACAACATTTGCTCTCTTCAATTCTTCCAGAGTTTGCCTGTCATAGGAAGGAGCTGGAGATTCTTCAATATCTGGACGCTTCTCAGAGCATTCTACAGCTTGATCACATTGAACCATTTCCTCTGCTGAGATCATCTCTTCTAGAGCAGCAGTCAGGGCGAGACCTTCTGATACTGGTAGAACTTCATCTGAGAGACGATGTTCTGACCTGGGAGCATTATCCAGAGGGAGAATCTCCTTCTTGAGCAGATAGCTCAGAACTTGGTCTTCAAAAACCTTTAGCATATCATTGAAATTCCGTTGAACCTGTTCATAGCTCTGTTCTTTTAGCTTCAATGTTTCAGAACTTAGCCAGTCTCTGAAACTTGTCCATAGATAATCAGAAGCAGCATGATTAGTCATCTCTAGACTAGCGTGCTTCAAGGAGGTTATCCAGTCCTGCATTCCTGTTTCAAACATCAACAAACTTGTACCAACATCTGGTGTGGTTTCAGTTAGGTTTGGTTTGGGAATGGCAGTTTTGTGAGATATAGCAGCTAATCGTTGCAATGCAGTTGGATCAATGACAAGTCTTACATTGTCAGTTGGATTTCTCTTGGGTGAAGGAGTGGGAGATTCGGGTATGATGATTGGACTAGTTGGGGAATTTGGTGGTGTGGATTCCAGAGAAGAAGGAATTTGTGGAATGTCCAGGATGGTGAGAGGCATGCAGATGGCAAGTGGTTCAGTGATTCCTGGGATTGGGATTGTATCTGAATCTGAAGTAGGTTCTTCAGATTGGTTGGTTGAAATATTGTGAGGTTCTGGTTTATAGGTCTCAGATGGTGGATTCTCAGAAGTTTGAGCTTCTGGTTGTGATTGTTCAGGTTAAGGTGATGGTGGATGAGGAATATCTTGTTGTGGAGACAGAGGTAGTGGAATATCTTGTTGTGGAACATCTGTTGTAGTTTCAGAGTTTGGATTATCAGGGATTAGAGGATTTTGATTTTATGGTGTGGGAGCTGAAATGTCTTGGTCAAAAGAGTCAATATCTGACAGAACTTTGGCAAGTTCTGGTTGAGTTTGGTCAGGATTTTGATTGATAGGAAGGGAGTGAGTTTCTCTTAGACTTAGAGTTTCTGATGGATCAAACCCTATGTCAAAGTCATCAAAAGTTTGTGGGGTTGGATGTTCTGATTGGGTAGTTATGGGTTCAGATGTTGATATAGTTATTGATTCTAAAACAGTAACAGAAGAAGGATTAACTTTCTTTTTAGAAGCTTTTGGAGTCCTCTGGGATGATCCTTCTGCTGCTGCCTTTCTTTTCTTTGTCTTCTTCAAAACAACTTCTGGAGCCGCCTGATGCAAGTCCTGGATATTTATTTCTGGTGCAGTGCCATCTTCCTTACACGCATCCATATATCTGACAATTATCTCAGGCTTGGAGTCAATCTCAGAGAACAGAGGAAAATCGTCCAGAGGAATTCTTCTGGAAGTGATGGTTGCAAAAGAAGTAATGTTGGGTTCCTTCTTGATGTTCTTAATGATTTTCATCTTTTTCAGATTCTTTGCATTCAGAGGCTTCCCAGCAGTTGCTTCTAGTGAACTAATTTCCCGTGCTTCAGTCAGATGCTCTATCAGCCTATTCTCTGTCAGAATATCTGATATGAGTCTTCCTAGGATTATCCAGTCCCTTTTGGTACGCTCATCTTCTCTTGTCTCCTTTACACTGGTCCTCAGATGATTAAATAGCAAGTGAGGGAGATTTACCTTAGTCTTTTTGGAGATAAAGTAGATCAGAAACTGCTGATCAATGTTTATGTAATCAAGAGAGCTACTTGGCTTCCTGTGGTTGATGCATCCCAGAATTATTTTAGCCCAGATTCTGTGATGATCCTTCAGATCCCTAATCTTGCTGGAGGGTAGACCCATAGTGAATATTTCCCTTGCAATTGAAGCAACATCAGAACATCTTTCAGCCATGTCTATACACCTGACACCTCCCCCATTGTAACCGATAAGTCTTGAAATTAGGTCTTTTGTAATGACAATCTTCTTCCCCATGACATACGAGGTAACTTGATGGTTTGAGGAGGAAGCGTGAATCCAGAATTCTTTGACAAGAATTGGAAGCGTTGGCCCTAGAAGATGGTCAAAATATCTGTTCCATCCTTGAGCATTGACATCTTCAGAGAGATTGAAGCCATTTTCTTGAAGGCTTTCAAAATTAACAATAAGTTCTGAAAGAACTTCCAGGTTGTCAATGGGCGTGAGTAGCGTTCTATATGGTTCTTCGTACTGTTCCATAGAAGCAGTTTCCTGAGTACTGGTGTTTTGGACACTTGAAGAAGCCATGTTTACACAAGAAATTTGAGAAAGATGAAAGGTTTTTTTTTGAAAGTACGAACTGAAAACAATTAGAAGGTATTGAGAGAGTAAAAGTGAAAGAATGTAAAGAGTGAAACTTGAGTTTAAATAGATTTTCTTGAAAGCATAAACTGTAAGAGAGAGAAACAATTAGTCATGATTATAAGCATTAATGACAACTGATTTTAGGGGATTCAGAAAGATATTGGAACGGTTACCCATGACGTGTGTCTCAATGCACCTAATCAGCACTTTTGACCTTTCAGAAAAGTGAACGCGTGTTCAGCCTCAAAAGGTAGCTGATGAATGGATGACAATTGTTTGCTTACGTGAACAACACACTTCTATCCTTGAAATGAAACGCTCAGATCTTCATGGATAGATTCTGATACAATCTGTACTTCTAAAATTCTGAAGGCAGGTTGATCAGCAGTTCACAGAAAATAACTAAAATTCTGAAGGTCAAGATATGTAAATAAAACAATTTATTCTGGGCAAAGCTTCATGCTGAGATGTTTCAGAATGAAGTTAAATCTATCTTCAGAAATAGGTTTTGTAAAGACATCAGCCCATTGATGGTCTGTGTCAATGAATTTTAAGTTAAGAATCCCTTTCTGAATATAGTCCCTTATAAAATGATGTTTTATTTCTATATGCTTAGCCCTAGAATGTAAAATAGGATTTTTACTAAGATAAATAGCAGAAGTATTGTCACAAAGGATATGGATGTTACTCTCAAATATATTGAAGTCCTCAAGTTGACTTTTCATCCAGAGCATTTGCGTACTACATCCAGCTGCTGCTATGTATTCAACCTCTGCTGTTGATAGTGCTATTGTGGATTGTCTTTTGCTGGACCATGAGATCATATTTTCTCCCAGAAACTGGCAGCTTCCAGAAGTGCTTTTACGTTCTACTCTGTCTCCAGCAAAGTCAGCATCACAATATCCTACTAAGCTGTAATCACTTGATTTTCTATAAAACAAACCCAGATTAGCAGTACCTTTCAGATACTTGAAAATTCGCTTAACTGCTGTTAAGTGAGATTCTCTAGGATCTGATTGGAATCTAGCACAAAAGAAAACACTGAATAGAATGTCAGGCCTTGAAGCCGTCAGATAGAGAATAGAACCAATCATACCTTTGTAGACCTTATGTTCTACTTTTTTACTTACCTCTTATTTTTCCAGAATGCACGTGGGATGCATTGGAATCCTTGAGGGCTTACATTCTGAGAGATCAAATTTCTTCAGAAGTTCTCTGACATACTTGCTCTGATGAATGTAAGTTCCTTTTGGAGTTTGATTTATCTGAATGCCCATAAAGAATTTGAGTTCCCCCATTAGGCTCATCTCAAACTCTGCCTGCATACATTTAGCAAACTCTCTTCCCAGGGAGGGTTTAGTGGATCCAAATATGATGTCATTAACATAAATCTGACATACTAACATATCATTCTTAACTGTCTTATAGAACAAGATTGTGTCCACTTTCCCTCTGGTGAATTCCTTTTCTAACAGGAAGTTACTTAGTCTTTCATACAAAGCTCTGGGAGCTTGTTTCAGACCATAAAGTGACTTATTTAGTTTGAAAACATATTCTGGATTTTTGGAACTCTCAAAACCAGGGGGTTGGTGCACATATACCTCTTTATCTATATAGCCATTTAAGAATGCACTTTTGACATTCATCTGATACAGAGTGATGCCTTTATTAACAACAAATGATATTAAAAGTCTGATAGATTCTAACCTGGCGACTGGAGAAAATGTTTCTGTATAGTATACCCCCTCTTGCTGACTATAACCTTGTGCTACCAGTTGTGCTTTGTTTCTGATGACTTCAACTTGCTCGTTCAGTTTGTTTCTGAACACCCATTTTGTACCAATGACGTTGAACCCTTTTGGTTTGGGAACCAGATCCCATACGTCATTTCTGGTGAATTAATTTAGTTCCTCTTGCATTTCCAGAATCCAGTCATTGTCCAGAAGTGCTTCATCAATAGTTGTTAGTTCAATCAAAGAAACTAGTCCCATAAGGGATTCTTCAGAGTTTCTGAATGTTGATCTTGTTCTGATTGGATCTTCCTTCTTTCCCAATATTGTATCTTCTGGGTGATCAATGCTGCTTCTGGATAGTCTTTTCCGGAGTTGATCAACAGAAGGTGCTGGATTTCTTGTAGTGATTCTTTCTGCTGTTGAGGGAGTGTCTCTGTTGAGAACCTCTGATGGGTTGTCTTCAGTACCTGTGAGTTCAACTTCCATACCTGCAAGGAGTTCATTCTGCTTTGAATTTTGAGAGTCAAGCTTATCGTCAAACCTAACACTGATTAACTCTTCAACAATCTGTGTTTCTGTATTGTATACTCTGTACCCTCTAGAGCGTTCAGAGTATCGTAACATAATAAACTTTTGTGCTTTAGAGTCAAACTTGTTCAAATAATTTTTTGTATTCAGAATAAAACATGTGCATCCAAATGGGTGAAAATAAGAAATGTTGGGCTTTCTGTTCTTCCACAATTCATATGGAGTCTTTTCCAGAATAGGTCTTATCGAGATTCTATTCTGAATGTAACATGCTGTGTTTATTGCCTCTGCCCAGAAGATCTTAGCAACGTTAGTCTCGTTGATCATGGTTCTAGCCATTTCTTGCAATGTTCTGTTCTTTCGTTCTACAACTCCATTTTGCCGGGGAGTTCTAGGACAAGAGAAATCATGCAGAATGCCTTTTTCATTAAAGAATAATTCAAAATCTTTATTTTCAAATTCTCCACCATGATCACTTCTGACTTTGATAAATCTAAGATCCTTTTCATTCTGAACTTGGTTGCAGAAGGTAACAAAAAGAGTGTGACTCGTCCTTGTGTCTTAAGAACTTTACCCATGTCCATCTGCTATAGTCATCTACGATTACTAACCCATACTTGCCACTGACTGAAGCAGTTTTTACTGGTCCAAATAAGTCAATATGCAGAAGTTCTAATGGCTTAGAGGTAGAAACAACATTTTTGGATTTGAAAGAAGGTTTTGCAAACTTGCCTTTCTGACATGCTTCACACAGAGAATCTGAATTGAACTTCAAGTTAGGAAGTCCTCTGACCAGATTGAGTTTGTTAATCTGAGATATTCTTCTCATACTAACATGTCACAATCTTCTGTGCCAGATCCATTGCTCGTTGTTAACAGACAATAGACATTTTACATTCTGACTCTTTAATTCAGAAAGTTTTATTTTATAAATGTTGTTTTTCCTCTTTCCATTAAATAGGATAGTCCCATCTTTCTGACTAACAGCTTTGCATGAATTTTGATTGAAGATTATATCATAACTGTTATACCCCAAAATTTGCCCTCCCATATTCTTCAAGAAATTGCCAAGACAAGTCACAAAATTCCCCAAGGGTTGTGCAGTCAACTGTCTCCTATACAGTCAAAATTAGGGTCTTGAGTCTGATCAAGAAAATGAAGTTTTCAAAGGCTCAATCAAGTCTCATATGCTTACAAACATGGTCAATCATCCTCATATCAAGTTTCAAGGCATTCAGCTCAAGATTGCACAGTCAAAACCCTAAATTGCACTACAGTCAACTGTAGGGGCAAAATGGTCATTTGACAGTCAAAAGTTCAAATTTTTGGTCAACATATCATTTTGAAGCCACAAACATCATTTGATCAATGCTTGATCATGATTCTCAAAATTTGGCTCAGAAATCATCAAAGATGCAAAAGTTGCTATATTTGGACAGCTGAAAAAGTCAACTGAAATTGACCAGGGCATAACTTTCACATGGATTATCAGAAAAATTCCATCCAAAGCTCATTTTGAAGAGAAAGACATTTCCTACAACTCATCTTCATATTTCAAGTCCAAGAAATGCTCTCACAAAAAGTTATCAATTTCAACATTACAGGTCATTTTCAAAAGTCAACAAAAAGGGACTTTAAGTCAAAGACCATAACTTGAGATTGGTAAATCAAAATGACATGGGACCAAAGGCATTGGTTAAAGGACTCAAAGATCTTTCCAAAATGTCCAAGAACATGTGAAAAGCTTAAAAATTGAGCAAGTTATGCCTTGTAGAAGTTGGGAAATTTTTGTGAAATGGCAAAAGTCAACTATCCTTGAAAATCCAATTTTTGACAAAAGGGCCCCATTTTTTCCACTTGGTTCATCCTTGTCATGCCACACACGTGTCCCATGGTTAATTTCAAGACCAAATATTGATTTTTTTTATTTTATTTAATTTTTGATGATTTAATTCATTTTAATTCTTTGAAAATTCAAATAAAATTTAAAAACCAATGGAATAGTGTCATGTGAACTTGGACAATTTCTATGTATCATGAACCAACTCAAGAAATCAGGCTAGGGTTCATTTGCATACTAGGTCTAGGTTTTGGCTAAAAAGGAGGAAAAATGGTTAAGAGTGAAAACCCTAAGACTAATTCCTTCATGAGCTTGAATTAAGGGGAGTTAGCAAGCCAATTCCATTCCTTGATCATCACTGAGTCAAACCCTAGGCCTAAGAGATCATAAGCTGCGCCCAAACAAGCTTTGGCAATTTGAAATTTTGACATAAAAAGACAAATCTGATTTCAAAGTGGGAGCATCTTTCAAGCCTTAATTCTTTTCCCATTAGCATCCTGAGGCACTCCTAAACGAATCTCAATCACAAACAACAACAAAAGCGTAAGGAATCAGTGGTGACAACTCAAACTGTACAGAGAATTTTTTTGAAATCGTGTTCTCAATTCTAGGCATGATCATTGCATTTTAACTGTGGATTCTTGTTCCTTACAAAGATTCGAAGCTGTTCATTATATTTAATTGCATTTTCATAAGCCATAGACGAATCTACCATGTTTGGTTTTTAGGGTTTCCAGCTTTTTGAATTAGGGCTTTTGAAACGGAGTAAAATCAAGCCTCAAGACCATTGCCATTGCAATCAGCGTGCTCCAACGAAGAAGAAGCATACCTCGCGATCAATTTATGTGCACCACAGTCCTATTCGTTATTTTTCCATAGCCACCCTAACACCATGGTCGCAAAACCGTTGCCAATATGTTTTTGTTTCAGGAAAAGGAAGAAGACGGTCTCGTGTCCATCAGCTATTGGTCACTTTGAATCTCGCGCGCTTTTAAATGCCACTGACCAATATTTCTTTTTGTTATTTATTTGTTGTAATATAATAACATGTGCGTGCTGGCTCAGGTGGTAAGCGTGAATCCCATTAACCCTCATGACCTGGGTTCAAGTCCCAGGTCTGGCCAATTTCCACATTATTTTTCAAAACAAAATTCCATGCTTCACTAACTTCCAGGTACACCATGTTCCATCCTCCTCCAACCTCCACGCGTCCCCAGGGCATCAGATCTATGGCCAATGTTCAAGATGCATTATACATCAAGTCAACTGTATCACACCTGATCAAAAAAGTCAATGGACTTCAAGCAAATGGGCCTTAATCTTCCAGGCCTGCACCTCACAATTTTGGGGTCTACCCCCCCTGGTTTGCCTTATTAATTTTTATTCTTTCTTTAATTTTTCTTTTTTTATTCCTTTTATTTGCTATTTATTTAATTAATTATTTTCACATAAATAATATAAAAACCTTCAAAAATCAGAAAAGATCAAAAAAAGAATATAATTTTTATTTTAATCATTTTCTAAATAAATGTTTGTAATTATTTAGTTTTAATTAGGTTTTCAAATTTAATTCTTTTAATAACTAAAAATCCAAAAAATAGAATTTAGGTTTAATAACTTTTTATTTTCTTTTTTTTAATTTTCCCTTTTTTTTTTCTTTTTAGGATAATAATGTTATTTATTTATTTTCATAAATTAAGAAATGTACATAAATTAAATTAGAATTAGATTAGGTTAAAAGTTAAAACTTTCATAATAAACTTAAAAAATAATAGAATTAGGTCTAATATTTAATTTAATTTCAATTAATTTTTCTTTTTTCTTTTAAATCTAAAAAACACAAAAATACCATTTTTCATTTAATTTTAATTTTAGATTCCTTGATTAATTTTAATTGTTTATAAAAGGGTCCAACGCCCTAGTTTTGTTTAATCTCTTTATTTCGCGCATTTATTTTATATTGTTTAAATAATTCTGTATATGCCCCAAAGCCATGTAATTTAAAATTCTCGCACTTTTATTTATTCGCTTTATTTATTTTCAGTCAAATCGGGTTCGGTTTTTTGGCGATGTGGACCCGCGCCAGTTGTAATAGTTTAGATTTATTTTTCGCAACTTTATAACTGTTAAACAATAACATGAAAGAATGAATGCCCAAAAATAAAATCGAATCGTTAGATCACCAATGCATGACAAGACAAACAATAAACTGAAAATGACACACAATTCACACACCATCCCTAGGGTACGCCTCACTGTTGCCTTTCGAAAGGTGATCGTCGAGTAGAGGACGTCTTAGTAAGTCCTCATGATCCGGGAACCTGGCATGAGGGTAGCTTCTAAGGTGTCTTCCCATTGCTCCGGTGATCACCATGTCCCTATACACTCGAATTGACCCGAACACCTCCAACGGTGGTGCTACCTACCTCTCAATGGTGGGATGGCACTACTTTAAAGGACATTTACACAGACGAATTCCTTAGGATAGGTAGGTTCTCAAGGATACTTGCTCTAATTTCAAACAAATCAAAACATCTTTTCACACCAACACACTTTCAAAAAACTTTCAAAACAAACTTTTCAAACACTCTGACGTACGAGTTGAACTGAAACTTTTCAAAGAATATTTTTGAAACCCACATTGAAAAGCAAGCAAACATTTTGAAAACACATTGAGCAAGTATCTAAGAGCCCATGGATAACCATGGATAGAAAGGGTGCTAACACCTTCCCTTTCTATAATCTACCTCCCGAACCGAGAGCAATCTCTTTAAGGAATTTTTCTGTGCTTTTGTCCTTTCCATTTGGAGAAAATAAAAGACGGTGGCGACTCTTGCTTCCGCGACATTTTCGCGAACCAGCTTTAAACAGTCAGTTCCAGATCCACCGATCACAGAACTGGCGACTCTGCTGGGGACTTACAAACTTAAAGTGAGGTGTACCTTAGGGTTAGTTCATAACTGTGTTTTCAATTGTATTGCTTTGTTTGCTTTAAATTGTGGGACTGTCTTGGGAGTTCTATAGATCCTAACCCGGATCTGGGGGATACCCTTTTAGAAAGTAGCAACAAGGCTGTGAGGGAACTGTGCGGGGTATACCGACATGGTTGAAACAGTCTGCTACGTTGATGTGGCACTTTGGTTTGTACCGGTAACCCTTGAGTTCAGTCAAGGAGAGTACGGGGCCTCCGCGTGGTGTCGTGAAGCATCAACAGACCTTAGGAACCTTAATTGAACTATCTTGGCCTCTTTAGGGTAGTGAGATAACTGACTTTGGTGCAGTCCGAGGTTGGTTGATACTCGATACTACACTCAATTGAGGGTTGCTTTCCTGGAATATTTCGGTCGCCAGTTCAGTGGCTAAATCGAAACGATGAACAATGAAAGCAATCCCGTGATATTGGGAACCTTAGAACCCGGTTACTTTGATTAGGACAGGTTGAGCCCACCAACTTCAAGAGGGTACTACCCAGACCCCATGCTGGCCTAAACCCTAAGGGTTTCTCTTGTGTGACGTGTGTGCCTTTGTACTTGCCTACTTGCATGCTTGTCAGCTGACACATGAACTACTTACAGGTTTTGTTTATAGTCCTTAACTAGGACTCATGACAAGGTTTACCAAATTTCTTGCAGGTTTTGTTTATAGTCCTTAATTGGGACTCATAACAAAGTATACTGAATTTCTTGCGGGGTCTGTTTATAGTCCTTAATTGGGACTCATAATAGGGTCACTCACATTGCCCCATGCATATCATGACATCATACCATTGCATACCTCTTAACTCATTTCAAGGATCTCAAGGGCTTGTGATACAGGTCATATAAATCAAACATCTAGCAAGGGGCAAAGAGGATTTATTTTCCTCTAGCCAATGTTGTCAGAGGCTATGACCCACTCGATATGGTGAGCTCTGACTCCTGAAGAAGGTTCCCTAACCAAGGTTGTTTGGAAATCAAAACCAGACATGATGACTAAAGTCAGGGGCTATGACCCACTGGATATGGTGAGCCTTTGACCCTTGAAGAAGAGCTCTCAACAACATGGGTGTCCTTCAATCAAGCTATAAATTCCAATGCTAACAAAATTTTCTTGTTTACCCCGCGAGGTCCTTGAAAACATTGCATGCATATCATACATACCATTGCATGACAGGTACCTTTGTTGCAGGTCACTTACCTTTCTCCGCTGTTTATTTCAGCAATGGCTTCCCAACAAGATAACCAGGACCTTCTTGCTCAAGGGACTCGGTTCGAGGAAATCCTCCTGAATCTATCCAAGGGGCAGGAGGAGCTAAGGACACTTCTCATGGAGACTTTTGTCAAGAACAGTGCTGAGGACGAACGGCTGGAACGCCTGCAAGCTGAGATAGATGCAATGAAAGCCCAGATCCTGGGGCAGATGACTGCCATTCAGGGTTTAACTCAAAGACAAGATGAGCTCGGGGTTCTCGTCAACAAACTGCTTCAGGGTAACCAACTGGAGCAAACATCTAAGGGTAAAAATCCAATCATCGTTCAACCACCTTTGAGACAAAGAGGCAAGGAGAAAGCTCCTCATATGGCTCCAGTATCACCAATTCAGCAGCAGCTTCACCAACTTCAGACAGACAAGCCCAGGAGGCAGTTCACCCCGCTCAATATGTCGCTGTTTCAAGCTTTACAACGCCTGTTGAGATTGAACCTGATCACATTAAGGGCTCATCCCCAGAACCCCAACACAGCACATCCCGCTTATGATCCCAATAAAAGGTGTGCCTACCACTCTGCCTGTCCAGGACATAATGCAAACGAGTGTTGGGCTTTGAAAAACAAGATCCAGGACCTGATTGATGAAGGAGCACTGGAATTCACACAAGATGGTCAGGCTGAATTTTTCTACCATCCCTCCAAGGCTCACCATTTGAAGTGACAAGCCCTGAGACTAGAAATTTTTGTTCATTCGAATGTTCAAGTTGCAATTTTCTTTTGTTCAAACATTTACTCATTGTTAAAACATTGTTATTTCATTAATGCATCGCTTATGTCTATTTTGAATCAATATATTCGTATTCACTATACGCAAATTATTTTCATATTTGTTCTGATGTCAACTCTCTCAATCAATAATTCTAAGCCTCTTGAGGGAGGATGACGAAAACGATACCGCAATCTTTACAGTATGCTTTTGAACAGACCCCGCTGATGAGGTACAGGCATTGTTTCAATTCCTAAAACACTGGAGTAATAAGGAAGATAATCCCTCGTCAACCCCTTTTGAGCCAAAGAAGTAGGAGTTTTTCTTTTCAAAAATTAAAACCCTTTATCATAACCTGGGGCAGGGTAGTCTCTTCGTTGATCCAAGTGCATAACGAATGGCACCAAAGAGATCCTTACGAAAAATAAAGACAGTGATGGTTCAGAACGATCAAAAGGACAGGCGGTCATTATCAAAAAAAAATCATAAACGAAAAGCCCAAGAAGTCAAAACCTATAAAAAGGGACTTATGAAACTGGGGCATCCCGCTGACTGTAATTCCAAAAAGAAACAGTTCAGGCAAAAAATAGGGATAACCAAAATCAGACAAGAAAGAGGTCTTACAAACCCTCAACAAAAAAGGAATGACTGCCTATTCAAAATAAGTTATCAACATCCGAATCATCACCGGAAAATTAGAGCAAAGACTCAAACAAGGTCTAATGTATGATCAACTGAGTTTAGGTTTGGAGAACATCACGAAGAGAGGGTGGGTACAAATAAAATTTGAACCTTTATACTTTGTTTCTTAAACCGTGAACCAAGCCACGTTATAACCCTTAAAAGTCCTAGCTGAAGTATGGGTTAGTTCGAAAGCATACTGTTACGAAAGGTATCCTGACTCCTTAAGGCCTACGGTAAATACGGGGTTGCCATCACGTTTTACAAACATTCACTTGTTTTATGAAAAGAACGCATTTTCAAAATATTCAAGACAGACATAAGCTTTGTATTTTTGATATAACTTTGTTTGCACATGACTTTTTGTTTGAACAGCATAGAAATTCGCATGACGAAAGTCTAATGAACAAGAGTATCTCCAATCAAGGGGCACGGCATGATCATGGTCTGCCATCTGGGGCAGTTAAGTCAAGATCCAGAGAATCTCTCAAAAGGCCAAAAAGCCTGGGGCAAATCTCTGCCTGAGTCACTTGGGGCAATCCAGCAACGAATCTTGCACGATCAGACACCTTCTGACAATATGGCGACACCACCAGCCTGGGGCAAATCTCCGTCTAAGTCACCGGGGGCATTGGACGATCAAACGAAGATCTTCTGGTGGCATGACAAAACAATTCTAACAGGGGCAATTCCCTACATTCTGAGAGCGTGGACATAGTCGAAAAAAAATACTGCGCATAATCAAAGACCCGCTAGGTTGACATACCTAGGCAAAAATAAGGGCTTCCCGGCGAACTAAAAGGGTTCGGGCAAAATGAAGGGATGAAACGAAAAACATGTACACCCGGCAAGTCGAAAACCTGAAAAGGTGGCTTGGGCAAAAATGGGTATCCCGGTGGACTGAAAACCCGAAAGGGCGGTCCAGGCAAAAGTTAGGGATCGAAGCGTACGACTATGTTCCGGTATCTCGTCACTTGCCTACCCGAAGATTTGTCGATCACCCGCACCGGTATCCTCTTCCCTCACCTCCGAAGCAGGGGCAATAATGAGCTATCCAGGCGATCCAATTGCTCTGTCAACCAAATTACAAAGGACAGATCAACATAAAAATGATTACCATCTACCTTTACAAATTCCAGATCGTGGGCTAACGTCCGAGACCAAACAGGACAATTATCCACTTAATCAAAATCATGCAACCCAACACCGGTTTCTGCTCAGCCTTCAGACAAAGTCATACACAGACTCCTCCTCCATAAGATGACCTAACCCCGGTTCCTCCAGAAGTTTTTACACAAACTTATCCAAGTAACCTTACCCCGGTTCCTCCAAAGAAGTTTTACACAAACTCAACCAAATAACCTTACCCCGGTTTCCTCCAGAAGTTTTTACACAAACTTATCCAAGTAACCTTACCCCGGTTCCTCCAGAAATCTTACATGGATTTATCACAAGTAACCTTACCCCGGTTCGTCAAGAAGTTTTACACGAACTTATCCCGAAGTGACCTTACCCCGGTTCCTCCAGAAATCTTACATGGATTTATCACAAGTAACCTTACCCCGGTTCGTCAAGAAGTTTTACACAAACTTATCCAAGTAACCTAACCCCGGTTCCTCTAGAAATCTTACATGGATTTATCACAAATAACCTTACCCCGGTTCATCAAGAAGTTTTTACACAAACTTATCCAAGTAACCTAACCCCGGTTCATCAGGAAGTTTTACACGAACTCCTCATCAAAGTAACCCTACACCGGTTCCTTCTCTTCAAGATGCAGTTTTACATGGACTCGTCACCCAGAAACCCTACACAGGTTCTCCCTTTCCAAGAACGAAGTTTTACACGAACTCATCATCAAAGTAACCCTACCCAGGTTCCTTCTCCATTTCAGATACAGTTTTACACAAACTCATCAGCATGCAACCCTACATAGGTTCCCCCTTTCAACTTATAAAATTACATTCCAAAACTCCCCAGAAGAGTCCAATCCAGTTTCCCCAGGAAAATTGGAATTCATCTCTCCAAGCAGTAAGCTTATCCCCAGTAGATTCTGGAAGCTTATCCCCTCGCAGAGCACGAACGCGTCGTCCGGCTTTATTCAAAGAGTTATTTCCTTAACAGGATATAACTGGGTTATCCTCAGCCAAAAGCCACGGAAAGGTCATCGTCAACATAGTTCTTTCCTATCCCCAGCGAAGTCCATTAACACTTCCAACAACAAAGACATCCTCAGCAAATTACTGCTATCAACACTCAGCAAAGCATCTCTATCCCCACAGAGTATTGCTTCCCAGCATGATCGCTAGAATATCTTTTCTCCCTGCAGAATCTTCCATTCGCCAAGTTTATTCCGTAACGGAGTCATCTTCTCCTACCGGTATCCTTGCAGTTATCATCCCCAGCGGAAGCAAAACCTATTCTTCGACATCAGCCCAGGATACGACTTCCCGGCACCCGTCAAGGATTCATTTTCCTAGACAAAAACATACAAGTCATGAGATATCACATACATCATTATAGCATGCATAACACACTGCATCATACAAATCTCAGTTATGTTGAGAACATCATTGCTTGATCCATATCATGCATTGCATATGACTGACTTTTACCTTTCAGGAACGATCCAGTTAAGTTCTCAAGCTACATTTCAAGACCTAGACCGGTTCAGTTAAATCGTCCCAAGATTTTCCTGATTGCTTATCCAGTCAAAGGCCTTCTCTGGTTCAGTTAAATCGTCCCAAGATTTTCCTGATTGCTTATCCAGTTGAAGACATTTCAAGACCTAGACCGGTTCAGTTAAATCGTCCCAAGATTTTCCTGATTGCTTATCCAGTCAAAGGCCTTCTCTGGTTCAGTTAAATCGTCCCAAGATTTTCCTGATTGCTTATCCAGTTGAAGACATTTCAAGACCTAGACCGGTTCAGTTAAATCGTCCCAAGATTTTCCTGATTGCTTATCCAGTCAAAGGCCTTCTCTGGTTCAGTTAAATCGTCCCAAGATTTTCCTGATTGCTTATCCAGTTGAAGACATTTCAAGACCTAGACCGGTTCAGTTAAATCGTCCCAAGATTTTCCTGATTGCTTATCCAGTCAAAGGCCTTCTCTGGTTCAGTTAAATCGTCCCAAGATTTTCCTGATTGCTTATCCAGTTGAAGACATTTCAAGACCTAGACCGGTTCAGTTAAATCGTCCCAAGATTTTCCTGATTGCTTATCCAGTCAAAGGCCTTCTCTGGTTCAGTTAAATCGTCCCAAGATTTTCCTGATTGCTTATCCAGTTGAAGACATTTCAAGACCTAGACCGGTTCAGTTAAATCGTCCCAAGATTTTCCTGATTGCTTATCCAGTCAAAGGCCTTCTCTGGTTCAGTTAAATCGTCCCAAGATTTTCCTGATTGCTTATCCAGTTGAAGACATTTCAAGACCTAGACCGGTTCAGTTAAATCGTCCCAAGATTTTCCTGATTGCTTATCCAGTCAAAGGCCTTCTCTGGTTCAGTTAAATCGTCCCAAGATTTTCCTGATTGCTTATCCAGTTGAAGACATTTCAAGACCTAGACCGGTTCAGTTAAATCGTCCCAAGATTTTCCTGATTGCTTATCCAGTCAAAGGCCTTCTCTGGTTCAGTTAAATCGTCCCAAGATTTTCCTGATTGCTTATCCAGTTGAAGACATTTCAAGACCTAGACCGGTTCAGTTAAATCGTCCCAAGATTTTCCTGATTGCTTATCCAGTCAAAGGCCTTCTCTGGTTCAGTTAAATCGTCCCAAGATTTTCCTGATTGCTTATCCAGTTGAAGACATTTCAAGACCTAGACCGGTTCAGTTAAATCGTCCCAAGATTTTCCTGATTGCTTATCCAGTCAAAGGCCTTCTCTGGTTTAGTTAAATTGTCCCAAGATTTTCCTGATTGCTTATCCAGTTGAAGACATTTCAAGACCTAGACCGGTTCAGTTAAATCGTCCCAAGATTTTCCTGATTGCTTATCCAGTCAAAGGCCTTCTCTGGTTCAGTTAAATCGTCCCAAGATTTTCCTGATTGCTTATCCAGTTGAAGACATTTCAAGACCTAGACCGGTTCAGTTAAATCGTCCCAAGATTTTCCTGATTGCTTATCCAGTCAAAGGCCTTCTCTGGTTCAGTTAAATCGTCCCAAGATTTTCCTGATTGCTTATCCAGTTGAAGACATTTCAAGACCTAGACCGGTTCAGTTAAATCGACCTTAAGATTTTCCTGATTCTTACCCAGTCAAAGGCCTCTCTGGTTCAGTCAGATCGACCCTAAGATCTCCCTAATTCTTATCCTAGTAGAAGACACCCCAGATTTTTCTCAACGAGCTTTGTTGAAGTTAAAGTCGCCCAAGGCTCTCTTACCAATCATGCTAAGGAAGTAATCATCCCTGGTTCTTTCATCGACGTTTGAAGCTCCAGACTCAGCTCCTGTAACCAGTCAGGACGCATCTAAACATCAGCTCCTGCAACGTGTCAGGTACTCATTTTCTCTTTTGCAGGTATGCAGGTTCTCGCCAAGGAATCTCCTACGCGATCAACGTCCAGATGGCATCTATAAGCCCATTCCACCATCATTGCTAACATGTGAGCGCAAATTTCCGGGCACTCTAGTGTCCAATCTTCTTTTACCCTCGGATTACGAAAGGCACGTCAGCCAATCTGCATCCTCAGGTCTAAGAAGATTGAACAGGGGCAACTGTTATACCCCAAAATTTGCCCTCCCATATTCTTCAAGAAATTGCCAAGCCAAGTCACAAAATTCCCCAAGGGTTGTGCAGTCAACTGTCTCCTATACAGTCAAAATTAGGGTCTTGAGTCTGATCAAGAAAATGAAGTTTTCAAAGGCTCAATCAAGTCTCATATGCTTACAAACATGGTCAATCATCCTCATATCAAGTTTCAAGGCATTCAGCTCAAGATTGCACAGTCAAAACCCTAAATTGCACTACAGTCAACTGTAGGGGCAAAATGGTCATTTGACAGTCAAAAGTTCAAATTTTTGGTCAACATATCATTTTGAAGCCACAAACATCATTTGATCAATGCTTGATCATGATTCTCAAAATTTGGCTCAGAAATCATCAAAGATGCAAAAGTTGCTATATTTGGACAGCTGAAAAAGTCAACTGAAATTGACCAGGGCATAACTTTCACATGGATTATCAGAAAAATTCCATCCAAAGCTCATTTTGAAGAGAAATACATTTCCTACAACTCATCTTCATATTTCAAGTCCAAGAAATGCTCTCACAAAAAGTTATCAATTTCAACATTACAGGTCATTTTCAAAAGTCAACAAAAAGGGACTTTAAGTCAAAGACCATAACTTGAGATTGGTAAATCAAAATGACATGGGACCAAAGGCATTGGTTAAAGGACTCAAAGATCTTTCCAAAATGTCCAAGAACATGTGAAAAGCTTAAAAATTGAGCAAGTTATGCCTTGTAGAAGTTGGGAAATTTTTGTGAAATGGCAAAAGTCAACTATCCTTGAAAATCCAATTTTTGACAAAAGGGCCCCATTTTTTCCACTTGGTTCATCCTTTTCATGCCACACACGTGTCCCATGGTTAATTTCAAGACCAAATATTGATTTTTTTATTTTATTTAATTTTTGATGATTTAATTCATTTTAATTCTTTGAAAATTCAAATAAAATTTAAAAACCAATGGAATAGTGTCATGTGAACTTGGACAATTTCTATGTATCATGAACCAACTCAAGAAATCAGGCTAGGGTTCATTTGCATACTAGGTCTAGGTTTTGGCTAAAAAGGAGGAAAAATGGTTAAGAGTGAAAACCCTAAGACTAATTCCTTCATGAGCTTGAATTAAGGGGAGTTAGCAAGCCAATTCCATTCCATGATCATCACTGAGTCAAACCCTAGGCCTAAGAGATCATAAGCTGCGCCCAAACAAGCTTTGGCAATTTGAAATTTTGACATAAAAAGACAAATCTGATTTCAAAGTGGGAGCATCTTTCAAGCCTTAATTCTTTTCCCATTAGCATCCTGAGGCACTCCTAAACGAATCTCAATCACAAACAACAACAAAAGCGTAAGGAATCAGTGGTGACAACTCAAACTGTACAGAGAATTTTTTTGAAATCGTGTTCTCAATTCTAGGCATGATCATTGCATTTTAACTGTGGATTCTTGTTCCTTACAAAGATTCGAAGCTGTTCATTATATTTAATTGCATTTTCATAAGCCATAGACGAATCTACCATGTTTGGTTTTTAGGGTTTCCAGCTTTTTGAATTAGGGCTTTTGAAACGGAGTAAAATCAAGCCTCAAGACCATTGCCATTGCAATCAGCGTGCTCCAACGAAGAAGAAGCATACCTCGCGATCAATTTATGTGCACCACAGTCCTATTCGTTATTTTTCCATAGCCACCCTAACACCATGGTCGCAAAACCGTTGCCAATATGTTTTTGTTTCAGGAAAAGGAAGAAGACGGTCTCGTGTCCATCAGCTATTGGTCACTTTGAATCTCGCGCGCTTTTAAATGCCACTGACCAATATTTCTTTTTGTTATTTATTTGTTGTAATATAATAACATGTGCGTGCTGGCTCAGGTGGTAAGCGTGAATCCCATTAACCCTCATGACCTGGGTTCAAGTCCCAGGTCTGGCCAATTTCCACATTATTTTTCAAAACAAAATTCCATGCTTCACTAACTTCCAGGTACACCATGTTCCATCCTCCTCCAACCTCCACGCGTCCCCAGGGCATCAGATCTATGGCCAATGTTCAAGATGCATTATACATCAAGTCAACTGTATCACACCTGATCAAAAAAGTCAATGGACTTCAAGCAAATGGGCCTTAATCTTCCAGGCCTGCACCTCACAATTTTGGGGTCTACCCCCCCCTGGTTTGCCTTATTAATTTTTATTCTTTCTTTAATTTTTCTTTTTTTATTCCTTTTATTTGCTATTTATTTAATTAATTATTTTCACATAAATAATATAAAAACCTTCAAAAATCAGAAAAGATCAAAAAAAGAATATAATTTTTATTTTAATCATTTTCTAAATAAATGTTTGTAATTATTTAGTTTTAATTAGGTTTTCAAATTTAATTCTTTTAATAACTAAAAATCCAAAAAATAGAATTTAGGTTTAATAACTTTTTATTTTCTTTTTTTTAATTTTCCCTTTTTTTTTTCTTTTTAGGATAATAATGTTATTTATTTATTTTCATAAATTAAGAAATGTACATAAATTAAATTAGAATTAGATTAGGTTAAAAGTTAAAACTTTCATAATAAACTTAAAAAATAATAGAATTAGGTCTAATATTTAATTTAATTTCAATTAATTTTTCTTTTTTCTTTTAAATCTAAAAAACACAAAAATACCATTTTTCATTTAATTTTAATTTTAGATTCCTTGATTAATTTTAATTGTTTATAAAAGGGTCCAACGCCCTAGTTTTGTTTAATCTCTTTATTTCGCGCATTTATTTTATATTGTTTAAATAATTCTGTATATGCCCCAAAGCCATGTAATTTAAAATTCTCGCACTTTTATTTATTCGCTTTATTTATTTTCAGTCAAATCGGGTTCGGTTTTTTGGCGATGTGGACCCGCGCCAGTTGTAATAGTTTAGATTTATTTTTCGCAACTTTATAACTGTTAAACAATAACATGAAAGAATGAATGCCCAAAAATAAAATCGAATCGTTAGATCACCAATGCATGACAAGACAAACAATAAACTGAAAATGACACACAATTCACACACCATCCCTAGGGTACGCCTCACTGTTGCCTTTCGAAAGGTGATCGTCGAGTAGAGGACGTCTTAGTAAGTCCTCATGATCCGGGAACCTGGCATGAGGGTAGCTTCTAAGGTGTCTTCCCATTGCTCCGGTGATCACCATGTCCCTATACACTCGAATTGACCCGAACACCTCCAACGGTGGTGCTACCTACCTCTCAATGGTGGGATGGCACTACTTTAAAGGACATTTACACAGACGAATTCCTTAGGATAGGTAGGTTCTCAAGGATACTTGCTCTAATTTCAAACAAATCAAAACATCTTTTCACACCAACACACTTTCAAAAAACTTTCAAAACAAACTTTTCAAACACTCTGACGTACGAGTTGAACTGAAACTTTTCAAAGAATATTTTTGAAACCCACATTGAAAAGCAAGCAAACATTTTGAAAACACATTGAGCAAGTATCTAAGAGCCCATGGATAACCATGGATAGAAAGGGTGCTAACACCTTCCCTTTCTATAATCTACCTCCCGAACCGAGAGCAATCTCTTTAAGGAATTTTTCTGTGCTTTTGTCCTTTCCATTTGGAGAAAATAAAAGACGGTGGCGACTCTTGCTTCCGCGACATTTTCGCGAACCAGCTTTAAACAGTCAGTTCCAGATCCACCGATCACAATAACCATTATCACTTAATTGACTTATGGATAACATGTTATGCATTAATCCATCAACTAATAAAACATTACTTATAGAGGGAAGATTTCCATTACCTACTATTCCAGAGCCAATGATCTTTCCTCTCTGATTGCCTCTAAAGCCCACGTGGCCTCCAGGCTTAAGTTCCAGGCTTTGGAACATATGCCTTCTTCCCGTCATGTGTTGTGAGCAGCCAGAGTCCAGGTACCATTATTGGTGTCTTAGCCTTGCTGCTAAAGATATCTGCCACATGTATGATTTTATCATTAGGTACCCATATTTTCTTGGGTCCTGATTTGTTAGTTTTACCAAAATTCTGGTTGAATTTTGGTTTGATAGAGTAATCACTACTTGTGTATTTTATGCCATGTGTGTGCCCATATATAAAATGTGAATTGAGTGGTGTGCGTTTTATAACTAATTTCATGGCATTTTTTGGTGTAGGTACCTTACCTTGATATCCTATCCCTATTATGCCATTTCTGCTAACTCCATAGATCATTGAAGCCATCTTGCTTTTGTCTATGTATTTAGATAGAAATTTCTGAAAGCTGTGATCATACTCTTTGATATTCTCATCAGCATTGCTGGGAGTTTCAGAGATTGTTTCCTTCTGAGTGTTTTGAAACTGGTTTTCTAGTTTTGAAATTTTTTTCTCTTAACTCAGAATTCTCCAATCTGAGACTCCCAGTCTTATCAGAGTCAGAGGCAAGATTCCTTTTCAGGTTTCTGAATTTGACTCTGATCTGCTGATACCTTTCCAGAATTTCATTTAGGCTTTCAGCAAGTTCAGCCTTAGTAAAGTTTATGGTAAAGTCAGGGAATACCTCTTCAGTGTCTGATTTTGAGTCTGAACCAGAAGCTTCACTGTCTTCTGATACGTTTGCCATGAGAGCTATGTTTGCTCTTTCATCATCTGATTCTGAGTCAGCTTCAGATGTGTCAGAATCATCCCATGTAGCCATGAGGCTTTTCTTCTTTTCCTTGAGAAACTTCTTTTTAGGCTTTTCCTTCTGAAGCTTTGGGCAGTCACTTTTGTAGTGCCCTTGATCGTTACATTCATAGCAGATGATGTCTTTGTTGTTTGGATTTCTGTATCCTGAAGAACCTTCAGATCTTCCGTGTCCAGAGGAGGATTCTGACCTTCTGTATCTGGAGGAGGATTCATTCTGATTTTCTGATCTTCTGGGATTTCTGAACTTCCTTTGTCTCTTCTTCCACAGTTGGTTCACCCTTCTGGAGAGGAGAGATAGTTCATCTTCCTCTGATGAGGATCCATCAGAGGTTTCTTCCACAACCTGCAAAACTTTGGAATCTGATTTTCTGTTAGATTTTAAAGCTAATGGCTTACCTTGCTTTAGAGGTTCATCTTCTTCTAGCTCTATCTCGTGACTTATGAGGGAGCTAACAAGTTCTTCCAGAGAGATTTTGTTGAGATCTTTGGCTAGCTTAAGTGCTTTGACCATTGGCCTCCATTGTTTGGGCAAGCTTCTGATGATCTTCTTAACGTGATCAGCAGTAGAATACCCTTTGTCAAGAACTTTTAGTCCAGCAACATGAATTTGAAATCTTGAAAACATAGTTTCTATTGATTCACTATCTTCCATCTTGAATGCTTCATACTTCTGAATGAGCACAAGGGCCTTGGTTTCTTTGACTTGAATGTTTCCTTCATGTGTCAATCTCAGAGAGTTAAACATATTCTTGGCAGTTTCTCTATTTGATATTTTCTCATATTCTGAATATGAGATGGCGCTGAGGAGAATTGTTCTGGCCTTGTGGTGGTTTCTGAATTCACGCTTTTGCTGATCAGACATCATTTTCCTGTCTATCTTCTGACCACGTCCATCCACAGGATGCGTGTATCCATCAGTCACCATGTCCCACAGATCAACATCATGGGCCAGAAAGAAACTCTCAATTCTGTCTTTCCAGTAGTCAAAGTTTTCTCCATCAAAGACTGGAGGTTTACCACTGAATCTGTCCCTGTCTTCATTGTTGTCATTGCTGATGTTTTGGCTTGGTCCCACCATAGTGTTTTTCTAATTCTTGGATCTTGTACTAACACGGTTAAGTGTTTAAGCTCAGAACCAGGCGCTCTGATGCCAATTGAAGATGTGAAAAACACAAGAAGGGGGGTTGAATTGAAAACTTAGATCTAAAACAACTTAATGACACAATATTTTTATCCTGGTTTGTTTTATCTCAAACTACTCCAGTCCACCCGTCAAGGTGATTTCGCCTCTCTCCAACGAGGTCTTAATTCACTAATCTCAACAAGATTACAAAGGCTACTTTAACAACTGTTAAAGTCTTCTTGAGTACAACCATAATCCGGTTAATCTCAAGGATCTCTTTTACAATATGATTAAACAATATGTGTTGTTGTTTTTCTAACAAAAACGGTTTATCACAATTGTGATAAATTACACAGGTTTATAGCTTAGAATAAAGAATGAATTTGCTTGATCTTGAATATGCTTGGTCGGTGTTCTTAGCAAAATCGTTGTGTGTACGTACATGCTTCATTTTGCAAGCTGACTTGTTTATATAGGCAATGAAATGACGTTGTCTATAAAGCATGTTTAATGTCATTAACACACTTTCCTTTTGGAGAAGATCCTGTCTGAAGAAGGCCGTTGGAATTAATTCTGTCTTGAATGTTCAGTAACACTTTAGAGTCTTTTCTCCTTACTGCTAATGAGGCTTCAAAATATTGATGACTTGGTTTGATATGTTCTTGTTCAGAATCAGAGTTTACTATAATGAAGCGCAGGTTCTGGTCACCAATCTTCAGTGTATAATCTGATTGCTTCAGCGTGTAACACTTTATGGCTTATCTTCTGATGCTGATCTGATCAGAACTTCTGCATACATAAAACATATTTTTAAGGTGCATATTTGTTCTTTGTATTTATTTATTCTTTGTATTTGTTATCATCAAAACTCTAACCAAGGGTTGTAGAATCAAACTATGTTCTAACAGTTTCTTTCTAAAAGAAGGAGAATATCACAAGACAACTAAGTAAGAGATTTAAAAGGCTTGGTGCCATATTCATAGGAAGGGTAGAAAATATTTGGGACCAAGATGAGTTGTTTCCTTAGAGTCTCATCTTTGGTGGGTACAAGCAAGGAAAATTTAGTTGAAGATGCCTTATCATCATGAAGAACCTTTAGTTGACATATTTATGAGGACTACTCCTCCTCTCTTAAATGATATGGAAGAACTTCAGCTTACCTTAGTTAGGATGTAGCAAGAGAAGGAACCATAGAAGAACAAGTGCTAGACTTTGAAGGTGTCCTACTTAACAAAATTGAAAGAAGAGGATGACTTGATTGAGATTATTGAGAGTCATGCTGTAGAGATGATGGAGAAGCAAGAGGATTTATTTTGCTTTAGAACTCAACTAGGTTCTGGTCACCCATTTTCTGATTCTGGTGGAAGGAAAGAAGTTTCCGACAAGTATGCAAAAGAGACCAAGCATTTGAAGGCTCAGATTGCAAGACTCAAGGGAAAGCGTCAATGTGTGGAGAGATCTTCATAAAATTTGGCTCCTTAGGATTTTCAAATTCTATCTTTATTCTCTTTACTTAGGATTATTGAAACTTGTACTAAAAGTTGTAATCCATTCCAAAGTTATTATAAAAATGAGATTTTTTTTTGGTATTTCCAAATGTGTTAGTATTTCAATATTTGCAATTGTTTATGGTTCTTTGAGTTCCTTAAATAAATACAAAAAATCATATGCATTGCATATCATGTATTATTTTGCACATATTTTTTCATTCCTATCTTTCATAGGTGTCTGTGATACGGTGGGAGAACTGACTTGGGTGTTTTGTATTTGATTGCAAGTGTTACGGATAGCAAGAGTCACCACCGACTTTTCTTTTATCCAATGAAGGAAAGGGTGAAAAGAACAAGAAAGACTTTTTGAGAATATTCTTGAGTTCGGTAGTAGGTTATGAAAAGGGAAGGTGTTAGCACCCTTTTCATCCGTAGTTATCTACGGGCTCTTAATTGCTAGCTCACTTTGAAATGCTTTGTGTTTTTGTAAGTTTGAAAACATTTTGAAAAAAATGCCTAAGTTTGGCAAAATTTGCAATGATTCTCGTATCTTTGAGAATGTATACAAAGTGTTTGGTTTTGAAAATACTTGTTGAAAAGGAATGTTTGGAAAGATGTTTGAAAATTCCAATGTAAGACAATTTTGTAATGATTCTCGTATCGTTGAGAATTTATACAAAATGTTTGTTTTGGAAAGTATTTTGAAAGTGTTAGGTGTGGAATGGTTTTGTTTGTGAGCAAGCAATTACGAGCAATCTACCTACTCAAAAAGTCTTTGTTCTTTTCCTCCTCCTTTAGATAGTGTTATTCTACCATTGGTTGGTAGAGAACCATATCATTAGATGTGAGGGACATACGTGGGTCATCGTACAATCATAGAAGGAAACTTGTAGAATGTTTTAGCAATTGTCGTAAGGGACCAATATCGTTTACCGAAGGCAACGTCGAAGGGTCATTGAGGGACTACGATCTTTTAATCAAGGATCTTTGCTAAAAAATCCCACGTTCGAGAGACATGACTGTTTTTATCCGAGGCAGTAAGTGAGGTTACCCTAGAAGTGCAAGTGTGCAAAGTGTTTTGTTTTCATGTATATTATCTTTGAATTAGGTTTTCTATGGTTTGATTTTAGTCTTGTCATGCAAACCCTAATTATTAGCAATAATAAGGAAAACGATAAATTGCAGAATTTAAATGTCCTACGCTATTACAATACTTTGGGAATAGGGGGTGCAATTTTATGAATGAGGGGGAGAAAGCAATAAAGCCCTAAGTACTATTACAAACCATTGAATATGAATTACAATAATAATGCACAAAATGTAAAGATAAAAAGGAAGAAAGAAATTGTCTTTTTAGGTGTGTTGATAGAAATATTTTAAAGATTAATCCTAATTAAACTTTATTAATTTTATTTGCAAAAAGAAGTTAATTGATTTTAACAAGACCTAAAGTCTAAGTTAATTTTAAATTAAGAGAAAAAAATAAGATCTAAGTCTAAATAATTTATTTATGAAATAATTTGAAGGTTAATATTAATTTGGACAAATATTTTGAAGTGTGGAAGAACAAAATTTAGTTCAAAATATTAACAAAAATAAAAGAAGGGTTTTAATTTAAATTTTTTTTTAATAATTTAATAAAATATTTTTTTTTATTTTTGGTTAAATAAAATAAATAAATAAATAAAATATAGAAGAATATAAAGAAATAAAAATAATTGGGCTGGGTGTTGAAAAAGTAAGAAGGAGGTGAAAAGGTAGCAAAAAGAGTTAGGCCCAAGATGTCATTTTTGTTTGAAAACAGAAAAAAAGGGAAAAAAGGAAAAAATGGGCCTGCGTAGGAAAGTAAGATGGGGGTTTAGAGTTCAAAAAATTATCCAAGCCCAGAACAAAGGTTCAACGCCTGTTTGGATCATGTGTGGCCAGCTTTATGAAGGTACATCATGGTCTTGCCATTATGAGCGTTTGATATGCTTGGAATTAGATTTAGTGGTGATGATATGTGGGTGCATGATGGACTCAAGGAAACCAAACGCGCTGAATATACAAAAAAATGTGAGAAAATACAAAAGGGTACCACTGGGGCTCGAACACAGGTCCCAATTGTTCAATGCCTTACGTGCGCTTCCTCTGCCATTGGGGTGGCTGTTTCATCCGTGTATAAAACAACAACTATTAAATATAAAATAAACTTATTTCTAAAAATTTGAACTTCATCTTCAACCTTGCGCGTGCAGTGATGGATAACTCCATGGGCAAAACTGTAACTTCTTCATTTCTCAACCATTTTCAAAATCGTAAACATGAAAGTTGTTCCATTTTTCACCATGTATTCAACCATATAAATAACTAAAGCTATAAATCAAAGATGAACATGAATTTCTGTTGGTACCAAATAAAACCTAATTTTTTCAGAAAGTTCAAACTCAAAATTTGCATCACTCAAGCAACATATATGAAAACTAAGGGCATGGTTAGCTTCAGGGCTATGATGTTTACATTTTTTATTCACAAAGTAACCATTAATGATGCTTGTAGAGAGAGAGAGAGAGAGAGAGAGAGAGAGAGAGAGAGAGAGAGAGAGAGATCAAAGTTGAGAAAACTTACCTCAAAATTGGAAATCGTGTATGGAATTTGAGAAATCCTAGAGGTGTGGTGATGATCTGGATAGCTTCACTGGACTCCTAAGAAGCTAATGCAACTCTTACTTTGTTCTGAAAGTGCTTGAATCGTACTAGAGAAGTCAAGTTGTAGAGCTGATTTTTTGAGTTTGCAAGATGATGAAGGTGGAGTTACAGTTGAGAAACAGGGTTGGGGATGAGTTGTATATGATGTATGGAAGCTTTGTGATTGATTTGGAGAGGAAACACACGAGTGGATTGTGAGATGGAAGTTCAAGGCCAGAAATGACAAGTTATGGAGTTTTTTGTGCAAATTATGGTTTGAGGGAGTTTGTGGGAGTTTGAGGGCTTCTAAATTCATCTGTTAGCTTTCAAAATAGTGTCTTTATTTATAGGGAAAGGTTGGAGAAGCTCAAGTTGATCATAATTCAAAATCACATGTTAAGCTCAAATGTGATTTTCTTGAAAAATAAAATTTCAATTCCTTGTACCTTTGATCATAGAGTGGTTAAAAACTTTAATAACATTGCTTCTAACCTTGTAGATGGAGTGTAATCAGAGGGAACAAGTGAGAGGCTCAAGAATTAATTTTATGGATAAAGCTTGCTTTTCAAGAATGACAATGTTAACTTTCTCCCCAAAATGGCAAATTAATTTGGAAAATGCTTAAACCACTTGGATTATAGCTCAAAAGTTTGTGTAATCCATTAATTATGGGTAGATACACAAGTTAGAAGGCATGCAAAGCAAGATTATGCAGCATAGTATTGAGATTGAATTTGTGTTCATCAAGAAAATGACTTGTAATTCAAGAATGGATGCCCAATTTTTTCTCTTCGATTATATTATCTCAAGAATGATCTCTTCAAGTTGTTTGATATTTTGGAAAGCTTGAAACATTGTCTACAACCTTCATGTTTACCACTTTGGCTAAATCATCTTGGAACTAGGTTAAAATTGGTCAAGAAGTTAGGTAGATTTTTGACCTTATAAAGTCATGACATTTTTCATAAAAGCTCTAACTTCTTGACAAATTTAGGCAAATTTTTTACTTTATGAGCTTATATCTTCAAATCTGTCAAGAATCATCACTTAGATTTGAAAAATTCCAAGTGTTTTAAACCTTGATTATTTCACTACTTCATGACAATTTTTCACCAAGATGCAAGATGATTCAAGGAAAACGTTCAACATGAAAGTTGTAGATCTTGATGAATTCTACAACTTTTTCCCTTAGGGTTGATGTCCAAAAAATTCTTAGATTTGAAGATATAAGCTCATAAAGTCATGATATAAGCTATTTTATGAAAAATGTCATGACTTTATGAGCTTATATCTTCATATCTAAGAATTTTTTGGACATCAACCCTAAGGTAAAAAGTTGTAGAATTCATCAAGATCTACAAATTTCATGTTGAAAGTTTTCCTTGAATCATCTTGCATCTTGGTGAAAAATTGTCATGAAGTAGTGAAATTATCAAGGTTTAAAACACTTAGAATTTTTCTAAGTATTAGAAATCTTGATTTTTTTTACTTTCTTGATTCTTTATGATCAAGTTTGATATTTTTGAATGTCTTGATGAATTTTGATCTTTGAAATTCAATGTTGATCAAAAAGTCAAAGTTTGACCTTTAGGTGTATCAGTTGACTTTTCATCACTTGATCAAATTTCAACTATCAATCCAATGATCTTGAAATATAATTTGAGCCATGAAATTACGTAAACATGTTGCGTTTTAGTCTTTGAAATCATGCTTCAATCCTTTAGGTCATGTACTAGGTCAAAAGTCAATGATCAGTCAATCTCAGTCAAAACCATAATTTTGACAATTTTGCCCTTTTAATGATTTGAGTGCTTTTCTTGAGGCATTGTGATCATCCCTTGGTCAATTGATAAATATCAATTCAAAATGTTGATGTAGACCAAAAATCATGAAGTTTGACTGTATATAAACCACAGTTGACTGTTTACCTAATATAGTTGATTTTCAGTCATTTTAGCAATTGACTGAGAAAATTTGTGATGCAAGGCTTGAAACTTGGTATGAGCAATCTTGAAGACCTATAATGAACCATGAAAGTAATTTGAGGCATCAAAATTCCAATTGTCTTTGAGAAAATCAAAACCCTAATTTGGAGGCTCAGTGCTTAGGAGGTGATCTTATTTGATCAAACCCTTGAGAACCCTTGAGCATTTGAGATCTTTGGTGAGAAATGTCTTGAGAAAAGAGAGGGAAAATTTTGGGGTACAACAACTTCCCCTGTTCAATCTTATTAAACCTGAAGATTTAGATTGGCTTGTTCGCCATTCATTCCTTGAGGGTAGAAGATGATTGAACACTTAAGTGCCCAAAAATTTGCACTCGTTTGTGCATGAAGTAAAATTGTTTGTTGATTATATGGAGAATGGGCTTAGAGATGCCATTTGGAGAGGTGACATAAAGTTGTCAGAGATGGGCTTATAGATGTCATCCAAAGTATCTGTTGATAGAGAAATTATACTAAGTCTACGCTCGACTTTAATTGGGAGAAGTATCAGAATAAATCTTTGGTCGATTTAATCTGAGCCAGAAAAAGGTCTACTGAGACAAGTATCAGAATAAATCTTTTGTTGATTTAATCCGTGCCAGCAGAGATCTTTAAATCTTTAACTGAGAAAAGTATCAGAATAAATCTTTGGTCGATTTAATCTGAGCCAGAAAAAGGTCTACTGAGAGAAGTATCAGAACAAATCTTTGGTAGATTTAACCTGAGCCAGCATATGTCTTTAAATATTTAACTGAGAGAAGTATCAGAATAAATCTTTGGTCGATTTAATCTGAACCAGAAAAGGTCTACTAAGAGAAGTATCAGAACAAATCTTTGGTCGATTTAATCTGAGCCAGCAAATATCTTTAAATCTTTAACTGGGAAAGAATCATAATAACTCTTTAATCAATTTAAACTGAACTAGAAAAAGTATCTACTGGAAAAAAGTATCAGAATAAATCTTTGGTCGATTTAAACTGAACCAACAAATGTCTTGTATTGTCTTTAACTGGGAAATAATCAGAATAAATCTTTAGTCGATTCAAACTGAACCAGAAAAAAGTGCCTACTGGAAAAAGTATAAAAAAAAAGCTTTGGTTAATTTAAACTGAACCAGTAGATGTCTAAAGGAAGTGTTCGTCATGTAGATAGTCGCCCCGTGGTGTTTCAGGAATTAGCCTGGAACTATTTGAAAATTGTTGATGATATTCGTCTATTGATTGATCTTTCCTAAAAAGGTAAAGAGTTAGTTGTATGTAATGTCATGATGTATGAAATGCATTGCGTAATGATGTTCTCAAAATAAATGAGATTGTGCTATATGTGTTTCGAATGCATATGCTATGATGTATGAATGTGAAATGTTGTTGAAGTGTAACTTTGTCTGGGAACAATAAATCCCTGACTATTGTTGGGGATGAAGAGTAGGTGTATCTTCACTCTTGTCTAGAATGCTTCTGTTGGGGATTCCTACTTACTTGTTTAAGGAAACTCTGCAAGGGATATTGATTTCTATTTGGGGAGTAGAGTTTAGGTACATTGGTCATCCGTTGCTCTATTGGGGAATTTATTTCTTATATACCTGACTGGTGATAAAAGAGATGGTTAAACTTCCGACTCGTTTAAGGAAGATAATTCTTATATACCCTGACTGGGGATAAAAGAGAAGGACAATCTTTTGACTTGTCTGGGGAGGATAAAGTTAATTGGTATCTGGTTGGATTCTGAACTTTGTAGCAACTTTCTAAGGATAATGTCAATTTTACCGGGGAGAAAATTTTTGTCAGTGATTTGTAGTGATCTAAGGAATAAACTTAAGCTGGGGAATTTGTAGTCTATTGGGGAAATAAACCCTGTTGGGGAAATAAACCCTTGTTTATGGAGAAGTGCTCTGCTGAGGAAACACTCTCTTGGGAAATTGAATTTGCTGAAGCGAAAAACTCTGCAGGGTCTCTTTCTTCAGTTTTGGAGGAACAAACTCAGCTGGGGAAGAGAATTTCCATAAATTGTATTGATTGGGACTTCGTGGGGAGATTTAACGGGGAGGAGATTATACTCCTTTATTTGTTGTAGTGATCTGTCGGGGAGATTGTGGGGAATGTACCCTTATTTGTGAAGGCTATTCTGTGGGGATAATCTTGTAGAGGTGACTCTGGTGACTTCACGGTGGATAACCTTATGAAAGGGACTTTATGGGGATTTATGGACAACTTGAGTTTCATCCCAACTCCTATATTCTTGAGTAAATTATTATTCCTGTTCTTATTTATTTGTTAATAGTGAATCATGTTCATATGCACATGCTCATTCAATTTTAGTCATTGGACGTTTTTGCAAGCAAAACAGAAAAAACAAAAAGTTTGAACTTCAAAGTATATTTGTATTGATAATTTTCCTATAAACAGGCGGTTTTGTACAAAGAGACAGAATCCTAGCAAGAGGAACTCGTCGTGAAATGAAAGAGTACAAACTGAAAACAAGTGTATATAGCCATGTGGAAGTGATCTCATTGGGTTCCAACTCCACTATTTCCAATATGTATTTGAACATCTCTTCTCTTGTCATCAGAAGAAGTTGATTGCACTGATCTTGTACCATTTGATATTTTAATCTTGGTAATAAAGCTGGCTGTAAGTGGTCCAATGGGACATAGTCGTACGCTTTAATGCCTAATTTTTGCCTGGACCGCCTTCTCAGGTTTTCAGTCCACCAGGATATCCTTTTTTTCCTAAGCCGCCTTTTCAGGTTTTCGACTTGCGGGTGTAAAGTCTTTTGTATATATCCCTTACTTTTTCCCGAACCCTTTTTGTTCGCCGGAATGCCCTTATTTTTGCCTAGGTATGTCAACCTAGCGGATCATTCTTATGCGTAGTATTTTTTTACTATGTCCGCGTTCACAATGTGCTGGAACTCTTCACCATCCATAATGGTTAGCATCATAGCGCCACCCAAGAATACTTTCTTAATAACAAATGGCCCTTCATAGGTAGGAGTCCATTTTCCCCTGGGATCCCCTTGTGGTAAACTGATGTGCTTTATTACCAAGTCGCCAGTCTGGTATACCTGATGTTTGATTTTTTGTTGAAAGCTTTGATCATACGCTTCTGGTACATCTGACCATGACAGACAACAACCAACCTCTTCTTGTTAATCAAATTAAACTGATCCAACCTTGTCTGTATCCATTCGTTTTCATCTAAGTCTGCTTCTTTCATAATCCTTAGAGAAGGAATCTGGACTTCGACAGGAAGGACAACTTCCATGCCATAAACCAAAGAGAAAGGGGTTGCCCCAGTTGATGTTCGCGTAGAAGTAGGGTAGCCATGAAGAGAAAATGGTAGCATTTCATGCCAGTCTTTGTAGGTCACCACCATCTTTTGCACAATCTTCTTTATATTCTTGTTAGTAGCTTCCGCTACACCATTCATCTTAGGTCTATATGGAGAAGATTTGTGATGCTTGATCTTGAACTTCGTGCACAGTTCAGTGATCATGGCATTGTTAAGGTTGGTGCCATTATTAGTGATGATCCTCTCAGGGATACCATACCAGAAGATGAGGTCATGCTTGATGAACGGGGCCACGACGTTCTTGGTAACTGAGGAAAATGAAGCTGGTTCAACCCACTTGGTAAAGTAGTCAATGGCGACAAGAATGAAACGGTGTCCATTAGAGGTAGTAGGCTTGATTTATCCAATCATGTCAATACCCCAAATTGCAAATGGCCAAGGGGCAGTCATAACATTCAAAGGTATTGGAGGCACGCGAACCTTATCAGCATAAATTTGGCACTTATGGCAAGTCCTCGAGTGGTGGTGACAATCATTTTCCATGATCGACCAATAGTAGCCAGCTCTCAGAATCTTCTTGGCCATAGTGTGTCCACTGGAGTGAGTTCCAAATATACCTTCATGCATATATTCCATGATCTTTTCTGCTTCCTTCTTGTCCATACAATGGAGCATAATTGAATCATGGTTGCGCTTGTATAAGATCTCATTGCTCAGGAAGAACTTAGCTGAGAACCTCTGCAGGAATTTCTTGTTGTTGAATGACGCCCCTTCAAGATACTATTGAGCTTCGAGATATCTTTTCACCTCATGAAACCAAGGCTTCTCCTCTACACCATCAGTGTCAATCTCATAGCAGTGTGTTGGTTCGTCAAATCTTTCGACAGTAATTCTGGGAGGTTTGTTGTCCCATTTGACTTTGAACATAGATGACATGGTAGCTAAAGCATCTGCCAACTGATTTTCTTCCCTCAGAATATGTTCAAAGGTAACCTCTTCAAAGTACGAGATCAAGGTTAGCACAAGATCTTTGTAAGGGATAAGATTTGGATGTTTAGTATCCCACTCTCCTTTAACTTGACTAATGACCAAAGCTGAGTCTCCATATACACTTAAGAATTTGATTCTTAAGTCAATAGCAGCTTTAAGACCTAAGATGCATGCTTCGTACTCGGCCATATTGTTGGTACAGTCAAAGCGGAGTCTGGTAGTGAAAGACGTATGGCAACCTTTGGGAGAAATGATCACATCACCAATTCCGTTACCAAGTGCATTAGAAGCTCCATCAAAAACCATAGTCCATCGGGATCCTTGCTCAGGTCCTTCATACAGTCCATAGTTTTCACAATCCGTAATCAACATGATATTCTCGTCCGAGAATTCAAAGTTCATAGATTGGTAGTCATCTACAACTTGATGTGCCAAATGATCTTCCAACACACTTCCTTTGGTTGCTTTTTATGTAGTGTACTGGATGTCGTACTCAGTTAAGATCATTTGCCATCGGGCTATCCCTCCTAAGAGAGTTGGCTTCTCAAAGATATACTTGATAGGATCCATCTTAGAGATTAATAGAGTGGTATGAGCCAACATATACTGTCTTAGTCGATGAGCAGCCCATGCCAAAACGTAACAAGTTTTCTCGAGCAGTGAATATCTTGTTTCACAGTCGGTAAATTTTTTTCTAAGGTAGTATATTGCATGCTCTTTTCGACCAAACTCGTCATTCTGCCCCAACACACACTCCATTTAATTCTCTAACATGGTTAAGTACATGATCAGAGGTCTTCCTTCAACTGGTGGCATCAGGATCAGAGGTTCTTGAAGATACTCTTTGATCTTGTCAAAAGTTGTTTGATAGTCGTCATTCCATCTGGCTACTTGATCTTTCTTCAGCAGCTTGAAGAGTGGCTCACAAGTAGCAGTTAGGTGAGAGATGAATCAGGAAATATAGTTTAGTCGTCCTAGAAAACCTCTAACCTCCTTCTCAGTATGAGGAGCTGGAATTTCTTGGATAAATTTTACTTTGGCGAGATAAACCTCAATTCCTTTGCCATTGACGGCGAAGCCTAGGAGCTTTTCAGACCTTACCATAAAGATGCATTTGTTAGGATTCAACCTCTCAAATAGATTGTGAAGATGATCAAGTTGCTCTTCCTCAGTTTGGGGTCTTGCTATCATGTCATCAACATAGACTACTATCTCATGATGAATCATATCATGAAATAAAGCCACCATATCCCATTGATAAGTTACGCTTGCATTCTTCATCCCAAAAGGCATGACCTTATAACATAAGATGCCACAATGTGTGACAAAAGTAGTCTTCTCCATGTCTTAGGCCGCCATTTTGATTTGGTTGTAACCCGAGAATCCGTCCATGAAGGAGAATACCTTGTGTTGAGCAGTGTTGTCAACCAAGACATCAATATGTGGTAGTGGGAAGTCGTCTTTGGGTCTTTCCCTATTTAAATCCCTGTAGTCCACACATATACGAACCTTACCGTCTTTATTCGACACTAGAACAACTTTTTCAACCCATTGGGGATACGACGTCACTGCCAAAAAACCTACATTGAATTGTTTCATTACCTCAGCCTTGATCTTCTCAGACATATCAGGATGCATGCGACGAACCTTTTGTTTGATCGGAGAACAACCCTCTTTCATTGGTAGACGATGAACCTCGATATCAGTATCGAGCCCCGACATGTCTTTATATGACCAAGTGAATACCTCAACATAGTCATGCAACATCTGAACCAATCTTCTCTTGACAATATCTTCCAAGTTGGATCCAATCTTGATTTCTTTCTTATCTGCCTCGGTACCCAAGTTTATCACTTCGTCTGGTTCTTCGTGCGGTTGGATAGCCTTTTCCTCTTGTATCAAGAGTCTGGCGAGTTCTCCTGGTATCTCATGATATTCTTCACCTTCGTCTTCGGCTTGATAGATTGGATTTTAAAAGTCATAGATGGCAATAGTAGGATTATTATCCGGAGTGGATGTGGATCTGCAAATGTGTGTGTGCATGTAAGGTCACATGGCTATTTAGAAATGTAGTAAAGTAAAAGAAAGACAAAGAGCGCCAAATTTTAATGCAAAGTCGTCCAATGTTTCCATTAAATGAGCATATGATATATGAAATCAAAAACCCTTAACAAATGGATAATTGTGCCCCGGGAAAGGCACATGATTTAAAGTCATTGTTTTAAAGGAAATTATACAGACAAACTTCTTAAAGCAATGAAAAATAGGAAATAGCAATTAATCCTAGTTGAAGGAGATTGAGATGAAGTCTTTGGCCTTCCAGTTACCAAGTCCATCGTCAGTAGTTGGGAATATCCATTCGTCCAGAGCATTGACTTCATTGTTGCTAATACAGAGAGGTGGTCCACCAGCACGAGCACGCCGAACCTCTTTCCGAGTCTTTGAAGTAAAACCCAACCCAAATTTGTCAAATTTATAGGGGATGTTTCGAAGTTGTCCCCAGATAGTGCAGCCTCCATCTTCTACAACCACCCTAGCATCCTTCAAAGAGGCCATTCTTGGTGTGCCCTTATAGATTTCATGAGTAGCGACAATAACCATTGGAGGGATTACCTCAAATGTATGGTAGGGGGTTTCAATGAATTCTCCATCCATTTCAACATATTTGAAAGAATTCAAATGACTGACCATATATTCTTCCTCTCCATAGATTGTGACAAACTTCCCTCTTACCGGGTATTTCAGCATTTGATGTAATGTAGAGGTAACCGCACCTGCCCCATGAATCCATGGGCATCCCATCAAGCATGAATAGGCCGGACGGATATCCATTACATAAAAAGTTGAATTGAAGACTTGAGATCCCACCTTGATTGAGAGATCAACTTCTCCACAGACCATCCTTTTTGAACTGTCAAAAGCTCTTACCACAATATCGCTAGGTTTCAGCACTAGCCCTTCACAATCCAGTCTATCCAAAGCACCTTTAGGTAAAACATTAAGGGAGGACCCAATATCTACTAACACATGCGCCATAGTGGTGCCTTTGCATTCAATTGAAATGTGCAGAGCTTTGTTATGATTCTTCCCCGCCGGAGTTAAATCTGCATCAGAAAATCCCAAGCCATTATCAACAGTTAGGCTTGTAACACAATTCTCAAATTGATCAGCAGTGGTCTCTTGTGGTACATGGACATTCCTCAGGAATTTCAATAAAGCTTGGGCATGTGCTTCAGAGCATAACAACAAGGACATCATAGATATCTTGGAGGGTGTCTGCCCCAGTTGCTCAACTATTTTTTAATCACTTTTTCAGATGATCTTCATAATTTCTTTCATCTCTTGTTTAGAAGGGTCTTAAATTGTAACATCATTTGTGGGTGCTTCCGTTAGGGAAGGCTCACTAACTTTTTCTTTACCTCAGGCATTGGTAGTTGGCCCAGTAGCAAGAATACGAACATGTGTAGTTGTTGGAGGAGAGATCTCTGGATAGAAGATCCTTCCTATCCTAGTGACCTTACTAGTTCCGACAATGTTTGTAATTTCAGGCTCTTCATTTTCAATAATCCATGGATCTTTCTTGACACCATGATAATAAACTTCAGCCCCATAGTTCCAAGGCACAACTTTGGCTCAGCAAGAATCCTTATAGGGCCTTTAGAGGTGATCCTAATATGAGTATTGGAAATTGTGATTATGGAAACATCTTGAGGTATACTTTCAGGTAAACTCTTCACGGACGGAGTTTTCTCAAACAAAATTTCATGGCTATTAATCAGGCATTGGATACCTTTCTTCAGCCACATACAACCATTAGTTTGGGAAACACAATGGTAACAATTTTCAAGACAGCCAAGAAATAAACCAGCTTTCAGTAGATTCTTCTTAACGGTCAATAATGGAGTAGTCAAATCATCAACAGTGGAGACAAAGGAGACATCGCCAATATCATTGCCACCTTTACCATGACTGGGCATGGGAGAAATAATGACATTAGGGGTTTGTGGAAGTTCAAACTCAATTACTTTGTTATCAATAAAATCTTGGATCTTTCTCTTTAAGGCCCAACAATCATTGGTATCGTTCCCAGAGCTATTGGAATGATAGGCACATTTTGCATTCGGGTTGTATTTTGGAGATGAAGTATTGGGGTTTTGAGGAGGATTCATCAGTGTTACCAAATCTGCCTTCAACAGATGTTTTAAAGCTTGAGACAATGGTATGTTGATTCTAGTGAATTTCCTCCTTGGGGCATCAGGCCTTTGTTGATTGTTTGATTGTTATGGTCGTTGAACTGGGGTCGGGTTTGAAATTAATACTGCTCCTACCAACTGATGATGATCACTCTTGATACGGCTTCTTTGTCCATAAAAACCATTAGTTTCCTTCTTACCAATGAATGGTTTTTTCATAGCATTAGAGGTTGAGGCCATTGGGATTTTTCCGCTTTTGATTCCACTTTCAACTCGCTCGCCGGTCAAAATCAACTTAGTAAACCTTGAAGAAGAACTCCTGCTCAGCAAATTAAAGAATGGACCAGTCAAGGTGCCCATAAACTTGTGCAATAATTCTCTGTCAGTCAATGGAGGTTGCACCCTTCTAGCCAGGTCCCTCCACTTTTGAGCATACTCCTTAAAGCCTTCATTTGAACCCATAGTCATATTTTGTAATTACACACGAGTTGGTGCAAGATCAACATTGTATTGGTATTGTTTGTAGAAGACATCATCTAGATCCTCCCATATGTGGATATTAGTCCCCTCAAGTTGATAGAGCCAATCCAACTGTGTTCCAGATAAGCTTTCTTGGAAGAAGTGCACCCATAACTTCCTATCGGCGGTGTGTGGTTAAATCTTGCGGACATAAGACCTCAGATGCATCTTTGGACAGAAGACCCCATTGAATTTGGCGAAGATATGAACCTTAAATTTATGGGGAATGACCTCCCCAGGGACCAGACCTAAGTCTCCAAAGTCCAAACCAAACACTGTTTGGATTTCCACAACTTTAAGTCGGTCTTCTAGCTGTTTGTATTTCTCATCTGCCGGTGGATACTGTTCTTCAGAGTAGTCTTCATCCTTAATAATATGATTATTTCCACCCCTAGCTCCGGTGCTTCTAACTTTCTCTTCTTTATTGTCTTCTTCCTCAGAAGAAGCCTCTTCTATTTGAGCTAGTCGGGTGGGACCCTTGAACCTTCTTTCCATGTTGAGGATAACGGCCCGTTTCTTGGTCTTCTTTTTGGTGGCAAGGAGTGCCAACATCTCTTGCTGACCTTTGGCTAGGTTGAGGAGAGTCTCTTGGAACTGTGCGTGTTGAGTCTGCAGATCTTTGATGGTTTGATCTAGAGCCATCTTATATTGAAATACAACGTAAAAAGATAAGGAAACCTATATCGGAAAACCTGCTTATGATATGATGCATGCTATGTGGATGCAATGTTTCCAAGGACCTCAAGAGATTTAAATTTGCTAGCCAAAAAGGAAACAGAAACAACAATTGTATTAATAAGTTCAAAAGTTATAATTGCCCCTTGGGCTTACGATAAAAGAGCAAAAAAGGTTGTCAAAAGACAACAAAATAGACTTCTAAAATTAAAGACTCAAGTCTCCCACATACGCTTCCTCTTTGGTGCAATGTATGCTTTCAGGCTTCGCTCCTCATGAAGTTTCCTTGTGAGCTCCAACACTTTCCTCTCTCTTGCATAGAATCGAGCTTCAAAGGTGTCTCATTCCCCCTTGAGTTGAATCCACGATCTCTACAACTCTTCGAGGCTGGTAGGCATGTCAGAATATGGCAGGATAACAGGATATGAAATCATGATATTTTGAGCGCGAGCTCACACCCATTTGAGATAAGGCTCCAAAGGAATAGAGTTCTTATGCCCCAAAGTCTTTCTATCAACCTTGTTTACCATGCCCCAAGCATGTATAAACCTTCGATGATAACCTTGGACATCGTTCTCATAGTCAAATACAATACCTTGATTGAGTGCATCGTGGGGACCATCTCTTCGAGCATAACCAAATTATCGTAGAGCTAGAGAAGGGTTATAAGTAATACCTCCCCTAATGCCTAAGAGTGGAACATTAGGGAACTCCCCATAATGGTCAATAATAGTAATGTCCTCTTGAGATCGAGAGCACCAATGGATATCTGTATGAGAAAGCGACATTATCCTTTGCGACCACCTCAAACCTTGCTCATTCTTCAATACTGATCGGGGAAGGTGCAAAATAAACCATCTAGACAGCAAAGGTAAGAAACACATAAGATTCCTTCTCTTCCTCATAGTGCAAGTATGAATAGAGTGCAAAACGTCTCCAAGCAATGTGGGTATAGGGTTACGAGTAAGGAAAATTTTGACAGCATTCACATTTATGAGTTGGTCAGGGTTAGGAAAAAGCACCAACCCATAGATTAGAAGAGCCAAGATCTCTTCAAAATCTCGTAAATCTATAGCATCCTAAAATAGTCGAGCCTTCTCCATCAGGAATTTAGCGAAAAAGGCTTTGACCCCACTTCTTGTCTCCCAATTGGCTATAATGTAAGATCTCTTCAAATGTAAGGCCTTGGCAATAACTTCATGTCTTGCAGCTTCCTCTAAACCGGTGAAAGGTATTTGATCACGAATAGGTACTCCTAGTATTTGAGAGAATGATTCCATTGTGGGCACCAATTGATAATCGGGAAAGGTGAAACAATGATGTACAGGGTCAAAGAAATGAAAGAGCACCCTCATCATGTCTTCTTCAAAGCTTGAGGTAACCAGACTAAGAAATCGACCATATCTTTTGGTGAACACATAATTTTCAGGAACGCTTGATGCTAACTCTTTGAGTTGATGAGACACCCTTACGAAGTTGATTCAAATGGTATTTCTGTGAGTGGAAGCCATATCCTACAAAATTGAACAAAGATAAATCCCTAGGTCCTTGAAATGGTTAGTGAAAATGCTATGGCATGATGTCATGATGTTTATGAACAAATAATCACACACAAACAAAGCACACAAGGCCTTAGGTTTAGGATTGCATGGGGTTTATAGGTAACTACCCTCTTGAAGATTAGTTGGTTCAACCTGTCCTAACAAAAGTAATTGGGTTCTAAGGAATCTCAATATCACTGATCTTTATTCATTGGGCATTATTTTAGCTCAAGCATCCAAACTGCGGCCAAAATATCCCAAAAGTCCGATCTCAATGAGTGCAGTATCGAGTATCACCCAACTTTAGTCTTGCACCAAAGCCAGCTATCTCACTACTTTCTAATGGCCTAGTTGTTCAACTAAGGTTCTACGATCAGTTAGTGCTTCATGACACCACACAGCGGCCCTATATTCTCCTTGACTGGACTCAAGGGAAATTGTTACCAAAAAATGTGTCACACTAACATAGCCATTGCTTCAACCATGTCGATATTATGCCGCATAGTCCCCATGATATATTGCTACTTACCTAATATGCCCCAAATCCGGGTATAGGATTTATGCAAGTAATAAACCCAAGCATAACCCACAAATGTAAAGCAAACCAGGAAAACAAGTAAAGAAAATAAAGGTGATCTAGCTCTTAAGGTAACCCCACATTTAGTTTATCTCCCCAGAAGAGTCTCCAGTTCTGTTATACAGTGGGAGAACTGGATTGGGTGTTTTGCGTTTGATTGCAAGTGTTGCAAATAGCATGAGTCACCATCGACTTTTCTTTTATCCAATGAAGGAAAGGGTGAAAAGAACAGGAAATACCTATTGAGATTTTTCTTGAGTTCGAGGGGTAGGTTATGAAAAGGGAAGGTGTTAGCATCCTTTTCATCCATAAGTATCTACGGGCTCTTAATTTCTAGCTCACTTTTAAATGCTTTGTGTTTTTGTACGTTTGAAAATATTTTGAAAAACGCATAAGTTTGGAAAACTTTGCAATGATTCTCGTATCGTTGAGAATGTATACAAAGTGTTTGGTTTTGAAAATACTTGTTGAAAATGAATGTTTGGGAAGTTGTTTGAAAATTCCAAAGTAGAGCAATTTTGAAATGATTCTCGTATCATTGATTATGTATAAAAAATGTTTGTTTTGGAAAGTATTTTGAAAGTTTGAGGTGTGGAATGGTTTTTTTTGTGAGCAAGTAATTACGAGTAATCTACCTATTCAAAAAGTCTTTGTTATTTTCCTCCTCCTTTAGATAATGCTATTCTACCATTGGTTGGTAGAGAACCATATCATTGGATATGAGGGACAGACGTGGGTCATCGTACAGTCATAGAAGGCAACTTGTAGAATGTTTTAGAAATTGTTGTAAGGGACTAATATCGTTTACCGAAGGTAACGTCGAAGGGTCATCGAGGGACTATGATCTTTTAATTGAGGATCTTTGCTAAAACATCCCACGTTCGAGGGACATGATTGTTTTTATCCAAGGCAGCAAGTGAGGTTATCCTAGAAGTTAAAGTGTGCAAAGTGTTTTGTTTTCATGTATATTATCTTTGAATTATGGTTTTCTATAGTTTGATTTTAGTCTTGTCATGCAAACCCTAATTATTAGCAATAATAAGGAAAGCGATAAATTGCGGAATTTAAATATCCTACGCTATTACAATGCTTTAGGAATGGGGAGGGGGGGGGTATAATTTTGTGAATAAGGGGGAGAAAGCAATAAAGCCCTAATTACTATTACAAATTTTAGCGGTAGAAATGTTTAAGACTAAGCCATTGGATTGACTAGACTTATACAAATCAGAATAAAAATCGCCACCGCTCTTTATTGTTTCCAAAGGAATGGGAAAAGAGCGAATAACCCAAAAAGAGGGGGAAAAATTCTAGGTAAGGGGGTTGGTTATTCAAAGGTAAGGTATTAGCACCCTAAACATCTATGAAACTTCGCAGGAACCTCTTTTTAAAATCTGTATATTTTGGCTAAAACAAATATTGTAGAAAATAGATGGTGGAGGTGAGAAAAGAAATATATATATTTTTTAATGATTTTTGCACCCGCCGCGGTTGCGAACTTTTAGTGCCTACGTACCACCTTTTCGTACAATAGGGGATTAGGGTACACATAGTTCCTCTTTTAAAACATTTTAAAATACAAATGTGTTGGTTAATTTTATGAGATAAAACATCATCATCATTGTCCGTGTGGAAAACATACCTACCACCCACAATCATGAGAAAGGAGAATTTGCATCATCTCAAAGTGAAGGATATGGCTTGGATTTTTAGAATCAACAATGCCTCAATCAACACCCAAGTGGAAAATATCTCTCCTCACTACATATTATAGAAGTATAGTTGTTTGCATCACTACAAGGATTGACAAGAGTCCAATCTTTTTGAGAAAAGTTTAAAGATGAAAGCCAAGGTGGAAAATGGTTTGAATGAGATTGATTGACTTTTAGTCTTCTCACAAAAAGGATGTCAAATTATTATTAAGTTTATTGGAGTTTATTTATGAAAATGTTTGAAAATGCATGGACCTAAGTCCAAGTTTATTATGAAAGTGGTTCAAGTTTAAAATAAGAAGAGTTTTCAAAAGGAGGGAGAAGATTTTTGAAATTAAAGAAGATGGGAGGATAAGAATAGGCTATCCTAAAGCATAAGGTAAAAGTTAGGGATAAGAACCATCTAACCAACAAGAAGCCAATACTTGACACTAGGAGCCAAGATAGAATTCTCATTCTTTGGATTGAAGTCAAACAAGCAAAAATACTAGGCCTCTTGAGAGAACCAAACTTCAAGTGTATTAAGCCAAACAATGCTCCATAATGCCAAGGATAGTAACCAAATAGTTCAAGTATCATTAAAGATATTTAGGGTTTGTGTTGATTATTAGGTGTTTTAAAAAGAAAAGTAAAACTAAAGTGAGCAAAAATAAAAACGACAAGAAAGTAAATACTCAAATGAGCAAAGATGAAAATGGCATGAAATGTAAATGCTAAAAGTAAATAGTGAATAAAAATAAAAGGTGCATATAATAAAAGAATAAAGGATAAAGTCAATTATTAATGATTAGTGGTTAGTTGGATGATCATCTTGAAACTTCCATTTGGAACTCATTATAGGATTGGTAGAACCAAAGCCTCCACACAACAAGTTTCATTTGCTTCTTGTCGAGTATATCATCCATTTGGAATCCTTATCAGTATCATTTAATGATCAATGATGTTTAAGTGATCCGCATTGACCAAAGGTGTTGTAGATCCATTAGATGAGTGGTAGAGCCAAAGCCTCCACACAATGAATCTAAAGGTTATTGGATCAAAGAGATCAAATTAACATACTTGGGCTTGCAAACATAAGGTTGGGCCACGAACGATCATTTATTTGAATCGGGATAAAATTTAGCGCTATGTTAAGCAATCGTAAGTGAACTTATATAGAAGTCGCACCTATTTTGAGGTCGGTCAATAGCAATCTATGCACCATTTATTTTGAGATCATGCTCCAACAACATTTAGTGCAATAAGAAGGGGATGAGATGAAGAGGGGCGAGAGAGAATATACACACCACTTTTAGATTAAATTTAATCAAACTATTATTAAAATCATGCATCCATTTTTGTGGAGTTAGACTCAACACCATGGATCCAATGATGTTAGTAAAGTTCATGATAAAAAATTTAACCCAACATCAGCCAAAAAATAGTCACAAAATAATATTACACTTTAATATATACAAAAAGGTTTAAAAAATAATGTATAAAAATTGAAATAAAAGAGAAAAATATCAACTACGTTCAAATTAATCAAGAAATAAAAAGTAAGACCATAGAAAAATCAGAAAAGGACTCAAATGATTTTATAAAATTTTTGGTAATTTTTTAAAGTCAGAAACCATTTTTAAAATTAAAAGAAAGGGGTAAAATAAACCAAAAATGATAAAAATATAAAAGTCAGAAACAAAAAAAAAACAGGTCACCAATATTTGTCTCAATATCATTGGATCATTCCATAAATTTTTTAGAATTTAAAAATGCATAAAAGTATTTTTAAGAATTTAAAACAATTCAAATAAAGTGTAAATTTATAAAAAATACCAAAACACAAAATTAAATTGTGAAAAAATATAAATCAGAAAGAGAATAATCAAAAGTATTTTTCATATTTGTTTTAGATTTTTTGGACTTCAAATGAATTTTCTATGATTTTTTGAAGTTTAAAATAATTAAATATAAAAATCAGAAAAGAAAATAAAAGTCAAAAATATGTGGACCATTAGATGAGATTGAAAACGCGTTAGTAATCAGATCCAAAGGATCTGGCACGCTGTGCATATCATGGTCATTAGTGAATAAAGCATAGAATCAAAAATAAAAATCAGAATTAAAAAAAAAAGTGGCACGCCATCATTGGTTGGAAGATGACACGTTGGTCATCTTCAACCTCCAGCCAACGTGAATTGCAGGTCTCTCAAACTGTAAAATTAAAAGCTCAGATCTATGCCATTTGCTTCGTCTCTTCAAGACGAAGACAACCACTCCCTCGCGCCAAATTTATATAAATTGTAGCTCAAGCAATTTGGAAGGAAAGTTTTGAAAAGGGATTTGAAATTTCATGGTCAAAACGTGTTTCTAGTAAAAAGCAAGTGTTGCGACTAGAACCATGGCAATGAGAGCATCACAATGATATCAAAGTTTTGAAGAATTGATGAAGGAATCTACCTATTGAAGTTGAGTTGCTGAGCTCTAAAACTGGACTTCTATGGAGCAATATATGGCACGATTCTTGAATGTAATTATATGGTTAGCTTCAGGGAAGATCAAGGAAGGTGAATTGATGAAAAAATTGGATTGAAAAAGGCTTGTATATGGATTTCGAAGTTGCTGAATTCTGAGTTATGGAACAAGTTTGGCAAGGTGATTCTGGATATCCAAGCTTGAGGAAATGAATGGGGAATGACTCTCTATTTATAGGGAATCAAATGGAATGTCCAAGCGTGTGAAATGATGAAGTTTGGAGGGAAATCGTGTGAAGTTGCAAACAAGAAAAGTGTGACTTCTAATTTGATCAAAACACATCCAAAACACGTATTTTGCTATGCTAATCACTTCTGGAAGTTCACTAAACACGTTCAGAATCAAAACCGCACAGAATCAAAGTGTTTAGAAGCCAAATCAAGGATTTCAAACTTCTGACTTGGTGAAAAATTTAGTTTCAAAGTGCCAACTTCTAACCAATGGCATTCTCAGCTCAAGGGGTCTTAGGGCATGATTCTTGATGCTTTAGAAATATGAGGTTACAAGCTTTGCAATGTGAAAAGAATGGAGACAAATGGATGCTTGAGATGAAAGTTATAACGAGTCAAAGTTGGAAAAAATGTTGACTTTCCATACTTAGAAATATTTCAAATTTTTCTTCAAAAGTGACTTATAATGTCTTGCATCCAAACATAGCCTTCCACTTGGAATTTTCTATTGACCAAAAAAGATGGAATGAAGTAGATCTCTTGAATGACATTTTGAAACTTGAACCATTCAAACTATCCAAAAATTGAAAAAGTTATGACTTGTTGAAGTTGGCAAAATTTCATAAAATGACCTAAAACTTTTGTATCCTTGAGGAAACTTCCATCCATTTTCTCACTTTGCACATAAAAGAAGGGATAAAATTAACATCTTAAAGATCATTGTGGAAAAATAATGGGCTCAAGGTGATAAAAAATGACCAATTTATGATCATTTGAAGTCACACATGGAAAATTGGGGATTCATCTGGAGGACTTGTAATCTTTCTTCTTCATCAAGTTTCTTCCACATGAAAACTCCTTGGAAATTTTGAAGTGATTTGTTAATAACCCTTTGAAGAGAATTATGTATTTGGAATCACTCAAAAACACCAAAAGATGAGCAAGATATACTCCTTTGAAGTTCAAAACCCTAGCTCATAGATTAAGAAACATGCCTTGAGGAACTGTGACAATTTTGAATAAACTTCTTGTACCAAAACAAATTCTTTGTAAATATAAGTTGTTGAGGATGATAATGAGAATTCATAGCAACCACAACCACTTCGATATCTTAAGAATTGAGAGGAACATGCACTTGTGACCAAAAGGAATAAAATCTTGTCCAAACATGACTATTTCTTCCATCAACCCCTTGTACTTTTTGGATCAAATTTGATAACCTTGAAATGTGGTGAACCAAAATAACCTTGCCATGACATTTTCTCCAAAACAACATCAATGGCGAGGCTTGAATTTCTCAAGCTTTATTGACTAGGGCATGGAAATAAACTCATGAACCCATGGGGAAACTTGTTAAATCTCATTGCTTTTACCTACATGGATGACAAGCAAGACAAACCAACATTGAATTTTATTAATTAAAATAAGAAATCAAGACAAAAAATATTCATGATCACAAAAGAACACAAGTCAAGGTTCTTGGTGATTCCTCAAAGTGCAAAGCTAAATATAAGGAGGGGAACTAAGAATCCTAGTGTGATCTTATTGTAATGGAATCAACATGGGATGATGAAGGGATCTTAGGGGGGAGAATTGGGGTACAATAACTTCCCTTATTTAAGTTTCTTCTATCCGGAGATACGAAGGTTAAAAATCTTCGTGTCGACACGATCAAAGATACTTAAATATAAAACAAACCTTATTTTTGTCCCTAAGATGCCATGCAATGTTTATGAGCATGAATGCATATGAATAAGACCAAATAAACGCAAAACACCATTGGGGATGTAAGAATAATAAAGAAACAAGAGAGCAACCCGACCAGGAAAATAAATCACTGGTGGATCAAAAGAACTGACTCAGAGAGGATGGTAAAATGGTCAAAGGATATAGCAACTCCTACTGGAGGTAAAGCTACCAACGTTCACTGAAGGTAGAAGGAAAAGAAATATCAACACCGATGTTCACTGACGGTGAGCTTCCAACATTCACTGAAGGTAGAAGTAAAAGATATATTATAGCATCACCGTTCAATGATGATGAACTACCAACGTTCACCGAGGGTAGCAAAAAGATAACAATCATCGACGTTCACTGCCAATGACCTACCAACTTTCACTGAAGGTAAAAAGAGAATATATCATAAAACCGCCATTCACTAACGATGAACTACCAATATTCACTGAGGGTAGCAAAAAGATAACAAGCACCAACTTTCACTGATGGTGATCTACCAACTTTCACTGAAGGTAGGGAGAAAATATATCATAGCATCGCCGTTCACTGATGATGAACTACCAACATTCATTGAGGGTAGCAAAAAGATAACAATCACCAACTTTCACTGCCAATGACCTACCAACTTTCACTGAAGGTATAAAGAGAATATATCATAGAACCGTCGTTCATTGGCGATGAACTACCAACATTGACTAAGAGTAGCAAAAAGATAACAATCATCGACGTTCACTGCTAATGACCTACCAACTTTCACTGAAGGTAGAAAGAGAATATATCATAGCACCTCCGTTCATTAACAATGAACTACCAACATTCACTGAGGGTGGCAAAAAGATAACAATCATCGACGTTCACTGCCAATGACCTACCAACTTTCACTGAAGGTAGAAAGATAATATATCATAGCACCGCCATTCACTGACGATGAACTACCAACATTCACTGAGGGTAGCAAAAAGATAATAATCATCAACTTTCACTGATGGTGATCTACCAACTTTCACTGAAGGTAGAGAGAAAATATATCATAGCACCGCCATTCACTGACGATGAACTACCAACGTTCACTGAGGGTAGCTAAAAGATAACAATCACCAACTTTCACTGATGGTGATCTACCAACTTTCACTGAAGGTAGAAAGAGAATATATCATAGCAGCGCCGTTCACTGACAATGAACTACCAACATTCACTGAGGGTAGAAAAAAGATAACAATCATCGACGTTCACTGCCAATGACCTACCAACTTTCACTAAAGGTAGAAAGAGAATATATCATAGCACCGCCGTTCACTGACGATGAACTACCAACATTCACTGAGGGTAGCAAAAAGATAACAATCACTAACTTTCACTGATGGTGATCTACTAACTTTTACTGAAGGTAGAGAGAAAATATATGATATCACCACCGTTCACTGATAATGAACTACCAACGTTCACTGAGGGTAGCAAAAAGATAACAAGTTTCCCAAAATTCTGGCATTTCGCCTAGAACGGGTCCCAACTTCTTCTTTAACCGAGACACTTTTCTTGGAAAGGGTAAGCTATCTCAAATAAAGAGACTTCCACCTGCCAAGATTTCACAACGAACTGTCTTTGCGAATTTGAAAGTATTGCCATCCACTAGCGTAAACCGACGACGGACTGTAGACTATCCACTCATAGAGGAGATAGCAAAAAAAGGTTATGTCGACTTTTACAGGGAAGCAAAAGTTTCTCAAATAAAGAGACATGTCACTTGTTGTCACGGAGGATTGTAAAAAAAATGACTTTCTGGAGAGAACAATATGGTTTCCTAGGGAAATGCCACTATATTCCTGCTGAGGAGATAAAGTCTTCTCGTGCAAAATAAATGCACAAACCAAAACTCGAAGCTTTCAGAAATCCAAAGTAAATAATATTATTGTAGAACCACAGATTCAAACTAGAAATAAACTGGAATGATACAGTCAACCAAAATACATCCTTTGAGAAATAAACTCAAAAGGAAAAACCAAATCCATCTAAATAAGGAGCTATACAGGAAGGCTAAAGCAAAAATCTTCCCTGAGGGATAACTCAGTGAGGAAATTGAAAGAATATATGCTTTCTACTTAAGGTTGGAACTCTATTGGAGAGAGGATAACACAACTCTGCAAAACAGGGTAATATGTCAACAAAAATATTAAAGAATGTGAATGAGCAATGATTTTCTAAAATTAAACATGCATGATGTATGTATGAATGTATGAGTGTTATCATGCATATGCTGACAAAACAGATATATAACACTGGGAATAACCATGCAAAACCAACTTTGGCAGAAACAACACTCGGCTAAACCACATCCAAGATGATCATTCCAATAAAATAAATGTCAACTGAGGAAACAAAACCTACTGCCTACTTTAGCTTTACTGGGGAGAAACATAATCCGGAAGTAAACACAATAAAGTGACAGAATAGTACATATACAGGGATAGAACATCCTTCTTCAGGCTTCACTGGGGAAACAAATGTTTTCAAAAGTAAAACTTCTATTGGGGATTGCAAAACCAATCTCAAGTAAAGCAGATGGACACCAAATCATCAAAACATTCACTGGGGAATTCAAGCCTACTTCATTGGGGAGGTTAACACCACATCCTCAAAAGGAAAACCACAATACGTTCTTCACTAGAGAAACCAGGGACCTGCGTTCTTCAAGAGTGATTATGGTACCAACTTTTCGGGAAAAAGAACTTCCATCAGACCGAACGAAAACTTCACTGGAGAAATCTCGGATTGAAACTTCACATCATGAAAACTCAGAAAAGAGGAGAAATGAATCCAAACTTGACCGAGGATATCGGAGTCACGAACCCAATACGGCGAATCATCCTGAGTAAACCTTCCCGAGTAGAACAAAAACTTCTTAAAACAAACTGGAGTTTGTCCATTCCTGGGATCACCATTTTTGTTGTTGTTTTTTTTTCGCATCACAAATTCTAAAGTAAAAGCAAATTGTAAATTCTTTTTGAAAAATTGATTTTGTTATTTAATCTTTTTGATTTAAAAGTTATTATCAATAATAAATGGAGTCTTTGCATGCTAAATAAAATAAGAAATACAAAGAATTGGGTAAAAGCTCAAATTTCATTAATAAAATGGTAGTCTGCGAATGGCGAGACTCCATGGATAATTACAAAGTTTGGAAAATGGTAATATATAATGGAAAAGATACATTGAGATACAATGACCACTATCCCCTCTAACAATTCTTGAAATCCCGAGCACCAACTTCTGTTGAAGTGTGATGAGAATCCGAGAAGATTATTGCTCCAATGATCAAGTCTTGTCTGATGTAGTTACTTGCCAAGAAAGTCCCTAACTTTTGCCTAAGTTTCCCTTGCGGGTTTTCAGCTTAGCGGGAAATTTATTCTGTTTATGTCTCTAATTTTTGCCTAGACCTCCCTTTCGGGTTTTCGGCCTACCGAGACGCTCTTTTTTGCCTAAGCCACCCTTTCGGGTTTTCAACTTAGCGAGATGTTTTTTTATTCCTTTAGGTGAAGTATTTCTTGATTGCATCAACATTCATGGGACGTGGGAACTCCTCGCCATCCATAGTTTTAAGAATTAATGCACCGCCAGAGAAGGCTTTCTTGACAACACATGGGCCTTCAAAATTGGGAGTCCACTTGCCCCTAGAATCAGTGTTGAAAGACATGATCTTCCTGAGCACGAGGTCGCCTTCTATGAATTCACGAGGTTTGACCTTCTTATCAAAAGCCTTCTTCATCCTTTTCTGATATAACTGGCCATGACACAAAGCTGTTATCCTATTCTCTTCAGTCAAATTCAATTGGTCAAACCTGTTCTGGACCCATTCATCCTTTGTCAACATGGTTTCCATTATCACACGCAAAGAGGGAATCTCAACCTCAATTGGGAGCACAACTTCCATTCCATACACAAGGGAGAACGGGGTTGCTCCTGTTGAAGTGCAGAAAGATGTTCGATATCCACGCAAAGTAAAATGGAGAATTTCATGCCAATCTTTATAAGTAACAATCATTTTCTGGATAATTTTCTTGATATTCTTATTAGCAGCTTCAACATCCCCATTCATTTTTGGCCCGTACGGAGATGAATTGTGATGGACAATCTTGAATTCCTCACAAAGTTAAGTCATCATCTCGTTGTTCAGATTCGAGCCATTGTCAATGATAATTCTGTTCGGCACACCATAATGACATATAAGTTTATTCTTAATGAAGCGCACAACCACCTGTTTGGTATTATTAGCATATGAAGCAGCCTCCACCCACTCGGTGAAGTAATCAATTTCTACCAAGATGAAACGGTGTCCATTCCATGCTTTGGGTTCTATCATCCCAATCATGTCAATACCCCACATAGAGAAAGGCCACGGGAAGGAAATCACACTGAGAAGTGACAGAGGCACATGGACCTTGTCTGCATAAATCTGGCATTTATGACACTTCTTTGCAAATTTGTAACAATCAGATTCCATTGTCAGCCAATAGTAACCTTCCCTTAGCATCCTTTTAGCCATCCAATATCCATTGGCATGAGTTCCAAACGAACCTTCGTGAACCTCATGCATCAACATGCCTGATTCGTGTTTATCCACGCATTTGAGCAAGACCATGTCATAATTTCTCTTATACAACACATTTTCACTGAGGAAGAAACTGCCTTCCAATCTTCTCAATGTTTTTCTATCTTTCTTCAAAGCACCAATCGAGTATTCCTGAGTCTGAAGAAAATGCTTGATGTCATGATACCAAGGTTTTTCATCTGCTACCTTCTCTGTTGTAAACACATGAGCGGGCCTATCCAGTCGTCAAACCGTAGTTCGAGGTATATCATTCCAAGTATTTACTTGCTACATAGAAGCCAGAGTTGTCAGAGCGTCCACCATTTGATTTTCATCTCTAGGAATGTGATGGAATTCAACTTTGTTAAAGAAGGGTAACAATCTTCTAGCATAATCTTTGTAAGGGATCAAGTCGGGGTGACGAGTATCCCATTCTACTTTAATCTGATTTATTACCAAAGCTGAATCACCATTAACATTTAGAATTTTAATTCTGAGATCAATAGCTTCTTCGAGACCCATGATGCAAGCCTCGTATTCTGCCATATTATTAGTACAATCAAATTTTAACCTTGCAGTAAAAGGAATGTGCGATCCATGGGGAGTGAGAATCACGGCACCAATTCCTTTACCATAAGCATTCACAAATCCATCAAATATCATACTCCAACGATATTCAGGGTCAGGACCTTCCTTAGGCAATGGTTCATCACAATCTTTCACTTTCAGGAACATCACATCCTCATCGGGGAATTCATATTCTACAGACTAGTGATCTTCCACTGGTTGGTGAGCAAGATAATCTTCCAACACACTTCTTTTAATAGCTTTTTGAGTGCAGTATTTGATATCATATTCAGATAACAACATCTTCCAGCGGGCAATTCTCCCAGTAAGAGCAGGCTTTTCAAAAATGTACTTGATTGGATCCATTTTGGAGATCAACCAAGTAGTGTGATTCAACATATACTGCCGCAAATGATTTTCCGCCTAGGCCAAAGCACAACATGTCTTTTCCAGCATGGAATACCGTAACTCACAATCAGTGAATTTTTTACTGAGATAATAAATGGCAAACTCCTTCTTCCATGTTTCATCCTGTTGTCCCAGGGTACAACCCATGGATTTATCTAACACTGTCAGATACATAATCAACGGTCTTCCTTCGACAGGAGGGAGCAAGATAGGATGTTCAAGCAGATATTATTTAATACTTTCAAATTCCCTTTGGCAGTCATCCGTCCACACATAACCTTGATCTTTCTTTAACAACTTAAAGATCAGTTCACATGTTGCAGTCCTGTGAGAAATGAATCTGGAAATATAATTTAAACGCTCGAGGAAACCTCTGACTTGCTTTTCAGTTCTTGGCGCTGACATCTCTTGAATTGCTTTGACTTTATCAGGGTAAACTTTAATTCCTTTTTGGCTAACAATGAAACCTAACAATTTCCATGATCGAACACCGAAGGCACATTTATTTGGATTCAAGCAGAAACAATACTTCTTCAAACGCTGAAACAACTTCAACAAATCTTCTACATGCCCAGTCTAGGATTTGGCAATCATATCATCAACATATACTTCGATTTCCTTGTGCATCAGATCATGGAATAGGGTTGTCACATCCCTCTGGTACGTTGCACCAACGTTCTTCAACCCGAAGGGGATCACTCTATAATAGAATGTTCCCCAGGGTGTGATAAACGTTGTTTTTTCCATGTCCTCCGGATCCATTCTTATTTGATTATACCCAGAAAACCCGTCCATGAACGAGAATACTTTGAATTTTGTTGTGCTATCCACTAACATATCAATGTGTGGCAATGGAAAATCATCTTTTGGGCTAGCTTTATTTATATCTCTATAATCTACGCACATGTGGACTTTTCTGTCTTTTTCGGTACTGGGAAAATATTGGCAATCCATTGAGGATACACTGACATCACAAGAAAACCAACATTAATCTGCTTTAGAACCTCCTGTTTGATTTTCACTGCCATATCTGGGTGAGTTCTTCTCAAATTTTGTTTAATTGGCGGACACTCTGGCTTCAATGGAAAACAGTGCTCTACAATATCTGTATCTAGACCAGGCATATCTTGATAAGACCAAGCTAAAATATCCATATACTCTTTCAATAACTTAATCAACCTGCTCTTCACATCAAGATGCAGCAATGCTCCAATCTTGACTTCCTTCGGATCTTCTTCTGAACCCAAATTGATCACTTCCAATGGCTCTTTATATGGATGAATGGTATTTTCCTCGTGCTCAAGCAACCGTGAGACCTCTTCTAGAATCTAATCATAATCTTCTTCTTCAACACCATACACAGGACATTCAAAGTTGGGAGAGGGTGCAGGGTCATTGTATTCAACGGATTTTTTAATTATTCTGCACATATGATTTATGATTGCTTTTAGAAACTGACACATATAACAAGTGATCATGCAGATTGAATTTCAGTTATTATTTATTTTGAAGGGTTTTTTTATTACCATTTTCCAAGAAAAAGCAGAAAATAAAACACAATTTGGGAAACAAAGACAACTTTTATTATTGATTTTAAAAGTCACAGCAAACAGATAAGCCCTACAACATTAATACTTTCACCTTGGGCACAGTGAAAGCTTTTTTCAAAAAGATAAACAAACAAATTACTTTGAAACATGTATGCAAGAGGGAACATCAATGGTGATCTAGTTCTGAACCCTAACTCTGTGCGTCACATAATTCGGCCTTTCCTGCTCTGCTTTACCATCTACAATGGCATTAATCCTGGAAACAGTTGGATGAAGATAACCCCTGCTACGGAAGATGTCTTTATACTTGTTCGCAGCAGACTTCAGCTTCTTGCCCTTAGATTTTTCATTCTTCAAAGAGAACCCCAAGCCAGCTCTGTACTTGTTCATAGGTGGATCCACAATATGTCCCCATACTTCACTATGACCCTTACGCACAACCTGTTGCACATCCTTAAGTGAAACCATGGAATTCTCATTTTCTCTTATATTGTCAATGGATAAGGCTTGGAACTGGGTTCCAACAACAGCTTCATCCACCTCCACAATGCTGAAAGAAGACAAACGAGATATTAATAATGCATGTTCCCCATTTATGATCACTACTTTCCCTTCACGTACAAACTTCAGTTTCTGATGTAAAGTTGAAGGGACAGCCCCTGCCTCATGTATCCACGGCCTTCCTAGCAAACAACTATAAGCGGGTACGATATCCATGACCTGGAAAGTTACCTGAAACAAATGTGGTCCTATATGAATAGGCAAGTCCACTTCACCAATAACAGATTTCCTTGATCCATCAAACGCTTTCACAATGATGCCACTCGGGCGCATAAGAGTTCCTTGATATTTCAACTTCATAAGCGTACTCCTCGGTATAACATTCAACGCAGATCAATCAGCACATTGGATAGTGAATCATTCTTGCAGTTCATGGAGATATAGAGGGCCAGGTTGTGATTCCTTCCTTCATCTGGTAATTCATCATTGCAGAAGGAGGCGCAGTAGGAGCAGCATGCACCACAGGAAGTGCCAGAGTAACAATAGTCTGAACAACTGGAGTATATTGAGGACCAAGATTGAAACCTTTAGGCACAAAGTTCTCTGGCATTCCCCATGGATAACCTTGAGGCATGCGATTCTGAATAACAGCTAGAGTAGCAGATACGGGAACAGTCGGAGTTTCAGTAGTTTCCCTTGTTGGTTGAGGTTGGACACTCTGTGGCTGATTCTGAGCAGCCACCAGAGCTTCCATTAGAGAGGTCAGATTGGCCATGCCGGCCTTCAAAGCAGAAACCTCCTTGCGCAACTCGCGATTCTCTTATTCTAAGTTGTCCATCTTCTTTTTGAAATTAGCCCGAGTGTTGTAGTGGTGAGTCAGCTTGCTGAACGAAGTAAAGAAGCTTGGTAAGACACCTGGATATGCATAAAAAATGAAAGAAATATGTGTAATATGATGCATGATATGTGGTGCACATGATTTATTTTTATAACTAATATTTCAAGGGACTTTAAGATTTATATACACATTGCAAATATCAAGGTAATAACGTATTTAAAAATACTGAAAATTCCATTATAACAACTCCAAGATGGATTACAAGTTTCAATGATCCGAATTATACGATGAAAATAAAATCTAAAACCATGCGAAGTAAAACTAATGGAGATCACTCTATACCCTGGCGATTTCCTGTAAGCCTGGCAATCTGAGCCTTCAACCTCTGGTTTTCTTCCGCATATCTGGTGGCAACCTCCTTCCAATCACCTGAATCAGGAAGTGAGTAATCAGCATCTGATTGAAGCTTAGGAGAAAATAAATCCCCTTGGCTCTCCATAGTCTCTACCGCTCGACTCTCAAGGATCTCAATCAAGTCGTCTTTCTCCTTTAAATCTGCTCTATAGGAAATCTCTAAAGTTTGGCACTTGTTCTTCCAAGCATCCTTTTCCTGCTGCATCCTGACCAAAGCAAGCTGTAGCTCTTCTAGATCATCTAATAAGGGAGAAGGGGTTTTTACAAATAAATTAGGCATAGGTGTTTCCCGGGAATACGACATCTTCAACTGAATGGCTCTCGTTTGGACCTACTAAAGATATGGCTCCAAAGAAACAACACCCCTAGGTTCCAAATCCTTCCTACTCTTCTTATGAATGTGATGCCAGGCCTTCTCAATCTACTCCCTAACTTCCCTATAATCTTCTCCCTCCTTCAGAAAGAAACTACTCAAATGAATACTATTTGGTTTATCCCTCATCGGATAACCAAGCTGTCGTCGTGCAAGAACATGGTTATAGTTAATTCCTCCCTTTGTACCAAGAAGAGGTACATTGGGGAAACTACCACAACTATCAATAATCTTTATATCCTGGTAATAACCATGCAAAACAGATATATAACACTGGGAATAACCATGCAAAACCAACTTTGGCAGAAACAACACTCGGCTAAACCACATCCAAGATGATCATTCCAATAAAATAAATGTCAACTGAGGAAACAAAACCTACTGCCTACTTTAGCTTTACTGGGGAGAAACATAATCCGGAAGTAAACACAATAAAGTGACAGAATAGTACAGATACAGGGATAGAACATCCTTCTTCAGGCTTCACTGGGGAAACAAATGTTTTCAAAAGTAAAACTTCTATTGGGGATTGCAAAACCAATCTCAAGTAAAGCAGATGGACACCAAATCATCAAAACATTCACTGGGGAATTCAAGCCTACTTCATTGGGGAGGTTAACACCACATCCTCAAAAGGAAAACCACAATACGTTCTTCACTAGAGAAACCAGGGACCTGCGTTCTTCAAGAGTGATTATGGTACCAACTTTTCGGGAAAAAGAACTTCCATCAGACCGAACGAAAACTTCACTGGAGAAATCTCGGATTGAAACTTCACATCATGAAAACTCAGAAAAGAGGAGAAATGAATCCAAACTTGACCGAGGATATCGGAGTCACGAACCCAATACGGCGAATCATCCTGAGTAAACCTTCCCGAGTAGAACAAAAACTTCTTAAAACAAACTGGAGTTTGTCCATTCCTGGGATCACCATTTTTGTTGTTGTTTTTTTTTTCGCATCACAAATTCTAAAGTAAAAGCAAATTGTAAATTCTTTTTGAAAAATTGATTTTGTTATTTAATCTTTTTGATTTAAAAGTTATTATCAATAATAAATGGAGTCTTTGCATGCTAAATAAAATAAGAAATACAAAGAATTGGGTAAAAGCTCAAATTTCATTAATAAAATGGTAGTCTGCGAATGGCGAGACTCCATGGATAATTACAAAGTTTGGAAAATGGTAATATATAATGGAAAAGATACATTGAGATACAATGACCACTATCCCCTCTAACAATTCTTGAAATCCCGAGCACCAACTTCTGTTGAAGTGTGATGAGAATCCGAGAAGATTATTGCTCCAATGATCAAGTCTTGTCTGATGTAGTTACTTGCCAAGAAAGTCCCTAACTTTTGCCTAAGTTTCCCTTGCGGGTTTTCAGCTTAGCGGGAAATTTATTCTGTTTATGTCTCTAATTTTTGCCTAGACCTCCCTTTCGGGTTTTCGGCCTACCGAGACGCTCTTTTTTGCCTAAGCCACCCTTTCGGGTTTTCAACTTAGCGAGATGTTCTTTTATTCCTTTAGGTGAAGTATTTCTTGATTGCATCAGCATTCATGGGACGTGGGAACTCCTCGCCATCCATAGTTTTAAGAATTAATGCACCGCCAGAGAAGGCTTTCTTGACAACACATGGGCCTTCAAAATTGGGAGTCCACTTGCCCCTAGAATCAGTGTTGAAAGACATGATCTTCCTGAGCACGAGGTCGCCTTCTATGAATTCACGAGGTTTGACCTTCTTATCAAAAGCCTTCTTCATCCTTTTCTGATATAACTGGCCATGACACAAAGCTGTTATCCTATTCTCTTCAGTCAAATTCAATTGGTCAAACCTGTTCTGGACCCATTCATCCTTTGTCAACATGGTTTCCATTATCACACGCAAAGAGGGAATCTCAACCTCAATTGGGAGCACAACTTCCATTCCATACACAAGGGAGAACGGGGTTGCTCCTGTTGAAGTGCAGAAAGATGTTCGATATCCACGCAAAGTAAAAGGGAGAATTTCATGCCAATCTTTATAAGTAACAATCATTTTCTGGATAATTTTCTTGATATTCTTATTAGCAGCTTCAACATCCCCATTCATTTTTGGCCCGTACGGAGATGAATTGTGATGGACAATCTTGAATTCCTCACAAAGTTAAGTCATCATCTCGTTGTTCAGATTCGAGCCATTGTCAATGATAATTCTGTTCGGCACACCATAATGACATATAAGTTTATTCTTAATGAAGCGCACAACCACCTGTTTGGTATTATTAGCATATGAAGCAGCCTCCACCCACTCGGTGAAGTAATCAATTTCTACCAAGATGAAACGGTGTCCATTCCATGCTTTGGGTTCTATCATCCCAATCATGTCAATACCCCACATAGAGAAAGGCCACGGGAAGGAAATCACACTGAGAAGTGTCAGAGGCACATGGACCTTGTCTGCATAAATCTGGCATTTATGACACTTCTTTGCAAATTTGTAACAATCAGATTCCATTGTCAGCCAATAGTAACCTTCCCTTAGCATCCTTTTAGCCATCCAATATCCATTGGCATGAGTTCCAAACGAACCTTCGTGAACCTCATGCATCAACATGCCTGATTCGTGTTTATCCACGCATTTGAGCAAGACCATGTCATAATTTCTCTTATACAACACATTTTCACTGAGGAAGAAACTGCCTTCCAATCTTCTCAATGTTTTTCTATCTTTCTTCGAAGCACCAATCGAGTATTCCTGAGTCTGAAGAAAATGCTTGATGTCATGATACCAAGGTTTTTCATCTGCTACCTTCTCTGTTGTAAACACATGAGCGGGCCTATCCAGTCGTCAAACCGTAATTCGAGGTATATCATTCCAAGTATTTACTTGCTACATAGAAGCCAGAGTTGTCAGAGCGTCCACCATTTGATTTTCATCTCTAGGAATGTGATGGAATTCAACTTTGTTAAAGAAGGGTAACAATCTTCTAGCATAATCTTTGTAAGGGATCAAGTCGGGGTGACGAGTATCCCATTCTACTTTAATCTGATTTATTACCAAAGCTGAATCACCATTAACATTTAGAATTTTAATTCTGAGATCAATAGCTTCTTCGAGACCCATGATGCAAGCCTCGTATTCTGCCATATTATTAGTACAATCAAATTTTAACCTTGCAGTAAAAGGAATGTGCGATCCATGGGGAGTGAGAATCACGGCACCAATTCCTTTACCATAAGCATTCACAAATCCATCAAATATCATACTCCAACGATATTCAGGGTCAGGACCTTCCTTAGGCAATGGTTCATCACAATCTTTCACTTTCAGGAACATCACATCCTCATCGGGGAATTCATATTCTACAGACTAGTGATCTTCCACTGGTTGGTGAGCAAGATAATCTTCCAACACACTTCTTTTAATAGCTTTTTGAGTGCAGTATTTGATATCATATTCAGATAACAACATCTTCCAGCGGGCAATTCTCCCAGTAAGAGCAGGCTTTTCAAAAATGTACTTGATTGGATCCATTTTGGAGATCAACCAAGTAGTGTGATTCAACATATACTGCCGCAAATGATTTTCCGCCTAGGCCAAAGCACAACATGTCTTTTCCAGCATGGAATACCGTAACTCACAATCAGTGAATTTTTTACTGAGATAATAAATGGCAAACTCCTTCTTCCATGTTTCATCCTGTTGTCCCAGGGTACAACCCATGGATTTATCTAACACTGTCAGATACATAATCAACGGTCTTCCTTCGACAGGAGGGAGCAAGATAGGATGTTCAAGCAGATATTATTTAATACTTTCAAATTCCCTTTGGCAGTCATCCGTCCACACATAACCTTGATCTTTCTTTAACAACTTAAAGATCAGTTCACATGTTGCAGTCCTGTGAGAAATGAATCTGGAAATATAATTTAAACGCTCGAGGAAACCTCTGACTTGCTTTTCAGTTCTTGGCGCTGACATCTCTTGAATTGCTTTGACTTTATCAGGGTAAACTTTAATTCCTTTTTGGCTAACAATGAAACCTAACAATTTCCATGATCGAACACCGAAGGCACATTTATTTGGATTCAAGCAGAAACAATACTTCTTCAAACGCTGAAACAACTTCAACAAATCTTCTACATGCCCAGTCTAGGATTTGGCAATCATATCATCAACATATACTTCGATTTCCTTGTGAATCAGATCATGGAATAGGGTTGTCACATCCCTCTGGTACGTTGCACCAACGTTCTTCAACCCGAAGGGGATCACTCTATAATAGAATGTTCCCCAGGGTGTGATAAACGTTGTTTTTTCCATGTCCTCCGGATCCATTCTTATTTGATTATACCCAGAAAACCCGTCCATGAACGAGAATACTTTGAATTTTGTTGTGCTATCCACTAACATATCAATGTGTGGCAATGGAAAATCATCTTTTGGGCTAGCTTTATTTATATCTCTATAATCTACGCACATGTGGACTTTTCTGTCTTTTTCGGTACTGGGAAAATATTGGCAATCCATTGAGGATACACTGACATCACAAGAAAACCAACATTAATCTGCTTTAGAACCTCCTGTTTGATTTTCACTGCCATATCTGGGTGAGTTCTTCTCAAATTTTGTTTAATTGGCGGACACTCTGGCTTCAATGGAAAACAGTGCTCTACAATATCTGTATCTAGACAAGGCATATCTTGATAAGACCAAGCTAAAATATCCATATACTCTTTCAATAACTTAATCAACCTGCTCTTCACATCAAGATGCAGCAATGCTCCAATCTTGACTTCCTTCGGATCTTCTTCTGAACCCAAATTGATCACTTCCAATGGCTCTTTATATGGATGAATGGTATTTTCCTCGTGCTCAAGCAACCGTGAGACCTCTTCTAGAATCTAATCATAATCTTCTTCTTCAACACCATACACAGGACATTCAAAGTTGGGAGAGGGTGCAGGGTCATTGTATTCAACGGATTTTTTAATTATTCTGCACATATGATTTATGATTGCTTTTAGAAACTGACACATATAACAAGTGATCATGCAGATTGAATTTCAGTTATTATTTATTTTGAAGGGTTTTTTTATTACCATTTTCCAAGAAAAAGCAGAAAATAAAACACAATTTGGGAAACAAAGACAACTTTTATTATTGATTTTAAAAGTCACAGCAAACAGATAAGCCCTACAACATTAATACTTTCACCTTGGGCACAGTGAAAGCTTTTTTCAAAAAGATAAACAAACAAATTACTTTGAAACATGTATGCAAGAGGGAACATCAATGGTGATCTAGTTCTGAACCCTAACTCTGTGCGTCACATAATTCGGCCTTTCCTGCTCTGCTTTACCATCTACAATGGCATTAATCCTGGAAACAGTTGGATGAAGATAACCCCTGCTACGGAAGATGTCTTTATACTTGTTCGCAGCAGACTTCAGCTTCTTGCCCTTAGATTTTTCATTCTTCAAAGAGAACCCCAAGCCAGCTCTGTACTTGTTCATAGGTGGATCCACAATATGTCCCCATACTTCACTATGACCCTTACGCACAACCTGTTGCACATCCTTAAGTGAAACCATGGAATTCTCATTTTCTCTTATATTGTCAATGGATAAGGCTTGGAACTGGGTTCCAACAACAGCTTCATCCACCTCCACAATGCTGAAAGAAGACAAATGAGATATTAATAATGCATGTTCCCCATTTATGATCACTACTTTCCCTTCACGTACAAACTTCAGTTTCTGATGTAAAGTTGAAGGGACAGCCCCTCCCTCATGTATCCACGGCCTTCCTAGCAAACAACTATAAGCGGGTACGATATCCATGACCTGGAAAGTTACCTGAAACAAATGTGGTCCTATATGAATAGGCAAGTCCACTTCACCAATAACAGATTTCCTTGATCCATCAAACGCTTTCACAATGATGCCACTCGGGCGCATAAGAGTTCCTTGATATTTCAACTTCATAAGCGTACTCCTCGGTATAACATTCAACGCAGATCCATTATCAATCAGCACATTGGATAGTGAATCATTCTTGCAGTTCATGGAGATATAGAGGGCCAGGTTGTGATTCCTTCCTTCATCTGGTAATTCATCATTGCAGAAGGAGGCGCAGTAGGAGCAGCATGCACCACAGGAGGTGCCAGAGTAACAATAGTCTGAACAACTGGAGTATATTGAGGACCAAGATTGAAACCTTTAGGCACAAAGTTCTCTGGCATTCCCCATGGATAACCTTGAGGCATGCGATTCTGAATAACAGCTAGAGTAGCAGATACGGGAACAGTCGGAGTTTCAGTAGTTTCCCTTGTTGGTTGAGGTTGGACACTCTGTGGCTGATTCTGAGCAGCCACCAGAGCTTCCATTAGAGAGGTCAGATTGGCTATGCCGGCCTTCAAAGCAGAAACCTCCTTGCGCAACTCGCGATTCTCTTATTCTAAGTTGTCCATCTTCTTTTTGAAATTAGCCCGAGTGTTGTAGTGGTGAGTCAGCTTGCTGAACGAAGTAAAGAAGCTTGGTAAGACACCTGGATATGCATAAAAAATGAAAGAAATATGTGTAATATGATGCATGATATGTGGTGCACATGATTTATTTTTATAACTAATATTTCAAGGGACTTTAAGATTTATATACACATTGCAAATATCAAGGTAATAACGTATTTAAAAATACTGAAAATTCCATTATAACAACTCCAAGATGGATTACAAGTTTCAATGATCCGAATTATACGATGAAAATAAAATCTAAAACCATGCGAAGTAAAACTAATGGAGATCACTCTATACCCTGGCGATTTCCTGTAAGCCTGGCAATCTGAGCCTTCAACCTCTGGTTTTCTTCCGCATATCTGGTGGCAACCTCCTTCCAATCACCTGAATTAGGAAGTGAGTAATCAGCATCTGATTGAAGCTTAGGAGAAAATAAATCCCCTTGGCTCTCCATAGTCTCTACCGCTCGACTCTCAAGGATCTCAATCAAGTCGTCTTTCTCCTTTAAATCTGCTCTATAGGAAATCTCTAAAGTTTGGCACTTGTTCTTCCAAGCATCATTTTCCTGCTGCATCCTGACCAAAGCAAGCTGTAGCTCTTCTAGATCATCTAATAAGGGAGAAGGGGTTTTTACAAATAAATTAGGCATAGGTGTTTCCCGGGAATACGACATCTTCAACTGAATGGCTCTCGTTTGGACCTACTAAAGATATGGCTCCAAAGAAACAACACCCCTAGGTTCCAAATCCTTCCTACTCTTATTATGAATGTGATGCCAGGCCTTCTCAATCTACTCCCTAACTTCCCTATAATCTTCTCCCTCCTTCAGAAAGAAACTACTCAAATGAATACTATTTGGTTTATCCCTCATCGGATAACCAAGCTGTCGTCGTGCAAGAACATGGTTATAGTTAATTCCTCCCTTTGTACCAAGAAGAGGTACATTGGGGAAACTACCACAACTATCAATAATCTTTATATCCTGGTAAGCTCGATGATACCAATCAATATCCGAGTGAGTAAGTGCCATGATCTTAGGAGCCCAACGGGGTTCCTTCTTGATATCCCAAAAAGCATCAGACTGAGGCATATGAGAGATAAGCCATCGGTACAATAGGAGCGTGAAACAAATAATCATCCCCCCATGATAAGAATTTCGAAGATGAATAGAGTAATAAGCATCACCCAACAAGGTAGGAACTGGGTTTCCAATCATGAAGATCCTGATAGCATTAATGTAAACAAACTTGTCCACATTAGGAAATAAGAACAACCCGTAAGCAAGTAGAGCAAAGATGGCTTCAAAAGTGTCTGTACTCTTCATCTTGGCAAAGTAACGAGCTTTCTCCAATAAGAACTGAGCTGGTAATCCTCTAATCCCTCCTTTAGTACTCATACGGGCTTCCACCTCAGACTTCCCCATATGAATCAAAACAACAATCTCATGTGGTTTTGGCTCACCCTCCAAACCAGTAAAAGGAACACAATCGGTAATAGGCAAATCCAATAGATAAGAATACTCCTCCAGTGTGGGCATCAATTGATAGTCAGGAAAAGTAAAGCAATGACACATCGGATCATAGAACTGGACCAAGGTTGAGAGAATACCCTCCTTCATCTTCAGCTTCATGAGAGGAATAATGGATCCATACTTCTTCCGAAAGTCTGCAGAATACTCGATCTCGGGAATTAGACTGATCAACTAATCTATCTTGGGATCCTTGAAATTGTACTTCCCGGTCTTTCTCTTTCCAGAATCCATGGTTAAAAGTACTTGAGATATTCACAAATGGTCAACTTTTAAATCCCTTGAAATAAGATCTCTCCAAAAGATGCTTATGAGTTCATGGATGCATGATGCAGAAATCATACACAAGATCACACATATAAGGTTCATAGGTTCAACGTCACGAGCATGAGGTCAAAGGTACTACCCATAAGGTGTTGGTCTAAAAGTTATCACCTGCCGAACAAGGTTCTAGAGGTTTCCAAAGTCTACATCCTTCCTTCGGATATTACCAACTTCCCGATTAACTCGGTAATTAGTAATATTCTCAAGAAAAACTCGTATGAGCGTAGTATCGTGTGACAACTATTTTCGGATTACTCCGTCATAGCTTCCGCACTACACCTAAAAGGCCAAGATGGGTTTGGTATTCTATGATCCTCAGTTTCAGCAGGCTCCCAGGTCGAAAGCAGTATGTCTTCCCGATTACTCGGTAAACGACACTACAGTCAAAGGGGCCTCCACTGAGTGGGGGATCTCATGCCTCCTTTTTTGGAATTACTCCCTCAAAGTTAACATGACTATACCGCCCATCCTATCTTAAAGTTTGCCCAAGTCCTGGTATAGGACTTATAAGTAATCACCAAGCACCTTGAAAACCAGGAAAATCCAGACAAACATATATACAACATATAACATAAAAACAATAATAACACATATACAGATATAAACAAAGATAGGCTCAACCTATTTAGATATGTACCAGCAAGAGGTCAACCTTTCCCCAATGAAGTCGCCATTTTTCTGTAGCGGTAGAAATGTTTAAGACTAAGCCATTGGATTGACTAGACTTATACAAATTAGAATAAAAATTGCCACCGCGCTTTATTATTTCCAAAGGAATGGGAAAAGAGTGAATAACCTAAAAAGAGGGGGAAAGATTCTAGGTAAGGGGGTTGGTTACGCAAAGGGAATGTATTAGCACCCTAAACATCTACGGTACTCCGCGGGAACGTCTTTGTAAAATCTGTATATTTTGGCTATAAAAAAATGTTGTAGAAAATAGATGGTGGAGGTGAGAAAAGAAATATATATATTTTTTATGATTTTTGCACCCGCCGCGGTTGCGAACCTTTAGTGCCTACGTACCACCTTTTCGTGTAATAGGGGATCAGGTTACCCGTAGTTCCTCTTTTAAAAATGTTTAAAACACAAATGTGTTGGTTAATTTTATGAGATAAAACATCATCGTCATTGTCCGTGTGGAAAACATACCTACCACCCACAATCATGAGAAAAGAGAATTTGCATCATCTCAAAGTGAAGGACATGGCTTGTATTTTTAGAATCAACAATGCCTCACTCAACACCCAAGTGGAAAATATCTCTCCTCACTATATATTGTAGAAGTATAGTTGTTTGCATAACTACAAGGATTGACAAGAGTCCAATCTTTTTTAGAAAAGTTTAAAGATGAAAGCCAAGGTGGCAAAATTGTTTGAATGAGATTGATTAACTTTTAGTCTTCTCACAAAAAGTATGTCAGAGTATTATTAAGTTTATTGGAGTTTATTTATGAAAATGTTTGAAAATGCATGGACCTAAGTCCAAGTTTATTATGAAAGTGGTTCAAGTTTAAAACAAGAAGAGTTTTCAAAAGGAGGGAGAAGATTTTTGAAATTAAAGAAGATGGGAGGAGAAGAAGTGGCTATCCTAAAGACTAAGGTAAAAGCTAGGGATAAGAACCATCTAACCAACAAGAAGCCAATACTTGACACTATGAGCCAAGATAGAATTCCCATTCTTTAGATTGAAGCCAAACAAGCAAAAATACTAGGCCTCTTGAGAGAACCAAACTTCAAGTGTATTAAGTCTTCACAAAAATTGGGCAGAGTAACGGCCGTGTACGGGTGAATTTCAGATTACAAACAAAAGGTGCAATCACAATAACCTGCACACAAAACAAACAAACAACCCAATGTCTTGAGGTAAACCTCAAGAGCTCCAGACAAAATAATCAGATAAGATCACAAGGTCTCCAATCATAGGCCAAGGTTTCTAATCCTAAGTCCAAAAAGTCCAATGCTCCATAATGCAAGGATAGTAACCAAATAGTCCAAGTATCATTAAAGATTTTTAGGGTTTGTGTTGATTATTAGGTGTTTTAAAAATAAAAGTAAAACTCAAGTGAGCAAAAATAAAAACGACAAGAAAGTAAATACTCAAATGAGCAAACATGAAAATGGCATGAAATGTTAATGCTAAAAGTAAATAATGCATAAAAATAAAAGGGCCATATAATAAAAGAATAAAGGATAAAGTCAATTATTAGTGATTAGTGGTTAGTTGGATGATCATCTTGAAACTTACATTTGGAACTCATTAGAGGATTGGTAGAACCAAAGCCTCAACACAACAAGTTGCATTTGCTTTTTGTCAAATATATCATCCATTTGGAATCCTTATGAGTATCATTTAATGATCAACGATGTTTAAGTGTTCCACGTTGACCAAAGGCGTTGTAGATCCATTAGAGGATTGGTAGAACCAAAGCCTCCACACAATGAATCTCAAGGTTATTGGATCAAAGAGATCAAATTAACATACTTGGGCTTGCAAACATAAGTTTGGGCCACGAATGATCATTTATTTAAATCGGGACAAAATTTAGCCCTATGTTAAGCAATCGTAAGTGGACTTATATAGAAGTCGCACCTATTTTGAGGCCGGTCAATAGCAATCTATGCACCATTTGTTTTGAGACATGATATAGAGATCATGCTCCAACAACATTTAGTGCAATAAGAAGGGGATAAGATGAAGAGGGGTGGGAGAGAATATACACACCACTTTTGGATTAAATTTAATCAAACTATTATTAAAATCATTCATCCATTTTTATGGATTTAGACTCAACACCATGGATCCAATGATGTTAGTAAAGTTCATGATTAAAAATTTAACCCAAGATCAGCCAGAAAATAGTCACAAAATAATATTACCTTTTAATATATACAAAAAGGTTTAAAAAATAATGTTCAAAAATAGAAATAAAAGAGAAAATATTAACTATGTTTAAATTAATCAAGAAATAAAAAGTAAGACCATAGAAAAATCAGAAAAGGACTCAAATGATTTTATAAATTTTTTGGTAATTTTTTAAAGTCAGAAACTATTTTTAAAATTAAAAGAAAGGGTTAAAATAAACCAAAAATGATAAAAAATAACAATGTCAAAAATAAAAATAAAATAAGGTCACCAATATTTGTCACAATATCATTGGATCATTCCATAAATTTTTTAGAATTTAAAAATGCATAAAAGTATTTTTAAGCATTTAAAACAATTCAAATAAAGTGTAAATTTATAAAAAATATCAAAATACAAAATTAAATTGTGAAAAAATAAAAAATCAGAAAGAGAATAATCAAAAATATTTTTCATAATTTTTTCAGATTTTTTGGACTTAAAATGAATTTTCTATGATTTTTTGAAGTTTTAAATAATTAAATATAAAAATCAGAAAAGAAAATAAAAGTCAAAAATTTGTGGACCATTGGATGAAAGTCAAAACGCGTTAGTAATCAGATCCAAAGGATCTGGCGTGCTGTGCATATCATGGTCATTAGTGAATAAAGCATAGAATCAAAAATAAAATCAGAATTAAAAAAAACAAGTGGCACGCCATCATTGGTTGGAAGATGACACGTTGGTCATCTTCAACCTCCAGCCAACGTGAATTGCATGTCTCTCAAACTGTAAAATCAAAAGCTCAGACCTATGCCATTCACTTCGTCTCTTCAAGCAATTTGGAAGGAAAGTTTTAAAAGGGGATTTCAAATTTCATGGTCAAAACATGTTTCCAGTAAAAAGAAAGTGTTGCGACTAGAACCAGGGCAATGAGAGCATCTCAATGATATCAAAGTTTTGAAGAATTGATGAAGGAATCTACCTATTGAAATTGAGTTGCAGAGCTCTGAAACTGAACTTCTATGGAGAAACATAGGGCACAATTCTTGAATGTAATTATATGGTTAGCTTCAGGGAAGATCAAGGAAGGTGAATTGATGAAAAAATTGGATTGAAAAAGGCTTGTATATGGATTTCGAAGTTGCTGAGTTCTGAGTTATGGAACAAGTTTGGCAGGGTGATTCTGGCTATCCAAGCTTGAGGAAATGAATGGGGAATGACCCTCTATTTATAGGGAATCAAATGGAATGTCCAAGCGTGTGAAATGATGAAGTTTGGAGGGAAATCATGTGAAGTTGCAAACAAGAAAAGTGTGACTTCTAATTTGATCAAAACACATCCAAAATGGGCATTTTTGCTATGCTAATCACTTCTGAAAGTTCACTAAACACGTTCAGAAGCAAAAATGCGCTGAATCAAAGTGTTTAGAAGCCAAATCAAGGATTTCAAACTTCTGACTTGGTGAAAAATTCAGTTTCAAAGTGCCAACTTCTGACCAATGGCATTCTCAGCTCAAGGGGGCTTAGGGCACGATTCTTGATGGTTTAGAAATATGAGGTTACAAACTTTGCAATGTGAAAAGAATGGAGACAAATGGATGCTTGAGCTGAAAGTTATAACGAGTCAAAGTTGGAAAAATGTTGACTTTCCACACTTAGAAATATTTCAATTTTTTCTTCAAAAGTGACTTATAATGTCTTGCATCCAAACATAGCCTTCCACTTGGAATTTGTTCTTGACCAAAAAATATGGCATGAAGTATATCTCTTGAATGACATTTTGAAACTTGAACGATTCAAAATCTCTAAAAATTGAAAGTTATGACTTGTTGAAGTTGGAAAAATTTCGTAAAATGACCTATAATCTTTTGTATCCTTGAGGCAACTTCCATCTATTTTCTCACTTTGCACATAAAAGAAGGGATAAAATTTACATCCTCAAGATAATTTATGAAAAATAATGGGCTAAAGGTGATAAAAGTTGAGCAAGTTATGATCATTTGAAGTGACACATGGAAAATTGGGGATTCATTTGGAGGACTTGTAATCTTTCTTCTTCATCAAGTTTCTTCCACATGAAAACTCTTTGGAACTTTTGAAGTGATTTGTTAATAATACTTTTAAGAGAATGTTGTCTTTGGAATCACTCAAAAACACCAAAAGATGAGCAAGATATACTCCTTTGAAGTTCAAAACCCTAGCTCCTAGATTAAGAAAAATGCCTTGAGGAACTGTGACAATTTTGAACAAACTTCTTGTACCAAAACAAATTCTTTGTAAATATAAGTTGTTGAGGGTGATAATGAGAACTCATAGAAACCACAACCACTTCCATATCTTGATAATTGAGAGGAACATGCACTTGTGACCAAAAGGAATAAAATCTTGTCCAAACATGACTATTTCTTCCATTAACCCCTTGTACTTTTTGGATCAAATTTGATAACCTTGAAATATGGTGAACCAAAATAACCTTTCCATGCCATTTCATCCAAAACAACTTCAATGGTGAGGCTTGAAATTCTCAAGATTTATTGACTAGGGCATGGAAATAAACTCATGAACCCATGGGGTAACTTGTTAAATCTCATTGTCTTTACCTACATGGATAACAAGCAAGACAAACCAACATTACATTTTATTAATTAAAAGAAGAAATCATGACAAAAAATATTCACGATCACAAAATAACACAAGTCAAGGTGCTTGGTGATTCCTCAAAGTGCAAAGCTAAATATAGGGAGGGGAACCAAGAATCCTAGTGTGATCTTATTGTAATGGAATCAACATGGTATGATGAAGGGATCTTAGGGGAAAAAATTGGTGTACAACACAAACCATTGAATATGAATTACAATAATAATGAACAAAATATAAATATAAAAAGGAAGAAAGAAATTGTCTTTTTAGGTTTGTTGATAGAAAGATTTTAAAGATTAATCCTAATTAAACTTAATTAATTTTATTTGCAAAAAGAAGTTAATTGATTTTAACAAGACCTAAAGTCTAAGTTAATTTGAAATTAAGAGAAAAAATAAGACCTAAGTCTAAATAATTTATTTGTGAAATAATTTGAAGGTTAATATTAATTTAGAAAAATATTTTGAAGTGTGGAAAATGACCAAAATTTAGGTCAAAATATTAACAAAAATAAAAGAAGTGTTTAATTTAATTTTTCTAATAATTTAATAATTTAATAAAATATGTTTTGGCATTTTTTGCTTAAATAAAATAAATAAATAAATAAAATATAGAAGAATATAAAGAAATAAAAATAATTGGGCTGGGTGTTGAAAAAGTAAGAAGGAAGTGAAAATGTAGTAAAAAGAGTTAGGCCCAAGATGTCAGTTTTTGTTAGAAAACAGAAAAAAATAAAAAAAAGGAACAAATGGGCCTGTGTAGGAAAGTAATATGGGGGTGAGAGTTCAAAAAATTATCCAAGTCCAGAACAAAGGTCCAACGACTGTTTGGATCATGTGTGGCCATCTTTCAGAAGGTACATCATGGTCTTGCCATTATGAGTGTTTGATCTGCTTGGAATTATATCTAATGGTGATGAGATGAGGGTGCATGATGGGCTCAAGGAAACCAAACATGCTGAATCTGCAAAAACATATGTGAGAAAATACAAAAGGGTATCACCGAGGCTCGAACCCAGGTCCCTATAGTTCAATGCCTTACGCGCGCTTCCTCTGCCACTGGGGTGAATGTTTCATCCGTGTATAAAATAACAACTATTAAATATAAAATAAACTTGTTTCTAAAAATTTGAACTTCATCTTCAACCTTGCGTGTGCAGTGATGGATAACTCCATGGGCAAAACTGTATCTTCTTCATTTCTCAATCATTTTCAAAATTGTAAACATGAAAGTTGTTCCATTTTCACCATGAATTCAACCATATAAATAATTAAAGTTATAAATCAAAGATGAAACATGAATTTTTGTTGTTACCAAATAAAAACTAATTTTTCAGAAAGTCCAAACTCAAAATTCACATCACTCATGCAACATAAATGAAAACTAAGGGCATGGTTAGCTTCAGGGCTATGATGTCTACATTATTTATTCACAAAGTAACCATTAATGATGCTTGTAGAGAGAGTTAAAAGTTGAGAAAAATCACCTAAAAACTTGAAATTGTGTATTGAATTTGTGCAACCTTGGAGGTGCCGTGATGATATTGATAGCTTCACCGGACTCCTAGGAAGCTAATGCTACTCTTACTTTATGCTGAAAGTCCCTGAATCGTGCAGGAGAAGTCAAGTTGCAGAGCTAAGTTTTTGAGTTTGGAAGATGATGAAGACGGAGTTACAGTTAAGAAATAGGGCTGTGGATGAGTTGTATATGATGTATGGAAGCTTTGTGATTAATTTGGAGAGGAAACTCATGAGTGGATTGTGAGATGGAAGTTCAAGGTCATAAATGACAAGCTACGAAGTTTTTGTGCAAATTCTGGTTTGAGGGAGTTTGAGGGATTTTGAGGGCTTCAAATTCATGTGTTAGCTTGCAAAATAGTGTCTCTATTTATAGGGAAAGGTTGGAGAAGCTCAAGTTGATCAGAATTCAAAATCACATGTTAAGCTCAACATGTGTTTTTCTTGAAAAATCAAGTTTAAATGAATTGTAACTTTGATCATAGAGTGGTTAAACATGTTAATCACATTGCTTCTGACCTTATAGATGGAGTTTGATCAGAGGGAACAAGTGAGAGGCTCAAAAATTGACTTTGTGCATAAAGCTTGCTTTTCAAGAATGGCAATGTTAACTTTCTCCCCAAAATGGAAAATTGATTTGGACAATGCTTAAACCACTTGGATCATAGCTCAAAAGTTTGTGTAATCCATTAATTATGGGTAGATACACAAGTTATAAGGCATGAAAAGCAAGAATATAAAGCATAACATTGAGATTGAATAATGTGTTTATCAAGAAAATGACTTGTAATTCAAGAATGGGTGCCCAACTCCTTCTCTTCGATTCTCTTAGCTCAAGAATGATATCTTCAAGTTATTGGACATTTTTGAAAGATTGAAACATTGTCTCAAACCTTCATGTTGACCACTTTGGCTAAATAATCTTGGAACTAGGTGAAAATTGATCAAGAAGTTAGGTAAAAAATCTGCCTAAATTTGTCAAAATTTTACTAAGTGTTTTATGAAAGATGTCATGACTTTATGAGCTTATATCTTCAAATCTAAGAATTTTTTGGACATCAACCCTAAGGGACAATGTTGTATAATTCATCAATATCTACAACTTTCATGTTGAAAGTTTTCCTTGAATCATCTTGCATCTTGGTGAAAAATTGTTATGAAGTAGTGAAATTATCAAGTTAAAAACACTTAGAATTTTTCTAAGTATTAGAAATCTTGACTTTTTTTGTTGATGTTTTTTGACTTTCTTGATTCTTGATGATCAAGTTTGATATTTTTGAATGTCTTGATGAATTTTGATCTTTGAAATTCAATGTTGATCAAAAAGTCAATGTTTGACTTTTTGTGTATCAGTTGGTCAAATTTCAACTATCAATCCAATGATCTTGAGAAATGATTTGAGCCATGAAATTAGGTCAACATGTTGTGTTTGAGTCCTTGAAATCATGCTTCAAGCTGTTAGGTCATGTACTAGGTCAAAAGTCAATGATCAGTCAATCTCAATCAAAACCCTAATTTTGACAATTTTGCCCTTTTAATGATTTGAGTGCTTTTCTTGAGGAATTGTCATAAACCCTTGGTAAATTGATAAATATCACTTCAAAATTTTGTTGTTGGCCAAAAATCATGAAGTTTGACTGTATATTGACCACAATTGACTTTTTACCCAATACAACAGATTTTTAATCATTTAAGCAATTGACTGAGCAAATTTGTGATGCACGGCTTGAAACTCGGTATGAGAAATCTTGAAGACCTATAATGAACCATGAAAGTCATTTGAGGAATCAAAAGTCCAATTTTCCTTTAGAACATAAAAACCCTAATTTGGAGGCTCAGTGCTTAGGAGGTGAGCTTATCTGATCAAACCCTTGAGAACCCTTGAGCGTTTGAGATCTTTGGTGAGAAATGTCTTGAGAAAAGAGAGGGAAGATTTTGGGGTACAATAGTGTCTTACTTGTTTCTCTGATTCGTTTAGTCAACAAGTTGTCTCATCGCTACAATACTCGGGCTAATTCTAGAAAGAAGACGGAAAACCTTGAACAAGAGAATCGTGAGCTGCACGAAGAAGTTACTGCTTTGAGAGCCGATATGGCTAATCTAACTGCTTTGGTAAAGTCATTAGTGGCTGCTCAGAATCAGCCACTACCTCCTCCTCCTTTGTCTCCTTATGCTACTCAACCACATCAAACAACCTTTTTGAGGTTTTGTTAGTTCCCATCTTTGTTACTCCAGTTACTTCTACTTAATATTGTATGCCTTGCAGTAACCTGTGGGAATGCCTGAGAATTTCATGCCAAAAGGTTACAATCCCACTGCTCAAGTTTCTCCATCTGTTCAAAGTACTGCTGCTTCTGCACCTCCGGTGGTGCATGTTGTCCTTGTTATTAATAATGAGATTCATCATGCTGCACCTCCTACGGTGAATGTTATGCCTGTTATTAATGTTGAAGTTTATCATCCTGCTCCTCCACCAAGTGAAAGTTTAGGCTTTTATGACCGAATGGATGACTTTCAGGATCAATTTAATGAAATTCATAAAGAAGTGAAGGATCTTCGAGGGAAAGAGTTATTCAGACAGAATGTCAGTGACCTCTACTTGGTTCCTAATGTGAAGGTACCAACAAAATTTAAGGTGCTAGAATTTGAGAAGTACAAGGGCAACTCTTGTCCCCGTGACCACCTGGTAATGTATATTATAAGGATATCCACTAATACTGATGACCAACGATTTCTTATTCATTTCTTTCAGGATAGTGTAACTGGTATTGCCTTGAAATGGTATATAGGATTGGACAGTAGCAACATCCATACATTCAATGACTTGAGTGAAGCTTTCGCGAAACATTATAAGTACAACATGTTTATGGCACCTGACTGTGACCAATTGAGAGCGATGACTCAGAAAGATAAGGATTCATTTAAAGAGTATGTGCAAGGTTGGCACGAGGTTGCTGCCCAAGTGATACCCCCAATGGGAGAGCAAGAAATGACTAAGGTCTTTGTGATACGGTGGGAGAACTGACTTGGGTGTTTTGAATTTTATCACAAATGTTGGGGTTAGCAAGAGTCGCCACCGACTTTTCTTTTATCCAAATGGAAAGGCTGAAAAGAACAGGAAAGACCTTTGAGATTGTTTCTTGAGTTTGGGGGGTAGATTATGAAAAGGGAAGGTGTTAGCACCCTTTTCATCCATAGTTATCTATGGGCTCTTAGTTTCTTGCTTTTTGTTTAAAAATATGCTTTGTGTGATTTTTGAAAGTATTTTGAAAAGGTGCCATCATTTAGGAAAACTTTGTAATAGTTCTCGTTCGTAAGAACGTATACAAAGTGTTGATCTTTTGAAAATGTTTCAAATTTGGAAAATGTTTTGAAAGTGCTTTTTGAAAGTGTTTGGTGTTTGTTTTGAAAATAAGCAAGAGTGTTTGATTTGAAATTGAGCAAGCAACTAGGAACAATCTACCTACTCAAAAGTCTTAGTTCATTTCTTCCTTTCCTTTGATATTTCTATCTTACCCTTGATTTGGTAAGAAGCCCTATCTTAGGATGTAAAGGGACGAGCGTCGGTCATCATATAACCATGATAACAATGTTGTGAAATATCTTAGCAATTCTCTTTCAGGGACTAAGATCATTTTTAAAGGAAACATTTGATAGCGTCATCAAGGGACTATGATCTTGTATTTTGATTGCTTTATGCTAAGATACCCCACATGCATGTCATGGCCATTTTTGTAAGGCAACAAAGTGGAATTACCCTAAGGGTGTAAGTGTGCAAATGTGTTTGATTTACATGCTTGTTTATCTTGGATTAGGGTTTGCTAACTTGTTGATTTTAATCTTTCCATACAAACCCTAATTTACTAGCATTTATATAAAGCGATAAATTGCGGAAAATAAAAATACTAAGCTATTACATCATTAGGGGAGGGGGTATACAAATTTACAAATGGGGATTTTGCAAGAAAATTAAATCTAATTAACTATTAAAACCATATTGAATACATGTACAATAATTGAAAAACAATAATGTACAAATACAAAAATGGAAAAAGAAATGATTTTTGTTTGATTTTCATGAAAGGGTTTTAGCCTAATTAACTAGAATAAATAATTAACTAAAATAAGAAAACTAAAATTAAGTTAGTAAAAGAAAACAAGTTTTTTTAGGGTTTTTCTTGTGAAAAGTTTTAATTAAATTAGTATAAAAATTAATTAACTAAAGAAAAACCTAAGTTCTAAGCTAATTTTTAATTAAAAGAAAATAAATTAAACCTAAGTCTAATTACTAATTTTTTTAAGAAAATAATTAAATTTGTTTAAGAAAATATTTTTGTGTCTTTTTGGTTTAAAAAGAAATTTTTTATATAATAAAAGAAAATAATCAAAACCTAATTTCTAATTAATTTATAAACTAATTAATAAACAAAATAAAGGATGATTAAAATTAACTTATTTTCATGTCAAAAATTAATTTAATTAAATAAAAACCTAAATCTTTTTTTAATTATTTTGGTATTAAGTAAAATATATTAAAATAAAATAAATAAATGAAGTAAGAAAAAGAAGAAAATAAAATGGGCCAGGATGTATGAAAATGAAGTGGGGAGTGTGAAACAAACAAAATTCCAGGCCCAGCAACAGGGAGCCCAGCGCTTGTTTTCAAACAAAAAAAATGGAAAAAATATGAAAAAGAACCAAAAGGATACCACTGGGGCTCGAACCTCGGTCCCTAAGGTGACAGACGCTCACTTTAACCACTGGGGTGGTGATACATCTGTTAACTTAAACAAAACAATAAATATGTAACATAAGTTTTTCCCTGAATGTACTTCATCTTCAACCTCCAGCCAAAGGATTTGTAACTTATTCATTTCTCATCCATTCACAAAACTTCCAACATCAAACTTGTTAAAAAATTTCTCACGATTCTGAATATGTAAATAACTTAAGCTAATTCTCAAAGATTAGCATGAATTTCTATAAGTTACAAATTTTGACCTAAATATTTTCAGAGGTTCAAAATCAAAATTCTCCCTACTCAAGTAACATAAATGAAATCTATGGACATGTATAGTTTCAGGGCAATGATGTCTATATTTTATCTTCACAAATGCAAGCCTAACAATACCTAAATGAGAAGATAGAAGTTCAAGAAAAATACCTCAAAACTGAAAATCGTGAAATGAGTTTGAGCTTGTTTCAAGTGATGGTGATGATCAAGTTAGCTTCCTTGAACTTCTAGGAAGCTAATGCAATAGCTGGATTGAACTGAGAGTAGCTGAAATGGCCTGGAGAAGTCAAGACGCAAACCTCTGTTTTTGGTTATGGAGGATGGTATAAATGGTGTTATAGTTTGTAAACAAGTATTGGTATGGTTTGTGTATGATGCTAATAAGCTTTTGGAGGTATTAAGCCAAGAAACACACGAGTGGTTTTGGAGATTGAAGTTCAAAGTCAGAAATGACACAAAAATGGAGGTTTTGTGCAATATCTGACTTGAGGGAGTTTGGGAGTGCTTTCAATCGTGTGTTAGCTTGGAAATAACTTGTATAGTTATATGAAAAAAGTTAGAGGGCTTGAGGTTGAAAGAACTGTGAGATATAGAGTTATGGCTATGTTACTTGATTTTGAAGAAAAGTGGAAAACATGGTTTCAAGGAATAGTACAAGCATGGCATGAGTTTATGGGAGGCTTTAGACATGTTGCTTTTTCGTTTGACATTTCTTGTGTTCAGATGAAACAAGTTAGGAGCTCTATTCATTGACTTTGTGATTAAAGTCACTTTTCCAAAATAGAAGTGTGAACTTTGTTACATTAATGGAATAATCACTTGGACAATGACTCTAGCATTTGGATCATAGCTTAAGTAGTTGTGTAATCTTCTGATTATGGATAGATTTATAGGTTAGAATCCTGCAAATTAATATTTATGCAGCATGGGTGTGGATTGGATCAAATGTTCATCATGAAATTGACTTGAAAAACAAGTTTGAAACCCTAACTTCTTGCCTTCGATTCTCCTAGCTCAAACATGATCTCAATGAGTTATTGGACATTTTGGAAATCTTGTAACATCCTCTATGTTGGAAATTTTTGAAAATTCCTCTTGGAACTATGTGAAAATTTTCCATGAAGTTAGGTAAAAATCCTGCCTAAACTAGGGCAAAATTTCACTAAGTTTCCAAGTTTCATGAACATGTATTCACAAAATCATAACTTGAAATCCATGCATTTCTAGGAGAAGTTGTGTTCTACAATGTTTTAGATCTCATATCTACAACTTTCCTGTTGGAAGTTTCTTTTTAATCATCTTGCATCATGGTGAAAAATTGGCTCAAAGTTGTGAAAAAATATGAAGTTTTTCAACACTTAGAAAAATTTCTAACTTTAGAAAATTTGACTTTTCAAAATGAAATCTTGACTTTTTGATTTCTTGATGAAAAACTTTCATATTTTGACATGTTTTGATGAATTGTGATCTTTGACACTTGATTTTGACTAAAAAGTCAAAGATTGACTTTTCAGTGTACAATTGACTTTTGATCAGTTGACAGAAAATTTATCTGTCAATCAATTGATCTTAAGGAATGTTTTGAGCTATGTCATTAGGTCAAAATTAAGCATTTGAATCCTTGAGATCATAACTTAAACCAATCAATCATTTTCTAGGTCAAAACCCTAATTTTGACCATTTTGCCCTTTTGATGATCTGAGCAAATTTCTTGAGGAATTGGGATCCAAAATTGATCAAATGACATATGTGAATTCATATTGTTGATATGGATAAAAAATTATGAAGTTTGACTGTAAATTGACCATAATTAACTTTTTCCCCAATACAGCTGATTTTAGGTCAACTGATCAATTGACTGAGCAGAAATGTGATCCAAGACTTGAAACTTGACATGAGAAAACTTGAGGGTCCAAAGTGATCCATGAAAGTCATATGAGGCATTAAAAGTCCATTTGTCCTTGTGCAATCTCAAACCATAATTTTCAATCATCAGTGCTAGAGGAGGTGTCTTGAGCTGATCAACCCTTGTGCAGTCTTGAACCAAAGGAGATCTTGTGAGAATTTACTTGAGAAATGAGAGGGCAAATCTTGGGGGTACAACATTATTCCTAAAAACCCTTGGTTCATTTTACTATGAAATAATGGTTGCAAGTACATCGAGTGATTTCACTGAGATGGTGAGTATGAGTGTCTGTTTAGAGAAAGATGTCAGGCAAGGACGATCGTCAAAAGATGAAGGTTCTAGTGGAACCAAGAAATCATCATATGGGTTTTCTTAAAAGAAAAAAAGTAAAATAAATGTTGTTGTTCAAGAAAGAAGGGTTAGACCTCCAAGAAGACGTCATCAACATCAATAATAGGTTGCCTCAATAACTCCGATCATCAATGTAGCTCTTACTGTGATTGCATATCAGAGATCACCTCAACAAGGTAATCAAGGGCAAGGTCATAAGAGGGAAGCTTTTGATCTTATTCTGATAAGTTATACATAATTGTTTATGACTTTAATTCAGAAGAATTTGGTGCAGACTAGGCCCCCCCCTGTTATACCTTCAACTTTGCCATGGTATTATAAAGCTGATCAGACTTGTGCTTTTTATCAAGGAGGCCCTGGGCACAAAATTGTAAATTGTTATCCATTAAATGTTGAAGTGCAGAAGATGGTGAGATATGAGTTGTTATCTTTTAAAGACATAGGTCCCATTGTGAAGGATAATCTACTACCTAAATATGGAGGTGGAGGTGGTGTGAATGTGTTTCCTGCTTGTCCTGGGGACTTTAGAATTTTTTATATCAACCTGGTTAGAGGTGGTTTAGTGAAGATGCATGCTGATCTTTGTGAATTTAGCTACTATACACACGATCATGCGGGTTGCACTATTTGGAATTCAGATATCCATGGATGTGATACAGTGAGAAGTGACCTTCAAGAGATGATGGATGAATGTCTTATCCATATAATCAGACTGAGGGATGAATATGAAGATATTAATGTGATTTAAGACTATGATGATGAGTATGTTTCTACTGATAAGTTATTTTATTCTGATGAGTCAGAGTCTGTGAATGAGGGTGTTTTGTTTGATAATGATTCCATGTCTCTTGAGTATTCTGAATAAGTAGGGGTGAATGTCATTGTGCCACATTTTGATACTCCCGCTCCTGTAGAGATTGTGTACCACAACAAGCCAACTATTGCATTTAGGGTTATTTGTCTGCCTGGTCCTATCCCAATGAATCAAATAAAGTTGTGCCTTATAAGTACAATGCAACTATCTTGGAAGATGGTGTGGAAATTCTTATTCAACCATTGTCCCATGTTGAGAATATTTCTGAAGCTAGTCGGGTAACTCGTAGTTGTCGTGTCTTCGCCCTACCTTTAGAGGAGATGTTAATTCTGGTAAGAAGGTTTTTGAGAATGCAAAACCTAAGAAAGTGGAAGGAGAATCTAGTGGCACCGCCTTGGAAAAGGATGTTGATGATCTGTTAAAAATCATCAAGATGAGTGATTATAAGATTGTGGATCAGTTGTTGCAAACTCCATCTAAGATTTCCGTTTTAGCCTTGTTGTTGAACTCTTCTTCTCATTGGATCAGGATTTTGTTGAAAGGGATGTGTCTATGGATTAGTTCAACGGTGTTGTGAGGAATATTACTTCTTGTAACAATCTAAGTTTTTATGATAAGGAATTGCCTAATGACGGGAGAACCTATAACATGGCTCTACATATAGCTATGAACTATAAGAATGACTATTTGTCCAATGTGCTAATAGATAATGGACCTACTTTGAATGTCATACCAAAAATCACTCTCATGAAGGTTAAATACCAGGGAACTCCCATGCACCCTAGTTGCATTATAGTAAAAGCTTTTGATGGTTCGAGAAAATTTGTCATTGGAGAGGTGGATTTACCTATTCACAAAGGTCTGCACTTATTCCAAATCACCTTTCAGGTTATGGATATTGTACTAGCCTATAGTTGTTTCTTGGGACGACCCTGGATCCATGAAGCAGGAGCTATTACTTCAACCTTGCATCAAAAAATGAAATTTTCCCGTGAAGGAAAGCTAGTTATTATGAACGGTGAGCAAGCTCTGTTGATGTCTCATTTTTCTTCCTTTAGCCTTGTTGAAGCCGATGAAGCCACAGTAGGAACTCAGTTCCAAGGTTTGTCAATTGATAATATAAGGAAGAATGAAGATTTTATCACCTCATTTAAGGATGCGCAACAGGTAGTGTAAAAGGGTCTTAGCAAGGTGTAGGGGAAGGTTATTAATCCACCTGTGAACAAGAATGAGACTGGTTTGAGTTTCTCCATGAAGAAGGATGTTTTGAAGCCAAAGTTTGCTTTGAGTAAAAATCTAGACATCTTTCATAGTGCAAGATATCTCCATCCGACTGTTAGAACATAGTTTGATTCTACAACCCTTGGTTAGAGTTTTGATGATAACAAATACAAAGAATAAATAAATACAAAGAACAAATATGCTCCTTAAAAATATGTTTTATGTATGCAGAAGTTCTGATCTGATCAGCATCAGAAGATACGTCATAAAGTATTACAAGCTAAAGCAATCAGATTATACGCTGAAGATTGGTGACTAGAACCTGTGCTTAATTACAATAAACTTTGATTCTGAACAAAGACATATCAACCAAGTCATCAATATTCTGAAGCGTCATCAGCAGTAAAGGAAAAGACTCTGAAGCGTTACTGATCATTCAAGACAGAATTAATTCCAACGGCTTTCTTCAGGCAAGATCTTCTCCAAAAGGAAAGTGTGTTAATAACATTAAACTTTCTTTATGGACAACGTTATTACATTGCCTATATAAACAAGTTATCTTGCAAAAAGAAGCACGTACATATGCACACAAAAATTTGCTAAGAACACCAACCACGCATATTCAAGCTCTAGCAAATTCATTCTCTATTCTAAGCTAAACCTGTGTAATTTATCACAGTTGTGATAAGCTGTTTTTTATAGAAAAACAACAACACATTTTGTTCAATCATATTGTAAAAGAATTCCTTGAGATTAACCGGATTGTGGTTGTACTCAAGAAGACTTTAACAGTAGTTAAAGTAGTTGTTGTAATCTTTTGAGATTAGTGGATTAAGACCTCGTTGGAGAGAGGCGAAATCACCTTGACGGGTGGACTAGAGTAGTTTGAGATCAAACGAACCAGGATAAAAATATTGTGTCATTAAGCTGTTTTAGATCCAAGTTTTTCAATTCAACCCCCCCTTCTTGTGTTTTTCACTTCTTCACCGACTACTCCAAAGATCAACGCTATTCTTGAAGAGATGCCGAACTTTGTGACACATCGAGTCAGAATCCAGAATTGGATCACTGTTGATGTTCCTTCTTGCATTCAAATTTCAAATTAATTTGTCTTTTCAAAATTCTTTCACTCTTCCCAAGGTGAAAGTGATGTTGTATGGGCGTTTCTATTGCTTTGAATTTTAAGATCATTAATAAAAGTTATTTTTTATTTCTAAATTGTGTCTTTATCTTCTGTTTTTCTTGGAAAATTGTAATCAGAAAAAACCTTTCGAAAGAAATAATAACTGTAAATGAATTTGCATAATCACTGGTTACATGTGTCGGTTTTTAAAATCAATCATAAATCATATGTGCAGATTAATTAAAAAACCCGTTGAATGCAATGACCCCGCACCCTCTCCCAACTTTGAATATCATATGTATGTGGCTGAAGTAGAAGAAGAATATGATGAAATCCCAAAAGTGGTTTCACGGTTTCTTGAGCGCGAGGAAAATACCATTCATCTGTATAAAGAGCTGTTGGAGACAATTAACTTGGGTTTAGAAGAAGATTCAAAAGAAGTCAAGATTAGGGCATTGCTTCATCTCGAGGTGAATAGCAGGTTGATTGATTTGCTGAAAGAGTATGTGGATATCTTTTCTTGGTCTTACCAAGACATGCCTGGCTTAGACACCGATATTGTGGAATATTATTTGCCGCTAAATCCAGAATGTTCACCAATCAAGAAGAAGCTACAAAGAACTCATCCTGACATGGCAATGTGATTAAAGAAGAGGTTTTGAAGCAGATTGTTGATGGTTTTCTTGTTACATCAGTTTACCCTCAATGGATTGCCAATATTGTTCTAGTACCAAAGCAAGACGGAAAAGTCTGCATGTGTGTTAATTATTGAGATTTAAATAAAGCAAGTCCAAAAGATGATTTCCCATTGCCCCATATTGATATGTTGGTTGATAGCACAACAAAATTCAAAGTGTTCTCATTCATGGACGAATTTTCCGAATACATTCAAATTAGGATGGCTCCTGACGACATGGAAAAAACAATGTTTATCACACCCTGGGGAATATTATGTTATAGAGTGATGCCTTTCGGATTGCATGATGCTGGTGCAACATACCATAGGGCTATGACAACCCTATTATATGATTTGTTGCATAAGGAAATCGAAGTATATGTTGATGATATGATCGCCAAATCTCAGACTAAGGAAGGGCATATGGAAGAGTTATTAAAATTGTTTAAGTGTTTGAGGAAGTATTGTCTCCGCTTAAATCCAAATAAGTGTACTTTTGGTGTTCCCTCAGGAAAATTTCTAGGTCTCATTTTCAACCAAAAAGGAATTGAAGTTGATCTTGATAAAGTTAAGACAATTCACGAAGTTCCTGGACCAAGAACTGAAAAGTAAGTTAGAGGCTTCCTTGGATGTTTAAATTACGCATCCAGATTTATTTCCCATATGACGGCATCACGTGAACCAATATTCAAGCTGTTAAATAAAGATCAAGGTTGTGTATGGACGGATGAGTGCCAAAGGGCATTTGAAAGAAGACCATTGATTATGTATCTGACTATGTTGGATAACTGCATGGGCTATATTTTTGGACAACAAGATGAAACGGGAAGAAAAGAACATGCCATTTATTATTTGAGCAAGAAGTTTACTGACTGTGAGTCACAATATTTTATGCTAGAAAAAACATGTTGTGCTTTGGTCTGGGCGACAAAGCGATTGCGGAAATATATATTGAATCACACTACTTGGCTGATTTCCAAAATGGATCCAATTAAGTATATTTTTGAAAAGCCAGCTCTTACTGGAAGAATTTCCCTTTCGCAGATGGTGTTGTCTGAATATGATATCAAATACCGTACTCAGAAGGCTATTAACGGCAGTATGTTGATAGAGTACCTCGCTCACCAACCAGTCGAAGATTATCAGTCTGTTAAGTTTGATTTCCATGATGAGGATGTGATGTATTTGAAAGTAAAAGATTATTATGAACATTTGCCTGAAGAAGGTTCTGATCCTGAATCCTGGCAGAGTATGGTGTTTGATAGAGCTGTAAATGCTTATGGGAAAGGAATTGGTGCCATGATTATCACTCTTGATGGGTTATATATCCCTTTTACTGCTGTTTCCAATGATTTCTGGTAAACAACCGCTAGTCTTCCAAACTATCGAATAATCTTTCTGACTGTTATTCAATTCCTCTGGTAACTCACAGGATCGACTAGATTGATCCTAGGATTCCTTGGATATTAAGGTTACTCTCACGATCGAACAGATATTCATGGTTGATGTTGAGTGTTGTATATGCGTTTGGCTTATTTCAATTTCTCTCTCTAAAAGTCTAAAGATGTAATCAAAATGTGTGTGTGAAACTAAGTTGCATGAATAAATGTTAATTGTAAAGACATGTAAAACTGCATAGAAATCAAGTAAATGGTTTCGAATTATAAAACAGTTAATATAAAGGGTTTCTGGAACGTAAAAGGTTTGAAATATGAAGAAAGCGTTTAATGCAAGAAATCTTTAAATGACTTTTAAGTAAAAATATGCGTTCGAAGGATAAGACTTGAAGGTAAAGGTATGGAAAATATGACAGTTTTCTGAGATATAAAGTGCTTGAAATGTGAAGAAAGCATTAAAATGTAAAACTTTGAAGAAGAGATTTCGAAGTGAAAAGACTGTAAATGAGAAAACTTGTAAATGCTATTTGACAGAAAGATAAAGGAAAGTGCTGGAAATGGTAAAAGGTTTTCATTAAATCAGAAATACATGGTGCTATCATACATACATTTCTCTTGCATTCGTTTCCCTTGCCATGTGGTAGTTTGAATGTTACTGAGTATTTAGTATAATAGATATGACACACGAAATCCTAATACTAAGACTTCTATTTATACTAATTCGACCATAACGGTCTTGCTATAGGATTATGCCACGTTCAGAACATGCAGGACAATGCCTCTTTCTTCTTTCCACGTGTCCCCAAATGCACCAGCACATAACTTTCACACTTCGAAAGTCCCGCTTCCATTTGAATTTCAAATGCTTTGGTACTTCTCCGTTTCGAACGCTCTTCCCAGACACAGCCTTGTTGTTATTTCGAGACTTCTTTATATATGTTCCCATAATTGCCACTCGAAGCTCCAAGCTTTGACATACTTATTCGAAACACTGCTTCTGCTACTTCGAAACATGACGCTTTACCTTATTTTGATCGAAACGTTTAATTCATTTGGCTTCTAATATCATTATCAAAATCTTCAGCCAACAAATTGCCCCTTTAAAATATGTATTTCAATTCCTCTGAGAAATACCTATTTTAAACACCTACACAAGATTTTGATGTGACTTTCGAATCATCGTAACATTTAATGCATTTGACTCCAGTCACGTCAATCATAGCACCTTTTGGATTCCTTAACCGCCTGGAGCCACTTCACAACATGGTGCAGTTACAAATAATGATTATCTTTAAATCACGCCTATTACCCATGTTAACTTTACGCCACCTCTTCATCACACCAACCCATGATCTCCACGTATCACACCCTTATTCGGTGGAGGCTTAAACTTCCCCATTATAAAACATCACCAACTTAATCTTTTTCTTTTCTTTTCACACTCTAAATCTTTTACCCTCCTTCTCTCGTCAAAAAATCCAAGCTTTCAACATCTTTCAAAAATGTCTTCTTCTACTTCATCCCAACTCAAGAAAGTCTCCAAGAAGAAAGGAAAAACTGCATGAGCTACCATGGAAAGTAAAATCATCACTCACCAAGGTCAATCCGTTCTTGCCCCTCAGATGATTTCAAAGGAAAAAGAAATGTTGTATGCGTCACAGGTACTCATTCCTACCAACGTTGCTGGTAAGAGGTTAGCTTTAAATGGCCCTCTTACGGTTTTTAAAATATTAAAAGACACCAGGACGATTTTCCCAGTTTGTTATAGTTTTAAACCCTTATTTAACAAAATGGACGCCCCTAAGGCAGTAGAATCTCCTAGTTCAAATACCATAGAAACCCCAACTGTTCCTCCTAAGGACCCCTTTGTTTTGGATTATGTAAAAAGTAATTTTAAGCCATTTCGATCTTGCCCCACCTCTGATATTGCTTATCAAAATTGGTTCAAGAAAGTAGAAGCTAAGAAATCCCAGCAATGGGAAGAATTAGGCATCTATAACCTGATTAAGCTATCGAAGCCTGGTTTCACCTACAGCCACCCTCTGCTATTCGCGTCCCTCTATTTCTGGGACAGTACCTATAACACTTTCCATCTCCCAGGTGGAATGATCACCCCAACCTTCTTCGACATAGCGGCCATCACTGGGCTATCGCCAGTGGGAGAAACTTATATACCCGACAACGAAGAACACTCAAGCATAATTGACTTCGAAGTCAAGCTAGCCAGTTTTTCCAAGTTTATCAGTCATTACCATGCTGAGGGGGACAATGTGTCTGACGTAGAGCACATTGCTTTCTTAACCCTGTGGCTGTCAAGATACGTTTTCTGCAGTAGATCCCTACAGGTAGCTAGTAGGTTCATTCCTCTAGCTAGGGACTTGCATGAAAATCGAAAAGTGTGCCTAAGTGAACTGCTCTTAGTTGTCCTTTATGAAAGCCCGAGGTCAGCTGTTTCGAGCCTCAAATCCCACACCTCCAAAAATATTCTGTTGGCTGGCCCTTTTTGGTTACTTCAACTATGGCTAAATGCCATGTTCGAATCCTCCTTATCAACCGCCAACACCATTGATGAGCAAGATTCTGAGATAAATGATAGGATAGTCGAAGGCACTAGGCTTCGAAGATTAACTCCCAATAACGACAAAGATGACTTCAAAGTCCAATTCTCGAAGTACATCATGATATTCTCCAAAAGGCACAAGTTCGAAGAGAGCATGGCGCCTTTTGCTTCGAGGGCTCATGGACCTTCTTGGTTCACCATGGCTCTCTCAGAAGCTATCAAGAGCAAGGAGATTCAGGATGTATGGAGAGCTTTTTTGCTGCCTAGACTCATTTCTTCAAGAATAACTCCAGCCAAGAACCAGATTTTTCTCTTTGCCTACCAACCAAACTTTGTTTCGAGGCAGTTTGGTTTATGCCAACTGATTCCTGAACCTTTATTCCAAACTGAGAGTGCCATCACTTCTGGACGAACTTTCAAGGCACGGGAAGCCAAAATACAGCTAGAACAAATCAAGGCTTTGCCCAATTCGAGCTAATAACCTTCGAACCTACCCATCTCACAGCTAAAGGGTTTCTGGAATGGTGGACCAAGTTTTATCAAACTTATATGTTCGATACACTTACAATTCAACAGAAACTAATTGATGCCTTCGATGTGCAGGTACCAACAAAGAAAGGTATGTTTACTCATGCCAAAGAGATTAAAGCTTTCCAAAATTATTTTGAAACTACTTATGACCCCACGCGCTTGGACTCCATTGTGCATCAAGCAGCTGAGACCTTGAAGGAAAAATTTAAACAAAAAGTTTCTAAGTTAAAACTTCCTTCAGGGCTGTCACCTGAGGATAGGTATAGGTTGGCATTCGAAATGCATCCACCTAAATTTCCCAGATTACCTACCTCAGAACTGGCTTTGGCTTGGTTTCCCCCATATCCTTGGTGGTTTACTTGCAAAGAGATGTTCAAATATCTTCAAAGGAAACCAAAGCCATCTGAGACTGTGACATGGGCTCGATACTGGCTTCATGATTTCCCAGGACACCTTCGATACGACCTTTCTGCCATGTCAATTAAATCTGATCAAGGCACAGGTGCGAATGCTTGGGAAAATCCCAAATGTATTTTATTTTCCATATCTTTAACCTTTGCTTTAATTGTTTCGATTTTTAGCCATCAGGATAAAGACAGCTGCCTCGAAGTCGAAAGAAGGGAGTGCCTCTCAAGCCTCCATCGAAACTACTGACAAAGTGACTCCACCCGAAACAACCACTATTGCTGCAACCAAAACAACAACAATAATACCAACAACAACCAGTGTTCCAATTCCAACGGTAATCACTTAGCCTTGATGTTTCGAATTCACTCATGCTTTATGGTTTGCATCTAACTCTTCGTTTACAATCTTTTCAGACCAACAAGCTTCCTCCTACTACTCCCAAGAAGCGGAAATCAAGCACCACTGGGGAAGATCCCAAGGCTGGAGGAAACTTAAATACTGCTTCGAAGAAGAAGCCAAAGAAAGATATTTCGAAAAGCACCGTTCCCACTAGTGTCTCTGGACTTGATTCCAGGGATGCTGCTCCCTCACCCAAATCCAAAAATCCACCTTCGACCTCCAACCCAACGTTGGAACGTATAGCTAGTAACCTCTCCTCCGAGAGTCCACAGGTAAATTGAACCTTTAAATTTTTGACAATAATAACTTCTTATTACCTTGGTGAATATTTTTAACATTCTGTTGTTCCTTGCAGAACATCTTGAATCCAGCTTCCACTATTTCGAACTCACCATCCAGAGCTGCTGCTCCGCTCAACTCCTCTCCTCAAGGAGATTCCAGCAACCTGGTTCAAAATAAAGGTTCCTCCAATATGGCGGTTCTGACTGGAGCCTCTGAACAGCAGGATGACCAAGGTACCTCCATTCCCCTGAAAGAGATAAACGAAACGACACTTCAAACATCTGCAGAGGATTTGCAAAGGGCTTCTCTTCAAAAGTCCCCTCTTGAAACTCTTCAAGAGGACCCAAAGGACACTCAAACTGAAGAAGAGAAAGTTGATTCTGGGCAAAGAGCCGAAGAATCTGCAGACGAAGAATCTGAGGAGGAGAATGCCAATGACGGTTCGACTGCTGGGACGGAGTCCAACGCAAATAGCAGTGAAAGGGATGGTATCGAAGTGGTGGACTTGGATGAGGATGAAGAAGATCAAGAGCACGAAACAAATGAAGGGGATGGTAATGCAGCCAACGAACCCATAGAGGTTGAAATGGATGTGGCTCCCCTACGTGTGGAACTCCCTCAATCCTCTCTGTCTCGAATGACTGACGAGGAACTGGCACTTCTGAGACGAAATGACCCTATTGGGTACATGAAGGCAAAGTTGGCTCAGAGGGACGTCCCACTTGCTAGGGCTGGCACAAGTTCGACCAGCTATCCTCTTCCCACAGATGAAAGAATTGTTCTTCTTAATAAAATTAGGAAAACCATTCTCAATGTGGATATATTCGAAGTGCTTAAGCAAGATAGTACTGCTTGCTATACTATGAAGGAGCTGCTCACAAAGGTCAATCTTTCTACCTTCTCTTTGCCAGTTAGTACTCTCTTGTTCGATCTTCAGACTTTGCTGGACAACGTAACTGGTTACCTTCTCCAAGACGAATCTGCTGCCAAGAAGGTTCAAGAGAAACGCATTGCCATGGATACTGCTTATGAACAAGCTTCGAAACTCTCTCAAGAAGCTGAGGATCAAGCTATGCATCTGAAGCAGGCGAAAACTGATTATGAGGCTCGAGCTGAGTCCATACTTCTTTGGGAAAGGCAGATTCTGGAACTTCAACAGAAGGTTAAGGAGGCTAAAGAACAACAAATAGCCTTCGAAACCAATACTGCTGGTAACCAATTCGAAGAGCTTCTCAACCAGGGGCTTGCAAAAATGGAGACTGCAGAACAACTTAAAGGAGAAGTGGCAACCTTGGAAGGAGCCAGGCGGTTCGCTCAGCAGAAACTTGAATCATTTCGAAGCACTTTTAATCGATTGAAAAATAATTCTTATTTCTAGATTTTGATGTTTATTTGACTATAATTTTGGTTTCTTAGATGTAATATTCGAACAACGCCATTTTGGCATTTTATCTTGCCATCTTGGCTTTTTATAACATCTTGTTTACGTTATTACTATTCGAATCTCCTGCAGGCTTGGCTTATATTTCTTTAAATATTTCCCATTAACCTTTAGGATACGTTTATCATCCATGAGTTTTTTGATTTCGTATGCATTGTTTGAGAATACTTTTAATATTCGAAAAGGTCCTTCCCAATGAGGTGACCATTTACCTAACGCTTTATTCTTCTTGTCCATAGGCAATATGACTCTCCAAACTAAGTCATTAATAATGAATACTTTTTTCTTCACCCTTTTATTGTATGTTCTGGCCACTCTTTCTTTTTGCCTCATCAAAATTTCCAATGCATGTAATCTAATTTCGTCCAACTCAACTAATTCATTCATCATCATTTCCCAATATAATGCAGCTGGGATTTCGTTTTGTCTTTGAATTCGAACTGATTGTAGATGAATATCTACTGGCAACACTGCATCATGACCAAATGTGAGTTGGAAAGGCGTAGTGTTAGTAGCTTCCTTAGGAGATGTTCTACAAGCCCATAATATTTGGTCCAGAGTTTTGTGGCAGTTTCTTGGCTTTTTGCCAATATGCTTCTTGATTAATCCTATTATTACTTTATTTGCTGCTTCGACTTGTCCGTTTGCTTGAGCATAATATGGCGTTGATGTTAGCAATCTAAACCCCAATTCTTGGGCAAATCCTTGCATCTTTCTACCAGTAAACACAGAGCCTTGGTCTGTAGTTATGCTCTCTGGCAATCCGAACCTATAGATAATGTGCTTTTGTATAAATTCAATAATAGCCTCTTGATCAGCAACTATCAGTGGTATAGCTTCGATCCATTTGGTAAAATAATCTATTCCCACCAAGATGTATTTCCGTCCTTTGGACGAAGCAGGATTTATTTCTCCTATAAAATCCAATGCCCATCCTCTAAATGGCCATGGTTTGATGATCGAATGCAACTCACTTGCAGGGGCATGTTGAATTCCTGCATGTTTCTGACATTCCTCACATCCTTTAGCAAAGTCTATGCAATCTTTGAGCATGCTAGGCCAATACAAGCCGTATCGAAATAACAACCATTTCATTTTATGGCCTGCTTGATGTGCCCCACATGCCCCATTATGGACTTCAGACAATGCTAAATATGCCTCACTTTCTCCTAGGCATTTTAATAGTACACCCTCTTGGGTCTTTTTAAACAATTTGTTCCCCATGAGGAGATATGACAATGCTCTATATTTTGTCTTTCTATCCACATTTAGAGTTGGGTCTGCTAAATAACTCTTCAGTGGACTTCGCCAATCTGCATCTGACAAAGTATTTATGGCTAATATTTCGAATCCCTGTTTCTCAGCATATCCCAATCTCATACTTTCCAGATCCGATGGTGTGAATCTAGTAGCCATAACTCTTCCCCTTAATTCAACCAAATCCTTGAAGTTCTTGGTAGACACTTTATAACCCGAAGCCAACTGCGCTAAGTCATTTGCTTCTTGGTTCTCTATTCTTGGTATGTGTTGAATATCCATGTATTCAAATTTCCTCAATAGCCTATTGACTATGACGAAGTATACCATTAAATTTTCCTTTATGCACTTGTATTCCTTTGTGATTTGTTTGACCACTAATTCAGAGTCTCCTTTAATTTCGACTCTGGTTGCCCCCAATTCCAACAAAGCTTCAAGTCCAACAATGAGCGCTTCATACTCAGCTTCGTTGTTAGAACAACGAGGACCATCTAATTTATACTTGAATTTTGTTGGAATTCCTTCAGGAGAAATCAGAAGGACTCCAACACCACTTCCATTCCTGTGGGTTGAACCATCAAAGTACAATTTCCATGGTTGCATTTCGACGTAACTCATGACAATCTGCTCAACCAAAGAATGGCCCACAATGAAGTCAGGAATCACTTGACCTTTCATAGCTTTTAAAGGCATGAAAGTCAAAGAATATTCTGTTAAGGCTAAAGCCCACTTGCCAACTCTGCTATGCATTATTGGTTTTGAAAGCATATGTTTAATGACATCGAAATGAGATGAAACATAAACATCAACAGGTTTTATATAATACTTGAGTTTCATACAAGAGAAATATAAGCAGAGACATAGCTTTTCTAAATTTCTATATTTGGTCTCTGCATCATTTAGCACTCTACTTAAATAGTATATGGCTCTTTCGATGCCATTGCTATCTTCTTGTGCTAGCATACTACCTATACTAACTTCAGAGGCAGATATGTACAATCTCATGGGCTTCCCACATGAAGGTGGAGACAAAATAGGAGGCTGAGAAAGGTATTCTTTTATTCTGTCAAACGCCTCCTGGTGAGCTTCGTTCCATTCGAAGGCTTGGCCTTGCTTTAGACGAAGTAACGGAGAGAAAGCTTGGGTTCTTCCGCTTAGGTTCGAAATGAATCTTCTGAGGAAGTTAATTTTCCCTAGAAGAGATTGCAACTCCCTTTTTGACGTAGGTGCTTTCGTCTCCATTATGGCTTTGGTTTTGTTCTTGTTGATTTCGATTCCTTTCTTGTGAACCACAAAACCAAGAAAATCTCCAGCCTGCACAAAAAATGCACATTTAAGGGGATTCATTTTTAAGCCATGTTTTCTCATTCGCTCGAATGATTGGCTTAAATGATGCAAATGTTTTTCTGCAGATATGGATTTGATGACTATATCATCAATATACACCTGCATGAAGGTTTCAATGAAATCATGAAAAATTGAATTCATTGCCCTTTGATAAGTTGCTCCAGTGTTCTTTAAACCAAAAGGCATCACCACCCATTCGTAGGTGCCTAAGGCTCCTGGGCAACGAAATGCTGTCTTTGCAACATCTTCTTCAGCAATGAAAATCTGGTTATACCTAGAGTATCCATCTAACATACTCAAGTATTCGAACCCTGCAGCAGAATCTACTAGCATTTCTGCCACAGGCATGGAATATTCATCTTTAGGGGTTGCAGTGTTTAAATCCCTAAAATCTATGCAAATTCTTAAAGAACCATTTTTCTTAATAACAGGTACTATGTTTGCTAACCATTCGACGTACCTTGTTGTTCTGATGAATTTGCAACGCAGCAACCTTTCGATCTCAGCTTTAATTTTTGTGAGAACCGCTGGTGCGAATCTTCTGGGAGTTTGTTTGATGGGACTCTTGCCATCTTTGATTGGCAGTCTGTGTTCGACCAACTCCCTCTTTAAACCAGGCATCTCGTCATAATCCCATGCGAAGTAATCTTTGTTTTCCTTGAGGACTTCGATCACTTCCTTCTTAAGGCCTGGGCTAAGTTTAGCACTTATGTAGGTTACTTTTTTCGTTTTTTCATCCCCTAAGTTGACTTCTTCGAGCGGATCTTGTGCCAACATTTTGGCACCTGAGTTTATGGGGTCCCTTTCGAAGCCTAAGGGTTCTTTATCATAGATGGCATCTAACCTTTGATCCATCTCAAACTCTTCGAAGGGTGAGCATTTCGAACCATCCCCACTTACTTCGTTCATCTTTATAGTTGATTTATTTATTTCAGCCTCTAAGGCCGCTTTTGATTCGTTCTCAGCCATATAGGCCGAAATCCTTTCGAAAAAGGTAGACTCAGTCATGGATAAGGTTGTCGAAGTCCCAGCCTGCTGGCCGTTTTTGTATAGTGCTTTCGACTCCCTCTTCTTCACTGATTATTGTTCTATCCCAGTAAAGGCCATCATGGCGAAGGGTCATGTAGTAGTGGGCGTTTCTAGTTTCATTAATCTCATCATTTGGAACACACAGAGCAATCTTTGCCAGATTTTTATCATAATCCCTCTTGTCAACTAAATTGACAGTTGACATAAAGTAACTCTGGTCTGCTTCAATGTTTTCCACGATTCCATCATCTCTCCACAGAACTAGTCGCTGATGCATTGACGAAGGAACTGCCCCCACGCCATGGATCCACTCTCTTCCCAGCAGTAAGTTATAGTTGGCCTTGGCTTCGATCACCATAAACATGGTGGGCCTACAGCTTGAGCCTATTGTCAATTCCAACTGGACCACTCCCAGTGTTTTGCCCACTTTTCCCTCATAATTGGACAGAACCATATTATGGGGCTTGATGTCTCCTTCGCGGATCTCTAATCTTTTTAGCATGAAATGGGGTATCAAATTGACTGCAGCACCCCCATCCACTAGAACTTTGTTCACACCATGGACACCAACTTTCGCCCGAATAAAAAGTGGCTTGAGATGGTTCTTCATTGCAGGTTCTGGACGTTCGAAGAACGCATTTTGTTCCTCAACATCCCCATTGTCCATCACATAGTAGCACACAGGCCTATGTTTCATCAAATATGTGGTGTCTTCCTCCTCATATTCATTGATTTCGGTTTCCTGCTCAAATTCGCAGGGAAGCACAGACACCACGTTACAGTTCAGGTTAAATGAAGACTCCCCCTCCGATTCGAAGTTATCTGTTATCATATCTTCGTCCTCTTCCGGGCCTGGAGTGTATTCCTTTGGTTCATCGCGTTGTTCTTCAGAGAAGAGCCTCCTATTGACTGGAGGTTTGTCTTCAGTTTGATTTTTTCGTTTGTTGGTGCTAGATTCACCTTGGTTTTTCGTTGAAGTAACCCCTTTGTTTGCCACAGCTTCTCTCTCAGCCTTTCGAATCCTTTGCTGTCTGCGCCACTGGGATCTTGACATGGGGTTCCTTCCTTTGTAATTTTCTAATCTCACCTCCTCCCTTTTTGCTGTGTTGAATTGCCTCCTGTATGTCACAGCATGGCGTGCATTTCGTTCAGCGTTTCTCCATCTATCTTTGCCTTTGTCATTTCTGACCTGTAACCATCTATCGGTTGGCACTTCAGTAGGGAGTTTGAAAGTCACTCTTCGAGCAGCCTTGGGGTGAGGGCTATCAGGCCTTCGCTGTTTGTGTCTGCTGTCGAAACGTGGGCCCATCTGGGCAGTTTCTTGATGGTTCCAGCAAGGGGCGAAGGGAATCGTTTCGAAAGCCCTGGCCATGCTTTGGTAATACACAGCAGAACACCTTGGGCAAATCAAGCACTTGGTTACCCCTTTGTAGCAGCGAAACACAAATTCCAGCAAACTTTCTCCAGCCTTGGGATAACACCTAAAAAGCTGGTTATCTTGGCGCCAATTGTTGCCAGTTCGAGTCCTCTGTACCCTTTCGAAATTCGCAGCGATTCTTTGATTACAGAGGATGCTGCACCTAGGGCACAATATCATGCCTGAATCTCCTTTGTGGCATGTCATGAGATAATCTTTGAGAGTAGCATCTCCAGTGTGATTATCCCCCATTCTATACTTTTCTTTTTCTAAGTATTTTTCTACTTCCTCCATCTCAGAGCGAGGTCTTTCCATATCCACCATATTCATTTCAACATCTTCCCCCTTAGCTTCATCATCGCCCCATCCTGTGGGCTTTATATCCTTAATCTGAACCTTCGAACTCTCTGGGGCAGAATATTTGACCAAATAGTCAAATTTTCCACTGGGTTCCCCTAGAGTGTCCCATATTTCCTTCTGAGGGGAAATTGGTTGCGTGATTTGGACTTTCTCCAAATCCAGCCTCAAGCCTTCAGTGACTTGTGTTAGTTCTTGGTTTTGATTTCCCTGGCCTTCAGTAGCCTGGGTTTCTCTTGCAACAGCTACAGGTGCGGAAATCGAAGTCTCTGGCGTATTCTGGATGTCTTCAGTGACCTCCTTATTGACTTCGACCATCACCCAGTTTTCAGCTTCAGTATCCTTCTCTCCTGTTAGGGCGTCGCTTTGATCAGTTTCCACCATGTTGACCTCTCCAATGCATGCAGGCTCAGATTAGTTGGTGTCTGCGACGTCCAAAGGATCTTCGTCCACTTTCATCTTCACCTTATCAGCAAACTTTAGTCTGCCATCTTTGATCGCGTTTTGAATTAGATCCCTGAAAAGAAAACATTGTGAGGTTTTGTGGCCTAGGAAACTATGATATTTGCAAAATCCTCTCTTCTTTCTCTGATCCAAAGGAGGTATTTTGACATTTGATGGCACAATTAGTTGGCCATCTTTGACGAGTAAGTCAAAAATCTCGTCACATTTAGTGACATCGAAGGTATAAACCTTCTTTGGAAATTTGTCACTTTTCTCATTTTCAACAATGTCTTTCCCTTTTGTGGGAACTAACAATTTGCAGGAATAAGGCGGAGCCTGTTTTAATTCAGCGAGGTCGATTCCGACCTCTTCAAATTCGAATTCAGGATATTCTTCTGCTTCCTCAGTCCCAACATAGGAAATCCTTTCTTTCTTGCTATTCTTAAAGACTCTGGCTTTTTCGGCCTTTAGTCTTTCGACCTGTCGAACCCTATCGACTAATTGAGCCATATCCCTCAAATATTGAGTGTCTAGTTTCTTTCGAATAGAATAATCCAAGCCACCAGCGGCTATTTCGACTAACTCATATTCAGGCACTACTGTGTAACATCTGGATTTCAAAAGCCTAAATCTATTCAGATAATCATCTATGGGTTCGATGAACTTTCTCTTAACACTGGCCAATTCCTTCAAACTTATTTTCGACTGTCCCATGTAAAATTGTTCATGGAACAATCTCTCTAAAAGAGCCCAAGTGTCAATGGACCCAGGAGGCAAAGTGGTAAACCATGTGAAGGCGTTTTTTGTCAAGGAACTTGGGAAGTATTTGATCCTGAGATCTTCATTATTGGCTATATCTCCCGCTTCGGTTAGATATCTCGCTATGTGTTCGACTGTTGACTCATTGGTATCCCCAACGAACTTTGTAAATTTAGGGACTTTATATCCCCTTGGTAAATCAGTATGCATTATGCAATCCAATATAGGAGAAGCGTAATTTGGCCTTCTCATTCCTGTGTTGAGGCCATTCTGGGCCATAACTCTCTCTATCATAGTGGTTAGGTTGTTTTCTGCCAAGATGTTATCGTTTCGAATTCTATGAACGACAGCATCGGCATCTTGATTTCGGCCAACCACAACAACTCCCCTAGGTTGTTCTTCTCGAAACTCTGGGGCTTCTAGCCTTTCGACCCTTGCCCCTGGTTCCATAATTTCCCTTTGTGGGCCCGGGATTATTGGGGCTTCTAACCTTGGTGCCCTGGCCCCTAAGTTAACTTCTTCTCTGGGTGGTCTATAAATTGGGTCGTTAGCAATTTGTTCTATAACAGGCATGTTTGCTCGAAATCCCGCCTGATTCTGCCTACGCCTTTCTGGGGGAGCAAAGAAATCTGCTATTCGACTCATATTGTCAGCGTTTTCTCTGTTTGTCACAGTCACATTTTGCACTATTGGGGCAAATATCTCTAGCATGGTTTGTGCTAACACCCCTATCATATTATGGTTACTGTCATCCATCAATTGCCTAAAAGCCAACTGGTTGTCTGTGGTTAAGATATGCATTTTTCTATAACCCACTGACCGTTGGTTATTTTTCATAAACTGATTCGCCTCAGACCCAGACCCTAGTTGTGGGGATGAATTCGATGTGGAATTGTGTAAACCTGCCATAAAAGATGCTGGCATTCCATAAGAGGAGTTTCTGGTTCTATTTCCATCGAAATCGGGTGGTCTAGTTAAAGGAGTGGAGAAATGGGATTGTGTCCCTGATGGTGGAACGAATCCCCCAGGGTAGCCAATGGTTCCAGTATTTCCTAGGATCGAACTATTAGTTGATATGCCACTTACTCCATTGGTGGCTATGTTACTGGTTGAAGATGCCACAGACTGTGCATTCGAAGGGATTACATTAGATGTTCCGATCGAAGTGGACGCATTAGTGCCTGTTGTATGTGGGCCATTTTGGTCCCCTTGTTGATTGTCAGAATTAGACATTTTGTCCAAACATTTTCTTCTGGATGAAGGTTGGTTGCTGTTGGTTATTTTACCACTTCTCAGGTTCATAAAACAACAAACTTCTCAGGTTCCAACGTCTTTATAATGGTTATGTCTCAACAATCTTTATTTCTAATATCCAATTATTGGTCCCACCGGGTGTGCCAATTTGTTTCCAGTGATTTCTGGTAAACAACCGCTAGTCTTCCAAACTATCGAATAATCTTTCTGACTGTTATTCAATTCCTCTGGTAACTCACAGGATCGAATAGATTGATCCTAGGATTCCTTGGATATTAAGGTTACTCTCACGATCGAACAAATATTCATGGTTGATGTTGAGTGTTGTATATGCGTTTGGCTTATTTCGATTTCTCTCTCTAAAAGTCTAAAGATGTAATCAAAATGTGTGTGTGAAACTAAGTTGCATGAATAAATGTTAATTGTAAATACATGTAAAACTGCATAGAAATCAAGTAAATGGTTTCGAATTATAAAACAGTTAATATAAAGGGTTTCTGGAACGTAAATGGTTTGAAATATGAAGAAAGCGTTTAATGCAAGAAATCTTTAAATGACTTTTAAGTAAAAATATGCGTTCGAAGGATAAGACTTGAAGGTAAAGGTATGGAAAATATGACAGTTTTCTGAGATATAAAGTGCTTGAAATGTGAAGAAAGCATTAAAATGTAAAACTTTGAAGAAGAGATTTCGAAGTGAAAAGACTGTAAATGAGAAAACTTGTAAATGCTATTTGACAGAAAGATAAAGGAAAGTGCTGGAAATGGTAAAAGGTTTTCATTAAATCAGAAATACATGGTGCTATCATACATACATTTCTCTTGCATTCGTTTCCCTTGCCATGTGGTAGTTTGAATGTTACTGAGTATTTAGTATAATAGATATGACACACGAAATCCTAATACTAAGACTTCTATTTATACTAATTCGACCATAACGGTCTTGCTATAGGATTATGCCACGTTCAGAACATGCAGGACAATGCCTCTTTCTTCTTTCCACGTGTCCCCAAATGCACCAGCACATAACTTTCACACTTCGAAAGTCCCGCTTCCATTTGAATTTCAAATGCTTTGGTACTTCTCCGTTTCGAACGCTCTTCCCAGACACAGCCTTGTTGTTATTTCGAGACTTCTTTATATATGTTCCCATAATTGCCACTCGAAGCTCCAAGCTTTGACATACTTATTCGAAACACTGCTTCTGCTACTTCGAAACATGACGCTTTACCTCATTTCGATCGAAACGTTTAATTCATTTGGCTTCTAATATCATTATCAAAATCTTCAGCCAACAACTGCAAGGTTGACATTTGATTGTACCAATAACACGACGAAGTATAAAGCTTGTATTATGGGTCTTGAAGAGGCTATAGATCTTAGAATAAAAATTCTTGATGTATATGGTGATTCAGCTTTGGTAATAAATCAGATCAAAGGAGAATGGGAGACTCGTTACATTGGCATGATTCCCTACAAAGATTATGCAAGAAGATTATTACTTTTCTTCAATAAGGTTGAATTCCATCATATTCCCAGAGAAGAGAATCAGATGGCAGATGCTTTAGCCACTTTGGCTTCCATGTACCAAGTGAATTCTTAGAACAATGTACCTCAGATTACAATTTGACGTCTTGATAGACCAGCTCATGTGTTTGCTACAAAGGGGACATCAGATGAAAAACCTTGGTATTGTGATATCAAGAATTTCCTCCAGACTCAAGAATATTCGGTTGGTGCATCGAATAAAGATAGGAAGACATTGAAAATGTTGGCAGGTTGCTTTTTCCACAACGAAGATGTGTTGTACAAAAGAAATTATGACATGGTCTTGCTCATATGCGTGGATAGACACGAAGCGAACATGTTAATGCACGAGATTCATGAAGGTTACTTTGATACCCATGCCAATGGACATTCAATGGAAAGGAAGATGCTTAGGGAAGGTTACTATTGACTGACAATAGAATCTGACTATTACAAATTTGTGCAGAAGTGCCATAAATGTCAGATTTATGCTGACATCATTCATGTGCCTCCAACGCTTATCAATGTTATTTATTCTCCTTGGAATTTTTCTATGTGGGGTATTGATATGATTGAAATGATTGAACCCAAGGCATCAAAAGGACATTGTTTCATCTTAGTGGCAATTCACTACTTCACCAAGTGGGTGGAAGCAACTTCTTATGCTAATGTCACCAAATAGGTGGTAGTATGATTTATCAAAAACAATATTATATGATTGTGTTGTACCCCAAAATTTTCCCTCCCACTTATCAAGAATCTTCCAACAAGATCTCCTTTTGATCAAGACTGCATTAGGGTTGATCAACTCAAGACACCTCCTCAAGCACTAATGACCAAAATTAGGGTTTGAGCTTGCACAAGGATTTTTGAACTTCCAATGCCCCATATTACTTTCATGGATCATTATGGACCCCCAAGGTTGCTCATGTCAAGTTTCAAGTCTTGAATCACATTTTTGCCCAGTCAATTGATCAGTTGACCTAAAAATCAACTATATTGAGAAAAAGTCAACTATGGCCAATTTACAGTCAAACTTCATAATTTTTTATCCACATCAACATTTTAAGCCCATATGTATCATTTTATCAAGTTTGGACCATAATTCCTCAAGAAATTTGATCAAATCTCCAAAAGGGCAAAATGGTCAAAATTAGGGTTTTGATTGGGAAAGGGCAATTTCTGATTTTTGACCTAGCAAATGGTCAATTAGTTTAAGGCATGATCTCAATATTCCAATCTCATCATTTTGACCTAATGACATGATTCAAAACATTGCAAATCCATTGGATTGACAGATGAATTTTGCAGTCAACTGATCAAAAGTCAACTATATACTGAAAAGTCAAACTTTGACTTTTTGGTCAAATTCAAGTGCCAAAGATCATAATTCATCAAAACATGTCAAAATATGAAACTTATTCATCAAGAAATCAAAAAAATCAAGATTTCATTTTGAAAACTCAAAATTTCTAAACTTAGAAATTTTTCTAAGTGTTGGAAATTTCATGTTTTTTCATAACTTTGAGCCAAATTTTCACCATGATGCAAGATGATTCAAGAGAAACTTCCAACATGAAAGTTGTAAATCTCAATGAAATATACAAATTTTCTTCACACACCTTCTTCTTCTAAAAGTTCTTGGATCTCAAGTTATAATTTTATGAACATAGGGTCATGAAACTAAACACTTAGTGAAATTTTGCCCTAATTTGACCAGGATTTTGACCTAACTTCATGACACTTTTTAATATAGTTCCAAGGGGAATCTTCAAAAGCAATTCAAATATGAGTTGTATAGCACATTTCAAGCTTTCCAAAATGTCCAAGAAATCCTTGAGATCATTCTTGAGTAGGGAGAATCGAAGAGATGAAGTTAGGGTTTTGTCACTTGAATTACAAGCCATTTTTTATGAACACATGAACCAAATCCATGCTAGGCTGCATAATATTTGCTTTTCAGGCCTCAAACTTGTTTGTCACTCCATAATTAAATGTTTACACAGCTGTTAGGGCTTTGATCCAAGCAATTGAGATATTATCCAAGTTGCATTTCCATTAATGGCACAAAGTTAACATTGCCATTCTTGTAAACAAGCTTTTTGCATAAAGTTCACATTGAGCCTCTAACTTGTTCCCTCTGATCACTCTCCATCCACAAAGTCAGAAGCAAGCTTGTTTAAAGTATAACCACTCTACCTTAGCAAGTACACAAGACTTTGAAAGTTGTTTTGTTAAAAAATCACATGTTTAGCTTAAGGATACAAATTTGAATTTTGATCAACTAGAGCATCCCAAACTTGTTGCTTATAAATAGAGTCACTATTTGTGATCAAGAACACGAGTTTGAACAGCCTGAAATACACAAAAACTCTCTCAAATCGGAAATTGCCCAAAAACTCCATTGTTGCATAGTTTCTGACCTTGAACCTCAAACTCACATTTCCCTCGTGCGTTTCTTGGCCTTTTACTTTCTAAAGCTTCATTGCATCAAGAGTAACTCATCCCTGTACCTGTTTCATTTCTGTAACACCATTTTCCATGTCTTTCATAACCAAAAACAGAGCATCGTAGTTGGACTTCTCCAGACCATTCCAGCCACCCTCGGCTCAAGCCAGCCATTGCATTAGCTTCCTAGAGGTCAAAGGAAGCTAACCTGATCATCAGCACTTCCTGAAACAAACTCAAATCCATTTCACGATTTCCAGTTTTGAGGTATTTTTCTTGAACTTCTATCTCATTACTTAGGCATTGTTAGGCTTGCATTTGTGAAGATAAAATGTAGACATCATTGCCCTGAAGCTGTACATGTCCATAGATTTCATTTATTTTGATTGAGCTAGGAGAATTTTGATTTTGAACTTTCTGAAATATTTAGGTCAGAATTTGGTACTGTTAAAAATTCTCATTCATCTTTGATTTATAGTTTATGATATTTATATGTTTGGGTTCGTGTGATAAAATGGAGAAATTTTCATGTTTACATTTTTACAAATGGTTGAGAAATGAGCAAGTTACAGATCCTTTGGCTGGAGGTTGAAGATGAAGTACAGCCAGGGCGCGTTTTGTGTTATGTATTTATTATTTCATACAAGGTAACGGATGTATAGCCACCCCAGTGGTAAAGCGCGCACCTGTTCACCCCATGGTCCTGGGTTCAAGCCCCAGCGTGACCATTTTTATTATTTTTACATATTCTGACCCTTTTTTTTGTTTGGCAGGCGCTGGGCCCTTTGGGCCTGGCTCTTTTTTTGTTTTGTTTTTGCTTCCTAACTCCCTGTTCTATTTTCACACCTCCCTGATTTTCTCTTCCTATTTTATTTTAATTTTATTTTCTCTGTTATCTTTATTATTATTAATATTATTATTATTAATAAATATTTTTTATAGTTATTAATAAAAATCCAAAAATATTTTTTATCTTTACATTTATTTAGTTTATTTTGTCTTATAAAATCAAAAGAAATAAAAAACTTTTCTTTAATAAATTAATTCCTTTTTTATATACTTAGATAATAAATCTTGACTATTATGTATTATTTTATTATTTTCTTGAAAATTAAAATAAATTTAGAAGCTAAGCTTATTTTTGTTAATTAACCTTTTTGTATTTTAATTAAATTCACAAAAACCCTAAAAAATACTTTTCTAAATCAATTTTATTTCTTTTAAAAAATTAGGTTTAGTTCCCTAAATTTAATTTGGACCAATTGATCATCACCCTTTAGTTTGATTAAGGCCAAGACATTTTCCTAAAAAAAATCTAAAATAAATCAATTTCTTTTCCTTTTATACTTGTATATTATATTCATTTCATTCCTTGTATATTTATGCAATTCAATATGGTTATAATAGATAAATAGGTTTATTTTCTCGCAAATCCCCACTTGTAATTTGTACACCCCTCCCCTAAATAACATAATAGCGTAGTAATTTTAATTCACGCAATTTATCGCTTTATATATAAATGCTAGTAATTAGGGTTTGTATCGAAAGACTAAAACCAATACTTAGAAAACCCTAATTCAAGACAAAATCAAGCATGAAAACAATACGCTTGCACACAAGCACCCCTAGGGTTATCCCACTTGGTTGCCTTATACAAAATGACCATATTACGCATGTAAGGTATCTTTTCAAAAGAAAGCAAATACAAGATCATAGTCCCTCGATGACGCTATCTAAGTTGCCTTAAAAATGATCTTAGTCACTAAAAAAGAATGCTAAGATACCTTGCAACATTGATAATTATGGCTATACGATGACCCACGTCAGTCCCGTTTACATCCAAATATAGGGTTGCTTACCAAATTAATGGTAAGACAAGAATGTCAAAGGAAAAGAAAATGAACAAGAAAGACATTTGAGTAGGTAGATTGCTCCTAATTACTTGCTCCATTTCAAAACAAACATCCTTGCTATTTTCAAAACAATCACATACACTTTCAAACATCTTGCAAAATTGAAAACATTTTCGAAAGATCAAACATGTTTGTATACATTCTTACGAACGGTAATCATTACAAATATTGCCTAAACAATGGCCTCTTTACAAAATACTTTCAAAAACCACACAAAGCACAATTTCAAACAAAAGTAAGTGATCTAGAAAGTAACTAAGAACCCATGGAAAACCATGGATGAAAGGGGTGCTAATACCTTCCCTTTTCATTATCTACCCCCCGAACTCAAGAAACAATCTCAAAGGTCTTTCCTGTGCTTTTTCACCTTTCCTTTTGGATAAAAGAAAAGTCAGTGGCGACTCTTGCTAACCGCAACATTTGAGATCAAACGCAAAACCTTCAAGTCAGTTCTCTCACCGTATCACAGAACTGGCGACTCTATTGGGGACAACTCTAAAAGTAGGGTTACCTTAGTGATATATCACATTTATTTGATTGCATTGTTTGACTTGTATGCTTTACATTATGGTTCTTTGTTTGGGTTTGATTCCTCTACCCGGATTTGGAATACATTATAGGTAAGTAGCAATACATTATGGAAACTGTGCAGGGTATACCGACATGGTCTAAGCAATAGCTATGCTAGTGCGACATATTTGTGGGTACCGGTAGCCTTTGAGTTAATCAAAGAGAATACGGGGCCGCTGAGTGTTGTCATGAAGCACTAATGAACTTTTAGAACCTTTACTTGACCAACTTGGCCTTTAGGATGTAGTGAGATGACCGGCTTTGGAGCAGTCCGAAGTTGGTAGATACTCGATACTACACTCATTGAGGTTTGGTTTCTTGGGATATTTTGGTCGCCATTAAAGAGGCTTGTGCTGAAACAATAACCAAGGAAACATATCAGTGATATTGAGCTCTTTAGAACCCGATTACTATTGCTAGGACATGTTTGAGCCAACTAAACTTCAAGAGGGTACTTACCTATAAAACTCCATGCAATCCTAAACCTAAGGATTTGTTTGTATATGCATACTTGTACATAACATCATGAACATCATAACATCATATTCATTCACTAACCATTTCAAGGATCTTGGGATTCATCTTTGTTCTGTTTTATAGGACATGGATTCTATTCGCAGGAAAACTATTCAAGTCAATCTTGTAAGGATCCCTCCATAACTTAAGGAGATAGCTTCAAGGATTCCAGAAAATTCTCCATTCACTGAGAGACATGGTCGCCTACTCAACTTGGTCACCTCCAACACTGATGAAGACATGATGAAGGTGCTCTTTCAGTTCTTTGATCCTTTACACCATTACTTCACATTTCCTGACTGTTAACTTGTGCCTACTTAGGAAGAATTCTCCTAACTCTTAAGGATTCCCATTCTCAATCAACTACCTTTCAACGATACAGAAAGAGACCCAACGCCAAAAGAGATTGCTCAAGATCTACACTTTCACTCATCTGATATCACAACTCATTGGGAAAAAAGAGTGGTGTCAAAGGTTTCTTAGCAAAGTTCTTGTTCGAGAAAGCCCAAAGCTGTTGGAACTTCTTGGACTTGCAAGCCTTTGAGGAAATTGTGGCTCTCCTCATCTATGGGATGGTTTTGTTTCCAAATCCTGACCAACTCATAGATGTCAACACCGTCAAAATCATCATATCCCGCAACCCGGTGCCTACATTGCTAGGAGATATCCTACACTCTTTTCACACTCGCACAATAAGGAAAAGAGGTGTCCTTATGTGTTGCACTCCTCTCTTGGCAAGATGGTTTATTTCGCATATTCCCCAATCTATATTAAAGAATGAGCAAAGTTCAAGGTGGTCACAAAGGTTGATGACACTCAAACATTCAGAAATTCATTGGTGCTCCCGATTCATAGAGAATGTTACTATTATCGACCGTTGTGTAGAATTTCCTAATGTCCATTCACTTGGCATTAGGGGAGGTATCACCTATAACCCCTTCTTAGCCTTAAGACAGTTTGGCTATGCCCGAAGGGATGGCCCACACGAGATGCTGATTCAAGGTTTTGTATTTGCCTACGACAACGATGATCAAGGTCTTTGCCAGAGATTTATCCGAGCTTGGAGGATGTTAAACAAGGTGGATAGCAAGACTTTGGGGCACAAAAATTCCATCCCTCTTGAGCCTTACCTCAAATGGGTACGAACTCGTGCTCAGAGTCTTTTGATGCCTTACCCCTCCATTCTTCCAGTAATCATTGAGCCTGTCATGGAGGGAGATGTTCCATACACTATCCTACATCCTGACATTGGATACAACTCAAGGGAGAGCGAGATACCTTTGAAGCCCAATTCTACGCGAGCGAGAAGAAGGTTTTGGAACTCACTAGGCTGCTTCATGAGGAGCATACTCTCAATGCCTACATCGCGCCAAAGAGGATGCACACTACCTTTTTATCTTAGAGCTTTTGTACTTCCTTATAAGCCCAAGAGGCATTGATGTACTCAAGCTTTAACTTATTAATATAACGTGTGTTTCCTTTTTGTCTAAAACAAATTTGAATCTTTGAAATCCTTGAAATCATTACATATGCATATACCATTCATCATAACATAAGCAGGTCTTTTGCAATAAGTCTCCTCATCTCTCTACTGTTTATTTCAGTAAGATAGATCTCGAGAAAACAGTGAAGGACCTCGAAGCTCAGAATACACAGTTTCAACAGTTGCTCATGACCCTAGCCAAAGGACAAAAAGAGTTGAAGACTTTGTTGGCTGAGGAGAAGAAAAAGAAGACAAAGAAGGTAACCGGGGTCCTAAACATGGGAAGAAGATTTCATGGGCAGACAAGAAGGACCTCAGACTTTGCAACAACATCCGGTGAGAGAGGCAATCAAGATGGGAAAGGCAAGGAAAAGGTTGTCCCGTCAGAGTCGGAAGAGGAAGAGGAAGAAGAAGACTATTCTGAAGAACAATACCCTCCAGTTGATGACAAGTATAAACATCTCGAAGAGCGGTTGAGTGGAATGGAAATCCAAAAAGTGCCTGGCTTGGACTTTGAGGAATTGGGGTTAGTGTCAGGGATTGTCATTCCTTCCAAATTCAAAGCACTTGTGTTCTCCAAGTATGACGGAGTCTCATGCCCTAAAATGCATCTCCGATCCTATGTGAGGAAAATCTAGCCCCATACCGCTGACAAAGACTTATGGGTACACTTCTTCCAAGACAGCCTGTCTGGAACTCAACTTGATTGGTTTTACCAGTTAGAAAGAGCCAATGTTCATAACTGGGAAGATCTTGTTACAGCCTTCTACAAACAATACCAATACAATGCTGATCTTACGCCTACCTGTACTCAACTCCAGAGTATGGCCATGGTTTCCAATGAAGGTTTCAAGGACTATGCGCAAAAATGGAGAGACTTGGATGGAAAAGTTCAACCTCCCCTATCTGAAAGAGAGTTGGTAGACATGTTTTTGGGCACCTTGTCTGGTCCCTTTTTCAATCACTTAATTGGGAGTTCATCGACGGGTTTTACTAAATTGATATTGACCGAAGAAAGGGTAGAAGTCGGGATAAAGAATGGAAAGATTCAAAAAGATGCATCCTCTGCTGCTGTAAGGAAGCCATTCATCAGAAAGAAAGAAGTGGTTGCCGTTTATCCTTAGAGAAATCAAGATAGGGCCGAACGCCGTCCAATGGTGGGGGCTGTTATGATTCCTAAACCTGCGCCTGATAAACAAAGAAACAATCAACCGAGGATGGAAAGACCGGTAAGGCAGTTCATCAGAATTAACATGACCCTATCTCAGGTATTACCGCATCTACTAAGATCCAATTTGGTGACCTTGAAAGAAGTTCCGAAAAACCCCAACACAACATCTCCTCACTATCATCCCAATGCCCGCTGTGCATACCACTCTGAAAGTCCCGGCCACGACACTAATAACTGTTGGGCTCTAAAGAACAAAATACAAAACCTCATTGAAGCCAAAGATATTGAATTCGATGCACCCGAAAAGCCAAATGTCATTTTTGCCCCTATGCCCAAACATGGTCATAATACCAATGCCATTGAAGAAGAAATGTTTTTTACTTTAGTTGATGAACTTATGACCCCACTCCTGACTATTAAAGTGAACTTGTTGAATGCCGGTGTGTTCCCAGGATATGATGAAGGCTATCATTTATGTTTGTCCTCACCAACCAACTATTCTTTGTTGAAAGCAGGCGTTCAATGCCTAATAGATAACAAAAAAATTTTGTTTGAAAAGACTTATGTTCCACCTGTTCCTTTTGAAGATGTTTCTATCATTACCATTTCCTCCAATTCTTCCAGGGTCTCCACCAAAAGACCCGTTAGAATTACATCAATTCCGAAAGAAACTCCTTTAATAATCACAATGCATGGAACAGTCCCATATTCGTCAGACAAAACCATACCATGGAATTATGGAGGGGATGTCTACTACCACGGTATCAAGCAGGATTGGCCAGCCGCCGAAGATTCGAGTTCCGAGAAAGATAACTCCGACATCAGTAATATTGCAGGAACTAGCAAGATTACCCGAAGCGGAAGGATATTCTCTCCAGAAATTGCTCCCCCAAAAGAAGTTTCTAGACCCATAATCATTCCTATTGTTACTCCTCCAAAAGTTATTCCTAGTCCTACAATCATCCCCACTAATACTCCAACTAACAAAGCTATTACAACCCCTGTTATCATTCATACCGACACTCCTGCTGCCGAGTTAACTGAGACTCGAGGTAAAAGTATTCTGATTGAGCCTGTCCGGACGAAGACTCAGTCATTGGCTATCCCTAAGACCTCCCAAAAGAGATGGAGGAAATTCTGAAGATCATAAAAAGAAGCGACTGCGATGTAGTTGAACAACTGGGGCAAACTCCCTCTAAAATTTCCATGCTGGCATTACTACTATGTTCCGAGGCCCATGCAAAAGCCTTAGTAAAATTCCTGAAAACTGCCCATATACCCAAAGAGACATCTGCCGATCAGTTTCAAGACTGTGTAGCCAGCTTGACTGCAGATAATGGTCTAGGTTTTTCAGATGCTGATTTAACGCCAAGAGGAAGGAAGCATAATGAGGCATTACGTGTCTCAGTTGAATGTAGGGGCACAACCTTGGCCCATGTTTTGGTGGACACTGGCTCATCTGTGAATGTATTGCCTAAAAAAGCTCTTGATAGGCTTGACTGTGAGGGATTGACATTGAAGCCAAGTAAAATTGTAGTAAGGGCTTTTGACGGCTCGAAAAGGATGGTACATGAGGAAGTGGATATCCCCATAAAGGTTGGAACCCAAACATTTGATTCAACTTTTTATGTAATGGATATACGTCCCTCATATTCATGCTTGCTAGGCCGACCATGGATTCACAATGCCGGTGCTGTCACTTCTATGTTGCACCAAATGTTGAAATATCTGATTCAAGGGAAGATTATCACCGTTCATGGAGAAGAAGAGTATATGATCAGCCATCTCAATTCCTTCAGATATGTGGAATTAGATGGTGAATTTATTGAAACTCCATTCCAACACTTTGAAGAGGTCCCGCAAGATGTGGCAGTAACCAAGGCTGTTCCCAAGATCACAAGGCCTCCACTCCGGATGTCATCTCTGAAGGATGCCAAAGCAGTGGTAGAAGAAGGTGGGTGCACTATCTGGGGACAACTCCCGTATATCCCATACAAGTCAGATAAGTTGGGTTTGGGTTTTTCTTCAAGTGCCCAGAAGGCTGTAAGCCGTGCTCGTGCCGGAGGACCACCCCTGAAGATCAGCAACCGCGAGGTCAATGCGGTAGAGGATGATGAAGATGACTGCAACCTGGAGGATTGGATCTTCCCAACTGTCAGTGGAGGGCTTAGCAACTGGGAGGCTAGAGATTTTGTCCCGATCACTTTTATCCCACAGTAATCTGTCTTTACATTTTGTTGGATCTGTAATATTAAAAAAATTCACACTCTTAAAACCTTGTGTCTTACCCGAGGCAAAATGGTCCATTTGTAAGGCTTATTATCTCATTTTCATATGACATCAATGAATCATGGACGTTTTTGCATACAAACTTTTGTGCTCATTGTTTTTCTTTTTACATTTTTATTTCTTTCAAGGATAGCTATACCCTTACACACACTCACACTCACAATGCAGGTATACATCCATTCGGGATCCCATGGGTAACGATACTACTATGGCCTTTTGTGACTCATAAAATCTAATCTACCAAGCCGAAGATGAAGGTGAGGAAGATTGTGAAGTACCAGGGGAACTTTCCTAACTACTACAACAAGAAGAGAGAACCATTCAGCCTCACGAGGAACCCGTGGATACAATCAACCTAGGTATCGAAGAAGACAAAAAAGAGGTCAAGGTGGGTGCCAATCTTGAACACAGTGTCAAGGAGCGTCTGATTCAGTTGTTACATGATTATGTTGAAGTTCTTTCCTGGTCGTATGAAGACATTCCGGGACTTGATGCAGATATTGTGGTACATCGTCTGCCTACAAGAGAGGATTGTCCGCAATTAAAGCAAAAGGTTCGCCGCATGAGGCCTGATATGTCAGAAAAGATTAAAGAAAAAGTCATGAAGTTATTCAACACTGGATTCTTGGTTGTCACCTCTTATCTGCAATGGCTTGCCATTGTTGTTCCCGTGCCCAAGAAAGACGGCAAAGTGTGAATGTGTGTGGACTACAGAGATTTGAATAGGGCAAGCCCTAAGGATGATTTTCCACTCCCCCACATTGATATTATAGTTGACAATACGGCACAACACAAAGTGTTTTCCTTCATGGATGGATTCTCAGGTTACAATCAAATCAAAATGGCGCCCGAGGACATGGAGAAAACAATGTTTGTCACGCAGTAGGGCACTTTCTACTATAAGGTGATGCTTTTCGGACTAAAGAATGCTGGGGCAACCTATCAACGTGCCATGATAGATTTATTTAATGACATGATACATCACGAAATAGAGATCTACGTGGACAATATGATAACCCGATCTCAAACAGAAGAAGAGCATCTTGATCACTTACAAAAACTGTTTGAGAGACTGAAGAAGTACAAGCTGAGGTTGAATCCAAACAAATGCACATTTGGGGTACGGTCTGGTAAACTCCTATGCTTTGTCGTCAGCAATAAAGGTATTGAAGTAGATCCTGCCAAGGTAAAAGAGATACAAGAGATCCCCGCTCCATGTACTGAGAAGGAAGTCAGAGGGTTCTTGGGACGTTTGAACTACATTTCCAGATTCATCTCTCACCTGACAGCTACTTGTGAACCAGTCTTCAAATTGTTGAAGAAAGATCAAGTAGTCAAATGGAATCACGAGTGCCAAGTTGCTTTTGACAAAATCAAAGAATACTTACAAGAGCCTCTTATGTTGATGCCACCAGTCGAGGGAAGACCACTGATCATGTATCTGACTGTTTTAGAAAACTCAATGGGGTGTGTATTGGGGAAGCATGACGAGTCTGGCCGAAAAGAGCATGCTATTTACTACCTGAGCAAAAAGTTTACCTACTGTGAAACCAGATATTCAATGCTTGAGAAAACTTGTTGCGCTCTGGCATGGGTTGCTCACCGGCTAAGATAATATATGTTGACTCATACTACTTTGTTGATATCTAAAATGGATCCAACAAAATACATCTTCGAGAAACCTGCTCTCTCCGGGAGAATAGCAAGATGGCAGATGATCCTGACAGGATATGACATACAATATACTACCCAGAAAGCAATAAAGGGTAGTGTATTAGCTGATCACCTTGCTCACCAAGTTGTATAAGACTACCAATCCATGAAGTTCTAATTTCTGGATGAAGACATCATGACGTTAGACAACTGTAAAGAATTCAGGCCAAATGATGGACCTGAACAAGGATCCCGATGGACCCTGTTCTTTGATGGGGCATCCAACGCACTTGGTAATGGTATCGGTGTTGTACTCATATCTCCAGAAGGGTGTCATACTCCCCTTACCGCAAGACTCTGCTTCAATTGTACAAACAACATGGCGGAATACGAAGCATGCATCTTTGGTCTTAGAGATTCCATAGACTTGGGGATCAAATCCTTGGATGTATTCAGAGATTCAGCTTTGGTTATCAGTCAGATCAAAGGGGAATGGGACACCAAACACCCTAACCTTATCCCTTATAAATACCATGTTTTGACATTGCTACCACATTTTGAGAAGATTACCTTCAAGCATTTCACGCGAGAAGAAAATCAGCTAGCAGACGCACTAGCCACGATGTCATCTATGTTTAAACTTAATTGGGATAACGAGGCTGCCCAGATCACTGTTGAACGAATGGATGAACCAGCACACTATCACGAGATTAATACTGAAGAAGTACTGGACCAGCCTTGGTTTCATGAAGTCAAGAAGTATCTCGAGGCTAGAGAATATCCAGAAGGAGCTTCAATCAATGATAAGAAGTTCTTAAGGAGATTCTCTGCTAATTTCTTCCTTAGTAATGGCATTCTTTACAAACGCAACCATGACTCTGTGTTACTTCGATGCGTAGATAAGGTTGAAGCTGAAAGGATCATGGCTGAATTACATGAAGGCACTTTTGGCACCCATTCCAGTGGGCATACGATGGCAAAGAAAATCCTACGGGCAGGCTATTACTAGTATACCATGGAAACAGACTGCTATCAACACTCTCGAACCAGCCACAAGTGTCAGATCTATGCTGACAAGGTGCACGTACCTTTGGTTCCTCTGAATTTCTTGACGGCTCCTTGGCCCTTTGATATATGGGGGATTTATATGATTGGGGAAATCAAGCCAACAACCTCCAATGGACACCGCTTCATCCTAGTGGCCATTGACTATTTTACAAAGTGGGTGGAGGCAGCTTCTTTCGCTTCCGTTACCAAGAATGTTGTTGCCCGTTTCATCAAGCACAATCTCATTTGTCGGTACGGTATCCCAGAGAAGATAATTACAGACAATGGTACAAACTTGAAAAATACAATGATCACTGCCCTATGCGAGCAATTCAAGATCCAACATCACAATTCTTCTCCTTACCAGCCAAAGATGAATGGTGTTGTCGAAGCTGCAAATAAGAACATTAAAAAGATCATATAGAAAATGACAGTCACATACAAAGACTGGCATGAGATGCTACCATTTTCTCTCCACGGATATTGTACTACAGCTCACACATCAACCAGGGAAACACCTTATTCTCTTGTTTATGGCATGGAGGCTGTCTTGGCTATCGAGGTCCAGATCCCCTCTCTGAGGATTATAAAGGATGCAGGGCTGAACGAAGACGGTTGGATCCAGACTCGACTTGATCAATTGAACTTGATTGATGAGAAAAGACTTACTGCTGTCTACCATGGCCAAATGTATCAAAAACGGATGATCAAGGCTTTCAATAAGAAGGTCATACGCCAAGTGTATCAAGTTGGGGATCTAGTGATCAAACGCATCATACTGCCACAAGGTGATCCCAGTGGAAAATGGACTCCTACCTATGAAGGACCATTTGTAATCAAAAACATATTCTCTGGTGGAGCAATGATCTTGACTTCCATGGATGGCGATGACCTGCCACACCCTGCAAACGCATACATAGTCAAAAGATACTACGCATAAGAGAACTGCTAGGTTGACACACCTAGGAAAAACAAGGGCATCCCGGCGAACCAAAGAGGTTCGGGCAAAAATTAGGGATAAAACAAAAAATTTGTACACCCGACAAGTTGAAAACCCGAAAGGGCAACTTGGGTAAAAAAGGGTTTCCCGGTGGACTGAAAACCCGAAAGGGCGGTCCAGGAAAAAGTTAGGGAATTAAAGCGTATGACTATACCCCGTTGGATCACCTTACTGACAACCTGCAAACTCAGAGGTTATGATCAATTCAATCATATTCAGACAAGGCAACAAATAGACAATATGCTCAGAGATACAAAGGCTATAGCAGAATGGGAACCCCGTGGGATTATTGCACATAGCTATCTTTTCTTTGAATTAAAATTTTCAATTTTTACGAAGGCATTCTCTTACTAGAATGTTTGTCTCACTGTATAAAAATACTTACTCAAAGTCAATACAAAGATATTCCTTTGGAAGTGCAAAACTATCTGTTTTTCTTTACTCTTGTGTTTTGTTTACAAAAACGTCCAATGATTCATTTTTGAACATATGCATTTGAAAATAATTATTGTTTACAAATAAACAAAATAAAAGACAATCACTAATGGCTTTAAGAGGTAGGGAAATCTCTATAAGCTATTTCCATAAATCCCCCACAATTTGTAGTTTAATCCCCAGCAGAACATAGCTTCCAGTTATCGATCCCCAATAGAAGTCGTCAAATTTCTCAGGATTTCCCAATAGGATTTTACAAGCAGTATACGGCATTTCCCTTACAACAGAGTTTATTTCTCTAAGCAGAAATTCATCAACACTTAGACTTCACAACATGAAGACTTATACTCAATATCCTCAGCAGCAGTCAAGGATTTATTTTCCCCAATCCAACAGCAGTGCAGCAAACTAACGCACATACGCATACATTGCATCCATATATCATAAACATTGATAACGCAAATGCATTATACTATGCATTTCATACAACATAACATTGCATAATAGCTAATATTTTATCTTTTTCAGGATAAGATTAATCAAACAGCTACCATTAACAATGTTCAAAGTCTTCAGATACAGTTCAGATATGTTCCAGACATGGATGCCATTCTGATACTCATTCAGATTCAACTCTCAAATACAGTTCAGATACACTCCAGACACGGATGCCATTATGACACTCGCTCAAAGCTAGCTATCAGATACAGTTTATATACGCTCCAAACACATATGTCATTCTGATACTCATTCATATTCAACTTATCAGATACAGTTCAGATACGCTCCATACACGGATGCCATTCTGATACTCATTCAGATTCAACTTCTCAGATACAGTTAAGATACACTCCATACACGGATGCCACTTTGATACTCACTCAGATTCAACATCTCAGATACAGTTTAGATACGCTCCAGACACGGATGCCATTCTGATACTCATTCAGATTCAACTTCTCAGATATAGTTCAGGTACGCTCCATACTCGGATGCCATTCTGATACTCATTCAGATTTAACTCTCAGATACAGTTCAGATACGCTCTAGACACAGATTCCATTCTGACACTCATTCAAAACTAGCTTTCAGATACAGTTCAGATACGCTCCAGACACGGATGCCATTCTGATAATCATTCAAAATTAGCTCCCAGATACAGTTCAGATATGCTCCAGACGCGGACGCCATTTTGATACTTATTCTTTCAGCTTACAAATTACAATACAAACAATCACTTTTAGATGGAATCTTTAAGCCCATCTCCTACAAATTTCTATCACTTCTCCAAATGGAATCTTTAAGCCCATTCCCTCTACCACCACACTGCAGAGCGCAAATTTCTGGGCACTCTAGTGTCCAATCATCTTCCACCTTCGAGTCACGAATGACAAGACATGCCCATCTAACTCTTCAGGCTTAAGAAGATTGGGCAGGGCAGCTGTTGTACCCCAAAATTTTCCCTCTCACTTATCAAGAATCTCCTCACAAGATCTCCTTTGGATCAAGACTGCATTAGGGTTGATCAGCTCAAGACACCTCCTTAAGCACTGATGACCAAAATTAGGGTTTGAGTTTGCACAAGGATTTTTGAACTTACAATTCCCCATATGAATTTCATGGATCATTTTGGACCACCAATATTTCTCATGTCAAGTTTCAAGTCTTGAATCACATTTTTGCCCAGTCAATTGATCAATTGACCTAAAAATCAGTTGTATTGGGAGAAAGTCAACTATGGCCAATTTACAGTCAAAATTCATAATTTTTTATCCACATCAACATTTTAAAGCTATATGTATCATTTGATCAAGTTTGGACCATAATTCCTCAAGAAATTTGATTAAATCTCCAAAAGGGCAAAATGGTCAAAATTAGGGTTTTGATTGGGAAAGGGCAATTTCTGATTTTTGACCTAGAAAATGATCAATTGGTTTAAGGCATGATCTCAATAGTCCAATTGCATCATTTTGACCTAATGGCATGATTCAAAACATTGCAAATCCATTAGATTGACAGGTGAATTTTGCAGTCAATTGATCAAAAGTCAACTGTATACTGAAAAGTCAAACTTTGACTTTTTGGTCAAATTCAAGTGCCAAAGATCATAAGTCATCAAAAAATGTCAAAATATGAAACTTATTCATCAATAAATCAAAAAATCAAGATTTCATTTTGAAAAGTCAAAATATCTAAACTTAGAAATTTTCTAAGTGTTGGAAATTTCATGTTTTTTCATAACTTTGAGCCAAATTTTCACCATGATGCAAGATGATTCTAGAGAAACTTCCAACATGAAATTTGTAGATCTCCATGAAATCTACAACTTTGCTTCACACAAATTCTTCCAAAAGTGCTTGGATCTTAAGTTATAATTTTACCCTAATTTGACCAGGATTTTGACCTAACTTCATGAAACTTTTTCATATAGTTCCAAGGGGAATCTTAAAAAAATTAAAAAAATGGGTTGTAGAGCACATTCTAAGCTTTCCAAAATTTCCAAGAACTCCTTGATATCATTCTTGAGTAGGGAGAATCGAAGAGATGAAGTTAGGGTTTTGTCACTTGAATTACAAGCCATTTTTGATGAACACATGAACCAAATCCATGCTAGGCTGCATAATCTTTGCTTTGCAGGCCTCAAACTTATTTTTCACTCCATAATTAAATGTTTACACATCTGTTAGGGCTTTGATCCAAGCAATTGAGCTATTATCCAAGTTGCATTTCCATTAATGGCACAAAGTTAACATTGCCATTCTTGTAAAGCAAGCTTTTTGCATAAAGTTCACATTGAGCCTCTAACTTGTTCCCTCTGATCAAACTCCATCCACAAAGTCATAAGTAATCTTGTTTAAAGCATAACCACTCTATCTTAGCAAGTACACAAGACTTTGAAACTTGTTTTGTCAAAAAATCACATGTTTAGTGTAAGGATGCAAATTTGAATTCTGATCAACTAGAGCATCCCAAACTTGTTGCTTATAAATAGAGTCACTATTTGTGAGCTAGAACACGAGCTTGAACAACCTGAAATACACAAAAACTCTCTCAAATCAGAAATTGCCCAAAAATTCCATTGTTGCATAGTTTCTGACCTTGAACCTCAAACTCACATTTCCCTCGTGCGTTTCTTGGCCTTTTAGTTTCTAAAGCTTCCTTGCATCATGAGTAACTCATCCTTGTACCTGTTTCATTTCTGTAACACCATTTTCCATGTCTTCCATAACCAAAAACATAGCATCATAGTTGGACTTCTCCAAACCATTCCAGCCACCCTCAGCTCAAGCCAGCCATTGCATTAGCTTCCTAGAGGTCCAAGGAAGCTAACCTGATCATCAGCACTGCCTGGAACAAGCTCAAATCCATTTCACGATTTCCAGTTTTGAGGTATTTTTCTTGAACTTCTATCTCATTAATTAGGAATTATTAGGCTTGCATTTGTGAAGATAAATTATAGACATCATTGCCCCGAAACTGTACATTTCCATAGATTTCATTTATTTTGATTGAGCTAGGAGAATTTTGAGTTTGAACTTTCTGAAATATTTAGGTCAGAATTTGGTACTGTTAAAAATTCTCATTCATCTTTGATTTATAGTTTATGATATTTATATGTTTGGATTCGTGTGACAAAATGGAGCAATTTTCATGTTTACGTTTTTACAAATGGTTGAGAAATGAGCAAGTTACAGATCCTTTGGCTGAAGGTTGAAGATGAAGTACAGTCAGGGCGCATTTTGTGTTATGTATTTATTATTTCATACAAGTTAACGGATGTATAGCCACCCCAGTGGTAAAGCGCGCACCTGTTCACCCCATGGTCATGGGTTCAAGCCCCAGCGTGACCATTTTTGTTATTTTTACATATTCTGACTTTTTTTTTGTTTGGCAGGCGCTGGGCCCTTTGGGCCTGGTTCTTTTTTTTTTTGTTTTTGCTTCCTAACTCCATGTTCTATTTTCACACCTCCCTGGTTTTCTCTTCATATTTTATTTTTATTTTATTTTCTTTATTATCGTTATTATTATTATTATTAATAAATATTTTTTATAGTTATTAATAAAAATCCAAAAATATTTTTTATCTTCACATTTATTTAGTTTATTTTGTCTTATAAAATCAAAAGAAATAAAAAACTTTTCTTTAATAAATTAATTCCTTTTTTACATACTTAGATAATAAATCTTGACTATTATGTATTATTTTATTATTTTCTTGAAAATTAAAATAAATTTAGAACCTAGGCTTATTTTGGTTAATTAACCTTTTTGTATTTTAATTAAATTCACAAAAACCCTAAAAAATACTTTTCTGAATCAATTTTATTTCTTTTAAAAAATTAGGTTTAGTTCCCTAAATTTAATTTGGACCAATTGATCATCACCCTTTAGTTTGATTAAGGCCAAGACATTTTCCTAACAAAAATCCAAAATAAATAAATTTATTTTCCTTTTATACTTGTATATTATATTCATTTCATTCCTTGTATATTTATGCAATTCAATATGGTTATAAAAGATAAATAGATTTATTTTCTCGCAAATCCCCACTTGTAATTTGTACACCCCTCCCCTAAATAACATAATAGCGTAGTAATTTTAATTCACGCAATTTATCGCTTTTATATACAAATGCTAGTAATTAGGGTTTGTATGGAAAGACTAAAACCAATACTTAGAAAACCTTAATTCAAGACAAAATCAAGCATGAAAACAATACGCTTGCACACAAGCACCCTTAGGGTTATACCACTTGGTTTCCTTATACAAAATGACCATATTACGCATGTAAGGTATCTTAGCAAAAGAAAGCAAATACAAGATCATAGTCCCTCGATGACGCTATCTAATTTTCCTTACAAATGATCTTAGTCCCTCAAAAAGATTGCTAAGATACCTTGCAACATTGCTAATCATGGCTATACGATGACCCACGCCCGTCTCATTTACATCCAAAGATAGGATTGCTTACCAAATCAATGGTAAGACAACAATGTCAAAGGAAAAGAAAATGAACAAGAAAGACATTTGAGTAGGTAGATTGCTCCTAATTACTTGCTCCATTTCAAAACAAATATCCTTGCTATTTTCAAAACAATCACATAAACTTTCAAACATCTTGCAAAATTGAAAACATTTTCAAAAGATTAAACATCTTTGTATACATTCTTACAAACGAGAATCATTACAAAGATTTCCTAAACAATGGCCCCTTTACAAAATACTTTCAAAAACCACACAAAGCACAATTTCAAACAAAAGCAAGTGATCTAGCAAGTAACTAAGAGCCCATGGAAAACCATGGACGAAAGGGGTGCTAATACCTTCCCTTTTCATAATCTACCCCCCAAACTCAAGAAACAATCTCAAAGGTCTTTCATGTGCTTTTTCACCTTTTCTTTTGGATAAAAGAAAATTCGATGGCGACTCTTGCTAACCTCAACATTTGCGATCAAACACAAAACCTTCAAGTCAGTTTTCCCACCGTATCACAGTTGGTATGGTGTGCCAAGTAGGATTATCACTGATAATATATCAAATTTGAATAATAAGATGATGGCAGAACTTTGTGAAGAATTCAAGATTGTCCATCATAACTCGTCTCCTTACACCTCTAAGATGAATGGGGCTGTTGAAGCTGCTAATAAAAATATTAAGAAGATTATCCAGAAGATGGTTGTTACTAATAAGGATTGGCATGAGATGCTCCGTTTTGCTTTACATGGGTATCATACATACATCCTTACTTCAACAAGGGAAATCCTATTATATCTTGTGTATGGTATGGAAGCAGTCCTACCCGTTGAGGTTGAGATTCCCTCTTTGCTGTAATAATGGAAACCAAGTCGTCAGAGGCTGGATGGGTCCAAAACAGGTTTGACCAGTTGAATTTAATTTAAGAAAAGAGAATGAAAGCCTTATGTCATGGTCAATTATATCATAAAATAATGAAGAAAGCTTTTGATATGAAGGTCAAGCCTCGTGAATTCAGAGAAGGCGGCCTCGTGCTCAGAAAGATCATGTCTTTTAACGCTGATTCTAGGGGTAAGTGAACTCCCAATTATGAAGGCTCATATGTTGTCAATAAATCCTTCTCTAGCAGTGCATTGATTCTTGAAACTATGGATGGTGAGGAGTTTCCACGTCCCATGAATTCTGACACAATCAAGAACTTCACCTAAATAAATAAAAGAATAACTCGCTAAGTTGAAAACCCGAAAGGGCGGCTTAGGCAAAAGTGAGCGTCTCGGTAGGCTGAAAACTCGAAAGGGCGGTCTAGGAAAAAGTTAGAGACATAAACTAAATAAATTTTCTCAGTAGGTTAAAAACTCGCAAGGGCACCCTATGCAAAAAGTTAGGGATTTCCTGGCAAGTAACTGCGTCAGACAAGGCTTGATCATTGAAGCAACAATCATCTCGAATTCTCATCACACTTAAACTGATATGAACATAGTCTATTTGTGACTGTTTCTTGGATATTTGGATTTCATACCAATTGATATGTGGTATGGTGTTGGGTTTGTAATCCCATATTCCCCAGTTAGGTCTTGATGCATATTACTTTAGCTGAGTGTGATCCTTTCCCCAGCTGGGTTGTGATCAAATGTAGATTGTAAAGTTATGAAGTATTTTCTCATTTATTGGAGTCATTCTCCCTTTGTGTTTAGAATTGATGTAGAATATCTTGTTGAGCATTGCCTTCTCCAATTATGACTTTTTTTTGTTGTGTGCTCCCCAAGTAGCCGGAAAAAAGCAGTATCGTTTTCTAAGAAGTGTTGAGACAACTATCAACTTTTTGGGTTTTTTCTTCCCAAGTGTTGAGTTTGATTTAAAATTCCCATAGTTTTTACTTCTTGTTGTGATGTTAACTTCTTAACTTCTCCAAAAGAATCGAAGGTGGTGCTTCCCTCTAAAGTTGTTATCCCCGTGAAGTTTCACAGATTTTTCACAGAGAAGTTTGCACAACACTACTCTTGAATTTGAAAAATGTATTTGGGCTCCCCTCGATGATGTGGCATTTTCTTTCCTAGTGAAGTTAGTATGTCATCCCCAGTTGAAGTCTAGACGATGTGGCATTGTCTTCCCTAGCAAAGTCTATATGATATTCCCCAGTGAAGCCTAGAGGAGTGTATTATATCCCTGCATCTGTATTGGTTCACTGCTATCATATTTTCCTTGATTATTTTTCAAGCCACGTTTCTTCCCAGTGAAGTTAAGCCTTGAAGTAGGACTTTGTTTCCTCAGTTAGTGCTTATTCTCTTATGGAATCTTCATCCTGGATGTGATTTAGCCGAGTGTTTTTGTTGTACCCCAAAATTTTCACTCCTATTTTCCTTCAAGACACTCTCATGAGATTCTCATTTGCTCAAGGTGGCTCAAGAATTGATCAGACAAATTCTCCTCCTAAGCAATGGATCCACAACTAAGTTTTTTATTTCTCAAGGAAGATTATATTTTCAAGGTCTCAAGTGGTTTTCATGGGTCTCCATAGGTCTTCAAGAATGCTCATACAAAGTTTCAAGCCTTACATCACAAGTTTGTTCAGTCAATGGCTCAGATGACTGAAAATCAACTACATTGGGTAAAAAGTCAATTATGGTCAACATACAGTCAAACTTTAAGATTTTTGGTCAAAATCAACATTTTGAAGTCATATTGATCATTTGATCAAGTTTTAATCATGATTCCTCAAGAAAAGCCCTCAAATCATCAAAAGTCAAAAGTTGCCAAATTAAGGTTTCCTTAGGAGAAGTCAACTGAACTTTGACCAAGCATAACTTTCACATGTTTCGTCATCTTTTACCCAACCAAAGATCATTTTGAAGGGAATTTAATTCTCTACAACTTTTTATCTCTATGCTCAAGTACAAAAAATGCATCATTGGAGAGATATAAGCCAATACATTATAGGTCATTTCAAAAGTCAACAAAAAGCCACTTTTTGTCAAGGCAACTTACATTAAGATAATGTCTTTAAAAACAAAAATGATCAACATAGAAGTTGTATAGGACATCTTGGTATTTCCAAAAAGTCAAAGATTATCTTCAAAAGGTAAAATTTGAGTGAGTTATGGCCATTGCAAGTCGGGAAATTTTGAGCAAATGCATGAAGATCAATTTGAGCAAGCTTGATGTTTTGGACTATTGGGCCATGGTTTTGAGGTCCAAACGTGTTTATGCCTTTAATACACCTCAAAATTCATTCTTACACCCTTTGGCCTTGTTTTATTTTATTTATTTTTATTGTTTTTAATTTAATTCATTAATAATATAAAGTAAATAAGATAAAATCATATCTTTTTATACAAGAGTCCAAGCCCATTTGTTTTTGCTCTAAAAATTATCTATATATTTAGGCATCAGGACAAGAGCAAAGACATGAAATCCTTGCACCACAAAATTGTCAAAATTTTCCAAATATTTTCAAGAACCCTAAAATTCTCCAACCCTTATTACACTACCTTTCTCCACAAGCTTGCGATTCTAATCAATTCCATTCACTCCAACGGTAAGCTTGGATCATTTAAAATAATCCAAATGGCCAAAAAATACTTATGTAAACATCACGATTTCATCCATATTTAAAATTCTGTATTTTTTTTTATTTTACTGCATTATATTGTTTACTAACGTTTGCTATGTGTTCATGAGGTCTAATAATACTGAATAGAGCAATCGAAGGGGTCCCATGCATGCTAGACTGCAAAACACCATGTTTGCTCCGATCGGCTTTGCTTGCTTCAAAACTCATGATCGAAGTACTTTTAGCCAAAACTAAGCCCATATTTGGATTCAGGAGGGTTGAATTAGGGGGGATAAGATATTTTGGACCATTAACCATTTGAATTTCGCAGGTTCAAGAAAACTAGTCGCCAGAGAAGACGACCGGGGCTCGGGCTCTGACACTTCTCCGTCCAATCATTTGGTTTTATATTATAATTATTTTGTTTAACTATATGAATAGATGAAACAGCCACCCTAGTGGTAAGAGCGCGTGCGATAAGGCATTGGTATTGAAGGGCCTGGGTTCGATCCAACCTTTTGACACTTTTTTCTCTAATATTTCATATGTTTTTCAGGTTTAATATATATTGTTTTGTTCTTGTTTCTATATGTAAATGAGCGCCTGGCTCAGTTGGTATGCATGCTGCCTAGATATGCAGGGGGCGTGGGTTCAACACCCACCCCCAACATTCTTTTTTCTCTATTTTCTTTACTAACTTTCTTTTCCTTTTTTTCTAACTTAACCCTAATTTCTTAATAAACCCTAATTATTTTTTTAATCAACATTAAAGTAAATTAGGTTTAGTTTTCTTTCTCATAAATTAACTTTGATTTTTATTTATTAAAGTTAATTAGGATAGTTAGTTTCGATTAATTTAATTACTTAACTTTTTTCGATAAATTAAAATCAACCTAGACTTTAGGGTTTGCTCAATTTAATCAATTAGGTTTAGGTTCATTCCTTAATTATTTTTCATCAAACCATTTTTCTCTTATTTTACTGTTTCGCGCACTTTATTTTTGCATTAGTTTTTCCTTTATGTAACTGCTACGAAATGTAATAATTTAACTAGCGCATTATTTGCTTTCTTTCTTTCCCCTATTTTTTATGGTTTGTAACCTCTTCCCTGAAGCTTTGTAATAGCGTAGGACATTTAATTTCTGTCTTTAATGCTTTCCTTATAATTGTCTAGTTTAATACGATTGTATGACAAGACATAAAACAAAAAGTTAGATAACCCTAAATCCAAGGTTAAATAACTGAATTCAACACATTATTCACACAATCACCTCTAGGGTAACCTCACTTCTTTTCTTCAAATAAACAGTCATGTCCCTCGAACGTGGGATGCTTTAGCAAAGACCCTCGATATAAAATATCGTAGTCCCTTGATGACCCTTCGATGCTGCCTTCGGTAAACGATCTTAGTCCCTTACGATACAATTGCTAAAGCGCCCTATGAGTTGCCTTTATGAATGTACGATGACCCTCGCCCATCCCTACACATCCAATAATAGGGCTTCCTACTAACTAATGGTAGGATAACACTACCGAAGGAGGAGGAAAATAACACGATAGATCTTTGAGTAGGTAGATAGCTCGTAATCGCTTGCTCACAGAAGCAAAACATATTTTTTCAAAAACAATTCTTCTGAAATATTTTCAAAATAAAACATTTTGTACGCATTCTCAACGATACGAGAATCATTACAAAGTTTTCTGAACTTAGACATTTTTTCAAAATATTTTCAAACACATACACAAAAGCATTTCAAACAAAGTGAGTTAGCGATTAAGAGCCCGTAGATAACTACAGATGAAAATAATGCTAACACCTTCCCTTTTCATAACCAACCCCCTGAACTCAAAAGGTATTTCCTGTTATTTTCACCCTTTCCTTATTGGATAAAAGAAAAGTCAGTGGCGACTCTTTCTATCCGCAACACTTGTGATAAAATGAAAAACCAAGTCAGTTCTCCCACCGTATTATAGTTGTCCTTACCCAAGTTTGTTTTGTCTGGTTATCCCCAGTGCAATATGTCTATTTTGTCACCATATACATGATAACATTCATACACTCATACATACATCATGCATAGCTGAATTAAAACTCATGGTTCATTTGCATTCATGGATGTTTTTGTTGGCATATTATCCTCTTTGTAGAGTTATGTTATCCTCTCTCCAATAGAGTGTCAACCTTAAGCAGAAAGTCTATATCCTTTCAATTTCCCCACTGAGTTATCCCTCGTGGAAGAATTTTACTTTAGCCTTCCTATCCAGCTCATTATCTGGATGGAATTTGATCCCCATTTGAGTTTATTCCTCATTGTATGGCGTCTTGGTTGATTGTTTCACTCCGGTTTGTTCCTAGTTTGAATTTTTGGTCCCGACAACAATATTATTTTGATCCCCATAGGCTATAAGCCCTGGATTAAGAATGTGCATTTATTTTGCATGTGAAGACTTTATCTCCTCAGCAGGAATGTGTTGGTATTTCCCCATGAAATCAAAATTCATTTCTTAGCAATGTTATCGCAATCCTTTTCGTAACAGCAAGTGGCAGTCTCTTTATTTGAGCAACCTGTACTTCCCCAATAAGTCTGATAATACTAGAGAAGATGTTTTTACTCTGATGAATGGTAGTCTCTAGGTTATGGGAGATAGTTTATTGTTAAAATCAACTTTACTTAGATGATAAAGACAGATTGTTGAAAGATCCTAACATCAATTATTACCCTTTTCAAGTGATACCTTGATCAAAGAAGAAACGTTTACTGTTCTCAATAAAATCCAGAGGTTAGTAAAGTTTGTTACCCTTTCCAGGTAGAATGCCTTGGTTAAAGAAGAAGTTGAGACCCGTTCTAGGTGGAACACTAGAATTTTGGGAAACTTGTTATTATTAATACATATTCCTACCTTCAGTGGAAGTTGGTAGCTCACTTTCAGTAAATGTTGGTGTTATCTTTTGTATCTCTACCTTCAGTGGAAGTTGGTAGTTCACCTTCAATAAACGTTGGTGTTATCTTTTGTATCTCTACCTTCAGTGGAAGTTAGTAACTCACCTTCAGTAAAAGTTTGTATTTTCTCTATATCTCTACCTTCAGTGGAAGTTGGTAGTTCACCTTTAGTAAACGTTAGTGTATCTTTTGTTTCTTTACCTTTAATAAAAGTCGGTATTGTTCCATGTTTTTTTCCTACCTTCACCCCTGAGTTGGTAGTTCACCGTCATTCCTTAGTCGGCATTTATCTCTTTCTCCGCATTGGGATTTACCCCAATAGAGTTGAGCTATTTCCAGCCATAAGTGTTGATGTCATCCTTTGTTCTAACTCATAAGTACTGATGTCAACCCTTTGTTACCATCCATAAGTGTTGATGTCATCCTTTGTTCCCAGTCATAAGTACTGATGTCAACCCTTTGTTACCCGCCATAAGCGCTGATGTCATCCTTTGTTCCCAATCATAAGTATTGATGTCAACCCTTTGTTACCATCCATAAGTGTTAATGTCATCCTTTGTTACTAGCCATAAGTGCTGATGTCATCCTTTGTTCCCAGTCATAAGTACTGGTGTCAACCCTTTGTTACCAGTCATAAGTGTTGATGTCATCCTTTGTTTCCAGTCACAAGTGTTAATGTCAAACCTTTGTTCTCGACCATAAGTGTTGATGTCATCCTTCGTTCCCAGTCATAAGTACTGATGTCTGTTTACCGTGGGAATTGGTAAACAACCGCTGATCTTCCAAAAGGTTACTTATTTGGTGACTCGCAGGATCGATCAGATTTATCCTAAGACATGGTTGATTTTGGGGTTTTGACTAAGTTTGATAATGATTAAATGACAAGAGAATAAAGAAGCTTTATGTAAATTGCATGAAGAAGAAAACTTGATAGAATAAAGAAAGGCTTGAAATGAAAGGCTTCGACTGGAAAAGTAAAGGAGAAAGCAAGTAAAGTTTCTGGAAAATAAATGACTTTGATTAATTAAAGTGGTGTTTCACACATACATTCTCAACAATTCTTTCTCTCACGCTGGGTACTCAAATCTATATGAGTGACTTGTATATAATTGTGAACACACGCGAAAAACTGCGTGAACTACTAATATTTATACTAAACACATCCCAAGTAACCGTCGGGCAGTTACACTGCTTCGAGATGACTCCACTTGGCACGTTCACAGCGTTCGACGCTCCAGATCTTGGCACGTTGCACTTGGTAACCGCTGGGAACCGTTTTCCCTCCAAACGTTTGAATCTTAAACCGTTCCACTCTGAACAATCGAACACCTTCGTCGAGAAGCACCTTCGACGTCGAAGGCAACAAGATTCCTACTTAGAAGAAATTCTCTAAGTACATTGCCATCTTCTGATGGGCATTTCGACAGACCCAGCTGGTCGAAACCATCCTTCAGCTTTAATGGCTGATATCAATAAAAACAAGGGTGTCGAATTTAGGAGCCAACAAATTTCCCCCCAAGAATGCCTTATTTCGACTCTGAAAAGAAAAAGGCATTCTTTGAGATTCCATTCGACACCTGTCTTTTCATTCTTAGCCACAAATTAAACTGTGCACTTTTTGTCTTCTACCAACCACTGACAATCCCAAAAAAAAAAAGCCATCATTTCATCCGTACCTAAGACGTCACCTCAGTACGGCGTGCAGCGTGCCCAATGTCTTTTCACAAATTGTCATCATGACAATTTCCCAAAAACGAGGGCGCACGCTGCACCCTTTCATTTCTGCAGAACGGCTATGTCAACAGGGGGACGCCACGTGTCCCACTATCTTCTGCAACATTAAATGGCCTCGAATTTGTGGATTTCGCAACCACTATAAATAGCGCCAAGTACCCATTGTGGGACTTTTTCACGCTATCCTGCCTTCAAACTTCCTTGTTGAACACAAAATCTCTGCAAACTTGCAAACACCTTGTTCTTCACTTCATCTTCAACCTTAACATCAACAATGGCCTCAGGTTCCTCTACCGCTCCTAGTTCTAACATCCCTTCCAGAAATGCTAAACCCAAGATCTTCTCAACTGTCCCCATAGTTACCCCTACAGGCCAACGAAGGGTTCCTGAACCCCTAGAAACTGCCGAACGTGAAGCTTATTCACACCAACTAATGATTCCGGTTGGATACTCCAACCAAATCTTCGCCATGTCTGGCCCGCTAACCCCATGCATCGATGAAGCCATGAAGAACAAAAGCTTCTTTCCAGTGCTTGAAAAGCTCAAACCTGTTGGGTGCTCTAAAAAAGATGCAGAGGACAACGAAGATCCCGCTAAGGAGAAGATAGATCTTCGCTTCTTCAATAGGGGTGTTAGGGCTTTCAGGTCTAGCCCTAGTCTCACTTCTGACTACAGTGCTTGGCTAGAAAAAATGGAAAAAAGCCAGGCTTCGATCTGGAAGGACCTGGGGATATACGACCTGGTTATGCTGTCGAAGACGGGTCTCAACTACTCCCCTGAGATGCTGATAGCCTCCTTACTTTTCTGGGATTACACTCATTTCACTTACCTTCCTTGTGGAATGCTAACACCCACGCTTTTCGACGTGGCTTCCATCACTGGCCTTCGACCCACTGGGGATTATTTCGACCCAGAGGAAATGTCAGAGGATCAGATTGGATTCTCAGCTACGAAACCCACCTACACCACCTATATCAACCATTACCATGATAAGTCGACAGCCACTGTGACGGATGTAGAGCATATCGCGTTTCTAGCCCTATGGCTGTCACGCTTTGTTTTCTGCACAAAGTCTTTACAGGTGACAAAGAAGATGGTCACCCTTGCCACCCAACTCCACCATGGCCAAAATATTTGTTTGGCAGAATTAATCTTGGCGAATCTGTACGAGTCGATCAGCAGCGGAGCGACTCTGTTGAAGATCATCGAGAATAGAGCCAGTCTGCTGCTAGCAGGACCTTTTTGGCTACTTCAGCTGTGGCTCAATGCCACTTTCGAGTCTTTCTTACCTCAGAAGACTCAAATAAATGAGCAAGCTCCGGAGATAGCAAATAGGCGCATCGAAGGCACCAGATTAGCTCTACTGACCCCGACTGAAGATGGGCTGGAGCTTCAACAGACTTTTGCAAACTTCGTCTTGATGTTTGCAAAAAGAAAAGAATTTGCTTCGACCATGGCTCCCTTCGCTCGACGAAAGGTTGGTCCAGAATGGTTCACGAGGCCCCATCCTAAGTCGTCAGGTGACCCTCAGGTTGAAGAACATACAATAATGTGGGAAGCATTTCTCACACCTAGAATAATGCCCCTGCGCTTTAAAAGCTCCAAGACTCACTTGAGCTTGATCGCGTATCAACCAAACTTGGTCTCTCGACAGTTTGGTATCATTCAAACACTTCCTTCTCCTATTTTTCCCAGGGAGAAATCCATGTTATATTTTTGCAACGACTATACTGAAGATGCTGCCACCAAGCATATCGGCAGGTATGCTGGTCGAACAGTCCTTTCACTGTTCGATTATCAGCTTAACTTTCTCTATTCACCATCCTTCAAAGACTGGTGGAAGAGTCACTACGCTGAAGAGTTCTTCGACGAGAAAGACTTTGTGGACGAACTTCAGAAGTCTTTCGTTCTAGTCCTGGACAAAATAAAGAAATGTAAGTTCACTCTCCAAATTATTTTGTCTTTCCATTTCGACTGGTAGCCTGTTAATTATAATTTGTCTTCTTTCAGTTGTTCGAAAGCCTGCAGCCAAGAAAGCTGCAGAAGGCCATCGGGGAGGAGGTCCCTTGACAAAACCTCCACCACCGGCGAAAACTATAGCACCGGCGAAAACTACAACAAGCCATCAGGGGGAAGGTCCTTCGAAAAAACCTTCAGCACCGGTAACCAGACTTTTATTATTTTCTTCTGGTTTTAACATTCTGACTTTCGATGTAGCGTTCTAAATCGAACTCCAATTGGTTTTCAGGCACCTTCACCCAAGAAACGACCTGCACTGACGGTCGAATCTGGGAGTGACGAAGAAGACGACTCTCCCCCTGCTCCTCTAAAGAGGCGAAAACTGAAGAAAGATGTTCCTTCTCCTGAGACTCGACCCACAATCAGAATAAAGGTTGCTGGGAGAAAACCCAGGCCACCTCCAGTAATTATTGAAGAGCCAATGGAGGAGGAACTAAATGTTTTGCTCAATAAACCCGTCGAAAGCGACAATTCCAGCCCAGGGGCTGAAGTTCCTATGCAGGTAATTTATTTGACCTTTTTTAACTCAGGTGTCGATGCTCGCGTTTGATTATGTCTCTTTCTAACCTAGAAGATTCTTCTTCTTATTTTTCCAGGAAACCACTGAAAGCTCAGCGCCAAAGACTTTTGAAACACTAGATTCTGTTGAACTCAGTAGGCCACAAGAGAAGGAATTGGCGAACGATGAAGCCAATGCTGAAACAGAAGAACAACAGCCAAAGGAGATTCAAGTGGTCGATCTGTCGGAGGAACAACATGATGAAGGGGATCACGCTGACGCTGGCACTGCTGAAGTTCAAGTCGAAGATAGTCATGTCGATGCAGACGCTGCTCAACAGCTTCAACCCCAAAACAACACTGCTGTAAAGGTTACCACCTCAACAAAGCATAGGTCCAAAGAAGACTTAGCACTCTTGAAGCAAACTGATCCCGTTGGCTATCTGAATGCCATTATCGAGAGCAAGGGAAGTTCATCTGATATTAGTCAGGAGGCTTCTACTCAATCGGGGAAGTCCACTGAGACTTCTCCTCTCGATGAGGCTTTGATGAAGGTCAAAGCTCAGTTCTTCAAGAAAGATTTGATGAAAGCTTTGGAGGGGGACCCTACTGCTCCGTCATGTTTGGGAGCTGTTTTGAATGCAGTTGACTTGCTCGCTGTGACTCTGGAGGTTTCAAGCTTTATCATGGAGTTATACTCCATTATTGATCAAGTCTCAGCAGACTATCGGCGACAGAGGGGCTTCAACAGCCAGCTCGAAGCGTTATATGGCAAAAGTTCTTCTGCCTGGACTGCTGTAGCAGAGACGACTTCTCGAAATGCAGAGTTTTCGAAGCAAAAGGCATCTAAGCAAGAAGAAATTGATGCCATAGATCGAGACAATGCTTCCATAAAGGAGCAAATTGAAGAGCTGGAGGCCAAGATGAATGCCAATACTAAGCGCAAGGAGGAGCTTCTCTCCACCGTTTCAGACACCGAGAGTCAAGCTGAAATCACACAAGGCCTAGAGTTTGCTGAGAAAGCCCAAGCCTTCGATGACCAAATTGCCAAGCTTGCCCAGGCGAATGCCTTGTGCAACAAAAGACTGGAGTTGCAGCAGGCGAAGTACCTTCGACTCAAAGATTCTATCCCCTTCTGATTGACTCAGCCCTTTAACCATATATTGTAATATGTATTTGACAATATTGCCATTTTGGCTAATTTATAAAATTTTCCATTTTGGCTTATTTATGGTTAATTTAGTCATTACTTGCTATTTATTTTGATCTCTTGGAGTATAGGTTTATACTTTTTCAAATATTTGCCATTTACTCTCAAGAGTCTTTTATCTTCACCCAACTCTTCGACTTCATAAGCTCCACCAGAAAAAGTTTGGATAATTCTGAATGGTCCTTCCCATTTGGGTGACCATTTTCCCATGCTTCGATCCCTTCGATCCATGGGAAGAATCACCTTCCAAACTAATTCTCCAGGCGAGAATGCCTTAGGTTTCACTTTTTTATTGTAAGAGTCTTCCACTCTTTTCTTCTGAAGCCTTAGTAAGTCGAGAGCGCGCAGTCTTTCCTCGTCTAAATCTACTAGTTCGTCTAACATCATATCCCAATAAAATTCGGAGGGGATATCATGGTGTCTCTGAACCCTTGCAGATTGAAGACAAATTTCTGCTGGCAACACTGCGTCATGACCAAAAGTTAGCCTATATGGTGTTGTACCTATGGCTTCTTTTGGGGACGTTCGACAGGCCCACAAGATCTGGTCTTACGTCTTATGCCAATTTTTTGGCTTCTTTCCAACATGCTTTTTTATCAAGCCAATCACTACTTTGTTCGCTTCTTCGACTTGACCGTTTGCCTGTGCATAATAAAGCGTTGATGTTAGGAGTTTAAAGCATATTTCCTGAGCGAATTCCTGCATCTTTCAACCGGTGAAAACTGATCCTTGATCAGTAGTTATAGTCTCAGGGATTCCATATCTAAAGATAATGTTCTTTTGAATAAATTCAATGACATTTTCTTGGTCTACATTGACTAAAGGAATAGCTTCGATCCACTTAGTAAAAAAATCAATGCCTACCAATATATACTTCTGGCTCTTTGATGATGCTGGTCGAATCTCTCCAATAAGGTCCTACGCCCATCCTCTAAAGGGCCAAGGTTTCACTATCGAGTGAATTTCGCTTGCTGGTACATGCTGGATGCCTGTATGGACTTGACATTCTTGACAACCCTTGGCGAACTCGATACAATCTTTCAACATGGTGGGCCAGTATAGTCCTTGTCGAAACAACAACCATTTCATATTATGGCCTACTTGGTGAGCTCCACATGCTCCAGCGTGCGTAGTCGAAAGGGCTATGTATGCTTCAGTTTCACTTAATCACTTTAGCAATACCCCTTCAGGCGTCTTTTTAAATAACTCATTACCAATGAGTATGTAACTCTTCACCCAAGCTTGCCCAGGCGAATGCCTTGTGCAACAAAAGACTGGAGTTGCAGCAGGCGAAGTACCTTCGACTCAAAGATTCTATCCCCTTCTGATTGACTCAGCCCTTTAACCATATATTGTAATATGTATTTGACAATATTGCCATTTTGGCTAATTTATAAAATTTTCCATTTTGGCTTATTTATGGTTAATTTAGTCATTACTTGCTATTTATTTTGATCTCTTGGAGTATAGGTTTATACTTTTTCAAATATTTTCCATTTACTCTCAAGAGTCTTTTATCTTCACCCAACTCTTCGACTTCATAAGCTCCACCAGAAAAAGTTTGGATAATTCTGAATGGTCCTTCCCATTTGGGTGACCATTTTCCCATGCTTCGATCCCTTCGATCCATGGGAAGAATCACCTTTCAAACTAATTCTCCAGGCGATAATGCCTTAGGTTTCACTTTTTTATTGTAAGAGTCTTCCACTCTTTTCTTCTGAAGCCTTAGTAAGTCGAGAGCGCGCAGTCTTTCCTCGTCTAAATCTACTAGTTCGTCTAACATCATATCACAATAAACTTCGGAAGGGATATCATGGTGTCTCTGAACCCTTGCAGATTGAAGACAAATTTCTGCTGGCAACACTGCATCATGACAAAAAGTTAGCCTATATGGTGTTGTACCTATGGCTTCTTTTGGGGACGTTCGACATGCCCACAAGATCTGGTCTAACGTCTTATGCAAATTTTTTGGCTTCTTTCCAACATGCTTTTTTATCAAGCCAATCACTACTTTGTTCGCTGCTTCGACTTGACCGTTTGCCTGTGCATAATAAAGCGTTGATGTTAGGAGTTTAAAGCATATTTCCTGAGCGAATTCCTGCATCTTTCGACCGGTGAAAACTGATCCTTGATCAGTAGTTATAGTCTCAGGGATTCCATATCTAAAGATAATGTTCTTTTGAATAAATTCAATGACATTTTCTTGGTCTACATTGACTAAAGGAATAGCTTCGATCCACTTAGTAAAAAAATCAATGCCTACCAATATATACTTCTGGCTCTTTGATGATGCTGGTCGAATCTCTCCAATAAGGTCCTACGCCCATCCTCTAAAGGGCCAAGGTTTCACTATCGAGTGAATTTCGCTTGCTGGTACATGCTGGATGCCTGTATGGACTTGACATTCATGACAACCCTTGGCGAACTCGATACAATCTTTCAACATGGTGGGCCAGTATAGTCCTTGTCGAAACAACAACCATTTCATATTATGGCCTACTTGGTGAGCTCCACATGCTCCAGCGTGCGTAGTCGAAAGGGCTATGTATGCTTCAGTTTCACTTAATCACTTTAGCAATACCCCTTCAGGCGTCTTTTTAAATAACTCATTACCAATGAGTATGTAACTCTTCACCCAAGCTTGCCCGGGCGAATGCCTTGTGCAACAAAAGACTGGAGTTGCAGCAGGCGAAGTACCTTCGACTCAAAGATTCTATCCCCTTCTGATTGACTCAGCCCTTTAACCATATATTGTAATATGTATTTGACAATATTGCCATTTTGGCTAATTTATAAAATTTTCCATTTTGGCTTATTTATGGTTAATTTAGTCATTACTTGCTATTTATTTTGATCTCTTGGAGTATAGGTTTATACTTTTTCAAATATTTTCCATTTACTCTCAAGAGTCTTTTATCTTCACCCAACTCTTCGACTTCATAAGCTCCACCAGAAAAAGTTTGGATAATTCTGAATGGTCCTTCCCATTTGGGTGACCATTTTCCCATGCTTCGATCCCTTCGATCCATGGGAAGAATCACCTTCCAAACTAATTCTCCAGGCGAGAATGCCTTAGGTTTCACTTTTTTATTGTAAGAGTCTTCCACTCTTTTCTTCTGAAGCCTTAGTAAGTCGAGAGCGCGCAGTCTTTCCTCGTCTAAATCTACTAGTTCGTCTAACATCATATCCCAATAAACTTCGGAGGGGATATCATGGTGTCTCTGAACCCTTGCAGATTGAAGACAAATTTCTGTTGGCAACACTGCGTCATGACCAAAAGTTAGCCTATATGGTGTTGTACCTATGGCTTCTTTTGGGGACGTTCGACAGGCCCACAAGATCTGGTCTAACGTCTTATGCCAATTTTTTGGCTTCTTCCCAACATGCTTTTTTATCAAGCCAATCACTACTTTGTTCGCTGCTTCGACTTGACCGTTTGCCTGTGCATAATAAGGCGTTGATGTTAGGAGTTTAAAGCCTATTTCCTGAGCGAATTACTGCATCTTTCGACCGGTGAAAACTGATCCTTGATCAGTAGTTATAGTCTCAGGGATTCCATATCTAAAGATAATGTTCTTTTGAATAAATTCAATGACATTTTCTTGGTCTACATTGACTAAAGGAATAGCTTCGATCCACTTAGTAAAATAATCAATGCCTACCAATATATACTTCTGGATCTTTGATGATGCTGGTCGAATCTCTCCAATAAGGTCAAACGCCCATCCTCTAAAGGGCCAAGGTTTCACTATCGAGTGAAGTTCGCTTGCTGGTACATGATGGATGCCTGTATGGACTTGACATTCTTGACAACCCTTGGCGAACTCGATACAATCTTTCAACATGGTGGGCCAGTATAGTCCTTGTCGAAACAACAACCATTTCATCTTATGGCCTACTTGGTGAGCTCCACATGCTCCAGCGTGCGTAGTCGAAAGGGCTATGTATGCTTCAGTTTCACTTAAGCACTTTAGCAATACCCCTTCAAGCGTCTTTTTAAATAACTCATTACCCATGAGTATGTAACTCAACGCCCTATATTTTGTTTTTCGTTCTGTCGAAGCTACTGGATTTTGAAGATAATCCACAATGGGTTTCTTCCAATCTTGCTCTGACAAATTGTCTATGAACGAAATTTTGAAGTTACTTTAATCAGCATACCCTAGTCTTGTCGATTCCAAGTCTATTGGTGACAGACAAGTTGCTTTTATCTTTTCTCGAACTTCGATTGCTCTTTGTAATCTCGTTTTTGAAATTTTGTACCCAGATGCAATTTGTGCCAAATCGTTGGCTATTTGATTTTCCAATCTGGGTATGTGTCGGATGTTGACCATTTCAAATTTTTTCAATAAACGATTTTCTATCACAAAGTACATAATGAGATTTTCTCTTATGCATTTATATTCTTTTGTGACTTGCTTAATGACTAACTCTGAGTCTCCCATTATTTCGACTCGAGTTGCCCCCAATTCCAACAATATCTCAAGGCCAGTAATTAGAGCTTCATACTCAGCCTCATTGTTCGAACAAGAACCTGATATCTTGTACTTGAATGTTGTTGGAATTTTTTCTGGAGAAATAATCAAGACTCCTACTCCTGTTCCATCTTTATGGCCGGAACCATCGAAGTAGAATTTCCAAGGCTCTATCTCCACATAATTAATACTCTCAACTTGAATTGAGTGGTCGACTATAAAGTCTGCCACCACTTGTCCTTTCACTGCCTTAAGAGGCATAAAGGTCAAGGAGTATTCAGTTAATGCTAGCGCCCACTTGCCAATTCGACTGTGCAAGATGGGTTTCGACAACATGTACTTGAAAACATCAAAATGAGACGAAACATACACATCAACTGGTTTTATATATTGTTTGAGCTTTGTACAAGAGAAATACAGACATAGACACAATTTTTCAACTTCGCTATATCTAGTTTCTGCATCGTTCAAAACTCTACTAAGATAGTAAATGGGTCTTTCGACTCCATTTTCATCTTCTTAGGCTAACATGTTTCCCAAAGTTTTGTCGGATGCAGCTATGTACAATCTCATACTCCTGTTGCTACAAGGAGGCACCAAAATAGGTGGCTTTGTGAGGTACCCTTTGATTTTGTCGAAGGCTTCTTGTTGCTCTTGCCCCCATTCGAATCCCTCTTTGTTCAATCGAAGTAAGGGTGAAAAGGCTTGAGCTTTCCCACTTAGGTTAGATATGAATCTCCTTAAGAAATTTATCTTGCCTAACAGAGATTGCAGTTCCTTTTTGTTCGCTGGCGCTTTCGCTTCCAGAATTGCCTTCGTCTTGTTCTGATTGATTTCGATTCCTTTCTTGTGGACGACGAAGCCCAAGAAATCTCCAGCTTTTACACAGAATTCACACTTCAAAGGGTTCATCTTCAGACCATGTTCTCTCATTTTTTCGAATGATTGTCGAAGGTGGTCTATATGGTTCTTCCTGGAAACAGATTTTATAACAATGTCATCAATATATACTTGCATAAAGGTGTTAATAAAATCATGGAAGATGGAATTCATTGCTCGCTGATATGTTGCCCCGACGTTCTTTAGGCCAAAAGGCATCACTACCCATTCGTAAGTACCTAAAGCCCCAGGGCATCGAAAAGCTGTTTTCGACACATCTTCTTCAGCAATGAAAATTTGATTATATCCTGAATAACCATCGAGCATACTCAGGTACTCGTGGCCAGCGGCAGAATCGACTAGCATTTCCGCCACAGACATAGGATATTCATCTTTGGGTGTAGCAGCATTCAAATCTCTGAAATCTATGCACACCCTCAATGTACCATTTTTCTTAATCACTGGCATAATGTTTGCAATCCATTCGACATACCTCGTAACGCGTATGAATTTGCACTTCAGCAGTCTTTCGACTTCCGTTTTGATCTTCGACAGTATTTCTAGAGCGAAGCGTCTTGGACTTTGCTTGATTGGCTTCTTCCCAGGTTTGATTGGCAACTGAAGTTCCACCAATCCTCTGTCGAGACCAGGCATCTCGTCGTAATCCCATGCAAAACAGTCCTTGAACTCTTTTAACAATTGGATTACTTCCAACCTGAGTTCTGGGTCAATTTTTGCGCTAATGTAAGTTGGCTTTTTCTCTAACCCTTCGCCCAAGTTGATTTCTTCTAAAGGATCCTGCGCTAGCATCTTGACGTTATTCTCTAAGGGGTCCTTTTCGAATCCCAAAGGCTCATCGTCGTAGATGGCGTCGAGCCTTTGTTCCTGCATCCCTTCTCGCATGGTATCAGGAGGTTCTGGATCAAAGTCCTTTCCAGGACCTGTAGAAGATAACTGTTGATCATTGGCCTGTGTGGCCATATATTTTACTTCGGCTTCGAGAGCCGTTATCATCTTTGTTTCGGCTACGTAAGCCGAAATTCGCTGCAATGATTGTGACTCAGTCATTGTCACTGAATTCACTTCCCCAACGAGTCGGTTGGATATCAGTTAACCCACTAAAGTCAATGTGGGACAAGTCTTCTCTGTCCCATTGAAAACCATGCTCAGGGTGCAGGTATAGGGAACAAAAAGTATTTGGCGCTGGCGCCAAGTCGAAGTCAGGTGTTGCGCATGGCCCAATGTGAGCCAGGTTCTTGTCGAAGTCCGCCAGCCCTAGGTGATTTACTTCGCCTAGGTAATAGCTTTGATCCGCTTATATGTTTTCGACCATTCCATCAGGACGCCATAGCAGCAACCTCTGGTGCATTGATGATGGTACAGCTCCAACACCATGAATCCATTCACGGCCCAACAAAAGATTATAGTTAGGTTTGGCCGATATGACCATAAACATAGTTGGTCGAAGGATAGATCCCACCTTGATATCCAGTTGGATCACACCCATAGTGGTCCCTATGCCGCCTTCATAATTCGACAGGACCATGTTGTGAGGCTTGATGTTCTCATCACTTTTGCCTATTTTTCTTAGCATAAAGTGAGGGATGATGTTGATGGTTGCCCCACAATCTACCAAGATTTTATTTACTGTGGTTTCTTCGAGTTTAGCCCTTATAAATAAAGGCTTGAGGTGATTTTTCATCGCCTCTGTAGGTGGTTCGAAGAACCCATTCTGCTCTTCAGTAGCGCCATTATCCATGACGAAATAGCACACTGGCCTATGCTTGGCCATTTCTTGCTCCACTTCCCAATCGCTTGTTTCGACCTCCACCTGGCGGTTGAACTCTCTGGGAAAAACTGAGACTATGTTCACCATGATATCTAAGGTGTCATCAGACTCAGAGCCATCTTCGTTGTCAACTTCACCCTGGTTAGGCCAGACTAGCCTATTGGTTACTGGTTGTCTTTCCAGAGGTTTCCGCTGCTTTCTCTGAGGAACATTTGAACTGGATTCTGCCTTTGGTTCATTAGCAGCTTCCCTCTCAGCTTTTCGTCGCCTCTGGTATCTCCTCCATTGAGATCGAGACATGGGATTTTTCCCTTTGTAGTTGCTTGACACCTGGGTCACTTTAGGGATAGCAACCTGAGGCTCTTTCTTATGTGTTAAAGACGAACCTCTTGGCACTTCGAAGGAGTGCCATCTTTCCTCGCTTGGCCTCTTTCGACCAGATGTTTTGTACCACGTATCAACTGGCACATTAGTTGGAGGCCTGAAAGTCAGTGGCCTCTTTTCTTGATTTGAACCCCTTTGGGAGGCTCTTCTGGGGTCGTGTCGAGTATCAACACTCTCCCTTTTCCTATTTGCTGCTTTTACACCTTGAATATGTTCATCAGCTTTTTTGTCGAAGATTGAACTGCATCGAGGACACAGCATCACTTCTGACTTCTTTTTCTGGCATCTTTGCAGGAAATCTGCCAGATTTTCATTTTCCCGAGGGAAAGCAGTTTTGTTGGCTTGTTCTTGCCTCATGGCCTCCTCTGATGCTTTTGGTTCGGAGACTTCGACCATGTTGACATTCATGGTATCTTTGGTGGCAAGAGTCAACTGCTTCATTTGAATCTCCAAGTCCTCTGTCTGGCCTTGAACTGCAGCCAAGTGAGAACTGGGTTTTGTTCCAGATTTTTGGGCTCCAACTGTCTCCAGCTTTGGGCTTTCGACCGCCTTTTGGACCGCTTCAATTGTCTTTCTGGATAGATTCCCAGAAAAACTACCAAAGATTGGCATGTTGACATGGTCCTTTGAGACTTCGACCATTGTGATTCCTGGCCTCTTCGACTGGCTTCTGGATGCCTCGATCACGTTCACCTCTGAAGGTTCAGCATAATGGGCTTCAGCCTGCAACGGGTTAGAGTCCACAGTCATGGGGGTCTTGTCAGCAAACTTCAACCTCCCTTCTTCGATAGCGTCTTGCACAAGATTCCTGAAAAGAAAACATTGAGACGTTTTATGGCCCAGATAATTATGATATTTACAAAAGCCTCTCTTCTTTCTTTGATCAAGAGGAGGCACTTTTACCCCTGGGGGTACTATCATTTGGCCATCTTTTACAAGCAAGTCAAAGATTTCATCACATTTTGTAATATCAAAACTATAAGTCTTTTTGGGGAACCTATCGTTGGTCCTTTCTGGACCCGTGGGATTTTTCCCACTTGAGGGGACTAACAGTTTGCAAGAGTACGGTGGCCCTTGTTTTAGTTCCGCTAAATCGACCTCGCCTTCTTCGACGATTATAGTTTCGTCGAAGGTTTCTGGATCTTCGTCATCCATCTCGACATACGCTATCCTCTCTCTTTTATGAGTTTTCGTTGCCTTGGCTTTCTCAGCTTTAAGGCGTTCTACCTGTCGAACTCTATCGGCCAATTGGGCCATGTCTCTCAGGTATTGAGTGTCTAACTTCTTCCTAATGGAATAATCTAAGCCGCCTGCGGCTATTTCGACTAACTCATGTTCTGGCACTTGTGTAAAGCATCTTGCTTTGAGCAACCTAAACCTATTTAGATATTCGTCTATAGGTTCAGTGAAACGTCTCTTTACACTGGCCAATTCTTTCAGGCTTATCTTGGTTTGTCCCATGTAGAATTGCTCATGGAACAATCTCTCCAACTGGGTCCAATGATGGATCGAATTGGGGGGGAGATTTGTAAACCAAGTAAAAGCGTTCTTTGTTAAAGAACTTGGGAAGTACTTAATCCTCAGGTTTTCGTTGTTTGAAATATCCCCTGCTTCGATTAAGTATCTTGCCACATGTTCGACAGTAGATTATGTCGTGTCCCCAGAGAATTTAGTGAACTTAGGGACTTTACATCTAGGAGGTAAGTCTGTTTGTAACACGTATTCTGACAGTGGGGATGTGAAATTGGGCCTACGAAAGCCCATGTTCATCCCATTTTGCGTCATGATTCTTTCGATCATGGCTGCCAGATTATTTTCCAAACCCATATTCTGGTATTGGATATGCTGGACTACTTCGTCAGCATTTTGGTTTCTGTTAACTAACCTTACCTCTGGGGCTATAACCCTAGGTTCTTCGACAGGCTGCTCCAATCGTGCCCTAAGGTTTTCGTCGACAGGCTGATGGACTCGGTTGATAGTGGTTTCTTCCTCTAAGAGTATACCTTGGTTTCCCCTTATTTGCGCCCTTTGGGGCTGTCGAATAGGTTGGGGTACCCCAAAGAAATCAGCCAGACGCGTCATTTGCATTGTCATCTGCTGATTCGATTGGGTGGTGTTTTGTATTAGAGGATTCAGCACTGTACTTAAAGTTTGTGCCAACATTTGAACCATATCATGGTTGCTTTCGTCCATTTGTTGCCTCAAGACTGCTGTCGAGGCATTTGTAAGGCCATGTGCTACTTGGGACGTTCCTCCTAAGAGTTGGGTCCTATTTCTGTTCGCCATACCTACTCCAGAACCTTGGAGTGGCGAAGAGGCACTCACTAAAGGGTCTGAAAAAGTGGACGCAGCGTTCGTCAGGCTAGCCAATTCAGAAGTTGGCATGCCATAAATCCTGGGGGAACATAAGGCCTTGTTCCTGGATTTCCCCTTGGTGGGGGAGTTCCTAAAGGCACTCTGGGGCCAGTGAACGGAGGTAATGGCCCCGTTGTTGTGATCGTTACTGCTGGTGTTGAACCAGCGGTTATCGCTTCACTTACGGTTGGGATAACCGTTGTTCCCACACTCGTTTGTGGGATTTCGTTATTGTTTGGTGGATTCGCCATCGTTTCTCTTCTTCTGGCAGTATTGGTATTGTTAGTGTATATTCTACCACTTCTCAATAACATACAATACTTCTCGAAAAAGATGATATTCTTTATAAAAAGGTTAAACTTCAAAATCAACACAACGTCCCACCAGGTGTGCCAATTTGTTTACCGTGGGAATTGGTAAACAACCGCTGATCTTCCAAAAGGTTACTTATTTGGTGACTCGCAGGATCGATCAGATTGATCATAAGACATGGTTGATTTTGGGGTTTTGACTAAGTTTGATAATGATTAAATGACAAGAGAATAAAGAAGCTTTATGTAAATTGCATGAAGAAGAAAACTTGATAGAATAAAGAAAGGCTTGAAATGAAAGGCTTCGACTGGAAAAGTAAAGGAGAAAGCAAGTAAAGTTTCTGGAAAATAAATGACTTTGATTAATTAAAGTGGTGTTTCACACATACATTCTCAACAATTCTTTCTCTCACGCTGGGTACTCGAATCTATATGAGTGACTTGTATATAATTGTGAACACATGCGAAAAACTGCGTGAACTACTAATATTTATACTAAACACATCCCAAGTAACCGTCGGGCAGTTACACTGCTTCGAGATGACTCCACTTGGCACGTTCACAGCGTTCGACGCTCCAGATCTTGGCACGTTGCACTTGGTAACCGCTGGGAACCGTTTTCCCTCCAAACGTTTGAATCTTAAACCGTTCCACTCTGAACAATCGAACACCTTCGTCGAGAAGCACCTTCGACGTCGAAGGCAACAAGATTCCTACTTAGAAGAAATTCTCTAAGTACATTTCCATCTTCTGATGGGCATTTTGACAGACCCAGCTGGTCGAAACCATCCTTCAGCTTTAATGGCTGATATCAATAAAAACAAGGGTGTCGAATTTAGGAGCCAACAATGTCAAACTCTCGTTACCAGCCATAAGTGCCAATGTCAACTATTTATTGCCATCCATAAGTGTTGATGTTGATTATTTGTTTCCAGTCATAAGTACTTATATTAATCATTCGTTACCTACCTCAATATTTATGTTTACCGTCATCTCTGAGCCGGTATTATCTTACTGTTTCTATTCGCGTCCTTCGGGTTGGTAGTTTTTGATTCCCTGTGATTTAATGTTACTCTCTTTTTTACTACCTCCTCTGTGAGTGGGTATTTCACAGTTATCTATTGGTTGTTGTTATCCATTACTTTTTCCTCATTTGTTGAGTTTATGATACTTTGTCTCCTCTTTGGGCTTTACTCCAGTAGAGTTAAGTCTTCTTTTCTCCAGCGGAGTTATTTTTTCTCCAACAGAGTTAAGTCTCTTTCCCCAGTCGAGTCAGTAACTCTTTTTAATGGTTACCTCCTTGTTGGCTTGTTGGTTGCATTGTTAATAATTTCCATCATTTAAATCTTACTATGGATTTGGTTTCCTTGATCGCGATTTTGGTTTTTTCCTATTTATAAGCATCCCCAGAATCGTGTTGTTCCACAATGATTTATTTTCCTGGTCGAACTCTCTTTTTGGTCAGTTGGTTTTATTTTTTGCTTCCCTAGTGGTTTTCTGTGTCACCTATAGAGTTGGTCGTTTGCATTCATAATCATAAGCATTGTTTGGCATCTTAGGACCAAAAATAGGGGTTGTTTTCTAATTAAGTATCTTCAATCATGTTGAGACGAAGATTTTAACCTTTGTATCTCCTGATAGAAGACACTTAAATAAGGGCAACTATTATACCTCAATATTTTCCCTTAACATCTCTCATTATCTCATATTATTAATACATCAAGATCATACATTTGGGTCAATTATCCCTTCTACTTCATCCTATATTTAAGTTTTCTCTTGAGGGATCACCAAGCACCTTGAATTGTGTATCTTATACATATGTTTTTTTAGTTGGATTAACTTTTAACTAACATCAAAATATGTATATATGTTTCTTTGAATGTTCATATTGTAGGTGACGACACAACTGCATCTATCTCACCATCTAACCTAAGGTTTTTAAAGATAATCTTCTGTCAATTGGTTCTTCAATGGATTGCAAGAGCTTAAGATTCAAGGCTATGTGTGATACGGTGGCCAGAACCGAGACTGTTTTGAAATGCTGGTTTCCGTTTTGCGTTTGTGTTTGCAAAATGTCGCGGTAAGCAAGAGTCGCCACCGACTTTTATTTTATCCAACTGGAAAGGAAAAAAGCACAGAAAAATTCCTTTTTTGAGATTTTCTGATTACGGGGGGTAGATTATAGAAAGGGAAGGTATTAGCACCCTTTCTATCTGTAGTTCTCTACGGGCTCTTAGGTACTTGCTCATCATTTTCAAAAATTACTTTTGTGTGTTTGTGTGATTTGAATTTTTTTTGCTTTGACTTTGATTTAACCCTTGCTTCTGTCTTCAAGAGTGTTACGAAGTGTTTTTGAAAACTTTGTTTGAAAAGGAGTGTAAGTGTGAAAATTTTTATTTGTTTTGAGCAAGTACTTAAGAGCTAATCTACCTACTCGAAAAAAGAATTGTTCTATGTTTGTTTCCTTTAGACAATGCTATCCAACTATTAGTGAGTAGGTAGCACCGTCGTCGGAGTTTTGAGGGTCAATTCGAAAGGGACATACGGTCACTAAAGCAATGCTAGGACGTCTTAGTAATAACCCTAATGTCTTAAGATCAATATTCGAGGCAACAATATCCGAGGCAACCTTTCCGAGGAAACTTTGATCTTTGAGACAAAAGAGAGACCACTAAAATATCCTATACTCAATGATCGTTTACCGAAGGCAACTGAAGTGGGAGTATACCCTAGGAGTGCGCATGTGCGAGTGATTCAATTTCAAGTTTATTATCTTTGCACATTTAGGGTTAGCTAACCGTTTAAAGTTAATCATACATTCTTGTCATGCATCCCTATTATTCATACATCTAACAGTTAATATTTGCGGAATTTAAAATGCGGAAAATAAGCTACGCTATTACAAGGCTTCGGGTATTTACATAGCCAAAAACAAACCCGTCAAAACGATAAATGAAAAAGAGAAAAATCCTAATTAATCTATTACAACTTGTGAGCAATTACATCAATATGGTAAAAATAAATAAATAAAGCGCGCACGAATATAGAACGAAGGGAAATTAGGGTTTTGGCCCCCGTCTAACCTAATTTAAAGAAAAATAATTTTTTGTTGTTTTTAATTGTTTTTAAGAAAAAGAATTAGGTTTTAAAATTAAATACAAAATTAATTAATAATTAAATTAATTCAAAGAAAATAATTTTCATGGCCTATTTTTTTGTATTTTTGTTATTTTTAAGAAAAGAAAATAGAATTTAATTTAGACAAAACCCTAATTTCTAATTGTTTTTAATTTATTTACAAAAGGAATTAAAGTTACCTAAAATTAAATAAACTAGTTAAATTAATTAATTTTTGACAAAATAAATCTAAATCTAATTGGATGAAAATATTATTTTTATGATTTTTTTGATAAAATAAAAATTAATTTGTGTCAATAAAAAAAAATTAAATGAATTAATAAAGAAAAATATAAAAGAAAGGAAGAAGAATTGGGCCTGAAATCAGTAATTTTGGGGGGTGTGAATAGCAACTCTGGGCCCAAAAGAAAATGACCCACGTTTGACTTCCAAGATCCCATGCTTTGCTTTGACCAAGGTCTTTGGTGCTCCTTCATCTGATGGCCTTTAGATCTGGCCATCTGGACACTTGGCTGGCTGGATAATGATGCACCATGATGGTCCCCACGCCTTGTAGGACACTGAATCTGTAGAGAAAATTCAAGAAAAATACAAATGTTGGAGGCAGGGGTCAAAACCCTACCTCATGCCCTCCAATACCTTTAGTGCTTCCTTGGCCACCACTGGGCCATTTGGTTCAATTCATTATTAAATGAAACAAAAATAATAAAATGAATAAAGTGACCTTAGCTGTAAAACACGTGCTAGGATTCAAATGAACGAATGAGACAGAGCCACGTATATCATCTTCTTCCTCTCTCCGTTGGTAAAAGTCACATACTTTTACCTACAAACATATGTCCATAGCTACAGATCCTGCAATTCTCAAAATCAAACACACGCATGATAAATAAAATCTAAGGCCATGAATCAACTCGTCTGGACCTTCTGAGCGTGATGGTGCCCTTTTCATGGCCCAATTTTACCTGTATGAAAAGATCCCAAATCGAGGCCAAGAACCCTAATAATGGCACATCTTGATACAATCCACAAAAACGCAATTAAATGTTATGGATAGTTTGCAAATTCTTCAAGGAGCAAGAATATACAAATATTTCATGCTATAGATGCCAAAATTATTCAATTCGAATTCAAGAAAAAGCCATTGTCGTGGCTGACTTACAGTGAGTCATAGTGTCGGAAACTCCTTGTTCTTGATTGGTTTCGCTTGCTTGTGATCCTAGGAAGCGATTGGGATGGCTAGAAGGTCTTGAGAATGCCTGGAAGTGCAAAATCGAATCACCACTTTTCTTTGATTTTTTCAAGTTTGTTCTGACTTTGTGCGCCTCTCAAACCTTGTGTTTTAGGTCTGCAATTGTATACTATATACTGAGGAATGAATTAGGGTTAAAAACATGATCTCAATCTTTCTCCATTATAGCTTTTTTATTTGGATTTGATTCACTTGAAGATCCTTCCAAAAATAGGTCAAATTCAATCTTTTTGTGCATACAAAGGCCTTGCACGAATTCAATCACTTGCAAACTGGATATAAGACCTGAAACATGCGCAATATCTTGAGGTTTCAATGATTTGGATTTTCTATGATTTGTTTTGATTTAAATTGATTTAATTAAAATCAAAATCAAAATAAATAATAAAAATAAGATAAAGACAAGTGGGAAGAGATAGGACTCGTGGACCATGCTACCAACACAAAACAAGTGCAAAAAGTTAGGCCCATTTAGCAAAAATTGCAATTTGAGGCATAGTTGACTTTTGATAATTTTGCAAAAAAGGTCAACTTCACCAATGCATAACTTCCTAAATTTTGACTCTTTGAAGGTGCTCTTGGACTTTTTAGAAATATTGAGATGTACTTTAAGCATCCCTTTTGGTCTCATCTTAATTTGGTATTCCATGTTCATGTATGAAGCTTTGACAAAAAAAGTGTTTTTGTTGACTTTTAAAAATGACCTATAATGTCAAAATTCATAACTTCTTTTGAGTGCATATTTTGAACTTGGGAGCTGAATATTAATTGTAGAGAATTGCATCCTCTTCAAAATTAGCTTTGGATGGGTCATTTCTCATAAAGTATGAGAAAGTTATTCTTGGTCAAAGTTGAGTTGACTTTTCCTGTAAAACTCTAATTTAGCTACTTTTGGTTCTTGATGAATTGTGAGCAATCCTTGATGAATCATGATAAACCCTTAATCAAATGATGAATAATACTTCAAAATGAGGATGTTGACCAAAAATCTTGAAGTTTGACTGTATGTGGGCCACAATTGACTTTTGCCCTAGCACATTCGATTTTCAGGCTTTTGAGCAATTGATTGAGCAAACTTCCTCTGCAAGGCTTGAAACTTGACATGGATGATCTTGAGAACATATTAGGACAATGATGAGCATTTGGGATCCCTTGGATTCAAGTACCTTGATGCAATATGAAACCCTAATTTGAGGTAGACTTCCTTAGGAGAGAGCTTGTCTGGTCAACCCTTGGACTTCCTTGAGCAACTTGAGAATCTTTCTTGAAATGTTTTGAGAAATATGGGAGGGAAGATTTTGGGGTACAACAGCTGCCCATGTTCAATCTTCTTAAACCCGAGGATGTAGATTGGCTATCTGCCTTTCATGATCCGAGGGTTGAAGATTATTGAACACTACAGTGCCCATAAATTTGCACTCGCATGAAATGGTATTTGTCTTGTGGTGTCGGGAATGGGCTTACAGATGCCATTTGGAAGCTTACGACGGGAGATGGGCTTAAAGATGCCATCTGAAAGAGTGTCGACCGCATAAGAGATTCCTTAGCGAGAGTCAGTATACCTGTTGTTGAGGAAGATTCTGCTGGGGAATGTCGGTCTCTGTCTTGGGAAAAGTTGAATTTTAGGAGCTTCGGTCGTCCGTTATTCTACTGGGGAATAGTCTCTCGGTCGAGGAGATGAAGATGAATTATTATCTGGTCGTAATCCAGGCTTCATAGTGATAATATCGACTACTATCTGGTTGTAATCCAGGCTTTATAGTGACTTACTGGGGAGATGAGATTAAACTTGCTATCCGGTCGTAATCCAGGATTCGCAATTTCTCAATTCTTATCTGGTCGTGATCCAGGCTTCAGAAGGAATTTAGTTGTTATCCGGTCGCCTCCGGGCTTCAACTTGAATTTAGGGCACACTAATATCTGGTCGACTCCGGGCGTCTTAGTAATTGTCCAGGTAAACTGCTATTTGGTCGAAATCCAAGCTTCGTAGTGTCTTGTACTGTTATCTGGTCATAATCCAGGCTTCAGTCCTTTTATCGTTATCTAGTTGTAATCCAAGCTTCACGATGCTTTATACCATTATCTGGTCGAATCCAGGCTTCATGGTGTCTTGTATTGCTATCTGGTCGTAATCTAGGCTTCACAATACCTTACTTCTTATCTGGTGGTAATCCAGGCTTCAGAAGAAATCAAGTGGTTATCCAATTGCCTTCGGGCTTCCCTTTGACTGTTGGGCCTACTAATATCCGGTCGAATCCGGGCTTTATAGTAATTGGTCGGGTAAACTGCTATTTAGTCGTAATCCAAGCTTCGCAGTGTCCCTCATTGTTATCTGGTGGTTATCCAGGCTTCAGTGTCTTTTTACCGCTATCTGGCCGTAATCCAGGCTTTGCGATGTCTCATACCATTATCTGGTCGAATCCAGGCTTCATGGTGTTCGGAGAAATTAAGATACTATCTGATCGAACCCGAGCTTCATAACTTGTATTAAAGATATACCATTATCTGGTCGAATCCAGGCTTTGTAGTACTCTTGGATGCTATCTGGTCGTAATCCAGGCTTCACAGAAACTTGCATTGCTATCTGGTCGTAATCCAGGCTTCACAATAACTTGTTGAGCTGTTATCTGGTCGTAATCCGGGCTTCACAGCTTGTGTTTATGATATACCACTATCTGGTTGAATCCATGCTTCATGGTGTCTCAGATTGCTATCTGGTCGTAATCCAGGCTTCACAGAAACTTGCTAAGCTATTATCCGGTCGTAATTCGGGCTTCACGGCTTACTGGGGATTAAACTATTATCCGGTCGAATCTGGGCTTCATAGCTTGCTTTTAAGAGATACCACTACCTGGTCGTAATCCGGGCTTCATGATATTCTGATACTGTTATTCGGTCGTTCTCCGGGCTTCACAATATGATGGAAGAATCAAGATATTATCTGGTCGTACCCGGGCTTCATAGCTTGAACTTTGTGAGAATTTGATTGCATCTTTCCTGAAAGGTAAAGGTTAGTCGTATGTAATGCATGACGTGTATCAAGCAATGATGTTCTCAAAATAAATGAGATTGTGCTGTATGGTGCGTATATGCATGTCATGATGTATGGATGTGTAATGTTTTTATGATGTTCTCTAGCTGGGGGAAAATAAATCCTGGATTGCTGGTGGAGAATGAAAGAGTTTCGCTCGCTGAGGATAACGACCGAAGGTGATTGGGAGAATAATCTTGTTGGAGAATATATTGGCGAGAAAATGACTCTGTGGGGAAGAGATACTTTGTTAGAAGATCCGCTGACTTGGAGAAATAACCTCGGCTGGGGATGAATTATCATTGCTGGCGATAATAAACTCTGTCGGGGATAAAGTTTCTATTTGTGGAAGAAATAAACTCCACTGGGGATGGTCTTCCATCGCTAGTGATAGATGAATTCTGCTTGGGAGAATCTTACCGACTCATTCGCGATTACGAACCTCAGCTGGGGAGAGTTGATAATACTGTATTATGGTATTTCCTACTCTGCGGGGAGCGTACAGATTTTGAGTCATTTTCTTCAACTGGATCTATCCCTGTACCTGGTGAATAGAGTAACTGTAAGGTCTGGACATTTCTTGCTTACCCCTGTTTCTGATATTATGAGTAATCGTCTTTTGTTTCGCATGTAAATATTTATGAGCAGCAATTATTGTCAAATGCATATATCAAAATGAACCATTGGACGTTCTTGCAAAACAAAACAGAAAAGAGATAAAAACAATTTGAAATTTCTTTGTGAAAATGAATTGTATTGATTTTGAAGTTGGCCTGTAAATAGGCGTTTTCGTACAAGAGGCTAACGTCCTAGTAAGAGAACGCCTCCGAACAAAACAGAATTTATACAATTTGTGTAAAAGAAAGAAAACAACCATGTGAACAATCCCACTGGGTTCCAACTCTGCTATTGCCTTTATATCCTCGAGCATCTCATCACTTTGCTGCTTGGTTGAAGGTAGATCATATTGATCGGTGCTGTTCGAGCTTGATGGTCGATACTGAAGTCTGGTTGCAAGATGATCCAATGAGACATAGTGTTACGCTTTAATCCCTAATTTTTGCCTGGACCGCCCTTTCGGGTTTTCAGTCCACCGGGATACCCTTTTTTGCCCAAGCCGCCTTTTCAGGTTTTCGACTTGCCGGGTGTATAGATTTTTTCATTTTCATCCCTTACTTTTGCCCGAACCCTTTTGGTTCACTGGGAAGCCCTTATTTTTGCCTAGGCCAGTCAACCTAGCGGGTCTTTGATTATGCGTAGTATTTTTCACTATGTCTGCATTGACGGAGTGAGGAAGGTCGTCACCATCCATGGTGGTTAGAATCATAGCTCCTCCTAAGAAAATGTTCTTAACCACAAATGGCCCTTTGTATGTAGGGGTCCATTTACCCCTGGGATCACCTTGAGGTAGTATGATGCGTTTGATCACCAGACCCCCAACTTGATACTCTTGTCATCTGACTTTCTTGTTAAACGCCTTGATCATTTGCTTTTGATACGTTTGACCATGACAAATAGCAGTAAGTCTCTTTTCATCGATTAAGTTCAGATGATCAAGCCGGGTCTGGATCCAATCGTCCTCGCTCAAATATGCATCCTTCATAATCCGAAGAGAGGGTATCTGAACCTTAATGGGTAAGACTGCTTCCATGCCATACACCAAAGAGTAGGGTGTTTCCCCTGTTGAAGTCCGCGCTGAGGTTCGGTACCCATGAAGAGCGAATGGTAACATCTCGTGCCAGTCTTTGTATGTCACCGTCATCTTCTGCATAATATTCTTGATGTTCTTGTTAGCCGCTTCAACAGCCCCATTCATCTTCGGCCCGTAGGGAGAAGAGTTGTGATGCTGTATCTTAAACTGCTTGCAGAGCTCGGTGATCATCGTGTTGTTGAGATTTGTACCATTGTCCGTAATGATCCTCTCTGGTACACTATATCGATAGATCAAATTGTGCCGAATAAACCATGCCACGACATTCTTGGTTACTGTAGCAAAGGAAGCTACCTCAACCCATTTCGTGAAATAATCAATAGCTACCAAGATGAAACGATGCCCGTTAGACGCAGTAGGTTTGATCTCACCAATCATATCGATGCCCCACATTGCAAAAGGCCAAGGTGTCGTCAAGACATTCAGAGGAACTGGAGGTATATGCACCTTATCAGCATAGACATGGCACTTATGACAGGTCCGAGAATGCTGATAACAATCGGCTTCCATAGTAGACCAATAATATCATGCCCGAAGGATTTTCTTTGCCATGGTGTTTCCACTGGAATGAGTCCCGAAAGTACCTTCATGTAACTCTGCCATAATCCTTTCTACCTCGTTCTTATCCACACATCGCAGTAAGTTTGAATCATGGTTACGCTTGTAAAGGATACCATTACTGATGAAGAACTTCTCCGCGAACCTCCTTAAGAACTTCTTATCATTAACAGATGCACCCTCGGGGTATTCCTGAGCCTCAAGATACCTCTTTACTTCGTGAAACCAGGGTTTATCTGCTACCTCTTCAGTCTCAATGTCACAGCAATGTGTGGGTTCGTCCAACCACTCAATGATGATCTGGGGAGCCTCGTTGTCCCACCTGACCTTGAACATAGAAGACATAGTAGCTAGCGCGTCCTCTAACTGATTCTCCTCCCTGGGGAAGTGTTCAAAGGTTATCTCCTCAAAGTGCAGGAGAAACGTCAATACATACTCCTTATAAGGAATAAGATTTGGGTGTTTCGTATCCCACTCGCCTTTAATTTGACTGATCATGAGAGCGGAATCTCTGAACACACTCAAGAACTTAGTACTTAGGTCAATAGCTGCACGAAGGTCCATGATGCACGCTTCATACTCCGCCATGTTGTTGGTGCAGTTAAAACAAAGTCGGGCAATGAACGAAGTATGACAGCCTTCAGGAGATATGATCATGGTGCCAATGCCATTACCCAACGCGTTTGAAGCTCTGTCAAAATACATAGACCATCGGGATCCTTCCTCAGGTCCTTCATTCGGTCCATGTTTCTCACAGTCAGTCACCAACATGATGTTCTCATCCGGAAACTTGAAATTCATAGACTGGTAATCATCTACGGCCTGATGTGCCAAATGGTCTACCAACACACTCCCCTTGATTTCCTTTTAGTTCGTGAATTGGATGTCATACTTAGTTAAGATCATCTTCCATCTTGCTATTCTTCCGGACAAGGCAGGCTTTTCGAAGATATACTTGATTGGGTACATCTTGGATATTAATAAGGTGGTGTGAGTCAGCATATACTGTCTCAGCCGGTGAGCAGCCCATGCCAAAGCGCAACAATTTTTCTAGAGCAGTGAGTATCGGGTCTCACAGTCGGTAAACGTTTTGCTAAGGTAGTAAATAGCATGCTCTTTTCGGCCAGACTCGTCATGCTGCCCCAGCACACACCCCATCGAATTGTCGAGTACTGTAAAATATAAGATCAAAGGTCTTCCCTCAACTGGAGGCATCAAAATAGGGGGCTCTTGGAGATATTATTTGATCCTTTCGAAAGCGGCCTGACATTCCTCATTCCACTTTACCACTTGATCTTTCTTTAGTAGCTTGAAGATTGGCTCACAAGTAGCAGTCAAATGTGAAATGAATCGGGCAATGTAATTCAACCGTCCCAAAAAGCCTCTAACTTCCTTTTCTGTTCGGGGAGCTGGAATCTCCTGTATAGCCTTCACCTTTGCAGGATCCACTTGAATACCTTTATCACTAACGACGAAGCCCAATAGCCTACCGGACCTTACTCCGAAGGTGCACTAGTTCGGGTTTAACCTCAACTTGTACATCTTCAACCTGTCGAATAGCTTCTGAAGATGGTCAAGATGTTCTTCTTCAGTCTGGGACCTTGCAATCATGTCGTTAACGTATACCTCAATCTCATGATGAATCATGTCGTGGAACAAAGAGACCATGGCGCGCTGATACGTTGCCCCAGCATTCTTTAACCTGAAAGGCATTACCTTGTAACAAAAAGTGCCCCACTGTGTAACGAAGTTTGTCTTCTCCATGTCCTCAGGAGCCATCTTAATCTGATTATAACCAGAAAAAACATCCATAAAGGAGAAGATCTTATGCTGTGCGGTGTTGTCGACCAGAACTTCGATGTGAGGGAGTGGGAAATCATCCTTGGGGCTTGCCCTATTCAGATCCCTATAGTCCACACACATACGTACTTTACCATCCTTCTTCGGTACCGGAACCACGTTGGAAACCCACTGCGGGTAAGAAGTAACTGCTAGAAAACCGGCATCAAACTGTTTCATGACCTCAGCTTTAATTTTCTCCGACATTTCTGGGCGCATTCGGCAAACTTTCTGCTTCATTGGAGGACAGTCTTCTTTGGTTGGCAAGCGGTGTACCACAATATCAGTATCCAACCCAGGCATATCTTCATAAGACCAAGTGAAGATCTCAACATAGTTGCGCAACATCTATATCAACCGTTGCTTAACACTAGGCTCCAGATTTGCACCGATCTTGACCTCTTTCTTGTCTTCCTTTGTACCCAGATTTACGGATTCCACTGGCTCTTCATGCGGCTGTATGGCCCTCTCTTCTTGAAGTAACAATCTAGCAAGTTCCCCAGGCACTTCATAATCATCCTCACCTTCGTCCTCGACTTGGTTGATCGGATTTTTGAAGTCATAACTGGCAGTAGCAGAGTCGTTATCAATGGGATCCAGAGTGGATGTGGACCTGTATTATGATATGTGAGTGTGTGTAAGACAAATAGTCGTTTTGATAAAGTGCAAGATAGAAAAGAAAAGCAGGGAGCGTAAAATTTGTAATGCAAGAAAACGTCCAATGTTTTATTGATGATATATGAAAATGACAAGTAATAAGCCCTCACAAACAAAGCCACGGTGTCTCGGGCAAGGCACCGGGCCATAAAGTTTCAAACTGTCTGTTACAAATCTCAAAACAAAAGTCTATTACTGTGTAATAAAATAAACATGAACGAAGTCCTTTGCTGTCCAATTGTTCAATCCACCGTCGGTAGTCGGGTAGATCCAGCTGTCAAACTCTGACTCTTCTTCATCATCTTCAATTGCATTCACTCCCGGATTACTGATACGCAGGGGAGGTCTTCCGATCCGTGCACGCCGAACAACCCTTTGAGCTTCTGCAGTAAAACCCAAACCAAACTTGTCAGTCTTGTGTGCAAAGTCAGGGAGTTGGCCCCAATTTGCACACCCACCTTTTTCAATAACAGCCCTGGCATCCTTGAGGGAAGCCATCTTCATTGGAGGTTCTTCGACAACAACTTTAGTCGACGCTAGAGTCTGGGGGACCTCTTCAAAGTTCTGGCACGGGGTTTCAATGAACTCCCCATCCATCTCCACATACTGGAAGGAGTTAAGATGACTCACCATGTACTCCTCTTCTCCCTGTACTGTAATAATCTTCCGCTTCACTGGATATTTAAACATCTGATGGAGCGTGGAAGTCACTGCCCCGACTTTATGAATCCACGGGCGACCCAACAAACAAGAATAAGATGGTCGGATGTCCATCACATAGAACGTAGATGAAAAAGTCTGAGAGCCAACTTTAACAGGGACATCCACCTCCCCGTGCACCATCCTTTTGGACTCGTCAAAGGCCCTAACCACGATATTACTCTGCTTCAGAACCAACCCCTCACAGTCCATCCGATCTAATGCTTTCTTGGGTAAAACATTTAATGAGGACCCAGTATCCACCAGTACGTGGGCCAGAGTAGTGCCCCTACACTCGATCGAAGCATGCAGAGCGTCATTGTGATTCCTTCCTTTAGCAGTCAGATCTGCATCGGAGAAACCCAACCCGTTGTCAGCGGTCAAACTAGCCACACAGTCTTTGAATTGATCAGCAGATGTTTCCTGCGGCACATGCGCAGTTTTAAGGAAAGCAATTAAAGCCTTTGCATGGGCTTCCAAGCACAACAATAAGGATAACATGGAGATCTTCGATGGGGTTTGCCCTAGCTTCTCAACTACGTTGTAGTCGCTTTTCTTGATAATCTTCAGAATTTCCTCTATCTCCTGTCTAGAGGTTTCTACAATAATCTTCTTGGGCGCCTCCATCCGGGCAGGCTCACCTGTGATCTCTTTGCCCCGAGCATCAGATGACTCGGTGACAGGGGTGATAATTAGAATATGTACCGGGATGGTAGCAGATGTACTGGAAGATGGAATAGCAACAGGCTTTTGAACAGTCGGAGGGGAAATCTCAGGAGAGAAAAGTCTTCCGCTTCGGGTGACTTCGCTAGCCCCGACAATATTTCTAACATCAGTATCAGCCTCTTCAACCTTCAAGTCTTGTTTGATCCCATGATAATACACATCGGCCCCAAAGTGCCACGGGACAGCCTTATCCGAAGTTTAAGGGATAGGACCAGGAATAGTAATGATCAATGGAGAAACTCTTGTAACGGGTGTAATCCTAACAAGCTTTCTCGAGGAAGCCTTGGAAGGATTGGTGGAAATGGTTATGATGGAAACATCTTCAACAGGAATCAACGGAATCACAGTTTTCTCGAACAAGATCTCTTTGCTATCCATCAGGCGTTGAACACCTGATTTCAGTAAATAGCAACCATTAGTCAGGATGGAACATAGGTGGCAACCTTCACCACAGCCCGGAAATAAACCGGCCAACAATAGATTCTTCTTTACGATCATCAACGGAGTAGAAATGTCTTCCACAGAGGTCACAAATGAATCATCGTCCACAACATTTAGTCCATTACCATGCTTGGGCATATGAGCAGTTATGACATTAGGCTTTTCCGGTGCGTCAAACTCAATTTCTTTAGCTTCAATCAGATCTTGCCCCTTATTCCTCAAGGCCCAATAGTTGTTCGTATCATGACCCGAGCTATCAGAGTGATAGGCACAACGGGCGTTTGGGTTATACAACGGAGATGTGGTGCTGGGATTCTTTGGGGCTTCCGTCAGAGTTACCGGGTTGGTCTTCAACAATTGCGGTAGAATTTGTGACAAGGTCATATTGAGCCGAGTATACTGTCTTTGCGGTCTCTCTACTCTTTGCTGATTGTTGCGCTGTGGGGAAACTGTAGATCTTGATATTACTACCGCGTTAACTGCTTGGCTGTGTTCAGATCGGTTTTGTCTCCTTGAGCTGTAAACTGCACTAGCTTCTTTTCTGAAAGGCTTGTTTTCTGTACTTGATGAAGCACCTTTCTGTATCTTGCCACTTTTGATACCAGCTTCTACCCTCTCCCCAGTCATAATCAATTCAGTGAACCCAGACGATGAACTACCGATCAAATGATTGAAATATGGACCCGACAAAGTCCCAAGAAACATATCCACCAACTCCCTATCAGACAGAGGGGGTTGGACTCTTCCAGCCAGATCTCTCCACTTCTGAGCATAGTCCTTAAAGCCTTCGCATGTACCCATAGACATACCCTGGAGCTGGGTACGTGTAGAAGCAAGGTCGGTGTTATACTGGTATTTCTTGTAAAAAGCAGCAGCAAGGTCCTCCCAGTTGCGGACATTAGCTCCCTCCAATTGATAAAACCATTCAAGTTAAGTCCCTAACAGACTATCTTGAAAGAAATGGACCCACAGATTCCTATCGGCATTGTAGGGTTGGATTTTTCTGACGTATGAGCGGAGGTGGAGCTTTGGATAAGATACTCCATCATACTTAGCAAAGATAGGAGCTTTAAACTTGTGCGGGATCACCACCCCTGATGCCAATCCCAAATCTCCGAAGTCCATACCAGATATCTTCTGAATCTCCATTGCACTCAACCGGTCTTCGAGTTGCTTATACCTATCCTCAGCGGGAGGATGCTGTTCTTCATCAAAATCAGTGTCATTATCAGAGACCACGGGACTAGGACCCTTTCCTTCCTCTTGATTCTCTCCTCCTCCAGATGAATGAGACAAATCAGTTTCCTGTCGCAACCTATTTCCAAATCTGTGACCCATATTCAGGAGGACCACCTTCTTCTTCTTCTTCTTCTTTTTCTCCTTTAGGATAAGAGTCTTCAGGTCCTGTTGTCCTTTGTCCAGGTTTAGGAACATCTCCTGGAACTGAGCATTATGTGCTTGAAGAGCCTTAATGGCTTGATCGATAGGTGTTTCAGAAGACATTTTGTGCTGAAATAAACAACGAAGAAGATGAGAAGCCTGTAATGATACCTGTAATGAGGTGCATGATAATGAAATGCATATGAAATGATTTCAAAGACTTTGGGAAATTCAAATTTGTAAAACAAAATAAAACACACTTTATTAGATTAAACTTGTAACAATGTTTAACAATGCCTTTAAGGCGTTACAAAAGAAATGACTGAAAAACAAATCTAAACTAGAAACAAGCAGAAATCAGAAATCCCATGGTCGCTTTCCCTTCGTGCTGACATAATCATTGATTGTTCTTTCATTCTCTAGTTTCCTCGTAAGCCTCAGGATCTTCCTCTCCTGCTCATGATACTTCTCTCGGTATGCATCCCTTTCTTCCTTTAACTGGATCCAAGATCTCTTCAATGCCCCAAGATCAGTAGGCATGTAGGGATGAAAGACTGTATAAGGAACCCCTTCCTCATTAGTATGCTCTACAATCACTGGAAAAACAGCTTCATAAGGCATCCCCAGCTTCTGAGAACGGGCTCGAACCCACTGGATATAAGGTTGCATAGGGAGAGAAGTCTTTAGTCCTAGCTCTTGAGGGTCAGACCTGTTCACCATGCCCCAGGCTCGTATAAACATTAGGGTATTCCCCACATCGATCAATGACAGCTACTCTTTCCATGTCCTTAGAACTCCAAAGAATGTTCATATGAGCAAGGGACATGATTTTGTAAGCCCAACCTATACCTTCCTTATTCTTCAATACAAACTTGGGGAGGTGCGAAATAAACCACCTCGCCAGCAGCGGTGTGCAACACATGAGAGTCCCCCTTCTTTGCACTGTACGAGTATAGAGAGCATGCAGAATGTCACCCATAAGAGTAGGCATTGGATTACGAGACAAGAAGATCTTGACTGCATTCATATCTATGAAGGAATTTGGATTCGGGAAAAGAACCAAGTCGTAGATGAGGAGAGCCAAGATGTCTTCAAATGCTTGAAAGTCCATACTATCCCAGAACTGTTGAGCTTGATCCATTAGAAACTTATCCAAGAAACCTTTAACCCCGCTCCGTGTCTCCCAGTTGGATACTACATCAGCCCTTTTTAGATGTAAGGCTGAAGCAATATCCTCTGGCCTAGGAACCTCTTCCAAACCTGTGAAGGGTGTTTGCTCGAGGATGGATATACCCAGTAAGTCAGAAAACTCCTCCAAAGTAGGGACTAACTGATAATCCGGGAAGGTGAAACAATGATGCAACGGATCAAAGAACTGGAACATTACGCTCATCATTTGCTCATCCAACTTTGAGGTGACCAGGCTAAGGAGATGTCCATGTCTTCTAACAAATGAAGAAGTATCATGAACTTTTGAAACTAACTCTCTGAGCTGAATATGTATCTGCACGAAGTTAACTCGAATGGTGTTTCTGCATACTAAAGCTATAATCTGTAAAACAGCACAAAGATAAATCCCCTCGGTCTTTGAAATGGTTAGTACAATGAAGTATGCATGCTATGTCATGATGCATGATGTCATGATAAAACACACCACAGGTATAGCAGGTATCAAACATGGTAAAGGCAAACAAGTAACACAATAGCCCTTGAGTTTAGGCTTGCATGGAGTCTAGGTACTACCCTCTTGAAGTTCAGTTGGTTTCATCCTGTCCTAATAATAGTAACCGGGTTCTAGAGGTTCTCAATATCACTGACCATCCTCCATCGGTCATGGTTTCAGCTCACGCAATCTTTTCTTGCGGCCGGAACTATCTCGAGAGTATAGTCTCAATGAGTGTAGTATCGAGTATCAACCAGTTCTCAGCTCTATACCGAGGCCGGCTATCTCACTACTTCTTATGGCCAAGTTGGTCAATTATAGGTTCTAAGGTCAGTTGATGCTTAGCGACCCATATAGCATCCTCATACTCTCCTTGTTCCTCCACAAGGGATATCGGTACCAACTAATGTGCCACATCAACATAGCTACTGGTTCAACCGTAACGGTATACGTCGTACAGTTCCCTCACAGTTTATTGCTACTTACCTAACAGGTGTTACCCAGATCTGGGTTAGGATCTATAGTAACTCTGATACAAAGCCCATAAAGATAAAGCAATCAAATCAAACAATAGAAGCAATATGATGAACTAATCCTAAGGTATACCCCACTTATCTATCCCCAACAGAGTTGCCAGTTCTGTGTTACAGTGGCCAGAATCGGGACTGTTTTGAAATGTTGGTTTGCATTTTGCGTTTGTGTTTGCAAAATGTCGCGGTAAGAAAGAGTCGCCACCGACTTTTATTTTATCCAACTGGAAAGGAAAAAAGCACAGAAAAATTCCTTTTTCGAGATTTTCTGAGTACGGGGGGTAGATTATAGAAAGGGAAGGTATTAGCACCCTTTCTATCCGTAGTTCTCTACGGGCTCTTGGGTACTTGCTCATCATTTTCAAAAATTGCTTCTGTGTGTTTGTGTGATTTGAAAAGTTTTTGTTTTGACTTCGATTTAACCCTTGCTTCTGTCTTCAAGAGTGTTACGAAGTGTTTTTGAAAACTTTGTTTGAAAAGGAGTGTAAGTGTGAAAAAGTTTATTTGTTTTGAGCAAGTACTTAAGAGCTAATCTACCTACTCGAAAAAAGAATTGTTCTATGTTTGTTTCCTTTAGACAACGCTATCCCACTATTAGTGAGTAGGTAGCACCGTCGTTGGAGTTTTGAGGGTCAATTCGAAAGGGACGTACGGTCACTAAAGCAATGTTAGGACGTCTTAGTAATAACCCTAATGTCTTAAGATCAATATTCGAGGCAGCAATATCCGAAGCAACCTTTCTGAGGCAACTTTGATCTTTGAGACAAAAGAGCGACCACTAAAATATCCTATACTCAATGACCGTTTACCGAAGGCAACCGAAGTGGGAGTATACCCTAGGAGTGCGCATGTGCGAGTGATTCAATTTCAAGTTTATTATCTTTGCACATTTAGGGTTAGCTAACCGTTTAAAGTTAATCATACATTCTTGTCATGCATCCCTATTATTCATACATCTAACAGTTAATATTTGCGGAATTTAAAATGCGGAAAATAAGCTACGCTATTACAAGGCTTTGGGTATTTACATAGCCAAAAACAAACCCGTCAAAACGATAAATGAAAAAGAGAAAAATCCTAATTAATCTATTACAACTTGTGAGCAATTACATCAATATGGTGAAAATAATTAAATAAAGCGCGCGCGAATATAGAACGAAGGTAAATTAGGGTTTTGACCACCGTCTAACCTAATTTAAAGAAAAATTATTTTTTGTTGTTTTTAATTGTTTTTAAGAAAAAAAATTAGATTTTTAAATTAAATACAAAATTAATTAATAATTAAATTAATTCAAAGAAAATAATTTTCATGGCCTATTTTTTTTTGTATTTTTGGTTATTTTTAAGAAAAGAAAATAGAATTTAATTTAGACAAAACCCTAATTTCTAATTGTTTTTAATTTATTTACAAAAGGAATTAAAGTTACCTAAAATTAAATAAACTAGTTTAATTAATTAATTTTTGACAAAAAATAAACCTAAATCTAATTGTATGAAAATATTATTTTTATGATTTTTTTGATAAAAGAAAAATTAATTTGTGTTAATAAAAAAATAATTTAAATGAATTAATAAAGAAAAATATAAAAGAAAGGAAGAAGAATTGGGCCTGAAATCAGTAATTTTTTTGGGGGGGGGGGGGGGTGAATAGCAACTCTGGGCCCAAAAGAAAATGACCCATGTTTCACTTCCAAGATCCCATGCTTTGTTTTGACCAAGGCCTTTGGAGCTCCTTAATCTGATGGCCTTTAGATCTGGCCATCTGGACACTAGGCTGGCTGGATAATGATGGACCATGATGGTCTCCACGCCTTGTAGGACACTGAATCTGTAGAGAAAATTCAAGAAAAATACAAATGTTGGAGGCAGGGGTCGAACCCCTGATCTCATGCCCTCCAATACCTTTAGCGCTTCCTTGGCCACCACTGGGCCATTTGGTTCAATTGATTATTAAATGAAACAAAAATAATAAAATGAATAAAGTGACCCTAGCTGTAAAACACACGCCAGGATTCAAATGAACGAATGAGACGGAGCCACGTATGTCATCTTCTTCCTCTCTCCGTTGGTAAAAGTCACAGACTTTTACCTACGGACATATGTCCATAGCTACAGATCCTGCAATTCTCAAAATCAAACACACGCATGATAAATAAAATCTAAGGCCATGAATCAACTCGTCTGGACCTTCTGAGCGTGATGGTGCCCATTTCATGGCCCAATTTTACCTGTATGAAAAGATCCCCAAATCGAGACCAAGAACCCTAATAATGGCACATCTTGATACAGTCCACAAAAACGCAATTAAATATTATGGATAGTTTGCAAATGCTTCAAGGAGCAAGAATATACAAATATTTCATGCTATAGATGCCAAAATTATGCAATTCGAATTCAAGAAAAAGCCATTGTTGTGGCTGACTTACAGTGAGTTATAGTGCTGGAAACTCCTTGTTCTTGATTGGTTTCGCTTGCTTGTGATCCCAAGAAGCGATTGGGATGGCTAGAGGGTCTTGAGAATGCCTAGAAGTGCAAAATCGAATCACCACTTTTCTTTGATTTTTTCAAGTTTGTTCTGACTTTGTGCGCCTCTCAAACCTTGTGTTTTAGGTCTGTAATTGTATACTATATACTGAGGAATGAGTTAGGGTTGAAAACATGATCTCAATCTTTCTCCATTATAGCTTTTGATTTGGATTTGATTCACTTGAAGATCCTTCCAAAATAGGCCAAATTCAATCTTTTTGTGCATACAAAGGCCTTGCACGAATTCAATCACTTGCCAACTGGATATAAGACCTGAAACATGCACAATATCTTGAGGTTTCAATGATTTGGATTTTCTATGATTTGTTTTGATTTAAATTGATTTAATTAAAATAAAAATCAAAATAAATAATAAAAATAAGATAAAGACAATTGGGAAGAGCTAGGACTCGTGAACCATGCTACCAACTCAAAACAAGTGCAAAAAGTTAGGCCCATTTAGCAAAAATTGCAATTTGAGGCATAGTTGACTTTTGACAATTTTGCAAAAAAGGTCAACTTCACCAATGCATAACTTTCTCAATTTTGACTCTTTGAAGGTGTTCTTGGACTTTTTAGAAATATTGATATGTCCTCTAAGCAACCCTTTTTGTCTCCTCTTAAATTGGCCTTCCATGTTCATGTATGAAGCTTTGACAAAAAAGGTATTTTTGTTGACTTTTCAAAATGACCTATAATGTCAAAATTCATAACTTCTTGTGAGTGCATATTTTGAACTTTGGAGCTGAAGATGAATTGTAGGGAATTTCATCCTATTCAAAATGAGCTTTTGATGGGTCATTTCTCATAAAGTATGAGAAAGTTATGCTTGGTCAAAGTTGAGTTGACTTTTCCTACAAAACCCTAATTTAGCAACTTTTGGTTCTTGATGAATTGTGAGAAATCCTTGATGAATCATGATCAACCCTTGATAAAATGATGAATAATACTTAAAAATGATTATGTTGACCAAAAATTTTGAAGTTTGAATGTATGTGGGCCACAGTTGACTTTTGCCCTAGGACAGCCGATTTTCAGGCTTTTGAACAATTGACTGAGCAAACTTCCTCTGCAAGGCCTGAAACTTGACATGGATGATCTTGATAAAATATTATGACAATGATGAGCATTTGGGATCCCTTGGACTCAAGTATCTTGATGCAATATGAAACCCTAATTTGAGGTAGACTTCTTGAGGAGAGAGCTTGTTTGGTCAACCCTTGGACTTCCTTGAGCAACTTGAGAATCTTTCTTGAAATGTTTTGAGAAATATGGGAGGGAAAATTTTGGGGTACAACACTATGTCTATGATATCAAAGTTTTTTGGTTCAAAGAGCCCTCTGACCATTGTTTAGGTGAAGTTTTCCTCAAGGTTGTTGGTGGTATTCCTCAAGAAGATTCATAGGTTCGTGTGTTTATTTCCATTCCTTCTTCAACAAGTTTCATTGAAACTTAAGCTCCACCGTTGAGTGTTTTTCAATACAACATCATTTCAAAGTAAAATGTGATCCATCATGCTCTATTTTTCAAAGAAAGTTCAAAATATTCAAGGTTGATTCAACAAGATTGACCTAATTGAGAAAGTCCTTGATTCAGTGATCACAAGTGCATAACTCTCTCAATTTCCAATATTTTAAGTTGGTTCTTCTTGCTATGGATTCTTATCATCATCAACAATAAATTCTCTTCACTTGACAAGATCCAATTTTTCAATAAAAATCATCAAAAGTTGAAAGGGGTTCCAAGTTATTTTGACACTCTCTTAGCTAGGGTTTGCTGACTTCCAAGAACCATATCTTGCTCATTTGTTGAGATTTTTGATTGATTCCAAATACATGATTCTCTTTAATTGGTCCTTAACAAGTTATCCTCAAGGTTTTAAGGCTAAGTTTGAATGGAAGATCAGTAATGGTAAGAAGATTACAAGTTCTTTGAAAAGGCTATCAAATTCTCTTGTGTGACTTCAAAGGATCATAACTTGGTCAATTTTTATCTCCTTGAGCTCATTATTTTTCTAAAATAATCTTTGATGCATTTCAAGTCACACATTTGGCATGATCACAACTAGCTTGGATGGCACGAATTTCTCATAATTCCTCTCATTTCTCATCATTATTCATTTCCTTATAAATAGAGGATGGTATTCCATTCATTTCCCCAAGCTTGGATAGCCAAAATAGCTCTGTAAAACTCTCTCCATAGCTCACATTTCTGAGTTTTCAATTTCTCATTTCCTTCACTTCCGGATCTTATTTCTTGATTGATTCTTCATCACTGAATTCTACTGAAGATAACAGAAGAAGAACCAAGCCTTTAAGTGCTCTAAATCCTGCTAGCCAAGTCAAGTTTCAGAGCAAAATTCTCAGACTTTGTTCAGGTAGAATTCTCCACCATTTCACTTCAAATAAAATGCTAAGATGTAGTTTGTTCTTCTCTGAAGCTCATGCTTCTTCTGGTTTCCATTTTCATGGTGAATTGGTCATTTAATCTTAAAACTCGTTTTCACTTTTTCTTATGGTTTTTTCCAAATCAACTGAGCTACAAGTTAAATAAATTTTTCGCGAGGGTACAATTGTCTTCGTCTTGATGAGATGAATCAAATGGCACCGGTATGGACCTCTATTTTTTCCATTTGAGAAACCTACAACTTGCGTGTGGCTGGAGGTTGAAGATGACCAGCGTGTCATCTTCAACCAATGACAAGGCGCCACTTGGATTTTCAACTTTGTTTTGAAAATAAATGATTCAGTGTGTTATTCACTAATGACCATAACATGCACAATGTGCCAGATCCATTAGATTTGATTACTAATTTATTTTGGCAATGATCAGATGATCCTCATTTTTTTGGTTTATTATTTCATTTTCTGATTTTTGTTTTAACTGTTTTAAACTTCAAAAATTCATAAAAAAATCATTTCAACTTCTAAAATTGTGAAAAAATTATCAAAAATACTTTTGATTTTTCTCATTATGTATTTTATTTTTTCACAATTTTATTTTGTGATTTGGTATTTTTTTATGATTTTTCACTTTATTTGATTTGTTTTATTTGTTTAAAAATACTGTTTGGTCATTTTAAATTTTGGAAAAATTATGGAAGGATCCAATGATCTCTTGACAAATATTGGTGACCCCATTTTATTTTTATATTTGATTTTACTATTATTCATAATTTTTTTTTTATTTTGCTTATTTCTTTATATTTTAAAAATAGTTTATGACTTTAAAAAAATTCTAAAAGTTTTTGTCAACACTCGTTGACTTGACCTCTGATATCTTTTATGTTTTTTATTTGGTATTTTAATACACATTGTGTATTTTACCAATTATTTCCTTTTTTATAAATAATTTAAATTTAGTTTTTACATTAAACATATTTTGTTATTTTTTTATTGGTCCTGATTTATAAATACTTGATTGTTATTTTGGGATAAGTTCCTCAACCTCATTCAATCTGGGATGTTGATAGGTTGAAAAACCGAATCCACCAAAATGGATGAATGATGTTGATGATATTTGAAACCCTAATTTCATCTGATACATTGTGTAATACCCCAATTTTCCCCCCTAAGATCTCTTATCATCTCATATTATCAATACATCAAGATCACACATTAGGGTTGATTTTCCCTTTCTACTTCATCCTATCTTTAACTTTTCTCTTGAGGGATCACCAAGCACCTTGAATTATGTATCTTGAACATGTGTTCTTTTAACTAACATCAAAATATGTATATATGTTTCTTTGAATATTCATATTGTAGATGATGACACAACTGCATCACTCTCACCATCTAACCTAGGGTTTTAAGGGATGATATTCAGTTAAAGGGTTCTTCAATAGATTGCAAGAGCTTAAGCTTCAAGGCTATGTCTATGATATCAAAGGTCTTTGGCTCAAAGAGCTCTCTCACTTTATTTAGGTCAAGTTTTCCTCAAGGTTGGTGGTGGCATTCATTAAGAAGATTCATAAGTTCATGTGTTTATTTCCATGCCTTCTTCAACAAGTTTCCTTCAGACTTAAGTTCCATATTTGAGTGTGCTTCAAGATAAACATCATTTCAAGGTCTAATATGATCCATCCTGTTTTATTTTTCCAAGAAAGTTCAAAAGATTCAAGGTTGATTCAACAAGTTTGACCTAATTGAGCAAGTGCTTGATTCAGTGATCACAAATGCATAAGTCTCTCAATTTTCAATATTTTGAGTTGGTTCTTTTTGCTATGGATTCTTATCATCATCTACATCAACTTCTTTTCACATGACAAGATCCAATTGTGAAAGGAAAGTCATCAAAAGTTGAAAGGGGTTACAAGTCATTTTGACACTCACTTAGCTAGGGTTTACTGACTTCCAAAGACCATATCTTGTTCATTTTTTGAAATTTTAGATTGATTCCAAATCCATGATTCTCTATAAAGGGTCCTTAACAAGTTCTCTTCAAGAGTTTAAGGCTAATTTTGAGTGGAATATCACTAATGGTTGAAGAGGATTACAAGTCCCTTTGAAAAGCCTTTGAATCTTAGGATTTGACTTCAAATGATCATAACTTGCTCAATTTTTATCTCTTTGAGCTCATTATTTTTCACACTAATCTTTGGTATGTCTAAGACTACTTTTCATCAATATGCAAGACTTAAATGTGTTTGTAAAGTTATTTAAGAATTGAAAATATATTAGGTATTTTGTGAATTTTCCTAAATTTGTTCATCATCTTCCAAAGACTATAACTCTTTCAATTTTTATGATTTTTGAGTGATCTAAATTCCACAATTCAACTCGAGAGGTCTACTTCATTTCATTTTCAAGGATCAAGATCAAATTTTGAGTGGAAGGACATGTAATTTTGAAGAACATTTTAGGTCATTTTGAAGCTCAACACTTAGAAATATTTCTAAGTACAAATACTAATGTGTTTTTCCTGATTTCAAACATGAATAACTTTTAGCTCAGATCAACAAATGCTATCTTTCTTGGCACATTGTAAAGGTTGTGATGAGATCTTTACATTTCAAAAGGAATGAGATCATAAAGCCTCTGGAGTTGTTTTCTCCATGGTTTTGAAGTGAGCACCATGAAAACTGATTTTGAGTTTTGGTCAAAATTAAAACTCCCATTACAAGCCCTTTAAGCATGTGTTTTTGTTTCTAATAATCATTAGCAAGTTTCCGTAAGTTATTAGACACATAAAATGCACGATTAGAGTGAATTTTGAGCTTATGCAAGTCACATATTTCACACCTTGCGGACTAGCTTGGTTTGCACGATTTCAGCATCACTCCTCTTATTTTTCATCATCATTCACTTCCCTATAAATATAGGATGCTATTCCATTCATTTCCACAAGCTTGGACAACCAAAACCACCCTGCCAAACTCTCTCCATATCTCATAATTATGAGTTTTTGAATTCACTCTTTCCTTATTTTTCAATCCAATTTCTTTGTTCATTCTTCATCCTCGAACTTCACTGAAGATAACAGAAGAAGAACCAAGCCTTGAAGTACTCTAAATCGTGCTAGCCAAGTCAAGTTGCAGAGCCAATTTGTTGAACTTCGTTCAGGTAAAATTCTCCATCATTTCTCTTCAAACTTGTTACTATAATGTAGCTCTCATCACTCTGATACTCATAGCATCGTTTGTTTTTAACTGGAAGTGAGTTTTGCTCATGAATTTTCAAACCCTTTTTCACCTTTTTCTTCTGGTTTTTTTCAAATCGATAAAGCTACAGTTTATATAAATTTTTCGCGAGGGTACCATTGGAATCGTCTTGATGAGATAAAGAGAATGACATCAGCCTGAGCTTCTAATTTTACAGTTTGGAGGACCTGCAGTTTGCGTGTGGCTGGAGGTTGAAGATGATGACATGTCATATCTCAACCAATGACATGATGACACACATTTTTTCAAAATTTGTTTTTAATAAATGATTCAGTGGTTTATTCACTTATGTCCATATCATGCACAATGTGTTTGATCCTTTGGATTAGCTTACTAACGCGTTTTGACATTGATCCAATGGTCCACATCATTTTGGTATTATTTTTGTTTTCTGATTTTTGATTTAATTGTTTTAAACTTCAAAAAATCATTAAAAAATCATTTGAGTTGAAAATTATGAAAAAATTCAAAAATATATTTCCAAATATTATCTTTCAGTTTCTTATTTTTTTAACAATTATATTTTGTATGATTTTTCACTTTATTTGACTTGTTTTAATTGTTTAAAAATACTTTTCTTGATTTTAAAATTCTGAAAAAATTATAGACGGATCCAATGACCTTCTTGACAAATATTGGTGACCTCATTTTATTTTTATTTTTGATTTTATTATTTTTCATAAATTTTGGTTTATTTTGCTTATTTCTTTATATTTTAAAAATAGTTTCTGACTTTAAAAAAATCTAAAATTTTTTGTCAACACTTGTTGACTCATGTTTGACTTCTGATACTTTTTTAGGATTTTTATTTGGTGTTTTAATACATGTGGTGTATTTTACCAATTATTTCCTTTTTTTAATCATTTAAATTTTATTTTATATTAAATATATTTTATTATTTTTTGATTGGTCCTGATTTGGGGTCACTTTTGTTTTTTTTGGGACAAGTTCCTCAACCTAATTGGATCTTGGATGTTGATAGGTTGAAAAACCAAATCCACCAAAATTGATGAATGATGTTTGTGATATTTGAAACCCTAATTTTATCTAATACATTGGTTACACTATCATTCCCCTCCCTCTTTATCTTGTCCTTTTCTTGTTTCTACTTGTGCTACATGTTTTTGGAGAATGATCTACATATGATTTATCTAACATGTTTGGTGCATAGATTGTTATTCACTGCTTCAAAAGAGGTGTGACTTCTACCTAAGTCCACTTATGATTGTTTAACATAGAGCTAAATTTATCCTGATTCGAAAAATGATCATTTGTGGCCCAAACCTATGTTTGCAAGCCCAAGCATGTTTAATTTGAAACCTTTGATCCAATAACTTTGAATTTCATTGTTAGGAGGCTTTGATTCTATCAATCCTCTAATGAACTTCATAAATTTTGGTCTAAGTGAATCATTTGAACATCATTGATCATATGTGGTTGCTTTGAGAACTTGAAATGAATGATATACCTGACAAAAAGTAATTGAAACTTTTTGTTGAGAGGATTTGATTTTATCAATCTTCTAATGAGTTTTCAAAAGCAAGCTTCAATATGGTTATTCAACTAACCTTTTTTACTTGACTTCTAACTTATAATTCACTAACAATTAACTTTACTTTATGCCTTTTTTTTGTGCATTTACTTTTATGTACCATTTAGTTTAGCATTTACATCTCATGCTATTTTCCTTTCGTTCACTTGAGCATTTACCTTTATGTCATTTTATCCTTGCTCATTTGAGCTTTTATTTTCCTTTGAAGACACTTAATAATAAACTTGAACATTAAAAAACTTTAAGGTTACTTGGAATATCTGGTTACTATCCTTAGCATTACGGAGTTGTGGATCTCTCGGACTTAGGTTTAGAAGCTTTGATGCTTGGGGACCTTGTTGCACTATTGTTGTTCTGTTTGAAGTTCTTGGGGTTTACTCCAAGGTATTGGGTTGATTTTCTTTGTGTGCAGGTTATTCTGATTTGATGCTTTGTCTGTGATTAAGAATTCCTATGTATACAATCGTTACTCTGCCCAATTTTTGTGAAGACTTAATTCATCTGAAGCTTGGTATTCCTTAGAGGTTTAGTATTTTAGCTTGCTTGGTTTAAATCCAAAGGATATGAATTCTATATTGACTTATTCATGTCAAGTGTTGACTTCTTGTTGGTTAGATTGTTCTTTTCCTTGGATTTTACTTTATGCTTTAGGATAGTCATTAATCTCTTCCTATCTTCTTTAATTTCAAAAATCTTCTCCCTACTTTTCAAAACTCTTCTTGTTTTTCTAATTTGAACCGCTTCCATAACAAACTTGGACTTAGGTCCATGCATTTTAAAAAATATTTTCTTAATCAAACATTAATCAATTTAATCATACTTTGACATTTTCTCAAGACTAAAAGTCAATTAACCTCATTCAAACCACTTTGCCACTTTGGCTTTTTATTTTAAACTTTTATCAAAAGATTATACTCTTGTTGAATCTTGTAGTGATGAGAGATACTATACTTCTAGATAAATAGTAAAGTGAGATATTTTCCACTTGGGTGTTAAGTGAGGCTTTATTTATTTTAAAATCCAATCTATATCATCCACTTTGAGATGATGCAAATTCTCCTTTCTCATAATCGTGGATAGTAAGTATATTTTCCACTCGGATATGACGATGTTGTCTCTTCTCTTAAAATTAACCAATACACATGTGTTTTAAAACTTTTGAGGTGAACTACGAGTACCTTGATCCCCTATTTCATAAAAGGTGGTACGTAGGCACTAAAGGTTCAAAATCGCGACAAGTGTAAAATTGTAAAAAAAATACTTCTTTTCTCATCTCCACCAACTTTTTTTTTTGTATACACTTTTTATAGCCAAAATACACAGATTTTAAAAGAGGTTCCTGCAGAGTACCGTAGATGTTTAGGGTGCTAATACCTTCCCTTTGTATAACCAACCCTCGTACTAAGATTCCCCCTATTTTTGGGTTTATTCGCTCTTTTCCCATTTCATTTGGAAACAATAAAGCGTAGTGGCAATTTTTATTTGATCTGTATGAGTTAAGTCAATGCAATGGCTTATTCTCAACATTTCTACCACTTTAGAAAACTGTTGACTTCATTAGGGAAATTAATTCTCTAAGTGGGTTGAGCCTATCTTTGTTTATCTGTGTATGTGCTATTATTGGTTGTATGTATGTATGTATGGATTTTTCTAGTTTTCAGGGTGCTTTGTGGTCTCTTAAAAGTCCTATACCCGGACTTGGGAAAACTTAAGATAGGATGGATGGTATAGTCATGTTACTTTGAAGGAGTAATTCTGAAAAAGGAGACATGAGATCCCCCATTTAGTGGAGGCCCCTTTGACTGTAGTATTTTTTTACTGAGAAATTAGGAAGACGTGCTGCTTTTGACCTGGGAGTTCGAGAAGCAGAGAAGTCGTAGAACCCTTAATCCATCTTGTCCTTTTAGGTGTAGTGTGGAGACTATTACAGAGAAATTCATAAGTAGTTGTCACGCGATGCTGCATTCAGACGAGTTTTTCTTGAGAATATTGCTAATAACCGAGCTAATCAGGATGTTGGTTATATCTGAAGGAAGAATGTAGACTGTGTGATTTCCTTAGAACCTTGTTCGGCAGGTGATAAACCATTAGTCCTTACCTTGTGGGTAGTACCTTTGACTTCATACTCGTGACGTCGAACCTATGAACCCCCATGTTTGCGATCTTGTGTGTGATTGTTGCATCATCATGCATTCATGCACCCATGAGCATTCTTTAAACTATTTTTCTATGAAGATAAGGTTTAATTTTGCAAATATCTCAGGTACTCTTTTGACCATGGATTTTGGAAGGAGAAAGACTCGGAAGTAGAGTTTCAAGGATCCTAAGATAGAAGAACTAATGAGTTTAATTCATGAGATTGAGAGTTCTACAGATTTATGGAAGAAGTATGGAGCTATTGTGCCTCTTTTAAAGCTCGAAATGAAGGAGTTCTTTCTACATTGGTCTAGTTCTATGATTCGTTATATCAGTGTTTTACTTTTCATGATTATCAGATAATGCCCACATTGGAGGAGTATTCTTACTTACTTGGTTTACCTATTATTGATTGTGTTCCTTTCACCGATTTAGAAGGAGAGTCCAAGCCTTGTGAGATTACCACCATAACTCACTTGAGAAAGTCTAAGATTGAGGCTAACATGACTACCAAATGAGGAATCATAGGATTATCTGCTCAGTTTCTTTTGGAGAAAGCTCGTTACTTCGCCAAAATGAAGAGTACAATTGCTTTTGAGGCTATCTTTGCTTTGCTTGCTTATGGGATGTTCTTGTTTCCTAACATCGAAAATTTTGTGGATGTTAATGCCATTAGGGTATTTTGATTGGGAATCTAGTTCCTACGCTTCTAGGAGATACTTATTATTCCATCCATCTTTGGAATTTCCATCAAGGTGGGATGATCATCTATGTACACTGTTGTTATATCAGTAATTTATTTCTCACTTAACCCAGTCTGTTGCTTTTTGGGATATCAAGAAAGAACACCGTTGGGCACCCAAGATTATGGCTCTCACTTATTCTGACATTTATTGGTATCATCAATCTTATTATAATGCAAAGATTATTGATAGTTGTAGTAGTTTCCCTAATGTACCTCTTCTTGGTACAAAGGGAGGAATTAACTACAATCTTGTTTTTGCACGCCGCCAACTTGGATATCCAATGAGAGATAAGCCAAATAACATTTATCTGAATGGTTTCTTTCTCGAAGAAAGAGAAGCTCACAAGGCAACTAAGGAAGAGAATGAAAAGGTTTGGCGCCATATTCATAGGAAGGGTAGAAAAGATTTGCGACCAAGAGCAGTTGTTTCTTTATAGCCTCATCTTCGGTGGGTACAAGCAAGGGCAATTCATTTGAAGATGCTTTATTCTTGTGAAGAACCTTTAGCTGACATGTTTATAAGAAATACTCCTCTTCTCTTAGATGATGTTGAAGAACTTCAGCTTGCCTTGGTTAGGATACAACAAGAAAAGGAAGCATGGAAGAATAAGTACCAAACTTTGGAGGTGTCCTACTCAACAAAATTGAAAGAGAACGATGGATTGATTGAGATTCTTGAGAGTCATGTTGTGGAGATGATGGATAAGTAAGAGAATTTATTTTCCTCTAGAGTTCATCCAGGTCCCAATCACCCATTTTCTGATTCTGGTTGATGGAAAGAAGTCGCCAACAAGTATGCAGAAGAGAACAAGCAGTTGAAGGCTCAGATTACAATACTCAAGGGAAAGCGCCATCGTGTGGAGAAATCTTCATCAGCTCTGGCTCCTTAGGATTTTTAAATTCTCTCTTTATTCTCTTGTACATAGGATTATTGAAACTTGTACTAAAAATTATAATCCATTCCAAAGTTATTATTAAAATGAGATTTTCAGTATTTCTAAATGTGTTAGTACTTCAATATTTGCAATTGGTTATAATCCTTTGAGTTCCTTGAATAAACACAATAAATCATACGCATTTCAAATCATGCATCATTTTGCACATATTTTTTACATTCTTATCTTTAACAAGTGTCTTACTTATTTCTCTGCTTTATTCAGTCAACAAGTTTTCTCATTGCTACAATACTCGGGCTAATTCTAGAAAGAAGATGGAAAACCTTGAACAAGAGAATTATGAGTTATGCAAAGAAGTTACTTCTTTGAGAGCCAGTATGGCTAATATGTATGCTTTGGTAGAGTCGTTGGTGGCTGCTCAGAATCAACCACCACCTCCTCCTCTTCCATCTTCTCAAGCTACTCAACCACAACAGACGATCGTTATTTCAAAGGTTCTGTCAGTTCCCATCTCTGTTACTCCGTTACTGCTACTCAATATCGTATGCCTCACGATTACCCGTGGGGAATACCTAACAATTTCAGGCCAGAAGGGTACAATCCTTTTGTTCAAGTTGGTCCATTTATTCAAACTGGTGTCGCCTCTGCAACTCATGTGGTGCACGCTACTCTTGTTGCTAATAATGAGATTTATCATGCTGCACCTCCTACAATGAATGTTATGCCTGTTATTAATGATGAAGTTTATCTTCCCGCTCCTCCACCAAGTGAAATTTTAGGCTTTTATGACCGGATGAATGATTTTTAGGATCAGTTAAATAAAATACAAAAATAAGTGAAGGCACTACGAGGGAAAGAGTTATTCAGACACAATGTCAGTAACCTCTGCTTGGTTCCTAATGTGAAGGTGCCAGCAAAATTTAAGGTGCTAGAATTTGAGAAGTACAAGGGAAACTCTTGTCTCCGTGACCATCTGGTGATGTATATTAGAAGGATGCCCACTCATACTAATGGCCAACACTTGCTTATTCATTTCTTCTAGGATAGTTTAACTGGTGCTACCTTGAAATGGTATATGGAATTGGACAGTAGCAACATCCATACATTCAATGACTTGGGTGAAGCTTTCATGAAGCAGTATAAGTACAACATGTTTATGGCACCTGAAAGTGACCAATTTAGAGCGATGGCTCATAAAAATAAGGAATCATTTAAAGAGTATGTGCAACATTGGCACGAGGTTGCTGCCAAAGTGGTACCACCAATGGGAGAGCAACAAATGACTAAGGTCTTCCTAAAATACCTTGGTTCATTTTACTATGAAAGAATGGTTGCAAGTGCACCAAGTGATTTCAAAGAGATGGTAAGTATGGGTGTCCGTCTAGAAGAATCTATCAGGGAAGGACGGTTGTCAAAAGATGAAGGTTCTAGTGGAACAAAGAAATCATTATATGGGTTTTCTAAAAATAAATAAAGTGAAACAAATGTTGTCGTTCAGGAAATAAGGGTTAGACCTCCAAGAATACGCCATCAACATCAACAACATGATGCTTCAGTAGCTCTGGTCGCCAATGTAGCTCCGACTGCTGTTACATATCAGAAAGCACCTTAACAAGGTTATCAAGGGCAAGGTCAGAATCGGGAAGCTTTTAATCCTATTCCGATGAGTTATGCAGAATTGTTTTTGGCTTTGATTCAGAAGAACCTAGTGCAGACTAGGCCTCCTCCTTTTATACCATCAACTTTTCCATGGTATTATAAAGTTGATCAGACTTATACTTTTCATCAAGGAGCCCCTGGTAACATCATTGAAAATTGTTATCCATTAAAGTATGAAGTGCAGAAGATGGTAAGATTTGGTCTCATGTCTTTGAAAGACATTGGTCCTAATGTGAAAGATAATCCACTACCCAAGCATGGAGGTGGAAGTGCTGTAAATATGGTTTCTAGTTATCCTGGGTGTTAGAACAAGATTTTGTTGTGCAATATTATCTGAGTTTTGATAATAACAAATGAGTATGTTTGCATGAACAATTTTGATACTCTAATGTTTTTATTTTTGAGTATTTAACAAACAAGTTCTGCTTCTGATGAATGGAGTGGCCAAGACATTAGAAGAGAATTAGTTTCGCTTCTACGCTACACAAGTTCTGATGAATAGTAGTAAGACACTCCAGAAGCTTATGAAGTGTAGGCTCTAATGTTTTTCTAAAGAAAATAGTCAAAAGATTTGAAGACAAAAGTTCTACTACAGTTCGGATGCTAAAGACTCATGTTTCGGAAGAAAGCGTGTTTTAAAGAAACCAGTCAGAAGATCTAAAGACATAAGTTTCTACTGAAGTCCAGATGCTGAAGAGTCATGTTTCTGAAGATAAAGGGTTCTCAACAACTAAGTGCTGAAGATTTTGATAGACGAAGTTCTGAAGATTCTGAAGACTTGAAGTTCTGGTAACCCAAGGTTTTACAAAGGGTTCTCAAAGACCAAGTATTGAAGATTCTGAAGACGTACTTCTGAAGACTCTGAAGACTTGAAGTTCTGAAGACCCAAGGTTCTAGAAAAGGTTCTAAAAACCAAGTGCTAAAGACTCTGAAGACAGAAGTTCTAAAGACTTTGAAGACTTGAAGTTCTGAAGACCCAAGGTTTTAGAAAAGATTCTCAAGACTAAGTGTTGAAGTTTGGAAGACAAGGTTCTGAGTGAACAAGTTCTGACGACTGAAGACTTCCTTATCTGGAGATTCAAATGTCATGATTCTAATCATGCTTCAATCATCTACCATCAAAAGCCTCTGAAGTTCAAAAGACAAATGTTACCTTTAGAAATGACAAGTACGCAGTATGAAAAAAGCCTTATCCCACTAGCTTGAATTGTGGAAAAGAAAAATACATGTTAGTACTTTTTGTATCATTGTGTAACGACTCTTTTTCAATAGCCAATAACTCTATTTTTCTTGGCTATATAAGAAAAGGATCATATGCTTAAAATGTTGTTGGTGTTAAAATGTTCAAATAAAAGTTATAATCATTGGAAAGCCATGGAAGCAGATGTTGTTGGAGTTGTTACATTGAATATGCTTAAGCAAACTAAAAAGAAAGAAAGAAGATGAAGAAGAAAAATTCAATAAGATGATACTCAAATTCTTATCAAATACTTCCTGGTAGAAATATGAAGAAGTAAGGAGTTGTTGCTCATAGCTTGCTTAATAAATAAAATGAAGACAAGAAGACTACATGATGCCGCACTTAAAATTATATCATATTCATATTTGTAGAATCATGTAAACACAAGAGTTGTTGCTCATATTGTGTTATATCTTTAATTCTTCATCTAAATGTTTTGTACAAAAGAGTTGTTGCTCATAATTGTGTCAAACATTTAAGACTTAATCATTTGTGTAATATGCTTAGAAAGAAGAAATCATGTAAACACAAACATTATAAACTGAATTTTAGTGGTTCCTTGAGAGACTCGGTTGATTCAGAATTCTCAAGAAGACTTTGGTCGTGGTCATCGTAGATGAAATCTTGTTAAGAAAGACCAGGTTGGTCAGATTTCTTAAGGGGTCCTTGATTGTTATATCTCATGGAGATCACTAAATGTATCATTGTATTGTTCCTCGAGAGACTCGATGGAGTCAGGATTCTCAATAAGGTATAGGCTGCAGTCTTTGCAGAATTGGCAATAAGGATCAACTGAACTTGTTGGGTTGTCAGAAGATTGATCAAACTAATTGTTGTCATTTGTAATCAGTTTGGTTATAGTGGATTAAGTCCTCGAGTTCAAGGAGAAATAACCTTGTTAGGGTGGATGAACTAGCTTGAGGGTTTCTCAAGTGAACCAGGATATATCATGTGTTCTTTACTCTTGGTTATGCTTTACCGTTTATGCTTCTACAACATATTCAAAAGCATCGCTTAATGCAACAACGTTAAGAGACGAAAGTTTGGTATGAAATGGAAAACCCAATTTTAACCCCCTTCTTGCATTTTCTTCACACCTTCACTGGGGATTTCAAGATTTTTGATATCAAATTGGTTAGAGGAGATTTAGTGAAGATGCATGCTGATCTCTATGAGTTTGCCTATTATACACACGATCATGTGGGTTGTAGTATTTGTAGTTCAGATATTCGTGGGTGTGATAAACTTAGAGCTGGTCTCCAATAGATGATGGATGAAGGTCTTATCCACATAATCAGACCAAGGGTTGAATATGAAGAAGAAGTGAATATGGTTTATGGTTGTCTCGAAGAATTCCATAATTTTTATGTAAACTATATGGATGATGATCTTGTACAGCTACACGCCATATTTTGTCACATGGACGGCCAAGAGGTACATCATTATGGGTCCTGTCAGATTTGTTGTAGGGATTCTTGTGGTTGTTCTGTTGTAAGAAGAGGTGTTCAATTGCTATTAGATAAAAATACTATCAGAGTCACAGGAAACATAGATGATTATAATGGAGTTAATATGATCGAAGACTACTCTGTTGAGGCCATGTCTGATGATGAATATGTTTATGCTGATGAGTTCTTTTCTTCTGATGAAGGTATGCTTTCTGATAATGATTCTGTGACTCTTGAGTATTCTGAAGAAGCATGAGTGAATGTCATTATGCCACATTTAGGTGTTCCAACTCCTATAGAGAATGTGTATCACAACAAACCTGTTGTTGCTCTCGTAGTTATTTGTCTGCCTGGTCCTATCCCATATGAATCAGATAAAGTTGTGCCTTATAAGTACAATGAAACCATCCTGGAAGATGGTGTAGAAATTCATATCCAACTTTTGTCCCATGTTGAAAATATTGCTGAAGCAAGTCGGGTAACTCGTTGTGGTTGTGTCTTCGCCCATACCTTTTAAGGAGATGTTAATTCTAGTAAGAAGGTTGTTGAGAATACTGAACCTAAGAAAGTGGTAGGAGAATCTAGTGGCGTCGCCTTTTAAAAGGATGTTGATGATTTATTGAAACTCATCGAGATGAGTGACTATAAGATTGTGGATCAATTGTTGCAAACCCCATCTAGGATTTTAATTTTAGCCTTGTTGATGAACTCTTCTGTTCATCGAGAATCTTTGATGAGGGTGTTGGATCAAGCTTTTGTTGAAAGGGATGTACCTCTAGATCAGCTCAACAGTGTTGTGGGGAATATTACGTCTTGTAACAATTTTAGTTTTTCTGATGAGGAGTTGTCTGATGAAGGGAGAAACCATAACCTGACTATACATATATCTATGAATTGTAAGAATGACTCTTTGTCCAATCTGTTGATAGACGATGGATCTTCTTTAGATGTCATACTAAGAAACACTCTCATGAAGATCAAATACCAGGGAACTCATGTGCGCCCTAGTGGCATTATAGTAAAAGCTTTTGACGGTTCGAGAAAATCTGTCATTGGAGAGGTGGATTTACCTATTCGCATAGGTCTGCACTTATTCCAAATCACCTTTCAGGTTATGGATATTGTCCTAGCCTATAGCTGTTTATTGGGACGACCATGGATCCATGAAGCAGGAGTTGTTACTTCAACCTTGCATCAAAAACTGAAATTTGTCCGTGAAAGAAAGGTAGTCATTGTGAATGGTGAGTGAGCTCTATTGATATCTCATTTATCTTCCTTTAGCATTGAAGAAGTTGATGAAGCCGCTGTTGGAACTTAATTCCAAGCTTTGTCTATTGGTAATATAAGGAAGAATGAAGATTCTATCACCCTATTTAAGAATGTGCAACAAGTAGTGCAGAAAGGCCTTAACAAGGTGTGGGGGCAGGTTATTAATCCACATGCGAACATGAATGGGACTAGTTTGGGTTTCTTCATGAAGAATGAATTTGTGAAGCCGAAGTTCGCTTTGAGTAAATATCAAGACATCTCTCACAAAGCATGATATCTCCATCCGACTATTATAAAGATCAACGCTATCCTCGAAAATGAGCTAGAGCAAGAGATGCCAAACTTTGTGACACATGGAGTCAGAATCCAAAATTGGGTCACTGTTGATGTTCCTTCTTGCATTCACATTTCAAAGTTTTTTTTTGTTTGAATTATAAGATCATTAATAAAAGTTGTTTTTGATTTCTAAACTATGTCTTTATTTTCTATTTTTTTTCTTGGAAAATAGTAATAAAAAAAACCTTTTGAAATAAATAATAATTGTAAATAAATCTTCATAATCACTTGTTACATGTGTTAGTTTCTAAAATCAATCATAAATCATATGTGCAGATTAATTAAAAAATGTGTTGAGTGCAATGACCTTGCACCCTCTTCCCACTTTGAATATCCTGTGTATGTGGCTGAAGAAGAAGAATATGATGAAATCCCAGAAGAGGTTTCACGATTGCTTGAGCACGAGGAAAATACCATTCAGCCGTATAAATAGCCGTTGGAGACGATTAGCTTGGGTTCAGAAGAAGATTCGAAAGAAGTCAAGATTGAGGCATTGCTTTATCCCGATGTGAAGAGTAGGTTGATTGAGTTGCTGAAAGAGTATGTGGATATCTTTGCTTGGTCTTACCAACACATTCCTGGTTTGGTCACTGATATTATGGAACATTATTTGCCGTTAAAGCAAGAATGTTCACCAATCAAGCAAAAGTTGCGAAGAACTCATCCTGACATGGCAGTGAAGATTAACGAAGAGGTTTTGAAGCAGATTGATGCTGGTTTTCTTGTGACATCAGTGTACCCTCAGTGGATTGCCAATATTTTTCCAGCATCAAAGAAAGATGGAAAAGTCCACATGTGTGTTGATTATAGAGATTTAAATAAAGAAAGTTCGAAAGATGATTTCCCATTGCCACATATTGATATGTTGGTTGATAGCACAACAAAATTCAAAGTGTTCTCGTTCACGGATAGATTTTCTGGATGCAATCAAATTAGATGGCTCATAAGGATATGGAAAAAACAACATTTATCACACCCTGGGGAACATCCTGTTACATAGTGATTCCCTTCGGGTTGAAAAACAGTGGTGAAAGGTACCAGAGGGCTATGAAAACCCTATTCCATGATCTAATGCATAAGAAAATCGAAGTATATGTCAATGATATGATCACCAAATATCAGACCGAGGAAGGGCATACAGAAGACTTGTTGAAATTGTTTCAGTGTTGGAGAAAGTATCGTCTCTGCTTGAATCCAAATAAGTGCAATTTTGGTGTTCGTTCAGGAAAGTTGCTAGGTTTCATTGTCAGCCAAAAAGGAATTGAAGTTGATCCTGATAAAGTTAAGGAAATTCAAGAAATTCCTGCACCAAGAACTGAAAAGCAAGTTAAAGGCTTCCTTGGACGTTTAAATTACATTTCTAGATTTATTTCCCATATGACTGCAACATGTGAACCAATCTTCAAGATGTTAAATAAAGATCAAGGTTGTGTGTGGATGGATGATTTCCAAAGGGCATTTGGAAGCATTAAACAATATCTACTTGAGCCTCCTATCTTTCTCCCTCCTGTTGAAGGAAGACCATTGATTATGTATCTGACTGTGTTGGATAACTCTATGGGATGTATTTTAGGACAATAAGATGAAACAGGAAGAAACAAATTGTCCATTTATTATTTGAGCAAGAAGTTCACTGACTGTGAGTCACAATATTCTATGCTATAAAAAACATTTTGTGCTTTGGCCTGGGCGGCAAAGCGATTGCAACAATATATGTTGAATCACACTACTTGGTTAATTTCCAAAATAAATCCAATTAAGTCTATTTTTGAAAAGCCTGCTCTTACTGGAAGAATTTGTCGTTGGTAGATGTTGTTGTCTCAATATGATATCGAATACCATACTCAGAAGGCTATTAAAGGCAGTGTGTTGATAGAGTACCTCGCTCACCAACTAGTCGATGATTATCAGTCTGTTAAGTTTGATTTCCTTGATGAGGATGTGATGTATTTGAAAGTAAAAGATTGTATTGAACCTTTTTCTGAGGAAGGTCCTGATCCCGAATCTCGGTGGGGTATGGTGTTTGATGGAGCCGTAAATGCTTATGGAAAAGGAATTGGTGCCGTGATTATCAATCCCCTTGGGTCACATATCCCTTTTACTGCAAGGTTGACATTTTATTGTACCAATAACATGGCAGAGTATAAAGCTTGTATCATGGGTCTTGAAGAGGTTGTAGATCTCAGAATCAAAATTCTTGATGTCTATGGTGATTCAAATTTGGTAATAAATCATATCAAATGGAATGGGAGACTCATCACACTGGTTTGATTCCCTACAAAGATTATGCAAGAAGATTATTACCTTTCTTTAATAAAGTTGAATTACATCACATTCCAGAGATGAGAATCAGATGGAAGATGCTTTAGCCACTTTGGCTTCCATGTACTAAGTGAATGCTTGGAATGATGTACCCCAAGTTACAATTCAACGTCTTGATAGACCAGCTCATGTGTTTGCCACAGAGGGTGCATCAAATAAAAAACCTTGGTATTATGATATTAAGCACTTCCTCCAGACTCTGGAATATCTGGTCAATGCATCAAATAAAGATAGGAAGATATTGAGAAGGTTGGCAGGTAGCTTTTTCCTCAATGAAGATGTGTTATACAAGAGAAATTATGACATGGTCTTGCTCAGATGCGTGGATAGATAAGAAGTAGACATGTTAATGCATGAGATCCATGAAGGTTCCCTTGGTACCCATGCCAATGGACATTCGACGGAAAATAAAATGCTTAGGGAAGGTTACTATTGGATGACAATGGAATCTGACTGTTACAAATTTGCAAAGAAGTGCCATAAATGTCAGATTTATGCTGACAAGTTTCATGTGCCTCCAAAGCTTCTCAATGTTATTTCTTCCCTATGGCCTTTTTCTATGAGAGGTATTAATAATGATTGGAATGATTGAACCCAAGACGTTGAATGGACATCGTTTCATCTTAGTGGCAATTGATTACTTCACCAAGTGGGTGGAAGCAGCTTCTTATGCTAATTTCACCAAGCAGGTGGTAGTACGCTTTATCAAGAACAATCTTATATGTCGGTATGGTGTGCCCATTAGGATTATCACCGATCATGGCTCAAATTTGAATAATAAGATGATGACTGAACTTTGTGAAGAATTCAAGATTGTCCATCACAATTTGTCTCTTTACAGACCTAAGATGAATGGGGCTGTTGAAGCTTCTAATAAAACATCAAGAAGATTATCCAAAATATGGTTGTTACCTTTAAGGATTGGAATGAGATTCCCCCTTTTGCTTTGCATGGGTATCATACATCTGTCTGCACTTCAACAGGGGCAACCCCGTTCTCTCTTGTGTATGGTATGGAAGCAGTGCTCCCCGTTGAGGTGGAGATTCCTTCTTTGTATGTAATAATGAAAACCAAGTTGTTAGAGGCTGAATAGGTCCAGAACAGGTTTTACCATTTGAATTTAATTGAAGAAAAGATAATGACAACCTTGTGTCGGTCAGTTATATCATAAAATAATGAAGAAAGCTTTTGATAAGAAGGTCAAGCCTTGTGAATTCAGAGAAGGCAACCTCGTGCTCAGAAAGATCATGTCTTTTAGTGCTGATTCTAGGGGCAAGTGGACTCCCAATTATGAAGGCCCATATGTTGTCACGAAAGCCTTCTCTGGTGGTGCATTGATTCTTAAAAATATGGATGGTGAGGATTTCCCATGTCCCATGAATGCTGACGCAGTCAAGAAATACTTCGCCTAAAGAAATAAAAGAATAACCCGCTAAGTCGAAAACCCGAAAGGGTGACTTAGGCAAAAGTGAGGGTCTCGATAGGTTGAAAACCCGAAAGGCCCGTCTAGGAAAAAGTTAGAGGCATAAACATAAAAAATTTCCCAGTAGGTTGAAAACCCGCAAGGGAAACCTAGGAAAAAGTTAGGGATTTCCTGGCAAGTAACTGCACCAGACAGGACTTGATCATTGAAGCAACAATCTTCTCGAATTCTCATCACACTTCACTTGAAGCCTATGCTCAGGAGTTCAAAGTTGTTAGGGAGAATATTGGTTATTGTATTTCAATGTACCTTTTCCATGTATTTACATTTTCCAAAACTTTGTAATCATCCATGGAATCACGCCATTTGCGGACTACCATTCTATTAATAAAGTTTGAGTCATTTATCCAATTCATTATAGTTCTTATTTTATTCTATTTACAAAAATTTCATTTATTACTGATAGTAATTTTCAAAACAAAAAGACTTAATAATAAAACATATTTTTGAAAAGAATTTGCAAATTACTTTTTACCTCAATTTTGTGATTCAAGTGGGACAAAAGTAGTGGTTCCAAGGATAGACGAAATTCGATGTTTTGAAAAGATTTCCTAAGAAGTATATTGGGTTACTCTTGCTGATGTGCGCATAGTCCACTTGTGTTTGTTGGATTTCATACTAATTGATATGTGGTGTGGTATTGGGTTTGTGATCCTATTTTTCCCCCAATTAAGTCTTGGTTCAGATTTTGTCCAAGTTGTTACGGTTTTGGGTTTGAGTGGTTTGATACCTTTATCCCATATTCCCCAGTCAAGTCTTGATGCAGATTTCTCTACCTGAGTGTGGTTATTTCCCTAGATAGGTTATGATCAAGCACAAATTGTAAAGTTATGAAGCTTTTGCTCATTTCATGGGTTTCTTTCTCCCTTTGTGTGTGGAGAGTTGATGTAGAATCTCTTGCAGATCATTGTTCTCTCCAGTTATGACATTGTTGTTATTGTGTGCTCCCCGGGTAGCCAGACAAAAACAATATTATTTTCTAATAAGTGTTGAGACATCTGTCAACTTTTTGGGTTTTCTCTCGCCAAGTGTTGAGTTTGATTTAAAATCCCCATAACTTTGACTTCTTGTTATGGTGTTAACTTCTTAACTTCTCCAGATGAGTTGAAAATGATGCTTCCCTCTAAATTTTTTTTCCCCGTGAAGTTTCATAAATTTTCCCCAAAGAAGTTTGCGCAATCATAACTCTTGATATTGAAGAATGTATTTGGGCTCCCCTCGGCGTGCGTGGTTTCATCTTCCCTAGTGAAGTCAGTACAGAATTCCCAGTTGAAGTCTAGACGATATGGCATTGTCTTCCCTAGTGAAGTCTGTATGATATTCCCCAGTGAAGCCTGAAGAAGGGTGTTATATCCTTACAACTGTATTGGTTTATTTTTATCAGATTTTGCTTTGATTATTTTTAAACCTTGTTTCTTCCTAGTGAAGTTAATCCTTGAAATAAAACTTTGTTTCCTTATTTGGTGCTTAATCTCTTATTGGAATCTTCATCCAGGATGTAATTTAGCCGAGTGTCGCCTTTACCTAAGTTGGTTTTGTCTGGTTATCCTCAGTGCAATATGTCTGTTTTGTCAGCATATACATGATAACATTCATACATTCATACATAGATCATGCATAGCTAAATTAAAATTCATTGCTCATTTACATTAATTGATGTTTTTGGTGGCATATTATCTTCTTTGCAGAGTTATGTTATCCTCTCTCCAATAGAGTGTCAACTTTAAGCAGAAAGTATATATCCTTTCAATTTCCGCACTGAGTTATTCCTCGTGGAAGAATTTTTGCTTTAGCCTTCCTACCCAGCTCATTATCTCGATGGAATTTGATCCCCATTCGAGTTTATTCCTCATTGGATGGTATCTTGGTTGACTGTTTCACTCCAGTTTGTTCTAGGTTTGAATTTTTGGTCCCGACAACAATATTATTTTTGATCCCTATAGGCCGCGAGCCCTAGATTAAGAATGTGCATTTATTTTACACGTGAAGACTTTATCTCCTCAGCAAAAATGTGTTGGTATTTTCCCATAAAATCAAGATTCATTTCCTGACAATGTTATCGTAATCCTTTTTGTAAAATCAAGTGGCGGTCTCTTTATTTGAGCAACATGTACTTCCCCAGTAATTCTATTAATGCCATAGAAGATGGTTTTACTCCGATGGATTGTAGTCTCTTCGTTATGGGAGATAGTTTGTTGTTGAGGTTTGATCTGTACTTCGATAGATGGTAGTCTCTTCATTATGGGAGATAGTTCGTTGTTGAGGTTTTACTCCAATGGATGGTAGTATTTTTTTATGGGAGATAGTTCATTGTTGAAGTTTTACTCTGATGGTTTGTGGTCTCTTAATTTTAGGAGATAGTTCGTTGTTGAGATTCATTTTACTCCGATGGATGGTGGTCTCTTCGTTATGAGAGATAGTTTGTTATTGAGTTTTTACTCCAATTGATGGTAGTCTATTTGTTATAGGAGATAGTTCGTTGTTGAGGTTTTACTCTGATGGATGGTGATATCTTTGTTGTGGGAGATAGTCTGTTGTTGAGGTTTGTTTTACTCCAATGGATGGTAGTCTCTTTGTTATATGAGATAGTTCGTTGTTGAGATTCATTTTACTCTGATAGATGGTGGTCTCTTTGTTATGAGAGATAGTTCATTGTTGAGGTTTTACTCTAATGGATGGTAGTCTCTTTATTATGGGAGATAGCTTGTTGTTGAGGTTTTACTCTGATGGATGGTGGACTCTTTGTTATAGGAGATAGTTCATTGTTGAGATTCATTTTACTTTGATGGATGGTGGTCTTTTTGTTATGAGAGATAGTTTGTTGTTGAGGTTTTACTCCAATGGATGGCAGTCTCTTCGTTATGGAAGATAGTTTGTTGTTGAGGTTTTACTCCGATGGATGGCGGTCTCTTCGTTATGGGAGATAGTTTTTTGTTGAGGTTTGTTTTACTCCAATGGATGGTAATATCTTTGTAATATGAGATAGTTCATTATTGAGATTCATTTTACTCCAATGGATGTGGTCTCTTCGTTATGAGAGATAGTTTGTTGTTGAGGTTTTACTCCAATGGATGGTAGTCTCTTTGTTATGGGAGATAGTTTGCTGTTGAGTTTTGTTTTACTCTAATGAATAGTAGTCTCTTTGTTATAGGAGATAGTTCGTTGTTGAGATTCATTTTACTTTGATGGATGGTAGTCTCTTCATTATGAGAGATAGTTTGTTGTTGAGGATATATTTACTCCGATGGATAGTAGTCTCGTAGTTATGGGAGATAATTCGTTATTGACGGTGTACTCTAATAGATGGTTGGTCCTTTCAGTATGACAAAGACAATTCTTGAAAGATTCTTACAACAGTTTATTACTCTTTCTAGGTGCATTTCCTTGGTTAAAGAAGAAGTTGAGACCTATTCTAGGTGGAATGCCAGAATTTTAGGAAACGTGTTATTGGTCTATGTTTTTTCTACCTTCATCATTGAGTATTTAGTTCACCGTCATTCGTTAGTCGGCATTTATCTCTTCCTCCTCATTGGACTTTACCCCAATAAAGTTAATTTGTTCCCAGCCATAAGTGCTGATATCAAACTTTTGATCCCAACCATAAGCGCTGATGTTAATCCTTTGTTTCCAGTCATAAGTAATAATGTCAATCATTCGTTACCTACCTCAATATTGGAGTTTACCGTCATCTCTAAGCCGCTATAATCTTATCGTTTCTATTCGCATCCTTCGGGTTGTTAGTTTATGATCCCCTGTGAGTCGATGTTACTCTCTTTTTGATATCTCCTCTATGAGTGGGTAGTTCACAGTTATATATTAGTCGATTTTTCCCATTGTTTTTTTTCCTCATTTGTTGAGTTGATGATAATTTGTCTCTTATTTGGGCTTTACCCCAGTAGAGTCGAGTCTTCTTCTCTCCAACGAAGTTGATTTTCTTCCAACGGAGTTAAGTCTCTTTCCCCAGTGGAGTTGGTAACTCCTTCTAATGGTTACCTCCTTGTTATCTTGTTGCTCGAACTGTTAAGACTTTCCATCGTTGAAATCTTACTATGCATTTAGATTCTTTGATCGTGATTTTTGGTTTTGCCTATTTATAGTCATCACCAGAGTCGTGTTGTTCCTCAACAATTTATTTTCCTGGTCGAACTCTCTTTTTGGTCCATTGGTTTTATTTCCTGCTTCCTCAGTGGTGTTCTCTGTTATCTTTGGAGTTGGTCATTTGCATTCATAATCATAAGAATTTCATGGCATCTTAGGTCTAAAAATATGGTTTGTTTTGGATTTAAGTATCTTAAATCACATTGAGACGAAGATTTTAACCTTCATATCTCCGGATAGAAGACACTTAAATAAGGGAAGCTGTTATACCCTAATTTTTGCCCCTAAGATCTCTTATATCATATTATCAATATATCAAGGTCACACATTAGGGTTGGTTTTCCCTTTCTACTTCATCCTATCTTTAAGTTTGCTCTTAAGGATCACAAAGCACCTTGAATTGTGTATCTTGAACATGTGTTATTTTAACTAACATCAAGATATGTATATATGTTTCTTTGAATGTTCATATTGTAGGTGATGACACAACTTCATCCATCTCACCATCTAACCTAGGATTTTGAGGGATGATCCTCAGTCAAATGGTTCTTCAATGGATTGTAAGAGCTTAAGCTTCAAGTCTATGTCTATGATATCAAAGAACTTTCTCACTTTATTTACGTCAAGTTTTCCTCAAGGTTGGTGGTGGAACTCATCAAGAAGATTCATAGGTTCATATGTTTATTTCCATGCCTTCTTCAATAAGTTTCATTGATATTTAAGCTCCATATTTGAGTGTGCTTCAAGATATCATCATTTCAAGGTCTAATGTGATTCATCATGTTTTATTTTTCCAAGAAAGTTCAAAAGATTCAAGGTTGATTCAACAAGTTTGACCTAATTGAGAAAGTGCTTGATTTAGTGATCTCAAATGCATAATTCACTCATTTTTAAATATTTTAATTTGGTTCTTTTTGCTATGGATTCTTATCATCATCTACAACAACTTCTCTTCACATGACAAGATCCAATTGTGCAAGGAAAGTCATTAAAAGTTGAAAGGGGTTACAAGTCATTTTGACACTCACTAAGCTAGGGTTTGCTGACTTCCAAAGACCATATCTTGTTCATTTTTTTAAATTTTAGATTTATTCCAAATCCATGATTCTATTTAAAGGGTCCTTAACAAGTTCTCATCAAGGGTTTAAGGCTAATTTTGAGTGAAAGATCACTAATGGTTGAAGAAGATTACAATTTCCTTTGAAAAGCCTTTGAATCTTAGAATTTGAATTCAAATGATTATAACTTGGTCAATTTTTATCTCTTTGACTCATTATTTTTCACAATAATATTTGGGATGTCTACTACAACTTTGTATCAATATGCAAGACTTGAAAGTTCTTGGAAAGTTATTTAAGAATTGAAAATATTATAGGTCTTTTTGTGAATTTTCCCAAATTTGTTCATCATCTTCCAAAGACTATAACTCTTTCAATTTTTATGATTTTTGAGTGATCTCAATTCCACATTTCAAATCAAGAGGTATACTTCATTTCATTTTCAAGGATCAAGATCAAATTTTGAGTGGAAGGACATAAAATTTTGAAGAACATTGTAGGTCATTTTGAAGCTCAACACTTAGAAATATTTCTAAGTACAAATACTAATGTGTTTTTCCTGATTTCAAACATGAATAACTTTTAGCTCAGATCAACAAATGCTATCTTTCTTGGCACATTGTAAAGGTTGTGATGAGATCTTTACATTGAAAAAGGAATGAGATCATAAAGCCTCGGGGGTTGTTTTCTCCATGGTTTTGAAGTGAGCACCATGAAAACTGATTTTGAGTTTTGGTCAAAATTAAAACTCCCATTACAAGCCCTTTAAGCATGTGTTTTTGTTTCTAATCATCATTAGCAAGTTTCCAGAAGTTATTAAACACATAAAACACACGATTAGAGTGATTTTTGAGCATATGCAAGTCACACATTTCACACCTTGCGGATTAGATTGGTTTACATGATTTGAGCATCATTCCTCTCATTTCTCATCATCATTTACTCCCCTATAAATAGAGGATCCTATTCCATTAATTTCCACAAGCTTGGACAACCAAAATCACCCTGCCAAACTCTCTCCATAGCTCACAATTTTGAGTTTTCGAAATCACTATTTCCTTATTTTTCAATCCAATTTCTTTGTTCAATCTTCATCCTTAAACTTCACGGAAGCTAACAGAGGAAGAACCAAGCCTTGAAGTGCTCTAAATCGTGCTAGCGAAGTCATGTTGTAGATCCAATTTTTTGAACTTTGTTCAGTAAGAATTCTCCATCAATAATGTTCAAACTTATTACTGAAATGTAGATCTCATCACTCTGATACTCATAGCATCATTGGTTTTTAACTGGAAGTGAGTTTTGCTCATGAACTTTCAAACCCTTTTTCATCTTTTTCTTCTAGTTTTTTCAAATCGACTGAGCTATAATTTATATAAATTTTTCGCGAAGGTACCATTGGAATTGTCTTGATGAGACGAGGTGAATGACACCGATATGAGCTTCTAATTTTACAGTTTGAAGGACCTATAATTCGCGTGTGGCTGGAGGTTAAATACGATGACATGTCATCTCTCAACCAATGACATGATGCCATGCATTTTTTTCAAAATTTGTTTTTAATAAATGATTCAGTGGTTTATTCACTAATGTCCATATCATGCAACACACGTCTGATCCTTTGGATTAACTTACTAACATGTTTTGACGTTGATCCAATGGTTCACGTTATTTTAGTATAATTTTGGTTTTTTGATTTTTGATTTAATGGTTTTAAACTTCAAAAATTCATAAAAAGTTAATTTCTGACTTGAAAATTATAAAAAAACTCACAAAAATATTTTCAAATATTATCTTTCTGTTTCTTATTTTTTCACAATTTTATTTTGTGATTTGGTATTTTTATGATTTTTCACTTTATTTGACTTGTTTTAATTGTTTAAAAAAATACTTTTCTTGATTTTAAATTTCTGAAAAAATTATGGAAGGATCCAATGACCTCTTGACAAAATTGGTGACCTCATTTTATTTTTATTTTTGATTTTACCCTTTTTCAAATTTTTTGGTTTATTTTTCTTATTTCTTTATATTTTAAAAATAATTTCTGACTTTAAAAAATTCTAAAATTTTTTGTCAACACTTGTTGACTCATGTTTGACTTCTTATACTTTTTGACGATTTTTATTTGGTGTTTTAATACATGTTGTGTATTTTACCAATTATTTTCTTTTTTTTAATCATTTAAATTTTGTTTTATATTAAATATATTTTATTATTTTTTTGATTGGTCCTGATTTGGGGACACTTGTGTTTTTTTTTTGGACAAGTTCCTCAACCTCATTGGATCTTTGGTGTTGATAGGTTGAAAAACCAAATCCACCAAAATAGAAGAATGATATTGATGATATTTGAAACCCTAATTTCATCTGATAAATTGATTACACTATCATTCCCGTCCCTCTTCATCTTGTCCCTTTCTTGTTTCTACTTGCGCTACATACTTTTGGAGAATGATCTACATATGATTTCTCTAACATGTTTGGTACATAGATTGCTATTGACCGACCTCAAAATAGGTGTGGCTTCTACATAAGTCCATTTATGATTGCTTAACATAGCACTAAATTTGTCCTAATTTTAAAAATGATCATTTTTGACCCAAACCTATGTTTGCAAGCCCAAGTATGTTTAATTTGAAACCTTTGATCCAATAACTTTGAAGTTCATTATTAGGAGGCTTTAATTCTATCAATCCTCTAATGAACTTCATGAATTTTTGTCTAAGTGAATCATTTGAACATCGTTGATCATACAGGGTTGCTTTGAGCACTTGAAATGAATGATATACTTGACAAAAAGCAATTTAAACTTGTTGTTAAGAGGATTTGATTTTATCAATCTTCTAATTAGTTTTCAAAAGCAAGCTTCAAGATGGTCATTCAACTAACCTTTTGTACTTGACTTCTAACTTATAATTCACTAACAATTAACTTTACTTTATGCCTTTATTTTGTGCCTTTACTTTTATGTACCATTTATTTTAGCATTTACATCTCATGCTATTTTCCTTTCGTTCACTTGAGAATTTACCGTTATGTCATTTTATCCTTTGAAGACGTTTAATAATCAACCTGAACATTAAAAAACTTTAAGGTTACTTGGACTATCTGGTTACTATCCTTATCATTATGGAGTTGTAGATCTCTCGGACTTAGGATTAGAAGCTTTGACACTTGGGGACCTAGTTGCTCTATTATTATTCTGTCTAAAGTTCTTGGGGTTTATTCTAAGGCATTGGGTTAATTTTCTTTGTGCAAGTTATTCTGATTTTATGCTTTGTTCATGATTGAGAATTCCTCTATATACAGCCGTTACTCTGCCCAATTTTTGTGAAGACTTAATTCATCTAAAGCTTGGTATTCCTCAGAGGTTTAGTATTTTAGATTGCTTAGTTTCAATCCAAAGGATGAGAATTCTACATTGACTTCTTCATTTCAAGTGTCGACTTCTTGTTTGATTAGATCATTATTTTCCTTGGCTTTTACTTTATGCTTTAGGATAGTCCCTTCATCTTTCCTATCTTCTTTAATTTCAAAAATCTTCTCCCTCCTTTTCAAAACTCTTCTTATTTTTATAACTTGATCCGCTTTCATAATAAACTTAGACTTAGGTCAATGCATTTTCAAAAATATTTTCCTAATCAAACATTAATCAATTTAATCATACTTTGACATTTCTCTCAATACTAAATGTCAATTAACATCATTCAAACCATTTTGCCACTTTCGCTTTTTATTTTAAAGTTTTGTCAAAAGATTAGACTCTTGTTGATTCTTGTAGTGATAAGAGCTACTATACTTCTATGATAAGTAGTGTAGTGAGATATTTTCCACTTTGGTGTTGAGTGAGGCTTTGTTCATTTTAAAATCCAATCTATATCCTCCACTTTGAGATGATGCTAATTCTCCTTTCTCGTAATCGTGGGTAGTAAGTATGTTTTCCACTCAGATACGATGATGATGCCTCTTCTCTTAAAATTAACCAACACACGTGTGTTTTAAAACTTTTAAAATAAACTACGAGTACCCTGATCCCTTATTTCATGGAAGGTGGTATGTAGGCACTAAAGGTTCACAACCGCGGAGGGTGCACAATTGTAAAAAAATACTTCTTTTCTCATCTCCACCATCTTTTTTTTGTATACACCTTTTATAGTCAAAATACACAGATTTTCAAAGAGGTTCCTACGGAGTAGCGGAGATGTTTTGGATGATAATACCTCCCCTTTGCATAACCAACCCCCGTACCTAGATTATCCCCTCTTTTTGGGTTTATTCGCTCTTTTCCCATTTCCTTGGAAACAATAAAACACGATGGCAATTTTTATTTGATTTGTACGAGTTAAGTCAACTCAATAGCTTAGTCTCAATATTTCTATCGCTACACATTGGTTACACTATCATTCCCCTCCATCTTCATCTTATCCTTTCTTGTTATTACGTGTGCTACATGTTTTTTGGAAAATTATCTACATATCATTTTTCTAACATGTATGGTACATAGATTTCTATTGACCGATCTCAAAATAGGTGTGAGTTATACATTAGTCCACTTACGATGCTTAACATAGTGATAAATTTGTCTCGATTCAAAAAAATGATCATTCGTGGTCCAAATCTATGTTTGTAAGCCCAGATATTTTAAGTTCAAAATCTTGGATTCAATAACTTTGAAGTTCATTGTTAGGAGGATTTGATTCTATCAATCCTCTAATGAACTTCATGAATTTTTGTCTAAGTGAATCATTTGAACATCGTTGATCATATGTGTTGGCTTTGAATACTTGAAATAAATGATATACCTGACAAAAAGCAAATGAAACTTGTTGTTGAGAGGATTTGATTTTATCAATCTTCTAATGAAGTTTCAAAATCAAGCTTCATGATGGTCATTCAACTAACATTTTTTTATGGTTGACCTCTAACTTCTAATTTACTAACAATTAACTTTACTTTATGCCTTTATTTTATACTTTTACTTTTATATACCATTTATTGTTTTAGCATTTACATCTCATGCTATTTTCTTTTTGCTCACTTGAGCATTTATTTTTATGTCATTTTATCTTTTCTCACTTGAGCTTTTATTTTCTTTTGAAGACACTTAATAATAAACTTGAACATTAAAATCTTTAAGGTAACTTGGACTATCTGGTTACTATCCCTAGCACTGTGGAGTTGTGGATTCCTGAGACTTATGATTAGAATCCATGAGACCTTGGAACTCTATGATCTTTGGTTGATATTTTTGTGAAGATCTTCTGAAATCTTTGGGGTTACTGCATAGCATTGGTTTGATGTTTTTTTGTATGCACAAGTTATTCTAATTTTCATGCTTTGCCTGTGATGGAGAATTCCTTTGTATACAGTTGTTACTCCGGCCAATTTTTGTCAATGAATACTTTTCTTGGTTCTTATTTCATCTAAAGCTTGGTATTTCTCAAAGGTTTAGTATTTTTGCTTGTTTGGTTTTAATCCAAAGGATGAAAATTCTACATTTACTTCTTCATGTCAAGTGTTGGCTTCTTGTTGGTTAAATTGTTCTTTTCCTTGGCTTTTACTTTATGCTTTAGGATAGTCCCTTCATCTCCTCCTATCTTCTTTAATTTCCAAAATTTTCTCCATCCTTTATAAAAACTCTTCTTGTTTTCTAACTTGAACGACTTTCATAACAAACTTGGACTTAGGTCCATGCATTTTCAAAAATCTTTTCTTAATCAAACTTCAATAAGTTTAACCATACTTTGACATCTTTTGAAATACTAAAAGTAATTAACAATTAACTTTACTTTATGCCTTTATTTTGTGCATTTACTTTTATGTACCATTTAGTTTAGCAGTTACATCTCATGCTATTTTCCTTTCGTTCACTTGAGCATTTACCTGTATGTCATTTTATCCTTGCTCATTTGAGCTTTTATTTTCCTTTAAAGACACTTAATAATAAAATTGAACATTAAAAAACTTTAAGGTTACTTGGAATATCTGGTTACTATCCTTAGCATTATGGAGTTGTGGATCTCTCGGACTTAGGATTAGAAGCTTTGATGCTTGGGGACCTTGTTGCACTATTGTTGTTCTGTCTGAAGTTCTTGGGGTTTACTCCAAGGCATTGGGTTGATTTTCTTTGTGTGCAGGTTATTCTGATTTTATGCTTTGTCTGTGATTAAGAATTCCTATGTATACAGTCGTTACTCTGCCCAATTTTTGTAAAGACTTAATTCATCTGAAGCTCGGTATTCCTTAGAGGTTTAGTATTTTAGCTTGCTTTGTTTAAATCCAAAGGATATGAATTCTACATTGACTTCTTCATGTCAAGTGTCGACTTCTTATTGGTTAGATTGTTCTTTTCCCTGGCTTTTACTTTATGCTTTAGGATAGTCCCTTAATCTCTTCCTATCTTCTTTAATTTCAAAAATCTTCTCCCTACTTTTCAAAACTCTTCTTGTTTTTCTAACTTGAACCGCTTCCATAACAAACTTGGACTTAGGTCCATGCATTTTCAAAAATCTTTTCTTAATCAAACATTAATCAATTTAATCATACTTTGACATTTTTCTCAAGACTAAAAGTCAATTAACCTCATTCAAACCACTTTGCCACTTTGGCTTTTTATTTTAAACTTTTATCAAAAGATTAGACTCTTGTTGACTTTTGTAGTGATGAGAGATACAATACTTCTAGATAAATAGTAAAGTGATATATTTTCCACTTGGGTGTTAAGTGAGGCTTTATTGATTTTAAAATCCAAGCTATATCCTCCACTTTGAGATGATGCAAATTCTCCTTTCTCATAATTGTGGATAGTAAGTATATTTTCCACTTGGATATGACGATGTTGTCTCTTCTCTTAAAATTAACCAACACACATGTGTTTTAAAACTTTTGAGGTGAACTACGATTACCTTGATCCCCTATTGCATAAAAGGTGGTACGTAGGCACTAAAGGTTCAAAATCGCGACGGGTGAAAAATTGTAAAAAAATACTTCTTTTCTCATCTCCACCATCTTTTTTTTGTATACACTTTTTATAGCCAAAATACAAAGATTTTAAAAGAGGTTCCTGCAGAGTACCGTAGATGTTTAGGGTGTTAATACCTTCCCTTTGTATAACCAACCCCCGTACCTAGATTCCCCCCTGTTTTTGGGTTTATTCGCTCTTTTCCCATTTCATTTGGAAACAATAAAGCGCAGTGACAATTTTTATTTGATCTGTACGAGTTAAGTCAATGCAATGGCTTATTCTCAACATTTATACCGCTTTAGAAAACTATTGACTTCATTAGGGAAATTAATTCTCTAAGTGGGTTGAGCCTATCTTTGTTTATCTATGTATGTGCTATTATTGGTTGTATATATGTATGTCTGGATTTTTCTGGTTTTCAGGGTGCTTTGTGGTCTCTTATAAGTCTTATACCCGGACTTGGGAAAACTTAAGATAGGATGGATGGTATAGTCATGTTACTTTGAAAGAGTGATTCCGAAAAAGGAGACATGAGATCCCCCATTTAGTGGAGGCCCCTTTGACTGTAGTATTTTTTTACCGAGAAATCAGGAAGACGTGTTGCATTTGACCTGGGAGTTCGAGAAGCATAGAAGCCGTAAAACCCTTAATCCATCTTGTCCTTTTAGGTGTAGTGTGGAGACTATTACAGAGAAATTCATAAGTAGTTGTCACGCGATGCTGCACTCAGACGAGTTTTTCTTGAGAATATTGCTAATTACTGAGCTAATCAGGACGTTGGTTATATCCGAAGGAAGAATGTAGACCGTATGATTTCCTTAGAACCTTGTTCGGCAGGTGATAAACCATTAGTCCTTACCTTGTGGGTAGTACCTTTGACTTCATACTCGTGACGTCGAACCTATGAACCCCCATGTTTGTGATCTTGTGTGTTATTGTTGCATCATCATGCATTCATGCACCCATGAGCATTCTTTGAACTATTTTTCTATGAACATAAGGGTTAATTTTGAAAATATCTCAGGTACTCTTTTGACCATGGATTTTGGAAGGAGAAAGACTCGGAAGTAGAGTTTCAAGGATCCTAAGATAGAGGAACTAATGAGTTTGATTCATGAGATTGAGGGTTCTACAGATTTCTGGAAGAAGTATGGAGCCATTGTTCCTCTTTTAAAGCTAGAAATGAAGGAGTTCTTCCTACATTGGTCTAGTTCTATGATTCGTTATATCAGTGTTTTACTTTTCATGATTATCAGCTAATGCCCACATTGGAGGTGTGATCGGTGGATCTGGAACTGACTATTTTTAGCTGGTTCGCGAAATGTCGCGGAAGCAAGAGTCGCCACCGTCTTTTATTTTCTCCAATATGGAAAGGACAAAAGCACAGAAAAATTCCTTATGAGATAGTTTCTCGGTTCGGGAGGTAGATTTATAGAAAGGGAAGGTGTTAGCACCCTTTCTATCCATGGTTATCCATGGGCTCTTAGATACTTGCTCATTTGTGTTTTCAAAAGTGTTTTCTTTTCAATTGTGAGTGGGTTTGAAAAAATTTCGTTTAAAGATTTCAGATCGACTCTTGTATCAGTCCTCAAGAGTGTTTGAAAAACTGTTTTGAAAGCTTTTTGAAAGTGTCAGTGTGAAAAGAGTTTTTGATTTGTTTTTGAAGAGAGCAAGTATCCATGAGTCGTCTACCTACCCTAAGGAATTAGGCTGTGTAAATGTCCTTAAGGTAGTGCCATCCCACCATTGAAAGGTAGGTAGCACCACCGTTGGAGGTGTTCGGGTCAATTCGTTTGTAGGGACAATGTGGTCACCAGAGCAACAGTAGGACACCTTAGAAGCTACCCTTATGCCATTGATCCTTTTTATTCCGAGGCAACCGTTTCGAGGCAACTATTCCGAGGCAACCGTTTCGAGGAAACTTGTTTTGAGGCAACGGGATCAATGGACATAAGGACTTACTAAGACGTCCTATACTCGACGACCACGTTTCGAGGGGCAAGGCAACAGTGTGGTCACCAGAGCAATAGTAGGACACCTTAAAAGCTACCCTTATGCCATGTTCATGGACATAAGGACTTACTAAAACGTCCTATACTCGACGACCACGATTCGGAGGGCAAGGCAACAGTGAGGCATACCCTAGGAGTGGTGTGTGAATTGTGTGTCATTTTCAGTTATATTTTGTCTTGTCATGCATTTAGTGAGCTACGCTTTGATTTTATTTGGGCATACATTCTTTCATGTGATTAGCAGTTTAAAGGGTGCGGGAATAAAAATGCGGAAAATAAAAGGCCCTACGCTATTACAAGGCGCGGGTCTACATTACCAAATTGAACAAAGACCCGATTTGAAATAAAATGCGGAAAGTAAATGTCCTAATTATCTATTACAAAGATTTGGGGCAAATACATCATATTCACAAAAGAAACAAAAATAAATGCGCGAAAAGGAATTATAATCGAAGGTGCGAGGGCGTTGGACCCTTTAAAGGAATTAAATTAAAATTACAAATTAATTAATGATTAAATAACGAAAAGAACTTATTTTTTGATGTTTTTGTATTTAATGGAAATAAAGAAAATTAATTAAATTAAAAGTTGAATAAAACCCTAATTCTAAATTGTTTTTAATTATTAAAGAAAAAATGTTTAAGTTTTAACCTAATTTTACCCTAATTAATTAAATGTCATTTTTATTTACAAAATAATTAATAATTAATAATGATAAGAATAGAAAGGTTAATTATTGAGAAAAAAGAATAAAAATACTAAAACCCTATTTTTTTATATTTTTTTTGTTATTAAGAAAACATTAAAATTTAATCCTAAATTAAACTAAATTGATTAATAAAATTTATTTACAAAATAAAATATTAGTGAATTAAATATTAAAACAATAAACATATTTTTACTTTTTAATGATTTCTGATTTTTTGTGTTTTATGAAAATTAATTTTATGGAATTAAATAAAACAATTAACATGATTAAAATAAATAAAAGAAAAGAATAAAAAGAGAGAAAGAAATGCAAACATGGGGGGTGGTAGACCCAATTATGGAGGTTTGTGGGAAGCAATTAGGCCCAACAGATTCAAGGCCGGTTGACTTTTTCCAGCGCGTGTATGGCATGGTTGACTAGCGTCCATGGTGATCTGCAAATTCTGACCTTTGGATTGGGGCCCCTGGCCACTTGGCAGGCACAAGCGTTGGGGAGTTTGGTGGACCACTGGAAGGGAATTACACCTGAACGCATTATGAACAAAATTATGAAGAATATGGGGGACCTGGGAATCGAACCCAGGTCCCATTGTCTGCATGACAACACATCAACCAACCCAAGCAACGCCTGTCTTTGTTAATTAAATGGAATAGAAATAAAATATATGATAAGCAAGCACTATACTGAAGCCAAATAAACACGCTAACTTTCAAATTTGCCAATCACATGCCTACAGCTCAGCGTCTTCCTCATGGATTGTTCGTTTTGCCTGAAAATACAAATGGATAGCGGGGGTTTTAAACCCCCACTAAATGGTACCTACAAAAATAGCGAATAGGGCATAGTGAAAAAGAAAAAGGGCGCGAGGTATGAGAACGAATCGTCTGGACATCCTGGTTTCAATGGTGTAGGTTTCATGGCCTAATTTTTCCAGATGAGGAAAGCCCCAAAATTAGAGCTCTGAAACCCTAGAAAGCTCTCATGGTAACTTTGCATGCAGGCGATATTAGTTCAATTGGATAACATCATTAGCTTCAGAAAGCTCATATTAGTATAAACTAGTCATTAAAACGCAATAATCCTGCATGAAAAATCAAATACGAGTATGAAAATTATAGAGGAAAGTCAAGCTTCTATCTACCAATTCCCTGAGTATGGAGGTGTGATTTTGATTGGAAAAGTTCCCTGGTAACGTCAGGAGTGTAATGGAATGGTTATTTGGCTTTGAAACGAACTCTAGTTGTGAAAACAGTTTTCAATTTTTTTGGAAAAAATGCAAAGTTGTTCTTTGAGTTTGGGCGTAGCTTGCTTGTTTTGAGCATTAGGGTTTCTTTGTATATGTATGAGGAATGATTTAGGTTACCAATCCAAGCCCATAATCCTTTGCATTCATGTTTTTGAGATTTGATTTTTCAAGCATCTTTTTCAATCTTTTTCATACCTTTCTTATACCAATCATTGAAGATTCTTGCCTTTTTGTGTATGCACGAAATATTGAGGCCTTAATGAGAGAATATGCTGCACAAAAGGATTTGGAAAACATGTTTTAGCATTTTTCTTATATTTAATTTTAATTAAATGAATTAATAGGATAATAAACTCAATTAATTAATTAAAAATAATAAAATAACTCCCATTTGGGTCAATGGGTCGTGCATAGCTTTTGGGTGATGATTCTTGGAAGAAATTGAGGCCCATTAGCAATTTTGAGGCATTTGAAGCAAAGTTGACTTTTCAAAATTCCCAAAAATTTCCCAACTTCCACGAGGCATATCTTGCTCAATGTTTAAGCTTTGATCATGTTCTTGGACATTTTTGAAAGGTATTGAAGTCCTCTAACCAATTTCTTTGGTCCCATGTCATTTTGATTTACCAATCTCAAGTTATGGTCTTTGACTTAAAGTGCCTTTTTGTTGACTTTTGAAAATGACCTATAATGTTGAGGTTGATAACTTTTTGTGAGAGAATTTCTTGGACTTGAAGTGTGAATAGGAGTTGTAGGAAATGTCATTCTCTTCAAAATGAGCTTTGGATGGAATTTTTCTGATAAACCATGTGGAAGTTATGCCTTAGTCAATTTGCAGTTGACTTTTTCAGCTGTCCAAAATAGAAACTTTTGCATCTTGAGACTTTTTGAGCCATGCTTTGAGAATCATGATCAAGAATTGATCAAATGATGTTTGTGGCTTCAAAATAAGATGTTGATACAAAATTTGGACTTTTGACTGTCAAATGACCATTTTGCCCCTGCAGTTGACTGTGAAGCAATTAGGGTTTTTGATTGTGCAATCTTGTGCTGTGAGTCTTGAAACTTAGCATATGGATGCTTGACAATCTGTGTAGGCATGTGGGACTTGATTGGACCCTTGGAAACTTCAATTTCTTTGCCAGAACCAAAACCCTAATCTTTGACTGTTAGGAGGCCATTGGACTGTGCAACCCTTGGGAGATTTTGAAGCATGATCTTGGCAAATTTTGAAGAATATGGGAGGGCAAATTTTGGGGTACAACAGTTGCCCCTGTTCAATCTTCTTAAACCTGAGGATGTAGATTGGCTGGCGTGCCTTTCGTAATTCGAAGGTGGAAGAGGATTGAACACTAGAGTGCCCAGATATTTGCGCTCACATAGTATTGTATCAGCAATGTGATGTGGGGAATGGGCTTACAGATGCCATTTGGAGATTGATGGATAGGAAGATGGGTTTACAGATGCCATGTTGAGAGGTGATGAATAGGTGGATGGGCTTATAGATGCCATCTGGGTGTCGATCGCGTAAGAGATTCCTTAGCGAGAACTTGCGTACCTGAAAAAGAAAGATGATTACCTGACCTGTTACAGGAGTTGGTCTTCAAACTCTTTGTGTAAATGTGCCCTGACTGGTTACAAGAATTGAATCTTTAAACTCTTCAGACGCACCCTCAGCAGGATGATGAATGGATCAGGGACGATTACTACCTCAACAGTAATGATGAGAGAACCTTGGATGTCTTCTACTGAGTCTTCATCAGGAAAATCTTTAGGAATCGATTTAACTGGACCATAGAAGGCCTTTGACTGGATTGGCATCAGAAAAATCTTTAGTAGTCGATTTAACTGAACCAGGCAAGGTCTTAAAATAACTTCAGCTGGATAAGAATCAGGGAGATCTTAGGGTCGATCTGACTGAACCAGAGAAGGTCTTTGACTAGATAAGAATCACAAAAATATTTAGGAGTTGATTTAACTGAACCAGACAAGGTCTTGAAATAACTTCAACTAGATAAGAATCAGGGAGATCTTAGGGTCGATCTGACTGAACCAGAGAAGGCCTTTGACTGGATAAGAATCAGAAAAATCTTTAGGAGTCGATTTAACTGAACCAGACAAGGTCTTGAAATAACTTCAGCTGGATAAGAATCAGGGAGATCTTAGGGTCGATCTGACTGAACTAGAGAATTCCTTTGACTGGATAAGAATCAGAAAAATCTTTAGGAGTTGATTTAACTGAACCAGACAAGGTCTTGAAATAACTTCAGCTGGATAAGAATCAGGGAGATCTTAGGGTCGATCTGACTTAACCAGAGAAGGCCTTTGACTGGATAAGAATCAGAAAAATCTTTAGGAGTTGATTTAACTGAACCAGGCAAGGTCTTGAAATAACTTCAGCTGGATAAGAATCAGGGAGATCTTAGGGTCGATCTGACTGAACCAGAGAAGGCCTTTGACTGGATAAGAATCAGAAAAATCTTTAGGAGTCGATTTAACTAAACCAGACAAGGTGTTGAAATAACTTCAGCTGGATAAGAATCAGGGAGATCTTAGGATCGATCTGACTAAACCAGAGAAGGCCTTTGACTGGATAAGAATCAGAAAAATCTTTAGGAGTTGATTTAACTGAACCAGACAAGGTCTTGAAATAACTTCAATTGGATAAGAATCAGGGAGATCTTAGGGTCGATCTGACTGAAGCAGAGAAGGCCTTTGACTGGATAAGAATCAGAAAAATCTTTAGGAGTCGATTTAACTGAACCAGATAAGGTCTTGAAATAACTTCAACTGGATAAGAATCAGGGAGATCTTAGGGTCGATCTGACTGAACCAGAGAAGGCCTTTGACTGGATAAGAATCAGAAAAATCTTTAGGAGTCGATTTAACTGGACCAGGCAAGGTCTTGGAATCTTCAACTGGAATAAGAATCAGGGAGATCTTAGCATCGATCTAACTGAACCAGAGAAGGTCTTGGGTTAACTTTGACTGGATAAGAATCAGAAAAATCTTAGGGTCGATTTAACTGAACCAGACGAAAGTCTTGGAATATCTTCAACTGGAATAAGAATCAGGGAGATCTTAGGGTCGATCTGACTGAACCAGAGAAGGTCTTCCATAGATGTAGTTTTTTTTTCTCTTTTGAGGGGACTACTAGGTCATATGAGTGGTCAGCGGTGTTTACTGATTCGTCTTTCCCTGAAATGGTAGAGGGTCAGTCATATGCAATGTCATGATGTATGAAATGCATGATATATATCAAGCAATGATGCTCTCAACATAAATGAGATTGTATGTTCATGATGCGTATATGCATGCTATAATGTATGGAAATGTGATGTTTATGAATGTATGTTTTCGTCTTATGAAAATAAATCCTTGACAGGTGCCAGGAAGTCACATCCTGGGCTGATGTTGAGGAATAGTGCTTTGTTTCCGCTGGGGATGAAGATTGCAAGAATGAACCGGTAGGAGAAGATGACTCCGTTGGGGAATAAACTTGATGAAGAGATTACTCTGCGGGGAATAACTACTCTAGCGATCTTGCTGGGGAACAATACTCTGTGGGAGGAGAGGTACTCTGTTGAGATGTTGATGATAACTCCGCTGGGAATACCGTTGTTATGTTGGAAGTGTTAATAGACTCCGCTGGGGATAAGAAGACTTTGCCGAGGATGGTCTTTCCGTGGCTTTTGGCTGAGGATAACCCAATTATATCCTGGTAGGGAAATAACCTTTGCATAAAGCCGGGGGACGCGTTCGTGCTCTGCAGGGGGGGGAAGCTTCCGGAATCTACTGGGGATGAGCTTCCTGCTGGGGAGATGGATTCAAACTTTCCTAGGGAAATCTGGATTGGACTCTCCTGGGGAAATTCTTGAGATATATTGGGGAAGTGGCTCCACTGAATGTCTGGTATACCGCCGGGGAACGATCTCAAATCAAGATTCCCGGGGATGCTCGTTAAGAATGTCTGTGTACTCTGCTGAGGAATGTTTGATATTTGCTGAAGGATGCCCAACTTCCTTAAGGCTGACAGGATAACTTTGCTTGGGGAGAGTGCATTAACTTGCTGGCTCAATCTTTGGGGGATTAAGGTATATTGGTTACCTTCTTCAGCTGATCATACCTTGTATCTTGTGGACAGAGCAATTAGATCGCTTGGACGGCTCATTACTGCCCCTGTTTCTGTGGGAGAAGGCACCCGTGGGGGTAGTTGAAAAATCTTCTGGTAGACAGGTGACTAGATGCCGGGACATAGTCGTACGCTTAGATCCCTAATTTTTGCCTGGACCGCCCTTTCGGGTTTTCAGTCCACCGGGATACCCATTTTGCCCAAGCCTCCTTTTCAGGTTTTCGACTTGCCGGTTGTACAGATTTTTCTTTTCATCCCTTATTTTTGTCTGAACCTTTTGGTTCGCCAGGAAGCCCTTATTTTTGCCTAGGTGTGTCAACCTAGCAGGTCTTTGATTAGGCGTAGTATTTTTTGACTATATCCACGCTCTCAGAATGTAGGGAGTTGCCCATGTTAGAAGTGTTTTGTCATGCCCCAGAAGATGTTTCATCAGGCCAGGTTCGTTGCTGGAGTGCCCCAAGTGACTCAGGCGGAGATTTTCCCCAGGCTATTTGGCCTTTGAGAGATTCTCCGGATCTTGATCGGACTGCCCCAGATGATGGACCATGATCATGTCATGCCCCTCGATTGGAAGTGCTTTTGTTCACTAGGTATTCATCGTGCGAATTTCCCTGTTGTTCAAACAAAAAGTCATATGCGAACAAAGTTATGTTAAAAATGCAAAGCTTATGTCTGTCTTGAAATTTTTGAAAATGCATTTTTCAATAAAAGCAGGTGAGTTTTTTTTTGTAAACTGTGATGTCAACTCGTTATTTTACCGCAAGCCTTAAGGAGTCAGGATACCTTTCGTAACAGTATGCTTTCGAACTAACCCATGCTTCAGCTAGGACTTTTAAGGGTTATAACGTGGCCTGGTTCACGGTTTAAGAAACAAAGGATAAAGGCTCAAATTTTATTTGTACCCACCCGTTCTTCGTGATGTTCTTCAATCCTAAACTCAGATGATCGTGCGTTAGACCTTGTTTGAGTCTTTGCTTTGATATTCCAGTGATGGTTCGGATATTGACAGCTTATTTTGGAACAGGCAGTCATTTCTTTTTTTGTTGAGGGTTTGCATGACCTCTTTTTTTTTTATTTCGCTATCCCTAAATTTTGCCTGAACTGTTTCTTTTGTGATTACAGCCAGCGGGATGTCCCAGTTTTGTAAGTCCTCTTTATAGGTTTTGAATTTTTGGGCTTTTCATTTATTTTTTTGATAATGACTGCCTATCTTTGTGATTATTCTGAACCATCACTGTCTTTTGTTTTTGGAAGGACTCCTTTGGTGTCATTCGTTATGCACTTGGATCAACTGAGAGAACTACCCTGCCCCAGGTTATGATAAAGGGTTTAAATTTTCGAAAAGAAAAACTCCTACTTCTTTGGCTCAGAGGGGTTGACGAGGGATTATCTTCCTTATAACTCCAGTGTTTAGGAATTGAAACAATGCTTGTACCTCATCAGCGGGGTCTGTTCAAAAGCATACTGTAAATGTCGTGGTATCGTTTTCGTCATCCTCCCTCAAGAGGCTTAGAATTATCAATCGAGAGTTAATCATCACAGAATATGAAAACAGTTTGAATATAGCGAATGCGAATATATTGATTCAAAACAGACATGTGCGATGCATTGATAAAATAATAAAGTTGCTATGACAATAATTGTTTGAACAATCAAAAGAAAATTACAACTTGAAAAATTCTAATGAACAAAACTCCTCTAGTTTGAACTAGTCATTTCTCAGCGGAAGATTTTCATTTCGCCATCTGGCATGAACTCCAGCACCCCTTCGTTAATCAAGTCCTGGACTTTGTTCTTCAAGGTCCAACAGTCTTCTGTAGCATGCCCCGGGCTGTCTGAATGATAAGCACAGCGAGTGTTGCGGTTGTACCATGAAGGTGTCATATTCGGATTCTTAGGAGGGTCCTTTAGAGTGATCAGATTGACCTCCAGCAAGCGTTTCAGTATAAAGGATGATGGTATATCAGTCTCCGAGAAATGTCTTCCAGGTGAATATCGTTTACGCTGACTTTCCCGTTGAGGCTGGGCTCGTGACCCTGAAGCAAGCTGAGGAGATTTTCTTTTGTCTTCTTGCCCCGCATGTGGTTGAATGCTGACTGGAACTTCAACCTTGGTTGTTTGCCCCACTGGATTATTTTGAAGCAGCTTGGTGACGAGGACCCGGAGCTCTTCCTGTTTTTGAGCTAAGTCCTGAATGAGAGTCATTTGGCCCATCAACTGCCCCATCATTTGGATCTTCATGGTTGCCAACTCAATTTGTAGCCCTTCCAGCTGATCATTCCTGATACCCCCTGCATTCCCTAGGATCAAGTTCCTTGTGAGGAGAGCCTTTATTTCTTCTTGCCCCTGGGATAAGTTCAAGAACATTTCTTGCAGTTGGGCGTTCTGAGCCCGGAGATCTTGGTTGTCCGGTTGGAAAGCCATTGCTGAAATAAACAGCGAAGATGGTGAGTGACCTGTAACGGGTACCTGTAATGCAATGATATGTATGATATATATGCAATGCTTTAAAGGACCTCGCAGGGTAAACAAGAAGATTGTTAGTATTTGAATTTGTAGCTTGATTGAAGGAACTGCGTGTTGTTGAGAGTCCTTCTTCAAGAGTCAAGGCTCACCATATCGAGTGGGTCATAGCCCCTGACAACTTCGGCTAGAGGAAAATAAATCCCCTTTGCCCCTTGCTAGATAACTAGCTCATCATGACCTGCATCACAAGCCGTTGAGATCCTTGAAATGGGTTAGTCCTTATGAAGGATGCATGCAATGGTATGATGTTATGCTATGCATGGGGTACTGTAGGTAAACCCTGTTATGAGTCCCAATTAGGGACATAAACAAAACCTGCAAGAAACTCAGTGAACCCTGTTAGGAGTCCCAATTAAGGACTATAAACAAAACCTGCAAGAAATTTAGTAAACCCTGTTATGAGTCCCAATTAAGGACTATAAACAAAACCTGCAAGAAATTCAAGTGTCAGATAACAAGCATGCAAGTAGCCAAGTTGGAAGGCACACAAGTCACACAAGAGAAGCCCTTAGAGTTTAGGCCAGCATGGGGTCTAGGTATTACCCTCTTTCAGTTTGTTGGTTCATACCTGTCCTATCAGAAGTAACCGGGTTCTAGAGAATCCCAATATCACCGACTACCCTCAATCGGTCGTAACTCCAGCATCGCAATCTTTTCTTGCGGCCGGAACCATCACGAGAGTTTAGCCTCAATGGGCGTAGCATACTGCTACTGTTCTATTGGCCAAGTTGTGTCATTTAAGGTTCTAAGGTCGGTTGGTGCTTAATGACTCCTCAAAAGACCCATATTCTCCTCGTTGCGACACAAGGGATATCGGTACAGACCAAGGTGCCACACCAACATAGCCACTGCTTCACCCATGTCGGTCTACGCTGGACAGGTCCCTCACAGCTTATGCTACCTAAACAGGGCATCCCCAGATCCGGGTTAGGATCTATGTAACTCCGATGCAACCCACAATTTAAAGCAAACAAGTCAAAACAATTGAAAACACAGTTATGAACTATCCTAAGGTACACCTCACTTTAAGTTCATCCCCAGCATAGTCGCCAGTTCTGTGATCGGTGGATCTGGAACTAACTGTTTTTAGCTGGTTCGGGAAATGTCGCGGAAGCAAGAGTCGCCACCGTCTTTTATTTTCTCCAATATGGAAAGGACAAAAGCACAGAAAAATTCCTTATGAGATAGTTTCTCGGTTCGGGAGGTAGATTTATAGAAAGGGAAGGTGTTAGCACCCTTTCTATCCATGGTTATCCATGGGCTCTTAGATACTTGCTCATTTGTGTTTTCAAAAGTGTTTGCTTTTCAATTGTGAGTGGGTTTGAAAAAGTTTCGTTTAAAGATTTCAGATCGACTCTTGTATCAGTCCTCAAGAGTGTTTGAAAAACTATTTTGAAAGCTTTTTGAAAGTGTCAGTGTGAAAAGAGTTTTTGATTTTTTTTTGAAGAGAGCAAGTATCCATGAGTCGTCTACCTACCCTAAGGAATTAGGTTGTGTAAATGTCCTTAAGGTAGTGCCATCCCACCATTGAAAGGTAGGTAGCACCACCGTTGGAGGTGTTCGGGTCAATTCGTTTGTAGGGACAGTGTGGTCACCAGAGCAACAATAGGACACCTTAGAAGCTACCCTTATGCCATTGATCCTTTTTATTTCGAGGCAACCGTTTCGAGGAAACTATTCTGAGGCAACTGTTTCGAGGCAACTTGTTTTGAGGCAACGGGATCAATGGACATAAGGACTTACTAAGACGTCCTATACTCGACGACCACGTTTCGAGGGGCAAGGCAACAGTGTGGTCACCAGAGCAATAGTAGGACATCTTAGAAGCTACCCTTATGCCATGTTCATGGACATAAGGACTTACTAAAATGTCCTATACTCGACGACCACGATTCGAAGGGCAAGGCAACAGTGAGGCGTACCCTAGGAGTGGTGTGTGAATTGTGTGTCATTTTCAGTTATATTTTGTCTTGTCATGCATTTAGTGAGCTACGCTTTGATTTTATTTGGGCATACATTCTTTCATGTGATTAGCAGTTTAAAGGGTGCGGGAATAAAAGTGCGGAAAATAAAAGGCCCTACGCTATTACAAGGCGCGGGTCTACATCGCCAAATTGAACAAAGACCCGATTTGAAATAAAATGCGGAAAGTAAATGTCCTAATTATCTATTACAAAGCTTTGGGGCAAATACATCATATTCACAAAAGAAACAAAAATAAATGCGCGAAAAGGAATTATAATCGAAGGTGCGAGGGCGTTGGACCCTTTAAAGGAATTAAATTAAAATTACAAATTAATTAATGATTAAATAACGAAAAGAACTTATTTTTTGATGTTTTTGTATTTAATGGAAATAAAGAAAATTAATTAAATTAAAAGTTGAATAAAACCCTAATTCTAAATTGTTTTTAATTATTAAAGAAAAAATGTTTAAGTTTTAACCTAATTTTACCCTAATTAATTAAATGTCATATTTATTTACAAAATAATTAATAATTAATAATTAATAATGATAAGAATAGAAAGGTTAATTATTGAGAAAAAAGAATAAAAATACTAAAACCCTATTTTTTTTATATTTTTTTTGTTATTAAGAAAACATTAAAATTTAATCCTAAATTAAACTAAATTGATTAATAAAATTTATTTACAAAATAAAATATTAGTGAATTAAATATTAAAACAATAAACATATTTTTATTTTTTAATGATTTCTGATTTTTTGTGTTTTATGAAAATTAATTTTATGGAATTAAATAAAACAATTAACATGATTAAAATAAATAAAAGGAAAGAATAAAAAGAGAGAAAGAAATGCAAACATGGGGGGTGGTAGACCCAATTATGGAGGTTTGTGGAAAGCAATTAGGCCCAACAGATTCAAGGCCTGTTGACTTTTTCCAGCGCGTGTATGCATGGTTGACTAGCGTCCATGGTGATCTGCAAATTCTGACCTTTGGATTGGGGCCCCTGGCCACTTGGCAGGCACAAGCGTTGGGGAGTTTGGTGGACCACTGGAAGGGAATTACACCTGAACGCATTATGAACAAAATTATGAAGAATATGGGGGACCTGGGAATCGAACCCAGGTCCCATTGTCTGCATGACAACACATCAACCAACCCAACCAACGCCTGTCTTTGTTAATTAAATGGAATAGAAATAAAATATATGATAAGCAAGCACTATACCGAAGCCAAGTAAAACGCGCTAACTTTCAAATCTGCCAATCACATGCCTACAGCTCAGCGTCTTCCTCATGGATTGTTCATTTTTCCTAAAAATACAAATGGATAGCGGGGGTTTTAAACCCCCACTAAATGGTACCTACAAAAATAGCGAATAGGGCATAGTGAAAAAGAAAAAGGGCGCGAGGTATGAGAACGAATCGTCTGGACATCCTGGTTTCAATGGTGTAGGTTTCATGGCCTAATTTTTCCAGATGAGGAAAGCCCCAAAATTAGAGCTCTGAAACCCTAGAAAGCTCTCATGGTAACTTTGCATACAGGCGATATTAGTTCAATTGGATAACATCATTAGCTTCAGAAAGCTCATATTAGTATAAACCAGTCATTAAAATGCAATAATCCTGCATGAAAAATCAAATACGAGTATGAAAATTATAGAGGAAAGTAAAGCTTCTATCTACCAATTCCCTGAGTATGGAGGCGTGATTTTGATTGGAAAAGTTCCCTGGTAACGTCAGGAGTGTAATGGAATGGTTATTTGGCTTTGAAACGAACTCTAGCTGTGAAAACAATTTTCAATTTTTTTGGAAAAAAATGCAAAGTTGTTCTTTGAGTTTGGGCGCAGCTTGCTTGTTTTTAGCATTAGGGTTTCTTTGTATATGTATGAGGAATGATTTAGGTTACCAATCCAAGCCCATAATCCTTTGCATTCATGTTTTTGAGATTTGATTTTTCAAGCATCTTTTTCAATCTTTTTCATACCTTTCTTATGCCAATCACTGAAGATTCTTGCCTTTTTGAGTATGCACGAAATATTAAGGCCTTAATGAGAGAATATGCTGCACAAAAGGATTTGGAAAACATGTTTTAGCATTTTTCTTATATTTAATTTTAATTAAATGAATTAATAGGATAATAAACTCAATTAATTAATTTAAAATAAGAAAATAACTCCCCTTTGGGTCAATGGGTCGTGCATAGCTTTTGGGTGATGATTCTTGGAAGAAATTGAGACCCATTAGCAATTTTGAGGCATTTGAAGCAAAGTTGACTTTTCAAAATTCCCAAAAATTTCCCAACTTCCACAAGGCATATCGTGCTCAATTTTTAAGCTTTGATCATGTTCTTGGACATTTTGGAAAGGTCTTGAAGTCCTCTAACCAATGTCTTTGGTCCCATGTTATTTTGATTTACCAATCGCAAGTTATGGTCTTTGACTTAAAGTGCCTTTTTGTTGACTTTTGAAAATGACCTATAATGTTGAGGTTGATAACTTTTTGTGAGAGCATTTCTTGGACTTGAAGTGTGAAGAGGAGTTGTAGGAAATGTCATTCTATTCAAAATGAGGTTTGGATGGAATTTTTCTGATAAACCATGTGGAAGTTATGCCTTAGTCAATTTGCAGTTGACTTTTTCAGCTGTCCAAAATAGAAACTTTTGCATCTTGAGACTTTTTGAGCCATGCTTTGAGAATCATGATCAATAATTGATCAAATGATGTTTGTGGCTTCAAAATAAGATGTTGATCAAAAATTTGGACTTTTGACTGTCAAATGACCATTTTGCCCCTGCAGTTGACTGTGAAGCAATTAGGGTTTTTGATTGTGCAATCTTGTGCTGTGAGTCTTGAAACTTAGCATATGGATGCTTGACAATGTATGTAGGCATGTGGGACTTGATTGGACCCTTGGAAACTTCAATTTCTTTGCCAGAACCAAAACCCTAATCTTTGACTGTTAGGATGCCATTGGACTGTGCAACCCTTGGGAGATTTTGAAGCATGATCTTGGCAAATTTTGAAGAATATGGGAGGGCAAATTTTGGGGTACAACAGGAGGAGTATTCTTACTTACTTGGTTTAGCTATTATTGATTGTGTTCCTTTCACTGATTTAAAAGGAGAGTCCAAGCCTTGTGAGATTGCCACCATAACTCACTTGAGGAAGTCTAAGATTGAGGCTAACATGACTACCAAAGGAGGAATCATAGGATTATCTGCTCAGTTTCTTTTGGAGAAAGCTCGTTACTTCTCCAAAATGAAGAGTACAGTTGCTTTTGAGGCTATCTTTGCTTTGCTTGCTTATGGGATGTTCTTGTTTCCTAACATCGAAAAATTTGTGGATGTTAATGCCATTAGGGTATTTTGATTGGGAATCTAGTTCCTACGCTGCTAGGAGATACTTATTATTCCATACATCTTTGGAATTTCCATCAAGGTGGGATGACCATCTATGTACATTGTTGTTATATCAGTAATTTATTTCTCACTTACCCCAGTCTATTGCTTTTTGGGATATCAAGAAAGAACACCGTTGGGCACCCAAGATTATGGCTCTCACTTATTCTGACATTTATTGGTATCATCAATATTATTATGATGCAAATATTATTGATAGTTGTAGTAGTTTCCCCAATCTACCTCTTCTTGGTACAAAGGGAGGAATTAACTACAATCTTGTTTTTGCACGCCGCCAACTTGGATATCCAATGAGAGACAAGCCAAACAACATTCATCTGCATGGTTTCTTTCTCAAAGAAGGAGAATATCACAAGGCAACTAAGGAAGAGATTGAAAAGGTTTTACGCCATATTCATAGGAAGGGTAGAAAAGATTTGCGACCAAGAGAAGTTGTTTCTTTAGAGCCTCATCTTCGCTGGGTACAAGCAAAGGCAATTCATTTGAAGATGCTTTATTATCGTGAAGAACCTTTAGCTGACATGTTTATAAGAAATACTCATATTCTCTTAGATGATGTGGAAGAACTTCAGCTTGCCTTGGTTAGGATGCAACAAGAAAAGGAAGCATGGAAGAATAAGTACCAAACTTTGGAGGTGTCCTACTCAACAAAATTGAAAGAGAAGGATGGATTGATTGAGATTCTTGAGAGTCATGTTGTGGAGATGATGGATAAGCAAGAGAATTTATTTTCCTCTAGAGTTCATCCAGGTCCCAATCACCCATTTTCTGATTCTGGTTAATGGAAAGAAGTCGCCAACAAGTATGCAGAAGAGAACAAGCAGTTGAAGGCTCAAATTACAAGAATCAAGGGAAAGCGCCAGCATGTGGAGAAATCTTCATCAGCTCTGGCTCCTTAGGATTTTTAAATTCTATCTTTATTCTCTTGTACTTAGGATTATTGAAACTTGTACTTAAAATTGTAATCCATTCCAAAGTTATTATTAAAATGAGATTTTCAGTATTTCTAAATGTGTTAGTACTTCAATATTTGCTATTGGTTATAATCCTTTGAGTTCCTTGAATAAACACAATAAATCATACGCATTGCATATCATGCATCATTTTGCACATATTTTTTGCATTCTTATCTTTAACAAGTGTCTTACTTATTTCTCTGCTTCATTCAGTCGACAAGTTTTCTCATTGCTACAATACTCGGGCTAATTCTAGAAAGAAGATGGAAAACCTTGAACAAGAGAATTATGAGTTGCGCAAAGAAGTTACTGCTTTGAGAGCCAGTATGGCTAATGTGTATGCTTTGGTAGAGTCGTTGGTGGCTGCTTAGAATCAACCACCACCTCCTCCTTTTCCATCTCCTCAAGCTACTCAACCACAACAGACAACCGTTATTTCAGAGGTTCTGTTAGTTCCTATCTCTGTTACTCCAGTTACTGCTACTCAATATCGTATCCCTCATGGTTACCCATGGGGAATACCTGACAATTTCATGCCAGAAGGGTACAATCCTGCTGTTCAATTTGCTCCATTTATTCAAACTGGTGTCGCTTCTGCAACTCGTGTGGTACACGCTACTCCTGTTGCTAATAATGATATTTATCATGTTGCACCTCCTACAATGAATGTTATGCCTGTTATTAATGATGAAGTTTATCTTCCTGCTCCTCCACCAAGTGAAAGTTTAGGCTTTTATGACCGTATGAATGATTTTTAGGATCAATTAAATAAAATACAGAAATAAGTGAAGGCACTACGAGGGAAAGAGTTATTCATACACAATGTCAGTGACCTCTGCTTGGTTCCTAATGTGAAGGTGCCAGCAAAATTTAAGGTGCCATAATTTGAGAAGTACAAGGGCAACTCTTGTCCCCGTGACCATCTGGTGATGTATATTATAAGGATGCCCACTCATACTAATGGCCAACACTTGCTTATTCATTTCTTCTAGGATAGTTTAACTAGTGTTGCCTTGAAATGGTATATGGGATTGGACAGTAGCAACATCCATACATTCAATGACTTGGATGAAGCTTTCATGAAGCAGTATAAGTATAACATGTTTATGGCACCTGACAGTCACCAATTTAGAGCGATGGCTCATAAAAATAAGGAATCATTTAAAGAGTATGTGCAACATTGGCACGAGGTTTCTGCCAAAGTGGTACCACCAATGGGAGAGCAAGAAATGGCTAAGGTCTTCCTAAAATACCTTGGTTCATTTTACTATGAAAGAATGGTTGCAAGTGCACCAAGTGATTTCACAGAGATGGTAAGTATGGGTGTCCGTCTAGAAGAATCTATCAGGGAAGGACGATTGTCAAAAGATGAAGGTTCTAGTGGAACAAAGAAATCATCATATGGGTTTTCTAAAAAGAAATAAAGTGAAACAAATGTTTACGTTCAGGAAAGAAGGGTTAGACCTCCAAGAAGACGTCATCAACATCAACAACATGTTGCTTCAGTAACTCTGGTCGTCAATGTAGCTCTGACTGCTCTTACATATCAGAAAGCACCTTAACAAGGTTATCAAGGGCAAGGTCAGAAGCGGGAAGCTTTTGATTCTATTCCGATGAGTTATGCATAATTGTTTTTGGCTTTGATTCAGAAGAACCTAGTGCAGACTAGGCCTCCTCCTTCTATACCATAAACTTTTCCATGGTATTATAAAGTTGATCAGACTTATGCTTTTCATCAAGGAGCCCCTTGTAACATCATTGAAAATTGTTATCCATTAAAGTCTGAAGTGCAGAAGATGGTAAGATTTGGTCTCATGTCTTTGAAATACATTGGTCCTAATGTGAAAGATAATCCACTACCGAAGCATGGAGGTGGAAGTGCTATAAATATGGTTTCTAGTTATCCTGGGTGTTAGAACAAGATTTGGTTCTGCAATATTATCTCTGAGTTTTGATAATAACAAATGAGTATGTTTGCATGAACAATTTTGATACTCTAATGTTTTTTATTTTTGAGTATTTAACAAACAAGTTCTGCTTCTGATGAATGGCGTGTCCAATACATTAGAAGAGAATTAGTTCCGCTTCTACGCTACACAAGTTCTGATGAATAGTAGTAAGACACTCCAGAAGCTTATGAAGCCAGGCTCTAATGTTTTTCTAAAGAAAATAGTCAAAATATTTGAAGACAAAAGTTCTACTGCAGTTTGGATGCTAAAGACTCATGTTTCGGAAGAAAACGTGTTTTAAGGAAACCAGTCAGAAGATCTGAAGACAGAAGTTTCTACTGAAGTCCAGATGCTGAAGAGTCATGTTTCTGAAGATAAAGGGTTCTCAACGACCAAGTGCTGAAGATTCTGATAGACGAAGTTCTGAAGATTCTGAAGACTTGAAGTTCTGGTAACCCAAGGTTTTAGAAAGGGTTCTCAAAGACCAAGTACTGAAGATTCTGAAGACGTGGTTCTGAAGACTCTGAAGACTTGAAGTTCTGAAGACCCGAGGTTCTAGAAAAGGTTCTAAAAACCAAGTGCTAAAGACTCTGAAGACAGAAGTTCTAAAGACTTTGAAGACTTGAAGTTCTGAAGACCCAAGGTTTTAGAAAAAGGTTCTCAAGACTAAGTGCTGAAGTTTGGAAGACAAGGTTCTGAGTGAACAAGTTCTGACGACTGAAGACTTCATTATCTGGAGATTCAAATGTCATGATTCTACTCATTCTTAAATCATCTACCATCAGAAGCCTCTGAAGTTCAAAAGACAAATGTTACCTTTAGAAATGACAAGTACGCAGTATGAAAAAAGCCTTATCCCACTAGCTTGAATTGTGGAAAAGAAAAATACATGTTAGTACTTTTTTCATCATTGTGTAACGACTCTTTTTCAATAGCCAACAACTCTATTTTTATTGGCTATATAAGAAAAGGATCATATGCTTAAAATGTTGTTGGTGTTAAAATGTTCAAATAAAAGTTATAATCATTGGAAAGCCATGGAAGCAGATGTTGTTGGAGTTGTTACACTGAACATGCTGAAGCAAACTAAAAAGAAAGAAAGAAGATGAAGAAGAAAAATTCAATAAGATTATACTCAAATTCTTATCAAATACTTCCTGGTAGAAATATGAAGAAGTAAGGAGTTGTTGCTCATAGCTTGCTCAATAAAGAAAATGAAGACAAGAAGACTACATGATGCCGCACTTAAAATTATATCATATTCATATTTGTAGAATCATGTAAACACAAGAGTTGTTACTTATATTGTGTTATATCTTTAATTCTTCATCTAAATTTTTTGTACACAAGAGTTGTTGCTCATAATTGTGTCAAACATTTAGGACTTAATCATTTGTGTAATATGCTTAGAAAGAAGCAATCATGTAAACAAAAACATTATAAACTGAATTTTGGTGGTTCCTTGAGAGACTCGGTTGAGTCAGAATTCTCAAGAAGACTTTGGTTATGGTCATCGTAGATGAAATCCTGTTAAGAAAGACCAGGTTGGTCAGATTTCTTAAGGGGTCCTTGATTGTTATATCTCGTGGAGATCACTAAACGTTTCATTATATTGTTCCTCGAGAGACTCGATGGAGTCAGGATTCTCAATAAGGTATAGGTTGCGGTCTTTGCAGAATTGGAAATAAGGATCAACTGAACTTGTTGGGGTTGTTAGAAGATTGATCAAACTAATTGTTGTCATTTGTAATCAGTTTGGTTATAGTGGATTAAGTCCTTGAGTTCAAGGAGAAATCACCTTGGTAGGGTGGATGAACTAGCTTAAGGGTTTCTCAAGTGAACTAGGATATATCATGTGGTCTTTACTCTTAGTTATGCTTTACTGTTTATGCTTCTACAACATATTCAAAAGCTTTACTTAACGCAACAACGTTAAGAGACGAAAGTTTGGTATGAAATGGAAAACCCAATTTTAACCCCTTTCTTGCATTTTATTCACACCTTCACTGGGGATTTCAAGATTTTGGATATCAACTTAGTTAGAGGAGATTTAGTGAAGATGCATGTTGATCTCTATGAGTTTGGCCATTATACACACGATCATGTGGGTTGTAGTATTTGCAGTTCAGATATTCGTGGGTGTGATAAACTTAGAGCTGATCTCCAATAGATGATGGATGAAGGTCTTATCCACATAATCAGACCAAGGGTTGAATATGAAGAAGAAGTGAATATGGTTTATGGTTGTCTCGAAGAATTCCAGAATTTTTATGTAAACTATATGGATGATGATCTTGTACAGCTACATGCCATATTTTGTCACATGGACGGCCAAGAGGTACATCATTATGGGTCCTGTCAGATTTATTGTAGGGATTCTCGTGGTTGTTCTGTTGTAAGAAGAGGTGTTCAATTGCTGTTAGATAAAAATACTATCAGAGTCAGAGGAAATATAGATGATTATAATGGAGTTAATATGATCGAAGACTACTCTGTTAAGGCCATGTCTGATGATGAATATGTTTCTGCTGATGAGTTCTTTTCTTCTGATGAAGGTATGCTTTCTGATAATGATTCTGTGACTCCTGAGTATTCTGAAGAAGCTGGAGTGAATGTCATTATGCCACATTTAGGTGTTCCAACTCCTATAGAGAATGTGTATCGCAACAAACCTGTTGTTGCTCTCGTATTTATTTGTCTGCCTGGTCCTATCCCATATGAATCAGATAAAGTTGTGCCTTATAAGTACAATGCAACTATCCTGGAAGATGGTGTGGAAATTCATATCCAACTTTTGTCCCATGTTGAAAATATTGCTGAAGCAAGTCAGGTAACTCGTTGTGGTTATATCTTTGCCCATACCTTTTAAGGAGATGTTAATTCTAGTAAGAAGGTTGTTGAGAATAATGAACCTAAGAAAGTGGTAGGAGAATCTAGTGGCGCCGCCTTTTAAAAGGATGTTGATGATTTATTGAAACTCATAGAGATGAGTGATTACAAGATTGTGGATCAGTTGTTGCAAACCCCATCTAGGATTTTAATTTTAGCCTTGTTGATGAACTCTTCTGCTCATCGAGAATCTTTGATGAGGGTGTTGGATCAAGCTTTGGTTGAAAGGGATGTGCCTATGGATCAGCTCAATAGTGTTGTGGGGAATATTACGTCTTGTAACAATTTGAGTTTTTCTGATGAGGAGTTGCCTGATGAAGGGAGAAACCATAACCTGGCTATACATATATCTATGAATTGTAAGAATGACTCTTTGTCCAATCTGTTGATAGACGATGGATCTTCTTTAGATGTCATACTAAGAAGCACTCTCATGAAGATCAAATACTAGGGAACTCTTGTGTGCCCTAGTGGCATTATAGTAAAAGCTTTTGACGGTTCGAGAAAATCTGTCATTGGAGAGGTGGATTTACCTATTCACATAGGTCTTCACTTATTCCAAATCACCTTTCAAGTTATGGATATTGTCCTAGCCTATAGCTGTTTATTGGGACGACCATGGATCCATGAAGCAGGAGTTGTTACTTCAACCTTGCATCAAAAACTGAAATTTGTCCGTGAAAGAAAGGTAGTCATTGTGAATGGTGAGTGAGCTCTGTTGATATCTCATTTATCTTCCTTTAGCATTGAAGAAGCTGATTAAGCCATTGTTGGAACTTAATTCTAAGCTTTGTCTATTGGTAATATAAGGAAGAATGAAGATTCTATCACCCTATTTAAGGATGTGGAACAGGTAGTGCAGAAAGGCCTTAACAAGGTGTGGGGGCAGGTTATTAATCCACATTTGAACAGGAATGGGACTAGTTTGGGTTTCTCCATGAAGAATGAATTTGTGAATCCGAAGTTCGCTTTGAGTAAATATCAAGACATCTCTCACAGAACATGATATCTCCATCCGACTATTATAAAGATCAACGCTATCCTCGAAAATGAGCTAGAGCAAGAGATGCCAAACTTTGTGACACATGGAGTGAGAATCCAAAATTGGGTCACTGTTGATGTTCCTTCTTGCATTCACATTTCAAAGTAATTTTTTTTTAATTATAAGATCATTAATAAAAGTTGTTTTTGATTTCTAAACTATGTCTTTATTTTCTTTTTTTTATATTGGAAAATGGTAATAAAAAAACCTTTTGAAATATAGAATAACTGTAAATAAATCTTCATAATCACTTGTTACATGTGTTAGTTTCTAAAATCAATCATAAATCATATGTGCAGATTAATTAAAAAACGCGTTGAGTGCAATGAGCTTACACCCTCTTCCAACTTTGAATATCTTGTGTATGTGGCTGAAGAAGAAGAATATGATGAAATCCCAGAAGAGATTTCACGATTGTTTGAGCGCGAGGAAAATACCATTCAGCCGTATAAATAGTCGTTTGAGACGATTAGCTTGGGTTCAGAAGAAGATTCGAAAGAAGTCAAGATTGAGGCATTGCTTTATCCCGATGTGAAGAGTAGGCTGATTGAGTTGCTGAAAGAGTATGTGGATATCTTTGCTTGGTCTTACCAACACATTCCTGGTTTGGTCACTGATATTATGGAACATTATTTGCTGTTAAAGCCAGAATGTTCACCAATCAAGCAAAAGCTGCGAAGAACTCATCCTGGCATGGTAGTGAATATTAACGAAGAGGCTTTGAAGAAGATTGATGTTGGTTTTCTTGTGACATTAGTGTACCCTCAGTGGATTTCCAATATTTTTCCAGCACCAAAGAAAGATGGAAAAGTCCACATGTGTGTTGATTATAGAGATTTAAATAAAGAAAGTTCGAAAGATGATTTCCCATTGCCACATATTGATATGTTGGTTGATAGCACAACAAAATTCAAAGTGTTCTCGTTCACAGATAGATTTTCTGGATACAATCAAATTAGATGGCTCATAAGGACATGGAAAAAACAACATTTATCACACCCTGGGGAACATCCTGTTACATAGTGATTCCCTTCGGGTTGAAAAACACTGGTGAAAGGTACCAGAGGACTATGACAACCCTATTCCATGTTCTAATGCATAAGAAAACTGAAGTATATGTCAATGATATGATCACCAAATCTCAGACCGAGGAAGGGCATACGGAATACTTGTTGAAATTGTTTCAGTGTTGGAGGAAGTATCGTCTCTGCTTGAATCCAAATAAGTGTAATTTTGGTGTTCGTTCAGGAATGTTGCTAGGTTTCATTGTCAGCCAAAAAGGAATTGAAGTTGATCCTGATAAAGTTAAGGAAATTCAAGAAATGCCTGCACCAAGAACTGAAAAGCAAGTTAAAGGCTTCCTTAGACGTTTAAATTACATTTCCAGATTTATTTCCCATATGACTACAACATGTGAACCAATCTTTAAGATTTTAAATAAAGATCAAGGTTGTTTGTGGATGGATGATTTCCAAAGGGCATTTGGAAGCATTAAACAATATCTACTTGAGCCTCCTATCTTTGTCCCTCCTATTGAAGGAAGACCATTGATTATGTATCTGACTGTGCTGGATAACTCCATGGGATGTATTTTGGGACAATAAGATGAAACATGAAGAAACAAATTGGCCATTTATTATTTGAGCAAGAAGTTCACTGACTTTGAGTCACAATATTCTATGCTATAAAAAACATGTTGTGCTTTGGCCTGGGCGGCAAAGCGATTGCAGCAATATATGTTGAATCACACACTTGGTTAATTTCCAAAATAAATCCAATTAAGTCTATTTTTGAAAAGCCTTCTCTTACTGGAAGAATTTGTCATTGGTAGATGTTGTTGTCTCAATATGATATCAAATACCATACTCAGAAGGCTATTAAAGGCAATGTGTTGATAGAGTACCTCGCTCACCAACCAGTCCATGATTATCAGTCTGTTAAGTTTGATTTCCTTGATTAGGATGTGATGTATTTGAAAGTAAAAGATTGTGATGAACCTTTTTATGAGGAAGGTCCTGATCCCGAATCCCGGTGGGGTATGGTGTTTGATGGAGCCTTAACTGCTTATGGAAAAGGAATTGGTGTCGTGATTATCAATCCCCTTGGGCCACATATCCCTTTTACTGTAAGGTTGACATTTTATTGTACCAATAACATGGCGGAGTATAAAGCTGGTATCATGGGTGTTGTACCCCAAAATTTACCCTCCCATATTCTTCAAGAGTTGTCAAGAATCATCCTCAAATTGTTCAAGATTGTTCAAGAGGTAGACAGTCAAACCCTCTCCTAAGACAGCTGAAATTAGGGTTTTGGTTCTTTCAAGGAATTTGAGGTTTTAAATGGTTAAAACAAGTCTCAAGAGCCTATATACATCCTCTAGTACCTACATACCAAGTTTCAAGACTCACAGTGCCAATTTGCACAGTCAAAAGCTCCATTTGACCTACAGTCAACTGCAGGGGCAAAATGGTCATTTTGCAGTCAAAAGTCAGAAAATTTTGGTCAACGTCTTATTTTGAGTCCACAATCATCATTTGATCAAATCTTGATCATGATTCCACAAGAATGGCTCAAAAATCATCAAAGATGCAAAAGTTACTATTTTTGGACAGCAGAAAAGTCAACTGTATCTTGACCAGGGCATAACTGTTTCATGGTTCATCAAAAAAATCCCATCCAATGCTCATTTTGAAGGGGGTGATATTTCCTACAATACATCTTCACACTCCAAGTCCTAGAAATGCTCCCATAAAAAGTTATCAATTTCTACATTATAGGTCAAATTCAAAAGTCAACAAAAATGCACTTTAAGTCAAAGACCATAACTTGAGATTGGTAAATCCAAATTACATGGGACCAAAGGCATTGGTTAGAGGACTTCAAGACCTTTCCAAAATGTCCAAGAACATGTTCATATGATCAAAATGGAGCAAGATATGCATTGGAGAAGTTGGGAAATTTTCATGAATTTGCAAAAGTCAACTTTGCTCAAAACACCTCATTTTTGCTAATGGGCCTCAAATCTCTTCTTGAAACTTCATTCATGGCCTATGAACGACCCATCAAGCTTAATTGAATTTATTTTCTTATTTTTATTAATTAATTGGATTCTTAATCAATATTAATTCATTTAATTAATTTAAATTGTAGGAAAATACAAAGATTTGATTTTTCAATCTTTTTGTGAAGCAAGTATGACCTAAAAAGGCTGGCAATTTCGTGCACCAAGTCAAAGATGCAATATCTCCAAAATTGGCAACTTTTTCCAATCATGAAGATTCAAAAATATGTGATTTCCAATCAAAGATTCAACCATCAATTCCATGGATTTTTGCTCAAGATTCTGACCTAATTTCATTCTCCTATATATACACAAGCAAACCCTGATCACACACACGTGAAAAAGCTGCAGGAAAAAGCCATTGCAATTCAAGAAAATTGGAAAAAACTCAAAACTGACCTTTGCATTCTAGCACGATTCAAAGGCTTTTGTGGATTCTAATACCTTGCAGGAGTTCTCAGGGATGTTTTGCAATCAAAACCAGGCCTTAAAGCTACAAGAATCGCCCTAAACAGTTTGACGGTTTGCCACTTTTTTTCATAATCGTAACTCATGATTCATAAGCAATTAACATGATTTCTTGATCGTTTTGTGTTGCTAGGGACTGTGCAAAGCTAATGCTATAGTTTAATTGCATTGAAACGCCATAAATCAAAAGTTGCCATGGATGATTTCTAGGGTTCTTAAGCTGTGAATTTGGGGCTTTGCCATCCAGGAAAAATTAGAACCCTTAAGACCCATGGTTGGAATCGTTGAATCCAGACGAACACGATGCAACCCTCGCGAAATATTTATATACACCAGGGCTCTAGTCGCTATTATTCCTCGTGTCATATTGTGGGGGTTAAAAACCCCCGCTATCTGTTTGTGTTTTTTGCAGGAAATATGAAGAAGATGATGATGTGGTGGTACATCATTGGACCATTCAAAAAAGAAGCGCGTGTTTTTTCTTTTGTACAGCATATTGTTTGGTTTCTTAATATAATAATTGCCTTTTATTATAATATCAAAAGCAGGCAGTTGGTGTAGTGGTTGAGCGCTTGTCCAATGAACACTGGGACCTGGGTTCGAGTCCCAGGTCCACCCAAACGCTTATGTTGTTTTTCCTAACATATTCACATGCAGGCTTCCCAAAGTGTTCCACCATGTACCTCACTTACCAACACTCCAGGTGGCTTCAAATTCGAATCTAATGGTCCAGATGGAAGGATCATTGTACTCCTTAGTCAACCAGCGCCTGGACAATCATCAAAGTCAAACAGGCTTGTGTGCAAATGGGCTTGAAAATTTCTAACAAACCTCCTATTTGGGCCAGCACTCCCCTGGTTCATTCATTCATTCTTTTTTCTTTTCTTTTATATTTTTCATTTAACTTTTTATTTTGCTAATTATTATTATTATTATTCACTTAACTCACAAATTAATTGTTTTCATAATAAATTCAGAAAAATTAAAAATAATACTTTTTCTTAATTAAAATTAATTTCATTATTTTTGTAAATAAATACTAACAAATTAATTTAGTCTTTTTAATTAGGTTAATTTCACCATTTTTTTTTGCAATAAATAAAATAAATTAGAATTAGGGTTCTATTAACTTTTGACTATTTTTTATTTTATTTTCATTAAAAAACGTAAAAATCTTAAAAAATATTTCTTTTAATTAATTAATTAGTTTTAGGTTTAATATTAATTTAATTCAAAATAACCAAAAACTTTTTTCTTTCTAAAAAAGGGTCAAAACCCTAAGGACTTCTCCGATTCAATTCTTTTCTCGCGCGTGTTTATTCATATTTTTTATCATTATTATGTAATTGCTCCGAAGATGTAATAACGTTAATTAGGACTTTTTATCGCTTTTCTTTAATTTTCTGCAATTTACTTTTCAAGGGTTGTTTTTGGCGATGTAAATACCCGACGCCTTGTAATAGCGTAGATTTATTTCCCGCAAACTATTAATTGTTAGATGTATGTTAACTAGGCTATGCATGACAAGACTTATCTCTGAAATTAAAATCAATTTGTAGCTCACCATAACACGTGCAAAGATAACATAATCTGAAACTTGACACACTCGCACATGCCACTCCTAGGGTACGCCTCACTTGGTTGTCTCGACGTGGTCATTGAGTATAGGGTGTTTTAGAGGTCGCCCTCCTGTCTAAAGATCCAAGTTGCCTCGAAACGGTTACCTCGGATAAAAAAAGAATCTAGGACATTAGGGTTACCGCTAAGGCGTCCTACTATTGCTTTGGTGACCACATGTCCCTATAATCGAATTGACCCGAATAACTCCAACGAAGGTGCTACCTACTTCTCAATAGTGGGATAGTACTGTCTAAAGGACATTTACACAACTTAATTTCTTTTGAGTAGGTAGAGGTTCTAAGGTACTTGCTCTTTCAAAACAAAAACAACTTTTCGCACCTACACTTTTTCGAACAAAAGTTTTCAAACAATACTTCATACACTTTTGAGGACAGATACAAGAGTTAAATCGAAGTTTTCAAACAAAATTTTTCAAAACCCACAAACACAAGAAAAGCAAAACATTTTTGAAAACATAGTGAGGAAGTACCTAAGAGCCCGTGGATAACCACGGATAGAAAGGGTGCTGACACCTTCCCTTTCTATAATCTACCTCCCGAACCGAGAAACATCTCGAAAAGGAATTTTGTTGTGCTTTTGTCCTTTCCTTGTTGGAGAAAATAAAAGACGGTGGCGACTCTTGCTTACCGCGACATTTTGCGAACCAACATTTCAAAACAGTCAGTTCTATTTCCACCGATCACAATGGGTCTTGAAGAGGCTGTAGATCTCAGAATCAAAATTCTTGATGTCTATGGTGATTCAAATTTGGTAATAAATCATATCAAAGGAGAATGGGAGACTAATCACACTGGTTTGATTCCCTACAAAGATTATGCAAGAAGATTATTACCTTTCTTTAATAAAGTTGAATTACATCACATTCCAGAGATGAGAATCAGATGGAAGATGCTTTAGCAACTTTGGCTTCCATGTACTAAGTGAATGCTTGGAATGATGTACCCTAAGTTACAATTCAACGTCTTAATAGACCAGCTCATGTGTTTTCCACAGAGGGTGCGTCAAATAAAAAACCTTGGTATTATGATATCAAGAACTTCCTCCAGACTCTAGAATATATGGTCAATGCGTCAAATAAAGATAGGAAGACATTGAGAAGGTTGGCAGGTAGCTTTTTCCTCAATGAAGATGTGTTATACAAGAGAAATTATGACATGGTCTTGCTCAGATGCGTGGATAGACAAGAAGTAGACATGTTTATGCATGAGATCCATGAAGGTTCCCTTGGTACCCATGCCAATGGACATTCGACGGAAAATAAAATGCTTAGGGAAGGTTACTATTGGATGACAATGGAATCTGACTGTTACAAATTTGCAAAGAAGTGCCATAAATGTCAGATTTATGCTGACAAGTTTCATGTGCCTCCAAAGCTTCTCAATGTTATTTCTTCCCTATGGCCTTTTTCTATGAGAGGTATTAATAATGATTGGAATGATTGAACCCAAGACGTTGAATGGACATCGTTTCATCTTAGTGGCAATTGATTACTTCACCAAGTGGGTGGAAGCAGCTTCTTATGCTAATTTCACCAAGCAGGTGGTAGTACGCTTTATCAAGAACAATCTTATATGTAGGTATGGTGTGCCCATTAGGATTATCACCGATCATGGCTCAAATTTGAATAATAAGATGATGACTGAACTTTGTGAAGAATTCAAGATTGTCCATCACAATTCGTCTCTTTACAGACCTAAGATGAATGGGGCTGTTGAAGCTTCTAATAAAACATCAAGAAGATTATCCAAAATATGGTTGTTACCTTTAAGGATTGGAATGAGATTCCCCCTTTTGCTTTGCATGGGTATCATACATCTGTCCGCACTTCAACAGGGGCAACCCTGTTCTCTCTTGTGTATGGTAAGGAAGCAGTGCTCCCCGTTGAGGTGGAGATTCCTTCTTTGTATGTAATAATGAAAACCAATTTGTCAGAGGCTGAATGGGTCCAGAACAGGTTTTACCAGTTTAATTTAATTGAAGAAAAGATAATGAGAACCTTGTGTCATGGTCAGTTATATCATAAAATAATGAAGAAAGCTTTTGATAAGAAGGTCAAGCCTTGTGAATTCATAGAAGGCAACCTCATGCTCAGAAAGATCATGTTTTTTAACGCTGATTCTAGGGGCAAGTGGACTCTCAATTATGAAGGCCCATATGTTTTCACGAAAGCCTTCTCGGTGGTGCATTGATTCTTAAAAATATGGATGGTGAGGAGTTCCCACGTCCCATGAATGCTGACGCAGTCAAGAAATACTTTGCCTAAAAAAATAAAAGAACAACCCGCTAAGTCGAAAACCCGAAAGGGTGACTTAGGCAAAAGTGAGGGTCTCGATAGGTTGAAAACTTGAAAGGCCCGTCTAGGCAAAAGTTAGAGGCATAAACATAATAAATTTCCCAGTAGGTTGAAAACCCGACAGGGAAACCTAGGCAAAAGTTAGGGATTTCCTGGCAAGTAACTGCACCAAACATGACTTGATCATTGAAGCAACAATCTTCTCGAATTCTCATCACACTTCACTTGAAGCCTATGCTCAGGAGTTCAAAGTTGTTAGGGAGAATAGTGGTTATTGTATTTCAATGTACCTTTTCCATGTATTTATATTTTCCAAAACTTTGTAATCATCCAAGGAATCACGCCATTTGCGGACTACCATTCTATTAATAAAGTTTGAGCCATTTATCCAATTCTTTATAGTTCTTATTTTATTCTATTTACAAAAATTTCATTTATTACTGATAGTAATTTTCAAAACAAAAATACTTAATAATAAAACATATTTTTGAAAAGAATTTGCAAATTACTTTTTACCTCAATTTTGTGATTCAAGTGGGACAAAAGTAGTGGTTCCAAGGATGGAAAAAATTCGAAGTTTTGAAAATATTTCCCAAGAAGTATATTGGGTTACTCTTGCTGATATGCGCATAGTCCACTTGCGTTTGTTGGATTTCATACTAATTGATATGTGGTGTGGTGTTGGGTTTGTGATCGCATTTTTCCCCAGTTAAGTCTTGGTTCAGATTTTGTCCAAGTTGTTACGGTTTTGGGTTTGAGTGGTTTGATACCTTTATCCCATATTCCCCAGTCAAGTCTTGATGCAGATTTCTCTACCTGAGTGTGGTTATTTCCCTAGCTAGGTTATGATCAAGCATAAATTGTAATGTTATAAAGCTTTTGCTCATTTCATGGGTTTCTTTCTCCCTTTTTGTGTGGAGAGTTGATGTAGAATCTCTTGCAGATCATTGTTCTCTCCAGTTATGACATTGTTGTTATTGTGTGCTCCTCGGGTAGCTAGACAAAAGCAGTATTGTTTTCTAATAAGTGTTGAGACATCTGTCAACTTTTTGGGTTTTCTCTCGCCAAGTGTTGAGTTTGATTTAAAATCCCCATAAATTTGACTTGTTGTTATGGTGTTAACTTCTTAACTTCTCCAGATGAGCTGAAAATGATGCTTCCCTCTAAAGTTTTTTTCCCCGTGAAGTTTCGTAAATTTTCCCCAAAGAAGTTTGCGCAACCATAACTCTTGATATTGAAGAATGTATTTGGGCTCCCCTCGGCGTGCATGGTTTCATCTTCCCTAATGAAGTCAGTACGGAATCCCCAGTTGAAGTCTAGACGATGTGGCATTGTCTTCCCTAGTGAAGTCTGTATGATATTCCCCAGCGAAGCCTGAAGGAGGGTGTTATATCCTTACAATTGTATTGGTTTATTTTTATCAGATTTTGCTTTGATTATTTTTAAACCTTGTTTCTTCCTAGTGAAGTTAAGCCTTGAAATAAAACTTTGTTTCCTTAGTTGGTGCTTACTCTCTTATTGGAATTTTCATCCAGGATGTAATTTAGCCGAGTGTCGTCCTTACCTAAGTTGGTTTTGTCTGGTTATCCTCAGTGCAATATGTCTGTTTTGTCAGCATATACATGATAACATTCATAAATATATCATGCATAGCTGAATTAAAATTCATTGCTCATTTACATTAATTGATGTTTTTGGTGGCATATTATCTTCTTTAGAGTTATGTTATCCTCTCTCCAATAGAGTGTCAACTTTAAGCAGAAAGTATATATCCTTTCAATTTCCCCACTGAGTTATCCCTCGTGGAAGAATTTTTGCTTTATCCTTCCTACCCAGCTCATTATCTCGATGGAATTTGATCCCCATTCGAGTTTATTCCTCATTGGATGGCATCTTGGTTGACTGTTTCACTCCGGTTTGTTCTAGGTTTGAATTTTTGGTCCCGACAACAATATTATTTTTGATCCCTATAGGCCGCGAGCCCTGGATTAAGAATGTGCATTTATTTTACACGTGAAGACTTTATCCCCTCAGCAAAAATGTGTTGGTATTTTCCCATAAAATCAAGATTCATTTTCTGACAATGTTATCGTAATCCTTTTCGTAAAATCAAGTGGCGGTCTCTTTATTTGAGCAATATGTACTTCCCTAGTAATTCTATTAATGCCATAGAAGATGGTTTTACTCCGATGGATTGTAGTCTCTTTGTTATGGGAGATAGTTTGTTGTTGAGGTTTGATTTGTACTTCGATAGATGGTAGTCTCTTCATTATGGGAGATAGTTCGTTGTTGAGGTTTTACTCCAATGGATGGTAGTATTTTTGTTATGGGAGATAGTTCATTGTTGAGGTTTTACTCTGATGGTTTGTGGTCTCTTAATTTTAGGAGATAGTTCGTTGTTGAGATTCATTTTACTCCGATGGATGGTGGTCTCTTTTTTATGAGAGATAGTTTGTTATTGAGTTTTTACTCCAATGGATGGTAGTCTATTTGTTATAGGAGATAGTTCGTTGTTGAGGTTTTACTCTGATGGATGGTGATATCTTTGTTATGGGAGATAGTTCATTGTTGATGTTTATTTTACTCTAATGGATGGTAGTCTCTTTGTTATATGAGATAGTTCGTTGTTGAGATTCATTTTACCTTGATAGATGGTGGTCTCTTTGTTATGAGATATAGTTCATTGTTGAGGTTTTACTCTAATGGATGGTAGTCTCTTTATTATGAGAGATAGCTTGTTGTTGAGGTTTTACTCTGATGGATGGTGGTCTCTTTGTTATAGGAGATAGTTCATTGTTGAGATTCATTTTACTTCGATGGATGGTGGTCTTTTTGTTATGAGAGATAGTTTGTTGTTGAGGTTTTACTCCAATGGATGGCAGTCTCTTCGTTATGGAAGATAGTTTTTTGTTGAGGTTTTACTCCGATGGATGGCGGTCTCTTCGTTATGGGAGATAGTTTTTTGTTGAGGTTTGTTTTACTCCAATGGATGGTAGTATCTTTGTAATATGAGATAGTTTATTATTGAGATTCATTTTACTCCGATGGATGTGGTCTCTTCGTTATGAGAGATAGTTTGTTGTTGAGGTTTTACTCCAATGGATGGTAGTCTCTTTGTTATGGGAGATAGTTTATTGTTGAGTTTTGTTTTACTCTAATGAATAGTAGTCTCTTTGTTATAGGAGATAGTTCTTTGTTTAGATTCATTTTACTTTGATGGATGGTAGTCTCTTCATTATGAGAGATAGTTTGTTGTTGAGGATATATTTACTTCGATGGATAGTAGTCTCGTAGTTATGGGAGATAATTCGTTATTGACGGTGTACTCTAATAGATGGTTGGTCCTTTCAGTATGACAAATACAATTCTTGAAAGATTCTTACAATAATTTATTACTCTTTCTAGGTGCATTTCCTTGGTTAAAGAAGAAGTTGAGACCTATTCTAGGTGGAATGCCAGAATTTTAGGAAACTTGTTATTGGTCTATGTTTTTTCTACCTTCATCCTTGAGTATGTAGTTCACCGTCATTCGTTAGTCAGCATTTATCTCTTCCTCCTCATTGGACTTTACCCCAATAAAGTTAATTTGTTCCCAGCCATAAGTGCTGATGTCAAACTTTTGATCCCAACCATAAGCGCTGATGTCAATCCTTTGTTTCCAGTCATAAGTAATAACGTCAATCATTTGTTACCTACCTCAATATTGGAGTTTACCTTCATCTCTAAGCCTCTATAATCTTATCATTTCTATTCGCGTCCTTCGGGTTGTTAGTTTATGATCCCCTGTGAGTCGATGTTACTCTCTTTTTGATATCTCCTCTATGAGTGGGTAGTTCACAGTTATATATCAGTCGATTTTGCCCATTGCTTTTTTTTCCTCATTTGTTGAGTTGATGATAATTTGTCTCTTATTTAGGCTTTACCCCAGTAGAGTCGAGTCTTCTTTTCCCCAGCGGAGTTGATTTTCCTCCAACGAAGTTAAGTCTCTTTCCCCAGTGGAGTTGGTAACTCCTTCTAATGGTTACCTCCTTGTTATCTTGTTGCTTGAACTGTTAAGACTTTCCATCATTGAAATCTTACTATGCATTTAGATTCTTTGATCGTGATTTTTGGTTTTTCCTATTTATAGTCATCACCAGAGTCGTGTTGTTCCTCAATAATTTATTTTCCTGGTCGAACTCTCTTTTTGGTCCATTGGTTTTATTTACTGCTTCCTCAGTGGTGTTCTCTGTTATCTTTGGGGTTCGTCGTTTGCATTCATAATCATAAGCATTGCATGGCATCTTAGGGCTAAAAATAGGGTTTGTTTTGGATTTAAGTATCTTAAATCACATTGAGACGAAGATTTTAACCTTCATATCTCCGGATATAAGACACTTAAATAAGGGCAGCTGTTATACCCTAATTTTTGCCCCTGATGTCTCTTGTATCATATTATCAATATATCAAGGTCACACATTAGGGTTGGTTTTCCCTTTCTACTTCATCCTATCTTTAAGTTTGCTCTTAAGGATCACAAAGCACCTTGAATTATGTATCTTGAACATGTGTTCTTTTAACTAACATCAATATATGTATATATATTTCTTTGAATGTTCATATTATAGGTGATGACACAACTTCATCCATCTCACCATCTAACCTAGGATTTTGAGGGATGATCCTCAGTCAAATGGTTCTTCAATGTATTTCAAGAGCTTAGGCTTCAAGTCTATGTCTATGATATCAAAGTTCTTTGGCTCAAATAGCTTTCTCACTTTATTTAGGTCAAGTTTTCCTCAAGGTTGGTGGTGGCACTCATCAAGAAGATTCATAGGTCCATATGTTTATTTCCATGCCTTCTTCAATAAGTTTCATTGATAGTTAAGCTCCATATTTGAGTGTGCTTCAAGATAACATCATTTCAAGGTCTAATGTGATTCATCATGTTTTATTTTTCAAAGAAAGTTCAAAAGATTCAAGGTTGATTCAACAAGTTTGACCTAATTGAGAAAGTGCTTGATTTAGTGATCGCAAATGCATAATTCTTTCATTTTTCAATATTTTGAGTTGGTTCTTTTTGCTATGGATTCTTATCATCATCTACAACAACTTCTCTTCACATGACAAGATCCAATTGTGCAAGGAAAGTCATCAAAAGTTGAAAGGGGTTACAAGTCATTTTGACACTCACTAAGCTAGGGTTTGCTGACTTCCAAAGACCATATCTTGTTCATTTTTTGAAATTTTAGATTGATTCCAAATCCATGATTCTATTTAAAGGGTCCTTAACAAGTTCTCTTCAAGGGTTTAAGGCTAATTTTGAGTGGAAGATCACTAATGGTTGAAGAAGATTACAAGTCCCTTTGAAAAGCCTTTTAATCTTAGAATTTGAATTCAAATGATCATAACTTGGTCAATTTTTATCTCTTTGACTCATTATTTTTCACAATAATCTTTGGGATGTCTACTACAACTTTGTATCAATATGCAAGACTTGAAAGTGCTTGGAAAGTTATTTAAGAATTGAAAATATTATAGGTCTTTTGTGAATTTTCCCAAATTTGTTCATCATCTTCCAAAGACTATAACTCTTTCAATTTTTATGATTTTTGAGTGATCTCAATTCCACAATTCAAATCAAGAGGTCTACTTGATTTCATTTTCAAGGATCAAGATCAAATTTTGAGTGGAAGGACATAAAATTTTGAAGAACATTGTAGGTCATTCTGAAGCTCAACACTTAGAAATATTTCTAAGTACAAATACTAATGTGTTTTTCCTGATTTCAAACATGAATAAATTTTAGCTCAGATCAACAAATGCTATCTTTCTTGGCACATTGTAAAGGTTGTGATGAGATCTTTACATTGCAAAAGGAATGAGATCATAAAGCCTCTGGGGTTGTTTTCTCTATGGTTTTGAAGTGAGCACCATGAAAAATGATTTTGAGTTTTGGTCAAAATTAAAACTCCCATTACAAGCCCTTTAATCATGTGTTTTTGTTTCTAATCATCATTAGCAAGTTTCCAGAAGTTATTAGACACATAAAACACATGATTAGAGTAATTTTTGAGCATATGCAAGTCACACATTTCACACCTTGCGGATTAGATTGGTTTACACGATTTGAGCATCATTCCTCTCATTTCTTATCGTCATTCACTCCCCTATAAATAGAGGATGTTATTCCATTAATTTCCACATGCTTGGACAACCAAAATCACCCTGCCAAACTCTCTCCATAGCTCACAATTTTGAGTTTTCGAATTCACTATTTCCTTATTTTTCAATCCAATTTCTTTGTTCATTCTTCATCCTTGAACTTCACTGAAGCTAACAGAGGAAGAACCAAGCCTTGAAGTGCTCTAAATCGTGCTAGCCAAGTCATGTTGTAGAGCCAATTTGTTGAACTTCGTTCAGTAAGAATTCTCCATCAATTATGTTCAAACTTATTACTGAAATGTAGATCTCATCACTCTGATACTCATAGCATCGTTGGTTTTTAACTGGAAGTGAGTTTTGCTCATGAACTTTCAAACCCTTTTTCATCTTTTTCTTCTAGTTTTTTCAAATCGACTGAGCTACAGTTTATATAAATTTTTCGCGAAGGTACCATTGGAATTGTCTTGATGAGACGAAGTGAATGACACCGATTTGAGCTTCTAATTTTACAGTTTGAAGGACCTGTAATTCGCGTGTGGCTGGAGGTTAAAGACGATGACATGTCATCTCTCAACCAATGACATGATGCCATGCATTTTTTCAAAATTTGTTTTTAATAAACGATTCAATGGTTTATTCACTAATGTCCATATCATGCACAACACGTCTGATCCTTTGGATTAGCTTACTAACATGTTTTGACGTTGATCCAATGGTTCACATTATTTTAGTATTATTTTGGTTTTTTGATTTTTTTTATTTAATTGTTTTAAACTTCAAAAATTCATAAAAAGTTAATTTCTGACTTGAAAATTATAAAAAAAACTCACAAAAATATTTTCAAATATTATCTTTATGTTTCTTATTTTTTCACAATTTTATTTTATGATTTTGTATTTTTATGATTTTTCACTTTATTTGACTTGTTTTAATTGTTTAAAAAAATACTTTTCTTAATTTTAAAATTCTGAAAAAATTATGGAAGGATCCAATGACCTCTTGACAAAATTGGTGACCTCATTTTATTTTTATTTTTGATTTTACCCTTTTTCAAAATTTTTTGTTTATTTTGCTTATTTCTTTATATTTTAAAAATAATTTCTGATTTTAAAAAATTCTAAATTTTTTTGTCAACACTTGTTGACTCGTGTTTGACTTCTTATACTTTTTTAGGATTTTTATTTGGTGTTTTAATACATATTGTGTATTTTACCAATTATTTCCTTTTTTTTAATCATTTAAATTTTGTTTTATATTAAATATATTTGATTGGTTCTGATTTGGGGACACTTGTGTTTTTTTTTGGACAAGTTCCTCAACCTCATTGGATCTTTGGTGTTGATAGGTTGAAAAAACAAACCCACCAAAATGGAAGAATGATATTGATTATATTTGAAACCCTAATTTCATCTGATAAATTGATTACACTATCATTCCCCTCTCTCTTCATCTTGTCCCTTTCTTGTTTCTACTTGCGCTACATATTTTTGGAGAATGATCTACATATGATTTCTCTAACATGTTTGGTATATAGATTGCTATTGATCGACCTCAAAATAGGTGTGGCTTCTACATAAGTCCATTTATGATTGCTTAACATAGCACTAAATTTGTCCTAATTTGAAAAATGATCATTTGTGACCCAAACCTATGTTTGCAAGCCCAAGTATGTTTAATTTGAAACCTTTAATCCAATAACTTTGAAGTTTATTTTTAGGAGGCTTTGATTCTATCAATCCTCTAATGAACTTCATAAAGTTTTGTCTAAGTGAATCATTTGAACATCGTTGATCATACAGGGTTGCTTTGAGCACTTGAAATGAATGATATACTTGACAAAAAGCAATTGAAACTTGTTGTTAAGAGGATTTGATTTTATCAATCTTCTAATGAGTTTTCAAAAGCAAGCTTCAAGATGGTCATTCAACTAACCTTTTGTACTTGACTTCTAACTTATAATTCACTAACAATTAACTTTACTTTATGCCTTTATTTTGTGCCTTTACTTTTATGTACCATTTATTTTAGCATTTACATCTCATGCTATTTTCCTTTCGTTCACTTAAGAATTTACCGTTATGTCATTTTATCCTTTGAAGACGTTTAATAATCAACTTGAACATTAAAAAACTTTAAGGTTACTTGGACTATCTGGTTACTATCCTTATCATTATGGAGTTGTAGATCTCTCGGACTTAGGATTAGAAGCTTTGACACTTGGGGACCTAGTTGCTCTATTATTATTCTGTCTGAAGTTCTTGGGGTTTATTCTAAGGCATTGGGTTAACTTTCTTTATGTGCAGGTTATTCTGATTTTATGCTTTGTTCGTGATTGAGAATTCCTTTATATACAACCGTTACTCTGCCCAATTTTTGTGAAGACTTAATTCATCTGAAGCTTGGTATTCCTCAGAGGTTTATTATTTTAGCTTACTTAGTTTCAATCCAAAGGATGAGAATTCTACATTGACTTCTTCATTTCAAGTGTCGACTTCTTTTTTGATTAGATCATTATTTTCCTTGGCTTTTACTTTATGCTTTAGGATAGTCCCTTCATCTTTCCTATCTTCTTTAATTTCAAAAATCTTCTCCCTCCTTTTCAAAACTCTTCTTATTTTTATAACTTGATCCGCTTTCACAATAACCTTAGACTTAGGTCCTTGCATTTTCAAAAATATTTTCTTAATCAAACATTAATCAATTTAATCATAATTTGACATTTTTCTCAAGACTAAATGTCAATTAACATCATTCAAACCATTTTGCCACTTTCGCTTTTTATTTTAAAGTTTTGTCAAAAGATTAGACTCTTGTTGATTCTTGTAGTGATAAGAGCTACTATACTTCTATGATAAGTAGTGAAGTGAGATATTTTCCACTTTGGTGTTGAGTGAGGCTTTGTTCATTTTAAAATCCAAGCTATATCCTCCACTTTGAGATGATGCTAATTTTCCTTTCTCATAATCGTGGGTAGTAAGTATGTTTTCTACTCAGATACGACGATGATGCCTCTTCTCTTAAAATTAACCAACACACATGTGTTTTAAAACTTTTAAAATGAACTACGAGTACCCTGATCCCTTATTTCATGGAAGGTGGTATGTAGGCACTAAAGGTTTACAACCGCGGAGGGTGCAAAATTGTAAAAAAATACTTCTTTTCTCATCTCCACCATCTTTTTTTTGTATACACCTTTTATAGTCAAAATACACAGATTTTCAAAGAGGTTTCTACGGAGTAGCGTAGATGTTTTGGGTGATAATACCTCCCCTTTACATAACGAACCCCCGTACCTAGATTATCCCCTCTTTTTGGGTTTATTCGCTCTTTTCCCATTTCCTTGGAAACAATAAAACATGATGGCAATTTTTATTTGATTTGTACGAGTTAAGTCAACTTAATAGCTTAGTCTTAACATTTCTATCGCTACACATTGGTTACACTATCATTCCCCTCCCTCTTCATCTTATCCTTTCTTGTTTTTACGTGTGCTACATATTTTTTGGAAAATTATCTACATATCATTTTTCTAACTTGTATGGTACATAGATTGCTATTGACCGGTCTCAAAATAGGTGTGAGTTATACATTAGTCCACTTACGAATGCTTAACATAGCGCTAAATGTGTCTCGATTCAAAAAAATGATCATTCGTGGTCCAAATCTATGTTTGTAAGCCCAAATATTTTAAATTCGAAACCTTGGATTCAATAACTTTGAAGTTCATTGTTAGGAGGCTTTGATTCTATTAATCCTCTAATGAACTTCATGAATTTTGGTCTAAGTGAATCATTTGAACATTGTTGATCATATGTGTTGGCTTTGAATACTTGAAAAGAATGATATACCTGACAAAAAGCAAATGAAACTTGTTGTTGAGAGGCTTTGATTTTATCATTCTTCTAATGAGGTCTCTATTGTAACCCAAAATTTTCCCTCTCATATTTCTCAATATATTTCAAGTGAGGTCTTCAAACTACTCAAGAAAATCCAAGGATTGACCAGACAAGCTCTCTCCTAAGGCAGTCTACCTAAAATTAGGGTTTCATATTGCATCAAGATATTTGAGTCCAAGGGATCCAAAATGCTAACCATTTCCCTAATATGTTTTCAAGATCATCCATGTCAAGTTTCAAGCCTTGCAGAGAAAGTTTGCTCAATCAATTGCTCAAAAGCCTGAAAAGCGACTGTGCTAGGGCAAAAGTCAATTGTGGCCCACATAGAGTCAAACTTCAAGATTTTTGGTAAACATCCTCATTTTGAAGTATTATTCATCATTTGATCAAGGGTTGATCATGATTCACCAAAGATTGCTCACAATTCATCAATACCTAAAAGTTGCTAAATTAGGGTTTTACAAGAAAGGTCAACTCAACTTTGACCAAGCATAACTTTCTCATACTTTATGAGAAATGACCCATCCAAAGCTCATTTTGAAGGGGATTCAATTCTCAAAAATTCATCTTCATCTTCCAAGTTCAAAATATGCACTCACAAGAAGTTATGAATTTGGCGATTATAGGTCATTTTGAAAAGTCAACAAAAACACCTTTTTTGTCAAAGCTTCATACATGAGTATGGAAGACTCAATTGAGATTATAACAAAAGTGTTGCTTAGATTACATCTCTAGCTTTTTAAAAAGTCTAATAACACCTTCAAATATTCAAAATTGAGAAAGTTATGCATTGGTGAAGTTGACCTTTTTTGCAAAATTGTCAAAAGTCAACTATGCCTCAAATTGCAATTTTTGCTAAATGGGCCTAACTTTTTGCACTTGTTTTGAGTTGGTAGCATGGTCCAAGAGCCCTAGATCTTTCCACTTGTCTTTATCTTATTTTTATTATTTATTTTGATTTTTATTGCAATTAAATCAATTTAAATCAAAACAAATCATGAAAAAATCCAAATCATTGAAACCTTAAGATCTTGTGCGTATTTCAGGTCCTATATCTAGCTGGCAAGTGAATCAATTCGTGCAAGGCCTTTGTGTGCATGAAAAGATTGGTTTTGGCCTATTTTTGGAAAGATTTTCAAGTGAATCAAATCAAGATCAAAAGCCATAATGGATAAAGATTAAGAGCATAATTTCAATCCTAATTCATTCCTTGGTATATAGTGAACATTTGCAGACCTAAAACATAAGGTTTTGAGGCACACAAAGGCATAACCAAACTGGAAAAATTCAAAGAGAAGCGTTAATCCGTTTTGCTACTTCCAGACGTTTTCAAGACCCTCTAGCCATCTCATCCGCTTCCCGGGATCACAAGCAAGCTATACCAATCAAGAACAAGGATTTTCCTGCGCTAAAACCCAATGTAAATGGTTCACGAATTTGGCTTGTTCTTGAAATCGAATTGCATGATTTTGGCATCTATAGCATGAAATACTTATATATTCTTGCTCCTTGAAACATTTGCAAGCTATCTATAACATTCAATTGCATTTTTGTGGACTATATCAGAATTTGCCATTATTAGGGTTTCTGGCCTCGTTTTAGGGTCTTTGTGTACAGGTAAAATTGGCCCCCAAGAAGGGCACCGTCATGCTCAGCAGGCCAAGACGAGTTGATTCATGGCATTAGATTTTGTTTATCATGCCTGTGTTTGATTTTGAAACAAGCCAGGGTTGTAGCTACGGACATATGTCCGTAGGTAAAAGTCTTTGATTTTTACCAACAGAGAGAGAACAGGGACGACATGCGTGGCTCCGTCTCATTCGTCCATTTGAATTCTGGCGCGCTTTTTTTATTTTCTCCACTAACTCCCTTTATTACATATTATTGTTTTTTATTATTTCATATACAAAGCAAGCGCGTCGCTCAGTTGGTGAAGAGGCATTGGAAAAGGTTACAGGACCTGGGTTCGAATCCCAAGTCCCCCCATTATTTCATATTGTTTTTCATTGTTTGATCAAGCGCATGCATAGATAAGAAGTCTACCATGTAACCTCAAGGATCCTCCATTGGATCTCCAGATGGCCAGATCCAAAGGCCATCAGATGAAGGAGCATCATAGGCCTTGGTCAACATGCAGCATGGGAACCTTGAAGGTCAACGTGGACCTTTGGTTTTGGGCCAGAATTGCTAGCAACACACCCTTCCAATTGCTGTCCACAGGCCCATTTTCTATTTTTCTTTTCTTTTTATATTTTCCTTATTTAATTTATTTAATTATTTTTGTTAACACCAAATTAATTCTTTTTTCATAAAAAAACCATAAAAACAATTTTTCATCCAATTAGATTTAGAATTTATTTTTTATACAAAAATTAATTTAATTAGTTTATTTAATTTTAGGGTAACTTTAATTATTTTGTAAATAAATTAAAACAAGTTAGAAATTAGGGTTTTGTTTAATTTAAATTCTATTTTCTTTTTCTTAAAAATAACAAAATACAAAAATAGGTCATGTAATTTAATTTTATTCAATTTAATTTCATTAGTAATTAGGTTTTTCATATTTAATTCAAACCTTATTTTTTCTTAAAAATAATTAAAAAACAACAAAAATAATTTTTTCCTTTAATTAGGTTAGACGGGGTCAAAACCCTAATTTCCTTTCATTCTCTATTCGCGCGCGCTTTATTTATTTTTACCATATTGATGTAATTGCTCACAAGATGTAATAGATTAATTAGGACATTCTTTTTCGTTCATTTATCGGTTTTTTGCCGGTTGTTTTTGGTTATGTAATTAATACCCGAAGCCTTGTAATAGCGTAGCTTTACTTTCCGCACTTTAATTTTCGCAAAATATTAACTGTTAGATGTATGGTAATAGGGATGCATGACAAGAATGTATATAAACTTTAAAACCGTTAGCAAACCCTAAATGTGCAAAGATAATAAACTTAAAATTGAATCACTCGCACGTGCGCACCCCTAGGGTATACTCCCACTTCGGTTGCCTTCGGTAAACGATCATTAAGTATAGGGTGTTTTAGTGGTCGCTCTTCTGTCTCAAAGATCAAAGTTGCCTCGGAAAGGTTGCCTCGGAATATGTTGCCTCGAATACGATCTAAAGACATTAGAGTCACTACTAAGACGTCCTAACATTGCTTTAGTGATCGTACGCCCCTTTTGAATTGACCCTTAAAATTCCAACGACGGTGCTACCTACTCACTAATAGTAGGATAGCGCGGTCTAAAGGAAACGAACATAGAACAATTATTTTTTCAAGTAGGTAGATTAGCTCTTAAGTACTTGCTCAAACAAAATAAACTTTTTCCACACTTACACTCTTTTCAAACAAAGTTTTCAAAAACACTTCGTAAGACTCTTGAAGACAGAAACAAGGGTTAAATCAAAGTCAAACAAAAACTTTTTTCAAATCAAACACACATAAGCAATTTTGAAAAATGATGAGCAAGTACCTAAGAGCCCGTGGAAAACCACGGATAGAAAGGGTGTTAATACCTTCCCTTTTTATAATCTACCCCCCGTACTCAAAATCTCGAAAAAGGGAATTTTTCTGTGCTTTTTTCCTTTCCAGTTAGATAAAATAAAAGTCGGTGGCGACTCTTGCTTACCGTGACATTTTGCAAACACAAACGCAAAATGAAAACCAGCATTTCAAAACAGTTCTGATTCTGCCACCGTATCACAGAACTGGCGACTTTGCTGGGGACTTAAATAAGTGGGGTATACCTTAGGATTAGTTCATCATATTGCTTCTATTATTTGATTTTATTGTTTTATCTTTGTGGGCTTTGTATTGGAGTTACTATAGATCCTAACCCGGATCTGGGGGACACCTTTTAGGTAAGTAGAAATAAACTGTGAGGGAACTGTACGGCATAGACCGATACGGTTGAAGCAGTAGCTACGTTGATGTGGCACATTAGTTGGTACCGGTATCTCTCGTGGAGGAACGAGGAGAATACGGGGCTGTTATATGGGTCGTTAAGCATCAATTGACCTTAGAACCTATAATTGACCAACTTGGCCATAGGAAGTAGTGAGATAGCCGGTCTCGGTGTAAAGCTGGGAACTGGTTGATACTCGATACTACACTCATTGAGACCATACTCTCGAGATAGTTTCGGCCGCAAGAAAAGATTGCGTGAGCTGAAACCATGACCGATGGAGGATGGTCAGTGATATTGAGAACCTCTAGAACCCGATTACTATTATTAGGACAGGTTTAAACCAACTGAACTTCAAGAGGGTAGTACCTAGACTCCATGCAAGCCTGAAACTTAAGGGTTATTGTGTGACTTGTGTGCCTTTACCATGTTTGTTACCTGCTATACATGTTGTGTGTTTTATCATGACATCATGCATCATGACATCGCATGCATACTTCATTAGACTAACCATTTCGTAGACCGAGGGGATTTATCTTTGTTCTGTTTTGCAGATCATGGCTTCAGTGCGCAGAAATACCATTCGAGCTAACTTTGTGCAAATGCCTGCTCATCTCAGAGAGTTAGTCTCAAAAGTTCCTGATACTTCTTCATTTGTTAGAAGACATGGTCATCTCCTTAGTCTGGTCACTTCAAAGTTGGATGAGCAGATGATGAGCGTGCTTTTCCAGTTCTTTGATCCGGTGTATCATTGTTTCACCTTCCCGGATTATCAGCTAGTTCCCACTTTGGAGGAGTTTTCTGACTTACTGGGCATATTTATCCTCGAGCAGGCACCCTTCATAGGTTTAGAAGAGGCTCTTAGGCCAGAGGATATTGCTTCAGCCTTACATCTAAAAAGGGATGATGTAGTATCCAACTGGGAGACACGGAGCGGGGTTAAAGGTTTCCTGGCTAAGTTTCTGATTGATCAAGCTCAACTGTTCTGGGATAATTTGGACTTTCAAGATTTTGAAGACATCTTGGCTCTCCTCATCTACGGCTTGGTTCTTTTGCTGAATCCAGATTCCTTCATAGATGTGAATGCGGTCAAGATCTTCTTGTCTCGTAATCCAGTGCCTACCCTTATAGGTGACGTTCTGCATGCTCTCTATACTCGTATTGTATGAAGAAGGGGGACCCTCATGTGTTTCACGCTGCTGCTGGCGAGGTGGTTTATTTTTCACCTCCCCAAGTATGTATTGAAGAATGAGGAAGGGTTAGGTTGGGCTTACAGAGTCATGTCCCTTGCCCATACGGATATTCTTTGGAGTTCTAAGGATATGGAAATAGTAGCTGTCATTGATCGATGTGGGGAATACCCTAATGTCCCGTTGCTTGGAATTAGAGGGGGAATAACCTACAGTCCTTGTTTGGCTTTACGACAGTTTGGTCGCGCTCAGAGAGACGGTCCTCATGAGCTACTCCTTACAGATATTGTCTTTGACTACAAGGGGGACGTGGATGAGCATCGCTGAAGGTTTATACAGGCCTGGGGCATGGTGAACAGGTATGACCCTCACGAGCTAGGACCGAAGACTTCTCTCCCTATGCAACCTTATCTCCAATGGGTTCGAGCCCGTGCTCAAAAATTGGGGATGCCTTATGAAGCTATTTTGCCAGTGGTTGTGGAGCATACTAATGAAGAAGGTGTTCCTTATACAGTCCTTTATCCTTACATTCCCACTGATCTTGGGGCATTGAAGAGGTCTTGGATTCAGCTGAAAGAGGAGAGGGATACCTATCGGGAAAAGTACTATGAGCAAGAAAGGAAGATCTTGAAGCTCACCATGCAGCTTGAGAATGAAAGGACAATCAATGATTATGTCAGCACGAAGGGAAAATGACCATGGGATTTCTGATGTCTTTTAATTGTTTCTAGTTTAGATTTTCTTTTCAGTTTATTTATTTTGTAACGCCTTGAAGGCATTGTTAAACATTGTTACAAGTTAATCTAATAAAGTGTGTTTTATTTTGTTTTACAAATTTGAATCTCCCGAAGTCTTCGAAATAATTTCATACGCATTCCATTACCATGCACCTCATTACAGGTACCATTACAGGTTTCTTATTTTCTTCGCTGTTTATTTCAGCATGAAATGTCTTCTGAAATACCTACCGATCAGGCCATCAAATCTCTTCAAGCACATAATGCTCAATTCCAGGATATGCTCTTGAACTTGGCCAAAGGACAACAGGATTTGAAGACTCTCATCTTAAAGGAGAAGAAGAAGAAGAAGAAGAAGAAGAAGGTGGTTCTGCTGAATATGGGTCACAGATTTGGGAATAGGTTGCAACAGGAAGCTGGTATGTCTCATTTATCTGGAGAAGGAGAGAATCAAGAGGAAGGAAAGGGTCTTAGTCATGTGGTCTCTGATAATGATACTGATTTTGATGATGAACAGTACCCTCCTGCTGAGGATAGGTATAAACAACTTGAAGACCGTCTGAGTGCTATGGAGATTCAGAAGGTCCCGGGTTTGGATTTTGGAGATTTGGGGCTAGCATCAGGGGTGGTGATCCCTCACAAGTTTAAAGCTCCGGTTTTTGCTAAGTACGATGGAGTATCTTACCCAAAGCTCCACCTCCGCTCGTACGTCAGAAAAATTCAACCCTACACTGCCGATAGAAATCTGTGGGTCCATTTCTTTCAAGATAGTCTGTCAGGGACTCAACTTGAATGGTTTTATCAATTGGAAGGAGATAATGTCCGCAACTGGGAAGACCTTGCTGCTGCTTTCTACAAGCAGTACCAGTATAATGCCGACCTTGCTCTCACTCGTACTCAACTTCAGAGTATGTCCATGGGTGCAAGCGAAGGCTTTAAGGACTACGCTCAAAAGTGGAGAGATCTGGCTGGAAGAGTCCAACCCCCTATGTCTGATAGGGAGTTGGTTGATATGTTTCTAGGGACCTTGTCTGGTCCATTTTTCAATCATCTGATCCGTAGTTCATCATCTGGGTTTACTGAATTAATAATGACTGGGGAAAGAGTAGAAGCTAGTATCAAAAGTGGCAAGATACAGAAAGGTGCTTCATCAAGTACAGAAAAGAAGCCTTTCAGGAAAGAAGCTAGTGCAGTTTACAACTCGAGGAGCCAAAATAAACTTGAGCACCGCCAAGCAGTAAATGCGGTAGTAATATCAAGACCCACCGTTGCCCCACAATGCAACAATCAGCAAAGAATGGAGAGGCCGCAGAGACAATATACTCGGCTTAATATGACCTTGTCACAAATTCTACCGCAATTGTTGAAGACCAACCTGGTAACTCTGAGGGAAGCCCCGAAGAATCCCAACACCATATCTCCGCTGTATAATCCAAATGCTCACTGTGCCTATCACTCTAATAGCCCGGGTCATGATACGAACAACTGCTGGGCTTTGAGGAATAAGGTGCAAGATTTGATTGAGGATAAAGAAATTGAGTTTGACGCACCAGAGAAACCCAACGTCATAACTGCTCCTATGCCCAAGCATGGTCATGGAGTAAATGTTGTGGACGACGGTTTATTTGTGACCTCCGTGGAAGACATTTCTACTCCGTTAATGATAGTTAAGAAGAATCTATTGTTGGCCGGTTTATTTCCGGGTTGTGGCGAAGGTTGCCACCTATGTTCCATCCTGCCTGCTGGTTACTATTTACTGAAATCAGGTGTTCAACGCCTGATGGATAACAAAGAGATCGTGTTCGAGAAAACTTTGATTCCGTTGATTCCCGTTGAAGATGTTTCCATAATAACCATTTCCTCCAATCCTTCCAAGGCTTCCCCGAGAAACCCTGTTAGGATTACATCCGTTTCGAGAGTTGCTCCATTGATCATTACTATTCCTGGTCCTATCCCATACACTTCGGATAAAGTTGTCCCGTGGCACTATGGGGCCGATGTGTATTATCATGGGATCAAATAGGATTTGAAGATTGAAGAAACTGATGCTGATATCAGCAATATTGTTGGGGCTAGCAAGGTCACCGGAAGTGGAATACTTTTCTCTCCTGAGATTTCCCCTCCGACTGTTCAAAAGCCTGTTGCCATTCCATCTGCCAGTACATCAGCTACTGTTCCAATTCTTACTCCAGTTATCACCCCTGTCGCCGAGTCATCTGACACTCGGGGCAAATAAGTCATAGGTGAGCCTGCCCGGATGAAGGCACCTAAGAATATTATTATAGAAACCTCTAAGCAGGAGATAGAGGAAATTCTAAAGATTATTAAGAAGAGTGACTACAACATAGTAGAACAGCTGGGGCAGACCCCGTCGAAGATCTCCATGTTATCCTTATTGTTGTGCTCGAAAGCCCATGCAAAGGCTTTAATTGCTTTCCTTAAAACTGTGCATGTGCCACAGGAAACATCTGCTGATCAATTCAAAGACTGTGTGGCTAGTTTGACCGCTGACAATGGGCTGGGTTTCTCCGACGCAGATATGACTGTCAAGGGAAGAAATCACAATGATGCTCTGCATGTCTCGATCGAGTGCAGGGGCACTACTTTGGCCCATGTACTGGTGGATATTGGGTCCTCATTAAATATTTTACCCAAGAAAGCATTAGATCGGCTGGATTGTGAAGGGTTGGTTCTGAAGCCAAGTAATATTGTGGTTAGGGCCTTTAACGGGTCCAAAAGGATGGTGCACGGGGAGGTGGATGTCCCCGTTAAAGTTGTCTCTCATACTTTTGCATCTATGTTCTATGTGATGGACATCCGACCATCTTATTCTTGTTGGCTAGGTCGCCCTTGGATTCATAAGGCTGGGGCAGTGACTTCTACGCTCCATCAGATGTTGAAATATCTAGTAAAAGGGAAGATTGTTATGGTGCAGGGTGAGGAGGAGTACATGGTGAGTCATCTTAATTCCTTTCACTATGTGGAAATGGATGGGGAGTTCATCGACTCCCCGTGTCATAACTTTGAAGAGGTCCCCCTAACTCAGGCATCGACTGAAGTTGTTGTTGAAGAACCCCCAATGAAGATGGCTTCCTTCAAGGATGCCAGGGCTGTTATTGAAAAAGGTGGGTGTGCAAATTGGGGCAAACTCCCTGACTTTGCACACAAGACTGATAAGTTTGGTTTGGGTTTTACTGCAGAAGCTCAAAGGGTTGTTCGGCGCGCGCGGATTGGAAGACCTCCTCTACGCATCAGTAATCAGGGAGTGAATGCAATTGAAGATGATGAAGAAGAGTCAGATATTGATAACTGTATTTACCCGACTACCAACAGCGGCTTGAACAATTGGACGACGAAGGACTTCGTGCCTGTTTCTTTTATTACACAGTAATAGACTTTTGTTTTGAGATTTGTAACAGACAATTCGAAACTTTACGGCCCGGTGCCTTGCCCGAGACACCTTGGCTTTGTTTGTGAGGGATTATTATTTGTCATTTTCTTATATCATCAATAAAGCATTGGACGTTTTCTTGCATTACAAATTTTGTGCTCCTTGTTTTTCTTTTCTATCTTGCACTTTATCAAAACAGCTATTGTCTTACACACACTCACATATCATAATGCAGATCCAAATCCACTCTGGATCCCACTGATAACGACTTTACTACTGCCAGTTATGACTTCGAACATCTGATCAACCAAGCCGAGGATGAAGGTGAGGATGATTGTGAAGTGCCTGGGGAACTTGCTAGACTGTTACTACAGGAAGAGAGGGCCATACAGCCGCATGAAGAGCCAGTGGAATCAGTGAATTTGGGTACCAAGGAAGACAAGAAAGAGGTCAACATAGGTGCGAATCTGGAACCTAGTGTCAAGCAACGGTTGATACAGATGCTACGTGACTATGTTGAGATATTCGCTTGGTCTTATGAAGATATGTCGGGTTTAGACACTGATATTGTGGTTCATCGCTTGCCAACTAAAGAAGACTGTCCTCCGGTAAAGCAGAAGGTTCGCCGTATGCGCCCTGAGATGTCTAAGAAAATCAAAGCTGAAGTCATGAAATAGTTTGATGCTAGTTTTCTAGCAGTTACTTCTTACCCGCAGTGGGTTGCCACCGTGGTTCCGGTGCCGAAGAAAGATGGTAAAGTTCGGATGTGTGTAGACTATAGAGATCTGAACAGGGCGAGCCCCAAGGATAATTTCCCTCTGCCTCATATTGATGTTCTGGTCGACAACACCGCACATCATAAGGTCTTCTCCTTTATGGATGGTTTTTCTGGTTATAATCAGATTAAGATGGCTCCCGAGGACATGGAGAAGACAACTTTAGTTACACAGTGGGGCACCTTTTTCTACAAGGTAATTCCTTCCGGGTTGAAGAATGCTGGGGCAACTTATCAGCGCGCCATGGTCGCTTTGTTCCACGACATGATTCACCATGAGATTGAGGTTTACGTTGATGACATGATTGTGAGGTCCCAGACTGAGGAAGAACACCTTGACCATCTTCAGAAACTATACGACAGGTTGAAAACGTACAAGCTGAGGTTAAACCCGAACAAGTGCACCTTCGAGGTGAGGTCTGGTAAGCTGATGGGTTTCTTCGTTAGTGATAAAGGTATTCATGTGGATCCTGCAAAGGTGAAGGATATACGGGAGATGCCAACTCCCCGAACAAAAAAGGAAGTAAGAGGATTTTTGGGACGTCTGAACTACATCGCCTAATTCATTTCACATCTGACTGCTACTTGTGAACCAATCTTCAAGCTGCTGAAGAAAGATCAAGTGGTAAAATGGAATGATGAATGCCAGGCCGCTTTCGAAAGAATCAAAGAGTACCTCCAAGAGCCACCTATTCTGATGCCTCCAGTGGAAGGGAGACCTTTGATCTTATACTTGACAGTACTGGATAATTCAATAGGGTGCGTGTTGGGGCAGCATGACGAGTCTGGCCGAAAAGAGCACGCTATTTACTACCTTAGCAAAAATTTTACCGACTGTGAGACCTGATACTCACTGCTCGAGAAAAATTGTTGCGCTTTGGCATGGGCTGCTTGCCGACTGAGACAGTATATGCTGACTCACACTACCCTATTGATATCAAAGATGGACCCAATCAAGTATATCTTCGAAAAGCCTGCCTTGTTCGGAAGAATAGAAAGATGGAAGATGATCTTGACTGAGTATGACATCCAATACACAACCCAAAAAGTAATCAAGGGGAGTGTGTTGGCAGATCATTTGGCACATCAGGCCGTGGATGATTACCAAACTATGAATTTCGAGTTTCTGGATGAGAACATCATGTTGGTGACCGACTGTGAAGAACCTGGACCGGATGAAGGACCTAAGGAGGGATCCGATGGTCTATGTATTTTGATGAAGCTTCAAACGCGTTGGGTAACGGTATTGGCGCTGTAATCATATCTCCTGAAGGCTGTCATACTCCGTTCACCGCCCGACTATGTTTTAACTGCACCAACAACATGGCAGAGTATGAAGCGTGTATTATGGGCCTTCGAGCAGCTATTGACCTGAGTATTAAGTTCTTGAGTGTATTTGGAGATTCCGCTCTCGTGATCAGTCAGATCAAAGGCGAGTGGGATATGAAACACCCAAATCTTATTCCTTACAAAGAGTATGTATTGACATTGCTTCCGCACTTCGAGGAGATAACATTTGAACACTTCCCAAGAGAGGAGAATCAGTTAGTGGACGCGCTAGCCACCATGTCTTTTATGTTCAAGGTCAGGTGGGACAATGAGGCTCCCCGGATTACCATTGAGAGGTTGGACGAGCCCGCACATTGCTGTGACATTGAGACTGAAGAGGTAGCAGATAAACCCTGGTTTCACGAAGTAAAGAGGTATCTTGAGGCTCAAGAGTACCCCGAGGGTACATCTGTTAATGATAAGAAGTTTCTGAGAAGGTTCGCTGCAAAATTCTTCATTAGCAATGGGATTCTTTACAAGTGTAACCATGACTCAACCTTACTGCGATGTATGGACAAGAACGAGGCAGAAAGGATCATGGCAGAGTTACATGAAGGTACTTTCGGAACTCATTCCAGTGGACATACCATGGCAAAGAAGATCCTACGGGCGGGATACTATTGGTCTACTATGGAAGCCAATTGTTATCAGCATTCTCGGACCTGTCATAAGTGCCAAGTTTATGCTGATAAGGTGCATATACCTCCAGTTCCTCTGAATGTTTTGACAGCTCCTTGGCATTTTGCAATGTGGAGCATCTACATGATCGGCGAGATCAGACCTACTGCATCTAACAGGCATCATTTCATTCTGGTGGCTATTGATTACTTTACGAAGTGGGTTGAGGCGGCTTCCTTCGCTACAGTAACCAAGAACGTCGTGGCGCGGTTCATCCGACACAATCTGATCTGTCGATACGGTGTGCCAGAAAGGATCATTACAGACAATGGTACAAATCTCAACAATACAATGATCACCGAGCTCTGCAAGCAGTTTAAGATACAACATCATAAATCTTCTCCCTACCGGCCGAAGATGAATGGGGCTGTTGAAGCGGCTAATAAGAACATCAAGAAGATTGTGCAGAAGATGACGGTGACATACAAAGACTGGCATGAGATGTTACCCTTCGCTCTCCATGGGTATCTTACCTCAGCGCTGACATCAACAGGGGAAACACCCTACTCATTGGTGTATGGCATGGAGGCAGTCTTGCCCATGGAAGTCCAAGTACCCTCTCTTCGAATTATGAAGGATGCAGGTTTGAGCGAAGATGATTGGATCCAGACCCGACTTGATCAACTGAATCTAATCAACGAAAAGAGACTTACTGCTATTTGTCATGGTCAAACGTATCAAAAATGAATGATCAAGGCATTTAAAAAGAAAGTCAAACGACAAGAATATCAAGTCGGGGATCTGGTGATCAAGCGCATCATACTGTCGTAAGGTGATCCCAGGGGCAAATGGACCCCTGCGTACGAAGGGCCATTTGTGGTTAAGAACATTTTCTCAGGAGGAGCTATGATTCTAACCACCATGGATGGTGACGACCTTCCTCACCCTGTCAATGCAGACATAGTGAAAAAATACTATGCATAATCAAAGACCCGCTAGGTCGACTGGCCTAGGAAAAAATAAGGGCTTCCCGGTGAACCAAAAGGGTTCGGGCAAAAGTAAGGGATGAAAATGAAAAATCTGTACACCCGACAAGTTGAAAACCTGAAAAGGCGGCTTGGGCAAAAAAGGGTATCCCGGTGGACTGAAAACCCGAAAGGGCGGTCCAGGCAAAAATTAGGGATCAAAGCGTAACACTATGTCTCATTGGATAATCTTGCAACTAGACTTCAGTATCAACTATCAAGCTCAGATGGCGCCAATCAATCTGATCTACCTTCAACCAAGTAGCAAAGTGATGAGATGCTCGAAGATATAAAGGCAATAGCATAGTTGGAACCCAGTGGGATTGTTCACATAGTTGTTTTTCTTTATTTTTCACAAATTGTATAATTCATCTTTCAGCGGCGTTCTCTTACTTAGACGTCAGCCTCTTGTACAAAACGCCTATTTACAGGCCAGATTCAAAATCAATACAATTCATTTTCACAAAGAAATTTCAAATTGTTTTTCTTTTTCTGTTTTGTTTTGCAAAAACGTCCAATGGTTCATTTTTTATATATGCATTTGACAATAATTGCTGCTCATAAATATTTACATACAAAACAAAAGACGATTACTCGTAATTTCAAAAACAGGGACAAACAAGAAATGTCTAGACCTTAAAGTTGCTCTATTCACCAGGTACAGGGATAAACCCAGCTGGAGAATATGACTAAAAGTATATACACTCCCCCGCAGAGTAAGAAAAAGACAGTGATGTTAGCTTTCCCGAACAGGACACAACTCTCCCCAGCTGAGGTTCGCAATCGCGAATGAGTCGGTAAGTTTCTCCCCAAGCAGAGTTCATCTATCACCAATGATGGAAGACCATCCCTAGTGGAGTTTATTTCTTCCACAAACAGAAATTTTTCCCCCGACAGAGTTCATCACCGCCAGCAACGGTCATTCATCCACAACCGAGGTTGTTGCTCCAAGTCAGCAGATCTTCTAACAGAGCATCTCTTCCCCACAGGGTCGTTCTCTCACTAATATATTCTCCAGCAGGATTATTCTCCCAATCATCTTCGGTCGTTATCCCCAGCGAGCGAAATTCTTTATACTCTCCAGCAGCAATCCGGGATTTATTTTCCCCAGCTAGAGAATACCACAAAAACATTGCACATCCATACATCATGACATGCATATACGCATCATACAGCACAATCTCATTTATTTTGAGAACATCATTGTTTGATAACATATCATGCATTACATACGACTAACCTTTTACCTTTCAGGAAAGATACAATCAAATTCTCACAAAGTTCAAGATATGAAGCCCGGGTACGACCGGATAGTATCTTGATTACTCCAGCATATTGTGAAGCCCGGAGAACAACCGGATAACAGTATCAGAATATCGTGAAGCCTGGATTACGACCAGATAGTGGTATCTCTTAAAAACAAGCTATGAAGCCCAGATTCGACCGAATAATAGTTTAATCCCCAGCAAGTTACTGTGAAGCCTGGATTACGACCAGATAGAAGTACGATACGCCATGAAGCCTGGATTCGACCATATAGTGGTATATCATAAACACAAGCCGTGAAGCCCGGATTCGACTGGATAACAGCTCAGCAAGTTATTGTGAAGCCTGGATTACGACCAGATAGCAATGCAAGTTTATGCGAAGCCTGGATTACGACCAAATAGCAGCCAAGAATACTACGAAGCCTGGATTCGACCAGATAGTGGTATATCTTTGATGCAAGTTATGAAGTCCGGATTCGACCGGATAATATCTTGATTCCCACGAACACCACGAAGCCTGGATTCGACCAGATAATGGTATATTACATCGTGAAGCCTGGATTACGACCAGATAGCGGTAAAGACACTGAAGCTTGGGATTACGACCAGATAACAGTGAGGGACACTGTGAAGCTTGGATTTCGGCCAAATAGCAGTTCACCCGGCCAATTACTATGAAGCCCGGAATCGACCAGATATTAGTAGGCCTTAAAATCAAATGGAAGCCCAGATGCGACTGGATAACAACTTGATTTCTTATGAAGCCTGGATTTCGACCAGATAAGAAGTAAGGTATTGTGAAGCCTGGAATCGACTAGATAGCAGTACAAGACACCATGAAGACTGGATTCGACCAGATAATGGTATGAAACATCGTGAAGCCTGGATTACAACCAGATAGCGATAAAAGACATTGCGAAGCTTGGATTTCAACCAAATATAAGTTTACCTGGACAATTACTAAGAAGCCCGGAGTCGACCGGTTATTAGTGTGCCCTAAATTCAAGTTGAAGCCCGGATTCGACCGGATAACAATTGAATTCCTTCTGAAGCCTGGATTACGACCAGATAAGAATTGAGAAATTGTGAAGCCTGGATTACGACCAGATAGCAAGTTTAATCTCATCTCCCCAGTAAGTCACTGTAAAGCCTGGATTACGACCAGATAGCAGTCGGTCTTATCACTATGAATCCCGGATTACGACCAGATAAGAATTGAGAAATTGCGAAGCCTGGATTATGACTAGATAGCAGTCGGTCTTATCACTATGAAGCCTGGATTACGACCAGATAATAGTTCATTTTCACCTCTTCGACCAAGAGATGATTTCCCTAGTAGAATAACGGACGACCGAAGCTCCTAAAATTCAAATTTTCTCTCAAGACAGAGACCAACATTCCCCAATGTAATCCTCCTCAACAACAGGTATACGGGTTCTCGCTAAGGAATCTCTTAGACGATCAACATTCCTTCGGATGGCATCTTTAAGCCCATCGTCCGTCATCAATATCCAAATGGCATTTATAAGCCCATTTCCGACATCACAAGACAAGTACCACTTCATGCAAGTGCAAATTTATAGGCACTCTAGTGTTCAATCATCTTCCACCTTTGGATCACGAAAGGCAGGCAAGCCAATCTACATCCTCAGGTTTAAGAAGATTGAACAGGGGAAGCTGTTGTACCCCAAAATTTTCCCTCTCATATTTCTCAATATATTTCAAGTGAGGTCTTCAAATTGCTCAAGAAAATCCAAGGATTGACCAGACAAGCTCTCTCTTAAGGCAGTCTACCTCAAATTAGGGTTTCATATTGCATCAAGATATTTGAGTCCAAGGGATCCCAAATGCTCACCATTTCCCTAATATGTTTTCAAGATCATCCATGTCAAGTTTCAAGCCTTTCAGAGAAACTTTGCTCAGTCAATTGCTCAAAAGCCTGAAAATCTACTGTGCTAGGGCAAAAGTCAATTGTGGCCCACATAGAGTCAAACTTCAAGATTTTTGGTAAACATCCTCATTTTTAAGTATTATTCATCATTTGATCAAGGATTGATCATGATTCACCAAGGATTGCTCACAATTCATCAAAACCCAAAAGTTGCTAACGTAGGGTTTTACAAGAAAAATCAACTCAACTTTGACCAAGCATAACTTTCTCATACTTTATGAGAAATGACCCATCCAAAGCTCATTTTTAAGGTGATGCAATTCTCTACAATTCATATTCAGCTCCCAAGTTCAAAATATGCACTCACGAGAAGTTATGAATTTAGACATTATAGGTCATTTTGAAAAGTCAACAAAAACACCTTTTTTGTCAAAGCTTCATACATGAGTATGGAAGACTAAATTGAGATGAGACCAAAAGGGTTGCTTATAGGACATCTCAAGATTTATAAAAAGTCCAAGAACACCTTCAAAGATTCAAAATTGAGGAAGTTATGCATTGTTGAAGTTGACCTTTTTTGCAAAATTGTCAAAAGTCAACTATGCCTCAAATTGCAATTTTTGCTAAATGGGCCTAACTTTTTGCACTTGTTTTGAGTTGGTAGCATGGTCCACGAGCCTTAGATATTTCCACTTGTCTTTATCTTATTTTTATTATTTTTATTTTTATTTTTATTGCAACTAAAATCAATTTAAATCAAAACAAATCATGAAAAAATCAAAATCATTGAAACCTCAAGATCTTGTGCATATTTCAGGTCCTATTTCTAGCTGGCAAGTGAATCAATTCGTGCAAGGCCTTTGTGGGCATGAAAAGATTGGTTTTGGCCTATTTTTGGAAAGATTTTCAAGTGAATCAAATCAAGATCAAAAGACATAATGGATAAAGATTGAGAGCATAATTTCAACCCTAATTCAATCCTTGGTATATAGTGAACATTTGCAGACCTAAAACACAAGGTTTTGAGGCGCACAAAGGCAGAACCAAACTGGAAAAATTCAAAGAAAAGTGGGAATCTGCTTTGCTACTTCCAGGCGTTTTCAAGACCCTCTAGCCATCTCATCCACTTCCTGGGATCACAAGCAAGCTATACCAATCAAGAACAAGGATTTTCCTGCGCTAAAACCCAATGTAAGTGGTTCACGACTTTGGCTTGTTCTTGAAATCGAATTGGATGATTTTGGCATCTATAGCATGAAATACTTATATATTCTTGCTACTTGAAACATTTGCAAGCTATCTATAACATTCAATTGCATTTTTGTGGACTATATCAGAATTTTCCATTATTAGGGTTTCTGGCCTCGTTTTAGGGTCTTTGTGTACAGGTAAAATTGGCCCCCAAGAAGGGCACCATCATGCTCAGCAGGCCAAGACGAGTTGATTCATGGCATTAGATTTTGTTTATCATGCCTGTGTTTGATTTTGAAACAAGCCAGGGTTGTAGCTACTGACAAATGTCCGTAGGTAAAAGTCTTTGAATTTTACCAACGGAGAGAGGACAGGGACGACATGCGTGGCTCCGTCTCATTCGGCCATTTAAATTCTGGTGTGTTTTTTTTATTTTCTCCACTAACTCCCTTTATTACATATTATTGTTTGTTATTATTTCATATACAAAGCAAGCACGTAGCTCAGTTGGTGAAGAGGCAATAGAAAATGTTACAGGACCTGGGTTCGAATCCCAGGTCCCCCCATTATTTCATATTGTTTTTCATTGTTTGATCAGGCGCATGCATAGATAAGGAGTCTACCATGTAACCTCAAGGATCCTCCATTGGATCTCCAGATGGCCAGATCTAAAGGCCATCAGATGAAGGAGCATCATAGGCCTTGGTCAACATGCAGCATGGGAACCTTGAAGGTCAACGTGGACCTTTGGTTTTGGGCCAGAATTGCTAGCAACACACCCCTCCAATTGCTGTCCACAGGCCCATTTTCTATTTTTCTTTTCTTTTTATATTTTCCTTATTTAATTTATTTAATTATTTTTGTTAACACCAAATTAATTCTTTTTTCATAAAAAAACCATAAAAACAATTTTTCATCTAATTAGATTTAGAATTTATTTTTTATACAAAAATTAATTTAATTAGTTTATTTAATTTTAGGGTAACTTTAATTATTTTGTAAATAAATTAAAACAAGTTAGAAATTAGGGTTTTGTTTAATTTAAATTCTATTTAATTTTTCTTAAAAATAACAAAATACAAAAATAGGTCATGTAATTTAATTTTATTCAATTTAATTTCATTAGTAATTAGGTTTTGCATATTTAATTAAAACCTTATTTTTTCTTAAAAATAATTAAAAAACAACAAAAATAATTTTTTCCTTTAATTAGGTTAGACGGGGTCAAAACCCTAATTTCCTTTCATTCTCTATTCGCGCGCGCTTTATTTATTTTTACCATATTGATGTAATTGCTCACAAGATGTAATAGATTAATTAGGACATTCTTTTGCGTTCATTTATCGTTTTTTTACGGGTTGTTTTTGGCTATGTAATTAATACCTGAAGCCTTGTAATAGCGTAGCTTTACTTTCCGCACTTTAATTTCCGCAAAATATTAATTGTTATATGTATGGTAATAGGGATGCATGACAAGAATGTATGTAAACTTTAAAACAGTTAGCAAACCCTAAATGTGCAAAGATAATAAACTTGAAATTGAATCACTCGCATGTGTGCATCCCTAGGGTATACTCCCACTTCGGTTGCCTTCGGTAAACGATCATTAAGTATAGGTATTTTAGTGGTTGCTCTTCTGTCTCAAAGATCAAAGTTGCCTTGGAAAGGTTGCCTCGGAATATGTGGCCTCGAATATGATCTAAAGACATTAGAGTCACTACTAAGACGTCCTAACATTGCTTTAGTGATCGTACGTTCCTTTCGAATTGACCTTTAAAATTCCAACGACGGTGCTACCTACTCACTAATAGTAGGATAGCGCGGTCTAAAGGAAACGAACATAGAACAATTCTTTTTTCAAGTAGGTAGATTAGCTCTTAAGTACTTGCTCAAACAAAATAAACTTTTTCCACACTTACACTCTTTTCAAACAAAGTTTTCAAAAACACTTCGTAAGACTCTTGAAGACAGAAGCAAGGGTTAAATCAAAGTCAAACAAAAACTTTTTTCAAATCAAACACACAGAAGCAATTTTGAAAAATGATGAGCAACTACCTAAGACCCCGTGGAAAACCACGGATAGAAAGAGTGCTAATACCTTCCCTTTCTATAATCTACCCCCCGTACTCAAAATCTCGAAAAAAGGAATTTTTCTGTGCTTTTTTCCTTTCCAGTTGGATAAAATAAAAGTAGGTGGCGACTCTTGCTTACCGCGACATTTTGCAAACACAAACGCAAAACGCAAACCAGCATTTCAAAACAGTTCCGGTTCTGCCACCGTATCACAGTTTCAAAATCAAGCTTCATGATAGTCATTCAACTAACATTTTTTTATGGTTGACCTCTAACTTCTAATTTACTAACAATTAACTTTACCTTATGCCTTTATTTTATGCTTTTACTTTTATGTACCATTTATTGTTTTAGCATTTACGTCTCATGCTATTTTCTTTTTGCTCACTTGAGCATTTATTTTTATTTCATTTTATCTTTGCTCACTTGAGTTTTTATTTTCTTTTGAAGACACTTAATAATAAACTTGAACATTAAAAGCTTTAAGGTAACTTGGACTATCTAGTTACTATCCCTAGCACTGTGGAGTTGTGGATTCCTGAGACTTATGATTAGAATCCATGAGACCTTGGAACTCTATGATCTTTGGTTGATATTTTTGTGAAGATCTTCTGAAATCTTTGGGGTTACTGCATGGCGTTGGTTTGATGTTTTTTTTTTGTGCACAGGTTATTCTAATTTTAATGCTTTGCCTGTGATGGAGAATTCCTTTGTATACAGTTGTTACTCCGACCAATTTTTGTCAATGAATACTTTTCTTGGTTCTTATTTCATCTAAAGCTTGGTATTTCTCAGAGGTTTAGTATTTTTGCTTGCTTGATTTTAATCCAAAGGATGAAAATTCTACATTTACTTATTCATGTCAAGTGTTGGCTTCTTGTTGGTTAAATTGTTCTTTTCCTTGGCTTTTACTTTATGCTTTAGGATAGTCTCTTCATCTCCTCCTATCTTCTTTAATTTCCAAAATTTTCTCCATCCTTTTCAAAACTCTTCTTATTTTCTAACTTGAACCGCTTTCATAACAAACTTGGACTTAGGTCCATGCATTTTCAAAAATCTTTTCTTAATCAAAATTCAATCAGTTTAACCATACTTTGACATCTTTTGAAATACTAAAAGTCATTAACCTCATTCAAACCATTTTGCAACCTTGGATTTTTAATTTAATTTTTTCTCTCAAAATATTAGACTCTTGTCGATTCTTGTAATGACGCAAGCTACTATACTTCTATGATATGTAGTGAAGTGAGCCATTTTCAACTGGGGTGTTGAGTGATGGATTTTAAATCCAAATTATATCCTCAGCTTTGAGATGACGCAAATGTTCCTTTCTCATAATTGTGGGTAGTAAGTTTATTTTCCACTCAGATGTGATGATGGTGTCTATTCTCTTAAAATTAACCAACGCACATGTGTTTTAAATTTTTTGAGGTGAACTACGAGTACCCTGGTCCCCTATTGCACGGAATATGGTACGTAGGAACTAAAGGTTCGCAACCGCGATGGGTGAAAAATTGTAAAAAAAACACTTCTTTTCTCATCTCCACCATCTTATTTTGTATACACCTTTTATAGCAAAAATACACAAATTTTCAAAGAGGTTCCTGCGGAGTACCGTAGATGTTTACTCACTCTTTTCCCATTTATTTTGGAAACAATAAAGTGTTGTTGTAATTTTATTTTATTTGTACGAGTTAAGTCAATCCAATGGCTTAGTCTCAACATTTCTACCGCTATAGAAAACTGGCGACTTCACTGGGGAGAAAAATATCTAAGTGGGTTGAGCCTATCTTTGTTTATCTGTGTATGTGCTATTATTTATTGTATATTATTTGTTGTATATATGTATATCAGGGATTTCCAAAAAGAAGATCGAGGAAGTCGGGAGCTCATCCCCTTGTTGATGCCTTCTTATTATTGGAAAAATATTCCATGTTGCTATCAAATTATTGAATCATCTCTTGACCTCCCTATTCCATTTCATCTTGATCCCTTAGAAACAAATTTAAAATGCAACGTCAAAGGTAGAGAGTGTTGTACCCTAATTTTTGCCCCTAAGATTCCTCTATCATCTCATACCATCACAATGCAATCAGATCACAAATTAGGGTTTGAGTTTATATTCTACTGCATCTTGTCTTAGGGTTTGCTTATGGAATCACCAAGCACCTTGAAGCACTTGTATTTGTATATCTTGTACTTGTATGCTTCTAACTAACCTCAAAGTGTGTATATTTTGTCTCTTAGAATATCATCTTGTAGGTCATGGCACAATTGCAGTCATCTCACCATCTCCTAGCACAAATGATCAAAACTAGGGTTTGGATGTTTGATCATCAATTTTGGCTTGAAAGGGTTCCATTGATGAATAGGGGTTAAATGGTCATTTTGTCAGAAGACGGTCAAAATCAGTTGTTGACCAAGTGAAATTTTGGTCAACCATCAATTTAATATCCCTGTTCTCATATTTCATGGTCAATAGTGCAAAAATATCAAGAGGAAGTGTGAATTGGAGATAACTTGTCAAGGAAGTTATTTGAAGTTTTGAAAATTTTCTAAGTATCCTTAAGGATGAATTTTGACTGGCTACAATTTTCTCATTTTTTATTGAAAATGTGCAAACTTTTTATGCCTAGAAAGAGGATGAAAAATTCTCTAACTTTTTAGGAGTGGCCACAAGTCCAAAAAATGAAAGGAAAAAATGTTATGAAGCTTGGAAGATTTTGACACTTAGTGAAATTTTGGTTAAAAATGCAAAAATTTGACTTCTTCATGTCCATTTTTGAATTACCATTTGGACTCAAATCAAAAAGTTGGCAACATGAAAGTTGTAGATTGGAATTTTATCTTCATTTTTCATTCAATAATCATCTCAAATGGTTAAGTGTAGAGAAAGATATGATGATTAGGATTTTGGGCTGAAAACTGAATTTTTGCCCAGCACAAGGCAAGGCACGCCCAGGCAGGTAAGGCATTTCATCAAACATGTTGTAGGCGCGCATTCATCATCATTTTTCTATGTGAAATATTCATTATTTTGAAATATGTCCAACATCAAAGTTGAAGCCCTAAATGTGAGGAACAACTTTTCTTCAGAAAGTTTCTACAAATTCTTTCTACATTTTGAGATATAATTGTGAGATGTAGGCACCATGCATGCTGAATTTTCTACCCAGCCAGCAAGTCACGTGTGCAGCAAGCCCAGGCAGGCAAGGCATTTTGTCAAACAGTTTGTAAGTACATGTTCATGGCTAAATATCTCATTGATTCAAGCCTCATTTTGAAACATTTTGAACATGAAAGTTGGAGTATGAAGTGTTCTCTACATTTTTTATTCAAAGTTTGTGACGTTTCATGCACCATAGAGAGAGATATAAGGGAGCAAAGAGGTGTTCATGAACTTGATTTGCACTCTCATTTACACACAAAAATGCAGCACATCACTCCCACTCTCATTCTTTCCATTTCTCTCTTTCTTCACTCTATATAAAGCCATCAAATTCAACAAGCAAAGGGTAAAAAAATAAACAATCAATAGCAAGTTATTCTCTCCCTCTCTTACACAAAATCCACTCTCTCTCTCTTCAAATATCAAACTTCCTCCCTTGTTGTAAAAAATAAGCTTCCATAATTTTTTAAATTTCTTCACATCTCTCTCCATTTATTATCTATGCACATTCAAGCAAGCTTCTCTCTATTACTAGCTCTTTATTTGAGCTCCAACATCATCAAACTCATTGCAAGGTAGTAGATCCAATTTCTCTCTCCTATTGCAACCTTGCATCATTCTTTGAATCCATGAGTTGTTTTGAAAATGTAAGAGCATATTCATAATCCTTGCATTTTTCTGATCAATTTTCATTCTTGGATCGTTTAATTTGGTGGAGAATTGAGGGAGAAAATCAAGTTTGAAAACTGTTTGATGTAATGTGTAAATTACAAAAAAATGTTCATGTAGCATTTTCACGCGCAATTTTCTCAATCATCCATGCATAATTTCATGAATTTTTTGATCCTAGCATGTTCTACTAATTTCAATCTTGAACTTTGGTGTTGGAATATTTGGATTTCATCAAGAAATGAGTGAGTAATGGTGATCTGAAAATGAGGTTGCAAAGCTGAAAAAACGTGAACAGCATGGTTGTTTGGTAGGGATGATGATGTGTCATGTTTTAATTGAACATGGCTTCAGTTCTTTTTACAGCGCGTTTTTTCAAAAACATGTGTAATAGCCTTTGAATATCAATTTTTCTTTTGTTTTCTCAAATTTTATTTTAATATTTCTTTCACTTCAAAAATTATGAAAAAAATATTTTAAACTTATTTTTCAATATATTTCATTTTTTTTATCATTTTACTTGATTAAATAAAATCATGTAAATAATTAGGGTTTTAATATTTCTTTTAAATCTTGAATTTTATTTTCCTATTTTTATTAAGTAAAAAAATCCATAAAAAAACTTTTTTGGACTCCTCTCTGAGTTTATTACTTGAAAATATTTGTTGTCCAATTTTATAAAAATTTTGGTTACATTTTGAAAATCATTTGGACATAATATCTTTTATTTGCATTAATTGTGTTAGTTTGTGTAAATAATTTTCTATTTCTTTTTCCTTTTGAGATAAAATCCTAGAAAAATATGAATTCTGATCCTTAGAGTTTTCTTAATATTTAGGTTATTTTACATCAAATTTATTTAACCTTTGGATCTAATTGATTATTTTGTGAACTTAATTTCCTCTTTTAGGATTTTTGCTTGATCATGCACATTAATGGATTTAAATTTCTAACTTCCTATACCTATAAAATCAGAGATGAAGTTGTTTGGAGTGCTTGAACATGTCGAGGCCATAAAAATCATTTTTATGGAATTTTATAATGTGATTTCATATTTTTCACAAATTATTTTCCAAAACCATCTAGTTTAAGGCTTAAACTTACTAGTTTCCAAGTTTTCATTTCTAAAGCAAATTTCCACCTCAATCCAGGGACTACAAATTTTATTTCTGACTTTTATAGGACATTAGGAAATTAGGGTTTTAATTTCATAATTTTTCAAGTCATTTTCATATATTAAAACTATTTTTGACTTAAGATTGCATTTAGGGTTTTCCCTTTGAACAATGTTTGTAAATTGAAAAGTTTTGTACATGATTCTTGTTTGATTCTTGAAATAGCATGCGGTACTTACTTGGCGTATATATTGAGTACAAATTCTTCAACATCATTGGGTATTGGGTGTTGATAGCTTGATAAACCAAATCCATCAAAATGGACGAATGATATTGATGATATTTGAAGCTTTAATCCCTTCCCTCTTCATCTTATTCCCATTTCTTATTGTATCACATGTTATGGGATAATGATCTCTATATCATTTATCCAAACATGAAATACATCAATTGCTATTGACCAGCCTCAAAATAGGTGCGACTTCTATATAAGTCCACTTACGATTGCTTAACATAGCGCTAAATTTTGTACCGATTAGAATAAATGATCATTTGTGGCCCAAACTTATGATTGCAAGCCCAAGTATGTTAATTTGGTCTCTTTGATCCAATAACCTTGAGATTAATTGTGTAGAGGCTTTGGTTCTACCAATCCTCTAATGGATCTACAACACCTTTGGTCAACGCGGATCACTTAAACATCGTTGATCATTAATTGGTACTTATGAGAATTCCAAATGGATGATATACTTGACAAAAAGCAAATGCAACTTGTTGTGTGGAGGCTTTGGTTCTACCAATCCTCTAATGAGTTCCAAATGCAAGTTTCAATATGGTCATCCAACTAACCACTAATTATTTACTTGTTTTATCTTATGCTTTTATTCTTTTTTATGCTTTATGTACTATTTACTTTTAGCATTTACATTTCATGCCATTTTCATCTTTGCTCATTTGAGCATTTATTTTCTTGCCATTTTTACTTTGCTCACTTGAGCTTTTCTTTTCCTTTCTTAAGATACTTAATAATCAACATAAACCCTAAAAAACCTTTAATGGCACTTGGACTGTTTGGTTACTATCCTTGGCATTATGGAGCATGGGACTTTTTCTTGGACTTAGGATTAGAAACCTTGGCCTATCTTAGAGACCTTGTGATCTTATCTGATTATTTTGTCTGGAGTTCTTGAGGTTTACCTCAAGACATTGGGTTGCTTGTTTTTTTGTGTGTGCAGGTTTTTGTGATTACATTCTCTGTTTGTAATATGGAATTCACTCGTATACAACCGTTACTCTGCCCAATTTTTGTGAAGACTTAATACACTTGAAGTTTGGTTCTCTCAAGAGGTCTAGTATCTTTGCTTGCTTGGTTTCAATCCAAAGAATGAGAATTATATCTTCAATCATAATGTCAAGTATTGGCTTCTTGTTGGTTAGATGATTCTTCTCCTTATCTTTTACCTTATGCTTTAGGATAGTCTCTTCTTCTCCTCCCATCTTCTATAATTTCAAAAATCTTCTCCCTCCTTTTGAAAACTCTTATTGTTTCTAAACTTGAAACACTTTCATAATAAACTTGGACCTAGGTCCATGAATTTTCAAAATCTTTTCATAAATAAACTTCAATCAACTTAACAATACCTTGACATTTTTTGTGAGAAGACTAAAAGTCAATCAATCTCATTTCAAACTATTTTGCCACTTTGGCTTCTACTTTAAAACTTTTCTCAAAATATTGGACTCTTGTCAATCCTTGTAGTGATGCAACAACTATACTTCTACAATATGTAGTGAAGTGAGATATTTTCCACTTGGGTGTTGAGTGAGGCATTGTTGATTTTAAAATCCAAGCCATATCCTCCACTTTGAGATGATGAAAAATCTCCTTTCTCCTGATTGTGGGTAGTAAGTATGTTTTCCACATGGACATTGACGATGATGTCTTATCTCTTAAAATCAACCAACACACTTGTGTTTCAAATTTTTAAAAGAGGAACTACGTGTACCCTGATCCCCTATTGCACGAAAGGTGGTACGTAGGCACTAAAGGTTCACAACCGCGGAGGGTGCAAAAATTATAAAAAATATATTTCTTTTCTCAGCTCCACCATCCATTTTATATACAACATATTTTATAGCCAAAATATACAGATTTTTCAAAGAGGTTCCTGCGGAGTACCGTAGATGTTTAGGGTGCTAATACCTTCCCTTTGCATAACCAACCCCCTTACCTTGAATATTTCCCCCTCTTTTTGGGTTATTCGCTCTTTTCTCATTCCTTTGGAAACAATAAAGCGCGGTGGCGACTTTTATTTTTGATTTATATAAAGTCTAGTCAATCTAATGGCTTAGTCTTGAACATTTCTACCGCTACAGAAAAATGGAGACTTCACTGAGGAAAGATTGACCTCTTGCTGGTCCATCCCTAAGTGGGTTGAGCCTATCTTTGTTTATATCTGTATATGTGCTATTGTTGTTTATGTGTTATATTTTTTATATATGTTTGTTTGGATTTTCCTGGTTTTCAGGGTGCTTGGTGATTACTCATAAGTCCTATACCCGGACTTGGGCAAACTTTAAGATAGGACGGGCGGTATAGTCATGTTAACTTTGAGGGAGTAATCCCAAAAAAGGAGGCATGAGATCCCCACTCAGTGGAGGCCCCTTTGACTATAGTGTCGTTTACCGAGTAATCGGGAAGACGTACTGCTTTCAACCTGGGAGCCTGCTGAAACTGAGGACCGTAGAATACCAAACCCATCTTGGCCTCTTAGGTGTAGTGCGGAAGCTATGACGGAGTAATCTGGAAATAGTTGTCACACGATACTATGCTCAGACGAGTCTTTCTTGAGAATATTACTAATTACCGAGTTAATCGAGAAGTTGGTAATATCTGAAGGAAGGACGAAGACTCTGGGAACCTCTAGAACCTTGTTCGGCAGGTGATAACTTTTTAGACCAACACCTTATGGGTAGTACCTTTGACCTCATGCTCGTGACGTTGAACCTATGAACCCTATATGTGTGATCTTGTGTGTGATTGTTACATCATGCATCCATGCACTCATAAGCATCTTTTGAAGAAAACAATATTTCAAGGGATTTAAAGGTTTACTATTTGTGAATATCTCAGGTACTTTTAACCATAAATTCTGGAAAGAGAAAGACCGGGAAATATAGTCTCAAGGATCCCAAGATAGATGAGTTGGTCAGTCTAATTCTAGAGATCGAGTGTTCTGTGGACTTTCGGAAGAAGTATGGATCCATTATTCCTCTCATGAAGTTGAAGATGGAGGAGGGTATTCTCTCGACCTTGGTCCAGTTCTATGATCCGATGTATCACTGCTTTACTTTTCCCGATTGTCAGTTGATGCCTACATTAGAGGAGTATTCTTATCTATTGGATTTACCCGTTACCGATCGTGTTCCTTTTGCTGGTTTGGAGGGTGAGCCAAAACCACATGAGATTACTGCTTTGATTCATCTAGGGAAGTCTGAGGTGGAAGCCCATATGACTACTAAAGGAGGGATTAGAGGATTACCAGCTCAGTTCTTATTGGAGAAAGCTCGTTACTTTTCCAGAATGAAGAGTATAGTTGCTTTTGAGGCCATCTTTGCTCTACTTTCTTATGGATTGTTCTTATTTCCTAATGTGGACAATTTTGTCGACATTAACGCTATCAGGATTTTCATGATTGGAAACCCAATTCCTACACTGTTGGGTGATGCTTATTACTATGTTCATCTTCGGAATTCTTATCATGGGGGAATGATTATCTGTTGCACGCCTTTGTTGTACCGGTGGTTCATCTCTCATATGCCTCAGTCTGATGCTTTTTGGGATGTCAAGAAGGAACCTCGTTGGGCTCCTAAGATCATGGCACTTACTCACTCGGATATTGATTAGTATCATCGAGCTTACCAGGATGTGGATATTATTGACAGTTGTGGTAGTTTCCCCAATGTACCGCTTCTTGGTACAAAGGGACGAATTAACTATAACCCTGTTCTTGAACGGCGACAGCTTGGTTATCCGATTAGGGATAAACCGAATAGTATTCATTTGAGTAGTTTCTTTCTGAAGGAAGGAGAAGACCATAGGGAAGATAGGGAGAATATTGCGAAGTCCTGGCGTCACATTCATAAGAAGAGTAGGAAGGATTTGGGACCTAGGGGTGTTGTTTCTTTGGAGCCATATCTCCAATGGATCCGATTGAGAGCTATTGAGTTAAAGATGCCGTATACTTAGGAGACACCCATGCCTTATCTATTTGTGAAGACCACCCCTCCCTTATTAGATGATCTAGAAGAGCTGCAACTCGTTTTGGTTAGGATGCAACAGGAAAGGGATGCTTGGAAGAATAAGTTCCAGACTTTAGAGAGTTCCTATAAAGCAGACTTGAAGGAGAAAGACGATTTGATTGAGATCCTTGAGAGTCGAGCGGTGGAGTCTATGGAGAGGTGTTGTACCCCAAAATTTTCCCTCCCATATTCTTCAAGGTTGGCTAAGATCATGCTTCAAAATCTCCCAAGAGTTGCACAGTCCAATTGCCTCCTAACAGTCAAAAATTAGGGTTTTGGTTCTGGAAAAGAAATTGAAGTTTCCAAGGGTCCAATCAAGTCCCACATGCCTATAAACATTGTCAAGCATCCATATGTCAAGTTTCATGACTCACAGCATCAAATTGCACAATCAAAAACCCTAATTGCTCAACAGTCAACTGTAGGGGCAAAATGGTCATTTGACAGTCAAAAGTCAAATTTTTTGGTCAACATCTTATTTTGAAGCCACAAACATCATTTGATCAATTCTTGATCATGATTCTCAAGGCATGGCTCAAAAAGTCTCAAGATGCAAAAGTTTCTATTTTTGGACAGTTGAAAAAGTCAACTGCAAATTGACCAGGGCATAACTTCCACATGGTTTATCAGAAAAATTCCATCTAAAGCTCATTTTGAATAGAATAAAATTTCCTACAACTCATATTCACACCTCAAGTCCAAGAAATGCTCTCACAAAAAGTTATCAATCTCAACATTATAGGTCATTTTCAAAAGTCAACAAAAAGGCACTTTAAGTCAAAGACCATAACTTGAGATTGGTAAATCAAAATGACATGGGACCAAAGACATTGGTTAGAGGACTTCAAGAACTTTCCAAAATGTCCAATAACATGATCAAAGCTTAAAAATGGAGCAAGATATGCCTTGTGGAAGTTGGGAAATTTTTGGGAATTTTGAAAAGTCAACTTTGCTTCAAATGCCTCAAAATTGCTAATGGGCCTCATTTTCTTCCATGAATCATCACCCAAAAGCTATGCACGACCCATTGACATCCAAGAGAGTCATTTCATCATTTTTTATTAATTATTTGAATTTTTATTATTATTAATTCACTTAATTAAAATTAAATATGAAAAAAATACTAAATCATGCCTTTCAAATCTTTTTATACAGCAAATACCTTCTACATGTGATAGAGATTTCGTGCACCTTCTCAAGGGGACAAAATCATCTAAATTTGGCAAGATTTCAATGGAAAAAGGATTGAAAAAGATATGGAAAAATTAAATCTCCAAAACATGAATGCAAGGACTTTAGGCTTGAATTGTTAACCTAATTCACTCCACATATAAGCAAGAACATAAACCTAATCCTAAGGACACAGAAGCTGTGCATAAACCACAAGAACAACTTTGCACTTTTTTCCTAAAAATATCAAAACTCAAAACCTAGCTAGAGCATAATTCAAGACTGCAAAACCATTCCATTACACTCCTGGCATTACTAGGAAGCCGTTCCAATTGAAATCAAGTCTCCACGCACAAGGAATTGGTAGAACAGATTCACTTTTCTTTCAAAATTATTCTTAATCGTGTTTTGATTTCTAGACATATTCCATGCATTTTAATGATTGATTTATACTAATATGATCTCTCTGAAGCTATTGGTACCATCCAATTGAATTATAGGCGCCTGTATGCAAAGTTACCATGAGAGCTTTTTAGGGTTTCAGAGCTCCAAATTTGGGGGTTTACGCATATGGAAAAATCAGACCATAAAACCTATGCCAATGGACTCGTGACCTTCATACGAACACAATCATCACCTTGCGCCTTTTTTATATATGCCCAGGAGCTAATCGCTATTACTCACTGTGCTATTTAGTGGGGGTTTAAAACCCCCGCTACTTGTTTGATATTTTTGCAGAAAGAAGAAGACGAATCTGGCGTGTCATCATGTGACTGGAGTATTTGAATCTGGCGCGTTTTTATTGTTTTATATCATTAGCTTTTATTTTCTCATTATAATATTTGTGTCCCATTATGTTATCAAAGCACGCAAACAGCACAACTGGCAAAGCATTAACATGGTAAACGCAGGGACCTGGGTTCGATTCCCAGGTCCCCCACTTCTTCAATATTATTTTTCTTAACACCTTTCCATGCAGCGCCTCATCTAAAGTCCACCATACACGCATACGTGCTTGCCTGCCAAATGTCCCAGGAGATCAATCCAAAGGTCAGGATGTGAGGTCCATCATATACACTAGTCAACCATGCCATACGCAAGCGCTGAAAGTCAACATGGGCTTGGGATCAGTGGGCCAAACTGCCTTCTAAACACCTCTAAATTGGGCAGAAACCCCCTCCTTGTTTGTATCTTCTTTCTCTCATTTTTTCTCTATTATTTATTTTAATTATTTTCTTTTAATTCACAAAATAATTTTTATAACACAAAAATACAAAAAAATCAGAAAAGTCAAAAATAAAATATGTTTATTTATTATTTAATGCATTAATATTTTTTGTAAATAAATCTTAATGATCAAATTAGTTTAATTTTAGGTTTTCAACTTTAATCTTTTTTCATAAACTAAAAAAATATAGAAATTAGGGTCTTAGTATTTTTATTCTTTTTCTTAATAAATAACTTTTTTATTCTTATCATTATTAATTATTAATTATCTTGTAAATAAATATGCAATTAATTAATTAGGGTAAATTAGGTTAAAACTTAAACATTTTTCTTTAATAATTAAAAACCATTTAGAATTAGGGTTTTATTTAATTTCAAATTTTAATTAATTCTCTTTATTTTCATAAATACCAAAACACCATAAAAAATAACCTTTTTTTCTTTCTTTAATCATTAATTTATTAATTTCTTTAAAGGGTCCAATGCCCTCGCATATTCGTTTCTAATTTCTTTTTGCGCGTTTGTTTCTATTTTTCATTTCAAATATTATGTAATTGCCCCAAGGCCTTGTAATAATAATTAGAGACTTATTTATTTTCCACATTTTATTCAAAATCGGGTCTTTGTTAATTTGACGATGTATAGACCCGCGCCTTGTAATAGCGTAGGACTTTTATTTTCCGCACTTTAAATTCCACACCTTTAAACTGTTAATCACATGAAAGAATGTATGCCCAAATAAAATCAAAGCGTAGCTCACCCAATGCATGATCAAGATAAAATATAACTGAAAATGACCCACAATTCACACACCACTCTTAGGGTATGCCTCACTGTTGCTTTGCCCCTCGAAACGTGGTCGTCGAGTACAGGACGTTTTAGTAAGCCCTTATGTCCATGAACATGGCATAAGGGTAGCTTCTAAGGTGTACTACCGTTGCTCTGGTGATCACACTGTTGCCTTGCCCCTCGAAACGTGGTCGTCGACTATAGGACGTCTTAGTAAGTCCTTATGTTCCATTGATCTAGTTGCCTCGAAACGGTTGCCTCGAAACAAGTTGCCTCGGAATAGTTGCCTCGGAATTAAAAGATCAATGGCATAAGGGTAGCTTCTAAGGTGTCTTGTTGTTGCTCGGTGACCACACTGTCCCTAATCCTCGAATTGACCCGAACACCTCCAACGGTGGTGCTACCTACCTCTCAATGGTGGGATGGCACTACCTAAAGGACATTTACACAGCCTAATTCCTTAGGGTAGGTAGATGACTCATAGATACTTGCTCTAATTCAAAACAAATCAAAAACTCTTTTCACACTGACACTTTCAAAAAGCTTTCAAAACAACTTTTCAAACACTCTTGAGGACTGATACAAGAGTCGATCTGAAACTTTAAACGAAACTTTTTTCAAACTCACTCACCTTGAAAAGCAAACAAACATTTTGAAAATACAATGAGCAAGTATCTAAGAGCCCATGGATAACCATGGATAGAAAGGGTGCTAACACCTTCCCTTTCTATAAATCTACCTCCCGAACCGAGAGATAATCTCATAAGGAATTTTTCTGTGCTTTTGTCCTTTCCATTTGGAGAAAATAAAAGACGGTGGCGACTCTTGCTTCCGCGACATTTCGCGAACCAGCGTTAAACAGTCAGTTCCAGATCCACCGATCACAAGAGGCAAGGGGATTTATTTTCCCTTAAGCCTCAAATAGGTGCTGATTACTCACTTCCTGATTCAGATGATTGGAAGGAGGTTGCCATCATACATGTGGAAGAAAACCAGAGGTTGAAGGCTCAGATTGCAAGGCTCACAGGGAAGCGCCAGCGTACAGATTGATCTCCATCAGTTCTTTTTCTCAGTATTTTAGATTGTATTTTCATCTTGTACTTGGGATTAATGAAACTTGTAATCCATTTTGAAGTTATTATAATAAAAATCTTTTTTCAGTATTTGAAATGTGTTATTACTTTGATATTTGCAATGTGTCTATAAATCTTTAAGTCCCTTGAAATATTAATAATAAAATAAATCATGTGCATTGCATATCATGCATCATATTGCACATATTTCTTGAATTTATTATGCATATCTAGGTGCCTTACCCAGCTTCTTTACTTCGTTCAACAAGCTGACTCATCACTACAATACTCGGGCTAATTTCAAAAAGAAGATGGACAACTTAGAGCAGGAGAATCGCGAGCTACGCGAGGAAGTTTTTGCTTTGAAGGTCGGCATGGCTAATCTAACTACTCTGATGGAAGCTCTGGTGGCTGCTCAGAATCAGCCACCGAGTGTTCAACCTCAACCAACAAGGGTAAATACTGAAGTTCCGACTGTTCCTGTATCCACTACTCCGGTTGTTGATCAAAACCGTATGCCTCAAGGTTATCCATGGGTGTGATCGGTGGAAATAGAACTGACTGTTTAAAGCTGGTTTCGCGAAATGTCGCAGAAGCAAGAGTCGCCACCGTCTTTTATGTTCTCCAACATGGAAAGGACAAAAGCACAGCAAAATTCCTTATGAGAATGTTTCTCGGTTCGGGAGGTAGATTTATAGAAAGGGAAGGTGTTAGCACCCTTTCTATCTGTGGTTATCCACGGGCTCTTAGGTACCTGCTCTTATGTTTTCAAATTTTTTTTGCTTTTAAAGTGTGTGTGGGTTTTGAAAAAAAGTTCGTTTGAAAACTTCTAGGTAACTCTTGTATCAGTCCTCAAGAGTGTATGAAGTATTGTTTGAAAACTTTTTTGAAAGTGTAAGGTGTGAAAAGTATTTTGTTTGTTTTGAAAAGAGCAAGTACCCATGAGTCATATACCTACCCTAAGGAATTAAGCTGTGTAAGAGTCCTTTAGATAGTGTTATCCCACCATTGAGAGGTAGGTAGCACCATCGCGGGAGGTGTTCGGGTCAATTCGGTTATCGGGACAATGTGGTCACCGAAGCAATGGTAGGACATCTTAGAAGTAACCCTAACGTCCTAGATCCTTTTTATCCGGGGCAACCGTTTCGATGCAACTGGATCTTTAGACAGGAGGGCGACCTCCAAAACACCATATACTTGATGAACACGTTCGAGGCAACCAGTGAGGCGTACCCTAGAAGTGGCATGTGCTTTGTGTGTTGTGTTTCAGTTAAGGTTATCTTGTACATGTTATTTGTGAGCTACGGATTGAATTTATTTACATACATTCTTTCATGCATTTTATTAACAGTTAGGAGTGCGGAAAGTAAATTGCAGAAATGTAAATTCTAACTATTACAAGGCGCAGGTCTATACATCGCCAAAGACAAAAACCCGTTTTGGTAAATAAGTACGAGAAATTAAATAAAGCGGTAAAAACCTATTTAACTATTACATATCTGGAGACAGTTACATAAATAAAAATAAAAATAAATGCGCGCGAAAGAATTAAATCGGGAAGTCTTTAGGGTGTTGACCCTTTTAAGAAAAGAAATGATTTTTTTTGTCCTTTTTTGTGATTAAATGAAATTAAAATTAATAACTAATCTAATTAATTAATTAATTAAAAAAATAAAAGTTTTTTTAGTATTTTTATGTTTTTAATGAAATAAAATAAAAGGAAATAAAATAAAAGGAAATAAAATTAAAAGTTAATAAAACCTAATTCTAAATTTATTTTAGTTATTAATAAAAAAAAATTAAAGTTGCCTAATTAAAATTAATTCAATTTATTAGTATTTATTTACAAAAATAAAATGAAATTAACAATAATAATAATATTAGTTCTTTTTTGATTTTTTTTTCAGAAAATAAATTAATTATGATAATAGTTAATAAAAGGGAAAAAATAAAATAAGACAAACAAAATATAAAAATGACAAAATAAAAATTGCAAACCCAAGGGGGGTTTTGGGCCAGATTGGAGGTGTTAATGGAATTGTGAGGCCCATTCAGAAGCCAGCTTGGTTTGACTTTGGAGATTGCCTGCGCCTGTGTTGACCTGAGAACATGATGCTCCTTCCCTTGTGGCCATTGGATTTGCACTTGGAGACACTTGGCGCTTTGGATTTGTGAGGCGCGTGATAAGCCTTCTTTGAAGCCTGCACACAAGTATGTAAGAAAAAATAATATGGGATTTTGAGGAGACCTGGGAATACTTAGAGTGCTTGATAATGGACCTTAGGACGTGGCAAGGGTTGCTTTAGCTTCAGGGTATGGCAAAGAAGAGAGTCACGTTCTCCTTTTGGCCTGAAAATGCTTGCAAAACTCCTTTTGATCTCACACTTTTTTTGACAAATTTTGAACTTTGCTCTGGCCGTTTGTGCACTTTTTTTTTCGTTTTTGAATGAGGCTTGCAAGGCTTGTATATATAGTAATGAGTGAGAATCAGTCACTATTATGAGCTCTTAACCATTGCAATTAAACTTTGGATTTCTCCATAACCACCATTAAAGCAATTTGCCAATTTTGTTCAAATTTGAATTTTATGCTTAAAATGGACCTTACACGAATTTGGTAGGTGCATTATGCTTCATCAAGGTCATTCAAACCACAAGATATCATTGAATTAATTTTTTTGATTTTTATTTGAATTTTATGGATTTAAAATGAATTAAATCAATAAAATTAAATAAAAAATAGAAAAATTAATGTTTAATCTTGAAATTAATCATGGGACACGTGGGTGGCATGACAAGGCTGAACCAAGTGGAAAAAAGTGGGCCCTTTTGTCAAAAGTTGAAGTTTCAACGATAGTTGACTTTGGCCATTTCACAAAAATTTCCCAACTTCTCCAATGCATATCTTGCTCAATTTTGATCATATGAACATGTTCTTGGACATTTTGGAAAGGTCTTGAAGTCCTCTAACCAATTCCTTAGGTCCCATGTCATTTTGATTTACCAATCTCAAGTTATGGTCTTTGACTTAAAGTGCCCTTTTGTTGACTTTTGAAAATGACCTATAATGTTGAAATTGATAACTTTTTGTGAGAGCATTTCTTGGACTTGGAATGTGAAGATGAGTTGTAGGAAATGCCATCCCCTTCAAAATGAGCATTGGATGGGATTTTTCTGATGAACCATGAAAAAGTTATGCCTTGGTCAAGTTACAGTTGACTTTTCAACTGTCCAAAAATAGAAACTTTTGCATCTTGATGCTTTTTGAGCCATTCTTTTGAAATCATGATCAAGACTTGATCAAATGATGATTGTGTCCTCAAAATAAGATGTTGACCAAAAATTTTGACTTTTGACTGCCAAATGACCATTTTGCCCTTGCAGTTGACTGTGGAGCAATTAGGGTTTTTGACTGTGCAACTTGACCTTGTGAGTCTTGAAACTTGACATGTGGGTGCTTGACAATGTATATGAGCATATGGGACTTGATTGAGCCCTTGAAAACCTCAACTTCCTTGCAAGAACCAAAAGCCTAATTTGACTGGCTTAGGAGGGTGTTTGAACTGTGCAACCCGTGAGTAGACTTGAGCAAATTGAGATGATGCTTGTCAAAACTTTGAAGAATATGGGAGGGCAAATTTTGGGGTACAACAGTTTCCCCTGTTCAATCTTCTTAGACCTGAGGATGTAGATTGGCTTGCGTGCCTTTCGTGATCCGAAGGTGGAAGATGATTGAACACTAAAGTGCCCAGAAATTTGCACTCACATAGTAGAGTATCAGCAGTGTGATGTCGGGAATGGGCTGACAGATTCCATTTGGAGAGATGGTGGATAGGAGGATAGGCTTATAGATGCCATCTGGAGATGTAACAGAATCTTGTCGGGAATGGGCTTATAGATGCCATTTGGAGACTGTTGGTATTTGGATGGGCTTATAGATGCCATCTAGGTGTCGATCGCGTAAGAGATTCCTTAGCGAGAACTTGCGTACCTGAGAAAGATAATTTCCTGGCCTGTTACAGGTGTTGATCCTCACTCAGTCTCTCACAGACATGCCCTGGCTAGATACAGGTATCGAATCTGGAACTTCAAAAGGTTGATGGGTTGTCTCTACTGAAAGGTTATCTCAGAAAAATCTTTAGGATTTAACTGAACCAGAGGAGGTTTTGTCTTTCTTGACGAGTTGCCTCTTTGGATGGGTTGTCTTCATGGACGGGTTGTCTTCAATGACGAGTGATCTTCAATGACGAGTCATCTTCAATGACGAGTTGTCTTCAATGACGAGTTGTCTTCAATGATGAGTTGTCTTCAATGACGAGTTGTCTTCAATGACGAGTTGTCTTAAATGACGAGTTGTCTTCAATGACGAGTTGTCTTCAATGACGAGTTGTCTTCAATGACGAGTTGTCTTCAATGACGAGTTGTCTTAAATGACGAGTTGTCTTCAATGACGAGTTGTCTTAAATGACGAGTTGTCTTCAATGACGAGTTGTCTTAAATGACGAGTTGTCTTCAATGACGAGTTGTCTTCAATGACGAGTTGTCTTAAATGACGAGTTGTCTTCAATGACGAGTTGTCTTAAATGACGAGTTGTCTATAATGACGGGTTGTCTTAAATGACGAGTTGTCTTCAATGACGAGTTGTCTTCAATGACGAGTTGTCTTCAATGACGAGTTGTCTTAAATGACGAGTTTTATTCAATGACGAGTTGCCTTCAATGACGAGTTGTCTATAATGACGAGTTGTCTTTAATGACGAGTTGTCTTCAATGACGAGTTGTCTTAAATGACGAGTTGTCTTCAATGACGAGTTGTCTTCAATGACGAGTTGTCTTAAATGACGAGTTGTCTATAATGACGAGTTGTCTCAAATGACGAGTTGTCTTCAATGACGAGTTGTCTTAAATGACGAGTTGTCTATAATGACGAGATGTCTTCAATGACGAGTTATCTTCAATGACGAGTTGTCTTTAATGACGAGTTGTCTTAAATGACGAGTTGTCTATAATGACGAGATGTCTTCAATGACGAGTTGTCTTTAATGACGAGTTATCTTCAATGACGAGTTGTCTTCAATGACGGGTTGTCTTCAATGACGAGTTGTCTATAATGACGGGTGTCTATAACGACGGGTTGTCTTCTTTGACTTTAGGAAGTAATTTAACTGGACATGTCTTCTTTGACTGGATGAGCATCAGAAAAACCTTTGGGATTTAACTGGACTTGTCTTTTTTGACTGGATTTGTCTTCTTTGACTGGATTTGTCTTTTTGACTGGATTGGTCTCTTTTGACTGTATTTGTCTACTTTGACATAGCTGATTATTTAACTGCATCCTTCCTGAAAGGTAAAGGTCCGTTGTATGCAATGCATGATATGGATCAAGCAATGATGTTCTTGACATAAATGAGATTGTATGACATGATGCGCATATGCATGATGTGATGTTTATGAATGTATCTTTGTCTGGGAAAGTAAATCCTTGACGCATGCCGGGAAGTTAAATCCTGGGCTGATGTGGAAGAACAGAGTTCTTCGTTTCCGCTGGAGATGATGATTACAAGAATAAACTGGTAGGAGAAGACGACTTCGTTGGGGAATAAACTTGTTGAAGAGATTACTCTGCGGGGAATTACTCTGTGGGAAGAGATACTTCGCTGAGATTTGGCGATAACTTCGCTGGGGATTCCATTGAGAAGTTATGTTGAGGAATTTGATGAACTCCGTTGGGGATAGGAAGAACTTCGTCGAGGACGATCTTTCCATGGTAATTAGCTGAGGATAACCCAGTTATAGGCTCTGGTGGAGAATGACCTTTGAATAAAGCCGGGGAGATGCTTTTGCGCTCTGCAGGGGATTAGCTTCCAGAATATACTGGGGATAAGCTTCCAGAATCTACTGGGGAGATTGATTCAACTTTCCTGGGGAGACTTTTAGACTGTACTAGGGAATGGCCCCACTGGATGTCTGTATTCCACCGGGGAACAATCTTATATTAAGACTGTCGGGGATGCTTGTTAAGGGATATCTGTACACTCTGCTGGAGAATGTTGAGATTTGCTGGAGATACCCAACTTCCTTAAGGCTGACTGTAGGCTAACTCTGCTTGGGGAGAGTGTTGCTGACTTGCTGGAGATGTTGTGCCTTTTCAGGGTTGATGGGAGACCAACTATGCTCGGGGAGAGTTGTTGAATCTTGTCTTACTTAACGGGGAGTGAAGGTATCCTGGTTACGTTCTTCAGCCGAACCTACCTTGGTACCTTGGTGGACAGAGCAACTAGATCGCTTAGACAACTCATTACTGCCCCTGTTTCTGTGGGAGAAGATACCTGTGGAGGCGCTTGATGACTTCCGGTTGACAAATCTTCTTCTGGTAGGCAAGTGATGAGATGTTGGGACATAGTCGTACGCTTTAATCCCTAACTTTTGCCTAGACCGCCCTTTCGGGTTTTCAGTCCACCAGGATACCCATTTTTGCCCAAGCCGCCTTTTCAGGTTTTCGACTTGCCGGGTGTACAGATTTTTCATTTTCATCCCTTAGTTTTGCCCGAACCCTTTTGGTTCGTCGGGAAGCCCTTATTTTTGCCTAGGTGAGTCAACCTAGCGGGTCTTTGATTATGCGTAGTGTTTTTTTCGACTATGTATGTGCTCTCAGGATGCCGGGAGTTGTCACTGCCAGTAGTGCAGTGTTGCCATGCCACCAGAAGATCTTTGTTTGATCGTCCAATGCCCTAAGTGATCCAGATGGAGATTTTCCCCAAGCTGGTTGGCCTTTTGAGAGATTCTCCGAATCTTGACCTAACTGCCCCAGATATTGGACAATGATCATGCCATGCCCCTTGATTGGAGGTGCTTTTGTTCATTAGACATTCATCGTGTGAACTTCTATGTTGTTCAAACAAATAGTCATATGGAAGCAATGTTATATTAAAAATGAAAAGCTTATGTCTGTCTTGAAGTTTTTGAAAATGCATTTTTTCAGTAAAGCAAGCAAATTATGTAACATGTGATGTCAACTCAAGATTTTACAGCGAGCCTTAAGGAGTCAGGATACCTTTGCAACAGTATGCTTTCGAACTAACCCATGCTTCAGCTAGGAGTTTTAAGGGTTGTAGCGTGGCCTGGTTCACGGTTTAAGAAACAAAGGATAAAGGCTCAAATTATTTGTACCCACCCATTCTTCGTGATGTTCTTCAAACCTAAACTCAGCTGATCGTGCGTTAGACCTTGTTTGAGTCTTTGCTCTGATGTTCCAATGATGGTTCGGATACTGATAGTTTATTTTGACCAGGCGGTCATTTCTTTTTGTTGAGGGTTTGTAGGACCTCTTTCTTTTCGATTTTATTATCCCTGTTTTTTGCCTGAACTGTTTATTTTTGTAATTACAGTCAGCGGGATGTCCCAGTTTTTGTATGTCTCCTTCATAGGTTTTGACTTAATAGGCTTTATTTTCTGAGATAATGACTGCCTTTCTTTATGATTATTCGGAACCATCACTGTCTTTTGTTTTGTAAGGATTTTTTGGTGCCATTCGTTGGGCACTTGGATCAACTGAGAGAACTACCCTGCCCCAGGTTATGATTAAGGGTTTAATTTTTTGTGAAAAGAAAACTCCTACTTCTTTGGCTCAATAAAGGGGGTAACGAGGGATTATCTTCCTTATAACTCCAGTGTTTAGGATTTGAAACAATGCATGTATCTCATCAGCGGGGTCTGTTCAAAAGCATACGGTAAATTGTGGTATCGTTTTCGTGATCCTCCCTCAAGAGGCTTTAGAATTTTCAATCGAGAGTTGAACATTAAGAAAAAATAAAAGCAATTTTGAATATAGAGAACACAATTACTTCAAAACAGACACGTGTAATGCATTAATGAAATAATAGAGTTTGACATGATAATTGTTTGAATAAGCAAAGAAAATACAACTTGAACATTCGAATGAACAAAAAGTCTTCTAGTCTCAGGACTCGTCACTTCAAATGGTGAATCTCGCAGGGTTAGTAGAAGAACTCGACTTGACCATCTTGGGTGAATTCCACTGCTCCTTCATCAATTAGGTTTTGGATTTTGTACCTCAACTTCCAACAGTCGTCGGTATCATGCCCCGGGCTACCAGAATGATAAGCACACCTCGCATCTGGGTTGTAGCTTGGAGAAGAAGTCTTAGGATTAGGGTGAGGTCATATCAACGTCACCAGATTCAACTTCAACAGGTGTTGCAAAGCTTGGGACAGCGACATGTTGATCTGGGTGAATTGCCTCCTGGGCTTGCTCTGATCAACCCGTTGCTCTGGGCGAGGTTGTGGTTGGACCTGTGAAGTGGTAGCGATTTGGAGAGGTCTATTCTTCACCATACTAGACCCTTGTCCTTTTGGAAGCTTATTAATGACCTGGTCCCTGACTTGGACTGTTTACTTCATGTTGTATCTCTCTTGGCGAAGCTGGTTGACCATGGCTTTCAACTCTTCTTGCTCCCGATCCAAGCCTTGGATAAGGGCCATCTGCCCCAGCATCTGAGTCCTCATTGCATCTACCTCAGCTTGCAGATGTTTCAGTCGTTCATCCTTACTGCCCTCAGAACTATTCCCGACCAAAGTCCCCATGAGGAGCGTTCTCAGCTCTTCCTGCCCCTTGGATAGATTTAGGAGGATCTCCCCGAACCGAGTCTCTTGAGCATGAAGATCCTGGTTGCCTTGTTGGGAGGCCATTGCTGAAATAAACAGCGAAGAAGGTAAGTGACCCGTAACAAGGGTACCTGTTATGCAATGATGTGTATGTATGCATGCAATGTTTTCAAGGATCTCGCAGGGTAAATAAGAAAATTGTTAGAATTTGAATTTCGTAGCTTGATTGAAGGAACTTCATGTTGTTGAGAGCCCTTCCTCAAGAGTCAAGGCTCACCATATCGAGTGGGTCATAGCCCCTGACTCAAGTCATTAACCTTGGCTAGAGGAAAATAAATCTCCTTTACCCCTTGCTGGACATTTGATTCATCATGACCTGCATCACAAAACCCTTGAGGTCCTTGAAATGGATTAGTCCTTATGTAGGATGCATGCAATGGTATGATGGTATGATGTTATGCTATGCGTGGAGTAATGTAGGAAAACCCTGTTATGAGTCCAGATTAAGGACTGTAAACAAAACCTGCAAGAAACTCAAGTGTCAGATAACAAGTATGCAAGTAGTCAAGTTTGAAGGCACACAAGTCACACAAAGAGCCCTTAGAGTTTAGGCCAGCATGAAGTTTGAGATACTACCCTCTTGAAGTTGGTGGGCTCAAAAACTTGTCCTATCAAAAGTAACCGGGTTCTAAGGATCTCAATATCATTGGGTTATTTTCTATGTTCATTGTTTTGATTTAGCCACTGAACTGGTGATCAAAATATTCCAAGAAAACAACCCTCAATGAGTGTAGTATCGAGTATCAACCAACTTCGAACTACACCAAAGTCAGTTATCTCACTACCCCTAAAGAGGCCAGGATGATTCAATTAAGGTTCCTAAGGTTAGTTGATGCTTCACGACACCACGCGGTGGCCCCGTACTCTCCTTGACTTGACTTAAGGGTTACCGGTACTCACCAAAGTGCCACATCAACGTAGCAAACTGCTTCAACCGTGTCGGTATACCCCGCACAGTTCCCTCACAGTTTGTTGCTACTTTCTAAAAGGTATCCCCCAGATCCGGATTAGGATCTATGAAACTCCCAAGGCAAACCCATAATATTAAATCAAGCAAAGCAAGCAATTGAAGACATAAGAATGGTCTAATCCTAAGGTACACCTCACTTATTAGGGTCCCCAGCAGAGTCGCCAGTTCTGTGATTGGTGGAAATAGAACTGACTGTTTAAAGCTGGTTTCACGAAATGTCGCGGAAGCAAGAGTCGCCACCGTCTTTTATGTTCTCCAACATGGAAAGGACAAAAGCACATCAAAATTCCTTATGAGAATGTTTCTCGGTTCGGGAGGTAGATTTATAGAAAGGGAAGGTGTTAGCACCCTTTCTATCTGTTGTTATCCACGGGCTCTTAGGTACCTGCTCTTATGTTTTCAAAATTTGTTTGCTTTTCAAGTGTGTGTGGGTTTTGAAAAAAAGTTCGTTTGAAAACTTCTAGGTAACTCTTGTATCAGTCCTCAAGAGTGTATGAAGTATTGTTTGAAAACTTTTTTGAAAGTGTAAGGTGTGAAAAGTATTTTGTTTGTTTTGAAAAGAGCAAGTACCCATGAGTCATCTACCTACCCTAAGGAATTAAGCTGTGTAAGAGTCCTTTAGATAGTGTTATCCCACCATTGAGAGGTAGGTAGCACTATCGTGGGAGGTGTTCGGGTCAATTCGGTTATCGGGACAATGTGGTCACCGAAGCAATGGTAGGACATCTTAGAAGTAACCCTAACGTCCTAGATCCTTTTTATCCGAGGCAACCGTTTCGAGGCAACTGGATCTTTAGACAGGAGGGCAACCTCCAAAATACCCTATACTTGATGACCACGTTCGAGGCAACCAGTGAGGCGTACCCTAGAAGTGGCATGTGCTTTGTGTGTTGTGTTTCAGTTAAGGTTATCTTGTACATGTTATTTGTGAGCTACGGATTGATTTTATTTACATACATTCTTTCATGCATTTTATTAACAGTTAGGAGTGCGGAAAGTAAATTGCAGAAATGTAAATTCTAACTATTACAAGGCGCGGGTCTATACATCGCCAAAGACAAAAACCCGTTTTGGTAAATAAGTACGAGAAATTAAATAAAACGGTAAAAACCTATTTAACTATTACATATCTGGAGACAGTTACATAAATAAAAATAAAAATAAATGCGCGCGAAAGAATTAAATCGGGAAGTCTTTAGGGTGTTGACCCTTTTAAGAAAAGAAATTAATTTTTTTGTCCTTTTTTGTGATTAAATGAAATTAAAATTTATAACTAATCTAATTAATTAATTAATTAAAAAAATAAAAGTTTTTTTTGTATTTTTATGTTTTTAATGAAATAAAATAAAAGGAAATAAAATAAAAGGAAATAAAATTAAAAGTTAATAAAACCTAATTCTAAATTTATTTTATTTATTAAGAAAAAAAAATTAAAGTTGCCTAATTAAAATTAATTCAATTTATTAGTATTTATTTACAAAAATAAAATGAAATTAATAATAATAATAATATTAGTTCTTTTTTGATTTTTTTTTATAAAATAAATTAATTATGTTAATAGTTAATAAAAGGGAAAAAATAAAATAAGACAAACAAAATATAAAAATGACAAAATAAAAATTGCAAACCCAAGGGGGGTTTTGGGCCAGATTGGAGGTGTTAATGGAATTGTGAGGCCCATTCAGAAGCCATCTTGGTTTGACTTTGGAGATTGCCTGCGCCTGTGTTGACCTGAGAACATGATGCTCCTTCCCTTGTGGCCATTAGATTTGCACTTGGAGACACTTGGCGCTTTGGATTTGTGAGGCGCATGATAAGCCTTCTTTGAAGCCTGCACACAAGTGTGTAAGAAAAAATAATATGGGATTTTGAGGGGACCTGGGAATACTTACAGTGCTTGATAATGGACCTTAGGACGTGGTAAGGGTTGCTTTAGCTTCAGGGTATGGCAAAGAAGAGAGTCACATTCTCCTTTTGGCCTGAAAATGCTTGCAAAACTCCTTTTGATCTCACACTTTTTTTGACAAATTTTGAACTTTGCTCTGGCCGTTTGTGCACTTTTTTTCGTTTTTGAATGAGGCTTGCAAGGCTTGTATATATAGTAATGAGTGAGAATCAGTCACTATTATGAGCTCTTAACCATTGCAATTAAACTTTGGATTTCTGCATAACCACCGTTAAAGCAATTTGCCAATTTTGTTCAAATTTGAATTTTATGCTTAAAATGGACCTTACACGAATTTGGTAGGTGCATTATGCTTCATCAAGGTCATTCAAACCACAAGATATCATTGAATTAATTTTTTTGATTTTTATTTGAATTTTATGGATTTAAAATGAATTAAATCAATAAAATTAAATAAAAAATAGAAAAATTAATGTTTAATCTTGAAATTAATCATGGGACACGTGGGTGGCATGACAAGGCTGAACCAAGTGGAAAAAAGTTGGCCCTTTTGTCAAAAATTGAAGTTTCAAGGATAGTTGACTTTGGCCATTTCACAAAAATTTCCCAACTTCTCCAATGCATATCTTGCTCAATTTTGATCATATGAACATGTTCTTGGACATTTTTGAAAGTTCTTGAAGTCCTCTAACCAATGCCTTTGGTCCCATGTCATTTTGATTTACCAATCTCAAGTTATGGTCTTTCACTTAAAGTGCCCTTTTGTTGACTTTTGAAAATGACCTATAATGTTGAAATTGATAACTTTTTGTGAGAGCATTTATTGGACTTGGAATGTGAAGATGAGTTGTAGGAAATATCATCCCCTTCAAAATGAGCATTGGATGGGATTTTTCTGATGAACCATGAAAAAGTTATGCCTTGGTCAAGTTACAGTTGACTTTTCAGCTGTCCAAAAATAGAAACTTTTGCATCTTGATGATTTTTGAGCCATTCTTGTGAAATCATGATCAAGACTTGATCAAATGATGATTGTGGCCTCAAAATAAGATTTTGACCAAAAAATTTGACTTTTGACTGCCAAATGACCATTTTGCCCTTGCAGTTGACTGTGGAGCAATTAGGCTTTTTGACTGTGCAACTTGACCTTGTGAGTCTTGAAACTTGACATGTGGGTGCTTGACAATGTATATGAGCATATGGGACTTGATTGAGCTTTTGAAAACCTCAACTTCCTTGCAAGAACCAAAACCCTAATTTGACTGGCTTAGGAGGGTGTTTGAACTGTGCAACCCTTGAGTAGACTTGAGCAAATTGAGATGATGCTTGTCAAAAATTTGAAGAATATGGGAGGGCAAATTTTTGGGTACAACAATGGGGAATGCCAGAGAATTTTGCACCTGAAGGTTTCAATCTTGGTCCTCAAGATACTTTAGTGGTTCAGGCTATTGTTACTCCGGCACCTCCTGTGGTGCATGTTGTTCCTGCTGCACCTCCTTCGATAAACATGGTTTCGTTTGTTAATGATGATGTGTGTCGTCCTTTCCCTCCACCGAGTGAAGACTTAGGTCTTTATGACAAAATGGATGACTTTCAAGAGCAGTTTGATAAAATTCAAAGAGAGATGAAGGCTCTTAGGGGAAAAGAGCTATTTGGGCAGAATGTGAATGAGCTATGTTTGGTCCTGAATGTTAAGATACCTGCTAAGTTCAAAGTCCCGGAATTCGAGAAGTACAAGGGCAACACTTGTCCTCGTGCTCATCTTATGATGTATATAAGAAGAATGTCTATCCACACTGATGATCAACGTCTGCTGATTCACTTTTTTCAGGATAGTTTGACTGGTGCTGCATTGAAGTGGTATATGAGTTTGGACAACGTCAATATCCATACTTTCAACGAGTTGGGAGAAGCATTTATCAGACAATATAAATACAACATGGACATGGCGCCTTGTTGTACCCCAAATTTTGACCTAAGATACCATCCCCTCATCTGAATCATTACATTGCAAGCGTTTTGATCTATTGATTTTAAAAATTCATAACTTTTCCAAGTCGAGAGCTGTTTATTTTTGAACGCTAAATCTATTAATCGATCAATGCTAAAACAATGTTTATTAATTATTTATTATCTTAAATTTAAATAATTGGAATTTATTTTCAGTTATTATATAATTTAAAGATTTATAGATAATATAATAAATATTTGAAGGGGAGTTCATTAATTGATCAACAATGTTATTTAATTATTTATTATCCTAAGTTTAATAGTTGAAATTTACTTTTTCAGTTATTATAATTTAGAGAATTATAAATAATGGAATAGATTGAAAAGAAGTTAATTGATCAATGGTATTTATTTAATTATTTATCATTCTAAATTTAAATAATTGGATTTGATTTTCAGTTATTACATAATTTAAAGAATTATAAATGATAAAATAAATAATTGGAAAGAAAAATAATTAAGAATTAATTGGTAAATAATAGAATTTTTATTCATCTTTATTCTAATTATTACAATTGTTGTTTAAATACTATTGTACAAAGTATTTATAATGACAATTACATAAAAAGTTTAAAGTAAAATAAAAACTATTTTTTTCTAAGATTCTAAATCTTTATCTTCTATCCAATGCTTCTTTGTCTGCTCATTTAATTTTACCTGCAAAAGGATTAAAAGAAAAGTCAGAAATGAATATAATTAAAAGCAGAAAATTATTTTAGTGTTCATCATTAAAAGCAAACAGATGGAATCAGTTTTTTTACCCTTTTTGCAAATCGCGGGATTTCTCCCGGTTCACAAAAAGGGATGAATTTTTATCTTCAAAAATGAATGCAATTTAAAAAGATGCACAAATTCATTTTGTTTTCAAAACTGCATAATTAAAAATCAATTACATTTTAAAAAAAAAAAGTCCACTGCATATTTCAAACAGCATATGCATAATCAAGTTACATACACAAGCTAAAGTCCAACGTAAACATGTGGGAAGAGGCCAAAAACTTAGGCTCCCATGCAGTAGACAAAAGAAGTGTGCAGTTTAAAAATCAATTTGCAAGCAATGTATATTCCATTCTCATCATTTTCCAGCCTATGCAATTTCAGAACAAGTACAGCATACATCATTTTAATGTATCAATTTGTACTAAGAGAGAGAAGAGAGATAGAAGTATTGTTTTACAGGTTTGGCTTAGGCAGAAAGAGTTACAAAACAAACTGCAGCAGCATACAGTAAGAAATAGAAAGCATAAGAAAGGAATACAAACAAACTGTTGGAGCAGCATATGTGCAGAGGCCAAGAAAATATATTAAATATTCAAACCTAATACCAGAGCCCTCAAGGCAAAACTGTTATAACATAACACAAACCCCTTCAAGAAAAGGAAGAAACCTGCCTTCAAGCTTTGAAAAAAAAACTATCAAAGCAAAACCTTTTTTCTCCAAGTCTCAAAACAAAAAACCAGTAGAATCTACTGTCAAACCAAAAACCATATAACCATTTTCAAAACAAATATGGCCTAAAACCATATAACCTGCCATCACCAAAATCAAAACCATTCCAAACCTGTGTAAAAACCAGTAAAGCCATAAACCAACAAATCATGCTCAGTTAAAAAACCAGAAAAACCAGAAAATCAGTAAAACCTTATGGCCTAAAAACCAATACACCCTGTTCAACCATGAAAACCATGATCAACCACATAACATGCACAATCATCACACGCCCAACCTGACCGAAATCACAAACAAATAGCTTAAACCACAAAAAGCCACCATCAAGCCTAACCGTCAAGCTTAAAACCTTGTAATAGTTCAGGCCTTACCTGATTCAAACTCAAGGCAACCAAAAGCAAAAGCCAACAGTAAGGCAACCAAAAACCTCAAACCAATGTCAAGCATCAAGGCCTCAGATATGTTCATCATTGGCCATTAGAAAGCAGTAGCAAGGCGAGAAGAAGAAGAAAATAAGCTAGTCAAACGAAAACATTTCAACAGTAGCAATGTCAAGCATCAAAGTTTCAGAAATTCCATCATAGGCAATAACAAAGGCGACAGAATCACAGCAAAAGAAGAAGATAGGAAAAGTTTTCGAAGGCATCAGAAGCATCCAACACAAGCATACAACGAAGACCTCAGAAATAATCATCCTAGGCTAATACAAAAGGGCAACAGAAGAAGAGAAGAAAGATACAAATACAGAGTACCAGTAGTCAGAAGCAAAGCTAGTACAGCGTCACTGTCCCCCCTGCTTGCCTCGGCCTCCTACGCGTACCTCGACCTTTCCTCCTCCTTCTCCAGGTAACGATTTCACTTTCTTTTTTCTTTCAAATTCCTCAAATAATCATGTTAAATGAAGTCAGAAGCAAATAGATAAACAATCGTAACATGCAGTAATCAACAAACCATTAACGAAATAAAAATTGGAATTGTTACCTAATCCGTCGCCATGGCACTTTCATGGAGGGAAGAGGAGGTTGAGATGCTGGTGGCCTTGGGCTGAGGAAAACGCAGAAGCGGGCATGAGGAAGACGAAGAAGAACGCATGAGCAAGCGAACGGCGCCGTCGTTGTTAAACCAAAACCTAATCCCTTTCTCAGCTAACCAAAACACGCGTTTTACCCTAAAACAAAATTATGAAATTATGTTTGGACCACAACCTGTTCTGCCTAAGGCCCATGCGAATCTCTCAAGACACACCCCTATCCTTTTTTTGTTACCTCTGATTAGGCCCCCTTAAAACTTTTTTTTTGGCCCATAAACTATCTATTACCCACCCCTTTTTATTTTGATACCCTTTTCTATTTACTTCCCTTTAGTTTTTTAGATCATTATTAATTTAGTTAATTAATAGAACTTAATCAAATAAATTTAATTAAAACATTTTTAATAATTTGACCTTTTGTTTATTAAGTTTAATTTTAGGTTTATTTGGTAATTTTAAATATTCCCTTTTTTAATTAGGTTTAAATTAATAACTTTAAGTTTTAATTTAGTTTAATTTTTTAATAAGTCTTAAAAATAATTCCTTATATAAAACTCTAAAAACATATAATAATAAACTTAAAAAACATTTTATTTCTTTTAATTAATTCACTCGTTTTAGTTAATACTAATACAAAAAACATGAAAAATAGAAACATATAAAAGTCTTAAAAAACATTTTATCTTTTCTTTAATTAATTCTCTTGCGTTATGAATATTAAATAAAAATATAAAAAAAATGCACGTTCACACCATTTAGTCTTTTACTTAATTGTCGTATATCATTATCTGCATAATTTTCTGTTTAATTATTTTATATCTACATGGTTATTCTGTTTACGTCTAAATCCAAGGGAAAAACGATTAAATTTGTTGACTTCATGTCCTCAAGTCCGATCACGCGAATATTTTACATTTCATTAAAGCTTAAGACAATTTTCCCCCAAAACTCAATCTTTTCAAAACTCATACCTTCTAAGCAAAAACTTCGACATTAGGTCGTCGTATCATCAAAAACCCGTCCGTACTCCTTTTCGGCCAAAACAATTTTTAATCAAACAAACATTTTAATAAACAGATATTTCAAAAGGTTCCTATAGAGTACTATAGATACATTGGGTGCTAATACCTTCCCACTGTATAACCAACCCCCGAACCATAGATCTCTTTTCAAAATGCCCTGTATTTTTATTACTTTTAAAAAAGTATTATTTTACATTGCATATTTAGGGTTTTATTTCGCTCTTTTCCCTTTTCCCTTGGAAATAATAAAGCACGGTGGCGACTCTTTCTTTTGTGAAACGAATTAATCAATAATTCGATCTCCGATTTACCCCGCTACATTTTTTATCGCTACAGAATTGGCGACTCTGCTGGGGACAGATTGACCTCTTGCTGGTCCATCCCTAAGTGGGTTAAGCCTAATTTGTTTTATCTGTTTTATTATTATTTGATTTGTTTGATTATGTGTTTAAATTGGGGTGTTTGGGTTTTTTGTAAAGGACGAATCCTATACCCGGATTAAGTTACACTTAAGGAATAGGACGGGCGGTACGGTCATGTTAACTTTGAGGGAGTAATCCCGAAGAAGGAGGCATGAGATCCCCCACTCAATGGAAGGCCCTCTTGAACTTAATATTTGTTTACCGAGTAATCGGGAAGACATTATTATTTTCGACCTAGGAGCCCCAAGAAGTTGAGGACCATAGAACCCTAACCCATCTTGGCCTTTTTAGGTGTAGCGCGGAGACTATAACGGAGTAATTCGGAAGTAGTTGTTACGCGATGCTACGCTCGGACGAGTTTCTCTTGAGAATATTGCTAATTATTGAGTAATCAAGACGTTGGTAATATCCGAAGGAGGAATGTAGACTCTGGGAACTCTTAGAACCTTGTCTTACAGGTGTGATTGAACCATTACTACATACCTTGGGGTGGGCTTTACCCTCGACTCCATGCTGAACGTTGAACCTTTGAACCCCATGTTTGCAAACTTGTGTGTAACTGTTGCATTATCATTCATTCATGCATTCATCAACATTTTTGTAAAAAAAAACTTGTTTTTCAAGGAACTTAGGAATGATTTTTGTAGACATCTCAGGTTATTATGGAATTTGGAAGGAGAAACACTCGAAGTTTTAGTTTTAAGGAGCCCGAGATTGAAGAACTGAAGAGTTTGATTCCTAAGATCGAGAACCCGACGGATTTTCAGAAGAAGTATGGGTCCATTATACCTCTTATGAAGCGCAAGATGAAAGAAGGCATCCTTAATACGTTGGTCCAATTCTACGATCCTTTGTACCGATGTTTCACCTTTCCGGATTACCAGTTGATGCCCACCTTAGAGGAGTACTCCTACATGCTTGGTCTGCCGATCACCGACCGTGTTCCTTTTTCTGGCTTAGAAGAGGAACCCAAATCTCACGAGATAGAGACCATCACCCACTTGAAGAAGTCAGAGATAGAGGATAACATGACTACAAAAGGGGGAATCCGAGGCTTGTCTGCGCAGTTTTTGTTGAGGAAAGCTCGTCATTTCGATGAGATAAAAGATACTATTTCCTTTGAAGACGTCTTTGCTTTACTCGCTCATGGTCTATTCTTGTTCCCTAACGTTGATAAGTTTGTGGATATCAACGCCATCAGAATCTTCTTGATTGGAAATCCGGTCCCTACGCTGCTAGGAGATACCTACTACTCCATCCATCTACGAAACTCTTATCAAGGAGGAATGAATATTTGTTGTGCATCGTTGTTGTATCAGTGGTATGTTTCTCATCTACCTGGGTCTGATGTTTTTTGGGATCTCGAGAAGGAGCCGCGATGGGCGCCAAAGATTATGGCTCTCACTCATTTCGACATTGATTGGTATAATCGAGTTTACTATGACGTGAAGATCATCGATAGTTGTGGTGCTTTTCCTAACATGCCTCTTCTTGGTACGAGAGGTGGAATCAACTATAACCCTGTTCTCGCACGCCGTCAATTTGGATACCCGATGAGGGACAAGCCGAACAACATCCATGTGAGTGGTTTCTTTCTACAGGAAGGACAAAATCATCAGGCAGCTAAGAGGGAGATCGAAGGAGCTTGGCGCCACATCCATAGGAAAGGGAGAGATATGTTAGGACATAGGGGTGCCGTTTCTTTGGAACCTTACCTACAATGGGTCCGTGCTAGGGCTTGTGCTCTCAAGATGCCCTATAAACCTGAGAAACCTTTATTCCATACCGTTACATCATCATCTGTTGTTATCCCTATCGCGAATATAGGAGAATACCAAGGAAATCTGGCTAGGATGAAGTCCGAGAGAGATGCTTGGAAAGAAAAGTATAATATGTCTGAATATGAGAATCGAGTCCTGACTCGACAGCTAAAGGAAAAGGAGGATTTACTCTTTATTCAAGATGTCTGGTTCGTTGATCATGATGAGAAGCTTCGTCAAAAGGATGCTTTGCTGAAGAATTATGCTAGTGAAAGGAAGAGAAAGAAGGAAGGTTCGGTAAGCGTTGCTCTTGTTCCTAATTTGCAAAAGGAAATCATTGATCGACTGGTAGCTGAGAAGAAAGAGATGGAAGACTTTTATGAAGAGAAGATCAGGAAGCTCTGGTTACAGTTGGTATTTGGTCCTTCATCTGATGATTCTGAGTGATCTTTAGCTTTTAGTTTTATTTTATTGATGTCATTTTGTAAAACTCTGTAAAAGGGCTTCATGCTCTGAAGTTGTAATTTATTGCTTTATTATGGACTTCATGTTTCAAAGTTGTAATTTATTGCTTTATTATGGGCTTCATGTTCCAAAGTTGTAATTTACTGCTTTTATTATTGGGTTGTTATCCCAAAGTGTAATTTATTATTTTGTTGTTTCAAAGTTGTAAGTTGTAATTTACCGCTTTTTGATTAATGGATTGAGTTTTTGTTGTTCCAAATTCCTTTACCATTGATGTATGCAAAATTATCGAAGTTCCTTGAAAAAATATTAAAATGAATCATCATTTGCATCACATATCATGCATCATCCGACATTCCACTTCACATGTTTTCTAGAGTCTTATCCTTGTTTCTTTTTCCACTCTAAAAGGTTGTCAAGTTGTCTCATCGATACGATACTCGAGCCAATTGTCAGAGAAAGATGGAGGATCTGGAACAGGAAAACCATGAGCTTCATGAGGAGGTCGCTACCCTTCGTGTCGGTATGGAAAAGTTAACTGCGCTAGTGGAAAGTTTGATGGCTGTTCAGAATCAGCCATCGACTACGGCTGCTGAGATTCAGACTTCAACTACTGTGGTTTCCGAGATTGTCACCGTTCCAACATCCGACTCAAATCAACTCTCCGCTTCAGCATCAGATGCCGAAAGGCTTTCCGTGGGGAATGCCTTACAACTTTGTGCCAGAGGGGTATCAGCCTGCCGTACAGCCTTTGTTTCAACCTGCTTTGTCTCTTCCTCAGCCAGAGACAACTGCCATGCCGCCGGTAATCCCGTCTGTAACACCTTTTCCGCAACCGGTAATGACAACTATCGCTCCTGTGATTCACTCCGTGCCATACTTGAATGAACCTACTTATCCTGCCGAGCCTGCTGAAAGTTTGGGTCTTTTTGATAGAATGGAAGAATTTCAAGATCAGTTCCAAGAAATGCAGAAGGAGCTCAGAGCGTTAAAGGGGAAGGATTTGTTTGGGAAGAACACGCATGACCTTTGTTTAGTCCCGAATGTCAAGATTCCAGCAAAATTCAAAGTGTCAGACTTTGAGAGATATAAGGGTGATTCGTGTCCTAGAAGTCATTTGACTATGTACGTGAGAAAGATGTCTACGTATTCCGATGATCATGACTTGTTGATTCATTATTTTCAAGACAGTTTGACGGGTGCTGCTCTAAAGTGGTATATGGGTTTAGACAGTATTCGGATCCGCAACTTCAACGATCTTAGCGAAGCTTTTGTCCACCAGTATAAGTACAATGTTGACATGGCGCCGGACAGGGATCAACTCCGAGCGATGTCGCGGAGAGACAAAGAATCTTTTAAGGAATACGCCCAGAGGTGGCGTGAAATTGCTGCTCAAATCTATCCACCTCTTGAGGAGAAAGAGATGACGAAGATATTTTTGAAGACTTTAGGTTCTTTTTACTATGAAAGAATGATCGCCAGCGCACCCAGTGACTTCACCGAAATTGTAAGCATGGGCATGCGATTAGAGGAAGGGATTCGTGAAGGGCGTTTGGTTAAAGAAGGAAGTCCGTCTAGCAGTACTAAGAAGTTTGGAAGTGTTTTCCTGAAAAGAAAAGAGCAGGATGTCAGTGCATTGTTCCCAGGGAGACCAAGGAGAGGTTACTCTCACGTTGCGGCAGTCACTCCGGCTGTCCGCCCAACTTTGATGACCCCAGTTCATCAAACCCCACAAACTCAACAACGGCCATTTCAGCAGCAGCCTCGACAAGAGGTTTATCCATTCAACAATCAGAACCGTTCACCAAGAAAACCGCAATTCGATGCCATTCCTATGACTTATACTGAATTGTTCCCTGCTCTTATCAGAAAGAATCTCATAACGACGAAGCCTCCTCCTGTCGCACCGAATAGTACTTCTCCGTGGTACAAGGCGGATCAGTTTTGTGAATATCATCAAGGGTCGCCGGGGCACAACCTTGAGAATTGTTTTGCTCTGAAGGCGGACGTGCAGAGGTTGATTAAGAATGGTATCTTGTCTTTCAAGGATGTTAATCCAAATGTTAGAGATAATCTTTTGCCTCGACATGGGGCAGCATCAGTGAATATGGTGGAAGGTTGTTCGGAAAAGTTTTGAGTTTTTCAAGTTGAACACATAAGAGAGTCGTTGATCAGGTTACATCAGAGTTTGAGAAGACTTGCCTTTGTTAGGCATCAGCATGATTATGATGTTTGTGAATTTTGTTCAAGAGAGGTTGATTGCCCTATTGTGAAGGAGGATATTCAAAAGTTGTTAGACCAGGGAGTTATCACTATTATGTATGACAGAGATCCGGAGGATGAAGTGAATGTTATAATACCACAATTCAATTTGCCTGAATCAGTAGAGATCGTTTACGACAGTCAGACTGCACCTGTTGATCCTTTGATTATTTATCCACCTGGTCCTGTGCCTTACAACTCGGACCAAGCTGTACCGTATAAGTATAATGCCGCAATGGTTGAGAATGGGGTAGAAGTCCCTATACCAACAAGACCGTCTTTTGTAAACATTGCTGATGTGAGTAGAGTTACGAGAAGTGGACGTGTCTTTGCAGCAGTACCTTTGAAGAGACCAGAAGTTCAAGTCAGGAGACCCATACCGCCAGAAATTCCAGTGAGAAATGTTGAACCGAGGGTTGAGATAGGCCGATCCAATGAACCTATCCCTCACCCTGAGGATGATGAGATTCTGAAGCTTATCAAGAGAAGTGAATATAAGATTGTAGAACAACTTTTGCAAACTCCTTCAAGATTTCTTTGCTTGCTTTATTAAGAGATTCTGGTGTCCATAGAGAAGCTTTGATGAAGGTCTTGGACCAGGCGTTCGTGGATCATGATGTGACGGTTGACCAATTTGATGGAATTGTGGGAAATATTACTTCGTGTAACAATCTTGGTTTCAGTGATGAAGAACTCCCGGAAGAGGGGAGAAACCATAATATGCCTTTGCATATCTCAATAAGTTGCGGAAATGATACTTTGTCAAGTGTGTTGGTAGATACAGGTTCGTCGTTGAATGTGATGCCCAAGACTACATTATCTCGACTCTCATATCAAGGTGCTCCCATGAGACCCAGTGGGGTAATTGTCAAAGCGTTTGATGGTTCTAGGAAGACTGTTATTGGTGAAGTAGATCTTCCTATAGTAATTGGTCCTCATACTTTTCAAATCACTTTCCAAGTGATGGATATTCGTGCTGCCTACAGTTGCCTATTGGGTCGTCCATGGATCCATGATGCAGGGGCAGTCACTTCCACGCTCCATCAGAGATTGAAGTTCGTAAGACATGGGAAGCTAGTAATGATTGGGGGAGAGCAGGCTATGGTGGTGAGCCATTTGTCGTCTTTCTCTTTTATTGATGCTGATGAGGATGTTGGAACCCAGTTCCAAGCTCTATCTGTTGCCAAGAATGAAGTGAAGAAGCAAGGGGCATCCATTTCTTCTTTTGAGGATGCGCGACGAGTGGTGGAAAGTGGTTCGGCCGAAGGATGGGGCCAGGTGTTGACTTTGCCCGAGAACAAATCTGGAGAAGGTCTTGGTTTTCGTCCCGTGTCTGCGAGAGTCAAGCAGGAAGTGGTTACTCTTCCGATTCAGGAGGTTTTCCGAAGCGCTGGTTTTATCCATCCGGCTCCTCCTGAGGTTGATGCTATCATAGAAGATGATTCCGAGGAGGATTTACCCGATTTTGTGACGCATGGATTGGCTTGCCAAAACTGGATAGCTGTTGATGTTCCTGTTGTGATGCACATTTCCGACTAATGTTTTGTTTTGTTTTTTGGAAAAAACTTTCGCTATGCCCAAGGCGAAAAGTATTTTGTGTCGGGCTATGATAAAAATAAATCCTTTTGCTCTGCCCAAGGCAAAAGAGAAATGTCTGGGCCCTTTGTTTCAAGTATTTCCCTTCAATGAATAAAAATGTTATTTTCTCCACTACTGTTTTATTTTTCACTTTTTTTGGGAAATAGTAATGAAAATTAATTGATACTAATAGGAAAATATAACAATATTTTGTTTTTCATTTGTACAACATTCCTATTAATCGATTTCTAAAATAAATCATAATCATATGTGTAGATTAATCCATGACTTAACCATTGAAAACAATGATCCTATGCCCTCTCCCAACTTTGAATTCCCTGTGTTCAGAGCCGAAGAAGAGGATGGTGAAGAGGTTCCTGTTGAAATTTCCCGTTTGCTTGAGCATGATGAGAAGATCATTCAACCGTTTGAAGAACCTTTAGAGTTGGTCAACTTGGGTGATGAAGAAGATAAAAATGAAGTCAAAGTCGGAGCATTGCTTATCCCAGAGGTTAAAGAGAAAATGTTGGGGCTTCTCAAAGAGTATGTTGATGTGTTTGCTTGGTCCTACCAAGATATGTCGGGTTTGGACAACGATATGGTGGAGCATCGTTTACCGTTGAGACATGAATGTCTGCCGATTAAGCAGAAGCTGAGAAGGACTCGTCCCGATATGGCTGACAAGATCAAAGAAGAAGTTCAAAAGCAGATTAATGCAGGTTTCCTTGTTACATCAGTCTATCCTCAGTGGTTAGCCAATATAGTGCCTGTTGCAAAGAAAGATGGCAAAGTCCGGATGTGTGTAGACTATAGAGATCTGAATAGAGCTAGCCCAAAGGATGACTTCCCATTACCTCACATTGACGTATTGGTCGACAGTACCGCCAAGTTCAAAGTCTTTTCTTTCATGGACGGTTTCTCTGGTTACAATCAAATCAAGATGGCACCAGAAGATATGGAGAAGACCGCTTTCATTACACCTTGGGGAACTTTTTGTTATCGGGTTATGCCGTTTGGTTTGAGGAATGCTGGTGCGACATACCAAAGGGCCATGACTGCTTTGTTCCATGACATGATGCATAAGGAGATAGAAGTGTATGTGGATGACATGATTGCCAAATCACAGACTAAGGAAGATCATTTGGAACACTTATTGAAGTTATTCCAGCGCTTGAGAAAGTATAAACTCCGTCTGAATCCCAACAAGTGCACTTTTGGTGTTCGTTCTGGAAGACTTCTGGGGTTCATTGTCAGTCAGAAAGGTATTGAGGTAGATCCTGATAAGGTCAAAGCTATTCGAGAAATGCCCGCACCCAAGATGGAAAAACAAGTAAGAGGATTCCTTGGGAGACTGAACTATATTTCTAGATTTATATCTCATATGACTGCTACCTGTGGGCCGATTTTCAAGCTTCTCCGAAAGAACCAAGGATGTGTGTGGACAGAAGATTGTCAGAGAGCTTTTGATAGCATCAAAGAATATTTGCTTGAACCTCCCATTTTGATTCCTCCGGTGGAAGGAAGACCTTTGATTATGTACCTGACTATATTGGAAGATTCCATGGGATGTGTGCTTGGTCAACAAGATGAGACTGGAAGAAAGGAACATGCCGTATATTATCTGAATAAGAAATTCACAGACTGTGAGTCTCGATACTCAATGCTTGAGAAAACCTGTTGTGTTTTAGCTTGGGCTGCTCGCCGTCTACGCCAGTATATGATTAACCACACCATTTGGTTGATCTCCAAAATGGATCCGATCAAGTATATCTTTGAGAAGCCCGCCTTATCTGGAAGAATAGCCCGTTGGCAGATGTTGTTATCTGAATATGACATTGAGTATCACACTCAGAAAGCAATCAAAGGGAGTATTTTAGCCGATCATTTGGCTCACCAACCAATTGACGATTATCAATCCATCAAGTTTGATTTCCCAGACGAAGATGTTATGTACTTGAAAGCTAAAGATTGTGAAGAGCCGTTACCTGAAGAAGGACCTGATCCCGAATCGCATTGGGGTTTAATTTTTGACGGAGCTGTGAATTCCTATGGAAATGGAATTGGGGAAATCATTGTCACTCCCCGAGGTACTCATATCCCGTTCACGGCGAGATTGAAGTTTGACTGCACGAACAACATGGCTGAATATGAGGCGTGTATTATGGGTCTCGAAGAAGCAGTGGATCTAAGGATTAAGATTCTTGATATTTACGGAGACTCGGCGTTGGTAATTAATCAAATCAAAGGAGAATGGGAGACTCGTCATCCTGGTTTGATCCCTTACAGAGACTATGCTAGAAGATTGTTAACCTTCTTCAACAAAGTGGAATTACATCATATCCCTAGAGATGAGAACCAAATGGCTGATGCTTTGGCTACTTTGTATTCAATGTTTCAAGTGAATGGTTGGAACGACGTGCCTACAATCCGGGTTATGCGCCTCGATAGACCTGCTCATGTGTTCTCAGTAGAAGAGGTTACCGACGACAAACCATGGTTCTATGACATTAAACGTGTTCTTCAAACTCAAGAGTACCCGCCTGGGGCATCCAATAAAGATAGGAAGACGTTGAGAAGATTAGCAAGCAGTTTCTTTCTCAATGAAGAAGTTTTATATAAAAGGAATTATGACATGGTCTTGCTCAGATGTGTAGACAGACGTGAAGCAGACATGCTGATGCAAGAAGTACATGAGGGATCTTTTGGCACTCATGCCAACGGACATGCAATGGCTAGAAGGATGTTGAGAGCTGGTTACTATTGGATGACAATAGAATCTGATTGCTGCAAATATGTGAAGAAATGTCATAAATGCCAGATTTATGCGGACAAGATGCACGTGCCGCCGACCCTCCTCAATGTTATCTCTTCACCTTGGCCTTTCTCTATGTGGGGCATTGATATGATTGGAATGATTGAACCCAAAGCTTCAAATGGTCATCGTTTCATCTTGGTAGCGATCGATTATTTTACTAAATGGGTGGAAGCAGCATCTTATGCTAATGTAACCAGACAGGTGGTAGTCAGATTTATCAAGAATCAGATCATTTGTCGATACGGCATCCCGAGCAAGATCATCACTGATAATGGTTCGAATTTGAATAACAAGATGATGAGAGAGCTTTGTGAAGAGTTCAAGATCGAACATCATAATTCTTCTCCTTACAGACCGAAGATGAATGGAGTTGTTGAAGCTGCTAACAAGAATATCAAAAAGATTGTCCAGAAGATGGTGGTAACTTATAAAGATTGGCATGAAATGCTTCCGTTTGCTTTACATGGATATCGTACTTCAGTTCGAACTTCAACATGTGCAACCCCTTTTTCCCTGGTTTATGGTATGGAAGCAGTACTCCCCGTGGAGGTTGAGATTCCGTCTCTGAGAGTGTTGATGGAAGCTAAACTTTCTGAGGCTGAATGGTGTCAAAGTAGATATGATCAGTTGAATTTAATTGAAGAAAAGAGATTGACAGCGTTTTGTCACGGTCAATTGTATCAGCAGAGAATGAAGAAGGCTTTTGATAAGAAGGTTCGACCGCGCGAGTTCAGAGAAGGTGACCTTGTGCTCAAGAAGATATTATCTTTCCAACCTGATTCTAGGGGCAAGTGGGCCCCGAATTATGAAGGACCGTATGTCGTCAAGAAAGTTTTCTCTGGAGGTGCCTTGATTCTCACCAATATGGACGGTAACGAGCTCCCGCGCCCTTTGAACGCCGATGCAGTCAAGAAGTATTTCGCTTAGGCGAGCTTTTGGTCAGACCAGTCCTGGCACTTGAGCACATTTCGGAATTCGAAGTTGTTAGGGAGAATAGTGATCATTGTTTCTTGTATAACCTTTTTATTTCATGTACTATTTCCGAAAATTTTGTAAACCGTTGGAATCGCATTGTTAGCGAAATACCATCTTATTAATGAAATTTGAGCATTTACCTTTTGTGGGCAAAATTTTAATTTTTTCGGCAATATTTGAAACAAGTTATTTAAAGTATTCTTATTTTTAAAATGTGTCGTGAATAGCGAAAGAAATATTAACAGTTGTTCCGAGGATGGTCAGGCCATGAAATGCAAAACAATACAGTATTTTTCCTTGCATGATGAACATGTTTCGTTTCAAAATCGTCATGAGGTGTTGGTTGTGTTAAACTTGTGTTTCTGGTGGTACTAAGTTTGTTGACTCCCCAATTGTTCCAGTTAAGCGTTGTTTTGGGCAATTTCTGAAGTATGGTACGCTTCGTCTCATGCCAGTGGTCTATTGGTATTAGAGGATTGGATTTGAATATATTTTTTTCTCCTCAGAAGATTTGAGCCTTGTAGCGTGGTACGCTCCGACGTTGCTTTGTGTTTCCAGTTCCAGTTATCTTCCGTCTTTTAAGATTGGCCGAGTATCTATTATGCCGTGACATCTTATTGTCTTCCAGATATTCCGTCTACTCGTTTCATCAGCATAACATTCATTTATTCATTTACACTTATATCACGCATACATATTCACATTTGCCCTCGATTTTGGGTTGTACTTTGTTTATTCAAATAACGTACATGTTTATTTCCAAGTAGAAGGTTAGCTTAGGCAGAAAATGTGCTTCCTTTCTAAATTCGCCAACTGAGCTAATCCTCATGGATGATTTTTGATTTAGCTCACCTTGTCTATTTCTGGATAGGATGAATTCCCCAATCGAGTTGCTTTCTCATTGGGTGGAGTCTCGTTTGACTGTTTTCTCTCTAGTTATTCCTGGATGAAGTTGTTGTCTCTTGCGTAGGCTATCTCATGATTTTCCCCAGTGAAGTCGCGACCTAGATGTATGGTGCATTTATTTTTGCACATTTAAGTATGTGATCTCCTCGGGAAGGATTGATTCATGATTCTCTTTGATGAAGATTTTATTCTCTGCCAGTGTCATCGCAATTTCCTTCTGAGTTTATTTCGGAAAATGACAAGCGGAAGCTCTTCACGAGCAACTTGTGCGTTATTATTATTTTTGGAAAACGACAAGCGGCACCTCTTCACGAGCAACTTGTACGTTATAGACATCGTTGGAAAATGACAAGCGGCAGCTCTTCACGAGCAACTTGTGCGTTATTATTTTTTGGAAAACGACAAGCGGCAGCTCTTCACGAGCAACTTGTACGTTATAGACATCATTGGAAAACGACAAGCGGCAGCTCTTCATGAGCAACTTGTGCGTTATTATTATCTTCGGAAAACGACAAGCGGCAGCTCTTCACGAGCAACTTGTGCGTTATTATTATCTTCGGAAAACGACAAGCGGCAGCTCTTCACGAGCAGTTTGTACGTTATTATTATTTTGGAAAACGGCAAGCGACAGTCTCTTTATTTGAGCAACTTATACGTTATTATTTTTCTAGAATACAGCAAGCGGAAGCTTCTTTATTTGAGTAGCTTGTATGTTATTGGTATTTTCTTGGAAAACAGCAAGTGGCGGCCTCTTTATTTGAGCAGCTCGTATGTCATAATATTTTTTGGGAAGACAGCAAGTGGCAGCTTCTTTATTTGAGGCAACTTGTGTATCTACAATCTTATTATATCAGCATTAATGAGTATATCTCTGGAAATCTCGCAGAGAAAGTTTGTTATGGATCTTTACCTTCAGAAGTTGGTAGTCCATAATCAATAAATTTGATACTTTTTGTCTATCGTTGGCTTTGAGTTGTGAGCTCACTGTTATTTTTGGGTCAATAATCTGTTTTATGGCCTATGCAAGATGCCTTCTTTGTTAGGGTCAGAGGTCGTATTCTCTCAATTTTATTCACTGTCAAGAGTCTGTCATTTGAAGTCGATGGCTCGTTTCCCCAGTAGTGTATAATCCATGTCTCTGTGTTTTGTTGGTGTTTGATTTCTCCAACATTGTCTTGTTTCATACAATATCTTTCTCTGTGAATTCAATCACTGCATTCATATCAAACATAATGGCGGTATCTTAGGGCCAAAATTTGCGTATTATGTATTTAAGTACCTTCAATCTCGTCGAAACGAAGATTTTAATCTTCATATCTCCGGATAGAAGAAACTTAAATAGGGGCAGCTGTTGTACCCCAAATTTTGACCTAAGATACCATCCCCTCATCTGCATCATTACATTGCAAGCGTTTTGATCTATTGATTTTAAAAATTCATAACTTTTCCAAGTCGAGAGTTGTTTATTTTTGAACGCTAAATCTATTAATCGATCAATGCTAAAACAATGTTTATTAATTATTTATTATCTTAAATTTAAATAATTGGAATTTATTTTCAGTTATTATATAATTTAAAGATTTATAGATAATATAATAAATATTTGAAGGGGAGTTCATTAATTGATCAACAATGTAATTTAATTATTTATTATCCTAAGTTTAATAGTTGAAATTTACTTTTTCAGTTATTATAATTTAGAGAATTATAAATAATGGAATAGATTGAAAAGAAGTTAATTGATCAATGGTATTTATTTAATTATTTATCATTCTAAATTTAAATAATTGGATTTGATTTTCAGTTAATACATAATTTAAAGAATTATAAATGATAAAATAAATAATTGGAAAGAAAAAGAATTAAGAATTAATTGGTAAATAATAGAATTTTTATTCATCTTTATTCTAATTATTACAATTGTTGTTTAAATACTATTGTACAAAGTATTTATAATGACAATTACATAAAAAGTTTAAAGTAAAATAAAAACTATTTTTTTCTAAGATTCTAAATCTTTATCTTCTATCCAATGCTTCTTTGTCTGCTCATTTAATTTTACCTACAAAAGGATTAAAAGAAAAGTCAGAAATGGATATAATTAAAAGCAGAAAATTATTTTAGTGTTCATCATTAAAAGCAAACGGCTGGAATCAGTTTTTTTACCTTTTTTGCAAATCGCGGGATTTCTTCCGGTTCACAAAAAGGGATGAATTTTTATCTTCAAAAATGAATGCAATTTAAAAAGATGCACAAATTCATTTTGTTTTCAAAACTGCATAATTAAAAATCAATTGCATTTTTAAAAAAAAAAGTCCACTGCATATTTCAAACAGCATATGCATAATCAAGTTACATACACAAGCCAAAGTCCAACGTAAACATGTGGGAAGAGGCCAAAAACTTAGGCTCCCATGCAGTAGACAAAAGAAGTGTGCAGTTTAAAAATCAATTTGCAAGCAATGTATATTCCATTCTCATCATTTTCCAGCCTATGCAATTTCAGAACAAGTACAGCATACATCATTTTAATGTATCAATTTGTACTAAGAGAGAGAAGAGAGATAGAAGTATGGTTTTACAGGTTTGGCTTAGGCAGAAAGAGTTACAAAACAAACTGCAGCAGCATACAGTAAGAAATAGAAAGCATAAGAAAGGAATACAAACAAACTGTTGGAGCAGCATATGTGCAGAGGCCAAGAAAATATATTAAATATTCAAACCTGATACCAGAGCCCTCAAGGAAAAACTGTTATAACATAACACAAACCCCTTCAAGAAAAGGAAGAAACCTGCCTTCAAGCTTTGAAAAAAAAACTATCAAAGCAAAACCTTTTTTCTCCAAGTCTCAAAACAAAAAACTAGTAGAATCTACTGTCAAACCAAAAACCATATAACCATTTTCAAAACAAATATGGCCTAAAACCATAGAACCTGCCATCACCAAAATCAAAACCATTCCAAACCTGTGTAAAAACCAGTAAAGCCATAAACCAACAAATCATGCTCAGTTAAAAAACCAGAAAAACCAGAAAATCAGTAAAACCTTATGGCCTAAAAACCAATACACCCTGTTCAACCATGAAAACCATGATTAACCACATAACCTGCACAATCATCACACGCCCAACCTGACCGAAATCACAAACACATAGCTTAAACCACAAAAATCCACCATCAAGCCTAACCGTCAAGCCTAAAACCTTGTAATAGTTCAGGCCTTACCTGATTCAAACTCAAGGCAACCAAAAGCAAAAGCCAACAGTAAGGCAACCAAAAACCTCAAACCAATGTCAAGCATCAAGGCCTCAGATATGTTCATCATTGGCCATTAGAAAGCAGTAGCAAGGCGAGAAGAAGAAGAAAAGAAGCTAGTCAAACGAAAACATTTCAACAGTAGCAATGTCAAGCATCAAAGTTTCAGAAATTCCATCATAGGCAATAACAAAGGCGACAGAATCACAGCAAAAGAAGAAGATAGGAAAAGTTTTCGAAGTCATCAGAAGCATCCAACACAAGCATACAACGAAGACCTCAGAAATAATCATCCTAGGCTAATACAAAAGGGCAACAGAAGAAGAGAAGAAAGATACAAATACAGAGTACCAGTAGTCAGAAGCAAAGCTAGTACAGCGTCACTGTCCCCCCTGCTTGCCTCGGCCTCCTACGCGTACCTCAACCTTTCCTCCTCCTTCTCCAGGTAACGATTTCACTTTCTTTTTTCTTTCAAATTCCTCAAATAATCATGTTAAATGAAGTCAGAAGCAAATAGATAAACAATCATAACATGCAGTAATCAACAAACCATTAACGAAATAAAAATTGGAATTGTTACCTAATCCGTCGCCATGGCACTTTCATGGAGGGAAGAGGAGGTTGAGATGCCGGTGGCCTTGGGCTGAGGAAAACGCAGAAGCGGGCATGAGGAAGACGAAGAAGAACGCATGAGCAAGTGAACGGCACCGTCGCTGTTAAACTAGAACCTAATCCCTTTCTCAGCTAACCAAAACATGCGTTTTACCCTAAAACAAAATTATGAAATTATGTTTGGACCACAACCTGTTCTGCCTAAGGCCCATGCGAATCTCTCAAGACACACCCCCCATCCTTTTTTTGTTACCTCTGATTAGGCCCCCTTAAAACTTTTTTTTGGCCCATAAACTATCTATTACCCACCCCTTTTTATTTTGATACCCTTTTCTATTTACTTCCCTTTAGTTTTTTAGATCATTATTAATTTAGTTAATTAATAGAACTTAATCAAATAAATTTAATTAAAACATTTTTAATAATTTGACCTTTTGTTTATTAAGTTTAATTTTAGGTTTATTTGGTAATTTTAAATATTCCCTTTTTTAATTAGGTTTAAATTAATAACTTTAAGTTTTAATTTAGTTTAATTATTTAATAACTCTTAAAAATAATGCCTTATATAAAACTCTAAAAACATATAATAATAAACTTAAAAAACATTTTATTTCTTTTAATTAATTCACTCGTTTTAGTTAATACTAATACAAAAAACATGAAAAATAGAAACATATAAAAGTCTTAAAAAACATTTTATCTTTTCTTTAATTAATTCTCTTGCGTTATTAATATTAAATAAAAATATAAAAAAAAATGCACGTTCACACCATTTAGTCTTTTACTTAATTGTCGTATATTATTATCTGCATAATTTTCTGTTTAATTATTTTATATCTACATGGTTATTCTGTTTACGTCTAAATCCAAGGGAAAAACGATTAAATTTGTTGACTTTATGTCCTCAAGTCTGATCACGCGAATATTTTGCATTTCATTAAAGCTTAAGACAATTTTCCCCCAAAAGTCAATCTTTTCAAAACTCATACCTTCTAAGCAAAAACTTCGACATTAGGTCGTCGTATCTTCAAAAACCCGTCCGTACTCCTTTTCGGCCAAAACAATTTTTAATCAAACGAACATTTTAATAAACAGATATTTCAAAAGGTTCCTATAGAGTACTATAGATACATTGGGTGCTAATACCTTCCCACTGTATAACCAACCCCCGAACCATAGATCTCTTTTCAAAACCCCCTGTATTTTTATTACTTTTAAAAAAGTATTATTTTACATTGCATATTTAGGGTTTTATTTCGCTCTTTTCCCTTTTCCCTTGGAAATAATAAAGCACGGTGGCGACTCTTGCTTTTGTGAGACGAATTAATCAATAATTCGATCTCCGATTTACCCCGCTACATTTTTTATCGCTACACGCCTGACCGTGATCAACTCAGGGCCATGGTCCAGAAGGACAGGGAATCATTCAAAGAATATGCACAAAGATGGCGTGAGGTAGCCGCCCAAGTGATTCCTCCCATGGAAGAAAAGGAGATGACTAAGATTTTCCTGAAGACTCTGCGTGCTTTCTACTACGAGAAGATGGTAGCAAGTGGACCCAGTGATTTTATTGAAATGGTAAGCATGTGAGTCAGTTTAGAGGAAGCTGTCCGTGGAGGCTGTTTATCTAAAGACGAGGGGTCGTCAAATGGTTCTAAGAAGTATGGTGATAGTTCTTCCAAAAAGAAAGAGTAAGACTCATACGCCATACTTCGTGGTAGGAATGGGAGATCTCATATTAGGAATCAACAAGTTGCTTCTGTGACTCCAATCGTCAATGTGACTCAGACTGCTGTTGTATATCAGAGGGCACCTCGACAAGGAAATTAAGGGCAAGGTCATCAGAGGAAAATGATCTTTGATGCAATTCCAATGACATAAACCGAGTTGTATCCTTCTTTGTTGAAGAAGAATCTGGTTCAAACCCGAGCTCAACCAGTTGTTCCTGAAAAATTGCCAAGAGGATATAAGGTTGACGCTTCCCGTGCCTTTCACCAGGATGCTCCTGGGCACAATTTAGAAGATTGTTTTGCTTTAAAGGTCGAAGTTCAGAGGTTGGTCCGAAGTGGTATCTTGTCATTTAAGGACATTTGCCCTAATGTTCAAAACAATTCCTTAGCAGAGCATGAATAAATCTCTGTTGGTGGTAGTTCTAAAGTTTGGGAAATGTTTCCTTCAGCGCAAGTCCAGATAAGAGAGTCATCTTAGTTATTAGCACTTTTACTGCTTTCTCATTTGTAATTTTTCTTGTTTATCATTGCACCGTTTGCATGTAAGAACTTGTTTGCATTTGAATGTTTAATCTTAATACAATGAGTATGTTTGTCTTGAAGAAATTCATTCGTTTCACTCATATTTGTTTTCAATTTTAAATTTCCTGATGATACCAACTTATTACCCACTCTCTCGCCTAGGCAGAGATTGGAGGGAGGATGATGATATTAAAACACAAATTTTCTGGTTGTATGCTTTTGGATAAAACCATGTTGACGATGTACAAGCATTGTTTCAAATCCTCAAACACCGGAGATATAAGGGAGTGAAACCCTCGTTAACCCCTTTGAGCCTTGAAGTAGGAGTTTCTTTTTCTGTTAAAAAAAACCCTCATTTTTTAACCCGGGGCAGGGTAGTGTTCAATTGATCTGATTGAGTATTCAAATCTCATCAAGAATGCGCATCTAAGGATACAATAATGGTTATCCTTCAAGAGGTTAAGGGAATTCGAAATTGCAATGTTTAATCTTTGCATATCAATAGTGTGCATAAAAAGAAGATGTTATCCCAGTGGGTATATATCACACATCAGGAGATCAACAGATGACGATACAATAATGGTTATCCTTCATCTACTCAAAAATAGGGCAATCATAATTCTTTCGACAAGTCACGAACGACTCGAAGTCACGCGACATGTTCAAAAAGAAAAAATAAAAAGATGATACGAATAAAAAAATGATGATGAAAAAGAAAGAGACAGAAATCCCCGCTAAGTCGGAACTTGGAAAAATAAGTCGCTTAGGCAAAAGTCAGGGCATCCCGCTGCACTTCAGAGTCAAAGTCAAAAGGAATTTGTCCAGAAAGCAAGGAAGAAATGGAAAGCCTGAAATGTGATAAAGGATTACAGCATGAAATCCTCAGCAAAGAATAGAGTCATGTGACAAGAAACCCAAAAGAAGCAGGAATCAGTGACTTGCATGTCCAAAGAAAACCTTGTTTGATTCCTCAACCATCTCGAAATTTAATTTTGAGAGATGAATGTTCGTGTCAGGTTAACTGAACTTAGGAATGAAGAACATTACGAAGGGGGTGGGCACCAAATATTTTTGAGCCTTAAATCTTTTTTTCTAAAACTGTGAACCAGGCCACATTACAACCCTCAAAAGTCCTAATTGAAACATGGTTTGTTTCGAAAGCACACTCTAATGAAATAGTGTTTCCTGACTCCCATTAATTTTAATAAATTATTGTGATTGGTATCATATGCTTTTGTTATCTTTCATACAAAAAATCCATGTCACATCCTGGCTAGTGATTCGCTCACAAGGTTTTGCGACATCTTTTCAAATAAAATCTTCAAGACTTACATAATTATTGAATTAGAATTTTCATTCTTAGAATAAACATTTTTCTGATTGTAAAACAACTGATTGATATCATGAAAGTTTACATTTGAGTATCAGCAAAAGGCATGTTGCCGAGAAGAGTTGCGGAGTAAAAAGGATGTAACATTCAGCCAATCTAAGGCAGTTACATCAAGATTCGACAAATCTCTATAAGCCATTTGTTCAGAAAGGTTATCTTAAATAAATGCAGCCAAAGGCAGGTTATGAAAGTTACCTTGATCAGCACGGTAAGCTTGGGACACCATATTGGTTTCCAAGGGCATATCCAAATTTCATCAAGATAGTTACTATGTCTACCCCAAGCCGAGAATCTTTCTCAAGCAGGATTGTTTCTTGTGACCTGTTTTGTAGACGTGTGTTTGGATTCCTCTAACAATTGTTGATCAATTAAAGGGTTTCCTACAGGATGTGTTATGGTGTTGGGTTTATAATCCCATTTTTCCAGTCTTGTTGCAGACTTCTCCAGCTGAGTGTGATTCTTTCCCCAGCCAGGTGGTGATCAAACGGAGATTAAAAAGAGCTATGAAGCCTTTTCTCATTTGATGGAGTTCTTTCTCCCTTTGTATTGATATGGAATATCTTGTAGAGTATTGCTCCCTCCAGTTACGACATTATTGTTGTTATGTGCTCCCTAAGTAGCTAGACAAGGGCAATATCTTTTCTAAGAAGTGTTGAAATGGTTATCAAATCTTTGGGTTTTTGTCTCACCAAGTGTTGAGTTTTGATTTAAAATCCCCATAATTTTGACCTTTTTCTATAACATGAACTTCTGGATTCCCCGGGAAGGTTTTCTCAGGTCGTTTTCGCTGGTATGCACGTTATTTTTGTATATTGAAGACGATACCAATTGGCGTAAGGTGTGGTATTGGGTTTGTGATCCCATTGACCCTAGTCAAGTTTTGGTTCATTTTTTATTTTTGAGTTTGCATGGTCTGAGGCCTCTATCCCAGATTCCCCAGCAAAGTCTTCACTCATATGACGAAAGGTCTTGTTCCCTTGGTGTGCTGAGATGGAACTATTTACAAAATTTCGCTCTTTTTAGCAGTATTGGCATTATTGTTGGTATTTATTTCCCAAGTAACTAGACCATGGAAATATCTTTTCTGAGAAGTGTTGAAATGATTATCAACCTTTGGGTTTTCACCCTCCAAGTGCTGGGTTTGATTTAAAATACCCATGAGTTTGACCTATTTCTATAATGTTGACTTCTTGATTCCCCAGGAAGGCTATCCCAGGGAATCTTTTGTTGGAATAAGTTTGCATGATATGAAGACTCAATCCGAGATTCCCCATTGAAGGCCTCACTTATTTGATAGAAGTCTTTTCTCCCCGTGCATGCTGAGTTGGACTCATTTGCGAAGTATCTCCCTTTCGGCAGTACTTGCATTTTGTTTGATTGCCCGATAATCAGGTAAGGGCAATGTTTTATTTAAGAAGTGTTGAGACATTTGTCAAATTTTTTTGGGTTTTCACCCGTCAAGTGCGGGGTTTGATTTAAAATCCCCATAATTTTGATTTCTTGTTGTTATGTTTGACTTCTTAACTCTCCAAGTTGTTATCCCCATGAGGTTTCATACTTTCTCCCCAGAGAAGTTGGTGCAAAACTCATGCTCAACATTGAAGAATGCATTTTGGTTTCCCCTCAATGATGTGGTGTTGTCCTCCCCAATGAAGTTAGCACGAGTTCCCCAGTTGATATCTCGATGATGAGACACTATCTCCCCTAGTGAAGTCTATATGATATTTCCCCAATGAAGTCAGCACGAGATCCTCAGTTGATGTTTTGATGATATGGTTTTCATCTTCCTTATTGAAATCAGTTTTGCAATCCCCAGTATAAGTGCGGACCATGAAACATGTGTCTTCCCCATTGAAGTCTGTGTGTTATTCCCCGGTGAAGCCTAGAGAAGGATGTTATATCCCTGTATCTTTACTGATTTTTCGCTATGATGTGATTATTTTTGGATTATAATCTTTCCAAATGAAGTTAAGCCGCGAAATAAGATTCTGTTTCCTCAGTTGGTGCTTATCTTTCTTATGGAATTTTTATCTTGGATGTGATTTATCCGAGTATTGACTGTACCCGTGTTGGTTTTGTCTTTTTATCCCCTGTGTTATATGTCTGTTTTGTCAGCATATACATAATAACACTCATACATTCATACATACATCATACATAATTGAATTTAGCAAATCATTGCTCATTCGCATTCATTGATATTTTGTTGGCATGTTACCCTGTTTTGCAGAGTTGTGTTGTCCTCTCTCCAATAGAGTGTCAACCTTAAGCAGAAAGTGTATATTCTTTCATTTTTCCCACTGTGTTATCCCTCGTGGAATATTTTTGCTTTAGCTTTCCTGTATAACTCTTTGCCTGGATGATTGGGTTTCCCTCTTGAGCTTATTTCTCAAAGGATGCATTTTGGTTGACTGATTCATTCCGGTTTATTTCTGGTTTGAATCTTTGAATCCCAACAATACTGTTACTTATGATCTCTACAAGCTTCAAGCCTTGGTTTGAGAATGTGCATTTGTTTTGCACGAGAAGAATTTATCTCCTCAGCAGGAATATATTGGCATTTCCCAATGTAGCCATAATTTATTTCCCAGGAAGTCATATTCCATTCCCCAGGAAGTCATATTGCTTTCCCCAGGAAGTCATTTTTGAAATCCTTCACAACAGCAAGTAGCATGTCTCTTTATTTGAGCAACTTGTACTTCCCCGTAAAAGTCGACGTTACTTTTTTCTATTTTCTCTTACTACCTTCAGTAAATGTTGGTAGTTCACCATCAGTGAATGTTGGTGATTGTTATCTTTTTTCTACCTTCAGTGAATGTTGGTAGTTCACCGTCAGTGAACATCGGTGTTGTTATTCGGTTCTCTTTCTACCTTCAGTGAAAGTTGGTAGAACATCGGCAGTGAACGTCGGTGCTTATTATCTTTTTGCTATCTTCAGTAAACGTGGATAGTTCATCGTCAGTGAATAGCGGAGCTATGATTATTCTCTTTCTACCTTCAGTGAAATTTGGTAGAACACCAACAGTGAACGTTGGTGCTTATTATCTTTTTGCTATCTTCAGTAAACGTGGATAGTTCATCGTCAGTGAATGGCGGTGCTATGATTTTTATCTTTCTACCTTCAGTGAAAGTTGGTAGAACATAGGCAGTGAACGTCGGTGCTTATCATCTTTTTCCTATCTTCAGTAAACGTGGATAGTTCATCGTCAGTGAACGGCGGTTCTATGATTATTCTCTTTCTACCTTCAGTGAAAGTTGGTAGAACATCGGCAGTGAACGTCAATGCTTATTATCTTTTTGCTATCTTCAGTAAACATGGATAGTTCATCGTCAGTGAATGGCGGTGCTATGATTATTCTCTTTCTACCTTCAATGAAAGTTGGTAGAACATCGGCAGTGAACGTCGGTGTTTGTTATCTTTTTGCTATCTTCAGTGAACGTCGATAGTTCATCGTCACTAAACGGCAATGATATGATTTTCTCTTTCTACCTTCAGTGAAAGATGGTAGAACATCGGCAGTGAACGTCGATGCTTATTATCTTTTTGCTATCTTCAGTAAACGTGGATAATTCATCTTCAGTGAACGGTGGTGCTATGATTATTCTCTTTCTACCTTCAGTGAAAGTTGGTAGAACATCGGCAGTGAACGTCGGTGCTTGTTATCTTTTTGCTATCTTCAGTAAACGTTGATAGTTCATCGTCAGTGAACGGCGATGATATGATTTTCTCTTTTTACCTTCAGTGAAAGTTGGTAGAACATCGGCAGTGAACGTCAATGTCTTTTCTTTCTCTTCGCCTTCAGTAAATGTTGTTAGCTTCTCCTTCTGTAGAAGTTGGTGTATCCTTTGACCACTCTACCATTCTCCCTGATTCAGTTCTTTTGGTCCACCAGTGATTTATTTTCCTGATCGGGTTTCTCTTTTGATCCTTATTTACTTTTCTACATCCCCAATGGTGTCTTGCATCCCTTTGAAGTTGTTCATACACATTCATACTCATAAGCATTACATGGAATCTTAGAGCCAAAAATAGGGTTTGTTTTATATTTAAGTATCTTCGATCACGTCGACACGAAGATTCTTAACCTTCGTATCTCCAGATAGAAGAAACTTAAATAAGGGCAGTTGTTGTACCCCAATTTCCCCCCCTAAGATTCCTCTATCATCTCATACCATCACAATCCAATCAGATCACAAATTAGGGTTTGAGTTTATCTTCTATTGCATCCTGTCTTAGGGTTTGCCTATAGAATCACCAAGAACCTTGAAGCACTTGTATTTGTATATCTTGTACTTGTATGCTTCTAACTAACCTCAAAATGTGTATATTTTATCTCTTGGTATATCATCTTATAGGTCATGGCACAATTGTAGTCATCTCACCATCTCCTAGCACAAATGATCAAAACTAGTGTTTGGAGTTTAATCAGGAGATATCTGGATTTTTGGGATATTCTTGATCCCATACTTCTCTACATAGTCATGAACATCTATCATTGGATGTTTGATCATCAATTTTGGCTTGAAAGGGTTCAATTGATGAAAAGGGGTAAAATGGTCATTTTGTCAAAAGACAGTCAAAATCAGTTGTTGACCAAGTGAACTTTTGGTCAACCATCAATTCAATATCCCTGTTCTCATATTTCATGGTCAATAGTGCAAAAATATCAAGAGGAAGTGTGAATTGGAGATAACTTGTCAAGGAAGTTATTTGAAATTTTGAAAATTTTCTAAGTATCCTTAGGGATGAATTTTGACTGGCTACAATTTTCTCATTTTTTATTGAAAATGTGCAAACTTTATATGCCTAGAAAGAGGATAAAAAATTCTCCAACTTTGTAGAAGTGGCCACAAGTCCAAAAAATGAAAGGAAAAAAGTTATGAAGCTTGGAAGATTTTGGCACTTAGTGAAATTTTGGTTAAAAATGCAAAAATTTGACTTCTTCATGTCCATTTTTGAATGACCATTTGGACTCAAATCAAAAAGTCGACAACATGAAAATTGTATATTGGAACTTTATATTCATTTTTCATTCAAGAATCATCTCAAATAGTTAAGTGTAGAGAAAGATATGATGATTAGGATTTTGGGCTGAAAACTGAATTTTTGCCCAACACAAGGCAAGGCACGCCCAGGCAGGCAAGGCATTTCATCAAACATGTTGTGGGCACGCATTCATCATCATTTTTCTATGTGAAATATTCATTATTTTGACAAATGTCCAACATCAAAGTTGAAGCCCTAAATGTGGGGAACAACTTTTCTTAAGAAAGTTTCTCCAAATTCTTTCTACATTTTGAGATATAATTGTGAGAAGTAGGCACCATGCATGCTGAATTTTCTGCCCAGCCAGCAAGTCACGCGTGCAGCAAGCCCAGGCAGGCAAGGCATTTTGTCAAACAGTTTGTAAGCACATGTTCATGGCCAAATATCTCATTGATTCAAGCCTCATTTTGAAAAAATTTGAACATGAAAGTTGGAGTATGAAGTGTCCTCTATATTTTTTATTCAAAATTTGTGACATTTCATGCACCATGGAGAGAGATATAAGGGAGCAAAGAGGTGTTCATGAAATAGCATATTTGCATGAAAATGCATGGAATATTTTGTATGCAACCAAACCAATTTCCAGCCCATCACCCCAGCCTTTGTTCACTTACTCAAGCATGTGATTTGCACCCTCATTTACACACAAAAATGCAGCACATCACTCCTTCTCTCATTCTTTCCATTTCTCTCACTTTCCATTTCTCTCTTTCTTCACTCTATATAAAGCCATCAAATTCAACAAGCAAAGGGTGAAAAAATAAACAATCAGTAGCAAGCTATTCTCTCCCTCTCTCACACGAAATCCACTCTCTCTCTTCAGATATCAAACTTCCGCCATTGTTGTAAAAAGCAAGCTTCCATAATTTTTCAAATTTCTTCACATCTCTCTCCATTTATTATCTCTGCATATTCAAGCAAGCTTCTCTCCATTACTAGCTCTTTATTTGAGCTCCAACATCATCAAACTCATTGCAAAGTAGTAGATCTAATTTCTCTCTCCTATTGCAACCTTGCATAGTTCTTTGAATCCATGAGTTGTTTTGAAAATCTAAGAGCATATTTATAATCGTTCATTTTTCTTATCAATTTTCATTCTTGGATCGTTTAATTTGGTGGAGAATTGAAGGAGAAAATGAAGTTTGAAAACTGTTTGATGTAATGTGTAAATTACAAAAAAGTGTTCATGTAGCATTTTCACGCGCGATTTTCTCAATCATGCATGCATAATTTCATGAATTTTTTGATCCTAGCATGTTCTACTAATTTCAATCTTGAACTTTGGTGTTGGAATTTTTGGATTTCATCAAGAAATGAGTGAGTTATGATGATCTGAAAATGAGGTTGTAAAGCTGAAAAAACGTGAACAACATGGTTGTTTGGTAGGAATGATGATGTGTCATGTTTTAATTGAACATGGCTTCAGTTCTTTTTACAGTGCGTTTTTGCAAAAACAGGTGTAATAGCCTTTGAATATCAATTTTTCTTTTGTTTTCTCAAATTTTATTTTAATATTTCTTTCACTTCAAAAATTATGAAAAAAATATTTTAAACTTCTTTTTCAATATATTTTCATATTTTTATTTTTATTTCATTTTTTTAATCATTTTTCTTGATTTAATAAAATCATGTAAATAATTAGGGTGTTCATATTTCTTTTAAATCTTGAATTTATTTTCTTATTTTTATTAAGTAAAAAAATCCATAAAAAATATTTTTGGACTCCTATCAGAGTTTATTACTTGAAAATTATTTTTGTCCAAATTTATAAAAAATTTGGTTACATTTTAAAAATTATTTGGACATAATATCTTTTATTTGCATTAATTTTGTTAGTTTGTGTAAATAATTTTCTATTTCTTTTTTCCTTTTGAGATAAAATCCAAGAAAAATATGACTTCTGATATTTAGAGTTTTCTTAATATTTAGGTTATTTTACATCAAATTTATTTAACCTTTGGATCTAATTGATTATTTTGTGAACTTAATTTCCTCTTTTAGGGTTTTTGCTTGATCATGCACATTAATGGATTTAAATTTCTAACTTCCTATACCTATAAAATCAGAGATGAAGTTGTTTGGAGTGATTGAACATGTTGAGGCCATAAAAATCATTTTTATAGAATTTTACAATGTGACTTCATATTTTTCACAAATTATTTTCAAAAACCATATAGTTTAAGGCTTAAACTTACTAGTTTCCAAGTTTTCATTTCTAAAGCAAATTTCCACCTTAATCCAGGGACTCCAAATTTTATTTCTGACTTTTATAGGACCTCAAGAAGTTAGGGTTTTAATTTCATAATTTTCAAGTCATTTTCATATTTTAAAACTATTTTTGACTTAAGATTGCATTTAGGGTTTTCCCTTTGAACAATGTTTGTAAATTGAAAAGTTTTGTACATGATCCTTGTTTAATTCTTGAAATAGCATGTGTTACTGACTTGGAGCATATCTTGAGGACAAATTCTTCAACATCATTGGGTCTTGGGTGTTGATAGGTTGATAAACTAAATCCATCAAAATGGACGAATGATATTGATGATATTTGAAGCTTTAATCCCTTCCCTCTTCATCTTATTCCCCTTTCTTATTGTATTACATGTTATGGGATAATGATCTCTATATCATTTATCCAAACATGAAATATATAAATTGCTATTGACCGGCCTCAAAATAGGTGTGACTTCTATATAAGTCCACTTAAGATTGCTTAACATAGCGCTAAATTTTATCCTGATTAGAACAAATGATCATTCGTGGCCCAAACTTATGATTGCAAACCCAAGTATGTTAATTTGATCTCTTTGATCCAATAACCTTGAGATTCATTGTGTGGAGGCTTTGGTTCTACCAATCCTCTAATGGATCTACAACACCTTTGGTCAACGCGGATCACTTAAACATCGTTGATCATTAATTGGTACTTATGAGAATTCCAAATTGATGATATACTTGACAAAAAGCAAATGCAACTTGTTGTGTGGAGGCTTTGGTTCTACCAATCTTCTAATGAGTTCCAAATGCAAGTTTCAAGATGGTCATCCAACTAACCACTAATTATTGACTTGTTTTATCTTATGCTTTTATTCTTTTTTATGCTTTATGTACTATTTACTTTTAGCATTTATATTTCATGCCATTTTCATCTTTGCTCATTTGACATTTATTTTCTTGCCATTTTTACTTTGCTCACTTGAGCTTTTCTTTTCCTTTATTAAGATACTTAATAATCAACATAAACCCTAAAAAACCTTTAATGGCACTTGGACTATTTGGTTACTATCCTTGGCATTATGGAGCATGGGACTTTTTCTTGGACTTAGGATTAGAAACATTGGCCTATCTTGGAGACCTTATAATCTTATCTGATTATTTTGTCTGGAGTTCTTGAGGTTTACCTCAAGAAATTGGGTTGCTTGTTTGTTTTTGTGTGCAGGTTTTTGTGATTACATTCTCTGTTTGTAATCTGGAATTCACTCGTATACAGCCGTTACTCTGCCCAATTTTTGTGAAGACTTAATACACTTAAAGTTTGGTTCTCTCAAGAGGTCTAGTATCTTTGCTTGCTTGGTTTCAATCCAAAGAATGGGAATTCTATCTTGACTCATAATGTCAAGTATTGGCTTCTTGTTGGTTAGATGATTCTTCTCCTTATCTTTTATCTTATGCTTTAGGATAGTCTCTTCTTCTCCTCCCATCTTCTTTAATTTCAAAAATCTTCTCCCTCCTTTTGAAAACTCTTCTTGTTTCTAAACTTGAAACACTTTCATAATAAACTTGGACCTAGGTCCATGCATTTTCAAAATATTTTCATAAATAAACTTCAATCAACTTAACAATACCTTGACAATTTTTGTGAGAAGACTAAAAGTCAATCAATCTCATTTCAAACTATTTTTCCACTTTGGCTTCTACTTTAAAACTTCTCAAAATATTGGACTCTTGTCAATCCTTGTAGTGATGCAACAACTATACTTCTACAATATGTAGTGAAGTGAGATATTTTCCACTTGGGTGTTGAGTGAGGCCATGGGTGGATTCACGTTGGGGCTAGGTGTGGCTATAGCCACACCAGTTTTTTCATTTTATTTTTATATTATATTATACATTGAGGTTTATAACTAGGATAATTAATTTTTTTAATTATATATAAACACTAAGGCTTATTAAAATAATTAATAAAAAAATATTACTAACTCACTTTTCTCTCGTAACTCTTTCTTTCAGTTTTCTCAAATGTTTTAAAAATCGGACCAGTTATCAAAATGGTAAGGATATTGAATCAATGATTTATTGGTCGAATTATTGAGTCACTGATTGAACTGTGTGACTAGTATGACTAAACTGAATTAATACAGATAACTCGGTTAAATAAATGAGTCTCTATAAATTTTTATAGATATTAAACCAATCAAACTGAATGACTCGGTCTCTAAAAAATATCACGAAACTTATAAAATTTTAAAATGTCATAATTTCACAAGTTCTTTATTTAAATTCAAGTTCTAAATATATATTCATCACACATAACAAAATGTTCAAATAAAATTTGAACAAAGTTAAATTGCAACATAAAATTAATAGTAAAATAACGTGTCTAATATATTTAGTTCTAAAGAGAGAAAATTGATCCAAATAAGTTATGAACAAAGTATACAAATATTTTAATTTAAATTTTTCTTAAAAAATGATTAAACTAGCAATTAATCCACCGATGTTTGAAAACTGTCGGATCTTCAGTTTTTACAGATTTTGGCGGTTCTGACTAGTTTACACCAATTCAATAGCTTGGTCGGTCTAGCAATCAAACTAGATTGGTGACACCTCTGATTCTCAATTCAGTCCAGTTTTAAAACACTACTTTTCTCTCTCTCAAGTTGTAACTTCTTTTTCTAGTTATCTCAAACCTCACCATCTCTCATGCTTGTCTCTTTCTCTCATATTTGTTAATCTTTCTTTTTCTTTTTCTAATTTTTTTACTTGGCTTAGTTGCATTTATTTATGGTGATTGAAAATCAAAGATAAAGGGAGTATTTCAATTTTCTCTTATTCTTTTCTCCTTTTTTAGCTAAACCATAAAACCACAATTTGTTAAAAAAATCAATTTGCTCAATTTCTCATAAATGATTTTCTTTATAATAAATTGATTTTACCGTTCTCTTTATAGTATGAATAAATTTTTTAAATGGTTTCATTGTTCTCTTTAGTTCATACTTTCTTTTATACTTAGCCACACCAATATATAATGACTGGATCCGCCCCTGAGTGAGGCATTGTTGATTTTAAAATCCAAGTCATATCCTCCACTTTGAGATGATGAAAATTCTCCTTTCTCATGATTGTGGGTAGTAAGTATGTTTTCCACACGGACAATGATGATGATGTCTTATCTCTTAAAATCAACCAACACGCTTGTGTTTCAAATTTTTAAAAGTGGAACTACGTGTACCCTAATCCCCTATTGCACGAAAGGTGGTACGTAGGCACTAAAGGTTCGCAACTGCGGCGGGTGCAAAAATCATAAAAAATATATTTCTTTTCTCACCTCCACCATCCATTTTATATACAACATATTTTATAGCCAAAATATATAGATTTTTCAAAGAGGTTCCTGTGGAGTACCGTAGATGTTTAGGATGCTAATACCTTCCCTTTGCATAACCAACCCCCTTACCTTGAATCTTCCCCCCTCTTTTTGGGTTATTCGCTTTTTTCCCATTCCTTTGGAAACAATAAAGCGCGGTGGCGATTTTTATTTTTGATTTGTATAAAGTCTAGTCAATCTAATGGCTTAGTCTTGAACATTTCTACCGCTACAAAGAGAAATTGGACTCTATGTCTCTACCATATGTTTGGAAACTGGTTCAAACCAACAACCGAACTGGTTCAGTCTAAAGCTTCAACTAAGTTTGAATCTTATTTTAAAATTTTAAATAAAATATTTACACTATAATTCATTTTATCTTAGGTTAAATGGGCTTCATAAACTTATTTTTAAATCTCAAAGAAAACATAAGTAAAACAAAATTTCTTAAAGCATTTATCAATACATACATTTATTCATCAGGATGCTGTGCATTTTTATTCTAAAGCTAAACAATGCGGGACTAACAATTTGCACATAAGCACTCTTCAATTCTTTCTTGAACAAACAAAAAGAAATGAAATAATATCAACATTTAGCTCATACTAAACACTCAAACAATGTGAAGTTACAACAATGAATAATTCATGAGATTTCAAGAGGTTTAGAATATTATGAACAAAAATTCATCATCAAACTAAAAAAATAAAAACTTAAAAAAGGGATGGACATTACATCAAAACTAGACATAGAGACTTTTGTTTTGGTTGGAAATAATTTAAAGTTAAATCTATCAAAATATATATTTATTTACAGTTAAAGAATAAAAAGTGAATGACCTCGATTATTTTCTTGCTTTATATTATTGTTACATATTAGTTGTTTTATATGTTATGTTCAAAAATAATATTATAAATTATTTTTATTATCGGTTTGACCTCAGTTGGACCCTAGTCAGATCTTAAAATCATAACCCCTTATTTCTTCTCAAATAACAAGGAGATATCAATAGTATTGTGAAAATATTTATTTATCATTTAATTAAATATAATTAAATTAACGTTCTGGTGGTATATGTTAGTGTTAAACTTAAATCTATTCATAGGATTTAGTTTTTTACTAGGTGAATTATCATAGATAAAGATTTTAAGCATTTCCCAAAGTTAATCTAAACCTAAAAACTATTAAACGAATTATCAATTCATAAAAGCATTTAGAACAATAATGATCAACATTTGAATCATGAATAATAATATGTATAATCATCATATCAAAAGTAATACATCTGAGTATATATATAAGTGATCTCAGAACACTTTCACTCATCTTTAACCCTTGTCAAACCTTTATTCCCCTTTAGTCACTTCACAGTATTGTTATATCTCAAGATATGAAGAATTTCTTTAACGAATTAGCAAGAAAAACGACAGTTCAACATATCAATGTCACGATTGAGAGAAAAGAGGTATAAAGTCTTATTATGTTTAACATATATGTTTTTAAAATGCAACACTGATTCTTAAATTATTAATGGATGATTTCAAAATAATTTGTAATTTTGGATGATTGGATGAAATCAATCGCTGGAAACCATATGACATTTATGTTACAGGCTGGAAGAACAATTCAAAGGTACACATCTATGACCTAATTTAGAAAATGGGGAATTTTATGAAAAATATCTAAAAAACAAATACTAATTAATAATAGTTATGATATTTTGCATGTTATGAATAACTTAGCGACAAATGATGGTTCCATGGTAAAGTTTGATGTTAATTACAATTAAGTTTTAGGAATTGTTTAAATTTAAAGGTTAAAATGATATTCATATTCATTATAAAAACTTGGATATCTAGAAATATATAGGAAGAATGACCAAACAATCGATAACAGAGATATCAGAAAAATTAAAGTTAGGGTTTGATTTGACATTGATAAGGTCACCCATTATGGTAAGAGTTTTTAGTCTTAGTGAAAGCTCGAATTATATATGTTATTATATATACAAAGAATAATCAAGTGAACACAATTTTCTTATCAAACTACGAAGCTAAACAGAAATAGCATCATGCATCTAAAGAGATAGTAGCTTTTGCAATCTATAAATTTAAATTGAGTAGAAGACTTGTAAAATATAATACCAAACTCAATATCAAACTTATAATAAATGGTACATACAAAAACTAAGAGTAGGAATGTATATGATAACCATCAGAATATGAGATAAAAACATACTAAATCAGTTTGCTTTAGATCCTCAATTTTGTGCATAATTCAAGTTTCTAAATCCTACTCTATAATTAATGGTATATTTTTATTCAACATTTAGATTAGATTAGTCACATATTAAATGTTGTAGCTTCTATTTCTTATTTTTCTTAACATTTTTTGTAATGTATTATAAAATTGTTATATTCTGCAATTCGGTTGACATCACAATGTCCACAATGCACAAATTAAGAATAGGATTGTATGTGATAATCATCAGAAAATTAAGTAAAAACGAAATAATTTCATTCGCCTTAGTTCCTTACTTTTGTCAACAATGCAAATTCCTAAATCCTATTCTTGAATTAATGGTAAAATTTTCTTCAGAATTCATATATAGATTAGCCACCAACATCCATGATCACCACTTTATCTATCTAGATATAATTTTCAATAAAACCATCATGACTAGCATTATTATAACCACTCTGACTATTGCTAACCACCACTAATACCATTGTTGATTACCATCCACCTTGAATAATTAATTTGATCATCATTCCTACTATCATTAACTAACACTCTTATCATCATCAACCACTATTTTGATCATAACTCCAATCATCTACAATCACAAATCAAATACCACCAATCACCATTCTAACCATCACACTGACCACCATAGACTCCCATCAGTCACCACCATTCACTACTACTTTGACCACTACTTCAATCATCAATCATAACAAATAACTACCATTCAAGTTACCACCATTGATCACCAATCTAACATGAGTCCACTAACAACAACCATTTTTAACCATTATTTTTAAAATTACTACAAAAACGATATTATAAATTTATAATATATTATTTAATTTGCAAACCTAATGATATTAATTATTTGGATTAATATTTTTTATCATTAATATTTATTTGTATGTTTATGTTTGAAAGATAATTTTGTTTTTGAAAATTTATAACTGAAAACTAAAATTAGTTTTGATTTTTGAAACTTTTGTTACTTACAACTAAAATTAGCTTTGGTTTTTTAAAAACTATAAAACTCAAAATAGAAATTGATTTTGGGTTTTGAAAATTTCAAAATGTAATATAGAAAAACAATACAAAGGAGACTTATAGTTTCTAATAAGATGAACGAAGTTTTTTCACTTGGTGAGAAGTTTCGAAGAAACAAAATTAAAATTTAAAAAGGCCTAAATTGTTAAAAGGGAATTACATTTAAATTACATATTGATCCAACTCTTATCATGTAAAAATTTAATACACAATAATGTAGCACAAATATCAACATGGAGGGAATTGGATATGCTAATATCATCAAACTAAAAAAATAAAGACTTAAAAAAGGGATGAACATTACATCAAAATTAGACATAGAGACTTTTGTTTTGGGTGGAAATAATTTAATGTTAAATCTATCAATAAATATATTTATTTATAGTTAAAGAATAAAAAATGAATGACTTCGATTATTTTCTAGCTTTACATTATTGTTACATATTAGTTGTTTTATGTATTATGTTAAAAAATAATATTAAAAATTATTTTTATTATCGGTCTGACCTCGGTTGGACCCTACTCAGATCTTAAAATCTTAAACTCTTACTTCTTCTCAAATAACAAGGAGATGACAATAGTATTGTGAAAAATATTTATTTATCATTTTATCAAATATAATTAAATTAGAAGGTAGTATATGTTAGTATTAAACCTAAATCTATTCCTAGAATTTAGTTTTTGACTAGGTGAATTATCATAGATAAAGAGTTTAAACATTTTTCAAAGTTAATCTAAACCTAAAAAGTATTAAATGAATTTTCAATTCATAAAAGCATTAAGAACAATAATGATAAACATTTGAATCATGAATAATAATAATATGTATAATCATCAGATTAAAAGTAATACATCTGAGTACATATATAAGTGATCTCACAACACTTTCACTCCTCTTTAACCCTCGTCAAACCTTTATTACCCTTTAGTCACTCCACAATATTGTTATATTTCAAGATATGGAGAATTTCTTTAACGAATTAGCAAGAAAAACGACAGTTCAACATATCAATGTCACGATTGAGAGAAAAGAGGTATAAAGTCTTATTATGTTTAATCAAGTGAACACAATTTGCTTATCAAGATATGAAGCTAAACTGAAATAGCATTATGCATCCAAAGAGATTGTAGCTTTTGAAATCTATAAATTTAAATTGAGTAGAAGACTTGTACAATATAATACCATAACACAATATCAAACTTTAAATAAATGGTACATACACAAACTAAGAATAGGATTGTATATGATAACCATCAGAGTTCGAAATAAAAATATACTAATGATAATTGCTTTAGAGCCTAAATTTTGTACATAATTCAAGTTTCTAAATCCTACTCTTGAATTAGTGGTATATTTTCATTCAACATTTAGATTAGATTAGTCACATATTAAATGTTGTAGCTTCTATTTCTTATTTTTCTTAACATTTTTTGTAATATATTATAAAATTGTTATATTCTACATTTGGATTGACATCATAATATCCACAATGCACAGATTAAGAATAAGATTGTATGTGATAACCATCAGAAAATTAGGTAAAAATGAACTAATATCATTTTCCTTACTTCCTCAGTTTTGTAAATAATGCATGTTCCTAAATAATATACTTGAATTAATGGTAAAGTTTTCTTCAGAATTTATATATAAATTAACCACCTACGCCCATGATCATCACTTCACCTAGTTATAATTTTCAATAAAACCATCATTACTAGCATTATTATAACCACAATGACTATTGCTAACCACCACTAGTACCATGGTCAATCACCATCCACCTTGAATTATTAATTTGATCACCATTCCGACCATCATCAACTACCACTCTTATCATCATCAATCACTATTTTAATCACCACTCCAATCATCTAAAATCACAAATCAAATACCACCAACCACCAACCACCATTCTAACCATCACACTAACCACCATAGACTTCCACCGGTCACCACATTTCACTACTACTTTGACCACTACTTCAACCATCAATCATCACCAATAACTACCACTCAAGCTACCACCATTGACTACCAATCTAACACGAGTCCACTAACAACAACCACTTTTAACCATTATTTTTAAAATTACTACTAAAACAATATTATGAAATTTTAATATATTATTTTAATTTGTAAACCTAATGATATTAATTTTTTGAATTAATATTTTTTATCATTAATATTTATGTTTATGTTTATGTTTGAAAGATAATTTTGTTTTTGAAAATTTATAACTTAAAACTAAAATTAGTTTTGGTTTTTGAAATTTTTCTTACTCGCAACTAAAACCAAAATATCCGGTTTGGTCCCTTAACTATACTATTGGGTTCAGATTGGTCCTTTAATATTTTTTCGTGTCATTTTGGTCCCTTAACTTTTAAAACGTTTTATTTTAGTCATTTTTATCTAATTAGTGATGGATTTAGCGACTGAGTTCAAAGTTTTTTAATCGCTAATTAGATAAAAAGGACTACAATAAAATATTTTGAAAGTTAAGGGACCAAAATGATATGAAAAAAATTAAGGGACCAATTTGAACCCAATGATATAGTTAAGGGACCAAAATAGGTATTTTGCCAAAGAGAAATTGATTTAAGTTTTTGAAAATTTCAAAACGTAAATTAGAAAATACTACAAATGAGACCTATAGTTTCTAATAAGATGAATGAAGTTTTTTCACCTAGTGGAAAGTTTCGAAGAGACAAAATTAAAAATTAAAAAGGCCTAATTTGTTAAATGAGAATTACATTTAAGTTACATATTGGTCCAACTCTTTACATGTAAAAATTTAATAGACAACATTGTATCACAAATTTCAGCATGGAGGGAAGTGGATATGCTAATATCATCAAACTAAAAAACAAAAACTTAAAAAAGGGATGGAGATTACTTCAAAATTAGACATAGAGACTTTTGTTTTGGGAGGAAATAATTTTAAGTTAAATCTATCAATAAATATATTAATTTACAGTTAAAGAATAAAAAATAATGACCTCAATTATTTTCTTGCTTTTATATTATTGTTACATATTGGTTGTTTTATATATTATGTTAAAAAATAATATCATACATTATTTTTATTACCAATATGACCTCGGTTGGACCCTAGTCAGATCTTAAAATCTTAATCCCTCATTTCTTCTCAAATAATAAGGAGATAACAATAGTATTGTGAAAATATTGATTTATCATTTAATCAAATATTATTAAATTTGAAGGTAGTATATGTTAATGTTAAACCTAAATCTATTCATAGAATTTAGTTTTTTAATAGGTGAATTATCATAGATAAAGATTTTAAGTATTTTTCAAAGTTAATTTAAACCTAAAAACTATTAAATGAATTATCAATTCATAAAAGCATTAAGAACAATAATGATAAACATTTGAATCATGAATAATAATAATAATAATAATAATAATAATAATAATAATAATAATAATAATAATAATAATAATAATAATAATAATAATAATAATAATAATAATAATATGTATAATCATCAGATCAAAAGTAATATATTTGAGTACAAATATAAATGACCTCACATCACTTTCACTCCTCGTTAACCCTCGTCAAACCCTTATTCCCCTTAAGTCACTTTACACTATTGCTATATCTCAAGATATGAAGAATTTCTTTAACGAATTAGCAAGAAAAACGGCAGTTCAACATATCAATGTCATATTCGAGAGAAAAGAGGTATAAAATCTTATTATGTTTAATATATACGTTATTAAAATGCAACATTGATTCTTAAATTATTAATGGATGATTTCAAAATAATTTGTAATTTTGGACGATTGGATGAAATCGGTCGCTGGAAACCATATGACATTTATGTTAGAGGCAAGAAGAAAAATTCAAAGGTACACATTTATGACCTAATTTAGAAAATGGTGAAGTTTATGGAAACTATATAAAAACTAAATATTGATTAATAATAGTTATGATATTTTGCATGTTATGGATAACTTAGCCACAAATGATGGTACTATGGTAAAGTACGATGTTAATCAGAATTAAGTTTTAGGAATTATTTTTAATTTTAAGGTTAAAATGATGTTCATATTCGTTATAACAAATTGAATATCTAGAAAGATATAGGAAGAAGGCCAAATAATAGATATCAGAGATATCAGAAAAATTAAAGTTAGGGTTCGATTTGACATTGATAAGCTCACCCACTATGGTAAGAGTTTGTACTCTTAGCGAAAGCCCATATAATATTTGTTGTGATTATGTATACAAACAATAATCAAGTGAACACAATTTCCTTATCAAGATATGAAGCTAAACTGAAATAGTATCATGCATCCAAAGAGATTGAAGCTTTTGCAATATATAAATTTAAATTGAGTAGAAGACTTGTACAATATAGTACCATAACACAATATCAAACTTGAAATAAATGGTACATACACAAACTAAGAATAGGATTGTATATGATAATCATCAGAGTATGAGATAAAAACATACTAATTCCCCTTGCTTGACATCCTCAATTTTGTTCATAATTCAAGTTTCTAAATCCTACTCTTGAATTAGTGGTATATTTTTATTCAACATTTAGATTAGATTAATTACATATTAAATGTTGTAGCTTCTATTTTTTATTTTTCTTAACATTTTTTTGTAATGTGTTATAAAATTGTTATATTCTGCAATTGGATTGATATCACAATATCCATCATGCACAAATTAAGAATAGGATTTTATGTGATAACCATCAGAAAATTAGGTAAAAATCAACTAATATCATTCGCCTTAGTTCCTCACTTTTGTCAACAATGCATGTTCCTAAATCCTATTCTTGAATTAATGGTATAGTTTTCTTCAGAATTTATATATAGATTAGCCACCTACGCCCATGATCACCACTTTATCCACTTACCTATAATTTTAAATAAAAACATCATGACTAGTATTATTATAACCTGAATGACTATTGCTAACCACCACTAGTACCATGGTTAATTACCATACACTTTAAATTATTAATTTGATCATCATTCCGATCATCATCAACTACCACTCTTATCATCATCGATCACTATTTTGATCACCACTTCAATCATCTACGATCACAAATCAAATACCACCAACCACCATTATAACCATCACACTGACCACCATAGACTTCCACTAGTCACCACCATTCACTAGTACTTTGACTACTACTTCAACCATCAATCATCACCAATAACTACCACTCAAGCTACTACCATTGATCATAAATCTAACATGAGTCCACTAACAACAACCATTTTTAACCATTATTTTTAAAATTACTACTAAAACAATATTATAAATTTGGCTTAATTGCAACTTTGATCCTCCTATTTAACTTTTTTTTAAATTTTGATCTCTCCATTTTAAAAACCACCATTTTAGTCCCTTTCTAAAGCTTTCTTTTGAATTTTCGTCCCCTCATTTTAAAAACCATGATTTTGATCCTTTTTTTAAATTTTAAATTACAATTTTAGTCCCCTTTCTAATTTTGATGATGATGAAAAAGGGACAAAAATTCAAAATAAAACTTAAAAAGAGGACTAAAATTGCAAGTTAAAACTTAAAAAAGGACCAAAATCATGGTTTTTTAAATGAGGGAATGAAAATTCAAAAGAAAATTTAAAAACGGGACTAAAATGGTGATTTTTAAAATGGGGGGATCAAAATCCAGAAAAAAACTAAGTAGGGGGACCAAAGTTGCAATTAAACCTATAAATTTTTAATATATTATTTAATTTGCAAACCTAATGATATTAATTATTTGAATTAATATTTTTTATCATTAATATTTGTTTTTATGTTTATGTTTGAAAGATAATTTTGTTTTTGAAAATTTATAACTTTAAAACTAAAATTAATTTTGGTTTTTGAAATTTTTGTTACTCGCAACTAAAACCAGTTTTGATTTTTAAAAAATTATGAAACTCAAAAGAGAAAGGCAAAATATCTGTTTTTATCCCTTAATTATACCATTGAGTTCAGATTGGTCCTTTAAATTTTTTTTCGTGTCACTTTGTCGTTAACTTTTAAAACGTTTCACTTTAGTCATTTTGGCCTAATTAGTGATGGATTTAACGACCGAGTTCAAAGTTTTTCAATCGCTAATTAGACAAAAAAGACTACAATAAAACATTTTTAAAGTTAAGGGACCAAAATGATATGAAAAAAATTAAGGGACCAATACGAACCCAAGAGTATAGTTAAGGGACCAAAATGGGTATTTTGCCAAAGATAAATTAATTTTAGTTTTTGAAAATTTCAAAATGTAAAATTGAAAAACACTACATATGAGACTTATAGTTTCTAATAAGATGACTGAAGTTTTTTCACTTAGTGGAATGTTTCGAAGAGACAAAATAAAATTTAAAAAGGCCTAAATTGTTAAATAAGAATTTCATTTAAGTTACATATTAGTCCAACTCTAAGCATGTAAAAATTTAATAGACAACATTGTAGCATAAATATCAGCATGGAGGGAAGTGGATATGCTAATATCATCAAACTAAAAAAATAAAAACTTAAAAAAGGGATGGAGATTACATCAAAATTAGACATAGAGACTTTTGTTTTGGAAGGAAATAATTTAAAGTTAAATCTATCAATAAATATATTTATTTATAGTTAAAGAATAAAAAATGAATGATCTTGATTATTTTCTTGCTTTATATTATTGTTACATATTAGTTGTTTTATATTAAAAACAATATTATACATTATTTTTATTATCGGTGTGACCTCAGTTGGACCCTAGTCCGATCTTAAAATATGAAACCCTTATTTCTTCTCAAATAACAAGGAGATAACAATAGTATTGTGAAAATATGGATTTATCATTTAATCAAATATAATTAAATTAGAAGGTGGTATATGTTAGTGTTAAACCTAAATCTATTTCTAGAATTTAGTTTTTTACTAGGTGAATTATCATAGATAAACATTTTAAGCATTTTCCAAAGTTAATCTAAACCTAAAAACTATTAAATGAATTATCAATTTATAAAAGTATTAAGAACAATAATGATAAACATTTGAATCATGAATAATAATAATAATAATAATATTATGTGTAATCATCAGATCAAAAGTAATACATCTGAGTACAGATATAAGTGACCTCACAACACTTTCACTCCTCGTTAACCCTCGTCAAACTCTTATTCTCCTTAAGTCACTTCACAGTATTGTTATATCTCAAGATATAGGGAATTTCTTTAACGAATTAGCAAGAAAAACGACAGTTCAACATATCAATGTCACGGTTGAGGAAAAAGAGGTATAAAGTCTTATTATGTTTAATATATAAGTTATTAAAATGCAATACTGATTCTTAAATTATTAATGGATGATTTCAAAATCATTTGTAATTTTGGACGATTGGATGAAAGCAGTCGCTGGAAACCATATAATACTTAGGTTACAGGCTGGAAGAACAATTCAAAGGTACACATCTATGACATAATTTAGAAAATGGTGAAGTTTATGAAAACTATCTAAAAAACATATAATAATTAATAATAGTTATGATATTTTGCATGTTATGAATAATTTAGCGACAAATGATGGTACAATGGTAAAGTACAATGTTAATTAGAATTAAATTTTAGGATTTTTTTTTTAATTTAAAGTTTAAAATGATGTTCATATTCATTATAAAAAATTGGATAACTAGAAAGATATAGGAAGAATGACCAAACAATCGATATTAGAGATATTAGAAGAATTAATGTTAGGGTTCGACTTGACATTGATAAGCTCACCTATTATGGTAAGAGTTTGTACTCTTAGTCAAAATCCGAATATTATATGTTGTAATTATATATACAAACAATAATCAAGTGAACACAATTTTCTTATCAAGCTATGAAGCTAAACTGAAATAGCATCATGCATCCAAAGATATTGTAGCTTTTGCAATCTATAAATTTTAATTGAGTAGAAGACTTGTACAATATAATACCATAACACAATATTAAACTTAAAATAAATGGTACATACAGAAACTAAGAATAAGATTGTATATGATAACCATTAGCGTATGAGATAAAAACATATTAATGTCAGTTGCTTTAGATGCTCAATTTTGTGCATAATTCAAGTTTCTAAATCCTATTATTGAATTAGTGGTATATTTTTATTCAACATTTTGATTATATTAGTCACATATTAAATATTATATCGTTATTACTTATTTTTCTTAATATTTTTTTGTAATGTATTATAAAATTGTTATATTCTATAATTGGATTGACATCACAATGTCCTAAATGCACAAATTAAGAATAGGATTGTATGTGATAGCCATATGAAAAATAGGTAAAAACAAACTAATGTCATTCGCCTTAGTTCTTCCCTTTTGTCAATAATTTAAGTTTCTAAATCCTATTCTTGAATTAATGGTAAAGTTTTCTTCAGAATTTATATATAGATTAGCCACCTACGCCCATGATCACAACTTTATCCAATTAGCTATAATTTTAAATAAAATCATCATGACTAGTATTATTATAACCACTCTAACTATTGCTAAGCACCACTAGTACCATTGCCAATCAACATCCACCTTAAATTATTAATTTGATCACAATTCCATCATCAACTACCACTTGTATCATCATCGACCACTATTTTTATCACCACTCCAATCATCTAAAATCACAAATCAAATACCACCAACCATCAACCACCATTCTAACTATCATACTGACCACCATAGACTTCCACCAGTCACCACATTTCACTACTACTTTGACCACTACTTCAACCATCAATCATCACCAATAACTACCACTCAAGCTACCACCATTGACTATCAATCTAACATGAGTCGACTAACAACAACCACTTTTAACCATTATTTTTAAAATTACTACTAAAACAATATTATAAATTTATAATATATTATTTAATTTGCAAACCTAATGATATTAATTATTTGGATTAATATTTTTTATCATTAATATTTATTTTTATAATTATGTTTGAAAGATAATTTTGTTTTTGAAAATTTATAACCTAAAACTAAAATTAGTTTTGGTTTTTGAAATTTTTGTTACTCACAACTAAAACTAGTTTTGGTTTTTTAAAAATTATAAAACTCAAAAGAGAAATTGATTTTAGTTTTTGAAAATTTCAAAACGCAAAATAGAAAAACACTACAAATGAGACTTATAGTTTCTAATAAGATGAATGAAGTTTTTTCACTTAGTGGGAAGTTTCGAAGAGACAAATTTAAAATTTAAAAAGTCATAAATTGTTAAAAGAGAATTACATTTAAGTTACATATTGATCCAACTCTTAGATTGTACAAATTTAATAGATAACATTGTAGCACAAATTTAATAGACAACAGTTCAAGTTGAATTCTTACTCAATCTTACCATGCTTGTTACCTTCTGAGTAAGTTATTCCCAGACGTGTGGCACTATTAGGTTTTAGCATCCTAAGGAGTGTGATTGGAAGGATTTGAGGAATGATGAACTCAGTGGAGACCTGTCTAGAAACCTGTCAGTCGTGACAATATGATATGGGTGGTGATCGTTATGCGCTACTGGGGTAGGTTACTTGAGTACATGGCCTCGGAGATGGACCACCATGTTAGTACTACCAGACAGGTATAAATCCACATTATCGCTATCGTGCACGAGATACGTAAGTCCTTCTTTCCTGACAGACGCGAGACAATGTTGATCTGGAGCTAAAGGTAGTATTCTAATTTGGCACTCGTAAGATGCATACTCGAATTCCCATAAGGTAGGTGTGATAAAGACTCGTATGTCGCGCTTGATAGGGGAGAACTAGCCAAACATGTGATAGTGGAATGAATCGTGTTTTGATACTACTCTTATGAGAACCCTGAGTGGTTGTGGCTGCGTGGGTGATATCGGATGATACCTTGTAGATGTTTCTTATTTCACAGAAATGTAAGTGGGTAAGCGTGCGTGAATTCCAGAGGTGAAATGATATGTGGTTGTCATATCTTGGCCAACACGTTGTATGGATATCCTTTAACATTGATGATCAATGTTAGAATAGATGAAGTATATTGGGTTAGCTCGATGAGAGATGTACCTTGAAGAGTATTTGTAAATCTATAGAAGTGAAGTAATGACAATCTCAATAAAGCAAAGACACACTCATTTTTGGAGTGTCGTGGAATTTCAAAGGGAGGTGTCCAAGGCACTAAGTATGATTCCTTTCTTTGGGACTACACTATGGTTGTTAGGAACATTACATTGAGGAGTGCAACTAAGAAAGTCAGTTAAGTATCAGATTCAAAAATAAAAAGGCATTAGACGACTGTGTGAATAAAGTGCGACTGTGAAAGGATTATTTTATCATCTAAGTCACATGAGTTATTAGCGGTGTTGTCACACTAATGATATGAATCTGTATAGTTGGAAAGAAGCTATGGAAAAGTTGGTAGAGTTATCGTAGTAACTGTACAATGTGGGAATCAGCAAAGTAAGACAAACTCATATTCAGTGAGTAGTCTACTTTAGACGTTCTGGAACTGAAGTATGTGACTAAGTTGTATTAAAGTAGACCTAACCTAGAGTGATGGAATCATTAATGACCTGATTTTGGAAATTACTCCACCTCGAGAAGTAGTATTTGTTGAGCGTGTTCAAGATTCTAGCGCATATCGTGATTGGACGAATTCTGAGGAACAACTGTTGCTATTAAGGGATTGAGTATGGTGTAGTAATGGAATTAAGTGGATTATGGGCTTAACATAACTCATAGGATTTTAATAAGTGTGTGACCGAGTGAGATCAGAGTAACGCAACAGATAAAAGAAGAATCAGATAAGCCTATAGTAGGAGAGGGAAGACTACTTGTACAATAGTGTTGAGTGGAGATATATTCCTAAGAGAAACTAGTCAAAGCAATGTTTCTTTTGCCTCAGTCTCTCAATGATCCACCATAATATAGAGAGGTGATGTTAATGGACCAACTTATAGGAGACTTCATGGCTGACATGTAATCAGATGTTCATGGGTCAATGGTTGAGCTTGTGAGTATAGAGGGTAAAATAGAATGTCATGATCATTGGAATACTAAGGACAAGTAAAGGATTTTACTCAACATTGACTCGTTGTGGATGTGTCTTATACACTTGGGAGCATGTACGACGACTTGGATGAGGGTTGCATGTTAACTATGAGAGTCTACCTTTCTAACGAGACTTTATGTGAAGTTGTTGGATATCAAGTTGTGGTTGCAGAATTGTATACCATTGTGGCTTACAGTGGCAGTGGTTTGTCGAGGAATAAAAGAAGGATCGAAGTAAGAAGCTTTGTTGTAAAAAAAGGTAAACTTATAGCAAGTAAATTTAAGCATCTGGGAATTAGTAGTCAAGGCCCAGGAATTTTGCAAACACCTGATTGACTCCTTATGGAGTAGTGTGGGAGTTAATCTGGAGTTTCGTCATTAGAGTGGAGCGTTGCAATAGAAACTTTGGATTGAAGGTGACTCAAGAAGCCAAGGGAAAATAAGTGGAGTTTTATAGCATGTGTTGAGAAAGGAAGAGCTCGGAGAGGGTTGGCATGATAGATATCCAACCAGAGTAGATTGCAGGGGTCCCCATACCATGGAGACTCGGTACCAAGGAGTAAAGGTCGATAGTCTTGGAGAGATCCATTTTCGAGTATAGCGAAGTGGTGCATCAGAAGAGATGTTGTGTGTTAGAACTAAAATTCTCAGTGAAGAGTACTAGAGCATAAGCGTGTAAAAGGTTGTGTTTTCTTGGATGGGACAACCTTTTGGGAAGAATCTAGTGGTTATCCAAAAAAGGAATGTAAGTGAAATTCTAGTATGACATAATTTAGATGTCCTATTACATGTTAAGACATCTGATTGGACATAAATAAACATGCAAGATATAAACATTAAAAACAGTACTGAAAAGATAAACAACACACCAAAATTGTTAACCCAGTTCATAACAACTCTCCTACTCTAAGGGCATACCAACCCAGGGACAAATCCACTATGATAATATCAATTCGAAACTAAACTCCCCTATTTACAACTTCTCACTCAATCACTACCCGTGCTATATTTCTATCTAAGAGTCACCTAGATATGAGGCCCTCCTCAATCCCTCTTCAATCACATACGGCGATTGGATCAAAATAAACAATTCTAAACAAACAGGAAGACACACTTCCATGACAATACCTAGCCAAGAATCTTGACTAAGAATACAACTTGGAGTTACTTCAAAGCTTCCTCCAAGAACAATGCTCAACTCATAACTTCACAGCTTCTGAGTGAGAACACATTGATCATCTCACAACCTGAGTGGTTCATACATACCAACTCTCCTAGAGAGCAGCACAAAGACAAATCCCTAGACTTCTACATCTTGAACTTGTTTCTTTCCTAGGTTACAAAGACTTATATTTATAACCTAAACTCAACTAGATTTGGGCCTTTTAATCACAGCATATCAACTGTTACAATCAACCGTAACTACTTCTACAAACAAGGTCTTCAATAATTGGTTTCCTAAAATATCTCCATATTTAGAAACTTCATATTCTTTAATATTTTGACTTGATTCTTTTTTACCTATAAATCAGCGCCATATAATATTACATAATATTCCTAGGATGTTGTGCATCTGTTAAATCATAACTGAATCCACTAATTCAGTTCAGCTCGGGCGCGATGTCATATGTTTCTTCATAGGACATCTTATCTGATATGTTGTTCCAGATGTTGAAACACTTAAACTTAACATGTCCTAACATAAGATAGGACTTCTTGCTCAAACATGTTCCTGTTAGCAAGTTAATACATCATATCTAACATATTGCTGCTATATTTGTTTTACAAAAATTAATGCCAATCCTTAAAACTAAGGAACTTACAATCTCCCCCCTTTGGAAAATTGTGGCTAAAACAAATATACTGAAATTACAACCCACTATTACAACAATAAACAAAAACATCCACCAACAGTAGTCCTTAGAAACTACTGATAAAAGCAGCATAGCAACATAGAGGAACATCTCTTCATATAAGATGTCAGAACATCTTGTTCGACATCTTCTTTCCAACAATCTGAATAAACTCCAATGCAGTAACAACTTCAACACCAACAAGCAGTACCTTCAAGAAAATGAGTAGAACTTCCTGAAGCATGTTGGTGTATACGAGGAAGAATATAGCTGATACTCCACCTCAAACCAAAAATCATCCCTTGTCACGAAAGGGATAAATCTTTCCCTAAGGTGGTGGAAAAAGAAGACCATGGAGAATAACATACCTCTTTGGAAGCAACCACCAGTCAACCTGTGGCATAAGAGAAAACTTAAGAAGTATCCAAACATCGCCCCAGGTAACTCAGAACACAGGTCATAAATGTGTTCATAACTCAGATAGCAAGTCACAAAAGACACTTCACCCAAAGGACATAAGATTAGACATCATATCCAACATGTTTTGTGGCACATCCGAAAAACAACCTCCAGATTTAAACAATTGAGCGCCTGCACACCTTGAACACCTTTCTCCCCCTTTTTAGACAAAAATTGGCAAAGAATGTCTTCACAACACCAGACCCAAGCACAACTTTCCCAAAACTAAACAAAATCCATAATGATGATGAATGCTCATATGGTGAAAGAGAACATGAGAAAGCTCTATAGATAACAAATCAGCTACTTATGAATTAACGATATTTGAATAAATGAATGTTCCTTGTCAAATATAACGTCATTTGAAGTGAACAACTGCTTCCAAAACCAATGTGCATCGTCTAAACAGCTTTAAACTCCTATTTTAGCCCTGAATTATTTTTGCTGAAATGAAACAATCCAAATACATGCATACACTTTATACACCCTTCTGACATGTGTTTAATCTAACTTTCCATAAACTTCTTTGTAGATCACATAGGAAATATGTCCTGGCATCCAGTCATACACTGTCTTTTTCCTCTTGAATGCATAAACCCGTGACCAACACCACTTCACCCATCAGTAAGACAATGCTTCAAAAACTCCACATATGTTCTGAAGCATACACATAATGCCTTCAACTGGGCTCTAAGTGATCTTTTTTCACTTAGACTTAGTGACATATACAAAACATCAGAATATCATATATGTGACATCTCTTAATAATACAGACCCTCTGAGAGTCCTTCCAAAACTCTATAGAGAAAAATAAATTCTCTCAGACACAAATTTTGACCATTAAAGAGATATGTGTACTTCTAACCCAGTATCATATGTCTTGAATCAAACATTCCCTTTAAAAGACCATCAATCACTTTACTATGTCACAAGCATTAAATTTACTCCATAAGCACGCAAGCTTCAACAATAATTGCACTATTGCAACAACAATCCATATACAGTTACTTGACTCCCCCTGTCATGGATAACCAATGATCATGCTGAAGAAGGACACTTAATAAAGAAGGGCCACATCTTCTCACAACTGCTGAACCATATTCATACTCTTGTGAAAGCATAAACTTGAACTAGATACTCTAGCTCATTCTTCCATTCATTAAGGACATATCGGATAAATGTCCACTTAAATCCACTAGTAATTGTTAATACTAGTGAAGTCTCCAAAATGATAGTAGTCATTTATTTCCAAAACATACTACTATGAAGAACATCAGAACCTTTATATTCTGACTCACACAGTTAGAAGCACTTATAATGCTTGAGGATCCATCTCCACAAGCATACTCCTAAACATCTTCCAAAGACACCAACAAACCATGATGTCACAACATTACTTTGGGACTTCAGCTTCATAAAATAGAACCCACCCACCAAGGTTCATAAAACACCTTTCGAAGGACTTATTATACAGAGAAGTCCTTCAAGAAGCACCCAATAAACACAAGAAGTTCTCAAACATTCACACCTTCTGCAGAATGTCATAGAGAGGACTGAACTCTCAAACAATTTTTGAACTATGAGTTTAGATCGTAGACTAGCACCAACATCACATAATTACCTAGCTCCCGATAAGGTTTTTATCATCAGTAAAGTACACATTTTCACCAGATCAGACTAATACCCAGCTCTCATCAAGGCATTTGTTATCATAGGAAATCTTCCTTACACAAATTGCAGATGATGTTTCCTTTCCACAGATGTTAGGACATTTAGTCTAACATATTTATTCTTCATAATCCATCATGGTCAGGCTTCCCACTTAGGAATCCATTGGTGATCAATATTCTCACCCCATGATCTTCAACACAGCTTTTTCCAATGAAGTTGTAAATACCTATGATGATGTCTCAACATCTTATTCTGACATCACTCTTAGACATATGGATTTCACCCTTGAATATGGTTCTGGAGACAAAACCATAGTAATCCATACACCTCTCTTGAAGGGGAACACAAGAGACCTATATTTCAGAAGTTGATTGTGTATGCAGATTCTAATAAGTAGTTGATACCACACCTCGGGAGGCTTCTCCATACGCACAATATCCAGACCTCATGTAAGGTGCCATTCTTCTGCACATAAAGAGAGAATTCCCTCTAACATGTATCATTAAAAGCTACCAACAAACTACATATTAAGCCTGCTTCTCCCAATTCTACAAGACATAAGACTTCCCTTCAATCCTTGCAAAAAAAACGTTTCATCATGTGAGGCCTCCATATAACTGATTCCATGATTGAGGAGAAACTTCTCATGCTGACAACAGGAAACCATAATCCTTTGGTCCCAAAAGGACTACTGACTCCTCCTTGCTCTAGACAAATTCTGAACTGCTCATTTTAGGTGATTTGGATGACACTCCAAAACATGCAAACAATAACCAACCACTTAGCTCAAGTTGGTACATCTCCAATGCTCACACTCCCTTGAATAGAACAAGAGTTTCATGCTCTCATAGACTTGATGAGTGATATCAAGTTATAGTAGACAACCTCTACCCTGTTGTGAGAAATAGCAGCCAACCATGTTAAGAAAAATAAATTCTCAACACAGAGATGTCTAGACATCATATCTGACATTTCTTCAAGGTCTTCCAACTCCATATTTGGAATTCCCCTTCAACAACTGCTATGAATATCTTGATAGTCATACATTCCCCTCCTTAGTAGCAGAACACTATGTGGTTAATGCATACCCACACAACTCTTTCTCTGTTGCAGCAGAAACTGTTCCACCTGAACAATATCACATACATCTGGCTTTCTTGATCAAAAGAAACTAGATTACAGAGAATGTCCTTGACATTTGACCTTTATGTACAAGGAATTTGGCTAAGATAACACAACTATACTGTACATTAGAGCTCAACCTATGCACTTCTACCAACTTGGATCAGAAATAAACTGAACCAAGAAGTAACCACTTGGTTGATCAACATTCACCCAGTTCACCAATCTAAGACATGTTTTTCTGGATAACACATCTTAGATACACAAACCAGATGCCTCCTCTTCCAGATCAGGATTAGGTTCCAAACACGTGTGATTAACACACATTTGTTTAGCACCAAAAGCATCTTCTAGTCAACAGGAAGTTGCACACTTGCTGACATAATGTCCCAACATCTAGTAGGACATCAATTCCCTTCTTTTGGAACCCAAAACTGAGCTTAGTTCTAAAGCCATTGCTGCTTCTAGAAAAAATTAAACATCCATTGATTACCTTCAAGGTCTCCAAAAATTAATCTAAGCTCCATCCACATCAACAATAGCAAGACTCAGAGTAACTTTCCTAATTAGGTCAAGAATTAGGAAGACTCTTTTAGAAACCAAAGAGGCTATATCCTTTCTTCAATAATTTATCAAATAAATGACAGGTTTCTTGGAAGATACATCAACCATACATTAAGGTACTTTTATGAGTGAACTTGAGAAATAAACTCAAGTATTGTTGGCCACTTTAAATAGATGGTTGAAATAGTATTGCACATATCCTATCACCATAGGATACACCTTTTGAGGAGACCAAACCCCAATGCCATGTCAACCAAGATTACAACAGATACCATGCACCGAAACAAACAACATCTCCTCAATATTCTTCAGGCATAACAAACCCTTGCACAAACACACCATACTCCCGGTGCAACAGGTTAACCTAGGTTTGAAAATAAATCAAACCTTCAACACAGTAGCTTGCCACCAAAGCTACACGTCTAGAAACAACACAGATAGGTCCAATACACACCCTGTCATGGACAATCCATTCTCCACTTCTAGAGACCGTTCAAACAATAATATGAACTCTCCAAGTTCAAGCAACTTTTAGTAATCACTTTCTACCTTGCTCATAAACCAAAAAGTATCCCCCTCAGATCTCATCCAGAAACAGACAAGATGCCTGCTCTGATATCCAATTGAAATTCTGGTATGACAGAATTCAGATGTCCTATGACATGTTAAGACATCTAATCCGACATAAATAAACAGGAAAGGTAAAAACATTAAAAACAATACTGAAAAGCATAAACAACACACCAAAATTGTTAACCTAGTTTAGAGCAACTCTCCTACTCTGGGGGCATACCAAGCCAAGGACAAATCCACTATGATAATATCAATTTGAAGCTAAACACCCCTATTTACAAATTCTTACTTAATCATTACCCGTGCTATATTTCTATCTAAGATTCACCTAAATATGAAGCCCTCCTCAATCCCTCTTCAATCACAGACAGCGATTGGATCAAAACAAAAAATTCTGAACAAACAGGAAGACACACTTCCATGACAATACCTAGCCAAGACTCTTGACTAAGAACACAATTTGGAGTTGCTTCAAAGATTTCTACAAGAATAATACTCAACTCATTACTTCATAGCTTCTGAGTGAGAACATATTGACCATCTCACAACCCGAGTGGTTCACACATATTAACTCTCCTAGAGAGCGACACAAAGACAAAGCTCTAGACTTCTACATCTTGAACCCGTGCCTTTCCTAGATTACAAAGACTTCAATTTATAACCTATACCCAACTGGATTTGGGCCTTAAAATCACATCATATCAACTGTTACAATCAACAGTAACTTCTGCTTCAAACAAGGTCTTCAATCACTGATTTCTTAAAATATCTCCATATTTAGAAACTGCATATTCTTCAATATTCTGACTTGATTCTTTTTTACCTTTAAATCAGCGCCATATAATATTTCATAATATTCATAGAATATTCTACATATGTTAAATCATAACTTAAATCACTAATTCAACTCAGCTCAGGCGCTATGTTGTATGCTCCTTCATAGAACATCTTATCCAACATGTTGTTCCAGATGTTGGAACACTTTAAATCAACATGTCTTAATATAAGATATTACTTCTTGCTCAATCATGTTCCTGTTAGCAAGTTAATACATCCTATCTAACATATTACTGCTATATTTGTTTTACAAAAATTAATGTCAATCCTTAAAAGTAAAGAACTTACAGTAAGAAACATGTCCCTCTCTTATAAGAAGAAGGTTTGAGGAATCTTTCGTTATGCTGATTGGAAATAATTTGAGCGTGAATTCTATTTAAAGGGAGAAGGATATAACATCTCATAATTTCAAAACATGAGAATAGTTGGATTGAGACCTAATGGCTATTAGTGTCAAGAAGTTATTAAAGCTAATATATATTAAGGTTTGTTAAGAGAAAATAAATGGATTAGTTGGAATCAAAATATATTGGCTAGAAGTGAACCAAATGGCAAACTAGTAATATTGATATAGTTGGAGGGCCTTTTGGGAATTGGACATAATAAGTGGACCACTTAAGGGCCTGTTTGGTATTCATTTGAAAAATTCAGAATTTGTAAGAGTGAAAAATGAAAGAGTGGAGAGAAAAGAAGAAGAACTCATCTCCAAATCTCATTTTAGTACTCTTGGAGCAGCTCTCACAAATCAGGTAAGAATTTTTCACTTGTAACTCCAATTGATGTGATTCTAGACTTTTTAGAAAGCTTACAAAATTCCCTACATTTTACATATAAACTTTGCATTTTGAATGTTTGTGATCATAGAGAAAAACGTATTTGAAGGTTGGTGATTCTTGTTGGAAATGGGAAAAAGAGTGCTACGAGTTTGATGAACTTTAAGGTGGAATTTTGTCTATGAATGGAACTCAATGGTAGCCATATCATCATCCTAACCTTCAATGATGCAAGGTGAGTCTCTTAGATAGAAACCTTAGGATTTTGTGGGTATTGTATGAATGCATGTTGAGATAAGGGTTTGAGATATATGTTTCAATAATCCTTGTTTATGCATGTTTAAGACTCCATTTCAGTAATAACTTGTATATACATGATTGTTATGATCTGTTATTAAGTCAATGTTAGATGCATGTGGAAATCTTGGGATTTTGGAGTCCCGATTCATGTTCTACGTTTTCTGGTTTTTTTAGCGCAATGAAGTTCACTTAGCAAACTACAGTTCTCTTAGAGATGGTTTGAAGCTGACAAGAGGCTTTGTACAACATAATTCGCTTAGCGAGCCCTGTGTTTGCTTAGCGACAGTCTAGAACTTAAAAAGAAATTATTCACTGCTAGTTCATTTAGAGATTCGGGCCTTCGCTGCCAGTTCGCTCAACGAACATTGTTTTCCTGAACAAGGTGAACCTACTGACTTCGTTCGCTGGGACTTCGCTTAGAGAATCGGGGCTTCGCTGCCAGTTTGATTAGCGAACATACCTGGACAGAAACACATGTTTTCCCCGAGTACAATTTCGTTCTGTGTTGGAAACCGGAAGCCTCTTTGACGGTATCATTAATGTTTATATGACTGATTCTATGCATTGTATGATGCTATGCTATAATCATTATTGATATGTATGCTAAATATGTGTAACATGCTGAAATCACATTGTGTGAAATTGTTATGACATGATCATTGTATGTTTCTCGTTCGTTCCGTTTGAACGTTCGGATGTGTTTTTCGTGTGGCTTGATGTGTTTGTGTGTGACATATGCTTGAATCAAAGTTGACCTGACTAATAGATTGTAAATAACATATGACCACAACTAGTGTTATGTGATCCCTAGTTCGCGCTATTGTGATGTGCTTGTATGGGCCAATGTGGAAGGCGTTTGCACCAGCAGTTAATTGCATCTGCATTCTCGATTTTTCATACGCACCCGAGCTACCAAAGGTGATATGTAAGTGTAAGCCGACACCATAAGGAGTTTCCCACTTGGTCTCATCAATATGCTTGGTATGGTGGAGAGGAAAATTTCCATGTAGGAAAATCTTGGTTATAACTCACCTCTAGTAGTGCCAAGTAGGATACACCACTAGGCTTTCACCCGCTAGACTCGTATTGTCAAGATGGCATCTTTGTACCTAATGATGGATCTATCTGAATAGGCTCATACATGCTTATGGATGATTGACAGGGTCGTGATGCCAAGTAGGAAAAGTTACCGATTTAATTCATCACTGATAGAAACGCACTTAGAAATTATCTGATTCATGCAGTAGTGTGCTAGTACAAGTCTCGATGCGATGCAGGGTGCAACTCACCGAGGGTGTGAATGTGTATTCTATGTAGCAGGTAGAACTTACTTCTAGATTCCTTGTACATGGTATGGTCTGCATATTATATGTGGCTATTGTGCCGGGCCTTGGGCCGGATATTTGTGATTGGATTATGGCCTTGTGCTAGATATGTTTTCTTGTTGCCTCATTGGATAGTTATGGAACTTCCAGTGGTGGTGTACCTCTGTTGTGTATGTTTGCATTATACCGTGAGGAAACTCCAGATCTACGGCAAATCCTTTTTGATGCATGCACCCTGTAGAACTGAACAAACTCGTAAGATAGGGAGACTCGTTGAGATTTAGTAATCTCACCCCAATCCTCTTATTATTTTTCAGGAATAGGTTATAAGTAGAAGAAAGGCTAGATGGTCAGTATTGAAGACTGCAAGCAAGTAGATGGAAGGAAGATCTCATCAAATTTTATATTTCCGATGCGTATTGCTGTAGACAAGTTGATTGTATACATTTTATTATTGGAGTTATGTTGTATACGATTTTAATTTCTTGTCCTTTCCTATTTTTGTATGTTTCTATGTACCATTTATAGATCACTGCATATTATTCTATACATATATGTACATGGTGTTATAAATATTATTTAGATGTCAATTTATCATTTAATACAATACAATAAAATTAATGTTCTAGTGGTATATGTTAGTGGTAAACATAAATTTATTCCTAGAATTTAGTTTTTACTAGATGAGTTATCATAGATAAAAAATTTAAAAGCAGTTTCCAATGTCAATATAAATCTAAAAATTATTAAATGAATTATCAATTCATAAAAGCATTAAGAAAAATAATGATAAATATTTATATAATGAATAGTAAGAATATGTTAATCATTAGATCAAAAGTAATATGTCTGAATACAGATATAAGTAACCTCACAACACTTTCGCTTCTTTTTAACCCTTGTCAAGCCCATATTCTCTTCTACTCTTTACGCCTCTTTACCTCACAACACTATAACCCATCTTTATTCACTTCACAATACTGTAACATCCAAGTTTTAAAAATCGGACATGAAATTGAACTGATAAAATTTTCAGTCGAATTGTTAATTAAATAAACTAATAACATGAAACTAAATTTTATAGATATGTCACACATAATCATATGTTTACAACTTAATAAAAAATATTTCAAATATTCTTTACAAATTTAATACAACAATATCAAGAGTACATGTAATAACACAATATAATTGTACACTTCATTTCTACCTTCCTTTAAGAATAATTTGAACAAATTAAAGAATTACAATAAAATAAGTTAAACTAAGTCAAACCAAAATTAAAACAATAGAACATAATAACTAAAATAAATTTTAAATAATTAAGAATACTTAAGTTAAATAAGATAGAATACCAAAAATAAATAATACAATATATTTAATTTTTTTAAAATGGTCAGTTTGAAGCATTTTTTTGAACCAAACGGTTTTATAAAACTGACTCCGATTTTTTAGTTAAAATGATTTTGAACGGTTTAATCCAATTTTCCCGATTTTACTCCGGTTTCGACCTACTAGAGATTTTGAAAGGTTGACCCAACCAGATTCATCTTCAATTTCTGATTCAATCGGTTGAATCGGTCAGTTCAGTCAAATTTTTAAAATGTTGATAACATCTCACGATATGAAGAATTTCTTTAACGAATTAGCAAGAAAAAGTTCAACATATCAATATTACAACTGGGGAAAAAGAGGTCGAAATGCTTATTATGTTTAGTATATATATTAAAATGCAACAGGTATTCTTAAATTATTGATGGATGGTTTCAAAATTAGTTGAAGTATTTAAAATCGGATGAAATTTGTCGCTAGAAACCATGTCACATATATGTTTAAGGCTGAAAAGAACAATGCAAAGGTAAAATTTTTAAACCTAATTCGAGAATATGGTGAAGTTTATCAAAATTATCTAAAAAAATCAAATTCAAATAGATAATAGCTATGTTGTTTTGCATGTTATTAGACTGTAATAATAGACAACTTAATGGTAAATTGAGGCTTTCGAGTTGGAGGAATAAGAAGTTGTCGATGGGAGGGAGAGTGGTTCTTTTAAATGTCATTTTGACAAATATTCCGATTTAGTTGGAATGTCATTTGTCTACCTAAAGTAGAAGGAGGTTTAGGCATCAAACATTATGGTAGATTTAATTGCGCGCTTTTGTGCAAATGGTAGTGGAGAATATTGGATGAGAGGAATTTTTTTTGGACTAACTTACTTTTTTTTGAAGGTATGGAGATATTAATAGGAAAACGATTGATGAGACTTATATCCGATTAGGAGCTAAAACTTCTCTTTGGCGGAGAGATTTGTGTTCGATTAGAGCTGGTTCTTCTTCTTTGGATGCAACTTGGTTTTGCAACTCTATTTCGTGCAAATTGGGGAATGGCAAGTCCTTTAATTTTTGGAAGGATAGTTGGATGGGTTTGACACTATTGAATAGTTTATTTCCTGAGCTTTCTGACCTGGGTGATAAGGATAATTATCGGGTTAGTGATAATAGGTTTTGACGTGGGTCGGAGTTGACTTGGAGAGTGTGGTTTGCTGCCCACTTTTCGGTCTAACCTCTGGCTGCTGCTATGGAATATTTGGCGCAGATTTTGCTTCCGATTCAGACCATTCGGGAGCTTCATAACCGTTGCATTTGGTGGAGTCACTCAACAGGTTTTTCATTGAAAATTGTTATGATTTGTGATCGGTCACCATTTCTATCTAATTTTCATCATGCATACGGCCTAAAGTCTGAAAATTGAGTAACATTTTATGTTAAGTGTTATTGTTTTCTTAAGTATTTCATGTCTAGCTGATTTTCTTGCATTTTATTTTCTTTGAGTTATTTTGATGCTTTTAATGCTTTTTATTGGTAGTATGCATGTCTCAGGTTCAGTAGGTTAGTCTAAAGTAACAGTGCAAAGCATGGAGCAAGATTACAAAGGCATAAAAAGGAAAAGTGTAAGAGTATGAAGACCAACACGGTCTATGTCCCATGACACGGCCTGTGTCAGCAGAGCAAGCCATGCCCATACAAAGAACCCGGGGGCTAACACGGGTGCCCGTGCTGCCTAACACGGCCTGTGTCAGCAGGCCTGAAGTAGGAGAAAAGAGAAGCCATTTTTTGAAGCAACACGGCCCGTGTGGGCTCAACATGGCCCGTGTGGGCTCAACACGGCCCGTGTTGGCCTGTGCGTCAACTATTTTATTTTGGTCCTTTTTCATTAAATCTTGACCTTGAGGACACTTTAGACATTCCAGCTTGTTGAGATTTGTACTTAGGTATTTATTTGAGTTTTTGAGTGAGATCCAGACACTTTTTGCATCGTACAATAGAGAACACACAAGAGAGAAGATTGATTCATCAAGGTTATTAGAGACGGAGGGATTCAAGGGTTTTCACCATTGAAGATCAAAGTCCACCTTTATTCTTGTAATGTTTAACTTCTTAATTATGTCTATCTTGAATATTATGAGAGGCTTAACCCCTCTATGCTAGGGGGTGGTCCTGAATTGGTTTATGCAATGGATATGAAATTCTAAGTTAATCAAAGTTTGAATTCATGTTTTTCAATTTAATTATGCAATGTGTTTGTGCTTTCTCTTTCGGTAAAATTGGGAATGATCTATGGCTAACAAGTGCAGGACTGTAGTTATTAGGGTTTTTGCATAATTAGATTATAGTAGATACGACCTAAGACTAGGAGTACCTTATAATCACCACAGACAACCTTGTTATTATAATTGCTTGAATTCACTTTTTCTTTTTGGGTATTGGGATTAAGGGTGAATGTTCAAGGGTTTTTCACTATAGACATAGGGAAAAACAATCTAGAGGTTGGTAATTGAAAAACATAATATTAACCTTTGAGAGAATCAGAATTCATATCTTTGCAATCCAAGTCAACCACTTCCCCTAGCATGTTTTGCTCTTATAATGAAAAGTCAAGTTATTTTAGCTTTATTACTTTTTGCAAAGATTTCATCAAAACAAACCAACCAATTATTTTTGTTCAATTGAACTACTGGGAACTTAGTATTTACTACGCACTCCTCGAGATCGATCTTTTAGGTAAACCCATTATTACTACATCGGTTAAAATAGTACACTTGCTATTTTCCAGATCAAGTTTTTGGCGCTGTTGTCAGGGAGTGCCAAAATACAAAGTTTTAATTATAATTCATTTGAAATATTGCTCTGCAATTAAAATTTTATTTTTGTTAATTTTATAATTATGCTAATTCTTGTCTAATCTGTGTATGTGAGGTAAGGCCTCGACTGATTTTCCTTTTGACGCAGAACCAGAAATAGGTTTACACAAAATACTCAGACAAGCTAGATTAGCAAGACTGAAGATTGAATGATAAAGTTCAACACCGCAAGGAGAATAAGTTCCTTCAATTCACTCTGAATCAAAGTCCGAGTCAGAGTCAGACAATTCAACCATGGGTGAAATTCCACCTCCGGAAATATTGCTTGGAGACTATTGAGGAGTAAATGCTCCGGCTGGCCGGTTGACTATCGTTAATCAACTGGTAAATGTGGCAAATTTTCAGCTGCACACTTTAATAATCAGACAACTGGAAAATAGACCGTTCACAGGAAAGATCAACGAAGATGTAAATAAGCATCTTCAGAGATTTCTCACCATCAGCACCACTCTGAAGATTGAGGGACATTCTGAAGAAGCAAAGAAATTAAGAATGTTCCCTTTCACATTGTCTGAAGAATCCAAAGAATGGTTTTACTCATTACCAGCTGGAAGTATTACCACCTGGGAACAAATGGAGAAGACCTTTTTGGACGAGTACTTCCCGGCTTCTGTGTATATCCGCAAGCGATATGATATTGTGAACTTCAAGCAGAAAGAGGGAGAGTCTCTAGGTGATGCATACAAGAGATTCAAAAGATGTTTGATAGCATGTCCAACTCATAACATGGATCAAACTGGGAAAATGCATATGTTTGTGAATGGCTTAAAGATGAAGACTAAACAAATCATTGATATTGCTGTCGGTGGCTCATCTAATTTTACAACAGCCACTAGCATGAAGAATATTATTGAAGCCATTGCTACCAAAGAAAATTTGGAGTTATATGATCGAAGTGTGACTATATCGGGAGGAGTTATTGATCAGAAACTGGAAGCCAATAAAGTCCGGATAGAAGATACAATAGTTACAGAGGTGGAGAAGAAGTTGAAAGCATTAAACCTTGGAACTCAACAGGTTTCTCAAGTTCAACAAGCTCAAACTGTTAGTTGTGAGATCTGCAATGGACCCCATCAAACGGTGTTCTGTTTTGCTACTCCTCAGCAGATTGAAGAGATAAACTTCTAAAGCAAAATAAACCGTACACGAATACTTACAATCCTGGTTGGAAGAATCATCCTAATTTCTCTTGGAAAGATCCAAAGGGGAATGCTCAACCACATGGTCAAGGTCAGTATCAAACTCAATATCAACAACACCAACAACAGGCCCAAAAGAAACCAGACAGGGAGATTTCTTTCGAGAAGATGGCTGCTTACAACATGCAATTTCAGGATGAGACTAGAAATCATCAGAAAAACACAACAGCTTCCATCAAAAATCTTGAGGTTTAATTGGGTCAGATAGCCTAATAATTAGCCTCAAGTTCTCAAGCACCAGGTACGTTGCCAAGAGGAACTATTCCAAATCCCCGTGATCACAATCATGTTAAAGTTGTGGTGACAAGAAGGGGTAAGTCACTTGAAAAACCTGTAGAAGAAAAGGTGGATGAAGAGGGATTGTTGGAAGTCGATCTAGAGATAAGAGATGATCCTAAACAAGCTTAAGAAAGTGAAATACCTCCTGTGATCGAGAAGGAGAAACCGAAAGAACCAAAGCAGAAGATTGTTCTCCCCTATCCAACCAGTTCAAAAGAAAAAAGACCAGCATGAAAAAAGTTTTGAAAAATTCTTGGAGTTATTCAAAAAGCTTGAGATCAATATTCCTTTCGCGGAAGCTTTAGAGCAAATGACAATTTATGCTAAATTCATGAAAGACATCATATCCAAGAAGGGGTCCATTGAAACTGAGCCTGTGCAGTTAACGGAAACATGCAGTGCTATCTTGCAAGGTTTAAAGATTCTCGTCAAGAAGAAAGATAGGGGTGTCGTCACTATCCCTTGTACCATAGGAGACATATCAATCAAAAAGGAACTTATTGATTTGGGTGCTAATTTTAGTTTAATGTCGTTGTCAATTTATAAAAAGTTTGGACTAGGGGAAGTGCAAGATACGGGCATGACACTTCAATTCGCTGATCACACCAGGAAAAGGCCTTATGGTATTGCTAATAATGATTTGGTAAAGATTGACAAGTTTATTTTCCCTGTAAACTTTGTTGTTCTTGAATTTCCAGAAGATGAAGAGATTCCACTCATTATAGGAAGACCTTTTCTAGAAACAGGGAGATGAGTGATAGACATTGAGGGAGGAAATATGACCCTCAAAGGTTATGATGAAGAGTTGAAAATTATTGTTAGGGATACCATGAAGTTCAAAGATGAGGAGGGTACAAGTAAAAATGTTGGGATTTTGGATACAATGTTTATCCAATCTATTAATAGCTAGATGCCAAAATTACCACTGGAAAGAGTTATAAGTTTGTCAATCCTTGAAAAGAACGAAGAAGTGAACGAATAAGAATCTCAAGTGCTTTCCATGTTAGAAGCGCAACCTCATTAGAATAAATCTAAACCACGCCGGTGGGAAGATTTGCGACAACCATCATCCACTGAAGGAGAAAAAGAAGCTAAAAAGAAAAAGGAGTTGAAGCAGTTACTTAAAAATTTGAAATACATTTTTCTTGACTTAGAAGAAAAATGTCCAACTATTATCAACTCAAGCCTCATGGAAGTCCAAGAAGAAAAGCTCATCAAAGTACTTAAGAAATATAAGGGTGATATTGGATGGGCGATTGAAGACTTAAAAGGGATAAGCCCAAATGTTTGCATGCACAAGATTCTTATGGAGGACAACCAAAAATCAGTTGTTCAAACTCAACAAAGGCTCAATCCTGCTATGAAGGAAGTTGTCCGCCAAGAGGTAGTGAAGTAGTTAGATGCAAGACTAATCTATCCTATATCTGACAGCTTATGGGTGAGTCTGGTTCATGTGGTGCCTAATGTAACGCCCGTAATTTAATTAATTATTTAATTAAATTATTTTTTTGGAATATTTAAGAAGTTGTGGTATAATTGAATTGGATCTATTATTTTATTAAGTGGAGAAATAATAATATTAGAGGTATAATATTATTATGTGGTGAAATAATATTAGAAGTGTAATATTATTAAGGTGGGCTTAATTTGAGATAGTAGATGTAATAAGGGGGTGTAAGTTTGGAGCCCACTAAGGAATAATAGAATATTAGTTTATTTTATTATTTGTTGTTAGAATAGAAGAAAGAAGAAGTAAGAAGAAAATAAGGATTTGAGGAGAACGTGAAGCTGTTGGAAAAAGTGGAAAACGGCAAGAATGAAGATTCAACCCAGAAATTGTAGAGCGACCTTCAATACAAGGTAAGGGTGGGGTTCTGGCTTTATAATTGGGTTCATGATGTTTAATATGTGGGGTTAGAGGATTGCTGTTTTGTTATTGAATTGAATGATGTATGATGAATATTGATGAATTCTTGATGAATAATGATGTTATTATGTTGTTTAATCGATGGAGTAATAAAGTATAATGTTAAGTGATGAATTATCATGATCATAATAAGGTTTTTAGGGTTGTAGTATGATTCCCGTAGTAAAATTACAGAGGAAAACGCAGAACTTATGCAGAAGGTATCAATATGCGTCGACCCCAAACTGGATGTGTCGATACATGGGCGAGGTTAGACTCAGGGTGAGTCGATGCATACAGGGCTTGTGTCGATACATGTTAGTTGCAAGACTCAGGATGAGTCGACCAGTGAGATGCATGTGTCGATACATGCTGTGTTTTGAAGCCAGGATGAGTCGATCCATAGGGTTTTGCGTCGACCCATGTTGTAAAAGAGAAGCAGGATGAGTCGATCCATAGGGTTTTGTGTCGACCCATGTTGTAAGAGAGAAGAAGGATGAATCCATCCATAGGGTTTTGCATCGACCCATGTTGTAAAAGAGAAGCAGGATGAGTCGATCCATAAGGTTTTGTGTCGACCCATAAGGTCTGATTTTTTATAGAATTGGCTTTTAATTGCTGTAACTTGAGTTGTAGGATGTTGTTTGAGATGTCGTTTGAAGTGCTGTTTTACTAACGCGATGAACCTTATTCTAGATGATTAAAATGATGATGAAGAGGTGTAATCCTAGTAACCAATCTAAGATTTAGAATTAATTCCCGTAGATGACCGTTGTGATGTTTTTGGACAGATTGATGAACATGAGATGTTTAGAAGTTGTTGTTAGGATTATGACAGTAGGATTAGTGACAGCAACGATATAAATTAGCAGAATAACAGGATGGCTTATTGTACTATTAATATACAGTTGAGTATTAGTGAGATGTTATTGATGAAGTTGTGTTCGATGATTTTGTGATAATAAATGATGTTTAATAAATTATTTTGATGTTATGAGATGTTAATTGAGATGTTTTGAGATGATTGAGATGTTTTTAGATGATTGAGATGTTTTGAGATGATTGAGATGTTGTGATTTTGATATGTTAATTGAGATGTTTTGAGATGTGTTTTGAGATGATTGAGATGTTGCGATTTTGAGATGTTAAGTGAGATGTTTTGAGATGTGTTTTGAGATGATTTGGGTGTTGTTATTACATTCATGATGAGTCGCATACATTGCATTTTTAAGATGGAGCTTATGCTCGTTGAGATGGCCTGGATTGGAAAATTTTGAGATGAAGGCTATACCTTGTTGATGCCTCTATTAATTGGCAGATTTTTGAGATGGGAGTTCTGCTCCAATGGTACCACATGCATTTGCATAGTTTTGAGTCGCATCATATGATTGAATAATGAAGTGTATTTGATGTTGATGAATGAGGATATATGTTGTAATTATTGTTGATTATGAGATGAGAAGTGGTGATATTATTGATCTAATTTAATATATTAATTATCATGCGCTTTATTATATTGTTAGATATCTCACCCCTTCTGTTTGAATGTTGCCCTTATGTTGGTAACGTGCAGGTAATCAAGAGTGAAGGTTGCATACCTTCAATAGTTCGAGTCGGTGTCATTGCTCTGATATGTAACACTCGGGGGGATGAACACTTGCTGATTTTTGATTTCTGATTTTTAGTTGTTGAACCTCAAATTGTTTATTTACTAAATATGATATGTTTCGAAGTTGTTGTTTTATTTAAAGATGTTATTGAAGAATTCCGCTGCGTAGTTGTTGAATATTTAATGAAAGATGTTGTGTTGTTAATTCATCCGATGTTTTGAAAAAGTGTTATATATCCATGATGAATGCAATGAATTTGTTAGAAGAATTTGTGACGTCCCGATTCATTTGTATGATTGAAATTTTATAACTCTGATTTATTTTGCATAATTGCTTGGGGTAGAATTGGGCTGTTACACCTAAGAAGGGAGACACAACTATTGTCATGAATGAAAGAAATGAATTGATACCTACAAGAACAGTTACCGGTTGGAGAGTCTGCATTGACTATAGAAGGTTAAATACTGCTACGAGGAAAGACCATTTTCCCTTACCTTTTATTGATCAAATGCTGGAAAGACTGGATGGACATGATTTCTATTGTTTCCTAGACGGGTATTTGGGCTACAATCAAATAGAAGTAGCTCCTGAAGATCAAGAGAAGACATCTTTCACATGTCCCTACAGTATATTTGCCTACAGAAGGATTTCATTTGGATTATGCAATGCTCCATCAACTTTTCAAAGATGTATGACATCTATATTTGCCGACATGCTTGAAAATCATTTGGAAGTGTTCATCAATGATTTTTCTGTGTTCAGACCATCATTTTACGAATGTCTTGGAAATTTATCTCTGGTACTAGAAAGATGTCAACAAACGAATATGATTCTTAATTGGGAGAAATGCCACTTCATGGTAAGAAAAGGAATAGTTTTGGGTCACAAGATTTCTCATAGAGGAATAGAAGTGGACAAAGCTAAAGTGGAGTTGATTGCGAATCTACCCCCACCAGTGAACGAAAAAGGTATTAGAAGTTTCTTGGGACATGCAGGATTCTACCGTAGGTTCATAAGAGACTTCTCGAAGATTGTGAAAACTCTAACCAGTTTGCTAGTGAAAGATACTCCTTTCCTCTTCGATAAAAAGTGCTGATAAGCTTTTGAGACATTGAAGAACATGTTGGTGTCTGCACCTATAGTCATATCTCCTAATTGGTCTCTACCTTTCGAGATCATGTGTGATGAAAGTGATATAGTAGTGGGGAAAGTCCTTGGACAAAGAAAGGAAAAGCTCTTGCATGTGATCTATTATGCAAGTCATGTATTGAATCCTGCTCAGATGAATTATGCCACCACAGAAAAAGAGTTGTTAGCAGTGGTATATGCCTTCGACAAATTCAGGTCCTACTTGTTAGGGACAAAGTTAATTGTTTATACTAACCATGCTGCTTTGAAGTATCTCTTTGCTAAACAGGATTCAAAACCGCGGCTGCTCAAGTGGATCTTACTCCTGTAAGAGTTTGATTTGGAGATTCGGGACAAAAAGGGGTGTGAAAACATTGTTGCTGATGATTTTTCCTGAATGTCTTCGATTAAAGAAATAGAAGAAGCACACCCAATCATGGATGAATTTGCTGACGAACGAATCCTAGATGTGATTGGTGTCCCGTGGTTTGCATACTATGCAAATTATGTGGTAGGTGGTGTTATCCCTGATGATTTTGATTATAACAGAAGGAAAAAGTTTTTGCATGACTGCAGGTTTTATCTATGGGATGAACCCTTTTTGTATAAGAAGGGGATTGATATACTTGTGAGAAGATACGTTCTTGAGGAAGAACAGAGAGAGATATTGGTAGTGTGTCATAACTCAGAGTATGGATGGAATTTTAGCAGAGACAGGACAACTACAAAAGTCCTCCAGTCTGGAATGTATTGGCCAACTCTGTTTAAAGACGCTCAAGGCGTGGTGAAGGAATGTGATCAGTGTCAGAGAACAGGTAACATTTCTAAGAGAAATCAGATGCCTCAGAAAGGTATGCTTGAAGTTGAATTGTTTGATGTATGGGGCATTGATTTCATGGGTCCGTTTCCACCATCATTTGGGAAGAACTATATGATTATGGTTGTTGACTATGGTTCTAAGTGGGTTGAGGCAGTAGCTCTTCCTACAAATGATGCCAAGGTGGTAGTGAATTTTCTCAAGAATAACATATTCTCGAGGTTTGGGGTACCGAGAGCTCTAATAAGCGATGAAGGTACCCATTTCTTGAACAAATTGATGGAGAACATGTTGAAGAAATACAATGTGAAGCACAAGATTGCAACTGCCTACCATCCTCAGACGAGTGGTCAGATTGAAGTTTCAAACAGGAAAATTAAACAGATTCAAGAGAAGACTATCAGTGCTTTGAGGAAGGACTGGGCAGTGAAGTTGGAAGACGCATTATGGGCATACAGAACGGCATTTAAAACACCAATAGGTATATCTCCTTATCAATTGGTTTATGGAAAAGCATGTCATATGCCGCTCGAACTTCAGCACAAGGCATTATGGGCCTCCAAATCCCTTAATTATGATCTTTTTAAAGTGGGTGAATCCAGAATTCTTCAACTTCATGAGTTAGAGGAGTTCTAAAACCAAAATTATGAGAATGCCAAGATTTATAAATAAACAACAAAGAAATGGCACGATCAAAAGATTCATAAAAAGGATTTTGGTAAGGGCGATTAGTTTTGTTGTTTAATTCCAGGTTTAAGTTATTTCCTGGTAAACTGAAGTCGAGATGGTCTGGACAATTCATAGTGAATAAGGTGTTTCCGCATGGGGCTATAGAGTTGAAAAATGACAAGAATGGAGACACCTTCAAGGTCAATGGGAAAAGGTTGAAACCTTATTACAGTGGACAAAACTCAGGGACCATTGATCATCTTCGTCTGACATGATGAGATGAATAATCGTCGAGCCATGCGACGTTAAACGAAGCACTTCGTGGGAGGTAACCCACGATTTTGTTTTACTAATTAGTTTTCTGTTGATTTATTTATGCAGGTGTGTTTTGTTTAGGTGGAGTAAGTATGTTACAGCTAAGCGGAGTGAACGGAGAAAAAACTCAAAAGGAGGGGCTTGACACGGGCGGCCGTGTGGGACAACACGGCCCGTATTAGACTGGAATTTTTTCACCCATATATTTTCCAAGGAAGCAACACGGGCGGTCGTGTGAGGAAACACGACTGGTGTTGGATTGGAGTGTGCTCCCCATACATTTTCTAGGGAAGAAACACGAGCGGTCGTGTGAGGGGACACGGCCCATGTTACGCGTCCTGACAACAATTTTTTTTACAAATTTCAATCTATTCTGAGTTGTGGTGGGGCCCACGGGGTTTAACTTTAGTTTTATCAATCCCCACTTATAACTCCCTTTTCTCTCTCCTTTTCCACCCCTAACCTCTCCTCTTTCTTTCTAAAAACCTAAAAACTTCATTACCATTGTTGTACCCCAAAATTTTCCCTCTCATTTATCAAAACTTTTCTCACAAGATCTCTTTGACTCAAGACTGGATTAAGGTTTGGATAGCTCAGGATATCTCATCTTGCACTGATAACTCAAAATTAGGGTTTGAGTTTGCACAAGGATTTTTGGACTATCAATGCTTCATGTGACTTTCAAACATCATTATGGATCCCTAAGATTGCTCATGTCAAGTTTTAAGCCCTGGATCACACTTTTGCTCAGTCAATTGGACAGTTGACCTAAAAATCAACTGTATTGGGGAAAAAGTCAACCATGGCCAATTTACAGTCAAACTTCATAATTTTTTATCCACATCAACATTTTAGACTCATATGTACCATTTGATCAAGTTTGGATTACAACTCCTCAAGAAATTTAATCAAATCATCAAAAGGGCAAAATGGTCAAAATTAGGGTTTTTGACTGAGAAAGGGAAATTTATGATTTTTAACCTAGCAAATGACCAATTGAGTTCAAGCATGATTTCAAGGATTCAATTAAATTATCTTGACTTAATTACATGGCTCCAAACATCTCAAATTCATTGGATTGACAAATGAAATTTGCAGTCAACTGATCAAAAGTCAATTGTATACTGAAAAGTCAAACTTTGACTTTTTGGTCAAAATCAAGTACCAAGGGTCATAATTCATTAAAACATTTCCAAATGTGAAACTTGTTCATCAAGAAAAGCAATTTTGAAAATTAGGGTTTTGAATTTGAAATTTTTCTAACTTAGAAATTTTCTAAGTATAGAAAATTTTATTATTTTTTCTCAACTTTACACCACTTTTACACCATGATACATATTGATTCAAGGGAAGTTCCCAACATGAAAGTTGTAGAACTACATGAAATCTATAATTTTTCTTCACAAACTTTTCCCTAAAGATGCTTGGATCTCAAGATATAAATTTGTGAATACATGGTCATGAACTTGTTAACTTAGTGAAATTTTGCCCTAATTTAGGCAGGTTTTGGACCCAACTTCATAGCAATTTTTCACCTAGTTCCAAGAGGTATCTAAAAATGCATTTAAAAGATGAATTATATAGCACATTGCAAGCTTTCAAAAATGTCCAATAACTCCTCAAGACAATTTTTGAGTAGGGAGAATCGAAGAGAGGAAGTTAGCATTTTCTCACTTTTTGTTCAAGCCATTTCATGAAGAACAAAGTTGCAAATAAATCCTATGCTGGCTAATTCATGTTGTACAGGTCCTAAACTTGTTCCACACTCCTTAATTAAATGCTTACTCAGTTGACAATGCTTTGATCCATGCTTTTGAACCTTTATCCAACTTGTAATTCCATTTATGGCAAAAAGGTTCCATTGCCATTTTGAAAAAGAGTAACTTTTGCAAACTGTAATCTTGAGCATTGGACTTGTCCCCTTGATACATGCAAGTACCACAGACCAAAGGCAACTTGTAGGGAAGAAATACCAACCCTAAGGAAGCCAGTACAAGCATGTGAGCTTTGTCTTATCACTTTGCTTCAAGTACAAGAAAAATGGCAAAAGGGCTAGGGCTTGCACAGCTGATAGAGGGTTGACACAAAACCATTTCAATACTAATATACAAACCATATACAACACAAAGCACGCTTGGCAAGGACATGAAACACTCCCAAGCTGAAAAACACCAAAAACCTGTTCAAACCTACAGTTTCTGCACAAGCACATCCATCTTCTATTTGGCTCGTGCGTTTTGTGTTTAAATCATTAAAACACCTTACATACTTGATATCAAGCCCATCCAAGCCACCATCCTTGTTCTGTAATCACTCCACCACCATCTGCCATTGTTGACTTCAGAGCTTGCAGATTGACTTGGCCAGGGAGTTCTAGCTACTTTCAGAGTAAGGCAGGGGTTGGAATAGATTCAAGGAAGCTCAAGGAAGCTCAAGCAAGCATCAGGCCTCCATTAAAGTCACTCCATTTTCATACACGATTCCAGTTGAAGGAGGTAAATTTTCAAACTCTATCTATTTGTACAGGCAACCATAGGCCACGATTTGTGAATAAAAAATGTAGTCCTCATCATAACAAAGTTGTACATACCATTATCTTGCATTGATTTTACTTGTGCTAAGAGAATTTGAAACTTGAAATTTCTGGAAATATTAGGTTAAGATTTAGGGCTGTTTAAATTCTCCTTGATCTTTGATAATTAGTTTACATAACTTATATGGTTGGAATCGTGAGTTCAAGTACTACAATTTTCATGTTATAAGTTTTTATTTTCATGGAAGTATGAGGAAGTTACAGGGTATCCGGCCAAGGCTTGAGGAAGAAGATGAAACAGGGAAAGGACGCGTTTTGGAATATGTTATTTTTGTTTCACTAAGGATAATGGAAGTATAGCCACCCTAATGGCAAAGCAGCGCGCTGGTGAGACCCATGTCCTGGGTTCGAACCTGCGCGCTACTTTTGTTTTTTCACATTTTTCTTCTTTTCAGTTTTTGACCTTTTTGCAGGATTGGGCTTCATGTGTGGGCTTCAGTTTTTTTTATGACTCTCACCATCAGCTTTACTACATTACCCCCCCCCCCCCCCCCCCAATTGTTAACTCTTTACATTTTCACATTTTATTTTTATTTTGTTTTGTTTTCATATCTAATATTTTTAATATTTTCCTTAAAACATAAAAAATCCCAAAAATATAAATTAATAATATTACACTTTTGTTTTGTTTTTTTATTATTTATCACATAAAAATATAGTTTATTTTGATAGGATATAATTTATTTTCTTAATAAACTTGTAAATGTAAAAATATATTTAGTATAATTAATTTTTTTATTTTCATACTTATAAATACTTATTTTTGCATAAATATAATTTCATATTTATATACAATATTATTTATTATTTTTATACAAGAAAATGCAAAAAATAATAATATAGAAACTTTATTTTCTCTTAAATAATAATTAGGGTTATACCCCTTTTAGAAAAAATCAATTCTTTTTTTTTTATATTTTTAGGTTTAGATTAAATTTTCTTTTACATAAAAATAAGACATCAAAAAATCTTTTTACACGTACATTGCATTGCATTACATTTTAAATATTGTTTGGTATTTATCTTAAATTCGTACAAATTCGATTTGGTTGTAATAATGTATTTAGCTTTATATTTGTGCAAATCCCCATTCAAACTTGAATTCCCCCTTCCCATAAATTATTGTAATAGCTTAGAAATATTTACATTATGCAATTTATCGCTTTATATGCCATGATTAGTAATTAGGGTTTGTATGACAAGAATAAAACAAAGAAAAATAGAAAACCCTAAATACAAGACAAAATCAAAGCATGAAAATGATACACTTGCACACAAGCATCCTTAGGGTTTCCCCACTTGGTTGCCTAAAACAAAAATAGCCATGTTACGCATGTGAAGTATCTCGGCAAAACAAAACAAATATAAGATCATAGTCCCTCGATGATGCTATTTAAAAGTTGCCTTACAAAATGATCTTGGTCCCTAAAAAATGCTAAGATACTTTGCAGACATTGCTAATCATGGTTATACGATGACCCACGCCTGTCCCGTTTACATCCAAAGATAGTTTTTCTTACCAAATCAATGGTAAGACAACAACGTCAAAGGAATAGAAAATACACAAGAAAGACATTTGAGTAGGTAGATAGCTTCTAGTTACTTTCTCCATTTCAAACAACAATCCTTGCTATTTTCAAAACACACATACACATTTCAAAACATCTTATGATCATTGAAAGCATTTTCAAAAAGACAAACATCTTTGTATACATTCTTACGAACAAGAATCATTACAAAGATTGCCTAAACGAATGGCCTCTTTTACAAAATACTTTCAAAAAACACACCAAACACAATTTCAAACAAAAGCAAGTGATCTAAGCAAGTAACTAAGAGCCCATAGAAAACCATAGATGAAAAGGATGCTAATACCTTCTCTTTTCATAATCTACCCCCCGAACTCAAGAAATAATCTCAAAGGTCTTTCCTGTGCTTTTTCACCTTTCCTTTTGGATAAAAGAAAAGTCGGTGGTGACTCTTGCTAACCGCAACATTTGTGATAAAACGCAAAACCTCAAGTCAGTTCTCCCACCGCATCACAGAACTGGCGACTCTGCTGGGGACATTCTATAAAAGTGGGGTTACCTTAGGGTTTAGATCACCTTTATTTGCTTACATTGTTTGAGTTGTTTGCTTTACATTTTGGTTCTTTGTTTGGGTTTGAATCCTCCACCTGGATTTGGGAAACATTATAGGTAAATAGCAATACATTGTGGAAACTGTGCAGGGTATACCGACATGGTCTAAGCAATAGCTATATTAGTGTGACATATTTGTGGGTACCGGTAGCCTTTGAGTTAATCAAAGAGAATACGGGGCCGCTGAGTGATGTCATGAAGCACTAATGAACTTCTAGAACCCTTTACTTGACCAACTTGGCCTTTAGGATGTAGTGAGATGACCGGCTTTGGTGCAGTCCGAAGTTGGTAGATACTCGACACTACACTCATTGAGGGTTGGTTTCTTGGGATATTTCGGTCACCATTAAAGAGGATTGAGCTGAAACAATGACCAAGGAAACAATCCAGTGATATTGAGCTCCTTAGAACCCGGTTACTATTGTTATGACAAGTTGAGCCAACTAAACTTCAAGAGGGTACTTACCTATAAAACCCCATGCAAGCCTAAACTAAGAACTTGTTTGATTTGCTTGTATATGCATACTTGTACATAACATCATGTACATCATGAACATCATATGCATTCACTAACCATTTCAAGGATTTTGGAGATTCATCTTTGTTCTTGTTTTGTAGGATATGGATTCACTTCGCAGGAAAACTATCCAAATAAACCTTGTAAGAATTCCTCCACAACTCAAGGAGTTATCTTCAAGGATCCCTGAGAACTCTCCATTCACCGAGAGACATGGTCGCTACTCAACTTGGTCACCTCCAACACAGAGGAGGATATGATGAAGGTTCTCTTCCAATTCTTTGACCCTCTGTATCATTGCTTTACATTTCCTGACTATCAGCTTGTGCCTACTTTGGAATAATTCTCTCAACTCTTGAGGATTCCTATTCTCAATCAACTACCTTTCAACGGTATGGAAAGAGATCCAAATCCAGAAGAGATTGCTCAAGCCCTGCACTTGCACTCATCTGGGTCACAACTCATTGGGAAACTAGAAGTGGTGTCAAAGGTTTCTTGGCAAAATTTCTGTTTGAGAAAGCTCAAAGCTGTTGGAATTCCCTAGACTTGCAAGCATTTGAGGAGATTGTGGCTATTCTTATATATAGGATGGTCTTGTTCCCCAATCCTGACCAACTCTTAGATGTGAGCGCCATCAAAATATTTATGTCACACAACCTGGTGCCTACATTACTTGGGGATATCTTACACTCTTTTCACACTCGCACAATGAGGAAAAGAGGTGTCCTTATGTGTTGCACTCCTCTCCTGGAAAGATGGTTTATTTCTCATCTTCCCCAATCAGTCTTAAAGAATGAGCAGGGTTTGAGGTGGTCACAAAGGCTAATGACGCTCAAACATTTAGATATTCATTGGTGCTCTCGATCCAAAGAGAATGTTATCATTGTTGACCGTTGTGGGGAATTCCCTAATGTCCCTCTACTTGGCATTAGGGGAGGCATCACCTACAACCCATGTTTGGCTCTAAGACAGTTTGGTTATGCCCGAAGGGATGGCCCACATAATATGCTGATTCAAGGTTGGGTATTCGACTACGACAATGACGATCAAGGTCTTCGCCAGAGATTCATCCGAGCTTGGAGGATGCTAAACAAGGTAGATAGCAAGACTTTGGGACACAAGAATTCCATCCCTCTTGAGCCTTACCTCAAGTGGGTATGAACCCGCGCTCAAAGTCTTATGATGCCTTATCCTTCCATTCTCCCAGTGATTATTGAGCCTGTTAAAGAAGGAGAAGTTCCATACACTATCCTACATCCTGACATGCCCACGTCACTCGAAGATCTACAAAGGGATTGGATACAACTCAAAGGAGAGCGAGATACTTTCGAAGCCCAATTCTACGCAAGCGAGAAGAAGGTTTTGGAGCTCACTAGGCTACTTCATAAGGAGCAGGCTCTAAATACCTACATAGCACCAAAGAGGATGCGCAACACTTTTTTATCTTAGAATTTTGTATTATTTTTCCCAAGGGGCATTGATGTACTCAAATTCTATCTTATTAATATAACGTGTGTTTCTTTTTGTTTAAAACAAATTTAAATTTTTTAAATCCTTGAAAGCATTGCATATATACATATCATTCATCATAACATAAACAGGTCTTTTGCAACCAGTTTCCTCATCCCTCTACTGTTTATTTCAGTAAGATGGATCTCGAACAGATGGTCAAAGATCTTCAAGCTCAAAACATGCAGTTTCAACAGTTACTGACGACTTTAGCCAAAGGGCAAGAGGAGCTGAAGACTCTGTTGGCAAAAGAGAAGAAAAAGAAAGAGAAGAAACCAACCGGTGTGGTAATCATGGGAAGAAGGTTTCAAGGACAGGCTAGAAGAACCTTGGATTTTCCAGCAACATCTGATAAAGGGGAGAGAAAAGGAAAAGAAACAGCAGTTCCATCAGAGTCTGAAGAAGAGGAGGAAGAGGAAGATTACTCTGAGGAACAGTACCCTCTGGCTGATGATAAGTACAGACACCTGGAAGAGCGTTTGACCGCTATGGAAATACAGCGAGTACCAGGTCTAGACTTTGAGGAATTAGGGCTAGTGTCAGGAATTGTGATCCCACAAAAGTTCAAAGTGCCATTATTTGAAAAATATGATGGGGTGTCATGTCCTAAAATGCACCTCCGATCATACGTGAGGAAGATTCAGTCGCACTCTGCCGACAAAGACTTGTGGGTCCATTTTTTTCAAGACAGCTTGTCTGGAACACAACTTGATTAGTTTTACCAATTATAAAGGTCTGACGTCCACAACTGGGAAGAACTTGCCGCAACTTTCTATAAGCAGTACCAGTATAACGCAGATTTGGCGCCTACCCATACTCAACTTCAGAGTATGGCTATGGTTTCAAATGAGGGTTTCAAAGATTACGCGCAGAAATGGAGAGATCTAGCTGGAAGAGTGCAACCCCCTCTGTCTGAACGGGAGTTGGTGGATATGTTCTTGGGCACCCTATCGGGTCCTTTCTTCAACCATTTGATTGGGAGCTCATCTGCTGGGTTTACAGAGTTAATATTAACCAGAGAAAGGGTGGAAGTTGGTATAGAAAGCAGAAAGATTTAGAAGGATGCGTCTGCCTCTACAGCTATGAGAAAACCTTTCACTGGGAAGAAGGAGGTATCTGTTGTTTATTCACAAAGGAATTAAGGAAGAACTGAGCGCCGACCAGTGGTAGGGGCCGTTATGATCCTAAAGCCTGCATCTGATCAACGAAGAAATAACCAGCCAAGGGTGAAAAGGCCAGTCCGACAATTCACCAGGATTAATATGACTCTAGCCCAGGTTTTACCACATCTTCTGAAATTAAATATGGCAACTTTAAAGGAGGCCCCAAAGAACCCCAATACTGCATCCCCTAATTATCATCCAAATGTCAGATGCGCATACCATTCCGAAAGTCCAGGGCACGACACTAACAACTGTTGGGCCCTGAAAAACAAAATCCAAGACCTCATAGATGCAAAAGAAGTTGAGTTTGACGCGCCTGAGAAACCAAATGTCATTTCCGCTCCGATGCCTAAGCATGGTCACAATGCCAATGCTATCGAGGAAGATTTATTTATTGCCACAGTGGATGAACTTTTGACTCCGCTCCCGATCATTAAAATGAATTTTTTGAAAGTTAGTTTATTCCCTGGTTGTAAGGAAGACTGCCATCATTGCTTATCCTCATCAACCGACAGCCCTCTGTTGAAGACAGGTATCCAACGCCTGATTGACAATCAAGAAATTATGTTTGAAAATGCTCCCGCTTTACCTATTCCTATTGAAGACATTTCAATCATAACCATCTCCGCCAATCCTTCCAAGGTCCCTAAAAGGCCCGTTAGGATTACATCAATTTCAAAAACTACTCCTCTTAAGATCACAATGCTCGGGCCGGTCCCGTATGAATCAGATAAAACAGTACCATGGAATTACGGTGGAGAAATCTACTACCATGGTATTAAACAAGATGGGTTGACCACCGAAGAAGAAAGCATCGAAGAAGAGGGCTCCGAAGAAGAAAACTCCGACATTAGCAATATTGCCGGAACTAGCAAGATTACCCGTAGTAGTAGAATCTTCTCTCTAGAGATTGCCCCTCCAAAGGCATTTTTTGGACCCGTGGCCATTCCGAAGATTACCTCTGTACCAATGATTATACCTGTAAATGTACCTATCAATAAAGACGACACAACCCCTAATGTTATCCCTACCAATACTTCTACTGCTGAAAATCAAGGGAAAAACATTCAAGAAGAGCCTGTCCAGACGAAGGCTCAATCACTAGCTATCCCCGAAACATCCAAGAAAGAAATGGAAGAGATCCTGAGGATAATAAAGAAGAGTGACTATGACGTGGTTGAACAGTTGGGGCAAACTCCCTCCAAGATCTCCATGCTAGCATTGTTGCTGTGCTCTGAGGCACATGCGAAAGCTCTGGTAAAATTTCTGAAGACAACCCATGTGCCACAAGAGACGTCTGCTGACCAATTCCAAGATTGTGTGGCCAGTTTGACAGCTGATAACGTCCTAGGCTTCTCTGATGCTGATTTGACACCCAGAGGGAGAAAGCACAATGAGGCATTGCATGTCTCTGTGGAGTGTAGAGGAACGACTCTGGCCCATGTCTTGGTGGACATGGGTTCATCTTTGAATGTCTTACCGAAGAAGGACCTTGACAGGTTGGATTGCAAAGGGATGACATTAAAACCTAGTAACATAATTGTGAGAGCATTTGATGGCTCGAAGAGGATGGTCCACGGGGAGGTGGACATCCCCATAAAGGTGGGAACTCAGACTTTCAACTCAACTTTCTATGTAATGGACATCCGCCCCTCTTGCTCCTGTCTGTTAGGACGGCCCTGGATCCATAATGCCGATGTTGTCACCTCCATACTACATCAGATGCTGAAGTACCCGGTCCAAGGAAAAGTCATAACTGTCCACAGGGAGGAAGAGTACATGATTAGTCATCTGAATTCTTTCCGATATATGGAGTTGGATGGCAAGTTCATTGAAACTCCTTTTCAACATTTCAAAGAAGTCTCTCAAGAAGTAGCGGCAACCAAGGCAGTATCCTCGACTCCCAAGATCACAAGACCTCCGCCTCGGATGTCATCTCTAAAAGATGCAAAGGCAGTAATAGAGGAGGGTGGATGCACCATCTGGGGGAAGCTTCCAGACATTCCATATAAATCAGACAAGTTTGGCTTAGGGTTTACTTCAACTTCTCAGAAGGATGTGCGTCGTGCCCGTGCTGGAGGGCCACCTTTGAAGATTAGCAACCAAGAGGTCAATGTAGTGGAAGATGTTGAAGAGGATGGCAGCTTGTAAGATTGGATATTTCCTACTGTCAACGGAGGACTTCGCAACTGGGAAGCCAGAGACTTTGTCCCAATAACTTTCATCTCTCAGTAATTTATCTTTTACATTTCTGTTGGACTTGTAATATTCACGAACAATTCACACTTTAAAAACCTTGTGTCTTACCCGAGGCACAATGGTCCATTTGTAAGGGTTTTTATTTCATCTTCATATGACATTCAATTAATCATGGACGTTTTTTCACATACAAACCTTTTGTGCTCATTGTCTTTATTTTACATTTTATTTTTTAAAGATAGCTATACCCTTACACACACCCACACTCACAAATGCGGGTACCCCTCCATTCTGGATCCCATGGGTAACGATACTGCTATGGCCTTTAGTGACTCTGAAGACCCAATCTACCAAGCCGAATACGAAGGTGAGGAAGATTGTGAGGTGCCAAGGGAATTGGCCAGACTACTACAACAAGAGGAAAGAGCTATTCAGCCTCATGAGGAACCGTTGGATACAATCAACTTGGGTACCGAGGAAGATAAAAAGGAAATCAAAGTGGGTTCCAATCTAGAGCCGAGTGTCAAGGAGCGCCTAATTCAGCTATTGCATAATTATGTCGAGATCTTTGCCTAGTCATACGAAGACATGCCAGGACTTGATACAGACATCGTGGTACATCGTCTACCCACAAGAGAAGATTTTCCACCAGTGAAACAAAAAGTCCGACGCATGAGACCTGACATGTCAGAGAAGATCAAAGCGGAAGTCATGAAACAGTTCAATGCTGGATTTCTAGCTGTCACTTCCTATCCTCAATGGGTTGCCAACATTGTTCCCGTGCCTAAAAAGGATGGTAAAGTACGGATGTGCGTAGATTATAGAGATTTAAACAGGGCCAACCCTAAAGATGATTTTCCACTTCCCCACATTGACATCCTAGTTGATAATACAGCCCAGCACAAAGTGTTTTCCTTCATGGACGGATTCTCAGGTTATAACCAGATCAAAATGGCACCTAAGGATATGGAGAAAATTACATTTGTCACACAGTGGGGCACATTCTGTTACAAAGTGATGCCATTCGGACTGAAGAATGTTGGGGCAACCTATCAGCGCGCCATGGTAGCTTTGTTTCATGATATGATACATCATGAGATAGAGGTCTATGTAGATGACATGATAGCCCGATCACAAACTGAAGAGGAGCACCTTAGTCATTTGCAAAAGCTGTTTGAGAGGTTGAAGGAGTACAAACTAAGGCTGAATCCAAACAAGTGCACATTCGGAGTCCGGTCCGGTAAACTCTTAGGTTTCGTTGTCAGCAACAAAGGCATCGAGGTTGATCCTGCCAAGGTTAAAGCGATACAAGAAATGCCTGCTCCTCGCACCGAGAAGGAAGTCAGAGGATTCTTGGGACGCCTGAACTATATTTCCAGATTCATTTCTCACCTAACATCTACTTGTGAACCAATCTTCAAATTGTTGAAGAAAGATCAAGTAGTCAGATGGAATGATGAATGTCAAATTGCTTTTGACAAGATCAAAGAGTACTTACAAGAGCCTCCTGTCTTGATGCCGCCAGTCGAGGAAAGACCGCAGATCATGTATCTGACCATTTTAGAAAACTCAATGGGGTGTGTATTGGGGCAGCATGACGAGTCTGGCCAAAAAGAGCACGCTATTTACTACCTGAGCAAAAAGTTTACCGACTGTGAACCCAAATATTCACTGCTCGAGAAAACTTGCTGCGCTCTGGTATGGGCTGCTCGCTGGCTAAGACAGTATATGTTGACTCATACCACTTTGCTGATATCTAAAATGGATTCGATAAAGTACATCTTCAAAAAACCTGCTCTATCTGGAAGAATAGTGTGATACGGTGGGAGAACTGACTATGGTTTTGCGTTCGTATTCGCACTTGTACGGTTGAGCAAGAGTCGCCACCGACTTTTTATTTTATCCTAAAGGAAAGGTTAAAAAAGCACAGCAAAAACCTTTTGAGATATTTCGTGGTTCCGGGGGGTAGATTATGAAAAGGGAAGGTATTAGCACCCTTTTCATCCATGGTTATCCATGGGCTCTTAGTTACTTGGTTTTTTAGATCACTTGCCTTGATTTTTGATTTCTTGAAAATGGTGTGTGTGTGTGTGTTTTGAAAATGTTTTTGAAGAAGATGCCTTGTTTTAGGCTAACCTTGTAACAACTCTTTACTCGAATATTTTACAAAGGCGTGTATCTTTTCGAAAAGATGTTTCAAATGTTTTTGAGAGTTTGTTTTGAAAGTGTTGTGGATTGTGGTTTTTGAAAAGAAGGCAAGTGTTTTTGCAAGTTGATCTCAAGTAACTAAGAGTTTTGTCTACCCTATTGTACTCAAAGGTTTTCTCTATGTTTTCAACCCTTTTTAACAATTTTGTTCCACCATTGAATTTGGTGGACAATCTTGCGTTTAGGAAGTTTATTCGGGACGGGCGCGGGTCATCGTATGAACCATGAATGTAATGGTGCCAAGTGTCTTTAGCAATTTGCTTTGAAGGGACTATGATCATTCCGTTTAGGCAACATTCGAAAGCGTCATCGAGGGACTTATGATCATTTTGAATTGGTTTTGCCAAAGATACTCGACGTGCAAGCATGGCCCATTTTGGAAGGCAACATGTGGGATTACCCTAGAGGGTGCAAGTGTGATTGTGTATTGATTTCATGTATTTGTCTTGTATTAGGTTATCTAGCGTTTGATTTTATGTACATACAAACCCTAGGTCTAGCCATGGTATAATTGAAAATGGTAAATTGCGAAAATGTAAAGTCTACGCTATTACAAAATAAGTATCCGGGAGTGGGGGTACAAATTTATGAATGGGGATGAGACTTAGGAATGTAATGTCCAATAAGTTACAGCCAAATCGAATTTGCGATCAAATATAAATGTAACGAATATCAATGTATAAGATAAGCAAATGTGTATATTGTCAGATGTTAAGTGTATTGTGTAAGTGTATACGTGTATGGGTATGTAATTATTTACAGGTGCGACAATGCGAATTTAAGAAAGTGTTGTTAAGTATTTGTTTTGACCTAAATATTTGTTTAATAAATCTTTGATTTGTATATTTTTAATATGTACAAAAAGAAATGTTTTAATCAAATGTTTTAAATTCTAATTAAATTATGTATAACAATGTATCTTTATTTATTATGTACAAAAATATTTAATTAAATGTTTAAGAATTTAAATTATGCAAAAATGTATTTATCTATTATGTACAAATAGACAATTTTAATTAAAGGAAAAGAAAAATGTTTTCAATCTTAATTATATTGTGTAAAACGTATCTTTCAACTATTATATATAAGTGATATTTCAAGAGTTATTCTTATGCACTTGTATATTATTTAATTATGTTAGTATAAAAAAGTATTATTAGTGTAAAAATAAAACCAACATTAGTATTAAGAAGCTTATAAAAAAAAGTGGTTAGTTAATGAAAAAAAAATATATTAGTGAATTTATTTAATAAAGCAAAGATTAATGTAAAGTTAATTTGAAGATCAATGGTTTTTTGTTAAAAAAGAATGGGATGGGCTTAGGCTGAGAAAGGGCGAAGCCCATTTGCTTGAGACAAGGTTTTTTTGTTAGGGTTCCTGATATTCGTTTCAGTTGGGATCACGCTTAGGGTTTTGTGAGCAGCGGCGGCGTTCTTCATGGTTTTGCCTTCTTCGCGTGATTCTTCATTCGTCTCTGAGTTCCTCAATGGCCACCAGCACTCTCTACTCTCCTCTTCCCTCCAGCGATGGCATTAGGGGCGACGGATTCGGTGAGTTCATTTTCTTATTTCGCTTAGGTTTGTTACGATTTGCATGCATTGATTTGTTCATTTTTGGTCCTGATTTCTTGTTCGTTAATGGTTATCTGAGGTTTTGAAAGAGAAAGAAGGAAAAGGTTACCTTTGGAGACGGAGGAGGAAAGTGGGAGCGTGCGTAGGAGGCCGGGACGACGAGGAAAATGGCGGAGGCGATGCTGAGCTTGCTCTTTGGTAACCTTTACCTTTTTGCCACTTTAGGGTTTGATGATGATTTTACTGAAAACCCCTTTTTGAAACTTCACTTCTTTCTTCTTCTCTCCTACTGTATACACGTTGCCTTTGATGCTTTTGTTGTCTATGTTGATTTGCCTGTTGAAATGTGATGCCTTTTCATGCTGAGATTGCTGATTTGTTTGATACCTTGCCTTGACTTCTGTCGCCTATTTTGCCCGTATGCTTATGTTGCTTTCTTTTTTCTGCCCTATGATGAACTTTCTAAGGGCTTTCGTTACCTTAAACACGCTATGGTTGAAACAGTTTTGTTGTTTTGATTAGCTTTTTCCTCTTCTTCTCTTGCTACTGCTACTGTATGATGTCTTGAATGTATTGTTGCCTTCTGTTTATGTTGGCCAATAATGAGATAATCTGAGGCTTTGATATTGGACACTGGTTCAATGGTTAATGAGGTTTAGGCCAAGGTGCTTTGGTTATGGTAATGGGTCTTGATGGCTTGCTTCAGGCAGGTTTAATGTTTGACAGTGGTTTTACTTGGTTTGAGTTTGGGATTAGGCAGGTTTTGAGCTTTAGCAGGTTCGTATGGTTTCAGGCTTGAGGCCTAGCAGGTTTTGATACTTCAGTCGTTTAAGGCTTTTTGAATGGCTTACAGGTTCTGTGCAGGTTAATTGGCTTTCTTCAGGTTATGTTGTGGCCTGGGGTTATGGAATAGGCTTTGTGATGGTTGAGGTCATCGTTCTGCAGGTTGATGGTTGAAACTGGTTTTTATGCTTGGGGTTTGATATTTCAGGTCAGGTTTTTTTGGTGAGATAGGTTTATGCAGTAGGAGTGGTTTTATCTGGTTTTCTGCTGTTTGTGTTTAAGCAGGTTTGAGCTTAATGGCACAGGTTTGTGAGGTTTCAGCAGGTTTGTTGTTGGATCAATGGTTTTCTGGTTTTGGATATCAGGCCAGGTTTTGAATGGTTTAGGCCAGGTTTTGAATGGTTTAGGCCAGGTTAGGACTTGGTTCGGTGTATATGCTGGTATGGCTTGGACTTGGTTTTTCTGCAGGTTTGCATATTGGTTTAGGCCATGTTAATTTCAGGTTTAACCTTGAACTGGTCTTTTATGCTTCAGGTTTGAGGCTTTTGGAGGTAAGGATAATGCAGGTCTGAGGCTTTTTGGTGAGAGGGTTTATGCAGTAGTAGCTTGATGGTTATGTGTTTGTATATTTTGCTCTCTCCTCTTCCTACTGTGTTTTGTCCTTTTTGTATATGTTTCTTATGCTTCCTGCCTAAAGCCTAAAACCTACTTCCTTTTCTCTTCTCTCTCTCTAGTACACTTTGCATTATAATAATGTTTTTGTTGTACTTTCTGAAAGGGCCCCCCTCTTTGGGACATGATGAAAATAATTTTTTATTGCTTGCATACTAGTTTTCCTCTGCATATTGTCTCTTCTCTTTGACAGCTTGATATCTTTCCAAAATCTTTTTTATTGACAGCTTGGGTACCTGTGACAGCAACTTGTACCTTTTGGCATTTTTGACAGAAAGTAGGAATTTGGATTTTTCAGTTTGGTTTGAACTTGGAGTTTGAGATTTTGAACTTATGCAGTTTGACACTTTGCATTTTTTTTCTCAACTTTGCATTCATGATTTAGCAAATAAAATTCTTCCCTCTTTGTGAACTGGGAGAAATCTCGTGATTTGCAGAGAGGGTTAATTGATCCCAATCAGTGGCCCTTAATGATGAACTCTTTTTATCTGTCTTTTTATTTATTTATCAGTCACTGACTTTTCTCCTTTTCTTTTTGCAGATGAATAATTTGAATGGAGGGGAGCATCACTAAATGAAGAATGAAGAATTGGGGACTTAGGAATATTTAGAAAAATAGGATAGTTTTATCTTCAATTTAATCATTGTAACTATTATTATTATAAATACCTCGTAAATGAATACTTGTATCTAAATAATAATTGTAACAAATATTTAAATATGAAATAAAAATTCTATTGATCCAGTTAATTCTTTTTTATCCCTTTTCAATTATTTACTTATTATTTATAGTTCCTTAAATTAAAATAAATGAAAATTAAATTCCAGATATTTAATCTTTAGAATAATAAATAATCAACTAAACATTGATTCTATGTTGATCAAAATAAATGAACTTGGTGCTTCCATCATCCAAAGCAAAGCACAGTCAAACGCAATAACTGATCAGACGCATTCCTTTCTTACTGATTTCTTACCAAGCACTGTAAATCCAAACTGCATATATCTTTTGACTGGTTCAATCAAACGAACGTGAATTCAAACCAACTGCCCTCTTTTACTGATTAAATCAAACAATGCGGATTCAAACCAAATCTCGGAATGTCTTGCAAAGCACTGTAGAATTCAAATCCTTCTGAGAACGTGCCCAAAAACCCTAATTCCTGATTAAATTCCAAAGAGCGTTCGCCTGATCAAAGTTGAGCCAGAATCAACCAAAACCCTAAGCCAACTGTGTGAAACAATCCAGAGCCCTGAAAATCAATAAAACCCTAATTGTATCCTGACTGACGAGAAAAGTCTGTTTGACCGATTCTCGAGCCAGTTTGAAAGATCATGAAAAGCCTGAAGTTGTTATTTCATGTGGAAAAATGCGAGGGCAAATTTTGGGGTACAACAAATAGCTAGATGGCAGATGATCTTAATAGAATATGACATACAGTACACTACCTAGAAAGCTATAAAAGGCAGTGTACTGGCTAATCATCTTTCTCATCAAGCTGTAGAAGATTATCAGTCCATGAAGTTTGAATTCCCGGATGAAGACATCATGACATTAGACAACTGGGAAGAAATCAGACCATATGAGGGACCTGAACAAGGATCCCGATGGACCCTGTTCTTTGATGGGGCATCCAATGCACTTGGTAATGGTATTGGCGTTGTACTCATATCTCCGGAAGGGTGCCATACTCCTTTTACTTCTAGACTTTGCTTCAACTGTACGAACAACATGGCAGAATACGAAGCATGCATCTTTGGTCTCAAGGCTTCCATAGACTTGGGAATCAAATCTTTAGAGGTGTTTGGAGATTCACCTTTGGTCATCAGTCAGATCAAAGGAGAGTGGGACACTAAGCATCCAAACCTTATCCCTTACAAAGAACATGTCTTGACATTGCTACCACATTTTGAGCAGATTACCTTCGAGCATTTCCCGCGAGAAGAAAATCAACTAGCAGATGCTCTAGCCACAATGTCATCCATGTTTAAACTTAATTGGGATAATGAGGCTCCCCAGATCACCATTGAACGAATGGACAAACCAGCACACTGTCACGAGATTAATACTGAAGAGGTAGTGGACTAGCCTTGGTTTCACGAAGTCAAAAGGTATCTCGAGGCTCGAGAATATCCAAAAGGAGCTTCAATCAATGATAAAAAGTTCCTAAGGAGATTCTCCGCTAAGTTCTTCCTGAGTAATGGCATCCTGTACAAACGTAATCATGACTCTATTCTGCTCCGCTGTGTGGATAAGATTGAGGATGAAAAGATCATGGCTGAATTACATGAAGGTACCTTTGGCACTCACTCCAGTGGGCATACGATGGCGAAGAAAATCCTACGGGCAGGCTATTATTGGTCTACCATGGAAGCAGATCACTATCAACACTCCCGGACCTGTCATAAATGTCAAATTTATGCTGACAAGGTGCACGTACCTCCGGTTCCTTTGAATGTCTTGACGGCTCCTTGGCCCTTTGCTATGTGGGGAATCGATATGATTGGGGAGATCAAGCCTACGGCCTCCAATGGATATCGTTTCATTCTAGTGGCCATTGATTATTTCACAAAGTGGGTCGAAGCAGCTTCCTTTGCATCTGTTACTAAGAATGTTGTTGCCCGCTTCATCAAGCAGAATCTTATTTGCCGGTACGGTATCCCAGAAAGTATCATCATTGATAACGGTACAAACCTTAACAATACTATGATCACCGCCTTATGCGAGCAGTTCAAGATTCAACATCATAATTCATCCCCCTATCTGCCAAAGATGAATGGTGCAGTCGAAGCTATTAATAAAAACATTAAAAAGATCATACAGAAAATGACAGTCACCTACAAGGACTGGCATGAGATGCTACCGTTTTCTCTCCACGGGTATCGTACCACGGCTCGCACATCAACTGGGGTAACACCCTATTCTTTGGTTTATGGCATGGAGGCTGTCTTTCCTATTGAGGTTCAAATCCCCTCTTTGAGAATTATGAAAGATACAGGTTTGAGTGAGGACGATTGGATCCAGACCCGACTTGATCAATTGAACTTAATTGATGAAAGGAGACTCATTGTTGTTTTCCATGGTCAGATGTATCAAAAACGGATGATCAAGGCTTTCAACAAGAAAGTCAGACGCCAGATATATCAAGTTGGAGATCTAGTGATCAAGCGCATCATCTTGCCACAAAGTGATCCCAGGGGCAAATGAACACCTACCTATGAAGGACCATTTGTAATCAATAACATCTTTTCCGGTGGGGCAATGATCCTAACCACCATGGAAGGTGATGACTTGCCACACCCTGCGAACGCGGACATAGTCAAAAGATACTACGCATAAGAGACCCGCTAGGTTGACACATCTAGGCAAAAAAGGGCATCCCGGCGAACCAAAAAGTTCAGGCAAAAATTAGGGATAAAAAAAAATATATGTACACCCGGCAAGTTGAAAACCCGAAAGGGCGACTTGGGCAAAAAAGGGTTTCCCGGTGGACTGAAAACCCGAAAGGGCGGTCCAGGCAAAAGTTAGGGAATTAAAGCGTATGATTGTGTCCCGTTGGATCACTTTGAGGACAATCTCTTCACTGACAAACTAGAGGTTTCTGATCAATTTAATCATCTACGGACGAAGCAACAAATAGATAAGATATTCAGAGATACTGAGGCTATAGCAGAATGGGAACCCCATGGGATTATCACACATAGCTGTCTTTCTTTGTATAAATTTTTCTTACTTTTTACGGGACCATCCTCTTACTAGGATGTATGTTTCTTTTGTACAAAATACTTATTCAAAGTAAATACAAAGATATCTCTTTAAAGTACAGAAAAATATTTGTCCTTTTCTTTTACACTTGTGTTTTATTTGCAAAAACGTCCAATGATTCATTAATGAACATATGCATTTGAACATAATTACTGTTTACAAATAAACAAAATGAAAAAAAGGCAATTACTGAAAGGTTGAAAGAATAGGAACACGTCTTTAGGCTATTCCATAAGCAATCCCCACAGTACGTCACTTAAATCCCCAGCGGAGCTAAAACTTCAAACTATTAATCCCCAGTGGAAACCATCCAATTTCTCCAAATTCCCCAGCAAGTTGTTTTGAAGCCTGAAATCCATTCGGATAACAATTGACTTCTGATACTCCCCAACAGAACAAAGACTCCTATTATTAATCCCCAGTAGAAGTCATCAAAATTCTCTGGATTCCCCAAGCAGATTCTTTAAGCAGTATACGACATTACTCTAACAACAGAATTTTTGTCAAATACTCCAACTTCAAGACATGAAGAATCGCCATATCCTCAGCAGCAGTCATGGATTTATTTTCCTCAACAATACAACAAATCAGCTGACATTCGCATACATTACATCCACATATCATAAACATTGATAAAACATGTATATTGCATCATACATTCCATGCAACATAATTTTGTGATTCCAGCTAACATTTTACCCTTTTCAGGATAATATTAACAGCTACTATTAAACAATATGCAATCATGATACAGTTCAGATACGCTCCATACACGGAAGCCATTATGTTACTCATTCAGATTCAGCTTTCAGATACAGTTCAGATACGCTCTAGACACGGAAGCCATTTTGTTACTCATTCAGATTCAAGTTCAGATACAGTTCAGATACGCTCCAGACACGGAAGCCATTTTGTTACTCATTCAGATTCAAGTTCAGATACAGTTCGGATACGCTCTAAACATGGATGCTATTCTGTTTCTCATACAGATTCAGTCTCCAGATACCGCTCAGATACGTTCCAGATACGGACACCATTCTGATACTGATTCTTTTGACTTACAACTTACAATTCAACAAACATTCTTGGATGGAATCTACAAGCCCATCTCCAACAAGATTCTATCATCTCTCCAAATGGCATCTTTAAGCCCATTCCCTCAACTACACATTTTCGAGTGCAAATTTATGGGCACTCTAGTGTCCAATCATCTTTCACCTTCGAGTCACGAACGGAAAAACTCGCCAATCTAACTCTTCAAGTTTAAGAAGATTGAACAGGGGCAGCTGTTGTACCCCAAAATTTTCCCTCTCATTTATCAAAACTTTTCTCACAAGATCTCTTTGACTCAAGACTGGATTAAGGTTTGGTCAGCTCAGGACATCTCATCTTGCACTGATAACCCAAAATTAGGGTTTGAGTTTTCACAAGGATTTTTGGACTATCAATGCTTCATGTGACTTTAAAACATCATTATGGATCCCTAAGATTGCTCGTGTCAAGTTTCAAGCCCTGGATCACACTTTTGCTCAATAAATTGGACAGTTGACCTAAAAATCAGCTGTATTGGGGAAAAAGTCAACCATGGCCAATTTACAGTCAAACTTCATAATTTTTGATCCACATCAACATTTTAGAATCATATGTACCATTTGATCAAGTTTGGATTACAACTCCTCAAGAAATTTGATCAAATCATCAAAAGGGCAAAATGGTCAAAATTAGGGTTTTTGACTAAGAAAGGGCAATTTCTGATTTTTAACCTAGCAAATGACAAATTGAGTTCAAGCATGATTTCAAGGATTCAATTACATTATCTTGACTTAATTACATGGCTCAAAACATCTCAAATTCATTGGATCGACAGATGAAATTTGCAGTCAACTGATCAAAAGTCAACTGTATACTGAAAAGTCAAACTTTGACTTTTTGGTCAAAATCAAGTACCAAGGGTCATAATTCATCAAAACATTTCCAAATGTGAAACCTGTTCATCAAGAAAACCAATTTTGAAAATTAGAGTTTTGAATTTGAAATTTTTCTAACTTAGAAATTTTCTAAGTATAGAAAATTTTCTTTTTTTTTCTCAACTTTACACCACTTTTACACCATGATACATATTGATTCAAGGGAAGTTCCCAACATTAAAGTTGTATACCTCCATGAAATCTACAACTTTGCTTCACAAACCTTTCCCTAAAGATGCTTGGATCTCAAGATATAAATTTGTGAATACATGGTCATGAACTTGTTAACTTAGTGAAATTTTGCCCTAATTTAGGCAGGTTTTTGACCCAACTTCATGGAAATTTTTAACCTAGTTCCAAGAGGTATCTCAAAATTAATTTCAAAGTGAAATTATAGAGCACATTTCAAGCTTTCCAAAATGTCCAAGAACTCCTCAAGATCATTTTTGAGTAGGGAGAATCGAAGAGAGGAAGTTAGCATTTTCTCATTTTTTTTGTTCAAGTCATTTCATGAAGAACAAAGTTGCAAATCAATCCTATGCTGGATAATTCATATTTTACAGGTCCTAAACTTGTTCCACACTCCTTAATTAAATACTTACTCGGTTGACAATGCTTTGATCCATGCTTTTGAACCTTTATCTAACTTGTAATTCCATTTATGGCAAAAAGGTTCCATTACCATTTTGAAAAAGAGTAACTTTTGTAAACTTTGTAATCTTGAGCATTGGACCTGTCCCCTTGATACATGCAAGTACCACAGACCAAAGGCAACTTGTAGGGAAGAAATACCAACCCTAAGGAAGCCAGTACAAGCATGTGAGCTTTGTCTTATCACTTTGCTTCAAGTACAAGAAAAGTGGCAAAAAGGCTAGGGCTTGCACAGTTGATAGAGGGTTGACACAAAACCATTTCAATACTAATATACAAACCATATGCAACACAAAGCACACTTGGCAAGGACCTAAAACACTCCAAAGCTGAAAAACACCAAAAACCTGTTCAAACCTATAGTTTCTGCACAAGCACATCCATCTTCTATTTGGCTCATGCGTTTTGTGTTTAAATTATTAAAACACCTTACATACTTGATATCAAGCCCATCCAAGCCATCATCCTTGTTCTGTAATCACTCCTCCACCATCTTCCATTGTTGACTTCAGAGCTTGCAGATTGACTTGGCCAGGGAGTTCTAGCTACTTTCAGAGCAAGGCAAGGGTTAGAATAGATTCAAGGAAGCTCAAGCAAGCATCAGGCCTCCATTAAAGTCACTCCATTTTCATACACGATTCCAGCTGAAGGAGGTAAATTTTCAAACTCTATCTCTTTGTACATGCAACCATAGGCCATGATTTGTGAATAAAAAATGTAGTCCTCATCATAACGAAGTTGTACATACCATTATCTTGCATTGATTTTACTTGTGCTAAGAGAATTTGAAACTTGAAATTTCTGGAAATATTAGGTCAAGATTTAGGGCTGTTTAAATTCTCCTTGATCTTTGATAATTAGTTTACATAACTTATATGGTTGGAATCGTGAGTTCAAGTACTACAATTTCCATGTTATAAGTTTTTATTTTCATGGAAGTATGAGGAAGTTACAGGGTATCCGGCCAAGGCTTGAGGAAGAAGATGAAACATGGCAAGGACGCGTTTTGGAATATGTTATTTTTGTTTCACTAAGGATAATGGAAGTATAGCCACCCCAGTGGCAAAGCAGCGCGCTGGTGAGACCCATGTCCTTAGTTCGAACCTGCGCGCTACTTTTGTTTTTTCACATTTTTCTTCTTTTCAGTTTTTGACCTTTTTGCAGGATTGGGCTTCATGTGTGGGCTTCAGTTTTTTTTCTAACTCTCACCATGAGCTTTACTACATTACCCCCCCATTGCTAACTCTTTACATTTTCACATTTTATTTTTATTTTGTTTTGTTTTCATATTTAATATTTTTAATATTTTCATTAAAACATAAAAAATCCCAAAAATATAAATTAATAATATTAAACTTTTATTTTATTTTTTATTATTTCTCACATAAAAATATAGTTTATTTTGATAGGATATAATTTATTTTCTTAATAAACTTGTAAATATAAAAATATATTTAGTATAATTTATTTTTTTATTTTCATACTTATAAATACTTATTTTTACATAAATATAATTTCATATTTATATACAATATTATTTATTATTTTTATACAAGAAAATGCATAAAATAATAATATAGAAACTTTATTTTCTCTTAAATAATAATTAGGGTAAAACCCCTTTTAGAAAAAATCAATTCTTTTTTTTATATTTTTAGGTTTAGATTAAATTTTCTTTTACATAAAAATAAGACATCAAAAAATCTTTTTACATGTACATTGCATTGCATTACATTTTTAATATTGTTTGGTATTTATCTTAAATTCGTACAAATTCGGTTTGGTTGTAATAATGTATTTAGCTTAATATTTGTGCAAATCCCCATTCAAACTTGTATTCCCCCTTCCCATAAATTATTGTAATAGCTTAGAAATATTTACATTACGCAATTTATCGCTTTATATGCCATGATTAGTAATTAGGGTTTGTATGACAAGAATAAAACAAAGCAAAATAGAAAACCCTAAATACAAGACAAAATCAAAGCATGAAAATGATACACTTGCACACAAGCACCCTTAGGGTTTCCCCACTTGGTTTCCTAAAACAAAAATAGCCATGTTACGCATGTAAAGTATCTTGGCAAAACAATACAAATATAAGATCATAGTCCCTCGATGACGCTATTCAAAAGTTGCCTTACAAAATGATCTTGGTCCCTCAAAAATGCTAAGATACTTTGCAAACATTGCTAATCATGGTTATACGATGACCCAAGCCCGTCCCGTTTACATCCAAAGATAGGTTTGCTTACCAAATCAATGGTAAGACAACAACGTCAAAGGAATAGAAAATACATAAGAAAGACATTTAAGTAGGTAGATAGCTTCTAGTTACTTGCTCCATTTCAAACAACAATCCTTGCTATTTTCAAAACACACATACACATTTCAAAACATCTTATGATCATTGAAAACATTTTCAAAAAGACAAACATCTTTGTATACATTCTTATGAACAAGAATCATTACAAAGATTGCCTAAACGAATGGCCTCTTTTACAAAATACTTTCAAAAAACACACCAAACATAATTTCAAACAAAAGCAAGTGATCTAAGCAAGTAACTAAGAGCCCATGGAAAACCATGGATGAAAAGGGTGCTAATACCTTCCCTTTTCATAATCTACCCCCGAACTCAAGAAATAATCTCAAAGGTCTTTCCTATGCTTTTTCACCTTTCCTTTTGGATAAAAGAAAAGTCGGTGGCGACTCTTGCTAACCGCAACATTTGCAATAAAAAGCAAAACCTCAAGTCAGTTCTCCCACCGCATCAAAACCATCACCTACCAAAGCTTCTTTTTCACCCATCATCAGTTCATCATTCTCAAAGTGCCTTCACAAAAGTTGGGCCGTTTTACGTCCTCTACATAGTGAAGGTAATCTTTTTCCCTAACCCCTCTACCTTATTTTTTCTTCTCAATTTGTGTAGGTACCAAAATGCCTCCGAAGAGAAGTGATAGAGGAAAAGGTGTGGCTGAGACTTCAAGGCCGAGACAGAGATCCCGACATGCTCTGAATGCGCATGACATTATTTTTGAAGATGATGAACACATTGCAATGTATAAGGCCCACCTTAAGCATAAGCTTTTACCGAAGACCATTACAGGTTTGCCACAGTATAACCCCACGAGTGCTAAGGCATCGTGGATTCAGAATCCGTGTTTCAGGTATGTGCATAAGGCATTGGCATATACCTTGTTCGGACATGGTGATAGTACAGGTGTGGCGGCAAAGAGGGAACTCTATCTGATGCATGCTATGGTACATGAGGAACCAGTTAATATGGTGGCATTTGTCGCTGCCCATCTAGGTACTATGGGACGTGCTAGTTCGGGTTAAATTTTAGTAGGTGGAATGATTACTCAAATTGCGGAATCTCTAGGGTATAGATCGGTTTTGGATGGCGAAACACCAGTACCAGCATTGAGAAAACTTGATCTTAGCGCTCTTTGCCAACATGTAATGCTTGAGGTAGGACGTCGAAGGTATATGTTGGTCAATCGGAAGCGACGATTGTTGAACCTTCCTAACCTTGACAAAACAAATATTTCTGATTCTGAAAATTGGTTATATGTTAACCCCGAGGATGGGGAAGATGAGAATGTTGTTGCAGGTGCACTGATGGAAGCAGACGCCCCAACTAGGGAGCGAGTTATGCCTCCACCACATTCTTTGCACCATCATGGTGCAGGGTCCTCTTCTATGGGCCAGGATCGTTAGGGGTGGAAGGAGACTAAGATGGGTTACCTATGTGCTGAACAAAGCCGACAAGGCACGGAGATCGACAGGATTGTTGCTGAGCAAGTCCGTCAAGGGACCGCAATGATGATATATAGACTATGAAGCAGCAGCTGATGTTGCACTTTCAACATCCTACTCATCCTCCTCAGTAGTTGTTGTGAGTCCTCGCCACATATGAGCTAAAACATTGTAGCCAATGTTTAGTTTAAGTATGTGTGTGTGTGGGGGGGGGGGGGGGTTCTTTCATTTGTTTTGCGTTTCTTTCAATTGTTTGTTTTCATTTGCATTTGTTTTGGATTGTTTTCATTTTCGTAGTTTATCATTTTTCTTTGTGTCAAGATGTTACAGATTGTATGACAGATTACAGATGAGTAATGGAATGATAAGTGAGTGGATGAACGGTACAACTTGAACTTGTTTCTCCAAGGCATCCTGGAAGAGGATGCCGCCAAAAGAAAATTAACGATTGGACGCAACTTGGTGCTACTAGACGGAAAAGGTGGATGGTATACCTGGACCAGAAAAGAAACCACATGACTCTTGGAGTGATTTGAACCTGTGAGCTTATCCAACACGGTGAGGTGCAAAAAGGCCATATACAATTGATGATCATCATGAGAGTTCAATCAGGTATGACTTTATCACTTTGATTTTGCATTCGTTCTACCTACACAGTATAATAGGAAAACACACACTAAGGCACTTGTTTGTTTTACCATCTGAGCCTTTCTAGCCATCCATAATAATATGTTTATCCTTTGTTAAACCCTATTAAGCCTTATCCCTTTGTTTGTTTTAACCATATCAGTAACCCATGGCCAAACTCTTCCTACCCTTTTGTTCAGCATATGTGTTATGATTTTTTTTATTTATGCAAATTCTAAGTTTCGGGTAGTTATTAGCAAAGAAATGGGCAAGTGTGAATTTGAAGAAAAAAGAGAAAGGAATAGATAAAAGAAAAAAAATTGTAACACATGAAAGCATGAAAAAAAAAGAGAAAAGAGTTATAGAAAACACTTGCCCAAATGAAAGACTCGAACACTATTAGATACTCCAACAAAAGCAAGTAAAGAAAAAGAGTCTAGGTGAATAAGTTCCTCTTGCAACAATATAAGCACAAAGATGAAAAACATAACGTAAATGCTGAGCCAAAAACCATTTGCTTATCCATTTCCTTGTTTATCCCACCTTTCACCTAAGCCCCGTTACAACCGAAAAAGACCTCAAAAAGTGTGTGAATTTCGTTTGTGTAGTGAAAGGACAATTAATTCAAAGTTGAGAGTTGATATTGCATACCGTGATTTTGTGAGTGAAAAAACACTTTAACCCTAAGAGATTTGGTGAGAGGTGTGAAAAAAGCTTGTGGGTAAAAGGTACTCTGATGTGGAAGTATGGTAGGCGATATGGTTTGGTGAACCAGAAGCTTGATCAAGAAGGTAAAAGGAAGTTGCGAAGAACGTCGACGGTATTGAGGAAAAAGAAAATTCAGGGTGACCTCCGTGTGGTCTCTTGCATCACTTAAGGACAAGCAATGAGATAAGTTTGGGGTTGTGATCGGTCACCATTTCTATCTAATTTTCATCATGCATACGGTCTAAAGTCTGTCAATTGAGTAAAATTTTATATTAAGTCTTATTGTTTTCTTAAGTATTTCATGTCTAGCTGATTTTCTTGCATTTTATTTTCTTTGAGTTATTTTGATGATTTTAATGCTTTTTGTTGGTAGTATGCATGTCTCAGGTTCAGTAGGTTAGTCTAAAGCAAGAGTGCAAAGCATGGAGCAAGAGTACAAAGGCCAAAGAGGAAAATTGCAAGAGTATGAACACCAACATGGTCTATGTCCCATGACATAGCCCGTGTCAGCAGAGCAAGCCATGCCCATACAAAGAACCCGAGGGCTAACACGAGGCTCGTGCTGTCTAGCACGGCCCATGTCAGCAGGCCTGAAGCAGGAGAAAAGAGAAGCCATTTTTTGAAGCAACACGGCCTGTGTGGGCTCAACACTGCCCGTGTTGGCCTGCGCGTCAGCTATTTTATTTTGGTCCTTTTTCATTAAATATTGACCTTGGGGGAACTTTAGACATTCCAACTTGCTGAGATTTATACCTAGGTATTTATTTGAGTTTTTGAGTTAGATCCAGACACTTTTTTCATCGTACAATAGAGAACACATAAGATAGAAGATTGCTTCATCAAGGTTATTGGAGACAGAGGGATTCAAGGGTTTCCACCATTGAAGATCAAAGTCCACCTTTATTCTTTTAATGTTTAACTTCTTAATTATGTCTATCTTGAATATTATGAGAGACTAAACCCCCCAATTCTAGGGGGTGGTCCTGAATTGGTTTATGCTATGGATATGAAATTCTAAGTTAATCAAAGTTTGAGTTCATGTTTTTCAATTTAATTATGCAATGTGTTTGTGCTTTCTCTTTCGGTAAAATTGGGAATGATCTATGGCTAACAAGTGCAGGACTGTAGTTGTTAGGCTTTTTTCATAATTGGATTATAGTAGATACGACCTAGGATTAGAAGTACCCTATAATCACCACAGACAGCCTTGTTATTATAATTGCTTGAATTCACTTTTCATCTTCATGGGTATTGGGATTAAGGGTGAATGTTCAAGGGTTTTTCACTATAGTCATAGGGAAAAACAATCTAGAGGTTGGTAATTGAAAAACATAAGATTAACCTTTGAGAGAATCAGAATTCATATCTTTGCAATCCAAGTCAACCACTTCCCCTAGCATGTTTTGCTCTTATAAAGAAAAGTCAAGTTATTTTCGCTTTATTACTTTTTGCAAAGATTTCATCAAAACAAACCAACCAATTATTTTTGTTCAATTGAACTACTGGGGAACTTAGTATTTACTATGCACTCCTCGAGATCGATCTTTGGGGTAAACCCATTATTACTACATCGGTTAAAATAGTACACTTGTTATTTTCCCGATCAATTTGATTCCCTTCTCTTGTGCGAATAATCATATCATTGCGAATGATGTTTTGGTGGCTTTGAGATCAATGTTGAAGGTTAAAATTCCAAGTAAGCATATATTTTTTGGTTGGATATTATTGTTGAACCATCTCCCGTCTAGAGTTAATTTGTTTAAGCGTCGTATGCTGATTGATTCCCACCATCTTTGTTGCCCTCTTTGTTTGCGGGAAGAGGAAGATGTTGAGAATCTTTTCGGCAGTTGTCGAGTCTCTTTAATTTGGTGGTTAAAATTTTTTTATAGGCTTGATGTTGATTTTCCAATTGACTCTTTGAATCTTCTTGAGTCGCTTTCTTCTTTGGATACTTCTAGGAGAGCTCGCTTTCATTTGGATTCAAGTTAGATTTTTGTGTTATCCTTTATTGGTCGATTTGGTCGTGTAGAAACACCATTATTTTTTATGGAGGAATCCTTTCTTCTCTTGATGGATTTGGTATGATGAATCTTTTATCTTGGGAGTGGTTTTTAGTGAGAAATAATTTGGGTAGAAATTTGATTTGGTCGGATTGGTGTATCTCTCCGGCTAATTGTTTAGGAATTTTTAAATTTTCTCCATATAATTTTTATATCTTATTTTTGATGGGTTGTGTGCCCCTTGTACCTTTTAATTAATTGCTCTTTGACTATAAAAAAACTACTCAAGCTTATAATAGATTTTGTTAAATTGTAATTCAATGTGTCAAAACTATGTGTCGAAAAGATTAAATTTATTTTAGATTTAAATAGATTTGATTTAAGTCTAGAATAAATTATATTTGATTTAGTAACAAAATAGATATTTTGGAATTTTGGCTTAGGGTGTAAGCTCAGTTAAAATAGAGGGGGTAACCCCTATTTTTTGTAAGCAAGTCATGCAAGTCACTCACAGTATTTTGCAGTTGCAAAGTGAATAATAAAGTTTTCACAGTTTGTGAGCAGAGAGAAACTCTGCAGAAATTATTTGTCTTGTCTTCTTTTCTTTTTTTGTCTCATAATTAAATTGTCATTGTGGTAGAAATTCATCATAGACTTTGGTGAGTTTCCAACATCTGGTATCAAGAGCTTTGTTTCGATTCAAGGGAAGTATCAATTAAGAACGATTGAAGAATTCACGATGACAAGTTATGGGAGTGCAAACTATCCAGCAACGCTACCAATTCTGAAAGTTGACAACTATGAGAATTGATGCAAACAGATGAAAGTCTTATTCAGGTGTCAAGGTCTTTGGGATATTGTAAAAGATGGAGTCGAAGCGCTTGGAGAAAACGCTTCAGAAGAAGAAAAGAAGAAATACACAGAATCGGAGAAGCTGAGTTATAAAGCATTATTTATAATTCATCAATGTGTCAGCCCAGACAATTTTGAAAAGGTTAGTGATTCAAAATCTACAAAAGAAGCTTGGGAGATCCTTGAGAAGTCTTTTGGAGGCGCTGAGAAGGTGAAAGAAGTGAGATTACAAAATCACAAAAGGACGTATGAACTGCTTCAGATGGAAGACAGTGAAAGCATATCTGATTTCTTCACTAGAGTTACAAAACTAGTAAATTGAATCAAGATATGTGGAGAAGTGTTAACAACAAGAGCTGTTGTTTCAAAGATCTTGAGATCTTTAGCTCCTAAGTTCGACCATATAGTGGTGGCAATAGAAGAGGGGAAAGACTTTTCGAAATTGACAAAGGAAGAGCTTCAAGGGACGCTTGAATCTCATGAACAAAGAATGAACAAAAGAGCTGCAGGCAAATCTAAGAGTGATGTGGCCCTGCAGGCACAGTCAGCAAAAGAGACCAAAGGCAAAGGAAAGTGTTTCGACAGAGGTAGAGGTGGCTACAACAAATCGAATGATAGAGAAAACCAGATCGAAGGAAACGTGTCGAATCAAAGAAGGCCATACCAAGGCAACCAAAGAGGTGGTGTTGCAAATAGAGGAAGAGGTGGTGGTCGAAAACCTGATAAGAGTCACATTAAATGTTACAATTGTCAGAAGTATGGTCACTATTCGAGTGATTTTCCAGAAAAACAAAAGAATCAAGAAAGTGATGCAAAGCTTGCAAAACATGAAAAAGAAGAAGAGATGATGCTGATGGTCACAACAAAAGATGAAGATAGATTCAAGGACAAATGGTACTTGGATTCAGAATGTTCATCACATATGTCTGGAAGGAAAGACTGGTTTGTCAAAATAAAGCCCTCAACGAAAAATATGGTAAAATTTTCAAATGACAATACCCTAGCAGCTGAAGATATTGGTGATGTTATGATCATGAGGAAAGATGGCAAGAGGTCAGTAATTTGCATTGTATTGTACATACCAGGCATGAAGAGCAATTTGCTCAGTATAGGACAGTTGGTCGAAAAGAATTATAAAGTGTTAATTGAAGATAAGACGATGAGAGTCGTTGATGCAAATGGGAGATTAATCTTTAAGGCTCCTATGTCTCAGAATCAAACTTTCAAGATTGAACTAAATGTGATGGAGCACAAGTGCCTTTCGATTGAAGCTAGCAGAGATGAATGGATATGGCATTATAAACTAGGCCATCTCAACTTCAGAGACATTAGAGATTTGAAGAGAAAAAATATGGTTTCAGGATTGCCTGAAATTGACATTCCAAACGAAGTATGTGAGGAATGTGTGCAGGCGAAGCAACACAAGAATAGCTTCAGCAAGGATGCAGGAAGCAGATCGAAGGCAATTCTTGAAGTCATATACTCTGATGTATGTGGACCAATCCAGGTGGATTCGATGGGAGGTAACAAATACTTTGTTACATTCATAGATGATTTCAGTCGAAAGCTATGGACTTACCTGATCAAGAAGAAAAGTGAAGTGATCGAAGTATTTGCCAAGTTTAAGTCTATTGTCGAAAGACAAAGTGGTCGAAAGCTCAATGTTTTGAGAACTGATGGTGGTGGAGAATATGTGTCAAAAGACTTCGACAGGCTATGTGAAAAGGAAGGGATTGTGCATGAGGTGGTGCTACCCTATACTACACAACAAAATGGAATTGCAGAAAGGAAGAATTGAACCATCATGAATATGGTGAGAAGTATATTGAAAGGCAAGAATTTACCTAAAGAGTTTTGGGGTGAAGCTGTTTCGACTGCAATATACATTTGAACAGATGTCCTACAAAGAAGCTAGAAGGAATTACTCCAAAAGAATGTTGGTTTGGTGTGAAGCCTAGCTTGAGTCATCTGAAGGTATTTGGATCTATTGCGCATAGACATGTGCCAGATCAGTTGAGAAGAAAACTTGATGACAAGTCAATTCAAATGATTCTAGTTGGATATCATTCGACATGAGGCTACAAGTTGTTCGATCCAATGAAAAATCAGATTGTGATCAGTAGGGACGTGATCATAGATGAGTTTAAAGAAATGGATTAGACTGAAAATGTCAAGAAAGATTCAGTGGGAATCCTATTAGAAGAACCAGAAACTCAAGTCGAAAGAGAAGTTCGACAAGAGGAACTAGCAGATGTACCAAGTACAAGCAGACCTCAAAGAATAAGACACATGCATGCAAGATTGTAAGATTATGTTATTACATCATATGATGTAATAGATAATGAAGGTGAGTTGGTACATTATGCTTTCTATGCAGATGTCGAACCTGTTAATGCAGCTGGAGCATTGAAGGATTTGAATTAGGTGAAATCAATGAACGAAGAAGTGAAGTCTATCGAAGATAACAACACTTGTTCACTTGTCGAATTTCCTCAAGGCAAGAAGGAAATTGATGTCAAGTGGGTATAAAAAGTGAAAACGAATTTGAAAGGTAAAGTAACTCGACACAAAGCAAGGCTTGTGGCGAAAAGATTTCTACAGAAAGAAGGAATAGACTTCGATGAAGTTTTTGCACATGTTGCTAGGATCAAAACAATCAGGTTGGTTGTTGGTCTAACAGAAATAAACAGTTGGCACATATGTCAGATGGACGTGAAGTGTGCATTCCTAAATGGACCTTTAGACGAAGAAGTTTATGTTAAACAACCAGTTGGATTTATGAAACATGACGAAGAAAGAAAGGTGTACAGGCTACATAGAGCCCTGTATGGATTGAAACAGGCTCAAAGGGCTAGGAATGAAAATTGATAGTTTCCTAAGGGAGAAGGAATTTTTAAAATGTACAACTGAACATGGAGTATATGTAAGAAGAAGCAAGAGTGAATTTATTATACTATGTGTGATCGGTGGAAATAGAACTGACTGTTTTTAGCTGGTTTCGCGTATGTCGCGGTAAGCTAGAGTCGCCACCGTCTTTTATGTTCTCCAACATGGAAAGGACAAAAGCACAGCAAAATTCCTTATTGAGAATGTCTCTCGGTTCGGAAGGTAGATTTATAGAAAGGGAAGGTGTTAGCACCCTTTCTATCCATGGTTATCCATGGGCTCTTAGGTACTTGCTCTTATATTTTCAAAATGTGTTTGCTTTTCAAATGTGAGTGGGTTTGAAAAAGTTTCATTGAAAGATTTCTGAATGACTCTTGTATCTGTCCTCAAGAGTGTTTGAAAAATTTGTTTTGAAAGCTTTTGAAAGTGTCAGTGTGAAAAGATTTTTGATTTGTTTTTTAGAAGAGAGCAAGTACCCATGAGTCATCTACCTACCCTAAGGAATTAGGTTGTGTAAAAGTCCTTAAGGTAGTGCCACCCCACCATTGAGAGGTAGGTAGCACCACCGTTGGAGGTGTTCGGGTCAATTCGATTTCAGGGACAGTGTGGTCACCGAAGCAACAGTTAGGACACCTTAGAAGTAACCCTAATGTCCTAGATCCTTTTAATCCGAGGCAACCGTTTCGAGGCGACTGTTTCGAGGCAACTGTTTCGAGGCAACTGGATCTTGGACATAAGAGCGACCGCTAAAACGTCCTATACTTGACGACCACGTTTCGAAGGCAACGAGTGAGGCGTACCCTAGAAGTGGTGTGTGCATTGTGTGTTGTTTTCATGTTATGTTTTATCTTTGATCATGGCATTGTGAGCTACGCGTTGTTTTTAGTTACCATACATTCTTTCATGCAAGTTTAGTAGTTAGGAGTGCAGAAAATTAAATACAGAAAGATAAAAGCTACGCTATTACAAGGTGCGGGTCTATACATCGCCAAAAATATAAAGACCCGTTTTTGATAAAGATGTGGAAAGTAAAAAAGCAATAAACCTAATTACTATTACATCCTTGAACAATTACATAATAATCAATAAGAAAAATAAGAATAACGTGCGAAAGGATAAATTAAACTGAACGTCCGAGGGTGTTGGCCCCTTTGCTTGAAATTAAATTAAATTAAAACCTAATTAATTATTTAAAGAAAAAGAAAGTGTTTTTTATGTTTTTTTGTATTTATGAAAATAAATAAGAGAATTTAAAAGTTAGTAAACAACCCTAATTCTAAATTATTTTAATTATTAAAGAAAGCGTCAAAGTTGACCTAATTTACTAATTAATTAATTTACATATTTATGTACAAAAATAATAGTAATTAGTAACGATAATAATAATTAATAATAATAATAATTAATTAAGAAAAAGATAAAAGTGTCAAAACCTAATTCTATGTAATTTTATTTATTGAGAAAAGTATTAGAACTTAAACCTAAATTAAACTAAGGTAATTGTTAGTTTATTTACAAAAATATTCTAATGGTGAAATTAAATATTAATTAAAAATAAAAGCATTTTTGAGTTTCTGATTTTTATTAGGAAAAAACTATTTTATGGTGAATTAATAATAATTATAAAAAAAACAATTGAAAGAAATTAAAAGAAAAGAAAAGAAAAGAAAATTACTATGCAAACCAAGGGGGTGTCTGGCCCAAGGGGAGGTGAAATGTGAGGAATTCTGGCCCAAGAAGCATAGAACCCAGTTGACTTTCCTGATCGTGTGCATGTTCATTGACCAAGGCATAGAGTGTTCATCACCTCCTGGCCTTCAGATTATGGATCGAGGCCACTTGGCAGGCTAACGCGTGAGGCTCATGATAGGACGTTGGATGAGGCGCTGCACTAGAATACGTTAGAACAAAAATTATCAATTATGTGGGGGGACCTGGGAATCGAACCCAGGTCCCTATGCTTGCAAGACACGTCCTCCACCATCTGAGCTATGAAGCGCCTTTGTTAAATATATACACAACAAATATTATATAAAATACCAACAATTATTATGATGCAAACAAAAATACGCGTGCAGATTTGAATGTTCCAGTCACATAATGCCACGCATGCTGTCTTCTTCATTTCACCTGCAACTGTAAACAAGATAGCGAGGGTTTTAAACCCCCACAAAGTGAAAGTCCAAAAAATAGCGATTACGCGCACATATTATATAAATTGAGCGCGAGTATCTCATTCGATTCGTCTTGTTGCAACGAATTTGTCCATATATGGCTTGAGGTCTAATTTTACAGCATATAAGAAACCCCAATATGAAAGCTCTGAAACCCTAATATTCTTCAATGGTGGATTTCGATTTAGGAAGTTATAACTCAATTGGGTTATTCAATTAGCTTCAGAATGTTCCTAACAACACAAACCAATCAAGAAAAATGGTTAAAAATGCATGAATGATGATACATAATTCTGGAAAATAAAGCAAACCGTGTGACTTAGTGGGGATGATTCTGATGGTGTTAAGCCTCGTTCTTGATTGCAATGGCTTCCTGGCAATGTCAGCAATGTATTAGAAACGATTTTAGGCCTGGAATTGTACTGCAAATAGGATTTCAGTTTTCAAGTTCTTCTTGAAATTTTGCAAGATGGTTATGTGGTTGCAGCAGTTTTTCACGTGTGTTCTACACTAGGGTGGCCTCAGCATATGTATGTGATGTGAATTAGGTTAAGATTAAGCCCATAAATCCATTGCAATAATGTTTTCAATCCTTGATTTTTCATCATATAATTTCCAATCTTTTTTCAATGAAAACCTTGCCAATTATGGATGATTTTCCTTTTTTGATTGAGAAACGGGTTTTCCAGCTTGCCCTGATATGATTTGCTTCACAAAAGATCCAAAAAACATATCTTTTTGATTTTCCTATAATTAAAACCAATTAAATGAATTAATATTAATATAAATTCAATTAATTAATTAAAAATAAGAAAATAAATTATTTTGAGCTCAATGGGTCGTGCGTAGGCTTTGGGTAATGATTCAAGAAAGAATTTGAGGCCCATTAGCAAAAATGAAGTGTTTTAGGCAAAGTTGACTTTTGAAAGTTCCCAAACATTTCCCAACTTCTCCAATGCATATCTTGTTCAATTTTGAAGCTATGAACATGTTTTTGGACATTTTGGAAAGGTCTTGAATTCCTCTAACCAATGTCGTTGGTCCCATGGCATTTTGATTTACCAATCTCAAGTTATGGTCTTTGACTTAAAGTGCCTTTTTTTTTTACTTTTGAAAATGACCTATAATGTTGAAATTGATAACTTTTTGTGAGAGCATTTCTTGGACTTGGAATGTGAAGATGAGTTGTAGGAAATTTCATCCCCTTCAAAATGAGAATTGGATGGGATTTTTCTGATAAACCATGAAGAAGTTATGCCTTGGTCAATTTGCAGTTGACTTTTCAACTGTCCAAAAATAGAAACTTTTGCACCTTTGATGATTTTTGAACCATGCTTGTGGAATCATGATCAAGAATTGATCAAATGATGATTGTGGCTTCAAAATAAGATGTTGACCAAAAATTTTGACTTTTGACTGTAAAATGACCATTTTGCCCCTATAGTTGACTGTGAAGCAATTAGGGTTTTTGACTGTGCAATTTGATGTTGTGAGTCTTGAAACTTGACATATGGATGCTTGACAATGTATATAGGCATATGGGACTTGATTGGACCCTTGAAAACCTTAATTTCTTTGCAAGAACCAAAACCCTAATTTTGACTGTGTTAGGAAGCAATTGGACTGTGCAACCCTTGAGAGATTTTGAACCATTTGGAGATTGACCTTGACAAATCCTGAAGAATATGGGAGGGCAAATTTTGGGGTACAACAGTTGCCCCTGTTCAATCTTCTTAGACCTGAGGATGTAGATTGGTTGGCGTGCCTTTCGTGATCCGAAGGTGGAAGATGATTGAACACTAGAGTGCCCAGAAATTTGCACTCACATAGTAGAATGTCAGCAGTGTGATGTAGGGAATGGGATTATAGATGCCATTTGGAGAGATGATGGATAGGAGGATGGGCTTATAGATGCCATTTGGAGATTGTTGGTATGTGGATGGGCTTATAGATGCCATCTAGGTGTCGATCGCGTAAGAGATTCCTTAGCGAGAACTTGTGTACTTGAGAAAGAAAGATAACTACCTGGCCTGTTACAGGGGTTGATATTCAAACTCTTTATGTAGACATGCCCTGGCTAGATACAAGTATCGGATCTCTAAACTCTTCAGACGTGCCCTGACAGGATACAGGAATCGAGTCTGGAATTAGTCGTCACCAGATATGCCCTGGCCGGATACAGGAATCGAATCTTCGAACTCTTCAGACGTGCCCTGGCAAGATACAGGAATCGAGTCTGGAATTAGTCGTCAACAGATATACCCTGGCCTGATACAGGAATCGAATCTTCAAAATCTTCAGACGTGCCCTGGCAAGATACAGGAATCGAGTCTGGAAATAGTCGTCAACAGATATACCCTGGCCTGATACAGGAATCGAATCTTCAAACTCTTCAGACCTGCCCTAGCAAGATACAGGAATCGAGTCTGGAATTAGTCGTCAACAGATATACCCTGGCCTGATACAGGAATCGAATCTTCAAACTCTTCAGACGTGCCCTGGCAAGATACAGGAATCGAGTCTGGAATTAGTCGTCAACAGATATACCCTGGCCTGATACAGGAATCGAATCTTCAAACTCTTCAGACGTGCCCTGGCAAGATACAGGAATCGAGTCTGGAATTAGTCGTCAACAGATATGCCCTGGCCGGATACAGGAATCGAATCTTCAAACTCTTCAGACGTGCCCTGGCAAGATACAGGAATCGAGTCTGGAAATAGTCGTCAACAGATATACCCTGGCCTGATACAGGAATCGAATCTTCAAACTCTTCAGACGTGCCCTAGCAAGATACAGGAATCGAGTCTGGAATTTCTTTATGCAGATATGCCCTGGCTGGATACAGGTGTCGAATCCACAAATAATCGCTCACAGATATGCCCTGGCTAGCTACAGGTGTCGAATCTGGAATTGCGACAGTTGATAGTAATCATCTTTGTATTGACCTTTGTCCTGAAAAGGCCAAACGTTAGTTGTATGCAATGTCATGACGTATGGAATGCCTGATGTTCTCAAAATAAGTGAGATTGTATGTTCATGATGCGTAGGGGCATGCTATAATGTATGAAGATGTGATGTTTATGAATGTATTTTCGTCTAGGAAAATAAATCCTTGTTGAATGCCGGGGGGTTAAATCCTGGGCTGATGTTGAAGAGTAGAGTTCTTCGCTTCCGCTAGGGATGATGGTTGCGAGAATAAACCCGTAGGAGAAGATGACTCTGTTGAGGAATAAACTTTGCTGGAGAGATTACTCTGCGGGGAATGCTCTGTGGGGAGAGATACTTTGCTGAGATTTTGATGATAACTCCACTGAGGATACCATTGTTGAGCTCTGTTGGAAGATTTGATGAACTTCGCTGGGGATAGGAAGGCTTCGCCGGGGACGATCTTTCCGTGGCGATTGGCTGAGGATAACCCAGTTATATCCTGGTGGGGAAATAACCTTTGAATATAGTCGGGGAGATGCGTTCGTACTCTGCAGGTGATAAGCTTCCAGAATCTACTGGGGATAAGCTTCCTACTGGAGAGATTGATTCAACTTTCCTGGGGAAACTTTTGAGATTGCACTGGGGAAGTGGCTCCACTGGATATCCGGTATTCCGTCGGGGAACAATCTTATATTAAGACTGCCGGGGATGCTTGTTAGGAAGGTCTGTATGTTCCGCTGGGGAATATTGAGATCTTCTGGGAATAACCCAACTTCCTTAAGTCTGACAGTAGGATAACTCTGCTTGGGGAGAGTGTTGCGGACTTGCTAGGGATATTGTGTCTTGTTAGAGCTGACGGGAGGCCAACTCTGCTTGGGGAGAATTGTTGGATCTTGTCTCACTCTCTGGGGAATTAAGGTATCTTGATTACATTATTCAGCCGAACTTACCTTGGTACCTTGGTGGACAGAGCAACTAGATCACTTAGACAACTCATTATTGCCCCTATTTCTGATGTCGCCTGTAATTAATCCTTTGTTTCGTATGCAAATATTTATGAGTTAGCAATTAGTGTCAAATGCATATATCAAAAATTGAACATTGGACGTTCTTTGCAAAACAAAACAGAAAAAGGAAAAACAATTGGTAATTTATTTGAATAGTGAATTTGTATTGATTTTTTTGAATTTGCCTGTAAATAGGCGTTTATGTACAAGAGGCTGACGTCCTAGTAAGAGAACGCCGCCGAACAACAGAGTTTATACAATTTTGTGAAAAAGGAAAACAGAACAGCTATGTGAAAAGAATAATCCCACTGGGTTCCAACTCTGCTATCGCCTTTATATCTTCGAGCGTCTCATCACTTTGCTGCTCAGTTGAAGATGAAGCTGATTGATCGATGCCGTCTGAACTTGATAGTTGATACCGGATTCTGGATGCAAGGTGATTCAATGAGACATAGTATTACGCTTTAATCCCTAACTTTTGCCTGGACCGCCCTTTCGGGTTTTCAGTCCACCGGGATACCCATTTTTGCCCAAGCCGCCTTTTCAGGTTTTCGACTTGCCGGGTGTATAGATTTTTTCATTTTTCATCCCTTATTTTTGCCCGAACCCTTTTGGTTCGCTGGGAAGCCCTTATTTTTTCCTTGGTGTGTCAACCTAGCGGGTCTTTTATTCATGCGTAGTATCTTTTTACTATGTCTGCATTGGCGGGGTGAGGAAGGTCGTCACCGTCCATGGTGGTTAGAATCATGGCCCCTCCTGAGAAGACATGTTTAACCATAAATGGCCCTTCGTATGTGGGGGTCCATTTGCCCCTGGGATCACCTTGAGGAAGAATGATGCGCTTGATTACCAGGTCCCCGACTTGATACTCTTGTGGTCTGACTTTCTTGTTAAATTCCCTGATCATCCGTTTTTGATACGTTTGACCATGACAAATAGCAGCGAGTCTCTTTTCGTCAATTAGGTTTAATTGATCAAGTAGAGTCTGGATCCAGTCATCTTCGCTCAAGCCTGCATCCTTCATTATCCGGAGAGAGGGTATCTGAACTTCAATTGGCAAGACTGCCTCCATGCCATAGACCAAGGAAAAGGGAGTTGCCCCGGTTGACGTTATTGCTGAGGTACGGTACCCATGAAGAGCAAACGGTAACATCTCGTGCCAATCTTTATAGGTCACTGTCATCTTCTGCACAATCTTTTTGATGTTCTTATTAGCTGCTTCTACAGCCCCATTCATCTTCGGACGGTAGGGGGAAGAGTTGTGGTGTTGTATCTTGAATTGCTCGCAGAGCTCAGTGATCATCTTGTTGTTAAGATTGTTACCATTGTCTGTAATGATCCTTTCTGGGACGCCGTAGCGACAGATCAGATTGTGTCGAATGAACCGTGCCACGACATTCTTAGTTACGGTAGCATAGGAAGCTGCTTCGACCCACTTTGTAAAGTAATCGATCGCCACCAGGATGAAGCGGTGCCCATTGGATGCCGTAGGTTTGATCTCGCCGATCATATCAATGCCCCACATTGCAAAAGGCCAAGGTGCAGTCAAGACATTCATAGGGACTGGAGGAACGTGCAGCTTATCAGCATAGATTTGGCACTTGTGACATGTCCAAGAATATTGGTAACAGTCGGCTTCCATTGTGGACCAGAAATATCCTGCCCGAAGGATCTTCTTTGCCATAGTGTGTCCACTGGAATGCGTTCCGAAGGTCATGATCTTTTCTGCTTCAGTCTTATCCACACAACGCAGTAAGGTTGAATCATGGTTTCGCTTGTATAGAATGCCATTGCTGAGGAAGAACTTTGCTGCGAACCTTCTCAGAAACTTCTTGTCGTTGACAGATGCACCCTCGGGGTATTCTTGAGCTTCCAAGTACCTTTTCACTTCATGATACCAAGGTTTTTCAGTTACCTCTTCAGCCTCAAGATCATAACAATATGCAGGTTCGTCCAATTTCCAGATGATGATCCGGGGAGCCTCGTTATCCCATTTGACTTTGAACATAGAAGACATCGTAGCCAGCGCGCCCGCCAACTGATTCTCCTCTCTCGGGAAGTGTTCAAAAGTTATCTCCGTGAAATGGGGGATCAACGTCAACACACACTCTTTATAAGGAATAAGGTTTGGGTGTTTCGTATCCCACTCGCCTTTGATCTGATTGATCACGAGAGCGGAATCTCCGAAGACACTCAGAAACTTGATCCTTAGGTCAATTGCAGCTTGAAGACCCATGATGCATGCCTCATACTCCGCCATGTTGTTGGTGCAGTTGAAACATAGCCGGGCAGTAAGTGGAGTATGAGTGCCTTTTGGGGATATGATCACAGCGCCGATACCGTTACCCAAAGCGTTGGAGGCTCCGTCAAAGTGCATAGACCATTGGGATCCTTCCTCAGGTCCTTCATCCGGTCCAGGTACTTCACAATCAGTCACTACCATGATGATCTCGTCAGGAAATTCAAAGTTCATTGACTGGTAGTCGTCTACTGCCTGGTGTGCCAAGTGGTCTGCCAATACACTTCCCTTGATTGCTTTCTGAGTCGTGTACTGGATGTCGTATTCTGTCAAGATCATCTGCCATCTTGCTATTCTTCCAGACAGAGCAGGCTTTTCGAATATGTACTTTATTGGATCCATTTTTGAAATCAACAGAGTAGTGTGAGTCAACATATACTGTCTCAGCCGGCGAGCAACCCATACCAAAGCACAGCAAGTTTTCTCGAGCAGTGAGTATCGGGTCTCACAGTCGGTATACTTTTTGCTAAGGTAATAAATGGCATGCTCTTTTCGGCCAGACTCGTCATGCTGCCCCAGCACACACCCCATTGAGCTGTCAAGTACTGTCAAGTATAGTATTAGAGGTCTCCCTTCAACCGGTGGCATAAGAATGGGTGGTTCTTGGAGATACTCTTTGATTCTGTCGAAAGCGGCCTGACATTCATCATTCCAACGTACTACTTGATCTTTCTTCAGCAGCTTGAAGATTGGTTCACAGGTAGCAGTTAGGTGTGAGATGAATCGAGCAATATAGTTCAGTCGTCCTAGAAAGCCTCTGACTTCCTTCTCTGTCTTGGGAACTGGTATCTCTTGTATGGCTTTAACCTTGGCAGGGTCCACTTGAATACCTTTGTCGCTCATGACGAAGCCTAGCAATTTTCCAGATCTTACCCCAAAGGTGCACTTGTTCGGGTTCAACCTCAGCTTGTATAACTTCAGACGGTCAAACAACTTCTGTAGGTGGTCAAGGTGCTCCTCCTCAGTTTGGGACCTTGCAATCATATCATCGAAGTATACTTCAATCTCATGGTGGATCATGTCATGAAATAAAGCAACCATGGCACGTTGGTAGGTTTCCCCAGCATTTTTCAACCCAAAAGGCATGACCTTGTAGCAGAAGGTGCCCCTCTGAGTAACAAAGGTAGTCTTTTCCATATCTTCAGGAGCCATTTTGATCTGATTATAACCTGAAAAGTCGTCCATGAAGGAGAACACCTTGTGCTGAGCAGTATTGTCAACCAGGACGTCGATATGAGGCAGAGGGAAATCATCCTTGGGGCTCACCCTGTTCAAATCCATGTAGTCAACACACATTCGGACCTTACCATCTTTCTTCGGCACCGGAACCACGTTGGCAACCCATTGAGGGTAAGAAGTCACTGCTAGAAACCCGGCATCAAATTGCTTCATAACCTCAGCTTTGATTTTCTCGAACATCTCTGGACGCATACGGCAGACCTTTTGTTTAACCGGAGGGCATTCTTCCTTGGTAGGCAGGTGGTGGACCACAATGTCAGTATCCAACCCAAGCATGTCTTCGTAGGACCAGGAAAAGATTTCCACATAATCATGCAACATCTGAATCAACTGTTGTTTTACGCTAGGCTCTAGATTGGCACCAATCTTGACTTCCTTTCTGTCTGTTTCAGTACCCAGATTTACCGTTTCCACTGGCTCTTCATGTAGCTGAATGGCCCTCTCTTCCTGGAGTAACAGTCTTGCAAGCTCGCCAGGCACTTCACAATCATCTTCACCTTCGTCTTCGGCTAAGTTGATCGGATTTTCGAAGTCATAACTGGCAGTAGCAGAGTCGTTACCAGTGAGATCCAGAGTGGATTGGAACCTGTATAAGTGAGTGTGTGTAAATATAGTTGTTTTGCAATATATAAAGAAAGAAAGGGAGCACAAGATTTGAAATGCGAAAAACGTCCAATGTTTTATTCATGATATATGGAAATGACAAGTGAAAAGCCCTCACAAATGAAGCCACGGTGTCCCGGGTAAGACATCGGGCCATAAAGTTTCAAATTATTGTTCATTACAAATTTAAAAACAAAGGAATTCATTACTGTGTAACAAAAGTAACAGGTAAGGAGTCCTTGGTAGTCCAGTTGCTAGGTCCACTGTCGGCCATTGGGTAGATCCAGCTGTTGAACTCAGATTCTTCCACTTCGTCATCATCCCCAATAGCATTCACCCCATGATTGGGCATGGGAGCTGTCACCACATTAGGCTTCTCGGGAGCCTCGAACTGAACCTATTTAGCATCGATAAGGTCTTGAACCTTATTCTTCAGGGCCCAGCAATCATCAGTAGAATGCCCCGGGCTATTAGAGAGATAAGCACAGCGGGTGTTAGGATTGTACTTCGGAGAGGTTGTGTTTACCACCTTCGGAGCTTCTCTGACAGTCACCAGGTTGGTTGATAGCAGTTGCGGCAAGATCTGCGACAAGGTCATACTGATCCGAGTGTATTCTCTTTTGGGTCTCTCACCCCTTGGTTGGTTAGGTTGCCGAGGAGCGGCAGTAGGCTTTGCAATTACCACCGTGTTGACAGCTTGGCGGCGTTATGGTTTATTTTGTCTCCTGGGACCATACACAGAACTGGCCTCCTTTTTGAAAGGCTTCTTCTCATAATTTGAGGATGCACCTTTCTGTATCTTCCCTGATTTCATCCCAGCTTCTATCCTCTCACCAGTCAGAATGAGGTCTGTGAAACCTGCAGAAGAATTACCGATCAGGTGGTTGAAGAACGGCCCAGATAGGGTCCCCAAGAACATGTCCACGAGTTCACGGTCGTTTAACGGTGGCTGCACCCTGCCAGCCAGGTCCCTCCACTTCTGGGCGTACTCTTTGAAACCTTCTCCCGATCCTAGCGACATACCCTGGAGTTGGGTACGTGTAGGAGCGAGGTCGGCATTGTACTGATACTGCTTATAAAAAGCAGTAGCCAAGTCCTCCCAGTTACGAACCTTGGTTCCATCCAGCTGATAAAACCATTCGAGATGAGTCCCTGAAATACTCTCCTGGAAGAAATGGATCCATAAGTTCTTGTCCACAGTGTATGGTTGGATCTTTCGCACATAAGATCTGAGATGTAGCTTAGGGAATGGCGCCCCGTCATACTTTGCGAAAGATGGTGCCTTGAACTTATGTGGGATTACCACACCAGAAGATAGACCCAGGTCTCCAAAATCCAACCCAGGCACTTGTTGAATTTCCATGGCATTCAGGTGATCCTCTAACTGCTTGTACCTGTCTTCAGCGGGAGGGTACTGCTCTTCATTGAAATCAGTCTCGTTGTCAGAGACCACAGGACTAGGAACCCTTCCCCCTTGGGGACTTCCTTTCCCTACAGAAGATCCAGCTTGGTCAGCCTCATTTTGCAGTGTGTTGCCAAACCTCCGGCCAGTGTTGAATAGTACAGTTCTCTTCTTCTTCTTCTTAACCAGCAGAGCCTTCAATTCCTCTTGACCTTGGGCTAAACTCATGATCAACTCTTGCAACTGGGCGTTCTGAGCCTGGTGGGCCTTGATGGATTGCTCAGTAGATGATTCAGGATTCATGATGGCGAGCTGAAATAAACACCGAAGAAGATTAAACCACCTGTAAAAAAAGAGTACTTGTTATGCACATGATGCATGATATGCTGTTTATGCAATGCATTCGAGGGTTCGAAAGTTCAAATTTGTTGTAGACAAAAAAGAACACACGTTATCATTAAGAAATAATTGTTCAGTACATCAAGGCCTCATGGGCAAAACATTACAAAGTAAATTAATCCCAAAAGACACTGCGCATCCTCTTTGGAGCTATGTAAGTGTTGAGAGTCTTTTCCTCGTGCAGTAGGCGGGTGAGCTCCAAGACCTTCTTCTCACTGGCATGCAGACTGGCTTCAAGAGAATTTCGTTCTTCCTTAAGCTGGATCCAGCTCTTCTGCATTTCTTCCCAGGATGTGGGCATGTCAGGATGTTGAATAGTGTATGAGACCTCTCCTTCCAACACTGGCTCTTTGATCACAGGGAGAACATTAGGATATGGCATCACTAACTTCTGGGAGCGGGCTCGTACCCACTTGAGATAAGGCTCCAACGGGATGGAGTTCCTGTGCCCCAGTGTCTTGCTGTCTACCCTGTTGGGCATCCTCCAAGCTCTGATAAATCTCTGGCGAAGTCCTTGTGCATCGTTGTCGAAGTCAAAAACTATGTCAGGAAGCAACATGTCATGAGGGCCATCCCTCCGAGCATATCCGAACTGTCTCAACGCCAGACACGGGTTGTAAGTAATACCTCCTCTGATTCCAAGTAAAGGAACATTAGGGTACTCCCCGCAACGATCAATGATAGTGACATCCTCTCTGGACCGAGAGCACCAATGTATATCAGCATGTGTAAGGGTCATCAATCGTTGTGACCATTTCAAACCCCTCCCGTTCTTCAAAACTGATTGTGGAAGGTGCGAAATAAACCACCTTGCCAGGAGAGGAGTGCAGCACATGAGAACACCTCTTTTTCTCATCGTTCGAGTGTAACATGAGTGAAGGATGTCCCCAAGCAATGTAGGTATAGGATTCCTGGACATGAAGATCTTGACAGCATTGACATCTACGAGCTGATCTGGATTAGGGAACAATACCAACCCATAGACGAGGAGTGCCACAACTTCTTCAAAAGCTTGTAGGTCAAGGGAGTTCCAACATTCTTGTGCTTTCTCAAACAGAAACTTGGCCAAGAACCCTTTGATACCACTTCTAACTTCCCAATGTCCCTTAATGTCAGATGGTTGTAGGCATAATGCTTTAGCAACCTCTTCAAGTTTTGGCTCTTTTTCTGTACCGTTGTAGGGTAGTTGACTAAGGATAGGAATCTTCAGAAGCTGAGAAAACTCTTCCAAAGTAGGCACCAACTGATAATCCGGGAAAGTAAAGCAGTGGTGCAGAGGGTCAAAGAACTGGAACAACACTTTCACCATGTCTTCTTCAATGTTGGTATTGACCAAGCTGATGAGTCTATCATGCCTTTCACTGAATGAAGAGTTCTCGGGAATCCTGGATGTAAGTTCCTTAAGCTGAGGAGGGACCCTGACGAGGTTGATCTGAATTGTCTTTCTGCGGATAGTTTCCATGTCCTACAAAACAAGAACAAAGATGAAGATTCGAACCCCTGAAGTAGTTAGTGGATGCATATGATGCTGTATGATGTTATGATATTATGATAAAAACACCACAAGTATCCACAAAAAGCAAACATGGTAAGGCACGCAAGTCACACAAGACAGCCCTTAGAGTTCAGGCCAGCATGGGGTCTAGGTATTACCCTCTTGAAGTTGGTGGGCTCAAAACCTGTCCTATCAAAAGTAACCGGGTTCTAAGGATCTCAATATCATTGGATTGTTTTCTGTGTTCATTGTTTCGATTTAGCCACTGAACTGGCGATCAAAATATTCCAAGAAAACGACCCTCAATGAGTGTAGTATCGAGTATCAACCAACTTCAGACTGCACCAAAGTCAGTTATCTCACTACCCTAAAGAGGCCAGGATGGTCCAGTAAGGTTCCTAAGGTCAGTTGATGCTTCACGACACCACGCGGCGGCCCCGTACTCTCCTTGACTTGACTCAGGGGTTATCGGTACTCACCAAAGTGCCACATCAACGTAGCAGACTGCTTCAACCGTGTCGGTATACCCCACACAGTTCCCTCACAGTCTTGTTGCTACTTTCTAAGAGGTATCCCCCAGATCCGGGTTAGGATCTATAGAACTCCCACAACAGGCCCACAATATTAAAGCACACAAATCAGGCAATTGAAAACATAAGTATGATCTATCCTAAGGTACACCTCACTTTAAAATTTCCCCAGCAGAGTCGCCAGTTCTGTGATCGGTGGAAATAGAACTGACTGTTTTTAGCTGGTTTCGCGTATGTCGCGGTAAGCAAGAGTCGCCACCGTCTTTTATGTTCTCCAACATGGAAAGGACAAAAGCACAGCAAAATTCCTTATTGAGAATGTCTCTCGGTTCGGGAGGTAGATTTATAGAAAGGGAAGGTGTTAGCACCCTTTCTATCCATGGTTATCCATGGGCTCTTAGGTACTTGCTCTTATGTTTTCAAAATGTGTTTGCTTTTCAAATGTGAGTGGGTTTGAAAAAGTTTCATTGAAAGATTTATGAATGACTCTTGTATCTGTCCTCAAGAGTGTTTGAAAAATTTATTTTGAAAGCTTTTGAAAGTGTCAGTGTGAAAAGATTTTTGATTTGTTTTTTAGAAGAGAGCAAGTACCCATGAGTCATCTACCTACCCTAAGGAATTAGGCTGTGTAAAAGTCCTTAAGGTAGTGCCATCCCACCATTGAGAGGTAGGTAGCACCACCGTTGGAGGTGTTCGGGTCAATTCGATTTCAGGGACAGTGTGGTCACCGAAGCAACAGTTAGGACACCTTAGAAGTAACCCTAATGTCCTAGATCCTTTTAATCCGAGGCAACCGTTTCGAGGCGACTGTTTCGAGGCAACTGGATCTTGGACATAAGAGCGACCGCTAAAACGTCCTATACTTGACGACCACGTTTCGAAGGCAACGAGTGAGGCGTACCCTAGAAGTGGTGTGTGCATTGTGTGTTGTTTTCATGTTATGTTTTATCTTTGATCATGGCATTGTGAGCTACGTGTTGTTTTTAGTTACCATACATTCTTTCATGCAAGTTTAGCAGTTAGGAGTGCGGAAAATTTAATACAGAAAGATAAAAGCTACGTTATTACAAGGCGCGGGTCTATACATCGCCAAAAATACAAAGACCCGTTTTTGATAAAGATGCGGAAAGTAAAAAAGCAATAAACCTAATTACTATTACATCCTTGAACAATTACATAATAATCAATAAAAAAAATAAGAATAACGTGCGAAAGGATAAATTAAACTGAACGTCCGAGGGTGTTGGACCCTTTGCTTGAAATTAAATTAAATTAAAACCTAATTAATTATTTAAAGAAAAAGAAAGTGTTTTTTATGTTTTTTTGTATTTATGAAAATAAAGAAGAGAATTTAAAAGTTAGTAAACAACCCTAATTCTAAATTATTTTAATTATTAAAGAAAACGTCAAAGTTGACCTAATTTACTACTTAATTAATTTACATATTTATGTACAAAAATAATAGTAATTAGTAACGATAATAATAATTAATAATAATAATAATTAATTAAGAAAAAGATAAAAGTGTCAAAACCTAATTCTATGTAATTTTATTTATTGAGAAAAGTATTAGAACTTAAACCTAAATTAAACTAAGGTAATTGTTAGTTTATTTACAAAAATATTCTAATGGTGAAATTAAATATTAATTAAAAATAAAAGCATTTTTGAGTTTCTGATTTTTATTAGGAAAAAACTATTTTATGGTGAATTAATAATAATTATAAAAAAAAACAATTGAAAGAAATTAAAAGAAAAGAAAATAAAATAAAATTACTATGCAAACCAAGGGGGTGTCTGGCCCAAGGGGAGGTGAAATGTGAGGAATTATGGCCCAAGAAGCATAGAACCCAGTTGCCTTTCCTGATCGTGTGCATGTTCATTGACCAAGGCATAGAGTGTTCATCACCTCCTGGCCTTCAGATTATGGATCAAGGCCACTTGGCAGGCTAACGCGTGAGGTTCATGATAGGACGTTGGATGAGGCGCTGCACTAGAATACGTTAGAACAAAAATTATCAATTATGTGGGGGGACCTGGGAATCGAACCCAGGTCCTTATGCTTGCAAGACACGTCCTCCACCATCTGAGCTATGAAGCTCCTTTGTTAAATATATACACAACAAATATTATATAAAATACCAACAATTATTATGATGCAAACAAAAATACGCGCGCAGATTTGAATGTTCCAGTCACATAATGCCACGCATGCTGTCTTCTTCGTTTCACCTGCAACTGTAAACAATATAGCGGGGGTTTTAAACCCCCACAAAGTGAAAGTCCAAAAAATAGCGATTACGCGCACATATTATATAAATTGAGCGCGAGTATCTCATTCGATTCGTCTTGTTGCAACGAATTTGTCCATATATGGCTTGAGGTCTAATTTTACAGCATATAAGAAACCCCAATATGAAAGCTCTGAAACCCTAATATTCTTCAATGGTGGATTTCGATTTAGGAAGTTATAACTCAATTGGGTTATTCCATTAGCTTCAGAATGTTCCTAACAACACAAACCAATCAAGAAAAATGGTTAAAAATGCATGAATGATGATACGTAATTCTGGAAAATAAAGCAAACCGTGTGACTTAGTGGGGATGATTCTGATGGTGTTAAGCCTCGTTCTTGATTGCAATGGCTTCCTGGCAATGTCAGCAATGTATTAGAAACGATTTTAGGCCTGGAATTGTACTGCAAATAGGATTTCAGTTTTCAAGTTCTTCTTGAAATTTTGCAAATTGGTTATGTGGTTGCAACAGTTTTTCACGTGTGTTCTACACTAGGGTTGGCCTCAGCATATGTATGTGATGTGAATTAGGTTAAGATTAAGCCCATAAATCCATTGCAATAATGTTTTCAATCCTTGATTTTTCATCATATAATTTCCAATCTTTTTTCAATGAAAACCTTGTCAATTATGGATGATTTTCCTTTTTTGATTGAGAAACGGGTTTGCTAGCTTGCCCTGATATGATTTGCTTCACAAAAGATCCAAAAAACATATCTTTTTGATTTTCCTATAATTAAAACCAATTAAATGAATTAATATTAATATAAATTCAATTAATTAATTAAAAATAAGAAAATAAATTATTTTGAGCTCAATGGGTCGTGCATAGGCTTTGGGTAATGATTCAAGAAAGAATTTGAGGCCCATTAGCAAAAATGAAGTGTTTTAGGCAAAGTTGACTTTTGAAAGTTCCCAAAAATTTCTCAACTTCTCCAATGCATATCTTACTCAATTTTGAAGCTATGAACATGTTTTTGGACATTTTGGAAAGGTCTTGAATTCCTCTAACCAATGTCTTTGGTCCCATGTCATTTTGATTTACCAATCTCAAGTTATGGTCTTTGACTTAAAGTGCCTTTTTGTTGACTTTTGAAAATGACCTATAATGTTGAAATTGATAACTTTTTGTGAGAGTATTTCTTGGACTTGGAATATGAAAATGAGTTGTAGGAAATGTCATCCCCTTCAAAATGAGCATTGGATGGGATTTTTCTGATAAACCATGAAGAAGTTATGCCTTGGTCAATTTGCAGTTGACTTTTCAATTGTCCAAAAATAGAAACTTTTGCATCTTTGATGATTTTTGAGCCATGCTTGTGGAATCATGATCAAGAATTGATCAAATGATGATTGTGGCTTCAAAATAAGATGTTGACCAAAAATTTTGACTTTTGACTATAAAATGACCATTTTGCCCCTACAGTTGACTATGAAGCAATTGGGGTTTTTGACTGTGCAATTTGATGTTGTGAGTCTTGAAACTTGACATATGGATGCTTGACAATGTATATAGGAATATGGGACTTGATTGGACCCTTGAAAACCTTAATTTCTTTGCAAGAACCAAAACCCTAATTTTGACTGTGTTAGAAAGCAATTGGACTGTGCAACCCTTGAGAGATTTTGAACCATTTGGAGATTGACCTTGACAAATCCTGAAGAATATGGGAGGGCAAATTTTGGGGTACAACACTATGTCTCTATGCAGATGATTTGTTGATAACAGGTAGCTGCAAAAGTGAGATCGAAGACTTCAAAGGTGATCTCAGCAAGGAATTCGAAATGTCTGATTTGGGTGAACTTTCATATTTCCTTTGTATCGAATTCTATAAGAGCAGTAGAGGTTTGATGATGCATCAAAGAAGATATGCAAGAGAAATTCTCAAGAGGTTTGAGATGGAAGAATACAACTCAACTTCGACACCTGCATAACCAAGACTGCAACTATCGAAAGATGCAGATGAAGATGATGTTGATCCAACCCAATACAGAAGACTTATTAGATCATTGAGATACCTTTGTCATACAAGGCCTGACTTAACATATAATATAGGTATGGTAAGTAGATTCGTGCAGAAGCCAAAGGTATCACATCTAGCAGCAGTGAAGAGGATACTAAGCTATCTCAAAGGAACTTTCGATTATGGCATTTTGTTTTTTGTAGCTGATAAAGGAAAAGAATGCAAGTTAGTGGGATACACTGATTCGAGTTGGTGTAGTGATGCTTAAGATCGAAAGTCAACAGTAGGATATGTGTTTATGCTAGGTGGTGCACCAATTGCTTGGAATTCAAGAAAGGAACCAGTAGTGGCATTATCATCATGTGAAGCAGAATACATAGCTGCTTCTCTTTGTGCATGTCAAGCAACATGGATGGTGAACTTGGTCGAAGAGATAACGGGAAAAGATCATGGAGCAATTACCATGAAGATCGACAGCATGTCAGCTATCAATCTGACGAAGAACCCAATAGCGCATGGTCGAAGTAAGCACATCGAAATGAGGTTTCATTATCTTCGAGAGCAGGTAGCAGGTGGGAAGATGAATTTGGAACATTGTAGAACTGAGAATCAGATTGCCGATATCATGACGAAGGGAGTGCAAGTTGAAGTATTCAGAAGACTAAGAGTCATGACGAACATAGATAGTTTAGACACAATGAATTAGGTGGTGTGTTAAATTGCAATTCAGTGTGTCTAAACTATGTGTCGAAAAGATTAAATTTATTTTAGATTTAAATAGATTTGATTTAAGTCTAGAATAAATTAGATTGATTTAGTAATAAAATAGATATTTTGAGCTTTGGACTTAGGGTGTAAGCTCAGTTATAAATAGAGAGTAACCCCTATTTTTTGTAATCAAGTCAAGCAAGTCATTCACAGTATTTTGCAGTTGCAAAGTAAATAAAAAAGTTTTCACAGTTTGTGAGCAGAGAGAAACTCTGCAGAAATTATTTATCTTGTCTTCTTTTCTTTGTTTGTCTCATAATTAAATTATCATTATGGTAGAAATTCATCATAGACTTTAGTGAGTTTCCAACAGATTTGACATATCATTTATGAATTTTTCTATTGTACATTTCTAAAATAGAATTCTAAATTCAATGAAAGTTTCATATCAGTTCAAGTTTAGAAAATACAATATCATCGATGTTCATATGTTGTAAGTGCTACTCAAGAAAATTGAAATAAGGGTATGTGGTTATTAATCAACTTATAATTGATTTTGAACAAATATTTAAAGTTATAATTATGCTTTCTCATTTCTCAAACAGAATTGTGAGTTGAAGGAGCTAAAATATTCCATGGTTTTGCAACAAATAAGATATCTAACTACTCTAATAATCATCTATTCTTAGACAAATATTAATAAGAAGAAGATTAATGTTGCATCAACAATCGATTCCTTAATTTATTACTACTAAATCCACCTTAGATTTTCTTTTAGAATTTAAAAGTATTCTCCCATATCTTGCAATCTAGTTTTGGATTTACTTTTTTTAATTTATATTCTTCAATTGGTCATCATTGGTATTTCATATAGGTGAAATGTAAGTGATTTTTTCATGCTATTCGCGTAGAGAATAGACATTTCTTCCCCCATGATGTAAGTCTTTTGAGAATCACTAAATCACATTTCTTCCCCTTGTTTTACTTTTCAATTTCTTGTCACCCATTTGTTAAAAAAATTATATCTCTAATAGAGAATTACCTACGGACTCTATTATTTACACTGTCATTTAATAGAAATATATTATTTTGTCATGTTATATAATTATTTTTTTTTAAATTACAGTTTGATGTGACGAGATTTATGATCGTGATTAATTGACAATATAAAATATTTTTATATTATCAGTGTATCACATTTTTCTCTTTTTATAAGTAAAATTAATTTAAATATTTGACTTAATGATTTTTTTTTCATCACCTGGGACTGCATTATCTCTTAAATCTATAAGATGAATAAAGAATTTAAAAGTACATATTCTCAAATAAAAAACTCAATTACTAAATATGTACCCAAAAGAATTAAGAAAATTTAATATTTCCAATGATTCAAGTTAATAAACATCCTTACAAGTATATCACAAAATAGAGTAAATTTAACATTTATCAATGATCCTTTAGAAGCCACATCCATGTTTCATATCCAATGAAGTGGAGATTAGATGTAAGTGATCTTCTTGATAGAAGGAAGGGTAGAAACATGACATAACAAGTTGAAATGCTTGAGAAGTAAAAAAATGTTGCAACATGTTAATATTTTAATAGAAAGATGAATTTGAAAAAGTTTATACATTATTAGAAAAAATAAGTATGTTAGTGTGTTAGTTAAAATAATTTTCTAGTTGCTTAGATTAAATATTTTGGATTATTTATGTCATTAATATATAAGGAAAATATTTGTTTCATTCTAAAATTTATCAAAATATTTATTGAGTTTTTTCTTTCTCATTCTCGTAATTCTATATCTTTCGAATGGTTGAAGTGTCAATTTCTCGCACTTTCTTTTTTCTCTTTGAATTTTTCAAGTACTTTCTTAAATTTTCTAGAGAATTATTTTTAATTTTTTCTCATTTGAGTTGAGAAATTATCAAGTATTATTTTTGGATTCTCTTTAGAAAATTAGTTGAATTTCTCTATGTTTGAGAAATCATTTTGAGTGGTCAAATGACAATTATTGAATTCTTTTTAGAGAATTATTTGAATTTCTCCTTGTTTGAAAAATGATTATGAATGGTCATTATATCAGATACTACGAGTGATATTTATACTATATTTGAATGGTCTTTGTACTATTAGAATGTGTATTCACTATAATAAATAACGTATTTTATGACAAAACTTTCACGTTATCTAGAAAAACAACGAGGTATTAAGCCTAGACGCGACATGTATTATAATTTTTAATGGAAAAAGTATCAACTTACCTCAATTTCTAATAAATTCAACGGGTAAAATTATTCTGGACGCGCTTCGAATCCTAACTTTTATATTTTATGTTTTATTTTGATTATAATTGTAAGTTAAATTAATTAATCCTTGGATGTTTCGATATAACTGAGGGGTCTACTAATCAGATTACACTATAAAAAGCAAACAAATTTTACCATAATCCTTACTTATTGTAGTCTCTCCAAACTTAAAATTTCATCATTCGTTGGGATGAATTGCAAGAAAGAAAAAATCCAATGTTCTTATAGAACAAAACGTTTTTTCCGTCCTTGTAATATAGCTCACATAATGGTGTTAATGTTGTTGTTGGTGTTGATGTTGATTTTGGTGTTGTTCTTGTATTTTCGCCCATTTGAAAGATTGCAAGTGCATAAAACTTATTCTCCCTTCATGAAGACAGACAGTGAAGGAAGTTAAGCTCCCTTCTATATTTAAAAGTTACGTTAAAAAAGAGTTTAACTAATTGGATGATGGATATCGGCGAAGATATATTCAAAGGAGTAGAGTTTTTTTTTTTTGTAAGTTAAAAAAAAATATTACACCTCAGTTTTTTTAAAAGATCGAGGTGATAAATAAATTCAAAATATAATATACCTTGGTTTTTAATGTAAATCTGAGGGGTAAAGTAATCAGCTTTTACTATAAATATCTTAGTTAATCTGATTTTACCCTGGTTCTAACTTATATGTAGCCACACCAGATACATGAAATATTTACTACTGTCCATTGCCATGCAATTTTTTTATCTAGAAACGCTTAAGAACGGATCTCTGAGATGGATTGCAAGTGCAGAAAATAAAATAACTTATTCGAAGATGGGTAAGTTACGGAGTGTTTTTTGGATATGCAACATAAATGTGTGCAACAAAATTTGGATTCCACCAAAGATCTGTTGTTGAAAATACTTTCTCCTATGATTTTGTGTACTTGCCAATAGATTTGATAAGCCTAAAGCAGTAGTGAAAATTTGTTTTAATATTATTATCATGATATTCTTTGTAAACAATGCAACTAAAAAATAATCATTATTTCCTTCTCGGTTTTTCTCAAAACTGAGAGGAAATTTTAGCGTTATAGTTGATGATATTTGTCATCGCCCTTAGTTAAATCTTTGTCGTCCATTTCATGACTATCAACGCTCAATACATTACCACATTAGTGATCTGCGTGAAACATAGGTTAACTTCAATCGTAAAAGCATTCTGAATATCAAAAATTGATAATAAAATGTCATGAAGCGCTTGAAACTATCCTCCACTTTAAGATATGCAAGAGTCTTTGTTATGAAGTGTTCTCTATGATAGATTGTAAGAGTAAAAAATTATTTGCGTTTAAGGTTTATGTACTTAAATATTTATTTATCTAACCCTTTTTTCATCTAACCCTTTTATTTATCTAACCTTTTTTTGTTAATATCAGAAACAAATACAAAGAAAAGAAATTGAAAATATATTGCCAATAACAAAGTATAGTATTTGGGAAGAATAAAGAACAAGGAAGAAGAAGAACACAAGAATTGGTTATAACTGCTATTCTTTACTTTCTCTTTGAAAACAAGATTACAAGTTTACAAGGATAACAAATAACCCTCTCACCCTAATTAGGATTTGCTGTGATGGCAATGATGAGAGACTAGTATGCTATTTATAATAAAACCTAACATACTAACTAATGGGCTTTTTCCACAAGGCCCATTATACAAGCTAACTTAACAAACAAGCTAACTTAACAAATTAGGGTTTAAACACTAAAACCTAATTCGACAAGCATCCTTCGACAAATACATGCTAGAACCTTCTTCGACTATAGCAAGTACTTCGACCAACTAGAGTTCGATCCAAAATCCCACAAATCTCCACCTTGGACCTAACTCTACAGCATCAAGAGACACTAACTAGCTTTCTTCATGCAGCTTTATCAACTGCATACAGTGGAAAAACTTGCAACTTGGCAATGTTTTGGTGATCATATCAGCAGCATTGTGATCTGTCGAGACCTTCAGCACTTGGACTTCTCCACGCTCGATTACCCCTCTGACGAAATGCAGCCTCACATCTATGTGCTTGGTTCGCTCATGATAGGCTGAGTTCTTCGACAGGTGTATTGCACTTTGACTATCACATTTAACAGTGATACTTTGACCTTGAAGTTTCAGCTCTTTTGCAAAACCTTCAAGCCACAATGCTTCTTTCACAGCTTCAGTTAGGGCAATATATTCTGCTTCAGTAGTTGATAAGGCAACAACCTTCTGAAGAGTTGCTTTCCAACTAATTGCTGTACCAAACATAGTGAAAACATATCCAGAAATAGATTTCCTGGAATCCATACAACCTGCATAATCGGAGTCAACATAGCCTTCGACTGCTGCTTTACTATCTTCACCCAAGGCTCCACCATAAATTAAGACTCTGTTCAGAGACCCATTTATGTACCTTAAAATCCACTTTAACGCTTGCCAGTGAGCCTTTCCAGGATTCGCCATGTACCTGCTTACAAGACTTACTGCATATGCTATATCGGGTCTAGTACAGACCATAGCATACATCAAAGAACCAACTATATTAGCATATGGGATGCTATTCATATAGGTTCTTTCGACATCAGTACTGGGACATTGATCAATACTCAGCTTGAATTGAGGGTTTGTTGGAGTCACAACAGGCTTCGAGTTCGACATACCAAACTTGTCAAGAATCTTTCGTAGGTATGCCTCTTGAGATAAGCACAATTTCGACTGCTTTCTATCTCTTCGAATGTCAATTCCAAGAATTCTAGATGCAGCTCCCAGATCCTTCATGTCAAACTCCTTATTGAGTTCAGCCTTCACCCTCATTACATCTTCGACATTGTTGCTTGCTATCAGAATATCATCAACATAAAGCAACAAAATAACAAATGAATTTTCAGGTCGAAATCTGGAGTAAACACAATGGTCGAACTGACTTCGAATGAAACCTATGTGTTCCATGAACTTGTCGAATCTCTTATTCCACTGTCGAGGAGATTGTTTAAGTCCATATAAAGATCTCTTCAGTTTGCACACATAATCTTCTTTCCCCTTTTCGACATACCCTTCAGGTTGCCTCATCAGGATTGTTTCATCTAAGTCACCATACAAGAACGCAGTCTTCACATCCATTTGTTCCAGTTCAAGGTCGAACTGAGCCACCATGGCAAGCAACATTCGAATGGATCTGTGCTTCACAACAGGGGAAAATACATCATTGAAGTCGACACCTTCTTTCTGAGTGAAACCCCTTGCGACTAATCTTGCCTTGTACCTCTTCGACATTACTCCTTCAATTCCTTCCTTAACTTTGAAAATCCACTTACAGCTGACTAACCTTGCCCCAACAGGTTTCTTGATTAGTTCCCAAGTATGATTATCATGAAGAGATTTCATCTCATCATGCATGGCCTTTAGCCATTCAGTCTTCATTCGACTCCTCATAACTTCCTTATAATCTCTAGGTTCTTCGTCTAGAACTTCACTTGCAGAGATTAAGGCATAAGCTACAAGATCTGCATATCCAAGTCTCTGAGGTGGTTTTATGACTCTTCGTTGCCTATCTCTCGACAATAGGTAGTCATCAACAGTTTCCTCAACATCATCAGAATCTTCTGTTTCTTCTTCGACTTCATCTGGGATACGCATTTCAGCATCAACATGCTCCACCTCAACAGGAATCTCTACCTGTTCCAGCTCTTCGTCAGCATCAACAGTTTTCTTGAAAGCCATTTCCGTTTCATTGAAAACTACATCTCGACTGGTGATACACCTCCTGTGACCTGGCTCTAGGCACCATAGCCTATAAGCTTTTACTCCTTCAGGGTATCCCATAAACATGCATTTCAGAGCTCTAGGTTCGACCTTGTCTTGCCTAATGTGAGCATAGGCTACACAGCCAAATACTCTTAGTTTGTCGAGATCTGGTGGATGTCCCGACCAAACTTCTTCAGGTGTTTTCATATCTAACGCTGTCGAAGGACATCTGTTTATCAGATATGCTGCTGTCGAAACAGCCTCAGCCCAAAACACCTTCTTTAATCCGGCACTAGTCAACATGCATCTAACTCTCTCCAAAATAGTTCGATTAAACCTTTCAGCCAAACCATTTTGTTGTGGAGTACCTGCGGTAGTTCTGTGCCTTGCAATACCAGAGGCAACACAGAAACTGTCGAATGCCTCATTGCAAAACTCAAGGCCATTGTCGGTTCTCAACCTTTTTACCTTTCTGCCAGTTTGATTTTCGACAAGAGTCTTCCAACTTTCGAAATTCTCAAAAGTTTCATCCTTAGTCTTCTGGATGAATACCCATAACTTTCTGGAATAGTCATCTACTATGGATAGAAAATACTTTGCTCCTGAATGTGATGGACACCTTGCAGGCCCCCAAAGATCAGCATGGATGTAATCAAGGGATCCATGTGTTCTTTGTTTGCCTTTGTTGAACTTCATTCTACAGGATTTTCCAAGTACACAGGGTTCACAAAACTTCAGCTTTTCGACTTTATCTCCACCAAGCAGATTTTGTTTCCCTAATTCGACCAGACCCCTTTCACTGACATGGCCCAATCTCATGTGCCAAATTTCTGTCTTCGACAACGGTTTCGTGGATGCAACATTTGTCGAACCACTTACAACTTCAGCCTCAAGGGTATACAAGCCTTGTTTCTTCACGCCTCTCAAGACTTCCTTCGACCCTTTCATGACTCTCAGGATACTTTTCTCTCCTTGAAAAACATATCCTTTCTTGTCGAATTCACCAAGAGAAATCAAATTTCTCTTCAAATCAGGTACATACCTGACTTCAGTCAACAATCTTATTGACTCATCATGGAGCTTGAATCTCACAGATCCAACGCCTGCAATCTTGCAAGCTTTGTTGTTTCCCAGCAATACTGATCCACCATCTTGATCACATAATTCCTCGAACAAGTCTTTGTTTGGAGTCATGTGCCAAGTGCATCCAGAATCCATAATCCACTCCTTCGACGAGTTGTTGCTTGAAACCACAAGAACATCAGATGATTCGAAATCATCTTGGACAATAGCTGCATTGCCATTATCCTTACCTCCATGATCTTTCAGGCGTTCAGGGCACACCTTTCTTGTGTGACCTACTTTCTTACAGTGATAGCATCTAATACCAGATGTGTCACCACTATAAGACTTCGACTGATTTTTACCTTTCTTCCTGTCGAATTTTCCTTTAACGGCCAAACCTTCACCAACCGTCGAAGGTTTATGCTCCTTTCGTTCGTTCAAGTCCTTAGAGTACAAGGCTGATTGAACTTCTTCAAAGGTCAGGGACTCTCTTCCATACAAGAGGGTTTCTTTGAAGTGAGCATGTGATCTGGGCAAAGCGCACAATAATAACAGCGCTTGATCTTCATCATCAATCTTTACATCAATATTTTCAAGATCAAGAATCAGCTTGTTGAACATATCCAACTGCTCAGCCAACACTTTGTCTTCGATCATCTTGAATGAGTACAAAGCTTGCTTCAGGTAGAGTCGATTTACCAGAGATTTGGTCATATACAAACTTTCAAGTTTCACCCATAACCCTGATGCCGTCGTCTCCTTTGATACCTGTCGAAGAACCTTATCACCAAGGCTCAACAGAATTGCGCTGTGTGCTTTCTCGATCATGGCCGTCTTCTCTCTTTCTGTTAACGCGGCGTCCATCGACGTCGCTCCCTTCAACGCTTCCAAACAACCCTGCTGAACCAGTAGGGCTTTCATCTTCAAGCGCCATAGACCGAAATCATTCACTCCGGTGAACTTTTCAATCTCATACTTTGTTGAAGGCATCTTCTCCACGCTCACCGCACCAATTTGTTGTGAATACAATGCCAATAACAAAGTATAGTATTTGGGAAGAATAAAGAACAAGGAAGAAGAAGAACACAAGAATTGGTTATAACTGCTATTCTTTACTTTCTCTTTGAAAACAAGATTACAAGTTTACAAGGATAACAAATAACCCTCTCACCCTAATTAGGATTTGCTGTGATGGCAATGATGAGAGACTAGTATGCTATTTATAATAAAACCTAACATACTAACTAATGGGCTTTTTCCACAAGGCCCATTATACAAGCTAACTTAACAAACAAGCTAACTTAACAAATTAGGGTTTAAACACTAAAACCTAATTCGACAAGCATCCTTCGACAAATACATGCTAGAACCTTCTTCGACTATAGCAAGTACTTCGACCAACTAGAGTTCGATCCAAAATCCCACAAATCTCCACCTTGGACCTAACTCTACAGCATCAAGAGACACTAACTAGCTTTCTTCATGCAGCTTTATCAACTGCATACAGTGGAAAAACTTGCAACTTGGCAATGTTTTGGTGATCATATCAGCAGCATTGTGATCTGTCGAGACCTTCAGCACTTGGACTTCTCCACGCTCGATTACCCCTCTGACGAAATGCAGCCTCACATCTATGTGCTTGGTTCGCTCATGATAGGCTGAGTTCTTCGACAGGTGTATTGCACTTTGACTATCACATTTAACAGTGATACTTTGACCTTGAAGTTTCAGCTCTTTTGCAAAACCTTCAAGCCACAATGCTTCTTTCACAGCTTCAGTTAGGGCAATATATTCTGCTTCAGTAGTTGATAAGGCAACAACCTTCTGAAGAGTTGCTTTCCAACTAATTGCTGTACCAAACATAGTGAAAACATATCCAGAAATAGATTTCCTGGAATCCATACAACCTGCATAATCGGAGTCAACATAGCCTTCGACTGCTGCTTTACTATCTTCACCCAAGGCTCCACCATAAATTAAGACTCTGTTCAGAGACCCATTTATGTACCTTAAAATCCACTTTAACGCTTGCCAGTGAGCCTTTCCAGGATTCGCCATGTACCTGCTTACAAGACTTACTGCATATGCTATATCGGGTCTAGTACAGACCATAGCATACATCAAAGAACCAACTATATTAGCATATGGGATGCTATTCATATAGGTTCTTTCGACATCAGTACTGGGACATTGATCAATACTCAGCTTGAATTGAGGGTTTGTTGGAGTCACAACAGGCTTCGAGTTCGACATACCAAACTTGTCAAGAATCTTTCGTAGGTATGCCTCTTGAGATAAGCACAATTTCGACTGCTTTCTATCTCTTCGAATGTCAATTCCAAGAATTCTAGATGCAGCTCCCAGATCCTTCATGTCAAACTCCTTATTGAGTTCAGCCTTCACCCTCATTACATCTTCGACATTGTTGCTTGCTATCAGAATATCATCAACATAAAGCAACAAAATAACAAATGAATTTTCAGGTCGAAATCTGGAGTAAACACAATGGTCGAACTGACTTCGAATGAAACCTATGTGTTCCATGAACTTGTCGAATCTCTTATTCCACTGTCGAGGAGATTGTTTAAGTCCATATAAAGATCTCTTCAGTTTGCACACATAATCTTCTTTCCCCTTTTCGACATACCCTTCAGGTTGCCTCATCAGGATTGTTTCATCTAAGTCACCATACAAGAACGCAGTCTTCACATCCATTTGTTCCAGTTCAAGGTCGAACTGAGCCACCATGGCAAGCAACATTCGAATGGATCTGTGCTTCACAACAGGGGAAAATACATCATTGAAGTCGACACCTTCTTTCTGAGTGAAACCCCTTGCGACTAATCTTGCCTTGTACCTCTTCGACATTACTCCTTCAATTCCTTCCTTAACTTTGAAAATCCACTTACAGCTGACTAACCTTGCCCCAACAGGTTTCTTGATTAGTTCCCAAGTATGATTATCATGAAGAGATTTCATCTCATCATGCATGGCCTTTAGCCATTCAGTCTTCATTCGACTCCTCATAACTTCCTTATAATCTCTAGGTTCTTCGTCTAGAACTTCACTTGCAGAGATTAAGGCATAAGCTACAAGATCTGCATATCCAAGTCTCTGAGGTGGTTTTATGACTCTTCGTTGCCTATCTCTCGACAATAGGTAGTCATCAACAGTTTCCTCAACATCATCAGAATCTTCTGTTTCTTCTTCGACTTCATCTGGGATACGCATTTCAGCATCAACATGCTCCACCTCAACAGGAATCTCTACCTGTTCCAGCTCTTCGTCAGCATCAACAGTTTTCTTGAAAGCCATTTCCGTTTCATTGAAAACTACATCTCGACTGGTGATACACCTCCTGTGACCTGGCTCTAGGCACCATAGCCTATAAGCTTTTACTCCTTCAGGGTATCCCATAAACATGCATTTCAGAGCTCTAGGTTCGACCTTGTCTTGCCTAATGTGAGCATAGGCTACACAGCCAAATACTCTTAGTTTGTCGAGATCTGGTGGATGTCCCGACCAAACTTCTTCAGGTGTTTTCATATCTAACGCTGTCGAAGGACATCTGTTTATCAGATATGCTGCTGTCGAAACAGCCTCAGCCCAAAACACCTTCTTTAATCCGGCACTAGTCAACATGCATCTAACTCTCTCCAAAATAGTTCGATTAAACCTTTCAGCCAAACCATTTTGTTGTGGAGTACCTGCGGTAGTTCTGTGCCTTGCAATACCAGAGGCAACACAGAAACTGTCGAACGCCTCATTGCAAAACTCAAGGCCATTGTCGGTTCTCAACCTTTTTACCTTTCTGCCAGTTTGATTTTCGACAAGAGTCTTCCAACTTTCGAAATTCTCAAAAGTTTCATCCTTAGTCTTCTGGATGAATACCCATAACTTTCTGGAATAGTCATCTACTATGGATAGAAAATACTTTGCTCCTGAATGTGATGGACACCTTGCAGGCCCCCAAAGATCAGCATGGATGTAATCAAGGGATCCATGTGTTCTTTGTTTGCCTTTGTTGAACTTCATTCTACAGGATTTTCCAAGTACACAGGGTTCACAAAACTTCAGCTTTTCGACTTTATCTCCACCAAGCAGATTTTGTTTCCCTAATTCGACCAGACCCCTTTCACTGACATGGCCCAATCTCATGTGCCAAATTTCTGTCTTCGACAACGGTTTCGTGGATGCAACATTTGTCGAACCACTTACAACTTCAGCCTCAAGGGTATACAAGCCTTGTTTCTTCACGCCTCTCAAGACTTCCTTCGACCCTTTCATGACTCTCAGGATACTTTTCTCTCCTTGAAAAACATATCCTTTCTTGTCGAATTCACCAAGAGAAATCAAATTTCTCTTCAAATCAGGTACATACCTGACTTCAGTCAACAATCTTATTGACTCATCATGGAGCTTGAATCTCACAGATCCAACGCCTGCAATCTTGCAAGCTTTGTTGTTTCCCAGCAATACTGATCCACCATCTTGATCACATAATTCCTCGAACAAGTCTTTGTTTGGAGTCATGTGCCAAGTGCATCCAGAATCCATAATCCACTCCTTCGACGAGTTGTTGCTTGAAACCACAAGAACATCAGATGATTCGAAATCATCTTGGACAATAGCTGCATTGCCATTATCCTTACCTCCATGATCTTTCAGGCGTTCAGGGCACACCTTTCTTGTGTGACCTACTTTCTTACAGTGATAGCATCTAATACCAGATGTGTCACCACTATAAGACTTCGACTGATTTTTACCTTTCTTCCTGTCGAATTTTCCTTTAACGGCCAAACCTTCACCAACCGTCGAAGGTTTATGCTCCTTTCGTTCGTTCAAGTCCTTAGAGTACAAGGCTGATTGAACTTCTTCAAAGGTCAGGGACTCTCTTCCATACAAGAGGGTTTCTTTGAAGTGAGCATGTGATCTGGGCAAAGCGCACAATAATAACAGCGCTTGATCTTCATCATCAATCTTTACATCAATATTTTCAAGATCAAGAATCAGCTTGTTGAACATATCCAACTGCTCAGCCAACACTTTGTCTTCGATCATCTTGAATGAGTACAAAGCTTGCTTCAGGTAGAGTCGATTTACCAGAGATTTGGTCATATACAAACTTTCAAGTTTCACCCATAACCCTGATGCCGTCGTCTCCTTTGATACCTGTCGAAGAACCTTATCACCAAGGCTCAACAGAATTGCGCTGTGTGCTTTCTCGATCATGGCCGTCTTCTCTCTTTCTGTTAACGCGGCGTCCATCGACGTCGCTCCCTTCAACGCTTCCAAACAACCCTGCTGAACCAGTAGGGCTTTCATCTTCAAGCGCCATAGACCGAAATCATTCACTCCGGTGAACTTTTCAATCTCATACTTTGTTGAAGGCATCTTCTCCACGCTCACCGCACCAATTTGTTGTGAATACAATGCCAATAACAAAGTATAGTATTTGGGAAGAATAAAGAACAAGGAAGAAGAAGAACACAAGAATTGGTTATAACTGCTATTCTTTACTTTCTCTTTGAAAACAAGATTACAAGTTTACAAGGATAACAAATAACCCTCTCACCCTAATTAGGATTTGCTGTGATGGCAATGATGAGAGACTAGTATGCTATTTATAATAAAACCTAACATACTAACTAATGGGCTTTTTCCACAAGGCCCATTATACAAGCTAACTTAACAAACAAGCTAACTTAACAAATTAGGGTTTAAACACTAAAACCTAATTCGACAAGCATCCTTCGACAAATACATGCTAGAACCTTCTTCGACTATAGCAAGTACTTCGACCAACTAGAGTTCGATCCAAAATCCCACATTTATGTACTTAAATATTTATTTATCTAACCCTTTTTTCATCTAACCCTTTTATTTATCTAACCTTTTTTTGTTAATATCAGAAACAAATACAAAGAAAAGAAATTGAAAATATATTGTTTCTCAGCATTTGATCTTCCCAGGATATCAAGGACTTGAAGATTCAACGTATGATCTTCATGAACAACTTAAATTTTGTATTAATATTTTGTGTAAACAATGTAACCAGTTTAATATTTTGGGCAAACATTGTATTTTGTAAATAAATTATTTTATTAATTTTTTGTGTAAACAATGTAATAAGTTTAAATTATAAAAAAAACTAATATGTTACCCTTCGATTTTATTGATAAACCGAGATACATGAGACACTATTATTGTCAATAATAAAAATATAGACGATGTGTATTGAACCAATGCGCTATTAAAATATCCCTCGATATTTTAAACACTAAGGTGATAAGTCTTTACTTTTCATGACGACCTTATTTACCTCGTTTCAGATGCCAAGGTAAAATCATTTCGCTTTCGACGTTAGATGCGTTATTTGTAGTAGTAATTTTTAAATCGATTATCTACGGTAAAAGTAATAATCATATAATATAAAATAGTGATGTTTTATCATTAAGACAACGTGATTAAGTGACTATTTTGCAAATCTTTGAACAGTAACGTAAAACGATTTAAAGAGAACGGCATAATTCACGATGACTAGACCAAATAATTTTTCTAGAGTAAATTTTCAAAATCTTATAGAGATAAACTGCCTTATGAATGAGACAATTAATTTATGTCAAATATAGATAAAAATTAGGTGCAATATTCTGAAACTTAAAGTTGTTTGTATTTCCTAACAATCAAAAAAATATGAACAATTAAAGTAAGAATAAGATGACATACTTCTTGACTCTAACATTTATCATAACTTGACATACTTCTTGACTCTAACATTTATCATAACTTGACATATAAGAATCAAAACTGAATAAGTATATGGTTGTACGTGTTATAGAGGTAATTGTAGTTTTTATGATGACGACGAAGAGAATAAAGAAAAATTATCACAAGTATTTTTTGAGAGTAAATAAAGAAAAAAAAAGGAAGAAAGAAGGTTTTGATGTTTGGTGTAAAGAAAATAAAATGCTAACGTGATCATGTGCCATAGTTTTGTTTTCATCTATTTAGGATCATTAATTAGGAATAATTGTGAGTACTATCTAAGTACTAAATTAACGCACACACATTTAAAGTTTTTTTCTAATTTATTTATTATTTTCAAAAATTCTTAAAATGATTTTAGCCAAAGACTAATAGATTAAGAAATGTACTTAATCTATTAGGAGTCAAAAGTTAATCTCTAATAGATTAAAAGATTTGTCTAATCGATTATGGAGATAACTCACTCTATAATCAATTAGGAAGCTTCTTAATCGATTAGGTTTTGAATTTGGATTTTCATTCTTAAAAAATTACATCATAATCGATTATCGTTGCAAACTAATTTATTAGGGAATGGCTCTGTCTCAAAATCCATTTTTTTGGGTCAATTTTTTTATTATATAAGGAGGATTTGTCCTCACTTTTGAACAAAACAAAAATTATGATATATCACATTTTTTCTCTTATTCACTCACTTGTTAGAATAATTTTTATACACTTAAAACTATTTTAGTGTTGAGAGAGCGAAATGTTTAAATGTAAGTTGTGGTTTTATAACTATTATTTGAATATGACTCTGTTGCAATTGTAAAGAAAGAGTGTCATTATCTTATAACATTGATAATACTATAAAGGTTGTAAGTTAAACATATATAAAAATTTGGCGTAAAAAGGTTGTGAACTGATTCTAGATAAAAGCTCAAGTTGATAGCTAAACTCTCAAATGAAAATCCTTCGGGGACTGGAGTAGGCCATGTGGTTTTAGGTCGAATTAGTAAAAATCTTGGTGATGATGACAACTCTGTGAGGTAGAGTCGTCAACAGTGGTGATAATCAAGTTGTTATGCTTGGAAGTAATGATGTCATCTGATGTGATGAACAAGTCTATCTAGTTTTAGTGATGACAACACTATAAGGTTGACTCTTTATCTAATGTGAAGACTAATTTATGGTGCTTGAGATCAAGATATCAAAACTCATATCTGGAGGACAACACCTAATATCAAGCGACATTCAGTGGAGTACCTGAAGATCTCTGATCAAGCAATATTTCTGATGATGAAGTATATCATGAAGAGTTATCTCTAGCCTCATCAAGGAGACGATTCAATATTTTAGTGAATTGTTAAAGTCAGAGATAATATAACAAAGAACTTGAAGTTCCAGAGTTGTGAAAGAGAGGAATTGTGAAAGTTCTATTTATTCGTGTTGAGTGATACGTGTCAGTAAAGGCATAAGAGATCTTATACATCACACTTATCTCTTACTCACTCTCTTGTTAGAAACAATTTCACACACTGAGAGAGTAAAATACTTAAGTAATAGTTGTGCTTGTGTAATTGTTATTTGAATATGATTGTACTATAATTGTAAGTCAAGAGTATCATTATCTTGTAATATTTATATTACTATAAAGGTTTTAAGTAGTTGAATATCTGTAAAAGTTTGGTGTGAGAAAGATGTGGATTGAACCTATGATAAAAGTTCAAGTCGATACAAAACTTTCAAAGGATTATCCTTAGAGGTTGGAGTATGTTGTGTGGTTTAAGGTCGAACAAGTATAAATCTTGGTGTACACTTTTCTATCTCTTATATTTTATTTTCCTGTTATTTACTATTATACCCTTAAATATATGTTTCACCTCTCTTTTTAAAATTGATCGTGTAAAATCGATCATTTTTATAAAATGTTTTGAAAGACCATTAATCACAATTCATCTTTATCTTGTCTTATGTTTGAAGTCACTTAATCAACAAAATCAATAAATATGACAAGAAATGAGGATAGCCAATTTCAATATTTAAAAATGAAATAACCTTGAAGGAAAATATGAAATGCAACTTATATTGCCATATGAGATGCAACAAGAAACAAAGGTAAAACCTCTTTTAATGAGATTATCACTAGCTACAATTTCATTATGCATCAACCTGTATAGGACCAAGGATTTATCAGGTAGGATAGAATAAGTCAAAGAAGTTTTATCCTAAATTTTGTAGCATTGATATGCATCTTAAATATTATAACTCTCTGGAGTTAGAATCACACCACATCAATAACCTTTAGATAGGGTATTTTTTTGAAAATATTACTAGGCATGGTCCAATAGTGAGCATTGATAATGTCAACAACTTTGAGATTCATCAGGGAAAATGTCAAAATTTAAGTCACAAAGCTTTCTAATAATCTAGTTATCGTTCTAAAAATAAAGATGAAATTTCAAAATTTCCAAAAATTGTTAACATCAATAGTTTGTAGTATAGTATTCAAACCAAGCCAAATTGATGAAGAAATGACATGATTAATAATCATAGAGATTTTGAAAAATCTATTCTTCAAGGAATGATATCATTTTAGCGTATCCCAACAAAATATAAGGATTCCAACTTTATTATTCCTTCTATCCCAAATTATAAAACTTTTTAACAATTTCTATTTTATTAGAAAAACAAATTATATATGGTTTTACGTTAGTGTCCTTCATAATTATACAGGAGAGATATTAAAAAAATTAAAAAAATAATAATAATAAACATTTGAGGTTATATTAGAAAAAAATTATAAATATTACATTGAAATTATAAAGTGGTTTATAATTTAAAATAATTTTCTTTACAAAACGTCTTATAATTTAAGACGGAATAAATAATATTTTTGAGATTTTTTAGACCAAATTCTCCTACAAATAAGGATTCTAGACCTTATTCCAAGATAAAATGGCCATTTTCTTTATGTACACGATATATGTCCAAACAAAGTTATTAATACATTTGTCTAATTGCTTCAACAAACCAAGAGGTCAAGAATAAATTCTAAAGTTGTAGATCATGTTGCCGTGAATTAGTGATTCGATTAAATGAATCCTCCATATTTTAAAATAAAATATCCTCTTCGAGAAGTAAAATTTATTTTATCATTTCTACTATAGGCTGAAGATGACTCAACTTAGGGTGAGGGATTAATGATTAAGAATGATAATTATTCCTCCTCAAATGCAAATAAACATGTCTTACTCTAGCATTAAGGACGTGTTTGATTCAGGTATTAAAATTTGATTTTCAGATATGTTATGAGAAAAAAGAAATAATTTAAAGTTTTTAAAAATTATTCCTGGCAAATTTTATTTTAAGAAATGTTATTTATATATAATATTTCTTATAATTATTTTCATGGTTAAAAGGTGAGGATTCAACATTCTTATGAGAAAAAAATTCAATTATAACTAATTTTTCAGTTCTATTCACAAGTTATTATTATTTTTTATTTTTCTGAAAATGTAAAGAGTTAGTTGTATGCAATGTCATGATGTATGCATTGCGTAATGATGTTCTCGAAATAAATGAGATTTGTGTTATATGTATTTTGTATGCATATGCTATGCATGTTGTTGAAGTGTATCTCTATCTTGGAAAAATAAATCATTGACAAATGCTGGGGAGTTTCGCGAAGTTAAATCCTAGACTTCTGTTGGGAATGAAGAGTACGCACATCTTCAGACCTTGTTTAGAATGTTTCCACTGGGAATTTCCGTTTTGTTGTTTGAGGAGAAATTTGTTGGGGAAGATTGGCTTTGACTTGAGAAATCTTTGTGGAGAATGTTGATTTCTGCTTGGGGAAAAGAGTTCAGGAGTTTTAGTTGTTCGTTGCTCTACTGGAGAGTTATCTCTTGATGGAAGAGAAAGAAAGTTAACAACTTGTTGGGGATAAAGAAGTTAACTGTTATCTAGTTGTCTCTCATGCTTTGTAACAACTCATTGGGGATTGTAGGAAAGTCTACTGAGGAAGAGGGGTTGTGGTCCCTTGATTTGTGATAGCCTGAGGGGAAAATTCAAGCTGAGAAATCTGTAGTTTGTTGGAGAAATAAACCCTGTTGTCAATCTACTGGAGAGGTGTTTTCTTTTGGCGGAACTCCTCGAGGATTCTTCTTGAGACCAACTCAGCTGGGAAGAAGGTTTTCCAGAGATTGAAACTCTGGATGGGGGTTGCCTGGATCCAATTTTATGGGGATATCCATGAATTTGGCCTTGAGGGTTTTGGACCCTCGTCCGTGAAGATTATTCTGTGGGATAACCTTATAGAGATGACTTCATGGGGGCTTGACTGAGGATCACCCTATGAAAAGGACTTTGTTGGAATTTGTCACTGCCCCTAGTGGTAAGTGTTATAGTATTTTCAGAAAATGTTTACTTGGTCATACGTAACCCTTTACTGGAATTCATGTTCCATGCCTCAAGTGGTTCAAATGCAGACCTGCCCCTAGTTATTCAGTATTTCTTGAGGGATTTCTTGGAATATCGACTTGACTGCCCCCAGACGAGTTGGGCAGTGGCATGTCATGCCCCTTGCTTATAGGAGATTTGTTATTGGAAGTGTCATCCTATTTGAAGTGGTTCTGTTCATTGAGAGAGTTTTTGTTCACTGGATATTCGTCGTGTGAATTTCTCCGCTGTCAAACAATTAGCCATATGCAAACAACGATATTCAAATAATGCAAAGTTTATGCTTGTCTTGAAGTTTTGAAAATGCAGTTTTAACAAATAAAGAGTTTTATAAGAGTATGATTTCAACTCAGGATTTGCAATAAGCCTTACAGGAGTCATGATACCTTTGGTAACAGTATGCTTTCGAACTAACCCATGCTTCAATTAGGACTTTTGAGAGGGTTGTATCGTGGCTTGGTTCACGGTTTAAGAAACAAAGGATAAGTTTCAAAGTGTATTTGTACCCGCCCGCTCTTCGTGATGTTCTTCAGTCCTAAACTCAGTTAATTGTACGTTTGAACTCCAATTGAGTCTGGAATGACGTTTTGGTGATGGTTCGGACAAGTTAAGTTTGTTGGAAGGCAGTCATTTTTGGAACTTTTTTCATGTTGTCTAGGACTTGTAGTGGCCTCTTTTTTTATTTATCATCCCTGACTTTTGCCTGACTGTTCTTGTTTAGAGATTAGAGCCAACGGGATGCCCCAGTTTCCTTAAGTCTCCTTCGTAGGTTTTGACTCAGGGGCTTTTCTTTTAAGAGATAATGATTGCCTATTTGCGGGGAACCATCACCATCTTTTGGTTCAAAAGGATGTTTTTGATATTACTCGTTGTATACGAGGTGAAAGTTTGCGACTGAACGCGCATTTGAGTTAATTGAGAAACTACCCTGCCCTAGGTTTTGATAAAGGTTTCAATTAGTGTGAAAAATAAAACTCCTACTTCTTTGGCTCAAAGGGGTTGACTAGGGATTATCTTCCTTATAACTCCAGTGTTTAGGGTTTGAAAGAAACACATGTACATCGTCAACAAGGTCTGTCCAAAAGCATACTGTATGAGATTATGGTATTGTTTTTGTCATTCTCCCTCTAAAGGCTTGCAACTTTTAAAACAATAGTTGAATATCATAAAGGGACTAAAAAGCATAATTTAAATGAAAACGAATGGATTAATTCAAGACAAACATATGCAATGCATTAATGAAACAAAGTTTGACATTAATAGATAAGTGTTTGAACAACAAAAGATATTACAATTGAAAATTCAAAAATGAAATAAACGCTCTCAATTTTGGCCATGATTTGACATGGGAGCAATGATCATATTGGGAGCATTAGGAGGGTCAAATTCGATCTCCTTGTTGTCAATCAAATCTTGAATCTTGTTCTTCAAAGTCCAACTATTGTCGGTGTCGTGTCCAGGACTATCAGAATAGTAGGCACATCTTACATTTGGATTGTTCTTAGGAGAGGAGGTATTGTGGTTTTAAGGAGGATCCTTTAGTGTGATCAGCTCCGCTTTCAGCAAATGTTGTAACGCTTGAGAGAATAGCATATTAATCTTAGCGTACTGCCTTTCTTGATACTTTACCATACGCATATTGCCCTGTCATTGTTGAACAAGTGTAGGATTAGAGATCAGGATTGCCCCCACGTGTTGGTCGTGGTTACTCTGGTTATGACCTTTTTGACCGTACATAGAATTAGACTCTTTCTTCCCATTTAAAGGTTGTTTCCCTGCACTTGAAGATGCACCCTTTGGATTTTACCGCTTTTGATGCGAGCTTCGACTCTTTCGCCAGTCAATATTAGCTCCGTGAACCCGGCCGAGGAGCTTCGAATTAGGTGATTGAAGAAAGGTCCCGTCAAAGTTCCCATAAAGATGTCAATCAGCTCCTTGTCAGTTAAGGGTGGCTGCACCCTGCCAGCCAGGTCTCTCCACTTTTGGGCGTACTCTTTGAAGCCCTCGTTGGAACCCATGGTCATATTCTGCAATTGCACGCGAGTTAGGGCCAGATCAACATTGTATTGGTACTGCTTGTAGAAAGCAGCGACCAAGTCCTCCTAAGTATGAATGTTAGTTCCTTCTAACTGATAGAACCACTCCAATTGAGTGTCAGCCAAACTTTCTTGGAAGAAATTGACCCATAGCTTCCGGTCAGCAGTGTGAGGTTGAATCTTGCGGACATAAGATCTCAGATGCATCTTAGGACAAGAGACCCCCATCATACTTGGCAAAAGCGTGAATCTTGAATTTCAGTGGGATGACCACTCCAGAAACCAAACCCAAATCTTCAAAATCCATACCAGGTACCCTATGAATTTCCATGGCGTTGAGACGATCCTCCAGTTGTTTGTATTTGTCGTCTGCAGGAGGATACTGTTCTTCAGCATAGCCAGCCTCTTCTTTGTTAGACCCCAGACTATGATCCCCTTCTTTTGTCTGATTGTCCGCTTCAGTTGACAGAGTTGCGAATTCTAGAGCTCGCCTTGTTGGTCCTTTGAACCTCCTTCCCAAATTCAGGACGCCCACTGACTTCTTTATCTTTTTCTTCTTGTATTTGAGAAGAAGAGTCTTTAGGTCCTCTTGCCCTTTAGCCAAAGTCAGGAACATCTATTAGAATTGAGAATTTTATGCTTGAAGATCCTTCATTGTTTGTTCCATATCCATCTTACTGAAATAAACAGTAGGAAGATAAGGAAACCTGTGTGGGAGAAACCTGTCATGATATGATGCATGGTATGGGGATGCATGTTTTCAAGGATCTCGCGGGGTAAACACAAGAAGATGTTAGAAGTTGAATTTTGATCAACAACTTTGATTGGAGAACTTCGTATCGGTGGATGTCCTTCCACGAGAATCAAGCTCACCGTGCCAAGTGGGTCATATCCCTTGACTCAAATTACTGTGCTTTAGTCTTTGATGGCGTTCGATTTAGAGGAGAATAAATCCTCCTGCCCCTTGATATGCGTCTGGTGAAACATGACCCTACATCATAGGCCCTTGAGATCCTTGAAATGGTTATTGAAAATGATATGTTATGATATCATGATGTTTATGTACAAGTATGAAAAGCAAGCAAGTTATTATATACAAATAATCATATACACACAAAGCAGACAAGTCCTTAGGTTTAGGCTTGCATGGAGTTTGTAGGTAAGTACCCTCTTGAAGTTTAGTTGGATCAACCTGCCCTAGTAATAGTAATCGGGTTCTAGGGGATCTTAATACCACTGATCTTTCTTCATCGAGCATTGTTTCAGCGCAAGCCTCTTTATTGGTGACCGAAATATCCCGAAAGTACGATCTCAATGAGCGTAGCATCGAGTATCAACCAACTTCAGACTGCACCAAAGCAGGCTATCTGACTAATTCCTAATGGCCAAGTTGTTCAATTAAGGTTATAAGGTCAGTTAGTGTTTCACGACACCACACAACGGCCTTGTATTCTCCTTGACTACTCAAGGACTGCCGGTATCAACAAATGTGTCACACTAATGTAGCTATTGTTTCAACCATGTCGGTATATCCTGCACAGTTTCCACAATCTAATGCTACTTACCTAAAAGGTGCCTCGGATCTGGGTAGAGGATCAAAACAAACCCAAGCAAAGAACCATAATATAAAGCAATCAAGGCAAACAAATAAAGCAAGTAAAGGTGATCTAACCCTAAGGTAACCCCACTTTTAAGTATAAATCCCCAACAGAGTCTCCATTTCTGTAATACGGTGGGAGAACTGACTTGGGTGTTTTGTGTTTGATCGTAATTGTTGCGGATAGCAAGAGTTGTCACCGACTTTTCTTTTATCCAATAAGGAAAGGGTGAAAAGAACATGAAAGACCTTTGATATATTTTCTTGAGTTCGGGGGGTAGGTTATGAAAAGGGAATGTATTAGCACCCTTTTCATCTGTAGTTATCTACGGGCTCTTAGTTGCTTCTTAGATCACTTGCTTTGTTTGAAAATGTGCTTTTGTGGGTGTGAGTTTGAAAATATTTTGAAAACGTATTTGTAATCATTCTCGTCTCTATAAGAATGCGTACAAAGTGTTGGTTTTAAAAATAGTTCAAAAATATGTTTGTAGTGGAAGATGTTTTTTGAAAGTGATTTTGAAAAGTGCCTTTTTAATGATTCTCGTCTCTATAAGAATGCGTACAAAGAGCTTTGACTTTTGAAAATGTTTCAATTGAATGTGTTGGTATGAAAATGGTTTTTTAGTTGTAAGCAAGCAATCAACTACGAGCGTCCTACCTACTCAAAAGGTCTTTGTTCTTTTCCTCCTCCTTTAGATGTTTCTATCTTACCATTGATTTGGCAAGAAGCCCTGTCGTTGGATGTGAAGGGACGGCCGTGGGTCGTTTGTATATTCATAGAAGGCAACCTATGGGACGTTTTAGCAATTTCATTAGGGACTAGATCGTTTACCAAAGGCATCATAGAGGGACGTCGAGGGACTACGATCTTTTATCGAGGGTCTTTGCTAAAACGCTCATATTCAAGGGACATGACTATTTTCCGAGGCAACAAGTGAGATTACCCTAGAGGTGCATGTGTGAATAGTGTGTTTGATTTCATGCATTTAGTCTTTAATTAGGATGGTCTACTTGTTGGTTTTATCTTGCCATACACCCTAATTACTAACATTTGTATAAAGCAATAAAAATGCAGAAAATAAATATCCTACACTATTACAACCATATTGAATAGCAAGAAAATAAAAAGAAAAGCATAAATAACATAAAAAGAGAGAAAAAGTGAGTCCTTCGATCCAGGCAGTAGGCTCCTTTGATTCATCCTTCTTTGGCTTCTTTCGATTGGGGCTAGGAATCAGTGTGAGCACCCTTCGATTACACCCTTTTCCCTTATTTCAATTGGGGCTTGGAAGTTAGTGTGAACACCCTTTGTTTCTCCCTTCTTGCTCCTTCGTTTGGATTGTGAAGCAATATGGGCCTACAAAGCAGCATGAGTGTGCATCCTCCGTTCACGCCCTCTTTGTCTTTCGTTTGGGACTGTGAAGCAGTAAGGGGTGAAGCCTAAGGCTTCGTTTCACACAAAACTTTTTCTTTCATTTAGGGTATGTACAGGTTAGTTTTAATGTATACTTGGACAAGAAAAAAAACATGCAATCGAAAGGACAAAAATGAAAAGTGAACAAATGTTATTTACATGCTTGAAACGAAAGGGTTAAGGTCAAAGTGACTTACCTTTCTTTACACTAGAGTGTATTTGTTGGACCTTGAGTGGCTCCCCTGAGTGCTCCTGGATTTGAAGGAAAGAAAGAAGTGTGGTGTTTCTTTGAAAGGATTTGAAGGCCAAGAAGAGTGGAGTTGTATTTGTTGTTTCTGGATTCGAAGGAAAATAACAAGTGTAGTGTTTATTTTGCTGGATTCAAAAGAAAGAACAAAGTGTGGGGTTGCTCCTGGATTCGAAAAGGAAAAGAAACATGTGTTTTGTTTCTAGTGTTGGATTCGAAAGGAAGAGAAACAAGGGTGTGGTCTTTAGATTCTGGGTTTGAGAGTGTGTTAAGTGTTTGATGATTTTCACACAATCAAAGTTTCTCCAACTAACAAAACCCTCTGGATGTGTTATCCCCCCTCCCCTAGATGTGTGATGGAACCTCTTATTTATAGATGAAGTTGGTTGAGGTTTGGGAGGGAAAATAAATGAAGTTTTAAAAAATTGAGTATGCTATTTTTGTAGCTTTCGAGGTGCAATCTTGTATGCCATTTTGGTGCAAGAATAGGGGCAGCATTGCAGGACTGCTTTGCTGCAGTTTTGGCATGTTGTGGCCAGTGCAGCAGACTTGGACTTGCAGCACATATGACTCTGGTCAACAAGCCTTCGACCAGACATCTTCTTCAGACAACAATATTTGATTTCAAACAATATGTGTCCTTCGAATGGGCCATTTGCAATTCTTTGAATGGGCCACCAATATTTGTCTTTCGAATAGGCCTTTTGTATGTTCCTTTGAACGTGCTAGTTGTGAGTGTCATAGCGCAGAAACTGTGTGTGTCGAAACAAACTGTTTCCAAGGGAGATACTGCCTAGTCGAAGCTAGCGTGAAAGTAGCCAATTCTTTGTGGGCGCCATTGCCTTGTGAATGCTAGCCATTGGGATGCTTTTGCCTTGTGCATACTAGCCTGAAGGAAGTCCTGGATTTTGTGAATCGAAGGAATCATGCAAGGGGAAAATGGCTTTTGAATCGAAGGAAAGCTGCAGGAGGCCATTGCCTTATGAATCGAAGGACACTTTCAGAAGGACATTTCTCTCTAAATCTAAAGGTACCAACATTAAGCCACTAACTTATGGCTCGAAGGGAGCTTTCAGAATGCCCTTGCCTTCTGAATCGAAGGAAGCTGGTATGGAGCCACTAATATTTTGAATCGAAGGACACCAATATGAGGCCTTTGTCTTTTGAATCGAAGGAAGCCTAGATGCCCAATGGAAGGATGAATAAAGCTTGCTCGAAGGAAGCCTAAATGCCCAATCAAAGCTAGAATGAATCGAAGGAAGCTTGCTTTTCTTCAAAAAATCATTTTTATCTACTTTGCACTTTTTGTCCGCTTTATATTTGCGCAAGCTTGAGCTTTTGAAAATACTTGAGAAAAGAGAGGGAAAATTTTGGGGTACAACAACCTTGTTGTTGCTGATTTAATTTCTGATAATTTTTAGGAGGCCCTTATGTCACCTCCTTATTTTCTCTTTATGATGAACATGCTTCTAGACATGTGTGAAAATGGGAGGTATATTTATTTAATTTTACGTTACATATGTTTCATACTAATTGAGTTGCGATTGATGTTGGTATATTTATTTTTATAAGAGTACGAAATGGTAAAATATGTTAACCATGCCACGAATATTTTCAACTAGGAAAAAAATGCAGTGCATGATTTCAAGATTGTGTTTGTTACTTTTGGCTTGCAGGTTTATGCTCCATTGGATACATGACCATTATCAATGACATGTTGGCGGATTTTATGGAGAGATGGCACAAGAAGACGTCGTTTTCCCACATCCGTCATGGTGGGATGTCCATTGCCCATGAAAATGTCTCATGCCTTCTACATCTTCTGATTAGAGGAATATTATTAAGGCATTCCCGGATCGGCAAATCCGAGACACTTGAATTTATGGTAAACTTGTTGGGAGTTAACCCAAGTGAGGTCCGACAGGAGCTTGGTGCCATGAGCTGCGCTCATGCTCGATTTTCATACCTGGATGACATGTACAAATCCAACCTAGTTGCAGCAGTGGAGACCGAAGGTGATGACAAGATTTTTTTTCATAAACAATGTGCATTGAGGTCATACTTTATATAATTGGTTGACACAACAATATTTGTCGACAAAAGAGCAACCTACGTCGATGTAGCCTACGTGACATACTTCACTGATTTAGATGGGATCCACAACTACATTTGGGGCCGCATGTTTGATTTATATGTACTACAAACTAGAGACAAAACATATGACTAGAAGTTGCACACTATTTTTGGTAATTTATTTACAACCTTTACTGTTACTGATTTTTTCACAATGCTTGTGTTACACTTGTTACTAATATCCAATAGTTTATTTGTATTTGTATTTTGAAAACAATTGTATTGTAGTAACATTTGGATCATTTATCGTGGAAACATTTTAATTTTTATTATTGTTTGAATTTATACGAGACATCTTGCATTAGCTTAATTTGCATGGTGTGAATATATCTTAGTATAATCATCATTGGATAATAATCACTAGTATAATCATTATTGGATAAAAATATTGATTAAGGACACTTGTTTCCAAGGCAAAACATCTCAAATGCTTTCAGAGGTTATTTCGGAGATGCATCTACACAGTCAACCCTAAAATTTTACGGAGATGCATCTCTGACACGTATTTTGATAAATTTGAAATAGATGGCAAAACATTTCATACCCGTTGTGATCGGTGGATCTGGAACTGACTGTTTAACGCTGGTTCGCGAAATGTCGCGGAAGCAAGAGTCGCCACCGTCTTTTATTTTCTCCAAATGGAAAGGACAAAAGCACAGAAAAATTCCTTAAAGAGATTGCTCTCGGTTCGGGAGGTAGGTTATAGAAAGGGAAGGTGTTAGCATCCTTTCTATCCATGGTTATCCATGGGCTCTTAGATACTTGCTCATTTGTGTTTTCAAAATTGTTTGTTTGCTTTTCAATTGTGGGTTTTAAAAAAGTTTCTTTGAAAGTTTCAGTTCGACTCTTGTATCGGTCCTCAAGAGTGTTTGAAAAATTGCTTTCGAAAGCTTTTTGAAAAGGTGTCGGTGTGAAAAGTATTTTTGATTTGTTTTGAAATTAGAGCAAGTATCTACGAGAACCTACCTACCCTAAGGAATTCGTCTGTGTAAATGTCCTTTAAAGTAGTGCCATCCCACCATTGAGAGGTAAGTAGCACCACTATTGGAGGTATTCAGGTCAATTCGAGGTTCGGGACATGGTGATCACCAGAGCAATGGGAAGACACCTTAGAAGCTACCCTCATGCCAGGTTCCCGGATCATGAGGACTTACTAAGACATCCTCTACTCGACGATCACCTTTCGAGGCAAGGCAACAGTGAGGCGTACCCTAGGGGTGGTGTGTGCAAATTCGTGTGTCGTTTTCATTTATTTTTGTCTTGTCAGGTTATGAGTGATCTACGCTTGATTTTATTTTAAGGCCATTCATTCTTGCATGCTTTGTTTAATAGTTAAAGATTGCGAGGAAAAGTAAATCTAAGCTATTACAAATGGCGCGGGTCCACATCGCCAAAATTAACCAGGACCCGATTTGACAGAAGATAAATAAAACGAATAAAGAATTAAAAGTGTGAGAAGTAATTACAAGGCTTTGGGAGAGGTACATAATTATTTAAATGACATAAAATAAATATGCGAAGAAATAAGAAATTAAGAACGTGGGCGTTGGACCCTTTTGCAAAAATTAAAATACATGATGAAATTAATTAATTAAGAAAAGAAATTGTTTTTTTTGGTATTTTTATGTATTTTAAGATTTAATAGAAAAAGAATTAATCAAAGTACGACGCAAACCCTAATTCTAGTTATTTTTTAATTTATTAAGAAATATATTAAAGTTTTCTAACCTAAATTAACCCTAAGTTTTTTTAATGTACAATTTTAATTATGAAAATAAAATAAATAATATTATTGTGAAAAAGAAAAATTAAAAGAAATAAAAACAATAATTAAACCTATTTCTACCTTTTTTAGATTTTATGAAAAGAATTAATATTGCAAACCCTAATTTAAACTAAATTTATTTACATGCATTTATTTATAAGAAAATATTAAAATAAAATATTTATTATGTTTTTTTATCTTTTCTGACTTTTTTAGGCATTTTTATATTTTTTGTGAGAATAATTAATTGAAACAAAACAATAAAGAAAATAATACAATTGAAAATAAAACATGAGAAAAATAGAGAATTGCAAACCAGGGGAGGGGTAGTCCCCAAATTAGGAGGTATGGATCCAGTAATTTGGCCCAACAAGCTTCAGGTCCGTTTGACTTTCCAGGTAGTGTGCTAGCGCTTTGACCATGGTGTATGATGTTCATCCCATCTACGCCCTTGATTTGATCTCCAGGGACACATGGACGTGAGATATTTGAAGACACATGGTACGTCTGCAGCCTTGAAGCGCATGGGATTATATATTGAAAAATAATATTGAGGCGAAGAAGACCTGGGGCTCGAACCCAGGTCATGAACATTGCAAGCATGTGTACCTGCCACTGAGCCATTCCAATTTCATTTAATATATAATAGCAAATAAACCTAATAAAAGGAATAATGACCATGGTCCACCAACGCGCACGAATTTTAAATGATCCAATCACCGTGTGCCACGAATTCGTCTCCTCCATCATCCCTGTAATACCAAACACATAGGCAACGGTTTCTATGGCGTTTTCTTAGGCAGCTTATGGGAAAATAGCGATTAGGCTATCCTTGAACATAAATTAGGCGCGAGGGTCCTATCTTCTTCGTCCAGACGTGCTAAATCCAACTATGGTATTGAGGATGTCCAATTTTACAGCACCTGAAAACCCCCAATTTACAGTTCTACAAACCCTAAAAGTTATCAATGGCAAATCTCCAAATATGGCACGAAAACGAAATTAGACTACATGGTTAGCTTCAGAATACGTTAATTAGTATGAATGCATAAAAAAAAAGTAATGAAAACGTCTAAATATGGAAACACGATTATGCATTTTTCTCTGTACAGTTCAAGTTCGTTTTACCAATTCTTGGCGTTTTGATGGATGTTCTTGATTGCAATCGCTTCTGGACAACCTTGGCAAGCCAATGGAACAAGTTTCGTGCCTTGAATCCACCTGTAACAATGATTTCAGAATTGCTTTTTTTGACAAAAATTCCAAGTTTTCTTTGTACTCTTTTGCGCAGCTTTTGTGTTTAGCATCATTAGGTTTATGGTCAGGCATATGTAGTGAGTGCATTAGGTCAAAAAAATTCAATCAAATCTCTTGTATTCATGAATTGAAGATTTGATTTTTTTAAGGATCTTTTTTCAATCTTTTTCAAGTGTATTTGGTTCAAATCATATCCAATTGCTCCAATTCTTTCCTTATTTGGCTAGGCACGAAATATTGAGCATAAAACATGTATAAAAAGATTGGTTAGGGTGAATTAAATATTTTTCACATATTTAAATGATTTAAATGAATTAATATAAATAAAAATTCAAATAAATAAATAAAAAATGAGAAAATACTTCCCTTTGGGCCAAGTGGTCGTGCACATGCTTGGAATGATGAATCATGGAAGAAAAATGGGCCCATTAGCAATTTTAGGTCATTTGAATCAATGTTGACTTTTCAAAATATCCAAAACTTTCCCAACTTCTACAAGGCATAACTTGCTCAATTTTTAAGCTTTTCTCATGTTCGTGGACGTTTTGGAAAGGTCTTTGAGTCCTCTAACCAATGCCTTTGGTCCCATGTCATTTTGATTTACCAATCTCAAGTTATGGCCTTTGACTTAAAGTCCCTTTTTGTTGACTTTTGAAAATGACCTATAATGTTGAAATTGATAACTTTTTGTGAGAGCATTTCTTGGACATGAAGTATGAAGATGAGTTGTAGGAAATGTCTTTCTCTTCAAAATGAGATTTGGATGGAATTTTTCTGATAATCCATGTGAAAGTTATGCCCTGGTCAATTTCAGTTGACTTTTTCAGCTGTCCAAATAAGGAAACTTTTGCATCTTGATGATTTCTGAGCCAAATTTTGAGAATCATGATCAAGCATTGATCAAATGATGTTTGTGGCTTCAAAATGATATGTTGATAAAAAATTTGAACTTTTGACTGTCAAATGACCATTTTGCCCCTACAGTTGACTGTAGTGCAACTTAGGGTTTTGACTGTGCAATTTTGAGCTGAATGCCTTGAAACTTGATATGAGGATACTTGACCATATTTGTAGGCATATGAGACTTGATTGGGCCTTTGAAAACTTCCTTTTCTTGATCAGTACACAAAACCCTAATCTTGACTGTATAGGAGACCCTTGAACTGTGCCACCCTTGGGGAATTTTGTGACTTGGCTTGGCAATTTCTTGAAGAATATGGGAGGGCAAATTTTGGGGTACAACAGTTGCCCCTGTTCAATCTTCTTAGACCTGAGGATGCAGATTGGCTGACGTGCCTTTCGTAATCCGAAGGTAGAAGATGATTGGACACTAGAGTGCCCAGAAATTTGCGCTCACATGCTAGCAGTGTGATGGGGGAAATGGGCTTATAGATGCCATTTGGAGATTGCTGGATAGGATGATGGGCTTATAGATGCCATCTGGATGTTGATCGCGTAGGAGATTCCTTAGCGAGAACCTGCATACCTGCAAAAGAACAAATGAGTACCTGACACGTTGCAGGAGCTGGTTTTCAGATGCTTGGTATAGATGTGTCCTGACTGGTTACAGGAGCTGAGTCTGGAGCTTCAAACGGCGATGAATGAACCAGGGATGGTTACTGCCTTAGCATGAATGGTAAGAGAATCTTGGACGATTACTACCCCAACAGGAACGCTGAGAGAATCTTGAGTGTCTTCTACTGGGATAAGAATCAGGGAGATCTTAGGGTCGATCTGACTGAACCAGAGAAGGCCTTTGACTGGATAAGAATCAGGAAAATCTTAGGGTCGATTTAACTGAACCGGACAAGGTCTTGGAATATCTTCAACTGGATAAGCATCAGGGAGATCTTAGGGTCGATCTGACTGAACCAGAGAAGGCCTTTGACTGGATAAGAATCAGGAAAATCTTAGGGTCGATTTAACTGAACCGGACAAGGTCTTGGAATATCTTCAACAGGATAAGCATCAGGGAGATCTTAGGGTCGATCTGACTGAACCAGAGAAGGCCTTTGACTGGGTAAGAATCAGGAAAATCTTAGGGTCGATTTAACTGAACCGGACAAGGTCTTGGAATATCTTCAACTGGATAAGCATCAGGGAGATCTTAGGGTCGATCTGACTGAACCAGAGAAGGCCTTTGACTGGATAAGCATCAGGAAAATCTTAGGGTCGATTTAACTGAACCAGACAAGGTCTTGGAATATCTTCAACAGGATAAGCATCAGGGAGATCTTAGGGTCGATCTGACTGAACCAGAGAAGGCCTTTGACTGGATAAGAATCAGGAAAATCTTAGGGTCGATTTAACTGAACCGGACAAGGTCTTGGAATATCTTCAACAGGATAAGCATCAGGGAGATCTTAGGGTCGATCTGACTGAACCAGAGAAGGCCTTTGACTGGGTAAGAATCAGGAAAATCTTAGGGTCGATTTAACTGAACCGGACAAGGTCTTGGAATATCTTCAACTGGATAAGCATCAGGGAGATCTTAGGGTCGATCTGACTGAACCAGAGAAGGCCTTTGACTGGATAAGCATCAGGAAAATCTTAGGGTCGATTTAACTGAACCGGACAAGGTCTTGGAATATCTTCAACTGGATAAGCATCAGGGAGATCTTAGGGTCGATCTGACTGAACCAGAGAAGGCCTTTGACTGGATAAGCATCAGGAAAATCTTAGGGTCGATTTAACTGAACCGGACAAGGTCTTGGAATATCTTCAACTGGATAAGCATCAGGGAGATCTTAGGGTCGATCTGACTGAACCAGAGAAGGCCTTTGACTGGATAAGCATCAGGAAAATCTTAGGGTCGATTTAACTGAACCGGACAAGGTCTTGGAATATCTTCAACTGGATAAGCATCAGGGAGATCTTAGGGTCGATCTGACTGAACCAGAGAAGGCCTTTGACTGGATAAGCATCAGGAAAATCTTAGGGTCGATTTAACTGAACCGGACAAGGTCTTGGAATATCTTCAACTGGATAAGCATCAGGGAGATCTTAGGGTCGATCTGACTGAACCAGAGAAGGCCTTTGACTGGATAAGCATCAGGAAAATCTTAGGGTCGATTTAACTGAACCGGACAAGGTCTTGGAATATCTTCAACTGGATAAGCATCAGGGAGATCTTAGGGTCGATCTGACTGAACCAGAGAAGGCCTTTGACTGGATAAGCATCAGGAAAATCTTAGGGTCGATTTAACTGAACCGGACAAGGTCTTGGAATATCTTCAACTGGATAAGCATCAGGGAGATCTTAGGGTCGATCTGACTGAACCAGAGAAGGCCTTTGACTGGATAAGCATCAGGAAAATCTTAGGGTCGATTTAACTGAACCGGACAAGGTCTTGGAATATCTTCAACTGGATAAGCATCAGGGAGATCTTAGGGTCGATCTGACTGAACCAGAGAAGGCCTTTGACTGGATAAGCATCAGGAAAATCTTAGGGTCGATTTAACTGAACCGGACAAGGTCTTGGAATGTGATTGAGAATTTAAACTGCATCTTTCCTGAAAGGTAAAAGTCAGTCATATGCAATGCGTGATATGGATCAAGCAATGATGTTCTCAACATAAATGAGATTCGTATGATATGATGCGTCTATGCATGCTATAGTGTTGTATGTGATGTTTTATGTATGCTTTTGTCTAGGAAAGTAAATCCTTGACGAGTGCCGGGAAGTCATATCCTGGGCTGATGTTGAAGAATAGATTTTGCTTTCGCTGGGGATGATGACTGTAAGAATACCGGCGGGAGAAGATGACTCCGTTGCGGAATAAACTTGGCAAATGGAATATTCTGCGGGGAGAAAAAATATTCTGACGACCATGTTGGGGAGCAATATTCTGTGGGGAGAGGGATGCCTTGCTGAGTGTAGATAATAACTTGCTGGGGATAGGAAGACTTTGTCGACGACGCTCTTTCCGTGGCTTTTGGCTGAGGATAACCCAGTTATATCCTGTTAAGGAAATAACTCTTTAAATCCAGCCGGACGACGCGTTCGTGCTCTGCTAGGGGATAAGCTTCCAGAATTTACTGGGGATAAGCTTACTGCTTGGGGATACGAATTCCAACTTTCCTGGGGAAACTGGATTGGACTCTTCTGGGGAAGTTTTGAACTATGTCGGGGAAGTGATTCCTTTGAATGTTAATGTGCCGTCGGGGAACAATCTTTAGACCAAGACTGCCGGGGATGCTTGTTATGAATATGTATACTGCTGGGGAATGTTGATATCTGCTGGAGGATACTCAACTTCTTTGAGATTGGATAACTCTGCTTGGAGAAGAATGCACTGTTTTGCTGAATCACTCTCTGGGGAATTAAGATGTACTGGTCGTATTCTCTAGCTGAACCTACCTTGGTACCTTGGAGGATAGAACAATTAGACTGCTCAGACAACTCTTTATTTCCCCTGTTTCTAGTGTCACCTGCAATCGATTCCTTTGTTTCGTATGCAAATATTTATGAGTTAGCAAATTATTGTCAATGCATATATCACAAATTGAACCTTGGACGTTCTTCGCAAAACAAAACAAAAAAAGAAAAAACACTGGCACGTTTAACTGAAAATATATTTGTATTGATTTTTTTTTGAATAGCCTGTGAATAGGCATTTTGTGTACAAGAGGCTGACGTCCTAGTAAGAGGAACGCCGCCGAATAAGAGAGTTTATACAAATTTTGTACAAAAGAAAATAAAACAGCTGTGTGAAATATGAATGATCCCACTGGGTTTCAACTCTGCTATTGCCTTTATAACTCCGAGCGTCTCATCACTTGATGACCTTGGTTGAAGGTGAAGCTGACTGATCGATGTCGTCTGAACTTGATGTAGATACCGGATTCTGGATGCAAAGTGATCCAATGAGACATAGTATTACGCTTTATCCCTAATTTTTGCCTGGACCGCCCTTTCGGGTTTTCAGTCCACCGGGATACCCATTTTTGCCCAAGCCGCCTTTTCAGGTTTTCGACTTGCCGGGTGTACAGATTTTTTTTATTTCATCCCTTCATTTTGCCCGAACCCTTTTGGTTCGACGGGAAGCCCTAATTTTTGCCTAGGCATGTCAGCCTAGCGGGTCTTTTTTTCATGCGTAGTATTTTTTTACTATGTCTGCATTGGCAGGGTGAGGAAGGTCGTCACCATCCATATTGGTTAATATCATTGCTCCTCCTGAGAACACATGTTTAACCACAAATGGCCCTTCGTACGTAGGGGTCCATTTGCCCCTTGGATCACTCTGAGGAAGGATGATTCTCTTGATTACCAGATCCCCAACTCGATATTCTTGTAGTCTGACCTTTTTGTTAAATGCCCTGATCATCCGTTTCTGATACGTCTGACCATGACAGATAGCAGCAAGTCTCTTTTCATCAATGAGGTTGAGTTGATCAAGTCGTGTCTGGATCCAATCATCCTCATTCAGGTTTGCATCCTTCATTATCCGGAGAGAGGGTATTTGCACTTCGATCGGCAAGACTGCCTCCATGCCATAAACCAGAGAGAAAGGAGTTTCCCCGGTTGACGTCCTAGCTGAGGTACGGTACCCATGCAGAGCGAACGGTAACATCTCGTGCCAATCTTTATAAGTCACTGTCATTTTCTGCACGATTTTCTTGATGTTCTTATTTGCTGCTTCTACAGCCCCATTCATCTTCGGTCTGTAAGGAGAAGAATTGTGGTGCTGTATTTTGAACTGTTCGCAGAGCTCAGCAATCATCTTATTGTTCAGATTGGTACCGTTGTCTGTAATAATTCGCTCAGGGACGCCATATCGACAGATCAGGTTATGCCGAATGAACCGCGCCACGACAGTCTTGGTTACCGTAGCATAGGATGCTGCCTCAACCCACTTCGTAAAATAATCAATCGCCACTAGGATGAAGCGATGCCCATTGGATGCCGTAGGTTTAATCTCGCCGATCATATCTATGCCCCACATTGCAAACGGCCAAGGCGCAGTCAGAACATTCAGGGGAACTGGAGGAACATGCACCTTATCTGCATAAATCTGGCACTTGTGGCATGTCCTGGAATGTTGGTAACAATCAGCTTCCATTGTGGACCAGTAATATCCTGCCCGTAGGATCTTCTTGGCCATAATGTGTCCACTGGAATGCGTACCAAAGGTCCCTTCATGTAGCTCTTCCATGATCCTTCCTGCTTCAGTCTTATCCACACAATGCAGTAAGGTTGAATCGTGGTTTCGTTTGTACAAGATGCCGTTGCTTAGGAAGAACTTGGCTGCAAACCTCCTTAGGAATTTCTTATCATTGACAGAGGCACCTTCAGGGTATTCCTGAGCTTCCAGATATCTCTTCACTTCGTGGTACCAAGGCTTCTCAGTCACCAATTCAGTTTCGAGATCACAACAGTATGCCGGTTCGTCCAGTTTCCAGATGATGATCCGGGGAGCCTCATTATCCCATTTGACCTTGAACATTGAAGACATTGTAGCTAACGCGTCCGCTAGCTGATTCTCTTCTCTTGGAAAGTGCTCAAAGGTTATCTCTGTGAAGTGGGGGATCAGGGTCAACACACATTCTCTGTAAGGAATCAAGTTTGGATGTTTCGTATCCCACTCTCCTTTGATCTGATTGATCACAAGAGCGGAATCTCCGAAGACACTTAGAAATTTGATTCTTAGGTCGATCGCAGCTTGAAGACCCATGATGCACGCCTCATACTCCGCCATGTTGTTGGTACAGTTGAAACATAGCCGGGCCGTGAGTGGAGTATGAGTACCTTGTGGAGATATGATTATGGCGCCGATACCGTTACCCAAAGCGTTGGAGGCTCCGTCAAAGTGCATAAACCATCGGGATCCTGGTTCAGGTCCTTCATCCGGTCCAGGTACTTCACAATCTGTCACTATCATGATGCTTTCATCCGGAAACTCGAAGTTCATTGATTGATAATCATCTACAGCTTGATGTGCCAAGTGGTCTGCCAATACACTTCCCTTGATGGCTTTCTGGGTCGTGTACTAAATGTCGTATTCCGTCAAGATCATTTGCCATCTTGCAATTCTCCCGGACAGAGCAGGCTTTTCGAATATGTACTTTATAGGATCCATTTTTGAGATCAACAAGGTAGTGTGAGTCAGCATATACTGTCTCAGCCGGCGAGCAGCCCATACCAAAGCGCAGCAAGTTTTCTCAAGCAGTGAGTATCGGGTCTCACAGTCGGTAAACTTTTTGCTAAGGTAGTAAATGGCATGCTCTTTTCGGCCAGACTCGTCATGCTGCCCCAACACACACCCCATTGAATTGTCGAGTACTGTTAGATATAGGATCAGAGGTCTCCCTTCAACCGGTGGCATAAGGATAGGTGGTTCTTGGAGATACTCTTTGATTCTGTCGAAGGCAGCCTGACATTCATCGTTCCAACGTACTACCTGATCTTTCTTCAGCAGCTTGAAGATTGGCTCACAGGTAGCGGTCAGATGTGAGATGAATCGAGCAATGTAATTCAGGCGTCCTAAAAAGCCTCTGACTTCCTTCTCTGTCTTGGGAACTGGCATTTCTTGAATAGCTTTGACCTTAGCGGGGTCCACTTGAATTCCCTTATCACTGACCACGAAGCCTAGCAACTTCCCAGATCTTACCCCGAAGGTGCACTTGTTTGGGTTCAATCTCAGTTTGTATAGTTTCAACCGGTCAAACAACTTCTGCAGATGATCTAAGTGCTCTTCCTCAGTTTGGGACCTTGCGATCATGTCGTCAACATACACCTCTATTTCATGATGGATCATGTCATGAAATAAGGCGACCATGGCACGTTGGTAGGTTGCCCCAGCGTTTTTTAATCCAAATGGCATGACCTTGTAACAGAAGGTGCCCCACTGAGTAACAAATGTAGTTTTTTCCATGTCTTCGGGTGCCATCTTGATCTGATTGTAACCTGAAAAGCCATCCATGAAAGAGAATACCTTGTGCTGAGCGGTATTATCAACAAGGACATCAATGTGAGGTAGGGGGAAATCATCTTTGGGGCTGGCCTTGTTCAAATCCCTGTAATCGACACACATTCTGACCTTTCCATCCTTCTTAGGTACCGGCACCACATTAGCAACCCACTGAGGGTAAGAAGTTACTGCAAGGAACCCCGCATCAAACTGTTTCATGACCTCGGCTTTAATCTTCTCAGACATCTCTGGACGCATCCGACGGACCTTTTGCTTAACTGGAGGGCAGTCTTCCTTAGTTGGCAAGTGATGGACCACAATATCGGTATCCAACCCGGGCATGTCTTCGTAAGACCAGGCAAAGATCTCCATATAATCATGCAGCATTTGAGTCAACCGTTGCTTCACGCTGAGCTCTAGGTTGGCACCAATCTTTACCTCTCTCTTGTCTGCTTCAGTACTCAGGTTGATTGTTTCCACTGGCTCTTCATGGGGTTGAATTGCCCTCTCTTCCTGAAGCAACAGTCTTGCAAGCTCGCCAGGCACTTCGCAATCATCTTCACCTTCGTCTTCGGCTAAGTTGATCGGATTTTCGAAGTCATAATTGGCAGTAGCAGAGTTGTTGTCAGTGAGATCCAGAGTGGATTGAAACCTGTATGAGTGAGTGTGTGTGTAAATACAGCTGTTTTGAAATATATGTAAAGGAAAGAAAGACAGAAAAGGAGCACAATATTTGTAATGCGAAAATACGTCCAAGATTTTCATTTATGATATATGAAATGACAGTTTGTATGCCCTCACAAATAGAACCACGGTGCCTCGGGTAAGACACCGGGCCATAGAGTTTATTTATTGTTTATTACAAATACTGAAACAAAGAAATTTATTACTTAGTAACAAGAGAAACAGATAGGTTGTCCTTTGCACTCCAATTGTTAAGTCCACTGTCGGTTGCCGGGTAGATCCAGCTATCAAACTCAGCTTCGTCCACTTCGTCTTCGTCCCCAATAGCATTTACTCCATGAGCAGGTAGGGGAGCTGTCACCACATTAGGTTTCTCAGATGCCTCAAACTGTACCTCCTTGGCGTCAATAAGGTCCTGCAGCTTGTTCTTTAACGCCCAACAGTCATCGGTAGAGTGCCCCGGACTATCTGAATGGTAAGCACAACGAGCGTTCGGGTTGTACTTAGGGGATGCAGTATTTGGAAACTTCGGAGCCTCCCTGACAGTCACCAAATTGGTGGATAGCAACTGTGGCAGTATCTGCGATAGGGTCATGCTTAAGCGGGTGAATTCTCTCCGGGGTCTTTCAACCTTCTGAGGATTGTTTGGCCGGGGAGCGGCAGCAGGCTTAGCAATCATTACCGCACTGACAGATTGGCGGTGCTCATGTCTCTCTGATTTCCTGGAACCATATACGGCACTAGATTCCTTCTTGAAGGGTTTCTTCTCAGAACTGGATGATGCACCCTTCGGAATTTTTCCAGATTTTAACCCAGCTTCGATCCTCTCTCCAGTCAAGATTAGATCAGTGAACCCTGCAGACAAATTCCCGATGAGATGGTTGAAAAATGGCCCAGACAGGGTCCCCAAGAACATGTCCACCAACTCCCGATCAGTCAACGGTGGCTGCACCCTGCCAGCCAGGTCTCTCCACTTCTGAGCGTACTCCTTAAAACCTTCGCTTGCACCTAACGACATACCCTGGAGTTGGGTACGTGTGGGGGCAAGGTCGGCATTATATTGATACTGCTTATAGAAAGCAGTAGCCAACTCCTCCCAGTTACGAACCTTGGTCCCATCCAGCTGATAGAACCATTCGAGATGAGTCCCTGAAAGACTCTCCTGGAAGAAGTGGATCCATAAATTCTTATCTGCAGAGTACGGTTGAATTTTCCGAACATAGGACCTTAGGTTTAGCTTGGGACAAGACGCCCCGTCATACTTAGAGAAGGATGGTGCTTTGAACTTGTGGGGGATGATCACACCAGTTGACAAACCCAGATCTCCGAAATCCAGCCCAGGTACCTGTTGAACCTCCATAGCTTTCAACCTATCCTCCAGTTGCTTGTATCTGTCTTCTGCAGGTGGGTACTGTTCTTCATCAAAATCAGTCTCGTTGTCGGAGACTACCGGACTAGGAACCCTTGCTTCTGCCGGAGGAGTACCCTTGCCAACAGAAGAACCAGCCTCTTCATGCTGCAGAGTATTGCCAAACCTTCGGCCCGAGTTGAACAGAACAGTTCTTCTCTTCTTCTTCTTCTCCTTCTTCAGGAGCATAGCCTTTAGTTCTTCTTGGCCTTGAGCCAGGCCCTTGATTAATTCCTGGAACTGTGCATTCTGCACCTGAAGAGCCTTGATTGATGTCTCAGTTGATGCAGAATCGGGATTCATGATGCTGAAATAAACAGCGAAGAACTGTAAGCAACCTGAAAAGAGGAAAAACCTGCTATGCGCATGATGTATGAAATGCGTATGAATTATGTTTTCAAAGACAATCGGGAATCAACTTTGTAAACAAAAAGGAACACACTTCATTAGATTCAACTTTGAAAACTGGAATTATTCAACAGGTTGCCCTTAGGCGTTACATGAAAGGAAATACTGAAAAGGAAATAAAACTGTAAAAGCACATCTGGAGCTCTTTATTGATCCCATGGTCTCCTCTTCTCAGTACGGATGTAGGCATTCAGAGCTCTCTCATTCTCCAACTGCTTTGTCAGCTTCTGGATCTTTGATTCCTGCTCGTTGAACTTTTCCCGGTAAGAATCCCGCTCTTCTCGCAGTTGCGACCAAGATCTCTTCAATGTCTCATAATCAGTAGGTATCTGAGGAGGAAGGACAGTTGGAGGAACACCATCTTTGTCAGGACACTCAAGAATGACGGGTCTGACGGCTTCATACGGCATACCTAACTTCTGAGCACGGATGCGAACCCATTTGTAGTAGGCTTCCATAGGTAAAGAGGTCTTGGGCCCTAACTCTTGTGGGTCAGCTTTATGAACTTTGTCCCAAGCCTTGATGAACCTACGACGTAGCTCGTCACTATCCCCCTGAAATTCAAAACTGATGCGAGGCACCAACATCTCATGGGGACCTGCTCTTCTTGCTCTTCCAAACTGACGGAGTGCTAGACATGGATTGTAAGAGATCCCTCCTTGGGTACCAATCAGAGGAACATTAGGGTATTCCCCGCATCGATCAATGACAGCTATCTCATCCAAACCTCTGCAAGTCCAAATGATGTCTTTGTCGATGAGAGACATTAACCTATGAGCCCAACCTCTTCCTTCTTGATTCTTCAGTACGAACTGAGGGAGGTGCGAAATAAACCACCTCACCAACAAAGGGATACAACACCATAGGGTTCCTCGTCTTCGGGTAGTATGGGCATGAAGTTGTTGCAAGATGTCACCCAAGAGAGTGGGCACAGGATTCTGAGACATAAAGATTCTTATGGCAGTGACATTGATGAAGTTGTCAGGATTAGGAAACAGGACTAACCCATAGATTAGGAGAGCCAAGATGTCTTCATATGCCCTAAAGTCCAGGTCATTCCAGAAACTGTTAGCTTTACCAATTAGAAACTTAGCCAAGAAACCCTTAACTCCGCTTCTAGTTACCCAGTTGTCTGTTACCTCTTGATGGGTCAAAGGAAGAGCTGCAGCAATGTCCTCAAGCCTGAGGGTCTTTTCCCAACCAGTAAAGGGAGTCTGATCCAAGATAGGGATACCAAGCAAATCAGAGAACTCTTCCAGGGTAGGGACCAGCTGGAAGTCTTGAAAGGTGAAGCACTGGTACAGAGGGTCATAGAACTGGGTCAGAACACTCATCAACTGTTGATCCCGCTTTGCAGTGACTAAACTGAGAAGAGAACCATGTCTCTGAATGAAGGAAGTGGTATTTGGAATTCTGCTAACCAACTCATCAAGCAACTCAGGTGAACGAACAAAGTTGAACCGGATAGTATTCCTTCGCACAGGCATCATAATGTCCTACAAAACAGAGCAAAGATGAAACCCTCTTGTCTTTGAAATGGTCAGTCCTTATGCAGGATGCATGCAATGCTCATGATGCTATGATGTTATGATAAAGCACACCACATATAGATACAAAGGCAAACATGGTAAGGCACACAAGTCACACAAGGCAAGCCCCTAAAGTTTAGGCCAGCATGAGGTCTAGGTACTACCCTCTTTCAGTTTGTTGGTTCATACCTGTCCTAATCAAAAGTAACCGGGTTCTTAGAGGATCCCAATATCATTGACTACCCTCAATCGGTCATAACTCCAGCATCACAATCTTTTCTTGCGGCCAGAACCATCACGAGAGTTTAGCCTCAATGGGCGTAGCATACTGCTACAATTCTAAAGGCCAAGTTGTGTCAATTAAGGTTCTAAGGTTGTTGGTGCTTAATGACTCCTTAGAAGACCCATATTCTCCTCGTTGCGACACAAGGGATATCGGTACAGACCAAGGTGCCACACCAACGTAGCCACTGTTTCACCTGTGTCGGTCTACGCCGGACAGGTCCCTCACAGCTTATGCTACCTAAAAAGGGTATCCCCAGATCCGGGTTAGGATCTATGTAACTCCCATGCAACCCACAAATTTAAAGCAGACAAGTCAATACAATTGAAAACACAGTTATGAACTAACCCTAAGGTACACCTCACTTTAAGTTTAAGGATCCCCAGCAGAGTCGCCAGTTCTGTGATCGGTGGATCTGGAACTGACTGTTTAACGCTGGTTCGCGAAATGTCGCGGAAGCAAGAGTCGCCACCGTCTTTTATTTTCTCCAAATGGAAAGGACAAAAGCACAGAAAAATTCCTTAAAGAGATTGCTCTCGGTTCGGGAGGTAGGTTATAGAAAGGGAAGGTGTTAGCATCCTTTCTATCCATGGTTATCCATGGGCTCTTAGATACTTGCTCATTTGTGTTTTCAAAATTGTTTGTTTGCTTTTCAATTGTGGGTTTTAAAAAAGTTTCTTTGAAAGTTTCAGTTCGACTCTTGTATCGGTCCTCAAGAGTGTTTGAAAAATTGCTTTCGAAAGCTTTTTGAAAAGGTGTCGGTGTGAAAAGTATTTTTGATTTGTTTTGAAATTAGAGCAAGTATCTACGAGAACCTACCTACCCTAAGGAATTCGTCTGTGTAAATGTCCTTTAAAGTAGTGCCATCCCACCATTGAGAGGTAAGTAACACCACTATTGGAGGTATTCGGGTCAATTCGAGGTTCGGGACATGGTGATCACCAGAGCAATGGGAAGACACCTTAGAAGCTACCCTCATGCCAGGTTCCCGGATCATGAGGACTTACTAAGACATCCTCTACTCGACGATCACCTTTCGAGGCAAGGCAACAGTGAGGCGTACCCTAGGGGTGGTGTGTGCGAATTCGTGTGTCGTTTTCATTTATTTTTGTCTTGTCAGGTTATGAGTGATCTACGCTTGATTTTATTTTAAGGCCATTCATTCTTGCATGCTTTGTTTAACAGTTAAAGATTGCGAGGAAAAGTAAATCTAAGCTATTACAAATGGCGCGGGTCCACATCGCCAAAATTAACCAGGACCCGATTTGACAGAAGATAAATAAAACGAATAAAGAATTAAAAGTGTGAGAAGTAATTACAAGGCTTTGGGAGAGGTACATAATTATTTAAATGACATAAAATAAATATGCGAAGAAATAAGAAATTAAGAACGTGGGCGTTGGACCCTTTTGCAAAAATTAAAATACATAATGAAATTAATTAATTAAGAAAAGAAATTGTTTTTTTTTGATATTTTTATGTATTTTAAGATTTAATAGAAAAAGAATTAATCAAAGTACGACGCAAACCCTAATTCTAGTTATTTTTTAATTTATTAAGAAATATATTAAAGTTTTCTAACCTAAATTAACCCTAAGTTTTTTTTATGTACAATTTTAATTATGAAAATAAAATAAATAATATTATTGTGAAAAAGAAAAATTAAAAGAAATAAAAACAATAATTAAACCTATTTCTACCTTTTTTAGATTTTATGAAAAGAATTAATATTGCAAACCCTAATTTAAACTAAATTTATTTACATGCATTTATTTATAAGAAAATATTAAAATAAAATATTTATTATGTTTTTTTATCTTTTCTGACTTTTTTAGGCATTTTTATATTTTTTGTGAGAATAATTAATTGAAACAAAACAATAAAGAAAATAATACAATTGAAAATAAAACATGAGAAAAATAGAGAATTGCAAACCAGGGGAGGGGTAGTCCCCAAATTAGGAGGTATGGATCCAGTAATTTGGCCCAACAAGCTTCAGGTCCGTTTGACTTTCCAGGTAGTGTGCTAGCGCTTTGACCATGGTGTATGATGTTCATCCCATCTACGCCCTTGATTTGATCTCCAGGGACACATGGACGTGAGATATTTGAAGACACATGGTACGTCTGCAGCCTTGAAGCGCATGGGATTATATATTGAAAAATAATATTGAGGCGAAGAAGACCTGGGGCTCAAACCCAGGTCATGAACATTGCAAGCATGTGTACCTGCCACTGAGCCATTCCAATTTCATTTAATATATAATAGCAAATAAACCTAATAAAAGGAATAATGACCATGGTCCACCAACGCGCGCGAATTTTAAATGATCCAATCACCGTGTGCCACGAATTCGTCTCCTCCATCATCCCTGTAATACCAAACACATAGGCAACGGTTTCTATGGCGTTTTCTTAGGCAGCTTATGGGAAAATAGCGATTAGGCTATCCTTGAACATAAATTAGGCGCGAGGGTCCTATCTTCTTCGTCCAGACGTGCTAAATCCAACTATGGTATTGAGGATGTCCAATTTTACAGCACCTGAAAACCCCCAATTTACAGTTCTACAAACCCTAAAAGTTATCAATGGCAAATCTCCAAATATGGCACGAAAACGAAATTAGACTACATGGTTAGCTTCAGAATACGTTAATTAGTATGAATGCATAAAAAAAATGTAATGAAAACGTCTAAATATGGAAACACGATTATGCATTTTTCTCTGTACAGTTCAAGTTCGTTTTACCAATTCTTGGCGTTTTGATGGATGTTCTTGATTGCAATCGCTTCTGGACAACCTTGGCAAGCCAATGGAACAAGTTTCGTGCCTTGAATCCACCTGTAACAATGATTTCAGAATTGCTTTTTTTGACAAAAATTCCAAGTTTTCTTTGTACTCTTTTGCGCAGCTTTTGTGTTTAGCATCATTAGGTTTATGGTCAGGCATATGTAGTGAGTGCATTAGGTCAAAAAAATTCAATCAAATCTCTTGTATTCATGAATTGAAGATTTGATTTTTTTAAGGATCTTTTTTCAATCTTTTTCAAGTGTATTTGGTTCAAATCATATCCAATTGCTCCAATTCTTTCCTTATTTGGCTAGGCACGAAATATTGAGCATAAAACATGTATAAAAAGATTGGTTAGGGTGAATTAAATATTTTTCATATATTTAAATGATTTAAATGAATTAATATAAATAAAAATTCAAATAAATAAATAAAAAATGAGAAAATACTTCCCTTTGGGCCAAGTGGTCGTGCACATGCTTGGAATGATGAATCATGGAAGAAAAATGGGCCCATTAGCAATTTTAGGTCATTTGAATCAATGTTGACTTTTCAAAATATCCAAAAATTTCCTAACTTCTACAAGGCATAACTTGCTCAATTTTTAAGCTTTTCTCATGTGCTTGGACATTTTGGAAAGGTATTTGAGTCCTCTAACCAATGCCTTTGGTCCCATGTCATTTTGATTTACCAATCTCAAGTTATGGCCTTTGACTTAAAGTCCCTTTTTGTTGACTTTTGAAAATGACCTATAATGTTGAAATTGATAACTTTTTGTGAGAGCATTTCTTGGACATGAAGTATGAAGATGAGTTGTAGGAAATGTCTTTCTCTTCAAAATGAGCTTTGGATGGAATTTTTCTGATAATCCATGTGAAAGTTATGCCCTGGTCAATTTCAGTTGACTTTTTCAGCTGTCCAAATAAGGAAACTTTTGCATCTTGATGATTTCTGAGCCAAATTTTGAGAATCATGATCAAGCATTGATCAAATGATGTTTGTGGCTTCAAAATGATATGTTGATCAAAAATTTGAACTTTTGACTGTCAAATGACCATTTTGCCCCTACAGTTGACTGTAGTGCAACTTAGGGTTTTGACTGTGCAATTTTGAGCTGAATGCCTTGAAACTTGATATGAGGATACTTGACCATATTTGTAAGCATATTAGACTTGATTGGGCCTTTGAAAACTTCCTTTTCTTGATCAGTACACAAAACCCTAATCTTGACTGTATAGGAGACCCTTGAACTGTGCCACCCTTGGGGAATTTTGTGACTTGGCTTGGCAATTTCTTGAAGAATATGGGAGGGCAAATTTTGGGGTACAACACCCGTGGATACCCATACGTAAAACTTGTCACGAGCATGAGTTGGATAACTTAATGGGTATCCACGGGGTAAAATAAACGGATATTTAATTACTCGTTTCCATATGGGCACAAATATAGATTTAATGGTACTTATACCTCTGGATATCTGTATTCGTTAATAGTTAGCAAAATTACTTAAATATAAAAAAATTTAATCTAAAATTAATATTATTACTGGTCTACCATGGAAGCAGATTGCTATCAACACTCTCGAACTTGCCACAAGTGTCAGAGTTACGCTGACAAGGTGCACATACCTCTGGTTCCTCTGAATGTCTTGACAGCTCCTTGGCCCTTTGCTATGTGGGGGATTGATATGATTTGGGAAATCAAGCCAACAGCCTCCAATGGACACCGCTTCATCTTAGTGGCCATTGACTATTTTACAAAGTGGGTGGAGGCAGCTTCTTTCGCCTCCATTACCAAGAATGTTCTCGCCCGGTTCATCAAGCAGAATCTCATCTGTCGTTACGGTATCCCTGAGAGGATCATTACATACAATGGTACGAATCTAAATAATACTATGATCACCGCCCTGTGTGAGCAATTCAAGATCCAACATAACAATTCTTCCCCTTACCGACCAAAGATGAATGGTGTTGTCTAACCCGCGAATAAGAACATTAAAAAGATCATACAGAAAATGACAGTCACATACAAATACTAGCATGAGATGCTAACATTCACTCTCCATGGATATTGTACCACAACTCGCACCTCAACCGGGGCAACACCCTACTCTCTGGTATACAGCATGGAGGCTGTCTTGCCTATTGAGGTCCAGATCCCCTCTCTGAGAATTATGAAAGATGTAGGGTTGAATGAAGAAGATTGAATCCAGACTCGACTTGATCAACTGAACTTAATTAATGAGAAAAGGCTTACTGTTGTTTTCCATGGTCAAATGTATCAAAAATGGATGATCAAGGCTTTCAACAAAAAGTTCAGACGCTAAGTGTATCAAGTTGGAAATCTGGTGATCAAACGTATCATACTTCCGCAAGGTGATCCTAGGGGAAAATGGACTCCTACATACGAAGGACCATTTATAATCAAAAGCATATTCTCTGGTGGAGCAATGATCTTGACCACCATGGATGGCGACGACCTGCCGCATCATGCGAACACAGGCATAGTCAAAAGATACTACACATAAGAGACCCATTAGGTTGACACACCTAGGAAAACAAGGGCATCCCGGAGAATCAAAAAGGTTCGGGCAAAAATTAGGGATAAAACAAAAAAATCTGTACACCCGGCAAGCTAAAAACCTGAAAGGGCGGCTTGGGCAAAAAAGGGTATCCCGATGGACTGAAAACCCGAAAGGGCGGTCCAGGAAAAATTTAGGGAATTAAAGAGTATGACTATGTCCCATTGGATCACTTTACGGACAACCTTTGGCTTCAACTGACAAACTCAGAGGTTCTGATCAATTCAATCATCTTCGGACGAGGCAACTAATAGACAAGATGCTCGGAGATACGAAGGCTATAGCAAAATGGGAACCCCATGGGATTATTGCACATAGCTATCTTTTCTTAGTATCAAAATTTTCATTTTTTTACGACGGCATTCTCTTACTAGAATGTTTGTCTCATTGTACAAAAATACTTACTCAAATTCAATGCAAAGATATTCTTTTGGGAGTGCAAAACTATCTGTTTTTCTTTACTCTTGTGTTTTGTTTACAAAAACGTCCAATGATTTATTTTTGAACATATGCATTTGAGCATAATTACTGTTTACAAATAAATAAAATAGAAAGACAACCACTGATGGCTTTAAGAGATAAAGAAATATCTCTAAGCTATTTCCATGAAATCCCCCACAGTGTGCAGTTTAATCCCCAATGAAACAAAGCTTCCAATTACCAATCCCCATTAGAAGTCGTTCAATTTCTCCGGATTCCTCAACAGGATTCTTACAAACAGTACACAACATTTCCCTTACAACAAGAGTTTATTTCTCTAAGTGGAAATTCATCAACACTTCAACTTCACAACACAAAGACTTACACTCCATATCTTCAACAACAGTCGGGAATTTATTTTTCCCAATCCAACGGCAGTGCAGCAGATTAGCTCACATACACATAAATCACATCCATATATCATAAACATTAATAACACGAATGAATCATACCATGCATTTCATACAACATGACTTTGCATTTTAGCTAACATTTTACCCTTTTCAGGATAAGGTTAACAGCTACCATTAACAATGTTCCAAGTTTTCAGATACAGTTCAGATACGCTCCAGACACGAATGCCATTCTGATACTCATTCAGAGTCAACTTTCAGATACGCTCCAAACACAGATGCCATTCTGATACTCATTCAGATTCAGCTTTCAGATACAGTTCAGATACGCTTCAGACATGGATGCCATTCTGATACTCATTCAGAGTCGGCTTTCAGATATAGTTCAAATACGCTCCAGACACAGATGCCATTCTGATACTCATTCAGATTTAGCTTTCAGATACAGTTCAGATACGCTCCAGACACGGATGCCATTCTGATAGTCATTCAGATTCAGCTTTCAGATACAGTTCAGATATGCTCCAGCATGGATTTCACTCTAATACTCATTCAGAGTCAGCTTTCAGATACCGCTCAGATACGCTCCAGACACGAATGCCATTCTGATACTCATTCAAATTAGGCAATCACTTTTGGATGGAATCTACGAGCCCGTCTCCAAAAAATTTATATCATCCCTCTAAATGGCATCTTTAAGCCCATTCCCTATACTATCATTCATCACCTCACCAAGTGCAAATTTCTGGGCACTCTAGTGTCCAATCATCTTCCACCTTCGAGTCACGAATGGAAAAACTCGCCAATCTAACTCTTCAGGATTAAGAAGATTGAACAGGGGCAACTATTGTACCCCAAAATTTTCCCTCTCATTTATCAAGAATTTTCTCACAAGATCTCCTTGACTCAAGACTGCATTAGGGTTTGATCAGCTCAAGACACCTCCTCAAGCACTGATGACCAAAATTTGGATTTGAGATTGCACAAGGATTTTTGAACTTCCAATGCCCCATATGACTTTCATAGATCATTATGGACCCCCAAGATTACTCATGTCAAGTTTCAAGCCTTGGATCACATTTTTGCTCAGTCAATTGAGCAATTGACCTAAAAATAAGCTATATTGGGAAAAAGTCAACCATGGCCAATTTACAGTCAAACTTCATAATTTTTGATCCACATCAACATTTTAAACTCATATGTATCATTTTATCAAGTTGTACCATAATTCCTCAAGAAATTTGATCAAATCTCCAAAAGGGCAAAATGGTCAAAATTATGGTTTTTACTGAGAAAGGGCAATTTTTGATTTTTGACCTATAAAATGGGCAATTGGTTTAAGGAATGATATCAAGAGTCAAATTGCATCATTTTTACCTAATGACATGGTTCAAAACATTGCAAGTCCATTGTATTGATAAATGAATTTTTCAGTCAACTGATCAAAAGTCAATTGTATACTGAAAAGTCAAACTTTGACTTTTTAGCCAAATTCAAGTGCCAAAGATCACAATTCATCAAAAAATGTCAAAATATGAAACTTATTCATCAAGAAATCAAAAAGTCAAGATTTCATTTTGAAAAGTCAAAATTTCTAAACTCAGAAATTTTTCTAAGTGTTGGAAATTTTATATTTTTTCATAACTTTGAGCAAAATTTTCACCATGATGCAGGATGGTTCAAGAGAAACTTCCAACATTAAAGTTGTAGATATCCATGAAATCTACAAATTTTCTTTACACAACTCCTTCCAAAAATGCTTGGATCTCATGTTATAATTTTGTGAACATGTGGTCATGAAACTAAATACTTAGTGAAATTTTGCCCTAATTTGGTCAGGATTTTGACATAACTTCATGACACTTTTTCATATAGTTCCAAGGGGAATATTCAAAAGCAATTCAAATATGGATTGTAGAGAACATTGCAAGCTTTCCAAAATGTCCAAGAACTCCTTGAGATCATTCTTGAGTAGGGAGAATCGAAGAGATGAAGTTAGGGTTTTATCACTTTAATTACAAGTCATTTTAGTGATGAACAAAATTCAAATTCAAAGTTGTGCTGCATTAACTCTACTTTACAGGCCTCAAAATTGTTAGGCACTCTATAATTAATGGTTTACACAACTGTTAGAGGTCTCACTTCAAGCTTTCAATGCATGGACATGCTTTATATCCATTTTTGGAAGAAAGGTTAATTGCCATTTTGATAAAGTGACTTTTTGTACAAATCTTGTTCTTGAGCCTTGCACTTGTTCTCTTCTGATCAAACAAGTCCTAATACTCATGAGAAATGTTTCAAACACTTACAATCACCCATCCCATGCTTGTACCTCTTCTTGAAACTTGTTTCCTTCTTTTCTTTAAAATCAAGTAACCTAGTCAAAAGCTAAAAACTTGTACTTCTGATTGTCAAAAGCTCTCAAACACTTTTATTTATACATACATAAACTATTTGACACAAACACACAAATGCTTGACCACTAAAAATATCTAGAACTCAGGATCACACTTCATACTTCCATTTTCACACAAACTGACCAAGAACTTGAAACTCATAATCTACTCGTGCGTTTCTTGGCCTTTTGGTTTCTAAAGCTTCTAAACATCATATAGAGTTGATCCCACACCATGTTATAGAACTGTAACACCATTAACACCATCCCCCATTTTCAAAAGCGGAGCTCTGCACATTGACTTCTCCAGACCATTTCAGTCATCCATTGCTCAAGCTAATCATTGCATTAGCTTCCCGGGACCTCAAGGAAGCTAACCTGATCATCACCATCACTTGAAACAAGCTCAAACTCATAACACGATTTCTAGTTTTGAGGTAAGTTTTCTAACTTTGGAACTCTTCATACAGGCATCACCAATGATTTATTTGTGAATAAAACATGTAGATATCATTGCCCTAAAGCTAACCATGTCCATAATTTCCATTAATTTTGCTTGAGCTTAGAGAATTTTGAAACTAAAATTTCTGAGATTTTTAGGGTTCAGATTAGGGCCATTAAAATTCATGCTTATCTTTGATCTATAGTTTTAATGCTTTACATTTCTGAAACCGTGAGAAAATTTGCTACAAGTTTCATGTTTACAGTTTTCATTTTTGATGAGAAATGAGCAAGTTACAGTTGGTCTGGCTGGAGATTGAAGATGAAGTCATCAGGGCGCGTTTTGCCTTATATATTTATTGATTTGCCTATGTTAACGGATGTATAGCCACCCCAGTGGTAGAAGCGCGTGCCTATAACCTTTGGGACCTAGGTTCGAGCCCTAGTGGTACCCTTTTAGATTTTTTCACATTTTTTTGTTTTTTGATTTGTCTTTTTGGCAGGCGCTTGGCTTCTTTGGGCCTGGCTTGTTTTATTTTTGCTAGCTAACCCCCTGCAAGCTGTTTGCGCCCCTGGCCCAAGTTTTTATTTTTTTTATTTTTTTTTATTTTTTTTTATTTAATTTTTATTTTCTTAAATATTTTTCCTAATATTAAAAAAATCACAAAAAAATACAAAGAAAAACTTAGATTTTCATTTTAACTTAGTTTATTTTATTTTCTCACAAAAAATATTTTATTTAACTATACTTTATTTATTTTTATTAACTAGTCTTGTAAATTTAAATTAGGACTAGGTTATTATTTATTTTCTTTTACACCTATTAAAATATATTTATTTATATATAAAAAAGGCCAAAAATATTTTATAATGCTATAAATATTTTCAAGACAAAAATACCAAAAAATACTTTTCTTAAACTTATTTCTTTTGATCAATTAATAAAACTAGGGTTTTATTTAAAAAAAATCTTAATAAATTTAAGTTTAACTAATTATTTTCCTTAATTAATTAGGTTAAGACAATTTCCCTTTTCCTCATGAAAACCAAACAAGGATCCATTTTCTTTACATTTTGCATTTTTTATACATTTATGCATTTTGTACTTTGTATTTATTTATTTCCTTGTACATTGATACCAATTCAATATGGTTGTAATAGACTAACTACGTTTACATTTTTGCAATCCCCATTCAATTTGTACACCCCCTCCCACAAATGTTGTAATAGCGTAGTAACTTTAAACTCCGCAATTTATCGCTTTTATACATAATATGCTAGTAATTAGGGTTTGTATGGAAAGACTAAAACCAATACTTAGAAAACCCTAATTCACGACAAAAACAAGCATGAAAACAATACACTTGCACACAAGCACCCCTAGGGTTATTCCACTTGTTTGCCTTATAAAAAATTGTCATATTACGCATGTAAGGTATCTTAGCAAGAACAAGCAAATACAAGATCATAGTCCCTCGATGACGCTATCTAAGTTGCCTTTCAAATGATCTTAGTCCCTAAAGAGAATGCTAAGATACCTTGCAACATTGTTAATCATGGTTATACGATGACCCACGCCCGTCCCGTTTACATCTAAAGGTATGGTTGCTTACCAAATCAATGGTAAGACAACAATGTCAAAGGAAAGGGAAAATGAACATGAAAAACTTTTGAGTAGGTAGAATGCTCCTAATTACTTGCTCAATTTCAAAACATCCTTGCTATTTTCAAAACAAATGCCTACACTTTTTAAAACATCTTACAAACGTGAAAACATTTTCAAAAAGATCAACATATTTGTATACATTCTTACAAATGAGAATCATTACAAAGATTACCTAAACAATGACCTATTTACAAAATACTTTCAAAAAACCACACCAAGCACAATTTCAACCAAAAAAAGCAAGTGATCTAGCAAGTAACTAAGAGCCCATGGAAAACCATGGATGAAAATGGTGCTAAAACCTTCCCTTTTCATAATCTACCCCCCGAACTCAAGAAATAATCTCAAAGGTCTTTCCTATGCTTTTTCACCTTTCCTTTTGGATAAAAGAAAATTCGGTGGCGACTCTTGCTAACTGCAACATTTGCGATAAAACGCAAAACCCTCAAGTCAGTTCTCTCATCGTATCATAACTAGCAACATAGTCTTTCAAATGAGTAATGGAGGGAAAGCTATGATCAAAGATGTGCTATATGTACCTGGAATGAAATGCAACTTGCTAAGTGTTGGACAACTAGTCGAAAAAGGTTTCTCAGTTGTCATGAAAGATGGAGTTTTGAAATTGTTCAACATCAAGAATAATTTGGTCTTAAAATCTCCATTGTCGAAGAATATGACATTTAAGACTATGATCAGTTTGACAGAAGTTCAGTGTTTGAAAATTGTTGTCGACCACAAGGATAGTTGGTTGTGGCATTTGAAGTTTGGACATTTGAATTTTCGATCACTTAATCAACTGGTTACTAAAGATATGGTTACTGGTATTCTAAGCCTTGAGATGCCTAAAAAACTTTATGAAGGTTGTTTAGTGGGAAAGTAATCCAGAAATTCTTTAGTTTTAACTTTGTGAAGGCTGATGACGAAGGAATTTGAAATGTTGGATCTAGGAAAATTGTCTTATTTTTTAGGCATGGAAGTTCAAATGTCAAGCGAGATATGGTGCTACATCAAAGAAAGTATGTCAAAGAGATACTCAAGAGATTCAGAATGGATGATCCGAATCTTGCATCCTCACCTGTCGAACCAGATGTGAAGTTGGATAAGAATGGAGAGGAAGACAAAGTCGATGCAACTTTGTTCAAGCAAATTTTGGGATCTATGAGGTATGTGTGCAACAGTCGACCTAATATAGGTTTCGCAGTCGGATCAGTAAGCCGATATATGGGTGAATTAAGAGTGTCATATATGAAGGCTTCAAGAAGAATCCCGAGATATTTGAAGGGTTTAATAAATTGTGGAATACTATTTCGACGAGATTCTGAAGGCAAAGAAACAATAGTTAATTTTTTTTCCAGATGTTGATTGGTGTGGAGATAAGGAAGATCGAAGAAGCACAAGTGGATATTTTTTTCAAGTATTTGGTGCCCCAATCTCATGGTGTTCGAAGAAGCAACCCGTGGTGGCATTGTCATCGTGTAAAGCTGAATATATAGCAGGATCCTATGCTGCATGTCAAGCAATTTAGATCAGATATGTACTTGAAGAAATGACAGTTGAAGTGAAGAAACCTTTAGTATAGCAAATCGACAACAAGTCAGCCATAAATCTGGCGAAGAATCCAGTTATGTATGGAAGAAGTAAACATATTGAAGCAAACTTCCTCAAGGAAAAAGTAAATCAAGGTGAACTTGAAGTTAGGCATTGCTCAGGTGAAGCACAGTTGACCGACATTTTCACCAAAGGATTGAAGATCGACAACTCTCTGAATTTGAGAAAGAAATTAGGAATAGTTCAGATTGATTATTTTTGAGGATGTTCGACAACTTGGATTGTGGGGGTGTGTTGAAATATTAAATTAGATTTGTTAAAATATTAGATTAGATTAGATTTGATTAGATTTAATATTTAAATATAATCCAAGTTATGTTAGCCCAAATCCAATTAAGATTGTATATAAATAGCCATAGTGTGTATAATTATTTGTACAATTCAATAATATAAATCCTTATTTCTTTTATTATTCTCTCTTCCTCTTTTTACTAAAAGTGTCTCACGCACTAACATTGTTCAACAAAACCGATGCATCCCAGCCCCTTTAAAATTATTGATCACATTGTAAATAATATTTACTTAAAGAAGAAAAGTGTGTTAAAAAATATTTACTAGTAACAATTTTTTTCCAACAATTATCTTTAAATATTTGAATTATACTTAAAAAGAGAATTATTCGACCATGGATAAAATTTTAAAATCAAATAAAATAAGAAATTGAAATACCTAAAAAAATTAATCATATAATTTTATAGTTTTTAAAAAGTATTTTGTAAGTTAATTTTAAAAAGTGTTTTGAAGGAAAAAATATATTTTATCATTTTATTTTTGAAAACTGTTTTAAAGATGATATATTTTAATTTTGAAATAGTTGAACATATTTTTAATATAATATTTATTATATTAAACTTAAATGTGAAATATATTTTATAATATTTTTTGAGACAATTATATTTATATATGCTGGTTAGATACTAGAATGTTTTTATTAACATCTAATTCACTTTATTTTACATTAATTATCTTAATATGTGTATCTACTAGATGAGTATTTAGTATATACCTAACATTATTACAAAAGTAAAATAAATATGAATTTTGTATGCATATAAGTGCGCATAATTGTATACTGTTTTTGAAATAGTTCAAACCTGTAATATGTATAAATTTTGAGTTTGAGTTTTTAAACTATTTTTTTATTGACAAATAAATTAGTTAATTGTGTATTTTATACGGTTGAATATTCTTTTAATTTTATAACTCAAATATAATCCCTCTTATTATTTTAATTTGAAAAGCAAATCACATTTTCTCTTTAAAAATGTTCAAGTAGAATGATATATAAAATAGATTCAATTAATAAAAAAAAGAATGAAAAATAAAAAAGGTTATTATTTTTTTATTACCAAAATAATAAAAAAAATATAATAATAAGAAAATATAAAAAAAATATTGAAAATATTATTTACGCATTTATTTATGATTTTGACACAATTGTTTTCATATAACAATATCGAAAAATTTCAAAATTATACAATATTACAAATTCGATATTAATAAAAGTTATATCATTTTTCCTTTTTTTCTTATCATTTTTCTAAACTAAAAACAAAATATTTAAAATCTAGTTTAGTTTTTAAATTTTTAAATTTCATAAATAGAAAATAATTTTATAAAATAATTTATATAACTAAATTTACAAACAAATTTTTAAATTTTTAAAATTTTAAATTTTAAACTAAAAAAGAATTTTTAAAAACTAAATCAAACAAATTTAATTGATTTCTGATGTGAAATTTTTTCCTAAAATACATATTCGTTCCGTTTTATAATAAATGTCTCATTTCTATTTTTTTATATCTAAAAATAAATATTTTTTTAAAATACTAGTACAACACTTTTTTTTACTACTACACTCTTATTTATTAGCTTTTGCGTTTTTTAACTATTCTATTAACTATAATAAATAAATATATTTTAATAATTATAATTAATTTTATCATTAAAATTAACATTTTTTATTATTTTTAAAAAAATTGCATAGAACTAGGGATGTTTGCGGTGAGGTTTGGACGATTTTTAAATAAAAAATCACCCGAACCGCAAGAGAAAAAAATATGTAGTTCGGTTTGGTTCAGTTAACTTTTAAAAATAAATTCGAACCAAACCAAACCAAACTAATGCGGTTTGGATTTATTCGGTTGATTCGATTTTTACAAAAAAAAAATTATTAAATCATACGTACACATATAGAGGAAAATTTAATTTTGTATTTAATTGTTCATACATTACCATAAAAGAAATTATAATTATCAAAATACATAAAATTGTGTATTATAATTTTATCTAATCTTAAAAAAATGATATAGACAAAATTGCATTTTTAAATAAATATTATATAAAAAATATAATAAAATATATTTTGTGAAAATAGTATTTATAAGTGAATAATATTTTATTATTTTATGATTTGTAAATTAAAATAAATAGCATATAAAGTATAATAAAATATACACATAATATATGTTGATTTTTTTAAAGAATTAAAAAAAAATATTAATCAGTAAGATTTTATAACGTAATACGGTTTTGTTTAGTTTGATTTGATTTGCAAAATACAAATCACAAATCGAATCGAACCGTGCGATTCCTTTAGAAAATAACTCAAACGCATCTGAATGAAATACGACTTTTTACGATTTTAATTTAATTCAATTTAATTTTGCGATTTTCTATTAAACAACTTTAGTTTAAAACACCCCTATATAAAACTAGAACCCCACACGTTCCCTAAAATTAATGTAGTATCTAATGTTTTTAAATATGAGCAATTATTTGAAGAATTTGACCTTACACACACTTGAGTCTTATAAGACGTGCTCCCTCCTTTTTCATATTATAAATAAATTTTAGTTTTATAAATTTATTAAATAACTAATATATTTGATTTATATATAAATAGATATATTGATTATTCTATATAAAAAGATAAAATTTGTTTATAACATATAATAGAGGAAGTATTAATTAATGAACAATTACACAAAAACAGCAACACACAGTTAATAGAAAATTAATTTTAATACAACATATTTATAATATTACATATTTGTGTTTAAGTTTTAGAATATCAACATTTCAAAAAACTATTTACATTCAAAGTTATTTTGAATAATTTTTTATAACATTTTTTTTAAATATATTATTATTATTAAAATTATATTATTTTTAGGAAGTTAAAATCTTAATAATAAATAAATAATTTACTAAGTATAAAAATTATAAATAAATGAATCTAAAGCAATTTTGATTATTTTTAAAAACACCCAAAATTTAAATTTTTAGAAAAAATTTATAAAATTTAGTTAGGTCACAAGTAAACGAAATCTAGACAGAGATAAATTTTGCTGGTGTGTGGACAACATACATATATGAGAGCTGTGCAAAGATCAAACATAAAGTGACTATTTGATCAAACATCTATGAGAGGTGTGAGCAAGGATGAAACTTTAAACTATTTGAACACACTCTATTTGACTTGTTGTTGGCTTGAACGCGAGAGTTATGAAATAAAGTGATAAGTGTGCTTTAACACATAGTAACTGTTGAGAATCAAGTGTGAGGAAGAAGTCTCACATTGATTATAAAATGGAAGATTGAACACTTATATATGAAAGAACTCACTCATCTATCACCTTAGGGTTTTAGATGGACAAGTGGGAGGGGAAGCATTGTGACTCACTGACTCACACTTGAGGGAAAAGTTGAAGTCTCACTAGACTAGCAAGCATACAAGACGGACGGACAAATTGCCAGTACTGTATTGTCTTGTGGTTGCAATGAAATGTGAGAACATTACCCAGCAATAATTAGGGGTTTAAGGTGCAAAAATTTGACAAAAAAATTACAGGTGTAAATGTAAATAGTACAACTAGCTATTTGTGTGAACCACATCGAAGATTCCTTTGTGCCTATATCAAATAGTTATGCATCAACTTAAACGTGGGTGGCACAAATTTTCTTTAAATTCAAAATATCACAATTTGCTTGTGTTAATGACTCTTCTAAAATGCCATACTTTTGATTTTTTTAAAATACCACATTCCCAAAAATAATGTGGCTTGCCCTTTTTAGACCTCCTTCCCATTCAGTTTAACTATTAATAATTTTTTATTTATTTACATGTGGATTTAGCATAAACTATGTAGAAAATATATTACCGGCTGATTTGTCTCTTAATTTTGGTATTTTAATTTTTTTAAGCAATGAATATATAATCTGAGTATCAGGGATACTCAAACCCGATTATAGAAAAAAACGGTCAAAATCAATTATAAGGAGAAAATTTGTAACCAACCAAAACTTAAATTAATCATTTAAATGACTCTTTACAAGAGAATAAATGATGGAAAGATTCTTTAGCTTACAAACATAAAAACACAAGAAAAATCATGATGCAGATTCAAAATGTTCCTCTTCTTCAATTGGGACTTGGAAGGTAACCTGTCAAGAAACGCCCTTCAGCCAAACGATTTAATGCAAAATGAAACAACGTTTTCCATAGAGAAACAAAAGCCTATGACGATCCTTATTTTTTGTTCTCTTTATTTAACTCTTCACATAAACAACCATATCCCTCCCTAACTATGTATCCTTCTGCCGTATTCGGTTTCCAAAGGAAAACATCTGACTCAGTTCTATTAACATGCACCTGTTCCAGAACACATAGTAGGTCAGAAATAAGGTTGCAAAAAATTGCCTCTGAATCTGAAGACAACCCGAAATTCCCCCAATTCCACTCGTTGTCATTCCATTGCCCCATATCCTCGATGTTCCAATCTTTCTTAGAGGACAAGCAATACAATTCCTGAAACGACGCGCTGAAGGGAGAATTGTTATGCCAAGACGTTGTCCAAAACGGTACCCACCGACCATTTCCCACCACAATACTGATATTACCTACACATTCACACACATAACCAACCATAGTTAAATCCTTCCACCAGTTGGAAACTTTTCTTTTGGATCTGGTACTATCAGTAGACAGAATTATATGATGGATGTTACTGTATCTCGTCGACAAACCTTTGTTAAATTCTTTCGATTTCCCTCCAAACCTTCGTTGTGTTGGAAACTCACCAAAGTCTATGATGAATTTCTACCACAATAACAATTTAATTACGAGACAAACAAAGAAAAGAAGACAAGACAAATAATTTCTACAGAGTTTCTCTCTGCTCACACAAACTGTGAAAACTTTCTTATTCACTTTGTAACTGCAAAATACTGTGAATGACTTGCTTGACTTGCTTACAAAAATAGGGGTTACTCCCTCTATTTATAACTGAGCTTACACCCTAAGCCCAAAGTCCAAAATATCTTTTTGTTACTAAATCAAATCTAATTTATTCTAGACTTAAATCAAATCTATTTAAATCTAAAACAAATCAAATCTTTTCGACACATAGTTTTGACACATTGGATTACAATTTAACACACCACCTAATTCATTGTGTCTAAACTATCTATGTTCATCATGGCTCTTAGTTTTCTGAATACTTCGACTTGCACTCCCTTCGTCATGATGTCTGCAATCTGATTCTCAGTTCTGCAGTGTTCCAAATTCATCTTCCTGTCTGCTACCTGCTCTCGAAGATAATGGAACCTCATTTCGATGTGCTTACTTCGACCATGTGCTATTGGGTTCTTCGCCAGATTAATAGCTGACATGCTGTCTATCTTCATGGTAATTGCTCCATGATTTTTCCCTCTTATCTCTTCGACCAAGTTCACCATCCAAGTTGCTTGACATGCACAAAGAGAAGCAGCTATGTATTCTGCTTCGCATGATGATAATGCCACTACTGGTTCCTTTCTTGAATTCCAAGAAACTGGTGCACCACCTAGCATAAACACATATCCTGCTGTTGACTTTAGATCTTCAACATCACTACACCAACTCGAATCAGTGTATCCCACTAACTTGCATTCTTTTCCTTTATCAACTGCAGGAAACAAAATGCCATGATCGAAAGTTCCTTTGAGATACCTTAGTATCCTCTTCACTGCTGCTAGATGTGATACATTTGGCTTCTGCATGAATCTACTTACCATACCTACACTATATGCTAAGTCAGGCCTTGTATGACAAAGGTATCTCAATGATCCAATAAGTCTTCTATATTAGGTTGGATCAACATCATCTTCATATGCATCTTTCGAAAGTTGTAGTCTTGGTTCTGCAGGTGTCAAAGTTGAGTTGAATTCTTCCATCTCAAACCTCTTGAGAATTTCTCCTGCATATCTTGTTTGATGCATCATCAAACCTCTACTGCTCTTGTAGAATTCGAGACCAAGGAAATATGAAATCTCACCCAAATCAGACATTTTGAATTCCTTGCTGAGATCACCTTTGAAGTCTTCGATCTCACTTTTACAGCTACCTGTTATCAACAAACCATCTACATAGAGACATAGTATAAGCAATTTACTCTTGCTTCTTCTTACATATACTCCATGTTCAGTTGTGCACTTCAGAAATTTCTTCTCCCTTAGAAAACTATCAATTTTCTTATTCCAAGCCCTTGGAGCTTGTTTCAATCCATACAGGGCTTTATGTAGCCTGTACACCTTTCTTTCTTCATCATGTTTCACAAACCCAACTGGTTGTTTAACATAGACTTCTTCATCTAAGGGTCCATTTACGAATTCACACTTCACGTCCATCTGACATATGTGCCAACTGTTTATTTCTGCTAGACCAACAACCAACCTGATTGTTTCGATCCTAACAACAGGTGCAAAAACTTCATCGAAGTCTATTCCTTCTTTCTGTAGAAATTCTTTCGCCACAAGTCTTGCTTTGTGTCGAGTTACTTCACCTTTCGAATTCGTTTTCACTTTGTATACCCATTTGACATCAATTGCCTTCTTTCCTTGAGGCAATTCGACAAGTGACCAAGTGTTGTTATCTTCGATAGACTTTACTTATTCGTTCATTGCTTTCACCCACTTCGAATCCTTTAATGCTTCAGCTGCATTAACGGGTTCGACATCTGCATAGAAAGCATAATGTACCAGCTCACCTTCATTATCTATTACATCATCTGATGTAATCACACAATCTTGCAATCTTGCAGGCATGCGTCTTATTCTTTGAGGCCTGCTTGTACTTGGTATATCTGCTGGTTCCTCTTGTCGAACTTCTCTTTCGACTTGAGTTTCTGGCTCTTCAAGAAGGATTCCCATTGAATCTTTCTTGATATTTTCAATCCAATCCCATTCTTTAAACTCATCTATGATCACGTCCCTGCTGATCACAATCTGCTTTTTCACTGGATCGAACAACTTGTAGCCTCCTGTCGAATGATATCCAACTAGAATCATTTGACTTGACTTATCATCAAGTTTTCTTCTCAACTGATCTGGCACATGTCTATGTGCAATAGATCCAAATACCTTCAGATGACTCAAGCTAGGCTTCACACCAGACCAACATTCTTCTGGAGTAATTCTTCTAGCTTCTTTGTAGGACATCTGTTAAAAATGTATGTTGCAGTCGAAACAGCTTCACCCTAAAACTCTTTAGGTAAATTCTTGCCTTTCAACATACTTCTCACCATATTCATGATGGTTCGATTTTTCCTTTCTGCAATTCCATTTTGTTGTGGAGTATAGGGTGGCACTACCTCATGCACAATCCCTTCCTTTTCACATAATCTGTCGAAGTCTTTCGACACATATTCTCCACCACTATCAGTTCTCAAAACTTTGAGCTTTCGACCACTTTGTCTTTCGACCATAAACTTAAAATTGGTAAATACTTCGATCACTTCACTTTTCTTCTTGATCAAGTAAGTCCATAGCTTTCGACTGAAATCATCTATGAATGTAACAAAGTATTTGTTACCTCCCATCGAATCCACCTGGATTGGTCCACATACATCAGAGTATATGACTTAAAGACTAGCCTTTGATCTGCTTCCTGCATCCTTGGTGAAGCTATTCTTGTGTTTCTTCGCCTGCAGACATTCCTCACATACCTCATTTGGAATGTCAATTTCTGGCAATCCTGAAACCATATTTCTTCTCTTCAAATCTCTGATGTCTCTGAAGTTGAGATGGCCTAGTCTATAACGCCATATCCATTCATCTCTACTAGCTGCAGTCGAAAGGCACTTGTGCTCCATCACATTTAGTTCAATCTTGAAGGTTCGATTCTGAGACATATGAGCCTTCAAGATTAATCTCCCATTTTCATCAACGACTCTCATCATCTTATCTTCGATTGACACTTTATAATTCTTTTCGACCAACTGCCCTATACTTTGCACCAATTCTCATAGTTGTCAACTTTCAGAATTGGTAGCGTTGCTGGATAGTTTGCATTCCCATAACTTGTCATCGTGAATTCTTCAATCGTTCTTGATTGACACAATGAATTAGGTGGTGTGTTAAATTGTAATTCATAGGTGTTAAAAGAAGATTTGATTTGTTTAGATTTAAATAGATTTGAATTTAAATCTAGATTAGATTTGATTTAGTAAAGAGATATTTTGGGCTTGGGTTTAGCTTAGGGAGCAAGCTAACCTAAATCTATAAATAGAGGGAGTAACCCCTATTTTGTATTCAAGTCATTGAACTCATTCACAGTATTTTGCAGTTGCAAAGTGAATTAGTAAAGATTCCACAGTTTGTGGGCAGAATAGAAATTCTGCAGAAATATCTCCATTGTTCTTTTTTGTTTGTTTCATAACTTATCATCAGTGGTGGTCGAAATTCATCATAGTGTATTGGTGGATTTCCAACATTCCTTGTGGAATGACTCTGATTTTGGCACCGTGAAATTTACCGGCTCCCACCTCCTATTCTCCGAAGAGTTTTCTGAAGACTATAGGACTCTAAAAATATTTACATTGAAACCAATGATATATTAATGTGAGTACTCATAATACAAGATCATGTTCTCTCACATACAAAGCATAGGATTTCAAGTGACATAGAGGCCACTAATGATCCTAGTTTATTTATATTGAGCTAACAATACCATCCTCCTGTGATGAATCAATAGACTCTATAGTGCCTATATCTAGTTCTGCGGATTTTGAATTAACAAAGTTACATTGTTTTCTAATCTCTCCTTGGCTCCCAGTTAACACACCAATGTTGCCCATTTTGATTATTGCACTCTTAAAGCTCTCAAAGAAAGCGCTTTGATTTGCACTGAATTTGCTGACAATGCTAATGGTATCTGCCCCAGATGTTGAGAACAACTCTTGATCACTTTGGAGTAATCCCTTTTCAATCTGAAGATTCGAGTAATAGTTCTTGTCGAATTTATCTGGAGTCGTTGGATCAAAATCGGTAAGGTTCGTGCCAGGTCCACCATTGGGACATATTGTGCGCAACTGTGTTAAGTAAGTTGTATTGAGAGTCGGATCAGGGCTTCCAGTATTGCTGAAGTTGTACAATCGACTAACGAATAAAGAGCAATGAGCTTTTCCAAATGTATGAGCACCAGAGAGAGCAACTAGATCAGTAGTATTAAGGCCTTGTTTGGCAAATGCAGCTTTAAGTTGGTCTAATGAGTTGAATGGAGCTGGAATATTTTGATTAGCAAGTGTTTGGTTTGCAGTTAAACTATCTCTTCTTCCTAAAGGAACTGTCCAACTAGGACCTTGTGCCTGTAATATATGAAGTATATTTGAAGTGAAGTAATCAATATGATTAAAATTTCATTTGAAGAAGCTATGTAATATACCAGAACAGAAGAAGCTTGAGCAGAAAGTGCAAGAATATCAGCGCAAGAAACAGTGTTGGGACAAGCTTTTTCTATGGCGGTTTTGATCTGATTTACAACATCTAAACCTCTTAAAGAGTTGTTATTTGGAAATGCTTGTTGTTCGCTTACGATAGTAGCAGTGTTGTTCAGCAAAACCGAAGCATCACAGCCCTGTTAAAATCATTGATCACACAGTAAACAATAAGAATAAAAACATGTTAAAAAAAAAAATTTCATAGTAATGAAAGAAATAATATGTATACATACTTGAACAAAGCAGTCATGAAAGTGAAGCCTGACGAGACTGGCGAGCATACGAGGATCTGTCTTAGAAACATTTGATAGAACTTGGGTCACGATAGAACTAACATTTGGACATGTTTTGGTGTAAAAAGATGGACTAAGTTGTGCATCTATGGAGAATGGTAGTCCTCCAAGCACAACCACAAGCACCACACAACACAGATAAGTTGATACAAGATGAAGGGACTTCATTATTGGTGTGAGAGTTAATGTGTGAATAACTCTAAGCATTTATTTATAGAGACAAATTGCCATGGTATTCAAGGCATGTGAATGTGGTTGCAAATTGCAATGAAAGGTGAGAATATTACCTAGCAATAATTAGGGGGTTAAGGTGTAAAATATATTGACAAAAAAAAAATAGAGCTGTAAATGTAAATAGTACTACTAGCTATATGTGTGGACCACATACAAGACAACCACCATCGAAGCTTCCTTTTGTTGCTAAATCAAATGGTTATGACTCAACTTAAACGTGGGTGGCACGATATTTCTTTAAATTCAAAATGTCTCATCAGTTTGCTTGTGCTCACACCCTTTTAATTACTTTTGGATATAATTGGTTTCATAGAAACTACATGGAAATAAGAGGGTGGAGAGAAATAAAGGAGGATGCTTGTTGTTAGATAATAGAATTTTGTACTTATACTAGTGAAAATTTTATGTTTATAAGTTAATAGTTTAGTTTTTTTTTTCTTCCCTTTTTTTCAAAAAATTTATTTTGATAAATTGTGTTATTCACTTTATGTTTAAACTTTTAATGTTAAAGCATTTGTAGTAGCAATATGTTAAAAACTCTTTAAGTCCTACATTAGACTTTTTTTTTTTGTTTTGTTTGACTAAACATTCATTTATAGATTTATGAATCAAAACCAAAAAATTTCATTGTTGTTCTTCTTCATTCTCTTCTATGTTAAGTGATAGTTTTTCTTCTTCATTCTCTTCTATGCTACGTCATAGTTTTTTCTCTTTGTTGTCTTTTCTTCTTTGAGTTATCAAAGTTTTGTCTTATCTTTTTTATTCGTTGAGCTTTTAAAATATTCCTTACTATATTTGAAAATTCTCTTTAGAGAAATATTATCTTTTGAGAAAATATTTCTTAATCAAAGAAATTCTTATGAGTGATTTTATGATCATATTTTAAAGGTGTGTTCTTAAATGGTATTTAGAATTGATAAGTGACAAAATTACGTAAAATATGTAGGCATTTATTAACTTATTTTACAAGTTATCAATATGAAAACCTTGATTTGTTAATAAAAATTATAAATTTATATGTTTGGACTTTTTAATTGCACATTAACCAAAATAGGTAAAAAAAAGACTGAAAACCCATCAAGCAACACACAAAGATTTTGTCAAGGTACTTTCCTATAAGCAAGACTCGCTAAGCTAAGATCATAGGCGCGCTTAGCGAGTATGGGCGACTAAAATACTTCATGGCTAAGTAACTTTAAGGTTAAGTTATCAGTCTCGCTAAGCCAAGATCACAAGTGGGCCTAGCAAGTAAAGGTGATTCAAAGATAAATTACTTCATAGTGAATGAAAGGTTTATGCGCTAGTCGAAAATTGGTGGTGCGCCTAGAGAGATACAACGACTAAGACTAGTTGCAGGACAATTGACATTGCTTAACGAGAAAAAAAGTAAGTGCTCTAGGTGAAGATGAGTGGTGCGCCTAGCAAGCATACCTTTCGAAGCCTATAAATAAGTGTGCTATTTTATGTTCAAATGGAGTTTCGATAGTTTCAAGGTAGTACATAAAGAAAGTAATTTCACCTTAAATCTCAATGGGAGATAATAAAGAGAGGAAGATTAAATGCATAAGAGTTACTCGAGGGATCGTTGTAGATGTTGTTCACACTATTTTTTCTAAGGTTTAATTGCAAAGTTACGATGAGTAAGCATAACTAATTCTATTTTGTTGGGGTTATGTGTAGTCATTATTATACTCATTATTAATTTCTATCATGGGTTTTAGGTAATTCTACTTAAACTTTAATTTTGATGATTATTCGTTCTTAATGTTTATTTTGGATTATCTACCTAAAACATATTTTTATGATATGACTTGACATACGAGGGGTGCTGGTTATTACTAGATCCAAGTCTCCGTCTATTAAATGTTAATGCTCAAAGATATGATTATGTTTAATATTTATACGAATATCGATACCGGTGAAATGTCACATTGATATTTACATTCACATTTGAAATTAATATTGTTGTATTTGTTAATAAGTGAAAGATCTAATATTAGATAATACAATTGATCTCACGTTATTGACTCAGAGATGAGTTACAACAAAAACAACATGTGAAAATATTAATAATTTATTAAAAGAATATATTATTAACCATTGATTATACATGATGATAAAGATGATAAAATTTAATCCTCAATTAATTTTGTCATTGTTAACATTAAAATCTCAATTTATTTTATGTCATTTGATTTTCGCAAACAAACAACTCTAAACAACATTTCTCTTAAAATCATGGAATTGTTGAAGGATATTTAAAACACAACCAGACCCATGGATACGATAATTTGCATACTTGCTTCAAGCATTACAATAACAATTTAATAGGATATCATACAATTTTGACTGAAATGTTTTATCTTGGACCTTCATGGTTGATCGTAGGAAACGGATCCCCTGACTTTAACGTGGGAAAGTCAGGGTGACTTTGGACTAATTTCATCTGTTAGATCAATCATGTGTATCATATACTGACACGTGTCATCCTTTTTAATTTTAATGGAGAAATGATTCAAGCAAGCATCACCTCAAACGTAAATAACGACAAGTTCATGCTTTATATCAGACTCCATTCTTCAGTCTTGTGGTGTTCCTTCTGCCTGCATGCTACCATCAACCTTCGGATGTTATCTACCTTCATCATTACAAAAATATTTCTTCTTCTTTTTTATGTTGAATATTTTCCTTCCTAAGAACAATGTTCTTCTTTTTCTATTGAATTTTTCTTTCAAAGAACAATGGAGATATATGGTGTATCAAAGATTAAAAAAAACTGCAAAATATGGCATATCAATGCTAGAGATGTAAGTACAGTGTGATGAGGGATAATGTAACATTTGGATGATCATGGTTTTCCATGAAAATGGGTAAAATTTAGGTTTCTTATTTTGTAAATACAATCAAAGGTCAAAGCCCAGGCATATTATTTATAGCACAAACAAAAGAAGGGAATGGTGAAGAAAACTCAAAAATAAATAAAATTAAAGCAATCAGTGTCATAAAAAAAGCGATTTAATACGCGATTAAGATCATAATATTTTGGTGGCATAAATTATTTTTTTAAAAAAATTTAAAATTAAACAAAACACATTATCATAATCTTAGTCTTCCTTCCACATTTCCACGTTTTTGTAATCTCGAATACAAACATGATTTATAGCTTTTTTCGATATTTATTAATTACCTGACACTTCCGCTATTGAATTCTCAAAGTTTGAAAATATATTTGTTTTGCCTTTGATAATTTATTTTATTGAAAATATATATTTAGTTGAATCCCTTAAAACTTCTTCTACTTTATGTGTTTGAAGATTAAAATTAGATTGTATACGTTTTTCAGTTTTTCTTCTTAGATATGATTTCTGGTATTGATCATGCATACACTTTGGTTGATTTTACTCTCCATTGTGATTTCAATTTTTTGTTGGTTTTGTTTTGTTTCGTTTGATTCATCTCTTATTTTTAGTTGATTTGATTTTGTTCTGTTTGATATGATGTGATTTGGTTACTCTATCTAGTAATTCATTCTTTTTTTATTTAGAGGAAGTGGAACAAAAGGTCCGAAACTCAATAGCAGGCACAAGATCTGCGCAATAGCCTCATATAACTAAACAAAAAAAACAAAGGTAGGAAAGAAAAAGATGCAATAACAAAAAAAAAAAACTTCAATGAACATGACATTGCCAATGGGTACCAGGGCTAAAGCTCATAAACGTGAACCACCATCAACAAAACTGCATCCTTCAAAAACAACACAAAATACTACAACTTCCAAGAAACCAGGTCTAAATCTCTCTAACCACTATTGGCTCAAGTATAGAGAATAAGATTCCTAAACTAGTTAAATATAATACACGAGTAAACCAACAACCTATCAATATTGTTAACGTTAATGTCTTTGTTTGTAGGAGTTTTTTATTTATTTTGTGTTGTTAATAAATTTTCTAGTCTTTAAGAAGTCCTATTTTTTAGACTAGTGCGAATTGTTCTCTTATTATGTTATGTTATGTAAGGGTTTTAAATAGTCAACTTCTCAAATGAAATAAACAAGTTTTTCAATTTATCATTTGGTATCGGAGCCCAACGATTAGGGCCTGATAAAAAGCTTCAGCAAAGAGTGAAATACTGTGTGAGAGCAGAGATGGCTGAGAGTAGCAGTACCAATGGGAAGTTCGTTCAACCTATAATTCATAGATTTGATGGGTACTATGAGCACTGGGCAAAACTGATGAAGAATTTCCTTCGTGCAAAGGAATATTGGACCCTAGTTGAGAAGGGAATCGACACGATTCTAGAAGACACTCAAGCGACAGAAGCACAAATGAAGGTGATAGAGGAGCAACAATTGAAAGATATGAAGATAAATAATTATCTGTATCAAGCAAGTGATAGAGAAATCTTGGAGACCATACTCAATGATGATACTTCCAAGCAGATATGGGACTCTATGAAACAGAAGTTCAAGGGTTCCACGAGGGTGAAGAGGGCTCAATTGCAAACATTGAAGTCTGAGTTTGAAATACTCAGAATGAAGGAGGGAGATATTGTTAATGCCTATTTCGGGCGAACTCTTTCCATTGCCAAACAGATGAAAGTGTGTGGAGAAATTGTACAAGAAAGGGATATTACATGGAAGATTCTCAGATCCCTTGTACCAAAATTTAATCATGTCGTTCGCTCCATTGAAGAATCCAACAATGTTGACACTCTTATAGTTGAGGAACTTCAAAGCAGCTTGTTGATCCATGAGCAGAGAATGAAGAATGTTGGCAGAGAAGAACAAGTATTGTTGAAGGTGACTCATGAAGGGAGATCAGAAAGAGGGAGAGGGAGAGTGTATAACGGTGGGAGAACTGACTTGGGTGTTTTGAATTTTATCGCAATTGTTGCGTGTGATACGGTGGCAGAACCGACTGTTTTGAAATGCTGGTTTGTGTTTTGTGTTTTGTGTTTGCAAAATGTCGCGGTAAGCAAGAGTCGCCACTGACTTTTATTTCATCCAAACGGAAAGGAAAAAAGTATAGAAAAAATCCTTTTTCGAGATATTCTGAATACGGGGAGTAGATTATAGAAAGGGAAGGTGTTAGCACCCTTTCTATCCATGGGTTTCCATGGGCTCTTAGGTACTTGCTCATCCTTTATAATTGCTTGTGTATGTGCTTTGCTTTTGAAAAGAGTTTTAACTTCGTGATAACCCTTGTATCAGTCCTCAAAGGTGTGACGAAGTTGTTTTGAAAATTTGTTTGAAAAGTGTAAGTGTGAAAGGTTTTAGTTTGAGCAAGTACCTACTAGCATCTGCCTACTAAAAAAAAGATCGTTTCTATTCTCGTTTCCTTTAGACAGCGTTATCCTAATATTGAGAAATAGGTAGCACCGTCGTTGGAGTTGTAAGGGTCAATTTGAAAGGGACGTACAATCACTAAAGCAATGTTAGGACACCTTAGTAATAACCCTAGAGTCTTAAGATCATATTCGATGCAACATTTCCAAGGCAATATTTCTGAGGTAACATTTGAACGGGACATTTGATCTTTTTAGACAGGAGGGAAACCACTAAGATACCCTATACTTAATGATCGTTTACTAAAGGCAACCGAAGTGTGAGTATACCCTAAGAGTGATATGTGCGAGTGATTTGTTTCAGTTATTTGTCTTTGCACATTAGGGTTTTCTAACTGTATTAAATTATCATGTAATCTTGTCATACAATCCTATTAGCATACATCTAAACAGTTAAATATTTGCAGGAATTAAGATGCGAGAAAGTAAATATACGCTATTACAAGGCTTTGGGGAGGGGAATTAATTATATAGCCAAAAACCCGGAAAAAAGCGATAAATAAAAAAACCTAGATTAAACTATTACAAACCATGAGCATTTACAGAAGTATTGGTAAAAATAATAATACGCGCGTGATGAGTCGTATACGAGATAATTAGGGTTTTGACCCTTGCCTAAACCTAACTACGATTAAAAAAAGTTTTTTTGTTTTGTTATCTAAGAAAATAATGACATAGTTAAAATTAAAGAGAAAATTCTAAGTTCTACTTAATTTTAAATTAAAAATAAATCGATTCCATCTGAAACCTATTTTTGTATTTTTATTAAAAAAAGAGCAAAATTGAATTTAATCAAAAGTTTAACCTAATTTCTATTTTGATTTTATTTATGAAAAACAAATTATAATTTTCCTATTTTCAACTAAATTAAATTAATTTTGATAAAATAAAAACTAATCCTAATTTTTGATGAATTATTGATTTTATGTTTTTTTGTGAAAAAATTAATTAGTTTGTAAATTAAATGAATAAAGGAAATTAAAATAATAAAAAAAATGAAGAAAAGAAATATAAAAAGGATTAGTAGTGGGCCTGATGCTGATTAGCAATTGAGGGGGGGTGTTGTGGAATTCTGAGCCCAAATAAGCTAGGCCCGTTTGACTTCGTTGGATTTGATGTACGTGTTGACCTAGGGTGCATGATGGAACTTCAGTGGAAGGCGTTTAGATCCTGGTTAGCTGATGGATTTGACGATTGGATCTTGATGTCTCATGATGGACTCCCAAGGGCGTGGCGCACTGGAACCTATAGAGAAAATCATAAAAATGAAAAAGTACCACGCTTGGGGTCGAACCCAGGACGTGTACCTTATAGATTCTCCCTCTTGCCAATTGCGCTGGAACGTTAGTCATGATATTAATGAAATAAATAAAACATGAATGAAAACAAGATGCTAGATCCAGATCAACAAATAATTGCACGCGTCAGCAAGCATGGGCCAATCAGATGGGGTGAGAGAAAGTCGGCGTTTGGTCCAACCAATGGAATTATAAGAAACCGCCACGCAGGCTGGTTGACCAGAGATTGGTCAGTCCAACCACTGGAGCCGGTGGTTTCCACCGTCTTCTCCGGTGGGTCGCCTGCAAATATCAGCAAAACCAAAAAAATAAACAATGCTAATTGTCTTAAAAAGATCCCCTGATCACGATTTTGGCCTCTAAATTAACTAATTCCTTGTGCATCATCAGATTCGAACTTGGAACCCTAATCACGGTCAACAATAGCATTACGTGGTTCTGGGTGTTAGCTTCGCATGTGATACGTCTAAACTCACATAAACATCAGTAGAAACACATGTATATGATCAATATGAATTTACATCAAGTATTGCGCGAGTTTGAAGTCAAAGAAATTTTAACAATGGTGAGACACGGACCTGCTGATTTGAGGATGCTACAAGCCTTGCCAATGGTCTGGTTTCACTCATGGGAATCTCAGCAAGATGATGGAGCGATTGGAATCGAGGGAAAGAGGCTAACCAAGGTGTTTGAAGATTGCACACTTCTTTGAATTTTTGGAATTATTCTTTCTCCTCCCAGGCCGGCTGCGTGTGTTCGCTCTCCCTCCTTTAGGGTTTGAAACCTCTTTTTATATGTGAGGCCAACAATAGGTTAACATTCTTGGAGCAAATCCAAAGAGATATGGAATTTTCAATTTTTCTTAAAAGATCTTTATTTTCAAATATTTATTTCCCTTTCATAGCATGACACGATTTCCTTGTTTATTTTCAGCATATTTGATCCATCATTTAATGCAAAAATCAAATCAAATCAAATCTACATTATTTATCTAATTTAATTTGATTTTTCTCATGATTGAAACCAAAATAAATCAAATAAATAAGACAATAATGCATGGATGGTTTTATGGGTCGTGGACCATGTTAGGAATGAGATGCAAGCATAAAAAGTTGGGCCCATTTAGCAAAAGATGCAAATTTGAGCACATTTGGCTTTTGGCAATTTTGCAAAAAAGGTCAACTTTGACAATGCATATCTCTCTCAATTTTGACCATAGGAGGGTGTTATTGGACTTTTTAGAAAGCTTAAGATGTACTCTAAGCAACCCTTTTGGTCTTATCTCAATTGAGTCTTTCATGTTCATGTATGAAGCTTTGACCCAAAAGGTGTTTTTGTTGACTTTCCAAAATGACCTATAATGTCCAAATTCATATCTTTTTGTGAGTGCATATTTTGAACTTGGTAGCTGAAGATTAATTGTAGGGAGTTGCATACTCTTCAAAATGAGCTTTGGATGGGTCATTTTTGATAAAGTATGAGAAAGTTATGCTTGGTCAAAGTTGAGTTGACTTTTCCTACAAAACCCTAATTTAGCAACTTTTGGGTTTTGATGAATTGTGGGAAATCCTTGATGAATCATGATAAACCCTTGATCAAATGATGAATGATACTTCAAAATAAGGATGTTGACCAGAAATCTTGAAGTTTAACTGTATGTGGGCCATAGTTGACTCTTGACCTAACATAGTCGATTTCTAGGTATTTGAGCAATTGACTGAGCAAACTTCCTCTGCAAGGCTTGAAACTTGACATGGATGATCTTGAGAACATATTAGGACAATGGTGAGCATTTGGTATCCTTTAGACTCAAGCATATTGATGCAAAATGAAACCCTAATTTGAGGTAGACTGCCTTAGGAGAGAGTTTGTCTGGTCAACTCTTGGACCTCCTTGAGCAATTTGAGGACCTCACTTGACATGTATGGAGAAATATGGGAGGGGAAATTTTGGGGTACAATAGCTACCCCTGTTAAATCTTCTTAAACCTGAGGATGTAGATTGGCTTGTCTGCCTTTCGTGATCTGAAGGTAGAAGATGATTAAACACTAGAGTGCCCAGAAATCTGCACTCGCATGAAGTGATACTTGTCTTGTGATATCAGGAATGGGCTTATAGATGCCATTTGGAAGTCGATGACGGAAGATGGGCTTAAAGATGCCATCCGAAGAGGTGTCGATCACATAAGAGATTCCTTTGCGAGAACCCGTATACCTATTGTTGAGGAGGACTTCGCTGGGGAATGCTAGTCTCTGTCTTGAGAGAAATAGAGTTTTAGGAGCTTTAGTTATCCGTTACTCTTACTGGGGAATAATTCCGGTTTGGGAAGCGGAAGTGATCTTGTGTTTGGTCGGGGTATATGTTACACCACGACTTACTGGGGAAATGTGAAATCAATTGTGTTTGATCGGGTCCAGGTCTTACAGTGTTGTGGACTCATGTCTAGGGATAAGAGAGGAAAAACCCAGATAGTAAGGTTATGAGAAGGAACCTGGATAGTAGGTTTGTGAGAAGGAACCTGGATAGTAGGGTTGTGAGAAGGAACCTGGATAGTAGGGTTACTTTTATATGAAAGCCTGGGTAGTAGGGCTGCAAGAAGGAACCTGGATAGTAGGGTTACTTCGAGATGAAATCCTGGATAGTAGGGCTGCGAGAAGGAACCTGGATAGTAGGGTTACTTTGAGATGAAAGCCGGGATAGTAGGGCTGCAAGAAGGAACCTGGATAGTAGGGTTACTTCGAGATGAAATCCGGGATAGTAGGGATGTGAGAAGGAACTTGGATAGTAGGGTTATCGAGATGAAAGCCTGGATAGTAGGGTTGTGAGAAAGAACCTGGATAGTAGGGTTACTTCGAGATGAAAGCCGAGATAGTAGGGCTGCGAGAAGGAACATGGATAGTAGGGTTACTTCGAGATGAAAGCCGAGATAATAGGGCTGTGAGAAGGAACCTGGATAGTAAGGTTACTTTGATATGAAAGCCTGGATAGTAGGGCTGTGAGAAGGAACCTGGATGAGGTTGCATTTGTTGTCGTTGATTACTCTGTTTAGCTTTGAGTGTTGATCATGGACTTGCTGGAAATTGTTGATAATAATGTCTTTCCTGAAATAAATACAAGGTTAGCCATATGTGATGCATGAGATGCATTGTGTGTTGACGTTCTCAAAATAAATGAGACTATGTTATATGTGGTGTATGCATATGTCATGATGTATGGACATGAAATGCTGACGTGATAATCTGAATTTTGGAATATAAATCCCTGATTGCTATAAAAACCATAGTTCCTCCACCTCTGTTGGGGATGGTGAACAAAGGTGACCATGCTAGGGATTTGCCCCTTGGTTGGTAAATGTTCTACCGAAAGAGACTCCGTCTGAGGATAACTGTGCGGGGAATAACTCTGTTTGAGAGGAGATACTCTGTTGATAGATCTGCCGACTTTGGAGAAATAAATCAGCTGGGGATGAACTTCTATTGCTGGTGATAAACAAACTCTGCTTGGGGAAAATTTTTCCGATTCACTCGCGATTGTGAACCTCGGCTGGGGAGAGTTGTGTCCTGTTCGGAAAAGCTAACACCACTGTCTTTGGATACTTATTACTCTACGGGGAGTGTATGTACCACTTCTCATGTTCTCCAACTGGCTCTATCCCTGTACCTGATGGGCAGAGTGACGGTAAGGTTTGGACATTTCTTGTTTTTCCCTGTTCCTGGAATTACGATTAATTGTCTTTTGATTTTTATGTAAATATTTATGAGCAGCAATTATTCTCAAATGCATATATCAAGAATGAATCATTGGACGTTCTGGCAAAACAAAATGGAAAAAGAAAAACAAATCGAAATTTCTTGTGAAAATGAATTCTATTGATTTTGAAGTTGGCCTGTAATAGGCATTTTTGTACAAGAGGTTGACGTCCTAGTAAGAGAACTCCGCCGAAAGAAAGAAATTACAATTTGAGTAAAAGAAAGAAAGACATCTATATGAAACAAATCCTATTGGGTTCCAACTCTGCTATTGCCTTTATATCTTCAAGTATCTCATCACTTTGCTGCTTGGTCGAAGGTTGATCAGATTGATTGGTGCCATCCGAGCTTGATAGTTGATACTAAAGTCTGGTTGCGAGATGATCCAATGAGACATAGTGTTACGCTTTAATCCTTAATTTTGCCTGGACCGCCCTTTCGGGCTTTCGGTCCACCGGGATACCCTTTTTTGCCCAAGTCGCCTTTTCAGGTTTTCGGCTTGCCGGATGTACAGTTTTTTTCATTTTCATCCCTTACTTTTTCCCGAACCCTTTTGGTTCGCCGGGAAGCCCTTATTTTTGCCTAGGCCAATCAACCTAGCGGGTCTTTGATTATGCGTAGTATTTTTTCACTATGTCTACATTGACGGGGTGAGGAAGGTCGTCACCATCCATGGTGGTTAGAATCATAGCTCCTCCCGAGAAAATTTTCTTAACCATAAATGGCCCTTCGTATGTGGGGGTCCATTTGCCCCTGGGATCACCTTGCGGTAGTATGATGCGTTTGATCACTAGATCCCCGACTTGATATTCTTGGCGTCTGACTTTCTTGTTAAAAGCCTTGATCATTCGATTTTGATATGTCTGACCATGACAGATAGCAGTAAGTCTCTTTTCATCGATTAGATTCAGCTAATCAAGCCGGGTTTGGATCCAGTCATCCTCGTTCAAACCTGCATCCTTCATGATCCTGAGATAGGGTATCTGGACTTCGATGGGTAGGACTGCCTCCATGCCATACACCAAAGATTAGGGTGTTTCCCCTGTCAATGTCCGTGCTGAGGTACGGTACCCATGCAGAGCGAATGGTAACATCTCGTGCCAGTCTTTGTACGTCACCGTCATCTTTTGCACAATATTCTTGATGTTCTTGTTAGCCGCTTCAACAATCCCATTCATCTTCGGCCGGTAGGGAGAATAATTGTGATGCTGTATCTTGAACTGTTTGCAGAGCTCGGTGATCATTGTATTGTTGAGATTTGTACCATTGTCAGTAATGATCCTCTCTGGTACACCATATCGACAGATCAGATTGTGTCAGATAAACCGCGCCATGACGTTCTTGGTTACTGTAGCAAAGGAAGCTGCCTCAACCCACTTCGTAAAGTAATCAATAGCCACCAGAATGAAACGATGCTCGTTGGACGCAGTAGGTCTGATCTCACCGATCATGTCGATGCCCCACATTGAAAAGGGCCAAGGAGCTGTCAACACATTCAGGGGAACCAGAGGTACATGCACCTTATCAGCATAGACTTGGCACTTATGATAGGTTCGAGAGTGCTGATAACAATCGGCTTCCATAGTGGACCAATAATATCCTGCCCGTAAGATTTTCTTTGCCATGGTATGTCCACTGGAATGAGTTCCGAAGATACCTTCATGTAACTCTGCCATGATCCTTTCTACCTCGCTCTTGTCTATGCACCACAGTAAGGATGAATCATGGTTACGCTTGTAGATAATCCCATTGCTGATGAAGAACTTCGCAGCGAACCTTCTCAGAAACTTCTTATCATTAGAAGATGCCCCCTCGGGGTATTCTTGAGCCTCAAGATACCTTTTTACCTCGTGAAACCAGGGTTTATCTGCTACCTTTTCAGTCTCAATGTCACAGCAATGTGCGGGTTCGTCCAACCTCTCAATGGTAATCTGGGGAGCTTCATTGTCCCACCTGACTTTGAACATAGAAGACATAGTAGCTAACGCGTCCGCTAACTAGTTCTCCTCTCTTGGGAAGTGTTCAAAGGTTATCTCCTCAAAGTGTGGGAGCAATGTTAGTACATATTCTTTGTAAGGAATAATATTTGGGTGCTTCGTATCCCACTCGCCTTTGATCTGAATGATCACCGGAGTAGAATCTCCAAATAAACTTAAGAACTTAATCCTTAGGTCAATAGCAGCTCGAAGACCCATGATACATGTTTCATACTCCGCCATATTGTTGGTGTAGTTAAAACATAATCGGGCGGTGAACGGAGTATGACAGCCCTTAGGAGATATGACTACAACGCCAATGCCATTACCCAACACGTTCGAGGCTCCATCAAAATACATAGACCATCGGGATCCCTCTTCGGGTCCTTCATTCGGTCCAGGTTCTTCGCAGTCGGTCACCAACATGATATTCTCATCTGGGAACTCGAAATTCATGGACTGGTAGTCATCCACGGCCTGATGCGCCAAATGATCCGCCAATACACTTTCCTTGATTTCTTTTTGGGTTGTGTATTGGATGTCATACTCGGTTAGGATCATATGCCATCTCGATATTCTTCCGGACAAGGCAGGCTTCTCGAAAATATACTTGATTGGATCCATCTTTGATATCAACAAGGTAGTGTGAGTCAGCATATACTGTCTCAGCCGGCGAGCAGCCCATGCCAAAGCACAACAAGTTTTCTCGAGCAATGAGTATCGGGTCTCACAGTCGGTAAACTTTTTGCTAAGGTAATAAATGGCATGCTCTTTTCGGCCAGACTCATCATGCTTCCCCAGCACGTACCCCATTGAATTGTCCAACACTGTCAAGTATAATATCAAAGGTCTTCCTTCAACTGGAGGCATCAGAATTGACGGTTCTTGAAGGTATTCCTTGATTCTTTTGAAAGCGGTTTGGCATTCGTCATTCCACTTTACCACTTGATCTTTCTTCAACAACTTGAAGATTGGCTCACAAGTAGCAGTCAGATGTGAAATGAACCTGGAAATGTAATTCAAACGTCCCAGGAAACCTCTAACTTCTTTTTCCGTGCGGGGAGCCGACATCTCTTGTATGGCTTTTACCTTTGCAGGGTCCACCTGAATACCCTTATCACTGACGATGAAACCCAGAAGCTTACCAGACCTTACCCCGAATGTACACTTGTTCGGATTTAACCTCAACTTGTACGTCTTCAACCTGTCAAACAGTTTCTGGAGATGATCAAGGTGCTCTTCCTCAGTTTGAGACCTGGCTATCATGTCATCAACATAAACCTCGATCTCATGGTGAATCATATCGTGGAACAAAGAGACCATGGCACGCTGATAAGTTGCCCCAGCATTTTTCAACCCGAAAGGCATTACCTTGTAACAGAAGGTGCCCCACTGTGTAATGAAGGTTGTCTTCTCCATGTCCTCAGGAGCCATCTTGATTTGGTTGTAGCCAGAAAAACCATCCATGAAGGAGAAGATCTTGTGTTGCACGGTGTTGTCGACTAGAACATCAATGTGAGGTAGTGGGAAGTCATCCTTGGGGCTTGCCCTGTTCAGATCTCTATAGTCCACACACATTCGTACCTTACCGTCCTTCTTAGGTACCAGAACGACATTGGCAACCCACTGTGGATAAGAAGTGACAGCTAAGAACCCTGCGTCGAACTGTTTCATGACTTATGCCTTGATTATCTCTGACATGTCAGGGCGCATATGGCGAACCTTCTGCTTTACCGGAGGACAGTCTTCTTTGGTCGACAGGCGATGTACCACAATATCAGTGTCCAAACCAGGCATATCCTCATAGAACCAGGCGAAGATCTCAACATAGTCGTGTAGCATTTGTATTAATCGTTGTTTGACGCTAGGCTCTAGATTCGCACCTATCTTGACCTCTTTCCTGTCTTCCTCTGTACCCAAATTCACTGACTCAATTGGCTCTTCATGAGGCTGTATGGCCCTCTCTTCCTGCTGCAATAGTCTACCAAGTTCTCCAGGTACCTCACAATCATGCTCCACTTCGTCCTCGGCTTGGTTGATCGGATTTTCGAAGTCATAACTGGAAGTAGCAGAGTCGTTATCAATGAGATCCAGAGTGAATATGGATCTGCAGTATGATATGTGAGTGTGTGTAAGAGCATAGCTGTTTTGATAAAGTGAGAGACAGAAAATAAAAACAAAGAGCACAAAATTTGTAATGCAAGAAACTTCCAATGTTTTATTAATTATATATGAAATGACAAGTAATAATCCCTCACAAGCAAAGCCGAGGTGCCTTGGGCAAGGCGCCGAGCCACAAAGTTTCAAACTGTTTATTACAAATATTAAAATAAAAAGTCAATTAATGCGGAATAAAAGAAACAGGTATGAAGTCCTTCGTCGTCCAGTTGTTTAGTCCACCATTGGTTGTAGGGTAGATCCAGTTGTCGATGTCTGAATCCTCTTCACCGTCTTCATTTGCATTAACTCCCCGATTACTGATGTGTAGAGGAGGTCTTCTGATCCGTGCGCGCCTAACAGCCCTTTGAGCCCCTGTAGTAAAGCCCAAACCAAATTTGTCAGTTTTGTGAGTGAAATTAGGGATCTGACCTCAATTGGTACACCCACCTTCTTCAATTACAGCCCTGGCGTCTTTGAGAGAAGCCATCTTCAATGGAGGTTTGCTGGTGGTAACTTTAGTTGATGCCGAGAACTGAGGGACCTCTTCGAAATTTTGACAAGGCGTTTCTATGAATTCCCCGTCCATCTCCACATAGCGGAAGGAATTGAGATGGCTCACCATATACTCCTCTTCACCTCGTACCGTGACAATCTTCCCCTTCACCGGGTATTTCAGCATTTGATGGAGTGTGGAAGTCACTACCCCAACCTTATGAATCCAAGAACGACCCAGCAAGAAATAATACGATGGCTTAATATCCATTACGTAGAAGGTGGACCCAAAGGTCTGAGAACCCACCTTGATAGGGATGTCCACCTCCCCGTGCACCATTCTTTTTGACCCATCAAAAGCCCTTACCACAATAATACTCGACTTTAGAATCAAACCTTCACAATCCAGACGGTCTAGCGCTTTCTTCGGTAGAACATTTAATGAGCACCCGATATCTACTAGCACATGGGCCATAGTGGTGCCCCTGCACTCGATCGAGACATGCAGAGCATCATTATGATTTCTCCCCTTAGTAGTCAGATCTGCATCTGAAAACCCTAACCCATTGTCAGCAGTCAGGCTAGCCGCACAATCTTTGAACTGATATGCAGAAGTTTCTTGCGGCACATGCGCAGTCTTGAGGAACGCAATCAAAGCCTTCGCATGGGCTTCGGAACATAACAACAAGGACAACATGGAGATCTTTGACGGGGTCTGCCCCAGTTGCTCGACCATATTATAGTCGCTCTTCTTGATAATCTTCAATATTTCCTCTATCTCTTGTTTAGAGGTTTCTACAATGATCTTTTTAGGTGCCTCCATCCGGGAAGACTCACCTATGATTTCTTTTCCCCGAGTCCCAGATGGCTCGGCGACAGGGGTGATGACTGGAGTGGGGACTGGGACAGTAGTTAATGTACTAGCAGATGGAATGACAACAGGTTTGTGGACAGTCGGAGGGGCAATCTCAGGAGAAAAGAGTCTTCCACTTCTGGTGCCCTTGCTTGTCCCAACAATATTACTGATATCCATATCGTCTTCTTCAGTCCTCAGATCTTGTTTAACACCATGATAATATACATCAGCACCGTAATGCCATGTGTTGTACCCCAAAATTTGCCCTCTCATTTCCAAGGAATCACCCTGGATCGAGGGGAAGTTTATCTGATTCTCCATTAAATGGTATCTCTTCGAGGAAGTTTCACAAGAGAAGTTTGTTGTGAAATCTTCACAAGTGGTAGTCTCTTTATTTGAGACAGCTTGTATTTTTACTCGTTCTAGGAAGAACGCCAGAATTTTGGGAAGTTCGTTATTACTCTTTGAGACATTACCTTCAGTAAAAGCTGGTGCATTCTCTTTTCTCCACCTTCAGTAAACTTTGGTGTATCTTCTATTTCTTTACCTTCAATAAAAGTCAGTATTGTCCTATGTTTTTTTCTACCTTCATTCTTAAGTGGGTAGTTCATTACCATTCTTAGGCAAGATTGATCTCTTTCTCCTCGTCGAACCTTACTCCGATTGAGTCAAGTTGTTTCCAGCCGTAAGTGTTAATGCCAAATCTTTGATTACCAGGCATAAGCTCTGATATTAAGCATTCATTTACTAATCTAGGTGTTGATGGTTATCATCGTCTTTGAGCCAGTTTTCTCTTCATTGTTCATGTTTTTGCTTTTCTGATTAATGGTTATGGATCCCCTGTGTGGATATTACTCTCTTTTTGATATCTCCTCTATGAGTGGATAGTTCACAACTATCGGTTAATTGTTGCCATCCATTACTTTTCCCTCAGTTTTTGAGTCTATGGTATTTTGTCTCCTCTCTGGATCTTACTCCAATAAAGTCAAGTCCTCTATTCCCCAGTAGAGCCAATTCGTCTCCAATAGATTCAAATTTCTATCCCCGGAGTCTTGTTGTTCTCCGGAGGTTTATTATCTTGGTTGAATTATTTTTGTTAATTTGTTGGTTTTACTGTTGCTTCTCCAGTGTGTGTCTTACCCGTCTGCATGAAGTTTATATGTTACATCCATAATCATAAGCATCTCATGGCATCTTAGGGCCAAAAATAGGGCTTGTTTTGTATTTAAGTATCCTCAATCGCGTCGAAACGAAGATTTTAATCTTCGTATCTCCGAATAGAAGACACTTAAATAAGGGCAGCTGTTATACCCCAATTTTTTCCCCTAGGATCCCTCATCATACTTTGTACATTTCACATATAGCATTGGTCCCATTGTCGCAGGATCGAAGAGCTTTGGCATTAGGGTTTCTCTCTTAATTGAGGCTATCGTCTTACTCAAAATTAATTCAAGTGATGCTCTCACCATCCTTGATACAAAACTAGGGTTTTGGAATCACAAGTACCGTACATATCGTCCTTGGCAAGGTTCCTTAAGCTACAATATCATTTTATCAAGATTTATCAATGTCCAAAGAATTAGGGTTTCTCCTATGTTATGCTTGAACTTGGTATTAGATTTCCAACAAAGGTGTGTCATACTAGGCTTTATCCTCGAGGCTACAAGGATCATCATTGTCTCTTTGTTATGATTTCACTGACGTCATTCGAGGTTCCACTTAATTTCTTACACCATAAGTCAATCCTTCTCAAAAGGCTTAAAAGATTTAATCGGGGTCTTCCTTCTGTTGTGATACTGGTCAAGTGATTAGAGTGTTGCTTTGGGGTTTTTTCCGAGTTAAGGAGTTTCCTAATGCTCAAGATAAAAGAATAAAATCGTGATTTCTTTGAGGACAAGGTCATGTTGCCCATTCAAGTATTTGTTGTTTGCAAATTGATTTGGTTTCATTATGATGAAGTATTAATTCAAGTGTGTCCTTTCCGAGTGATATAAAAAGCATGGTGCAAGGTATTGACCTTTGATTTCATCAAGGCGCCGAAACTCTTAAGTACATATAATTTTTCAAGATGTCAAGAATGAGAGTGCAAGCATGCGAGTGATTACTTGAAATTCAGGGTACGAGTTCAAGTTTTCAAAGATTATTTTGAGTACAAGCTACCTGTGATCGGTGGGAATGAGAACTGACTGTTTTTGGAATGCTGGTTCGCGTTTGCGTTTGTTTTCGCAAAATGTCGCGGTAAGCAAGAGTCGTCATCGTCTTTTATTTTATCCAACAAGGAAAGGACAAAATCACAGAAAAAATCCTTTTCGAGATTGTTTCTCGGGTTCGGGAGGTAGATTATAGAAAGGGAAGGTGTTAGCACCCTTTCTATCAGTGGTTATCCACGGGCTCTTAGGTACTTGCTCACTATGTTTTCAAAAGTTTGCTTTTCTTTGTGTTTGTGGGTTTTGAAAAGATTTTTTGTTTGAAACTTCGATTTAACTCTTGCTTCTGTCCTCAAGAGTGTAATGAAGTGTTTTGAAAACTTTGTTCGAAAAGTGTAAGTGTGAAAAGTTTTGTTTTGTTTTTAAGATGAGCAAGTACTTAAGAACCTCTACCTACTCAAAAAGGAATTAAACTGTGCAAATGTCCTTTAGATAGTGCTATCCCACTATTGAAGAGTAGGTAGCACCGTCGTTGGAGTTTTCGGGTCAATTCGGTTTAAGGGACGTGTGGTCACTAAAGCAATGTTTAGGACGCCTTAGCGGTAACCCTAATGTCTTAGATCAATTTTATCGAGGCAACCGTTTCGAGGCAACTTTGATCTTTAGACAGGAGGGCGACCTCTAAGACTTCCTATACTCAATGACCACGTTCGAGGCAACCAAGTGAGGTGTACCCTAGGAGTGGCATGTGCAAGTGTGTCAATTTTCAATTTATATCATCTTTGTACATGTTATGGTGAGCTACGGTTGATTTAAAGGTTAATCTTGTCATGCAATCCTAGTTAGCATACATCTAAACAGTTAATATATGTACAGGAATTTAAAGTGCGGAAATTGTAAATCCTACGCTATTACAAGGCTTCGGGGAGGGGATTGTTTATATGTCCAAAAATTGGGGAAATAAAAGCAGTAAAGTAAAAGTCTTAATTTAAGCTACCACAAACAAGTAAGCAGTTACAATAAAATAAACGCGCGTGAATCTAAAAAATCCTAAGAATAAGAACTCTTTTTTTGTTGTTTTATTTTATTTTTTTGGGAAAATGCTAAATGTTCAATTAAGTCAAATTTAATTAATTAAAAAAAATGATTAAAATTAACTCTAAAACAAACCTAATATTTTTTTCATTTTTTGGTTTATGAAAAGGATTGAATTTAAATACATCCTAAGTCTACTGATTTTAAAATTGGAGAAAATAAGTTAAAATAATTAACTAAATTAAATCCTAATTCTAAGTTATTTATTTTTATGATTTTTATGTTGATTAAAAAAACAAACTAAAAGAAATAAACAAAAACAAAGTAAACAAAGTACAAATGGACCAGGCAGCAAAACAAGAAAAAATATAATTCTGGAGGTCTGGGTCGAAAGAGGTGCAGGCTGTCTTTCGACCCAGTGAAGAGTCTTGATCGAAGGTGCGTGAGGGGCTGCACTCTGAGGGTATTCGATCTGGAAGTCCTGGGTCCAGTTCGATGCTAAGCTGCTGAGCTTCGAAACTCTGAACAGGATCCTGAGAATATATTTCCTGCAAAAACGAAACACACGTTAAAGGTCCAGAGGGGATTTTACCCCCCTGATTAGAATCTCCCCCTTTATTTGCACCTGCTGAATCTAGGTCTGGGTTTGTTTTATCCTGGGATTCGAAGGAGAAACTCAGATTGTGCCCAAGCAATGGCACAATCTCATCTCTGCGCTGTATCTTATATGTAGCACATTAAATCATTCACAAACAGCAGTAATAATATGAATATGTAATCAAAATGAATTTAAAAATGAGTTTGAGATTAGATTTTTTTACCAAACAGAGGTGCTTCGATCTGTAGTTTTGAGGGTGGAGGTGTTCGTTGGGTGGCATCTTTGGCTTGTGCAAGGATTGGGTATGGCTTCCTGGAAGTGCTGATGACTTTTGGCAGCGTATCTCCAAGTTCTCTATTTTTCTGTATATTTTCGTGTGTCTTTGCAACATTTGTGATTTCTTTATATAGAGGGGGTGGAGGGGACAGGAAGACAAAGGTTTAAATGACTTTGATTATGTGTTTGACAGCCATGAATGAGAATTTGTAACGTTGATTATGTGTTTGAAAGCCATGAATGAGAGTTTGTAACGTTGGCTAAACACATGGGATCTTGTCCCTTTTTGAATTTTGAATGATATGTAACTGGCCTTCGAATGCTCCCTTTCGAATGGGCTGATGACCTCCTTCGAATGCTCCCTTTCGAATGGGCTGATGGCCTCCTTCGAATGCTTTCCAAAGCTTCTTCGAATGGACCCTTTGAATGCTTCTTCGAATGGACCTTTTTGGAATTCCAATCGAAGGACACTGTTATAATGCCAATAGAAGTACTTGTCCATAATGCCAATCGAAAGGCTCCTTCAGAATACTAATCGAAGGGTCTTTCAGAATACCAATCGAAAGCCTTGACATAATGCCAATCGAAATGCTTGTCCATAATGCCAATCGAAAGGCTCCTTCAGAATACCAATCGAAGGGTCTTTCAGAATACCAATCGAAAGCCTTGACATAACGCCAATAGAAATGCTTGTCCATAATGCCAATCGAAGAGCTTGACAGAATGCCAATCGAAAGGCTCCTTCAGAACACCAATCGAATGGTCTTTCAGAATGCCAATCGAAATGTACTTAAAGCACCTACTCAAAAATTTTCCTTTTCCTTAGGCAAGAGTTTGTGATCAACCATGCACGGGGAAGACTTTGGGAAACATGAGAGGGCAAATTTTGGGGTACCACAGTTTCCCCTGTTCAATTTTCTTAAACTTGAGGATATAGATTGGCTTTGGAGCCTTTCGTGATCCGAAGGTGGAAGGTAATTGAACACTAGAGTGCCGAGAAATTTGCACTCGCATGGTGAATGTTGTACCCCAAAATTTTCCCTACCATATTCTTCAAAGTTTTGACAAGCATCATCTCAATTTGCTCAAGTCTACTCAAGGGTTACACAGTTCAAACACCCTCCTAAGCCAATCAAATTAGGGTTTTGGTTCTTGCAAGGAAGTTGAGGTTTTCAAAGGCTCAATCAAGTCCCATATGCTCATATACATTGTCAAGCACCTACATGTCAAGTTTCAAGGCTCACAAGGTCAAGTTGCACAGTCAAAAACCCTAATTGCTTCACAATCAACTGTAGGGGCAAAATGGTCATTTGGCAGTCAAGAGTCAAAAATTTTGGTCAACATCTTATTTTGAAGCCACAATCATCATTTGATCAAGTCTTGATCATAATTCCTCAAGAATGGCTCAAAAATCATCAAGATGCAAAAGTTTCTATTTTTGGACAGCTGAAAAGTCAACTGTAACTTGACCAAGGCATAACTTTTTCATGGTTCATCAGAAAAATCCCATCCAATGCTCATTTTGAAGGGGAGGACATTTCCTACAACTCATATTCACATTCCAAGTCCAAGAAATGCTCTCACAAAAAGTTATCAATTTCAACATTATAAGTCATTTTTAAAAGTCAACAAAAAGGCATTTTAAGTCAAAGACCATAACTTGAAATTGGTAAATCAAAATGACATGGGACCAAAGGCATTGGTTAGAGGACTTCAAGACCTTTCCAAAATGTCCAAGAACATGTTCATATGATCAAAATTGAGCAAGATATGCATTGGAGAAGTTGGGAAATTTTTCTGAAATGGCAAAAGTCAACTATCCTTGAAACTTCAATTTTTGACAAAAGGGCCCACTTTTTTCCAATTGATTCAGCCTTGTCATGCCACCCACGTGTCCCATGATTAATTTCAAGATTAAACATTAATTTTCCTATTTTATTTAATTTTTATTGATTTAATCCATTTTAAATCCATAAATTTCAAATAAAATCAAAAAAATTAATTAAAGGGGATCTTTGTGGTTTGAATGACCTTTATATGCCATTTACTAGCATCCAAATTCGTGCAAGCTATTTTTTGTACACAAAATTTTGAATTTGTGCCAAGATGTCCAGATACATGTAAGCATGGAAAGGGAAAGTTTTGCAAATTTTGAAAGCTTTTTAATTTGTTGGATTTTGGTTTGAAAGCATGGCTTTATGGCTTGGATTCTTGCCTTATTTCTTTGTCCCCTCCATCTCCTCTATAAATACAAGCCATGAGAAAGCATTACAGGAAAAGACACACAGCCTAGAGAACGCCCCAAAATTGCAAAAATTTCCTTGAAGTTGTCAAGCTCGAAAGACCTGATCTAGCCAGATTCAACTACTTCCAAGCACTCCATCAACATCCCAGGCCCCCCAAATGCTTATTTCTATTTTTCCATAACATGTTCCTGTGCAGGTTTCACAAAGGCTTTCCACCATGTGCATCAAACGATCATGCGCCAAGTGGCCTCAAAGATCAATCCAGGGGCTATGAGATGCTGGATACCATGCTCCAAGTCAAAGCACGTGCAGACAATTCCTAAAGTCAACAAAGGCTTAAGCTTATTGGGCCATATTGCTTCCTCAAACCCTCATTCCTGGCCCAAACCCCCCTTGGGTTTGCTTTTTCTTTTTTATTATTTTGTCATTTTATTTTTTTATTTGCTTTATTTTATTTCTTATTCTTTTTTTTATTAACAATTAACCAATTAATATTTTAAAAAAAAGAACTAATATCATTACTTTATTAATTTCATTTAAGTAATTATTTTGTAAATAAATATTCATAAATTGAATTAGCTTTAATTAGGCAATTTTAACTCTTTTTTAAATAACTAAAATAAATTTAGAATTAAGTTTTTATTAACTTTTAATTTTATTTCTTTTTATTTTATTTCATTAAAAAAACATAAAAATACAAAAAAACATTTTCTTTTAATAAATTAATTAATTAGATTAGGCTTTATTTAATTAATTGCATTTAATTCAAAAAAGACAAAAAATTCAATTTCTTTTCTTAAAAGGGTCAACACCCTTAGGACATTCCCGATTCATTCTTTCGCGTGCATTTTAGTTTTAATTCTTTATTTTGATTATTTCTGTAACTGCCTCCGGATGTAATAGTAATTAGGATTTTACTGCTTTATTTACTATTTCTCGTACTTATTTACCAAAACGGGTCTTTGTATTTTTGGCGATGTATAGACCCGCACCTTGTAATAGCGTAGCATTTATCTTTCCGCAATTTAATTTCCGCACCCCCCTAACTGTTAAATGCATGAAAGAATGTATGGTAAATAAAAACAACTCGTAGCTCACAAATAACATGTACAAAAACATTAACTGAAAAACAACACACAAAGCACATGCCACTCCTAGGGTACGCTTCACTCGTTGCCTCGAAACGTGGTCGTCAAGTATAGGATGTTTTAGAGGTCGCCCTCCTGTCTAAAGATCCAGTTGCCTCGAAACGGTTGCCTCGGATAAAAAGGATCTAGGACATTAGGGTTATCGCTAAGGTGTCCTACTATTGCTTCGGTGACCACACTGTCCCTCATAATCGAATTGACCCGAATACCTCCAACGATGGTGCTACCTACCTCTCAATGGTGGGATAACACTATCTAAAGGACTCTTACACAGCCTAATTCCTTAGAGTAGGTAGATCTCATGGGTACTTGCTCTTTTCAAAACAAACAAAAACAACTTTTCGCACCTACACTTTCAAAAGGTTTTCAAACAAATTTTTCCTACACTCTTGAGGACAGATACAAGAGTTACTTAGAAATTTTTCAAACGAAACTTTTTTTCAAAACCCACACACACTTGAAAAGCAAACATATTTTGAAAACATAAGAGCAAGTACCTAAGAGCCCGTGGATAACCACAGATAGAAAGGGTGCTAACACCTTCCCTTTCTATAAATCTACCTCCCGAACCGAGAGACATCTCGAATAAGGAATTTTGCTGTGCTTTTGTCCTTTCCATGTTGGAGAACATAAAAGACGGTGGCGAATCTTGCTTACTGTTGTACCCAAAAATTTGCCCTCCCATATTCTTCAAAATTTGCAAAGAGCATGCTTCAAATCTCCCCAAGGGTTGCACAGTTCAAAGACCTCCTAACAGTCAAAATTAGGGTTTTGGTTCTGACAAAGAAAATGAAGTTTCCAAGGGTCCAATCAAGTCCCACATGCCTACAAACATGGTCAAGCATCCTCCTACCAAGTTTCAAGACTTACAGCACAAAATTGCACGGTCAAAAACCCTAATTGCACTACAGTCAACTGTAGGGGCAAAATGGTCATTTGACAGTCAAAAGTTCAAATTTTTGGTCAACATCTTATTTTGAAGCCACAAACATCACTTGATCAATTCTTGATCATGATTTTCAAGGTATGGCTCAAAAAGTCTCAAGATGCAAAAGTTTCCATATTTGGACAGTTGAAAAAGTCAACTGTAACTTGACCAAGGCATAACTTCCCCATGGATTATCAGAAAAATTCCATCCAAAGCTCATTTTGAAGAGAAAGACATTTCCTACAATTCCTCTTCATACTTCAAGTCCAAGAAATGCTCTCACAAAAAGTTATCAATTTCAACATTATAGGTCATTTTCAAAAGTCAACAAAAAGGGACTTTAAGTAAAAGGCCATAACTTGAGATTGGTAAATCAAATTGACATGGGACCAAAAGCATTGGTTAGAGGACTCAAAGACCTTTCCAAAATGTCCAAAAACATGAGCAAAGCTTAAAAATTGAGCAAGTTATGCCTTGAGGAAGTTGGGAAATTTTTGGATATTTTGAAAAGTCAACATTGTTTCAAATGACCTAAAATTGCTAATGGGCCTCTTTTTCTTCCACAATTCATCATCCAAGGCATGTGCACGACCATTTGGCCCAAAGGGAAGTTTTTTTTATCATTTTTATTTATTTATTTGGATTTTTAATCATTAATAATTCATTTAATTAAAATAAATAGGTGAAAAATACTAAACCTAACTTTTTGAATCTTTTTGTGCATGAAATAATCTCAAGATTTTGTGTATAATCAGATTTGGAAAGAATCTTGTTAATTGGCCATGATTTGAACTAAGTTTGCATGAAAAAGATTTGAAAACTAATGCATGAAAAATCAAATATCTTATCATCAATTCATGGATTTTTTGATCAATATTCTCAACCCTAATCACTCACATACATATATGGATGCAAACCCTCGTGCCCATGATCTCCCAGCTGCGCAAGAACCTGACCAACAAGTTTGCATTTTTTTCAAGAAAAGTCAAATACTGAAAACTAGGTTACAGGTCGATTCAAGCAAAAAGACTTGTTCCATCACCTTCCTGAGGCTTCAAGGAAGGTTTTCAAATCAAAACCAACCATCCTAACACCAAGAAACGTGAGAATGATGGTGACCTGTACAGAAAATATTTTACATTCGTGCATCTCGATTCATGCATCTTTAGCAATTTTTAACATTTGATTTATGTTCATTGTTTAATTCTAAAGCTAACTGTGTGGTTTGATTGAGTTTTCGTGCACCATTGAAGAATTCACCATTGATACAGGCTAGGGTTTTTCAAGCTTTGAATTGGGTACTTTTAAATGCTGTAAAATTGGAACCTCTCAATACCATGACCAAACTCAGCATGATTGGACGATTGGAATAGATACCTCGCGCTCAATTTATGAGCCACTACACGCTATTCGCTATTTTGGCATATGTTATATAGTGGGGGTTCAAAACCCCCGCAATCCAATTGTTTTTTTGTTTCAGGAAAAAGCAAAGGAGGAAGAAGAAGATGAAGTGTAGAGCATTGGTTGGTCTATTCAAATTTTCACGCGGAAATTCCACTAACCCTTATTTTCTCTTATATTATTTGTGTGTTATTTCATGTACAAACGCGCATAAGCAGCTCCACTGGTCAAGCGAAGGGTTGGTAACCTCTAGGACCTGGGTTCGATCCCAGGTCCCCACCCCTTTCCATATTATTTTGCTATTAACGCTTGTGTACAGTTTCAGTGCTAGCGTCCATCATGCATCCACATTATCAAACCGTCCACGCGTCCCACTGCACTCAATCAAGGGCCAGGATCCAGAGACCATGATGTGTACTGGTCAACCATCCCACACGCTGGCAAGAAAAGTCAACCAGGCCATGAGTTTAATGGGCCTAAAATGCTAACAAGCCCTCCAATTTGGGGACGGACCCCCCTAGGTTTGCAATATTCTTTTCATTATTTTTTTTTATTTTGGTTCAATTATTTCTTTTATTTAGTAATTCCTTTAATTTAATATTTTCATAAAAAACATAAAAACAATATAAAATCAAAAAAGACAAAAATAAATATTTTTATTTAATGTTATTTTTTTGTAAATAAATATCATTAACCAATTTTAGTTTTTAATTTAGGTTTAATTCAAACATTTTCTTAATAAACTTAAAATTGGTAGAATTAGGGTTTTAATTAATTTTTATCCTTTTTCTTTTCTTTTCACTAATAATTAATTATTTATTTTCATAAAATCAAATCGTCATTAAATAATTAGATTTAATTTTAGGTTTAAATTTTAAATAGGGTTTTCTTAATAAATAAAAGTTGTAGAATTAGGGTTAATTAGCATTTGAATTTCATTTAATTCTCATAAAAAACCAAAACTCAAAAAATAATTTCCTTTCTTTTTAATTTAATTAATTTAATCATTTAATTTAATTTCATTAAAAAGGGTCCAACGCCCTCGTTTCCAATCTTAATTCAATTCACACATTTATCTCGTTTCTTTTAATTATTTATGTACCTCTCCCAAAGCCGTGTAAATTTAATTTCTCGCACCTTACTTTATTTCTTTGTTTATTTTCTGTCAAATCGGGTCCTGGAAATTTTGGCGATGTAGACCCGCGTCTTTTGTAATAGTTTAGAATTTTACCTTTCCGCGCTTTCTTGAACTGTTAAATAAATGCATGAAAGAATGAATGCCTAAAATAAAAACAAACGCGTAGATCACTTGACATGAACAAGATAAATATAAATGAACATGACACACAAAATCACACACCACCCCTAGGGTACGCCTCACTGTTGCCTTGCCTCGAAAGGTGATCGTCGAGTAAAGGATGTCTTAGTAAGTCCTCATGATCCAGGAACCTGGCATGAGGGTAGCTTCTAAGGTATCTTCCCATTGCTCTGGTGATCACCATGTCCCGAACCTCGAATTGACCCGAACACCTCCAACGGTGGTGCTACCTACCTCTCAATGGTGGGATGGCACTACTTTAAAGGACATTTACACAGAAGAATTCCTTAGGGTAGGTAGACGACTCTAGATACTTGCTCTAAATTTCAAAACAAAATTCAAAACTACTTTTCACACCAACACATTTTCAAAAGCTTTCGAAAGCAATTTTTTCAAACACTCTTGAGGACCGATACAAGAGTCGAACTGAAATTTTCAAAGAAACCTTTTTTTAAAACCCACAGTTGAAAAGCAAACAAACCATTTTGAAAACACAAATGAGCAAGTATCTAAGAGCCCATGGATAACCATGGATAGAAAGGGTGCTAACACCTTCCCTTTCTATAATCTACCTCCCGAACCGAGAGCAATCTCTTTAAGGAATTTTTCTGTGCTTTTGTCCTTTCCATTTGGAGAAAATAAAAGACGGTGGCGACTCTTGCTTCCGCGACATTTCGCGAACCAGCGTTAAACAGTCAGTTCCAGATCCACCGATCACAGAACTGGCGACTCTGCTGGGGACTATTATAAAGTGAGGTGTACCTTAGGATTAAGATCACTTGTGTTTTCAATTGTATTGACTTGTCTGCTTTATATTTGTGGGTTGCATGGGAGTTACATAGATCCTAACCCGGATCTGGGGATACCCTGTTTAGGTAGCATAAGCTGTGAGGGACCTGTCCGGCGTAGACCGACACGGGTGAAGCAGTGGCTACGTTGGTGTGGCACCTTGGTCTGTACCGATATCCCTTGTGTTGCAACGAGGAGAATATGGGTCTTCTAAGGAGTCATTAAGCACCAACAACCTTAGAACCTTAAATGACACAACTTGGCCATTAGAACAGTAGCAGTATGCTACGCCCATTGAGGCTAAACTCTCGCGATGGTTCTGGCCGCAAGAAAAGATTGCGATGCTGGAGTTATGACCGATTGAGGGTAGTCAATGATATTGGGATCCTCTAAGAACCCGGTTACTTTGATAGGACAGGTATGAACCAACAAACTGAAAGAGGGTAGTACCTAGACCTCACGCTGGCCTAAACTTTAGGGGCTTGCCTTGTGTGACTTGTGTGCCTTACCATGTTTGCCTTTGTATCTATTTGTGGTGTGCTTTATCATAACATCATAACATCATGAGCATTGCATGCATCCTGCATAAGGACTGACCATTTCAAAGACAAGAGGGTTTCACCTTTGCTCTGTTTTGTAGGACATCATGATGTCTGTGCGAAGGAATACTATCCGGTTCAACTTTGTTCATTCACCTGAGTTGCTTGAAGAGTTGGTTAGCCGAATTCCAAATACCACTTCCTTCATTCAGAGGCATGGTTCTCTTCTCAGTTTAGTCACTGCAAAGCGGGATCAACAGTTGATGAGTGTTCTGACCCAGTTCTATAACCCTCTGTACCAGTGCTTCACCTTTCAAGACTTCCAGCTGGTCCCTACCCTGGAAGAGTTCTCTGATTTGCTTGGTATCCCTATCTTGGATCAGACTCCCTTTACTGGTTGGGAAAAGACCCTCAGGCTTGAGGATGTTGCTGCAGCTCTTCCCTTGACACATCAAGAGGTAATGGACAACTGGGTAACTAGAAGCGGAGTCAAGGGTTTCTTGGCCAAGTTTCTGATTGGTAAAGCTAACAGTTTCTGGAATGACCTGGACTTTAGGGCATATGAAGACATCTTGGCTCTCCTAATCTATGGGTTAGTCTTGTTTCCTAATCCTGACAACTTCATCAATGTCACTGCCATAAGGATCTTTATGTCTCAGAATCCCGTGCCCACTCTCTTGGGTGACATCTTGCAACAACTTCATGCTCGTACTACCTGAAGACGAGGAACCCTATGGTGTTGTATCCCTTTGTTGGTGAGGTGGTTTATTTCGCACCTCCCTAAGTTCGTGCTGAAGAACCAAGAAGGAAGAGGTTGGGCTCATAGGTTAATGTCTCTCACCGATAAAGACATCATTTGGACTTGCAGAGGTTTGGATGAGATAGCTGTTATTGATCGATGCAGGGAATACCCTAATGTTCCTCTGATTGGTACCCAAGGAGGAATCTCTTACAATCCATGTCTAGCACTCCGTCAGTTTGGAAGAGCAAGAAGAGCAGGGCCTCATGAAATGTTGGTGCCTCACATCAGTTTTGAGTTTCAGGTGGATAGTGACGAGCTGCGTCGTAGGTTTATCAAGGCTTGGGACAAAGTTCATAAAGCTGACCCACAAGAGTTGGGGCCAAAGACTTCTTTACCTATGGAAGCCTACTACGAATGGGTTCGCATCCGTGCTCAGAAGTTAGGTATGCCGTATAAAGCTGTCAGACCCGTCATTCTTGAGTGTCCTGACAAAGATGGTGTTCCTCCAACTGTCCTTCCTCCTCAGATACCTACTGATTATGAGACATTAAAGAGGTCTTGGTCGCAACTGCGAGAAGAACGGGATTCTTACCGGGAAAAGTTCAACGAGCAGGAATTGAAGATCCAAAAGCTGATGAAGCAGTTGGAGAATGAGCGAGCTTTAAATGACTACATCCGTACTGAGAAGAGGAGACCATGGGATCAATAAGGAGCTCTGGGTGTTCTTTTACAGTTTTACTTCCCTTTTCAGTATTTCCTTTCATGTAACGCCTAAGGGCAACTTGTTGAATAATTTCAGTTTCAAAGTTGAATCTAATGAAGTGTGTTCCTTTTTTGTTTACAAAGTTGATTCCCGATTGTCTTTGAAAACATAAATCATACGCATTCCATTCATCATGTGCATAACAGGTTTTCCTCTTTTCAGGTTGCTTACCGTTCTTCGCTGTTTATTTCAGCATCATGAATCCTGACTCATCATCAACTGAGATGTCCATCAAGGCTCTTCAAGCGCAGAACGTGCAATTTCAGGAACTAATCATGGGTTTGGCTCAGGGCCAAGAAGAGCTGAAGGCTCTGCTCCTGAAGAAGGAGAAGAAGAAGAAGAGAAGAACTGTTCTTTTCAACTCGGGCCGAAGGTTTGGCAACACTCTGCAGAATGAAGAGGCTGGTTCTTCCATTGGCAAGGGTACTCCTCAAGCGGAAAAAGGTCCTAGTCCGGTAGTCTCTGACAACGAGACTGATTTTGATGAAGAGCAATATCCTCCTGCAGAAGACAGATATAAGCAGTTGGAAGACAGATTGAATGCTATGGAGATCCAACAGGTGCCTGGGCTGGATTTTGGAGATTTGGGTTTGTCTACTGGTGTGATCATTCCTCGGAAGTTCAAAGCACCATCCTTTACCAAGTATGATGGGGCATCTTGTCCCAAGTTACATCTCAGATCGTATGTGCGGAAGATTCAACCGTACTCAGTGGACAAAAACTTGTGGATCCACTTCTTCCAGGAGAGTCTTTTAGGGACTCATCTCGAATGGTTCTATCAGCTGGATGGGACCAAGGTTCGTAACTGGGAGGAGTTGGCTACTGCTTTCTATAAGCAGTATCAATATAATGCCGACCTTGCCCCTACGCGTACCCAACTCCAGGGTATGTCGTTAGGTTCAAGCGAAGGTTTCAAAGAGTACGCTCAGAAGTGGAGGGATCTGGCTGGCAGGGTGCAGCCTCCGTTGACTGATCGGGAGTTGGTAGACATGTTCTTAGGGACCCTATCTGGGCCATTTTTCAACCATCTTATTGGGAATTCTTCTGCTGGGTTCACTGATCTTATTCTGACTGGAGAGAGAATTGAGGCTGGGTTGAAGTCTGGTAAGATTCCGAAGGGTGCATCATCTAGTTCAGAGAAGAAACCCTTCAAGAAGGAGGCTAGTGCTGTATATGGCTCCAGGAGACAAGAGAAATCTGAGCGCCGCCAATCTGTCAGTGCGGTAATGATTGCTAAGCCTGCTGCCGCTCCTCGGCAAACCAATCCTCAGAGGGCTGAAAGACCTAGAAGAGAATTCACCCGTTTGAGTATGACCCTATTGCAAATCTTGCCTCAGTTGCTATCCACCAACCTAGTGACTGTCAGAGAAGCCCCAAAAGTTGTGAACACTGCCTCCCCCAAATACAACCCAAATGCTCGTTGTGCTTACCATTCTGATAGCCCGGGGCATTCCACTGATGACTGTTGGGCATTAAGGAATAAGGTGCAAGACCTTATTGATGCAAAGGAGATATAGTTTGAAGCGCCTGAGAGGCCGAATGTGGTAACTGCTCCTATGCCTCCGCACGGAGTAAATGCTGTTGATGAAGATGTTTACGCTGTTTCTGTGAATGATGTAGCCACTCCCTTGAAGACTGTCAAGAGGAACCTACTGCTGGCCGGTTTATTTCCGGGTTGCAGTGAGGGTTGCCTGTTCTGTGTTGTTTCTCTATCCGGTTGTCCTTTGCTGAAGTTGGGCATCCAAAGCCTAATGGATAGCAAAGAGATTCTATTCAAGAAGTCCGCTGTTCAGTTGGTTCCGGTAGAAGAAGTTTCTGTGGTTACCATCTATAATAATCCAATCAAGGCTCTCCCAAGGAAGCCTGTTCAAATCATGACTGTCGCACCTGTTGTTATTACTATTCCGGGGCCTCTCCCCTACGTATATGATAAAGCTGTCCCCTGGCACTATGGGGCAGATGTATATGTGAATGGGATCAAACAAGAATTCAACACTGGCGCCAGTATCTGCGACATCACTGGTCCAGCCAAGGTTACCCGCAGTGGCAGGCTCTTCTCGCCTGACATTGCACCACCAGCTGTTCGAAGACCCCTTACTATAACACCTACAAGTGTACCTGTTCCTGCTTCTGATCAAGTTGTTTCCCCTGCTGCCGAGTCATCTAATGCTCGGGGCAAAGGGATTGAAGATGAGCCTGCCCGGATGGAGGCACCAATACCTATAAATGCTGAGGCCTCCCAACAAGAGATGGAGGAAATCCTGAAAATAATAAAGAAGAGTGACTTTAATGTTGTGGAACAGCTAGGGCATACGCCCTCCAAGATCTCAATGCTTTCCTTATTGCTATGCTCCGAGGCCCATGCTAAGGCCTTGATCTCATTTCTCAAGACGGCCCATGTGCCACAGGAGACATCTGCAGTCCAGTTCACTGATTGTGTAGCAAATCTGACAGCGGACAATGGCTTGGGTTTCTCAGATGCTGACTTGACTGCAAAGGGAAGAGACCACAATGACGCCCTGCATGTCTCTATTGAATGCAGGGGCACTACCCTGGCACACGTATTGGTGGATACTGGTTCTTCTTTGGATGTGCTACCCAAGAAGGCTTTAGACCGTTTGGATTGTGAAGGCCTGGAACTGAAACCCAGCAATATCATCGTCAGGGCCTTTGACGGTTCAAAAAGGATGGTTCATAGAGAGGTTGACATTCCTATTCGTGTGGGCTCTCAGGTGTTTGACTCTACTTTTTATGTGATGGATATCCGTCCATCGTACTCTTGTCTACTGGGTCGACCTTGGATCCATAAAGCTGGGGCAGTGACCTCTACCTTGCACCAGAAGCTGAAATACCCTGTCAGAGGGAAGATCGTCACTGTGCAGGGGGAGGAGGAGTATATGGTGAGCCATTTGAATTCCTTCAGGTACATTGAGATGGATGGGGAGTTTATTGAGACCCCCTTTCAGCATTTCGAAGAGGTACTTCCAATTTCAGCAACAGCAGAAACAGCAGTCGAAGAGAATGTTCCTTTGAAGATGGCTTCCCTGAAGGATGCCCGGGCTGTGGTTCAGAAAGGTGAATGTGCTAACTGGGGCAGGCTTCCTGACTTTACACAGAAAACTGACAAGTTTGGGCTGGGTTTTACTGCAGAGGGACAGAAAGCTATGCGGAAGGCGAAGACCAGAAGACCTCCTGTGTTCATTACAAATCCAGGAGTGAATGCTGTTGGGGAGGACAATGAAGTGGACGAAGCTGAGTTCAATAGCTGGATCTACCCGACGACTGAAGGCGGATTGACCAATTGGATTGTCAAAGACCATACCACTGTTACTTTTGTTACGCAGTAATAAGCTTCTTTGTTTTGTTATTTGTAATAAACACTTAAACTCTATGGCCCGGTGTCTTACCCGAGGCACCGTTGGCTTCATTTGTGAGGGCATATAAATTGTCATTTCATATATCATAAATGAAAATCTTGGACGTTTTCTCGCATTTCAAATCTTATGCTCCTTTTCTGTCTTTCCTTCCTTTATATATTTCAAAACAGTTGTATTTACACACACTCACTCATACAGGTTTCAATCCACTATGGATCTCACTGGTAACGACTCTGCTACTGCCAGTTATGACTTTGAAAATCCGATCAACTTAGCCGAAGACGAAGGTGAAGATGATTGCGAAGTGCCTGGAGAGCTTGCAAGACTGTTACTTTAGGAAGAGAGGGCAATTCAATCACACGAAGAGCCAGTGGAAACAATAAATCTGGGTACTGATACAGACAGGAAAGAGGTAAAGATCGGTGCCAACCTAGAGCTCAGCGTGAAGCAACGGTTGACTAAAATGCTACATGATTATATGAAGATCTTTGCCTGGTCCTACGAAGACATGCCCGGGTTGGACACTGATATTGTGGTCCATCACTTGCCTACCAAGGAAGACTGCCCTCCGGTTAAGCAAAAGGTCCGTCGTATGCGTCCAGAGATGTCTGAGAAGATCAAAGCCGAGGTTATGAAACAGTTTGATGCTGGGTTTCTTGCAGTGACTTCTTACCCTCAGTGGGTTGCTAATGTGGTGCCGGTACCAAAGAAAGATGGAAAGGTCAGAATGTGTGTTGACTACAGGGATCTGAACAGGGCCAGCCCCAAGGATGACTTCCCCCTACCTCACATTGATGTCCTTGTTGACAATACAGCTCATCATAAGGTGTTCTCTTTCATGGATGGTTTTTCAGGTTACAATCAGATCAAGATGGCACCTGAAGACATGGAGAAGACTACCTTTGTTACTCAGTGGGGAACCTTCTGCTACAAGGTCATGCCTTTTGGACTAAAGAACGCTGGGGCAACCTACCAATGTGCCATGGTTGCTTTATTTCATGATATGATCCATCATGAGATAGAAGTGTATGTTGACGACATGATCGCAAGGTCCCAAACTGAGGAAGAGCACCTCGATCATCTGCAGAAATTGTTTGACCGGTTGAAACTGTACAAGCTGAGGTTGAACCCGAACAAGTGCACCTTTGGGGTAAGATCTGGAAAGTTGCTAGGCTTTGTTGTAAGCGACAAGGGCATTCAAGTGGACCCTGCCAAGGTCAAAGCTATTCAAGAGATGCCAGTTCCTAAAACAGAGAAAGAGGTCAGAGGCTTTTTAGGACGCCTGAATTACATTGCTCGATTCATCTCGCATCTGACTGCCACCTGTGAACCAATCTTCAAGCTGCTGAAGAAAGATCAGGTAGTACGTTGGAATGATGAATGTCAGGCTGCTTTTGACAGAATCAAGGAGTATCTCCAAGAACCACCCATCCTTATGCCACCGGTTGAAGGGAGACCTCTGATACTATACCTGACAGTACTTGACAACTCAATGGGGTGTGTGCTGGGGTAGCATGACGAGTCTGGCCGAAAAGAGCATGCCATTTATTACCTTAGCAAAAAGTTTACCGACTGTGAGACCCGATACTCACTGCTTGAGAAAACTTGCTGCGCTTTGGTATGGGCTGCTCGCTGGCTGAGACAGTATATGCTGACTCACACTACTTTGTTGATCTCAAAGATGGATCCTATAAAGTATATATTTGAAAAGCCTGCTCTGTTCGGGAGAATAGCAAGATGTCAAATGATCTTGACAGAATACGACATTCAGTACACAACTCAGAAAGCCATCAAGGGAAGTGTATTGGCAGACCACTTGGCTCATCAGGCCGTAGACGACTATCAGTCAATGAACTTCGAGTTTCCAGACGAGAGCATCATGATTGTGACTGATTGTGAAGTACCTGGACCGGATGAAGGACCTGAGGAAGGATCCCGATGGTCTATGCACTTTGACGAAGCCTCCAAGGCTTTGGGTAACGGTATCGGCGCTGTAATCATATCCCCTCAAGGCACTCATACTCCACTCACTGCTCGGCTATGTTTCAACTGTACCAACAACATGGAGGAGTATGAGGCGTGCATTATGGGTCTTCAAGCTGCGATCGACCTAAGGATCAAGTTTCTGAGTGTCTTCAGAGATTCCGCTCTTGTGATCAATCAGATCAAAGGAGAGTGGGATACGAAACATCTGAATCTTATTCCTTACAGAGAATGTGTGTTGACCTTGATCCCTCACTTCACGAAGATAACCTTTGAACACTTTCCAAGAGAGGAAAATCAGCTGGCGGACGCGTTAGCTACAATGTCTTCTATGTTCAAGGTCAAATGGGACAATGAGGCTCCCCGGATCATCATTTGGAAACTGGACGAACCGGCATACTGTTGTGATCTTGAGACTGAATTGGTGACTGAGAAGCCTTGGTACCATGAGGTGAAGAGATATCTGGAAGCTCAGGAATACCCTGAGGGTGCATCTGTCAACGACAAGAAGTTTCTGAGAAGGTTCGCAGCAAAATTCTTCCTTAGCAACGACATCTTGTACAAGCGAAACCACGATTCGACCTTACTGCGTTGTGTGGACAAAGCTGAAGCAGAAAAGATCATGGAAGAGCTACATGAAGGGACCTTTGGTACACATTCCAGTGGACACACTATGGCGAAGAAAATCCTTCGGGCAGGGTATTACTGGTCCACAATGGAAGCTGACTGCTACCAACATTCTCGGACATGCCATAAGTGCCAGATTTATGCAGACAAGGTGCATGTTCCTCCGGTTCCTCTGAATGTTCTGACTGCGCCTTGGCCGTTTGCAATGTGGGGCATAGACATGATCGGTGAGATTAAACCTACGGCGTCCAATGGGCATCGCTTCATCCTGGTAGCGATTGATTACTTTACGAAGTGGGTCGAGGCAGCTTCCTACGCTACGGTAACCAAGACTGTTGTGGCACGGTTCATTCGGCATAATCTGATCTGTCGGTATGGCGTCCCAGAGAGAATTATTACAGACAACGGTACCAATCTTAATAACAAGATAATCACTGAGCTCTGCGAGCAGTTCAAGATACAGCACCACAATTCTTCTCCTTACAGACCGAAGATGAATGGGGCTGTAGAAGCAGCAAATAAAAATATCAAGAAAATTGTGCAGAAAATGACAGTGACTTATAAAGATTGGCACGAGATGTTACCGTTCGCTCTACATGGGTACCGTACCTCAGCCAGGACGTCAACCGGGGCAACTCCTTTCTCCTTGGTCTACGGTACGGAGGCAGTCTTACCGATCGAAGTGCAAATACCCTCTCTCCGGATAATGAAGGATGCAAATCTGAACGAAGATGATTGGATCCAGACACGACTTGATCAGTTAAACCTTATTGATGAAAAGAGACTTGCTGCTATCTATCATGGTCATACGTATCAGAAACGGATGATCAGGGCATTTAAAAAAAAGGTCAGACCACAGGAATATCAAGTTGGGGATCTGGTAATCAAGCGAATCATCCTGCCTCAGAGTGATCCAAGGGGCAAATGGACCCCTACGTACGAAGGGCCATTTGTGGTTAAACATGTGTTCTCAGGAGGAGCCATGATTCTAACCAACATGGATGGTGACGACCTTCCTCACCCCGCCAATGCAGACATAGTAAAAAGATACTACGCATGAAAAAAAGACCCGCTAGGCTGACATGCCTAGGCAAAAATTAGGGCTTCCCGGCGAACCAAAAGGGTTCGGGAAAAATGAAGGGATGAAATGAAAAAAAAAACTGTACACCCGGCAAGTCGAAAACCTGAAAAGGCGGCTTGGGCAAAAATGGGTATCCCGGTGGACTGAAAACCCGAAAGGGCAGTCCAGGCAAAAGTTAGGGATAAAGCGTAATACTATGTCTCATTGGATCACCTTGCATCCAGAATCCGGTATCTACATCAAGTTCAGACGGCATCGATCAGTCAGCTTCATCTTCGTTTAGGTCATCAAGTGATGAGACGCTCGGAGTTATAAAGGCAATAGCAGAGTTGAAACCCAGTGGGGATCATTCATTTCACACAGCTGTTTTATTTTCTTTTGTACAAAATTTGTATAAACTCTCTTGTTCGGAGGCGTTCTCTTACTAGGACGTCAGCCTCTTGTACATAAAACGCCTATTTACAGGCCATTCAAAAATCAATACAAATATATTTTTCAGTTAAAAGGGCCAATTGTTTTTCCTTTTCTGTTTTGTCTTGCGAAGAACGTCCAAGGTTCAATTTGTGATATATGCATTGACAATAATTTGCTAACTCATAAATATTTGCATACGAAACAAAGGATTAATTACAGGTAACATTAGAAACAGGGGCAATAAAAGAGTTGTCTAAGTAATCTAATTGTTCTGTCCTCCAAGGTATCAAGGTAGGTTCAGCTAAAGAATACAACCAGATATCCTAATTCCCCAGAGAGTAAGTCAGCAAGACAGTATACTCTCCTCAAGCAAAGCTATATTATCAAACCTTAAGGAAGTTGAGTATCCTCCAGCAGATCTCAACATTCCCCAGCAGCAATATACATATTCTTAACAAGCATCCCCGACAGTCTTGGTCTAAAGATTGTTCCCCGGAGGTATATCAAACATTCAGTGGAGTCACCTCCCCAGCAGCTCAAACCTCCCCAGGAGAGTCCAATCTAGTTTCCCCAAGAAAGTTGGAATCCATCTCCCCAAGCAGTAAGCTTATCCCCAGTAGATTCTGGAAGCTTATCCTCGCAGAGCACGAACGCGTCTCCCGACTTTATTCAAAGAGTTATTTCCTTACCAGGATATAACTGGGTTATCCTCAGCCAAAAGCCATGAGAAGATCGTCCTCGACGAAGTCTTCTTATCCCCAGCGAAGTCTATCAACACTTCCAACACAACAAGGGTATCCCCAGCAAGTTACCATCAATACCCCAGTAAAGGACCTCTCTCCCCACAGAGTATTGTTTCCCAGCAAGATCGCCAGATTACTTTTCTCCCCGCAGAGTTATCCATTCGCTAAGTTTATTCCCCAACGGAGTTATCTTCTCCTACCGGTATTCTTGCAACTATCATCCCCAGCGGAAGCAAAAATCTATTCTCCAACATCAGCCCAGGATATGACTTTCAGGCACCCGTCAAGGATTTACTTTCCTAGACAAAAACATACATAAACATCACATCCATACTTTATAGCATGCATATACGCATCATATCTTACAAATCTCATTTAGGTTGAGAACATCATTGCTTGATCCATATCATGCATGACATATGACTGACCTTTACCTTTCAGGAAAGATCCAGTTAAGCTCTCAGCTGTATTCAAGACCTAGACCGGTTCAGTTAAGTCGACCCTAAGACTTTTCTGTTTCTTATCCAGTCCAAGGCCTTCTTTGGTTCAGTCAGATCGACCCTAAGATCTCCCTGTTTCTTATCCAGTTGAAGACATTTCAAGACCTAGACCGGTTCAGTTAATCGACCCTAAGATTTTCTGTTTCTTATCCAGTCCAAGGCCTTCTCTGGTTCAGTCAGATCGACCCTAAGATCTCCCTGTTTCTTATCCAGTTGAAGACATTTCAAGACCTAGACCGGTTCAGTTAATCGACCCTAAGATTTTCTGTTTCTTATCCAGTCCAAGGCCTTCTCTGGTTCAGTCAGATCGACCCTAAGATCTCCCTGTTTCTTATCCAGTTGAAGACATTTCAAGACCTAGACCGGTTCAGTTAATCGACCCTAAGATTTTCTGTTTCTTATCCAGTCCAAGGCCTTCTCTAGTCCAGCTAAATCGACCCCAAACAGATTTTCCTGATAAAGACTCAGTTGAAGTTATCCAAGATTCTCTCAATGATTGCTATTGAGGTTGTAGTCGCCTATGGTTCTCTCCCCGATACTGCGGAGGTAGTAATCATCCCAAGATTCGCTCAACGATTACTGTTGAGGTTGAAGTTATCCAAGATTCTCTCAATGATTGCTGTTGAGGTTGTAGTCGCCTTTGGTTCTCTCCCCAATACTGCGGAGGTAGTAATCATCCCAAGATTCGCTCAACGATTGCTGTTGAGGTTGAAGTTATCCAAGATTCTCTCAATGATTGCTATTGAGGTTGTAGTCGCCTTTGGTTCTCTCCCTGATACTGCGGAGGTAGTAATCATCCCAAGATTCTCTCAACGATTGCTGTTGAGGTTGAAGTTATCCAAGATTCTCTCAATGATTGCTGTTGAGGTTGTAGTCGCCTATGGTTCTCTCCCCGATACTGCGGAGGTAGTAATCATCCCAAGGTTCTCTCAGCGTTCCTGTTGAGGTTGTAATCATCCAAGGTTCTCTCACCGTTCCTATTGAGGTAGTAACCATCCCTGGTTCATTCATCACCGTTTGAAGCCCCAGATCCAGCTCCTGTAACCAGTCATGACACCTCTATACAAAGCATCTGAAGACCAGCTCCTGCAACATGTCAGGTACTCATTTTTCTTTTGCAGGTACGCAAGTTCTCGCTAAGGAATCACTTATGCGATTGACATCCAGATGGCATCTATAAGCCCATCCATCTATCCATCACCTCTCAGCATGGCATCTATAAGCCCATCATCCTATCCATCAATCTCTAAATGGCATCTATAAGCCCATTCCCCCATCATCACACTGCTATGTGAGCGCAAATTTCTGGGCACTCTAGTGTTCAATCATCTTCCACCTTCGGATTACGAAAGGCACATCAGCCAATCTGCATCCTCAGGTCTAAGAAGATTGAACAGGGGCAACTGTTGTACCCCAAAATTTGCCCTCCCATATTCTTCAAAATTTGCAAAGAGCATGCTTCAAATCTCCCCAAGGGTTGCACAGTTCAAAGACCTCCTAACAGTCAAAATTAGGGTTTTAGTTCTGACAAAGAAAATGAAGTTTCCAAGGGTCCAATCAAGTCCCACATGCCTACAAACATGGTCAAGCATCCTCCTACCAAGTTTCAAGACTTACAGCACAAAATTGCACAGTCAAAAACCCTAATTGCACTACAGTCAACTGTAGGGGCAAAATGGTCATTTGACAGTCAAAAGTTCAAATTTTTGGTCAACATCTTATTTTGAAGCCACAAACATCACTTGATCAATTCTTGATCATGATTTTCAAGGTATGGCTCAAAAAGTCTCAAGATGCAAAAGTTTCCATATTTGGACAGCTGAAAAAGTGAACTGTAACTTGACCAAGGCATAACTTCCCCATGGATTATCAGATAAATTCCATCCAAAGATCATTTTGAAGAGAAAGACATTTCCTACAATTCCTCTTCATACTTCAAGTCCAAGAAATGCTCTCACAAGAAGTTATCAATTTCAACATTATAGGTCATTTTCAAAAGTCAACAAAAAGGGACTTTAAGTCAAAGGCCATAACTTGATATTGGTAAATCAAATTGACATGGGACCAAAATAATTGGTTAGAGGACTCAAAGACCTTTCCAAAATGTCCAAAAACATGAGCAAAGCTTAAAAATTGAGCAAGTTATGCATTGAGGAAGTTGGGAAATTTTTGGATATTTTGAAAAGTCAACATTGTTTCAAATGACCTAAAATTGCTAATGGGCCTCTTTTTCTTCCACAATTCATCATCCAAGGCATGTGCACGACCATTTGGCCCAAAGGGAAGTTTTTTTTATCATTTTTATTTATTTATTTGGATTTTTAATCATTAATAATTCATTTAATTAAAATAAATAGGTGAAAAATACTAAACCTAACTTTTTGAATCTTTTTGTGCATGAAATAATCTCAAGATTTTGTGTATAATCAGATTTGGAAAGAATCTTGTTAATTGGCCATGATTTGAACTAAGTTTGCATGAAAAAGATTTGAAAACTAATGCATGAAAAATCAAATATCTTATCATCAATTCATGGATTTTTTGATCAATATTCTCAACCCTAATCACTCACATACATATATGGATGCAAACCCTCGTGCCCATGATCTCCCAGCTGCGCAAGAACCTGACCAACAAGTTTGCATTTTTTTCAAGAAAAGTCAAATACTGAAAACTAGGTTACAGGTCGATTCAAGCAAAAAGACTTGTTCCATCACCTTCCTGAGGCTTCAAGGAAGGTTTTCAAATCAAAACCAACCATCCTAACACCAAGAAACGTGAGAATGATGGTGACCTGTACAGAAAATATTTTACATTCGTGCATCTCGATTCATGCATCTTTAGCAATTTTTAACATTTGATTTATGTTCATTGTTTAATTCTAAAGCTAACTGTGTGGTTTGATTGAGTTTTCGTGCACCATTGAAGAATTCACCATTGATACAGGCTAGGGTTTTTCAAGCTTTGAATTGGGTACTTTTAAATGCTGTAAAATTGGAACCTCTCAATACCATGACCAAACTCAGCATGGTTGGACGATTGGAATAGATACCTCGCGCTCAATTTATGAGCCACTACACGCTATTCGCTATTTTGGCATATGTTATATAGCGGGGGTTCAAAACCCCCGCAATCCAATTGTTTTTTTGTTTCAGGAAAAAGCAAAGGAGGAAGAAAAAGATGAAGTGTAAAGCATTGGTTGGTCTATTCAAATTTTCGCGCGGAAATTCCACTAACCCTTATTTTCTCTTATATTATTTGTGTGTTATTTCATGTACAAACGCGCATAAGCAGCTCCACTGGTCAAGCAAAGGGTTGGTAACCTCTAGGACCTGGGTTCGATCCCAGGTCCCCACCCCTTTCCATATTATTTTGCTATTAACGCTTGTGTACAGTTTTAGTGCTAGCGTCCATCATGCATCCACATTATCAAACCGTCCACGCGTCCCACTGCACTCAATCAAGGGCCAGGATCCAGAGACCATGATGTGTACTGGTCAACCATCCCACACGCTGGCAAGAAAAGTCAACCAGGCCATGAGTTTAATGGGCCTAAAATGCTAACAAGCCCTCCAATTTGGGGACGGACCCCCCCTAGGTTTGCAATATTCTTTTCATTATTTTTTTATTTTGGTTCAATTATTTCTTTTATTTAGTAATTCCTTTAATTTAATATTTTCATAAAAAACATAAAAATAATATAAAATCAAAAAAGACAAAAATAAATATTTTTATTTAATGTTATTTTTTTGTAAATAAATATCATTAACCAATTTTAGTTTTTAATTTAGGTTTAATTCAAACATTTTCTTAATAAACTTAAAATTGGTAGAATTAGGGTTTTAATTAATTTTTATCCTTTTTCTTTTCTTTTCACTAATAATTAATTATTTATTTTCATAAAATCAAATCGTCATTAAATAATTAGATTTAATTTTAGGTTTAAATTTTAAATAGGGTTTTCTTAATAAATAAAAGTTGTAGAATTAGGGTTAATTAGCGTTTTAATTTCATTTAATTCTCATAAAAAACCAAAACTCAAAAAATAATTTCCTTTCTTTTTAATTTAATTAATTTAATCATTTAATTTAATTTCATTAAAAAGGGTCCAACGCCCTCGTTTCCAATCTTAATTCAATTCGCACATTTATCTCGTTTCTTTTAATTATTTATGTACCTCTCCCAAAGCCGTGTAAATTTAATTTCTCGCACCTTACTTTATTTCTTTGTTTATTTTCTGTTAAATCGGGTCCTGGAAATTTTGACGATGTAGACCCGCGCCTTTTGTAATAGTTTAGAATTTTACCTTTTCGCGCTTTCTTGAACTGTTAAATAAATGCATGAAAGAATGAATGCCTAAAATAAAAACAAACGCGTAGATCACTTGACATGAACAAGATAAATATAAATGAACATGACACACAAAATCACACACCACCCCTAGGGTATGCCTCACTGTTGCCTTGCCTCGAAAGGTGATCGTCGAGTAGAGGATGTCTTAGTAAGTCCTCATGATCCAGGAACCTGGCATGAGGGTAGCTTCTAAGGTATCTTCCCATTGCTCTGGTGATCACCATGTCCCGAACCTCGAATTGACCCGAACACCTCCAACGGTGGTGCTACTGTTGTACCCCAAAATTTGCCCTCCCATAATCTTCAAAGTTTTGCCAAACATCCTCTTCAAATGCTTCAAGGTCTACTCAAGGGCCACACAGTCAACCACTCTCCTAAGGCCAGTCAAATTAGGGTTTTGGTTCTGATCAAGAAAATGGAGTTTCCAAGGGTCCAATCAAGTCTCACATGCCTACAAATATGGTCAAGCATCCTCATGCAAAGTTTCAAGACTTTCAGCACAAAATTGCACAGTCAAAAACCCTAATTGCACTACAGTCAACTATAGGGGCAAAATGGTCATTTGACAGTCAGAAGTTCAAATTTTTGGTCAACATCTCATTTTGAAGCCACAAACATCATTTGATCAATGCTTGATCATGATTATCAAAGAATGGCTCAAAAATCATCAAAGTGTCAAAAGTTTCTATTTTTGGACAGTTGAAAAGTCAACTGTAAATTGACCAGGGCATAACTTTTTCATGGTTCATCAGAAAAATCCCATCCAATGCTCATTTTGAAGATAAAGACATTTCCTACAACTCCTCTTCATACTTCAAGTCCAAGAAATGCTCTCACAAAAAGTTATCAATTTCAACATTATAGGTCATTTTCAAAAGTCAACAAAAAGGGACTTTAAGTCAAAGGCCATAACTTGAGATTGGTAAATCAAAATGACATGGGACCAAGGACATTGTTTATAGGACTTCAAGACCTTTCTAAAATGTCCAAGAACATGATCAAAGCTTAAAAATTGAGCAAGATATGCATTGGAGAAGTTGGGAAATTTTTGTGAAATGGCCAAAATCATTTATCCTTGAAATTTCATTTTTGACAAAAGGGGCCCACTTTTTCCACTTGAATTAACTTGGCCATGCTTCCCACGTGTCCCACCTTTTATTTCAGATTTTTTAATTAATTTTTTCATTTTTTATTGATTTTATTGGATTTAATTAATTTTAAATCTTTTAAAATCAAGAGAAATTCAAAAAAATTAATTTAAGGGAATATTTGGCTTTGATTAACCTTGAAGCACCATTATGTATATCCCATTTTCGTGCCAAGGCTCAAAGAAGCAAGAATTCAAAAAATGGTTCAAAAATGGAAATTTGGTTATGGAGGTTTATGGAGAATCTTGAAATTGAATGCTATGCATTATGGAGCCATAATTCCTCTTCATACATGTTGCATAAGACATATACAAGTGATGAAAACAAAAATTGAAGGCTAAGCATCTCTAAAACGAAAAAAACACAAAAAGCAAACTCACAATTTTAGCTTGAAAAACTCAAATCCGAAAACATACTTGCAGTACGATTCAAGGCAAGATTCTTATCTCATTAGCTTCCTGAGGCTTCAAGAGGACTTTTCCAATCAAGAACATCGTCCCTAACCCTTTGAATCACTGTACAGAAGCCAGACTTTTCTCACTTTTTCTCATAATCGCATTTTACGATTTATGCATTTTCATGGCATTTTGATTGTGTATTCATACTGAGTAATGTATTATGAAGCTAACCATATGGATTAATTGCATTTTTATACACTATATGCAAATCTGCCATTATTGTTTTTTAGGATTCTTAAGCTTTTAAATTAGGGGTTTTCGAATACAGCAAAATTGGAGAATCACGATGCCATGGTTGCAACCAGCATGCTTGAACGAAGAGATTAGATGCCTCACGCTCAATTTATGAGCCACTACAAGCTATTCGTTATTTTCTGGAAAGGCACCTTTTAGAACACTTCAAAAAACCGTTGCCCATGTTTTGTTATATTTTCAGGAAAAACAAGCCAAGGAAGAAGAAGGATGCGTGGCCATCAGTAATTGGTTGGTTCAAAAACGCGCGCTAAAAATCCACTAGCGTGTTGTTTTATTTTATATTGATTGTTGTTTATTTAATTTACAGATAAACAAAATAGCCCAGTTGGTGAAGCGCTTGAGTGGTAATGTTCAGGACCTGGGTTCGAGCCCCAGGTCCTCACCCCCTTTCATATTATTTTCTATTTAACATTCCTATGCAGTTCAAACCTTGAAGACCATCATGCACCCCTTGATCCAGATTGACACGCGCCCATGGAGATTGATCCGGTGGCTTTGATCGGAGGAGCACCATAAGCCTGAGTCAATGCATCCACACGTGTCCTGGAAAAGTCCACAAGGCCAAGAGTAATTGGGCCCAAATGACTAAAGACCAACCTCCAAATTAGGGGCTTCACCCCCTTAGGTTTTCAAATCCTTTTTATCTCTTTACTTTTTTATTATGTTTATTTTCTTTTAATTATTGTTTTTTTTTCTTGATTAATTTATTATTTTCGTAAAAAACACCAAAGCATAAAAAATCAGAAAAGATGAAAAAAATAATAAATATAATATTTTAGTACTAATTTTGTAAATAAATTCCATAATAAATTTAGTTTTAATTTTAGGTTGTTAATTTAATTCTTTTTCTCAATAACCAAAAATAATAAAAATAGACCTTTAGCACTTTTTTACTTTTTTTTAATTAAATATTTTTATCATAAGTATCATTAACCATTAATTTTGTAAATAAATTTTTATAATTAATTTAGTTTTAATTCTAGGTTTTAACTTTAATGCATTTTCTTTAATAAATTAAAAAACAATTAGAATTAGAATTATTTGACTTTTAATTTAATTTCTTTAATGTCATAAATACAAAAAACATAAAAAATAAGTCATTGCCTTTATTTAATTTAATTATTTTATTTTAATTCCTTTAAAGGGTCCAACGCCCTTGCATTCGATTACATTTTTGTTTCGCGCGTTTTATTTATTTCTTTTTTGTGAATATAATGTACTTGCTCCAAAGCCCTGTAATAGTCAATTAGACATTTATTTTCTATACTTTATTTTAAATCGGGTCTGGATTAATTTGGCGATGTAGACCCGCGCCTTTGTAATAGCGTAGGATATCTATCTTTTCCGCACTTTAAATTCCCGCACCTTTAACTGTTAAACAATAACATGAAAGAATGAATGCCCAAAAAAATAAAATCAAAACGTAGATCACCAATGCATGACAAGACAAATAATAAACTGAAAATGACACACAAATCACACACCACCCCTAGGGTACGCCTCACTGTTGCCTTGCCTCGAAAGGTGATCGTCGAGTAGAGGATGTCTTAGTAAGTCCTCATGATCCGGGAACCTGGCATGAGGGTAGCTTCTAAGGTGTCTTCCCATTGCTCTGGTGATCACCATGTCTCGAACCTCGAATTGACCCGAACACCTCCAACGGTGGTGCTACCTACCTCTCAATGGTGGGATGGCACTACCTAAAGGACACTTACACAGCCTAATTCCTTAGAGTAGGTAGATGACTCATAGATACTTGCTTTAATTCAAAACAAATCAAAAAAAACTTCTTTTCACACCGACACTTTTCAAAAAGCTTTCAAAACAATTTTTTCAAACACTCTTGAGGACTGATACAAGAGTCGAACTGAAATCTTTAAACGAAACCTTTTTCAAACCCACTCACACTTTGAAAAGCAAACAAACATTTTGAAAACACAAATGAGCAAGTATCTAAGAGCCCATGGATAACCATGGATAGAAAGGGTGCTAACACCTTCCCTTTCTATAATCTACCTCCCGAACCGAGAGCAATCTCTTTAAGGAATTTTTCTGTGCTTTTGTCCTTTCCATTTGGAGAAAATAAAAGACGGTGGCGACTCTTGCTTCCGCGACATTTCGCGAACCAGCGTTAAACAGTCAGTTCCAGATCCACCGATCACAGAACTGGCGACTCTGCTGGGGATAACTATAAAGTGAGGTGTACCTTAGGGTTAGTTCATAACTGTGTTTTCAATTGTATTGCTTTGCTTGCTTTAAATTTGTGGGTTGCATGGGAGTTACATAGATCCTAACCCGGATCTGGGGATACCCTGTTTAGGTAGCATAAGCTGTGAGGGACCTGTCCGGCGTAGACCGACACAGGTGAAACAGTGGCTACGTTGGTGTGGCACCTTGGTCTGTACCGATATCCCTTGTGTTGCAACGAGGAGAATATGGGTCTTCTAAGAAGTCGTTAAGCACCAACAACCTTAGAACCTTAAATGACACAACTTGGCCATTAGAACAGTAGCAGTATGCTACGCCCATTGAGGCTAAACTCTCGTGATGGTTCTGGCCGCAAGAAAAGATTGCGATGCTGGAGTTATGACCGATTGAGGGTAGTCAATGATATTGGGATACTCTAAGAACCCGGTTACTTCTAATAGGACAGGTTGAACCCACCAACTTCAAGAGGGTAATACCCAGACCCCATGCTGGCCTGAACCCTAAGGGTTTCTCTTGTGTGACTTGTGTGCCTTCGTACTTGACTACTTGCATGCTTGTTATCTAACACTTGAGTTTCTTGCAGGTTTTGTTTATAGTCCTTAATAGGGACTCATAACAGGGTATACTAAGTTTCTTGCAGGTTTTGTTTATAGTCCTTAATTGGGACTCATAACAGGGGTTACCGAGTCTCTTGCAGGTTTTGTTTATAGTCCTTAATTGGGACCCCTAACAGAGTGTACTGAGTTTCTTGCAGGTTTTGGTTTGCAGTCCTTAATTGGGACTCGTAACAGGGTTACTTACATTACCCCATGCATAGCATAACATCATACCATTGCATACATCCTAACCCATTTCAAGGATTTCAAGGGGCATGTGATGCAGGTCATGGTGAATCAACTATCCCAGCAAGGGGCAAAGAGGATTTATTTTCCTCTAGCCAAGGTAGTCAGGGGCTATGACCCACTTGATATGGTGAGCTTTGACTCCTGAAGAAGCTTCCCCTAACCAAGGTTGTTTGGAAATCAAAACCAGACATGGTGGCTAAAGTCAGGGGCTATGACCCACTGGATATGGTGAGCCTTTGACCCTTGGAAGAGAGACTCTCAACAAATATGAAGTTTCTTTCAATCAAGCTATAAATTCCAATGCTAACAATTTTATTGTTTACCCTGCGAGGTCCTTGAAAACATTACATGCATGTCATACTTATCATTGCATAACAGGTATCCTTGTTGCAGGTCACTTACCTTTCTCGCTGTTTATTTCAGCAATGACTTCCCAACAAGATAACCAGGACTTTCTTGCTCAAGAGACCAGGTTTGGGAAAACCCTCCTGAATCTATCCAAGGGGCAGGAAGAGCTAAGGACACTTCTCATGGAGACTTTTGTCAGGAACAATGCTGAGGATGAAAGGCTGAAACACCTACAAGCTGAGGTGGATGCATTGAAGGTCCAGATGCTGGGGCAGGTGACTGCCATTCAAGAGTTAGCTCAAAGACAAGATGAGCTCTGGTCTCTCGTCAACCAACTGCTTCAGGGTAACCAACTGGGGCAAAAGTCTAAGGGTAAAAAGCCAGTCATCGTTCAACCAGCTTTGAGACAAGGAGGTAAGGGGAGAGCTCCTCAAATGGCTCTAGTGTCACAAATTCAACATCGCAACCAACAAAAGAGCGAGAGAAGGCAGTTCACTCGGCTCAGCATGACCTTATCCCAGATATTGCCACAGTTGCTGGAGACCAAGCTGGTAACTCTAAAAGAAGCTCCGAAGAACCAAAATACAACGTCACCGAAGTATAACCCCAACGCCCGCTGCGCTTATCACTCTGACAGCCCGGGGCATACTACAGATGATTGTTGGAGCTTGAAAAATAAGATCCAAGACATGATCGATGCCGGAGAGATTCAGTTTAAAGTACCCAAGACTCCCCACGTGATCACTGCTCCCTTGCCAAAACATGGCTAGGATTGAGAAATTTTTGTTCATTCGAATGTTCAAGTTGCAATTTTCTTTTGTTCAAACATCTAGTCATGTCAAACATTGTTATTTCATTAATGCATCGCATATGTCTGTTCTGAAACAATATATTCTTATTCACTAAATGCAAATTATTTTCATATTTTTTCTGATGTCAACTCTTGATCTAAAATTCTAAGCCTCTTGAGGGAGGATGACGAAAACGATACCTCGATCTCTACAGTATGCTTTTGAACAGACCCCGCTGATGAGGTACAGGCATTGTTTCAATCCCTAAACACTGGAGTTATAAGGATGATAATCCCTCGTCAACCCCTCTGAGCCAAAGAAGTAGGAGTGTTTCTTTTCGAAATTCAAAACCCTTCATCATAACCTGGGGCAGGGTAGTTCTCTCAGTTGATCCAAGTGCATAACGAATGGCACCAAAAAGATCCTTACAAAACAAAGAAAGACAGTGATGATTCCGAATGATCAATAGAGAAAGGCAGTCATTATCTTTCAAAATAAAAAAAAACCCATTAAGTCAAAACCCATGAAGGAGACTTACAAACTGGGGCATCCCGCTGACTGTAATTCCAAAAAAGGAAGCAGTTCAGGCAAAAAAAAGAAAGGGGTAGCAAAAAAAAAAAAAAAAAAGAAGAAAGAGGTCCTACAAACCCTCAGCAAAAAAGGAGATGACTTCCTATTCAAATAAACGTTCAATATCCGAATCATCACTAGTATATCAAAGCAAAGACTCAAACAAGGTCTAACGTACGATCAGCTGAGTTTAGGATTGAAGAACATCACGAAGAGCGGGTGGGTACAAATAATTTGAGCCTTTATCCTTTGTTTCTTAAACCATGAACTAGACCACGTTATAACCCTTAAAAGTCCTAGCTGAAGCATGGGTTAGTTCGAAAGCATACTGTTACGAAAGGTATCCTGACTCCTTAAGGCTTACTATAAAGAAGGAGTTGACATCACGTTTTACAAACATTCACTTGTTTTATGAAAAAAAGAATGCATTTTCAAAATCTTCAAGACAGACATAAGCTTTGCATTTTTAACATAACTTTGTTTGCATATGACTTTTTGTTTGAACAGCAAGGAAATTCGCACGATGAATACCTAGTGAACAAAAGCACTTCCAATCAAGGGGCAGACATGGCCAGTGTCCATTATCTGGGGCAATCCAATCAAGATTCGGAGAATCTCTCAAAGGCCAAATAGCCTGGGGCAAATCTCCGCCTAAGTCACTTGGGGCATTTCAAACAACTAATCTTGCCTGATCAAACACCTTCTGGTGGTATGACAAAACACTTCTGACAGGGGCAACTCCCTACATTCTGAGAACATGGGCATAGTCGAAAAGATACTACGCAAAATCAAAGACCCGCTAGGTTGACACACCTAGGCAAAAATAAGGGCTTCCCGGCGAACCAAAAGGGTTCGGGCAAAATGAAGAGATGAAATGAAAAAAAATCTGTACACCCGGCAAGTCGAAAACCTGAAAAGGCGGCTTGGGCAAAAATGGGTATCCCGGTGGACTGAAAACCCGAAAGGGCGGTCCAGGCAAAAATCAGGGATCAAAGCGTACGACTATGTCCCGGCATCTTGTCACTTGCCTACCAGAAGAAGGTTTGTCCATCAACCACTATCAGCGCCTCACAGGTCTTCCTCTCCCACCTCAGAAACAGGGGCAATAAAGAGTTGTCTAAAAGCAATCTAATTGTCTGTCCTCCAGGGTACCAATATGGGTTCAGCGGAAGAACGTAACCAGATATCTTAATCCCCCAGAGAGTGAGCCAGCAAGTCAGTGCACTCTCCCCAAGCGAAGCTATAGTATCAAATCTTAAGGAAAGTTGGGTACCCTCCAGTAGGTCTCAACATTCCCCAGCAACATACAGGTATTCTTAACAAGCATCCCCGACAATCTTGGTCTAAAGATTGTTCCCCGGCGGCATATCAAACATTCAAAGGAATCACTTCCCCCGCAGTTCAAAACTTCCCCAGGAAAGTCCAATCCAGTTCCCCAAGAAAGTTGGAATTCATCCCCCCAAGCAGTAAGCTTATCCCCAGTAGATTCTGGAAGCTTATCCCTGCGGAGCACGAACGCGTCTCCCGGCTTTATTCAAAGAATTATTTCCCTACCAGGATATAACTGGGTTATCCTCAGCCAAAAGCCACGGAAAGATCGTCCTCGACAAAGCCCTCATATCCCCAGCGAAGTCTATCAATACTTCCAATACAGCAAAGATATCCCCAGCAAGGTATTATCAACATTAAGCAAAATACCTCTCTCCCCACAGAATATTGCTTCCCAGCAAGATCGCTAGAGTATTTTTCTCCCGCAGAGTAATTCATCCGCCAAGTTTATTCCCCAACGGAGTTATCTTCTCCTATCGGTATTCTTGCAGCTATCATCCCCAACGGAAGCAAAATCTATTCTTCAACATCAGCCCAGGATATGACTTCCCGGCACCCGTCAAGGATTTATTTTCCTAGACAAAAACATACATTCCTAAACATCACATACATCATTATAGCATGCATAGACGCATCATACAAATCTCATTTATGTTGAGAACATCATCACTTGATCCATATCATGCATTGCATATGACTGACCTCTATCTTTCAGGAAAGATTCAGTTAAATTCTCAATCATATTTCAAGACCTAGACCGGTTCAGTTAATCGACTTTAGAGATTTCTTATCCAGTCCAAGGCCTTCTCTAGTCCAGCTAAATCGACCCCAAACAGATTTTCCTGATGAAGACTCAGTAGAAGTTATCAAAGGTTTTTCTCAATGTTTGCTATTGAGATTATAATTGCCTATGGTTCTCTCCCCGATCCTGCGGAGACGATAATTCCAATCCAGGTTTTTCTCAATGTTTGCTATTGAGATTATAATTGCCTATGGTTCTCTCCCCGATCCTGCGGAGACGATAATTCCAATCCAGGTTTTTCTCAATGTTTGCTATTGAGATTATAATTGCCTATGGTTCTCTCCCCGATCCTGCGGAGACGATAATTCCAATCTAGGTTTTTCTCAATGTTTGCTATTGAGATTATAATTGCCTATGGTTCTCTCCCCGATCCTGCGGAGACGATAATTCCAATCCAGGTTTTTCTCAATGTTTGCTATTGAGATTATAATTGCCTATGGTTCTCTCCCCGATCCTGCGGAGACGATAATTCCAATCCAGGTTTTTCTCAATGTTTGCTATTGAGATTATAATTGCCTATGGTTCTCTCCCCGATCCTGCGGAGACGATAATTCCAATCCAGGTTTTTCTCAATGTTTGCTATTGAGATTATAATTGCCTATGGTTCTCTCCCCGATCCTGCGGAGACGATAATTCCATTCCAGGTTTTTCTCAATGTTTGCTATTGAGATTATAATTGCCTATGGTTCTCTCCCCAATGCTGCGGAGACGATAATTCCATTCCAGGTTTTTCTCAATATTTGCTATTGAGATTGTAATCGCCTATGGTTCTCTCCCCAATGCTGCGGAGATGATAATTCCATCCCAGGTTTTTCTCAAACGTCCGCTTTTGAGATTATAATTTCCTATGGTTCTCTCCCCAATCCTGCGGAGACGATAATTCCATTCCAGGTTTTTCTCGATGAATGTTATTGAGATTATAATTGCCTATGGTTCTCTCCCCGATGCTGCGGAGATGATAATTCCATTCCAGGTTTTTCTCGATGAATGTTATTGAGATTATAATTGCCTATGGTTCTCTCCCCGATGCTGCGGAGACGATAATTCCATCCCAGGTTTTTCTCAAACGTCCGCTTTTGAGATTATAATTTCCCATGGTTCTCTCCCCAATGTTGCGGAGATGATAATTCCATTCCGGGTTTTTCTCAAACGTCCGCTGTTGAGATTATAATTTCCTATGGTTCTCTCCCCAATGTTGCGGAGATGATAATTCCATCCCAGGTTTTTCTCAAACGTCCGCTTTTGAGATTATGATTTCCTATGGTTCTCTCCCCAATGTCGCGGAGATGATAATTCCATCCCAGGTTTTTCTCAAACGTCCGCTTTTGAGATTATAATTTCCTATGGTTCTCTCCCCAATGCTGCGGAGATGATAATTCCATCCCAGGTTTTTCTCAAACGTCCGCTTTTGAGATTATAATTTCCTATGGTTCTCTCCCCAATATTGTGGAGACGATAATTCCATCCCAGGTTTTTCTCAAACGTCCGCTTTTGAGATTATAATTTCCTATGGTTCTCTCCCCGATACTGCAGAGATGGTAATTCCCACCAAGATTTTCTCAACGTTTGCTGTTGAGGTTAAGGTCATCCAAGGTTCTCTCACCGTTCCCGCTGAGGTAGTAACCATCCTCGGTTCAGTCATCATCTTTTGAAGATCCAGACTCAGCTCCTGTAACCAGTCAGGACACATCTATACCAAGCATCTGAAAACCAGCTCCTGCAACATGTCAGGTACTCATTTTTCTTTTGCAGGTACGCAAGTCCTCGCTAAGGAATCTCTTACGCGATCAACATCCAGATGGCATCTATAAGCCCATCATCCTATTCACCAATCTCTAAATGGCATCTATAAGCCCATTCCCATCATCACACTGCTACTATGTGAGCGCAAATTTCTGGGCACTCTAGTGTTCAATCATCTTACACCTTCGGATTACGAAAGGCACGTCAGCCAATCTGCATCCTCAGGTCTAAGAAGATTGAACAGGGGCAACTGTTGTACCCCAAAATTTGCCCTCCCATAATCTTCAAAGTTTTGCCAAACATCCTCTTCAAATGCTTCAAGGTCTACTCAAGGGCCACACAGTCAACCACTCTCCTAAGGCCAGTCAAATTAGGGTTTTGGTTCTGATCAAGAAAATGGAGTTTCCAAGGGTCCAATCAAGTCTCACATGCCTACAAATATGGTCAAGCATCCTCATGCAAAGTTTCAAGACTTTCAGCACAAAATTGCACAGTCAAAAACCCTAATTGCACTACAGTCAACTATAGGGGCAAAATGGTCATTTGATAGTCAGAAGTTCAAATTTTTGGTCAACATCTCATTTTGAAGCCACAAACATCATTTGATCAATGCTTGATCATGATTCTCAAAGAATGGCTCAAAAATCATCAAAGTGTCAAAAGTTTCTATTTTTGGACAGTTGAAAAGTCAACTGTAAATTGACCAGGGCATAACTTTTTCATGGTTCATCAGAAAAATCCCATCCAATGCTCATTTTGAAGATAAAGACATTTCCTACAACTCCTCTTCATACTTCAAGTCCAAGAAATGCTCTCACAAAAAGTTATCAATTTCAACATTATAGGTCATTTTCAAAAGTCAACAAAAAGGGACTTTAAGTCAAAGGCCATAACTTGAGATTGGTAAATCAAAATGACATGGGACCAAGGACATTGTTTATAGGACTTCAAGACCTTTCTAAAATGTCCAAGAACATGATCAAAGCTTAAAAATTGAGCAAGATATGCATTGGAGAAGTTGGGAAATTTTTGTGAAATGGCCAAAATCATTTATCCTTGAAATTTCATTTTTGACAAAAGGGGCCCACTTTTTCCACTTGAATTAACTTGGCCATGCTTCCCACGTGTCCCACCTTTTATTTCAGATTTTTTAATTAATTTTTTCATTTTTTATTGATTTTATTGGATTTAATTAATTTTAAATCTTTTAAAATCAAGAGAAATTCAAAAAAATTAATTTAAGGGAATATTTGGCTTTGATTAACCTTGAAGCACCATTATGTATATCCCATTTTCGTGCCAAGGCTCAAAGAAGCAAGAATTTAAAAAATGGTTCAAAAATGGAAATTTGGTTATGGAGGTTTATGGAGAATCTTGAAATTGAATGCTATGCATTATGGAGCCATAATTCCTCTTCATACATGTTGCATAAGACATATACAAGTGATGAAAACAAAAATTGAAGGCTAAGCATCTCTAAAACGAAAAAAACACAAAAAGCAAACTCACAATTTTAGCTTGAAAAACTCAAATCCGAAAACATACTTGCAGTACGATTCAAGGCAAGATTCTTATCTCATTAGCTTCCTGAGGCTTCAAGAGGACTTTTCCAATCAAGAACATCATCCCTAACCCTTTGAATCACTGTACAGAAGCCAGACTTTTCTCACTTTTTCTCATAATCGCATTTTACGATTTATGCATTTTCATGGCATTTTGATTGTGTATTCATACTGAGTAATGTATTATGAAGCTAACCATATGGATTAATTGCATTTTTATACACTATATGCAAATCTGCCATTATTGTTTTTTAGGATTCTTAAGCTTTTAAATTAGGGGTTTTCGAATACAGCAAAATTGGAGAATCACGATGCCATGGTTGCAACCAGCATGCTTGAACGAAGAGATTAGATGCCTCACGCTCAATTTATGAGCCACTACAAGCTATTCGTTATTTTCTGGAAAGGCACCTTTTAGAACACTTCAAAAAACCGTTGCCCATGTTTTGTTATATTTTCAGGAAAAACAAGCCAAGGAAGAAGAAGGATGCGTGGCCATCAGTAATTGGTTGGTTCAAAAACGCGCGCTAAAAATCCACTAGCGTGTTGTTTTATTTTATATTGATTGTTGTTTATTTAATTTACAGATAAACAAAATAGCCCAGTTGGTGAAGCGCTTGAGTGGTAATGTTCAGGACCTGGGTTCGAGCCCCAGGTCCTCACCCCCTTTCATATTATTTTCTATTTAACATTCCTATGCAGTTCAAACCTTGAAGACCATCATGCACCCCTTGATCCAGATTGACACGCGCCCATGGAGATTGATCCGGTGGCTTTGATCGGAGGAGCACCATAAGCCTGAGTCAATGCATCCATACGTGTCCTGGAAAAGTCCACAAGGCCAAGAGTAATTGGGCCCAAATTACTAAAGACCAACCTCCAAATTAGGGGCTTCACCCCCTTAGGTTTGCAAATCCTTTTTATCTCTTTACTTTTTTTATTATGTTTATTTTCTTTTAATTATTGTTTTTTTTTCTTGATTAATTTATTATTTTCGTAAAAAACACCAAAGCATAAAAAATCAGAAAAGATGAAAAAAATAATAAATATAATATTTTAGTACTAATTTTGTAAATAAATTCCATAATAAATTTAGTTTTAATTTTAGGTTGTTAATTTAATTCTTTTTCTCAATAACCAAAAATAATAAAAATAGACCTTTAGCACTTTTTTACTTTTTTTAAATTAAATATTTTTATCATAAGTATCATTAACCATTAATTTTGTAAATAAATTTTTATAATTAATTTAGTTTTAATTCTAGGTTTTAACTTTAATGCATTTTCTTTAATAAATTAAAAAACAATTAGAATTAGAATTATTTGACTTTTAATTTAATTTCTTTAATGTCATAAATACAAAAAACATAAAAAATAAGTCATTGCCTTTATTTAATTTAATTATTTTATTTTAATTCCTTTAAAGGGTCCAACGCCCTCGCATTCGATTACATTTTTTTTTCGCGCGTTTTATTTATTTCTTTTTTGTGAATATAATGTACTTGCTCCAAAGCCCTGTAATAGTCAATTAGACATTTATTTTCTATACTTTATTTTAAATCGGGTCTGGATTAATTTGGCGATGTAGACCCGCGCCTTTGTAATAGCGTAGGATATTTATCTTTTCCGCACTTTAAATTCCCGCACCTTTAACTGTTAAACAATAACATGAAAGAATGAATGCCCAAAAAAATAAAATCAAAACGTAGATCACCAATGCATGACAAGACAAATAATAAACTGAAAATGACACACAAATCACACACCACCCCTAGGGTACGCCTCACTGTTGCCTTGCCTTGAAAGGTGATCGTCGAGTAGAGGATGTCTTAGTAAGTCCTCATGATCCGGGAATCTGGCATGAGGGTAGCTTCTAAGGTGTCTTCCCATTGCTCTGGTGATCACCATGTCCCGAACCTCGAATTGACCCGAACACCTCCAACGGTGGTGCTACCTACCTCTCAATGGTGGGATGGCACTACCTAAAGGACACTTACACAGCCTAATTCCTTAGAGTAGGTAGATGACTCATAGATACTTGCTTTAATTCAAAACAAATCAAAAAAAACTTCTTTTCACACAGACACTTTTCAAAAAGCTTTCAAAACAATTTTTTCAAACACTCTTGAGGACTGATACAAGAGTCGAACTGAAATCTTTAAACGAAACCTTTTTCAAACCCACTCACACTTTGAAAAGCAAACAAACATTTTGAAAACACAAATGAGCAAGTATCTAAGAGCCCATGGATAACCATGGATAGAAAGGGTGCTAACACCTTCCCTTTCTATAATCTACCTCCCGAACCGAGAGCAATCTCTTTAAGGAATTTTTCTGTGCTTTTTTCCTTTCCATTTGGAGAAAATAAAAGACGGTGGCGACTCTTGCTTCCGCGACATTTCGCGAACCAGCGTTAAACAGTCAGTTCCAGATCCACCGATCACAGCTACCTACCTCTCAATGGTGGGATGGCACTACTTTAAAGGACATATACACAGACGAATTCCTTAGGGTAGGTAGACGACTCTAGATACTTGCTCTAAATTTCAAAACAAAATTCAAAACTACTTTTCACACCAACACATTTTCAAAAGCTTTCGAAAGCAATTTTTTCAAACACTCTTGAGGACCGATACAAGAGTCGAACTGAAATTTTCAAAGAAACCTTTTTTTAAAACCCACAGTTGAAAAGCAAACAAACCATTTTGAAAACACAAATGAGCAAGTATCTAAGAGCCCATGGATAACCATGGATAGAAAGGGTGCTAACACCTTCCCTTTCTATAATCTACCTCCCGAACCGAGAGCAATCTCTTTAAGGAATTTTTCTGTGCTTTTGTCCTTTCCATTTGGAGAAAATAAAAGACGGTGGCGACTCTTGCTTCCGCGACATTTCGCGAACCAGCGTTAAACAGTCAGTTCCAGATCCACCGATCACACTTACCACGACATTTCACGAAACCAGCTAAAAACAGTCAGTTCTCATTCCCACCGATCACAGAACTGGCGACTCTGCTAGGGATATCTAAAAGTGAGGTGTACCTTAGGACTAAGATCACTTGTGTTTTCAATTGCCTGATTTGTTTGCTTTAATATTATTGGGCCTGTCTTGGGAGTTTCATAGATCCTAACCCGGATCTGGGGGATACCTCTTAGAAAGTAGCAACAAACTGTGAGGGAACTGTGTGGGGTATACCGACACGGTTGAAGCAGTTTGCTACGTTGATGTGGCACTTTGGTGAGTACCGGTAACCCTTGAGTCAAGTCAAGGAGAGTACGGGGCCGCTGCGTGGAGTCGTGAAGCATCAACTGACCTTAGGAACCTTAATTGAACCATCCTGGCCTCTTTAGGGGTAGTGAGATAACTGACTTTGGTGCAGTCTGAAGTTGGTTGATACTCGATACTACACTCATTGAGGGTTGTTTTCTTGGAATATTTTGATCGCCAGTTCAGTGGCTAAATCAAAACAATGAACATAGAAAATAACCCAATGATATTGAGCTCCTTAGAACCCGGTTACTTTTGATAGGACAGGTTTTTGAGCCCACCAACTTCAAGAGGGTAGTACTTCAAACTTCATGGCCTGAACTCTAAGGGCTGTCTTGTGTGCTTTCAAACTTGACTACTTGCATACTTGTTATCTGACACTTGAGTTTCTTGCAGGTTTTGTTTACAGTCCTTAATCTGGACTCATAACAGGGTTTACCTACATTACTCCACGCATAGCATAACATCATACCATCATACCATTGCATGCATCCTACATAAGGACTAATCCATTTCAAGGATCTCAAGGGTTTGTGATGCAGGTCATGATGTCTAGCAAGGGGCAAAGGGGATTTATTTTCCTCTAGCCAAGGTTGATAACTTGAGTCATGGGCTATGACCCACTCGATATGGTGAGCCTTGACTCTTGAAGAAGGACTATCAACAACATGAAGTTCCTTCAATCAAGCTACCCAAATTCAAATTCTAACAAGTTTCTCTGTTTACCCCGCGATATCCTTGAAAACATCGCATGCATACATACATATCATTGCATTACAGGTACTCTTTTCCACAGGTTGCTTAATCTTCTTCGCTGTTTATTTCAACCATCATCATGAATCATGAATCATCCAATGAACAAGCTATCAAGGCCCTCCAGGCCCAGAACGCCCAGTTCCAGGAGCTGGTCATGAGCTTAGCCCAAGGACAACAGGAATTGAAGACTTTGCTTTTGAAGAAAAAGAAGAAGAGGACTGTTTTGTTCAACCCTAGACACAGATCTGGGAATACACTGCAGAATGAAGCTGAGCGGACTACTCCATCTGTTGGGGAAGGCAGTCACCAAGAGGGAAGGGTTCCTAGTCCCGTAGTCTCTGACACCGAGACAGATTTCAATGATGAACAGTACCCTCCTGCTGAGGACAGGTACAAACAGATGGAAGATCGGTTGAATGCTATGGAGATTCAACGTGTGCCCGGGTTGGACTTTGGAGACCTAGGCTTATCTTCTGGGGTGGTGATCCCACACAAATTCAAAGCACCTGCTTTTGTAAAATACGACGGGGCATCCTGTCCTAAGTTGCATCTCAGATCATACATAAGGAGGATCCAGCCCTACACGGCTGACAAGAATTTGTGGATTCACTTCTTTCAGGATAGTCTGTCGGGGACTCAACTCGAGTGGTTCTATCAGTTGGATGGAGCCAGTATCCGCAACTGGGAGGACCTTGCTACTGCCTTTTATAAGCAGTATCAGTATAATTCCGACCTCGCTCCTACGCGTACCCAACTCCAGGGTATGTCACTTGGGACGGGTGAAGGATTCAAAGAATATGCTCAAAAATGGAGAGACCTTGCTGGAAGGGTGCAGCCACCTCTGACTGACCGTGAGCTTGTGGATATGTTCCTGGGGACCCTGTCTGGTCCATTCTTCAACCATCTGATTGGAAATTCTTCTGTTGGGTTTACAGACCTAATCTTGACTGGGGAAAGAATTGAAGCCGATATCAAGTCGGGGAAGATACAGAATGGTGATTCCTCGAACACTGAGAAGAAACCGTCCAAGAAAGAATCTAGTGCTGTCAACGCAGTAGTTATCTCAAAACCGGCCGGTGCTCCTCAACATCGCAACCAACAAAGGGAAGAAAGACCTAAAAGGCAATTCACTCCCCTCGGCATGACCTTGTCCCAGATATTTCCACAGCTGCTGGAGACCAAGTTGGTAACTCTAAGGGACCCTCCTAAGAATCCCAACAGGACACCTTCAAGGTATAACCCCAACGTTCACTGCGCTTATCATTCTGACAGCCCGGGGCATGCTACAGATGATTGTTGGACTTTGAGAAACAAGGTTCAGGATCTGATCGACGCAAGGGAAGTCCAGTTCAACTCTCCAGAGACTCCCAATATGATCACTGCTCCCTTGCCAAGACATGGCTAGGATTAGAATTTTTTTTTGTTCATTCGAATGTTCAAGTTGTATTTTCCTTTGATTGTTCAAACATTGTATTCATGTCAAACGTTGTTATTTCATTAATGCATTACACATGTCTGTTTTGAAGTAATTATTTCGTATTTACTATATGCAAACTGTTTTCATATTTTTGTGATGATCAACTCTTGATTGAAAAATTCTAACCCTCTTGAGGGAGGATGACGAAAACGATACCACAATCTACAGTATGCTTTTGAACAGACCCCGCTGATGAGGTACAGGCATTGTTTCAATTCCTAAACACTGGAGTTATAAGGAAGATAATCCCTCATCAACCCCCTTTGAGCCAAAGAAGTAGGAGTTTTTCTTTTCGAAAATTAAAACCCTTAATCATAACCTGGGGCAGGGTAGTTCTCTCAGCTGGTCCAAGTGCACAACGAATGGCACCAGAGGAGTCCTTACAAAACAAAAGACAGTGATGGCTCCAAATAATCATAAAGACAGGCAGTCATTATCCCTCAGAAATAAAAACCCAATAAGTCAAAACCTATGAAGGAGACTTACAAAGCTGGGGCATCCCGCTGACTGTAATTCCAAAAAAAGGAAATAGTTCAGGCAAAAAACAGGGATAACAAAAATCAAAAAAAGAAAGAGGCCCTACAAACCCTCAACACAAAAGGAAATAACTGCCTATTCAAAATAAACTGTCAGTATCCGAACCATCACTGGTATATCAAAGCAAAGACTCAAACAAGGTCTAACGCACGATCAGCTGAGTTTAGGTTTGAAGAACATCACGAAGAACGGGTGGATACAAAAAATTTGAGCCTTTATCCTTTGTTTCTTAAACCATGAACCGGGCCACGCTACAACCTTTAAAAGTCCTAGCTGAAGCATGGGTTAGTTCGAAAGCATACTGTTACGAAAGGTATCCTGACTCCTTAAGGCTTGCGGTAAAATAACGAGTTGACATCACAGTTTACAAAAAATTCACTTGTGTTTATAAAAAAAAATGCATTTTCAAAAACTTCAAGACAGACATAAGCTTTGCATTCTTGATATAACACTATTTGCATATGACTATTTGTTCGAACAACAGAGAAATTTGCACGACGAATATCTAAGTGAACAAAAGTACTTCCAACCAAGGGGCAGACATGATCATGGTCTATCATCTGGGGCAGTTAAGTCAAGATCCGGAGAATCTCTCAAAAAGGCCAACCAACTTGGGGCAAATCTCCATCTGGATCACTTGGAGCATTGGACGATCAAACGAAGATCTTATGGTAGTAGGGCAACGCAACACTACTGACAGGAGCACCTCCCTACATCCTAAGAGCACGGACATAGTCGAAAAAATACTGCGCATAATCAAAGACCCGCTAGGTTGACGCACCTAGGCAAAAATAAGGGCTTCCCGGCGAACCAAAAGGGTTCGGGCAAAAATAAGGGATGAAAATGAAAAAAATCTGTACACCCGGCAAGTCGAAAACCTGAAAAGGCGGCTTGGGCAAAAATGGGTATCCCGGTGGACTGAAAACCCGAAAGGGCAGTCCAGGCAAAAGTTAGGGATTAAAGCGTACGACTATGTCCCGTCACCTCGTCACTTGCCTACCAGAAGAAGATTTGGCAAACGGAAGTTGTCAAACACCTCCACAGGTACCTTCTCCTTCAGAAACTGGGGCAATAATGAGTTGTCCGAGCGATCTAGTTGCTCTGTCCGCCAAGGTACCAAGGTAGGTTCAACTGAAGAACGTGACCAAGATACCTTCACTCCCTGCAGAGTAAGATAAGATTCAGCAATACTCTCTCCCGAGCAGAGTTGGTCTCTCATCAGCCCTGAAAAGGCACAGTATCTCCAGCAAGTCAACAACACTCTCCCCAAGCAGAGTTAATCTATTGTCAGCCTTAAGGAAGTTGGGTATCCCCAGAAAATCTCAATATTCCCCAGCGGAGTATACAGATGTTCCTAAGCAAGCATCCCCGGCAGTCTTAGCCTAAGATTGTTCCCCGGCGGAATACAGACACCCCAGTGGAGCCACTTCCCCAGTACAGTCCAAAGTTTCCCCAGGAGAGTTGAATCAATCTCCCCAGTAGATTCTGGAAGCTTATCCCCAACAGATTTTGGAAGCTCATCCCCTGCAGAGCACGAATGCGTCTCCCCGGCATTATTCAAAGGTTATTCCCCACCAGGGCTTATAACTGGGTTATCCTCAGCTAATTACCATGGAAAGATCGTCCTCGGTGAAGCTTTTCCTACTCCCAGCGGAGTTCATCAATTCCTCAACAAAACATATCAACAGAATCCCCAGCGGAGTTATCATTAAACCTCAGCGAAGTATCTCTTCCCACAAAGTAATTCCCTGCAGAGTAATCTCTCCAACAAGTTTATTTCCCAACGGAGTCATCTTCTCCTACCGGTTTATTCTTGCAACCATCATCCCCAGCGGAAATGAAGAACTCTACTCTTCAACATCAGCCCAGGATTCAAGCTCCCGACATCCGTCAAAGGATTTATTTTCCTAGACGAAAATACATTCATAAACATCACATCTTCATACATTATAGCATGCATACGCATCATACAACACAAATCTCATTTATCTTTGAGAACATCTTAAAATCATGCAGTTCATGCATCATGACATTGCATACAACTGATGTTTCGCCTTTTCAGGAAAAAGGTCAATCCCAAAGATGATTACTATCAACTGACGCAATTCCAGATTCGATTCCTGTATCCATCCAGGGCATATCTGTGAGTAGATTCGACACCTGTATCCAGCCAGAGCATATCTACATTAAAGAGATTGAAGAGATAGCCAAGAAATGATCCAGAGATGGACATTATTCTTTTGCTTATTCAAAGTTTCAGATATAGCTGGGAAATGCTCCAGATATGGATGTTTTTCTTTTGCTTATTCAGACTTTCTCTTCAGAGATAGCTTAGAAATGCTCCAGAGATGGACATTATTCTTTTGCTTATTCAAGAGTTTCCTTTCAGATATAGCTGGGAAATGCTCCAGATATGGATGCTATTCTTTTGCTTATTCAGATTTTCTCTTCAGAGATGGCTTAGAAATGCTCCAGAGATGGATGTTATTCTTTTGCTTATTCAAGAGTTTCCTTTCAGATATAGCTGGGAAATGCTCCAGATATGGATGCTATTCTTTTGCTTATTCAGATTTTCTCTTCAGAGATGGCTTAGAAATGCTCCAGAGATGGACGTTATTCTTTTGCTTATTCAAGAGTTTCCTTTCAGATATAGCTGGGAAATGCTCCAGATATGGATGTTATTCTTTTGCTTATTCATATTTTCTCTTCAGAGATGGCTTAGAAATGCTCAAGAGATGGACGTTATTCTTTTGCTTATTCAAAAGTTTCTTCTCAGAGATAGTTCAGATATGCTCCAGAACCGGATGCTATTCTGTTGCTTATTCAGAGTTTGCTTATTCAGAGATAACTTGGAAATGCTCCTGATCCGAATGCTATTCTATTGCTTATTCAGATTTCCTTCCAGAGATAGTTCAGATGCAACCCGGACATGGCGGCATTTTGATACTTATTCAAATTTCCTTTCAGATATAGCTTAGAGATGCTCCTGACCCGGATGTTATTCTACTGCTTATTCAGATTTCTCTCCGGAGATGGCCTAGAGATGCTCCAGATCTGGACGCTATTCTATTGCTTATTCAGATTCAAACTTCTAAAGACAACTTAGAGATGCTCCAGCCCGGATGCTATTCTATTGTTCAGTCCAGATACGATCCAGATTCGGATGACATTCTGTCACTCATTCAGATGCAGTATGGATATACCCCAGACCCGACGGTCATTCTACTACTCGTTCAGACGTCAGCAATTAGATATAGACTAGATATGCCCCAGACACGGAAGCTATTCTATTTCTTATTCAGATTCAACTATCCATTACATTTTCAAATGGCATCTATAAGCCCATTCCCGACAAGGTCCTGTCACATCTCCAGATGGCAACTTTAAGCCCATCCTCCTATCCACCATCTCTCCAAATGGCATCTGTAAGCCCATTCCCGCTATCACACTGTTGATACTCTACTATGTGAGTACAAATTTCTGGGCACTCTAGTGTTCAATCATCTTCCACCCTCGGATCACGAAAGGCACACAAGCCAATCTACATCCTCAGGTCTAAGAAGATTGAACAGGGGAAACTGTTGTACCCCAAAATTTGCCCTCCCATATTCTTCAAAGTTTTGACAAGCATCATCTCAATTTGCTCAAGTCTACTCAAGGGTTGCACAGTTCAAACACTCTCCTAAGCCAGTCAAATTAGGGTTTTGGTTCTTGCAAGGAAGTTGAGGTTTTCAAGGGCTCAATCAAGTCCCATATGCTCATATACATTGTCAAGCACCTACATGTCAAGTTTCAAGGCTCACAAGGTCAAGTTGCACAGTCAAAAACCCTAATTGCTTCACAATCAACTATAGGGGCAAAATGGTCATTTGGCAGTCAAAAGTCAAAATTTTTGGTCAACATCTTATTTTGAAGCCATAATCATCATTTGATCAAGTCATGATCATAATTTCTCAAGAATGGCTCAAAAATCATCAAGATGCAAAAGTTTCCATTTTTGGACAGTTGAAAAGTCAACTGTAACTTGACCAAGGCATAACTTTTTCATGGTTCATCAGAAAAATCCCATCCAATTCTCATTTTGAGTGGGAGGACATTTCCTACAACTCATCTTCACATTCCAAGTCCAAGAAATGCTCTCACAAAAAGTTATCAATTTCAACATTATAGGTCATTTTTAAAAGTCAACAAAAAGGCATTTTAAGTCAAAGACCATAACTTGATATTGGTAATTCAAAATGACATGGGACCAAAGGAATTGGTTAGAGGACTTCAAGACCTTTCCAAAATGTCCAAGAACATGTTCATATGATCAAAATTGAGCAAGATATGCATTGGAGAAGTTGGGAAATTTTTGTGAAATGGCAAAAGTCAACTATCCTTGAAAATTCAATTTTTGACAAAAGGCCCCACTTTTTTCCAATTGATTCAGCCTTGTCATGCCACCCACGTGTCCCATGATTAATTTCAAGATTAAACATTAATTTTTCTATTTTATTTAATTTTTATTGATTTAATCCATTTTAAATCCATAAAATTCAAATAAAATCAAAAAAATTAATTAAAGGGGATCTTTGTGGTTTGAATGACCTTTATATGCCATTTACTAGCTTCCAAATTCGTGCAAGCTATTTTTTGTACACAAAATTTTGAATTTGTGCCAAGATGTCCAGATACATGTAAGCATGGAAAGGGAAAGTTTTGCAAATTTTGGAAGCTTTTTAATTTGTTGGATTTTGGTTTGAAAGAATGGCTTTATGGCTTGGATTCTTGCCTTATTTCTTTGTCCCCTCCATCTCCTCTATAAATACAAGCCATGAGAAAGCATTACAAGAAAAGACACACAGCCTAGAGAACGCCCCAAAATTGCAAAAATTTCCTTGAAGTTGTCAAGCTCGAAAGACCTGATCTAGCCAGATTCAACTACTTCCAAGCACTCCATCAACATCCCAGGTCCCCCAAATGCTTATTTCTATTTTTCCATAACATGTTCCTGTGCCGGTTTCACAAAGGCTTTCCACCATGTGCATCAAACGATCATGCGCCAAGTGGCCTCAAAGATCAATCCAGGGGCTATGAGATGCTGGATACCATGCTCCAAGTCAAAGCACGTGCAGGCAATTCCTAAAGTCAACAAAGGCTTAAGCTTATTGGGCCATATTGCTTCCTCAAACCCTCATTCCTGGCCCAAACCCCCTTGGGTTTGCTTTTTCTTTTTTATAATTTTGTCATTTTATTTTTTTATTTGCTTTATTTTATTTCTTATTCTTTTTTTTTATTAACAATTAACCAATTAATATTTTTAAAAAAAAAGAACTAATATCATTACTTTATTAATTTCATTTAAGTAATTATTTTGTAAATAAATATTCATAAATTGAATTAGCTTTAATTAGGCAATTTTAACTCTTTTTTAAATAACTAAAATAAATTTAGAATTAAGTTTTTATTAACTTTTAATTTTATTTCTTTTTATTTTATTTCATTAAAAAAACATAAAAATACAAAAAAAAACATTTTCTTTTAATAAATTAATTAATTAGATTAGGCTTTATTTAATTAATTGCATTTAATTCAAAAAAGACAAAAAATTCAATTTCTTTTCTTAAAAGGGTCAACACCCTTAGGACATTCCCGATTCATTCTTTCGCGCGCATTTTAGTTTTAATTCTTTATTTTGATTATTTCTGTAACTGCCTCCGGATGTAATAGTAATTAGGATTTTACTGCTTTATTTACTATTTCTCGTACTTATTTACCAAAACGGGTCTTTGTATTTTTGGCGATGTATTGACCCGCGCCTTGTAATAGCGTAACATTTATCTTTCCGCAATTTAATTTCCGCACCCCCTAACTGTTAAATGCATGAAAGAATGTATGGTAAATAAAACAACTCGTAGCTCACAAATAACATGTACAAAAACATTAACTGAAAAACAACACACAAAGCACATGCCACTCCTAGGGTACGCTTCACTCGTTGCCTCGAAACGTGGTCGTCAAGTATAGGATGTTTTAGAGGTCACCCTCCTGTCTAAAGATCCAGTTGCCTCGAAACGGTTGCCTCGGATAAAAAGGATCTAGGACATTAGGGTTATCGCTAAGGTGTCCTACTATTGCTTCGGTGACCACACTGTCCCTCATAATCGAATTGACCCGAATACCTCCAACGATGGTGCTACCTACCTCTCAATGGTGGGATAACACTATCTAAAGGACTCTTACACAGCCTAATTCCTTAGAGTAGGTAGATCTCATGGGTACTTGCTCTTTTCAAAACAAACAAAAACAACTTTTCGCACCTACATTTTCAAAAGGTTTTCAAACAAATTTTTCCTACACTCTTGAGGACAGATACAAGAGTTACTTAGAAATTTTTCAAACGAAACTTTTTTTCAAAACCCACACACACTTGAAAAGCAAACATCTTTTGAAAACATAAGAGCAAGTACCTAAGAGCCGGTGGATAACCACGGATAGAAAGGGTGCTAACACCTTCCTTTTCTATAAATCTACCTCCCGAACCGAGAGACATCTCGAATAAGGAATTTTGCTGTGCTTTTGTCCTTTCCATGTTGGAGAACATAAAAGACGATGGTGACTCTTGCTTACCACGACATTTCGCGAAACCAGCTAAAAACAGTCAGTTCTCATTCCCACCGATCACAGTGAAGTATCAGCATTGTGATGTCGGGAATGGGCTTGCAGATGCCATTTGGAGATTGTTGGTAGGAGGATGGGCTTATAGATGCCATCTGGAGATTGTTGGTAGGAGGATGGGCTTATAGATTCCATCTGCAGGTTTTTGGTAGGAGGATGGGCTTATAGATGCCATTTGCAGGTTGTTGGTAGGAGGATGGGCTTATAGATGCCATCTGCAGGAGTGTCGATCGCATAAGAGATTCCTTAGCGAGAACTTGCATACCTGTTGAAAGAAAGATGGTTTTCCTGGCTTGTTGCAGGTGTTAATCTTCAATCTCTTTGTGTAGATGGTTTTCCTGGCTTGTTACAAGTATCAGTCATCCACAGATAGTTTTCCTGGCTTGCTACAGGTATTCAACTGGGACTTGAAAAGGTTGGTCGAGGAGATAGTTGTCCTGGCTGGTTTCAGGTATTGATCTCTGACCTGAGAAAGAAAGTCTTCCTGGCTTTCTACAGGTGTTAATCTTCAATTTCTTCATGTAGATAATTTTCCTGGCTTGTTACAGGTATCAATCTACAATCAGTCGTCCACAGATATTTTCCTGGCTTGCTACAGGTATTAAACTGGGACCTGAAAAGGTTGGTCGAGGAGATATTTGTCCTGGATGGTTTCAGGTATTAATCTCTGACCTGAGAAAGAAAGGTCTTCCTGGCTTGTTATAGGTATTCATCTTCAATCTCTTCATGTAGATAATTTTCCTGGCTTGTTACAGGTATCAATCTACAATCAGTCGTCCACAGATATTTTCCTGGCTTGCTACAGGTATTAAACTGGGACTTGAAAAGGTTGGTCGAGGAGATATCTGTCCTGGCTGGTTTCAGGTATTAATCTCTGACCTGAGAAAGAAAGGTCTTTCTGGCTTGTTACAGGTATTCATCTTCAATCTCTTCATTTAGATAATTTTCCTGGCTTGTTACAGGTATCAATCTACAATCAGTCGTCCACAGATATTTTCCTGGCTTGCTACAGGTATTAAACTGGGACCTGAAAAGGTTGGTCGAGGAGATATCTGTCCTGGCTGGTTTCATATATTAATCTCTGACCTGAGAAAGAAAGGTCTTCCTGGCTTGTTATAGGTATTCATCTTCAATCTCTTCATGTAGATAATTTTCTTGGCTTGTTTCAGGTATTAATCTACAATCAGTCGTCTACAGATATTTTTCCTAGCTTGCTACAGGTATCAAACTGGGACTTGAAAAGGTTGGTCGAGGAGATAGCTGTCCTGGCTGGTTTCAGGTATTGATCTCTGACCTGAGAAAGAAAGGTCTTCCTGGCTTGTTACAGGTATTAATCTTCAATCTCTTCATGTAGATAATTTTCCTGGCTTGTTACAGGTATCAATCTACAATCAGTCGTCCACAGATATTTTCCTGGCTTGCTACAGGTATTGATCTGGAACTTGAAAAGGTTGGTCGAGGAGATAGCTGTCCTGGCTGGTTTCAGGTATTGATCTCTGACCTGAGAAAGAAAGGTCTTCCTGGCTTGTTACAGGTATTCATCTTCAATCTCTTCATGTAGATAATTTTCCTGGCTTGTTTCAGGTATTAATCTACAATCAGTCGTCCATAGATATTTTCCTGGCTTGCTACAGGTATTAATCTGGAACTTGAAAAGGTTGGTCGAGGAGATAGCTGTCTTGGCTGGTTTCAGGTATTGATCTCTGACCTGAGAAAGAAAGGTCTTCCTGGCTTGTTACAGGTATTAATCTTCAATCTCTTCATGTAGATAATTTTCCTGGCTTGTTACAGGTATCAATCTACAATCAGTCGTCCACAGATATTTTCTTGGCTTGCTATAGGTATTAAACTGGGACTGAAAAGGTTGATGGTAGCCATCTTTTGATTGACATTTTCCTGAAAAAGGTAAAATGTTAGCTGTATGCAATGTCATGATGTATGAAATACATGATGTCATGATGTTCTCAAAATAAATGAGATTTGTGTTGTATGATGGTATGCATGTCATGATGTTCTCAAAATAAATGAGATTGTATTCGTATGATGCGTAATTCATGTCTCATGATGTATGGGAATGTGATGTTTTAGCTGGGGAACATAAATCCCGGAGCTGCTGGTGAATAGAGTTGAGTTCTTTGTTTCCGTTGGGGATGATGAACAAAGATGATTGTGAGAGTAAACCTGCAGGAGAAGAGAACTCCGTTGGGGAATGAACTTGATGAAGAGATTACTCTGAGGGGAAATACTCTGTGGGGAAGAGATACTTTGCTGAGATTTTAACGATAAACTCCGTTGGGGATTCTGTTGATAAGCTCTGTTGGGGATTTTGATGATGAATTCCGCTGGGGATAGATTACCGTTACTGGTGATATTGAATATGTTGAGGATAGAAGTCCTGCTTGGGGATTTTGATGATGAATTCTGCTGGGGATGGATTACCGTTGCTGGTGATATTGAATCTGTTGAGGATAAAAGTCCTGCTTGGGGAAAGAAAGAACTTCGCTGGGGATGATCTTTCAGTTACAACTTGCTAAGGATGACCCAGTTAGACTCTTGTGAGGAGGACCTTCTGAATTTGGCTGGGGAGATACATTTGTATTCTGCAGGGGATATGCTTCCAGAATCTATTGGGTAAGATGATTCAACTCTGGCGGGGAAGCCTTTTTTAGACTGCGCTGGGGAAATGACTCCACTGGGGATATCTTGTATTCCTCCGGGAAACATTCTTATAATCTGTTGAGGAATATTAAGACTGTCGGGGATGCTCTTACGCTTGCTGGAGAATGTCTTTATACTCCACTGGGGAATATTAAGATCTTCTGGGGATACCCAACCTTTTTAGGGTTGATGGTAGACCAACTCTTCTTGAGGAGAGTATTGTTGATTCGTTCATAGTTACAAGTCTCAGCTGAGAGAGCCACCATTACTGTCTTATTCTGCGGGGAGTGAAAGTATCTTAGCCATATTCTTCAGCTGAATATATACCTTGGTACCTGGTGGACAGAGCAATTTGTACAGTTATGACAATTCTTATTTTCCCCTGTTTTTGTGGGAGAAGGTGCCTGTGGAGGCCTTGTGGATCGAGTATTATCCCAACCTATGAGGTGCTTGGTCTCCTTTGATTGAAACGACAAGTCTTCTTCTGGTAGGTAAGTGACGAGATGACGGGACATAGTTGTACGCTTTGATCCCTAATTTTTGCCTGGACCGCCTTTTCGGGTTTTCAGTCCATCGGGATACCCTTTTTTGCCCAAGCCGCCTTTTTAGGTTTTCGACTTGCCGGGTGTACAGGTTTTTTCCATTTTTTATCCCTTATTTTTTCCCGAACCCTTTTGGTTCGCCGGGAAGCCCTTATTTTTTTCTTAGGCCAGTCAACCTAGCGGGTCTTTGATTATGCGTAGTACTTTTTTGACTATGTCCACGCTCTCAGAGTATAGGGAGTTGTCACTGTCGGTAGTGTTGTATTGCCATACTACCAGAAGATGTTTGATCATGCAAGATTCGTTGCCGGAATTCATGTCCAATGCCCCAAGTGATTCAAATGGAGATCTGCCCCTGGCTATCTGGCATCTTTGAGAGACTCCTAGAATCTTGACTTGACTGCCCCAGGTGTGCTGGATAGTGACGTGTCATGCCCCCTTGTTGATAGGAGATTTATCAATGGAAGTGTCATCCTTTTTGAAGTGATTTTGTTCACTGATAGGGCTTTCGTTCATCGGATATTCGTTGTGTGAATTTCTCCACTGTCAAACAAATAGCCAAATGCAAACAGTGATATTCAAATAATGCAAAGCTTATGCTTGTCTTGAAGTTTTGAAAAATGCTTTTTTTAGCAGAAAACTCTTTATAAGACAAATTCAACACAAGATTTAGGGCAAAGCCTTACAGGAGTCAGGATACCTTTTGTAATAGTATGCTTTCGAACTAACCCATGCTTCAGTTAGGACTTTTGAAGGGTTATAACGTGGCCTGGTTCACGGTTTAAGAAACAAAGGATAAAGGCTCAAATTTTATTTGTACCCACCCGTTCTTCGTGATGTTCTTCGATCCTAAACTCAGCTAATCGTGCATTAGACCTTGTTTGAGTCTTTGCTCTGATATACCAGTGATGGTTCGGATGCTGACAATTTATTTTGAACAGACAGTCCTTTTTATGAGAGTTTGTAGGACCTCTTTCTTTTTGATTTCGTTATCCCTGTCTTTTTCCTGAACTGTTTCTTTTTGTGATTACAGTCAGCGGGATGCCCCAGTTTTGTAAGTCTCCTTCATAGATTTTGACTTATCGGGCTTTTATTTTGAGAGGTAATGACTGCCTGTCTTTACGATTATATGGAACCAACACCATCTTTTGTTTCAGAAGGACTTCTTTGATGCCATTCATTGTGCACCTGGATCAACTGAGAAAACTACCCTGCCCCAGGTTATAATTAAGCGTTTTAATTTGTGAAAAGAAAAACTCCTACTTCTTTGGCTCAAAGGGGTTGACTAGGGATTATCTTCCTTATAACTCCAGTGTTTAGGATTTGAAAGAATGCCTGTACCTCATCAGCGGGGTCTATTCAAAAGCATATTGTAAAGATCGTGATATCGTTTTCGTCATCCTCCCTCTAAAGGCTTAGAGTTTTTTAATCGAGAGTTGAACATCACAAAAAGGAAATATGAAGCAATTTAAGCATAGTGAGAACAATTAATTCAAAACAGACACGTGCAATGCATTAATGAAATAAAAGAGTTCGACATGATAATAATTGTTTGAATAAGCAAAAAAATACAACTTCAGAATTCAAATGAACAAAAGTGCTTAGTTTGAACTAGTCATCTCAGATGGAGAATACTCAGTAGAAGATTTTCATCTCACCATCCGGCATGAACTCAATCTCCTTTGCGTTAATCAAGTCTTGGATCTTGTTCTTCAGAGTCCAACAGTCGTCGGTGTCATGTTCCAGACTGTCAGAGTGGTATGCACACCTTTCATTGGGATGATAGGTAGGAGCAGAGGTGTTGGGATTCCGGAGAGGATCCTTTAAAGTAATCAGATTGACCTCCAGCAAGCGTTTCAGTATGAGAGATGATGGTATATCAGTCTCAGAGAAATGTCTTCCAGACGTATTTCGCTTACGACGATTACCCTGTTGATGCTGGCGAGGTTGATGCTGGGCTTGTGACCCTGAAGCAAGCTGAGGAGCTTTTCCCTTGTCTTCTTGCCCCAAAGGTGGTTGAATGATGACTTGATCTTCAACCCTAGTTGTTTGCCCCACTTGGTTATTTTGAAGCAGCTTGTTAACGAGGACCCTGAGCTCTTCTTGTCTTTGAGCTAAGTCTTGAATGAGAGCCATCTGGCCCATCAGCTGTCCCATCATCTGGATCTTCATTGTTGCCAATTCAATTTGTAGCCCTTCCAACTGATCATTTCTGATGCCCCCTGGATTCCCTAGGACCAAGCCCCTTGTGAGGAGAGCTTTTATTTCCTCTTGCCCCTGGGATAGGTTCAAGAACATTTCTTGAAGTTGGGCGTTTTGAGCCCGAAGATCTTGGTTGTTTGGTTGGAAAGCCATTGCTGAAATAAACAGCGAGAACATGAGAGACCTGTACTGGGAGACCTGTTATGCAATGATATGTATGATATATGTATGCAATATTTTCAAGGATCTCGCGGGGTAAATAAGAAACTTGTTAGAATCTGAATCTGGTAGCTTGATTGAAGGAACTTCATGTTGCTGAGAGTCCTTCCTCAAGAGTCAAGCTCACCATATCGAGTGGGTCATAGCCCCTGACTCAAGTTATTATGTTTTGATATCTAGACGACATTGGCTAGAGGAAAATAAATCCCCTTTGCCCCTTGCTAGCCATCTGCATCACAGACCCTTGAGATCCTTGAAATGGTTAAGGAAATGTTAAGGCATGATGTTATGATGTGTATGCTATGCGTTTAAGCAAAAGTGTGAGGTGATGTAAGTAAGCCCTGCAATAAATCCAGATTATTGGATAAGGACTGTAAACAAAACCTGCAAGGAAACCATGTTGTCAGATAACAAGAATGTGCAAGTAGTTCAAGTTTGAAGGCACACAAGTCACACAAATAGCCTTAAGTTTAGGCTGGCATGGAGTTTCATAGGTAAGTACCCTCTTGAGTGTAGTTGGCTCAAAACCTGTCCTATAAATAGTAACCGGGTTCTAAGGAGCTCAATATCATTGGATTGTTTTCTATGTTCATTGTTTTGGTTTAGCCACTGAACTAGCGACCAAAATATTCCAAGAAGACAATCCTCAATGAGTGTAGTATCGAGTATCTACCAACTTCGGACTGCACCAAAGTCGGTCATCTCACTACCCCTAAAAAAGGCCAAGATGGTCAAGTAAGGTTCTAGGTCATTAGTGCTTAGTGATATCACTCAGCGGCCCCGTATTCTCTTTGATTGACTCAAAGGCTACCGGTACTCACAAATATGTCACACTAATATAGCTATTACTTCAACCGTGTCGGTATACCCCGCACAGTTTCCACAACGTATTGCTATCTATGAATGTTTCCCAAATCCGGGTGGAGGATTTATAGAACTTCGATACAAGTCCACAAAATTAAAAGCATACAAAGCAATACAATTGAAAACACAAGTGATCTAGTCCTAAGGTACACCTCACTTATTCAGTCCCCAGCAGAGTCGCCAGTTCTGTGATCGGTGGGAATGAGAACTGACTGTTTTTGGAATGCTGGTTCGCGTTTGCGTTTGTTTTTGCAAAATGTCGTGGTAAGCAAGAGTCGCCACCATCTTTTATTTTATCCAACAAGGAAAGGACAAAAGCACAGAAAAATTCCTTTTTCGAGATTGTTTCTCGGGTTCGGGAGGTAGATTATAGAAAGGGAAGGTGTTAGCACTCTTTCTATCCGTGGTTATCCACGGGCTCTTAGGTACTTGCTCACTATGTTTTCAAAAGTTTGCTTTTCTTTGTGTTTGTGGGTTTTGAAAAGATTTTTTGTTTGAAACTTCGATTTAACTCTTGCTTCTGTCCTCAAGAGTGTAATGAAGTGTTTTGAAAACTTTGTTCGAAAAGTGTAAGTGTGAAAAGTTTTGTTTTGTTTTTAAGATGAGCAAGTACTTAAGAACCTCTACCTACTCAAAAAGGAATTAAACTGTGCAAATGTCCTTTAGACAGTGCTATCCCACTATTGAAGAGTAGGTAGCACCGTCGTTGGAGTTTTTGGGTCAATTCGGTTTAAGGGACTTGTGGTCACTAAAGCAATGTTTAGGACGCCTTAGCGGTAACCCTAATGTCTTAGATCAATTTTATCGAGGCAACCGTTTCGAGGCAACTTTGATCTTTAGACAGGAGGGCGACCTCTAAGACTTCCTATACTCAATGACCACGTTCGAGGCAACCAAGTGAGGTGTACCCTAGGAGTGGCATGTGCAAGTGTGTCAATTTTCAATTTATATCATCTTTGTACATGTTATGGTGAGCTACGGTTGATTTAAAGGTTAATCTTGTCATGCAATCCTAGTTAGCATACATCTAAACAGTTAATATATGTACAGGAATTTAAAGTGCGGGAATTGTAAATCCTACGCTATTACAAGGCTTCGGGGAGGGGATTATTTACATGTCCAAAAATTGGGGAAATAAAAGCAGTAAAGTAAAAGTCTTAATTTAAGCTACCACAAACCAGTAAGCAGTTACAATAAAATAAACGCGCGTGAATCTAAAAAATCCTAAGAATAAGAACTCTTTTTTTGGGAAAATGCTAAATGTTCAATTAAGTCAAATTTAATTAATTAAAAAAAACTGATCAAAATTAACTCTAAAACAAACCTAATATTTTTTTCATTTTTTGGTTTATGAAAAGGGTTGAATTTAAATAAATCCTAAGTCTACTGATTTTAAAATTGGAGAAAATAAGTTAAAATAATTAACTAAATTAAATCCTAATTCTAAGTTATTTATTTTTATGATTTTTATGTTGATTAAAAAAACAAACTAAAAGAAATAAACAAAAACAAAGTAAACAAAGTACAAATGGGCCAGGCAGCAAAACAAGAAAAAATATAATTCTGGAGGTCTGGGTCGAAAGAGGTGCAGGCTGTCTTTCGACCCAGTGAAGAGTCTTGATCGAAGGTGCATGAGGGGCTGCACTCTGAGGGTATTCGATCTGGACATGTCATCCTTCGATCTGGAAGTCCTGGGTCCAGTTCGAAGCTAAGCTGCTGAGCTTCGAAACTCTGAACAGGATCCTGAGAATATATTTCCTGCAAAAACGAAACACACGTTAAAGGTCCAGGGGGGATTTTACCCCCCTGGTTCGAATCTCCCCCCTTTATTCGCGCCTGCTGAATCTGGGTCTGGGTTTGTTTTATCCTGGGATTCGAAGGAGAAACTCAGATTGTGCCCAAGCAATGGCATAATCTCATCTCTGCGCTGTAGCTTATATGTAGCACATTAAATCATTCACAAACAACAGTAATAATATGAATATGCAATCAAAATGAATTTAAAAATGAGTTTGAGATTAGATTTTTTTTACCAAACAGAGGTGCTTTGATCTGTAGTTCTGAGGGTGGAGGTGTTCGCTGGGTGGCAACTTTGGCTTGTGCAAGGATTGGGTATGGCTTCCTGGAAGTGCTGATGACTTTTGGCAGCGTATCTCCAAGTTCTCTATTTTTCTGTATATTTTTGTGTGTCTTTGCAACATTTGTGATTTCTTTATATAGAGGGGGTGGAGGGGACAGGAAGACAAAGGTTTAAATGACTTTGATTATGTGTTTGACAGCCATGAATGAGAATTTGTAACGTTGATTATGTGTTTGAAAGCCATGAATGAGAGTTTGTAACGTTGGCTAAACACATGGGATCTTGTCCCTTTTTGAATTTTGAATGATATGTAACTGGCCTTCAAATGCTCCCTTTCGAATGGGCTGATGACCTCCTTCGAATGCTCCCTTTCGAATGGGCTGATGGCCTCCTTCGAATGCTTTCCAAAGCTTCTTCGAATGGACCCTTTGAATGCTTCTTCGAATGGACCTTTTTGGAATTCCAATCGAAGGACACTGTTATAATGCCAATCGAAGTACTTGTCCATAATGCCAATTGAAAGGCTCCTTCAGAATACCAATCGAAGGGTCTTTCAGAATACCAATCGAAAGCCTTGACATAATGCCAATCGAAATGCTTGTCCATAATGCCAATCGAAAGGCTCCTTCAGAATACCAATCGAAGGGTCTTTCAGAATACCAATCGAAAGCCTTGACATAACGCCAATCGAAATGCTTGTCCATAATGCCAATCGAAGAGCTTGACAGAATGCCAATCGAAAGGCTCCTTCAGAACACCAATCGAATGGTCTTTCAGAATGCCAATCGAAATGTACTTAAAGCACCTACTCAAAAATTTTCCCTTTCCTTAGGCAAGAGTTTGTGATCAACCATGCAAGGGGAAGACTTTGGGAAACATGAGAGGGCAAATTTTGGGGTACAACACTACCAAAAAGCAAGAGAATTCCTCATTCTAAAAGAAGGCATTTCTCGTGATTTTGAAAGCAAAGTTCTTTTATGCAAGAGGCGATTTCAACTTCATTCAATTTTCAAGACATTATTCAAGGTTTGATTCAAGTCTCATTCAATTATGCTTGAATTATGCAAGATTCCTTCAAGGTTCTTTTCAAAAGTGGTGCATTGTATTGATTCAAGATTCAAAATTTCCAGTTCACTTTGCAAGTCAAAATTCAATTAAGAGTTTCCAACATCCATGTCAAGTTCAAAACTTTAAGTGTCATTCAAGTTTGTAAGACAAAATGAAAAGATTCAAATTCCAACAATTCAAAGGTTTTCATTCATGATTCATACGGTTGAAGGAGAATGATTCTCAAGTCAATTTTTCATTAATGTTGATTACAAAAATATCATATGTTATATTACAAGATTACATGAGTTTTCTTAAAAGCCTAAATTTCAAGTTTCAAGTCTAAATCTTCAAGCCAATCTTTCTTGCCTCATAATGCATCAAGCCCCACGGTGCTATAGATTCTCAACAGGTCATAAGTCATTTTCCTTCCTCAGTCAGCTCATCTGGATACAAAAGAAGCAACTTGCTGCTGCCCAGATTCATATTGCTATGCATATGCGTAAAACCATATCAGTTTCGCTACAAAAAATTGAAAGTATTTCAAAACGGTTCAGGTTGCCAAAACTAAAAATAAAATAAAAGGAGATGTGGTCACCAAACAGAACTTCTAACAGCATGACAATTCTTAATGTTAGCAGAAGTTTCAGAGCTAACTTTTTTTCTAACCAATTCCAAGTTGAATCTAGTTCATTGAAAATGATTCTCAAGTCCACAGTTATCTTCATCCTTGCCATCATCTTCAAACCAAAAACCATTAGAATTTTGTACAACTTTTGTTTACAGAAGTCAGAACATGAATCTTAGCCCAAACTAACTAATAATTCCGCAAAGAAATCTCAGCGTGCATAACTAATGGCCAGTAGCATAATAGAAAAAGAAAGAAGAGGCAAGCTCGTAATAGAAATTACCTCTCATATTAGGATTGGATCTTCACTGTTAAGTGGTGTAACAAACTTTTGATACAAAGAATCTTGTGCATTGATCTGTAATAAACTCAATGAGGATCCACTTGCTAAGAGTTTTTTCACTTCAACCTATGTAACAGAATTGTAACAGAATCAACAAAGGGGAATCAGAACAGAATAAAAAAAGTAGATTGATAACAGAATGGGGGGGAATATAGCATAACCGATTTCTAATTGAATGGCCAATTTCCTAACAAATTCTCTCACAGATCCAGAGGACCACATAACAGAATTCACGAGAGAATTGAGAAGAGAGGCGGGCGGGTTTTTCTCTTCCTTCAACCATCATTTTCTTCACAATCTTCCTTGAATCTTCACCTCATTCTTGAACATCCAGAACCATCCTTCAAGTTCACCCTTTTCTTTTCTGAAATTCCCTCTTCTTCAACCGTGAATCCTCTCTTTCCCTCTGAGCACTCTATTACCATAATCGTTCTTCACCGCAACCTTTACCTTCGTTGCTGCCACAACCTTCATCAGCTTCGATCTTCAATTCCTGCACTCCTCCATCATCAATCATCTTCTACAATACCAGGCATCTTCATCATCACCTTTGAGTGTATCTTCCTCATTCTTCATCACTGTAGATCAAATTCACGCACACATCGCAAAATGACAACACATGCTCGACAATACAAGAAGAACGCAGAAGAAGAGAGGAAGAGGGATCAAGAACGAGTGCATACCTGGCTCATTTTGGGATTTCTGATTCTCTATCGTGTTCGAAGCGCCGACATAGCGTCCTCGATAGGTAAATCATTCTTTCTCAGTTTTCAATCCTTGCTTCTTTGTTCTTGCTGGATTTGTTGAGAGGTTGCACTATACGAGCCTGTGATTCGATCCTACATGTCGTAACAGTTTGAGATAGCGTTGCCTCGTGTTAGCTTTTGGTTTTATCATGCGGTGAAGGTGGTGATTCACAAAGGAGAAGGGTGTATTTTAGGATGGAGAGATGAGAGATTGAGAGCGGCATAGTGGAGTTGAGAAGCGGCGGGTGTCCGTTGTTCATGTCACTGCCATTCGAGGGAGAAGATAAGTCCGTCATCGGTTGAGAAGGACAGAAAGATGAAAAAAGGGATTCGGCGCCGCTGGAGAAGACGAAGGAGGAAATCTCAGAAGTCCAACCGTCAATTTCCCTTTACCCTAATCCTTTTTCCATTTTTTTCTTCTTTTATTTGTTTGTTATTTTTTTTATTCTGTTAAATCCAAGGGATATATGATAATAATAGAAAAAAAGGGATGAGACAATAGCCTAAATGTGAATTAGACTTGGAATAATTGGATGATGCTGGTAGATTTGGATCAGAACATTACACTCTAAGCCCCAAAAAAAAAACTTCTAACACTAGTGATTGTAAACAAAAACTTGTTGGGCTCATTGTAGAATTAGGCTTAGGAATGCTGATTTACACCTCGATTCCAGTTTAGCACCCCCTGGGTCTTTCTAATTCATCATTCTTTTAAATTTTGTTTATTTAGTTTAGTTTAATTTTCTTTTTTTTCCTTATATAATAAAAATAGTAAATAAAATACATACGGTAAAAACAATAAAAATACGTATAATTTAGGAATTTCTCTTAATTTTTTAGATAATAAACTACAAAAATAAATAAAATTTTTAGGCCTTTTTTGTAGAAATTAATTCCTAATCTTGCGATTACTTGAAACTTGTGATTTATCTTTGCTTGTTGAGCTGAGTCTTATGCAGGTTCATTATTTGATATGCGGATGTGTTTTGGATTCCGATTGTGATTTATTTTCACATCGATGAAGTTTCGACACCTATTCCAAATATTCAATCTCTGACTGTTTATTTGTTAATGTCAGCTCGCGTGAAGTATCTCAGGTTTCTTTACTTTGGTTGCGCTTTTTGCGAACATTACTGTTCGTTTGGTATTATACTACTTCCAAGTAATATTTCCACATTTATCGCTTTTCTAGATATCATGAGAAGTAGGAAATAAAGAGCGTGCGCTCGAAGTCGCTGTTTAAAGAACTGTAGCAGGCATTCCGCCTTTCATTTCTTATGTATGTTATGCTTGTGTTTGTTTCCTTTCTTATTGATCGATGAGTCACTCAATTTAGAAATTGAGATCACGACTTCGCTCTCAGGGCATGATCCCTATAGGGTTTTATCGCTTTCCTTTATTTCTTTCTGATCGATGAGTCACTCAATTTAGAAATTGAGATCACGACTTCGCTCTCAGTGCATGTTCCCTATAGGGTAGTATGTTAGACTTTCTTTGGCATGCTGACTTAGATAGGATCCCTCATTGTATGATAACATTAGGTTAGAGATAGGTTAGTCTCCCTGAGATGTTTTCTTCCCATTTTTGCATAATTGCATTTAAAACTGAAACTTCTTTTTCTTGGCAAATGTATAAAAAATGCTAAGCATACAAAAATTCTTTTCATGGTAAAAAAAATACCAACCAATCCATTTCTTTTCGCCATTCGGCTTTTCTCTTATAAGAGAATGTTATCTCCTTTCCACTACAGGTCATAAGTCTCCAAAGGTCGAGCAGCGGTGGAATGATTGAATGCAACATTGTTCATTTAAAAAATACAAACAAACAAAATATATGATCCGAACTACGACGCTCTGATTCCTTAAAGGGGATACGTAGGCATCTGGTCACGGGGCTTAGCCGAGCGAAAATTGTAAATACTTCCTTCTTTTCCCCGTGTTTTCTTTGAATGCATTCCCTCTTAGTTTATAACTCTTAAGCATTAGATTGAACACACCCTTTGATTAGAGTAACGAGAGTGGATCCCGTAGAGTACTATGGACGTGTGGGGTGCTAATACCTTCCCTTCGCGTAATCGACTCCCTTACCCAATCTCTCGCTCGCAAGACCTTGATTTCCCCCTTTAGGTTTTTCTTCAATGATTTTCCTTTCCCTTTTATGGGATAAATAAATACTCTGTGGCGACTTCATTGATTTTACCGCTACAATAATAAATAAAAAATAGGGCGCTACAATTCCTCGAAAACATGAAAAATGTTGCAAAAATGACTGCCTTCACGAATAAACTTTCAGTATCTGAACCTTCACCAAAATGTCATTCCAGACTCAATTGGAATTCAAAATGCACAATTAACTGAGTATAGGGATGAAGAACATCATGAAGAATGGGCGGGTACAAATAAACTTTGAGCCTTATCCTTTGTTTCTTAAAACGGTGAACCAGGACACGTTACAACCCCTAAAAAAATTCTAATTGAAGCATGGGTTGGTTCGAAAGCATATTGTTACAAAAGGTATCCCGACTCCTGTAAGGCTTACTATAAATCCTGAGTTGAATTCATATTCTTACAAAACTCTTTTATTTGTTAAAACTTCATTTTCAAAACTTCAAGACAAACATAAACTTTGCATTGTTTGAATACTGCTGTTTGCATATAGCTAATTGTTTGACAACAGATAAATTCGCACGTCGAATATCCAATGAACGGAAATTCTCTCAGGAAACAGAATCACTTAAAATGGGAAGACACTTCTAATGACAAATATCCCATAATCCAAAGGGGCGTGACATGTTATTGTCCAACTCATCAGTGGTAGTCAAGTCAAAATTCCAAGAAATATCTCATAAAGTCCTGAATAGCTAGGGGCAGGTCTGCATCTGAATCACTTGGGGCATGGAACATGAATTCCACCAAAGGGTCACGTACGACCAAGCACACATTTTCTGGCAGCACTATGAATAGTGACAAATCCCCAAAGTCCCTTTCATAAGGTGATCCCCGGTGAAATCACCAAAGCCACCTCTATAAGGTTATTCCCACATAATAATATTCACGGATAAAGATGCAAACCCCACAAGGCTAAATTCATGGATATCCCCATAAAGTTGGATCCATGCAATCCCCATCCAGAGTTTCAATCTCTGGAAAACCTCTCCCCAACAGATTTGGTCTTAAGAAGAATCCTTTAGGAGTTCTTCCAAAGAGACACCTCCCTAACAGATTGTCATATATTCTTGTCAACAGGGTTTATTTCCCCAACAAACTACAGATTCCCCAACTTAAGTTTGCCTTTCAGACTATTACAAATTAAGGGACCACAACCCCTAATCCCCAGTGAAGTCATCAACAAAGTTAGTGTTATCTCCGAAAGTTGCTAGGAAGCCTGGACCCGACCAGAAAATAGTTCAACGTCATCCTACTCTCAACTTACTGCGAAACCTGGACCCGACCAGATAATAGTAAATCTCAATTCTTAGTTACTGCAAAGCCTGGACTCGGCCAGATAGTAGTTTAAAAGCTCATCTTCCCCAATAGAGTCTGTCACTATCCCCAGTGACTTGCTGTAAAGCCTGGGATCTGACCAGATAACAGTTAACTTCCTTATCCCCAGCAAGTTGGTGTGAAACCTGGAATCCGACCAGATAACAAACTAACTTTCAAGAGGTAATTCCCCACTAGGGTAATAGACGACTAGAACTCCTGAACTCTTTCCCTCAAGAAGAAATTAACACTCTCCATGGAGTTTCCTTCAAGCAAAGTAAACATTCCCCAGCGGAGTTCTCCTCAAACAACATAATAGGAATCCCCAGCGGAAACATTCTAAAACAAGGTCTGAAGAGGTGCATACTCTTCATCTCCAGCAGCAGTCTGAGATTTAATTTCCCAAGGCTCACCTGCATTTGTCAAGGATTTATTTTCCCAGAAAAAGATACACTTCAATAACATTTCACATTTCATACATCATAGCATATGCATACGAAGTGCATATAGCACAACCTCATTTTTGAGAGCATTATTATGCAATGCATTCCATACCTCATGACATTGCATATAGTTAACTCTTTACCTAAACAAATAATTATCATCAACAATTTTCAACAGGTCCAAGAGTAGTTCCTGAAACAAGACAGAACAATTACCTACGTGACCAGATGCAGCTTCACACGGGCTCATCCTGAAGCAATCTTACACGGGTTCCTTCTAAATTCCAGATGCAGCTTCACACGGGCTCATCATAAAGCAATTTTACACGGGTTCCTTCTAATTTCCAGATGTAGTTTCACACGGACTCATCCCGAAGCAATCTTACACAGATTCCTTCTCATACATTTCCAGATGCAGTTTCACACAGACTCATCCCGAAGCAATCTTACACATATTCCTTCTCATACATTTCCAGATGCAGTTTCACACTGACTCATCCAGAAGCAATCTTACACAGATTCCTTCTCATACATTTTCAGATGGAGTTTCACACGGACTCATCCCGAAGCAGCCATACACTGACTCCTTCTCATGAATTGCCAAATGCAGTTTCACACGGACTCGTCTCAAAAGTATCCCTACCCAAGCTCCTTCTCATATATTTCTAGATGCAGTTTCACACGGACTCATCTCTAAGCAGCCCTACCCAGGATCCTCCTCATATTTCCAGATGAAGTTTCACACGGACTCATCCCAAAGAAGCCCCACCCAGGCTCTTTCTCACAGATCTCCAAATGCAGTTTCAAACGGACTCATCCTAAAACAGGACGGGGAAACTATCTTTCTTTCTCAAAGGTTAGAGATTAATTCCTGAAACAAGCCAGGGCAACTATCTCTACGACCAACAAAAAACAAGTTCCAGATTAATAGCTGAAATAAGACAAGACAACTATCTGTGAACAATTCATTGTAGATTAATACCTGAAACAAGACATGATAACTATCTACATGAGCATATTGAAGATTAACTCCCGAAACATGATAGGGAAACTATCTTTCTTTCTTTTTGGTTAGGTAAAGATCAATTCTCGAAACAGAACGAGGCGACTATCTTTATCACCAATGGCAGTCCCATGGTTGCATGGATTGCTTTTACGGCTTCCTTGGGTTTTGGTTCGTTTAGGTTTAACTGAGCCAGGTCGCTCCTTATTTGGGCTATCAGTTGTTCATATGGAAAATCTTCGTTAATCGGCACTTGTTCGGGTTTTATATCTTCCAATCTTGACAAGTGATCCGCTACGACGTTTTCGGTCCCTTTTTTATCCTTAATCTCTAAATCAAATTCTTGCAAAAGTAGGATCCATCTGAGGAGCCTTGGTTTTGCATCTTTCTTATTTAATAGATATCTTATAGCAGCGTGGTCCGTGTAGATGATGATTTTCGCTCCTACTAGATAGGAACGAAATTTTTCAAGCGCGAAGACGACTGCTAACAGCTCTTTCTCAGTCGTGGCGTAGTTCATTTGGGCTGGGTCTAGCGTTCTACTAGCGTAGTAAATGGCGTGTAGTTTCTTGTCCTTCCTTTGTCCAAGAACTACGCCTACGGCGTAATCACTCGCACCGCACATGATTTCGAAGGGTAAATTCCAATCGGGCGGTTGCATGATTGGTGCGGTGATAAGGGCTGATTTTAGAGTTTCAAACGCTTTATGACAATCATCGTTGAATACGAACTCAGCGTCTTTCATTAACAGACCGGTAAGTGGTTTAGTAATTTTTGAGAAATCTTTAATGAATCGCCGGTAAAAACCGGCGTGTCCTAAAAAGCTTCGTATTTATCTAACGGTCTTAGGTGGTCGAAGTTCTTTTATGACTTCTATTTTGGCTTTGTCAACTTTAATCCCTTTATTGGATATGACATGTCCTAGTACGATTCCTTCTCTGACCATGAAATGGCATTTTTCCCAATTGAGCACGAGGCTTACTTTTACACATCTTTCTAAGACTTTCTCTAGGTTTGATATGCATCCTTCGAAAATTTCCCCGCACACTGAGAAATCATCCATGAACACTTCCATGATGTTGTCTATAAAATCTGCAAAGATTGACATCATACATCGTTGGAAGGTCGTTGGGGCATTACACAATCCAAAAGGCATTCGTCTATATGCGAACGTTCTATACGGACACGTGAAAGTAGTCTTTTCTTGATCGTCAGGGTGAATAGGAATTTGAAAGAATCCGGAGTAACCGTCTAGATAGCAGAAATAGGAATGTTTGGCTAACCGTTCTAGCATTTGGTCTATGAAGGGTAGAGGAAAATGGTCTTTACGAGTGGATTTGTTTAGTTTTCTATAATCTATACACACTCTATGTCCATTGACTACTCTTTGCGTTATTGGTTCCCCTTCTGCGTTCTTAACAACGGTGATACCTCCTTTCTTGGGCACCACGTGTACTGGGCTCACCCACTTACTATCAGAGATCGGGTATATGATTCCAGCTTCCATAAGCTTTGTAATTTCATCTCTGACTACAGTGCTGAGATTCGGGTTAATCCTTCTTTGAGGTTCTCTAGAGGTTTTACAATTCTCTTCTAGCATAATACGGTGCATACAAATTGAAGGACATATTCCTTTCAAATCAGATATGTTATAACCTAGTGCGGTTGGGTACCTCCTTAGGACGTCTAAAAGTTTTTCAGTTTCGAGCTTTCCTAAGTTGGAGTTTACTATTACTGGTCACGTGTGTTCGGTATCAAGGAATTCGTATCTTAGATTCTTAGGTAAGATTTTCAATTCTACACTAGGGTTCTTCGGGCATGGCATATGATCGGGCGTGAGTGCTAAGATTTCGTTTAGACTGTCATCGTTTTCGAATATTGGAGGGGTTTGGATTTCCATTATCTCAGAATATTTCATCTGTTCTGCTTCCATCTCTCTTACGCACTCGTCTATGACATCTAGAAGATAGCATGTGTCGTTCATGGCTGGTGCTTGTAAGAATTGAGTAAGGATGAATTCCACTTTTTCTTCTCCAACTTCGAATGTTAGTCTGCCCTTCTTTACATTAATTATAGCTCCGGCGGTGGCTAGGAAGGGTCTTCCTAATATGATAGGGGTAACTGAGTCCTCGGTTATGTCCATGATGATGAAATCGGTCGGGGTATAGAATTGACCTATTCTAACTGGAACGTTTTCCAGTGTACCTACAGGGTATTTAACTGATCGGTCAGCTAATTGAACGGACATTTTCGTGGGTCTGAGTTCTCCCATCTCTAGCTTTTTGCAGATAGATAGGGGCATGACGCTAATACTTGCTCCTAAGTCACATAGAGCTTTGTCTATGACAAACTTTCCAATATTACAAGGTATAGAGAAACTACTTGGGTCTTTTAACTTAGGAGGCATATTGTTTTGAATGATCGCGCTACACTCGGCAGTGAGTGTAACCGTTCTGTTATCTTCTATCTTTTTCTTGTTAGATAGAATTTCCTTGAGAAATTTAGCGTACGAGGGCATCTGAGTGATGGCTTCTGTAAAAGGTATTGTGATATTGAGTTGTTTCAGAAGTTCAACGAATTTCTTGAATTGGCTCATCGTTTTGGAATTTGTAAGTCTCTGAGGATACAGAATTGGTGGTTTATAAGGCGGTGGAGGTACATAAGGCTTCTCTTGCTCCACTACCTCTTGAGTTTCGTTTTCCTTTTCTTTTTCTTTAGGTTCATTGGCTTTTTCAGTCGGCTCGCTCTGTTTTTGGTACACAGCTGGACTTTCTAGTCTTGGGTCAACAGGTCCGTCGAGTTCTTTTCCACTTCTCAGTATCACAGCATTAGCATGTCCTTTTGGGTTGGGCTATGGTTGACCAGGAAAAATTCCAGCTGGTGCTGCAGTAGGTTCTTGTTGTTGAGCTACCTGTGAAATTTGCGTCTCAAGCATCTTGTTATGGGTGGCTAAAGCATCAACTTTGCTAGTTAATTGTTTTATCTGCTCATTAGTATGTAAATTCTGATTCATAACGTCTTTATTAGTCTGAGCTTAGGAAGCAATGAAGTGTTCTATCATGATTTCTAGGTTAGATTTCCTAGGAGTATTAGGTCTATTACCAGGATGATTTGGGATAGCTTTTGGGTAACCGGGTGGTGTGGCAGGAGCTTGTCCAGGCGCGTATAACGCGTTGTTACTTTTGTATGAAAAATTCGGATGATTTTTCCAACCAAGGTTATAGGTATTACTATAAGGGTTCCCTTGTATGTAATTTGCTTGTTCAACTGGAACTCCCGTTAGAAGTGGGCATTCTGGAGCAGGATGTGATTGAAGACCACATAGATCGCAAGTTTGGACAACTGCAGCTACGGTAGCTGCTGGAGTAGTGGTAAGGTTTTCTAACTTTTGGGTAAGAGCTTCCACTTTAGCATTGACTTGGTCCAGAATATTCACTTCAGACATTCCACCTTTGGTTTGGGATTTCTCCACATTAGCTCTTTCGCTTCCCCATTGATAGTGGTTCTGGGCCATACTTTTGATAAGTTGATTTGCTTCGGCATATGGTTTATCCATCAGTGCGCCACCAGCAACGACGTCTATAGTCAATCTTGTGTTATACAAGAGACCGTTATAAAACATATGAATGATTAGCCATTCTTCTAAACCATGATGAGGACAGAATCTAATCATATCCTTGTAACGTTCCCATGCTTCGAAAAGTGATTCGTTATCTTTTTGTCTAAAACAATTGATGTTAGCTCTAAGCATAGCAATTTTGCTTGGTGGGAAATATCTAGCCAAGAAGACTTTCTTCAATTCATCCCATGTGGTGATTGAATTTGAAGGAAGAGATTGGAGCTAGGCTCGGGCTCTGTCTCTTAAAGAAAAAGGAAATAGGCGCAATCGTATCACCTCGGGGTTTACACCATTCGCTTTTATAGTGTCTGCGTACTGCACAAACACTGACAGATGTAGGTTAGGGTCGTCAGTAGGAGATCCAGAAAATTGGTTCTGCTGAACGGCGGATAAAAGCAAAGGTTTCAACTCGAAATCGTTTCGAGCAATAGCAGGAGCGGCAATGCTGTTGTGAGGTTCCGCTTGCGAAGGAACTGCGTAATCCTTAAGAGCGCGAGGCGGATTTGGTACGTCAGCCATTGTCGATTCTCCAATAAATTCTGGTAACGGGATATCAGGAATTTTAGTCGTAGGAAGATTGTTGAGAGATCGATATTCTTGAATTCGGCGTCTTAATATTAAGTAACGCTCGATATCATTAATTTGTAGATGCAAAGGCTCGCTTTGAGAACGAGTGTTTGGCATACAATAGAGGGAAATATAAAAAGTTGCCTTAGTCTAGACAGTGTTGTTTTCAGAATACACTAGTGACTAAACTAAAGTCCCCGGCAACGGCGCCAAAAACTTGATGTGCGATTGACCTAATGTGTCTAACGGTATCTTAACTGCAAGTGCACAGTCTATCGCGGTAGTAATAAAAAGATGTCGAACCCACAGGAACTTCGTAATCACTCTAGTGTTATGAAACAGGTTAGTTTAGCTAAGGCGGAAATTGTCACGTTTGGTTTTTAGAAGTTTAAAACTAAAGGAGAAACTAAATTCAATTAAAAGAATTATAATATTAAAGTGGTCGGAGTGTAATGTTTTGAACCTATGCGAATTAAATTGTACTTAAGCATATAAAAATATTTAACTTAAATTGTTCTGTAGTACTTATCAGTTTAAAAACCCTCGATTCACACTCTCGTGGTCTTACCTCGGATCATACTCCTAAAGCCAAATGTCTGCTCTTGCTAGCCCATAGGTGTTTAGAAAGCATCTTTTTGAAAACTAAATAAATCTAATTCGTTTTAAAGCGCTCTCGTTGTATTTAAATCGAATGCCTAACTTTAGCTATCCGGTTAAAATCTCACACTCTCGTGGTCTTGATTTCTCCCTATTTTACTTTCCTTACTCTCGTAACAAAAAGCTTAATTTTTAATTATAAAAAGTCACGGCCAGAAATTAATTTAATTAAGGTTTTAGCTTAGAAATACATTAATTCATTCGGTTATTTCATCACACCCCGACTACGGGTATTTAGCTACTCATAATGCTCGGAATTAAAATGCGGGAAGTAAAATCAGAAAACAATAACACATGCATTATAAATAAAGAACATAAATTTAACATAAATAAATTGCAATTATATTGGATACGATAAAAAACTTGAAAAGCAATAATATCCTAGATCCTTCTTCCACAAGCCAGTAAGATCGGAACGTCGGAATGAAAATTAAATAAACAAAATGCTGAGGCTTGAAAGAAATCCTAACTACAATAGCAATTTCCTGATGTTAGAAATGCTATTAAAGGTTCTGAAAGGAAAGGGAATAACAAGAACAAAATAAAATCAGAAAATAGAATCGGGTTTTAAATCGGCAGAGCTTCCGCAAGAATTTTATGAACTGAACTCTGTGTCTTTTCTTCTTTGAAGTCCAAGCTATTTATAGAGAATGAATACAGTTGGAATTATATTTCACGTTGCTAGATTCTTGGCTTGCTGAGAAAAATAAGGAGAAGGTGGTCTTGGTTGTTGGAGAAAAATAAGGCACACATGCATTCGTTACTTGACCACGTACTGCACGTTCAAAATAACTAATATAATGCTTGTTACGGTCGTGGCTGGTGTGTTACGTGCAGATTCCATGAAATAGCGCGTTACGGTCGTGGCCAATGCATGACGGTCGTAACACGCTTCTGAAGTGTCTTACAGTCGTGGCAAGGGTGTGACAACCGTAATAGCAGCAAATTTTGGATTTTTGACAGATTTATCTTTTCTCTTCTGGTCTTGGCCGCAATCTTGTACATTTCACGTTTCTTTCTAGTTTGAGCTGAGATATATTGTACCTGCATAAAATCATACAAAACTCAGAGTATTCGGGAGTTAATCGGGTCAATACGATATAAAGCGGTTTAATTTCATAGTAAATATATGATACGATTTCTCGTTATCAAATCCTCCCATACTTAAACCTTTGCTTGTCCTCAAGCAAATAGTCGTAAAAATCGGACAAGTGTTCGTCAGGCGCACATGCACGACATACCTTTGATTTTTGAGATAAAACACATAAAATCAATCGTCAGTCGGCCGGTACTTGAGTAAAACGTCAGTGATACACCAATGACACAATTGAGTCGCGTACTTCCACTTTAACAAACCGCTTAATCATTTCGTCACATTTCAACCTCGATCCTCTCGTGCTTTTTCGCCCAGTTTTGTTCTGGCGCAATCACATTAAGCCCTTTGTCTTTGCACGCACGTAGTGGAGTAGCCGGTTAGTGACTTTGATCCTATTTTTGTCACGGGGTCTGGTACACGAATGTGGTTACCCTATATTTTTCCAAATCGGAGGTTGCGGGGATCGAGCCGTAGCACGCCCTACCAAGTTCAGAACCAGATACCTCTGAACCAACCAACAATGGACTTCTTCTCTTATACTTATGTCTCGTATGCGATCTTTGTCTTTTGGCACAAGATTTTCTTTGCTTAGCATCGAGATGAGAAGGGTGTTTCATTGATTAGGCATCAAACACTTATATTCATCGGCTCCCCACGTGGTTTGTGTCCAGACGGTGCTGACTGCTAGTATAAACTACTAGGGGTTACTTCAGAACTTAAAAATCGAGGGGTACGTATAACGTTTTGTTTAGACGGGTTACATAAGCAGGATGTTTGCGGTGTCATAATCGTATTGATTTTGTTTACTCGTTCTCGTCTTCCTAACTAGGTTTCCGTTTAAGGTAGGTATGTCGAGCTATGCGAACAAAGAATTTTTTTTTTGGTATGGCTTATAATACGGGGAAAACTTGAAAAACTTGAAAATATCATAAAATTACCATAAAATTACTAGAATTTGCAACATGAAGAAGATGCAAAATGAAAAGCATAGTGCCTCTCCCACACTATATCAGACGTTGTCTCAATGTCATGATATATGGTAGGAAGGATTACAAATAGAAAAACGGTACGGAAAGGGAAATGAATGAAATACAGAAACAAAAACAAAAGAAAACTACTGGTGGCCTCTGCCTCTGCTTCGGGTGCGGGAGCGCCGGGTAGGTGTGGCCTCAAGGTCGGTATCACGCGAGCCAGGAGCGGTTACATCCATCTGTAAGGCGTTAAGCTCAGAGAAAACCTCGTCCAACTTCTCGTTGACGTTGCGCTGGCCGCTCAGAATTTGGACGTTCTGTGCATATAGAGTGTCATACTGCTCCTGATGCTTCCGAAAATGCGAAACCTTACCGCACCAGTAAGTTGATTTGTTGGACCCTTAGGAGTGATGTAGCAGAAGGAACTGAGGAACTCGAGAGTGAGATTCTTGTACGTGGGTTGGGGATGGCTACAGAGGGTCCAAAGGTTGACATTTTGAAGGAGATGTTGGACACTTTGAAGCAATCCAAGGTCTCTGAGGCAGTCAATGTCGACGTACCTAGTGGGATGGAGGCCTCGGCGTTGAAACTTCAAGAACTTCGTGCGTTGGGTTTCACCTTGTTCACCATCGCGTAAGTGGATGCCTGGAATTTGCTGGTTTACGTTTGCCATTTTTGCATGCAATAGTGTTAGAGAGAGTGGGTTGTGGGTTGGAATTGGTGAGGGATACGGTTTATGAGATGTATATATAATGAGGGAAAGTAATGGGAAGTTTGAAAATTAGTGGAGAATAATGGTGAGTTAAGTGGTGTGAATGGGGATTGATGGAGGTAGTGGGACGGTTTTGAAGTAGTGGAGGAAGAGGGAAAGCTTGAAGAAGAAGAGCTTCTGTCTGCTATAGGGGTTACTGGTATAACCCGTGTTACGGTCGTAACACAGGCATGACGGTCGTAACACGCTAAAAGGCGTGTGACGATCGTAAGGGGGTTGTGACGGTCGTAACATCAGCAAAATATGTAATTTTTAGCAGACAGTTCTGTACCAATTCTGCAACATCCTATCTTTACACAGAGGCATTTCAATAGCAATATACATTCAGTGTTATACCAAGCAAATGCAAATATATATATATTCCCAAACATCAAAACATCAATCGATTAGAGCAAAGCTCGCAATTTTATGTATAGCATTATAAGTGGCATAGATGAAACTAGCAAATGAATACTAAATAACTGAAACTTTGATTCCATAAATTTGCTTGTTCAACACCAGAAATTCAAAAACTACATAAAATTAAATTTGTTCCAAATTAAAACGAATTGAAAATATGCGAAAATGGGAAACTTCCTAGAAACAAAACAAAAGGAAATATAAAACTAGAGCTGCTTTTTGTGAGTTCATCCAAGCTTTGCTTTTATGTCTTCAAGTGTATTATGAATGTGATAAAATTGCTCCACGGTTATGTCAGTTAATCCGATTATCTCCAGACGCATGCTTTTTATTTCATCTTTTATTCCATTAATGTTAGTCTGGTAGGTATCAAGTGTGGTAACAATTTTATTCAGATTATCAGTGTAATCCTTCTTGGTTGTTTCAGAGGCTTCATGGGCCTCTGCCATGTTGAAGTTTTCGTAGTAACCAGGAGGAGTCTCAGGGTCACTGTGATCGGTGGAAATAGAACTGACTGTTTAAAGCTGGTTCGCAAAATGTCGCGGTAAGCAAGAGCCGCCACCGTCTTTTATGTTCTCCAACCTGGAAAGGACAAAAGCACAACAAAATTCCTTCTTTGAGAATGTTTCTCGGTTCGGGAGGTAGTTTTATAGAAAGGGAAGGTGTTAGCACCCTTTCTATCCATGGTTATCCATGGGCTCTTAGGTACTTGCTCTTATATTTTCAAAATTGTTGCTTTTCAAGTGTGTGTGGGTTTTGAAAAAGTTTCGTTTGAAAAATTTCTAAGTAACTCTTGTATCTGTCCTCAAGAGTGTATGAAAAATTTGTTTGAAAACCTTTTGAAAGTGTCAGTGTGAAAAGTTTGTTTTGTTTGTTTTGAAAAGAGCAAGTACCCATGAGAATCTATCTATTCTAAGGAATTAGGCTGTGTAAGAGTCCTTTAGATAGTGCTATCCCACCATTGAGAGGTAGGTAGCACCGTTGTTGGAGTTATTCGGGTCAATTCGATTATAGGGACATTGTGGTCACTGAAGCAATAGTAGGACACCTTAGAAGTAACCCTAATGTCCTAGATCCTTTTTTATCCGAGGCGACCGTTTCGAGGCAACAGGATCTTTAGACAGGAGGGCGACCTCTAAAACACCCTATACTTGACGACCACGTTCGAGGCAACCAGTGAGGCGTACCCTAGGAGTGGATGGTGCATGTGTGTTGTTTTTCAGTTAATGTTTATCTTTGATCATGCATTTGTGGGATACAGATTAATTTTATTTGGCATACAATCTTGCAGGCATAATTAGCTGTTAAGAGTGCGGAAAATAAACTGCGGAAATATGAATCTACGCTATTACAAGGCGCGGGTCTATACATCGCCAAAAACATAACCCGTTTTGGAAGATAAATGCGGAAAGTAAAAGAAAGCGATAAACCCTAATTAACTATTACATCCTTTGAGCAGATACATAAATAATCAAAATAAGAATAATGCGCGAAAAGAAATAGAATCGGGACGTCCTTAGGGCTTTGACCCTTTTTTGAGAAAATATGAGTTTGGTCCTTTTTTGCAATTAATTCAAATCAACCTAATTTACTAATTAATTATTTAAGAAAAGATGTTTTATATGTTTTTTATGTAAAATAAATCAAAAGGAATTAAAATTAAAAGTTAGTAAAACCTAATTCTAAGTTTATTTTATTTATTGTAAAAAAAAAGAGTTAAAGTTAACCTAATTTAACTAATTTAATTAATTTACATTTTATTTACAAAAAAAAAATTAATAAATTAGAATAATGATAATAAGAAAATATGATTGAAAATTGTCAAACTCTAATTCTACATAATTTTTATTTATTGAGAAAAAGGTTAAAATTAAACCTAAATTAAACTAAGTTGATTAATTAGAATTTATTTACAAAATAAATTAATAAATAAAAATAGTAATAATTAATAAAAATATTCACATTTTTTATTCTCTAAATTTATTAAAATATTAATTTGTTAGTTAATTAAATAATATTAATAGTTATTAAAGAAAATAAAAGGAAAAGAAGAAAGAATAAAAAGTAGTAAAACCAGGGGGGGGGGTGATGGCCCAAATGGAGGTTTGTCTGGAAATTTCAGGCCCAATAGCACAAAGCCCTTGTTGACTTCTGGAATTAGGTGCATGCTCATTGACTGGAACGTACCATGGTCTTCATCTTTTGACAATTAGATTGGTATTGTGAGACACTTGGCAAGCTGAGCGCTGGAGTTCATAGTGAAATATTATTGTGAATCTGCATAGGATTATATTAGGAAAAATATGAACAAGGAATTTGGGGGACCTGGGAATCGAACCCAGGTCCCAACGATTGCCAGACACGTCCCTTTCCACTGAGCCAAGCGCTGATCTTTGTTAATATAATGGGTAAGGAAAATAATATATAAAGAAGTAAATTATGTTGGGAATTAAAAAAAAAAGCGCGCATTTGTTTGAATGCTCCAACCATATGTGTCCACATATTATCTTCTTCGCTTGGCCTGTAACAAAAACAATCAAATAGCGGGGGTTTTTAACCCCCATAAAATGCAACCACAGAAAATAGCGATTAGGCGTACAATACATATAAATAGGGCGCGATGGTTTCAATGTCTTCGTCTCATTCAGACGGTTTCAACCATGTGCGTCTTGAGGTCTAATTTTTCTTATGCTGTAAAGCCCTAATTTTGAAGCTCTGAAACCCTAGGTTTCATTAATGGTGTTTTGCAATTCTGTGTGTTATAATGCAATTAAACCATGCCAAAAGCTTCCTGTGGATTCATACAGTACAAAACAAACAACAAATTATGTTAATGATGCATGGAATATGGATTTCGATTCTGAAAAGATAACCAAACCGTGTGACTTGTTCTTGCGTGTTCCTGGAGTGTTAAAGCTCGTTCTTGATTGCAATGCGTTCTTGAGTGTCCCAACAATGTATTGGAATCGTTCTAAGGCTTTGAATTAGTCTGCAATATGAAAAACAGTTTCAAGCTTTCTTTGAATTTTTGGAATTTGGCTATGGTTCTTGCAGCAGTTTTTGCACGTCCAAGGCTTTAGGGTTTGGTTATTGTGATACGGTGGGAGAACTGACTTGAGGTTTTGCGTTTTGTTTTCGCAAATGTTTCGGTTGAGCAAGATTCGCCACCGACTTTTTATTTTATCCTAAGGAAAGGTTAAAAAGCACAGCAAAAAACCTTTGAGATGTTTTCTTGGGTTCGGGGAGTAGATTATAGAAAGGCGTTTTCCAAGCCACACGTGAAGGGATTACTTGGTAGAATGTTCAGGAGTGGTTGGGAGCATTAATGAGCATTAAATGGTGATGAGACTTATCAATATCAATATTCTGGTAAATAGAAACAAACTTTGAACCAGCAGTTCTGTTTCAACAAGAACAACGTAAACCATGCTCTGGCCTTGGCTTCCTGTTGTCTTTAGCAAACTCTGGGGATTCTCCTGATTTTCTGACACGTTCCTTGGATTTGCTTCTGGACCTCCTGGCTTAGAGATTCTGTATCAGTGTAACACCCACTTTTCATCTTCTGATTTCAGCATGTTCTGAAAGAGCCTTCAGACTTTCTTGCTTCTTTTGCATTCCTTTAGCAAATTCTGGCTGAGCTTACGTAACTGCTGAAAGATTCATGTTCTGTCTGAGGCTTACGTATTGAACCACGTTTACAACTTCTGATTGAGCTGATGTAGCTGCTGAAGAGCCAACTTCTGACTGCGCTGAGCCAAGCTTGCAACTTCTGACCGTTTCTATCTGGAATTGGTCCAGAAGTTCTGAAGCACTGATTTTTCTTAAACACTCATTTTTTAGAGAAAAATTCCAAGTACTTAGAATTTAATTTTTCTCAAGCTAAAAGCGTTGTCTTTAGAGCTTGTGTGATCATCTTGCTCTTGTAAGTGGTTTGCTTGGGCAAAAATGACAATTCAGGATTTGGATTTGTCTCAGAGGGAGTCTGAAAATCCAAGATGATTTCCTGAAGAAAGAGAGGGCAAATTTTGGGGTGCAACAGTTATGCTCTTATAGTAGAATGGATTTAGGGTTCAATCTTTGTCCAAGAATCCATGAAATTATGTTTTGCATCTTTGATTTCAATCAAATCTTTTTGCACATTTTTGATTGATAAAACTTGCTAAAATTGGATATTTTGGTCCCCTTGATTGGCAAACGAAATCTTCAGCATGTGTTGGTCATATTTGCTCCACAAAAGATTTGAAAATAATATCTTTTGAATTTTCCTACAATTAAATGAATTAAATGAATTAATATTAATAAACATTCAATTAATTAATTAAAAATAAGAAAATAAATCAATTTAAGCTCAATGGGTCGTGCATAGGACTTGGACAATGTTTCAAGAAAGAATTTGAGGCCCATTAGCAAAAACAAGGTGTTTTAGGCAAAGTTGACTTTTGCAAATTCCCAAAAATGTCCCAACTTCTCCAATGCATATCTAGCTCAATTTTGATCATATGAACATGTTCTTGGACATTTTAGAAAGGTCTTGAAGTCCTCTAACCAATGCCTTTGGTCCCATGTCATTTTGATTTACCAATCGCAAGTTATGGTCTTTGACTTAAAGTGCCTTTTTGTTGACTTTTGAAATTGACCTATAATGTAGAAATTGATAACTTTTTGTGAGAGCATTTCTTGGACTTGGAATGTGAAGATGAGTTGTAGGAAATGTCATCCCCTTCAAAATGAGAATTGGATGGGATTTTTCTGATGAACCATGAAAAAGTTATGCCTTGGTCAAGTTACAGTTGACTTTTCAACTGTCCAAAAATAGAAACTTTTGGCATCTTGATGATTTTTGAGCCATGCTTGTGGAATCATGATCAAGACTTGATCAAATGATGGTTGTGGCTTCAAAATAAGATTTTGACCAAATTTTTTGACTTTTGACTGCCAAATGACCATTTTGCCCCTGTAGTTGATTGTGAAACAATTAGGGTTTTTGACAGTGCAACTTGATGCTGTGAGCCTTGAAACTTGGCATGTAGATGCTTGACAATGTATATGGGTCTATGGGACTTGATTGAGCCATTGAAAACCTCAAATTCCTTGTAAGAACCAAAACCCTAATTTTGACTAGCTTAGGAGGCAGTTTGAACTGTGCAATCCCTTGAGAGATCTTGAACCATTTGAGGATGATTCTTGATAAACTTTGAAGAATATGGGAGGGAAAATTTTGGGGTACAACAGTTGCCCCTGTTCAATCTTCTTAGACCTGAGGATGTAGATTGGCTTGCGTGCCTTTCGTGGTCCGAAGGTGGAAGATGATTGAACACTAGAGTGCCCAAAAATTTGCACTCACATAGTGTGGTATCATCAATGTGATGTCGGGAATGGGCTTACAGATGCCATTTGGAGAGATGGTGGATAGGAGGATGGGCTTATAGATGCCATCTGGAGGTGTGACAGAACCTTGTCGGGAATGGGCTTATAGATGCCATTTGGAGACTGTTGATAGGTGGATGGGCTTATAGATGCCATCTGGGGTGTCGATCGCGTAAGGGATTCCTTAGCGAGAACTTGCGTACTTGATAAAGAAAGATAATTTCCTGGCCTGTTACAGGGGTTGATCTTCAAACTCTTCATGCAGATATGCCCTGGCTAGATACAGATATCGAATCCACAATCAATCGCTCACAGATATGCCCTGGCTAGATACAGGTATCGAATCTGGAATTAGTCGTCTACAGATATGCCCTGGCTGGATACAGGTATCGAATCTCTAAACTCTTCATGCAGACATGCCCTGGCTGGATACAGGTATCGAATCCACAATCAATCGCTCACAGATATGCCCTGGCTAGATACAGGTATCAAATCTTGAACTTCAAAAGGTTGCTTACAGACGTGCCCTGGCTGGATACAGGTATCGAATCTACAAACAATCACTCACAGATGTGCCCTGGCTGGATACAGGAATCGAATCCGAAACTTCAAAAGGTTGCTTACAAACGTGCCCTGGCTAGATACAGGTATCGAATCTCTAAACTCTTCATGCAGACATACCCTGGCCGGATACAGGTGTCGAATCTACAATCAGTTACTTACAGATATGCCCTGGCTAGATACAAGAATCGAATCTGGAATTGGTCGTCTACAGATATGCCCTGGCTGGATACAGGTATCGAATCTCTAAACTCTTCATGCAGACATGTCCTGGCCGGATACAGGTGTCGAATCTACAATCAGTTACTCACAGATATGTTCTGGCTAGATACAGGAATCGAATCCGGAATTGGTTGTCTATAGATATGCCCTGGCTGGATACAGGTATCAAATCTCTAAACTCTTCATGCAGACATGCCCTGGCTAGATACAGGAATCGAATCTACAAACTCTTCATGCAGACATGCCCTGGCTAGATACAAGTGTCGAATCTACAATCAGATACTCACAGATATGCCCTGGCTAGATACAGGAATCGAATTTGGGATTGCGACAGTTGATAGTAATCATCTTTGGATTGTCCTTTTCCTGAAAAGGCAAAACGTTAGTTGTCTGCAATGTCATGATGTATGAAATGCATGATGTCATGATGTTCTAAAAAATAAATGAGATCGTGTCGTATGCACTCTATCATGTATGTAAGCATGATGTATGAAATGTGAAATGTCTATGAATGTATTTTCGTCTAGGAAAATAAATCTTTGACGAGTGTCGGGAGCTTGTTGAATCCTGGGCTGATATTTGAAGAGTAGAGTTCTTCATTTCCGCTGGGGATGATGGTTGCAAGAATAAACCGGTAGGAGAAGATGACTTCGTTGGGGAATAAACTTGATGAAGAGATTACCCTAAGGGGAATTACTCTGTGGGGAAGAGGTACTTCGTTGAGAATTTGATGATAACTCCGCTGGGGATTCCGTTGATAAGCTCTGTTGGAAGATTTGATGAACTCCACTGGGGGATAGAAAGGACTTTGCTGGGGACGATCTTTCCATGGTAATTAGCTGAGGATAACCCAGTTATAAGCTCTGGTGGGGAATAACCTTTGAATATAGTCGAGGAGAGAGGTATGTACTCTGCAGGTGATAAGCTTCCAGAATCTACTGGGGATAAGCTTCCAGAAATCTACTGGGGAGATTGATTTAACTTTCCTGCGGAAACTTTTGAACTGTACTGGGGAATGGCTCCACTGGGGTGTCTGGTATTCCGCCGGGGAACAATCTTAGATCAAGATTGTCGGGGATGCTTTCTTAGGAACATCTGTATACTCCACTGGGGAATATTGAGATCTTATGGGGATACCCAACTTCTTTGGGGCTGATAGTAGCCTAACTCTGCTTGGGGAGAGTATTACTGACTTGCTGGAGATACTGTGCCTTGTTAGGGTTGATGGGAGACCAACTCTGCTCGAGGGGAGAGTATTGCTGAGTCTTGTCTTACTCTGCGGGGAGTGGAGGTATCTGGGTTACATTCTTCAACCGAACTTACCTTGGTACCTTGGTGGACAGAGCAACTAGATCGCTTAGACAACTCATTATTGCCCTTGTTTCTAATGTCACCTGTAATTAATCCTTTGTTTCGCATGCAAGTATTTATGAGTTAGCAATTAGTGTCAAATGCATATATCAAAAATGAACATTGGAAGTTCTTCGCAAGACAAAACAGAAAAAGGAAAAATAATTGGCAATTTGTCTGGAAAAGTGAATTTGTATTGATTTTTGGATTTGCCTGTAAATAGGCGTTTTGTGTACAAGAGGCTGACGTCCTAGTAAGAGAACGCCGCCAAACAACAGAGTTTATACATTTTGTGAAAAGGAAAACAAAACAGCTATGTGAAAAATAATCCCACTGGGTTTCAACTCTGCTATCGCCTTTATGTCTTCAAGCGTCTCATCACATGGCTGCTTAGTTGAAGATGAAGCTGACTGATTGGTGCCGTCTGAACCTGATAGTTGATACTGAATTCTGGATGCAAGGTGATCCAATGAGACATAGTATTATGCTTTATCCCTAACTTTTGCCTGGACCGCCCTTTCGGGTTTTCAGTCCACCGGGATACCCATTTTTGCCCAAGCCGCCTTTTCAGGTTTTCGACTTGCCGGGTGTACAGATTTTTTTTCATTTCATCCCTTATTTTTGCCCGAACCCTTTTGGTTCGCCGGGAAGCCCTTATTTTTTCCTAGGTGTGTCAACCTAGCGGGTCTTTATCATGCGTAGTATCTTTTTACTATGTCTGCATTGGCAGGGTGAGGAAGGTCGTCAGCATCCATAGTGGTTAGAATCATTGATCCTCCTGAGAAGATGTGTTTAACCACAAATGGCCCTTCGTACGTAGGGGTCCATTTGCCCCTGGGATCACTTTGAGGAAGAATGATGCGCTTGATTACCAGGTCTCCGACTTGATACTCTTGTCGTCTGACTTTCTTGTTAAATGCCCTGATCATCCATTTTTGGTACGTTTGACCATGACAAATAGCGGTGAGTCTCTTTTCGTCGATTAGGTTTAATTGATCAAGTCGTGTCTGGATCCAGTCATCTTCGCTCAAACCTGCATCCTTCATTATCCGGAGAGAGGGTATCTGGACTTCAATAGGCAAGACTGCCTCCATGCCATAGACCAAGGAAAAGGGAGTTGCCCCTGTTGACGTCCGTGCTGAGGTACGGTACCGATGAAGAGCGAACGGTAACATCTCGTGCCAATCTTTATAGGTCACTGTCATCTTCTGCACAATCTTTTTGATATTCTTATTTGCCGCTTCTACAGCCCCATTCATCTTCGGCCGGTAAGGAGAAGAGTTGTGGTGTTGTATCTTGAATTGCTCGCAGAGCTCAGTGATCATCTTGTTGTTGAGATTGGTACCATTATCCGCAATGATCCTCTCAGGTACACCGTATCGACATATCAGGTTATGCCGAATGAACCGTGCCACGACGTTCTTGGTTACGGTAGCATAGGAAGCTGCCTCCACCCACTTCGTGAAATAATCAATCGCTACCAGGATGAAGCGATGCCCGTTGGATACCGTCGGTCTGATCTCGCCGATCATATCAATGCCCCACATTGCAAAAGGCCAAGGTGCTGTCAAGACGTTCAGAGGTACTGGAGGAATGTGCACCTTATCAGCATAGATCTGGCACTTATGACACGTCCGAGAATGTTGGTAACAGTCAACTTCCATTGTGGACCAGAAATATCCTGCCCGAAGGATTTTCTTTGCCATGATATGTCCACTGGAATGCGTTCCGAAGGTACCTTCATGTAACTCTGCCATGATTCTTTCTGCTTCAGTCTTATCCATACAACGCAGTAAGGTTTAATCGTGGTTTCGCTTGTAGAGAATTCCATTGCTGAGGAAGAACTTTGCTGCGAACCTTCTCAGGAACTTCTTGTCATTAACAGATGCGCCTTCGGGGTATTCTTGAGCTTCCAAGTACCTCTTCACTTCATGATACAAAGGCTTTTCAATTACCTCTTCAGCCTCAAGATCACAGCAATATGCAGGTTCGTCCAGTTTCCAGATAATGATACGGGGAGCCTCGTTGTCCCATTTGACTTTGAACATAGAAGACATCGTAGCCAGCGCGTCCGCCAACTGATTCTCCTCTCTTGGGAAGTGTTCAAAAGTTATCTCCGTGAAATGGGGGATCAACGTCAACACAAACTCTTTGTAAGGGATAAGATTTGGGTGTTTCGTATCTCACTCGCCTTTGATCTGATTGATCACGAGAGCGGAATCTCCGAAGACCCTTAGAAACTTGACCCTTAAGTCAATTGCAGCTTGAAGACCCCTGATGCATGCCTCATACTCTGCCTTGTTGTTGGTGCAGTTGAAACATAGCCGGGCAGTAAGTGGAGTATGAGTGCCTTTAGGGGATATGATCACATCGCCAATACCGTTACCCAAAGCGTTCGAGGCTCCGTCAAAGTGCATAGACCATCGGGATCCTTCCTCGGGTCCTTCATCCGGTCCAGGTACTTCACAATCAGTCACTACCATGATATTCTCGTCTGGAAATTCAAAGTTCATGGACTGGTAGTCATCCACTGGCTGGTGTGCCAAATGGTCTGCTAATACACTTCCCTTGATTGCTTTCTGAGTTGTGTACTGGATGTCGTATTCTGTCAAGATCATCTGCCATCTTGCTATTCTTCCGGACAAGGCAGGCTTTTCGAATATGTACTTGATTGGATCCATTTTTGAAATCAATAGAGTAGTGTGAGTCAACATATACTGTCTCAGCCGGCGAGCAGCCCATACCAAAGCGCAACAAGTTTTCTCGAGCAATGAGTATCGGGTCTCACAGTCGGTAAACTTTTTGCTAAGGTAATAAATGGCGTGCTCTTTTCGGCCAGACTCGTCATGCTGCCCCAGCACACACCCCATTGAGTTGTCCAGTACTGTCAAGTATAAGATTAGAGGTCTCCCTTCAACCGGTGGCATAAGAATGGGTGGTTCTTGGAGATACTCTTTGATTCTGTCGAAAGAAGCCTGACATTCATCGTTCCAACGTACTACTTGATCTTTCTTCAGCAGCTTGAAGATTGGTTCACAGGTAGCAGTTAGATGCGAGATGAATCGGGCAATATAGTTCAGCCGTCCTAGAAAGCCTCTGACTTCTTTCTCTGTCTTGGGAGTCGGCATCTCTTGTATGGCTTTCACTTTGGCAGGGTCCACTTGAATACCTTTATCGCTCACGACGAAACCTAGTAATTTTCCAGATCTTACCCCGAAGGTGCACTTGTTCGGGTTCAACCTCAGCTTGTACAACTTCAGACGGTCAAACAGTTTCTGCAGATGGTCAAGGTGTTCCTCCTCAGTTTGGGACCTTGCAATCATATCGTCGACATATACTTCGATCTCATGATGGATCATCTCTTGAAATAAAGCAACCATGGCTCGTTGGTAAGTTGCCCCAGCATTCTTCAACCCAAATGGCATGACCTTGTAGCAAAAAGTGCCCCACTGAGTAACAAAAGTGGTCTTCTCCATGTCTTCAGGAGCCATCTTGATCTGATTGTAACCGGAGAAGTCGTCCATGAAGGAGAATACCTTATGCTGAGCGGTGTTGTCAACCAGAACGTCGATGTGAGGCAGGGGGAAGTCATCCTTGGGGCTGGCCCTGCTCAAATCCCTGTAATCAACACACATTCGGACCTTACCATCTTTCTTCGGCACTGGAACCACGTTAGCAACCCACTGAGGGTAAGAAGTCACTGCTAGAAAACCGGCGTCAAATTGTTTCATAACCTCAGCCTTGATTTTCTCGGACATCTCTGGACGCATACGGCGGACCTTCTGTTTTACCGGCGGCCAGTCTTCCTTGGTAGGCAGGTGATGAACCACAATGTCGGTATCCAACCCAGGCATGTCTTCGTAAGACCAGGCAAAGATTTCCACATAATCATGCAACATCTGAATCAACCGTTGTTTCACACTGAGCTCTAGATTGGCACCAATCTTGACTTCCTTTCTATCTGTCTCAGTACCCAGATTTACCGTTTCCACTGGCTCTTCATGTGGCTGAATGACCCTCTCTTCCTGGAGTAATAGTCTTGCAAGCTCACCAGGTACTTCACAATCATCTTCACCTTCGTCTTCGGCTAAGTTGATCGAATTTTCGAAGTCATAACTGGCAATAGCAGAGTCGTTACCAGTGAGATCCAGAGTGGATTGGAACCTGTATAGGTGAGTGTGTGTAAATATAGCTGTTTTGCAATATATAAAGAAAGAAAGGGAGCACAAGATTTGAAATGCGAAAAACGTCCAATGTTTTTATTCATGACATATGAAGATGACAAATAATAAGCCCTCACAAATGAAGCCACGGTGCCCCAGGTAAGACACCGAGCCATAAAGTTTCAAATTATTGTTCGTTACAAATTCAAAACAAAGGAGTTCATTACTGAGTGACAAAAGTAATAGGTATGTAGTCTTTGGCAGTCCAGTTGTTCGGTCCACCGTCGGTCATTGGGTAGATCCAGCTGTCGAATTCAGATTCCTCCGCGTCGTCTTCAATAACATTCACTCCCGGGTTGGTGATGAACACAGGAGGTCTTCCAATCCTTGCCTTACGAACAACCCTCTGAGCTTCCGCAGTGAAACCCAAACCAAATTTGTCAGTCTTCAGAGTGAAATCAGGAAGTCGACCCCAGTTTGCGCACTCACCCTTCTCGACCACAACCCGGGCATCCTTCAAGGAAGCCATCTTCAACGGAGAATCTTCTTCAGTCACAGTTTCTGCTGACGCCAATGTTGGAGGAACCTCTTCAAAATGTTGAAAGGGGGTCTCAATGAACTCCCCATCCATCTCTATGTATCGGAACGAGTTGAGGTGGCTGACCATATATTCTTCCCCCCCTGCACTGTTACGATCTTCCCTCTGACCGGGTACTTAAGCTTCTGATGTAATGTGGAGGTCACAGCCCCGGCCTTGTGGATCCAAGGACGACCCAGCAAATAAGAATAGGATGGACGAATGTCTATCACATAAAAAGTAGAATAAAAAACTTGAGAACCAACCCTGATTGGAATGTCAACTTCACCATGTACCATCCTTTTGGACCCGTCAAAGGCCCGGACAACAATGTTACTTGGCTTGAGCTCTAAACCCTCACAATCTAGCCTGTCTAAAGCTTTCTTGGGTAATACATTTAATGAAGAACCAGTGTCAACCAGCACATGGGCAAGAGTAGTGCCCCTGCATTTAATGGAGACATGCAGGGCATCATTATGGTTCTTTCCCTTGGCAGTCAGATCGGCGTCAGAGAAACCCAACCCATTATCAGCAGTCAAGTTGGCCACACAATCGGTAAATTGATCAGCAGACGTTTCTTGTGGCACGTGGGCTATCTTCAAGAAGGAAATCAGGGCTTTGGCATGGGCCTCTGAACACAACAACAGTGATAGCATAGAAATCTTTGATGGGGTGTTCCCCAGTTGCTCAACTACATTGAAATCACTCTTCTTGATAATTTTAAGAATCTCTTCCATCTCTTTCTTGGAAGCTTCAACATTGACGGTCTTCGGTGCCTCCGTCTGGGCAGGCACATCAGTAGCAATCCCTTTTCCCCGAGCGTCAGATGACTCGGCAGCAGGGGTAGAAACAGGAACTTGGTCAGGCAGGGAAGTGGGCACACTGGCAGGTGTGATGATAAGAGGTCTCTGAATAGCTGGTGGCGCAATATCTGGTGAGAATAGCCTACCACTGCGAGTGACTTTGGCAGGCCCAGTGATGTTACTAATGCCGATACTAGTATCAAACTCCTGTTTAACTCCGAGCACATAAACATCTGCCCCATAGTGCCACGGGACAGCTTTGTCAGATGTATAGGGGAGGGGCCCCGGAACAGTAATGATGATAGGAGCAATCTTCGAAGTAGACATGATTTTGACAGACTTCTTTGAGGGAGCCTTAGGAGAGTTGTTGACAATAGTAACAATGGACACTTCTTCAGTAGGGGTAACAGGAACATCAACCTTCTCGAACAAGATCTCTTTGTTATCCATCAGGTTTTGGACGCCTGACTTCAATAAAGGACAACCAGCAGGTGAAACAGAACATAGAAGGTAACCTTTACTACATCCCAGAAATAAACCGGCTAGCAACAGGTTCCTTTTGACGGTCAATAATGGAGTAACAATCTCATCCACAGAGGCTACATACAGATCTTCTTCCACAACATTCACTCCATGCTGGGGCATGGGAGCAGTCACAACATTGGGCCTTTCGGGCGCCTCGAACTGTACTTCCTTAGCATCAATAAGGTCCTAAACCTTATTCCTCAGAGCCCAACAATCATCAGTAGAATGCCCCGGGCTATCAGAGTGATAAGCGCAACGGGCATTGGGATTGTACTTCGGAGAGGTTGTATTCACTACCTTCGGAGCTTTCTTGATAGTTACTAGATTGGTTGACAGCAGTTGCAGCAAGATCTGAGACAAGGTCATACTAATCCGAGTGTACTCCCTTCTGGGTCTCTCACCCCTTGGTTGGTTATATTGCCGAGGAGCAGCAACAGGCTTTGAAATTACCACCGCGTTGATAGCTTGGCGGCATTCCAGTTTATTCTGTTTCCTCGACCCATAAACAGCACTAGCTTCCTTCTTAAAGGGCTTCTTTTTAGAACTTGAGGATGCACCTTTCTGTATCTTCCCCGACTTAATACCAGCTTCGATCCTATCACCAGTCAGGATCAGGTCTGTAAACCCAACAGAGGAATTACCAATCAGGTGATTAAAGAATGGACCAGACAGGGTCCCCAAGAACATGTCCAAGAGTTCACGGTCAGTCAACGGTGGCTGCACCCTGCCAGCCAGGTCCCTCCACTTTTGCGCGTACTCTTTAAAACCTTCTCCCGTCCCTAGAGACATACCCTGGAGTTGGGTACTGTAACACCCCGTTTTCAATTAATTGATTTATTTAAATTTGGGAATTTATTTTATTAGAATTAATAAAATAAAAAGAATTATTATTTTGGAGTATTTGAGGAAAATAAAAGAAATAAGGAATATTAGAATTTTTATGTTATTGGGCTTAGATGTTGTTAGTAAAGAGTGGGGGTGCAGAGAAATAAAGTTATGTTTGGGACTTAGGCCATTTTCTCATTTTTGGTTTTCACGTAAGAACAGAAGTTGGAATTGGGAAAATAGAGCTCTGAAGAACGAAGAACGAAGAACATCGCCCAAGAACTCAAAGCTGCTAATTGATAAGGTAAGGGGGGTTTATACTCGATTTATATTTGTTTATGGGTTTATGTACGGTTGATTCGGGTAATTGTAGGAAAATCCCAATTGTTAGATGTTTCTAGGGATCGATGACCGTAGGACTGAACCTTGCTAGAAAAGGGTTAGGTTCCCAATTCTTATGTATCGATTAAGAGTTTTAGGTCCCAAATGAGGAATTGGGATATGATCGTGAAATTACCTTGGAAGTTGTAGGGATAACCTCAGTATCAGTAGAATTCCCCAAAAGGACGGTTAGTTTCCGATTAAGGTTATTATGATAATCGTTGGTAACTTGGATATTGTGATGTTGTTGTGAATTGTACAAACTCGATGCGTTAGGTACTGAATTATGCGTTTTGGCGGACGTTTTCCCGCGTTTGGACTGCCGTTTCTGAGCTGCTGCAGGTTCAGGAAAATCCTGTGCGCGCTCAGCAACACGGGCCGTGTTGCACAACACGGGTGGCCGTGTTGCTCCTCTGAGTTGGAAGGGGTGTGCTCCTGGTTGCACGACACGGGCCGTGTTGCACAACACGGGTACCCGTGTCAGAGCCCCTGTACTGATAAAATTAAAATGGGCATTTTCCTGGATGTGCTGCACAACACGGGCCGTGTTGCACAACACGGGTGCCCGTGTTGCTCTGCTGTGTTGATTTTCTGAATTTTTGATTTCAGTGTTTTGATGTCGGATTTTTATTGCCATGCTTTTAGATATGTATCGAGCATGAATTATGATATAATTGATGTGATTGGTTGATGTTTGAATAGTATGCTGAGTGATTACATGCTATTCGTAACTTGATATGATTGATATTTAAATAGTATGCTGAGTGATTACATGCTATTCATATCATGTTATGTTTGATATTGTTGATGTGCATGATATGTTGATCGATGTTCATAGTATGCTGAGTGTTACATACTTACATATCATGTTGCATTTGTTAATTCCCATTGTGTGGAATTAACAGGGTGGCCAATATACGTGTCCGCGATTTAATGGAACGTTGAGGTGGTAGCCGTGTCCGCGATATAATGGAACGGTGAGTTATCCGTGACCCGCGATTTAATGGGGCGGTGTAGTGGTACCACATGCATGGGTGTGTTGCATTACTCGAATATGACATGAATGGATGATTTTTCCAATGTTATATTTGATTGTCTGTATGCACGTATGATTTGATAAATGGTTGATGATGTTTGATGAATATTCGCAAATATGAAAGACAATGTGTCATGGATATATGAATAGTAAAGGTTTTGTAAACTATGAAATATGCTAATTATTGGGTGATGCTTATGATTTCGTGAATTGATTGTTATGAATGTATAACCAAATGTATATTTGAGAAGCTCACCCTTACTGTTGAATATTTCAGATTGAGGAGCTTCGCTCAGGTGCTTGGCGAAGGCTTATCGTGTCTAGTTTAGTTTCGTTTTAGTGTGTCCGGGTCATGCTCTGATAGTTGTAACTTCGGGAACGTTTGGTTGTCGAGCTGCATTAGTCAGACTCGTTTATTTTCTTTTAATTGTTATAATATGACGTCGACTTTTCCAGGTGTTAATTCCTGATGATTTGGAAATTATTATAACATTTGATTTTATTAATTTAAGTATTCCGCTGTGTAAACATGTATGAGTTACTACTAAAATTATGCATGACAGGAATTTATTTTATTAAAAGAGAATTGTAGCATTCCTCGATTATTACATGTACTCTGAGTTTATAATTTTTTTTATATTTGCGAAAATTATATGCGGGTTTAGAGGGTGTTACAATAGTGGTATCAGAGCATAGTCGGTCGTTGTGACCAGAGTCTTGAGTCAGTCATTCCTTTCGTATGCGACTAGTGCAAGGTAACACTGTCGATACTGTATTCTGATGTGGAGTATGTTTTAATTCTCAGGAATATGGCTGGAAGAGGTAATGGACGAAATGATGCTGCACTAGCTGAGGCTTTGGGGATGTTAGCTGGTGTACTTGCTGGAAACCCAACTGGAGGCGTGATTGGTGCTGATAGGCAATTGGGAAATTTCCAGAGGAACAATCCTCCGTTGTTCAAAGGTACACATGACCCTGAAGGTGCTCAGAGGTGGCTGAAGGAAATCGAAAGGATTTTCCGTGTGATTGATTGTGCTGAAGATTTGAAAGTCAGATATGGTACGCATATGTTGGCAGAAGAGGCCGACGACTGGTGGGTTGCCACAAGGACTGAAATGGTTCAGGATGGAGAGGCACTGACTTGGGCTAACTTCAGAAGGGCTTTTCTGAGGAGGTACTTTCCTGAAGATGTTCGGGGAAGAAAGGAAATTGAGTTTTTGGAGCTTAAGCAGGGCAATCTGACTGTTAGTGAGTATGCTACTAAGTTCACTGAGCTGGCAAAGTATTATGCGCACTACAACAATGATGAGGCTGGAGAATTCTCTAAATGTATCAAATTTGAGAATGGTCTCCGAGATGAGATTAAGCAGGGAATCAGGTACCAGCGTATTCGTAGATTTTCTGATCTGGTGGATTGTAGCAGAATCTTGGAAGAAGATATTACCAAGAATAGGTCGTCTCACTCTCGTGGGGCTGTTGACAAAAGAGGAAAGCAACATATGGACCGTGGCAAGCCATATGGTAGAGATAACCAGAGATCAGGCGGTTGGAAAAGGCCTAGTGGGGGAGATTCTAAGGCTCCTATCAGATGCTACAGGTGTGGTGAGTCTGGTCATCACATTCGAGATTGCAAGAGTGATGAGAAGAAGTGCTATAAATGTGGAAAGGCTGGTCATCTGTCTATTGATTGCAAAGGGAAGTCTGTTACTTGTTACAATTGTGGCGAAGAAGGTCACATTCGTCCGCAGTGTCCTAAGCCTAGGAAGGATCAGTCAGGTGGAAAAGTGTTTGCTTTGTCTGGATCTGAGACTACTCCAGAGGATCGATTGATTAAAGGTACGTGTTTTATTCATGGCACACCTTTAGTTGCAATTATTGATACTGGTGCAACTCATTCTTTCATTTCTTTGGATTGTGCTGAGAGGTTGAAACTGGACATATCTGGTATGCGAGGTAGCATGGTTGTTGATACTCCTGCATCGGGTTCAGTGACAACTTCACTTGTATGTAGGAATTGTCCTATTGAGATTTTTGGTAGAAGTTTCGGTATGGATTTAGTGTGCCTACCGCTTGAACAAATTGATATTATCCTTGGGATGAACTGGTTGGAATTTAACCGGGTTCATCTGAACTGCTTTGCTAAGACGGTGATTTTCCCAGAAGCAGTTGGTGTCGAGAATTTGACTATGACTGCTAGGCAGGTGCAAGAAGCAATGGAAGATGGTGCTAATGTGTTTATGTTACTTGCTTCGTTAGATGCAACAGGAAAGGTCAGGAGTAGTGAATTGCCAGTGGTGTGTGATTTTCCAGAAGTCTTTCTGGATGATGTTGGTGAGCTACCTCCTGAGAGAGAAGTGGAATTCTCTATAGATTTAATTCCTGGTACGAGACCGGTGTCGATGGCGCCATATCGTATGTCTGCGTCTGAATTGGCTGAATTGAAGAGTCAGTTGGAAGATTTACTGGAGAAGAAGTTTATTCGTCCAAGTGTTTCGCCTTGGGGTGCTCCAGTATTGTTGGTTAAGAAGAAAGAAGGTTCTATGAGACTGTGTGTTGATTACAGACAATTGAACAAGGTAACCATTAAGAATCGGTATCCGTTACCAAGGATTGATGATTTGATGGATCAACTAATTGGAGCTAGCGTATTCAGTAAGATTGACTTGAGATCTGGATATCATCAGATTCGTGTGAAAGCGGAAGATATTCAGAAGACTGCTTTTCGAACGAGGTATGGGCATTATGAATATTCTGTTATGCCGTTCGGAGTTACTAATGCACCTGGTGTTTTCATGGAATATATGAATAGGATTTTTCACCCATATCTGGATAAGTTTGTTGTGGTTTTTATTGATGACATTCTGATTTATTCCAAGAATGACAAAGAGCATGCGGAACATCTCAGAATTGTGTTAGAGTTGTTGAAAGATAAGAAGTTGTATGCAAAGTTGTCCAAATGTGAGTTCTGGCTGAATGAAGTTAGTTTTCTTGGACATGTGATTTCTAAGAATGGTATTGCAGTGGATCCTACAAAAGTAGAAGCAGTATCTCAGTGGGAAGCGCCGAAGACTGTTTCGGAAATCAGAAGTTTTCTTGGTCTTGCAGGTTATTATAGAAAGTTTATCGAAGGATTCTCAAAGTTAGCATTGCCGTTGACGAAGTTGACTCGTAAAGGACAAGCGTTTATTTGGGATTCTGATTGTGAGAAAGGTTTCCAAGAATTGAAGCGGAGATTGACTAGTGCTCCTATTCTAATTTTGCCGAATCCGGTGGAATCCTTTGTGGTTTATTGTGATGCATCTCTGTTGGGTTTAGGTGGTGTTTTAATGCAGAATCAGCAGGTAGTTGCGTATGCTTCGAGACAGTTGAAGGTTCATGAAAGGAACTATCCTACTCATGACTTAGAGTTGGCAGCAGTTGTGTTTGTCTTGAAATTGTGGAGACATTATCTGTATGGTTCGAGATTTGAAGTGTATAGTGATCATAAGAGTTTGAAGTATCTTTTCGATCAGAAAGAGCTCAATATGAGGCAAAGAAGGTGGTTAGAATTCCTCAAAGATTATGATTTTGGTTTGAATTACCATCCTGGTAAGGCAAATGTAGTTGCAGATGCTTTGAGCAGGAAGTCCTTGCATATGTCTATGATGATGGTTCGTGAATTGGATTTAATTGAGCAATTCCGAGATTTGAGTTTGGTTTGTGAAAGTACTCCGAAGTGTGTTCGTTTGGGTATGTTGAAACTTACTAGTGGTATTCTAGAAGAGATCAGAATCGGACAGAAATCCGATGTTAATTTAGTTGATAAATTGACATTGATCAACCAAGGTCAAGGTGGTGAGTTTAGGATTGATAAAAATGATGTTATGAGATTTGGCAATAGAGTTTGTGTTCCTGATGTCGCAGAAATCAAGAAAAGTATATTAGAGGAAGGACATCGCAGTGGGATGAGTATTCATCCGGGTGCCACGAAAATGTATCATGATTTAAAGAAATTGTTTTGGTGGCCGGGAATGAAAAAGGAAATAGCTGAATTTGTGTATGCATGTTTAATATGTCAGAAATCGAAGATTGAGCATCAGAAGCCGTCTGGATTTATGCAACCAATGTTTATTCCAGAATGGAAGTGGGATGGTATTTCTATGGATTTTGTATCTGGGTTGCCGAGGACTCCTATGAATTGTGAAGCGATATGGGTCGTTGTGGATAGGTTGACTAAGTCTGCTCATTTTATACCGGTGCGGATGGATTACTCGATGGAGAGGTTGGCACAGTTATATATTGAGAAAATAGTGAGTTTGCATGGAGTTCCTTCTAGTATTGTGTCAGATAGAGATCCGAGGTTCACTTCGAGATTTTGGGAAGGATTGCAGAAGGCTTTGGGTACTAAATTGAGGTTGAGTTCAGCTTACTATCCTCAGACTGATGGACAGACGGAGAGGACGATTCAATCGTTGGAAGATTTATTGCGTGCTTGTGTTTTAGAGCAAGGTGGAGCTTGGGATAGCTATTTGCCATTGATTGAATTTACTTATAACAACAGTTACCATTCGAGTATTGGTATGGCTCCGTTTGAGGCATTGTATGGTAGACGGTGTAGAACACCTTTGTGTTGGTATGAATCTGGAGAGAGTTCGGTAGTTGGGCCAGAGATTGTTCAGCAGACTACTGAAAAGATCAAATTGATTCAAGAAAAGATGAGAGCTTCTCAGAGTCGTCAGAAAAGTTATCATGATAAGAGGAGAAAGAATTTAGAATTCAGTGCTGGAGATCATGTGTTTATGAGAGTTACTCCGATGACGGGTATTGGTCGAGCGTTGAAATCTAAGAAGTTAACTCCGCGTTTTATTGGTCCGTTTCAGATTACGGAAAGAGTTGGAGAAGTTGCTTATCGTATTGCTTTACCTCCGAGACTTGCGAATTTGCACGATGTTTTTCATGTTTCTCAGTTGAGGAGATACATTCCAGACCCATCTCATGTAATCCAAATAGATGATGTACAGGTAAGAGATAACCTGACAGTAGAAGCATTGCCTATGAGGATAGAAGATCGGGAAGTGAAACAGTTAAGAGGTAAAGAGATAGCATTAGTGAAGGTTGCTTGGGGAGGTCCAGCAGATGGAAATATCACTTGGGAGCTGGAGAGCCAGATGAAAGAGGCTTATCCAGAGCTGTTCGTCTAAGGTATGTTTTCGAGGACGAAAACTCTTTTAGTGGGGGAGAGTTGTAACACCCCGTTTTCAATTAATTGATTTATTTAAATTTGGGAATTTATTTTATTAGAATTAATAAAATAAAAAGAATTATTATTTTGGAGTATTTGAGGAAAATAAAAGAAATAAGGAATATTAGAATTTTTATGTTATTGGGCTTAGATGTTGTTAGTAAAGAGTGGGGGTGCAGAGAAATAAAGTTATGTTTGGGACTTAGGCCATTTTCTCATTTTTGGTTTTCACGTAAGAACAGAAGTTGGAATTGGGAAAATAGAGCTCTGAAGAACGAAGAACGAAGAACATCGCCCAAGAACTCAAAGCTGCTAATTGATAAGGTAAGGGGGGTTTATACTCGATTTATATTTGTTTATGGGTTTATGTACGGTTGATTCGGGTAATTGTAGGAAAATCCCAATTGTTAGATGTTTCTAGGGATCGATGACCGTAGGACTGAACCTTGCTAGAAAAGGGTTAGGTTCCCAATTCTTATGTATCGATTAAGAGTTTTAGGTCCCAAATGAGGAATTGGGATATGATCGTGAAATTACCTTGGAAGTTGTAGGGATAACCTCAGTATCAGTAGAATTCCCCAAAAGGACGGTTAGTTTCCGATTAAGGTTATTATGATAATCGTTGGTAACTTGGATATTGTGATGTTGTTGTGAATTGTACAAACTCGATGCGTTAGGTACTGAATTATGCGTTTTGGCGGACGTTTTCCCGCGTTTGGACTGCCGTTTCTGAGCTGCTGCAGGTTCAGGAAAATCCTGTGCGCGCTCAGCAACACGGGCCGTGTTGCACAACACGGGTGGCCGTGTTGCTCCTCTGAGTTGGAAGGGGTGTGCTCCTGGTTGCACGACACGGGCCGTGTTGCACAACACGGGTACCCGTGTCAGAGCCCCTGTACTGATAAAATTAAAATGGGCATTTTCCTGGATGTGCTGCACAACACGGGCCGTGTTGCACAACACGGGTGCCCGTGTTGCTCTGCTGTGTTGATTTTCTGAATTTTTGATTTCAGTGTTTTGATGTCGGATTTTTATTGCCATGCTTTTAGATATGTATCGAGCATGAATTATGATATAATTGATGTGATTGGTTGATGTTTGAATAGTATGCTGAGTGATTACATGCTATTCGTAACTTGATATGATTGATATTTAAATAGTATGCTGAGTGATTACATGCTATTCATATCATGTTATGTTTGATATTGTTGATGTGCATGATATGTTGATCGATGTTCATAGTATGCTGAGTGTTACATACTTACATATCATGTTGCATTTGTTAATTCCCATTGTGTGGAATTAACAGGGTGGCCAATATACGTGTCCGCGATTTAATGGAACGTTGAGGTGGTAGCCGTGTCCGCGATATAATGGAACGGTGAGTTATCCGTGACCCGCGATTTAATGGGGCGGTGTAGTGGTACCACATGCATGGGTGTGTTGCATTACTCGAATATGACATGAATGGATGATTTTTCCAATGTTATATTTGATTGTCTGTATGCACGTATGATTTGATAAATGGTTGATGATGTTTGATGAATATTCGCAAATATGAAAGACAATGTGTCATGGATATATGAATAGTAAAGGTTTTGTAAACTATGAAATATGCTAATTATTGGGTGATGCTTATGATTTCGTGAATTGATTGTTATGAATGTATAACCAAATGTATATTTGAGAAGCTCACCCTTACTGTTGAATATTTCAGATTGAGGAGCTTCGCTCAGGTGCTTGGCGAAGGCTTATCGTGTCTAGTTTAGTTTCGTTTTAGTGTGTCCGGGTCATGCTCTGATAGTTGTAACTCCGGGAACGTTTGGTTGTCGAGCTGCATTAGTCAGACTCGTTTATTTTCTTTTAATTGTTATAATATGACGTCGACTTTTCCAGGTGTTAATTCCTGATGATTTGGAAATTATTATAACATTTGATTTTATTAATTTAAGTATTCCGCTGTGTAAACATGTATGAGTTACTACTAAAATTATGCATGACAGGAATTTATTTTATTAAAAGAGAATTGTAGCATTCCTCGATTATTACATGTACTCTGAGTTTATAATTTTTTTTATATTTGCGAAAATTATATGCGGGTTTAGAGGGTGTTACAGGTACGTGTAGGAGCGAGGTCGGCATTGTACTGATACTGCTTATAAAATGCAGTAGCCAAGTCCTCCCAGTTTTGAATACTGGCTCCATCAAGCTGATAGAACCACTCGAGTTGAGCCCCTGAAAGGCTATCCTGGAAGAAATGAATCCATAGATTCTTGTCTGCAGTGTAAGGTTGGATCTTCCTTACATAAGATCTGAGATGCAGCTTAGGGAAGGAAGCCCCGTCGTACTTTGCAAAAGAAGGTGCCTTGAACTTGTGTGGGATCACCACCCCAGAAGATAAACCTAGATCTCCGAAATCCAACCCAGGCACCTATTGAATCTCCATAGCACTCAGTCGGTCCTCTAGTTTCTTGTACCTGTCCTCAGTAGGAGGGTACTGTTCATCATTGAAATCTGTCTCGTTGTCGGAGACCATAGGACTAGAAACCCTTCCCTCTTGGGGACTGTCTTTCCCTACAGAGGAAGCAACCTGATCAGCCTCATTTTGCAATGTATTCCCAAACCTCCATCCAGTGTTGAACAACACAGTCCTCTTCTTCTTCTTCTTTACCAGCAGAGCCTTCAATTCCTCTTGACCTTGGGCTAAGCTCATGACCAGCTCTTGAAACTGGGCGTTCTGGGCCTGGAGGGCCTTGATTGCTTGCTCATTGGATGATTCAGGATTCATGATGACTGCTGAAATAAATAGCAAAGAAGATTAAGTAACCTGTAAAAAAGAGTACCTGTGATGCATATGATGAATGGAATGCGTATGATTTATGTTTTCAAAGACAATCGGGGTTCAACTTTGTAAACAAAAAGGAAACACACTTTATTAGATTAAACTTTGAATTGTTCAGGAAATTGCCCTTAGGCTTTACAAGAATGAAAATACTAAAAAGGAAATAAAAGCTGTAAAAGAAACACCCAAAGCCCATCAATGCTCCCATGGCCTCCTCTTCTCAGTACGGATATAGTCGTTCAGGACCCGCTCGTTCTCCAATTGCTTGGCCAACTTCTGGATCTTTTGTTCCTGCTCGTTGAACCTTTCCCGATAAGAATCCCATTCTTCCTGTAGTTACGCCCAAGACCTCTTTAGTGTGTCAACATCAGTGGGTATCTGAGGAGGGAGTACAGTTGGAGGAACCCCGTCTTTATCAGGAAACTCAAGGATGATAGGCCTGGCAGCTTCGTATGGCATACCTAACTTCTGAGCACGGATGCGGACCCATTTGTAGTAGGATTCCATAGGTAGAGAAGTCTTCGGTCCCAACTCATGTGGGTCAGCTTTATGAATTCTGTCCCAAGCCTTGATGAATCTACAACGTAGCTCGTCACTATCTACCTGAAACTCAAAACTGATGTGAGGTACCAACATCTCATGAGGCCCTTCTCTTCTGGCTCTTCCAAACTGATGGAGAGCTAAACATGGATTATAAGAGATTCCTCCCTGGGTACCGATCAATGGAACATTAGGATATTCTCCGCAACGATCAATAACAGCTACCTCATCCAAACCTCTGAGAGTCCAAATGATGTCATTATCAGTGAGAGACATTAACCTATGAGCTCAGCCCCTTCCTTCTTTGTTCTTCAGCACGAACTTAGGGAGGTGCGAAATAAACCACCTCACTAACAAAGGAGCACAACACCACAGAGTTCCCCATCTTCGGGCAGTACGAGCATAAAGTTGTTGCAGGATATCACCCAAGAGAATGGGCACAGGGTTCCGAGACATGAAGATCCTTATGGCATTGACATTGACAAAATTATCAGGATTTGGAAACAGAACCAGACCATAGATTAAGAGATCCAGAATGTCTTCGTACGCCCTGAAGTCTAAGTCATTCCAGAAACTGTTAGCTTTACCAATCAGAAACTTAGCCAAAAATCCCTTAACTCCGCTTCTAGTCACCCAGTTATCCATTACCTCTTTGGTGGTCAAAGGAAGGGCTGCAACAACCTCCTCAAGCCTAAGAGTCTTTTCCCAACCAGTGAAGGGAGTCCGTTCCAAAACAGGGATACCAAGCAAATCAGAGAGTTCTTCCAGGGTAGGGACCAGTTGGAAGTCTTGAAAGGTGAAGCAATGGTACATGGGATCATAAAACTGGGTCAAGACACTCATCAGTTATTGGTCCCACTTTGAAGTGACTAAACCGAGAAGAGAACCATGCCTCTGGATGAAGGAAGTAGTATTTGGAATTCTGTCAACCAATTCTCTGAGCAGATCAGGTGGGTCAACAAAGTTGAGCCGGATAGTATTCCTTTGCATAGGCATCATAATGTCCTACAAAACAGAGCAAAGATGAAACCCTCTTGTCTTTGAAATGGGTCAGTCCTTATGCAGGATGCATGCAATGGTATGATGGTATGATGTTATGATAAAGCACACCACAAGTATTCACAAAAGCAAACATGATAAGGCACGCAAGTCACACAAGACAGCCCTTAGAGTTTAGGCCAGCATGAAGTTTAGGTACTACCCTCTTTCAGTTTCGTTGGTTAAGACCTGTCCTATCAAAAGTAACCGGGTTCTAGAGGATCCCAATATCACTGACTACCCTCAATCGGTCATAACTCCAGCATCGCAATCTTTTCTTGCAGCCAGAACCATCGCGAGAGTTTAGCCTCAATGGGTGTAGCATACTGCTACTGTTCTATGGCCAAGTTGGGTCAAATTAGGGTTCTAAGGTCGGTTGGTTCTTAATGACTCCTCAGAAGACCCATATTCTCCTCGTTGCAACACAAGGGATATCGGTACAGACCAAGGTGTCACACCAATGTAGCTACTGCTTCACCCGTGTCGGTCTACGCCGGACAGGTCCCTCACAACTTATGCTACCTAAAAGGGTATCCCCAGATCCGGGTTAGGATCTATGAAACTCCGATGCAATGCCCACAAATATAAAAGCAATCAAAGCAAGCAATAGAAAACATAAGTGTGATCTAATCCTAAGGTACACCTCACTTTTAAAATATCCCCAGCAGAGTCGCCAGTTCTGTGATCGGTGGAAATAGAACTGACTGTTTAAAGCTGGTTCGCGAAATGTCGCGGTAAGCAAGAGTCGCCACCGTCTTTTATGTTCTCCAACCTGGAAAGGACAAAAGCACAACAAAATTCCTTCTTTGAGAATGTTTCTCGGTTCGGGAGGTAGTTTTATAGAAAGGGAAGGTGTTAGCACCCTTTCTATCCATGGTTATCCATGGGCTCTTAGGTACTTGCTCTTATGTTTTCAAAAAATTTTCTTTTCAAGTGTGTGTGGGTTTTGAAAAAGTTTCGTTTGAAAAATTTCTAAGTAACTCTTGTATCTGTCCTCAAGAGTGTATGAAAAATTTGTTTGAAAACCTTTTGAAAGTGTCAGTGTGAAAAGTTTGTTTTGTTTGTTTTGAAAAGAGCAAGTACCCATGAGAATCTACCTATTCTAAGGAATTAGGCTGTGTAAGAGTCCTTTATATAGTGTTATCCCACCATTGAGAGGTAGGTAGCACCTTCGTTGGAGTTATTCGGGTCAATTCGATTATAGGGACAATGTGGTCACCGAAGCAATAGTAGGACACCTTAGAAGTAACCCTAATGTCCTAGATCCTTTTTTATCCGAGGCGACCGTTTCGAGGCAACATGATCTTTAGACAGGAGGGCGACCTCTAAAACACCCTATACTTGACGACCACGTTCGAGGCAACCAGTGAGGCGTACCCTAGGAGTGACATGTGCATGTGTGTTGTTTTTCAGTTAATGTTTATCTTTGATCATGCATTTGTGAGCTACGGATTAATTTTATTTGGCATACAGTCTTGCAGGCATAATTAACAGTTAAGAGTGCAGAAAATAAACTGCGGAAATATGAATCTACGCTATTACAAGGCGCGGGTCTATACATCGCCAAAAACATAACCCGTTTTGGAAGATAAATGCGGAAAGTAAAAGAAAACGATAAACCCTAATTAACTATTACATCCTTTGAGCAGATACATAAATAATCAAAATAAGAATAATGCGCGAAAAGAAATAGAATCTGGACGTCCTTAGGTCTTTGACCCTTTTTTGAGAAAATATGAGTTTTGTCCTTTTTTGCAATTAATTCAAATCAACCTAATTTACTAATTAATTATTTGAGAAAAGATTTTTTTTATGTTTTTTATGTAAAATAAATCAAAAGGAATTAAAATTAAAAGTTAGTAAAACCTAATTCTAAGTTTATTTTATTTATTGTAAAAAAAAAAGTTAAAGTTAACCTAATTTAACTAATTTAATTAATTTACATTTTATTTACAAAAAAAAAATTAATAAATTAGAATAATGATAATAAGAAAATATGATTGAAAATTGTCAAACTCTAATTCTACATAATTTTTATTTATTGAGAAAAAGGTTAAAATTAAACCTAAATTAAACTAAGTTGATTAATTAGAATTTATTTACAAAATAAATTAATAAATAAAAATATTCACATTTTTTATTCTCTAAATTTATTAAAAATATTAATTTGTTAGTTAATTAAATAATATTAATAGTTATTAAAGAAAATAAAAGGAAAAGAAGAAAGAATAAAAAGTAGTAAAACCAGGGGGGGTGTGATGGCCCAAATGGAGGTTTGTCTGGAAATTTCAGGCCCAATAGCACAAAGCCCTTGTTAACTTCTGGAATCAGGTGCGTGCTCATTAACTGGAACGTACCATGGTCTTCATCTTTTGACAATTAGATTGGTATTGTGAGACACTTGGCAAGCTGAGCGCTGGAGTCCATGGTGGAATATTGTTGTGAATCTGCATAGGATTATATTAGGAAAAATATGAACAAGGAATTTGGGGGACCTGGGAATCGAACCCAGGTCCCAACGATTTCCAGACACGTCCCTTTCCACTGAGCCAAGCGCTGATCTTTGTTAATATAATGGGTAAGGAAAATAATATATAAAGAAATCAATTATGCTGGGAATTAAAAAAAAAGCGCGCATTTGTTTGAATGCTCCAACCATATGTGTCCATGTATTATCTTCTTCCCTTGGCCTGTAACAAAAACAATCAAATAGCGGGGGTTTTTAACCCCCACAAAATGCAACCACAGAAAATAGCGATTAGGCGTACAGTACATATAAATAGGGCGCGATGGTTTCAATCTCTTCGTCTCATTCAGACGGTTTCAACCATGTGCGTCTTGAGGTCTAATTTTGCTTATGCTGTAAAGCCCTAATTTTGAAGCTCTGAAACCCTAGGTTTCATTAATGGTGTTTTGCAATTCTGTGTGTTATAATGCAATTAAACCATGCCAAAAGCTTCCTGTGGATTCATACAGTACAAAACAAACAACAAATTGTGTTAATGATGCATGGAATATGGATTTCGATTCTGAAAAGATAACCAAACCGCGTGACTTATTCTTGCGTGTTCCTGGAGTGTTAAAGCTCGTTCTTGATTGCAACGCGTTCCTGAGTGTCCCAACAATGTATTGGAATCGTTCTAAGGCTTTGAATTGGTCTGCAATATGAAAAACAGTTTCAAGCTTTCTTTGAATTTTTGGAATTTGGCTATGGTTCTTGCAGTAGTTTTTGCACGTCCTAGGCTTTAGGGTTTGGTTATGCTCTTATAGTAGAATGGATTTAGGGTTCAATCTTTGTCCAAGAATCCATGAAATTATGTTTTGCATCTTTGATTTCAATCAAATCTTTTTGCATATTTTTTATTGATAAAACTTGCTAAAATTGGATATTTTGGTCCCCTTGATTGGCAAACGAAATCTTCAGCATGTGTTGGTCATATTTGCTCCACAAAAGATTTGAAAATAATATCTTTTGAATTTTCCTACAATTAAATGAATTAAATGAATTAATATTAATAAACATTCAATTAATTAATTAAAAATAAGAAAATAAATCAATTTAAGCTCAATGGGTCGTGCATAGGCCTTGGACAATGTTTCAAGAAAGAATTTGAGGCCCATTAGCAAAAACAAGGTGTTTTAGGCAAAGTTGACTTTTGCAAATTCCCAAAAATTTCCCAACTTCTCCAATGCATATCTAGCTCAATTTTGATCATATGAGCATGTTCTTGGACATTTTAGAAAGATATTGAAGTCCTCTAACCAATGCCTTTGGTCCCATGTCATTTTGATTTACCAATCTCAAGTTATGGTCTTTGACTTAAAGTGCCTTTTTGTTGACTTTTGAAATTGACCTATAATGTAGAAATTGATAACTTTTTGTGAGAGCATTTCTTGGACTTGGAATGTGAAGATGAGTTGTAGGAAATGTCATCCCCTTCAAAATGAGCATTGGATGGGATTTTTATGATGAACCATGAAAAAGTTATGCCTTGGTCAAGTTACAGTTGACTTTTCAGCTGTCCAAAAATAGAAACTTTTGGCATCTTGATGATTTTTGAGCCATGATCAAGACTTGATCAAATGATGGTTGTGGCTTCAAAATAAGATGTTGACCAAATTTTTTGACTTTTGACTGCCAAATGACCATTTTGCCCCTATTGTTGATTGTGAAGCAATTAGGGCTTTTGACTGTGCAACTTGATGCTGTGAGCCTTGAAACTTGGCATGTAGATGCTTGACAATGTATATGGGTCTATGGGACTTTATTGAGCCATTGAAAACCTCAAATTCCTTGTAAGAACCAAAACCCTAATTTTGACTGGCTTAGGAGGCAGTTTGAACTGTGCAATCCCTTGAGAGATCTTGAACCATTTGAGGATGATTCTTGATAAACTTTGAAGAATATGGGAGGGGAAATTTTGGGGTACAACAGTCACCCATGTCGGACATAACATCATCATAAATTTGATAATCTTGTGGTGTCTCAGGTGTAGGAGGGTGGTCGGGTGGGTTTAGCTCATAAAGCCAGTTATCACGGTTATGGACACTTTCTTTGTTATGGTTTGGGAGGGTGAATAGGTTTACAACTTCATCTCTTATCAAATACTCATAAGGTGGATGATCATGGTTTGCTATTATACGACGGTCAAAGCAAAAAGCAATATTCATAGGAAGAATCGTACCAAAATGTGGGCACCTATTCAGCTGGTGTCTAAGGCCGAGGGCATTTGCAATCATTGTGACCAGGCCACCTATGATGATTGGTTCATCAGGGTTATCGATAATGCGGTAAAAGGTTTTCATTAGGAATGGCACGGCATTAACGGGTTGGCCTTGGTTCATACAATATAGTAAAAATATCTCGTCCTTAGACACTGCAGTACGGTTCTCCTCTTTCCCGAATACAGTATGGGCTAGAATCTTATGAAAATAGCAGATAACAGGGTTATGTATCTCATCATTATCCATGTTATCCGGATCAGGGTGATAATTACCAATTAAAGTCCCCCAAAAGTAATCTAGCTCAATATCCATCAGTTCAACCTGGGTAATAGAGTAAGCAAAAGGGCCGCTAGGGAATCCTAATAGGTCAGTTAGTTCCTTATGAGTGTAAACAAAATCAATGCCAAAGAGACGGAAACTTATAAATCCTTTTCGGGTTCCTTTTCCATGTTCGGGTATATGGACTAGTGAGCTTAGAAATTCAAAGGTGAGCTCACGGTAGGTGGCAAACCTATTCTTAATGTGGGCTTTTTCCCACCCCAGCTGGTTAAACAAGTACAGAATACTATCCAATATACCTAAAGCATTCATAGTGGGTTCATCATAATAAAGTGTCATACCAATGTTTCTTTTGGATAATTCCTCGAATTTTCTCTTTTGGTTTCTACCCCTAAAGGGGGTTTCCAAGAAATTATGTGGTTTTGGTTCCATGGTTATTGTTAGTCAGGGAAACAAGTCAGGAGAGAAGGTAGACTCTTCTACAAATAGGTTGTTTCACAACACACAAAGGGATAAATTTTGGCAAGGGAAAAGGAGAAGAAAAAAGAAAAAAATGAGAAGAGAGAACACGAATGTTGAAGCCTTAAAACACTCTTAAACCCAGAACCAAAAAAGAACACCTATGTTTTTTTCCCGAACTCAAGAACATTCAAGGAAGCAACTCAAGTTCGAAACACAAATTCCAGCTTCAAGGTAAGTCTCCTTGACTTTAAACCTTTCGTTTCAAGCACCATTGATGATCCATCTTCGAAGATAACATGTAATAACCATTGCCTTCGAATCTAACCTTTCATTTGTCTTATTTCTTGTCAATTATATGTTAAGAACTAACATGTATAGACCATAAAAAATGTTGGAGTGAAAAAATTACAGCATGATTCGACACAAAGCCTTAGGCTTCGACACATACTGATTTACATGCCCAAACAGAAGGGGAAAAGGGTGTGTGATTCGACACATAACATTATGCTTCGACTCATACTGAGTTGATTTGGAATTACAGGGTCGAAAGAAGGATATGTGTTGATAAGCATGCTTCGACACATTCTTCGACACATGATGTCGAAAGATTTGTTTTTTTCTCTCTTTTGTGCTGTTTTTTTTTATTTTACATATTTCATATATTTGCTTCATATCTATTCAATTTGTTTTCTAATAGATAATTAAGTTTAATTTCTTGCAATCCCCATTTGTACCTTTGTATCCCCCATCCCCCAAATGATTTAATAGCGTAGAATATTTATTTTCTGAAATTTTATCGCTCTCATAAATGTTAATAATTAGGGTGTGTATGGCAAGATAAAAAATTAACCTTAGAAAATCCTAATCCAAAACAAGAAAATACATGAAAAATAAAAACTTGCACACTTACACCTATAGGGTTAACTCCACTTGTTTCCTTGAGAAAAATAGTCATGATGTGCATGTGAGCCATATTAGCAAAAATAATCAAAATACAAGATCATAGTCTCTCGATGACACTACGAATGTTGCCTTACAAATGATCTTAGTCCCTTAAGAGAAATGCTAAGATATATCACAATATTTCCATTCATGATTATACAATGACCCACGTCTATCCCTTCATATCCAACGGTAGGGCTTTCTTACCAATCAATGGTAAGATAGCAACATCTAAAGGAGGAGGAAAATAACACAGACCTTTTGAGTTGGTAGGACGCTCGTAGTTGTTTGCTCGTAAACGAAAACCATTTCCACACTTACACTTTCAAAACATCTTCAAAAACAAACACCTCTTTGAACTATTTTTAAAACCAACACTTTGTATCCATTCTTATAGAGACGAGAATCATTACAAAGTTTGCCGAAACAAAGGCGTTTTCAAAATATTTTCAAACTTATACCCATCACAAAACACATTTTCAAACAAAGCATTTTCAAGTGATCTAGCAAGCAACTAAGATCCCGTAGATAACTACAGATGAAAAGGGTGCTAACACCTTCCATTTTCATAACCTACCCCCTGAACTCAAGAAAATCTCTCAAAGGTCTTTCTTGTTCTTTTCACCCTTTCCTTTATTGGATAAAAGAAAATTCGGTGGCGATTCTTGCTATCCGCAACAATTGTGATAAAATGCAAAACACCCAAGTCAATTCTCCCACCGTATTATACAATGCATTAATGGAAACAAAATTTCTTCATAATAGTAATTGTTCAATCAGACAAAAGAAATTACAATTGAAAATTTTAAACGAACTTGACGCTCTCAATCTTAGTCTTAATTTTTTAAGGGAGTAGTGATCACTTTACGAGTCTCAGGAGGGTCAAACTCAATCTCCTTAACATCAATCATATCTTGAATTTTGTTCTTTATAGCCCAACAACCATTTGTATCATGTCCAGGACTATCAAAATGGTATGCACACCTTTCATTGGAATGGTAACTAGGAGCGGAGGTTGGGATTCTGAAGAGGATCCTTTAACGTAATCAACTCTGTCTTCAACATGTGTTGTAACGCTTGATCCAGTGACATATTGATTTTGGTGAATTTTCTTTTAGGTGCGACCTCCTTACGTTGATTCCCCTATTGATGTTGTTGCACAAGCGTAGGATTAGAGATTAGCACAACTCTCACAGATTGGTTGTGGTTACCTCCAACATGTTCCTCCTGGCCATATATAGCGTTGGAATCTTTCTTTCCAATGTACGTCTTCTTTTCAGTACTTGAAGACGCAACCACCTAGATTTTTCCGCTTCTAATTATGCCTTCAACCTATTCCCCAGTTAGAATCACCTTGGTGAATCCAGCTGGAGAGCTTCCGATTAGGTGATTGAAGAAAGATCCTGTCAAAGTTCCCATAAAGATATCAATCATATCCATGTCAGATAAAGGAGTTTGAACCCTTCCAGATAGGTCTCTCCACTTTTGTGTGTACTCTTCAAAGCCTTCGTTCGAGCCCATGGACATGTTTTATAATTGCACATGAGTCGACACCAAGTCAAATTTGTATTGGTATTGCTTGTAAAAAGCAGCAACTAGGTCTTCCCAATCATGGATATTGGTTCTTTCCAGATGATAGAACCATTCCAATTGTGTCTCTGCTAATCTCTCTTGAAATAATTAAATGCATAGTTTCTTGTCAGCAGTATGGGGTTGGATTTTCCAAACATAAGACCTCAGGTGAAGCTTAGGACAAGAAACACCATCATATTTGGAAAAGACGGGGACCTTAAACTTGGGAGGGATAACAAACCCCGAGATAAGACCCAGTTCTTCAAAATCCATCCCGGGAACTCTCTAGATTTCCATAACTTTCAGACAATCTTCCAACTGTTTGTATTTTTCATCAGCAAGAGGGTATTGTTCATCTGAATAGTCTTCTACTTCATCAGAACCCTGATTGTTATTCTCCTTAGCCTTCACACTTTTGTCATCTTCTTCAAGGTGATCACCTTCATTTGACGGAGTCTCAAATTCTAGGGCTTGCTTGGCCGGACCTCTGAATCTTCTCCCCATGTTTAGGATGCCAGCTCGTTTCTTTTCCTTTCTTTTTCTCTCTTTAGTGAAGAGTGCTTTTAGATGTTCATGCCCCTTGGATAAGTTCAGGAACACTTGTTAGAGTTGAGCGTTCTGAGCTTTGAGATCTTTAACTGTTTGCTCTAGAGCCATTTTCTTACTGAAATAAACAACAATAAAATGAGAAACCTGTCTTGAGAATACTTGTTATGCAATGACATGCATGGTATGTAAAATGCAATGTTTTTAAGGATCTCACGGGGTAAATACGAGAAATGTTAGGAGTTGAGTCCGACTGTATTTTTGATTGAAGAAATTCACATTGTTGAATGTTCTTCTACGAGAATCAAGCTCACCATGTCGAGTGGGTCATAACCCTCGACTCAAGATAATGTGCTTTGGTCTTTGACAACATTTGGTTAGAGAAAAATAAATCCTCTTGCCCCTTGATAGACGCCTGGTTCAGTATAACCCTGCATCACATGCCCTTGAGACCCTTGAAATGGTTATTGAAAATGCTATGGCATGATGTCATGATATTATGTACAATTAAACATATACAAAAAAAGAAAACAAGTCCTTAGGTTTAGGCTTGCATGAGGTTCATAGGTAAGTACCCTCTTGAAGTTTAGTTGGTTCAACCTGTCTTAGAAAGTAATCGGGTTCTAGGGAATCTCAATATCATTGATCTTTCTTCATCAGGCATTGTTTCAGTGCAAGCCTCTTTATTGGCGACCGAAATATCCCGAAAGTCTAATCTCAATGAGCGTAGCATCGAGTATCAACCAACTTCGAACAACACTAAAGTTGGCTATCTCACTACTTCCTAATGTCCAAGTTGTTTAATTAAAGGTTCTACGGTCAGTTAGTGCTTCATGACACCACAAATCAGCCACGTATTCTCCTTGATTGGACTCAAGGGATACCAGTACCAAAAAATTTGTCACACTAACATAGTCATCACTTCAACCATGTCGGTATACCCCGCACAATCCCCATGATCTATTGCTAATTACCTAATAATGTTCCCCGATCCGAATAGAGGATCAATACAAAACCCAAAATGTAAAGCAAACAAGTCAACCAATGAAAGCATTTAAGGGTGATCTAGTCTCTAAGTTAATCCCACTTTGAAGTATCTCCCCAACAGAGTCACCAGTTCTTTAATACTGTGGGAGAAATGACTTGGGTGTTTTGAGTTTTATCACAATTGTTATGGATATCAAGAGTCGCCATCGAATTTTATTTTATCCAATAAAGGAAATGGTGAAAAGAACAGGAAAGACCTTTTGAGAATTTTCTTGAGTTCGGGGGGTAGGTTATGAAAAGGGAAGGTGTTAGCACCCTTTTCATCCGTAGTTATCTATGGGCTCTTAGTTGCTAGATCACTTTGAAATGCTTTGTTTGACATGTGTTGGTGTTATACCCCAAAATTTGCCCTCCCATATTCTTCAAGAAATTGCCAAGCCAAGTCACAAAATTCCCCAAGGGTTGTGCAGTGCAACAGTCTCCCATACAGTCAAAATTAGGGTTTTGAGTCTGATCAAGAAAAGGAAGTTTTCAAGGGCTCAATCAAGTCTCATATGCTTACAAACATGGTCAAGCATCCTCATATCAAGTTTCAAGGCATTCAGCTCAAGATTGCACAGTCAAAACCCTAAATTGCACTACAGTCAACTGTAGGGGCAAAATGGTCATTTGACAGTCAAAAGTTCAAAATTTTTGGTCAACATATCATTTTGAAGCCACAAACATCAGTTGATCAATGCTTGATCATGATTCTCAAAATTTGGCTCAGAAATCATCAAAGATGCAAAAGTTGCTATATTTGGACAGCTGAAAAAGTCAACTGAAATTGACCAGGGCATAACTTTCACATGGATTATCAGGAAAATTCCATCCAAATCTCATTTTGAAGAGAAAGACATTTCCTACAATTCATCTTCATACTTCAAGTCCAAGAAATGCTCTCACAAAAAGTTATCAATTTCAACATTATAGGTCATTTTCAAAAGTCAACAAAAAGGGACTTTAAGTCAAAGGCCATAACTTGAGATTGGTAAATCAAAATGACATGGGACCAAAGGCATTGGTTAAAGGACTCAAAGGCCTTTCCAAAATGTCCAAGAACATGAGAAAAGCTTAAACATTGAGCAAGTTATGCCTTGTAGAAGTTGGGAAATTTTTGTGAAATGGCAAAAGTCAACTATCCTTGAAACTCCAATTTTTGACAAAAGGGCCCACTTTCTTCCACTTGATTCATCCTTGTCATGCCACACACGTGTCCCATGATTAATTTCAAGATCAAACATTGATTTTTCTATTTTATTTAATTTTTGATAATTTAATTCATTTTAAATCTTTAAAAATTCAAATAAAATTCAAAAACCAATGGAATAGTGTCATTTGAATTTGGACAACTTCCATATATCATGGGCCAACTCAAAAAACTCAGGCTAGGGTTAAATTGCACACCAAGTCTTGGTTTGCTTAAAAAAAGGGAAAATTGGTTAATGGTGAAAACCCTAGGACTAGTTCTCTCATGAGCATGAATCAAGGTCAAATAACAAGCTAATTCTCTTCCCTCATAAGTGCCAAGTCAAACCCTAACCATAACACAGCAAAAGGCTCGCTCAAAAGCTGATTGGACATTTTGAAAAATTAGCCTTATAAGCAAAAACTGAAATCAAGGTTAGAGTGAGTTTTAGACCCTAATTCTTTTTCCAACAGCATCCTGGACAATTTCTGAGCACATCCCAACCCTTAACCTCAATCAAAACGCGAAGAAACGGTAGCTACAACTCAGACTGTGTCCCAAATTTTTTGAAATCGTATTCTCAATTCTAAGCATGATCATTGCATTTTAATTACATATTCATGTTCCTTACCAAGTTTCTAAGCTCTCCATTGGGTTTAATTGCATTTTTGGTGATCATACGTGATTCTACCATTTTCACATTCTAGGGTTTCGTAGAGCTCAATTTAGGGCTTTTGTAAATAAGAAAAATCAGAGCTCAAGACCATTGCCATTGCACTCAATACATCCAAACGAAAAGATTCCAACCCTCGCGCTCAATTTATGAGTGACGAGGGCCTCTTCGCTATTTTCTGTTAGGTGGTATTAGGCCACGTTTGCTAACCGTTGCATTTGAGTTTGTATTACAGGAGACACGAGGAAGAAGAAGGCGTGTCAACCAGCGATTCGTCCATTCAAAGTTCGCGCGCTTCAGTCACTAACGCGTTGCTTTTGTTTTATATGATTTACTTGTTTATTATATAACGAATGAATTAAATGGCACAGATGGCAAGCGAGCGCGTGAGTAATGCATAAGACCTGGGTTCGATTCCCAGGTCTACTTCACTTCAATATTCTTTTTCAATATATGTTCAGGTGTGGATATGACGTTGCAGACTACCGTATACTCACCAGATCAGGCCAGCCACGTCACTTAGTGGGATCAGATCAAGGGTTGTGCACTGGGGAATACCATGAGGACAAGTCAACAGGCGTGCATGTGATTGGAAAAGTCAACAAAATTCAAAGCAATTGGGCCAGGCTTTTCAAATCTACACCCCCCTGGTTTGCCTTATTATTTTATTTTTTTTCTTTCTTTAATCTTTCTTTTTATTTCTTTTATTTATTTTTTTTTTAACAAAATATAAAAACCTTCAAAAATCAGAAAAGACCAATAAAAAAATATAATTTTTATTTTAATTATTTTCTAAATAAATACTTGTAATTATTTAGTTTAATTAGGGTATAATTTTAATCTTTTTAATAAAAATCCAAACATAGAATTTAGGTTTAATAACTTTTATTTTCTTTTTTTATTTCCCTTTTTTTCAGAATAATAATATTATTTATTTATTTTCATAAATCAAAAATTGTACATAAATTGATTTAGAGTTAAATTAGGTTTAAAGTCAATATTTTCATAATAAACTTAACAAATAATAGAATTAGGTCTAATATTTAATTTAATTTCAATTAATTTTTTCTTTTTTCTTTTAAATCTAAAAAAACACAAAAATACCATTTTTCATCCAATTTTAATTTTAGATAACTTAATTACTTTAATTTCTTTAAAGGGTTCAACGCCCTCGCATTTGATTATTTTCTTTTTCGCGCGTTTCATTTATTTTATGAATGTAATGTACTTGCACCAAAGCCATGTAATAGCTATTAGACATTTCTTTTCTGCAATTTATTTTAAATCGGGTCCGGTTTATTTTGGCGATGTGGACCCGCGCCCTTTGTAATAGCGTAGGACTTTTATCTTTTCCGCACTTTAAATTCCCGCACTTTTAACTGTTAAACAATAACATGAAAGAATGAATGCCCAAAAATAAAATCGAATCGTTAGATCACCAATGCATGACAAGACAAAATAATTGAAACATGACACACAAAGCACACACCACCCCTAGGGTACGCCTCACTGTTGCCTTTCGAAAGGTGGTCGTCGAGTATAGGACGTTTTAGTAAGTCCTTATGTCCATGACATGATCCAGTTGCCTCGAAACGGTTGCCTCGGAAAATAAAGGATCAATGGCATAAGGGTAGCTTCTAAGGTGTCCTACTGTTGCTCTGGTGACCACACTGTCCCTAAACTCGAATTGACCCGAACACCTCCAACGGTGGTGCTACCTACCTCTCAATGGTGGGATGGCACTACTTTAAAGGACATTTACACAGACGAATTCCTTAGGGTAGGTAGGTTCTCGTAGATACTTGCTCTCTTTAAAACAAAACAAATCAAAATCTTTTCACACCAACACTTTCAAAAACTTTCAAAACAAACTTTTCAAACACTCTGACGTACGAGTCGAATTGAAATTTTTCAAAGAAACTTTTTTAAAACCCACAATTGAAAAGCAAGCAAACATTTTGAAAACACATTGAGCAAGTATCTAAGAGCCCATGGATAACCATGGATAGAAAGGGTGCTAACACCTTCCCTTTCTATAACCTACCTCCCGAACCGAGAGCAATCTCTTGTAAGGAATTTTTCTGTGCTTTTGTCCTTTCCATTTGGAGAAAATAAAAGACGGTGGCGACTCTTGCTTCCGCGACATTTCGCGAACCAGCTTTAAACAGTCAGTTCCAGATCCACCGACCACAGAACTGGCGACTCTGCTGGGGATTTACAAACTTAAAGTGAGGTGTACCTTAGGGTTAGTTCATAACTGTGTTTTCAATTGTATTGCTTTGTTTGCTTTAAATTGTGGGACTGTCTTGGGAGTTCTATAGATCCTAACCCGGATCTGGGGGATACCCTTTTAGAAAGTAGCAACAAGGCTGTGAGGGAACTGTGCGGGGTATACCGACATGGTTGAAACAGTCTGCTACGTTGATGTGGCACTTTGGTGTGTACCGGTAACCCTTGAGTTCAGTCAAGGAGAGTACGGGGCCTCCGCGTGGTGTCGTGAAGCATCAACAGACCTTAGGAACCTTAATTGAACTATCTTGGCCTCTTTAGGGTAGTGAGATAACTGACTTTGGTGCAGTCCGAGGTTGGTTGATACTCGATACTACACTCAATTGAGGGTTGCTTTCCTGGAATATTTCGGTCGCCAGTTCAGTGGCTAAATCGAAACGATGAACAATGAAAGCAATCCCGTGATATTGGGAACCTTAGAACCCGGTTACTTTGATTAGGACAGGTTGAGCCCACCAACTTCAAGAGGGTACTACCCAGACCCCATGCTGGCCTAAACCCTAAGGGTTTCTCTTGTGTGACTTGTGTGCCTTTGTACTTGCCTACTTGCATGCTTGTTAGCTGACACATGAACTACTTACAGGTTTTGTTTATAGTCCTTAACTAAGACTCATGACAAGGTTTACCAAATTTCTTGCAGGTTTTGTTTATAGTCCTTAATTGGGACTCATAACAAAGTATACTGAATTTCTTGCAGGGTCTGTTTATAGTCCTTAATTGGGACTCATAACAGGGTTACTCACATTACCCCATGCATATCATGACAGCATACCATTGCATACATCCTAACCCATTTCAAGGATCTCAAGGGCTTGTGATACAGGTCATATAAATCAAACATCTAGCAAGGGGCAAAGAGGATTTATTTTCCTCTAGCCAATGTTGTCAGAGGCTATGACCCACTTGATATGGTGAGCTCTGACTCCTGAAGAAGGTTCCCTAACCAAGGTTGTTTGGAAATCAAAACCAGACATGATGACTAAAGTCAGGGGCTATGACCCACTGGATATGGTGAGCCTTTGACCCGTGACGAAGGACTCTCAACAACATGAAGTACTTTCAATCAAGTTGCCAGTTTCCAACTCTAACAAGTTTCTCTGTTTACCCCACGAGGTCCTTGAAATCATTGCATGCATATCATACATATCATTACATAACAGGTACCCTTCCTCTGCAGGTTGCTTACCTTCTTCGCTGTTTATTTCAGCAGTCTCGTCATGAATCCTGAATCATCAACCGAGGCATCTATCAAGGCTCTTCAGGCGCAGAACGCCCAATTTCAGGCGCAGAACGCCCAATTTCAGGAGCTGATCAAAGGCTTGGCTCAGGGTCAACAAGATCTGAAGGCTTTGTTTTTGAAGAAGGACAAGAAGAAGAAGAGGATTGTTCTGTTCAGCCCTAGACGCAGATCTGGGAATACACCGCAGGAGGAAACTGAGGGGACAACCCCATCTGTGAGGGAAAGCAGTCACCATGAGAGAGAGGTGCCTAGTCCAGTGGTCTCCGACAGCGAGACAGATTTCAACGACGAACAGTACCCTCCGGCTGAGGACAAGTACAAACAGTTGGAGGATAGGCTGAATGCTATGGAGATCCAACAGGTACCTGGGCTGGATTTTGGAGATCTGGGTTTGTCAACTGGTGTGATTATTCCTCGGAAGTTCAAGGCACCATCCTTTACCAAGTATGACGGGGCGTCTTGTCCCAAGTTGCATCTCAGGTCTTATGTTCGGAAAATCCAACCATACTCAGCAGACAAGAACTTGTGGATCCACTTCTTCCCGGAAAGTCTTTCAGGGACTCACCTCGAATGGTTCTATCAACTGGATGGGACCAAAGTTCGTAACTGGGAGGAGTTGGCGACTGCTTTCTATAAGCAGTACCAGTACAATGCCGACCTTGCTCCCACACGTACCCAACTCCAGGGTATGTCGTTGGGGTCAAGTGAAGGTTTCAAGGAGTACGCACAAAGATGGAGAGACCTTGCTGGAAGGGTGCAACCTCCGTTAACTGACCGGGAACTCGTTGATATGTTCTTGGGGACCCTATCCGGGCCATTCTTCAATCACCTCATTGGTAACTCATCTGCTGGATTTACCGACCTCATCCTGACTGGCGAAAGAATTGAAGCTGGTATCAAGTCGGGGAAGATTCAAGAGGCCACACCTTCTGATATTCATAAAAAACCTTACCCGGGAAAGAAGGAATCCAATGCTGTATACAGTCAAAAGAGTCGCCGTGATCAACATGCAGGGGCAGTCATGATCTCTGGTTCTGCACCACGCCGTCAACCACAAAGGGGAAACCAGCAAAGGCCGGAAGGGCCTAAAAGGCAATTCACCAACATTAACATGCCTTGGTCACAAGCATTGCAGCATATGGTGAAGATGAACCTGATTGCAGTAATCAACCCTCCTGCCAATCCTAAGACCTCCTCTCCTAGCTACAATCCAGAAGCAAGGTGTGCCTATCATTCTGATAGCCCGGGGCACGATACTGAGGACTGTTGGGCACTGAAGTACAAAATTCAGAACATGATCGATGCCAAAGAGATCGAGTTCGAGTCTGCGGAGACTCCCAACGTGATCACCGCTCCATTGCCAAAGCATGGCTAAATTTTTGTTCATTTGATTTCAAGTTGTATTTTTCCTTTTCTTGTTCAGATAAACAATTATTGTGTTAAACTCTTTTATTTCATGAATGCATTACACATGTCTGTCTTGAATTAATTATGTTTACTATGCTTAAAACTGCTTTCATATTTTTTGCGATGGTCAATTCTTAATTGAAAAGTCTAAACCTCTTGAGGGAGGATGACGAAAACAATACCACAATTTACAGTATGCTTTTGAACAGACCCCGCTGATGAGGTACAGGCATTGTTTCAATTCCTAAACACTGGAGTTATAAGGATGATAATCCCTCGTCAACCCATCAGAGCCAAAGAAGTAGGAGTTTGTATTTTCGAAAATCAAAACCCTTAATCATAACCTGGGGCAGGGTAGTTCTCTCAGTCGATCCAAGTGCACAATGAATGTCACTAAATGAGTTTTTCAAAAACAAAAGACAGTGATGGTTCCGAACAATCATAAGGACAGGCAGTCATTATCAAAAAACAAATTCATGAATGAAAAGCCCAAAAAGTCAAAACCAATAAAGAAGACTTACCAAACTGGGGCATCCCGCTGACTGTAATCCCAAAAAGGAAACAGTTCAGGCAAAAAAAAAAGGAAAGGGATAACTAAATCAAAAAAAAAAAAGAGGTCTCACAAACCCTCAGCAAAAAAGGGGATGATTGCCTATTCAAATAAACATTCAATATCCGAATCATCACCGGAAAATCAGAGCAAAGACTCAAACAAGGTCTAACGCACGATCAACTGAGTTTAGGTTTGGAGAACATCACGAAGAGCGGGTGGGTACAAATAATTTGAGCCTTTATCCTTTGTTTCTTAAACCGTGAACCAGGCCACGATATAACTCTTAAAAGTCCTAGCTGAAGCATGGGTTAGTTCGAAAGCATACTGTTACGAAGGTATCCTGACTCCTGAAGGTTTGCTGTAAAATATTGAGTTGACATCGCACTGTATTACAAAAAATGCATTTTCAAAATTCAAGACAGACATAGACTTTTGCATTCTTAAAATAACCTTGTTTGCATATGACTACTTGTTTGAACAAGCAGGGAAATTCGCACGATGAACACCTTGTGAACAGAAGAACCTCCAATCAAGGGGCACATTGCTCATTATCTGGGGCATGGCAAAATACTTCCAACAGGGGCAACTCCCTACATTCTGAGAGCGTGGACATAGTCGAAAAAAATACTGCGCATAATCAAAGACCCGCTAGGTTGACATACCTAGGCAACAATAAGGGCTTCCCGGCGAACTAAAAGGGTTCGGGCAAAATGAAGGGATGAAACGAAAAACATGTACACCCGGCAAGTCGAAAACCTGAAAAGGCGGCTTGGGCAAAAATGGGTATCCCGGTGGACTGAAAACCCGAAAGGGCGGTCCAGGCAAAAGTTAGGGATCGAAGCGTACGACTATGTTCCGGTATCTCGTCACTTGCCTACCCGAAGATTTGTCGATCACCCGCACAGGTATCCTCTTCCCTCACCTCCGAAGCAGGGGCAATAATGAGCTATCCAGGCGATCCAATTGCTCTGTCAACCAAATTACAAAGGACAGATCAACATAAAAATGATTACCATCTACCTTTACAAATTCCAGATCGTGGGCTAACGTCCGAGACCAAACAGGACAATTATCCACTTAATCAAAATCATGCAACCCAACACCGGTTTCTGCTCAACCTTCAGACAAAGTCATACACAGACTCCTCCTCCATAAGATGACCTAACCCCGGTTCATCAAGAAGTTTTACACAAACTTATCCCGAAGCAACCTTACCCCGGTTCCTCCAGAAGTTTTTACACAAACTTATCCAAGTAACCTTACCCCGGTTCCTCCAGAGATTTTTACACAAACTCAACCAAATAACCTTACCCCGGTTCCTCCAGAAGTTTTTACACAAACTTATCCAAGTAACCTTACCCCGGTTCCTCCAGAAATCTTACATGGATTTATCACAAGTAACCTTACCCCGGTTCGTCAAGAAGTTTTACACGAACTTATCCCGAAGTGACCTAACCCCGGTTCCTCCAGAAGTCTTACATGGACCTATCTCAAGATGACCTAACCCCGGTTCATCAAGAAGTTTTACACAAACTTATCCTGCCGTAACCTAACCCCGGTTCCTCCAAGAGTCTCACATGGACCTATCTCAAGATGACCTTACCTCGGTTCGTCAAGAAGTTTTACACGAACTTATCCTGCGGCAACCTAACCCTGGTTCCCCCTAGAAGTCTTACATGGATTTAGCTCAAGATAACCTCACCCCGGTTCATCAAGAAGTTTTACATGAACTTACCTCACCAAGCAACCCTACATCGGTTCCCTCTCTTCAAGATGCAGTTTTACATGGACTCGTCACCCAGAAACCCTACACAGGTTCTCCCTTTCCAAAAAAACGAAGTTTTACACGAACTCATCATCAAAGTAACCCTACCCAGGTTCCTTCTCCATTTCAGATACAGTTTTACACAAACTCATCAGCATGCAACCCTACATAGGTTCCCCCTTTCAACTTATAAAATTACATTCCAAAACTCCCCAGAAGAGTTCAATCCAGTTTCCCCAGGAAAATTGGAATTCATCTCTCCAAGCAGTAAGCTTATCCCCAGTAGATTCTGGAAGCTTATCCCCTCGCAGAGCACGAACGCGTCGTCCGGCTTTATTCAAAGAGTTATTTCCTTAACAGGATATAACTGGGTTATCCTCAGCCAAAAGCCACGGAAAGGTCATCGTCAACATAGTTCTTTCCTATCCCCAGCGAAGTCCATTAACACTTCCAACAACAAAGACATCCTCAGCAAATTACTGCTATCAACACTCAGCAAAGCATTTCTCTCCCCACAGAGTATTGCTTCCCAGCATGGTCGCTAGAGTATCTTTTCTCCCCGCAGAATCCTCCATTTGCCAGGTTTATTCCGCAACGGAGTCATCTTCTCCTACCGGTATTCTTGCAATTATCATCCCCAGCGGAAGCAAAATCTATTCTTCGACATCAGCCCAGGATACGACTTCCCGGCACCCGTCAAGGATTCACTTTCCTAGACAAAAATATACATGAAACATCACATACATCATTATAGCATGCATAACGCACTGCATCATACAAATCTCATTTATGTTGAGAACATCATTGCTTGATCCATATCATGCATTGCATATGACTGATTTTTACCTTTCAGGAAAGATCTAGTTAAGTTCTCAAGCTACATTTCAAGACCTAGACCGGTTCAGTTAAATCGTCCCAAGATTTTCCTGATTGCTTATCCAGTCAAAGGCCTTCTCTGGTTCAGTTAAATCGTCCCAAGATTTTCCTGATTGCTTATCCAGTTGAAGACATTTCAAGACCTTCTCTGGTTCAGTTAAATCGTCCCAAGATTTTCCTGATTGCTTATCCAGTCAAAGGCCTTCTCTGGTTCAGTTAAATCGTCCCAAGATTTTCCTGATTGCTTATCCAGTTGAAGACATTTCAAGACCTAGACCGGTTTAGTTAAATCGTCCCAAGATTTTCCTGATGCTTATCCAGTCAAAGGCCTTCTCTGGTTCAGTCAGATCGACCCTAAGATCTCCCTGATGCTCATCCAGTTGAAGACATTTCAAGACCTAGACCGGTTCAGTTAAATCGACCCTAAGATTTTCCTGATTCTTACCCAGTCAAAGGCCTCTCTGGTTCAGTCAGATCGACCCTAAGATCTCCCTGATTCTTATCCCAGTAGAAGACACCCCAGATTTTTCTCAACGAGCGTTGTTGAAGTTAAAATCCCCCAGATTTTTCTCAACGAGCGTTGTTGAAGTTAAAATCCCCAAGTCTTTTCTCAACAAGCGTCGTTGAAGTTAAAGTCACCAAGATTTTTCTCAAAAAAATCAGCTCCTGCAACGTGTCAGGTATTCATTTTTCTTTTGCAGGTATGCAGGTTCTCGCCAAGGAATCTCTTACGCAATCAAACATCCAGATGGCATCTATAAGCCCATTCCACCATCATTGCTAACATGTGAGCGCAAATTTCCGGGCACTCTAGTGTCCAATCATCTTTTACCCTCGGATTACGAAAGGCACGTCAGTCAATCTGCATCCTCAGGTCTAAGAAGATTGAACAGGGGAAACTGTTATACCCCAAAATTTGCCCTCCCATATTCTTCAAGAAATTGCCAAGCCAAGTCACAAAATTCCCCAAGGGTTGTGCAGTGCAACAGTCTCCCATACAGTCAAAATTAGGGTTTTGAGTCTGATCAAGAAAAGGAAGTTTTCAAGGGCTCAATCAAGTCTCATATGCTTACAAACATGGTCAAGCATCCTCATATCAAGTTTCAAGGCATTCAGCTCAAGATTGCACAGTCAAAACCCTAAATTGCACTACAGTCAACTGTAGGGGCAAAATAGTCATTTGACAGTCAAAAGTTCAAAATTTTTGGTCAACATATCATTTTGAAGCCACAAACATCATTTGATCAATGCTTGATCATGATTCTCAAAATTTGGCTCAGAAATCATCAAAGATGCAAAAGTTGCTATATTTGGACAGCTGAAAAAGTCAACTGAAATTGACCAGGGCATAACTTTCACATGGATTATCAGAAAAATTCCATCCAAAGCTCATTTTGAAGAGAAAGACATTTCCTACAATTCATCTTCATACTTCAAGTCCAAGAAATGCTCTCACAAAAAGTTATCAATTTCAACATTATAGGTCATTTTCAAAAGTCAACAAAAAGGGACTTTAAGTCAAAGGCCATAACTTGAGATTGGTAAATCAAAATGACATGGGACCAAAGGCATTGGTTAAAGGACTCAAAGGCCTTTCCAAAATGTCCAAGAACATGAGAAAAGCTTAAAAATTGAGCAAGTTATGCCTTGTAGAAGTTGGGAAATATTTGTGAAATGGCAAAAGTCAACTATCCTTGAAACTCCAATTTTTGACAAAAGGGCCCACTTTCTTCCACTTGATTCATCCTTGTCATGCCACACACGTGTCCCATGATTAATTTCAAGATCAAACATTGATTTTTCTATTTTATTTAATTTTTGATAATTTAATTCATTTTAAATCTTTAAAAATTCAAATAAAATTCAAAAACCAATGGAATAGTGTCATTTGAATTTGGACAACTTCCATATATCATGGGCCAACTCAAAAAACTCAGGCTAGGGTTAAATTGCACACCAAGTCTTGGTTTGCTTAAAAAAAGGGAAAATTGGTTAATGGTGAAAACCCTAGGACTAGTTCTCTCATGAGCATGAATCAAGGTCAAATAACAAGCTAATTCTCTTCCCTCATAAGTGCCAAGTCAAACCCTAACCATAACACAGCAAAAGGCTCGCTCAAAAGCTGATTGGACATTTTGAAAAATTAGCCTTATAAGCAAAAACTGAAATCAAGGTTAGAGTGAGTTTTAGACCCTAATTCTTTTTCCAACAGCATCCTGGACAATTTCTGAGCACATCCCAACCCTTAACCTCAATCAAAACGCGAAGAAACGGTAGCTACAACTCAGACTGTGTCCCAAATTTTTTGAAATCGTATTCTCAATTCTAAGCATGATCATTGCATTTTAATTACATATTCATGTTCCTTACCAAGTTTCTAAGCTCTCCATTGGGTTTAATTGCATTTTTGGTGATCATACGTGATTCTACCATTTTCACATTCTAGGGTTTCGTAGAGCTCAATTTAGGGCTTTTGTAAATAAGAAAAATCAGAGCTCAAGACCATTGCCATTGCACTCAATACATCCAAACGAAAAGATTCCAACCCTCGCGCTCAATTTATGAGTGACGAGGGCCTCTTCGCTATTTTCTGTTAGGTGGTATTAGGCCACGTTTGCTAACCGTTGCCTTTGAGTTTGTATTACAGGAGACACGAGGAAGAAGAAGGCGTGTCAACCAGCGATTCGTCCATTCAAAGTTCGCGCGCTTCAGTCACTAACGCGTTGCTTTTGTTTTATATGATTTACTTGTTTATTATATAACGAATGAATTAAATGGCACAGATGGCAAGCGAGCGCGTGAGTAATGCATAAGACCTGGGTTCGATTCCCAGGTCTACTTCACTTCAATATTCTTTTTCAATATATGTTCAGGTGTGGATATGACGTTGCAGACTACCGTATACTCACCAGATCAGGCCAGCCACGTCACTTAGTGGGATCAGATCAAGGGTTGTGCACTGGGGAATACCATGAGGACAAGTCAACAGGCGTGCATGTGATTGGAAAAGTCAACAAAATTCAAAGCAATTGGGCCAGGCTTTTCAAATCTACACCCCCCTGGTTTGCCTTATTATTTTATTTTTTTTCTTTCTTTAATCTTTCTTTTTATTTCTTTTATTTATTTTTTTTTAACAAAATATAAAAACCTTCAAAAATCAGAAAAGACCAATAAAAAAATATAATTTTTATTTTAATTATTTTCTAAATAAATACTTGTAATTATTTAGTTTAATTAGGGTATAATTTTAATCTTTTTAATAAAAATCCAAACATAGAATTTAGGTTTAATAACTTTTATTTTCTTTTTTTATTTCCCTTTTTTTCAGAATAATAATATTATTTATTTATTTTCATAAATCAAAAATTGTACATAAATTGATTTAGAGTTAAATTAGGTTTAAAGTCAATATTTTCATAATAAACTTAACAAATAATAGAATTAGGTCTAATATTTAATTTAATTTCAATTAATTTTTTCTTTTTTCTTTTAAATCTAAAAAAACACAAAAAAACCATTTTTCATCCAATTTTAATTTTAGATAACTTAATTACTTTAATTTCTTTAAAGGGTTCAACGCCCTCGCATTTGATTATTTTCTTTTTCGCGCGTTTCATTTATTTTATGAATGTAATGTACTTGCACCAAAGCCATGTAATAGCTATTAGACATTTCTTTTCTGCAATTTATTTTAAATCGGGTCCGGTTTATTTTGGCGATGTGGACCCGCGCCCTTTGTAATAGCGTAGGACTTTTATCTTTTCCGCACTTTAAATTCCCGCACTTTTAACTGTTAAACAATAACATGAAAGAATGAATGCCCAAAAATAAAATCGAATCGTTAGATCACCAATGCATGACAAGACAAAATAATTGAAACATGACACACAAAGCACACACCACCCCTAGGGTACGCCTCACTGTTGCCTTTCGAAAGGTGGTCGTCGAGTATAGGACGTTTTAGTAAGTCCTTATGTCCATGACATGATCCAGTTGCCTCGAAATGGTTGCCTCGGAAAATAAAGGATCAATGGCATAAGGGTAGCTTCTAAGGTGTCCTACTGTTGCTCTGGTGACCACACTGTCCCTAAACTCGAATTGACCCGAACACCTCCAACGGTGGTGCTACCTACCTCTCAATGGTGGGATGGCACTACTTTAAAGGACATTTACACAGACGAATTCCTTAGGGTAGGTAGGTTCTCGTAGATACTTGCTCTCTTTAAAACAAAACAAATCAAAATCTTTTCACACCAACACTTTCAAAAACTTTCAAAACAAACTTTTCAAACACTCTGACGTACGAGTCGAATTGAAATTTTTCAAAGAAACTTTTTTAAAACCCACAATTGAAAAGCAAGCAAACATTTTGAAAACACATTGAGCAAGTATCTAAGAGCCCATGGATAACCATGGATAGAAAGGGTGCTAACACCTTCCCTTTCTATAACCTACCTCCCGAACCGAGAGCAATCTCTTGTAAGGAATTTTTCTGTGCTTTTGTCCTTTCCATTTGGAGAAAATAAAAGACGGTGGCGACTCTTGCTTCCGCGACATTTCGCGAACCAGCTTTAAACAGTCAGTTCCAGATCCACCGACCACAGTTGGTGATTTGTTTGTAATTAATTTTGAAAAGTGCCTTCATTTAGGCGAACTTTGTAATGATTCTCGTCTCTATAAGAATGCATACAAAGTGTTGACTTTAGAAAATATTTCACTTGAAAGTGTTGGTGTGTTTGAAAGATATTTTGAAAATGGTTATGAGCAAGCAACTATGAACATTCTACCTACTCAAAAAGTCTTAGTTCTTTTCCTCCTCCTTTAGATATTTCTATCTTACCATTGATTAGTAAGAAGTCCTATCATTGGATGTGAAGGGACAGACGTGGGTTATCTATAGTCATAGAAAGTAGTGTTGTAAGATACCTTAGCAATTTTTGTAAGGGTCTAAGATCATTTATGAAGGAAACTTTGAAGGGTCATCGAGGGACTATGATCTTGTATTTGATTGCTTTTGCTAAAGTATCCCACATGCGAGACATGACTATTTTTCTCAAGGCAACAAGTGAGATTAACCCTAGAGGTTAAAGTGGGCGAAGTGTTTGTTTTCATGCATTTTTCTTGAATTAGGGTTATCTACTTGTTGATTTTTTCTTGCCATACAAACCCTAACTACTAGAATTTTATATTCAAAAGCGATAAGTTACGGAAATTTAAAGTCATGCGCTATTACATCGTTTAGGGGATGGGGATGAAAATTATAAATGGGGATGAAAGAAATTAAAACATAATTACTATTACAACCAAATTGAATAAAAAGTCTCAAAATCAAGATTCTTGTACTTAGGCTTACACGATCCATGTCCTATGACACGGGCACCCGTGTCAAGACCCTGTAATAATCCATGCATGTCTTTTTTTGTCCCAGCTAAGCTGACACGGTCTGTGTCCCGTGACACGGGCACCTGTGTCAGAACCCCGTCCTGCCATTTTATCAAGCTTTAATCCCAGTAAGATTAACACGGGCCGTGTCCTGTGACACGGGCACCCGTGTCAAGACCCTGTCCTGTCATTTTGTCAAGTTTTAATCCCAGTTGGATTGACACGGGCCGTAACCTATGACAAGGGTACCCGTGTCAAGACCCTATCCTGCCTTTTGTCCTGTTTTCTCCCTGACACGGTCCGTGTCAGGTGACACAGCCGGCCGTGTCAGGCTTCCAGAAGCATTTTTCTGTAATTTTGAGTGTTTGCAACTCTTCTACTCTGATTTGTCCTATTTTATTCTTTTGAAAATGAAAATAAAATGATTTATGAACAAGGATATCACAGTTTGAGAAAACTTACATCTTGAAGTGAAAACCCAAAATGTGTATGGATGTTTCCAGTTGCAATGTGATGATTGATTTAGCTTCCTTAGACCTCCCTAAAGTTGTTCCAATCCTTACTTTGTGCTGAAAGTGTTTGGGTCTCTCCAACCAAGTCAACTTGCAAGACAATGTTTTTGAGTTTGGAAGGTGGTGATAATGATGTTACAGAATTTGTTATTATGTTTGAACAACTTCTATATGATGTATGTGAAGTATTTGGATGGTTTTTTTGAGGAAAACTTGCAAGGTATAAGATTCAAAGATTTGGACTTCAAAGCTCAAAGATGGAGGTTTTATGAACAATTCTGGTTTTTTGTGAGTGAAGGGATTTTGAGTGCTAGTTTATATTTCTCTTTTTTCTAGCCTCTTTCTCTTGCAAATGATCCCTCTATTTATAGGCAACAGGTTTGGGAACAAGAGTTGATTAGGTTTGCAAGACAACATGTTATGGTTTGGTTGGGATGCAAATATCAAGTTATGTCAAATACTCCATAGTCCCAAGATGAAGTACCAAAGTTGCTGGTATAGAGAGGATATTTTCTATGATTTATGGTGGAGTAAAATCAGAAGTAAACAAGGTATGGGCTCAAGACAAATTTTGTACCAACAAGCTTGCTTTTCAAGAATAGCAATGGTAAATTTTTACCTTAAATGGCAAGTTAATTGGATAATGGCTTGTATCTCTTTGATAATGGTCCAAGCTTTTGTGTAAACATTAAATTATGGAGAGATTTGCAAGCAAGAAGGCCTGCAACATAAGATTATGCATCATATCATGTAGATTAGATCATGTGTTCTTCAACAAAAAGACTTGTAATTCAAGGATGGATGCCTAACTTCATGCCCTTGAATCTCCTAGCTCAAGTATGATAAATTCATGCTCTTGGATGTTTTGGAAAGCTTGAAACATCCTCTATAACTTTCATGTTGGCCATTTTGACAAAATCATCTTGGAACTATGTGAAAAAATACTAAGAAGTTTGGATAAAATCCTGACCAAAATCTGTTAAAAATTTCTCTAAGTGTTGGATGAAAATGTCATGACTTCATGGGCTTATATCTTCAAACCTAAGCATTTTTTGGACATCAACCCTCTAATAAAAAGTTGTAGAATTAATCAAGATCTACAACTTTCATGTTGAAAGTTTCCTTTGAATCATTTTGCATCATGGTGAAAAATTGGTATAAAGTTATGAAATAAACATGTATAAAACACTTAAAAAAAATTTTAAGTCTTGAAAAGTTTGACTTTTCAAATTGACTTTTGAAATTCTTGACTTCTTAATGATCAATCTTGATATTCTTGAATGTCTTGATGAATTTTGATCTTTGAAACTAAATTTTGACCAAAAAGTCAAAGTTTGACTTTTCGTGCATTAATTCAGCTCTATTGAGTTCAACGATTTCTGTAAAGACAATGGAATTAAAAGAAAACTGATGACGGCATACACTCCTCAACAAAACAGAGTGGCTGAAAGGAAAAATCATAAAGTGATGAACTGTGTAAGAAGCATGTTGTCTAAAAAAGGTATTCCAAAACCTTTTTGGCCTAAAGCAATTAAATGGGCCGTTTATATTCTCAATCGATGCCCCACCGTAGCCTTAAAATATACAACCCCAAAAGAATTTTGGAGTGGAGCAAAGATATCAGTTGAACACCTCAGGGTCTTTGGGTGTGTGTGCCACATACATGTACCAGATGCGAAAAGAACGCAATTGGAAAGAAAAAGTATAAGTGGCATTCTGTTGGGTATTAGCGATGAATCAAAAGTATACAAAGTATATGATCCCGTGTCAAAGAAGGTAGTAATCAGCAGGGAAGTTGTGTTTGAAGAGAAGAAAAAATAGGATTGGGATAAGAGCTATAAGCAACAGATACTTGATGAGCTTGAATGTGGAGAAAGCGAAGATAAAATAATTGTAGAAGAGGAAATTGATGGTGACTTAAAGGCTGAAAATTTAAATTTTAATGATAATGTTGCTGTTTTTGAAGATGAAATTGAGACAAGTAATGCAATAACACATCCGTTAATTTTCGGCACTTCCTCACACTGATACAGAAGTACGAAAAAGGAGGCCACCTGCTTGGATGAATGATTATGTGAGCGGAGAAGGTCTTTTAGATAATGAAATTAATTTTGCTATAGGTACAAATTCAGACCCATATAATTTTGAAGAAGTTGTGACAAGTGAACATTGGAAGAAAACTATGGAGGTTGAAATCAAGAGCATAGAAAATAACAATACATGGTTTCTCACTGATTTACCAAAAGGCGCAAAGGAGATTGAAGTAAAGTGGGTTTTCAAAATGAAACTGAATGAGCACGGTGAAGTGGAGAAATTTAAAGTCTGATTGGTCGCCAAAGGGTATATGTAGCAATATGGAATTGATTATGCTGAAGTCTTCGCACTGGTGGCTCGAATGGACACTACCAGAATTATTCTTGCACTAGTTGCTCAGAAGGAATAGAAGGTATATCAACTTGACATCAAATCTGCATTCTTACATGGCGAGTTAATGGAGGATGTCTATGTAGATCAGTACCTTAGTTTTGTGAAGAAAGATGGACTTGACAAAGTGTACACGCTTAGAAAATCTCTTTATGGACTCAAACAAGCTCCTCGAGCTTGGTTTATTCGCATCGAATCATATTTCTCAAGGGATGGATTTGAGAAGTGTTCAAGCGATCAGACTCTTTTCGTTAAATCCAGCATTCAAGGTAAACTTTTGATTGTAAGTTTATATGTTGATGATTTAATATATACTGGGAATGATGAATCAATGATGAGGGAATTTAAGAAGTCAATGATGAAGGAATTCAATATGTCGGACTTAGGAAAGATGAGGTATTTCTTTGGTATTAAGGTGCAGCAATTGGAAAATGGAATCTTCATTAGCCAAAAGAAGTATGCATGGGATGTACTTAAAATGTTTCAAATGGAAGAATGCAATTTTGTTTTAAATCCCTTAATTCTTGGTTTTAAAATTTTGCAAGATGAGAATGGAGTTATGGTTGAAAGCACTTTCTACAAGTAGCTAGTTGGGAGCTTGATTTACTTAACATCAACTCGTTCAGATTTGATGTATGCAATGAGCTTAATTAGTAGGTACATGTCTCAACCTACAGAACTTCATCTTATGGCTGCAAAAAAGGTGCTAAGGTATGTGAAGGGAACTACCAGCTTTGACATTTTATATCAGAAAGGAGCAAGTAGCATGTTGATTTCCTACAACAATAGTGATTACGCAGGATGTTTGGAGGATACAAAGAGCACTTCAGGATATGCTTTCATGATCAGTTCAGGAGCAGTAGCTTGGTCTTCTAGAAAGCAACCAATTGTGACACTGTCAACGATGGAGGCTGAATATGTAGCAACGACGACTTGTGTTTGTCAAGCGATGTGGATGAAAATGGTTCTTAAAAGACTTGGTTGTGATGATAATGAGTGCACAATCATTTTTTGTGATAATAGTTCAACAATAAAATTATCCAAAAATTCAGTTATAATGCACAAAAGGAGTAAGCATATTGCAGTTCGATTCCATTTTCTAAGAGATTTATTCAAGGAAGGAGAAATTTGTTTAGTTCATTGTGGTTCACGGGATCAAGTTGCTGATATCCTAACAAAGCCTCTCAAGTTGGAATAGTCTCATGCTTAGAGATCTACTTGGAGTGTGTGAAGTAAACTAAGTAATCTACTTAGTTTAAGGAATGATTTGTTAACGTTAATGTCCTTGTTTGTAGGAGTTAATTTTTGTGTTGTTAATAAATTTTCTAGTTTAAGAAATCCTATTTTTTAGACTAGTGCAAATTGTTCTCTTATTCTGTTATGTAAGGATTTTAAATAGTCAACTCTCAAATGAAATAAACAAATTTTTTCAGTTTATCAAATATATCATTTCTACGCAAATAAAATGTTTTATATTTCATGTCTTCCTCATTTATTAATATACATGTAAAAAAAATACGAATTCTAAGATTTCCACGTAGTTCACACTATTGAGTGTCAAATCATGGTAAAACCACCTCTAACCCTAGATAGACACCATAAAGAGGTAAAAGTCTATAAATAAAAAAAATCTTTCACCAAGAAAATAGACCTCCTAAGCCACCCAAAATTAACATATAATAAAATTTTCACTATACTACATGTAACAAGCAAGTGGAAAACAAACTCAACATACCCAACACACAGCCCACATGAAAGACTGTCAGGGTCTAGTATAAGACCTTAAGCTTAAACATCGTAGATATCTTATACTAACACACATGTGACTCCAAGAAAGAAAACTCCTAAAAAGTAGAATAATTAAAGCCTCCCCAAGTGACCTCAAGTTAGCACCACTTTGAAAGGAAAAGGTGTTTGATGAGAAGGTTTGGTGGTAACAATGAAGGAAACCACTAGCTAAATCCATACAATGAGGTCAACACTAACCTTAATGAGGCTTCTCTTAGCAAAGTTAACCCGAGATCATAAGCAATCTCAAACCCCCTTGTGATAGATTTAATAGTCCAAAGATTTTTCTATCCTAGCCATGTTTAAGATTATAGTATCATCACATATTGTAGATGGAAGATGACTAAGTCAGAGGAACTAACCCTAATACCAAAAAAAATAATTAAACTCCAAAGCCCGACTAAGAATACCATTTAGTAAAAAATGTATTATCATATTAATGTTGACCATTTCATATCAATCAAATTTAAAATGTCCTTATAACAACGTGAAATGTAAAATATAAAAACTTTATTAAATATAAGGATAAAACTTTTTTTCTCTTCATATTTCAAGGATGTTAATGTCTTATTCTCAATTATCATGATCCTTCAAACTGTCTTCTTCTCAATTATCATGATCCTTCAAACTTATTAGGAGAATATACACACACACACTCAAGACATGTCTCTGCAAGGCCCCAAAACTCGTACAAAATCTCACTTATATGAATATAAAATATAAATTGACATCCCTACCTATGTTGAGTTTTCATTAAAGTAGGGAATGCTTTCCCTTGCTTGCTCAGAGGCCACGTTGTTTTGGTCTTTATCGAGTTTCTTGTTCAATTTTGGACACCTTCGTTTTGAATTTGAACTTATCTTTGCCATTATTATTAGTTTATCTGTTTTTGCTTTATGCTATATATAGTACAATGATTATTGCCACCTGTAAATATTAGGTAAAGGCATTTATAAGCAAAGTAGATTTTATGACCTATATCAATCATATTTAGTGAAAGTAAACCAGTAAATAAAGAAGTGAAATGTATAAGATGAGGTGCATTTATAAAAATAACATTTGTTTGAATAAACAGCATTAACTTTGGTGTAATTTAGGATAGGTTTTATTAAGGGGTTTTGGTTTAGTCTTATTTAATATATTTTTTGGGTGGCTTTTGCCCCTTTTGATGATAAAATAAAGGTTTATGTCAAAATATATAAAAAAATTAATAATATAATATATATGATATGAAATTTTAATTCTGCGATTAACTTTGTAAAATATATACTTGATAGGATATGCATTCTAAATAGTAAGCTTGTTCAAACGGCCGTTAAAGAAAATAGGATAGCAATCATAATATTTAAAGATTAATACATGGTAGGATTGAAAACATGCAAGCACCAGCTATACAGAATTTGAATTTATGTATTTTTTAGTTGAATGATTCTGATTTGGAGTTCTACCTTATCCTCTACAAAAATCATTTTTGCAAAGACTAAATTATTTGTCGTGTGTATGTTGTAGTTAGTTTTTATTTTGCGTTTTGTTGTGTTTTTAATGATATGCTTTTTTTCTTTTTTTGAGTTTGGACTACTTTCTTAGATAAAGATTTAAATATTAATAGTCTATTTATCTTAATTATTTAACTGAAATAAGGATTCAAAAGAGAGAAAAGAGGAAAGAAATGTATTCTTGTTTCTTTTGCATCAGTCTCGCTAAATCGACGATCTCCAATTCGTTAGTCATCAGATCAAGCTCAAATTTGGAGGGTAGTTTTGAAACACCTATATCTAAATGTTGACCGTTGGAATCTTCAAAACGATGTCTGAGTTGAGAGATAATTGCTTCGCACTGAAGCTGCAGATTTAGACAATTTTTTAATTTTTTTTATTCTTATATGTAAGCTAGTTTGTTTTGTTTTGTGAATCACTTTAAGACTCTCTTGTAGCCTCAGTTGATTAAAGTGGAGTTATTTCTTTGATTTGGACGACTCGTGGTTTTTACTCTCATATTGAGGGGGTTTCCACGTTAAAATATTGATATTCTTCTGTGCCTTTATTTATTCGATTTATCGTCTTATATTTGTTGTTGATCCTCAAGGTTTCTACAAGTGTGGGGAATTTTATATCCGCTGCTTTTGTTCTGTTATTTTATCTTAATACTCCATCAGAATGACATCAAAGCTCTTGGTTAAGGGATATTTTACTTGTTCGAATGATGGAGTCAAATACAAAGATGAAGATGGTATTGTTGAATGGTTCTAATTACCATTTATGAAAGGTCGAGATGAAAGACTTATTATTTGTGAAGAAATTATATTTACCGGTTTTTAGTTTCATAAAGTCGAATTATGTGTATGATGAAGAATGGGAGTTTGAACATCAACAGATGTGTGGTTTTATTCAAAAATATGTAGAAGATAATGTTTATAATCATATTGCTAATGAGACACATGTAAAAACTTTGTGGGAGAAGATAGAGTCCTTGTATGCCTCTAAATCAGGGAATAATAAATTGTTCTTGTTGAATAGCTTCATAAGTTTGAAGTATAAGGAAGAGACTTCTATTCCAGATTAATTGAGTGAATTTCAAGTACTTCTTGATAAGATGTCAGGAATGAGTATCAAATTTGATGATGAACTTGTAGGATTATTCATATTGCTATATTTACCAGAGTCTTGAGAGATATTTCGGGTTTCTATTACAAGTTCTGCTCTTAGAGGTGTTGTTTCTTTAGAAACGACTAAGGGTGATATTCTTAATGAGGAGAAGAGAAGGAAGGCACAAAGTTCTTCATCTAAATTTGAAGTACTTATCACTGAAAATAGCGGGAGATGTTAGAAAAAGAAACCGAAGAGTGGTGGAGAGAATAACAGAAGCAAGTCCAAACCATGATACAAAAATTTGGAGTATCATTATTGTCACAAAACATGACATGTACAGAAGTATTGTTATCGGTGAAAAAGGAATGACAAAGACAAGAAAGGTAAGTCTAAAAAAGAGATCATGATGATCATCGTGTTACTATTTTTACTTGTAATTATCTTGTTATTCTATGTGATCATGAATTTGTTAATCTTGTATCAGACGAGAGCATGTGGATAGTTGTCAGTGCTGCTACATTGCATGTTACATCAAGGAAGGATTTCTTCACATCTTATAATTTTGGTGTCTTTGGAGTTTTAAAGATGGGTAATGATGGTGTATATAAGGTAATTGATGTTGGTGATGTTTGTTTGCAAACCAACATGAAAATGCAATTATTACTTAGAGGTGTCAAACATGTACCAGATGTCCGCTTTAATTTGATCTTTGTGCATATGCTTGATGATTGTGGTTATGACAATCACTTTGGTTCTGGAAAGTGGAAACTCAACAAAGGTAACTTGGTTGTGGCTAGAGGGTTGAAGCTTTCTAAATTTTATTGGACAAAAGCTTTGGTTGCCAGGGACAATGTGAATGCTATCGACATGAAAGCATCTTTGTGGCACCGAAGACTTAATCATATTAGTGAAAAGGGGATGAATATTTTGGCCAAAAAGGATATTCTTCCCGGGGTTAAAGAATTCATATTTGGAGAAGTGCTCTCATTGCATGGCTAGTAAAAAGACTAGAGTATCTTTCAAGAGATATCCTCCCTCAAAGAAGTCAAAGTTGCTTCAATTAGTACATTCTGGTGTCTGTGGGTCATTAAAGATAAAATCTTTTAGTGGTGCACTTTATTTTGTTACCTTTATTGATGATTGTTCTAGAAAACTGTGGGTTTATGCCTTGATGACAAAAGACTAAGTGTTGGAGAAGTTTAAAGAATTTCTTGCTTTGGTGTAGAGGCAGACATGTTGAAATGTGTTTGTTCTGATAATAGTGGTGAGTATTGTGGACCATTTGATGCCTACTGCAAGCAACATGGTATTACACATGAAAAGACTCCTCCTAAAATTCATCAATTGAGTGGTTTAATAGAGAGGATGCATCAAACACTAATTGAGAGAGTAAGGTGTATGTTCTCTAAAGGTAAGTTGCAAAATAATTATTGGGGTGAGGCATTTTACACGGTGATGCATGTTCTTAATCACACTATTACTGTTGCTTTAAACAATGAAGTTTCAGACAAGATTTGGTTTGAAAAAAATGTCAAGTATGATCATCTGAGAGTCTTTGGTTGTAAGGCTTTTGTGCATATTCTAAAGGATGAAAGATCCAAGTTGAATGTAAGTTCAAAACAATGTATATTCATCGGCTATGGGCACAATGAGTTTGGTTACAAGTTGTATGATCTTGTTGGGAAGAAGCCTATCCGAAGCCGCGATGTAGTTTTCATAGAAGACCAAATATTGAAGACATTGATAAGGTAGAGAAGACTACACCCAAGAAAGATATCAGTTTGTCTAATGTTGATCCATTTTAGTTACCTAATATTAATCTAGATGCTATTAATGGTGATGATCATAATGATGATCCATATGATTATGTTTATGATCAACAACTTAAAGAAGAGGTAAATATTCCAACTAATGATGATGATGATGAAGGGGAAAATGATATGACACGTGATGAGAATATTAGTGAAGCTCTAGAGTCATCTCAAGTTCAACTTAGGAGGTCTATCAGGCATAGACAATTTTCTAAAAGGTATAATTCTAATGATTATGTGACCTTGAATGACGAGGGTGAATCTGAGTATTTTCAAGAGGTCATGGAAAGTAATGAAAATCAAAAGTGATTGGATGCAATGCATGACAAAATGAAATCATTGCATGATAATCACACTTATGATTTGGTGAAGTTGTCTAAAGGTAAAAGGGCATTAGAAAACAGGTGTATTTATAGAGTTAAATATGAGAGCAATTCTAAGTCTCCAAGATATAAATCTATATTAGTGGTGAATGGTTTCCGACAAAGAAAGGTGTTGATTTTAATGAGATTTTCTTACATGTTGTAAAGATTTCATCAATCAGAACCATGTTGAGTTTAGTTTCTACTCTTCATTTAGAGGTTGAGCAAATGGATGTGAAAATGACTTTCCTTCACGGTGATTTAGAGGAAGAGATCTACACGAAATAACCCGATGGTTTTCAAGTTAAAGGCAAAGAAGATCATGTTTGTAGATTGAGAAATAGTCTATATGGGTTGAAGCAAGTTCCAAGACAATGGTACAAGAAGTTTGAGTCTGTTATGTGTGATCAAGGATACCAGAAGACTACTTCAGATAATTGCATCTTTGTTAGAAAATTTTCTAATGATGACTTTATTATCCTGTTGCTATATGTTGATGATATGATTATTGTAGGAAAACATATTTCTATCATGAACAAGTTAAAGAAGTAGTTGAGAGAGTTATTTGCCCTGAAAGACATGGGAGAAGCTAAACAGATTCTTGGCATTAGAATCATGTATGACAGAAAAGAGAAGAAACTTTAGATGTCACAAGAAAATTATATCGAATGAGATACAAAGTTTCCAAATGGAAGGTTCTAAGGTTGTAAGCACTCCTATTGCTACTCCTTTCAAATTGAGTTCTAATCAAATTCCTTCAAGTGAAGATGAAGCGTTTGATATGAAACATGTTTCTTATGCGTCTGTTGTGGGTAGTTTGATGTATGCAATGATGTGTACAAGATTAGATATATCACATAATGTTGGTATAGTCAGTAGATTTTTGTCAAATCTAGGTAGAGAGTATTGGAATGCTGTAAAATGGATTTTAAGCTATCTTCGCGGTATTATTTGTATGAGGCTTTGTTTTGGAGGAGATAAGCATACTCTAGCAGGGTATTATGACTATGATATGGATGGATACATTTATTCCAGAAAGTCCACTTTAGGCTACATGATTAAATTTGTCGGGGGAGTTGTGGCTTGGCAGTCCAGATTGCAAAAGTGTGTAGCATTGTCTACTACAAAGGTTGAGTTTATTGCCATTACCAAAATATGCAAAGAGTTACTATGGTTGAAGAAATTTTTGCAGGAGATTGATTTTGTTCAAGACAAATATGTGTTATTTATTTATAATCAAAACATTATTCGTCTTGGTAAGAATCTGACTTTTTATAATAGGTCCAAACACATTGATTTGAGATATCATTGGATATGTGATGTTTTGGATGCAAAGTCGTTGGTGTTAACTAAAATTCATACAAATGATAATGGTTCTGATATGATGACTAAAGCGTTACCAAGAGGGGAATTTGAAGCTTATTTTGATATTGTTGGTTTGGCGATTTCTTTCACATGGTTGTGAGGGGGCGATTTGTTGGGCTTGAGCCCCTTCCTATATAGAGAAAGACCCAAATATGAATAGCCCATTTGTCTCACTTATTTAAGTGGAGAGTGTCAATTTAGGATTGAGAGAAATAGAGAGAAAATAAGGATTCAAAAGAGAGAATCTCATTCTCGTTTTTTTGCACCAGTCTCACTAAATCGACGATCCTTGATTCGTTAGTCATCGGATCAAGCTCAAATTTGGAGGGTAGATTAGAAACACTTATATCTAACTTTTTATTGTTGAGATCTTCAAAACAAAGTCTGAGTTGGGAGATAATTGTTTCGCACTAAAGCTGTAGATTTTGGTAATTTTTCAGCTTTTTGGATTCTTATTTGGAAGTTAGTTTGCTTTGTGATTTGCGGTTGTTATCACTATTTTGTGAACCACTTTAAGACTCTCTTGTAACCTCAATTGATTATAATGGATCTATTTCTTTGGTCTGGACGACTCGTGGTTTTTACTCTCATATTGAGGAGTTTTACACGTTAAAAATATCACTGTTCTTTTGTATCTTTATTTGTTCAGTTTGTCGTCTTATATTTATTATTGATCCTCAAAATTCCTACAAGTGTGATAAATTTTATATACGCTGCATATTATTTTGTTATTTTATCTTAATTTCCCATAATTCTTTTTCTTCATTTTTTTGTTGTTCTTTCTTCTTTCTATGCTACTTTTATTTATTTATTTTAAATTATATTTTTATTTTCTCTCTTTTACTTTTTATTGATGACGAAAGGAGGATAAATGATATAATATTAATAATGTATACATAAAGATAAATCAATGTTAATCTTCTAATTAAGATCATAACTACAAGCTAATTAATTAGGCTTGAATATTTGATAAATAGTTAAACCAATATATCTATCATATAAGAAAAGTGTCTTCTCATTAAAAACTTAAAATGTCTTTCTCTTTTCAAATTAAGTCATTGGCATCACAATTCAATATCTGTTTAGAAAATTTAATTGCATATTTATTATTTCAAATCTTTCTAATTCTAATTGTTTCACATATTCTATAATATTCATTGGTCTCGAACCATTTCCACTCTCTTTTCTCCCACCACTTTTTTCTCTCTTCTTTCCCTTTCATTTCTAATCATTACTTTATCTTCATCAATCTTTTATATATTTACAATTAATTTTTATTTTTTGTTTTCCAAGTTATAGATCTATACGAAGCCGCAACTAACTTTTTTGTAGGTAGTAGATCTACTTATATATAATCATCTATATATTCTTTTGAATAATATAGATTTACTTTTGCCATTTTTAAAATTCATGACATAACCCATATTTTTTTTCTATCTTTTTCATTTCTTTTAGTTTTTTTGGTTATAGATCTACATATAAAAAGATAAAAAAACTTAAACAACATAGATAAAATAAAAAGGTAAATTTTAACCTTTTTTTTGTTTTTTTTTTTTATGTTATAGATCTGGAAGCATCTGTATTCTCTTGATAGTATAGATCTTATTTTTCCATTTCTGAAATTCATGATAAAACCCATTTTTTTTATGTTTTTAAAATTCTTTTCATTTTTTACAGGTGTAGATCTATAGAACATTTTTTTAGGCTGTAGATCTAAACACATATTATCATTTGTCTATAATATAGATCTTCTTTTACCATTTTTATAGTTCATGACAAAAAAAACTCATATTTATTCCATCTTTTTACTTTCTTTTTTTTCTTTCATTTCTTTGATTATTTTCTTTTAAACTGTAAATCTATGGAGAAGTTGAAAAAAAGTTAAACAATATTGATAATTTTTTAATATTTTTTAAGTTCTTTTGTTTTTTATTAATTTCTCTCTTATATTTTATAATTTATTGTATATATTTTTTTATGTTTTATTATTATGAAGAAGTGTAACTATTTTTTTTAATATTTCTACATTAAGATTGAGATGAGAAATATTTAGAGAGAGATAATACAATAATATGTGAGGTTGTATTTTTCGTAAAATTTTGTTTAAAGGAATATCAATTTGAAAATTTTTAAGAAAAATTTTCAAACTAAAAAAAGTAAATTTTAATTAAATTATAAAAGAAAATTTTAGATAAAAGTCAAAGATATAATTAGAATTTAGATAATGCTGCAAATTAAAATAGTAGTTTTTAATATATTTTTTTATATAATTGGAATTTATCGTTTATAATAAACGGTCATTATTATAGTTATCAAAGAGTTTTTCTCTTCTTTTGAAGTTTAAAATTAAATTTACTTAAATGTAGCACGGAAAAAATGTATTATTTTTTACAATTATTTATGTTAGTAATATAGAAATCAATGAGACAAATATTTATAAGTAAAAAATACTAGACAAACATCAATAAGTAATATATGATTTAAATAACATTAAAATTATATGTTAATATAAACAATTCATAATTATTTTATGATCATCAAAACAAAAATATTATATAAATATTTTTTTTAATTTCATTTTATTAATTATGTGAATTTTATAATAATAAATATTTTATAAATTAAATAAATTACATGAACTTAAATACAAATAATAATAATAGAATGAACACATTAGTACTCGTATAAACACACGGGTATTTATATTAAAATTCGTGTGAACTCAAATTTTATTACGTTTTTTTGTAAAATTTAGAAACATATGAATGTAATGGGTCAGTACTCATACGAACGCACAGGTGTTCAGATCAAACTTTTTGCAAATCCACAGGTTATTATGTTATTTTGTACAATTAAAAAAATAAAAGCAAAAATATTTTAAAAAATATATGAATCCAAACACTAGAAAAATATATATTGTTTTTTAACTATTCATGTTACTAATATTATTATTTTGATTTTTTTTAATAAGATATAATATTTTTAACATAATATATCCAAATTTGAAATATATATTATTAATGTAAATCAATTTTCGTAAAAAAATTATTTTTCTTTTAAAAATATGTATTTCATTTAAAAATAATAAACATTTTTGGTAAAACAAATTTATTTTTTTTATTTATATTTTTATTACATTTTGAAAACAAAAGCGTGCGTACCACGTCAGTACCCGTGCGTTTTTTATTACATTTTGAAAACAAAAGCGTGTGTACCACGTCAGTACCCGTGCGAACACACGAGTAATATACCGGTATCGTCTGAATGTACGGGTAATCATATCCGAATTCATGCAAACCTACGAGTTATTTTAATTTTTTTATAATTAAATAAAGTATGAGTAAATATATTTAAAATAATGTATGAATCCAAACACGGAAAAATGTGTTATTTTTTAATTATTTATATTATTAATAGCTTTGTTTTGGCTTTTTTTTTTAAATTTAAGATATAATATTTTTAAAATAAAGTATATATTATTGATGCAAAACAATTTTTGTAAAATAATTTTGTTTTTATTTTAAAAATATGTCTTATAAAAATAATTAAAAAAATTGATAAATTTTTTTCTTCTTATTTATATTTTTATTATATTTTTAAAACAAAAGCACGCGTAGCACACTAGTACATTTCTTATTTCATGGTATATTTGTTTTTTATATTACAATCGTTTATTCAGTGGAGATTTTATATCAATCTTTCTTCTTGTTGTCATATTTATTTTTTCATATTTTTTATTTAATTAACCTATTTATTTTACTAATACTACTTTCACATACTTTTTATTTAATCAACATTTTTTTCTCTAATTAGCAAATAACTGATCATAATTGCGCGTAACACATTGGTACCTGTGCAATTATTTCACATAAAGTTAACGATAAAAATATTGAATATTAACGGGAACATGAAGTTATTAATTAAAATATTGAATATTAACGGGAACATGAAGTTATTAATTAAAATATTGAATATTAACGGGAACATGAAGTTATTGATCAAACTATTGCATATTAACCGAATCATGAAGTTACTAACCAAAATATTTAATATTAACGGAAACATGAAGTTATTGATCAAAATATTTAATATTAACATAAATATTAAATTATGAATCAAAATATTGAATATTAACGGGAACATGAAGTTATTGATCAAAATATTGAATATCAACGGGAACACGGAGTTACTAATGAAAAATATTTAATAATAACATAAACACAAAATTTCTGATCAAAATATTGAATAATAACATAAACATGAAGTTACTGATAAAAATATTGAATAATAATAGAATAACTTTACTATTGCTTTAAATAAATAAAAAATTTACTATCGGTTTAAATATTTTTGACAATAATTCCATAACAAAAATAATATTTATATAAAAAATATATATTATTGACTCAAAATATTTTTATATATTGAAAGAGTTATAGACTCTGATTTATCATCTCTTTTTAAAAAAATATCATTTTATTTTTATTATATTTTGAGAAGAAATGCATGTATCAATCTTCCTTCATATCTTCATATTTATTTTTTCATATATTTTTTATTTAAGTATCCTATTTAATTTTTTATACAAAATAAATCATCTAAAACAAATGAGTGCACCACATAGTAATTCCACGAATGCACGAATATCCCACTAATTATATATTATAAATCTACTCAAGAGAGTGTGCCACATACTAAAAGTTAATTTATACAATTTTTTTTAAAAAATTGGTTTAGATTAAAGGGGAGCTTACAAATATTGCCCTCTAATTTCTTTTTGAAAAAATGTTTATAAAATTATATTTGTTTGTCGTCATAAAATATAGGAGATTTTTGAAGAAAAATAATTTGAAGAACAATAACCTCAAATTGTGTTTGTTTTCATGTGTACAATAATTTTTAATTATCTATAGCAAAAGAGAAATGGTCATATATATATATATATATATATATATATATATATATATATATATATATATATATATATATATATATATATATATATATATATATATATATATATATATATATATATATATATATATATATATATATATTCAGGTCAAAGAAATGATCATATGTTCCCAACTAGAGCGATGATCATTTGTATCAAACTCAATAAGGTTGATTATTGAAGGACATAATTCTAAGTACAATTTAAGAAGGGTGAATTAGGTTTTACGTATTTTTATTATTATTTTGCTGATGTTTTGTTTCTTTTATTTTTTCAAAGAACAATCATGAATTTATGATAGTACGGAAAAATTAAAGTGAAGCAAACTAAAAAGAGACATAAGAATTATACTAGTTCGTCTTATCAATCAAGTGTGTGTTTAGTCCCTTCACACCCCGTGAAGGATTTCAATATGTCGGATCTTTGTACAATTTCACACTAAGACTCTCCTACAATCTTCTAATACAGACACACCAAACCTATGGTGGCTTTGAATCTCCCTGATTCAAAGGACACCTGTACAACAAATAGAAAGAACACCACTTCCTATTTTCAAATATCTGTAAAAATTACACACACTGTTTTTAATAGACAATGTCACCACACTCTTGGTGAATAATTTACAACAGATAGATAAATTGAATACATGCAATTTTGTATGCTTTCCATTATTGTGAAATTATAATTTTCTCTTTTCAATGAACAATTCAAGAATACGTAAATAATAAGTGCTCAATGGTTTATGAGACTTTAACTGTGATGTATGAAAATTATGCAGTAAAAGTTTTTAAGTCACACAACTACAAAAAAAAACACATGTTACCTAACAAGCGAGGTAAGGAAGGGTGTCATGAAAACTTGCCACTTTACCCCTCAAATTCTGATTAACCGAATGGATAGTTGAAATGGTCATTGATTCGATCCTCAACAACAAGATTTTTATATTTTTAAGACTAGCATCACATACCTCTTAGTTTATGATCAAAATCGAGGAGAAAATTATTTTTTTAAATAAAAATTAAATTGTTTACAGAGAATATTAAATTATTTTTTTTACAAATTACATTGTTTGCATAAAATATTAAAGTAAAAAAATATTAAAAAAATTAAATTTGATTCATCGTCATCGTTATCAATGAAGATCGAGTGTTGGATCCTCGTTTCATTGAATCTTAGGGAAGATCAAATGTTCGATATGTTGGATGAGAATATGGTGTTAGAAAATAGTCTAGAGGGGGGTGAATAGACTTTTAAAAACAAAATCAACTGATTCTTCAAATGAGAATAACCAGAGGTTTTTCAGAGTTTGCACGCGGAAGTTTATTGAGCGAAAATGTGAAATCATACTCACTTGAGAATTATTTGCGTAATAACTTAAATCATTTTACAAATATCGTAATATCTAGAAGAAGAAACACAACATATTCAATTGAATTAATTGGACAAATTACGAGGCGTGGTTAAGAAATTAACCAACAAAGTAAATTTTAAAAGCGAGAAGTTTCTCAGATTTTAATCACCACTAAAGCTCTCGTTAGGTCTCCATTTCCAACAAAACCTTAGATTATCAAATAAATTACTATGACCGAATTTAAACATAAGCATTCATGTTCTACTAAATTTAAATTCAAGAGTAGTGAATAAAGAGATGACTAAGAGATTTATAGTAGTTCGACTATGTCGTCCTCGCATGAGTCTACGTCTGCTTCTTCCAATAGTTTCCTTTTATTTTGACAAATATCATAAAGGAACATACAATCACCATGATAATTCTGAAGAAAAATAACAATTAAAATCTTCAATATGGATATTGAATTGTATATGGCTCAACGCCACACTCTTCTGCGTAATCTTTACTCGGTTAACACTTTGAATCTTCCAATATCATCAATCTACTTCAAGCCTTCGTGTGTAGCAATAAACCCCTTGATCCTACCGATTCTTTAAGCGGTGAATTGTCTGAAGATGTAAAAAGAACTTTGTCTTATCTGTAGCCTTCCATCTAGTCACTACTAAGACAATTCTGGAGAGAAGGCCTTCTTCTTTTCACTAGAATTTGTCAGCACCAATGACAACAACCTCTATTGCAAGAACCTAAAAATCTTTTACCCAATCTTCAAGAATGATTAGTTTCAAGATAGTGTCTCCATCAATAAATTATCAAACACTCATGATCAAGATATGAAATTGAAATTAAGGTTGAAGATGAACGAATTTCTAATGCAAGGGTTTCAAAAGAGGTAGTTGATTTTCACAAAAGATCATAAAAAATTATGAAATTCCACACATGAAAAAGTGTTGAAAATAATTTATATGTGCTTGATATTAAGCACAAAAAAGAATGAAAAATATTAGTTAGATTCAAATCAAAGAAAGATCAGTTTTGAGTCAAGTGAGCAAGTGAAGTGGAATAAATGAAAATCAGATTTTTGATCTATTTTTAGTTGATTCGAATCAATCACAAGGTGTGGTTTGAATCATGGACCCCTAGATTTTAAATATGTTTAAAATTTGATTTGAATCAAATCAAACATACTCATTAGAAAGTGCAAAAAAAAAGTGTATGCTTTGAATCATGTTGAAAGTTTGATTCGAATCAAACTGAGCAGAAAGTCACAAGAAGAGTGTGATTTGAATCATGTTAAAATTTTGATTCGAATCATTCAGTTAAAAAATTCTTGTAAAAAGCTTATGTCCAATGTGATTTGAATCATAAGGTATGTTTAATTCTTATGATTCGAATCAAACATATAAAATCCCAATTTTTGTGTTTTCAAAAGGCTTTTGACATTTTACATTTCCCTTTCTTCAAATAAAAAACACATAATGTTCTTATTCCTTCAAATCATGCAAATGACTAACAACCTTATGATCAAGTTTAAATATAAACAATAATTTATGCATACTAAAAATATTTATGAATTGATTTCAAACTTGATTCACAATGTGCAATTTATGTGGGAGACTCAATAAAAGATAATAAACGAAAGTGATAAGATAAGCAATAAAATAATTGTATCAGGGTACTCCCCCTACATATGATAAGGACATGTAAGAAGCTCCCCTAGAGATATGAAGCTACAATCTCCCAATTTTTTATGCTTGACAAACTTCCACTTGTAATTGAGTCGACTTTGAGCAAGAAGCAAAAATGTTTGTGCTCCCCCTGAAACATTGCACTCAAACCACAACATAAAACTCATAAAATCAATTATAGACTCATTAAAACTTCTCCCCATTTGACAAAAAAAGATATACTAATTGCTATAAGTCTAAACCAAAATCTAACAGTCATCAACAAATAATTCCAGAAGAACAAGTGAGCTTAAGTAATCTAAGAAGAATATACAATAACTAAGATCAAATACAAATATGAAGATAAGCATGCTACATGCAAAAAAATGCAACATGGACATGCAACTACAATTTTCAACAATAGTATATAAAATGATTAAAAGACAATATATAAAGGAATGCATTAGAAAGATAAATAATGCATGAACAATCATACAAATGCACATAATTAGCACTCTGCAATTAAAAGACTTAAATGCAAAGAAGAACAATCAAAGACATGTTAGAGAAATGAATGAGAAAGATAGAGAGATAGAAAGCATACTAATGAATACATAGAATCAACACACACAATTATAGAGTTTAGAGACATACCAATGTAATCGACAAAGAAATATTTGTAGAAAAAGAAACTAAATAAAGTACTTATTATATTTAAAGCATAAGGAATCTAAGATTCCCAATTCCCTACAGATTTTGTGAAAAGATTCAGATGAAAATGATTTTGTAAAGATGTCAGCGAGCTGACTTTTAGTTCCAAAATATTCAAAAACAACATCTCATTTTCAACATGATCTCTAAGAAAACGGTGTCTGATCTCAATGTGTCTAGTTCATGAATGAAGTATCAGATTCTTAATGAGGCTCATTACACTAGTACTATCATACTTAATCAGAATGCAACCTGTTGTATTCCAAAATCCGTCCTCTTCATTTTAATTCTAATTGGCTTATATTTTATTACCATATACATACATTTATATCATAGTATTATGCTAATGGAATCGAGGGGATTACTTTGCAAAACAAGAGTTGTGAAAATTGACTGTTCCAAGTATCGCTCTGAAGTAGAACTCGGAATTTTAGGATTTTTATGTGCTTCGCATGTTTTCTAAGATACCCAGTCAACAACCAAGAAAGTCATTAACATGTTAAGCTCTTATATGTTTCAGCATGCTCTGAGTGACGCGGAAAGTCAACCGTTTCAGTCAATTTGAGACAGTGTAGACAGAAATTCATTACGATGCGTTTCAAGCTCAAAATTTCACAACTTGAGTTCAAAAGATGGTTTGGGGTTGATTCTTCAGTCGTTAGAACCTTCTTGAGATCTTCTTCATTTCGTCTATTCATGTCTAAGGCTAATTTTATGAGGAAGATTTTCTAAAGCGCAAAATACTTGAATTGCAGTATACAGTGGATTTACCGTTTCTCTGGTTTTCAGATGCTTAAAAATTCATAACTTCTGACCGGAGTATCATCTTTTAGTGCCTCTTAGAGCATTTGAATCGTCTTGTTATTTCCTCCAACTTTCGTGTTTGGCTCAAAAGCCAATTCTTTGAGGAAGATCTCCGAATGCGCAAGTACTTCGAAGCTAAGCAGTGAAAAAATAGTGAAAATATTGTGTTGAACCGTTATTTTGTGGAAATTAAAAAATTCATAACTTTCGCCTGGATCGATGTTTTTGAGCCGTTATTTGGGCAAAATTCCGTCTTGATTTTATCTTTGATTCGTATGTTCGGGTCGAGAGCTGATTCTGAAGAATGGAAAAACACAAGAAGGGGGTTTGAATTGGGTTTTTAAAAATAAAAACAGTAGACACATTGGTTATCCCAGATCATTTGAACTCAAACTACTTCAGTCCACCTGCCAAGGTGATTTCTCCTCTCTCAAATGAGGTCTTAATCTACTACTCAAACTTGATTACACAGATACAATGACTACTGTCAATGTCTTCTTGAGTTTAAACCACAACTCGGTTTTCTCAAGGTATTACAAGATAGATCAATTAAAAGTTTATACAAAGATGTTTTCTAAACAAAACTATATCCCAACTGTGATGTATACACAATTGTAAAGCACAAGATAGAACTGGGTAATAATATTTTTCTCTTTCAGTGCACAATAGTGTTGTTGTGATTTCTTCTTCAAGTCTTCTTTATATAGGAGATTCATGAGAGAGATGAGAAGATGCTTTTGGAAGGTTGATAAAGTGTAGTTAATGCCCTTTCCAAAAATAAAGATCTTGTCTTGGTTCAGCTGTTACTTTTGATTTGTAATGAATGATTTGTAACGCATCAAAATATTGATTTCTTGGGATCATATCAGAAGAATAATATTACAGTTGAGACTTTATATCCTCACAGTTTATTGATATTATTAGAACTTGGATGATACGTTAGAGCTTCTTTTGCATATCAGAGTATTTACTAGCAGAGTGTGGCTCAAGTGCTGAATCTTTAGAACAGATGAGTAGATGAGTGCGTCAACTTCTTTTTTTCTTCCATAACTTTACCTATCATAATATCAGAGTTTTTCTTGCAGCGTTAGTTCTTTCAGAAGTTATAACATTAGAACTTCTTCATTTTAGCGTGTTACACAAAATTGCTTCTAAGTATGTTGTGTCTAAACATAGCTTCAAGACGTTCTCTCTCATCTTCTATGCTTCTTTCACCATAATTTCTCTGCATATTTAAATACATTATTAGAGAGCATATTTATTCTTTATATATATCATGTGTTTGTTATCATCAAAACTATTACAAGGATGTAAAACCAAACTATATTCTAACAATCTCCCTGTAGCGGTAGAAATATTTAAGACTAAGCCATTGGACTGACTAGACTTATACAGATCAAAATAAAAATCGTCACCGTGCTTTATTGTTTCCAAAGAAATGGGAAAAGAACGAATAACCCAAAAGAGGGGGAAAGATTCTAGGTAAGGGGTTTGGTTATGCAAAGGGAAGATATTAGCACCCTAAACATCTACGGTACTCAGCAGGAACCTCTTTGAAAAATCTGTATATTTTGGCTATAAAATATTGTATGAAAATAGATGGTGGAGATGAGAAAAGAAATACATTTTTATGATTTTTGCACCCTCCGTGGTTGCGAACCTTAAGTGCCTACTTACCATCTTTCGTGCAATAGGGGATCAGGGTACACATAGTTCACCTTTCAAAAATTTAAAACACAAATGTGTTGGTTAATTTTATGAGATAATACATCATTGTCATTGTCCGTGTGGAAAACATACTTACTACCCACAATCATGAGAAAGGAGGATTTGCATCATCTCAAATTGGAGGATATGGCTTGGATTTTAAAATCAACAATGCCTCACTCAACACCCAAGTGGAAAATATCTCTCTTCACTACATATTGTAGAAGTATAGTTGTTTGCATCACTACAAGGATTGACAAGAGTCCAATCTTTTGAGAAAAGTTTTTTAAAGTAAAAAGCCAAAGTGGCAAAAATGGATTGAAATGAGATTGATTGACTTTTAGTCTTCTCACAAAAAATGTCAAAGTATTATTAAGTTGATTGAAGTTTATTTATGAAAATGTTTTGAAAATACATAGACATAAGTCTAAGTTTATTATGAAAGTGGTTCAAGTTTTAAAAAAAACAATAAGAGTTTTCAAAAGGAGGGAGAAATTTTTTGAAATTAAAGAAGATGGGAGGAGAAGAAGGGACTATCCTAAAGCATAAGGTAAAAGCTAGAGATAAGAACCATCTAACTAACAAGAAGCCAATACTTGACATTATGAGTCAAGATGGAGTTCCCATTCTTTGGATTGAAACCAAGCAAGCAAAGATACTAGACCTCTTGAGAGAACCAAACTTCAAATGTATTAATTCTTCACAAAAATTGGGCAGAGTAACGGCTGTATACGGGTGAATTCCATATTACAAACAAAGTATGTAATCACAATAACCTGCACACAAAATAATCAAACAACCCAATATCTTGAGGTAAACCTCAAGAACTCCAGACAAAATATCAATTAAGGTCATAAGGTCTCCAATCATAGGCCAAGGTCTCTAATCCTAAGTTCAAGGAGTCCAATATTCCATAATGTCAGGGATAGTAACCAAATAGTCCAAGTATCATTAAAGCTTTTTATGGTTTATGTTGATTATTAGGTGTCTTAGAAGAGAACAAAAAAGCTCAAGTGAGCAAAATAAAAATGACATGAAATGTAATGCTAAAATTAAATGGTGCATAAATCATAAAAATAAAAAGGGCATATAGTAAAAACAAATTAATGATTAGTGGTTAGTTGGATGACCATCTTGAAACTTGCATTTGGAACTCATTAGAGGATTGTTATAACCAAAGCCTCCACACAACAAGTTGCATTTTCTTTTTGTCAAGTATATCATCCATTTGGAATCCTCAAAAGTACCATTTAATGACCAACAATGTTTAAGTGATATGCGTTGACCAAAAGTGTTGTAGATCCATTAGAGGATTGGTAGAACCAAAGCCTCCACACAATGAATCTCAAGGTTATTGGATCAAAGAGATAAAATTAACATACTTGGGCTTGCAAACATAGGTTTGGGCCACGAATGATCATTTATTCAAATCGGGATAAAATTTAGCGCTATGTTAAGTAATCGTAAGTGGACTTATATAGAAGTCACACCTATTTTGAGGCCGGTCAATAGCAATCTATGTACCAAGTGTTTTGAGACATGATATAAAGATCATGCTCCAATAACACTTAGTGCAATAAGAAAGGGATAAGATGAAGAGGAATGTGATAGAATATACAAACCACATTTAAATTAAATTTAAATCAAACTATTATTAAAATTATTCATTCATTTTTGTGGATTTAGACTCAATACCATGGATCCAATGATGTTAACAAAGTTCATGACCAAAAATTTAATCCAAGATCAGTCAGAAAATAATCACAAAATAATATTGCATTTAATATATACATAAAAAAAGGTTTTAAAAATGTTTTTAACTAGAAATAAAATAAAAAAATATCAACTATATTCAAATTAATCAAGAAAATAAAAGTAAGACCATAGGAAAATTAGAAATGAACTAAAATGATTTTACAAAATTCTTGGTAATTTTTAAAAGTCAGAAACTATTTTTTAAAATGAAAAGAAATGAGTAAAATAAACTAAAAATGATAAAAAATAAGAAAGTCAGAAATAAAAAATAAATGAGGTCATCAACATTTGTCACAATGTCATTGGATCATTCCATAATTTTTTCAGAATTAAAAAATGCATAAAAGTATTTTTAAACATTTAAAACAATTCAAATAAAGTGAAAATTTATAAAAAATATCAAAATAAAAAATAAAATTATGAAAAAATAAAGATCAGAAAGAGAATAATTAAAAATATTTTTCATAATTTTTTTCAGATTTTTTGGACTAAAAATGAATTTTCTATGATTTTTTTGAAGTTTGAAACAATTAAATATAAAAATTAGAAAAGAAAAATAAATTCAAAAATATGTGGACCATTGGATGTGAGTCAAAATGCGTTAGTAATCAAATCTAAGGGATCTGGCGCACTGTGCATATCATGGTCATTAGTGAATAAAAACAGATGGCGCGCCTTCATTGGTTGGAAGATGACACGTTGGTCATCTTCAACCTCCAGCCAACGTGAATTACAAGTCTCTCAAACTGTAAAATCAGAAGCTCAGACCTATGCCATTCGCTTCGTCTCTTCAAGATGAAGACAACCACACCTTCGCGACAAATTTATATAAACTATAGCTCAAGCAATTTGGAAGGAAAGTTTTGAAAAGGGATTTGAAAATTCATGGTCAAAACATGTTTCCAGATAAAAGTAAGTGTTGCGACTAGAACCAGGGAAATGAGAGCATCACGATGATATCAAAGTTTTGAAGAATTGATGAAGGAATCTACCTATTAGAGTTGAGTTGCAGAGCTCTGAAACTGGACTTCTATTGAGCAATATAGGGCACGATTCTTGAATGTAATTATATGGTTAGCTTCAGGGAAGATCAAGGAAGGTGAATTGATGGAAAAAATGGATTAAAAAAAGGCTTGAGAATAGATTACGAAGTAGCCGAATTTTAAGTTATGGAACAAGTTTGGCAGGATGATTCTGGCTATCCAAGCTTGAGGAAATGAATGGGGAATGGCCCTCTATTTATAGGGAATCAAATAGAATGTCCAAGCGTGTGAAATGATGAAGTTTGGAGGGAAATCGTGTGAAGTTGCAAACAAGAAAAGTGTGACTTCTAATTTGATCAAAACTCATCGAAAACGCGCGTTTTGTTGTGCTAATCAATTCTGGAACTTCACTAAACATGTTTAGAGGCAAAAACGCGTGGAAACTTGTGATTAGAAGCCAAAACAAAGACTTCAAATTCTGACTTATGGAGAAACTTCAGTTCCAAGTTACCAAGTTCAATCCAATGGCATTCTCGGCTCAAGGGGTCTTAAGGCATGATTCTTGATGCTTTAGAAAGATGAGGTTACAAGTTTTGCAATGGAAAAAGAATGGAATCAAATGGATGCTTGAGCTGAAAGTTGCATTGAGTCAAAGTTAGGAAAAAGAAGTTGACTTTCCATACTTAGAAATATTTCAATTTTTCCTTCAAAAGTGATTTATAATGTTTTGCATCCAAACATGGCCTTCCACTTGGAATTTACTCTTGACCAAAAATGATGGCATGAAATAGACCTCTTGAATGACATTTTGAAACTTGAAACATTCAAAATCTCCAAAAATTGAGAGAGTTATGAATTGTTGAAGTTGGCAAAAAATCATGAAATGACCTATAATCTTTTGCATCCTTAGGGCATCTTCCATTTGTTTTCTCACTTTGCATATAAAATAAGGAATAAAGTTCACATCCTAAAGATCATTATGAAGGGGTGAAAAACACAAGAAGGGGGGGGTTGAATTGTAAAACTGGAATCTTAAAGCAAATGACAAGGTATTTTTATCCTGGTTCGTTTGATCTCAAACTACTCCAGTCCACCCGTTCAAGGTGATTTCGCCTCTCTCCAACGAGGTCTTAATTCACTATATTCAACTGAATACAAATCTGCTTTAGCAACTGCTAAAACCTTCTTGATTCAAACCACAATCCGGTTTGTCAAGGCAACACTTTCTTACAAAGGTATAAGCAAATGTGTATGAATGTTTCTACAAAACTATATCACAACTGTGATGTTTACACAAATGAAGCTTAGAATACTAGGATGCTAAACGCTAATAAGGTATCAGAGTTTGTTGGTTTAGCAAAACTTGTAGAGTGAAGATTATTATTCAGCTTTGTGCGTGTAGAGAGTTTGGAAGCATTAGCCGTGATAATCTTCAAAGCTTGGTTTATATAGCACTTTGAGAAGATGAACGTTGGAGCAAATATTCTTGATTCAATGCTATTAACAAGCTTTCCTTTTTGAGCAGATCTTGTCTAGAATGATGCCGTTGGTATTGATTAGCTTTCAATGCACAGTACCGTTGCTTCTTCAATGCACGATCTGGCTTGGCTCATTCTGATTCTGCTTCGCTGCTGATGAACTAATTTGTTTCTGTATCAGAGTGTTTTACGCGCAGTTCTGTTCATCAAGCTTCAGCATGTGCAAGCGTTGATCATCTGATCTTGACGTTCTGATTCAGCAACTTCTGATGCTGATGTGCAGACTCATATTCTGATGCTGAAAACGTGATCTTGCTTATTTTAATCAGCATATCTGCAAGTCAGAGCATAGTAATTTTAGGCAGCATATAATTCAATCATAAAATATTTAACTACTATATCTTTTCACTTTGTTATCATCAAAACTTAAATATAGGGTACTAGATTCAAACATTGTTCTAACAATCTCCCCCTTTTTGATGATGACAAAAACTAGATATTTTAAATGAAAAATAACGTGAAAAGTTATCAGATCTATGTATCAGAATAAGAAGTACGGAGAAGTCAGAGTTAAGAGATACTCCCCCTGAGTTTGTTACTTCCCTTTGATATGTGTGTTCTTCAGAGTCAGATCTTTTTCTATCTTTGAGCATCAGATTATAAGTCTTTGACTTATCAGAGAGCAGAGCTTCAGAGCTTTTCCTGTCAGAGCTTTGCTTCGGATCAGAGTGTTAGGTCGATCAGATCTTCATATATCAGAACTTCATATTTGATCAGAGCAACATGAGCTTTTATATTTTGATCAGAGCTTCTAGTTCTTAGTCTTCATAGTGTTCAGAGCTTCCTTGTGCCTGTAGACTTAACAACAAAACAGAAAAACATTTCAAGTAATAGAGTTAGAATGTTTGAGAATTTCTGTCTAGTTAGCCGTTATTGATTTTAAATATCATTCTTGTTCTCCCCCTTTTTGTCAGCAATCAAAAAGTGTTAGTGATGTGCTAAAACAATTTAGATCAGAAAAACAAATTATATTAAAATTAGTTCAGAGGAAAGAACATTACACAAGCATAGTCAAAACATAGTCAAAAGTACATCAGAAAATGACGAAAATATAGAGAATGTCATGCATGAAAAAAATTTCAAGGTTGTGGGGGCATGCGTGAGAACAGGCTTTCCAGCATTGCTTGAATCTTTTCAGAAGTTGCATTCTGCTTCTGAATAATGGTGACAACAGTATCAATCTTGCTGTCCTGGACATTCATTCTTGCTTCCATCTTCTGATTTCCTGCAGAAATGCTGGAGGATGCCATTGTTCTCACACAAAAAGCTTGAGAGTGATTTGAGAAAAGCTAGGGTTTTTGAAGGAGATATGCAGACAAATGCTTGAGAGATTATGAGTAAGCGTAAAGATTAAGAATGAAGAGTAATGTGCTTAAATAGAATTTTCAAAAATTATTTTGAAAAATAAAACGTTTTTAAGAGAGAGAAAAAAATAATGATTGCCATTAACAAGCGTGATTACTTTTGCATTTAATGCTTGCTGATTTTGGGGGATTTGAGAAAGATACTTAAAAACGGTTACCAGACATGTGTCTCAATGCACCCAATCAGCGCTTTGCCTTCTCAGAAACGTGCACGCGTTCTGCTTCAGGGATTTGCTGATGATTGGATGACACTTGTTTGATGTAGTGATCAGCACGTCTGTATTTGAGATTAGACTCTCAGATCTTTAGACTTGCCTCTGATACAATCTGCATGTTCTAACTTTCTGAAAGAAGATTGATCAGAAGTTCACAGTAATATAAATACATTCTGAAAGATAAAAATATGGAATTAAAGCATTTTCATTCTGGGCATACTTTCATGCTGAGATGTTTCAGAATGAAATTAAACCTATCTTCTGAAAGGGGTTTTGTAAAGATATCAGCCCATTGATGGTCTGTAGCTATAAATTTCAAGTTTAAAATACCTTTCTGAATGTAGTCCCTAATGAAATGATGTTTTATTTCTATATGCTTAGCTCTAGAATGTAAAATAGGATTCTTACTTAAGCAAATAGCAGAAGTATTATCACAAAGAATAGGAATGTTACTCTCAAAAATCTGGAAGTCTTCAAGCTGACTTTTCATCCAGAGCATCTGTGTGCTACATCCAGCTGCTGCTATGTACTCAGCTTCTGCTGTTGACAGAGCAATAGTTGATTGCCTTTTGCTGGACCACGAGATCAGATTTTCTCCCAGAAACTGGCAGCTTCCAGAAGTACTTTTGCGTTCCACTCTGTCTCCAGCAAAATCAGCATCACAGTAGCCTACTAAGCTGTAATCACTAGATTTTCTATAAAACAAACCCAGATTAGTAGTACCTTTCAGATACTTGAAAATTCGCTTAACAGCTGTTAAGTGAGATTCTCTAGGATCTGATTGGAATCTAGCACAAATACATACGCTGAATAAAATATCAGGTCTTGAAGCAGTCAGATAAAGGAGAGAACCAATCATACCTCTGTAGACTTTCTGTTCTACGCTTTTGCTTACCTCTTCTCTTTCCAGAATGCACGTGGGATGCATTGGAATCTTTGATGGCTTACATTCTGAGAGGTCAAATTTCTTCAGAAGATCTCTGATGTATTTGCTCTGATGAATGTAAGTTCCCTCTGGAGTTTGATTGATCTGAATTCCTAGAAAGAACTTCAGTTCCCCCATGAGGCTCATCTCAAATTCTGCCTGCATACACTTAGCAAATTTTCTTCCAAGAGAAGGATTAGTAGATCCAAAGATTATATCATCAACATAAATTTGACAGACTAAAATGTCACTCTTAACTGTTTTACAGAATAGAGTGGTGTCCACTTTCCCTCTGGTGAACTCATTTTCAAGCAGAAAGTTACTTAGCCTTTCATACCAAGCTCTGGGAGCTTGTTTCAGACCATACAGTGACTTTTTCAGTTTGAAAACATGTTCTGGATGATTTGTATTTTCAAAACCTGGGGGTTGGTGAACATACACTTCTTCTTCTATATAACCATTTAAGAATGCACTTTTGACATCCATCTGATACAGAGTGATGCCTCTATTAACAGCAAATGAGATTAAGAGTCTGATAGATTCTAACCTGGCGACTGGGGCAAAGGTTTCTGTATAGTCTATCCCCTCTTGCTGACTATAACCTTGTGCAACCAGTCGTGCCTTGTTTCTGACGACTTCACCTTGTTCATTAAGCTTGTTTCTGAACACCCATCTTGTTCCGATGACGTTGAATCCTTTTGGTCTTGGAACGAGATCCCATACGTCGTTTCTGGTGAATTGATTCAGCTCTTCTTGCATTGCCAGAATCCAGTCATTGTCCAGAAGTGCTTCATCAATAGAAGAAGGTTCAATCAGAGACACAAGTCCCATCAGAGTTTCTTCAGAGTTTCTGAAGCTTGCTCTTGTTCTGATTGGATCTTCCTTTCTTCCTAGGATAGTCTCTTCTGGGTGATCCAAACTGCTTCTGGGTAATCTCTTCTGAGGTTGATCAGCAGCAGTTGTAGGATTTCTAGCATTGCTTCTTTCAGACGTTGAAGGAGTGTCTGTGTTGAGAGCTTCTGATGACCTGTCTTCAGAACCTGCAAATTCAATTTCTATACCTGCAAGATTTTCATTCTGCTTTGACTTTTCAGAGTCAAGCTTGTCATCAAAACGAACACTGATTGATTCTTCCACAATCTGTGTTTCTGTATTGTATACTCTGTACCCTCTTGAGCGTTCAGAGTATCCTAACATAATACACTTCTGTGCCTTAGAATCAAACTTGTTCAAATAATTCTTAGTATTTAACATATAGCAAGTACATCCAAATGGATGAAAGTACGAAATGTTGGGCTTTCTGTTCTTCCACAATTCATATGGAGTCTTTTCCAGAATAGGTCTTATTGAGATTCTATTCTGAATGTAGCACGCTGTGTTTATTGCCTCTGCCCAGAAGGTCTTAGCAACGTTTGTCTCGTTGATCATGGTTCTGGCCATTTCTTGCAATGTTCTGTTCTTTCGTTCTACAACTCCATTTTGTTGGGGAGTTCTAGGACAAGAGAAATCATGCAGAATGCCTTTGTCATTAAAGAATGACTCAAAATCTTTATTTTCAAATTCTCCACCATGATCACTTCTGACTTTAACGATTCTAAGATCTTTTTCATTCTGAACTTGGTTACAGAAGGTAACAAACACAGAGTGTGACTCGTCCTTGTGTCTTAAGAACTTTACCCATGTCCATCTGCTATAGTCATCTACGATTACTAACCCATACTTCTTGCCACTGACAGAAGCAGTTTTAACTGGTCCAAATAAGTCAATGTGCAGAAGTTCTAATGGCTTAGAGGTAGAAACAACATTTTTGGATTTAAAAGAGGGTTTTGCAAATTTGCCTTTCTGACATGCTTCACACAGAGCATCTGAATTGAACTTCAAATTTGGAAGTCCTCTGACCAGATTGAGTTTGTTAATCTGAGATATTCTTCTCATACTAACATGTCCCAATCTTCTGTGCCAGATCCATTGCTCGTTGTTAACAGACAGAAGACATTTTACGTTCTGACTCTTAAGTTCAGAAAGTTTGATTTTGTAAATGTTGTTTTTCCTCTTACCATTAAATAGGATAGTCCCATCTTTCTGACTAACAGCTTTACATGATTTTTGATTAAAGATTATATCATAACCGTTATCACTTAATTGACTTATGGATAACAGGTTATGCATCAATCCATCAACAAGCAGAACATTATTAATAGAGGGAAGATTTCCGTTACCTACAGTTCCAGAGCCAATTATCTTTCCCCTCTGATTGCCTCCAAAGCCAACGTGGCCTCCAGGCTTAAGTTCCAGGCTTTGGAACATATGCCTTCTTCCCGTCATGTGACGTGAGCAGCCAGAGTCCAGGTACCATGACTGGTGTTTCTGACTTGCTGCTAAAGATATCTGCAACATGTATTATTTTATCCTTAGGTACCCAGATCTTCTTGGGTCCTGATTTGTTAGTTTTACCAAAACTCTGGTTGAATTTTGGTTTCACAAAGTGATTACTACTAGTATATTTGATGTCATGTGTGTGACCATACACAAAGTGTGAATTTAGAGGAGTGTGTTTAATAACTAAATCCATGACATTTTTAGGTGTAGGAACCTTACCTAGGTATCCTATTCCTTTCCTGCCGTTTCCGCTAACTCCATAGATCATTGAAGCCATTCTGCTTCTATCTATGCTTTTAGCAAGGAACTTCTGGAAACTATGATCATACTCCTTGATGATCTCATCAGCGTTGCTGGGAGTTTCAGAAATTGGTACCTTCTGAGAGTTTTGTAAAGAGTTTTCTAATTTTAAAATTTTATCTCTCAGCTCAGAGTTTTCCAATTTGAGACTCTCAGACTTATTAGAGTCAGATTCAAGAGTCCTTTTCAGGTCTCTGAATTTAGCTCTAATCTGCTGATAACGTTCCAGAATTTCATTGAGGCTTTCAGCAAGTTCAGCCTTTGTAAAATTAACAGCGAAGTTAGGGAATACCTCTTCTGTGTCTGATTCTGAGTCTGAGTCAGAAGCTTCACTGTCATCTGGAATGTTAGCCATAAGCGCTATGTTCTCCCTTTCATCATCTGATTCTGAGTCAGCTTCAGACGAGTCAGAGTCATCCCATGTGGCCATGAGACTTTTCTTCTTCTCTCTTCCAAACTTCCTTTTTGGCTTTTCCCTCTGAAGCTTTGGACAGTCACTCTTGTAGTGACCTTGCTCATTGCACTCGTAGCAGATGATGTCTTTTGTATTTGGCTTCTTGCTACCTGAGGAGCCTTCAGATCTTCTGTATCCAGAGGAAGAATCTGTTCTTCTGTATCTGGAAGAAGACTCGTTCTGATCAGATCTTCTGGGATTCCTGAATTTCTTTTGTCTTTGCTTCCACAGTTGATTTACTCTTCTGGAGAGAAGAGAAAGCTCGTCTTCTTCTGATGAGGATCCATCAGATGTTTCTTCAACTGCCTACAAAACTTTAGATTCAGATTTTCTGTTAGATTTTAAAGCTATAGGCTTACCTTGCTTCTGAGGCTCGTCAGCTTCCAGCTCTATCTCATGACTTCTGAGGGAGCTTATAAGTTCCTCTAGAGTGATTTTGTTGAGATCTTTCGCCAGCTTCAGAGCAGTAACCATAGGCCTCCACTGCTTGGGTAAACTTCTGATTATCTTCTTGACATGGTCAGCAGTAGAGTATCCCTTGTCCAGAACTTTGAGACCAGCTACCAGAATCTGGAATCTGGAGAACATAGTTTCAATGGATTCAGATTCTTCCATTTTAAACGCCTCATACTTCTGAATGAGCGCCAGAGCCTTTGTTTCCTTGACTTGAACGTTCCCCTCATGCGTCATTCTGAGAGAATCAAAGATGTTCTTAGCTGTGTCTCTGTTGGAGATCTTCTCATACTCAGTATAGGAGATGGCACTGAGAAGGATGGTTCTGGCCTTATGGTGATTCTTGAAGTCACGCTTTTGTTGATCAGTCATTGATTTTCTATCAATCTTCTGACCAGTTGCATTAACAGGGTGCGTGTATCCATCTGTCACCATATCCCACAGATCAGCATCATGTGCTAGAAAGAAGCTTTCAATTCTGTCTTTCCAGTAGTCAAAGTTTTCTCCATCAAAGACTGGAGGTTTGCCGCTGAATCTGTCTCTGTCCTCATTGGTGTCATTGCTGAAATGAGAGTTGTTTCCTGCCATAGTGTTTTTCTGACGCTGGATCTTTTACTGACACGGTTAAGTGTTTTAGCTCAGAACCAGGCGCTCTGATGCCAATTGAAGGGGTGAAAAACACAAGAAGGGGGGGGGGTTGAATTGTAAAACTGGAATCTTAAAGCAAATGACAAGGTATTTTTATCCTGGTTCGTTTGATCTCAAACTACTCCAGTCCACCCGTTCAAGGTGATTTCGCCTCTCTCCAACGAGGTCTTAATTCACTATATTCAACTGAATACAAATCTGCTTTAGCAACTGCTAAAACCTTCTTGATTCAAACCACAATCCGGTTTGTCAAGGCAACACTTTCTTACAAAGGTATAAGCAAATGTGTATGAATGTTTCTACAAAACTATATCACAACTGTGATGTTTACACAAATGAAGCTTAGAATACTAGGATGCTAAACGCTAATAAGGTATCAGAGTTTGTTGGTTTAGCAAAACTTGTAGAGTGAAGATTATTATTCAGCTTTGTGCGTGTAGAGAGTTTGGAAGCATTAGCCGTGATAATCTTCAAAGCTTGGTTTATATAGCACTTTGAGAAGATGAACGTTGGAGCAAATATTCTTGATTCAATGCTATTAACAAGCTTTCCTTTTTGAGCAGATCTTGTCTAGAATGATGCCGTTGGTATTGATTAGCTTTCAATGCACAGTACCGTTGCTTCTTCAATGCACGATCTGGCTTGGCTCATTCTGATTCTGCTTCGCTGCTGATGAACTAATTTGTTTCTGTATCAGAGTGTTTTACGCGCAGTTCTGTTCATCAAGCTTCAGCATGTGCAAGCGTTGATCATCTGATCTTGACGTTCTGATTCAGCAACTTCTGATGCTGATGTGCAGACTCATATTCTGATGCTGAAAACGTGATCTTGCTTATTTTAATCAGCATATCTGCAAGTCAGAGCATAGTAATTTTAGGCAGCATATAATTCAATCATAAAATATTTAACTACTATATCTTTTCACTTTGTTATCATCAAAACTTAAATATAGGGTACTAGATTCAAACATTGTTCTAACACATTATGGAAAAAGAATGGTATCAAGATGATAAAAATTTACCAAGTTATGCTCATTTGAAGTCACGCATGAGAAATTAGGGGTTCAACTGAAGGACTTGTGATCTTTCTTCATCATCAAGTTTCTTCCACATGAAAAATCTTTGAAAATTTTGAAGTGATTTGTTTATAGCCCTTTGAAGAGAAGGATGTTTTTGTAATCACTAAAAAATACCAAAAGATGAGCAAGATATGCTTCTTTGAAGTTCAAAACCCTAACTCCTAGGTCAAGAAAATGCTTTGAGGAACTTTGACAATTTTGAACAAACTTCTTGTACCAACACCATTGATTTGTAAATAGAAGTTGTTGAGGATGATAATGAGAACTCATAGCCACCAAAACCACTTCCATATCTTGAGAATTGATAGAAATATGCACTTGTGACCAAGGGGAACAAAGTCTTGTCCAAACATGACCACTTCTTCAATCAACCCCTTGTGCTTTTGAATCAATCTTGATAACTTTTAAATGTGGTGAACCAAAATAACCTTGCCATGTCATTTCTTCCAATACAAATCCAATGGTGAGGTTTTAACTTCTCAAGCTTTATTGACTAGGGCATGTAAATAAACTAATGGACCCATGGAGCAACTTGCTAAGCCTCATTGCCTTTACCTACATTATTAACAAGTAAGATAAACCAACATTGCATTTTATTAATTAAAAAAGAAAATCCAGACAAAATATTCATGATCACAAAAGAATACAGGTCAAGGTGCTTGATGATTCCTCAAAGAGCAAAGCTAAATATAGGGAGGAGAACCAAAAGCCCTAATGTGATCTTGTTGTGACTGAATCAACATGGTATGATGAAGGGATCTTAGGGGCAAAAATTAGGGTACAACAACTGCCCTTATTTAAGTTTCTTCTCTCTGGAGATACGAAGGTTAAAAATCTTTGTGTCGACGCAATCAAAGATACTTAAATATAAAACAAACCTTATTTTTGGCCCTAAGATGCCATGCAATGCTTATGAGCATGAATGCATATGAACAAAATAAAAGAGACGCAAAACACCACCGGGGATGTAACAAAGGAAATAAAGAAACAAGAGAGGAACCCAACCAGGAAAATAAATCACTGGTGGATTAAAAGACCTGACTCATAGAGGATGATAAAAATGATCAAAGGATACACCAACTCCTACTGAAGGTGAAACCACTAACATTCACTGAAGGTAGAGAGAAGAAATCATCGACGTTCACTGCCGAAGACCTACCAACTTTCACTGAAGGTAGAAGAGAAAATATATCATAGCATCGTTGTTCACTAACGATGGACTACCAACGTTCACTGAAGGTAGCAAAAAGATAAAAATCACCAACTTTCACTAAAGGTGACCTACCAACTTTCACTGAAGGTATAGAGATAAAATATCATGGCACCGCCGTTCACTGACGATGAACTACCAACGTTCACTGAAGGTAGCAAAAAGATAATAATCACCAACTTTCATTGAAGGTGACCTACCAACTTTCACTGAAGGTATAGAGAGAAAATATCATGGCACCGCCGTTCACTGACGATGAACTACCAACGTTCACTGAAGGTAGAAAAAAGATAACAATCACCAACTTTCATTGAAGGTGACCTACCAACTTTCACTGAAGGTAGAGAGAGAATATATCATAGCATCGCCGTTCACTGACGATGAACTACCAACATTCACAGAAGGTAGAAAAAAATAACAATCACCAACTTTCAATGAAGGTGACCTACTAACTTTCACTGAAGGTAGAGAGAGAATATATCATGGCACCACCGTTCACTGACGATGAACTACCAACGTTCACTAAAGGTAGCAAAAAGATAATAATCACAAACTTTCTTTGAAGGTAACCTACCAACTTTCACTGAAGGTAGAGAGAGAAGATCATAGCACCGCCGTTCACTGATGATGAACTACCAACGTTCACTGAAGGTAGCAAAAAGATAACAATCACCAACTTTCACTGAAGGTGACCTACCAACTTTCACTGAAGGTAGAGAGAAAAAATCATAGCACCGCCGTTCATTGATGATGAACTACCAACGTTCACTAAAGGTAGCAAAAAGATAACAATCACCAAATTTCACTGAAGGTGACCTGCCAACTTTCACTGAAGGTGGAGAGAGAATATATCATGGCACCGCCGCTCACTGACGATGAATTACCAACATTCACTGAAGGTAGCAAAAAGATAACAATCACCAACTTTCACTGAAGGTGACCTACCAACTTTCACTGAAGGTAGAGAGAGAATATATCATGGCACCGCTGTTCACTGATGATGAACTACCAACATTCACTGAAGGTAGCAAAAAGATAACAAGTTTACCCAAATTTCCGGCATTTCACCTAGAACGGGTCTCAACTTCTTCTTTAACCAAGGCATTCCTCCTGGAAAGGGTAATATATAAGTTGCCTCAAATAAAGAGACTACCACTTACAAAAATTTCACAACGAACTGCTTTTGTGATATTGAAAGACTCGCCATCCACTAGAGTAACTTGACAACGAACTGCAAACTATCCACTCATAGAGAAGATAGCAAAAAAAGGTAACGTCGACTTTTACGGGGAAGTACAAGTTGCTCAAATAAAGAGACCTTCTACTTGCTGTTATGGAGGATTGTAAGATGACTTTATGGGGAATGAAGAATGACTTCCTGGGGAATAAAGAACATATTCCTGCTGAGGCTATAAAAGTCATCTTGTGCCAAAATAAATGCACATTTCCTAAACCAATGCTCGAAGCTTGCAGAAATCCAAAGCGATAATAATGCTGGGAACAAAAATTCAAATCAGAAATAAATTGGAGTGAAGCAGTCAACCAAAATGCATCCCTTGAGAAATAAACTCAAGAGGGAAACCTAGTCTATCCAGACAAAGAGCTGTACAGGAAGGCTAAAGCAAAAATCTCCCACGAGGGATAACTCAGTGGGGAAATTGAAAGAATATACGTTTTCTGCTTAAGGCCAACACTCTATTTGAGAGAGGACAACATAACTCTCCAAAATAGGGTAGTATGTCAACAAAATATTAATGAACATGAATGAACAATGCTTTTCCAAATTTTAACTATCCGTGATGTATGTATGAATGTATGAGTGTTATCGTGCATATGCTGAAAAAACAGATATATAACACTGAGAGTAACCAGGCAAAACCAACTCGGGCACAATCAACACTCGGCTAAATCACATCCAAGATGAACATTATAAGAAAAAGTAAGCACTAACTAAGGAAACGAAATCCCATTTTGGAGCTTAACTTCACTAGGGAGAAACATAATTCAGAAGTAAACAAAACTTAGCAACCAAACAGTACAGATACAGAGATACAACATTTTCTTCCAGGCTTTACCATGGAATAACACTCAGACTTCAATGGGGAAGCAAATGTTTCAAAAGTAACGCTTCTACTGGGGATTTGAAAAATGAATTTCAAGTAAAGCAGACAGACATCAAATTATTAAAACATTCGCTGGGGAATTCGTGCCGACTTCATTGGGGAGATCAACACCACATTCACAAAGGGGAAAACCAGTATACATCCTTCAGTAGAGAAACCAAAGGCCCGTGTTCTTCGAGAGTAATTATTGTACCAACGTCTATGGGAAGAAAGAAATTCTATTGAACAAACGAAACCTTCACTGGAGAAATCTTGGATTGAACCTTCTTATCGTGCAAACTCAGAAAAGAGGAGAAATGAACCAAAACTTGACTGGGGACACTGGAGTCACAAATCCAGTACAGTGAAAACATCTTGAGAAAAACTTCCATGGGAAACAAAACTTCTTAAAACAATTGGAGTTCGTCCATTCCTGGGATCACCACTTTTATTTTTTTGTCTTGTGTCACAAATTTTAAAGTAAAAGCAAATTGTAAATTCTTTTTGAAAATCAATTTTGTTATTTAATCTTTTTGCTTTGAAAGTTATTATCAATAATACATGGAGTCTTTACAAGCTAAATAAAATAAGAAATACAAAGAACTGGGTAAAAGCTCAAATTTCATTAATAGAATGGTAGTCTGTGAATGGAGAGACTCCATGGATGATTACAAAGTTCGAAAAATGGTAATATATAATGGAAAAGATACACTGAGATACAATGACCACTATCCCCTCTAACAACTTTTGAAATCCTGAGCAGCAGCTTCTGTTGAAGTATCATGAGGATCGGAGAAGATTGTTGCTCCAACGAGCAAGTCTTGTCTGATGTAGTTACTTACCAAGAAAGTCCCTAACTTTTGCCTAACCTTCCCTTGCGGGTTTTCAACTTAGCGGGAAATTTTATTCTGTTTATGTCTCTAGTTTTTTCCTAGACCGCCCTTTCGGGTTTTCGGTCTACCGAGATGCTCTTTTTTGCCTAAGCCGCCCTTTCGGGTTTTCAACTTAGAGAGATGTTCTTTTATTTCTTTAGGCGAACTATTTCTTGACTGCATCAACATTCACGGGACGTAGGAACTCCTCGCCATCCATAGTTTCAAGAATTATTGCACCGCCAGAGAAGGCTTTCTTGACAACATATGGACCTTCAAAATTGGGAGTCCACTTTCCCCTAGAATCAGTGTTAAACGACCTGATCTTCCTGAGCACGAGGTCACCTTCTCTAAATTCACGAGGTTTGACCTTCTTATCAAAAGATTTCTTCATCCTTTTCTAATATAACTGTCCACGACACAAAGTTGTCATTCTCTTCTCTTCAATCAAATTCAATTGGTCAAACCTATTCTGAATCCATTCAGCCTCTGACAACTTGGTTTCCATTATCACACGCAAAGAGGGAATCTTAACCTCGATCGGGAGCACATCTTCCATTCCATACACAAGGTAGAACGGGGTTGCTCCTGTTGAAGTGCAGACATATGTTCGATATCCATGTAAAGCAAAAGGGAGCATTTCATGCCAATCCTTATAAGTAACAACCATTTTCTGGATAATCTTCTTGATATTCTTATTATAAGCTTCAATAGCCCCATTCATCTTCGGCCTGTACGGAGATGAATTATGATGGATAATCTTGAATTCTTCACACAGTTCAGTCATCATCTTATTGTTCAGATTCGATCCATTATCGGTGATAATTTTGCTCGGCATACCATATCGACATATAAGATTATTATTAATGAAGCGCACAACAACCTTCTTAGTAACATTAGCATATGAAGCAACTTCCACCCATTTGGTGAAGTAATCAATTGCTACCAAGATGAAACGGTGTCCATTCGGAGCTTTGGGTTCTACATCCCAATCATGTCAATACCCCACATAGAGAAGGGCCATGGGGAAGAGATTACATTAAGAAGTTTCAGAGGCACATGAACCTTGTCTGCATAAATCTGGAATTTATGACACTTCTTTGCATATTTGTAACAATCAGATACCATTGTCAGCCAATAGTAACCTTCCCTTAGCATCTTTTAGCCATCGAATATCCGCTGGCATGAGTGCCAAATGAACCTTCATGAATCTCATGCATCAACATGTCTGCTTCGTGTCTATCCACGCATCTGAGCAAGACCATGTCATAATTTCTCTTGTACAACACATTTTCACTGAGGAAGAAACTGCCAGCCAATCTTCTCAATGTCTTTCTATCTTTATTCAAAGAATCAATCGGGTATTCCTGAGTCTGAAGAAAATGCTTGATATCATAATACCAAGGTTTTTCATCTACTACCTCCTCTGTTGTAAGCACATGAGCGGACATATCCAGTCGCCGAACCATAATTCGAGGTATATCATTCCAAGTATTCACCTGATACATAGAATCCAGAGTTGCCAGATCGTCCTCCATTTTATTTTCATCTATAGGAATGTGATGGAATTCAACTTTATTGAAGAAGGGTAACATCCTTCTAGCATAACCTTTGTAAGGGATCAAGCCACGGTGACGAGTATCCCATTCTCCTTTAATATGATTTATTACCAAAGCTGAACCACCATACACATCTAGAATTTTAATTCTGAGATCTATAGCTTCCTCGAGACCCATGATGCAAGCCTCATATTCTACCATATTATTAGTACAATAAAATGTTAACCTTGCAGTGAAAGGAATATGCGATCCATGTGGAGTGATAATCACAGATCCAACTCCTTTAGCATAAGGATTCACAACTCCATCAAACATCATACTCCAACGAGATTCAGGATCAGGACCTTCCACGGGCAATGGTTCATCACAATCTTTCACTTTCAGAAACATCACATCCTCATCGGGAAATTCATACTTCACAGACTGATAATCATCAACTGGTTGGTGAGCAAGATAATCTGCCAACACGCTTCTTTTAATAGATTTTTAAGTGCGGTATTCAATATCATATTCAGATAATAGCATCTTCCAACGGGCAATTCTCCCGGTAAGAGCAGGCTTTTCAAAAATGTACTTGATTGGATCCATTTTAGAGATCAACTAAGTTGTGTGATTCAACATATACTGCCACAACCGTTTTTCCACCCAGGCCAGAGCACAACATGTCTTTTCCAGCATGGAATACCACGACTCACAATCAGTAAACTTTTTGCTGAGATAATAAATGGCATACTCTTTCTTCCCTGTTTCATCTTGTTGTCCCAGAATACAACCCATGGAATTATCTAACGCTGTCAGATACATAATCAATGGTCTTCCTTGAAGAGGAAGGAGCAAGATAGGAGGTTTAAGTAGATATTATTTAATACTTTCAAATGCCCTTTGGCAGTCATCCGTCCACACACAACCTTGATATTTCTTTAACAACTTAAAGATCAGTTCACATGTTGCAGTCACGTGGGAAATGAATCTGGAAATATAATTCAAGCGCCCGAGGAACCCTCTAACTTGCTTTTCAGTTCTCGACGCTGGCATCTCTTGAGTTGCTTTTACTTTATCAGGGCCAACTTCAATTCCTTTCTGGATAACAATGAAACCCAACAATTTCCCTGATCGAACACCGAAGGTACATTTATTTGGATTCAAGCGGAGACGATACTTCCTCAAACGCTGAAACAACTTCAACAAATCTTCTACATGCCCTTCTTCAGTCTGGGATTTAGAAATCATATCATCAACGTATACTTCGATTTCCTTGTGCATTAGATCATGGAATAGGGTTTCCATAGCCCTCTGGTACGTTTCACTAGTGTTCTTCAACCCGAAGGGCATCACTCTGTAATAGAATGTTCCCCATGGTGTGATAAACGTTGTTTTTTCCATGTCCTTTGGAGCCATTCTTATTTTATTATACCCGGAAAATCTATCCATGAACGAGAATACTTTGAATTTTGCTGTGCTATCCACTAACATGTCAATGTGTGGCAATGGAAAATCATATTTTGGACTAGCTTTATTTAGATCTTTGTAATCTACGCACATGCAAACTTTTCTGTCTTTCTTTGGTACTGGGACAATATTGGCAATTCATTGAGGATACACTGACGTCACAACAAAATCGGCATTAATCTTCTTTAGAACCTCCTCTTTGATCTTTACTGCCATATCTGGGTGAGTTCTTCTCAACTTCTGTTTGATTGGTGGACACTCTGGCTTCAATGACAAACGATGCTCTACAATATCTGTATCTAGACCAGGCATATCTTGATAAGACCAAGCAAAGATATCTACATACTCTTTCAACAACTCAATCAACCTGCTCTTCACATCAGGATGCAGAAATGCTTCAATCTTGACTTCTTTCAGATTTTCTTCTGAACCTAAATTGATCACTTCCAAAGGCTCTTTATATGGCTGGATGGAATTTTCGTCGCGCTCAAGCAACCGTGAGACCTCTTCTAGAACCTCATCATAGTCTTCTTCTTCGGCCCCATACACAAGACATTCAAAGTTAGGAGAGGGTGCAGAGGCATTATATTCAATGGGTTTTTTTTAATTAATTTGCACATGTGATTTATGATTGCTTTTAGAAACTGACACATATAACAAGTGATCATGCAAATTGAGTTTCAGCTATTATTTATTTTGAAAGGTTTTTTATGATTACCATTTTCCAAGAAAAAGCAGAAAATAAAGACACAATTTGGGAAACAAATACAACTTTTATTATTGATTTTAAAAGTCACAGCAAACAAATAAGCCCATTCAATATTAATATTTCCACCTTGGGAAGAGTGAAAACTTTTCCAAAAGATTAACAAAACAAATTACTTTGCAACATGTATGCAAGAGGGAACATCAATGGTGATCCAGTTCTGAACCCTAACTCCGCACGTCACATAATTTGGCATTTCTGGCTCTACTTCATCTTCCACAATGGCATTAATCCCAGAGACATTTGGATGAAGATAGCCCCCGCTACGGAAGATGTCTTGATACTTGCCTGCAGTAGACTTCGGCTTCATGCTCTTACCCCTATCATTCTTCAAAGAGAACCCCAATCCAACTTTGTTCTTGTTTACAGGTGGATCCATAATCCGTCCCCATACTTCGCTATGACCCTTGCGCACAACTTGCTGCGCATCCTTGAGTGAAACCATATAATTCTCATTTCCTCTTATGTTGTCAATGGATAAAGCTTGGAACTGGGTTCCAACAGCAACTTCATCCTCCTCCACAATGCTTAAAGAGGACAAATGAGATATCAATAATGCATGTTCTCCATTTATGATTACCACTTTTCCTTCACGTAAAAACTTCAGTTTCTAGTGTAAAGTTGAAGTAACAGCCCCTGCCTCATGTATCCACGGCCTTCCTAACAAACAACTATAAGCGGGTACAATATCCATGACCTGGAAAGTAATTTGAAACAAATGTGGGCCTATATGAATAGGCAAGTCCACTTTACCAATAACGGATTTCCTTGATCCATCAAACGCTTTCACAATAATTCCACTTCGGTGCATAGGCGTTCCTTGTAATTTCAACTTCATAAGCGTGCCCCTCGGTATAACGTTTAAAGAGGATCCATTATCAATCAGCACATTGGATAGTGAACCATTCTTGCAATTCATAGAGATGTGAAGGGTCAGGTTGTGATTCCTTCCTTCATCTGGAAATTCATCATCGTAGAAACTCATGTTATTACATGACGTAATGTTCCCTACTATGCTGCTGAATTGGTCTACAGGCATGTCACTTTCCACAAAAGCTTGGTCTAATACCCTCATTAAAGATTCTCTATGAGTAGAAAAGTTCATCAATAAAGCCAAGATAGATATTTTTGAAGGAGTCTACAGTAGCTGATCTACAATTCTGTAGTCGCTCATCTTGATTATCTTCAAAATATCATCCACTTCTTTCTCTAACGTAGCCCCACCCGTAACCTTCTTGGGTTCAACATTCTCAGCAATTTTCTTTCCAGCACTAATATCTCCATGAACGACTGGTGCAAATACACGACAGTTGTGGGTCACCCTGCTAGTCTCAGCAATATTTCAGACATCAGGCATTGGCTGGATGGGTATTTCCACACCATCCTCTAAGATTGTAGCGTTATACTTGTAGGGTACATCCTTATCTGATTCGTAGGGGACATGACCCAGCAAACTAATCAACAATGGGTAACAACTGGCTTGCTATAATACTCGACTTCAAAATGGGCGGGTGCACCAAAACAAGGCACAGTGACGTTTACCCCTTATTCAACATAATCAGTCATTATTGAGTCATCTCTGGAAAATAAATCCTCATCTAATAAGAAATACTCATCTGCAGAGGAATACTCCTCATCCAATCCTTCTTCAGCCAAACAAACCTCAATCATATCAACTTCATGGTAATCATCCCTTTGACCTGTAACCTTGATAGTTCCATTTTCCAATAACAACTGGATACCTTTCTTCACGATAGAACATCCTCGGGAGTCTCAACAACAAATTCGGCAAGATCCATACTGATGTTCCACCTGACCAGACAAGTGGTAGAAAGTAGCATGCAATTGCAAAAGGTCTTCATTCATATACTCTACATAAAAATTTTTGAACTCCCCAGGACATCCAGAAACCATATTCACCTCCTTTTCATACTCTGCTCTAGGCCTGATTATGTGGATGAGGCCCTCATCCATCATCTCCTGCAAATCAGCCTTTATCTTTTCACAACCCTGTATGTCTGTACTGTAAATATCACAATTGGAATGGTCATGCGTATAGTAGCTAAATTCACAGAGGTCTGCATGCATTTTCACCAAATCTCCTCTAAGCAGATTAATATAAAAAATCCGGAAGTCGCCTGGACAACCGACCACCATATTCACAACATTCGTTCCTCCATGCTTGGGTAGAGGATTGTATTTCACATTAGGACCCACATCCTTGAAAGATAGAATACCATACTTTATCAATTTATGCACCTCAGTCTTCAAAGGATAATAATTCTCAACATTATGCCCTGGTGCTCCCTGATGAAAAGCACATGTATGGCCTGCCTTGTAATACCAAGGCAATGGTGATGGTACAACGGGAGGTGGTTGGGTCTGAACCAACATCTTCTGAATCAATGCCGGTAGTAGCTCCGTATAACTCATAGGAATAGGGTCATAACGCTCCCTTCTCTGATTATGCCCTTGATTCCTCTGTTGGGATAGTCTCTGATAGGAAACTGTGGTTGGAGCTACACCAATAACTGGAGTAACTGAGGCGAATTGCTAATGACGTTGATAATTTATTTTTGGAGGATTAACTCTTCTTTCTTGTATGACAACATTTGCACCCCATTCCTTATTCTTGGTAAACCCATAAGATGGCTTATTCGTATTTCCAGAACCTTCACTCTTTGTTAAACGGTCCTCTCTTACAACCTCTTCTAACCGGATACCCATTCCTACCATTTTAGTAAAGTCACTTGGCGCACTCGCTACCATCCTCTCATAGTAGAAAGCACCCATAGTCTTCAAGAAAATCTTAGTAATCTCCTTCTCTTCCATGGGAGGAATCACTTAGGCGGCCACCTCACGCCATCTCTGTGCATATTCTTTGAATGATTCCCTGTCTTTTTGAACCATGGCCCTGAGTTGATCACGGTCAGGCGCCATGTCCACGTCATACTTGTATTGTCTGATAAATGATTCTCCCAAGTCATTGAAAGTATGGATATTGACGCTGTCTAAGCTCATATACCACTTAAACGCAACATCGGTCAAACTATCCTGAAAAAAGTGAATCAGCAGACGCTGATCATTAGTATGGATAGACATTCTCCTTACATACATTACCAGATGAGCACGAGGGAAAGTGTTTCCCTTGTACTTCTCAAACTCCGGGACCTTAAACTTTGCAGGTATCTTAACATTCGGGACCAAGCATAATTCATTGACATTTTACCCGAATAATTCCTTTCCCCTGTGGGCCTTCATCTCCCTCTGCATCTTGTCAAATTGCTCTTGAAAATCATCCATTTTGTCATAGAGACCCAAGTCTTCACTTGGTGGAGGAAAAGGACGACACACATCATCGTTAATAAACGGAACCATATTCACCGAAGGAGGTGCAGCAGGAGCAGCATGAACCACATGAGGTGCAGGAGTAACAATAGTCTGAACAACTGGAGTATCTTGAGGAACAAGATTGAAACCTTCAGGCGCAAAGTTCTTTGGCATTCGCCATGGATAACCCTGAGGCATGAGATTCTTAACAACAACTGGAGTAGCAGACATAGGAACAGCCGGAGCTTCAACAGTAACCCTTGCTGGTTGAGTTTAAATGCTCGGTGGCTGATTTTGAGCAGCCACCAGAGATTCTATCAGAGCAGTAAGATTGGCCATGCCGGCCTTCAAAGCAGAAACTTCCTCGCATAGCTCACGATTCTCTTGTTCTAGGTTGTCCATCTTCCTTCTGAAATTAGCCCGAGTGTTGTAGTGGCGAGTCAGCTTGCTGAACGAAGTAAAAAAGCTTGGTAAGACACCTGGATATGCATAACAAATGCAAGAAATATGTGAAACATGATGCATGATGTGCAATGTATATGATTTATTTTATTAATATTTCAAGGGACATAAAAATTTATAGACACATTGCAAATATCAAAGTAATAACATATTTGAAATACTGAAATTTTTTATTATAATAACTTCAAAATGGATTACGAGTTTCAATAATCCCAAGTACAAGATGAAAATAAAGTCTAAAAACCTAAAAAGAAAAGTTGATAGAGATCTGTTGTACCCCAAAATTTCCCTCTCATATTTCTCAAAACATTGCAAGAAAAATCTCCAAGTGGCTCAAGCTTGCTCAAAAGTTGGACAAACAATCATCTCCTAAGGCAGTCTTCCCCAAATTAGGGTTTTGTGTTGCATCAAGATCCTTGAGTCCAAATGACCTCAAGTGCTCCCCAATGTCCTAATATGTTCTCAAGGTCATCCATGTCAAGTTTCAAGCCTTGCAGAGGAAGTTTGCTTAATCAATTACTCAAAGGGTCCAAAAATCGACTGTGCTAGGGCAAAAGTCAATTGTAACCTATAAACAGTCAAACCTCAAGATTTTTTGCAAACATTATCATTTTGAAGGATATTTCATCATTTGATCAAGGGTTGATCATGATTCACCAAGGATTGCTCAAAATTCATCAAGACTCAAAAGTTGCTAAATTAGGGTTTTGAAGGAAAAGTCAAATCAAACTTGACCAAGCATAACTTTCTCATACTTTATGAGAAATGGCCCATCCAAAGCTCATTTTTAATAGGATGCAATTTCCTATAATCCATATTCATACCCCAAGTTCAGAAAATGCACTCACAAGAAGTTATAAATTTGGACATTATAAGTCATTTTTGAAAGTCAACAAAAACACCTTTCTTGTCAAAGCTTATAACTTGAGCATGGAATATAAAAATGATATGATAACAAAAGTGTTGGTTAGAGGACATCTCAAGCTTTATAAAAGGTCTAAGAAAACTTCCAAAAGTTCAAAATTGAAGAAGTTATGCATTGTTGAAGTTGGGCATTTTTGCAAAATTGCCAAAAGTCAACTATCCCCAAAACTTCAAATTTTGTCAAATGGGCCCATTCTTTTCCACTTGATTTGAGCTTTCCCCATTGCACACGTGTCCTAGCTTCAGCCTTGAGATCATATTTCTTTTTTATTATTTTATTTGATTTTTTATTGAATTATTTCATTTTAAATCAAATTAAATCAAATTAAATCCAAATATTGATTACTTGAGATCTTTTTGGCTATTTCAGGTTGAGATCATCATCATTAATCTAATCAAACTCGAATCTCACCTTACCATGTGCAAAAAGATTGAAAAATTGGCAAATTTGGCAAGTTGGTAATGGTGAATCAAATCAAATATGCAATGCATTGATGTGGAAGATTCAAGCCATGTTTGTTACCCTAATGCAATATACATTACAAAAGGAAGGCAAAGGCACGAAAAATAGGGTTAGAGGCCGCAAGAATAAGCAAAACAAAACTTGAAAAAGTGGTGAAAAAGCTTGAATTCGAATTCATACTTAGAGGCAATCTCAAAAGCCAAGAAGCATCCCAATCGATTCCTGGGTGATTACATAACCCTCCTGGATCCAAAGCACGCGTCCTCAAGCCTTCAAATTTTGTCAAATGGGCCCATTCTTTTCCACTTGATTTGAGCTTGCCCCATTGCACACGTGTCCTAGCTTCAGCCTTGAGATCATATTTCTTTTTTATTATTTTATTTGATTTTTTATTGAATTATTTCATTTTAAATTAAATTAAATCAAATTAAATCCAAATATTGATTACTTGAGATCTTTTTGGCTATTTCAGGTTGAGATCATCATCATTAATCTAATCAAACTCAAATCTCACCTTACCATGTGCAAAAAGATTGAAAAATTGGAAAATTTGGCAAGTTGGTAATGGTGAATCAAATCAAATATGCAATGCATTGATGTGGAAGATTCAAGCCATGTTTGTTACCCTAATGCAATATACATTACAAAAGGAAGGCAAAGGCACGAAAAATAGGGTTAGAGGCTGCAAGAACAAGCAAAACAAAACTTGAAAAAGTGGTGAAAAAGCTTGAATTCGAATTCATACTTAGAGGCAATCTCAGAAGCCAAGAAGCATCCCAATCGATTCCTGGGTGATCACATAACCCTCCTGGATCCAAAGCACGCGTCCTCAAGCCTTCAAAAGCTCTGTAAGTATCACGATGCCAAGCTCTGTTCTTGAAACCGTAAATCCTCATTCTTGCATCATTTGAACGAATTCTTGGCATATTTATAATCCTCATAACATTTCTAAACTTTTGGCAATATTCAATTTGGTTTATATGAATTGTAACCTCAAAATACCATGGCTAGGGTTACGTTTTGGTTTTTAGGGATTTTTGTTTCAGGTGAAATTGATTCCTATAGTAGGCATGGTTGCACTCAGGAGAGGGAGACGAACCTAACCATGCCTTTGAAGGTCATTTTTATGGCCTGGAATTGATTTTTGGATCGAGCTGCGCTTTTAGCTGCGGATTCAAATCCGCAGGTAAATTTACAGTAGTGGAAGGACAGGGACGAGTGCGTGTCAGCTTCCAGTTGGCCCATTTAAAATGTTTTTCGCGCATTTTTTTGTTCTGACCAATAATTGTGTTTTTGTTATATTATTATTATTATGTAATGCATTAACAAATGAAGCAAATCAGCCTGGTGGCAAGCGTACATTGGTAATCACCCTCAGGACCTGGGTTCGAATCCCAGGTCCTCCACTTCTTTGATATTATTATTTTCCATGTGATCATATGTATCTCCAAGCATGAAGCTCATCATACATCCTCAAGCATCCAGCTGCCAGATGGCCTAAGGCCAAATCTGATGGCCAAGAATTGATGGACCACCATAGGCAAAGTCCACGTGCGCGCAGGGAATCTCAGAAGTCAACAAAAGGCCAGATCCAAATGGGCCTCAGGATTGCTATTTTGACCTCCAAAATCAGGCCCATACTCCTTTCTTTCATATTATTTATTTTATTTTATTAATTGCCTAATTATTTTTATTAAATTCTAACCAATCATAAAATTCTTTTTTCTATAAAATTAAAACCACAAAAATATTTTCTTCATAAAATCAAATTTTAATTTTTATTAACAAACACTAATTTAATTAATTTAGGCTTTAATTAGAAATAACTTTAATATCTTTTTGTAAATAATTAAAATCAATTAGACTTAATTAGGTTTTTACTAACATTAATTTATTTTATTTTATTTCTTTAAATACCAAAAATCCAAAAATAATTTATTTTCATTAATTAATTAATTAATTAATTAATTTAATAATTAACTTAGGTAATTTCTTTCTTAATTCAAAAACAATAAAAAAAATCATTTCTCTAACAAAAAAGGGTCAAAACCCTAATCTTGCGCTCGATTTAATTTCCCGCACGCGATTTATTTCTTTTATCCAATATTGTACTTGATTCCGATTTGTAATAGTAATTAGGACCTTTTATCCTTTTTATCGCTTTATTTATTTTTAAAGGGTTTGTCTTTGGCGATGTAAATACCCGACACCTTGTAATTTAAATTCCGCCTTTTATTTCCGCAACTTATAAACTGTTAGATGTTTGATAATAGGATGACATGACAAGACTGAATGTTTTAACCTAAAATCAACCTAGATCACCCTTAACATGTACAAAGATAAAATTAACTGAAAAACGACACACTCGCACATGCGCACTCTTAGGGTACACCCCACTTGGTTGCCTTCGTACACGGTCATTGAGTATAGGTCACTTTAGAGGTCACCCTCTTGTCTAAAAGATCATAGTCGCCTTGAAACGGTTGCCTCGGATATTGTTGCCTCAAAACAAATGATCTAAGACATTATGGTTACCGCTAAGGCGTCCTAACATTGCTTTGGTGACCGTAAGTCCCTAAATTCGAATTGACCCTCAAACTCTAACGACGATGCTACCTACTCATCAATAGTGGGATAACATTGTCTAAAGGAAGATAGCATAGAACGATTCCTTTTTTCGAGTAGGTAGATGGTTCTTAAGTACTTGCTCTTTAAAAAAAAACAAAAATCTTTTTCACACTTACACTTTTCGAACAAAGTTTTCAAAAACACTTCATACGCTCTTGAGGACAGAAGCAAGAGTTAAATCGAAGTTTTCAAAACAAAAACTTTTTTCTAACTCACAAGCACAAAGAAAGAAATATTTTGAAAACAAATTGAGCAAGTACCTAAGAGCCCGTGGATAACCACAGATAGAAAGAGTGCCAACACCTTCCCTTTCTATAATCTACCCCCTGAACCCAAGAAATATCATAAAAAAGGAAATTTTCTGTGCTTTTTTCCTTTCCTTGTTGGATAAAATAAAAGTCGGTGGCGACTCTTGCTTACCGCAACATTTTGTGAACACAAACGCAAAATGCAAACCAGCATTCCAAAAAACAGTCAGTTCTTCCCACCGTATCACAGAACTGGTGACTCAGCTGGGGAGAATCTAATAAGTGGGGTGTACCTTAGGAATAGTTCATATTGTTTTCAATTGCTTGACTTGTATGCTTTATATTTGTGGGTTTGTATCGGAGTTACTATAGATCCTAACCCGGATCTGGGGATACCCTTTAGGTAAGTAGCAATAAACTATGAGGGAACTGTACGGCATAGACCGGTACGGTTGAAGCATTAGCTACGTTGGTGTGGTACTTTAGTATGTACCGATATCCCTTGTGGCGCAACGAGGAGAATATGGGTCTGCTAAGGGGTCATTAAGCACCAACTGACCTTAGAACCTTTAAATTGACCAACTTGGCCATAGAACAGTAGCAGTATGCTACACTCATTGAGACTAAACTCTCGTGATGATTCCGACCGCAAGAAAAGGATGCTAAACTGGAATTATGACCGATCGAGGGTAGTCAGTGATATTGAGATCCTCTAGAACCCCATTACTATTTTTAGGACAGGTTTGAACCAACTGAACTGAAAGAGGGTAGTACCTAGACTCTTTGCCAGCCTGAAATCTAAGGGGCTCTCTGTGTGACTTGTGTGCCTTTACCATGTTTGCTATTTGTGGATACTTGTGGTGTGTTTTCTATCTTGACATCATGACATCATGACATTGCATGAATCTTGCATTGGACTAACCTATTTCAAAGACAAGAGGGATTCATCTTTGTTCTGTTTTTTCTGTCATGGCACCCATGCGTAGGAACACCATCCGGATCAACTTTTTCCAGGTTCCCACTATGCTCAAAGAATTGGTTGCAAAGATGTTTGATACTACCTCCTTCATTAGAAGACATGGGCATCTTCTTAGTTTGGTCACTTCCAAATTGGACGAGCAGATGATGAGTTTCCTTGTCCAGTTCTTTGATCCACTATACCATTGCTTTACTTTTCAGGACTACCAGTTGGTCCCCACCTTGGAAGAGTTCTCCGATCTGCTTGGTATCTCTATTCTGGAGCAGACCCCGTTCACGGGTTGGGAGAAGATCCTTAGGCCAGAAGAGATTGCTTCAGCCCTCCATGTGACAAAGGCTTAAGTGATGTCCAATTGGGAGACTAGAAGTGGAGCAAAGGGTTTCTTGACTAAATTCTTGGTTGGTAAAGCTAATCAGTTATGGGACAGTCTAGACTTCCAGGCATTCGAAGATACTTTGGATCTTCTGATATATGGTTTGGTATTGTTTCCTAACTCTGATGCTTTCATCGACGTGAATGCGGGGAAGATTTTCATGTCTGGTAATCCTGTACCCACTCTCTTGGGTGACATTCTTCATCAGCTTTATGCCCGTACTACTCGGAAGCGGGGAACCTTGATATGTTGTGCTCCATTGTTGGCGAGGTGGTTTACTTCTCACCTCCACAAATCAGTTCTGAAGAACAAAGAAGGCATGGGCTGGGCTTATAGGGTTATGTCTCTCTCTCTCTCTCACAATGACATCATCTGGACTATTAAGGGTATGGACAAGGTGGCCATTATTGATCGCTATGGGGAATACCCCAATGTTCCACTGATAGGAACCAATGGAGGAATCACTTATAATCCATGCTTGGCCTTACGTCCATTTGGGCGAGCCAGAAGGGAAGGACCTCATGAGTTTCTAATGCCTAATATTGTCTTTGATTTCCAAGGAGACAATGACGAGCAACGCCGCAGATTCATATGGGCTTAGGATAGAGTACACAGATCTGATCCACACGAGCTGGGTGCGAAGACTTCTCTACCAATGGAACCATATCTCCGATGGGTTCGTATCCGTGCCCAAAAGCTGGGAATGCCCTATGAAGCTGTCTTGCCTATCATTGTTGAAGTTGCTGATGAAGAGGGGGTTCCTCCTACCATCCTACACCCTTACATGCCTACTGACATTGGGGAATTGAAGAGGTCCTGGATGTAGCTAAGAGAAGAGCCGGATACTTATAGAGAAAAGTATCACGAGCAAGAGCAGAAGATTCAGAAGTTGACTAGGCAGCTGGAGAATGAGCAGATCATCAACGACTATGTCAGCACTAAAGGCAAACAACCATGGGAGCGCTAATGTCCTTTGATTATTTCCAGTTTTTATTTACTTTTAAGTATTTCCTTTCTTGTAACGCCTTAAGGGAATTTGTTGAACAATTGAATTTCAAGTTTATCTAATAAAGGTGTGTTTCAAGTTTGGTTTACGAATTTGAATCTCTCGATGTCTTTGAAATCATAGCATACGCATTTCATTCCATACACCTCATAACAGGTACCCTTACAGGTTTTCTCATCTTCTTCGCTGTTTATTTCAGCATCATGTCTTCTGAAACTTCAACTGAACAAGCAATCAAGGCTCTACAGGCCCAAAACGCCCAGTTCCAAGAATTGTTCATGAATCTAGCTAAGGGTCAGCAAGATCTGAAGACCCTTATCTTGAAAGATAAGAAGAAGAAGAAGAAGAAGAAGAAGAAGAAGAAGAAGAAGAAGAAGAAGAAAATCCTGTTTAACATGGGCCACAGGTTTGGAAACAGGCTACGAGATGAAGTTGATTTGACCCCCTCATCTGGAGGGAAAGATAGTCAGGAAGAAAGGAGGGCTCCTAGCCCTATGGTTTCAGACAACGAGACAGACTTCGACGAAGACCAGTATCCTCCGACTGAGGATAGATACAAGCAACTGGAAGACCGGTTGAGTGCGATGGAAGTACATAAAGTTCCTGGTTTGGATTTTGGTGATTTGGGTCTGTCATCTGGGGTGGTGATTCCCCACAAGTTCAAAGCACCAGCCTTTTCTAAGTACGACGGGGTTTCTTGTCCGAAACGGCACTTCCGTTCGTATGTTAGGAAGATTCAGCCGTACACCGCTGACAAGAATCTCTGGATCCACTTCTTTCAAGACAGTCTCTCAGGGACTCAGCTTGAATGGTTTTACCAGCTGGAAGGAACTAGCATCCGTAATTGGGAAGATTTGGCCACTGCTTTCTACAAGAAGTACCAATACAATGCCGACCTCGCTCCCACGCGTACCCAACTCCAGGGTATGTCAATGGGTGCGGGCGAAGGTTTCAAAGATTATGCTCAGAAGTGGAGGGACCTCGCTGGAAGAGTGCAACCACCCTTGGCTGATAGGGAGCTAGTAGATATGTTTCTGGGGACCTTGTCTGGTCCGTATTTCAACCATCTAATTGGAAGTTATTCGTCCGGGTTTACGGAGCTGATTATGACCGGGGAAAGGATTGAGGCTGGTATTAAGTCTGGTAAAATACAGAAGGGTGCTTCATCAGGCACCGAGAAGAAGCCTTTTAAGAAGGAGTCCAGTGTTGTTTACAGTTCGAAAAGCCAGAGTAGACCTGAAAGCCGCTAAGCTGTTAATGCGGTTGTTATTTCAAGACCTGCTGGTGCTCCTCAGTGCAACAATCAGCCAAGGGCCGAGAAACCTCGAAGACAATTCACTCAGCTCAACATGACTTTATCTCAGATTCTGCCACAATTATTGAAAACCAATCTAGTGATTCCAAGGGAGGCCCCGCAGAATCCCAACACTACATCACCAAAGTAAAAACCTAATGCCCGATGTGCTTTTCACTCTGATAGCACGGGGCATGATACGGATTATTGTTGGTTTTTGAAGAACAAAGTACATGACTTAATTGATGCAAAAGAGATTGAGTTCGAAGCACCTGAAAGTCCTAATGTTGTAACAACTCCTATGCCCATACATGGAGTAAATGCTATAGAGGAAGACTCATTTGTGGTTTCTGTGAAGGATATTGCTACTCCATTGATGACTGTGAAGAAGAAACTTTTTCTAGCCGATTTATTTCCAGGCTGCGACGAAGGTTGCCGTATATGTTCTGTCCTACCTACCGGTTGCCATCTTTTGAAGTCAGGTGTCCAACGCCTGATGGATAATAAAGAAATTCTGTTTGAGAAGACTGTTGTTCCTTTAGTTCATACTGAAGAAGCTGTTATAATCACCATTTTCGACAATTCTTCCAAGGCTCCCATGAGAAAGCCTGTTAGAACTACGTCTTTTCCAAGAATCGCACCATTGATCATCACTGTTCCAGGACCTATCCCCTATACATCTGATAAAGCCGTCCCTTGGCATTACGAGGCTGATATTTACTATCATGGAGTTAAACAAGATTTGGATGCTGATACTGACGTCAGCAATATTGTTGGACCTGCCAAAGTCACCCGCAGCGGAAGGCTTTTCTCCCCTGATATCTCTCCACCAACTGTCCGGAAGCCTATTGTTATTACACTTGCTAGTGTACCTGCTACTGTGCCTGTTCAAGTTCCAATTCTTACCCCTGTTTCCGAGACATCTGACACTCGGGGCAAAGGGACCACTGATGAGTCTGCCCAGACGGAGGCACCAAAGAAAATTATTGTTGAAGCCTCTAGACAAGAGATGGAGGAAATTTTTAAGATTATCAAAAAGAGCGACTACAATGTAGTCGAGAAGCTGGGGCAAACCCCATCCAAAATCTCTATGTTATCACTGTTGCTATGCTCAGAAGCCCATGCCAAGGCTCTGATTTCTTTCCTAAAGACCGCACACGTACCACAAGAAACATCAACTGATCAGTTTAAAGATTGCGTGGCTAGTCTGACTGTTGATAATGGGTTGGGTTTCTCTGATGCCGACTTGACTGCTAAGGGGAAGAATCACAACGATGCCCTGTATGTCTCCATTGAATACAGGGGCACTACTCTTGCTCATGTATTAGTGGATACTGGTTCCTCATCGAACATTTTGCCTAAGAAATCTCTATACCGATTGGACTGTGAAGGGTTGGAGCTGAAACCAAGCAACATTGTCGTCAGGGCCTTTGATGGGTCTAAGAGGATGGTGCATGGAGAAGTGGATATTCCAATTAAGGTTGGTTCTCAGGTTTTCTCCTCTACATTCTATGTGATGGACATTCGGCCATCTTATTCTTGTTTGCTGGGTCGTCCATGGATCCATAAAGCTGGGGCAGTGACGTCTATGCTCCACCAGAAGCTAAAGTACCCGGTGAAAGGGAAAATTATGACAGTACAAGGAGAGGAGGAGTACATGGTGAGCCACCTCAACTCTTTCCGTTATGTAGAGATGGATGAGGAGTTCATTGAGACCCTGTTCCAACATTTTGAAGAGGTTCCCCAGACGCTGGCATCAACTGAGACTGTTGTTGAAGATCCTCCCATGAAGATGGCTTCCTTCAAGGTTGCCCGGGTTGTTGTCGAGAAAGGTAGGTGTGCAAATTGGGGACAACTCCCTGATTTTGCACAGAAGACTAACAAGTTTGGTTTGGGTTTCACTGCAGAAGCTCAAAAGGCGGTTCAGAGTGCATGGATCGGAAGACCTCCTTTGTTCATCAGCAATTCAGGAGTGAATGCCATTGAAGATGACATTGAAGAGTCTGAGTTTCACAGTTGGATCTACCCAATGACCGATGGAGGACTAAGCAACTGGACAACAAAGGACTTCATCTTTCTTTTGTTACCCAGTAATGAGACTTTTGTTTTGAATTTGTAACAGACAATGTTTTAAACTTTACGGCCCGGTGTCTTACCCGGGGCACCATGGCTTCATTTGTGAGGGCTTTATGTGTGTCATCTACATATATCATTAATAAAAGCATTGGACGTTTTTTGCATTTCAAGTTTTGCGCTCCTTGTCTTTCTTTTATTATATATTGCAAAACAACTATTTTACACACACTCATATATACATGTCTACATCCACTCTAGATCTTATTGGTAACGACTCTGCTACTTCCAATTATGACTTCGAAAGTCCGATCAACTTAGCCGAAGACGAAGGTGAATATAATTGCGAAGTACCTGGTGAACTTGCTAGACTGCTACTCCAGGAAGAGAGGGCTATTCAGCCGCATGAAGAGCCAGTGGAATCAGTAAATCTGGGTACAAAGGTAGACAAGAAAGAGGTCAAGATTGGTGCAAATCTGGAAACTAGTGTGTAGTTGTTTAGGTATTGGCTTGCATTTTTGGTAAAACCCAAGTGTATGTGTGAATGTCATGACTGATGTCATAACATTCTAGTTTAGTTTGTACTGATTCATTAGGTACCTTTGCAGAAAAATATTGTCATTCAGGTACTGATGTTTATAAGTGTGTATCTGAGCATTTTGCAAAATGATCACATTTTCCTAAATCAGTAGACAGGTTTTTTCAGATGTCATAACAGATGTTAAGACATCCTGTTATGAACTAACAGATTTGCAGGTTGGTTAATTCTGAGTTTTTTCAGGAAAATAACTCAGTCTTTCCATAACAGAATCCTGCGTTTTCTGAGGGTTAACCTAGCTCAACCCTAACCTGGTTAATTAATTCATGTGACCTAGTCTTAAGGTCAAACGGAATTAACCCTATGTTTTTGTGGAAACCCTAACTGAAGTTGCAGCTGCTATATATTCAACAGAGCTGCTGTTTTGCAAGGAATCCCTTTTTGATCAGAAGATCATTTGTAATCTGTATAGGTTTAATTATTGTACTCCAAGCAATTATCATTGTGATAAGTGACTTGGAATAGGTTTTTAATTGTAAGGGTTGTGTAGCACTCAAAGCTTTGAAGCAAGAGTGTTTGAATGTTCCTTGACTAAAGTTATGAAGCAGAGTCAAGTTAGTTGTGTGCATCACTCAAAGCTGTGAAGCAAGAGTGATTGTGTTGCTTGATTAAAAAGCTGTGAAGCTTAATCAAGTGTTTGTTTTTGAAGAGTGTCTTCATCAAATCATTAGTCAAATTGTTTTATGTATCACTGCTGTGATTGAGGGGGAGTGAGTAGGAACTCAGGTTTAAGTTGTACTTAGATTGAAATTGCATTGGGTAGGTCTTAAGTGAAGGAGATAAACTGGTTGGTTTATTCCTGAATTAACATCTCTTATAGTGGATTTACTCCCTGGCTTGGTAGCCCCCAGAGTAGGTGTTGTTGCACACTGAACTGGGTAAACAATTGACTGTGTTCTTTATTGCTTTTGTATTTACTGTCATATAGTAAGTCAGATACGGTGTCATAACATTGAACGTGACATTGAGTATCTGCAGCCAGAATTTCAATTGGCATCAGAGCAGGCACCCTGCCTGTATTACTGGGTGAGATCTAGGGATATCACTTTCTGGCACTATGGACAAAGAAGAAGTTTTTGGAAATAGACCATCCATTCTGGATGGAACTAATTATGACTACTGGAAACCTCGTATGATTGCCTTCCTAAAATCTCTGGACAAAAAGGCTTGGAGAGCTGCTGACAAAGGATGGATCCATCCCACCATAACTGAGAAAGATGGGACAATCAGTCTGAAGCCTGAGGAAGATTGGAGTAAAGAAGAAGATGAGTTAGCCCTGGGAAATTCCAAAGCTTTAAATGCCTTGTTCAATGGAATTGATAGAAACATTGTCAGACTAGTACATCAATATGAACTGGCCAAGGAAGTTTGGGACACTCTCAAAACTACTCATGAGGGCACTTCCAAAGTAAAAATGTCAAGGCTTCAGATGTTGACCACCAAGTTTGAGAATCTAAAAATGATGGAAGATGAAACCATTCATGAGTTTCACATGAACATCTTGGAGATTGCCAACACCTCAGGAGCACTGGGAGAAAAGATGTCAGAAGAAAAACTGGTAAGGAAGATTCTCAGATCCTTGCCTAAAAGATTTGCAATAAAGGTAATTGCCATAGAGGAAGCCCAGGACATCAGCAAGTTGAAAGTGGATGAACTTATTGGGTCTCTTCAGACTTTTGAGATGGGGATCACTGATAATGGTGACAAGAAGAACAAAAGCATAGCACTTGTATCCAACACTGATGTTGAAAACAAGGAGGATGAAGAAGAAAATATATCAGAAGCTATTGCCATGCTTGGAAGACAGTTCAACAAGCTCATCAAAAGAATGGATCCAAAGTCAAGGTCTAATGTTCATAACATTCCCTCTGACATTGACAGTTCCAGCAGAAGACTAAGGTCAGAAGAAAAGGGAAACCAAGGCAGAGGTATTCAATGCCATGGATGTGAAGGATATGGACATATTCGAGCTGAATGTCCTACCTTTCTTAAGAAACAAAAGAAAGGAATGACTGTTACTTGGTCTGACTATGATTCAGAAAGTAATTCTGAAGAAGAATCTACCAAACTAGTTACTGCTCTAACTAGTGTTTGTACTTCTGAAAGTGATACTACTGATGAAGAAGTGACATTTGAAGAACTGGCTGATACCTACAAGAAATTGTGTATCAGAAGTGCTAAAGTCTGTGTACAGAATGAGAAACAATCAAAACTCATTATAAAGCTGGAGGCTGAAAAAAGGGCAGATCTTGAAACTATAAGTCACCTAGAAGGGGAAGTTCAATTACTGAACTCACAACTGAACCAAATGACAAAATCTGTCAAGATGTTGACCAATGGATCAGATAAATTGGAAGAGATCCTTCAAGTTGGACAAAATGTGGGAAACAAATCAGGTATAGGATTTGTGGAAGCTAAGAAATCTGGGGCAGACAAGAAGATTAGGCATGTTAAACAACTGTCAAAGCAGATGTCTCAACACAACTCTCAACATCAGAAATACATGAAGAAAAAATACCAAAGATGGAGATGTCATCATTGTGGGAGGTATGGACACATAAAGCCCTTCTGCTTCAAATTGCATGGATACCCTAATCAAAACTCAGGTGCTAAACCTAAGCCAAAAAGGGTACCACATACTCCTCATTGGAAGAAAAAGGCTACTGCCCTGATAGCCCATACTTCCATGAGAATGTCTGCAAAGGAAGGCTGGTACTTTGACAGTGGATGTTCCAGACACATGACTGGAATCAAAAATCTCCTCACTAATGTTAAGCCTCACACCACCAGTTTTGTGACCTTTGGAGATGGTGCTAAAGGTGAAGTCAAAGGAGTTGGTAATTTGGACTGCACTGGAGTTCCAAGTCTGAATAAAGTACTGCTGGTAGAAGGGTTGACTGCTAATCTCATTAGCATCAGTCAATTATGTGACCTAGGATTCAAGGTCAACTTCTCAAAATCTTAATGTCTAGTAATTAATGAAAAACTAGAAGTTGTAATGAGAGGAATCAGATCCAAAGATAACTGCTACTTGTGGCAGCCTGAGAACACTGATATCTCCACTATGTGTCCAATTACCAAAGAAGAAAAAGAGATGAAACTGTGGCAGCATAAGCTTGCTCCTCTTCATCTAAGAAGAATGAAAAGAGCTATTTCTATGGAAGCAGTCAGAAGAACTCCAAAACTACAGGTTGATAATGTCTGTGATGTGGCAAATAAACTTGAAGAAGGATGTGTTGTCAGAACCATAAGTTATCTTGACAAGGATGTTGGAAATAACAAGTCTAATAAATTCTGTTTCCCTGAAGAAATGAGGCTTGAAGTCTCCTCTCCTATAACTCTCCATCAAAATGGACTGGACAAAAAGAAAATTAGTCAAGAATCAACCAGAACTATGATTCATATCAAAAGAATGCCTTCCCAACTCTGTGCGGAAATAGTTGCTGCTAGGAAAAACTGTTCTCAAAATATCTGGTCAAAACAGATGCTCACTGAGAATAATGTCTCACAAGATGTTGTGACATTGTGTTGTGACAATCTGAATACAATCAATATTTCCTTGAACCCTATTCAGCATAACAGGAACAAGCACATTGACTCTATAGAGAAGAAGTCATTTAAACTGGAACATAGTTTCTTTAAGCTTCAGCTGACTGATTCTTCTACCAAGGCTCTTGTTGGAAATAAACTTGAAAATTTGAGGGGCAGGTTGGGTATTTACCAACATGAGAAATTATAGCAATTAATTTTGCTTAAAACAAAGGTTGAAGGAGTTAATTTTATTAAGTCTATCTTTAGTGGGTTAATCATATGCTTTCTCAATTCTTTCAAAATCCTTAAGAAGTTGAAAAGACTCCCTTTTGCCTCCTACCTCTCTCGTCCTTGCAACCTGTTTCCTCCTCTCAATCAAAGATTTTTCTCAAATTGCTACCGTTACTCAAAGTCAATCAAAATGTCTCAGACATCGTCTTCAACCAAGGCGACTTCATCATCCTCATCATCTTCATCATCTGACCAAGACTCTAGAGCAATCACCACATGCATAGAATCTGAAGTTCTTGAGGTCACTCCTCTCAGAGAGATGGCAACTGACCCAGCCAAAGTCAAAAAGCTAAGAACTAGACATGCAGGAAGAGCTCAAGCTACAGCCTATGGTAATTCTTCTCATCCTTCTTCTTCTGTACCAAATAGAGAAGGATCAGTTCAAGTTCATCAAGCTATTGCTAGGCTTGTTACTAGTATACTGAGTGGAAACCAACCTGTACCGGGGATTTCTGTCCCTTTAAATCAATCAGAAAGCCCAAATGTGGAAGTCTCTGAGAATGTAGATGTCACTGAGAATGTTGTGACACAAAAAGACAACATTCAGAACCCTTCAAAAAAGGCTGCTGATCCACCTATCATTGATGTGGATGAGGATTACTCAGATAATGATCTGATTGCTGATGTGAACCCTAGCATAGCCAGGAGATTGATGAAAAGAAAGAGTAATCAGAATGATGCAAAATGTGTGTCCAAAGATAATCCTGCTGCTAAGAAATCCAAGGCTGAAGGCATGGCTGAGAAAAGTATTCAGACAAAAGGGAAGAAGGCCCAGGTGCATACTGCTAGACAACCAATCTCTAAGAAGAGAAAAGAACCTGAATCTTCTGATTCTGATGAGGAATCAGAATTTGAGATTGATGTTGAAGAAACTCCTATCAGAAGGAAGCTCCCCTCCAGCAAAATTGCTAGAGTACCTGAAGTCCCAACAGACAACATCTCTTTTCATCATCCTGACAATGCAAACAGATGGAAGTATGATTGCTTAAAAAGAATAGCTTTAGAAAGAGAACTCAACAATGATGCCTTGGAGTGCAAAGACATCATGGACCTGATCAAGAATGCTGGACTGATGAAGACAGTGACAAAATTTAACAAGTGTTATGAAAATCTTGTCAAGGAGTTTGTAGTGAACTTGTCTAATGATTGTGCTGATGGAAGGTCAGCTGACTTTGAAAGTGTTTTTGTTAGAGGAAGAAGGGTCAAGTTCTCTCCATCAGAAATTAACAAATTTCTTGGAAGAACAAATGAGGATTGTCCTGATCTGGAGGCCACTGACAATGAAGTTTGTCAAACTATCACAGCCAGGAAAGTGAAGTTCTGGCCCTTGAAAGGCAAGCTGAATGCCAGCAAACTCAGCATGAAATTTGCCATCCTGCATAAAATAGGTGCAGCCAACTGGGTGCCTACAAATCATAAATCAACTGTCTCCACAGGATTGGGGAGATTTATTTATGCTGTGGGAACCAAGACTGCTTTTGACTATGGCAGGTACATCTTTGAACAAACTTTAAAGCATGCTGGTAGTTATGCTGTCAAAGGACCAATAGCCTTTCCCTCCCTCCTTTGTGGAATTATCCTTGCACAATACCCTGATATCCTTGTGGCAAGAGATACAGCCTGCAAAAGAGCTCCTGCCCTTGGCTTGCACTACAAACTGTTTCAGGGATCTCATGCTCCAGATATTGTCATAACATCAGCTGAGACATCGTCTGTGAAGACCCAGTCCAAGACATCAGATGTCATATCTGTTTTAAAAGAGACTTGCAAAGAGCTGGATGCTAGGAAAAAGACCCTAGAAATCCTAATTGCCAGGCTGGAAAAGGAGGAAGCTGAAGAAAACAGAAGGGAAGAAGGTGTAGAAGCTGAAGGTCATCTCAACATTGAAGAAACTAGCTCCTCTGAGTCTGATGACAGTGCTTGAAGGTTGGTTTCTGTTTGGTGGTGTTGCTGGTTGGTGCTGATATCTGGTGGAGTTTAGAAGTGTGTTCAGAATTTGTTTTGTTGCTCTTATTATCTTTTTGGATAACTGTATAATCTTTATAAACATGTATCTTTGGCCCATTTGTGGCTAAAGAGGGGGAGAATATTTTGGTACTTACTTAATTAGTACTTGCTCAATTAGACATTCTATTTTTCTGCAGTCACTTATTTCTGCTGCTATCTATCTCTGATTGCTTAGGGTCTTTAGCCAAAAATCTGCAAAAGGGGGAGTTTGTAGTTGTTTAGGTATTGGCTTGCATTTTTGGTAAAACCCAAGTGTATGTGTGAATGTCATGACTGATGTCATAACATTATAGTTTAGTTTGTACTGATTCATTAGGTACCTTTGCAGAAAAATATTGTCATTCAGGTACTGATGTTTATAAGTGTGTATCTGAGCATTTTGCAAAATGATCACATTTTCCTAAATCAGTAGACAGGTTTTTTCAGATGTCATAACAGATGTTAAGACATCCTGTTCTGAACTAACAGATTTGCAGGTTGGTTAATTCTGAGTTTTTTCAGGAAAATAACTCAGTCTTTCCAGAACAGAATCCTGCGTTTTCTGAGGGTTAACCTAGCTCAACCCTAACCTGGTTAATTAATTCCTGTGACCTAGTCTTAAGGTCAAACGGAATTAACCCTAGGTTTTTGTGGAAACCCTAACTGAAGTTGCAGCTGCTATATATTCAACAGAGCTGCTGTTTTGCAAGGAATCCCTTTTTGATCAGAAGATCATTTGTAATCTGTATAGGTTTAATTATTGTACTCCAAGCAATTATCATTGTGATAAGTGACTTGGAATAGGTTTTTAATTGTAAGGGTTGTGTAGCACTCAAAGCTTTGAAGCAAGAGTGTTTGAATGTTCCTTGACTAAAGCTGTGAAGCAGAGTCAAGTTAGTTGTGTGCATCACTCAAAGCTGTGAAGCAAGAGTGATTGTGTTGCTTGATTAAAAAGCTGTGAAGCTTAATCAAGTGTTTGTTTTTGAAGAGTGTCTTCATCAAATCATTAGTCAAATTGTTTTATGTATCACTGCTGTGATTGAGGGGGAGTGAGTAGGAACTCAGGTTTAAGTTGTACTTAGATTGAAATTGCATTGGGTAGGTCTTAAGTGAAGGAGATAAACTGGTTGGTTTATTCCTGAATTAACATCTCTTATAGTGGATTTCCTCCCTGGCTTGGTAGCCCCCAGAGTAGGTGTTGTTGCACACTGAACTGGGTAAACAATTGACTGTGTTCTTTATTGCTTTTGTATTTACTGTCATATAGTAAGTCAGATACGGTGTCATAACATTGAACGTGACATTGAGTATCTGCAGCCAGAATTTCATAGTGTGAAGCAACGGTTGATTCAGATGATGCGTGACTATGTTGAGATCTTTGCCTGGTCTTATGAAGATATGCCTGGTTTGGATACCGATATTGTGGTTCACTGATTACCTACCAAGGAAGACTGTCCTCCAGTAAAACAGAAGGTTCGCCGAATGCGCCCGGATATATCTGAGAAAATCAAGGCTGAAGTTATGAAATAGTTTGACGCCGGTTTTCTAGCAGTTACTTCTTACCCGCAGTGGGTTGCCAATGTGGTTCCTGTGTCGAAGAAGGACGGTAAGGTTCGAATGTGTGTTGATTATAGGGATCTGAACAGGGCGAGTCCCATGGATGATTTCCCTCTGCCTCATATCGACGTTCTGGTTGACAACACCGCTCAACATAAGGTTTTCTCCTTTATGGATGGTTTCTCCGGTTATAATCAGATTAAAAGGGCTCCCGAAGACATGGAGAAGACAACCTTTGTTACTCAATGGGGTACCTTTTGCTACAAGGTCATGCCTTTTGGATTGAAAAATGCTGGGGCAACGTATCAGTGCGCCATGGTCGCTCTGTTCCATGACATGATCCATCATGAGATTGAGGTATACGTCGACGACATGATTGCAAGATCCCAAACTGAAGAAGAACATCTGGACCACCTTCAGAAGCTATTTGATAGGTTGAAGCTGTACAAGTTAAGGTTAAACCCGAACAAGTGCACCTTCGGGGTGAGATCCGGTAAGCTGCTGGGTTTTGTCGTAAGTAATAAAGGTATTCAAGTGGATCCTGCCAAGGTGAAGACTATATAGGAGATGCCGGCTCCCAGAACAGAAAAAGAAGTCAGGGGCTTTCTGGGACGTTTGAACTATATTGCCCGATTCATCTTGCACCTGACTGCTACTTATGAGCCAATCTTCAAACTACTAAAGAAAGATCAAGTAGTACGTTGGAACAATGAATGCCAGGTCACTTTCGAAAGGATTAAAGAGTATCTCCAAGAGCCACCCATTCTGATGCCTCCAGTTAAAGGGAGACCTTTGATCTTATACTTGACAGTACTCGATAATTCAATGGGGTGTGTGTTGGGTCAGCATGACGAGTCTTGCCGAAAATAGCATGTTATTTATTACCTTAGCAAAAAGTGTACCGACAGCGAGACCTGATACTCGTTGCTCGAGAAAACTTGCTGCGCTTTGGCATGGGCTACTCGCCGGTTTAGACAGTATATGCTGACCCATACTACCTTATTGATATCCAAGATGGATCCAATCAAGTATATCTTCGAGAAGCCTGCTTTTTCTGGAATAATAGCAAGATGGCAGATGATCTTGACTGAGTATGATATCCAATACACGACCCAAAAGGCAATCAAGGGAAGTGTGTTAGCAGACCATTTGGCACATCAAGCAGTGGATGATTACCAGTCTATGAACTTTGAATTTTCGGATGAGAATATCATGATAGTGACCGACTGTGAGACACCTGGACCGGATGAAGGACCTGAGGAAGGATCCCAATGGTCTATGTACTTTGATGGAGCTTCGAACGCTTTGGGCAATGGAATTGGCGCCGTAATCATATCTCCTAAAGGCTCTCATACTCCGTTCACCGCCCGACTATGTTTCAACTGCACCAACAGCATGGAGGAGTATGAAGCGTGCATTATGGGTCTTCGAGAAGCAATTCACCTAAGGATTAAGTTTCTAAGTGTTTTCGGAGATTCCTCTCTCGTGATCAGTCAAATCAAAGGTGAGTGGGATACGAAACACCCAAATTTTATTCCTTACAAGGAGTATGTGTTGACGTTGCTTCCCTATTTCGAAGAGATGACTTTTAAACGCTTTCTTAGAGAGGAGAATCAGTTGGCGGACACGCTGGCTACGATGTCTTCTATGTTCAAATTCAATTGGGACAACAAAGCTCCCCGGATTATCATTAAAAGATTGGACGAACCTGCACATTGCTGTGATATTGAGACTGAAGAGGTAGCAGATAAACCCTGGTTTCATGAAGTAAAGAGGTACCTTGAGGCTCAAGAATACCCCGAGGGTGCATCTGTTAATGATAAGAAGTTTCTGAGGAGGTTCGCGGCGAAGTTCTTCATCAGCAATAATATTCTTTACAAGCGTAACCATGATTTGACCTTACTACGATGTGTGGATAAGAATGAAGCAGAAAGGATCATGGCAGAGTTACATGAAGGTACTTTCGGAACCCATTCCAGTGGACATACCATGGCAAAGAAAATCCTTCGGGCAGGATATTACTGGTCCACTATGGAAGCTGACTATTATCAGCATTCTCGAACATGTCACAAGTGCCAAGTCTATGCTGATAAGGTGCACATACCTCCAGTTCCTCTGAACGTCTTGACAGCTCCGCAGCTTTTTGCAATGTGGGGCATTGATATGATCGGCGAGATCAGACCTACGACATCTAATGGGCATCACTTCATCCTGGTGGCTATTGATTACTTTACAAAGTGGGTTGAAGCAGCTTCCTTTGCTACCGTAACCAAGAACGTCGTGGCACGGTTCATTCGGTACAATCTGATTTGTCGATACGGTGTACCAGAGAGGATCATTACGGACAATGGTACAAATCTCAATAATAAGATGATCACCGAACTCTGCAAGCAGTTCAAGATACAACATCACAACTCTTCTCCCTACCGGTCGAAGATGAATGGGGCTGTTGAAGCGGCTAATAAGAATATTAAGAAGATTGTGCAGAAGATGACAGTGACATACAAAGACTGGCACGAGATGTTATTTTGCTCTTCATGGGTACTGTACCTCAACACGGACGTCAACAGGGGCAACACCATATTCCTTGGTATACGGCATGGAGGCCGTCTTGCCCATTGAAGTTCAGATACCCTATCTTCGGGTCATGAATGATGCAGGTTTGAGCGAAGATGACTTGATTCAGACCCGGCTTGATCAGTTGAACCTAATCGACGAAAAGAGACTTACCGCTATTTGTCATGGTCAGACATACCAAAGACGAATGATCAAGGCATTTAACAATAAAGTTAGACGACAAGAGTATCAAGTTGGGGATCTGGTAATCAAACGCGTTATCTTACCTCAAGGTGATCCCAGGGGAAAATGGACCCCTACTTACGAAGGGCCATTTGTGGTTAAGAACATTTTCTCAGGAGGAGCTATGATTCTAACCACCATGGATGGTGACGACCTTCCTCACCCCGTCAATGCAGACATAGTGAAAAAAATACTACGCATAATCAAAGACCCGCTAGGTTGACCGGCCTAGGCAAAAATAAGGGCTTCCCGGCGAACCAAAAGGGTTCAGGCAAAAATAAGGGATGAAAATGGAAAAAATCTGTACACCCGGCAGGTAAAAAACCTGAAAAGGAGGCTTGGGCAAAAAAGGGTACCCCGGTGGACTGAAAACCCGAAAGGGCGGTCCAGGAAAAAATTAGGGATTAAAGCGTAACACTATGTCTCATTGGATCACCTTGCATCCAGACTTTGGTATCGACTATCAAGCTCAGACGGCACTAATCAATCTGATCTACCTTCAACCAAGTAGCAAAGTGATGAGATGCTCGAGGACATAAGGGCAATATCAGAGTTGGAACCCAGTGGGATTATTCACATAGCTGTTTTGTTTAGTTATTCACAAATTGTATAAACTATATCTGTTCGGCGGCGTTCTCTTACTAGGACGTCATCCTCTTGTACAAAGACGCCTATTTACAGGCCAAGCTTCAAAATCAATACAATTCATTTTCAAAGAAATTTCAAGCTATTTTTCCTTTATCTGTTTTGTTTTGCAAAGAACGTCCAATGTTCATTTTTGATATATGCACTTGACATTAATTGCTGCTCATAAAGATTTACATGCGAAACAAAAGACGATTACTGGTAATATCAGAAACAGGGGCAATAAAATTGTCCAAACTATACAATTGCTCTATCCACCAGGTACAACGGTAAATTCAGCTGAAGAATATGGCTAAGATACTTTCACTCCCCGCAGAGTAAGACAATAATGATAGCTCTCCCTAGCTAAGACTCGCAACTACGAATGAATCGGTAATAGTCTCCCCAAGCAGAGTTTATCTACCATCAACACTGAAAAGGCTTAATATCCCCGACAGTCTTAATATTCCCCAACGGACTATAAGAATATTCCCCGGCAGAATACAAGATATCCCCAGTGGAGTTAAAATTTTCCCAGCGCAGTCTGAAAAAGCTTCCCCAGTGGAGTTGAAGAATCATCCCCAGTAGACTCTGGAAGTTTTTCCCCGGCAGAGTATAAAAATAAATATCCCCAGCCGAGCTCGAAGGAAGATTGTCCCCAACAAAGCTCAAAGGATTATCCCCATTAGAGTCCAAAAGGTTATCCCCAATGAAGTCGTAACTGAAAGATCATCCCCAGCGGAGTTCTTTCCTTTCACAAACAGGAATTCAATCCCCAACAGGATTCAGTATCACCAGCAACGGTAATTCATCCCCAGCGGAACTTATCGGTTGAATCCTCAACAGAACATATCTTCTCCACAGAGTAATCTCCTCATCAGTTTATTCCCCAACGGAGTTATCCTCTCCTACAGGTTTATTCTCGCAACCATCATCATCCGTTATCTCCAGCAGAAACGAAGAATTCAACTTTATTCTCCAGCAGCTATCCGATATTTATTTCCCCAGCTAAAACATTACATTTTCATACATCATGATACATGCATATACGCATCATACAACACAATCTCATTTATTTCGAGAACATCATTGCTTGATATGTGTCATGCATTGCATACAACTGACCTTTACCTTTCAGGAAGGATGCAGTTAAAGTTCTCAGCTATGTCGAAGACCTGACCGGTTCTTAAATCTTAACTGAATTATCCTCGGTTGAATTTCAGATAAGGTTCTTAATCTCGACAATTTTCCTCCGTCAAAGTGTGGACGAGTTCTACAATCTCAACAGAATTATACTCTGTTGAATACCAGATAGTTCCTAGATCTTGATGAAGATGTTTCCCTCAGTCGAAGACCTGACCGGTTCTTAAATCTCAACTGAATTATCCTCGGTTGAATTTCAGATAAGGTTCTCAATCTCGACAAATTTCCTCCGTCGAAGTGTGGACGAGTTCTACAATCTCAAGAAAATTATACTTCGTTGAAGACCAGACAGTTCCTAGATCTTGATGAAGATGTTTCCCTCAGTCGAAGACCTGACCGGTTCTTAAATCTCAACTGAATTATCCTCGGTTGAATTTCAGATAAGGTTCTCAATCTCGACAATTTTCCTCCGTCGAAGTGTGGACGAGTTCTATAATCTCAACAGAATTATACTCCATTGAAGACCAGACAGTTCCTAGATCTTGATGAAGATGTTTCCCTCAGTCGAAGACCTGACCAGTTCTTAAAACTCAACTGAATTATCCTCGGTTGAATTTCAGATAAGGTTCTCAATCTCGACAATTTTCCTCCGTCAAAGTGTGGACGAGTTCTACAATCTCAATAGAGTTATACTCTGTTGAATACCAGACAGTCCTAGATCTTGATGAAGATGTTTCCCTCAGTCGAAGACCTGATCGGTTCTTAAATCTCAACTGAATTATCCTCGGTTGAATTTCAGATAAGGTTCTCAATCTCGACAATTTTCCTCCGTCAAAGTATGGACGAGTTCTACAATCTCAACAGAATTATACTCCATTGAAGACCAGACAGTTCCTAGATCTTGATGAAGATGTTTCCCTCAGTCGAAGACCTGACCAGTTCTTAAAACTCAACTGAATTATCCTCGGTTGAATTTCAGATAAGGTTCTCAATCTCGACAATTTTCCTCCATCGAAGTGTGGACGAGTTCTACAATATCAACAAAATTATACTCCGTTGAAGACCAGACAGTTCCTAGATCTTGATGAAGATGTTTCCCCCAATTGAATTACATACAAGTTCTTAAAGCTTAGCGAGGATGTTCTCGCAGCTGAGGTACATGCAAGTTCCTAAATCTCAATAAAAGTTAGACTTCCCCAGCGGAATCTTCTACAACAACAAGTATGCAAGTTCTCGCTAAGGAATCTCTTATGCGATCGAAGCTCCTGCATATGTCATATGTAAGCCCATACTCCTACCAACAATCTCTAAATGGCATCTATAATCCCATTCCCGACATCACAAGGCTGATACCACTTCATGCGAGTGTAAATTTCTGGGCACTCTAGTGTTCAATCCTCTTCCACCTTCGGATCACGAAAGGCACGAAAGCCAATCTACATCCTCAGGTTTAAGAAGATTGAACAGGGGCAGCTGTTGTACCCCTAAAATTTTCCCTCTCATATTTCTCAAAACATTGCAAGAAAAATCTCCAAGTGGCTCAAGCTTGCTCAAAAGTTGGACAGACAATCATCTCTTAAGGCAGTCTTCCCCAAATTAGGGTTTTGTGTTGCATAAAGATCCTTGAGTCCAAATGACCTCAAGTTCTCCCCAATGTCCTAATATGTTCTCAAGGTTATCCATGTCAAGTTTCAAGCCTTGCAGAGGAAGTTTGCTTAGTCAATTGCTCAAAGGGTCCAAATATTGACTGTGCTAGGGCAAAAGTCAACTGTGACCTATAAACAGTCAAACCTCAAGATTTTTTGCCAACATTCTCATTTTTAAGGATATTTCATCATTTGATAAAGGGTTGATCATGATTCACCAAGGATTGCTCAAAATTCATCAAGACTCAAAAGTTGCTAAATTAGGGTTTTGGAGGAAAAGTCAACTCAACTTTGACCAAGCATAACTTTCTCATAATTTATGAGAAATGACCTATCCAAAGCTCATTTTGAATAGGATGCAATTTCCTAAAATTAATCTTCATACCCCAAGTTCAGAAAATGCACTCACAAGAAGTTATAAATTTGGACATTATAGGTCATTTTTGAAAGTCAACAAAAACACCTTTCTTGTCAAAGCTTATAACTTGAGCATGTAATATCAAAATGAGATGAGAACAAAAGGGTTGGTTATAGGACATCTCAAGCTTTATAAAAACTCCAAGAACACCTCCAAAAGTTCAAAATTGAAGAAGTTATCCATTATTGAAGTTGGGCATTTTTGCAAAATTGCCAAAAGTCAACTATCCCCAAAACTTCAAATTTTGTCAAATGGGCCCATTCATTTCCACTTGATTTGAGCTTGCCCCATTGCACACGTGTCCTAGCTTCATCCTTGAGATCATATTTCTTTTTTATTATTTTATTTGATTTTTTATTGAATTATTTCATTTTAAATCAAATTAAATCAAATAAAATCCAAATATTGATTACTTGAGATCTTTTTGGCTATTTCAGGTTGAGATCATCATCATTAATCTAATCAAACTCGAATCTCACCTTACCATGTGAAAAAATATTGAAAAATTGGCAAATTTGGCAAGTTGGTAATGGTGAATCAAATCAAATATGCAATGCATTGATGTGGAAGATTCAAGCCATGTTTGTTACCCTAATGCAATATACATTACAAAAGGAAGGAAAAGGCACGAAAAATAGGGTTAGAGGCTGCAAGAACAAGCAAAACAAAAAAGTTGAAAAAGTGGTGAAAAAGCTTGAATTCGAATTCATACTTAAAGGCAATCTCAGAAGCCAAGAAGCATCCCAATCGATTCCTGGGTGATCACATAACCCTCCTGGATCCAAAGCACGCGTCCTCAAGCCTTCAAAAGCTCTGTAAGTATCACGATGTCAAGCTCTATTCTTGAAACCGTAAATCCTCATTCTTGCATCATTTGAACGTAATCTTGGCATATTTATAATCCTCATAACATTTCTAAACTTTTGGCAATATTCAATTTGGTTTATATGGTCTATAACCTCAAAATACCATGGCTAGGGTTACGTTTTGGTTTTTAGGGATTTTTGTTTCAGGTGAAATTGATTCCTATAATAGGCATGGTTGCACTCAGGAGAGGGAGACGAACCTAACCATGCCTTTGAAGGTCATTTTTATGGCCTGGAATTGATTTTTGGATCGAGCTGTGCTTTTAGCTGCGGATTCAAATCCGCAGGTAAATTTACAGTAGTGGAAGGACAGGGACAGGTGCGTGTCAGCTTCCAGTTGGCCCATTCAAATTGTTTTTCGCGCATTTTTTTGTTCTGACCAATAATTGCGTTTTTGTTATATTATTATTATTATGTAATGCATTAACAAATGAAGCAAATCAGCCTGGTGGCAAGCGTGCATTGGTAATCACCCTCAGGACCTGGGTTCGAATCCCAGGTCCTCCACTTCTTTGATATTATTATTTTCCAGGTGATCATATGTATCTACAAGCATGAAGCTTATCATACATCCTCAAGCATCCAGCTGCCAGATGGCCCAAGGCCAAATCTGATGGCCAAGAATTGATGGACCACCATAGGCAAAGTCCACGTGCGCGCAGGGAATCTCAGAAGTCAACAAAAGGCCAGATCCAAATGGGCCTCAGGATTGCTATTCTGACCTCCAAAATCAGGCCCATACTCCTTTCTTTCATATTATTTTATTTTATTTTATTAATTGCCTAATTATTTTTATTAAATTCCAACCAATCATAAAAATTCTTTTTTCTATAAAATTAAAACCACAAAAATATTTTCTTCATAAAATCAAATTTTAATTTTAATTAACAAACACTAATTTAATTAATTTAGGCTTTAATTAGAAATAACTTTAATATATTTTTGTAAATAATTAAAATCAATTAGACTTAATTAGGTTTTTACTAACATTAATTAATTTTGTTTTATTTCTTTAAATACCAAAAATCCAAAAATAATTTATTTTCATTAATTAATTAATTAATTTATTAATTTAATAATTAACTTAGGTAATTTCTTTCTTAATTCAAAAACAAAAAAAAAATCATTTCTCTAACAAAAAAGGGTCAAAACCCTAATCTTGCGCTCGATTTAATTTCCCGCACGCGATTTATTTCTTTTATCCAATATTGTACTTGATTCCGATTTGTAATAGTAATTAGGACCTTTTATTATTTTTATCGCTTTATTTATTTTTAAAGGGTTTGTCTTTGGCGATGTAAATACCTGACGCCTTGTAGTTTAAATTACGCATTTTATTTCCGCAACTTATAAACTGTTAGATGTTTGATAATAGGATGACATGACAAGACTGAATGTTTTAACCTAAAATCAACCTAGATCACCCTTAACATGTACAAAGATAAAATTAACTGAAAAACGACACACTTGCACATGCGCACTCTTAGGGTACACCCCACTTGGTTGCCTTCGTACACGGTCATTGAGTATAGGTCACTTTAGAGGTCGCCCTCTTGTCTAAAAGATCATAGTCGCCTCGAAACGGTTGCCTCGGATATTGTTGCCTCAAAACAAATGATCTAAGACATTAGGGTTACCGCTAAGGCGTCCTAACATTTCTTTGGTGACCGTAAGTCCCTAAATTCGAATTGACCCTCAAACTCCAACGACGATGCTACCTACTCATTAATAGTGGGATAGCATTGTCTAAAGGAAGATTGCATAGAACGATTCCTTTTTTCGAGTAGGTAGATGGTTCTTAAGTACTCGCTCTTTCAAAAAAAACAAAAATCTTTTTCACACTTACACTTTTCGAACAAAGTTTTCAAAAACACTTCATACGCTCTTGAGGACAGAAGCAAGAGTTAAATCGAAGTTTTCAAAACAAAAACTTTTTTCAAACTCACAAGCACAAAGAAGGCAATATTTTGAAAACAAATTGAGCAAGTACCTAAGAGCCTGTGGATAACCACAGATTGAAAGGGTGCTAACACCTTCCCTTTCTATAATCTACCCCCTGAACCCAAGAAATATCTCAAAAAAGGAATTTTTTTGTGCCTTTTTTCCTTTCTTTGTTGGATAAAATAAAAGTCGGTGGCGACTCTTTCTTACAACGACATTTTGCGAACACAAACGCAAAACGCAAACCAGCATTCCAAAAAACAGCCAGTTCTTCCCACCGTATCACAGAACTGGCGACTCTGCTGGGGAGAATCTAATAAATGGGGTGTACCTTAGGAATAGTTCATATTGTTTTCAATTGCTTGACTTGTATGCTTTATATTTGTGGGTTTGTATCGGAGTTACTATAGATTCTAACCCGTATCTAGGGATACCCTTTAGGTAAGTAGCAATAAACTGTGAGGGAACTGTACAACATAGAACGATACAATTGAAGCAGTAGCTATGTTGGTGTGGCACTTTAGTATGTACCGATATCCCTTGTGGCGCAACGAGGAGAATATGGGTCTGCTAAGGGGTCATTAAGCACCAATTGACCTTAGAACCTTTAAATTGACAACCTTGGCCATAGAACAGTAGCAGTATGCTACACTCATTGAGACTAAACTCTCGCGATGATTCCGGCCGCAAGAAAAGGTTGCTAAACTGGAATTATGACCGATCGAGGGTAGTCAATGATATTGAGATCCTCTAGAACCCAGTTACTATTTTTAGGACAGGTTTGAACCAACCGAATTGAAAGTGGGTAGTACCTAGACTCCTTGACATCCTGAAATCTAAGGGGATCTCTGTGTGACTTGTGTGCCTTTACCATGTTTGCTATCTGTGGATACTTGTGGTGTGTTTTCTATCATGACATCATGACATCATGACATTGCATGCATCTTGCATTGGACTAACCTATTTCAAAGACAAGAGGGATTCATCTTTGTTCTATTTTTACTGTCATGGCACCCATGCGTAGGAACACCATTCGGATCAACTTTGTCCAGGTTCCCACTATGCTCAAAGAATTGGTTGCAAAGATGTATGATACTACCTCCTTCATCAGAAGACATGGGCATCTTCTTAGTTTGGTCACTTCCAAATTGGACGAGCAGATGATGAGTGTCCTAGTCCAGTTCTTTGATCCACTGTACCATTGCTTTACTTTTCAAGACTACCAGTTGGTCCCCACCTTGGAAGAGTTCTCCGATCTGCTTGGGATGTCTATTCTAGAGCAGACCCTATTCACAGGTTGGGAGAAGATCCTTAGGACAGAAGAGATTACTTCAGCCCTCCATCTGACAAAGGCTGAAGTGATGTCCAATTGGGAGACTAGAAGTGGAACAAAGGGTTTCTTGACTAAAATCTTGGTTGGTAAAGCTAATCAGTTATGGGACAGTCTAGACTTCCAGGCATTAGAAGATATTTTGGCTCTTCTGATATATGGTTTGGTATTATTTCCTAACTCTGATGCTTTCATCGACGTGAATGTGGTGAATATTTTCATGTCTGGTAATCCTGTACCCACTCTCTTGGGTGACATTCTTCATCAGCTTTATGCCCATACTGCTCGGAAGCGGGGAACCTTTATGTGTTGTGCTCCATTGTTGGCGAGGTGGTTTACTTATCACCTCCCCAAATCAGTTCTGAAGAACAAAGAAGGCATGGGCTGGGCTTATAGGGTTATGTCTCTCTCTCACAATGACATCATCTGGACTATTAAGGGTATGGACGAGGTGGCCATCATTGATCGCTGTGGGGAATATCCCAATGTTCCACTGATAGGAACCAATGGAGGAATCACTTATAATCCATGCTTGGCCTTACTTCAGTTTGGGCGAGCCAGAAGGGAAGGACCTCATGAGTTGCTAATGCCTAATATTGTCTTTGATTTCCAAGGAGACAGTGACGAGCAACGCCGCAGATTCATAAGGGCTTGGGATAGAGTACACAGATATGATCCACACGAGCTGGGTGCGAAGACTTCTCTACAAATGGAACCATATCTCCGATGGGTTCGTATCCGTGCCCAAAAGCTGGGAATGCCCTATGAAGCTGTCTTTCCTATCATTGTTGAAGTTGCTGATGAAGAGGGGGTTCCTCCTACCATCCTACACCCTTACATGCCTACTGACATTGGGGCATTGAAGAGGTCCTGGATGCAGCCGAGAGAAGAGCGGGATACTTATAGAGAAAAGTATCACGAGCAAGAGCAGAAGATTCAGAAGTTGACTAGGCAGCTGGAGAATGAGCAGATCATCAACGACTATGTCAGCACTAAAGGAAAACGACCATGGGAGCGCTAATGTCCTTTGATTATTTCCAGTTTTTATTTACTTTTCAGTATTTCCTTTCTTGTAACGCCTTAAGGGCATTTGTTGAACAATTGAATTTCAAGTTTATCTAATAAAAGTGTGTTTCATGTTTGGTTTACAAATTTGAATCTCTCGATGTCTTTGAAATCATAGCATACACATTTCATTCCATACACCTCATAACAGGTACCCTTACAGGTTTTCTCATCTTCTTCGCTGTTTATTTCAGCATCATGTCTTCTGAAACTTCAACTGAACAAGCAATCAAGGCCCTACAAGCCCAAAACGCCCAGTTCCAAGAATTGTTCATGAATCTAGCTAAGGGTCAGCAAGATCTGAAGACCCTTATCTTGAAAGAGAAGAAGAAGAAGAAGACAATCCTGTTTAACATGGGCCACAGGTTTGGAAATAGGCTACGAGATAAAGTTGATTTGACCCCCTCATCTGGAGGTTAAGATAGTCAGGAAGAAAGGAGGGCTCCTAGCCCTGTGGTTTCAGACAACAAGACGGACTTTGACGAAGACCAGTATCCTCCGGCTGAGGATAAATACAAGCAACTGGAAGACCGATTGAGTGCGATGGAAGTACAGAAAGTGCCTGGTCTTGATTTTGGTGATTTGGGTCTAACATCTGGGGTGGTGATTCCCCACAAGTTCAAAGCACCAGCCTTTGCTAAGTACGACGGAGTTTCTTGTCTGAAACTGCACCTCCGTTCGTATGTTAGGAAGATCCAGCCGTACACCGCTGACAAGAATCTCTGGATCCACTTCTTTCAAGACAGTATCTCAGGGACTCAGCTTGAATGGTTTTACCAGCTAGAAGGAACTAGCATCCGTAATTGGGTAGATTTGGCCGCTGCTTTCTACAAGCAAGTTTTAGCTCTTTTATATCATCCAATAAGGGAGGAGTGGTCTTCACAAATAAATTAGGCATATGTGTCTCTCGGAAATACAACATCTTCAACTGAATAGCTCTCGTTTGGACCCACTGAAGATATGGCTCCAAAGAAACAGCTCCCCTAGGTCCCAAGTCTTTCCTACTCTTCTTATGAATGTGACGCCAGACCTTCACAATCTGCTCCCTAGCTTCCCTATGGGCTTCTTCCTCCTTTAAAAAGAAACAACTCAAATGAATAATATTTGGTTTATCCATCATCGGATAACTAAGTTGTCATCGTGCAAGAACAAGGTTATAGTTAATTCCTCCCTTTGTACCAAGAAGAGGTACATTGGGGAAACTACCACAATTGTCAACAATCTCTATATCCTGATAAGTCCGATGATACCAATCAATATATGAGTGAATAAGCACCATGATCTTAGGAGCCCAACGAGGTTCCTTCCTGACATTCCAGAAAGCATCAGACTGAGGCATATGAGAGATAAACCACCGGTACAACAAAGGCGTACAACAGATAATCATCCATCCATGATAAGAATTTCGAAGATAAATAAAGTAATAAGCATCACCCAACAACGTAGGAATTGGGTTTCCAATCATGAAGATACTGATAGCATTAATGTCAACAAACTTGTCCACATTAGGAAATAAGAACAACCCGTAAGCAAGTAGAGCAAAGATACACTCAAAAGCGACTGTACTCTTCATCCTGGCAAAGTAAAGAGCTTTCTCCAATAAGAACTGGGCTGGTAATCCTTTAATCCCTCCTTTAGTAGTCATATGGGCTTCAACTTCAGACTTCCCCAGATGGATCAAAGTAGTAATCTCATGTGGTTTTGGCCCACCCTCCAAACCAGTGAAAGGAACACAATCAGTAACGGGTAAATCCAACATATAAGAATTCTCCTCCAGTGTAGGCATCAACTGATAGTCGGGAAATTAAAGTAATGATACATCGGGTCATAGAACTGGACCAAGGTCGAGAGAATTCCCTCCTTCATCTTCAACTTCATAAGAGGAATGATGGATCCATACTTCTTCTGAAAATCTGCAGAACACTCAATCTCGAGAATTAGACTGATCAACTCATCTATGTTGGGATCCTTGAAATTGTATTTTCCGGTCTTTATTTTTCCAGAATCCATGATCAAAAAGTACCTGAGATATTCACAAATGGACAACTTTTAAGTCCCTTGAAATAAAATTTCCTCAAAAGATGCTTATGAGTGCATGGATGCATGATGCAACAATCACACACAAGATCACACATATAGGGTTCATAGGTTCAACGTCACGAGCATGAGGTCAAAGGTACTACCTATAAGGTGTTGGTCTAAAATTTATCACCTGCCAAACAAGGTTCTAGAGGTTCCCAGAGTCTACATCCTTCCTTCGGATATTACCAACTTCCTGATTAACTCGGTAATTAGTAATATTCTCAAGAAAAACTCGTTCGAGCGTAGTATCGCATGACAACTATTTCCAGATTACTCTGTCATAGCTTCCATACTACAACTAAAAGGCCAAGATGGGTTTGGTATTCTACGGTCCTCAGTTTCAGCAGGCTCCCAGGTCAAAAGCAGTACGTCTTCCCGATTACTCCGTAAACGACACTACAGTCAAAGGGCCTCCACTGAGTGGGGGATCTCATGCCTCCTTTTTTTAGATTACTCCCTCAAAGTTAACATGACTATACTACCCGTCCTATCTTAAAGTTTGCCCAAGTCCGGGTATAGGACTTATAAGTAATCACCAAGCACCCTGAAAACCAGGAACATCCAGACAAACATATATACAACATATAACACATAAACAACAATAGTACATATACAGATAAAACAAAGATAGGCTCATCCCACTTAGGGATGGACCAGTAAGAGGTCAATCTATCCCCAGTGAAGTCGCCATTTTTTCTGTAGCGGTAGAAATGTTTAAGACTAAGCCATTGGATTGACTAGACTTATACAGATCACAATAAAAATCACCATCATGCTTTATTGTTTCTAAAGGAATGGAAAAAGAGCGAATAACTCAAAAGAGGGGGAAAATTATAGGTAAGGGAGTTGGTTATGCAAAGGGAAGGTATTAGCACCCTAAATATCTACGGTACTCTGCAGGAACCTCTTTGAAAAATCTATATATTTTGGCTATAAAATGTTGTATAAAACTAGATGGTGGAGATGAGAAAAGAAATACATTTTTTATGATTTTTGCACCCACCACGGTTGTGAACCTTTAGTGACTACGTACCACCTTTCATGCAATAGGGGATCAGGGTACACGTAGTTCACCTTTCAAAAATTTAAAACACAAATATGTTGGTTAATTTTATGAGATAAGACATCATTGTCATTGTCCGTGTGGAAAACATACTTACTACCCACAATCATGAGAAATAAGGATTTGCATCATATCAACGTGGAGGATATGACTTGGATTTTAAAATCAACAATGCCTCACTCAACACTCAAGTGGAAAATATCTCTCTTCACTAAATATTATAGAAGCATAGTTGTTTGCATCACTACAAGGATTGACAAGAGTCCAATCTTTTGAGAAAAGTTTTTTAAAGTAAAAAGCCAAAGTGGAAAAAATGGCTTGAAATGAGATTGGTTGACTTTTAGTCTTCTCACAAAAAATGCCAAAGTATTATTAAGTTTATTGAAGTTTATTTATGAAAATGTTTTGAAAATGCATAGACATAAGTCTAAGTTTATTATGAAAATGGTTCAAGTTTTAAAAAAAAAACAAGAAGAGTTTTCAAAAGGAGGGAGAAGATTTTTGAAATTAAAGAAGATGGAAGGAGAAGAAGGGACTATCCTAAAGCATAAGGTAAAAGCTAGGGATAAGAACCATCTAACTAACAAGAAGCCAATACTTGACATTATGAGTCAAGATGGAGTTCCCATTCTTTGGTTTGAAACCGAGCAAGCAAAGATACTAGACCTCTTGAGGGAACCAAACTACAAAAATTGGACAGAGTAACAGCTGTATACTGATGAATTCCATATAACAAACAAAGTATGTAATCACAATAACCTGCACACAAAACAAACAAACAACCCAATGTCTTGAGGTAAACCTCAAGAACTCCAGAAAAGTATCAATTAAGGTCATAAGGTCTCCAATCATAGGCCAAGGTCTCTAATCCTAAGTCCAAGGAGTTCAATATTCCATAATGCCAAGGATAGTAACCAAATAGTCCAAGTATCATTAAAGCTTTTTATAGTTCATGTTGATTATTAGGTGTCTTAGAAGAGAACAGAAAAGCTCAAGTGAGCAAAATAAAAATGACATGAAATGTAATGCTAAAAGTAAATGGTGCATAAAGCATACAAATAAAAAGGGCATAAAGTAAAAAAAATAATGATTAGTGGTTAGTTGGATGACCATCTTGAAACTTACATTTGGAACTCATTAGAGGATTGGTAGAACCAAAGCCTCCATACAACAAGTTGCATTTGCTTTTTGTCAAGTATATCATCCATTTGGAATCCTCAAAAGTACCATTTAATGACCAACGATGTTTAAGTGATCCGCGTTGACCAAAAGTGTTGTAGACCCATTAGAGGTTTGGTAGAACCAAAGCCTCCGCACAATGAATCTCAAGGTTATTGGATCTAAGAGATCAAATTAACATACTTGGGCTTGCAAACATAGGTTTGGGCCACGAATGATCATTTATTCTAATTGAGACAAAATTTAGCGCTATGTTAAGCAATCGTAAGTGGACTTATATAGAAGTCGCACCTATTTTGAGGCCGGTCAATAGCAATCTATGCACCATTTGTTTTGAGACATGATATAAAGATCATGCTCCAATAACACTTAATGCAATAAGAAAGGGATGAGATGAAGAGTGATGGGAGAGAATATAGAAACCACATTTGAATTAAATTTAAATCAAACTATTATTAAAATCATTCATCTATTTTTGTGGAGTTAGACTCAACACCATGGATCCAATGATGTTAACAAAGTTCATGACCAAAAATTTAATCCAAGATCAGCCAGAAAATAATCACAAAATAATATTGCATTTAATATATACATAAAAAAGGTTTTAAAAATGTTTTTAAATAGAAATAAAAGAAAAAAATAACAACTATATTCAAATTAATCAAGAAAATAAAAGTAAGACCATAGAAAAATCAGAAATGGACTAAAATGATTTTATAACAATTTTGGTAATTTTTAAAAGTCAGAAACTATTTTTTAAAATTAAAAGAAATGAGTAAAATAAACCAAAAATGATAAAAAAAAAAAAAAACAAAATCAGAAATAAAAAATAAATGAGGTCACCAATATTTGTCACAATGTCATTGGATCATTCCATAATTTTTTCAGAATTAAAAAATGCATAAAAGAATTTTTAAACATTTAAAACAATTCAAATAAATTGAAAATTTATAAAAAATAGCAAAATACAAAATAAAATTATGAAAATATAGAGATCAGAAAGAGAATAATCAAAAATATTTTTCATTATTTTTTCTGATTTTTTGGACTAAAAATGAATTTTCTATGATATTTTTGAAGTTTGAAACAATTAAATATAAAAATCAGAAAAGAAAAATAAAGTCAAAAATATGTGGACCATTGGATGAGAGTCAAAACACGTTAGTAATCAAATCCAAGGGATTTGGCGCACTGTGCATATCATGGTCATTAGTGAATAAAGCATAGAATCATTAATTAAATCAGATTTTCAAAAAAAAAACAGGTGGCGCGCCTTCATTGGTTGGAAGATGACATGTTGGTTATCTTTAACCTCCAGCCAAAGTGAATTACAGGTCTCTCAAACTGTAAAATCAGAAGCTCAAACCTATGCCATTCGCTTCGTCTCTTCAAGACGAAGACAACCACACCTTCGCGACAAATTTATATAAATTATAGCTCAAGCAATTTGGAAGGAAAGTTTTGAAAAGGGATTTGAAAATTCATGGTCAAAACATGTTTCCATATAAAAGTAAGTGTTGCGACTAGAACCAGGGCAATGAGAGCATCACGATGATATCAAAGTTTTGAAGAATTGATGAAGGAATCTACCTATTGGAGTTGAGTTGCAGAGCTCTGAAACTGGACTTCTATGGAGCAATATAGGGAACGATTCTTGAATGTAATTATATGGTTAGTGTTGTACCAAAAAATTTTCCCTCTCACTTATCAAGAATTTTCTCACAAGATCTCTTTGACTCAAGACTGCATTAGGGTTTAAGTAGCTCAAGACACCTCCTCATGCACTGATGACCAAAATTAGGGTTTGAGTTTGCACAAGGATTTTTGGACCATCAGTGCTTCATATGACTTTACAGGATCATTATTGACCCCTAATATTACTCATGTCAAGTTTCAAGCCTTGAATCACACTTTTGATCAGTCAATTGAACAGTTGACTTAAAAATCAGCTGTATTGGGGAAAAAGTCAACCATGGCCAATTTACAATAAAACTTCATAATTTTTGATCCACACCAACATCTTAGACTCATATGTATCATTTGATCAAGTTTGGAGCATAATTCCTCAAGAAATTTGATCAAATCATCAAAAGGGCAAAATGGTCAAAATTAGGGTTTTGATTAGGAAGAGTGAATTTCTGATTTTTGACCTAGAAAATGATCAATTGGTTTGAAGCATGATTTCAAGAGTTCAATTGTATCATTTTTACCTAATAACATGATTCAAAACATTACAAATCCATTGGATTGACAGATGAATTTTTCAATCAACTGACCAAAAATCAGCTGTATACTGAAAAGTCAAACTTTGACTTTTTGGTCAAATTCAAGTGCCAAAGATCATAATTCATCAAAACATGTCAAAATATGAAACTTTTTCATCCAGAAATCAAGGATTTAAGATTTTGTTTTGAGAAGTTGAAATTTCTTCTTAGAAATTTTTCGAAGTATAGAAAATTTCTTATTTTTTCTCAACTTTGAGCCAAATTTTCACCATGATGCAAGATGATTCAAAGGAAACTTCTAACATGAAAGTTGTAGATCTCCATGAAATATACAACTTTTATTCACACAATTTCTCCTAAAAATTCTTGGGTCTAAAGATATAATTTTGTGAATACATGCTCATGAACTAAAATTAACTTAGTGAAATTTTGCCCTAGTTAGGCAGATTTTTGAACTAACTTCATGGCAATTTTTCACATGGTTCCAAGAGGAATTTTCAAAAGCAATTCAAAGATGAGTTGTAGAGAATATTTCAAGATTTCCAAAATGTCCAAGAACTCCTTGAGATCATTCTTGAGTAGGGAGAATCGAAGAGATGAAGTTGGTAATTTGTCACTTGAATTTCAAGCCATTTTGTGAAGAACTTTGGATCCAATCCTCAAGCATGCTGAACAAATCCTACTTTGCAGGCTTCTAAATTGACTTTCGCTCCATAATTAAATGTTTTCACAAATGTTAGAAGCTTTAAGCCAAGAATTGAATGCATTGTACAAGAATAATTCCATTTTTGGGAGAAAGGCAACATTGCCATTTTGGAAAAGCAAGCTTTATGCAAAGTCAGCTTGCATTGAGCCTTGCACTTGTTTTTTCTGCACAAACACACTCCACTCAATCAAAACAAGCATGTTTAAAGGTCTCAGCCCCCTCTACAAGCTTGGTATTGCACCTTGGAACCATGCTTGCTAGCTTTGCTTCACAAACAAGAAACCAAGCAAACATGTGAGTTTTTGAAATCTGAGTTGTTACAAGACTTAAGACCACTTGCTTATAAGTAGACACACTATTTGAAAGTTGACACACGAATGCTAAGACTCCAAAACACTTTGAAACTTAGAATCTGCCATAGCTTGACAGTTTTGAACCTTACATAGCAATCTCCAAATCCACTCGTGCGTATTGAGTTTTAACCACCCAAACACTTAATATACATCATATATAAGTGATCCAGGCCCTTGTTCCCTCAATGTAACTCCTTCATCACCATCCACCATTTTCAAATATCAAGCTTGCAGGTTGACTTGAGTGGAGAGATTCAGAGACTTTCAGGACAAAGTAAGGATTGGAATACACTCAGGGAGGTCCAGGCAAGCTAAACAGATCCTCAGGCTTTCTCAAAACCTGCTCAAACTCTATTCACGATCCCAGCTGCAAGAGGTAAAAACTCAAACTTCTATCTCTTCATACAAGCATCATTTAGTCCTGATTTGTGAAAGCAAAATGTAGATATCTTTGCTCTAAAGCTAACCATGTTCATAGTTTTCATTTATATTAACTGTGTATAGAGAATTTTGGATTTGAAATTTTTGCAAAAATTAGGTTTTAAATTAGGGTCAATAAAGTTAGATTTCATCTTTGACTTTTAGTTTATATAAGTTATATGTTTGAACTCGTGGGAAGAAACACCACAATTTTCATGTTTGGACTTTCCATTTTTATGGAGAAATGAGGAAGATACAGGTGGCCCGGCCATGGCTCAAGGTTGAAGATGAAGTGACCTTCAGGAAGCATTTTCTAATATATATTTGTGTTTGTGTTTATATAAACGGATATACAGCCACCCCAGTGATAAGGCAACGCGCCTAATTGCTAGAGTTCACGGGTCAGAGCCTCAGCGCGCTGCATTTTGCATTTTCTCACATTTTTTCCATTTTTTTGTCCCTTTGCAGCGCTGGGCTTTTTGCTTCATGGGCCTATGTTTTATGCTAACATTTTGCACCCTGTTTACTTGTGACACCCTTGGCCCAATATCATTTTATTTATTTATTTTATTCTCATTTTATTTTCTTAAATATATTTTTCTTGATATTAAAAATCATAAAAAAATGTAAAAATGATAGATTTTATATTTTGGCTTATTTTATTTTATTTTTCTTACAAAAAATATTTTTATTTAGTTATATATTATCTATATTTATTACATAACCTTGTAAATTAAACTAGAACTAGTTTGGTATTTATTTTTTTCTTTATACCCATTAAATATTTATTTTAATATAAAAAAGGACCAAAAATATCTCATAATGCCATATATTATTTTCAAGACAAAAATACAAAAAATACTTTTTTCTTAAAGAAACTTATTCTCTTTTAATCAAATAAAATTAGGGTTTTTATTCAAAAAAATCTTTTCTTAATCATTTTCTTTTCTTAAATGATTTAAGTTAATTTGATTTTGATTTATTTATTCTCTAATTAGGTTTAGGTCAAAACTTTTTCACATAAAAAAAAAACAAAAATCTTCTTTGCATTTACATATCTTTGCATTTTTAATTCATCTTGTATACTATTTATTCCAATTATTTGTATATATTCAATTTGGTTGTAATAGATTAATTAGGTTTATATTATTGCAATCCCCATTCATAAATTGTATACCCCCTCCCACAAATATTGTAATAGCGTAGTAATTTTAAATTTCACAATTTATCGCTTTTACATAACATGTTAGTAATTAGGGTTTGTATGGCAAGATAAAACCAATCAAATAAAAAACCCTAATTCAAGACAAAATCAAGCATGAAAATGACACACTTGCACACAATCATCCCTAGGGTTACTCCACTTGGTTTCCTTATACAAAATGGTCATATTACGCATGTAAGTATCTTAGCAAAAAAAAAACAAATATAAGATCATAGTCCCTCGATGACGCTATTCAAAGTTGCCTTACAAAATGATCTTAGTCCCTCAAAAAATGATAAGATACCTTGCAACATTGCTAATCATGACTATGCGATGATCCACGCCCGTCTCGTTTACATCCAAAGATAGGGTTGCTTACCAAATCAATGGTAAGACAAAAATATCAAAGGAAAAGAAAATGAACAAGAAAGACATTTGAGTAGGTAGATTACTTTTAGTTACTTGCTCTATTTCAAAACAAATATCCTTGCTATTTTCAAAACAAACACCTACACATTTTAAAACATCTTACAAAATTGAATTTTTTTTTCAAAAAGATCAACATCTTTGTATACATTCTTACGAACAAGAATCATTACAAAGATTTCCTAAACAATGGCCTCTTTTACAAAATACTTTCAAAATCACAAAGCACAATTTTAAACAAAAGCAAGTGATCTAGCAAGTAACTAAGAGCCCATGGAAAACCATGAATGAAAATGGTGCTAATACCTTCCCTTTTCATAATCTGCCCCCCAAACTCAAGAAACAATCTCAAAGGTCTTTCCTGTGCTTTTTCACCTTTCCTTTTGGATAAAATAAAAGTCGGTGGCGACTCTTGGTAACCGCAACATTTGCGATAAAACGCAAAACCTTCAAGTCAATTCTCCCACCGTATCACAGAACTGGCGACTCTGCCGGGGATAATTCTAAAAGTGGGGTTACCTTAGGGATTAGATCACATTTACTTGCTTACATTGTTTGACTTGTATGCTTTACATTATGGTTCTCTGTTTGGGTTTGAATCCTCTACCCGGATTTGGGATACATTATAGGTAAGTAGCAATATGTTGTGGAAACTGTGCGGGGTATACCGACATGGTCTAAGCAATAGCTACATTAGTGCGACATATTTGTGGGTACCGATAGCCTTTGAATTAATCAAAGATAATATGGGGCCGCTGAGTAATGTCATGAAGTACTAATTAACTTCTAGAACCTTTACTTGACCAACTTGGCCTTTAGGATGTAGTGAGATGACCGACTTTGGTGCAACCCGAAGTTGGTAGATATTCGATACTACACTCATTGAGGTTTGGTTTCTTGGGATATTTCGGTCGCCATTAAAGAGGCTTGAGCTGAAACAATGACCAAGGAAACAATCCAGTGATATTGAGCTCCTTAGAACCCGGTTACTATTACTAGGACAGGTTTAAGCCAACTAAACTTCAAGAGGGTACTTACCTATAAAACTCCATGCAAGCCTAAATTAAGGATTTGTTTGCTTTGTTTGTATATGCATACTTGTACATAACATCATGGACATCATAACATCATATACATCCACTAACCATTTCAAGGATTTTGGGATTCATCTTTGTTCTTGTTTTGTAGGATATGGATTCACTTCGCAGGAAAACTATTCAAGTCAACCTTGTGAGAATCCCTCCACAACTTAAGGAGCTAGCTTCAAGGATTACTGAAAACTCTCTGTTCACCGAGAGACATGGCCGTCTACTCAACTTGGTCACCTCCAACACATATGAGGATATGGTGAAGGTGCTCTTTCAGTTCTTTGATCCTTTACACCATTGCTTCACATTTCCCGACTATCAACTTGTGCCTACTTTGGAAGAATTCTCCCAACTCTTGAGGATTCCCATTCTCAATTAACTACCTTTCAACGGTACGGAAAGAGACCCAAAGCCTGAAGAGATTTCTCAAGCTCTACACTTGCACTCATCTGATATCACAACTCATTGGGAAACAAGGAGTGGTGTCAAAGGTTTCTTAGTAAACTTCATGTTTGAGAAAGCCCAAAGCTGCTGGAATTCCTTAGACTTGCAAGCCTTTGAGGAAATTGTGGCTCTACTCATCTATGGAATGGTTTTGTTTCCAAATCTTGACCAACTCATAGATGTGAACGCCATCAAAATCTTCATATCACGCAACCCGGTGCCTACATTTCTAGGGGATATCCTACACTCTTTTCACACTCGTACAATGAGGAAAATAGGTGTCCTCATGTGTTACACTCCTCTCTTGGCAAGATAGTTTATTTCTCATCTTCCCCAATCAGTCTTAAGAAATGAGCAAGGTTCAAGGTAGTCACAAAGGTTGATGACACTCAAACATTCAGACATTCATTACTGCTCTCGATCCAAAGAGAATGTTATCATTGTCGACCATTATGGAGAATTCCCTAATGTCCCTTTACTTGGCATAATGGGGAGGTATCACCTACAACCCATTCTTAGCCTTAAGATAGTTTGGTTACGCCTGAAGGGATGGCCCACATGAGATGCTGATTCAAGGTTTGGTATTCGACTACGACAACGACGATCAAGGTCTTCTCCAGAGATTTATCCGATCTTGGAGGATGTTAAACAAGGTGGATAGCAAGACTTTGGGGCACAAGAATTCCATCCCTCTTGAGCCTTACTTCAAATGGGTACGAACTCGTGCTCATAGTCTTATGATGCCTTACCCCTCCATCCTCCCGATAATCATTGAGCCTGTTAAGGAAGGAGATGTTCCATACACTGTCCTACATCCTGACATGACCACATCTCTTTAAGACCTACAAAGGGATTGGATACAACTCAAGGGAGAGCGAGATACTTTCAAAGTCCAATTCTACGCAAGCGAGAAGAAGGTTTTGGAACTCACTAGGCTACTTCATGAGGAGCGGAACCTAAATGCCTACATTGCACCAAAGAGGATGCATACTAATTTTATATCTTAGAGTTTGTTGTATTATTTTGCCCAAGGGGCATTGATGTACTCAAACTTTATCTTATTAATATAACGTGTGTTTCCTTTTTGTCTAAAACAAATTTGAATCTTTGAAATCCTTTAAATCATTACATATGCATATATCATTCATCATAACATAAACAGGTCTTTTGCAACAAGTCTTCTCATCTCTCTACTATTTATTTCAGTAAGATGGATCTTGAGCAAATAGTGAAAGATCTCCAAGTTCATAACACGAAGTTTCAACAGTTGCTCATGACCCTAGCCAAGGGGAAAGAAGAATTGAAGACTTTGCTGGCTGAAGAGAGGAAAAAGAAGACAAAGAAGGTAACCAAAGTCTTAAACATGGGGAGAAGATTTCATGAGCAGACAAGAAGGACCTTGAACTTTGCAACCACCTCTGGAGAAAAAGACAATCAGTAAGGGAAAGGTAAAGAAACAGTTGTCCCGTCGGAATCGAAAGAAGAAGAGGAAGAAGAGGACTACTCTGAAGAACAATACCCTCCAGCTGATGACAAGTACAGACATCTCGAAGAGTGGTTGAGCGCGATGGAAATCCAAAAGGTGCCAGGCTTAGACTTTGAGGAATTGGGCTTAGTGTCGGGGATTGTGATTCCTCCTAAATTTAAAGTACCTACGTTTGCCAAATATGACGGAGTTTCATGCCCTAAAATGCATCTCTGGTCATATGTAAGGAAAACCCAACCCCATACCACTGACAAAGACTTATGGGTGCACTTCTTCCAAGACAGTCTGTCTGGAACTCAACTTGACTGGTTTTACCAACTAGAAAGAGCCAATGTTCACAATTGGGAGGATCTTGCCGCATCTTTCTACAAGCAATATCAATACAATGCTGATTTGGTGCCTACCCGTACGCAATTCCAGAGTATGGCCATGGTTTCCAATGAAGGTTTCAAGGACTATGCGCAAAAATGGAGAGATTTGGATGTAAGAGTTCAACCCCCTCTGTCTGAGAGGGAATTGGTAGACATGTTCTTAGGCACCTTATCTGGTCCCTTCTTCAATCATTTAATCGTAAGTTCATCTGCAGGCTTTACTGAACTAATATTGATCAGAGAGAGGGTAGAAGCCGGTATAAAAAGTGGAAAGATTCAGAAAGATACATCTTCTTCTACAACTGTAAGGAAGCCTTTAATCAGAAAGAAAGAGGTGGATGCTATATATCCACAAAGTAACCAAGATAGGGCCGAACGCCGACCAATGGTGGGGGCTGTTATGATTCCTAAGCCTACGTCTGATCAACAAAGAAGTAATCAACCAAGGGTGGAAAGGCCAGTCAGGCAGTTCACCAGAATTAACATGACTCTGTCTCAAGTATTACCGCATCTACTAAGATCCAACTTGGTAACCTTGAAAGAAGCTCCGAAAAACCCCCATACAACATCTCCTCATTATCATCCCAATGCCTGTTGCGCATATCACTCTGAAAGTCCTGGTCACGATACTAATAATTGTTGGGCCTTGAAGAAAAAAATACAAGACCTCATTGAAGCAAAAGAAATTGAGTTTGATGCGCCCGAGAAGCCAAACGTAATTTTTGCTCCTATGCCCAGACATGGCCATAATACCAATGCCATTGAAGAAGGATTGTTTGTTACTTCCTGACTGTTAAAATGAACTTGTTAAAAGCCGGTGTGTTTCCGAGCTGTAATGAAGTTTTCCGTCTCTGCTTGTCCTCACCAACTGACTGTCCTTTGTTGAAAGCAGTCATTCAACGTATGATAGATAACAAAGAGATTTTGTTTGAAAAGACTCCTGTTTCACCTATTCCCATTGAAGATGTTTCTATCATTACCATTTCCTCCAATTCTTCTAGGGTCTCCACCAAAAGACCCGTTAGAATTACATCAGTTCCGAAAGCAGCTCCTTTAATAATCACAATACCTGGGACAATCCCATATGTGTCAGATAAAACCGTGTCATGGAATTATGGAGGGGACGTTTATTACCATGGTATCAAGAAAGACTGGTCGGCCTCCGAAGAGATAAATTCTGAGAAAGAAGATTCTGACGTCAGTAATATTGCAGGAACTAGTAAGATTACCCAAAGTGGTAGGATCTTCTCTCCAGAAATTGCTCTCCTAAAAGTAGTTTCTGGACTCGTAATCATCCCTGTGGCTGCTCCAAAGGTTACTCTCATACCCATAATCATATCTGCAATTACTCCTATTGATGAAGCTGTTACAACCCCTGATATCATTCCTACCAACACTCCTACTGCCGAAACTCGAGGAAAAAGTATTTTGGTTGAGCCTGTCCGGACGAAGGCCCAGTCATTGACTATGCTCGAGACTTCCAAGAAAGAAATGGAGGAGATCCTAAAAATTATAAAGAGGAGCGACTACAATCTAGTTGAACAATTGGGGAAAACTCCCTCTAAAATCTCCATGCTAGCATTACTACTATGTTTCGAGGTGCATGAAAAAGTCTTGGTGAAGTTCTTAAAAACAGCCCATGTACCTCAAGAGACGTTTGCTGATCAATTCCAAGACTGCGTAGCCAGCTTGACAACATATAATGGCCTAGGTTTTTCGGATGCTGATCTGACACCGAGGGGAAGAAAGCATAATGAGGCATTGCATGTCTCGGTTGAATGTATGGGTACAACCTTGGCTCATGTTTTGGTGGATACTGGCTCATCTCTAAATGTATTTCCGAAAAAAGCTCTTGATAGACTTGACTGCAAGGGACTGACACTAAAGCCAAGCAACATAGTAGTAAGGGCATTTGATGGCTCGAAAAGGATGGTACACGGGGAAGTGGATATCCCCATAAAAGTTGGAACCTAAACTTTCAATTCAACCTTTTATGTAATGGACATCCACCCTTCGTAATCCTACTTTCTAGGAAGGCCATGGATCCACAATGTTGGCGCTGTTACCTCTACATTGCACCGGATGCTGAAATATCTGGTTCAAGGGAAGATTATCACCGTCCATGGAGAGGAAGAATACATGATCAACCATCTCAATTCCTTCAGATATGTGGAATTGGACGGTGAATTCATTGAAACTCCATTTCAACACTTTGAAGAGGTTCCCCAAGATGTAGCAGTGACCAAGGATGTGTCTCAGATTCCCTAGATTACAAGGCCTCCACTCCGGATGTCATCTCTGAAAGATGCCAAAGCAGTGGTAGAGTAAGGTGTATGCACTATCTGGGGACAACTCCCAGATATCCCATATAAGTCTGACAAGTTTGGCCTAGGTTTCACTTCAGGTGCTCAAAAGGTTGTACGCCATGTCCGTGCTGGAGGACCACCTCTGAAGATCAGCAACCTTGAAGTCAATGCGGTAGAATATGGTGAAGATGATTGCAACTTGGAGGACTAGATATTCCCGACTGTCAATGGAGGGCTCAACAATTGGGAGGCTAGAGACTTTGTCCCGATGACTTTTATCTCACAGTAATTTGTCTTTACATTTTATTGGATCTGTAATATTGAAACAATTCACACTCTTAAAACCTTGTGTCTTACCCGAGGCACAATGATCCATTTGTAAGGGTTATTATCTCATTTTTCATATGACATCAATGAATCATGGACGTTTTCACATACAAACTTTTGTGTTCATTGTTTTTCTTTTACATTTTATTTTCTTTCAAAGATAGTTATACCCTTACACACACCCACACTCACAATGCAGGTATACATCCATTCTGGATCCCATGGGTAACAATACTGCTATGGCCTTTTGTGACTCTGAGAATCTAATCTACCAAGCCGAAGATGAAGGTGAGGAAGATTGTGAAGTACCAGGGGAACTTGCCAGATTGCTATAACAAGAAGAAAGAACCATTCAGCCTCACGAGGAACCCGTGGATACAATCAACCTGGGTACCGAAGAAGACAAAAAAGAGGTCAAGGTGGGCGCCAATATGGAACCCAGTGTCAAGGAGCGTCTGATTCAGTTGTTACATGATTATGTTGAAGTTTTTTCCTGGTCACATGAAGACATGCCGGGACTTGATGCAAACATTGTGGTACATCGTTTGCCTACCAGAGAAGATTGTCCGCCAGTAAAACAAAAGGTTCGCCGCATGAGGCCTGATATGTCAGAAAAGATTAAAGTAGAGGTCATAAAGCAATTCAACGATGGATTCTTGGTTGTCACCTCCTACCCTCAATGGGTTGCCAACATTGTTCCCGTACCCAAAAAAGACGGTAAAGTGCGAATGTGTGTGGACTACAGAGATTTGAATAGGGCAAGCCATAAGGATGATTTTCCACTCCCCCATATTGATATACTAATTGAAAATACGACACAACATAGAGTGTTTTCCTTCATGGAAGGATTATCAGGTTACAACCAAATCAAAATGGCACCTGAGGACATGGAGAAAACAACATTTGTCACACAGTGGTGCACATTCTGCTACAAGGTGATGCCATTCAGACTAAAGAATGTTGGGGCAACCTATCAGCGTGCCATGGTAGCTTTATTTCATGACATGATACATCATGAAATAGAGGTATACATGGACGATATGATATCCAGATCTCAAACAGAAGAAGAGCATCTTGATCACTTACAAAAGCTATTTGAGAGACTGAAGAAGTACAAGCTGAGGTTTAATCCAAACAAATGCACATTTGGAGTACGATCTGGTAAACTCTTAGGCTTTGTCGTTAGTAACAAAGGTATCGAGGTCGATCCTGCCAAAGTTAAAGAAATACAAGAGATGCCTGCTCCTCGTACCGAGAAGGAAGTCAGAGGATTCTTAGGACGTCTGAACTATATTTCCAGATTCATTTCCCATCTGACATCTACTTGTGAGCCAATCTTCAAACTATTAAAGAAAGATCAAGTAGTCAAATGGAATGATGAATGCCAAGTTTCTTTTGACAAAATCAAAGAATACTTACAAGAGCCTCCTGTATTGATGCCACCAGTTGAGGGAAGACCGTTGATCATGTATCTGACTGTTTTAGAAAACTCAATGGGGTGTGTATTGGGGCAGCATGACGAGTCTGGCCGAAAAGAGCATGCTATTTACTACCTGAGCAAAAAGTTTACCGACTATGAAACCAGATATTCACTGCTCGAGAAAACTTTCTGCGCTCTGGCATAGGCTGCTCGCTGGCTAAGACAATATATGTTGACTCATACTACCTTGTTGATATCTAAAATGGATCCGATAAAATACATCTTCGATAAGCCTGCTCTTTCTGGGAGATTAGCAAGATGGCAGATGATCCTAACAGAGTACGACATACAATATACTACCCAGAAAGCTATAAAGGGCAGTGTACTAGCTGATCACCTTGCTCACCAAGCTGTAGAAGATTACCGGTCCATAAAATTCGAATTTCTGGATGAAGACATCATGACGTTAGACAACTGTGAAGAATTCAGGCCATATGACAGACCTGAACAAGGATCCCGATGGACCCTGTTCTTTGACGGGGCATCCAATGCACTTGGCAATGGTATCAGTGTTGTACTCATATCTCCTGACAGGTGTCATACTCCCTTTACTTCCAGACTTTGCTTCAATTTTACAAACAACATGGCGGAATACGAAGCATGCATCTTCGGTCTCAAAGCTGCCCTAAACTTAGGGATCAAATCCTTGGATGTATTTGGAGACTCAGCTTTGGTTATCAGCCAGATAAAAGGGGAATGGGACACCAAACACCCAAACCTTATCCCTTACAAAGCACATGTTTATACATTGCTACCATATTTTGAGAAGATTACCTTCGAGCATTTCCCGCGAGAAGAAAATCAGCTAACAGACGCTCTAGCTACAATGTCATCTACGTTTAAACTTAATTGGGATAATGAGGCTCCCTAGATCACCATCGAACGAATGGATGAACCAACACACTGTCATGAGATTAATACTGAAGAAGTAGTGGACCAGCCTTGGTTTCACGAAGTCAAGAGGTATCTCAAGGCTCAAGAATACCCAGAAGGAGCTTCGATCAATGATAAGAAGTTCTTAAGGAGGTTCTCTGCTAAATTCTTCCTTAGTAACGACATCTTGTACAAACGCAATCATGACTCTGTGTTACTTCGGTGCGTAGACAAAATTGAAGCTGAAAGGATCATGGCTGAATTGCACGAAGGCACTTTTGGTACCCATTCCAGTGGGCATACGATGGCAAAGAAACTCCTACGGGCAGGCTATTACTGGTCTACCATGGAAGCAGATTGTTATCAACACTCTCGAACGTGCCATAAGTGTCAAATTTATGCTGACAAGGTGCATGTACCTCCGATTCCTTTCAATGTCTTAACAGCTCCTTGGCCCTTTGCTATGTCGGAGATTGATATGATTGGGGAAATCAAGCCGACAGCCTCCAATGGACACCGCTTCATCCTAGTGGCTGTTGTACCCCAATTTTTGACCTAAGATCCCACTTGCATTTTTGCATCTTTTTTACAAAGGTCAAGGTCACTAAATACAGTTGGTTTTCAACCTTTCACCTTTGAGCATTGATTGTGCAGAAATTGTTAAGTGTTTTGAACATTTTTGCCTATGTATCACTAACTTCTAATCAAGCACTAAATGTGTGTTTTTGTTTCTTTGATTTCATGTGTTGACATGTATCCTTCGAATGTAACTTGAGCATGTCCTTCATTTTGAACTTAAAGCCTCCTTCGAATGCAAGTTTAGGCCTACTTTGATTTGGACATGTAGCTGCCTGCAAGCCTGTTTCGATTTGGACAAATTTGCTGCCTGCAAGCCTACTTCGATCTAGACAAGTTTACTGCCTGCAAACATGTTTAGATTGGGCAACATTGCTTCTTTCGATCCACAGCCTTCGATTCAGCAACATTGCTTCCTTCGAACACAAGCTTCGATTGGGCAATAGTCCCCCTTCGATCCACAAGCTTCGATGCGCAATACAGCCTCCTTCGATTCACAAGTTGGACCACTGTACTGCCATGCAACAAACACTACTGAGCCTGCTACAACAGTCCTGCACTAACCTGCCACTATGCTCCAAAGCACTGCTGAGCCTGCTACAACAGTCCTGTACTTTCCCAAAAAGGAGTGCACAAGAGCTGCGTAGAAGAAAGGATCGAAACAACATTCCCAAACTGTTCAAACATATTTTGTTTTCCCTCCAAAACCATATCAAACCTTCAGCCACCTCGCCTATAAATACAAGGCTCCATAACATGTTCAAGGGAGGATTTTGGGCCAGACGAATCTCTCCCCAATTTTCTCCAACCCAGAAAAATTCTCAAAGTTCATAAACACTTGAGAAAATATAAAAAAAACAGAATCCCACACACTTCAGTCTCCTTCAATTCTGAAGAGTATCAACACACATCCTCAAAAACACCAAATTTTCTCAAACACAAAAATCTCTCAAGTCCCTTCAATACTTGTGAGAACAAACAAAATACCCCACACTTACTTCCTTCGATTCTGAAGGACAACCACTTCAGTCTCCTTCGAATAAAAAAAAACACACTTGCTTTTTCCCTCCTCCTTCGAATCCACCACTCCCAGCACAACCTGTGACCTCCCTTCGAATCCAGAAGCGCTCCAGGCAACCACCACTCAAGGCCCAACACACGTTCCAGCCTGAAGCCAGGTAAGTCACTCTTACCCTTGAACTTTTCATTTCCAGCATAACATGTAAATAATACCTTTGTTCGTTTCGAGCATGTACATACTGTTCCTTTCGTTTCCACGTTTTTAACATACCTTTCAGAATTACTTCTTTCGTTTCTGCCTACTGTTTACTTGAACTAGCTGTAATTATTAAACTGTTTTACTAGCATGGCCCCATGCCATGTTGTCATTTAATTTTTGAATTGAAAGACAACCAGGAGGCAAGCCATGTCTAATCGAAAGACATTCCCTCACTGTCTTCAACCCCCAGTCGAAGAAGGCAACAAGGCAGAATCAAAAGACTTCGCCACACACTGACTTCCAGGCCAATCGAAGGACAAAACCTCACTGGTGCTAGCCCCTAGTCGAAGGATACACCTCGCCCCTGCCAAGGCCTAATCGAAAGACAGGACCTTGCTGCTTCCTTTGCCCAATCGAAGGACATGACTTTGCTGCTGCCAAAGCCTAATCGAAGGACAGAACTTCGCCCCTGCCAAAGCCCAATCGAAAGAGGCCAACAAAATGCCAGTCGAAGTGTGCTCCTGCCCAAATTGAAGAAAGCCAATAGAATGCCAGTCGAAGGATGCTCTTGCCTGGGTCGAAATACACTTTTTTCTTACTTTTTTTCTTTTCCTTCATATTTTTTATGCTTTTGATATGCTTGTAATAGCGTAGGTTTTTTATCTTTCTGCATTATTATTTACTTTGTACAAAATGCTAGTAATTAGGCAAGATAAAATCAACAAGTGAACAAACCACAAAAAATCAAAAACACTCTTTAATCATACATGAACATACTTTAAAACATGAAAAAACACTCAACAAATCAAAACTCCCCCAAGGGCACGTTATCCCCGTTCTATTGCGATACCGGCCATGCCTATTGCTAGAATGTATACATTAATGTCGCCCACTAAAAAACACAAACAAATCAACTTTTTTCTAGAGGAACTACGGTGTTTTGATTCCTTCATTGGATATGTAGGCAAAGGGTCGCAAAACCCTCACGAACGCAATAATAAAAACCCATTTTTTCCTTTAAACAAACATATTTGTAGATACATACACCCTTGTACATAACAAACAATTTTAACCAAAAACAGATATTTCAAAAAGTTCCTGTGGAGTACCACAGATGCATTGGGTGCTAATACCTTCCCATTGCATAACCAACCCCCGAACTCTTGATCTCTTTCAAAAAACGCATTGTATTTTTACTTTACATTGCATGTTTTTTTAGGGTTTTATTTCGCTCTTTCCCTTTCCCCTTGGAAATAATAAAGCGCGGTGGCGACTCTTGCTTTTGTGAGTCAAGTTAATTAATAGCTTGATCTCTGATTTTCACCGCTACAGAATTGGCGACTCTGCTGGGGAAAGATTGACCTCTTACTAGTCCATCCCTAAGGGGGTAAGCCTAGTTTGTCTTATCTGTTTTATTGCTATTTGAATGTTTGATTATATGTATATATTGTGTTTATTTGGGTGTTGATAATTTTTGCAAAGGACAAGTCCTATACCCGGACTAAGTTACACTTAGGAATAGGACGGGCGGTATAGTCATGTTAACTTTGAGGGAGTAATCCCGAAGAAGGAGGCATGAGATCCCCCACTCAGTGGAAGGCCCTTTTGAACGTAATATTTGTTTACCGAGTAATCGGGAAGACATTATTATTGTCGACCTGGGAGCCAAAGAAGCTGAGAACCGTAGAACCCCTAACCCATCTTGGCCTCTTAGGGGTAGTGTGGAGACTATAACAGAGTAATCCAGAAGTAGTTGTCACGTGATGCTGCACTCAGACGAGTTTCTCTTGAGAATATTGCTGATTACCGAGTAATTGGGACGTTGGTAATATCCGAAGGAGGAATGTAGACTCTGGGAACTCTTAGAACCTTGTATTGCAGGTGTGATTAAACCGTTAGTACATACCTTGGGGATATTTCTTACCTTGACTCCATGCTCGTGACGTTGAACCTTTCAACTTTATTTGTGACCTTGCTTGTGGTTGTTGCATAGCCATGCATTCATGCATCCATAAAACCCTTTTCACTTGATTTTCAAGGAATTTGGAGGTCTTTCTTTTTAAACATCACAAGTTTCATCAAGCTCAATGGATCTTGGGTGTTGATAGGGTGGAAAACCCTAATCCACCAAAATGGATGATTGATCTTGATGATAACTTGATCAATGCTCTGATCCAATTCAAAATTCATCTTCTATCTTCATACTTTGATGTTTACAAATTAATATCTTGAGTTTCTTGAAAGTCAAATAGAAACTCTCTTTTGCATATCATGCATCATTCTACATTTTTGGTTTCACTTTCAAAGGTCTTTTTCCAAGTCTTATTTTTCCTTTTGGTCTGACCAGTGCAACACTCGCGCTAAAGGAAACAATGGAGAATATCAAGCAAGAGGTTTCTGAACTCCGCAGAGAGGTGACTAATTTGAAATCTGGTATGGATCACTCAACTGTTTTGGTTGAAATTTTGGTTGTTGCCCGAGTCAATCCTTCTAGGAGGGAGGAAGCGATGATAAAAGTCTCCACTGAAGTTGGTCAAAAGTGGTATCTTGTCATTCAAGGACGTTGGTTTTGAAGTTCAAATCAAGCATGTGCCGAAGAGTAAACACGATTGATGGTCACTTTGAGTTTTGAAGGATGTTTTTGGTGATTCAAGTCCAGATGGAAAGCCTTCCTAGATCATTAACTTATTCATGTTTTTTGTAATTTTTCTTGTTTATCAAAACATTGTTTGCATGTGAGAACTTGTTTGCATCTGAATGATCATCTTAATACAATGAGTATGTTTGTCTTGAAGAAATTCAATTGTTTCACTCATATTTGCTTTCAAATTTTAAATTTCTTTTTGCATTATGATACCAACTTGTTGCCCATTCTCTTGCCTAGGCAGAGATTGGAGGGAGGATGATGATCTGAAAAACACAAAATCTCTGGTTGTATGCTTTTTGAATAAAATCTTACTGATGATGTACATGCATTGTTTCAAATCCCTAAACACTGGAGATATAAGGAAGATAATCCTTTGCTAACCCCTTTTGAGCCTTGAAGTAGGAGTTTCTTTTCTATACGAAAAAACCCTCAAATTTTAACCTGGGGCAGGGTAGTTTTCAGTTAATCTGATTGAGTGTTCAAAATTCATAAGGAAGATATCTCTGAAGAGAAACTACGAGGGCTATCCTTCATGTATAATGAAGCCATAAGATGTGGAATCACAATGTTATCCCTCATCCATCAAGAAACGAGGAGATCACAATCTTCTCGACAAGTAAAGACAAGCTAATGTCACACATTTTGTTCAAAAATCAAAAATCAAGAAGAAAAAAAAAAGCCTGCTAAGTCAAAAAACATGAAAACGTATGACTTAGGCAAAATTAAGGCATCCAGCTGGACTATCAATTCAAAAGAATTAGTTCAGGCAAAAGTTAGGGAAAATAAAAATTGCAAAGAAAGGACTACAAAGAAAAGTCCTCAACAAAGAACAAATTGGTGACTACAAACACGAAGACATAAGGGTGGTTTCTACTCCGAAATCCTCGTCATTTCCTTGACAGTCACAAAATCCTTGTGAGAGATGAACACTCATGTTGAATTAACTGAACATAGGACTGGAGAACATCATGAAGGGGGTGGGCACCAAATATTTTGAGCCTTAAAATCTTTTTTCTAAAGCCGTGAACCAGACCATGTTACAACCTTCAAAAGTCCTAATTGAAGCAAGGTTATTTTGAAAGCATACTTCAATGAGATAGTGTTCCTGACTCCCATGAATGTTCTAAATAGTTATGTTGGTATCATATGTTTTTCCTATACAAAAATAAATGGTGCTCTAACTCGCAAAATTTGTGCGATATATTTTCAAAATCTTCAAGACTTACATAATTATTGCATTAGAATTTTCATTCTCATAATAAACTTTTTCTAACTGCAAAACATTTGTTTGATATCAAGGAAGCTCACATATAAGCACTAGTGATGAGTTTTATTCTTTTGAGGCCTGAAACTATGTTGAGTAATTGGAGAATCATTTCAAGAACAAAATCATGTCTAGGGGAATGTCACCTGAAGACCTTGAGCATAAACATGTTGCTTCTCCCAGTTAATGCTTTCCCAACTTGTTTACTCTTTTGGGGCAAAAATTTGAAGACTTTGTTGTGCCAACTACAGTCAATCCGGGGCAATCACGTCGAGATTTGATGAATCTCTCTAAGAGTTTGAAGACACCAGAGCATGATGAATTCCAGGTCTTTTGTAAAATCCTCTTGAGACGATTTCTCCTCATCAACCATATAGCTTGGGGCATTTTAGAAGTGAAGTTATTCGTAAGAATCGTCGAGCAACATGCAGCTTATCAGTAGTAAACTTAGGGCATCCAAAATTAGCCTCAGGGGCAATCCAGATTTGTCAAGATATGTGATATGTTTTGCACACATTATCAGAGGGTAGTGTTCCCAGCATCTCCAGCTAAGCATGACTTTTTCCAGCTGAAACGTTGTTTGAGTTGTTATCCTTTCAATGGATTGTTTGCAATAGAAGACTGGACTTTGGGTTTTCTACCAAGAAATATCTTCCTCTCCAAAGAGATTTAAGCCTTGTAAAAGGAATTTGCTCCAATGATGGCTTTTGTTCTATCTCCAGTAATGTTCCCATCCTGTTGAGATTAGCCGAGTGTCGGGTTGTACTGGGATGTCTTATCATCTTCTGTCTGTTTTGTCAGCATATACATGACATTCATTCATTCATACTTGCATCATGCACACACATTGATATTTGTTGATGTCTTTGAGTTCGTATACCTTGGTTATGTCTATTCAAAGAGCGTATTTGATCTTTCCAAATAGAGTGTCAACTTAAGCATAAAGTGAGCCTCCTTTCTAATTCCCCACTGAGTTAACTCTCGTGGAAGAATCTTGCTTTAACTTTCCTTTTCCATCTCTGGATAGGATAAATCCCCATTTGAGTTGTTTCCTCATTGGGTGGAGTCTTGTTTGACTATTTTCTCTCCAGTTCATTCCTGGATTGAGCTTTGTCTCTTGTGAATGATACCCTGTGGGTCTCTCTAGGCTGTGAAACCTAGATGGAGAGTGCATTTATTTTGCAATGTAAATACTTGGTCTCCTCAAGAAGGATTTATTCATGGTTCCCCATTGAAGATGAACTCTATTCCCTAGTAGTGTTATCATAACATTCTTCTGGAATATCGACGTGACAACAAGCGACTGACTCTTTATTTTAGCAGTTTGATTATTTCTGATTTTCTTCATGTTATGACAAATGGCGGTCTCTTCATGAGCAGTTTGTCCATCCCTGAGGAAATTATTGATTCTCACCTCCAGCAATATCTTCACGATATTTTATGGGTATCTTTGAGAAAACAGCAAGCGGCAGTCTCTTCATGGACAACTTGTATGTTATCAACATATTTTCAAAACAACAAGCGGCAGTCTCTTCATGAGGCAACTTGTATGTTATTAACAACTTTGAAAAAACAACAAGCGACAGTGTCTTCATGAGGCAACTTGTATGTTATCAACATCTTTTCAAAACAGCAAGCGGTAGTCTCTTCATGGACAACTTGTATGTTATTGATACCTTTGAGACAATGGTAAGTGGTAGCTCTTCATGAGCAGCTTGTATGGAAAATGGCAAGTGGCAGCTCTTCATGAGCAGCTTGTATGGAAAATGACAAGTGGCAGCTCTTCATGAGCAGCTTGTATGGAAAATGGCAAGTGGCAGCTCTTCATGAGCAGCTTGTGGGTTATAAGCAACAAGTGGTAGACTCTTCATGAGTAGCTTGTGTGCTTTAATATTCTTTGAAGACAGCAAGTGGCAGCTCTTCATGAGCAGCTTGTGGGTTATAAGCAACAAGTGGCGGACTCTTCATGAGTAGCTTGTGTGCTTTGATATTCTTTGAAAACAGCAAGTGGCAGCTTCTTTATTTGAGCAGCTTGTATGTCATAGTATTTTTGGAAGACAGCAAGTGGCAGCCTCTTTATTTGAGCAGCTTGTGTATCCCCAACAATAATGTCTACTCAGCAAATGGCATCCCTTCGGAAAAGTCCCGTGGGGAAGTTTGCATTTTATCCTTTTCAAGTGATATCTTGGTTAAGGAAAGAATTGTGTTACTGTTCTTGGTGAAATTCAGAAGTCATAGATGTTTATCTCCAGTCTCAGTACTGATGACAATCATTTTCCAGTCTCCGTACTGATGTCAATCATTTTGTTTTCCAGCCACAGTGCTGATGTCAATCATTTTGTTTTCCAGCCACAATGCTGATGTCAATCATTTTCTTTTCCAGCCACAATGCTGATGTCAATCATTTGTTTTCCAGCCACAGTGCTGATGTAAATCATTTCTTTTCCAGCCACAGTGCTGATGTCAATAATTTGTTTTCCAGCCACAGTGCTGATGTAAATCATTTCTGTTTCCAGTCACAGTACTGATGTAAATCATTCAAGAGTCTCTCATTTGAAGTCCATGACTCTGTTTCCCCAGTGGAGTTACAACCTCTTCCCCTGTGAGATTAATGTATAATGTGCTTGGTTTCTCCAGCATAGTTTGTCTCATATGGCGTCATTCCCCATAAAATTCAGAGCATTGCATTCATATCATATCATAAACATAATTGCGGTATCTTAAGGCCAAAAATTGTGTATTCTATATTTAAGTCCCTTCAATCTCGTCAGATAGAAGAAACTTAAATAGGGGCAGCTGTTGTACCCTAATTTTTGACCTAAGATCCCACTTGCATTTTTGCATCTTTTTTACAAAGGTAAAGGTCACTAAATACAGTTGGTTTTCAACCTCTCACCTTTGAGCATTGATTATGCAGAAATTGTCAAGTGTTTTGAACATTTTTGCCTATGTATCACTAACTTCTAATCAAGCATGAAATGTGTGTTTTTGTTTCTTTGATTTCATGTGTTGACAGGTATCCTTCGAATGTAACTTGAGCATGTCCTTCATTTTGAACTTAAAGCCTCCTTCGAATGCAAGTTTAGGCCTACTTCGATTTGGACAAGTAGCTGCCTGCAAGCCTGTTTCGATTTGGACAAATTTGCTGCCTGCAAGCCTACTTCGATCTGGACAAGTTTACTGCCTGCAAACATGTTTAGATTGGGCAACATTGCTTCTTTCGATCCACAACCTTCGATTCAGCAATATTGCTTCCTTCGAACACAAGCTTCGATTGGGCAATAATCCCCCTTTGATCCACAAGCTTCGATGGGCAATACAGCCTCCTTCGATTCACAAGTTGGACCACTGTACTGCCATGCAACAAACACTACTGAGCCTGCTACAACAGTCCTGCACTAACCTGCCACTACGCTCCAAAGCACTGCTGAGCCTGCTACAACAGTCCTGTACTTTCCCAAAAAGGAGTGCACAAGAGCTGCGTAGAAGAAAGGATCGAAACAACATTCCCAAACTGTTCAAACATATTTTGTTTTCCCTCCAAAACTATATCAAACCTTCAGCCACCTCGCCTATAAATACAAGGCTCCACAACATGTTCAAGGGAGGATTTTGGGCCAGACGAATCTCTCCCCAATTTTCTCCAACCCAGAAAAATTCTCAAAGTTCATAAACACTTGAGAAAATATAAAAAAAACAGAATCCCACACACTTCAGTCTCCTTCGATTCTGAAGAGTATCAACACACATCCTCAAAAACACCAAATTTTCTCAAACACAAAAATCTATCAAGTCCCTTCAATACTTGTGAGAACAAACAAAATCCACCACACTTACTTCCTTAGATTCTGAAGGACAACCACTTCAGTCTCCTTCGAATAAAAAAAAAACACACTTGCTTTTTCCCTCCTCCTTCGAATCCACCACTCCTAGCACAACCTGTGACCTCCCTTCAAATCCAGAAGCGCTCCAGGCAACCACCACTCAAGGCCCAGCACACATTCCAGCCTGAAGCCAGGTATGTCACTCTTACCCTGGAACTTTTCATTTCCAGCATAACATGTAAATAATACCTTTGTTCGTTTCGAGCATGTACATATTGTTCCTTTCGTTTCCACGTTTTTAACATACCTTTCAGAACTACTTCTTTCGTTTCTGCCTACTATTTACTTGAACTAGCTGTAATTATTAAACTGTTTTACTAGCATGGCCCCAAGCCATGTTGTCATTTAATGTTTGAATTGAAAGAAAACAGGAAACAAGAAAGAGGAAACGAAGCTTCTAACTTCTACCCTCACTCTCCAGGTCGAACGAAAGAGACAACCAGGAGGCAAGCCATGTCCAATCGAAAGACATTCCCTCACTATCTTCAACCCCCAGTCGAATAAGGCAACAATGCAGAATCAAAAGACTTCGCCACACACTGACTTCCAGGCCAATCGAAGGACAGAACCTCACTGGTGCCAGCCCCCAGTCGGAGGATACACCTCGCCCCTGCCAAGGCCTAATTGAAAGACAGGACCTTGCTGCTGCCTTTTCCCAATCGAAGGACAGGACTTTGCTACTGCCAAAGCCTAAACGAAGGACAGGACTTCGCCCCTGCCGAAGCCCAATCGAAAGAGGCCAACAAAATGCCAGTCGAAGTGTGCTCCTGCCCAAATCGAAGAAAGCCAACATAATGCCAGTCGAAGGATGCTCCTGCCTGGGTCGAAATACACTTTTTTCTTACTTTTTTTCTTTTCCTTCATATTTTTTATGCTTTTGATATGCTTGTAATAGCGTAGGTTTTTTATCTTTCTGCATTTTCATTTACTTTGTACAAAATGCTAGTAATTAGGCAAGATAAAATCAACAAGTGAACAAACCACAAAAAATCAAAAACACTCTTTAATCATACATGAACATACTTTAAAACATCCAAAAACACTCAACAAATCAAAACTCCCCCAAGGGCACGTTATCCCCGTTCTACCGCGATATCGGCCATGCCTATTGCTAGAATGTATACATTAATGTCGCCCACTAAAAAACACAAACAAATCAACTTTTTTCTAGAGGAACTACGGTGTTTTGATTCCTTCATTGGATACGTAGGCAAAGGGTCGCGAAACCCTCACGAACGCAATAATAAAAACCCATTTTTTCCTTTAAACAAACATATTTGTAGATACATACACCCTTGTACATAACAAACAATTTTAACCAAAAACAGATATTTCAAAAGGTTCATGTGGAGTACCACAGATGCATTGGGTGCTAATACCTTCCCATTGCATAACCAACCCCCGAACTCTTGATCTCTTTCAAAAAACGCATTGTATTTTTAATTTACATTGCATGTTTTTTTAGGGTTTTATTTTACTCTTTTCCCTTTCCCCTTGGAAATAATAAAGCGCAGTGGCGACTCTTGCTTTTGTGAGTCAAGTTAATTAATAGCTTGATCTACGATTTTCACCGCTACAATGGACATTGACTATTTTATAAAGTGGGTTGAAGCAGTCTCATTCGCCTCCGTTACCAAGAGTGTTGTTGCCCGTTTCATCAAGAAAAATCTCATTTTCCGGTTCGGTATCCTGGAAAGGATCATCACTGACAATGGTACAAATCTCAACAACACTATGATCACCACCTTGTGCGAGCAATTCAAGATTCAGCATCACAATTCGTCTCCCTATCGGCCAAAGATGAATGGTATTGTAGAAGCTGCAAATAAAAACATTAAAAAGATCATATAGAAAATGACAGTCACATACAATGACTGGCATGAAATGCTACCATTCATTCTCCATGGGTATCATACCACAACCCGCACATCAACCGGGGCAACACCCTATTATTTGGTTTATGACATGGAGGTTGTCTTGCCTATCGATGTCCAGATCCCCTCTCTGAGGATCATGAAGGATGTAGGGTTGAACAAAGACGATTGGGTCCAGACTCGACTTGATCAACTAAACTTGATCGATGAGAAGAGACTTGCTGCTATTTGCCATGGTCAAATGTATAAAAAACGGATGATCAAGGCCTTCAACAAAAAGATCAGACGCCAAGTGTATCAAGTTGGGGATCTAGTGATCAAACGCATCATCTTGCCACAAGGTGATCCCAGGGGAAAATGGACTCCTACCTATGAAAGACCTTTTGTAATCAAAAACATATTCTCCAGTGGGGAAATGATCTTGACCACCATGGATGGTGACGACCTGCCACATCCTGCAAACGCATACATAGTCAAAAGATACTACACATAAGAGACCCGCTAGGTTGACATACCTAGGCAAAACAAGGGCATCCCGGCGAACCAAAAGGTTCGGGAAAAAGTTAGGGATAAAACAAAAAAAAAATATGTACACCCGACAAGTTGAAAACCTGAAAGGGCGGCTTGGGCAAAAAAGGGTTTCCCGGTGGACTGAAAACCCGAAAGGACGGTCCAGGCAAAAGTTAGGGAATTAAAGCATATGACTATGTCCCGTCAGATCACTTTATAGACAACCTTTGGCTTCCACTGACAAACTCAGAGGTTCTGATCAATTCAATCATCTTCGGGCGAGGCAACAAATATACAAGATGCTCAGAGATACGAAGGCTATAGCAAAATGAGAACCCCGTGAGATTATTACACATAGCTATCTTTCCTTTGTATCAAAATTTTCATTTTTTATGACAGCATTCTCTTACCAGAATGTTTGTCTCCTTGTACAAAAATACTTACTCAAAGTCAATGCAAAGATATCCCTTTGAAAGTGTAAAAACTATTTGTCTTTTCTTTATGCTTGTGTTTTGTTTACAAAAACATCCAATGATTCATTGTTGAACATATGCATTTGAACATAATTATTGTTTACAAATAAACAAAATGAAAAAGAGGCAATTACTGATAGGTTGAAAGGATAGGAAAATATCTCTAGGATATTCCATAAGTAATCCCCTGCAGTACGTCGTTTAAATCCCCAGCAGAATAAAATTTCAAATTATTGATCCCCAATAGAAGTCGTCAAATTTCTCAGGATTCCCCAATAGGATTCTACAAGCAGTACATGGAATTTCCCTTACAACAGAGTTTATTTCTCTCAGTAGAAATTCATCAATACTTCAACTTCAAGACGCGAAGACTTACATATCCTCAGCAGCAGTCAAGGATTTATTTTCCCTAAATCCAACAGTAGTACAGAAATTGGCTCACATACGCATACATCACATTCGTATATCATAAACATTGATAAAACAAATGCATTATATCATACATTTCATACAATACGACTTCGCATTTTAGCTAACCTTTTACCCTTTTCAGGATAAGATTAAAATCTACTATTAACAATGTTCAAAGTTTTCAGATACAGTTCAGATACGCTCTAGACACGGACGCCATTCTGATACTCATTGAGCTTTCATATACAGTACAGATACGCTCTAGACATGGATGCCATTCTGATACTCATTCGGATTTCAACTTTTGATACAGTTTAGATACGCTCCAGATACGGATTCTATCCTGATAACTCATTCAGATTCAACCTGTTGATACAGTACATATACGCTCCAGACACTGATGCCATTCTGATACTCATTCAGACTCAACTTTCATATACAGTACATATACGCTCCAGACACTGATGCCATTCTGATACTCATTCAGACTCAACTTTCAGATACAATTCAGATACGCTACAAACACAGACGTTGTTCTGACATTCATTCAACTTTCAGATACAATACATATACGCTCTAGACATGGATGCCATTCTGATACTCTTTCGGATTTCAACTTTTGATACAGTTCAGATACGCTCCAAACACGGATGCTATTCTGATACTCATTCTTGCAGCTTACAGGTTACAATTCAACAATCACTTTTGGATGACATCTTTAATCCCATCTCCCACAGCTTTCTATAGCCTCTCCAAATGGCATCTTTAAGCCCATTCCTTCTATCATCGCATCACTGAGTGCAAATTTCTGGGCTCTCTAGTGTCCAATCATCTTCCACCTTCAAGTCACGACTGGAAAAACATGCCAATCTAACTCTTCAGGCTTAAGAAGATTGAACAGGGGCAGTTGTTGTACCCCAAAATTTTCCCTCTCACTTATCAAGAATTTTCTCACAAGATCTCTTTGACTCAAGACTGCATTAGGGTTTAACCAGCTTAAGACACCTCCTCATGCACTGATACCAAAATTAAGGTTTGAGTTTGCACAAGGATTTTTGGACCATCAATGCTTCATATGGCTTTCAAGGATCATTATGGACCCCTAATATTACTCATGTCAATTTTCAAGCCTTGAATCATACTTTTGATCAGTCAATTGAACAATTGACCTAAAAATCAACTGTATTGGGGAAAAAGTCAACCATGGCCAATTTACAGTCAAACTTCATAATTTTTGATCCACATCAACATCTTAGACTCATATGTATCATTTAATCAAGTTTGGACCATAATTCCTTAAGAAATTTGATCAAATCATCAAAAGGGCAAAATGGTCAAAATGGTCAAAATTAGGGTTTTGATTGGGAAGGGGAAATTTCTGATTTTTGACCTAGAAAATGATCAATTGGTTTGAAGCATGATGTCAAGAGTTCAATTGCATCTGTTGTACCCCAAAATTTTGCCTCCCTTTTTGACAAGAAATCATAACCCTAGGGTTTTCTCAGATTTTCAAGATTGGCTCAAGAATCGATCAAACAGACTTTTCTTTGGCAGCAGATGAAGAATTAGGGTTTCTCTCGCGTTTCCCAGAAGAAACTAAATTCTCAGAAGTTCAATTAACTGTCACATGTTTTCGCACTTTTTCAAGTTTACTGGTTGTTCTTAAGGTCTTGTTTATTTGGGATAAGAGATAGGAACTGAGATGGTCATTTGGAATATTCAAGTTTTGTCCGATCCAGGTTAACCAGATAATGTGCGTCTGTTAAAATGTTTGCTTGTTAATGGAATGAAATGCTTGCTTGTTTATTGGAGTACACAATGCGTATTTTGATTGGAATGTTGTTGCAAGGTTACGAGATTGCAGAGTTATTGGATTACTTAAAGTTTAAGTTATTTGTATTGAAATTATTGGAATGCAGTTTCAGTTATTTTAAAATTAGGAATCTTAAATAATAAATGAATACTTGAAGGAAGAATTGCAAGATATTTGACAGTAGAAGATTTTATTGGATGTCAGATTTCCTCACAAAGATTTTTCAGATGTTGATGCAAAAATAATTTACTATTTGAATACTGTAGGTTTTACAACTTATAGTACTTGGAAAAATAAATTGTTACAATTAATGGAAAATCTATCTAATCTAAGCCTAAGCCTCCATTTCTCCATTGCTCCCATGCTCAAAGTCTTCTGCTTCCTCTACTTTGTCATCACCCAATTTGTGCTCACATGAAAAAGACAAAGGAAAAGGGATTAGTACAATCAGTTAAATATGAAAAGAATTTTCAAACAAAAAAAGAAAGGAAACTTTTCATCATTACAGTTTGCCGTCTGGAATCAGAATGCTATTTTTCATCATGTTTTTATTTTCCTCTTTGCAAAACACAAAAATGTTGCTCTTCTTGGTCCACAAAGAGAAAAATAAAAAAAAATGCAAAAGAAGAGTACAAAGCAAGTTTCAAATGAAAAACAGCATGGCAAAGCATTACAAAACAGCAGGCCAAGTTGGATGCAAGACAGTTTCAAACTGTCAAGCTGCATTACAAAAACAACACCAAACTGAATGCAAAGTGTCAAGTAAGCAAAACAAGAATTGCAACTAAACCAAACAACATTGCAACAAAACTAAACATTGCAACATACAAAGTCAAGCAAAGAAAACTGAACAAAGCAAACTGGATGCAACAAGTACAAATGCAGTAGTAATGTAGCAGGCAGCAAGTACAAGTGCAAATGCAGCAGGCAAAATGCAGGAGATAAACCAAATGACAAGCAAAAAGCTTGTCATAGCTTTTTCATCACTTTCCAGAAAATAGGCAAAACTTTTCAGAAAAAGTAGAAAAAGTAAAAGTGCTTTGTCATTGAGAGAGAAAGAGAGAAAAGATATCACCTTTGGTGAAAGTTTACAGTTTGGCAAAAAAGGTTGTCACAAGTTGCAAAAGGCAAAAGGATATAACAACACAAAGTCAGAAAAGAAGGAGAGAGCATTTGGTCAAAAACTGAAGCAAATCACAAAATCTCCAAATTGTTAACAGTTTCACAACTCTCCCAAAACCTGTAACAGTTTTTAAATCATCAAACCCACAAAAGGCCAACAAGCTTACCAAACTGCATAGCTAAAAAACTGCAGCAAACTTCCAAAGCCCTGCAAAGCTTTCCAAACTGTAACAAGCTTAACAAACTGCATAGCCAAAAAACTGCAACAAACTTCCAAAACCCTGCTAAGCTTGCCAAACTGTAACAAGCTTACCAAACTGCATAGTCAAAAACAGCTGCAATCTCCAAAAACCTGTGATAAAACTACAAAAAATGTATAATAATTTTTCACACAACAGCCAAAAATCTATTTTCAAACATCAAAACCACAAATTTCAAACTGCCTAGCCAAAATGCAAACAAGCCAAACTGCCTAGCCAAACTGTAAACAAAAAAACATAACTGAATAACAGTTTGAGAAAATAGGCCTGAAGCTGCAAGACCACAACCAAAAATTTGTTAACAGTTTCAAACAGAAACAAGCTCTCAACCAAACCTGTTATCAAACATCAGAACCTGTACAAAAAACCCCAAACCTTATGAACCAACTCACAAAACAAAAATCACAAAACTGCAAGTTTTAAACACAGTTTCAAACCAAACTGCAACATTCCAAACTGCAACAATCCAAAACAATCAACTGAAAAAGGCCAACAAGCTGTAACAACAAAGCCATCATCATTCACTATCAATCATTTCAAAACACAGTTTCAGAACTATTATCCTCATCAACATTCAAACTCAAAGAGAGAGGAAAAGAGTTTCAAAGCATACATCTCATCAACATTCAAATTCAAGAGGGAGGAAGAGTTTCAGAACTATCATCATCAACTAACATCAACAAAAGGGTTTCAGAACAAGTATCATCATCAACAAAGAAAACAACAATAACAAAGGAAAGAAATCACCAAAGCCCATGCATTCGTCATCATCTCTCCTCCGCCTCTAGCCACCAAGGAGCTCCGTCTCACCTTCCCTCCATTTTTCCAGAAAATCTCAGAGGTAAGCTGCTCCTCAAACCCTTTACTGCGTTTTAGGCATATAAAAACCATAGGTTAAACAACTAAGCAAATCAAACTAGAACAAAGCAAGCAAATCCAAACAACGAACTGTAAAACTCAAAATAAAGACGAACCATACCGACTTAAAACAGAGCCACTGATCATTGAGAGGAGGTGAGAGGTGAGGGCACTCCGGCGGCTTAGGTGGGAGGAGAATCAGGGCGTTTGACTGAGAAAGATGAAGAAGAGAAGACGAGGAAGCGGCGCCTCTATAAAACGTACGCAAACCCTAATTGTCACAAACCCTAACAAAATGAAACAATAAATAATTTGGGCCCTATCTGGCCACCCAACCCTAAGCCCACAACGAAACGCTGGCTTACCCCCTTTTCTCCATTCTGACCCATCTTTCTCCTCTTATTTTTGTTTTGGGCCTAACCCCAAACTTCCAAACCTTTAAGCCCATCCTTTTTAATTTCTTTTCTTTTCTTTTGTTTAAACAAATGCTAATGTTTTGTTTTAATTTTAATTAATTTGTTTTATTTTGTTAATAATAAATAATAATTAAAACTTTGATTTTCTCAAATTAGTTTCTTTTATTAATTAATTTTGTTTCACATAATAAAAATACCAAAAAAAAGCATTTAAATTGATTTAATTAACTTTGTTTTCTTTAAACCCTTTTTTATTGATTAATAAAAAATACAAAAATAATAGAAATTTTGTTTAATTGAATTTTCTTTATTTAAAAGTTTTTCCTTTTACTTAATAAAACACAAAAGGAATAATAATAATAATAATTCTTAATTTTTTAGAATAGAGTTTATTTATCTCTTTTTTTTTAATAAATACATGCATTTCATAATATTATTGATTTCTTCATTTGTTATAGCTTTACATTGAATTGCGACAATTTGATTTGGTTGTAATACTTGATACTTGGACATTGTCATTCTTGTGAGACTCATCCCCATTTGTAATAATTGTACCCCCACCCCCAGATACTTTTGTAATAACTTAGACTTTTAATTTCCGCAATTTATTGCTTTCTATATATTGTATAGTAATTAGACGTGTATGGCAAGATTTAAAATCAATCCCTAGATGACCTAATCCAAGAATAAATAACTTGAAATCAATATACAATGCACACTTGCACCCCTAGGGTTTCATCCACTTATTGCCTTTAAAATTGGCCATGTTATGCATGTTGAGTATCTTTGGCAAAACAAAAACAAAATAAAAGATCATAGTCCCTCGATGACGCTATCTTGGTTGCCTATACAAAATGATCTAGTCCCTCAAAAATTGCTAAAGATACTTGGCAATATTTCTATCATGGTCAATACGATGACCCGCGCCTGTCCCGTTTAACATCCTAATACAAGGTTATTTACCAAATGCAATGGTAAAACAACACCTTAAAAAGGGTTAAAAATGTGTAGGAAAGATCTTTGAGTAAAATAGGGTAGACAACTCTTAGTTACTTGATCAAAACTTGCAAAAACATCCTTGCTATTTTCAAACACACACCACACCACAATTTCAAAACATTTCCCAAATCAAACTTTCAAACATTGAAAAATATTTTCAAAAGACAATACACCTTCGTATATATTCAAACAAGAATCATTACAAAGGTTGCCACAACGATGGCCTCTTTTCAAAACATTTTCAAAACCACACACAAAGCACCATTTCAAACAATTGAAAAGCAAAAGCAAGTGATCTAAACAAGTAACTAAGAGCCCATGGATAACCATGGATGAAAAGGGTGCTAGCACCTTCCCTTTTCATAATCTACCCCCCGAACCCAAGAAAACAACTCAAAGGTATTTCCTGTGCTTTTTGACCTTTCCTTTGGATAAAATAAAAAGTCGGTGGCGACTCTTGCTAAACCGAAACATTTGTGAACACAAAACGCAAAACCTCAAGTCAGTTCTCCCACCGTATCACAACATCATTTTGACATAATAACACGATTCAAAACATTACAAATCCATTGGATTGACAAATGAATTTTTCAGTCAACTGACCAAAAATCAACTGTATCCTGAAAAGTCAAACTTTGACTTTTTGGTCAAATTCAAGTGCCCAAGATCATAATTCATCAAAACATGTCAAAATATGAAACTTGTTCATCAATAAATCAATTATTTAAGATTTTGTTTTGAGAAGTTGAAATTTCTTAACTTCGAAAATTTTCTAAGTATAGAAAATTTCTTATTTTTTCTCAACTTTGAGCCAAATTTTCACCATGATGCAAGATGATTCAAAGGAAACTTCTAACATGAAAGTTATAGATCTCCATGAAATATACAACTTTACTTCACACAATTTATCCTAAAAATGCTTGGGTCTCAAGATATAATTTTGTGAATACATGCTCATGAACTAAAATTAACTTAGTGAAATTTTGCCCTAGTTAGGATGGAAATTTTTCACATGGTTCCAAGAGGAGTTTTCAAAAGAAATTCAAAAATGAGTTGTAGAGCACATTTCAAGCTTTCCAAAATGTCCAAGAACTCCTTGAGATCATTCTTGAGTAGGGAGAGTCGAAGAGATGAAGTTGGTAATTTGTCACTTGAATTTCAAGCCATTTTGTGAAGAACATTGGATCCAGTCCTCAAGCATGCTGAACAAATCCTACTTTGTAGGCTTCTAACTTGACTTTCACTCCATAATTAAATGTTTTCACAAATGTTGGAAGTTTTAAGCCAAGCATTGAATGCATTGTACAAGAATAATTCCATTTTTGAGAGAAAGGCAACATTGCCATTTTGGAAAAGAAAGCTTTATGCAAAGTCAGCTTACATTGAGCCTTGCACTTTTTTTTTCTGCACAAACACACTCCACTTAATCAGAAAAAGCATGTTTAAAGGTCTCATCCCCCCTACAAGCTTGGTACTGCACCTTGGAACCATGCTTGCTAGCTTTGCTTCACAAACAAGAAACCTAGCAAACATGTGAGTTTTTGAAATCTGAGTTGTTACAAGACTTAAGACCACTTTCTTATAAGTAGACACACTATTTTCAAGTTGACACACGAATGCTAAGACTCCAAAACACTTTGCAACTCAGAATCTTCCATAGCTTGACAGTTTTGAACCTTACATAGCAATCTCCAAATCCACTCGTGCGTATTGAGTTTTAACCACCCAAACACTCAATATACATCATATATAAGTGATCCAGGCCCTTGTTCCTTCTTTGTAACTCCTTCATCACCATCCACCATTTTCAAATACAAGCTTGCAGGTTGACTTGAGTAGAGAGATTCAGAGATTTTCAGGATAAAGTAAGGATTGAAATACACTCAGAGAGGTCCAGGCAAGCTAAACAAATCCTCAGGCCTTCTCAAAACTTTCTCAAACTCCATTCACGATCCCAGCTGCAAGAGGTAAAAACTCAAACTTCTATCTCTTCATACAAGTATCATTTAGTCCTGATTTGTGAAAGCAAAATGTAGATATCCTTGCTCTAAAGCTAACCATGTTCATAGTTTTCATTTATATTAACTGTGTATAGAGAATTTTGGATTTGAAATTTCTGCAAAAATTAGGTTTTAAATTAGGGCCAGTAAAATTAGATTTCATCTTTGACTTTTAATTTACATAAGTTATATGTTTGAACTCGTGGGAAGAAACACCATAATTTTCATGTTTGGACTTTCCATTTTTATGGAGAAATGAGGAAGATACAGGTGGTCCGACCATGGCTCAAGGTTGAAGATGAAGTTGCCTTCAGGAAGCATTTTATAATATATATTTATGTTTGTGTTAATATAAACGGATGTACAGCCACCCCAGTGGTAAGGCAGGGCGCGTAAATGCTAGAGGTCACGGGTTCGAGCCTCAACGCGCTGACTTTTGCATTTTCTCACATTTTTTCCATTTTTTTGTCCCTTTGCAGCGCTGGCCTTTTTGATTCATGGGCCTATGTTTTTTGTTAACATTCTGCACCCTGTTTACTTGTGACACCCCTGGCCCAATATCATTTTATTTTTTTATTTTATTCTCATTTTATTTTCTTAAATATATTTTTCTTAATATTAAAAATCATAAAAAATATAAAAATGATAGATTTATATTTTGGATTATTTTATTTTATTTTTCTTACAAAAAATATTTTTATTTAGTTATATATTATCTATTTTTATTACATAACCTTGTAAATTAAATTAGAACTAGTTTGATATTTATTTTTTTCTTTATACCCATTAAATATTTATTTTAATATAAAAAAAGGACCAAAAATATCTCATAATGCCATATATTATTTTCAAGACAAAAATACAAAAAATACTTTTTTCTTAAAGAAACTTATTCTCTTTTAATCAAATAAAATTAGGGTTTTTATTCAAAAAAATATTTTCTTAATCATTTTCTTTTCTTAATTGATTTAAGTTAATTTAATTTTGATTTATTTATTCTCTAATTAGGTTTTGGTCAAAACTTTTTCACATAAAAAAAACCAAACAAAAATCTTCTTTGCATTTACATATCTTTGTAGATTTAATTCATCTTGTATACTATTTATTCCAATTATTTGTATATATTCAATTTGGTTGTAATAGATTAATTAGGTTTATATTATTGCAATTCCCATTCATAAATTGTATACCCCCTCCCACAAATATTGTAATAGCGCAGTAACTTTAAATTTCGCAATTTATCGCTTTTACATAACATGCTAGTAATTAGGGTTTGTATGGCAAGATAAAACCAATCAAATAAAAAACCCTAATTCAAGACAAAATCAAGCATGAAAATGACACACTTGCACACAAGCACCCCTGGGGTTACTCCACTTGGTTTCCTCATACAAAGTGGTCATATTACGCATGTAAAGTATGTTAGCAAAAATAAACAAATATAAGATCATAGTCCCTCGATGACGCTATTCAAAGTTGCCTTACAAAATTATATTAGTTCCTCAAAAAATGCTAATATACCTTGCAACATTTCTAATCATGACTATGCGATGACCCACGCCCATCTCGTTTACATTCAAAGATAGGGTTGCTTACCAAATCAATGGTAAGACAACAATATCAAAGGAAAAGAAAATGAACAAGAAAGACATTTGAGTAGGTAGATTACTTTTAGTTACTTTCTCCATTTCAAAACAAATATCCTTGCTATTTTCAAAACAAACACCTACACATTTCAAAACATCTTACAAAATTGAAAACATTTTCAAAAAGATCAACATCTTTGTATACATTCTTACGAACGAGAATCATTACAAAGATTGCCTAAACAATGGCCTATTTTACAAAATACTTTCAAAACCACAAAGCACAATTTCAAACAAAAGCATGTGATCTAGCAAGTAACTAAGAGCCCACAGAAAACCATGGATGAAAAGGGTGCTAATACCTTCCCTTTTCATAATCTGCCCCCCGAACTCAAGAAACAATCTCAAAGGTCTTTCGTGTGCATTTTCACCTTTCCTTTTGGATAAAAGAAAATTCGGTGGCGACTCTTGCTAACCGCAACATTTGCAATAAAACAAAAAACCTTCAAGTCAGTTCTCCCACCGTATCACAGTTAGCTTTAGGGAAGATCAAGGAAGGTGAATTGATGGAAAAAATGGATTAAAAAAGGCTTGAGAATAGATTTCGAAGTTGCAGAATTTTGAGTTATGGAACAAGTTTGGCAGGATGATTATGGCTATCCAAGCTTGAGGAAATGAATGGGGAATGACCCTTTATTTATAGGGAATCAAATAGAATGTCCAAGCGTGTGAAATGATGAAGTTTGGAGGGAAATCGTGTGAAGTTGCAAACAAGAAAAGTGTGACTTCTAATTTGATCAAAACTCATCTAAACGTGCGTTTTGTTGTGCTAATCAATTCGGGAACTTCACTAAACATGTTTAGAGGAAAAAACAACGTGGAAAACTTGTGATTAGAAGCCAAAACAAAGACTTCAAATTCTGACTTATGGAGAAACTTCAGTTCTAAGTTACCAAGTTCAATCCAACGATATTCCCAACTCAAGGGGCCTTAAGGCATGATTCTTGATGCTTTAGAAAGATGAGATTACAAGCTTTGTGTTGTACCCCAAAATTTGCCCTCCCATATTCTTCAAGAAATTGCCAAGCCAAGTCACAAAATTCCCCAAGGGTTGTGCAGTTCAACTGTCTCCTATACAGTCAAAACTAGGGTTTGTGTTCTGATCAAGGAAGTGAAGTTTTCAAAGACCCAATCAAGTCTCATATGCTTACAAAGATGGTCAAGTGTCCTCATATCAAGTTTCAAGGCATTCAGCTCAAAATTGCACAGTCAAAACCCTAAATTGCACTACAGTCAACTGTAGGGGCAAAATGGTCATTTGACAGTCAAAAGTTCAAATTTTTGGTCAACATATCATTTTGAAGCCACAAACATCATTTGATCAATGCTTGATCATGATTCTCAAAATTTGGCTCAGAAATCATCAAAGATGCAAAAGTTGTTATATTTGGACAGTTGAAAAAGTCAACTGAAATTGACCAAGGCATAACTTTCACATGGATTATCAGAAAATTTCCATCCAAAGCTCATTTTGAAGAGAAAGACATTTCCTACAACTCATCTTCATACTTCAAGTCCAAGAAATGCTCTCACAAAAAGTTATCAATTTCAACATTATAGGTCATTTTCAAAAGTCAACAAAAAGGGACTTTAAGTCAAAGGCCATAACTTGAGATTGGTAAATCAAAATGACATGGGACCAAAGGCATTGGTTAGAGGACTCAAAGACCTTTCCAAAATGTCCAAGAACATGTGAAAAGCTTAAAAATTGAGCAAGTTATGCCTTGTGGAAGTTGGGAAATTTTTGGGAATTTTGAAAAGTCAACATTGATGCAAATGACCTAAAAATGCAAATGGGCCCATTTTTCTTCCATGATTCATCATTCTAAGCCTATGCACGACCATTAAGCCCAAGGGGAAGTATTTTCTCATTTTTTAATTATTTATTTGAATTTATATTAATATTAATTCATTTAAATTATTTAAATATGTAGAAAATATAAATTTGACCTAAAAAAAATCTTTTTATGCACATTCTAGGCTCAAGATCTCGTGCTTAGTCAATTATGGAAGGATTTGGTTTGATTTGAGCTGATTGAACAAAATTGCACATGGAAAAGATTTGAAAAAATCTTAAGAAAATCAAAGATTGAAAACAATGAATGCCTTGGATATTATCCAATTTTGTTGACCTAAAAGCTTCACTATATGATCAGGAATCAAAACCTAATGCTAGGGGACTCCAAGCTGCGCAAAAGAGCAAAGGACAAACTTGAAAATTTGCTTGAAAAACTCAAAACTGAAATCAACTCTAGAGGTCGATTCAAGCCTCCATTCTTGTCTCAATAGCTTCATTGTGGTTCCCTGAACGTGTGCCAACCCCTAACATCAATTCAAACGCAAAGAATCGGTACATTGAACGTGAACTGCACCCAGAAAATTGCCTAATCGTATTTTAGTTTTGAAGCATGATCATTGCATTTTAATTGTATATTCATGTTCCTTACAAAGTTTTAAAGCTAACCATTGTACTTAATTGGATTTTCATGCTGTATATAAGGTTTTGCCATGCGCGAATTCTAGGGTTACAGGTTTGCCAATTTGGGGTTTTTGAGACGAAGCAAAATTAGGGCTCAAGACTACTGCCATTGCACTTAACACGTCCAGACGAAGAGATTCCAACCCTCGCGCTCAATTTATGAGCGTCGAGGGTCTATTCGTTATTTTTTTGATATATGGGTTTAGGCAACGCTATGAAAACCGTTGCCTCATGTTTACGTTTCAGGGAAAAGGAAGAAGAAGGATTCGTGGCAGTAGGGGATACGTGGGTTTGAATTTCGCGCGTCTAATCTATTCACATGTTATCTTCTTTTATTATATTTATTTCTTACTTGTATAATCAACGCGCAATAATGGTGTAGTGGTCCAGGTGTTAAGCTTGCAATGTCCAAGACCTGGGTTCGAACCCCAGGTCTGTACCAATCTCCATAATATTTTTCAATACTCATTCCTATGCAGGCACGGTCTTAAGGACCACCATATGTCCTCCTCATCTATCCATCCACGTGCATGTTTAGAACCAAATCAAAGGCAGGGATCTAAGAAGCGCAATAAACTCTAGTCAACGCTGAAGCAGGCTAGCAAAAAGGTCAGCAAGGCTATAACACAAATGGGCCTGAAGTGCTAAGGCCTTACCTCCAATTTGGGGCTACCCCCCCTGGTTTGCCTTCACTATTTTTATTTATTTATTTTTTATTCTTGTTTTAATTGTTATGTTTATTTTAATTATTGTTTATTTAATTAAATTATTTTTTTTTTAACAAAATACAAAAACATCATAAATTCAGAAAAAGACAAAAATTTAATAATTATTTTATTTTAATTATTAATATGTAAATATTTAGTTTTAATTAGGTTGCCATTTTAATTCCTTTTAATAACTAAAAAATCCAAAAAAAATATAGAATTAGGTTAATTGATAATTTTTATACCTTTTAAGTTTTCCTTTTTTTATCACAATATTATTTATTTATTTATTTTATTTTTATAATTAAATGTACATAAGTAAAAAATTTAGGGTTTAATTTAGGTTAATATAACATTTTCATAATAACTAAAAAACATTAGAATTAGGGTTCGACACTTTGTTTTAATTGTAATTAATTCTCTTTTTTCCTATTAAACATAAAAAACCACAAATACTAAAAAACATTTTTCTTCTTTTAAATTTTAATTTTAATTCTCATTAATTTAATTATTTTTGCAAAAGGGTCCAACGCCCATGTTCATAATGTATTTAATTTCGCGCATTTATTTTATGTCGTTTATTATAATTATGTAATTCTCCCAAAGCATTGTAATTTAAATTTCTTGCACTTTTATTTATTTATTTTTTTCTTTATTTTTCTGTCAAATCGGGTCCGGTTTAATTTTGGCGATGTGGACCCGCGCCTTTGTAATAGCCTTAGATTTATTTTCCCGCAAACTTTATAACTGTTAAAAAGCATGCAAGAATGAATGTCTTAATTAAAATCAAGCGGAGAACACAAATAAACATGACAAGACAAATATCTGAAAACGACACACGAATCGCACACACCACCCCTAGGGTACGCCTCACTGTTGCCTTGCCTCGAAAGGTGATCGTCGAGTAGAGGATGTTTTAGTAAGTCCTCATGATCCGGGAACCTGGCATGAGGGTAGCTTCTAAGGTGTCTTCCTATTGCTCTGGTGATCACCATGTCCCGAACCTTCGAATTGACCCGAACACCTCCAACGGTGGTGCTACCTACCTCTCAATGGTGGGATGGCACTACTTTAAAGGACATTCACACAGACGAACTCCTTAGGGTAGGTAGACGACTCTTAATACTTGCTCTAATTTCAAAACAAATCAAAAAAATACTTTTCACACCGACACCTTTTCAAAAGCTTTCAAAGCAAATTTTTCAAACACTCTGACGTATGAGTCGAACTGAAATTTTTCAAAGAAACTTTTTAAAACCCACAATTGAAAAGCAAACAAAACATTTTTGAAAACACATTGAGCAAGTATCTAAGAGCCCATGGATAACCATGGATAGAAAGGGTGCTAACACCTTCCCTTTCTATAACCTACCTCCCGAACCGAGAGCAATCTCTATAAGGAATTTTTCTGTGCTTTTGTCCTTTCCATTTGGAGAAAATAAAAGACGGTGGCGACTCTTGCTTCCGCGACATTTCGCGAACCAGCGTTAAACAGTCAGTTCCAGATCCACCGATCACAGAACTGGCGACTCTGCTGGGGATAATAAACTTAAAGTGAGGTGTACCTTAGGGTTAGTTCATAACTGTGTTTTCAATTGTATTGATTTGCTTGCTTTACTATTGTGGGTTGAATGGGAGTTACATAGATCCTAACCCGGATCTGGGGATACCCTGTTTAGGTAGCATAAGCTATGAGGGACCTGTCCGGCGTATACCGACATGGGTGAAGCAGTGGCTACGTTGGTGTGGCGCCTTGGTCTGTACCGATATCCCTCGTGTTGAAACGGGGAGAATATGGGTCTTCCAATGAGTCATTAAGCACCAACAGACCTTAGAACCTTAAATGACCCAACTTGGCCAATAGAAACAGTAGCAGTATGCTACGCCCATTGAGGCTAAACTCTCGTGATGGTTCTGGCCGCAAGAAAAGATTGCGATGCTGGAGTTATGACCGATTGAGGGTAGTCAGTGATATTGGGATCCTCTAGAACCCGATTACTTCTGATAGGACAGGTCTTAACCAACAAACTGAAAGAGGGTACTACCCAGACCTCATGCTGGCCTAAACCTTAAGGGCTCTTTTATGTGACTTGTGTGCCTTCGTACTTGACTATCTGCGTGCTTGTTACCTAACACTTGTTTCTTGCAGGTCTTGTTTATAGTCCTTAATTGGGATTCATAACAGGGTACTAAGTTTCTTGTAGGTCTTGTTTATAGTCCTTAACTAGGACTCATGACAGGGTTTACCAAATTTCTTGCAGGTGTTGTTTATAGTCCTTAACTGGGACTCATAACAGGGTTTACTAGATCTCTTGCAGGCTTTGTTTATAGTCCTTAATTGGGACTCATAACAAAGTATACTGAATTTCTTGCAGGGTTTGTTTATAGTCCTTAATTGGGACTCATAACAGGGTTTACCTACTTCACCCCATGCATAGCATGACATCATACCATTGCATACCATTGCGTACATCCTAACCCATTTCAAGGATCTCAAGGGCTTGTGATGCAGGTCATGATAAACCAATTACCCAGCAAGGGGCAAAGAGGATTTATTTTCCTCTAGCTAAGGTTGTCAGGGGCTATGACCCACTAGATATGGTGAGCCTTTGACCCTTGAAGAAGGACTCTCAACAACATGAAGTTCCTTCAATCAAGTTACTGGTTCTCAACTCTAACAATTTCTCTGTTTATCCCGCGAGGTCCTTGAAAACATTACATGCATGTCATACATCTCATTGCATTGCAGGTATCCCTTGACAGGTTGCTTACCCTTCCTTGCTGTTTATTTCAGCCGATCGCCATGAATCCGGAATCATCAGCCGAGCAGACTATCAAGGACCTCCAGGCTCAGAACGCCCAGTTCCAAGAGCTGATCATGAATTTGACCCAGGGGCAACAAGACCTGAAGGCTCTGCTTTTGAAGAAGGACAAGAAAAAGAAGAGGACTGTTTTGTTCAGCCCTAGACGCAGATCTGGGAATACACCGCAGACTGAAACTGAGAGGACTACCCCATCTGTGAGGGAAAGCAGTCACCATGAGAGGGAGGTGCCCAGTCCAGTGGTCTCTGACAATGAAACAGATTTCGACGACGAACAGTACCCTCCGGCTGAGGACAAGTACAAACAGTTGGAGGATAGGTTGAAGGCTATGGAGGTTCAACAGGTACCTGGGCTGGATTTCGGAGATCTGGGTTTGTCAACTGGTGTGGTTATTCCTCGGAAGTTCAAAGCACCATCCTTTACTAAATATGACGGGGCGTCTTGCCCCAAGCTGCATCTAAGGTCCTATGTTCGGAAGATTCAGCCATATACGGTGGACAAGAATTTATGGATCCACTTCTTCCAGGAGAGTCTTTCAGGGACTCATCTCGAATGGTTCTATCAGCTGGATGGGACCAAAGTTCGTAACTTGGGAGGAGTTGGCTACTGCTTTCTATAAGCAGTATCAATATAATGCCGACCTTGCCCCCACGCGTACCCAACTCCAGGGTATGTCGTTAGGATCAAGTGAAGGTTTTAAATAATATGCGCAGAAATGGAGGGATCTTGCTGGAAGGGTACAACCACCTCTGACTGATCGGGAACTTGTGGACTTGTTCTTGGGGACCTTGTCTGGTCCATTTTATAACCACCTGATTGGGAATTCATCTGCTGGATTCACAGATCTTATCTTGACTGGAGAGCGAATAGAAGCTGGCATCCGGTCTGGGAAAATTCAAGAGGTTACACCTTCTGATAAAAAGCCTCATCATGGAAAGAAAGAATCCAATGCTGTGCACGGTAAAAAGAGCCGTCATGAGGTAGGGGCAATCCAGATCTCCAATCCTGGACCTGCTCAACAAGGACAGGGGCAGCAGCGCAAGGAGAAACGACAGTATACCAAACTCAACATGTCGCTGGATCAAGCACTGCAACAAATGTTGAAGGCGGGGCTGATCACCTTAAGGGCTCCTCTCCGGAATCCGAACACTTCTGCACCCAACTATCATCCCAACGATAGGTGCGCATATCATTCAGATAGCCCGGGGCATACTACAGACAATTGCTGGCCTCTCAAGAATAAGATTCAAGATATGATCGACGCTGGAGAGATTCAGTTTGAAGTGCCAGAGACTCTGAACATAATCACTGCTCCGTTGCCCAATCATTGAAGCCTTTTGTTTATTTGAATTTTTGAGTTGTACTTTTCTTTGCTTATACAAACAATTAATGTCATAGCAAACTCTTTTATTCTATTAATGCATTGCATATGTCTGTTTTGGAAATTAATACAATTATTTTCATTATGTTCAAATATCTTTTCATATTTTTTCTGATGTCAACTCTGGATCTAAAATTCTAAGCCTCTTGAGGGAGGATGACGAAAACGATACATAATCTATAGTATGCTTTTGAACAGACCCCGCTGATGAGGTACAGGCATTGTTTCAATCCCCAAACACTGGAGTTATAAGGATGATAATCCCTCGTCAACCCCTCTGAGCCAAAGAAGTAGGAGTTTTTCTTTTCGAAAATTAAAACCCTTTATCATAACCTGGGGCAGGGTAGTTCTCTCAGTTGATCCAAGTGCATAACAAATGGCACCAAAAAGATCTTTACAAAACAAAAGACAGTGATGGTTCCGAATAATCATAAAGACAGGCAGTCATTACCAAAATCAAAAACCCATTAAGTCAAAACCCATGAAGGAGACTTACAAAACTGGGGCATCCCGCTGACTGTAATTCCAAAAAAGGGAAACAGTCCAGGCAAAAAAAAAAGAAAGGGATAACAAAATCAAGAAAGAGGTCTCACAAACCCTCAACCAAAACAAAAATGACTGCCCATTCAAAATAAGTTATCAACATCTGAACCATTATTGGAACATCAAAGCAAAGACTCAAGCAAGGTCTAACGTATGATCAACTGAGTTTAGGTTTGGAGAACATCACGAAGAGCGGGTGGGTACAAATAATTTGAGCCTTTATCCTTTGTTTCTTAAACCGTGAACCAGGCCACGTTATAACCCTCAAAAGTCCTAGCTGAAGCATGGGTTAGTTCGAAAGCATGCTGTTACGAAGGGTATCCTAACTCCTGAAGGCTTATGGTAAAATAACGAGTTGACATCACGTTTTACAAACATTCACTTGTTTTATGAAAGGATGCATTTTCAAAAAATCTTCGAGACAGACATAAGCCTTGCGTTTTTAACATAATTTTGTTTGCATATGACTTTTTGTTTAAACAGCATAAAAATTTGCACGATGAAAGTCTAACGAACAGAAGTACCTCCAATCAAGGGGCAGACATGAGCATTGTCCATCATCTGGGGCAGTCCAATCAAGATTCGGAGAATCTCTCAAAAGGCCAACCAGCCTGGGGCAAATCTCCACCTGAGTCACTTAGGGGCATTCCGACAATGAATCTTGCCTGATTAAACATCTTCTGGTAACATGGTAACATAAACAGCCAGGGGCACCTCCCTGCATTCTAAAAACATGGACATAGTCGAAAAATACTACGCAAAGTCAAAGACCCGCTAGGTTGACGCACCTAGGCAAAAATAAGGGCTTCCCGGCGAACCAAAAGGGTTCGGGCAAAATGAAGGGATGAAATGAAAAAAATCTGTACACCCGGCAAGTCGAAAACCTGAAAAGGCGGCTTGGGCAAAAATGGGTATCCCGGTGGACTGAAAACCCGAAAGGGCGGTCCAGGCAAAAGTTAGGGATCAAAGCGTACGACTATGTCCTGTCATCTTGTCATCTGTCTACCAGAAGAAGGTTTGTCCGTCAACAATTATCAGCACCCCACAAGCGCCTCCCCCCATAGAAACAGGGGCAGTAAAGAGTGGTCTAAGCAATCTGATTGTTCTACCCTCCAAGGTATCAGGGTAGGTTCCTGTTGAAGAACGTAACCAACACAGTTCAATACCTCCCCAGGAGAGTCCAACCCAGCTTCCCCAGGAAGGTTGGAATTTATCTCCCCAAGCAATAAGCGTACCCCCAGTTGATTCTGGAAGCTTATCCCCTAGCAGGGCACGAACGCGTCGTCCGGCTTGATTTAAAGAGTTATTTCCTTAACAGGATATAACTGGGTTATCCTCAGCCAAAAGCCACGGAAAGAGCGTCGTCGACAGAATCTTCTTATCCCCAGCGAAGTCCATTTATACTTCCAATACAGCAAGGTATCCTCAGCGAGTCATCCTCAACAATTCAGCAAAAGCATCTCCCCACAGAGTATTTCTTCCCAGCATGGTCGCTAGAATATCTTTTTCTCCCCGCAGAATCCTCCATTCGCCAAAGTTTATTCCCCAACGGAGTTATCTTCGTCTATTGGAATTCTTGCAAACTATTCTTCAACATCAGCCCAGGATACGACTTCCCGGCACCCGTCAAGGATTTATTTTCTTAGACAAACATACATTCATAAAACGTCACATACATCATTATAGCATACATATGCATCATATTACACGAATCTCATTGATTTTGAAGACATACAGTTCATGCATCATGATTTGGCATACAATTATGTTCTATCTTTTCAGGAAAAAGATCAATACAAAAATGACTACTATCAAACTATCGCAATTCATTCTTGATATAGCTTCAGATGTAAACCAGAGATGGTGACGTTCTGATACTGCTTCCAGAGTTCCTTCTCGATATAGTTTCGGATATGATCCAGATATGGTGACGTTCTGATACTGCTTCCAGAATTCCTTCTCGATATAGTTTCGGATATGATCCAGATATGGTGACGTTCTGATACTGCTTCCAGATTTCCTTCTAGATATAGTTTCAGATATGATCCAGAGATGGTGACATTCTGATACTGCTTCCAGAATTCCTTCTCGATATAGTTTCGGATATGATCCAGATATGGTGACGTTCTGATACTGCTTCCAGATTTCCTTCTAGATATAGTTTCAGATATGATCCAGAGATGGTGACGTTCTGATACTGCTTCCAGATTTCCTTCTAGATATAGTTTCAGATATGATCCAGAGATGGTGACGTTCTGATGCTGCTTCCAGATTTCCTTCTAGATATAGTTTCAGATATGATCCAGAGATGGTGACGTTCTGATGCTGCTTCCAGATTTCCTTCTAGATATAGTTTCAGATATGATCCAGATATGGTGACGTTCTGATGCTGCTTCCAGATTTCCTTCCAGATATAGTTTCAGATGTAAACCAGATATGGTGACGTTCTGATACTGCTTCCAGAAGTCCTTTTAAGATGTTTCCCTCTCTGACGATGAGTGTGAGGTGATATTCTCTTATGGTTCCCTCTCCGACGGTGTGTGAGGTGGTAAGTCCTTTTCAGATGTTTCCCTCTCCAACGGTGAGTGAGGTGATAGTCTCCTATGGTCCCCTCTCCGACGGTGTGTGAGGTGGTAAGTCCTTTTCAGATGTTTCCCCCTCCGACGATGAGTGTGAGGTGATAGTCTCCTGTGGTTCCCTCTCCAACGGTGTGTGAGGTGGTAAGTCCTTTTCAGATGTTTCCCTCTCCGACGATGAGTGTGAGGTGATTCCCTTTCAGATTATAATAGCTTATGGTTTTCTTCCCGATATTGCAAAGATGGTAATTCCCGCCAAGATTTTTCTCAACGAGCGTTGTTGAAGCTAAAGTCGCCCAAGGTTCTCTTACCATTCATGCTAAGGCAGTAACCATCCCTGGTTCATTCATCAGCGTTTGAAGCTCCAGACTCAGCTCCTGTAACCAGTCAGGACATATCTATGCCAAGCATCTAAAATCAGCTCCTGCAACGTGTCAGGTACTCATTTTTCTTTTTGCAGGTATGCAGGTTCTAGCTAAAGAATCTCCTACGCGATCAACGTCCAGATGGCATCTATAAGCCCATCACCCTATCCAGCAATCTCTAAATGGCATCTATAAGCCCATTCCCCCAGCATCACTGCTACTATGTGAGCGCAAATTTCTGGGCACTCTAGTGTCCAATCATCTTCTACCCTCGGATTACGAAAGGCACGTCAGCCAATCTGCATCCTCAGGTCTAAGAAGATTGAACAGGGGCAGCTGTTGTACCCCAAAATTTTCCCTCCCATATTCTTCAAGAAATTGCCAAGCCAAGTCACAAAATTCCCCAAGGGTTGTGCAGTTCAACTGTCTCCTATACAGTCAAAACTAGGGTTTGTGTTCTGATCAAGGAAGTGAAGTTTTCAAAGACCCAATCAAGTCTCATATGCTTACAAAGATGGTCAAGTGTCCTCATATCAAGTTTCAAGGCATTCAGCTCAAAATTGCACAGTCAAAACCCTAAATTGCACTACAGTCAACTGTAGGGGCAAAATGGTCATTTGACAGTCAAAAGTTCAAATTTTTGGTCAACATATCATTTTGAAGCCACAAACATCATTTGATCAATGCTTGATCATGATTCTCAAAATTTGGCTCAGAAATCATCAAAGATGCAAAAGTTGTTATATTTGGACAGCTGAAAAAGTCAACTGAAATTGACCAAGGCATAACTTTCACATGGATTATCAGAAAATTTCCATCCAAAGCTCATTTTGAAGAGAAAGACATTTCCTACAACTCATCTTCATACTTCAAGTCCAAGAAATGCTCTCACAAAAAGTTATCAATTTCAACATTATAGGTCATTTTCAAAAGTCAACAAAAAGGGACTTTAAGTCAAAGGCCATAACTTGAGATTGGTAAATCAAAATGACATGGGACCAAAGGCATTGGTTAGAGGACTCAAAGACCTTTCCAAAATGTCCAAGAACATGTGAAAAGCTTAAAAATTGAGCAAGTTATGCCTTGTGGAAGTTGGGAAATGTTTGGGAATTTTGAAAAGTCAACATTTATGCAAATGACCTAAAAATGCAAATGGGCCCATTTTTCTTCCATGATTCATCATTCTAAGCCTATGCACGACCATTAAGCCCAAGGGGAAGTATTTTCTCATTTTTTAATTATTTATTTGAATTTATATTAATATTAATTCATTTAAATTATTTAAATATGTAGAAAATATAAATTTGACCTAAAAAAAATCTTTTTATGCACATTCTAGGCTCAAGATCTCGTGCTTAGCCAATTATGGAAGGATTTGGTTTGATTTGAGCTGATTGAACAAAATTGCACATGGAAAAGATTTGAAAAAATCTTAAGAAAATCAAAGATTGAAAACAATGAATGCCTTGGATATTATCCAATTTTGTTGACCTAAAAGCTTCACTATATGATCAGGAATCAAAACCTAATGCTAGGGGACTCCAAGCTGCGCAAAAGAGCAAAGGACAAACTTGAAAAATTGCTTGAAAAACTCAAAACTGAAATCAACTCTAGAGGTCGATTCAAGCCTTCATTCTTGTCTCAATAGCTTCATTGTGGTTCCCTGAACGTGTGCCAACCCCTAACATCAATTCAAACGCAAAGAATCGGTACATTGAACGTGAACTGCACCCAGAAAATTGCCTAATCGTATTTTGGTTTTGAAGCATGATCATTGCATTTTAATTGTATATTCATGTTCCTTACAAAGTTTTAAAGCTAACCATTGTACTTAATTGGATTTTCATGCTGTATATAAGGTTTTGCCATGCGCGAATTCTAGGGTTACAGGTTTGCCAATTTGGGGTTTTTGAGACGAAGCAAAATTAGGGCTCAAGACTACTGCCATTGCACTTAACACGTCCAGACGAAGAGATTCCAACCCTCGCGCTCAATTTATGAGCGTCGAGGGTCTATTCGTTATTTTTTTGATATATGGGTTTAGGCAACGCTATGAAAACCGTTGCCTCATGTTTACGTTTCAGGGAAAAGGAAGAAGAAGGATTCGTGGCAGTAGGGGATACGTGGGTTTGAATTTCGCGCGTCTAATCTATTCACATGTTATCTTCTTTTATTATATTTATTTCTTACTTGTATAATCAACGCGCAATAATGGTGTAGTGGTCCAGGTGTTAAGCTTGCAATGTCCAAGACCTGGGTTCGAACCCCAGGTCTGTACCAATCTCCATAATATTTTTCAATACTCATTCCTATGCAGGCACGGTCTTAAGGACCACCATATGTCCTCCTCATCTATCCATCCACGTGCATGTTTAGAACCAAATCAAAGGCAGGGATCTAAGAAGCGCAATAAACTCTAGTCAACGCTGAAGCAGGCTAGCAAAAAGGTCAGCAAGGCTATAACACAAATGGGCCTGAAGTGCTAAGGCCTTACCTCCAATTTGGGGCTACCCCCCCTGGTTTGCCTTCACTATTTGTATTTATTTATTTTTTATTCTTGTTTTAATTGTTATGTTTATTTTAATTATTGTTTATTTAATTAAATTATTTTTTTTTAACAAAATACAAAAACATCATAAATTCAGAAAAAGACAAAAATTTAATAATTATTTTATTTTAATTATTAATATGTAAATATTTAGTTTTAATTAGGTTGCCATTTTAATTCCTTTTAATAACTAAAAAATCCAAAAAAAATATAGAATTAGGTTAATTGATAATTTTTATACCTTTTAAGTTTTCCTTTTTTTATCACAATATTATTTATTTATTTATTTTATTTTTATAATTAAATGTACATAAGTAAAAAATTTAGGGTTTAATTTAGGTTAATATAACATTTTCATAATAACTAAAAAACATTAGAATTAGGGTTCGACACTTTGTTTTAATTGTAATTAATTCTCTTTTTTCCTATTAAACATAAAAAACCACAAATACTAAAAAACATTTTTCTTCTTTTAAATTTTAATTTTAATTCTCATTAATTTAATTATTTTTGCAAAAGGGTCCAACGCCCATGTTCATAATGTATTTAATTTCGCGCATTTATTTTATGTCGTTTATTATAATTATGTAATTCTCCCAAAGCATTGTAATTTAAATTTCTTGCACTTTTATTTATTTATTTTTTTCTTTATTTTTCTGTCAAATCGGGTCCGGTTTAATTTTGGCGATGTGGACCCGCGCCTTTGTAATAGCCTTAGATTTATTTTCCCGCAAACTTTATAACTGTTAAAAAGCATGCAAGAATGAATGTCTTAATTAAAATCAAGCGGAGAACACAAATAAACATGACAAGACAAATATCTGAAAACGACACACGAATCGCACACACCACCCCTAGGGTACGCCTCACTGTTGCCTTGCCTCGAAAGGTGATCGTCGAGTAGAGGATGTTTTAGTAAGTCCTCATGATCCGGGAACCTGGCATGAGGGTAGCTTCTAAGGTGTCTTCCTATTGCTCTGGTGATCACCATGTCCCGAACCTTCGAATTGACCCGAACACCTCCAACGGTGGTGCTACCTACCTCTCAATGGTGGGATGGCACTACTTTAAAGGACATTCACACAGACGAACTCCTTAGGGTAGGTAGACGACTCTTAATACTTGCTCTAATTTCAAAACAAATCAAAAAAATACTTTTCACACCGACACCTTTTCAAAAGCTTTCAAAGCAAATTTTTCAAACACTCTGACGTATGAGTCGAACTGAAATTTTTCAAAGAAACTTTTTAAAACCCACAATTGAAAAGCAAACAAAACATTTTTGAAAACACATTGAGCAAGTATCTAAGAGCCCATGGATAACCATGGATAGAAAGGGTGCTAACACCTTCCCTTTCTATAACCTACCTCCCGAACCGAGAGCAATCTCTATAAGGAATTTTTCTGTGCTTTTGTCCTTTCCATTTGGAGAAAATAAAAGACGGTGGCGACTCTTGCTTCCATGACATTTCGCGAACCAGCGTTAAACAGTCAGTTCCAGATCCACCGATCACACTTTGCATTGGAAAAAGAATGGAATCAAATGGATGCTTGAGCTGAAAGTTGCATTGAGTCAAAGTTGGGAAAAAGAAGTTGACTTTCCATACTTAGAAATATTTCAATTTTCCTTCAAAATCGACCTATAATGTTTTGCATCCAAACATGGCCTTCCACTTGGAATTTGCTCTTGACCAAAAACGATGACATGAAATATACATCTTGAATGACATTTTGAAACTTGAACCATTCAAAATCTCCAAAAATTGAGAGAGTTATGAATTGTTGAAGTTGACAAAAAATCATGAAATGGCCTATAATCTTTTGCATATTTAGGGCATCTTACATTTGTTTTCTCACTTTGAACATAAAATAAGGCATAAAGTTCACATCCTAAAGATCATTATGATAATTTGAAGTCATACATGAGAAATTGCGGGTTCATCTGGAGGAATTGTGATCTTTCTTCATCATCAAGTTTCTTTCACATGAAAACTCTTTGAAAATTTTGAATGGATTTGTTGATAGACATTTAAAGAGAAGGATGTTTTTGGAATCACTCAAAAAAACCAAAAGATTAGCAAGATATGATTCTTTGAAGTTCAAAACCGTAGCTCCTAGGTCAAGAAAATGCTATGAGGAACTTTGACAATTTTGAACAAACAACTTGTACCAACACCCTTGATTTGTAAATAGAAGTTGTTGAGGATGATAATGAGAACTCATAGCCACAAAAACCACTTCCATATATTGAGAATTGAGAGAAATATGCACTTGTGACCAAGGGGAACAAAGTCTTGTCCAAACATGACTACTTCTTCAATCAACCCCTTGTGCTTTTGAATCAATCTTGATAACTTTTAAATGTGGTGAACCAAAATAACCTTTCCATGCCATTTCTTCCAAAAAAAATCCAATGGCGAGGTTTGAACTTCTCAAGCTTTATTGACTAGGGCATGTGTTGTACCCCAAAATTTTCCCTCTCATATTTCCCAAGACATTGTAAGAGAAATCTCCAAGTGGCTCAAGATTGCTCAAGAGTTGGACAATTAAATCATCTCCTAAGGCAGTCAACCTCAAATTAGGGTTTTGTGTTGCATCAAGTTCCTTGCATCCAAATGACCTCAAGTGCTCCCCAATGTCCTAATATGTTCTCAAGTTCATCCAGGTCAAATTTCAAGCCTTGCAGAGGAAGTTTGGTCAGTCAATTGCTCAAAGGGTCCAAAAATCGAATGTGCTAGGGCAAAAGTCAACTGTGACCTACAAATAGTCAAACTTCAATATTTTTTGTAAACATTCTAATTTTGAAGGATATTTCATTATTTGATCAAGGGTTGATCATGATTCATTAAGGATTGCTCAAAATTCATCAGGACTCAAAAGTTGCTAAATTAGGGTTTTGTAGGAAAAGTCAAACCAACTTTGACCAAGCATAACTTTCTCATACTTTATGATAAATGACCCATCCAAAGCTCATTTTTAATAGGATTAAATTTACTACAATCCATATTCACACCCCAAGATCAATAAATGCACTCACAAAAAGTTACAAATTTGGACATTATAGGTCATTTTTGAAAGTCAACAAAAACACCTTTTTTTCCAAAGCTTGTAACTTGAGCATGGAATATCAAAATGATATGATACCAATAGGTTTGGTTAGAGGACATGTCAAGCTTTCTAAAAAGTCCAAGAACACTTCCAAAAGTTCAAAATTGAAGAAGTTATGCATTGTTGAAGTTGAGCATTTTTGCAAAATTGCCAAAAGTCAACTATCCCCAAAACTTCAAATTATGTCAAATGGGACTATTCTTTTCCACTTGATTTGATCTTGTCACACTCCACACGTGTCCTAGATTCATCCTCATGACCATTTATCAATTTTATCATTTAATTTGATTTTTTAATGAATTATTTCATTTTTAATCAATTTAAATCAAATAAAATCCAAGTATTAATTATTTGATCTCTTTTTGGCTATTTCAGGACCTAATAATCATCATCAATGGGATCAAATTCGAATCAAGACATATCATGAACAAAATATTAGATTTTGGACAAAATTGGAAGCTTTTTAATGGAGGATCAAATCATATCTTCAAGCATTGATGCACAAGGATTGAGTCCACAAGATTTGACCTAATACATTGCTCATTACATATACAAGGCAAAGGTACACGGATTAGAGGTTAGAAGCTGCAGAATCACAAAAATCAAAACTTGGAAAATTGTCAAAAAAGCTTGAAACTGAAATCCATCTTAGAGGTGCTTTCAACACAAAATCTCAACACTATTCTCTTGCTGGACATCCACTGAGTCGAAAGTAATCCTTAACAAGCTCTGATACCTTCTCAATCGCACTGTAAGCTTCGCGTTTTACCGCCTTGTAGCCAAATTCATAACTCCACATTCTTGCGTTTTTTTGACAAATTATTGGCATGTTCATGATCCTTGTGTGATTTTTGAACTTTCTACATTATTTAATTGTGTTTATATGACATGTAATGCCATACCCGAATCTAGGGTTCTTGGTCTTTGTTCTTAGGCGTTTTGTTTGTAGGAAAAATCAGGGCAAACAATGGACATGGATGAAATCAGGATGCCCAGACGAATCGAACCATGGTCTTAGAATCAATTTCTATGGCATAGGATAGATTTTAGGATGGCCATGCATATTTAGCTATGGATACAAATCCGCTGGTAAAAAAAAACCAGGTTTCAGTGGAGAAGACGAAGACGTGGCCTTTTCCCATTCGCCCATTCAAATAATTCGCGCTTTATTTTTTATATTTCTGGCATAGTAATTGTTTTTTCATATAATATTTGCTATCCGTTATAATAACAAATGAGGCGTAGTGGTGTAGTGGCAAGGGTGAGTGTTCAAAACTAATAGGACTGGGTTCGAATCCCAGGTCCCCCAAAAGCTTTGTATTATTTTTCTTCAGGTGTTCAGGCGTGCTTCAGCAATTATGGTCCATCATACACCATCACCCAGAGGCCTGCCAGATGGCCCCAGGCCAGATCTGGTGGTCAAGAATGAATATCCATCATGTTCTCAAGTCAACCAATGCATAGGGAATCAGGAAGTCAACCCAGGCCTGCGTGCAAATGGGCTTCAAATTGCCAGTCTCACCTCCAAATTGGGCTTGAACCCCCCTGGGTTTTTTCTATCTCTTTCTTTTTTTATTTTATTTAATTGTTTTGTTTAATTATTTTTATTTAAACTAACTGTTGTACCCCAAAATTTGCCCTCCCATATTTCTCAAAATATTTCAAGAAAAATTCACAAGTCCAACCCGGCGCGTCATATTCAGGTATTCTTTCGCCAAGATATCTATGATAACGTATTCTCAAATTCAGGTTCGGCTCAAGAGTCAATTCTTTAAAGAAGGTATCCGAATGTGTGAGTTTTCTCGAAGAAATATGGTGAAAAAGTGTGCTGAAAGTGCAGTTTTTACGTGCTAAAAAATTCATAACTTGAAGATCGTGGCTCGTTTTGAACCCGTTCTGGTGGCCAAAATTCCGTCTTGACATTATCTACGTTTTCATCTCTCACGGCTGGAAGCCAATTTCGATCAGAAGGTCTTCAAAAATGTGGATTTATCAAGTATTTTCGTACAGAAAATTTGTGACCGAAGTTTATTTGCGTCATGTTCAGAAAATCATAACTTGGTCGATTTTCATCGTATCGAGCTGGTTCCGGCGCCAAAATTTCACAAATTGAGTTGGCTACATTTTCACAGTAGGTATTGAGTTCAAACGGTATTCAAAAGGCCTTCGTTTTTTACTCAGAGTGCATGACGCGCCGAAAATCCTGAATGCTGAATATTATTTCATCTGGGCCGAAACTTCGAAAATTCATAACTCGGTCAATTTTTATCGGATTGGGCTCATATTTTTATACAAGGTCCCTGACTCGTAGATCTACAACTTTGCTTCAAAAGTCGAGACCGGATTATGCTCCGATCAATACCAGTTTTTTATTGAAGAACGTGTCAGAGTCGACACTGGAGCCCAAAATAAGTTTGTCTGAGCTGAAACTTCAAAAATTCATAACTAATTCACCGTTTATCCGATTGAGCCGATTTTCGGACAGGAGTTAGTTATCGATGTCGGTTACATTTTGTTTTCACATTTCAACTTCAAAAATTGCACTTAAGTCCCAGCGATTTAGCCTGGAAAGTGACGAACTCAAATGAACATTGGAGACCCAATTGCACATTCAAAGCCCATTTTCTTTACCCTAATTTCCATTATATAATCACCTTCTTTTCACACAAACGAGAGAGGAGGAAAAGAAAAAAAAACCTTGCCACAACACTGTTAGAATATCAAATTCTTTCAAGAACCCTAAATCCTTGAAATCCTTATTACAAATTCCCCTCTCACTACCAACAAGCCATCACGGTTACAAACCAACACCTCACTACTTCTTCAGTAAGGATAAGGCTGGCTTGATCTCCATGATCCAAAGGGTATAAAAGCATTCAGGTCACTACTTTTCCAGTAAGGGTAAGGTTGATTTGATCTCCATGATCAAAAGGGTATAATCATTCATACATGCCATATTGTGCCTAAACATTAAATTTCTTCATATATTGGCTTTATTTGCATTTTATGATTTTATTTAATGTGTTCATGAGATTCAACACTGCAGATTTAGACAGGATCCCATGCAGGTTCATTAAGGAACGTTGAGGCCAAAAGCCAAATGGCCAAAAGCCAAAAGCCAAATGGCCAAAAGAACAACTTATGCATGATGAGGTCAGAATACAAATGGCCAACAGCCAGAATATAAATGGCCATGAAACCCAATCCAATGGCCAAAGAATGCAGACCACGGTACTCAGGAGTCAATGAACACGCACGTGATGCCAGAAAGTCAAACAAGGCTTTTTGTCTAATGGGCCAAAATACTTCAAAGAAACCTCCCCTTGGGCCTGAAACCCCCATTGGTTTGCATTCTTTTTAATTTTATTTTCTTTTCTTTTCTAATTCTTTTTTTAATTGTTTTAATTGTTTTCTTTAAATTCCTAAAATAATTTTCTATAATAAAAACAGAAAAATCAAAAATACAAATATATTTAATTATTATTAATTTCATCACTAACCTATTTTTTGTAAATAAACTCTAACAATTAACTTAGTTTAATTTAGGTTTTTAAACTTTAATCTTTTTCTTAATAAGTAAAAAGTATCTAGAATTAGGTTTTTTTTGACATTTTCATCTTTTTCTTAAATAAATTATTAATCATCATTATTTATCATTATTATTAATTATCATTAATTTTGTAAATAAACATGTAAATAATTAATTAACTAGTAAATTAGGTTAACTTTAATATTTTCATTAATAATTAAAATAATCTAGATTTAGGGTTTCCTTTTAATTCTTGTTCTTTATTTTTCATAAATACAAAAAAACCTAAAAAAACATTTCTTTTCTTAATTAAATAATAATTAGTTTTTAATTTCAATTTAATTTCAAAAGGGTCCAACGCCCTCGAACGTTCAACTTTAATTCTTTCGCGCATTTATTCTTATTTTCTTTTGTGAATATTATGTAATTGCTCAAGCCATGTAATAGTAATTAGGAATTTATTTATTTTCCGCATTTTTTACCAAAACGGGTCTTTGTTAATTTGGCGATGTATAGACCCGCGCCTTGTAATAGCGTAGGATTTTAATTTCCGCATTTAAATTTCCGCACTTTTAATTCTAAACTTTGCATGAAAGAATGTATGGTCTAAATTAAAAACAATGCGTAGCTCACCAAATGCATGATCAAAAACAAATATTAACATGGAAATCACACACAAATTCACACACCACTCTTAGGGTACGCCTCACTGTTGCCTTACCTTCGAAACATGGTCGTCGAGTATAGGACGTTTTAGTAAGTCCTTATGTCCGTTGATCCATATGCCTCAAAACAAGTTGCCTCAGAAAAGTTGCCTCGAATTAAAAAGGATCAATGGCATAAGGGTAGCTTCTAAGGTGTCCTACTGTTGCTCTGGTGACCACACTGTCCCTACAATCGAATTGACCCGAATACCTCCAACGGTGGTGCTATCTACCTCTCAATGGTGGGATGGCGCTACCTTAAGGACATTTACACAACCTAATTCCTTAGGGTAGGTAGATGACTCATAGATACTTGCTCTATTCAAAAATAAATCAAAAACCTTTTCACACCAACACTTTCAAAAGCTTTCAAAATAATTTTTCAAACACTCTTGAGGACTGATACAAGAGTCATTCTGAAATCTTTCAAAGAAACTTTTTCAAACCCACTCACAATTGAAAAGCAAACACTTTTGAAAACACAATGAGCAAGTATCTAAGAGCCCATGGATAACTATGGATAGAAAGGGTGCTAACACCTTCCCTTTCTATAAATCTACCTCCCGAACCGAGAAACTATCTCATAAGGAATTTTTCTATGCTTTTGTCCTGTCCATGTTGGAGAAAATAAAAAACGGTGGCGACTCTTGCTTCCGCGACATTTCGCGAACCAGCGTTAAACAGTCAGTTCCAGATCCACCGATCACAGAACTGGCGACTCTGCTGGGGAATCTTATAAAGTGAGGTGTACCTTAGGATAGTTCATCACTTGTGTTTTCAATTGTGGTGCTTGTTTGCTTTATTATCGTGGGCTGTTTCGGAGTTACATAGATCCTAACCCGGATCTGGGGATACCCTGTTAGGTAGCATAAGCTGTGAGGGACCTGTCCGGCGTAGACCGACATGGGTGAAGCAGTGGCTACATTGGTGTGGCACCTTGGTCTGTACCGATATCCCTTGTGTCGCAACGAGGAGAATATGGGTCTTCTGAGGAGTCATTAAGCACCAACCGACCTTAGAACCTTAAATGACCCAACTTGGCCAATAGAACAGTAGCAGTATGCTACGCCCATTGAGGCTAAACTCTCGTGATGGTTCCGGCCGCAAGAAAAGATTGCGATGCTGGAGTTATGACCGATTGAGAGCTGTCAGTGATATTGGGATCCTCTAGAACCCGATTACTTCCGATAGGACAGGTCTTAACCAACAAAATGAAAGAGGGTAATACCTATACCCTATGCTGGCCTAAACTCTAAGGGTTGTGGTGTGACTTGTGTGCTTTCATACTTGACTACTTGCATGCTTGTTATCTGACACTCGAGTTTCTTGCAGGTTTTATTTACAGTCCTTAATCTGGGCTCATAATAGGGTTTACTTACATCACTCCACGCATAGCATAACATCATACCATCATACCATTGCATACATCCTACATCAGGACTAATCCATTTCAAGGATCTCAAGGGTCTGTGATGCAGGTCATGATGAGTCAAACTGTATAGCAAGGGGAAAAGGGGATTTATTTTCCTCTAGCCAAAGTTGTCAGGGGCTATGACCCACTCGATATGGTGAGCCTTGACTCTTGAAGAAGGACTCTCAACAAACATGAAGTTCCTTCAATCAAGCTACAAAATTCAAACTCTAACGGTTTCTTGTTTACCCCGCGAGATCCTTGAAAACATTGCATGCATACATACATATCATTGCATTACAGGTATCCCTTCTACAGGTTGCTTACCTTCTTTGCTGTTTATTTCAGCAGTCTCATCATGAATCCGGAAACATCTACTGAGCAATCCATCAAGGCTCTCTAGGCTCAGAACGCCCAGTTCCAAGAGCTGATCATGAGTTTGGCCCAGGGGCAACAAGATCTGAAGACCCTGCTTTTGAAAAAGAAGAAGAAGAGGACGGTGTTGTTCAACCCTAGACGCAAATCTGGGAATGAATCACGAAATGAAGTTGAGCAGACTACCCCATCTGTTGGGAAAGACAGTCCCCAAGAAAGGGAGGTTCCTAGTCCAGTGGTCTCCGACAACGAGACCGATTAGAATGATGAGCAATACCCTCCAGCTGAGGACAGGTACAAGCAGTTAGAGGACCGTCTAAGTGCCATGGAGATACAAAAAGTGCCCGGCCTGGACTTCGAAGATCTAGGTCTGTCTTCTGGGGTAATAATCCCGCACAAATTCAAGGCACCTACCTTTTCCAAGTACGACGGGGCATCCTGTCCTAAGCTGCATCTCAGGTCTTACACAAGGAGGATCCAGCCCTACACGACTGACAAGAATTTATGGATTCACTTCTTTCAGGATAGTCTGTCTGGAACCCAACTCGACTGGTTCTATCAATTGAATGGAGCCAACATCCGCAGCTGGGAAGACTTGGCCACTACATTCTACAAGCAATACCAGTACAACGCCGACCTTGCTCCCACGCGCACTCAGCTTCAGGGAATGTCTATGGGTACAGGCGAAGGCTTCAAAGAATATGCTCAAAAATGGAGGGACCTTGCTGGAAGGGTACAACCACCTCTGACTGACCGCGAGCTCGTTGACATGTTCTTGGGGACCCTGTCTGGTCCATTCTTCAACCACCTGATTGGGAATTCTGCCGCTGGGTTTACATATCTGATCTTAACCGGGGAAAGAATAGAAGCTGGCATCAAGTCGGGGAAAATACAGAATGGTGACTCCTCGAACACTGAGAAGAAACCATCCAAGAGAGAATCTAGTGCTGTCTATGGCTCAAAAGGGCAGAATAGGTCAGAACACCGCCAAGATGTCAACGCGGTGGTTATTGCAAAACCGACCGGCGCTCCTCAGCGTCACAATCAGCAAAGGGAAGAGAGACACAAAAGGCAATTCACTCCCCTCGGCATGACCTTGTCACAGATATTGCCACAGTTGCTGGAAACCAAGTTGGTAACTCTCATGGACCCTCCAAAGAATCCCAACAGGACGCCTTCAAGGTATAACCCCAACGTTCGCTGCGCTTATCATTCTGACAGCCCGGGGCATGCTACAAATGATTGTTGGACTTTGAGAAACAAGGTTCAGGATCTGATCGACACAAAGGAAGTCCAACTCGACTCTCCAGAGGCTCCCAATGAGACCACTGCTCCCCTGCCCAAACATGGCTAGGATTGGAATCTTTTGTTCATTTGAATGTTCAGATTGTAATTTTCTTTGATTTGTTCAAACATTTTATTTCATGTCAAACTTGGTTATTTCATTAATGCATTACACATGTCTATTTTGAAGTAATTATTTCGTATTCACTATATGCAAACTGTTTTCATATTTTTGTGATGATCAACTCTTGATTAAGAAATTCTAAGCCTCTTGAGGGAGGATGACGAAAACGATACCACGATCTTTACAGTATGCTTTTGAACAGACCCCGCTGATGAGGTACAGGCATTGTTTCAATTCCTAAACACTGGAGTTATAAGGAAGATAATCCCTCGTCAACCCCTCTGAGCCAAAGAAGTAGGATTTTTTCTTTTCGAAATTTAAAACCCTTAATCATAACCTGGGGAAGGGTAGCCTCTCAGTTGATCTAAGTGCATAACGAATGGCACCAAAGAGGTCCTTACAAAACAAAAGACAGTGATGGTTCCGAACAATCATACAGACAGGCAGTCATTACTTCTCAAAATAAAAACCCATTAAGTCAAAACCTATGAAGGAGACTTACAAAACTGGGGCATCCCGCTGACTGTAATTCCAAAAAGAAACAGTTCAGGCAAAAAACAGGGATAATGAAAGAAAAAGAAAGAGGTCTTACAAACCCTAAACCAAACAAAAATGACTGCCTATTCAAATAAACGTTCAACATCCAAACCATCACTGGAATTTCAGAGCAAAGACTCAAACAAGGTCTAACGTACGATCAGCTGAGTTTAGGTTTAAAGAACATCACGAAGAGCGGGTGGGTACAAATGATTTGAGCCTTTATCCTTTGTTTCTTAAACCGTGAACCAGGCCACACTACAACCCTTAAAAGTCCTAGTTGAAGCATGGGTTAGTTCGAAAGCATACTGTTACCAAAGGTATCCTGACTCCTTAAGGCTTGCTATAAAATATTGAGTTGACATCACATTTTACAAAATTTGCTGGTTTTACTGAAAAATGCATTTTTCAAAAACTTCAAGACAGACATAAGCTTTGCATTTCTAATATAACATTGCTTGCATATGACTAGTTGTTTGAACAGCAAAGAAATTCGCACGACGAATGTCTAATGAACAAGAGTACCTCCAATCAAGGGGCATGGCATGAGCATTGTCCATAATCTGGGGCCGTCAAGTCAAGATTCAGAGAATCTCTCAAATGCCAAGATAACCAGGGGCAAATCTCCGCCTGAGTCACCTGGGGCATGGGACATGAATTCCAACTATGAATCTTGCCTGATCAAACGAAGACCTTCTGGTGGCATGGCAACACAACAACAGGGGCATCTCCCTACGTTCTGAGAGCATGGACACAGTCGAAAAAATACTACGCAAAATCAAAGACCTGCTAGGTTAACACACCTAGGAAAAAATAAGGGCTTCCCGGCGAACCAAAAGGGTTCGGGCAAAAATAAGGGATGAAATAGAAAAATATGTACACCCGACAAGTCGAAAACCTGAAAAGGCGGCTTGGGCAAAAATGGGTATCCCGATGGACTGAAAACCCGAAAGGGCGGTCTAGGCAAAAGTTAGGGATCAAAGCGTACGACTATGTCCTGTCATCTCGTCACTTGCCTACTAGAAGAATATTTGTCAATTGGCAGTCATCAAACACCTTCACAGGTACCTTCTTCTCCAACAGAAACTGGGACAATAATGAGTTGTCTAAATGATCCGGTTGCCCCGTCCACCGAAGTGCCAAGGTAAGTTCAGCTGAAGAATGCGACCAAGATACCTTCATTTCCAACAGAGCACAACAACGAAATCCCCAGCGGAGTTATCATCAAATCTCAGCGAAGTATCTCTTCCCACCGAGTAATTCCCCGCAGAGTAATCTCTTCGCCAAGTTTATTCCCCAACGGAGTTATCTTCTCCGACCGGTATTCTTGCAATCATCATCCCCAATGGAAACGAAGAATCTCACTCTTCAACATCAGCCCAAGATTTGACTTCCCGGCATCCGTCAAGGATCTATTTTCCTAGACGCAGATACATTCATAAACATCACATTGTTATACATCATGATACATGCATATACGCATCATATCATCCAATCTCATGTGTTGAAAAATATTATTGCTTGATCCATATCATGCATTGCACATGACTGACCTTTACCTTTCAGGAAGGATACAGTTAAAAGATCAGCTATGTAGACGAATACAGTCAAAAGAGACCAACCCAGTCAAAGAATACAAATCCATTTAAATCAAAAAATTTCTGATGCAAACCCGTCATTATAGACACCCGTCGTTATAGACACCCGTCGTTATAGACACCCGTCGTTATAGACACCCGTCGTTATAGACACCCGTCGTTATAGACACCCGTCGTTATAGACACTCGTCGTTATAGACACCCGTTGTTATAGACACCCATCGTCATAGACACCCGTCGTTATAGACACCTGTCGTTATAGACACCCGTCGTTATAGACACCCGTCGTTATAGACACCCGTCGTTATAGACACTCGTCATTATAGACACTCGTCGTCATAGACACCCGTCGTCATAGACACTCGTCGTCATAGACACTCGTCGTCATAGACACTCGTCGTTATAGACACTCGTCGTTATAGACACTCGTCGTTATAGGCACTCGTCGTTATAGACACTCGTCGTGATAGACACTCGTCGTTATAGACACTCGTCGTCATAGACACTCGTCGTTATAGACACTCGTCGTTATAGACACTCGTCGTCATAGACACTCGTCGTCATAGACACTCGTCGTTATAGACACTCATCGTTATAGACACTCGTCATCATAGACACTCGTCGTTATAGACACTCGTCGTCATAGACACTCGTCATCATAGACACTCGTCGTTATAGACACTCGTCGTTATAGACACTCGTCGTTATAGACACTCGTCGTTATAGACACCCGTCGATAAAGACCACCCGTCCATGGAAATAACCTGTCAGTAGAGACAACTCACCAACCTTTCTGAATTCCAGACTCGATTCCTGTATCCGGCCAGGGCACGTCTGAAGAGTTCGAAGATCCGATTCCTGTATCTTGCCAGGGTGTATCTGTTGACGACTAACATTACCAGACTCGATTCCTGTATCTGGCCAGGGCACGTCTGAAGAGTTCGAAGATCCGATTCCTGTATCTTGCCAGGGTGTATCTGTTGACGACTAATATTCTCTGGACTCGATTCCTGTATCCTGCCAGGGCACGTCTGAAGAGTTTAAAGATTCGATTCTTATATCCAGCCAGGGCACATCTACGTAAAGAGTTTGAAGATCAACTCCTGTAACATGCCAGGTAATTATTTTTCTTTCTCAGGTACGCAAGTTCTCGCTAAGGAATCTCTTACGCGATCGACACCTAGGTGGCGTCTATAAGCCCATTCCCGACAAGGTACTATCATACTTCCAGATGGCATCTATAAGCCCATCTCCACATACCTACAATCTCCAAATGGCATCTGTAAGCTCATTCCCTGCATCACACTGCTGACATTCTACTATGTGAGTGCAAATTTCTGGGCACTCTAGTGTTCAATCATCTTCCACCTTCAGATTACGAAAGGCACGCCAGCCAATCTACATCCTCAGGTCTAAGAAGATTGAACAGGGGCAACTGTTGTACCCCAAAATTTGCCCTCCCATATTTCTCAAAATATTTCAAGAAAAATTCACAAGTCCAACCCGGCGCGTCATATTCAGGTATTCTTTCGCCAAGATATCTCTGATAACGTATTCTCAAATTCAGGTTCGGCTCAAGAGTCAATTCTTTAAAGAAGGTATCCGAATGTGTGAGTTTTCTCGAAGAAATATGGTGAAAAAGTGTGCTGAAAGTGCAGTTTTTACGCGCTAAAAAATTCATAACTTGAAGATCGTGGCTCGTTTTGAACCCGTTTCGGTGGCCAAAATTCCGTCTTGACATTATCTACGCTTTCATCTCTCACGGCTGGAAGCCAATTTCGATCAGAAGGTCTTCAAAAATGTGGATTTATCAAGTATTTTCATACAGAAAATTTGTGACCGAAGTTTATTTGCGTCATGTTCAGAAAATCATAACTTGGTCGATTTTCATCGTATCGAGCTGGTTCCGGCGCCAAAATTTCACAAATTGAGTTGGCTACATTTTCACAGAAGGTATTAAGTTCAAACGGTATTCAAAAGGCCTTCGTTTTTTACTCAGAGTGCATGATGCGCCGAAAATCCTGAATGCTGAATATTATTTCATCTGGGCCGAAACTTCGAAAATTCATAACTCGGTCAATTTTTATCGGATTGGGCTCATATTTTTATACAAGGTCCCTGACTCGTAGATCTACAACTTTGCTTCAAAAGTCGTGACCGGATTATGCTCCGATCAATACCAGTTTTTTATTGAAGAACGTGTCAGAGTCGACACTGGAGCCCAAAATAAGTTTGTCTGAGCTGAAACTTCAAAAATTCATAACTAATTCACCGTTTATCCGATTGAGCCGATTTTCGGACAGGAGTTAGTTATCGATGTCGGCTACATTTTGTTTTCACATTTCAACTTCAAAAATTGCACTTAAGTCCCTGCGATTTATCCTGGAAAGTGACGAACTCAAGTGAACATTGGAGGCCCAATTGCACATTCAAAGCCCATTTTCTTTACCCTAATTTCCATTATATAATCACCTTCTTTTCACACAAACGAGAGAGGAGGAAAAGAAAAAAAACCTTGCCACAACACTGTTAGAATATCAAATTCTTTCAAGAACCCTAAATCCTTGAAATCCTTATTACAAATTCCCCTCTCACTACAAACAAGCCATCACGGTTACAAACCAACACCTCACTACTTCTTCAGTAAGGATAAGGCTGACTTGATCTCCATGATCCAAAGGGCATAAAAGCATTCAGGTCACTACTTTTCCAGTAAGGGTAAGGTTGATTTGATCTCCATGATCAAAAAAGTATAATCATTCATACATGCCATATTGTGCCTAAACATTAAATTTCTTCATATATTGACTTTATTTGCATTTTATGATTTTATTTAATGTGTTCATGAGATTCAACACTGCAGATTTAGACAGGATCCCATGCAGGTTCATTAAGGAACGTTGAGGCCAAAAGCCAAATGGCCAAAAGAACAACTTATGCATGATGAAGCCAGAACACAAATGACCAACAGCCAGAACACAAATGGCCATGAAACTCAATCCAATAACCAAAGAATGCAGACCACGGTACTCAGGAGTCAATGAACACGCACGTGATGCCAGAAAGTCAAACAAGACTTTTTGTCTAATGTGCCAGAATACTTCAAAGAAACCTCCCCTTGGGCCTGAAACCCCCCTTGGTTTGCATTCTTTTTAATTTTATTTTCTTTTCTTTTCTAATTCTTTTTTTAATTGTTTTAATTGTTTTCTTTAAATTCCTAAAATAATTTTCTATAATAAAAACAGAAAAATAAAAAATAAAAATATATTTAATTATTATTAATTTCATCACTAACCTATTTTTTGTAAATAAACTCTAACAATTAACTTAGTTTAATTTAGGTTTTTAAACTTTAATCTTTTTCTTAATAAGTAAAAAGTATCTAGAATTAGGTTTTTTTTGACATTTTCATCTTTTTCTTAAATAAATTATTAATCATCATTATTTATCATTAATTTTGTAAATAAACATGTAAATTAATTAATTAACTAGTAAATTAGGTTAACTTTAATATTTTCATTAATAATTAAAATAATCTAGATTTAGGGTTTCCTTTTAATTCTTGTTCTTTATTTTTCATAAATACAAAAAAACCTAAAAAAACATTTCTTTTCTTAATTAAATAATAATTAGTTTTTAATTTCAATTTAATTTCAAAAGGGTCCAATGCCCTCGAACGTTCAACTTTAATTCTTTCGTGCATTTATTCTTATTTTCTTTTGTGAATATTATGTAATTGCTCAAGCCATGTAATAGTAATTAGGAATTTATTTATTTTCCGCATTTTTTACCAAAACGGGTCTTTGTTAATTTGGCGATGTATAGACCCGCGCCTTGTAATAGCGTAGGATTTTAATTTCCGCATTTAAATTTCCGCACTTTTAATTCTAAACTTTGCATGAAAGAATGTATGGCCTAAATTAAAAACAATGCGTAGCTCACTAAATGCATGATCAAAAACAAATATTAACATGGAAATAACACACAAATTCACACACCACTCTTAGGGTACGCCTCACTGTTGCCTTACCTTCGAAACGTGGTCGTCGAGTATAGGACGTTTTAGTAAGTCCTTATGTCCGTTGATCCATATGCCTCAAAACAAGTTGCCTCGGAAAAGTTGCCTCGAATTAAAAAGGATCAATGGCATAAGGGTAACTTCTAAGGTGTCCTACTGTTGCTCTGGTGACCACACTGTCCCTACAATCGAATTGACCCGAATACCTCCAACGGTGGTGCTACCTACCTCTCAATGGTGGGATGGCGCTACCTTAAGGACATTTACACAGCCTAATTCCTTAGGGTAGGTAGATGACTCGTAGATACTTGCTCTATTCAAAAATAAATCAAAAACCTTTTCACACCGACACTTTCAAAAGCTTTCAAAACAATTTTTCAAACACTCTTGAGGACTGATACAAGAGTCATTCTGAAATCTTTCAAAGAAACTTTTTCAAACCCACTCACAATTGAAAAGCAAACACTTTTGAAAACACAATGAGCAAGTATCTAAGAGCCCATGGATAACCATGGATAGAAAGGGTGCTAACACATTCCCTTTCTATAAATCTACCTCCCGAACCGAGAAACTATCTCATAAGGAATTTTGATGTGCTTTTGTCCTGTCCATGTTGGAGAAAATAAAAGACGGTGGCCGCTCTTGCTTCCGCGACATTTCGCGAACCAGCGTTAAATAGTCAGTTCCAGATCCACCGATCACACTAACCAATTAAAACTTTTTCTCATAAAATCAATATACAAAAAATATATTTATTTATTAAAATTAAATTCAACACTTTATTTTTGTAAATAAATATTAATTCAATTAATTTAGTTTTAATTAGGTATAACTTTTAATATTTTTGCAATAATTAAAATTAATGTAGATAATTAGGTTTTATTAACATTAATCAATTTATTTTTTTTATTTAAATATCCAAAAATCCAAAAATATCATTTTTTAAATTAATTAATTAATTTATTTAATTGGTAACTTAATTTAATTTCTTTTAATCCAAAAAAAAAAACCAAAAAAATGCTTTCTTTCAAATAAAAGGGTCAAAACCCTAAAAAACTCGCTCGATTTAGTTTCCTCGCCCGCGATCCATTTTACGATATTAATGTAATTGTTTCCCGAAATGTAATAGCTTTAATTAGGACTATTTAATTTATTTATCACTTTATTTATTTTCCGCATTTTAAATTCAAGGGTTGCTTTTGGTGATGTAAATACCCGACGCCTTGTAATAGTTAGTTTTAATTTACGCAATTTAATTTCCGCAACTTATAAACTATTAGATGATTGAGAATAGGGAATGCATGAGAAGATCAAATGTTTGAACCTAAAATCAACGTAGATAACCATTGACATGTACAAAGATAAAGTTAACCGAAACAACACACTCGCACATGCGCACTCTTAGGGTACACATCGCTTGGTTGCCTTCGAACGTGGTCATTGAGTATATGAAGTTTTAGAGGTCGCCATCTTGTCCAAAGATCATAGTTGCCTCGAAACGGTTGCCTTGGAAAAATGATCTAAGATATTATGGTTACCGCTAAGGTGTCCTAACATTGCTTTAGTGACCACACGTCCCTTAATCGAATTGACCCTTAAACTCCAACGACGATGCTACCTACTCATCAATATTGGGATAGCATCGTCTAAAGGACATTAGCATAGATTGATTCCTTTTTCGAGTAGGTAGATGGTTCTTAAGTACTTGATCCTTCAAAATAAAACAAATTTTCGCACTTACACCTTTCAAACAAAAACTTCTTTCAAACCCACAAACACAAAGAAAAGCAAATTTTGAAAACACTTTGAGCAAGTACCTAAGAGCTCGTGGATAACCACAGATAGAAAGGGTGCTAACACCTTCCCTTTCTATAATATACCCCCCGGACCCGAGAAACATCTCGAAAAAGGAATTTTTCTGTGCTTTTTTCCTTTCCTTGTTGGATAAAATAAAAGACGGTGGCGACTCTTGCTTACCGCGACATTTTGTGAAAACAAACGCAAAATGCGAACCAGCATTCCAAAAACAGTCAGTTCTCTCCCACCGTATCACAGAACTGGCGAATCTGCTGGGGAATCTATAAGCGAGGTGTACCTTAGGATTAGATCATTGTGTTTTCAATTGCTTGCTTTGTATGCTTTATATTTTTGGGTTTGTATCGAAGTTACTATAGATCCTAACCCGGATATGGGGATACCCTTTAGGTAAGTAGAAATAAACTGTGAGGGAACTGTACGGCGTATACCGATACGATTGAAGGAGTAGCTACGTTGGTGTGGCACTTTAGATTGTACCGATATCCCTTGTGTTGGAACGAGGAGAATATGGGTCATCTAAGGGGTCATTAAGCACCAACTGACCTTAGAACCTTTAAATTGACCAACCTGGCCATAGAACAGTAGCAGTATGCTACACTCATTGCGACTAAACTCTCGCGATGATTCCGACTGCAAGAAAAGGTTGCTAAACTGGAATTATGACCGATTGAGGGTAGTCAGTGATATTGAGATCCTCTAGAACCCGGTTACTATTTTTAGGACAGGTTTAAACCAACTGAACTGAAAGAGGGTACCTAAGCTCCTTGCCAGCCTGAAATCTAAGGGCTCTCTGTGTGACTTGTGTGCCTTTACCATGTTTGCTATTTGTAGATACTTGTGATGTGCCTCCTATCATGACATCATGACATCATAACATTGCATACATCTTGCATTGGACTAACCTATTTCAAGGACAGGAGGGATTCATCTTTGTTCTGTTTTGTAGTTCATGATGCCCATGCGTAGGAATACCATCCGGATCAACTTTGTCCAGGTTCCCACTGTACTTAAAGATTTGATTGCAAAGATGCCTAATACTACTTCCTTCATCAGGAGACATGGGTATCTTCTCAGTTTGGTCACCTCCAAATTGGACGAGCAGATGATGAGTGTTTTGGTCCAATTCTATGATCTGTTGTACCATTGCTTTACTTTCCAGGACTACCAGCTGGTTCCCACTTTAGAAGATTTTTCTGATCTGCTCGGTATCTCTATTCTGGAGCAGACCCCGTTTACTGGTTAGGAGAAGACCCTTAGGCCATAAGAGATTGCTGCAGCCCGTCATATGACCAAGGATGAGGTAATGGATAATTGGGAGACTAGAAGTGGAGCAAAGGGCTTTATGACTAAGTTTTTGGTTGGTAAGGCTAATCATTTCTGGGATAGTCTAGACTTCAAGGCATTCGAGGATATTCTGGCTCTTCTGATATATGGCTTGGTATTGTTTCCGAACTCTGACTCCTTTGTTGATGTGAATGCGGTAAAAATCTTCATCTCTCGCAATCCTGTACCCACTCTCCTGGGTGACATTCTTTATCAGCTTTATGCTCGTACTTCCTGAAAGCGAGGAACCTTGATGTGCTGTGCTCCATTATTGGCGAGGTGGTTTATTTCGCACCTCCCCAAATCAGTGCTGAAGAACAAAGAAGGAATGGGCTGGGCTTATAGGGTTATGTCTCTCTCTCTCATAATGACATCATCTGGACTCTCAAGGGTATGGACGAGGTGGCTATCATTGATTGCTATGGGGAGTACCCCAATGTTCCACTGATAGGAACCCATGGAGGAATTTCTTACAACCAGTGCTTGGCCTTACGTCACTTTGGGCATGCCATAAGAGAAGGACCTCATGAGCTGTTAATGCCTAGTATCATCTTTGATTTTCAAGGGGATAGCGACGAGCAACGTCACAAATTCATAAGGGCTTGGGATAGAGTTCACAGATCTGATCCACATGAGTTGGGTCCAAAGACTTCACTTCTGATGGAGCCATATCTCAGATGGGTCCGTATCCGTGCCCAAAAGCTTGGTATACCGTATGAAGCCGTCAGGCCTATCATTGTTGAAATTGCTAATGAAGAAGGGGTTCTTCCGACCATCCTCCATCCTTACATGCCCACTGATGTAGCGATAAAAAAATGTAGCGGGGTAAATCGGAGATCGAATTATTGATTAATTCGTCTCGCAAAAGCAAGAGTCGCCACCGCGCTTTATTGTTTCCAAAGGAAAAGGGAAGAGAGCGAAATAAAACCCTAAATATGCAATGTAAATAAAAATATAAATACAAAGCGTTTTTGAAAAGAGATCTTATGGTTCGAGGGTTGGTTATACAGTGGGAAGGTATTAGCACCCAATGCATCTATAGTACTCTATAGGAACCTTTTGAAATATCTGTTTTATTAAAATTGATTGCTTGATTGAAAATAAATCGTTTTGGCCAAAAAAAGGGATACGGACGGGTTTTTGAAGATACGACGACCTAATGTCGAAGTTTTTGCTTAAAAGGTATAGGTCTTGAAAAGGGTGAATGTTTGAGGAAAAATTATCCTAAGTTTTAATGAATGAGAGTATTCGCTCGATCGTTTTTGAGGACATGAAGTCAACAAAAATTAGACAATTCCCTTTGGATTGGCGCAAACAGAATAATCAAGTAAATGCGAGATATTCAAATAGAAAATTATGAGATAAATGATATACAACAATTTGAATAAAAGACTGAGTGTGAATATGCATTTTTTTGATTTTTTGTTTAATATGTGAAGAGAAAAAATGTTTTAATTGGCTACGCATTTTAACATAGATAAAAGTAACGAGAATTAATAGAAATGTTTTTTAGGTTTTATATGTTTTTATTTTTTATGTCCTTTTTTTTATATTGGTATTTAATCAAAATGAGGGGAATAAAATAAAAAATAAAATGTCTTTTAGTTTTCATTTTTTTACTTTCACATATTTAGAGATATTAAATATTTTTTCAAATTAAATAAGACTTACGAGCCATGAATTTAAATTGAATTAGAAATAAGTAAGACTAAAATTATTAAATAACATAAATTTAAACTAAATAAGATTTGGGTGAAATATTGAAATTATCTATTAAAATTATATGTTTATTCCTAAGAAAAATTAACTAATCTAAATTAATTAAGAAAAAGAAAGGAATTAAACTAAAAAGTAAATAAAAGATGGGATGAATAGCAATTAGAAATGGGCTTTAGTAAAACAAAGAATGAGCTGGGTTTAGGGGAAATGGAGCGGGTCGTTGGAAGACCCGGATCCAGGAAGAAGAACAACATGATGCTGTAACGAAAAAACCCTTGGAACGCTAGTTGGCCGCCGCTGGTGGAACCCTTCCTTCCTCCTTCACATCTCGCCTCCAGAACGACAACAATACTACGAATCGAAACCAGAACGCAAGAAGAAAAAAATGGAAACGCAGGAAAGAAAAGAAGAATCGGTGACAGAGGGTTATCGACGGCGATGAACGATGATGGAAATTGAGGAGCGGTTCGATGACAGAGATGATGGTGATTTCGTTGACCTCCTGTGAGTTTTTTACGAATTCTGCATTGTGATGAATTTCCAAACTTGAAACATTGAACTATTGAAACAGGTTGATGAAAATGGTGATTAAGCGAGGGATGTGCGAAGGAGATTTTGGAGGGAGCAAGTTGGTTCTGTTCATTGCAGGAATCATCCTCAATTGGCTAGAAAGTTATCTGCTGTTGATCTCGTTGGAATCGGTAATTCTTCATTTTCCAATTTCCAAGTTATACTGATTATGGTGCTAATTAACGATAGCTTAGGTCTTAGAATTATAAATATGTAGGTAATTGATGATTCTTGAAAATCAGGTGTTGGAGCTACAATAGGAGCTGGAGTGGAGACGTTTTCCGGTAACGCGGTGGAGAGGTTGATGAGTTTGTGTGTTACTATGAGTAGAAGAAGAACTCGGAGAAGCATTAGGTTGGACCGGATCCTCCAAAGCAGCAGCCTCAAATCCACTAAGGGCCCTCTCATAGTTCTCTAGATATTTGTTAGCAGTGGCACTATTAAAGTAAAAGTCTGGATTGGACTTGATCCCTTCATCTTTCTCAGCATTTTGATATGCTTTTAAAGAATGTGAAAGTCTGGTATGATCCAAACCTCCAGTGACAAAAAAACTCGTAAGGTACGCATTTCCAAGATTATACCAAGATTCCCCATCCTTGACATCCAAAGCAATTGCTTCCTTGGCATGTTGAATGCTTTCATCAACAAGTTCTGCTTGATTATCCGCACCTTGAGACATTTTCTTTTAAGCATTGATAATTGGCAAAGAATCTTTTTGTCAGGACCCTTGTTTAATGCAAGATTGAGGCAGTTCTTTGTTGCAGATAAATCTCTTTTTTTCCAAATACAGTTTCCTAAACATAGCCAAGCATCTGCATAAGACGGGTTCAACTTAACAGCTTTTGATAAATGATCCTCAGCTTCTTTCTTATATTTAGGATATACATCTAACACTTTCCCTTTAAGATATTCAAACACGGCCCGTTGTGTAGGTGATTTTCTTTCTTCTGGAGGAACGGAATCGAGGAGATTGAGAATGAGATCGGAAAGTTGTTGCAATTTGGAGATTCTATCGTGAGGGTTTTGAGGGAAATAGGTGTCTCGGCTGGAGCTTGTGAAAGTTAGATTACAGTATATGTTTATCTGGATTAGAATGGAAATGGTGTTTTGGTTGAATTTAGAATGGTGATGATAATGGTTTGTGTTAAGAAAGGTTTGTGAATTTCCTATATTACCTCAAATTGGCTTTAAATTAATAGTGTGTTATGATTGTGCCGGTCTTGCAACATTATTGAATTTTGAAATTTATCAATCAAGTTATTGTCGGTGTATAACAGGGATTAATGTGTTGCTGCAGGCTCATTGATGATTAGCAACGATATTAAATGGCCATTTCACATGATTTCAAGAAATTAAAGAGCATTATTAAGTGAGACAAAGGCAACACAAAGATATAAAGGTTTATGCGAAAAACTGAAGAAACTCACATGGTCGGAGCTAGTCCGACGGTACAATTCCGGCGAAGTCAGGTAAGCTCCGAAGACTTCTCGCTCTTTGTTTTCTGCTACTAATTCTTCTCTTCTTCTTCGTCTAGAAAATGGTTGAAATATTGAATGAATGGTTTTTTTGATGGTTTATTCGGTTTTGGTCAGTATGCAAGTTATGTTTGGAAATGGTTTGTGCAGGTTCACCCTTTGAAACTTGGCTTTGTGACTTTTGCCTATGCTGGTTCGGTTTGACAGCATAGTAGTTTTGTTCACATGTTTTGACAGGGACTTTGGCGGTAATGAGGCTTTTGGACAGTAGGCAGGTATGAGCTTATGGCCTGTATGTTGAGGCAGCTATGGTGAGGTTTTTTAGGATGTTTGACAGGAGGTATGTGATTTTTATGCAATATGCAAGTCGTGGTTTTGTAGTATGCCGAATGGGTATGAAAAAAATGCAGGTTATCAAATATGTGGCTTTTGAAATATGTGGCTTTTTGAATAGTTTTGGACAAATCCTCTTGTGTATTCCAGGTTTATGTGGTTAGGCAGGGGCTTAGGTTCAGCAGGTAGCAGGTTTTTGCAATATGCCCGTTATGAAAATATGCAGGTTATGAAAATGTTATATGCAGGTTTGTGGTTTGATATTGCAGAATGTGGTTTAGCAATATGCAGTTTGTGAATGGTTGTTAGATTAGTATGCTTGGAAATGGTTCAGCAGTATGCAGAATGGTTATGCCTGGGAGCCAAAAAAAAGGTGGTGCTTGATAGGCTTATGTCCCCCCCCTCTGCAGTATATATGCTATCCTCCTTTTGAAGGGATTCTCATATAGCCGTTGCTCCTTATTCTCATGGCTCAGGTTTTGAATATTTAATATATTTTTCTGATGCTGCATATATGCTGCTACATGTGATTTCATTCCCATTTCATGCTTAGGCCAGAACCTGCAAAATGGAACCTCTTCTCTCTCTCTCCCTCAAGTACAGAACTGATATATAAAAATGATATTTTGTACTGCTGTCTGAAAAAGTAATAGGCTGGAATATGATGAAAGAGGAAATATACATTGCTTGCTTTCATAGTTTTAAAACTGCACATGTTTGAAATTGCATATTGTTGGAATTGCATTTTCTTTTGTCTTGCATATCTCCTCTTTTGCAGGTTAACGTTGGCTTGTTGTTTGTGAACTACACATGCTGTTTCATATGTTTTATGCAGCTTTGACCAAAAATGAGTTTATGCATATTTGAAATATGCAGTGGGTTTTTTTTGATAAAAATGCAATTGATTTTGAAATGTGCTATTTTTTAATTGTGCATTCATTTAAAAATTCCTCTCTTTTTGTGAACCGGGAGAAATCCCGTGATTTGCAAAAAAGAGTAACTGATTCCGGCCATTGCTTTTAATGATGAACATTAAATTTATTTTCTGCATTTTAATTATTTATCCGAATTCTAATTTCTTTCTTTTAATCGTTTTTTTTTTGCAGGTAAAATTTAAATGAGCAGACAAAAAGTATTGGATAGAAGATTAGAATTAGAATTTAGGAAAATAGTTTTATTTTACTTTAAGTATTTATGTAATGGTTATTATAAATACTTTGTACAATAGTATTTAAACAACAATTGTAATAAATAGAATAAAGTGAATAAAAATTCTATTATTTCTCAATTAATTCCTTTTCTTTCCAATTATTTATTTATTGTTTATAATTCCTTAAATCATATAATGATTGAAAATCAAATCCAATCATTTAAATTCAGAATGACAAACAAATAAATAAACATCATTGACTAATCAACAAATTCAACTATTTAATTCATTATTCGTAAAATTCCAAATTATAATAATTAAAAATAGAATTTTAATTATTTAATCTAAAATGATAAAGAATTAAATAATCATTGTTGACCAATTAATAAACTCATTCTCAAATGCTTATTTCATTATTCATAAGTCTTTAAATTATATAACAATTGAAAAATAGATTCCAATTATTTAAATTTAAGATAATAAATAATCAATAAACGTCATTTAAATCTTGATCAGTTAATAAATTTAGCGTTCAACAAATAAACAGCTCCCGACTCGAAAAGGTTATGAATTTTTAAACTGCTTTGAAAATTTGATAAAATAGGTCAAAACTCTTGCAATGCGAATGATGCAGATGGGAGACGGTATCTTAGGTCAAAATTTGGGGTACAACAGCTGCCCCTATTTAAGTTCCTTCTATCCGGAGATATGAAGATTAAAGTCTTCGTCTCGACGAGATTGAAGGTACTTAAATACATAATTACGCAAATTTTGTCCTATGATGCCGTCATCATGCGGTGATATGAATGTAGCGTTGAATTCACAGAGAAAGATATTGTGTGAAACAAGACAATGCTGGGGGAATCGAACACCAACAAAACACAGAGACATGAATTATACGCTACATGGGAAACAAGCTATCGACTTCAAACGACAGGCTCTTGACAGCGAATAAAAACTGAGGGAATACAACCTCTAACCCTAACGAAGAGAGCATCTTGCATAGGCCATAACAGATTTGATCCAAAACAGTGAGTTCGCAACTCAAGGTCGACGGTAGACAGGGAGTATCAAATCGCTGATAACTGGTTACCGACTTCTGGAGGTGTAGATTCGTACCAGACTTCTCTGCGAGATTTTCAGAGATATACTCATTAATGCTGAGGTGATGAGACTGTAGATACGCAGGTTGTTCAAATAAAGAAAACTGCCATTTGTTGTTGTCCAGAGAAAATACCGATAACAAACAAGTTGCTCAAATAAAGAAGCTGCCGCTTGCTGTCGTCCGGAGAAAGTATCGATAACGAAACAAGCTGCTCAAATAAAGAAGCTACCACTTGCTGTTTTCCGAAGAAAATACCAATAACATACAAGCTGCTCAAATAAAGAGGCTACCACTTGCTGTCGTCCAAAGAAAATACCAATAATATGCAAGCTGCTCAAATAAAGAGGCTACCACTTGCTGTCGTCCGACGAAAATACCGATAACAAACAAGCTGCTCAAATAAAGAGGCTACCACTTGCTGTCGTCCAAAGAAAATACCAATAACATACAAGCTGCTCAAATAAAGAAGCTGCCGCTTGCTGTCGTCCGACGAAAATACCGATAACAAACAAGCTGCTCAAATAAAGAAGCTGTCGCTTGCTGTTTTCCGAGGAATAATAACATACTGGTAGCTCATGAAGAGTTTGCTGCTTGTCGCTTTCAACAAAAAAAAAAAAAAAATGACGCACTAGTAGCTCATGAAGAACTGCTGCTCGGCGCTTTCACAAAGTCATAACTGACGCACTAGTAGCTCATGAAGAACTGCTGCTCGGTGCTTTCCAACGGAATAAAATGACGCACTAGTAGCTCGTGAAGAACTGCTGCTTGGCGCTTTCCGAAAGATAAAATGACGATGACGCACTAGTAGCTCATGAAGAACTGCTGCTCGGCGCTTTCACAAAGTCATAACTGACGCACTAGTAGCTCATGAAGAACTGCTGCTCGGTGCTTTCCAACGGAATAAAATGACGCACTAGTAGCTCGTGAAGAACTGCTGCTTGGCGCTTTCCGAAAGATAAAATGACGATGACGCACTAGTAGCTCATGAAGAACTGCTGCTCGGCGCTTTCACAAAGTCATAACTGACGCACTAGTAGCTCATGAAGAACTGCTGCTCGGCGATTCCCAAAAAGGATAAATGACGCACTAGTATCTCATGAAGAACTGCTGCTCGGCGTTTCCCAAAAAGGATAAATGACGCACTAGTAGCTCATGAAGAACTGCTGCTCGGCGTTTTCAAAGAGTAACGTACAAGTTGCTCGTGAAGAGCTACCGCTTGTCGTTTTCAAAAGAATAACTCAGAAGGAAAATGCAACGATATTGGTAGAGAATGAAATCTTCGTCAGAGAGGACCCTGAATCAATCCTTCCCGAGGAGATCATATACTTTAACGTGCAAAATAAATGCACCAACCGTCTAGGTCGCAAATTCACTGGGGAAAATCAAAGAGTATAGCCTATGCAAGAGGCAACAACTTCATCCAGGAATAACCAGAGAGAAAATAGTCAAACAAGACTCCTCCCAATGAGAAAGTAAATCGATTGGGGAAATTATCCTATCCAGAAATGGACAAGGTAGGCTAAATCAAAAATCATCCACGAGGATTAGCTCAGTTGGGGAATTAAAAAGGAGGCACATTTTATGCTTAAGTCGGCACTCTATTTGGAAAGATCAAATGTGCTATTTGAAAAGGCACAACCGAGATGTACAAACTTAATGACAACAACAAATACAACTGTGCATGCATGATGCAAGTGTAAATGAATAAATGAATGTCATGTATATGCTGACAAAACCGACAGGGGAAATGGACAGAAGATGATAAGACATCACAGTACAACCCGGCGCTCGGCTAATTTCAAAAGGAGGGGAACATCACTGGAGATAGAAGATAAAAGCCATCAAAGGAGCAAAGTTATCCTACAAAGCTCAAATCTCTTGGAGAGGAAGATATTTAACCCAAAGTCCAGTCTTCTATCGTCGACAACACGAACAAATGCTTCAGCCGGAAAGAGCCATTCTTAGTTGGAGATACTGGGAACACCATCCTCTGATAAAGTGTGCGATACATAACACACATTCTAACAAGTCTAGATTGCCCCTGGGACCAATATGGATGCCCCGAGTTACTGCCGACGAGCTGCATGATGCACGACGATTCTTGCGAATAGTTTCACTTCTAGAATGCCCCAAGCTAAAAGGTTGATGAGGAGAAAGCGTCTCAAGAGGGTTTACAAAAGACCTGGCATTCACCATGCTCTGGTGTCTTCAAACTCTTAGAGGAAATCATCAAATCTCGACGCGATTGCCCCGGATTGACTGTAGTCGGCACAACAAAGTCTTCGAATTTTTGCCCCAAACGAGCAAACAAATTGGGAAAAGCATAACTAGGAGAAGCAACCTGTCCATGCTTAAGGTCTTCAACTGACATGCCCCTGGATATGATTTTCTTGAATTGATTCTCCAAATACTCAACATAGTTCCAAGCCTAAAAAGGGTAAACTCATCACTGGTGTTTATGTGAGCTTCCTTGATATCAAGCAAATGTTTTGCAGTTAGAAAAAAGTTTACAATGAGAATGAAAATTCTAATGCAACAGTTATATAAGTCTTGAAGATTTTTTTTTTTGAAAGACATCGCACAAATTTTGCGAGTTAAAGCGCCATTTATTTTTGTATAGGAGAAACATATGATACCAACATAACTATTTAGAACATTTATGGGAGTCAGGAACACTATCTCATTGAAGTATGTTTTCAGAATGACCTTGTTTCAATTAGGACTTTTGAAGGTTGTAATGTGGTCTGATTCATGGGTTTTAGAAAAAGATTTTAAGGCTCAAAATATTTGGTGCCCACCCACTCTTCATGATGTTCTCCAACTCTATGTTCGGTTAATTCAACATGAGTGTTCATCTCTCAAAGGATTTTGTGACGGTAACATCTTCCTTGCGAATTTTGAACACTCAATCAAATTAACTGAAAACTACCCTGCCCCAGGTTAAAATTCAAGGTTTTTTGTATAGAAAAGAAACTTCTGCTTCAAAGGCTCAAAAGGGGTTAGCAAGGGATTATCTTCCTTATATCTCCGGTGTTTAGGGATTTGAAACAATGCCTGTACATCATCAACAAGATTTTATTCAAAAGCATGCAACCAAAGATTTTGTGTTCTTTAGATCATCATCCCCCTTCAATCTCTGCCTAGGCAAGAGAATGGTTAGCAAGTTGGCATCATAATGCAAAAAGAAATTTAAAATTTGAAAACAAATATGAGTGAAACGAATGAATTTCTTCAAGACAAACATACCCATTGTATTAAAATAACCATTTAGACGCAAACAAGTTCTTTCATGCAAACAATGTTTCGATAAATAAGAAAAGCTACAAAAGCAGAAACAAGTTAATAATCTGGGAAGGCTTTCCACTTGAACTACCGAAAACATCTTCAAAAACTCAAAGTCACCCTCAATCGTGTTTACTCTTCGGCGCCTGTTTGATTTGAACTTCAAAACCAACGTCCTTGAATGACAAGATACCACTTCTGACCAACTTCTGAACCTCAATCTTCAAAGCGAAGCAACCCTCCAAGTCATGCCCACGAGCACCTTGATGAAAAGTACAAGCCAAATCAGCTTTGTAGTTCCAATGTATCTTCTTAGGGACCTTCGGTGGAGGTCGGGTCTGAACCAAATTCCTCTGCAACAGGATAGGGAACAACTCTGTATAGGTGATTGGAATTGAATCAAACTGGGTTTTCCTCTGATTAGGAACTTGCTGATTCTGTTGATGAACGTGAGGATCCTGATGATGATTATCTCTTCCTCTGGTTCTCTTCTTGGAAAAGTTATTATCAAACTTCTTCACACCATTAACTGAGATACCCACTTCATATAAACATCCCATTCCGACATCTTCTTCTAGACGCACTCCCACATTCACCTTGTCAGGAAGGTTATCAGGTGCATTAACCGTCACCTTTTCATGAGAAAAAGATTTTAGAGTCTCCGTGAAGACTTTTATCCTTGCTTCCTCCCTCCTAGAAGGATTGACTTGGGCGGAGGTCAGAATTTCAACCAAACCAGTTAAGTGATCCAAACCAGCTTTCAAAATAGTCACCTCTCTGCGGAGTTCAGAAACCTCTTGCTTGATATTCTCCATTATCCTCTTAGCGCGAGTGTTGTACTACGAGACCAAGGAAAAAATAAGACTCGGAAAAAGACCTTTGAAAGTGAGACAAAGAAAATGTAGAATGATGTATGATATGCAAAAGAGAGTTTTATTTGACTTTCAAGGAACTCAAGATATCAAGTTATAAACATCCAAGTATGAAGATAACAGATGAATTTTAAATTGGCTCCAAACATTGATCAAGTTATCGTCAAGATCAATCATCCATTTTGGTGGATTAGGGTTTTCGCCCTATCGACACCCAAGATCCATTGAGTTTGACGAAACTAGTGATGTTTACAAAGAAAGACCTCCAAATTCCTTCAAAGTCAAGCGAAAAGAGTTTTATGGATGCATGAATGCATGGCGATGCAACAACCACAAGCAAGGTAAAAAACATGGGGTTTAAAGGTTCAACGTCACGAGCATGGAGTCAAGGGTAAAAACATCCCCAAGGCATGTACTAAGGGTTTACTCGCACCTGCAGAACAAGGTTCTAAGAGTTCCCAGAGTCTACATTCCTCCTTCGGATATTGCCAACGTCTTGATTACTCGATAATTAGCAATATTCTCAAGAGAAACTCGTCCGAGCGTAGCATCGCGTAACAACTACTTCCGAATTACTCCGTTATAGTCTCCGCGCTACACCTAAAAAGGCCAAGATGGGTTAGGGTTCTACGGTCCTCAACTTCTCGGGCTCCTAGGTCGAAAATAATAACGTCTTCCCGATTACTCGGTAAACAAATATTAAGTTCAAGAGGGCCTTCCATTGAGTGGGGGATCTCATGCCTCCTTCTTCGGGATTACTCCCTCAAAGTTAACATGACTATACCGCCCGTCCTATTCCTTAAGTGTTACTTAATCCGCGTATAGGATTCGTCCTTTGCAAAAAAACCCAAACACCCCAAATTAAACACATAATCAAGCAAATCAAATAATAGTAAACAGATAAGACAAATTAGGCTTAACCCACTTAGGGATGGACCAGCAAGAGGTCAATCTTTCCCCAGCAGAGTCGCCAATTCTGTAGCGATAAAAAAATGTAGCGGGGTAAATCGGAGATCGAATTATTGATTAATTCGTCTCGCAAAAGCAAGAGTCGCCACCGCGCTTTATTGTTTCCAAAGGAAAAGGGAAGAGAGCGAAATAAAACCCTAAATATGCAATGTAAATAAAAATATAAATACAAAGCGTTTTTGAAAAGAGATCTTATGGTTCGGGGGTTGGTTATACAGTGGGAAGGTATTAGCACCCAATGCATCTATAGTACTCTATAGGAACCTTTTGAAATATCTGTTTTATTAAAATTGATTGCTTGATTGAAAATAAATCGTTTTGGCCAAAAAAAGGGATACAGACGGGTTTTTGAAGATACGACGACCTAATGTCGAAGTTTTTGCTTAAAAGGTATAGGTCTTGAAAAGGGTGAATGTTTGAGGAAAAATTATCCTAAGTTTTAATGAATGAGAGTATTCGCTCGATCGTTTTTGAGGACATGAAGTAAACAAAAATTAGACAATTCCCTTTGGATTGGCGCAAACAGAATAATCAAGTAAATGCGAGATATTCAAATAGAAAATTATGAGATAAATGATATACAACAATTTGAATAAAAGACTGAGTGTGAATATGCATTTTTTTGATTTTTTGTTTAATATGTGAAGAGAAAAAATGTTTTAATTGGCTACGCATTTTAACATAGATAAAAGTAACGAGAATTAATAGAAATGTTTTTTAGGTTTTATATGTTTTTATTTTTTATGTCCTTTTTTTTATATTGGTATTTAATCAAAATGAGGGGAATAAAATAAAAAATAAAATGTCTTTTAGTTTTCATTTTTTTACTTTCACATATTTAGAGATATTAAATATTTTTTCAAATTAAATAAGACTTACGAGCCATGAATTTAAATTGAATTAGAAATAAGTAAGACTAAAATTATTAAATAACATAAATTTAAACTAAATAAGATTTGGGTGAAATATTGAAATTATCTATTAAAATTATATGTTTATTCCTAAGAAAAATTAACTAATCTAAATTAATTAAGAAAAAGAAAGGAATTAAACTAAAAAGTAAATAAAAGATGGGATGAATAGCAATTAGAAATGGGCTTTAGTAAAACAAAGAATGAGCTGGGTTTAGGGGAAATGGAGCGGGTCGTTGGAAGACCCGGATCCAGGAAGAAGAACAACATGATGCTGTAACGAAAAAACCCTTGGAACGCTAGTTGGCCGCCGCTGGTGGAACCCTTCCTTCCTCCTTCACATCTCGCCTCCAGAACGACAACAATACTACGAATCGAAACCAGAACGCAAGAAGAAAAAAATGGAAACGCAGGAAAGAAAAGAAGAATCGGTGACAGAGGGTTATCGACGGCGATGAACGATGATGGAAATTGAGGAGCGGTTCGATGACAGAGATGATGGTGATTTCGTTGACCTCCTGTGAGTTTTTTACGAATTCTGCATTGTGATGAATTTCCAAACTTGAAACATTGAACTATTGAAACAGGTTGATGAAAATGGTGATTAAGCGAGGGATGTGCGAAGGAGATTTTGGAGGGAGCAAGTTGGTTCTGTTCATTGCAGGAATCATCCTCAATTGGCTAGAAAGTTATCTGCTGTTGATCTCGTTGGAATCGGTAATTCTTCATTTTCCAATTTCCAAGTTATACTGATTATGGTGCTAATTAACGATAGCTTAGGTCTTAGAATTATAAATATGTAGGTAATTGATGATTCTTGAAAATCAGGTGTTGGAGCTACAATAGGAGCTGGAGTGGAGACGTTTTCCGGTAACGCGGTGGAGAGGTTGATGAGTTTGTGTGTTACTATGAGTAGAAGAAGAACTCGGAGAAGCATTAGGTTGGACCGGATCCTCCAAAGCAGCAGCCTCAAATCCACTAAGGGCCCTCTCATAGTTCTCTAGATATTTGTTAGCAGTGGCACTATTAAAGTAAAAGTCTGGATTGGACTTGATCCCTTCATCTTTCTCATCATTTTGATATGCTTTTAAAGAATGTGAAAGTCTGGTATGATTCAAACCTCCAGTGACAAAAAAACTCGTAAGGTACGCATTTCCAAGATTATACCAAGATTCCCCATCCTTGACATCCAAAGCAATTGCTTCCTTGGCATGTTGAATGCTTTCATCAACAAGTTCTGCTTGATTATCCGCACCTTGAGACATTTTCTTTTAAGCATTGATAATTGGCAAAGAATCTTTTTGTCAGGACCCTTGTTTAATGCAAGATTGAGGCAGTTCTTTGTTGCAGATAAATCTCTTTTTTTCCAAATACAGTTTCCTAAACATAGCCAAGCATCTGCATAAGACGGGTTCAACTTAACAGCTTTTGATAAATGATCCTCAGCTTCTTTCTTATATTTAGGATATACATCTAACACTTTCCCTTTAAGATATTCAAACACGGCCCGTTGTGTAGGTGATTTTCTTTCTTCTGGAGGAACGGAATCGAGGAGATTGAGAATGAGATCGGAAAGTTGTTGCAATTTGGAGATTCTATCGTGAGGGTTTTGAGGGAAATAGGTGTCTCGGCTGGAGCTTGTGAAAGTTAGATTACAGTATATGTTTATCTGGATTAGAATGGAAATGGTGTTTTGGTTGAATTTAGAATGGTGATGATAATGGTTTGTGTTAAGAAAGGTTTGTGAATTTCCTATATTACCTCAAATTGGCTTTAAATTAATAGTGTGTTATGATTGTGCCGGTCTTGCAACATTATTGAATTTTGAAATTTATCAATCAAGTTATTGTCGGTGTATAACAGGGATTAATGTGTTGCTGCAGGCTCATTGATGATTAGCAACGATATTAAATGGCCATTTCACATGATTTCAAGAAATTAAAGAGCATTATTAAGTGAGACAAAGGCAACACAAAGATATAAAGGTTTATGCGAAAAACTGAAGAAACTCACATGGTCGGAGCTAGTCCGACGGTACAATTCCGGCGAAGTCAGGTAAGCTCCGAAGACTTCTCGCTCTTTGTTTTCTGCTACTAATTCTTCTCTTCTTCTTCGTCTAGAAAATGGTTGAAATATTGAATGAATGGTTTTTTTGATGGTTTATTCGGTTTTGGTCAGTATGCAAGTTATGTTTGGAAATGGTTTGTGCAGGTTCACCCTTTGAAACTTGGCTTTGTGACTTTTGCCTATGCTGGTTCGGTTTGACAGCATAGTAGTTTTGTTCACATGTTTTGACAGGGACTTTGGCGGTAATGAGGCTTTTGGACAGTAGGCAGGTATGAGCTTATGGCCTGTATGTTGAGGCAGCTATGGTGAGGTTTTTTAGGATGTTTGACAGGAGGTATGTGATTTTTATGCAATATGCAAGTCGTGGTTTTGTAGTATGCCGAATGGGTATGAAAAAAATGCAGGTTATCAAATATGTGGCTTTTGAAATATGTGGCTTTTTGAATAGTTTTGGACAAATCCTCTTGTGTATTCCAGGTTTATGTGGTTAGGCAAGGGCTTAGGTTCAGCAGGTAGCAGGTTTTTGCAATATGCCCGTTATGAAAATATGCAGGTTATGAAAATGTTATATGCAGGTTTGTGGTTTGATATTGCAGAATGTGGTTTAGCAATATGCAGTTTGTGAATGGTTGTTAGATTAGTATGCTTGGAAATGGTTCAGCAGTATGCAGAATGGTTATGCCTGGGAGCCAAAAAAAAGGTGGTGCTTGATAGGCTTATGTCCCCCCCCTCTGCAGTATATATGCTATCCTCCTTTTGAAGGGATTCTCATATAGCCGTTGCTCCTTATTCTCATGGCTCAGGTTTTGAATATTTAATATATTTTTCTGATGCTGCATATATGCTGCTACATGTGATTTCATTCCCATTTCATGCTTAGGCCAGAACCTGCAAAATGGAACCTCTTCTCTCTCTCTCCCTCAAGTACAGAACTGATATATAAAAATGATATTTTGTACTGCTGTCTGAAAAAGTAATAGGCTGGAATATGATGAAAGAGGAAATATACATTGCTTGCTTTCATAGTTTTAAAACTGCACATGTTTGAAATTGCATATTGTTGGAATTGCATTTTCTTTTGTCTTGCATATCTCCTCTTTTGCAGGTTAACGTTGGCTTGTTGTTTGTGAACTACACATGCTGTTTCATATGTTTTATGCAGCTTTGACCAAAAATGAGTTTATGCATATTTGAAATATGCAGTGGGTTTTTTTTGATAAAAATGCAATTGATTTTGAAATGTGCTATTTTTTAATTGTGCATTCATTTAAAAATTCCTCTCTTTTTGTGAACCGGGAGAAATCCCGTGATTTGCAAAAAAGAGTAACTGATTCCGGCCATTGCTTTTAATGATGAACATTAAATTTATTTTCTGCATTTTAATTATTTATCCGAATTCTAATTTCTTTCTTTTAATCGTTTTTTTTTTGCAGGTAAAATTTAAATGAGCAGACAAAAAGTATTGGATAGAAGATTAGAATTAGAATTTAGGAAAATAGTTTTATTTTACTTTAAGTATTTATGTAATGGTTATTATAAATACTTTGTACAATAGTATTTAAACAACAATTGTAATAAATAGAATAAAGTGAATAAAAATTCTATTATTTCTCAATTAATTCCTTTTCTTTCCAATTATTTATTTATTGTTTATAATTCCTTAAATCATATAATGATTGAAAATCAAATCCAATCATTTAAATTCAGAATGACAAACAAATAAATAAACATCATTGACTAATCAACAAATTCAACTATTTAATTCATTATTCGTAAAATTCCAAATTATAATAATTAAAAATAGAATTTTAATTATTTAATCTAAAATGATAAAGAATTAAATAATCATTGTTGACCAATTAATAAACTCATTCTCAAATGCTTATTTCATTATTCATAAGTCTTTAAATTATATAACAATTGAAAAATAGATTCCAATTATTTAAATTTAAGATAATAAATAATCAATAAACGTCATTTAAATCTTGATCAGTTAATAAATTTAGCGTTCAACAAATAAACAGCTCCCGACTCGAAAAGGTTATGAATTTTTAAACTGCTTTGAAAATTTGATAAAATAGGTCAAAACTCTTGCAATGCGAATGATGCAGATGGGAGACGGTATCTTAGGTCAAAATTTGGGGTACAACAACTGACATTGGGGCACTGAAGAGATCTTGGATGCAGTTGAGAGAGGAACGAGATGCTTACCGAGAGAAGTTCAACGAGCAAGAGCAGAAGATCCAGAGGTTGACTAGGCAGTTGGAGAACGAGCGGATTCTCAATGACTATGTCCGCACCGACAAGAAGAGACAATGGGAGCACTGATTGACCTTTGATTGTTTCTTTTCCAGTTTTTATTTACTTTTCAGTATTTCCATTCTTGTAACGCCCTGAGGGCATCAGTTGAACAATTTGAATTCCAAAGTTTATCTAATAAAGTGTGTTTCCTTTCTTGTTTACAAATTTGAAGCTCCCGATTGTCTTTGAAATCATAATCATACGCATTTCATCTCATGCACTTCATAAACAGGTACCCATTACAGGTCTCTTATCTTCTTCGCTGTTTATTTCAACACTCACTCAACATGTCTGCTGAACCTTTAACTGAGCAATCCATCAAGGCCCTACAGGCCCATAATGCCCAATTCCAAGAGCTGTTCATGAATCTAGCTAAGGGTCAGCAAGATCTGAAGACCCTGATTCTGAAAGAGAAGAAGAAGAAGAAGAAGAAGAGGATAATCCTGTTTAACACAGGACACAGGTTTGGACACAGGCTTCAGAATGAAGTTGATTTGACCACCTCATCTGGAGGGAAAGATAGTCAGGAAGAAAGGAGGGCTCCTAGCTCTGTGGTCTCTGACAACGAGACGGACTTCGACGAAGACCAATATCCTCCTGCTGAGGATAGATACAAACAACGGGAAGACCAGTTGAGTGCTATGGAGGTTCAAAAAGTGCCTGGTCTGGACTTTGGTGATCTAGGTCTATCATCTGGGGTGGTGATTCCCCACAAATTCAAGGCACCAGCCTTTGCTAAGTATGACGGAGTTTCTTGTCCAAAGCTTCACCTCCGGTCATATGTGAGGAAGATTCAGTCGTACACCGCTGATAAGAACCTATGGGTCCATTTCTTTCAAGACAGTATCTCAAGGACTCAACTTGAATGGTTCTATCAGTTAGACGGAGCCAATATCCGCAGTTGGGAAGATTTGGCTACTGCTTTCTACAGGCAGTATCAATACAACTCTGACCTTGCTCCCACGCGTACCCAACTCCAAGGTATGTCAATGGGAACAAGTGAAGGATTCAAAGATTATGCTCAGAAGTGGAGGGACCTTGCCGGTAGAGTGCAACCACCCTTGGCTGATCGGGAGCTTGTGGACATGTTTCTGGGGACCTTGTCTGGTCCATTCTTCAACCATCTGATTGGAAGCTCCTCGTTTGGGTTTACAGAGCTAATTCTGACCGGTGAAAGGATTGAGGCTGGTATTAAGGCTGGTAAGATATAGAAGGGTGCCTCATCAAGCACAGAGAAGAAGCCCTTTAAGAAAGAGTCTAGTGCTGTCTACAGTTCGAGAAGACATAATAGACCTGAACACTGCAAAGCTGTTAATGTGGTTTTTATCTCAAAACCCGCTGGTGCTCCTCAGCACAACAATCAACAAAAGGACGAGAGACCTCGAAGGCAATTCACCCGTCTCAACATGACCTTATCTCAGATTCTGCCACAGTTGCTGAAGACCAATCTGGTGATTCCAAGGGAAGCCCCAAAGAATCCAAATACAACATCACCGAAGTATAACCCTAATTCCCGATGCGCTTATCACTCTGATAGCCCGGGGCATAATACAGATGATTGTTGGACTTTGAAGAATAAGATATAGGACTTAATTGATGCTAAGGAGATTGAGTTCGAGGCGCCCGAAAGGCCTAATGTTGTGACTGCTCCTATGCCCAAGCATGGAGTGAATGCTATAGATGAAGTCTCGTTTGTGGTTTCTGTGAATGATATTGTTACCCCTTTGATGACTGTGAAGAAGAACCTGTTGCTAGCCGGTTTATTTCTGGGATGTGATGAAGGTTGCCGTATGTGTGCTGTTCTACCTACCGGTTGCCATCTTTTGAAGTCAGGTGTCCAATGCCTAATGGATAGTAAAGAAATTCTATGAGAAGACTGTTGTTCCTTTGGTTCCTACTGAATAAGTTGCCATCATTACCATTTTCGATAATTCTTCCAAGGCTCCCTTGAGGAAGCCTGTTAGAATTACATCTGTTCCAAGAATTGCACCTGTGATCATCACTGTTCCGGGGCCCATCCCCTACACCTCTAATAAAGCTGTCCCTTGGTATTATGGGGCTGATGTTTACTTTCATGGAGTTAAGCAAGAGTTGTATGCTGATACTGACGTCATCAATATTGTTGGACCTACCAAAGTCACCCACAACGAAAGACTTTTCTCACCTGATATCTCTCCACCAATTGCCCGAAGACCTGTTGTTATTACACCTGCCAGCGTACCCGCTACCATTCCTGTTCAAGTTCCTATTCTTACCGTTGTCGCCGAGTCATCTGACACTCAGGGCAAAGGGATCACCACTGATGTGCCTGCCCAAATGGAGGCACCGAAGACGATTACTGTCGAAGCTTCTAAACAAGAGATGGAAGAGATTCTGAAAATTATCAAAAAGAGTGACTACAATGTAGTTGAACAGCTGGGGCAAACCCCGTCCAAGATTTCTATGTTGTCACTATTGCTATGCTCGGAGGCCCATGCCAAGGCTCTGATTACCTTCCTGAAGACTGCCCATGTACCGCAAGAGACATCAACTGATCAGTTTACAGATTGCATAGCCAACCTGACTGCTGATAATGGGTTGGGTTTCTCTGACGCCAACTTGACTGCTAAAGGGAAGAATCACAATGATGCCCTGCATGTCTCCATTGAATGCAGGGGCACTACTCTTGCACATGTATTGGTGGATACTGGTTCCTCATTAAATGTCTTGAAAGAACAAGAATAAGTTCTGACCTATCCCAAGTGTTTTGATGATAACTAAATTATATTTAAGATAATTTATGCTCTAATGAATGTGGTTTTGAATGTCTTAGTTAATGTTCTGATAAGAAACATTCCAAAGTGCTAAGCAAAGATTATAAAGAAGTTCTTTGACAAAAGAACCTTTTATTCAAACGCATCTGCTGACTCTGGTAAGAACACTCATTTGTTAAATGTATCTTCTAACTTCTAGCAGGCTTCTTGATTCTGAAGATAACTTGAAAGCAAGCGCTGTTCAAAGATCTTAGCAAGAAACGCTCTGACCAGAAGTTGAATAAAGCATGTTCTGAGTTAAAGCAAATACTGAAACAACGTCTTAATCAACGTGTCTTGTCAAAGCAAAGGAAACACGTTCTTACATTCTGACGTTTGCTAATTAATGTAAAGACGACTGAAAACACTCAAGTGCTTACAACTAGTTTCTTGGAGAATGGAATTTTGCAAGGATACACGCAAAGCATTTAATGCTCTCCATTTCCTCTGAAGGCAACAACGGTCTTATTTTCTCCTACTATAAGTAGAAGGACATTTATTGCAAGCCAAGAAGATTGCTCAAACAAGAAACTACGTGAAATATTCAAAAGCTTACAAACTCATAGTTCTTACATTATTGTGTATTACATTCTAAGAAAAATCACAGTTGTGATATAGCTTGATTAGAAGAAAAATCTATTTCATTTATCTGTAAAGATTATACTTCTGTATTTGTTCCTTGAGAGACCAAGTTTGGTCAGATTTCTCAAGCAGACTAGGACTAGAGTTAAGTCTTAGTGGTGTTAGTCACTTGTAAGTTTACTTGTGCATTGTTAGCCACAACAGTTGTTGTGTGATTGTAATCAGTTGATTATAATGGATTAAGTCCTTGTTGAGAAAGGCGAAATCACCTTGGCGGGTGGACTGGAGTAGTTTGAGTTCAAACGAACCAGGATAAAAATAACTGTGTTATTCCATTACTGTTTTGAGATTTGTATTGAAAGAATGAAAATAGTCACTTATTCTACCCCCCTTTTAAGTGTTTTCTTACCCCTTCAATTGGTATCAGAGCTTGACTCTGAGCTCAACACTTAACTGTGTCAGAAAAAGATCCAGAAGAAAACACAATGGCCGCTGAACAAAACAATAATGGTTATAACAAACCTCCAGTGTTTGATGGAGAAGATTTTGAGTACTGGAAAGATAGGCTAGAAAGTTTCTTTCTAGGTCATGATAGTGATCTTTGGGATATAGTCTTGGATGGTTACAAACATCCTACAGATTCAGAAGGAAACAAAGTGGATAGAAAAAATATGGATAGACAACAAAAAGCTGATTTTAAAAATCATCACAGAGCTAGAAATATTTTTTTAAATGCTATCTCTAAAGTAGAATATGAAAAATCACTAATAGAGATACAACGCATGATATGTTTGAGTCTCTCATAATAACTCATGAAGGAAACGCCCAAGTTAAGGAGTCTAAAGCTCTGGCTTTAGTTCAAAAGTATGAAGCCTTCAAAGTTGAAGAAAGTGAGTCTATAGAAGCAATGTTCTCTAGGTTTCAGACTCTGATCGCTGGTCTGAGAGTTTTGAACAAAGGGTATACCAAAGCAGATCACGTGAAAAATATCATCAGAAGCTTACCCAGAAGATGGGAACCAATGGTCACTGTGTTCAAGGTGTCAAAAGATCTGAACAATGTGTCTTTAGAGGAACTCATCAGCGCTCTCAGAAGTCATGAGATTGAACTGGATGAACATGAGCCTCAGAAAAAAGGTAAGTCTCTAGCCCTTAAATTAATTAAGAAATTTGATACTAACGCTTTTAAGGCTGAAGAAGAAAACTCTGAAGAATCAGCTTCAGAAGAAGACGAACTATCTTTGATCTCCAAAAGGATCAATCATCTGTGGAAGCACAGACAAAAGAAGTTCAGGAACTTCAAGAAGTCAGAAGATAAACCAGAATCTTCTGGACATAAAAAGTAAAACAGAAGAGAGATCATCTGTTATGAATGCAAAGAACCTGGTCACTTCAAAAGTGAATGTCCAAAGCTTCAAAAAGAAAGACCAAAGAAGAGATTTGGAAAGAAGAAAAGAATGATGGCAACCTGGGATGACTCAGATTCTTCTGAAGATGAATCTGGTTCTGAAGATGAAAATGCCAACCTAGCTTTAATGGCTATCACAAAAGATGACTCAGACTGTGAGTCAGAACAAAGAGAGGTATTTTCTGAATTTTCTAGAGAAGAACTTGCTGATAGTTTATCAGAACTTCTAGAAAACTACAGTAAGCTCAAAATAAAATACAAGAAACTCAAGAAGAGTCTTGCATCTGATTTTAAGAAACTTGAAACAGAAAAATCTGAACTTTTAGAAAACAATCTTAAACTTAAAAAAGAAATTCAAATTGTTCAAAAGAATTTTAGTTCAGAGTCTGTATCTAGTTCAAAAGATATTCTAAAAGAATATGACTATAGCTTTCAAACTTTTCTTGCTAAAAGCATAGACAGAAGCAAAATGGCTTCAATGATTTATGGAGTTAGTAGGAAAAACAGAAGAGGAATTGGATATGAACCTCCCAAAGGGAAGGAAATATACATTCCAAAACCTGTTGCTAAAATGACCTTCACTTATAAACCTCTGAATAAGCAATTCAAGTTTGGACATTCACATGATATAAAATATACATCACATTCTGGAAACTCGTATGCTAACCCAAAAGGACCCAAAAAGATATGGGTACCTAAGGATAAAATAATATTTGTTGCAGATGTCCTTAACAGCTCAATTGAAACACCAGTCATGGTACCTGGACTCTGGATGCTCACGACACATGACGGGAAAAAGGTCTATGTTCCAAAGCCTGGAACTTAAAGCTGGAGGAGATGTGAAGTTTGGAGGTAATCAGAAAGGGAAGATTATTGGTTCTGGAACCATAGGAAACGGTAACCTTCTTTCTATCTATAATGTTTTATTAGTAGAAGGATTAGCTCATAATCTATTGTCTATAAGTCAATTAAGTGACAATGGCTATGACATTATCTTCAATCAAAACTCCTGTAAAGCTGTAAATCAAAAGGATGGATCAATCCTCTTTTCTGGTAAGAGAAAAAACAACATTTACAAAATTGATTTATCAGATCTTAAATCTCAAAACGTAAAATGCCTTTTGTCTGTTAGCAATGAGCAATGGGTATGGCACAGAAGATTGGGACATGTCAGTCTTAGAAAAATCTCTCAACTAAATAAATTAAATTTAGTCAGAGGACTTCCCAATCTGAAGTACAACTCAGATGCTATGTGTGAAGCATGTCAAAAAGGAAAATTTTCAAAACCTTCCTTTAAATCTAAAAATGTTGTCTCTTCCTCTAAGCCATTAGAGTTACTTCATATTGATCTGTTTGGACCAGTGAAAACTGCATCCATCAGAGGCAAGAAGTATGGATTGGTCATCGTTGATGATTTCAGCAGATGGACATGGGTAAAGTTTTTAAAACACGAGGATGAGTCACATTCTGTATTCATTGACTTCTGTACTCAAGTGCAAAATGAAAAAGATTTTAAAATCACAAAAGTTAGAAGTGATCATGGTGGTGAATTTGAAAATCATTATTTTGAAAAATATTTTAAAGAAAATGGTATTGTTCATAACTTTTCTTGTCCTAGAACTCCCCAGCAAAATGGAGTTGTAGAAAGAAAGAATAGAACATTATAAGAGATGGCCAGAACCATGATCAATGAAACAAATATGGCTAAGCACTTTTGGGCAGAAGCTGTGAATACAACGTGTTATATTCAGAATAGAATCTCTATAAGACCTATTCTTGAAAAGACTCCCTATGAATTATGGAAAAACAGAAAGCCCAACATTTCTTATTTCCATCCTTTTGGATGTACTTGTTTTATTCTAAACACCAAAGAAACTCTGAATAAGTTTGATTCTAAAGCACAAAAGTGTTTCCTACTTGGATACTCTGAATGCTCAAAAGGCTATAGAGTATACAACACAGAAACTCTGATTGTTGAAGAATCAATCAAAGTCAGTGTGATACGGTGGGAGAACTGACTTGAGGTTTTGCGTTCGTATTCGCACTTGTGCGGTTTAGCAAGAGTCGCCACCGACTTTTTATTTTATCCTAAAGGAAAGGTTAAAAAAGCACAGCAAAAACCTTTTGAGATATTTCGTGGGTTCGGGGGGTAAATTATGAAAAGGGAAGGTATTAGCACCCTTTTCATCCATGGTTATCCATGGGCTCTTAGTTACTTGGTTTTTTAGATCACTTGCCTTGTTTTTCGATTGCTTTGAAAATGGTGTGTGTGTGCTTTTGAAAATGTTTTGGAAAAAGATGCCTTGTCTTAGGCAACTAATGTATTTGACTCGTGTTTGAGTGTTTTACAAAAGTGTGAATCTTTTCGAAAAGATGTTTTCAAATGTTTTTGAGAGTTTGTTTGAAAGTGTTGTGGATTGTGGTTTTTGAAAAGAAGGCAAGTGTTTTTGCAAGTTGGATCTCAAGTAACTAAGAGTTTTGTCTACCCTATTGTACTCAAAGGTTTTTGTCATGTTTTAACCTCTTTTAGCAATTTTGTTCTACCATTGAAATTGGTAGACAATCTTGCGTTTAGGAAGTTTATTCGGGACGGGCGCGGGTCATCGTATGGATCATGAATGCAATGATGCCAAGTGTCTTTGGCAATTTGTTTTGAAGGGACTATGATCATTCCGTTTAGGCAACACTTTGAGGGACTTATGATCATTTGTTTGTTTTGCCAAAGATACTCGACGTGCAAGCATGGCCCATTTTGGAAGGCAACATGTGGGATTACCCTAGGGGGTGCAAGTGTGATTGTGTATTGATTACATGTATTTGTCTTGTATTAGGTTATCTAGCGTTTGATTTTATGTACATACAAACCCTAGGTCTAACCATGGCATAATTGAAAACTGTAAATTGCGGAATGTAAATCTACGCTATTACAAAATAGTGTCCGGGAGTGGGGGTATAAATGTACAAGGGGATGAGACTTATAGTGCCCAATAATTTACAACCAAATCGAATGTCGCGATCAAATGAATATCAAATATAAATGTAAGATAAACATGTGTATAGGATAATGTGAATGTATTTGTGTAAGTGTACAAATGTATATGTATGTGAATTGTGTATGTGTAACTATGTACAAGTGCAAAATGTGAAATTGAGCCGTATTAGGGTTTTGACCTAGATAAATGTTTTTAGATGAATCTTGATTTTTGTATGTTTAATTATGTACAAAAGAAAAATGAAGTGTTTTGATTAGAATGTTAAGTTTTAATTAAAAAAGGTATTTTAGTCAAAATGTTTGTGAATTTCAATATTAAAAGATGTTATTGAATTATTATGTACAAAAATGTATATTAACTAAAAAAAGAGTTTAATTTTAATTATGTATGAAAAATGTATAATATGTACGAATGTATTTCAAAAAATGTTTTTTAAGTTAATTGTGTATAAAAAGTATTTTATTTATTTTATATACAAATGTGTATTAATTAAAAGAAAATGCTTTCAAATTTAATTACATGATATGTACAAAATGAATGTTCTAAAATGTATGTACAAATAACTTATCTAAAAAATGTCTTAACCTTATGGTAATAAGAAAAAAGCATTTTAATTAAATTAGTATTTTTTCAAGGAATAAAAAATATTGCTTTTATGAAATAAAAAGGATGGTTAGTGTTTTATGAAAAAGGAAGTAAATATTTGTTTAGGGAAGACAAGAAAGAAAGGGTTAGTGCTTAAAAAAAAGGTTAAGTGTTAATTTGGGCTTTGGGGAAGTGAGGCCGGGTCAGGCCCAAGCTTGGTCCAAAGGCAAAGTTTAGGGTTTCACATTGTTTGTTCAATTGGGAACGAAATCTAGGGTTCGTGTGGAAACGGCGCCATTCACTGATTTCTGCTCATCTTCGTCTTCTACGCGAGCTTCCACGCCTCTTTGCCTGAGCCACCCCGCTACCCGCCTCTCCTCCTCTCACACGGACTAGACAGTCCTCAAACGACGGTTAGTGCATCGTTTCGATTTGGTTTAGGCGTTTTGTTTTAGACTCTTGCATGTCCTGATTTATGTGCTTTGTTCTTTATATTTGTTGTGTTTGTTTTAACAAGATGATGAGAAGAAAGATGAGGAAGGAAATGTACTACCTTTGAGGTGGAGGAGAGGGCAAGGAAGCGCTTGAGGAGGCTTAGTGGCGAAGGGAGACGCTTGCTACGCTTCTGCCTTTTCCTGGTATTTTCGTTCTCGTTGCTTATGATTAAGGTCTTGATGATGATACGTACTGAGAAACCTCTTATATGTTTACTTCTTTATCCCTTCTTCTGTGCCACTGTGTATTTGCTTGAGGATTTAGAACATTGCTGCCTTGCCTATGATGAAGCTTGCTTCTGAGGCTCTCTTGACGCTTTTGAATTGTTGCCTGAGTTTGAAATGTGATGCCTTTTGATGAAGCTTCTGAGTTCACTTTGAATTGCTTCTTTCTTCTTCTTCTTGAGAGGCTATGTGCTTGTTTGTGTGCTTGATGCTATGTGACTTGATTTGGTTCCCCCCATGATGAACTTACAGTTCTGAGGGGCTCGTATTCGTTGCCTATATGCTTGAGTATGTTGTTGGATATGCCTTTCTGTTTGGCCTATGATGAAGTCCCCCTTCTGAGGCTTGGTGTTTGAATGTTCAGTGTTGGAGCTTGGCTTTGTGGCTTGAGATGTTCAGCTTCACAGGGTTGTAGGCTTGGGTTTGTGAGAGTGATGCAGGTTCTCGTGATTTTGGACAAGGTTTTTAGGTTTTTTGATTATGGCATTGTGTTTCTGGTTATGTGAGGTTTTGGGACAGTAGTGGTTTGAGTTTTGGTTTTTTGAGGCTTTTTGAGTTGTGTTTGATGCAGGGTTGTGTGCATCAGGTTATGGTTTGCAGTATGTTATGGTGAGGCAAGTTTGGACCTTGAAGATTATATTGTTTGAGGTTTTTTTGAGTTGTGTTTGATGCAGGGTTGTATGCATCAGGTTATGGTTTGCAGTGTGTTGTTGGACTTGACAAAGTTTGGAGTGAGTTGTATCTACCTTCTGAACTGTGTTGAACTGGTTTGGCTTTTGACTTTGTATATCTCCTTTTGAATTGCCTGCTGAACTATGCCTAACCTCTCTTCTGCATTCTGAACTGTCTTATGTATATTTTGCTTATCTTAACCTCTCTCTTCTGCCTTCTGAACTGCTATGCTGCTGAACTGTCTTGTACATTTTCTTTTCTATTTCACTCTCTACTGTCTGCTGTGAACTGCCTTTATCTCTGCTATGCTGAGTTTTTGGATTTGTATATCTTTTCCTGTCTTCCTGCTGCCTATGTTACTGAACTGTGCCTAATCCCTGCCTTGCTGCCTTTATCTCTCTTTACTCTCTCTTTACAGTACAATTTAAGAATTTTATATGATTATTATTGTACTTTTCTGAAGGGGCCCTATGGGAAATGATGAATTAAGGTGTTTGTTGCTTGCATAACACATTTTGCATCTCCTTTATCTCTCTTTTGACAGTTTGTGTCTGACTTTGCATTTGATATCTTGGCAAAAATCTTTCCATGACAGCTTTTGAGCTTGTGACAGCAAATGTACTTCCTTGATTTTCTTTGAGTGGACTTTGTTTTGGATGGAAAGTTTGGATTGAACTTTTTCAGTTTGGATTGGATTTTGAATCTTGAATTTCTATGCAGCTTGAAATTTGTAACTTATGCATTTTTGACATTTGCATTCATGAAATAAAATAATCTTCCCTCTCTGTGAACCGGGAGAAATCCCGTGATTTGCAGAGAGGGTCAACTGATCCCAGTCAGTGGCCCCTAATGATGAGCAATTTTTATCTGCCTTTTAATTAGATGCTTTCTGACTTTTCTTGTTTCTTTTTGCAGATGAAAAACGGAATACCGGAGCGGAATGAAGAACGAAGAATATTTAGAAAATAGGATAGTTTTTCATTCTATGTAATATTTAAATTAAATGTAAATTATTGTTTGTAACAACAATTTGTACAACTAATTCGAATATCAATAAAAATCAAATTATCCAATTGGTTCTAACTTTCTTTATTGCTTATTTATTTATTTAAAATTCTTAGAATTAAAACAATTGAAAAATAAATTCAATCATTTAATTTTAGAATAATAAATAACTAAAATAAAACAACATTGATCCAATAAACCTGTCTTATCCAACATCCAAAGCAAAGCAGCAATTAACCCAGATAGACTGATCAAACACATGAACACTGTGAATCCAAGACTGCATCCTACATCTGACTGGCCCAATCAAAACGTACTGAATTCAAAACCACTGTCTCTTTTGCTGATTAAACCAAGATAACGCGAATTTTAATCCGAATCTTGAAATAAACCGCAAAGTGCTGTGGAATTCAAATTCTTCTGAGAATAAGCCCATAAAACCCTAATTCTGCTTGACTGTCAAATCACACTCGCTTGATCAAAATTGAACCAAAAATCAATCAAACCCTAAGCCCACTGTATGAAACAATTCAGAGCTCTGAAAATCAGTGAAAAACCCTAGTTTTGCTTGACTGTCAAGAAAAGTCCGTTTGTCCGATTCCTGAGTTAGTTTGAGAAGTCAGGAAATGTTTGAAGCTGAGATTTCTTGGGGAAAAATGCGAGGGCAAATTTTGGGGTACAACAGTTGCCCCTGTCCAATCTTCTTGGACCTGAAGAGTTAGATTGGCAAGTTTGCCTTTCGCGACTTGAAGGTAAAAGGAGATTGGACACTAATGTGCCCAGAAAATTTGCGCTCGTCGATGTGACGGTGGAGGTGAATGGGCTTAAAGATGCCATTTGGTGATGGGCTTAAAGATGCCATCTGGTGCGAGAGAATTTGTCGGGGATGGGCTTAGAGATGCCATCTGAGAATGGGCTTATAGATGCCATATGGTGATGTTGAACTGTACGTCAATGATGAGTGGACGAGTATCAGAAGGGCATCCCTGTTTTGGAATATCTCTGAATTGGGGTCTGAACAAGCAACAGATTGACGCCCATGTCTGGAGAATCTGTAAACTATTTTCAGGAGTTGGGATTGAACAAGCAATGGAGCAGCATCCGTTGTTGGGACACGTCCGTAAACTATTTTCAAAGATTTGAGAAGAGTCTGAATCAGTTGGTAGATTGACCTCCGTTGTAGGGAAGAATCCGTAAACCGTTTTCAAAAGTTGAGAAGAGTCTGAATCAGTTGGTAGATTGACATCCGTTGTAGGGAAGAATCCGTAAACTGTTTTCAAAGGTCGAGAAGAGTCTGAACAAATCGGTAGATTGACGTCCGTTGTAGGGAAGAATCCGTAAACTTGTTTCAGAAGTTGAGAAATTGAAGAGGAAACGGTGTAAGGTTTCTGCTGATGCGTCTGAATGAATCTGGAATAAGTATCAGAAAGTCGCCGTGTCTGGGTCATATCTGAACTCTTTTTTGATGAATCTCAAGAGATGGTCTGTGTCTGTCGACTTGATCTTACCTGAAAAGGTAAAGGGTTAGTTGTATGTAATGTGATGATGCATGATGCAATGCATGTGACATTTAATGTTTATGAATGTGATGGATGCATGTAAGCTGATGAGCTAATCTTGCCAAGGATACATGATTCCGAGATGGCTGAAGATAAAAACATCTCGACTGCTGCCGGGGAAAATAAATCTTTGGCTGTCGCTGGGGAAGAGAATTCCTGATGACCTCTACTGGGGAGTGCCAACTAGTAGACTCATGCTGGGGAGGTCAGATTTGAGAATCGTCAGCTTGATGGGAGGTAACCCTGGAGACTTTACTGGGGAACTCAAGATTGCTTCTTAAAACTCTGTGGGGAGAAGGTTTGAAAATCTGACTCCGCTGGGGATTGAAGGAACTCCGCTGGGGATAGGGAGAATCTTGGCGAGCGCGGTCTTCCGTGGTGGTTAGCTTTGAGAAGAATCTGAACAAGCGATAGGTTAACCTCCGTTTACTTGGAGGACCCGGGAACTGTTTTCAGAAATCTTGAAGTTCAATCAGCAATAGAGCCGCATCCGTTGTTGGGAAGCGTCCGTAAACTAAATTCAAAGGTTGCATCTGAACAAGTTGATAGATTATCATCCGTTGTTGGGATGAATCCATGAACTGTTTTCAGAAGTCTTGAGAAGAATCTGAACAAGTTGATAGATTATCATTCGTTGTTGGGATGAATCCATGAACTGTTTTCAGAAGTCTTGAGAAGAATCTGAACAAGTCGGTAGATTGGCGTCCGTTGTTGGGAAGAATCCGTAAACTTGTTTCAGAAGTCTTGCAGGGGAACCGGTGTAGGGTTTCCTGACGATGAGCTTGTGTAAAACTGCATCGGGTTTTGAACACTTTTGACATTCGAATGTCCCAAGTGGTGATGTAGATAAAATCCTGGTTTATTACAGGTGTTGGTCTACAATCGGTCGTTCACAGATGTTTCCTGGGTTGTTGCAGGTGTTGATCTGGAATTCTTCAGACATGCCCTGGCTGGATACAGGAGTCGAATCTGGAAAGGTGATAGTTGATAGATATGCCCTGGCAGGATACAGGAGTCGAATCTTCAAACTCTTCAGACATGCCCTGGCTAGATACAGGAGTCGAGTCTGGAAATGTGGTCAACAGATATGCCCTGGCTGGATACAGGAGTCGAATCTGGAAATAGTCGTCAACAGATATGCCCTGGCTGGATACAGGAATCGAATCCTCGAACTCTTCAGACGTGCCCTGGCTAGATACAAGAGTCGAGTCTGGAAATGTAGTCAACAGATATGCCCTGGCTGGATACAGGAGTCGAATCTGGAAATGTTGTAGTTGATTTGTTGAACACTTTTGACATTCGAATGCCCCAAGTGGTTGTGTAGGAGTCTTGAATCAGATCACTCTGCATATTGAGAGATTTCTTGAAATCTTGACTGGACTGCCCCAGGTTAACTGTACTTTGAAAGATCTGTTGGACCTTGACTGGACTGCCCCAGGTTAATTGAATTGTGCTATGTCATGCCCCTTGTTGATAAGGGAATTTGTGATAGAAGTCTTATCCTCTTGAAGTGATTTCGACTTACTGAGAGAGTTTTCGTTCCTCCGAACATTCGCTGTATGAACTTCTTTGATGTCAAACAAAAGGGTTAAATGCAGACAGTGATATTCAAGCGATGCAAAGTTTATGTTTGTCTCGAAGTTTTGAAAAATGCGTTTTTAGCAGAAAACTTTTCTCAAGACAAGTTAACACAAGATTTAGAGCAAAGCCCTACAGGAGTCAGGATACCTTTTGTAACAGTATGCTTTCGAACTAACCCATGCTTCAATTAGGACTTTTGAAGGGTTGTAACGTGGTCTGGTTCACGGTTTAAGAAACAAAGGATAAAGGCTCAAAGTATATTTGTACCCACCCGCTCTTCGTGATGTTCTCCAACCTAAGCTCAGTTAATTGTGCGTCGCACTCTGTTTTGAGTTTGGAACGACTTATGGGCGATGGTTCACCGGTTTGAATTTGGGGGACAGTCATCATCTCCTTTTTATTTTCCAACACTTTTCATGTTGTTGAGGGTTTTGTAATGACCTCACTATTTTGATTTTGATTTGTTATCCCTAACTTTTGCCTGACTGTTACCGTTTTCGGGATTACTGTCAGCGGGATGCCCCAGTTTTCTTAAGCCTCCTTTACAGGTTTTGGCTTGGTGGGCTTTTCTCTTTTGAGAGATTGACTGTCTATGTGATAGGGAACCACCCTTGGCTTTTGATTCCAAAGGAATGCTTTTTTTCTTGACGTCGTTCGTTGTATTACGAACTGAGAGTTTGCGACTTCAATGCGCATTTTCTTTTGAATTAACTGAGATACTACCCTGCCCCAGGTTTTTATCAAAGGTTTTGATTGTTTAGAACAGAAAACTCCTACTTCTTTGGCTCGAAGGGGTTGACTAGGGATTAACTTCCTTATAACTCCAGTGTTTGGGAATTGAAAGAAATGCCTGTACATCATCAGCAAGGTCTGTTCAAAAGCATACTGTATAAGATCACGGTATTGTTTCGTCATCCTCCCTCTAAAGGCTTGCAGCTTTTTATCAAGAGTCAAATATCATAAAGAAAAGCATAAGAGTAGTGAAACGAATGGATGAATTCAAGACAAACATATGCAATGCATTAATGAAAACAGAGTTTAACATCAACAAATAATTGTTTGACAGCAAAAGAAATTACAACTTTGAAAATTCAAAAAGAAGCAAAAGTCTTTCAATTCGAGCTTCGTCACTTCAAGCGGAGAACCCTTTAACGGAAGATCTTCATCTCGCCGTCTGGCATGAATTCCAGCACCCCAATGTCAATCAGATCTTGAATCTTGTTCTTTAAGGCCCAACAGTCGTTGGTACTGTGCCCCGGGCTGCAGGAGTGGTAAACACATAATTCGTCGGGATTAAAGCGAGGAGAGGAGATATTGAGCTTCTGAGGAGGGTCCTTTACGGTGAGCAAATTGACCTCCAACAGGCGTTTCAGTATGAAGAATGATGGTATTTCAGTCTCCGTAAACTGTCTTCCCGTCTTTTCTTGTTTACGCCGATTACCCCGCTGACGCTGGCGAGGTTGTTGATGGGTTTGTGACCCTGAAGCTAGCAGAGGAGCTTTCCCCTTGTCTTCTTGAGTGGATGGAGGCTGAGCGGTGACTTGCTCTTCAACCTCAGATGTTTGCCCCAGTTGGCTGCTTGGAAGCAGTTGGCGGACAAGAACTCTGAGTTCCTCTTGTCTTTGGGATAAGTCTTGAATGAGAGCCATCTGGCCCACCAGCTGTCCCATCATTTGAGTCCTCAGTGTTGTCAGATCAAACTGCAGCTCCGCAATCTGATCATTTCTGGCATTGTTGGAACTCCCCAAGCCTTTGGTGAGGAGAGCTTTCATCTCTTCTTGCCCCAGAGACAAGTTCAGGAACATCTCTTGCAGCTGAGCAGTCTGGTCTTGGATGTCTTTGACAGACCGTTCTAGAGCCATCTCTTGCTGAAATAAACAGCAGGAGAGTAAGGAAACCTGAAAAAGGAAAGATTGTCAAAATGAAATGCATGATATGTGGATGCATGTTTTCAAGGATCTCTTGGGGTAAACACAAGAAAATGTTAGAGGTTGAACTCTGCTCTTGGATTGGAGATCTCTGCATCGGTGGACGTCCTCCCACGAGAATCAAGCTCACCATGTCGAGTGGGTCATAGCCACTGATTCAAGTTGTTGTTCTCGATCTTTGTTTGGAGAGCTTTGTGTTGGTGGATGTCTTTCCACGAGAATCAAGCTCACCATGTCGAGTGGGTCATAGCCACTGATTCAAGTTGTTGCACTTGATCTTTGACTGGATTGGTTAGAGGAGAGACCTCTTGCCCCTTGATAGATGTCTGGTTCAACGTAACCCTGCATCAAAAGAACCCTCGAGATCCTTGAAATGGTTATTGAAAATGCTAAAATGCTATGGCATGATGTTATGATGTTATGTGCATGTATGCACAAGCAAGTAAGTGTATATACAGGCAAACAATATTCACACAAAGCACACAAGGCCTTAGGTTTAGGCTTGCATGAGGTTCAGGTACTACCCTCTTTCAGTTTGTTGGTTAAAACCTGTCCTATCAAAAGTAACCGGGTTCTAGAGGATCTCATATCATTGGCTACCCTCAATCGGTCATAACTCCAGCATCGCAACCTTTTCTCGCGGCCGGAACCATCTCGAGAGTTTAGCCTCAATGAGTGTAGCATACTGCTACTGTTCTAATGGCCAAGTTGGTCAATTTAGGGTTCTAAGGTCGGTTGATGCTTAATGACTCCTTGGAAGACCCATATTCTCCCCGTCTGAACACGAGGGATATCGGTACAGACCAAGACGCCACACCAACGTAGCCACTGCTTCACCCATGTCGGTATACGCCGGACAGGTCCCTCACAGATTATGCTACCTAAAAAGGGTTTCCCCAGATCCGGGTTAGGATCTATAGAACTCCGATACAAAGCCCATAAATGTAAAGCAAACAAAGCAATCAATTGAAAGTAAAGGTGATCTAAGCCCTAAGGTAACCCCACCTTTAGTATTCCCCAGCAGAGTCGCCAGTTCTGTGATACGGTGGGAGAACTGACTTGAGGTTTTGCGTTCGTATTCGCACTTGTGCGGTTTAGCAAGAGTCGCCACCGACTTTTTATTTTATCCTAAAGGAAAGGTTAAAAAAGCACAGCAAAAACCTTTTGAGATATTTCGTGGGTTCGGGGGGTAAATTATGAAAAGGGAAGGTATTAGCACCCTTTTCATCCATGGTTATCCATGGGCTCTTAGTTACTTGGTTTTTTAGATCACTTGCCTTGTTTTTCGATTGCTTTGAAAATGGTGTGTGTGTGCTTTTGAAAATGTTTTGGAAAAAGATGCCTTGTCTTAGGCAACTAATGTATTTGACTCGTGTTTGAGTGTTTTACAAAAGTGTGAATCTTTTCGAAAAGATGTTTTCAAATGTTTTTGAGAGTTTGTTTGAAAGTGTTGTGGATTGTGGTTTTTGAAAAGAAGGCAAGTGTTTTTGCAAGTTGGATCTCAAGTAACTAAGAGTTTTGTCTACCCTATTGTACTCAAAGGTTTTTGTCATGTTTTAACCTCTTTTAGCAATTTTGTTCTACCATTGAAATTGGTAGACAATCTTGCGTTTAGGAAGTTTATTCGGGACGGGCGCGGGTCATCGTATGGATCATGAATGCAATGATGCCAAGTGTCTTTGGCAATTTGTTTTGAAGGGACTATGATCATTCCGTTTAGGCAACACTTTGAGGGACTTATGATCATTTGTTTGTTTTGCCAAAGATACTCGACGTGCAAGCATGGCCCATTTTGGAAGGCAACATGTGGGATTACCCTAGGGGGTGCAAGTGTGATTGTGTATTGATTACATGTATTTGTCTTGTATTAGGTTATCTAGCGTTTGATTTTATGTACATACAAACCCTAGGTCTAACCATGGCATAATTGAAAACTGTAAATTGCGGAATGTAAATCTACGCTATTACAAAATAGTGTCCGGGAGTGGGGGTATAAATGTACAAGGGGATGAGACTTATAGTGCCCAATAATTTACAACCAAATCGAATGTCGCGATCAAATGAATATCAAATATAAATGTAAGATAAACATGTGTATAGGATAATGTGAATGTATTTGTGTAAGTGTACAAATGTATATGTATGTGAATTGTGTATGTGTAACTATGTACAAGTGCAAAATGTGAAATTGAGCCGTATTAGGGTTTTGACCTAGATAAATGTTTTTAGATGAATCTTGATTTTTGTATGTTTAATTATGTACAAAAGAAAAATGAAGTGTTTTGATTAGAATGTTAAGTTTTAATTAAAAAAGGTATTTTAGTCAAAATGTTTGTGAATTTCAATATTAAAAGATGTTATTGAATTATTATGTACAAAAATGTATATTAACTAAAAAAAGAGTTTAATTTTAATTATGTATGAAAAATGTATAATATGTACGAATGTATTTCAAAAAATGTTTTTTAAGTTAATTGTGTATAAAAAGTATTTTATTTATTTTATATACAAATGTGTATTAATTAAAAGAAAATGCTTTCAAATTTAATTACATGATATGTACAAAATGAATGTTCTAAAATGTATGTACAAATAACTTATCTAAAAAATGTCTTAACCTTATGGTAATAAGAAAAAAGCATTTTAATTAAATTAGTATTTTTTCAAGGAATAAAAAATATTGCTTTTATGAAATAAAAAGGATGGTTAGTGTTTTATGAAAAAGGAAGTAAATATTTGTTTAGGGAAGACAAGAAAGAAAGGGTTAGTGCTTAAAAAAAAGGTTAAGTGTTAATTTGGGCTTTGGGGAAGTGAGGCCGGGTCAGGCCCAAGCTTGGTCCAAAGGCAAAGTTTAGGGTTTCACATTGTTTGTTCAATTGGGAACGAAATCTAGGGTTCGTGTGGAAACGGCGCCATTCACTGATTTCTGCTCATCTTCGTCTTCTACGCGAGCTTCCACGCCTCTTTGCCTGAGCCACCCCGCTACCGCCTCTCCTCCTCTCACACGGACTAGACAGTCCTCAAACGACGGTTAGTGCATCGTTTCGATTTGGTTTAGGCGTTTTGTTTTAGACTCTTGCATGTCCTGATTTATGTGCTTTGTTCTTTATATTTGTTGTGTTTGTTTTAACAAGATGATGAGAAGAAAGATGAGGAAGGAAATGTACTACCTTTGAGGTGGAGGAGAGGGCGAGGAAGCGCTTGAGGAGGCTTAGTGGCGAAGGGAGACGCTTGCTACGCTTCTGCCTTTTCCTGGTATTTTCGTTCTCGTTGCTTATGATTAAGGTCTTGATGATGATACGTACTGAGAAACCTCTTATATGTTTACTTCTTTATCCCTTCTTCTGTGCCACTGTATTTGCTTGAGGATTTAGAACATTGCTGCCTTGCCTATGATGAAGCTTGCTTCTGAGGCTCTCTTGACGCTTTTGAATTGTTGCCTGAGTTTGAAATGTGATGCCTTTTGATGAAGCTTCTGAGTTCACTTTGAATTGCTTCTTTCTTCTTCTTCTTGAGAGGCTATGTGCTTGTTTGTGTGCTTGATGCTATGTGACTTGATTTGGTTCCCCCCATGATGAACTTACAGTTCTGAGGGGCTCGTATTCGTTGCCTATATGCTTGAGTATGTTGTTGGATATGCCTTTCTGTTTGGCCTATGATGAAGTCCCCCTTCTAAGGCTTGGTGTTTGAATGTTCAGTGTTGGAGCTTGGCTTTGTGGCTTGAGATGTTCAGCTTCACAGGGTTGTAGGCTTGGGTTTGTGAGAGTGATGCAGGTTCTCGTGATTTTGGACAAGGTTTTTAGGTTTTTTGATTATGGCATTGTGTTTCTGGTTATGTGAGGTTTTGGGACAGTAGTGGTTTGAGTTTTGGTTTTTTGAGGCTTTTTGAGTTGTGTTTGATGCAGGGTTGTGTGCATCAGGTTATGGTTTGCAGTATGTTATGGTGAGGCAAGTTTGGACCTTGAAGATTATATTGTTTGAGGTTTTTTTGAGTTGTGTTTGATGCAGGGTTGTATGCATCAGGTTATGGTTTGCAGTGTGTTGTTGGACTTGACAAAGTTTGGAGTGAGTTGTATCTACCTTCTGAACTGTGTTGAACTGGTTTGGCTTTTGACTTTGTATATCTCCTTTTGAATTGCCTGCTGAACTATGCCTAACCTCTCTTCTGCATTCTGAACTGTCTTGTGTATATTTTGCTTATCTTAACCTCTCTCTTCTGCCTTCTGAACTGCTATGCTGCTGAACTGTCTTGTACATTTTCTTTTCTATTTCACTCTCTACTGTCTGCTGTGAACTGCCTTTATCTCTGCTATGCTGAGTTTTTGGATCTGTATATCTTTTCCTGTCTTCCTGCTGCCTATGTTACTGAACTGTGCCTAATCCCTGCCTTGCTGCCTTTATCTCTCTTTACTCTCTCTTTACAGTACAATTTAAGAATTTTATATGATTATTATTGTACTTTTCTGAAGGGGCCCTATGGGAAATGATGAATTAAGGTGTTTGTTGCTTGCATAACACATTTTGCATCTCCTTTATCTCTCTTTTGACAGTTTGTGTCTGACTTTGCATTTGATATCTTGGCAAAAATCTTTCCATGACAGCTTTTGAGCTTGTGACAGCAAATGTACTTCCTTGATTTTCTTTGAGTGGACTTTGTTTTGGATGGAAAGTTTGGATTGAACTTTTTCAGTTTGGATTGGATTTTGAATCTTGAATTTCTATGCAGCTTGAAATTTGTAACTTATGCATTTTTGACATTTGCATTCATGAAATAAAATAATCTTCCCTCTCTGTGAACCGGGAGAAATCCCGTGATTTGCAGAGAGGGTCAACTGATCCCAGTCAGTGGCCCCTAATGATGAGCAATTTTTATCTGCCTTTTAATTAGATGCTTTCTGACTTTTCTTGTTTCTTTTTGCAGATGAAAAACGGAATACCGGAGCGGAATGAAGAACGAAGAATATTTAGAAAATAGGATAGTTTTTCATTCTATGTAATATTTAAATTAAATGTAAATTATTGTTTGTAACAACAATTTGTACAACTAATTCGAATATCAATAAAAATCAAATTATCCAATTGGTTCTAACTTTCTTTATTGCTTATTTATTTATTTAAAATTCTTAGAATTAAAACAATTGAAAAATAAATTCAATCATTTAATTTTAGAATAATAAATAACTAAAATAAAACAACATTGATCCAATAAACCTGTCTTATCCAACATCCAAAGCAAAGCAGCAATTAACCCAGATAGACTGATCAAACACATGAACACTGTGAATCCAAGACTGCATCCTACATCTGACTGGCCCAATCAAAACGTACTGAATTCAAAACCACTGTCTCTTTTGCTGATTAAACCAAGATAACGTGAATTTTAATCCGAATCTTGAAATAAACCGCAAAGTGCTGTGGAATTCAAATTCTTCTGAGAATAAGCCCATAAAACCCTAATTCTGCTTGACTGTCAAATCACACTCGCTTGATCAAAATTGAACCAAAAATCAATCAAACCCTAAGCCCACTGTATGAAACAATTCAGAGCTCTGAAAATCAGTGAAAAACCCTAGTTTTGCTTGACTGTCAAGAAAAGTCCGTTTGTCCGATTCCTGAGTTAGTTTGAGAAGTCAGGAAATGTTTGAAGCTGAGATTTCTTGGGGAAAAATGCGAGGGCAAATTTTGGGGTACAACAGTCAGGTTTGATGATAAGCTTGGCCAACCACAGCCAAAGCAAATTGATTTTTCTGTAGGTACAGAAGATCATCACTCAAACTATGAAAGTTCAGAAGCAAAAGAAGACGTAGCAGATCATCCTCTTGACGATGCTCTCAACAATCTCAGAATCTCTGACCAACTCACTCAGAATAGGTTTCCTAGATTATCTTCAGCTCACAAAGAAGACGAAATCATTGGAAGAAAAGAAGATCCCATCAGAACAAGATCATCTCTCAGAATCAATGAAGAATCTCTGTTCGGTTTAGTCTCTCTGATTGAGCCAACTACCATTGATGAAGCTCTGGAAGATAATGATTGGATCTTAGCAATGCAAGAAGAACTAAATCAATTCTCAAAGAATGATGTATGGAGTCTAGTTCCAAGACCCAAAGGACTCAATGTTATAGGAACCAAATGGGTCTTCAGAAACAAATTGAACGAACAAGGAGAAGTAATCAGAAACAAGGCACGACTGGTTGCACAGGGTTATAGTCAACAAGAAGGAATTGATTATAATGAAACATTTGCCCCAGTCGCCAGGTTAGAATCTATAAGATTATTAATTTCTTTTGCTGTACAAAATAACATTACATTATATCAAATGGATGTTAAAAGTGCATTTCTAAATGGTTATATTGAAGAAGAAGTATATGTCCATCAACCTCCTGGATTTAATGTTTCAAAACAACCAGAACATGTTTTTAAATTGAAAAAGTCTTTGTACGATTTAAAATAGGCTCCAAGAGCTTGGTATGATCGTCTGAGTAATTTTCTATTAGAAAAAGATTTTACCAGAGGGAAAGTGGACACAACTCTCTTCAGAAAAACATTTAAAAATGATATTTTAATTTGTCAAATATACGTTGATGACATAATTTTTGGAACCTCTAATATATCCCTTGGAAAAGAATTTGCTAAGACAATGCAGGCAGAATTTGAAATGAGCATGATGGGTGAATTGAAATTCTTTCTTGGAATTCAAATCAACCAGACTCAAGAAGGTACTTTCATACATCAGACGAAGTATGCTAAAGAACTTCTGAAGAAATTTCAAATGTCAGAAAGCAAAGATGCCAAGACACCTATGCATCTAACCTGCATTCTAGGTAAAGATGAGGTAAGTATGAAAGTAGATCAGAAGCTCTACAGAGGTATGATTGGATCCCTTCTCTATCTGACTGCATCTAGACCTGATATATTATTTAGCGTGTGCTTGTGTGCTAGATTCCAATCAGATCCTAGAGAATCTCATTTAACAGCTGTTAAGAGAATTATTAGGTATCTGAAAGGTACTGCTAATCTTGGTCTGTGTTACAGAAGATCACAAGATTACAAACTAGCAGGTTATTGTGATGCTGACTTTGCTGGAGATAGAATTGAAAGAAAAACCACCTCTGGAAGCTGCCAGTTTTTGGGTGACAATCTTATCTCATGGTACAGCAAGAAGCAAGCAACAATTGCTCTATCAACCACAAAAGCTGAATATATATCTGCTCCTGGATGTAGCTCTCAGATGATTTGGATGAAAAGTAAACTAGAAGATTTCAACCTATATGAAAGTAAGATTCCTATCTTCTGTGACAATACTTCTGCTATTTGTCTTTCTAAAAATCCAATCTTACATTCTAAAGCTAAACATATAGAAATTAAATATCATTTCATAAGGGACTATACTCAGAAGGGGATTTTAAACTTGATTTTTGTAAAAACAGACCATCAATGGGCTGACATTTTTACTAAACCCCTTTCAGAAGATAGATTTAATTTCATTCTGAAAAATATTTGTATGGAAGTATGTCCTGAATAAAATGATATTTATTTTCTGTGACTGGCTTCAGAACTTTCTGAAATGAATGCTCTGATAAACAACTCTTCAGAAGTTAGAAGAGAAGTTGTAACAGAAGCTATATGAATCATTCTAACGCTTCATGTCCAAGTGTAGTTCAGAAATTCATTAGAACAAACAGTTGTTACATGCATCCTTCAGGAGATGAACACGTGGTGTGTTTCTGAAAGGTCAAGCGTGCAAAAGCTACTGATGACGTTCTAGGTAACTGTTGATGATTAACCATAATCTCACGTTTTCCCTTATTTTTAGCAATTTATTAAATGTAAGTAATGATGAGAATCGTTTTTTTAAAAATCCGTTTTAATCTTTATTTTAATTTGTCTTAAATACTTCTAATTTAATTCTTAACATATTCTCTGAAATTAATGCCTATAAATACTCTTTGAAAAACCCTTTCATTCTTTACTGTCTCTTTCAACTCGAGTTTTTATTTGAACATTTCTCTTAAAAACCCTTTTCGAAAAATTCTCTTTTCATAAGACTTCAATGGCTTCTTCTCCCTCTACCCACTATGAGCAATACTGTATACCTGAAAGGACAACACTCATTCCGGTAGAAAGTTTGGAAGTTTTGAGTGAGCTAATGGTAGACTTTGAGAATCTCATAGAAAATGGATTTGACTTGTTCCCTGCTGTGAAGTTTCAAGGTTGGGAAAGCTACTTTGATCGTCTTACTGGTCCAGTCTTTCCCCATTTGGTAAAAGAATTATGGATTCACGCTATTGCAACTCCCAAGGTTATTCTCTCCTTTGTAATGGGCAAGGAAATATCCATTACAGAAAATCTAATCAGAAGGTTGCTGGGATTTAAAAGACTTGGAGTTATAGGAATTCCCACTGGAAGAATGGAGATGTCTAGGGTATACACAGAGATTTTTACAAATGGTCAAGGTTCCTCCAAAGTTAGGGATTTGAAAGACAAGTATAAGATTTGGGCAAGGATTATTCATGGATGTATTCACCACAGGAAAGACACCAGTTCTCCTGATTACATCAACACTGATCAACAATATTTGTTGTTTTGCCTTGGAACCAATGTCAAAATTGATTTGCCCTACTTGCTTTTTGAACACCTCTGGAACCATGTCAAAGAAACCAGAGAAGATGAAAGGATGAAGAATCCCAAATCAAAGAGGAATTGGATTCCCATGGGGAGGTTATTATCAGACATTCTGATTGAGAATGGTCTGATTGCTCACCTAAGAGAAGCAAATCTTCTGGGGGAGCTTGAACCTATATGTGGTAAGACAATGACTGGGAAGAACTTGCTAAAAAGGAAAATTATTGACAAACTGCTGGTGAAACCCTCTCCATGTCTGTCAACTATTATGAAGAAAAGAAGAATTCATATTGCTAATTTTCCTATGTTCAACTCGTTGGAACATTCTCGTATGGTTTTTCACTTTCTTGAGACCTGCAGAGAAACAGGACCACCTATTGTTCCAGCTTGGCTTCAAGGAAGAAATCAAGCTGTTGCTGATGTTGTTCTCAAAGGATCTGTGAAGAGAAAAGCTGTGGAAGGACCTTCTGACTCTCCTCAGAAGAAAAAGAAGACAGGTAATCATGCTGAAACTATACATGTTTATAATTCTGAAAATATATCTGCATCTGCCGAATCCTCTCAAACCTCACCATCTGAACCCCTTGCTGACAACCTTAATAAAAATCAGTTCTTAACAGATTTTAGTGATTCTGACTCTGATGAACATTCTGACAGCCAATCAGAACCCTCTCATTCAGAACCCCCTGAACCATCTGTTTTTCAACCTATTCCTGCTGAACGTTTCTCAAGACCCCCTCCTAGACCTTTATCACCCAGACCCACTGGATGGTATGATGCTGGATCTTGGAGAATTCCTGGGATTAATGAACCTCTAGCAACCATAAAACCACCTTTCAATGTACTAACTCAGAATATTTTTGCTATGAACCAACCACAACCTCAAAAAACCATTCCCACTCCCGCTTATACAATAATAATTTCTCCTGATATCACTCCACCCACCTCACCACAACATACAACCCCACTCTCAACTCCTCAAATTCCAGAACAACAATTTTTTGAACAAACTGATATTACTGAACCATCCGTACCTCATGATATATCAGAACCTCATATTTGTGTTAACCAACCTGAACCTGAACCTACAAATACTCCTGAAACCAATAGCTTTTTAAGAACTGTAGTGGACTCTCAATCTCTACAATTATTGAAAAACAAATCTTACAGAACGGTTGTCCCTAAACCTATTCAGTCAGATGTAAATATTTTGTTTCAGAATTTTATAACAAATGTTCAAGCATGGTTACAACCGCTGAAAGAAGATTGCCTCAGAAGTGTGAACACCACAGCAACAGATCTTCTATGGGAAACTTTCAGAAGAACCTTGGTTGCTGAATCACGGAAGTTACAGGATTTATGCCACTCTCAGGTGCTGGACAACTTTTCCAAACTTCTGTGTGTTTTCAAGACAGAAGCTGCTGATACTTGGAATAAGAAGTCTTCGCTACTGATTGCTGATACACCAGCTGATAAGATGGACATATCAGAAGACGAATTTGAAGAATACTCCGAAGATTCAAATCCTCTGGAGATTGTTCTATTGAATCAACCTTCAGTTAAGGATGGACCTGAACCTGTGCCAACTCTTGCAATGGATCTGGGCACTCTTCTCTCCACCTTTGTGAAATCTGATTCATCAATTGCTGCTTCTAACCCTGTTTCTATTGAAGCTTCATCATCTTCTGCCCCTACCTCACTCATTATGGACACTCTGATAGAGCTAAAGAGGGAGAATGAAGTCTTGACTAGACGCATGGATAAGCAAGATCAAACAAATTTAGAGTTCAAGAACTGGATGGCAATGCAAAGTGAATGTGCCTCTGAGATCAAGAACCTTCTGATGGCTCTTGTCTCTAAGAAATCCTATTTTTTTGTGTCTCTTATTTGATGTTTTGTTTGTACTTCTGGTTATCTATTTTTTTAAACTTTTTATGGAATCTTTCAAAATTTCTCATTTATTACACTTTTTGATTATGCCAAAAAGGGGGAGAAAATGTGCATGTTTTAACTAATCACTGTTTAACAGTTATGGGACTATATCTCAGACATTCTAACATGATTGCAAGAATTCCCTCTGTGCAAAAGATTTTTTTTGTAGGTATCATTTAACTCTGAAAGAATATTCCAGCTAAGATTTATCTTCTTGAAGAAGTTCTGAAGAGATTCAAAGAAGGCTGTGTATCACTCTAACTAAATAATCTCAGGATGTCTTATGCATAGATATATTCATTTCAGGGGGAGATTCTTATCTCTTAATTGTTTCTTTTCTTTATCTAAAATAATTTTTTTGTCATCATCAAAAAGGGGGAGATTGAAAGAACAAGAATAAGTTCTGACTTATCCCAAGTGTTTTGATGATAACTAAATTATATTTAAGATAATTTATGCTCTAATGAATGTGGTTTTGAATGTCTTAGTTAATGTTCTGACAAGAAACATTCCAAAGTGCTAAGCAAAGATTATAAAGAAGTTCTTTGACAAAATAACCTTTTATTCAAATGCATCTGCTGACTCTGGTAAGAACACTCATTTGTTAAATGAATCTTCTAACTTCTAGCAGGCTTCTTGATTCTGAAGATAACTTGAAAGCAAGTGCTGTTCAAAGATCTTAGCAAGAAACGCTCTGACCAGAAGTTGAATAAAGCATGTTCTGAGTTAAAGCAAATACTGAAACAACGTCTTAATCAATGTGCCTTGTCAAAGAAAAGGAAACAAGTTCTTACATTCTGACGTTTGCTAATTAATGCAAAGACGACTGAAAACACTCAAGTGCCTACAACTAGTTTCTTGGAGAATGGAATTTTCCAAGGATGCACGCAAAGCATTTAATGCTCTCCATTTCCTCTGAAGGCAGCAACGATCTTATTTTCTCCTACTATAAGTAGAAGGACATTTATTGCAAGCCAAGAAGATTGCTCAAACAAGAAACTACGTGAAATATTCAAAAGCTTACAAACTCATAGTTCTTACATTATTGTGTATTACATTCTAAGAAAAATCACAGTTATGATATAGCTTGATTAGAAGCAAACTCTATTTCATTTATCTATAAAGATTATACTTCTGTATTTGTTCCTTGAGAGACCAAGTTTGGTCAGATTTCTCAAGCATACTAGGACTAGAGTTAAGTCTTAGTGGTGTTAGTCACTTGTAAGTTTACTTGTGCATTGTTAGTCACAATAGTTGTTGTGTGATTGTAATCAGTTGATTATAGTGGATTAAGTCCTTGTTGAGAAAGGCGAAATCACCTTGGCGGGTGGACTGGAGTAGTTTGAGTTCAAACGAACCAGGATAAAAATAACCGTGTTATTCCATTACTGTTTTGATATTTGTATTAAAAGAACGAAAAGAGTCACTTATTCACCCCCCCCCCCCCCTTTTAAGTGTTTTCTTACCCCTTCACGTCTTGCCTAAGAAAGCTCTAGACCGGTTGAACTGTGAAGGGTTGGAGATGAAGCCAAGCAACATTGTCGTCAGGGCCTTTGATGGGTCTAAAAGAATAATGCATGGAGAAGTGGATATTCCGATCAAGGTTGGTTCTCAGGTTTTCAACTCTACATTCTATGTGATGGATATTCAACCATCTTATTCTTGCTTGTTAGGTCGTCCATGGATCCATAAAGCTGGAGCCGTAACCTCAACGCTCCACCAGAAGCTGAAGTACCCGGTCAAAGGGAAGATTGTGACAATACAGGGAGAGGAAGAGTATATGGTTAGTCACCTCAACTCTTTCCGATATGTAGAGATGGATGGGGAGTTCATTGAGACCCCATTCCAGCATTTTGAAGAGGTTCCCCAGACACTGGCGTCAGCTGAGACTGTTGTTGAAGACTCTCCTATGAAGATGGCTTCTTTAAAGGATGCCCGGGCTGTTGTCGAGAAAGGTGGGTGTGCAAATTGGGGCCAGCTCCCTGGTTTTACACAGAAGACTAACAAGTTTGGTTTGGGTTTCACTGAAGAAACTCAAAGGGCTGTTCGGAATGCACGAATCGGAAGACCTCCCGTGTTCATCAGCAACTCGGAAGTAAATGCCATTGAAGACGATGTGGAAGAATCTGAGTTCGACAACTGGATCTATCCTACGACCGACGGTGGACCAAGCAACTGTACAGCAAAGGACTTCATCCCTATTACTTTTGTTACCCAGTAATGAAACTTTTTGTTCTGAATTTGTAACAAACAATGTTTTAAAACTTTATAGCCTGATGTCTTACCCGGGGCACTGTGGCTTCATTTGTGAGGGCTTTATGTGTGTCATTTTCAAATATCATTAATAAAAGCATTGGACGTTTCTTGCATTTTTGCGCTCCTTGTTTTTCTTTATTATATATTGCAAAACAACTATTTTACACACACTCACATATACAGGTCCACATCTACTCTGGATCTCACTGGTAACGACTCTGCTACTGCCAGTTATGACTTCGAAAATCTGATCAACTTAGCCGAAGACGAAGGTGAAGATGATTGCGAAGTGCCTGGTGAACTTGCAAGACTGTTACTCCAAGAAGAGAGGGCCATACAGCCACATGAAGAGCCGATGGAATCAGTGAATAGGGGTACAGAAGAAGACAAGAAAGAAGTCAGGATCGGTGCAAATCTGGAGCTTAGTGTGAAGCAACGGTTGGTTCAGATGCTGTATGACTACGTTGAGATCTTTTCCTGGTCTTACAAAGATATGCCTGGTTTGGATACTAACATTGTGGTTCACCGCCTGCCTACCAAGGAAGACTGTCCTCCAGTAAAATAGAAGGTCCGCCGAATGCGCTCAGAGATGTCTGAGAAAATCAAGGCTGAAGTTATGAAACAGTTTGACGTCGGTTTTCTAGCAGTTACTTCTTACCCTCAGTGGGTGGCCAACGTGGTTCCTGTGCCGAAGAAGGATGGTAAGGTTCGAATGTGTGTTGACTACAGGGATTTGAACAGGGCGAGCCCCAAGGATGATTTCCTTCTACCTCATATCAACGTTCTGGTTGACAACACCGCTCAGCACAAGGTATTCTCCTTTATGGATGGTTTCTCCGGTTATAATCATATTAAAATGGCTCCTGAAGACATGGAGAAGACAACGCTTGTTACTCAGTGGGGTACCTTTTGCTACAAGGTCATGCCTTTTGGACTGAAGAATGTTGGGGCAACGTATCAACGTTCCATGGTTGCTTTGTTTCATGACATGATCCATCACGAGATTGAGGTATACGTCGACGACATGATTGCAAGGTCCCAAACTGAGGAGGAACACCTTGACCATCTGCAGAAGCTGTTTGACAGGTTGAAGTTGTACAAGCTGAGGTTAAACCCGAACAAGTGCACCTTCGGGGTGAGGTCTGGTAAGCTACTGGGTTTCGTCGTGAGCGACAAAGGTATTCAAGTGGATCCTGCCAAGGTGACGGCTATACAGGAAATTCCAGCTCCCAGAACAAAGAAAGAAGTCATAGGCTTTCTGGGACGTCTGAACTACATTGCTCGATTCATCTCGCACCTGATTGCTACTTGTGAACCAATCTTCAAATTGCTGAAGAAAGATCAAGTGGTACGTTGGAACGATGAATTCCAGGCCGCTTTCGAACGGATCAAAGAGTATCTCCAAGAGCCACCTATTCTGATGCCTCCAGTTGAAGGGAGACCTCTAATATTATACTTGACAGTGCTCGACAACTCAATGGGGTATGTGCTGGGTCAACATGACGAGTCTGGCCGAAAAGAGCATGCTATTTATTACCTTATAAAAAAGTTTACCGACTGTGAGACTCGATACTTACTGCTCAAGAAAACTTGCTGCGCTTTGGCATGGGCTGCTCGCTGACTGAGACAGTATATGCTGACTCACACTACTCTATTGATTTCAAAGATGGATCCAATCAAGTATATCTTTGAGAAGCCTGCCTTGTCTGGAAGAATAGCAAGATGGCAGATGATCTTGACTGAGTATGACATCCAGTATACGAACCAAAAGGCAATCAAGGGAAGTGTGTTGGCAGACCATTTAGCACATCAGGCAGTGGATGATTACCAGTCTATGAACTTTGAATTCCTGGACGAGAATATCCTGCTAGTAACTGATTGTGAGACACCTGGACCGGATGAAGGACCTGAGGAGGGATCCCGATGGTCTATGTACTTTGATGGAGCTTCGAACGCTTTGGGTAATGACACTGGCGCCGTGATCATATCTTCTAAAGGCTCTCATACTCCGTTCACCGCCCGACTATGTTTCAACTGCACCAACAATATGGCGGAGTATGAAGCGTGCATCATGGGTCTTCGAGCAGCAATTGACTTAAGGATTAAGTTCTTGAGTGTCTTAGGAGATTCCGCTCTCGTGATCAGTCAGATCAAAGGCGAGTGGGATACGAAACACCTTAATCTTATTCCTTACAAAGAGTATGTGTTGACGTTGCTTCCCCATTTCGAGGAGATAACCTTTGAACACTTCCCAAGAGAGGAGAATCAGTTGGGGGACGCGTTGGCTACGATGTCTTCTATGTCCAAACCTTGGTTTCATGAGGTTAAAAGGTATCTTGAGGCTCAGGAGTACCTCGAGGGTGCATCTGTTAATGACAAGAAGTTTTTGAGGAGGTTCGCGGCGAAGTTCTTCATCGACAATGGAATTCTTTACAAGCGAAACCATGATTCAACCTTACTGTGTTGTGTGGATAAGAATGAAGCAGAAAGGATCATGGCGGAATTACATGAAGGTACGTTCTGAACTCATTCCAGTGGACATACCATGGCAAATAAAATCCTTCAGGCAGGATATTATTGGTCCACAATGGAAGCTGACTGTTATCAGCATTCTCGGACATGTCACAAGTTTCAAGTCTATGCTGATAAGGTGCACATACCTCCAGTTCCTCTGAACGTCTTGACGGCACCTTGGCCTTTTGCAATGTGGGGCATTGATATGATCGGCGAGATCAGACTTACGGAATCCAACGGGCATCGTTTCATCCTGGTAGCCATTGATTACTTTACGAAGTGGGTTGAAGCAGCTTCCTTTGCTACTGTAACCAAGAACGTCGTGGCACAGTTCATTCGGCACAATCTGATCTGTCGATATGGTGTACCAGAGAGGATCATTACAGACAATGGTACCAATCTCAACAACAAGATGATCACTGAGCTCTGCGAGCAATTCAAGATACAACATCACAATTCTTCTCCCTACCGGCCGAAGATGAATGGGGCTGTAGAAGCGGCTAATAAAAACATTAAGAAGATTGTGCAGAAGATGACAGTGACATACAAAGACTGGCACGAGATGTTACCATTTTCTCTTCATGGGTACCGTACCTCAGCGCGAACGTCAAAAGGGGCAACACCCTATTCCTTGGTATATGGTATGGAGGCAGTTTTGCCCATTGAAGTTTAGATACCCTCTCTTTGAATCATGAAGGATGCAGGTTTGAGTGAAGATGACTGGATTCAGACCCGACTTGATCAGCTGAACCTAATCGACAAAAAGAGACTTACTGCTATTTGTCATGGTCAGACGTACCAAAAACGGATGATCAAGGCATTTAACAAGAAAGTCAGACGATAAGAGTATCAAGTCGGGGACTTGGTTATCAAGCGCATCATTTTACCTCAAGGAGATCCCAGGGGAAAATGGACCCCTACTTACGAAGGGCTATTTGTGGTTAAGAACATTTTCTCAGGAGGAGCTATAATTCTAACCACCATGGATGGTGACGACCTTCCTCACCCCGTCAATGCAGACATAGTGAAAAGATACTACGCATAATCAAATACCCGCTAGGTTGACTGGCCTAGGAAAAAATAAGGGCTTCCCGGCGAACCAAAAGGGTTCGGGCAAAAATAAGGGATGAAAATAAAAAAATCTGTACACCCGGCAAGTCGAAAACCTGAAAAGGCGGCTTGGATAAAAAAGGGTATCCCGATGGACTGAAAACCCGAAAGGGCGGTCCAGGCAAAAATTAGGGATCAAAGCGTAACACTATGTCTCATTGGATCACCTTACATCCAGACTTCGGTATCGACTATCAAGCTCAGACGACACTAATCAATCTGATCTACCTTCAACCAACAACAAAGTGATGAGATGCTCGAGGATATAAAGACAATAGCAGAGTTGGAACCCAGTGGGATTATTCATGTAGCTGTTTTGTTTTCTTTTCACAAATTGTATAAATTCTATTATTCGGCGGCGTTTCCTTACTAGGACGTCAGCCTCTTGTACAAAAATGCCTATTTACAAGCCAAACTTCAAGATCAATACAAATTCATTTTCAGAAAAATTTCAAACTGTTTTTCCTTTATCTGTTTTGTCTTGCAAAAAACGTCCAATGTTCATTTTTGATATATGCATTTGACATTAATTGTTGCTCATGAGTATTTACATGCGAAACAAAAGACGATTACAGGTAATATCAGAAACATGGGCAAATAAGAATTGTCCGAACTGTATAGTTGCTCTGTCCACCAGGTACCGGGTAAATTCAACTGAAGAATATGGCTAAGGTACTTTCACTCCCAGCAAAGTAAGACAATAATGGTAGCTCTCCCAGCTGGGACTTGCAACTATGAACAAATCAGCAATACTCTCCCCAAGCAGAGTTGATCTACCATCAGCACTGAAAAAACTTGATGTCCCCGACAGTCTTAATATTCCCCAAATGGAGTATAAGAATGTTCCCCGGCAGAATACAAGATACCCCCAGTGGAGTCATGTTTCCCCAGCACGGTCTGAAAAAGCTTCCCCAACGGAGTTGAATCATCATCCCCATTGGACTCTGGAAGTTTATCCCCAGCGGATTACAAAATAAATCTCCCCAGCCCAGTTCAAAAGACCATTCCCAGCAGGATTCAGAGGGTTATCCCCACAAAAGCCTAATAAGGTTATTCCCAGCAAGTTGCAACTGAAAGTTCATCCCCAGCGGAGTTCTTTCCTTTCACAAACAAGTATTCAATCCTCAACAAATTCAATATCACCAGCAACGGTAATCCATCCCCAGTAGAGTTTATCAGTGGAATCTTCAGCAGAGCATCTCTTCCTCACAGAGAAATCTCCTCATCAGTTTATTCCCCAACGAAGTCATCCTCTCCCACAGGTTTATTCTTGCAATCACCTTCGTTCACCATCCCTTGCGGAAGCGAAGAATTCAACTCTATTCTCCAACAACTATCCAAGACTTATTTTCCCTAGCTAAAACATTACATTCCCATACATCATGATACATACATAAATGCATCATACCACACAATCTCATTTATGTTGAGAACATCATTGCTTGATCCATATCATGCATTGCATATGACTGACCTTTACCTTTCAGGAAAGATGCAGTTAAATCCTCAACTATGTGGAAGACCGTGTCTGGTCCAGTTAAATCGATTCTTAAAGATTTTTCTGATGCCGATCCAGTCAAAGTTAATCAAAGACCTCCTCTGGTCCAGATAAATCGATTCCTAAAGATTTTCCTGATGCCGATCCAGTTGAAGTTATTCCAAGACCTTGGCTGGTCCAGTTAAATTGATTCCTAAAGATTTTTCTGATGCCGATCAAGTCAAAGTTAATCCAAGACCTTCTCTGGTCCAATCAAATCGATTCCTAAAGATTTTTATGATGCCGATACAGTTGAAGTTATCCCAAGACCTTTTCTGGTCCAGTTAAATCGATTCCTACAGATTTTTCTGATGCCGATCCAGTCAAAGTTAATCCAAGACCTTGTCTGGTCCAGTTAAATCGATTCCTAAAGATTTTTCTGATGCCGATCCAGTCAAAGGCCTTCTCTGGTCCAGTCAAATCGATTCCTAAATATTTTTCTGATGCCAATCCAGTTGAAGTTATTCCAAGACCTTGTTTGGTCCAGTTAAATCGATTCCTAAAGATTTTTCTGATGCCGATCCAGTCAAAGTTAATCCAAGACCTTCTCTGGTCCAGTCAAATCGATTCCTAAAGATTTTTCTGATGCCGATCTAGTTGAAGTTATCCCAAGACCTTGTCTGGTCCAGTTAAATCGATTCCTAAAGATTTTTCTGATGCCGATCTAGTCAAAGTTAATCTAAGACCTTGTCTGGTCCAGTTAAATCGATTCCTAAAGATTTTTCTGATGCCGATCCAGTCAAAGGCCTTCTCTGGTCCAGTCAAATCGATTCCTAAAGATTTTTCTGATGCTGATCCAGTTAAAGTTATCCCAAGACCTTGTTTGGTCTAGTTAAATCGATTCCTAAAGATTTTTCTGATGCCGATCCAGTCAAAGTTAATCCAAGACCTTGTCCGGTCTAGTTAAATCGATTCCTAAAGATTTTTCTGATGCCGGTCCAGTCAAAGGCCTTCTCTGGTCCAGTCAAATTGATTCCTAAAGATTTTTCTGATGCCAACCTAGTTGAAGTTATTCCAAGACCTTGTCTGGTCCAGTTAAATCGATTCCTAAAGATTTTTCTGATGCCCATCAAGTCAAAGGCCTTCACTGGTCCAGTCAAATCGATTCCTAAAGATTTTTCTGATGCCGATCTAGTTGAAGTTATTCCAAGACCTTCTTTGGTCCAGTTAAATCGATTCCTAAAGATTTTTCTGATGCCGATCCAGTTTAAGTTATTCCAAGACTTTTGTCTGGTCTAGTTAAATCAATTCCTAAAGATTTTTATGATGCCGATTCAGTCAAGGTTAAGCCAAGACCTTCTCTGGTTCAGTTAGATCGACGATAAGATCTCTCTGATTCCTATTCCAATCAAAGTTCAGACCTACCAACAATCTCCAAATGACATCTGTAAGCCCATTCCTGACATCACAAGGCTGATACTACATCATACGAGTGCAAATTTCTGGGCACTCTAGTGTTCAATCATCTTCCACCTTTGGATCACGAAAGGCCCGAAAGCCAATCTATATCCTCAGGTTTAAGAAAATTGAACAGGGGCAGCTGTTGTACCCCAAAATTTTCCCTCTCATATTTCCCAAGACATTGTAAGAGAAATCTCCAAGTGGCTCAAGATTGCTCAAGAGTTGGACAGTCAAATCATCTCCTAAGGCAATCAACCTCAAATTAGGGTTTTGTGTTGCATCAAGGTCCTTGCATACAAATTACCTCAAGTTATCCCCAATGTCCTAATATGTTCTCAAGTTCATCCAGGTCAAATTTCAAGCCTTGCAGAGGAAGTTTGGTCAGTCAATTGCTCAAAGGGTCCAAAAATCGATTGTGTTAGGGCAAAAGTCAACTGTGACCTACAAATAGTCAAACTTCAAGATTTTTTGTCAACATTCTCATTTTGAAGGATATTTCATCATTTGATCAAGGGTTGATCATGATTCATCAAGGATTGCTCAAAATTCATCAGGACTCAAAAGTTGCTAAATTAGGGTTTTGTAGGAAAAGTCAAACCAACTTTGACCAAGCATAACTTTCTCATACTTTATGAGAAATGACCCATACAAAGATAATTTTTAATAGGATGAAATTTCCTACAATCCATCTTCACACCCCAAGATCAAGAAATGCACTCACAAAAAGTTACAAATTTGGACATTATATGTCATTTTTGAAAGTCAACAAAAACACTTTTTTTCCAAAGCTTGTAAGTTGAGCATGGAATATCAAAATGAGATGGGAACAAAAGGGTTGGTTATAGGACATCTCAAGCTTTCTAAAAAGTCCAAGAACACTTCCAAAAGTTCAAAATTGAAGAAGTTATGCATTGTTGAAGTTGGGCATTTTTGCAAAATTGCCAAAAGTCAACTATCCCCAAAACTTCAAATTATGTCAAATGGGCCCATTCTTTTCCACTTGATTTGATCTTGTCACACTCCACACGTGTCCTAGCTTCAGCCTCATGACCATTTATCAATTTTATTATTTAATTTGATTTTTTAATGAATTATTTCATTTTTAACCAATTTAAATCAAATAAAATCCAAGTATTAATTATTTGATCTCTTTTTGCTATTTCAGGACCTAATAATCATCTTCAATGGGATCAAATTCGAATCAAGCCATATCATGAAAAAATATTGGATTTTGGACAAAATTGGAAGCTTTTTAATGGAGGATCAAAACATATCTTCAAGCATTGATGCACAAGGATTGAGTCCACAAGATTTAACCTAATACATTGCTCATTACATATACAAGGCAAAGGTACACGAATTAGAGGTTAGAAGCTGCAGAATCACAAAAATCAAAACTTGGAAAATTGTCAAAAAAGCTTGAAACTGAAATCCGTCTTAGAGGTGCTTTCAACACAAAATCTCAACACTATTCTCTTGCTGGACATCCACTGAGTCGAAACCAATCCTTAACAAGCTCTGATACCTTCTCAATCGCACTTTAAACTTTGCGTTTTACCGCCCTGTAGCCAAATTCATAACTCCACATTCTTGCATTTTTTTGACAAATTATTGGCATGTTCATGATCCTTGTGTGATTTCTGAACTTTCTACATTATTTAATTGTGTTTATATGACCTGTAATGCCATACCCGAATCTAGGGTTCTTGGTCTTTGTTTTTAGGCGTTTTGTTTGTAGGAAAAATCAGGGCAAACATTGGACATGGATGAAATCAGGATGCCCAGACGAATCGAACTATGGTCTTAGAATCAATTTCTATGGCCTAGGATAGATTTTAGGATGGCCATGCGCATTTAGCTGCGGATACAAATCCGCAGGTAAAAAAAACCAGGTTTCAGTGGAGAAGACGAAGACGTGGCCTTTTCCCATTCACCCATTCAAATAATTCGCGCTTTATTTTTTATATTTCTGGCATAGTAATTGTTTTTTCATATAATATTTGCTATCCATTATAATAACAAATGAGGCGTAGTGGTGTAGTGGCAAGGGTGAGCGTTCAAAACCAATAGGACCTGGGTTCGAATCCCAGGTCCCCCAAAAGCTTTGCATTATTTTTCTTCAGGTGTTCAAGCGTGCTTCAGCAATTATGGTCCATCATACACCATCACCCAGATCCCTGCCAGATGGCCCCAGGCCAGATCTGGTGGTCAAGAATGAATATCCATCATGTTCTCAAGTCAACCAATGCATAGGGAATATGGAAGTCAACCCAGGCTTGCATGCAAATGGGCTTCAAATTGCCAGTCTCACCTCCAAATTGGGCCTGAACCCCCCTGGGTTTTTTCTATCTCTTTCTTTTTTTTTATTGTTTTGTTTAATTATTTTTATTTAAACTAACCAATTAAAACTTTTTCTCATAAAATCAAAATACAAAAAATATATTTATTTATTAAAATTAAATTCAACACTTTATTTTTGTAAATAAATATTAATTCAATTAATTTAGTTTTAATTAGGTATAACTTTTAATATTTTTGCAATAATTAAAATTAATGTAGATAATTAGGTTTTATTAACATTAATCAATTTATTTTTATTTCTTTAAATATCCAAAAATCTAAAAATATCCTTTTTTTAATTAATTAATTAATTAATTTAATTGGTAACTTAATTTAATTTATTTTAATCCAAAAAAAACCAAAAAAAATGTTTTCTTTCAAATAAAAGGGTCAAAACCCTAAAAAACTCCCTCGATTTAATTTCCTCGCACGCGATCCATTTTACCATATTGATGTAATTGTTTCCCGGAATGTAATAGCTTTAATTAGGACTATTTAATTTATTTATCGCTTTATTTATTTTCTGCATTTTAAATTCAAGGGTTGCTTTTGGCGATGTAAATACCCGATGCCTTGTAATAGTTAGTTTTAATTTCCGCAATTTAATTTCCGCAACTTATAAACTATTAGATGATTGATAATAGGGAATGGATGAAAAGATCAAATGTTTGAACCTAAAATCAACGTAGATAACCATTGACATGTACAAAGATAAAATTAACCGAAACAACACACTTGCACATGCGCACTCTTAGGGTACACCTCGCTTGGTTGCCTTCGAACGTGGTCATTGAGTATAGGAAGTTTTAGAGGTCGCCCTCTTGTCCAAAGATCATAGTTGCCTCGAAATGGTTGCCTCAGAAAAATGATATAAGACATTAGGGTTACCGCTAAGGCGTCCTAACATTTCTTTAGTGACCACACGTCCCTTAATCGAATTGACCCTTAAACTCCAACGACGATGCTACCTACTCATCAATAGTGGGATATCATTGTCTAAAGGACATTAGCACATATTGATTCCTTTTTCGAGTAGGTAGATGGTTCTTAAGTACTTGCTCCTTCAAAACAAAACAAATTTTCGCACTTACACCTTTCAAACAAAAACTTCTTTCAAACCCACAAACACAAAGAAAAGCAAATTTTGAAAACACTTTGAGCAAGTACCTAAGAGCCCGTGGATAACCACGGATATAAAGGGTGATAACACCTTCCCTTTCTATAATCTAGCCCCCGGACCCGAGAAACATCTCGAAAAAGGAATTTTTCTGTGCTTTTTACCTTTCCTTGTTGGATAAAATAAAAGACGGTGGAGACTCTTGCTTATCGCGACATTTTGCAAAAGCAAACACAAAACACGAACCAACATTCCAAAAACAGTCAGTTCTCTCCCACCGTATCACAGCATGGAAATAAACTCATGAACCCATGTAGCAACTTGCTAAGCCTCATTGCTTTTACCTACATTATTAACAAGTAAGACAAACCAACATTGCATTTTATTTATTAAAAAATAAAATCAAGACAAAATATTTATGATCACAAAAGAAAACAAGTCAAGGTGCTTGATGATTCCTCAAAAAGCAAAGCTAAAGATAGGGAGGAGAACCAAGAGCCCTAATGTGATCTTGTTGTGACTGAATCGACATGGTACGATGAAGGGATCTTAGGGGGAAAATTGGGGTACAACACTACCCCTTTTTGATGATGACAAAAACTTTTATATTTTGATATATTGCTTAAGAGTGTAAAGATTTAAAGTCTCCCCCTGAGTTGAATACTCAGATAACGAAAAAATACTTCCCTGAAGATGTTCTGACTAGAGCTTTGTGATGGAAGTTTTGATACGTCCACGTGACAAAAGTTACTTTCAAGGGATTTTTCCTATTTTCTTTCAGAAGATAAAAATAGAAGTTATGATATTCAAAATGTTTGAGACTAAGTCTTGGTACTATTATAATCAAAATATCTTACGTTCTCCCCTTTTTTGTCAAGAATCAAAAAGAAATAAAAACACATAAAAATAATCAAAAAGGGATTTTGTATTCAAAGTGGATTAAGATAAACATGGGAAGGTAGAAAACAGAAGATTGAAATAAGAAACAAGCAGCAGAAAAAAAACATTTTATCAAAGCTAAGTTTGAGGAGGTGAAGTCGTGTGAACAAGGCTTCCAATAAACTCTTGATTTTATTGTTTGATTCTTCTTGTTTCCCAAGCATCCCCTTAATTTCTTTGCTAGTTTCTTCCTGTTTGTCTAGTCTTTCCTTAAACACAACATTTTCTTTCTTCAACTCCTCCATAGTTTTCAACACAAGAGAAGAGGAGGTTGTTTCAACAGAAGAACCCACATTCTCAGAATTAACTGCACTAGATTCTTGCTCAGGAGATTCTTTGACTGCCCCGCCTTTGTCTTGAAACATGACCAGAGGAAGAGGTTTAAGACACAGTTCAATGTAATTTGAAGTCTGAGAGGCTTCCCAAGGGGTGTTGTCTGGAATAAGTAGTGGTTTCTTTACCCACTTTCGCAGAACTTGATCTTTGAAGATTTTCAGGCGATCGCAGAAGTTCTGTTGAGTGATTTCGTAGTTGAGCTCCTTTAGCTTCAGAGATTCAGAGTTAAACCATTTTATGAACTGATTCCAGTGAGAATCAAAAACAGTTGGGTTAAGATTCTCCATGAAAGCTAGCTTTAAGGAGTTAACCCATTCTTGTATTTCTGTTTCAAAAATCAGCAAAGATTTACCAATACCTGATTTCGATATTTTTGGTGTTGGTTTTGGAACGACGATTTTATGAGAACTTGTGACAAGATTGTCTAAAGCTTCTAAATCAATTATTATTCTGAGGGGATCTTCTGGGTAGTTATTTAGAGATGGAGAGTCAGAAAGAGTTATAGGTGAGTTAGGTGGTGTTGAGTGATAGGGATATGGAATATCTATAATGGAGAAAGTTTGTGATGAAGTTGTGGGGGTTATTGGTGGTTGAGAGATCGTGAGAGGGCAAGTGATGGCTGAGATGGATGTTGTGGTATTAGAGTCAAAATTTGGATTTTCGGTTTGGGGAGCTTTAAACAGTGGATAAAGTTGATCAATATCAGAGAGAACTTATGAAAGTTCTAGTTGAGTCTGATCAAAATGGGCAGAAGGTGGATTAATCATAGGATTATTTGTAGGTATTGAGGTGTCAATTTCTAAGTCAAAATAATCAAGGGTTTGAGGAGATGGATCTTCAGAGGGTTTTGGAGATGAGGGAGTTTCAGATGTTGATAAAAATAATGATTCAATAAAAGAAATAAAAGACGAGTTACCTTTCTTTTTGGCATCTTTGGGAGTTTTCTGAGAAGTTCCTCTCCAACAGCTTTCCTTTTCCTTGATTTTCTGGGAGCAACTTCCAGAGGTTGTTGCCTCAGATCAAGAATGTTCACATCTGGAATCGTACCATCACTCTTGTAGGCTTCTAGATACTTGAGAATAATTTTTGGAGGGGAGTATGCTTGAGTGAAGAGAGGGAAATCCTTCAGAGGCACTCTTCGGGTGATGATGACTTCCTTGGTGGTGAGTGTTGGGTCCTTCTTAATAGTTTCAATAATCTTCATCTTCTTCAGATTCTTGGCGTTTAAAGGCTTTCCAACACATGGTTCTAGAACATTTGCTTGTTGAGCCTCAGTCATATGTTCTATCAGTCTGTTTTTTTCCAGAATATCTTAAATGAGTCTTCCCATATGAATCCAATCTCTCCCGGTTCTTTCTTTTTCTCTTGTTTCTTTGACACTAGTCTTCAGACGGTTGAACAGAATATGTGGAAGATGAACTTTTACTTTGGTGGCAACGAAGTACAGAAGGTATCGTTGATCAATGTTGAATTATTCAAGAGAGTTGGTTGGTTTTCTGTGATTGATGCACCCCAGAATTATTTTGGATCCAATTCTGAGATAATCCTTCAGATCTTTGACTTTGTTAGATGGTTGTCCAGAAGAAAACATTTCTTTGGAGACAATGGTTAGGTCAGAGCCTTTCTCTTCCATCTCATTGCATCTTATGTTGCTGCCGTCATGACCTAAAAGCTTCCCGATAAGGTCTTCAGTGATGATGATCTTCTTTCCTATAACATAAGGCGTTACCTAATGATTTGAAGTTGTGGCATGGATCCAAAACTCTTTCACTAGTTTTGGGAAAACTGGACCTATGAGACGATCAAAGTATTTCATCCATCCTTGGAACTTAACATCAGGGGTTAAGTCATACCCATTTTCTTTCATGCTTACGAAATCAACAATACGTTCACATAGAACTTCTAGAGACTCAATAGGGGTGAGAAGAGTTCTTGATGGTTCAACGTACCTTTCTTTATTAGAGGAGGAAGAATTGGGAATTATTTGAGAAACTTGAGAAATTTGTTGAGAGGAAGCCATTATTCACAGACTCTTTTAGGGTTTTGAAAGAGGAACAAATGAAGAGAGAGAAAAGTGAGTGAAGGTGAATATGTAAGATTGTTTGTGAAAGAGTGGAGTATAAATATCCAATAGAAGAAAAACAAGAATTTTTATTTTAATTAAAAGAAATAAAAACAATGATTAAGTGAATCTAATGATTTCTAAAAAGAGGGATAACGTGAAGATTTTGAACAATTATAGATTTGACTCACGCCTTAATGCACCGACTCAACCGTTTCAGTCCCTTCAGATTTTGAACACGTGTTCAGCCTTAGAAGGTGACTTTGCATTTAGAGTTGACAGATGTTGATATTGTGAACTACTTCATTCTATTTTAGAAATGAAACGTTTTTGGAAAACATTCAGATCTTCTGGATAGTTTTTTATACAACTTTCCTTCTCACTTCTGCAAAACTATTGATCTGATGTTCAGACAAAAGAAATTAAAGCATAAAGTTATGAGGATTAAATATATAAAAATTACATTCTTATTCTGGGCATAATTCCATACTAAGGTGATTTAGAATGAAATTAAATCTATCTTTAAAAAGAGGTTTAGCAAAGACGTCAGACCATTGATGGTCTGTGTCTATAAATTTTATAGAAAGAATTCCCTTCTGAATATAGTCCCTAATAAAATGGTGTTTAATTTCTATATGTTTTGCCCTAAAATTGGATTTTTTGAAAGGCATATATCATAAGTATTATCGCATAGGATAGGAATGCTACTCTCATATATGTTAAAGTCTTCAAGTTGACTCCTCATCCAGAGCATCTCTGTGATGCATCCATATGTGGCTATATATTCAGCTTCAGTAGTTGATAGTGCAATAGTGGATTGTCTTTTGCTGAACCACGAGATTAGATTGTCTCCTAGAAACCAGAAGCTTCTAGAAGTACTTTTTCTTTATATTCTATCTCCGACAAAGTCAGCGTCACAATACCCTACTAATTTATATTCTTTTGATTTTCTATAACAAAGACCAATATTAGTAGTACCTTTCAAATACTTGAAAATTCGCTTAACTGTTGTTAAGTGAGATTCTCTAGGATCTGATTTGAATATGGCACAAAGACAAACACCATACAGAATATTAGGTCTTGAAGTTGTTAAATATAAGATAGAACCAATCATACCTCTGTAGAGCTTTTGTTCTACTTTCTTACTTACCTCTTCCCTTTCTAGAATGCATGTAGGATGCATAGGAGTTTTGGATGGTTTACATTATGATAGATCAAATTTCTTCATTAGTTCTTTGACATATATTCTTTGATGAATGTATGTTCCTTATAGAGTTTGATTGATTTGGATACCCAGAAAGAACTTGAGTTCACCCATCAAGCCCATTTCAAACTCTGCCTACATAGAATTAGCAAATTCTTTTCCCAAAGAGGCTTTAGTAGATCCAAAAGTTATATTTTCTACGTAAATTTGATATACTAGAATGTCATTTTTAAATAGTTTACAGAATAAGGTTGTGTCCACCTTCCCTCTGGTAAAATCATTTTCTAACAAAAAAATTACTTAGTCTTTCATACCAAGCTCTGGGAGCTTGTTTCAGACCATATAATGATTTCTTAAGTTTATAAACATATTTTGGATGTTTTGTATTTCCAAAACCAGGGGGTTGATTCACATAAACTTCTTCGTCAATGTAGCCATTTAAAAAAGAACTTTTAACATCCATCTGATAACGAGTGGTGCCATTATTTACAATATAAGAAATTAAAAGTCTGATAGATTCTAACCTGGTGACCGGAGTAAAGGTTTCTGTATAGTCTATTCCTTCTTGCTGACTATAACCTTGTGCCACCAGTTGTGCTTTATTTCTGACGACTTCTCCTTGTTCGTTTAGTTTGTTTCTAAAGATCCATTTGGTTCCAATGATGTTGAAACCTTTTGGTTTAGGAACTAGATCCCACATATCGTTTCTAGTAAATTGATTTAGTTCTTCCTGCATTGCAAGGATCCAGTCATTGTCTAGAAGAGCTTCACCAATGGAAGTTGGCTCAATCAGAGACACTAATACCATGAGTGATTCTTCAGAATTTCTGAATGTAGATCTTATTCTGATTGGGTCATCTTTCTTTCCCAGAATCATGTTTTCCGGATGTGCTAAGCTGCTTATGGATTGTCTTTTCTTGATGGAGTCTTCATAAGTTGTTGTAATATTTGTGACATCTTCTTCTATATTTGGATGAGATTCTTTATTAAGATTTTTTGACGATCTTTCTTCAGTACTTGTAAGTTAAACTTCTATATCTTCAAAAGTTTTACCATGCTTTGACTTTTGAGAGCCAAGCTTATCATCAAATCTGACACTAATAAATTCTTCCACAATTCGTGTTTCTGTGTGTCGTACCCTAAAATTTTCCCTCCCGTTTTCAAGACAAATTATTTCAATAGGTCTCCTTATGCTCCTAGGTTTCTCAATTGCTCAAGACTACTCAAGGGTTGACCAAACAAACTCTCCTCCTAAGCAATTGACCTATAACAAGGGTTTTGCTTCTCTCAAGGGAAATTGGACTCCTAATGCCTCAAGTGGACTTCATAGTTTCTCATATGTCTCAAAGTATCCTCATGCCAAATTTCAAGCCTTGCGGCATAAGTTTGCTCAGTCAATTAGTCAGATGATTGAAAATCAATTATATTGGACAAAAAGTCAACATTGACCAATTTACAGTCAAACTTCAAGATTTTTGGTAAACATCAATATTTTGAACTCATATTCATCATTTGATCAAGGGTTGATCATGATTCATCCAAAAAACTCAAGATTCATCAAAAGTCAAAAGTTACTAAAGGAGAAGTCAATTGAACTTTGACCAAGCATAACATTCACATACTTCATCAGAAATTTCTCAACCAAAGCCTAACTTGAAGGAAATTCAATTCTCTACAACTTTATCTCTCTAAGCTCAAGGCCAAAAATGCTTCATTTGAGAGATATGAGCCAAAACATTACAGGTCATTTTTAAAGTCAACAAAAAGACATTCTTGGTCAAAGCAATTTACATCAAGTTAAATAATCCAAATGAAAAATGGCAGACATGGAAGTTGTAGGAGACATCTTGAGGTTTCCAAAAAGTCAAAGATCATCTTCATATGACAAAAATTGAGCGAGTTATGATTAGTGTAAGTTGGGCAATTTTGAGAAAATGCCTGAAGTCCAAATTGAGCAAATTTGAATTTTTGAGCTAATGGGCCTATCTTTTAAGGTCCAAACGTGTTCCTGACCTCATAATAGACATTTGAATCCATTAATCTATTTTTGTTGTTTTTATTTCTTTTATTTTGATTTTATTCAATTAAAAGAAAAATAAATTAAATAAAATACCAAATAAATTATAAAAGGCATAAGGATATATTTTTGAATCAAATCATAAACCCAAAAATCCGATGACAACTTGCAAAAAAATGTGTAGAGATGATTGGTACATGATTGGCCTAAAAAAGAAAGATTTCATGCAAAAATTCCAATCAAATATTTGGTCATGAAATACAAAGATTTGATTCATGTTTGTTGACCTAAACCACTCTCCTATAAATACATAACATGTTCAGACCATCAAGGACACGAAAATTGTCTCAAGAACAAGCCATAAAAAAATCTCAAAATTGTGAAAACTAGGGAAACTTGAAACCTTCATATCCATCATTGATCAATCAATTCCAAGCACCCTGTCATCTTCCTGGAGTTCCCAGGAGTCCATCCTAACCATCCTTGAAGCCTGAAACATGCCAGAGCATCCTCCATCGATTACACCGGTTGGGTAAAATTCTCTAAACTCAAACTTTTTTTCATGCATTATGGATTGATTTAACGCATACATACATGTTCATAATCATATTTAGAATTGTTTTGATCCATTACTTGCAAGCTTTGACGCAGGAATGATGAGCTATCATTGTTAGGACTGTATAAAGTGTTTGCTTCGAAACTCACGATACAATCATTTTTAGGCCAAACTAACACCACCATTGGATTCAGGAGGTCCAAATTAGGAGGACACGACCCCTCTTGATCTTTAAATCTTGCTATTTTTACAGGTTCGAAAATTGTCTCGCTGGAGAAGACGACCAGAGCTAGGGCTCTCGTGTTTCTTTGATTCACTCACTTTTATTATATATTTATTTTCTTGTATTTTAATAACAAATATGTAGAATGGTGCAGTTGCTTGGGGAAGGAGGCTTGTAACATGAGGAGCGTGGGTTCGATCCCTATGCCTTGCAATTATTTTTTTGTTGTTTTTCCAAACTAACGCGCAAACTAATATTATAATGATTTCTTCCCATTCTTAAACACCAACAAGCACATAGCACAGTGGCATGAGGGTGTGCCTATGAGATCCAGGGCGTGGGTTCAACACCCACCCCATGCAAATTCTTTTTACCCTATTTTTTCTTTCTTTTTCTTAATTAATTATTTTAATTAACCATTAACTAACCTAATATTTTTTCAAAACCAAACAAATTAGGATTAGGGTTTTCAATTAATTGTTAAATTCTTGACATGTTTTAATTAATTAATTAACCTTTTTCTTAATATTAAAATTAATTAGAAATAATTAAGTTTTAATTAATTATTATCACTTAAATTATTTTCTATAAAACATCAAAAACATTAACACTTAGATTTTAGGTCTTTGAAATTTTTTAACACTTTTATTATTTATTTGTTGCTATTTAATTTCCTAAAAAATTGTATAGGTCGCACTATCAATGTAATAGCGTAGATTTCTTTCCTCGCATTTTTCTATTTATGTATCTGCTCCGAGGATGTAATAACATAGGTTTACTTTTCTCGTGGATTTTTATACGTATGTATCTTCCCCAAAGACATGTATTAGCTTAGGTCTTTACATTTCGCCCTTTTATTTTATGTACATATTTAACTGTTAGTAACTAGGGTTTGTATGGAAAGACTAAAAACAAACATAGAAAACCCTAATTCTCAAGATAAATAACTGAAATCAATACACTTTTCACACTTGCACCTCCAGGGTATCCTCTCTTATTGCCTTACAATATTGGTCACGCCCCTCAAAAATGGGGATAATTTAGTAAAAGACCCCCGAATAAATAATCATAGTCCCTTCAAATAAAGATCACAGACCCTCGATGATCCTCTGAGTTGCCTATAAAATGATGATAGTCCCTCTGATACAAATTGCTAAAGTATCCTTACATGTTGCCTTCAATGACCATACGACGACCCTACACCTGTCCCTTCATATCCAATAGATAGAGCTATCTACCAACTAATGGTATGGATAGTACTATCTCCAAAGGAGAAGGAAAATAATAAGAAAGACATTAGTGGGTAGGACTCTTGAATGCTTTCTCACAAACATTTCTCACAAACAATACATTTTTCACACTACTTTTCAAACAAATATTTTCAAAAACACTTTGTATACATTCTTGAGGATTGATACAATAATCATTACAAAGTTAGCCTTAGATTGGAATTTCAAAATATTTTCAAACAAATCACATACACAAAACAAGTACACATACACATACAGATGAAAAGGGTGCTAACACCTTCCATTTTCATAACTTACCCCCCGAACTCAAAATCTATCTAAGGTCTTTCTTGTTATTTTCACCTTTTCTAAATATTGGACAAAAGAAAAACTGATGGCGACTCTTGCTATCCGCACATTTGGATAAAGCCAAAAAAGTTTGTTCTCACACTGTATTACACTGTGTTATATACTCTGTACCCTTTTGAGCTTTCAGAGTATCTTAACATGAGATACTTTTGTACTTTAGAATCAAACTTGTTTAAACATTCTTTAGTATTCAAAATAAAACAAGTACATCCAAATGGATGGAAATAAGAGATGTTGGGCTTTCTGTTCTTCCACAGTTCATATGGAGTCTTATCCAGAATATGTCTTATTGAGATTCAATTATGAATATAACACGTTGTGTTAATTGCTTCTGCCCAGAAGTTTTTAGCAATGTTAGTCTCATTGGTCATGGTATTGGCTATTTCTTGTAAAGTTCTATTTTTTCATTCTTTAACTCCATTTTGTTGAGGAGTTATAGGACAAGAGAAATTATGAGAGATGCCATTCTCATTAAAAAAGTTTTCAAACCTTTTGTTTTCAAATTCCTCACCATGATCACTTCTGACTTTAACAATTCTAAAATATATTTTGTTTTGAACTTGGTTACAGAAGGTAGAGAATACAGAGTGTGACTCATCCTTGTGTCTTAAGAACTTTACCCATGTCCATCTGCTATAGTCATCTACAATCACTAATCCATACTTCTTGTTGCTGATGGATTCTATTTTCACTGGTCTAAACAGATCTATATGTAGAAGTTCTAATGGTCTAGAGGTAGAAACAACATTTTTAAATTTGAAAGAAGGTTTTTCAAACTTGCCTTTTTGACATGCTTCACACAGAGAATATGAGCTAAACTTCAAGTTAGGAAGTCCTCTGACCAGATTGAGTTTGTTAATCTGAGATATTCTTCTCATACTAACATGCCCCAATCTTCTATGCCAGACCCATTTCTCATCGTTAACAGGCATAAGGCAGTTTACATTCTGACTTTTTAGTTCAAAAGTTTTTATTATATAAATGTTTTTCTTTCTCTTACCATTAAAGAGGATTGTTCAATCTTTCTTACTGACTGATTTACAATACTTTTGATTAAAGATTATATCATAATCGTTATCACTTAATTGCCTTATGGATAACAGGTTGTGCATTAATCCATCTACTACAAAAACATTAGTTATAGAGGGAAGTGTACTGTTACCAATAGTTCCAGAGCCAATAATCTTTCCTTTCTGATTGCCTCTGAAACCTACATAGCCTCCAAATTTAAGCTCCAAACTTTGGAACATATGCTTTCTTCCCGTCATGTGTTGAGAGCATCCAGAGTCCAGGTATCAAGATAGGTGTTTCAACTTTGCTTTTAAAGAGATATGTAACATAGATGATTTTATCTCTAGGTACCCATATCTTTTTGGGTCCTTGTTTGTTAGAGTTTTCAAAATTCTGTTTGAATTTTGGTTTTGCAGTGAAAGCATTACTAGTATATTTTATATCATGTGCATGTCCATATGTAAAGTGTGAATATAGAGGTGTGTGTTTTATAACTATTCATCAACTTTCTTTGGTAGAGATGTTTCTTCTCCCCTTGGTTTCACATATCGTATAACTTTTCTGTCGTTTCTGATAAATTCATAGATCATTGAAGCCATCTTTCTCCTATCTATGTTTTTAGCTAGACATTTTTGAAAGCTATGATCATATTCTTTTATGATTTTACCAGAACTATTCGAAACTTCTGAAACAGTTTCTTTTTGAGCTTTTTATAATTTGTTTTTAATAACATAGTTTTCATTTTCGAGTTTAGAGGTGGTTTCTTTTAGCTCGTAGTTTTTAGTTTTTAGTTTCTTAGTTTCTTCAGAGTCAAATACTAGATCCTTTTTCAGGTTCTTGTTTTTTACTCGAAGTTGCTGATACCTTTCAAGAATTTCTGACAGACTAACTTTTAATCGAGATCTAGAAAAGTTAGAGAATACCTCTTATGACTCTGAGTTTGACTTTGATTTAGATGATCCTGTGTCATCTGATATATTGGTCATTAGGGCTATATTGGCTCGTTCATCTTTTAATTCTGTTTTAGCTTCAGAAGATTCCGAGTCACCCCACGTTGCCATAAGACTTTTCTTCTTTTCTTTGGAGAAATTCTTTTTAGGCTTTTCTTTGTGAAGATTTGGGAAGTCGCTTTTATATTGACCTGGTTTGTTGCATTCATAGCATACAATATCTTTGTTACTAGATTTTCTATATCCAAAAGATGATTCAGAGTGATTTCTTGTTTTTCTGGAGTTTCTAAACTTTATTTTGTCTGAGCTTCCGTAGCTGATTGACTCTTTTGGAGAGAAGAGATTGTTTGTCTTCTTCTAACGAGGATCCACCAGAGTTTTCTTCTTTTGCTTGAAAAACTTTAGGTTCATATTTTTTATTAGATTTAAGAGCGAGAGACTTAACTTGCTTCTGGGCCTCGTCTTCTTCTAGTTCTATCTCATGACTTCTCAAGAAGCTGATAAGTTCTTCAAGAGATATTTTATTCAGATATTTGGCTAGTTTTAAGGTTGTGACCTTGGGTCTCCATTTCTTGGGTAAACTTCTGATGATTTTCTTTACATGATCTTCTGTGAGTACCCTTTATCCAGAACTTTTAGCCTAACAACCAAAATTTGAAACCTTGAGAAAATTGTTTCAATTGTTTCATCTTCTTCCATTTTAAAGGCCTCGTACTTCTGAATGAGTGAAAGAGCTTTGGTTTCTTTGACTTGTGTGTTGCCTTCATGCGTCATTCTCAAAGAGTAAAACATGTTCTTTATTTTGTGATGATTATTTTGAATTCTGGCTTTATGATGATTTCTAAATTCTTTATTTTGTTTATCTGTCATTTTCTTTATGTCAATCATCGGACCACTTTCGTTAACTGGATGAATGGATCCCTCAGCCACCATATTCCAGAGATCAACGTCATGAGCTAGAAAGAAACTTTTGATTTTGTCTTTCCAATAATCGAAGTTCTCACCATCAAATATTGGAGGTTTGCCGCTGATTCTATCTTTCTTATCATGGTTATCATTGCTGATGATCTGACTTGGTCCCACCATAGTGTTTTTCTTGCTATGATCTTTTTTGACACGGTTAATTGTTTGCACCCAGAACCAAGCGCTCTTATGGAAATTGAAGAATGGAAAAACACAAGAAGTGGGGTTTGAATTGAGTTTTTAAAAATAAAAACATTAGACACATTGGTTATCCTAGTTCGTTTGAACTCAAACTACTCCAGTCCACCCGCCAAGGTGATTTTACCTCTCTTAAACAAGGACTTAATCCACTAATCAAACTTGATTACACAAATACAATGACTACTGCCAATGTCTTCTTGAGTTTAAACCACAACTCGGTTTTCTCAAGTTATTACAAGATAAATCAATTAAAATTATGTAAAAAGATGTTTTCTAAACAAAACTATACCACAACAGTGATGTATACACAATTGTAAAGCACAAGATAAAACTGGGTAACAATATTTTTCTCTTTCAGTGCGCAATAGTGTTGTTGTGATTTCTTCTTCAAGTCTTCTTTATATAGGTGATGCATGAGAGACATGAGAAGATGCTTTTGGAAGGTTAATAAAGTGTAGTTAATTCCCTTTCCAAAAATAAAGATCTTGTCTTGGTTCAGCCGTTACCTTTGATTTGTAATGAATTATTTATAACACATCAGAATATTGCTTTCTTGGGATCATATGAGAAGAAGAATATTACTGTTGAGACTTTATATCCTCAGAGTTTCTTTATATTATTAGAACTTGGATGATTCGTTGGAGCTTCTTTTGCATATCAGAGTATTTACTAACAGAGTGTGGCTCAAGTGCTGAATCTTTAGAACATATGGTAGATGAGTTCGTTGACTTCTTTTGTTCAGAACTTTACTTATCAGAATATCAGAGTTTTGCTCACATCGTTGGTGATTTCAGAAGCTGTAACATTAGAACTTCTTCATTTTAGCGTGTTACACGGAATTGCTTCATTTTAATTCACCATTTTTCGATATTGTAAAAATCTTAACTTATTCGATTCTTATCGTATCAAGACGACTCTTTCAGCATAATTTCATAAATGATGTCAGTTACAAATTTTCTTCAGACCCTGAGTTCGGATTTTGATCGGAGGATTTTCGTTTGTGGCGTTCTTTCAAAACTAAATGGTGAAATTAATTGAGAAAAAGTTGTTTTAGTTAACTCTGATCTACATCGATGCATCTTCGAAAATTCATAACTTTTTCATCTTTTATTCGATTAAGTATGTTATTTTGGCAACGCGTCACGAGTTTCATCACTTTCGACTTTGCTTCAGGTCCTGAGTTTGTATCTTGCTCCGAGAGGTACGACATTGTCGATTATGTTCCAAATAAGCTGAAAAATCCACTTATATAATATTTGATTTGAGGTTTTTCCACTTAACGTGATCGAACTCACTCTATTTTTATTCGATTAAGTCTGTTCTTTCGGTGCCGCATCACAAATTTTGTCAGCTAAGATTTTGTTATTTGTCATGCGTCGAAATTTTGAACCAGTTGAAATATGTCACGGGGTTCAATGTCAACTGCTCATGAAAATAATTGAAATTGCAAGACAAACAAGGCTTTGGAGCCATCCTATATATTAAAAAATTCAAGTTTTACTCTCATAACTTCATTTTACCACAAAAATTTAAAAACCTCTTATATACCTTCTCTCTATTCTCTCAACTCCAAAGTTACACAACCACCACCAACCACCAACAACCACCACCGGAAAACCAAAACCATCATGCCGGAAAATTAAATTCACCGGAATTTTCTCTTCTCCTCCCCGATTTTGCAAGCGATCAACCGCCTCCCTCCCTCCACTGGTAGCCTTCGTGAATCGCAGCCTAACTCCCTCCAACACCGATCGCGAAACGCAATCTCTCTTCTCCGGCCATGCATGTTCTCGCGGGTTCCTCCTCCTCTCCGATGCGTTTTCCAGCCAGCCTTCGGTCATCCTCTCTGACTCTTTATCCAATTCGGTGAGTGCTTAATTCTTGATTTTGATTGAATTACTTTCTACATGATAATTGCTTGAATTCATATATTTGATAAATGCATTTGTTCTAACATTGAATTGTGTTGAATATTCATGGATTGAACATGTAATTGAGTTGTTGAGTTTGTTCTCCTGAGATAATTGAATAGAATTCTTGATTTCATGAATTGATTTTCAAATTGAATTGAAGAATTGGACATAATCTTGAGTAGAAATTTGTTATGAAGAAGCCATTTAGAGGTAAAAAGGAGGTCAATGTTATCTATGGCCAGAAGAGCCATAGTAAAAGTAACCTCCATCAGTCTGTGGGAGCAGTGTTAATTTCCAATTTGACTCCTGATCAACGACCATGGCAGGTTAACCGACAAAGGCCAGATGCTCCGCCTAGGAAGTTTACTAAAATTGGCATGCCTTTATCTAAGGCATTAGAACATTTGTTGAAGGCTGAACTCATTTCACTGTGGGATCCTCCTCAGAATCCCAACACCTCCTCTCCAAAGTATAATCCAAACGCGAGGTGTGCTTATCATTCAAACCTTCCTGGTCATGACACCAACAATTGCTAGGCTTTGAAGAGCAAGATTTAAGATATTATAAGAAATTGAGTTTGATCCTATAGAAACTCCAAACGTGATTACTGCACCTATGCGCAAGCATGACAAGGGTATAAGTGTTGTTGAAGATGTGTTGTATATTACCTTTGTCAATGATATGGTTACTCCCATCTCCATAATAAATAATAATCTGTTACAAGCCGCTTTATTTTCGGGTTGTGTTGAAGGATGTTATTGATGTGCGGTTCAACCTAATGGTTGTGGGTTACTAAAGGAAGGTGTTCAGGGCCTGATGGATGAACATATTATTCTGATTGAGAAGATTCCGAATTTGTGCCAAGATTTGTCTATTATCTCTGGTACTCCTTTTAGGATCTCTTCCAAAGGTCCTATAAGGATTACCGCCAATCCGAAAGCTGCTCCTTTGGTTATTACAATGCCCGGGCCTATCCCATATTCCTCGGAGAAGGCTATCCCGTGAAATTATGGGTCTGATGTCTATTACCATGGCGTTAAACAAGAGTTGTCTGATGAAGATAATGAAGAAGTTGATCCTAGTATTGTCAATATTGTGGGAACTAGCAAAATTACTAGAAGCGGAAGGATTTTCTCCCCAGAAATCTCTCCGCCTGTTCATGTCACATCCACTAAGACAACTGTTGAGTCTCGGGGTAAAGAGCAAGTGATAGAGCCTTCCCGGACGGAGGCGCCAAAGGAAGCCTCAGTCAAGGATACCTCCGAATAGGATTTGGAAGAAGTTTTGAAGATCACTCGCAAAAGTGACTATAAAATTGCGGAATAGCTGGGGCAGACCCTGTCTAAAATCTCCATGGTGTCTTTACTGCTGTGTTTTGAAGCCCATGTGAAGGCTTTAGTAAAGTTCTTTAAGACTTCCCATTTGCCACAAGAGATTTCGACTGATCAATTTGGAAGTTACGTGGCTAGTCTGACAATTGACAATGGTTTGGGTTTCTCCGATGCTAACTTGACTCCGAAAGGGAGAAATCACAATAGGGCCCTGTATGTCTCCATTGAATACAGGGGCACTAAATTGGCCCATGTGTTAATTAATATGGGATCTTCCCTTAATGTTCTGCCAAATGGCGCTCTTGACCAACTAGATTGTGAAGGGATTATGCTAAAGCCCATCAATATCATAGTTCGAGCCTTTGAAGGATCAAAAAGAATGGTGCATAGAGAGGTAGACCTCCCGATCAAGGTGGGTTCACATATATTTGAGTCCACTTTCCATGTCATGGACATCCGACCGACTTACTCTTGTTTATTGGGATGCCCTTTGATTTACAGGGCAGGTTTTGTCACCTCCACCTTGCACCAGAAGCTAAAGTATTCGGTAAAAGGGAAGGTTGTTACTGTTTGCGGAGAGGAGGAATACATCGTCAGCCACCTCAATTTGTTCTGATACGTAGAGATGGATGGGGAATTTATTGAAACATCCGATCAAACCTTTGAAGTGATTTCTCTTGCTGGTGTTGAAGATGTTTCTGCTATTCCAAAGGTCAGCAAAACTCCGTACAAGATGGCCTCATTGAAAGATGCTAAGGCTGCTATAGAAGAAGGTGGTAATATTATTTGGGGTCAGCTTCCTAATATCCCTTATAAATCTAACAAGTTTGGTCTGGGATTTACTGCAGAAGGTCAGAGGGCTGTTCATCGTACTCGTGCTGGGTGACCTTTGTTCCGTGTCAGCAACAATGAGGTCAATGCTATAGAGGATGCAGACAATGATTGTGACTTCAACAATTGGATATTCCCTATCGTTGGTGATGGACTGGATAATTGGAAGGAAAAAGACATATTTCCCATCCCCTTTAGTTAATACTAATAGATATATTCCTGTCTTATTGTTTTCAAAAGTTTTTGGCTATGTAATAAATAATGACTTTAAACCTTGTGTCTTACTCGGGGCACAATGGTTCATTTGTTAAAGGGTTGATGATCCATGAACATTGCTCATTCAATAATAACATTGGATATTTTGCATGCAAATTTTGTGATCTCTGTTTTTATTTTATCTTATTGCATTTTCAAAATAGCTATGTGTTCTTACACACACCCACACACTACATTTGTAGATCCTCATCCACTCTGGATCTCGTCGATAACGATTCTGCTATTACCACATATGACTTCAAAAATCCGATCTACCTAGCCGAGGACGAAGGTGAGGAAGATTGTGAAATACCTGTAGAAATTGTCAGACTCTCGATACAAGAAAAAAGGCTATCCAACCATATGAAGATACGGTCGAAGTTGTAAACTTGGTGTGATCGGTGGATCTGGAACTGACTGTTTAACGCTGGTTCGCGAAATATCGCGGAAGCAAGAGTCGCCACCGTCTTTTATTTTCTCCAAATGGAAAGGACAAAAGCACAGAAAAATTCCTTATAGAGATTGCTCTCTGTTCGGGAGGTAGATTATAGAAAGGGAAGGTGTTAGCACCCTTTCTATCCATGGTTATCCATGGGCTCTTAGATACTTGCTCACTTGTGTTTTCAAAAATGGTTTATTTGTTTTTCAACTGTGGGTTTTAAAAAGTTTCTTTGAAAATTTCAGTTCGACTCTTGTATCGGTCCTCAAGAGTATTTGAAAAATGCTTTCGAAAGCTTTTTGAAAATGTGTTGGTGTGAAAAGTATTTTTGATTTGTTTTGTTTTGAATTAGAGCAAGTATCCACGAGTCGTCTACCTACCCTAAGGAATTCGTCTGTGTAAATGTCCTTTAAATTAGTGTCATCCCACCATTGAGAGGTAGGTAGCACCACCGTTGGAGGTGTTCGGGTCAATTCGAGGTTCGGGACATGGTGATCACCAGAGCAATGGGAAGACACCTTAGAAGCTACCCTCATGCCAGGTTCCCGGATCATGAGGACTTACTAAGACATCCTCTACTCGACGATCACCTTTCGAGGCAAGGCAACAGTGAGGCGTACCCTAGGGGTGGTGTGTGATTTGTGTGTCGTTTTCATTTATTTTTGTCTTTTGTCAAAGTGATCTATGCGTTTGTTTTTATTTTATCATTCATTCTTACATGTCATTATTAATAGTTAAAAATTGCGAGAAATATAAAATTCCTAAACTATTACAAAGGCGCGGGTCCACATCGCCAAATTAAACCAGGACCCGATTTGACATAAAATAAAGAAATAAAATGCGGGAAATATAAAATGTCCGAGTTATATGGCTTGAGCAATTACATAATATTTGAAAGAAAATAAATGTGCGAAAGAAATAAAAATAGAACGTTCGAGGGCGTTGGACCCTTTAAAGAAATTAAATGAAATTAAAAAGCTAATTAATTATTTAATAAAAGGAAAGAAATGTTTTTTAGTTTTTTTGTATTTATGAAATAAAGAAAATTAAAATTAAAAGAAACTCTAATTCTAAGTTTTTTTAATTATTAATGAAAATGTTAAAGTTTAACCTAATTTACTAAATATTTAATGTACATGTTTATTTACAAAAATATTTAATAATTAATAACAATAATAATAAGAAAAAAATTATTTATTAAAAAGATGATGAAAAGTTAAAAACCCTAATTTCTACATATTTTAATTTGTTAAGAAAAAGACTTAAGTTTTAAAACCTAATTTAACTAAATTAATTATTTAACATTTATTTACAAAAATATTTAATAAGTAAATTAATTAACATATTCTTAGTTTTTGATTTTCTGGTTTTATATTATAAAAATTAATTCATGAATTTAAAGAAAACAATTAAAACAATTAAAAGAATGAAAAAGGAAAATCAAATAAAAAATAAAACTGATGCAAACCATGGGGGGTGTCTGGCCCTTTTTGGAGGTGAATTGGAGTGGTTTGACCATTTGTGTTCTGGCTGTTGGCCATTTGTGTTCTGGCCTCATCATGCATAAGTTGTTCTACTTTGGCCATTTGCCTTTTGGCTTTTGGCCATTTGTGTTTTGGCCTCAACGTTCCTTAATGAACCTGCATGAGATCTTGTCTAAATCTGCAGTGTTGAATCTCATGAACACATTAAATAAAATCATAAAATGAAAATAAAGCCAATATATGAAGAAATTTAATGTTTAGGCACAATATGACATGTATGAATGATTATACCCTTTTGATCATGGAGATCAAATCAATCTTACCCTTACTGGAAAATTAGTGACCTGAATGCTTTTATGCCTTACTGGAAAATTAGGATCATGGAGATCAAGCCAGCCTTATCCTTACTAAAGAAGTAGTGAGGTATTGGTTTGTAACTGTGATGGCTTGTTTGTAGTGAGAGAGGGATTTGTAATAAGGATTTCAAGGTTTTAGGGTTCTTGAAAGAGTTTGATATTCTAACAGTTTTGTGGCAAAGTTTTTTTTCTCTCTTCTTTTCTCCTCTTCTCTGGTTTGTGTGAAAAGAAGGTGATTATATAATGGAAATTAGGGTAAAGCAAATGGGCTTTGAATGTGCAATTGGGCCTCCAATATTCACTTGAATTCGTCACTTTCCAGGCTAAATCGCAGGGACTTAAGTGCATTTTTTTAAGTTGAAATGTGAAAACAAAATGTAGCTGACATCGATAACTAACTCCTGTCCGAAAATCGGCTTAATCGGATAAACGGTGAATTAGTTATGAATTTTTGAAGTTTCAGCTCAGACAAACTTATTTTGGGCTCCAGTGTCGACTCTGACACGTTCTTCAATAAAAAACTGGTATTGATCGGAGCATAATCCGGTCTCGACTTTTGAAGAAAAGTTGTAGATCTATTAGTCAGTGACCTTGTGTAAAAATATGAGCCCAATCCGATAAAAATTGACCGAGTTATGAATTTTCGAAGTTTCGGCCCAGATGAAATAATATTCAGCATTCAGGATTTTCAGCGTGTCACGCACTCTGAGCAAAAAACGAAGGCCTTTTGAATACCGTTTGAACTCAATACCTTCTGTGAAAATGTAGCCAACTCAATTTGTGAAATTTTGGCGCCAGAACCAGCTCGATACGATGAAAATCGACCAAGTTATGATTTTTTGAACATGACGCAAATAAACTTCTGTCACAAATTTTCTGCACGAAAATACTTGATAAATCCACATTTTTGAAGACCTTCTGATCGAAATTGGCTTCCAGCCGTGAGAGATGAAAACGTAGATAATATCAAGAAGGAATTTTGGCCACCGGAACGGGTTCAAAACGAGTCACGATCTTCAAGTTATGAATTTTTTAGCGCGTAAAAACTGCACTTTCAGCACACTTTTTCACTATATTTCTTCAAGAAAACTCACACATTCGGATACCTTCTTTAAAGAATTGACTCTTGAGCCGAACCTGAATTTGAGAATATGTTATCAGAGATATCTTGGCGAAAGAACACCTGAATATAACGCGTCGGGTTGGACTTGTGAATTTTCTTGAAATGTTTTGAGAAATATGGGAGGGCAAATTTTGGGGTACAACACTTGGGTACCGAGACAAACAAGAAAGAGGTCAAGATCAGCGCCAACTTAGAGACCAGTGTCAAGAGCAGGTTAATCCAGATGCTACATGAATATGTTGAAATCTTTTCATGGTCATACGAAGACATGCTAGGGCTCGATACTGATATTATGGTTCACCGTCTGCCAATTAAAGAGGTTTGTGCTTCGATTAAGCAGAAGGTTCATCGCATGCGCTATGAAATGTCAGAAAAGATCAAAGCCGAGGTTATGAAACAATTCAACACAGGGTTATTAGCAGTGACGTCATATCCTCAATGGTTTGCTAATGTTGTTATCGTTCCAAATAAAGATGACAAGGTACGTATGTGCGTAGATTACAGGGATCTGAATAGGGAGATCCCTAAAGATGACTTCCCACTACCATATATCGATGTTTTAGTCGATAACACTGCTCAGCACAAGGTTATTTATTTCATGGATGACTTCTAGGGTTATAATCAGATTAAGATGGCACCTAAAGACATGGAGAAAACTACCTTCGTCATACAGTGGGGCACCTTCTGTTATAAGGTTATGCCTTTTGGGTTGAAGAACTCTGGGGAAACTTATCAGTGTGCCATGGTAGCCTTATTTCATGACATGATTCATCATGAGATATAGGTTTACATTGACAACATGATAGCAAGGTCACAGGCTGAAGAAGAGCACCTTGACCATCTGCATAAACTGTTTGAAAGACTGAGGAAGTACAAGCTAAGGCTAAACCCGAACAAATGCACCTTTGGGGTGAGATCCGGAAAACTCCTGGGTTTCGTCGTCAGTGTTAAAGGTATTAAGGTTCATCCTGCAAATGTTAAAGCTATTCAAGAAATTCTGTCTCCTTGTACTGAGAAGGAAGTCATAGGTTTCTTAGGATGTTTGAATTACATTACCCGTTTCATTTCTCATTTGACTGCTACTTATGAGCCAATCTTCAAGCTGCTGAATAAAGATCAAGTAGTAAAGTGGAACGACGACTGTCAAATAGCCTTTGATAAAATCAAGTAATACCTACAAGAACCTTCTATTCTGATGCCACCGGTTGAAGGATGACCTCTAATCATGTACTTAACAGTGCTAGAGAACTCAATGGGGTATGTACTGTGGAAGCATGATGAGTCTGGTCGAAAAGAGCATGCAATATACTACTTTAGCAAAAAGTTTACCAACTGTGAAATAAGATATTCACTACTCAAGAAAACTTGCTGCACTTTGGCATGGGATGCTCGCCAACTAAGACAGTATATGTTGACCCATACTACCTTGTTGATCTCTAAAATGGATCCCATCAAGTACATATTCGAGAAGCCAGCTCTCTCAGAAGAATAGCTCGATGGCAGATGGTATTAACAGAATATGATATCCAGTACAACACTCAAAAGGAAATCATATGAAGTGTACTGGCCGACTGTGATACGGTGGCAGAACTGACTGTTAATACTGGTTTGTGTTTTGCGTTTTTGTTTGCAAAATGTTGCGGTAAGCAAGAGTCGCCACCGACTTTTATTTCATCCAACAAAGGAAAATGAAAAAGAACAGAAAAAACCTTTTTCGAGAATATTTCTGAGTACGCGGGGTAGATTATAGAAAGGGAAGGTGTAAGCACCCTTTCTATCCGTAGTTTTCTGCGGGCTCTTAGGTACTTTCTCATTTTTAAATTTCTTGTGTGTGCTTTGTTTTGAAATTTTTTGTTTTACTTCGTTTTAACCCTTGTTTCTGTCCTCAAGAGTGTTACGAAGTTGTTTTTGGAAACTTTGTTTTAAAAAGTGTTTGTGTGAAAAAGATTTGTTTGTTTGTTTAAGCAAGTACCTAGGAACTAATCTACCTACTCGAAAAAGGTCTGTTCGTTTTCCTTTTAGACAATGCTATCCCATTATTAAGAAATAGGTAGTGTCGTCGTTGGAGTTTTAAAGGGACGTTCGAAGGGACGAAATGGTCACTAAAGGCAACAAGTAAGGATACCTTAGCGTTCAAAGGGACTATCGTCATAAGATCAATTCGTAGGAAACTCGAGGGACAAGTAGGGCCTGTGATCTTTATGACGACTTTGAATCGCGGTTCATTGCTAAGGTACCCCTACGTTCAAGGGACACGACCATTATTTCTGAGGCAACCAAGTGAGGCAAACCCTAGGAGTGCAAGTGTGCAAAAGTGTTTGATTTCAGTTATTTATCTTGTAATTTAGTGATCTAGGATTGATTCATTAGTCATACACGCCTAAGTTGCTAACAGTTATATACAAGCATGCAGAATATAAAAGCGAGAAGGTAAAGGTTCTACGCTATCACTGGGCTTTTGCAGATACATGATTATCTTGGACTGAAAATAAAAATGCGGAAGTTTAAACCCTAATTACTATTACAACCTCGAAACAGTTACAATAATAATAAAAGGAATTAAAATGCACGCGACAAATTTAAATGCGAGAATTAAAGGACCCTAACAATCTAATTGAAAAAATAATTAGGTTATTATTATTATTTTTTGAGAAAATTAATTAAGTTATGTACAAATTAAAAACCCTAATTTCTAATTAATTTGAATTATGTAAAAATAATTAAATTGCCCTAAACAATTAAACTAATTAATTAATTAAAGAAACAAAATATTTTTTATGAAAACAGATTTTTTTGGTTTTTTGTGATTTTTGATTTAATAAAATAAAATGATTTTTGTTATTTGGTAAAAAAAATAAAATTATTAATGAAATAATAAAATAAGAAAAATTAAAATAGAAAAGAAAGAATGGGCCTGTTTGTGAAGCTGAAAAGGGGGTGTAGATCTGAACTTTCGGGCCCATTAGTGGCTAAACCCAGTCAACACATTGGATTGCATGTTACCTCCTCCTGTTGGTGCACTGTGGTCCTCTCTTGCATGGGCGTTGGATTGGATTGATAAGGAATCCATTGGCTAGATGATGAAAGCACATGGTATGCTCCTGGGACGCGTATGCATATGATCTGCAGTTATAAAGTTAGAAAATAAGAAAATGCTGGGACCTGGGATTGAACCCAGGTCCTCTACCTTTCCAAAAACACGCTTCACCACTAGGCCACCTGTTCTTATTTGTTATAATATTGAAATGAAAACAACATGATGCAAATTAGTCACAAGCTTCAGAAAACGTGCGAATATTTAAATTTCCCAATGGTGGTCAGCCACGTTGTTATCTCTTTCCCCAGGACTGTCGGTTTTTACAATAACCCTTTACCTAAGGTCAAATGCATCGCTGTATGCTATAGCGATGGTATTGGTCTGTAGCTACAAACCTGTAAAATCTCAAAATGCACAGCAAGCAATATTAATTAGAACTAAGGACATATACCCACTAAGAATCTTGCCATGAGTCCATTGGTATCATTAATCATCCCTAATTTGGCCTCTACAGAGAAACCCTAATTTGAAGCTTCCAAACCCTAATAATGGCGTAAGTTTGTTCCTGCACTAGAAATCAAATCCAGGCTATCCAAAAGATCACAAGCATGATTATGAATACATTTATGCAAGCAAATTGGATTAAAAGTACGTAGAACCCTGAAAACGAATTTGAGTTTAAAGGGTGCAAACCGTGAGGATTATGTGATGATTCTTGGAGCTTTGAGGCGTGCAAACGATCATGTTAGCTTCTGGGAAGGTCCAGGAAACGATTGGTAGCTTTGAAAGTCTTTGAATCGGCCTCTAAACTGGAAATCGATCTACCACTTTTTTGACAATTTTTCAGTTTTTGTTTGCAGCTTTTTCGACCTCCAATCCTCTCCTTTGTGCACAGGTTGTGTTCTATATATGTAATAGAACGAATTAGGTCAACAAAAATAGTTGGTATCTTTTTCATTCATGGAGATTTGATTTGGTTTTTATCTTGTATGATATGTTTCTATATCAGGCCAAATCATACTATTTTCATCCCAATCATCCTTGGAATGATTTGATTTGGTTTGACGGCATATTTGCATTATGATTCCATTTAAAATCAGATCAAAAACAAATCTTCCATATTTTATATCATTTATTTGATTTAATTTGGCTTTTAAATGATAAAAAAATCAAAATAAATTAAATAAATAAATTCAATAATATATGGTAGAGTGTTTGGGTCGTGGATCATGTTGGAAGCATAATGCAAGCTTGAAAAGTTAGGCCCATTTGGCAAAAAATGTATTTGTGAGCACATTTGACTTTTGGCAATTTTCCAAAAAAGGTAAACTTTGACAATGCATAACTATTCCAATTTTGGCCCTAAAGAGATTTTATTGGACTTTTTAGAAAGCTTAGGATGTCCCCTAAACAACCCTTTTGGTCTCATCTCAATTGGGTCTTCCTTGTTCATGTAAGAAGCTTTGACCCAAAAGGTGTTTTGGTTGACTTTTCAAAAGGACCTATAATGTCTGAATTTATATCTTTTCATGAGTGCATTTATTGAACTTGAGGGATGAAGATGAGTTGTAGTGAATTGGATTCTCTTCAAAATGAGCCTTGGATGAGAAATTTCTGATAAAGTATGAGAAAGTTATGCCTGGTCAAAGTTTGGTTGACTTTTCCTAAGAAACCCTAATTTAGCAACTTTTGAGTTTGGATGAATTAGGAGCATTCTTTGAGGAATCATGATAAACCCTTGATCAAATGATGAATATCACTTCAAAATGTTGATGTTGACCATAAATCTTGAATTTTGACTGTATGTGGGCCTCAGTTGACTTTTGATCTAATACAATCGATTCTCAAGCATCTGAGCAATTGACTGAGCAAACTTCTTGTGCAAGGCATGAAACTTGACATGGATGATCTTGAGAACATATTGGGACCATGGGAGGAATTTGGGACCTTTGGAGTTCACACATCTTGATAAAAATGGAAACCCTAGTTTGAGGTACATTGTCTTAGGAGAGAGTTTGTCTGGTCAACTCTTGGGCATCCTTGAGCAAGTGAGGACCTCAATGGGCATGTATTGAGTAAAATAAGAGGGCCAATTTTGGGGTACAACAGCTTCCCCTGTTCAATCTTCTTAATCCTGAGGATGTAGATTGGCTGTCTGGTTTTCATAATCTGAAGGTGGAAGATGATTGAACACTAGAGTGCCCAGAAATTTGCACTCGCATGAAATGATACTTGATTTAGTGATATTGGGAATAGGCTTACAGATACCATTTGGAAGTTGTTAGAGAATCGTCAGAGATAGGCTTAATGATGCCATCTAGAAAATATACCGGTTGCCTGAAAGATTCTTTTGCAAGAATTCCTGTACTTACCGTTGAGGTGGACTTTGCTGGAGAATGTTGATTCCTGTCTTGGAAAATAGAGGCTAGGAGCTGCGGTTGTCCAATACTCTACTGGGGAATTAACTTATACTTGAGGAAGCGGAACTGAACTGCATATCTGGTCAGGGTCCAGGATGCACAGTGACTTACTGGGGAAAGGTGAAATCAAGCGAAACTAGGGATGAAAGAGAAGGAACCTGGATAGTAGGGTTACTTCAGAATGAAAGCCGGTATAGTAGGGCTGCGAGAAGGAACCTGGATAGTAGGGTTACTTCGGGATGAGATCTTGGATAGTAGGGCTATGAGAAGGAACCTGGATAGTAGGGTTACTTTGAAATGAAAGCCTGGATAGTAGGGCTGGGTCGTAGGGTTACTTCGAAATGAAAGCCTGGATAGTAGGGCTTATGGGGAAGGAACCTGGATAGTAGGGTTACTTCGAGATGAAAGCCTGAATAGTAGGGATGTGAGAAGGAACCTGGATACTAGGGCTGTGAGAAGGAACCTGGGTCGTAGGGTTACTTCGAAATGAAAGCCTGGATAGTAGGGCTATGAGAAGGAACCTGGATAGTAGGGTTGCTTCGGAATGAGAGCCTGGATAGTAGGGCTGTGAGAAGGAACCTGGGTCGTAGGGTTACATCGAAATGAAAGCCTGGATAGTAGGGCTATGAGAAGGAACCTGGGTCGTAGGGTTACTTCGAAATGAAAGCCTGGATAGTAGGTGTGATACGGTGGGAGAACTGACTTCGGGTTTTGCGCTTGTATTCGCATATGTCGCGGTTTAGCAAGAGTCGCCGCCGACTTTTCTTTTATCCAAAAGGAAAGGTTAAAAAGCACAGGAAAGACCTTTAGAGATGTTTTTGAGTTCGGGGGGTAGATTATGAAAAGGGAAGGTATTAGCACCCTTTTCATCCATGGTTTTCCATGGGATCTTAGTTACTTGCTAGATCACTTGCTTTTGTTTGAAAATGTGTTTTTTGTGGTTTTTGAAATTATTTTGAAAAGGCTCCATCGTTTAGGCAAACTTTTGTAATGATTTTCATTCGTAAGAATGTATACAAAGGTGTTCAGATTTTGAAAATATTTCATGTTTAGAAGATATTTGGAAAGTGTATGTGATTGTTTCGAAAATAGAAAGGATGTTTGTTTCAAAATTGAGAAAGTATCTAAAAATAATCTGCCTACTCAAAAGGTCTTAGATGTGATTTACCTCCTCCTTTAGATGTTTCTATCTTACCATTGATTTGGTAAGAAGCCTCATCGTTGGATGTGAAGGCACAAGCATTGGGTCATCGTATGACCATGATAGCAATGTTGTGACATGACTTAGCACTTTTCTTTAGGGACTAAGATCATTTTGAAAGGAAACTTTGATAGCATAATCGAGGGACTATGATCTTGTATTTTTCGATTTTATTTGTGCTAAGACATCCCACAAGCATAACATGGCCATTTTTGTAAGGCAACAAGTGGAATTACCCTAAGGGTGCATGTGTGCAAATGTGTTTGATTTCATGCATAATTTGTCTTGAATTAGGGTTTTCTAAACATTAGTTTAAGTCTTGCCACACACATCCTAATTACTAACAATATATGAAAGCAATAAAAACGCAAAAAATGTAAAGTCCTACACTATTACAATATTTAGGGGATGGGGGTACATATTTACAAATGGGGATTGCAAGTGAAAATAAGTCCTAAGCTACTATTACAACCATATTGAAATGTATAAGAATGTACAAGAAAATGTGAAATGAACTTGTTTTGTTTTAAGAAAATATTTTTGATCTTTTGTTTTCAAGAAATAAAATAAAACATGAAAGAAATGTTTTTTTGGTGTTTGTTGATTAATGGAATAGAAAGGAATAGCAAAAATAGTGAAAAAAAGGAAAAATAGAATTAGCGTATTGCTAATAAAAGGGGGTCAGAAGTTCTGACTCTGGCGTACTGTAAAACAGAAATCCTGTTAGTGAAAAATAAGTAAAGTCAGAAGTTCTGAGTCCACTGGGAACAAAGCAGACTTCAGAAGTTCTGATACCACTGGAAGAACTTGGTCTCTCTCTTTATGCAAGTCAGAACATCTGTAACTTGGTCATTTCTCCACAAAACAGAAGATGTGCAATAGAACAATTATAGCATGTGTCATAGTGTTTCAGAAATAAGGAATATCATAACTATAAATCAGAGGAAAGTATGAATTTTCTAATCCTAATTTTGAGTTCTAATTTCTTCAGAAGTTCTGAACTGATTTATTCCCTACTTGGGCAGGCATATGCATGAAATCTCAGAATATGTACAACATCAGAAACATGATATCTACATTGTATTTTTGTACATACAAATCTGGTAATGCTTAAATAATGTGGTGAGAGTCAGCAGATGCTTACCTTGCAGCTGGAAGAGGTTCTGCTAACCGGAGTTAACCTCAACTCTGATGATGTTCTGAGTAGCTTCTTCACGTACTCAGTAAGCTGGAAGTTTCCAACTTCTAGAACAGCAAATAGGTGATGTTCTGATTTCTTTGTGTAGATGGATGGAGAATGTATTGTAGTATGAATACAGAAGTTATAGAAGTTTCTAATATGTGAATCAGAAACTGTGTGGATGGTTTTTTAGTCAAAAAATACTTGAGAACAAATGGAGTTTGAATGCAAGGAATCAAGAGTTAAAAGGTTTTTGTATGTTGTGTTTTCAGTTTTTGGACTCTTCGAATTTTGGCAGGGGTTCAAGGCTTTTCTTTCTCAAATTTTGGACCTCTTTTCAGTGGCTAGAGGTGTTCTATTTATAGGCAAAGGTTTTATAGTTTTGGAGAAGTCAAGTGGCGCCAACATCGTACGCTAGATGCTGACTTGTTCTTGAAGCAAGTTCAAAAAAGGTGTGATAGTTAACAGTTTTTTTAGCCTAGACTTGATTAGCAAGCAGGGATTAAGGAAAAGTAAACCCACAAGCAAAAAAGTAACGCATGGACCCTCACATATTTCTGTACAAAAGTTGCTTTTAAGGATAACAAAGGTATTTTTATGCCACACGTGGGGAGATCCTTTGGATAAAGACTCAAAAGTTGTTGTGAGCATTAAATGATGATGAGATTTGTCAAACTCATAAATCCTGTAATGTGAGATTTTGCATCATTGCTTAATTCTGGATCAGAAGTTCAATTTCAGCGTAACCTAGAACAAACATCCAACTTATGATCTTTGTATCTTGTTGCCTTAGCATGCTCTGAAGGATCCCTCAGACTTTCCAGTAAGCTTGCAGTACGCTTTATAACCTTCTTTGATTTACCTTTGAAAACTCTGGATTAGAAGTTCTGCTTCAGCATAGCATCCAATATTCTGATGTTCTTATCTTCTGGCTCCAGCATGTTCTAAAGGAGCTTTCAGACCTTCCAGGAAGCTTTGTGTCACGCTTTATAAACTTCTTTGATTTACCCTAGCAAACTCTAGCTGAAGCTTTGTGCAGACTTGCCCAGAAGTTCTGACCAAACTTTGTCTTGAAAGTGTCCAGAATTTGCTGAGTGTTTCAGTTTCAAGGACATGTCTCTGAGGAGTTATAACTTGAAATCCCAGCATTTCTAGGAGAAGCTTTGTTCAGAAACGTTCTAGATCTTGTGAGGTCTATAACTCTTGTGTCAGAGGCTGATCCAGAATCAACTTGCATCAAGGTGAAAATCTGGCCAGAAGTTCTGAGTTTTGTCACGCTTCTTAAACACTTAGAAAGGTTCTAAGTATTTAAAATTTGACTTTTCCCAAAGTAAATTGACTTTTGATTTTCTTGATGAAACAAACTTCATATTTCAACATGACTTGATGAAATATGATTCTTGAAGCTTGGTTTTGGTCCAAAAGCCAAAGTTTGACTTTTTAGTGTTAAAATGACCATTTTGCCCTTGTAGGCGACTTTCTTGAAAAAAATGTAATTCAAAGCTTGGAATTGGATGGAAGCAAACCTGAGGATCCAGGGTGATTCCTTGAGAAAAAGAGAGGGAAAATTTTGGGGTACAACAGTAGGGCTATGAGAAGGAACCTAGATCGTAGAGTTACTTCAAGATGAAAGCTTGGATAGTAGGGTTATGAGAAGGAACCTGGGTCGTAGGGTTACTTCGAGATGAAAGCCTGGATAGTAGGGCTTATGGGAAGGAAACTGGGTTATAGGGTTACTTCAAAGTGATAGCGTATATTAGTTGACCCGTTTGGTTTCGGGAAATGAGTTTCCATTAGTCGTCTGCAGACGTGACCTGTATAACCGCTGGATTTATTGAAGCTAGTCGTCTTTCCTAAAAAGAGAACAAGGTTAATTATGTGCGATGCATGAAATGCATGGTGAGATGATGTTCTCAAAATAAATGAGATAATGTTGCATATGATATATATGCGCTTGTCATGACGTATGTTCATGAAATGCTATTGGAGTATGTCCGGATTTGGGAAAATAAATCTCTGACTGCTACTGGAGATTTATGAATATTCTGTCAGGAAGAGATTCTGCTTGAGAATAAACTCTGCGAGGAACAAGCTTAGAAAGTGAATCTTTATATATGAAGTAATGAGCTCTATCGGGGATTGAGCCCATGCATCCAGAGAAATAAACTCTGCCTGGGGGATGAAATTTACTGACTCGCTCGCGATTATGAAATTCGAATGGGGGATATAGCTGTCAGGTTTCTGAACGACCCTGGCTGGGGAGGTTACTTCCTGTTTCGATAAAGTTGACATCAATGATTTTGAATAATTTTACTCTGTGGGGAGTGTATGTACTACTGATTATGTTCCCAAAGCTATCTCTATCCTGGTACCTGCTGGGTGGAGTAACTGTCGGGTTTGGAACTTCTTGTTTTTGCCCCTGTTTATGGAATTACGAGTAATTGTCTTTTGTTTCATATGTAAATATTTATGAGCAACAATCATTTTCAAATGCATATATCAAAAATAAATCATTGGATGTTCTTGCAAAATAAAATAGAAAAAGAAAAACAAACTCGAAGTTTCTTATGAAAAGAATTTTGCATCGATTTTTGAAGTTGGCCTGTAATAGGCAGTTTTGTACAAAGAGGCTGACGCTCTAGTAATAGAGCGCCGCCAAAAAATATAAACTATACAATTTGTGTAAAAGAAAAAAACAGCTATATGAAACAACCCCATTGGCTTCCAACTCTGCTATTTCCCTTATATCCTCAAGTGTCTCATCACTTTGCTACTTGGCCGAAAGTTGATCAGATAGATTAGTGATGTCTGAGCTTGATAGTCGATACGTAAATTTGGTCGCAAAATGATCCAACGAGACATAGTGATACGCTTTATATCCCTAACTTTTTCCTGGACTGCCCTTTCAGGTTTTCAGTCCACCAGGATACCCTTTTTTGCCCAAGTCGCCCTTTCAGGTTTTTGACTTGTCGGGTGTACATATTTTTTCTTTTCATCCCTTACTTTTTCCTGAACCCTTTTGGTTCGCCGGGAAGCCCTTATTTTTGCCTAGGCCAGTCAACCTAGCGGGTCTTTTGATTAGGCGTAGTATCTTTTCACTATGTCTGCATTGACAGGGTGAGGAAGGTCGTCACCGTCCATGGTGGTTAGAATCATAGCTCCACCCGAAAAATATTCTTAACCACAAATGGCCCTTCGTACGTGGGGGTCCATTTGCCCCTGGGATCATCTTGCAGCAGTATGATGCGCTTGATCACTAGATCCCCGACTTGATATTCTTGACGCCTGACTTTCTTATTAAAAGCCTTGATCATTCGCTTTTGATACGTCTGACCATGGAAGATAGCAGTAAGTCTCTTTTCATTGATTAGATTTAACTGATCAAATCGGGTTCGGATCCAGTCGTCTTCGTTCAAACCCGCATCCTTCATAATCCTGAGAGAAGGTATCTGGACTTCGATGGGTAGGACTGCCTCCATGCCATATACTAGAGAGTAGGGTGTTTCCCCTGTCGACGTCTGTGCTGAGGTACGATACCCATGAAGAGCAAATGGTAACATCTCATGCCAGTCTTTGTATGTCACTGTCATCTTCTGCACAATCTTCTTCGTGTTCTTGTTAGTTGCTTCAACAGCTCCATTCATCATTGGCCGGTAGGGAGAAGAATTATGATGCTGTAAACCTGAACTGTTTATAGAGCTCGGTGATTATTGTGTTGTTGAAATTCGTACCATTGTCAATAATAATTCTCTCTGGCACACCATATCGACAAATCAGATTATGTCGGATAAACCGCGCCAGGACGTTCTTGGTTACTGTAGCAAAGGAAGTTTCCTCAACCCACTTCGTGAAATAATCAATGGCTACTAGGATGAAGCGATGCCCATTGGACGTGGTGGGCCTGATTTCTTCGATCATGTCAATGCCCCACATTACGAAGGGCCATGGAGCTGTCAAGACGTTTAAGGGGACCGGAGGCCCATGTACCTTATCAGCATAGATTTGGCACTTATGACAAGTTCGAGAGTGCTGATGACAATCAGCTTCCATAGTGGACCAGTAGTATCCTTCCCGTAGGATCTTCTCAGCCATGGTATGTTCACTAGAATGGGTCCGAAGGTGCCTTCATGTAGATCTGTCATGATCCTCTCTGCTTCGCTCTTGTCTACACACCGTAGTAGTGTGGAGTCATGGTTGCGTTTATAGAGGATTCCATTACTGAGGAAGAACTTTGCATCGAACCTTCTTAGAAACTTCTTATCATTGACAGATTCCCCTTCAGGATACTCTTGAGCCTCGAGATACCTTTTGACTTCGTGAAACCAGGGTTTGTCTTCCACTTCTTCGGTATCGATTTCACACCAGTGTGCTGGTTCGTCCAACCTCTCAATGGTGATTTTGGGAGCTTCATTGTCCCACCTAACTTTAAACATAGAAGACATGGTAGCTAGCGCGTCTGCTAACTGGTTCTCCTCTCGTGGGAAATGTTCAAAAGTTACCTCCTCAAAGTGTGGGAGCAATGTCAATACGTACTCTTTGTACGGGATGAGATTCGGGTGCTTCGTATCCCATTCACATTTGATCTAACTTATTACCAAGGCTGAATCCCCGAAAACGTCCAAGAATTTGATCCTGAGGTCAATAGCAGCCTTGAGTCCCATGATACAAGCTTCATACTCCGCCATGTTGTTATTGTAGTTGAAACATAGCCGGGTAGTGAAAGGAGTATGACATCCATCAAGAGATATGATTACAGCGCCGATGCCATTAACCAGTGTGTTTAAAGCGCCGTCTAAAAACATAGTCCATCGAGATCCCTCCTTGGGTCCTTCATCCGGTCTAGGTTCTTCGTAGTCAGTCACCAGCATAATATTCTCATCCGGGAACTCAAAATTCATGGACTGGTAGTCATCCACAGCCTGATGAGCCAAATGATCAGCCAAAACACTCCCCTTGATCGCTTTTTGGGTTGTATATTGTATGTCGTACTCAGTTAAGATCATTTTCCATCTTGCTATTCTTCCGGAAAGGGAGGGCTTCTCGAAGATGTATTTGATCGGATCCATCTTAGATATCAACAAAGTAGTGTGGGTCAGCATTACTGTCTTAGTCAGCGAGCAGCCCATGCCAAAGCGCATCAAGTTTTCTCGAGCAGTGAGTATCGTGTCTCACAGTCGGTAAACTTTTTGCTAAGGTAGTATATTGCGTGCTCTTTTCGACCAGACTCGTCATGCTGCCCCAGCACACACCCCATTGAATTGTATAGCACTATCAAGTACAATATCAAAGGTCTTTCTTCAACCGGAGGCATCAGAATTGGTTGTTCTTGAAGGTATTCTTTGATTCTTTCAAAAGCGGTCTGGCATTCATCATTCCACCTTACCACTTGATCTTTCTTCAGAAGCTTGAAGATGGGCTCACAAGTAGCAGTAATATGTGAAATGAACCTGTTGATATAATTCAAGTGTCCCAAGAAAACTCTAACCTCCTTCTTTGTACGGGGAGCTAGCATTTCTTGTATATCCTTTACCTTTGCAGGATCTACTTGGATGCCTTTGTCGTTGACAATGAAACCCAAAAGTTTACCGGATCTTACCCCGAAGGTGCACTTGTTTAGATTCAACCTCAGTTTGTATACCTTCAACCTGTCGAACAACTTTTGGAGATGATCAAGGTGCTCTTCCTCAGTCTGAGACTTGGCTATCATGTCATCAACATAAACTTTGATCTCGTGGTGAATCATATCGTGGAACAAAGCAACCATGGCGCGTTGATAAGTTTCCCCAACATTCTTCAACCCAAAAGGCACCACCTTGTAGCAGAAGGTGCCCCACTGTGTGATGAAGGTTGTCTTTTCCATGTCTTCAGGGGCCACCTTGATCTGGTTGTAGCCAGAGAAACCATCCATGAAGGAGAATATTGTGTTGCGCGGTGTTTTCAACCAGAACATCAATGTGAGGAAGAGGGAAGTCATCCTTGGGGCTTGCCCTGTTCAGATCTCTATAATCCACACACATCTTCACTTTACCATCCTTCTTAGGTACCAGAACAACGTTAGCAACCCACTGTGGATAAGAAGTGACAACTAAGAATCCCGCGTCAAACTGCTTCATGACCTCTGCCTTGATCTTCTCTGACATTTCAGGGCGCATACGACGAACCTTCTGTTTAACTGGAGGACAATCTTCTTTGATCGGTAGACGATGAACCACAATATCAGTGTCTAAACCTAGCATGTCTTCATATGACCATGCAAAGATCTCAATGTAATCGTGCAACATTTGTATCAACCGCTGTTTGACCTTAACTTCCAAATTTGCACCAATATTGACCTCCTTTCTGTCTATCTTTGTGCCCAGGTTTATTGTCTCAACCGACTCTTCATGAGGTTGTATATCCCTTTCTTCCTGTTGTAATAGTCTAGCAAGTTCTCCAGGTACCTCAAAATTATCCTCACTTTTGTCTTTGGCTTGGTTGATCGGATTTTCGAAGTCATAACGGATAGTAGCAGAGCTGTTATCAATGGGATCCATAGTGGATATGGATCTGCAATATGATACGTGAGTGTGTGTAAGAGAATAGTTGTTTTGATAAAGTGAAAACAGAAAGGAAAAACAGAGAGCATAAAATTTGTATGCAAGAAACGTCAAATGCTTTATTAATGATATATGAAATGAAAAATAATATCCCTCACAAGAAAAGTCAATGTGCCTCGGGCAAGGCACAAGGCCGTAGAGTTTTAAATTGTTTATTACAAAACTTAAAAACAAGTAAGACAATTACTGCGGAATAAAATAAATTGGTATAAAGTCCCTATCCGTCCAGTTACTCGGTCCATCGTTGGTAGTTGGGTAGATCCAGCTATCAATGTCTGAGTCTTCCTCGCCATCTTCAATGGCATTAATTTCCCGATTGCTGATGCATAGGGGAGGTCCTCCAGCCCGAGCTCGCCGAATAGACTTTTGCGCTTCTGAAGTAAAGCCCAAACCAAAATGATCATTTTGTGAGTAAAATTAGTGAGTTGTCCCCAATTGGTATACCCACCTTCTTCAATCACGGCTCTCGCGTCTTTGAGAGAAGCCATCTTCAGAGGAGGTTTATTGCTGGTAGTAGCTTCACCCGATGCCAAGATCTGGGGAACCTCTTCAAAATTCTGGCAAGGAGTCTCTATGAATTCCCCGTCCATCTCTACGTACTTGAAGGAATTGAGGTGGCTCACCATATACTCCTTCTCACCTCGCACAGTGACAATCTTTCCTCTTACTGGATATTTTAGCATCTGGTGCAGTGTAGAAGTGACTGCCCCAGCTTCATGGATCCAAGGACGACCCAACAAACAAGAATATGACGGTCGGATGTCCATTACATAGAAGGTGGACTCAAAGGTTTGAGAGCCTACTTTGACATGGATTTCCACCTCCCCATGCACCATTCTCTTCGACCCATCAAAATCCATCACCACAATGTTACTAGGCGTTAAGGTCAAGCCCTTACAGTCCAACCGATCCAACGCCTTCTTAGGCAGGACATTCAACAAAAACCTATTATCTACCAACACATGAGCCATAGTAGTGCCCCTGCACTCAATCGAGACATGCAGAGCATCATTATGCTTCCTCCCTTTCGCTGTCAGGTCCGCATCAGAAAAACCCAGCCCATTGTCAGTAGTTAGGCTAGCCACACAATCTTTGAATTGATCAGCTGAGGTCTCCTGTGGCACATGCGCAGTCTTGAGGAATGCAATCAAAGCCTTTGCATGGGCTTTGGAACACAACAACAGAGACAACATGGATATCTTTGAGGGGGTCTGCCCCAGCTGCTCGACCATGTTGTAGTCGCTCTTTTTTATTATTTTCAGTATTTCCTCTATCTCTTGCTTAGAGGCTTCCACGATAATTTTTCTAGGTGCCTCCGTCTGGGCGGGCTCAACTATAACTTCTTTACCGCGGGTACCAGACAATTTACCGGCAGGGGTAATAATTGGAGTAAGAATAGGGGCTGTAGTTAATGTACCAGCAGGAACAGTAGATGGAATGACAATAGGCCTGTTGACAGTCTTAGGGGAAATCTCGGGAGAGAAGACCCTTCCACTTCGGGTAACCTTGCTGGTCCCGACAATGTTACCAATATCAGGATCAGCCTCTTCATTTTTTAGATCTTGTTTGATGTCATGATAGTACACATCGGCACCATAATGCCAAGGGACAGCTTTGTCCGAGACATACGGGACAAGACCAGGAACAATGATTATTAGCGGAGCGATTCTTGGAGCAGATGTAATCCTAACAGGTCTTCTCGAGGAGACCTTGGAAGGATTGGAGGAAATATTTATAATGGCAATGTCTTCAGATGGAACAACAGGAACCAAAGTTTTCTCGAACAAAATTTATTTGCTGTCCATCAGGCGTTGAACACCTGACTTCAGCAAATGGAAACCAGAAGGCAAAAATGAACACATGTGGTAACCTTCACCACAACCCGGAAATAAACTGGCCAACAGTAAATTCTTCTTCACGGTCATGAGAGGAGTAGAAACTTCATCCACCAAGGTCACAAACAAGTCGGTATCAACAACATTAACTCCACGATCGTGCTTAGGCATGGGAGCAGTTATGACATTGGGCTTTTCTGGAGCATCGAACTCAATTTCCTTGGCTTCGATCAGATCTTGTACCTTATTTCTTAGAGCCCAGAAGTCATTGGTGTCATGGCCAGGACTTTCAGAATGATAGGCACACCGAGCATTTGGATTAAATCGGGGAGATGTTGTATTCGGATTCTTGGGAGCCTCTTTCAAGGTCGCCAAGTTGGATCTCAGCAGATGAGGTAGAACTTCAGCCAACGTCATATTAATTCGGGTAAATTTCTGTTGTGGCCTTTCCACCCTTGGTTGATTGTTGCATTGTGGAGCGGCTACAGGCATAGGTATCATTATGGCACTTACTGTCTGACGATATTCAATTTTGCTTTGGCCCCTCAGGCTGTAGATGGCACTGGCTTCTTTCTTACCAGCAAAAGGCTTCTTTACCGAACTCGAAGAGGCATCCTTCTGTATCTTGCTGCTTCAAATCCCAGCTTCTACTCTCTCTCCAGTCATAATCAGCTCGGTGAAACCAGCTGACGAGCTGTTGATCAAATGATTAAAGAATGGACCAAATAGCGTCCCCAGAAACATATCAACCAACTCCCTATCAGACAACGGGGGTTGGACTCTTCCAGCCAAGTCTCTCCACTTTTGTGCATAGTCCTTAAAGCCTTCGCTCGCCCCCATGGACATACTCTGGAGTTGAGTACGAGTAGGAGCAAGGTCGGTGTTGTATTGGTACTGATTATAGAAAGCAACATCCAGATCTTCCCAATTTCGAACATTGGCTCTCTCCAGTTGGTAGAACCATTCAAGCTGAGTCCATGACAAACTATCTTGAAAGAAATGAACCCATAAATTTCTATCAGCGGTGTGGGGATGGATCTTTCTGACATAAGAGTGGAGATGGATTTTTGGGCAGGACACCCTGTTAGAACAATGTTTGAATCTACTACCCTATGTTTAAGTTTTGATGATAACAAATTGAAAAGATATATTATTTATATGATTCATGTATGAACTATTTGCTGCCTAAATTATTACGTTCTGATTTGCAGATACTCTGATAGATATAAGCAAGATCACACCTAATCAGCATCAGAAATTTGGTTCTTGACATCAGCATCAGAAGTTGCTATATCAGAATACCAGAATCAGAAGATCAACTCACGTGTATGCTGAAGCTTGATGAACAGAACTGCGCTCAACACTCTGATAAATAAAACAACAGTTCATCAGCAGCTAAGCAGAGTCAGAATGAGCAAATCCAGAACATGCATTAAGTAAGCAACGGTACTGTGCATTGAAAGCGTATTATTACCAACGGCCTCATTCCAGACAAGATCTGCTCGATAAGGAAAGTTTGTTATTAGCATTGAATCAAGAATATTGCTCCAACGTTCAACAATCTCAGTGCTATATAAACAAGACTATGAAGATTGAATTGGCTAATGCTCTCCAACATTTTACACGCCTAAAAGCTGATCATAATCTTCCTTCTCTCAGTTTGCTAAACACTACACATCTCCTTAATCAATCATTGTTTAGCAATCTAGTTTCTAAGCTTAAAGTTGTGTATACATCACAGTTGTGATACAGTTTTGTAGAAAACATTCACACACTTAGATTTATCTTCTTTGTAAGAAAGTGTTTCCTTGACAAACCGGGTTGTGGTTTGCATCAAGAAGGCTTTAGCAGTTGTTAAAGCAGTTTGTAATATTCAGTTGAATATAGTGAATTAAGACCTCGTTGGAGAGAGGCGAAATCACCTTGACGGGTGGACTGGAGTAGTTTGAGATCAAACGAACCAGGATAAAAATATCTTGTTCATTGAATTGATTTTCAGTTTTACAATTCAACCCCCCCCCCTTCTTGTGTTTTTCACTACTTCAATTGGCATCAGAGCTCCTGGTTCTGAGCTAAAACACTTAACCGTGTCAGTACAAGATCCAGCGTCAGAAAAACACAATGGCGGGAAACTATTCTCACACCAGCAATGACAACCATGAGGACAGAGACAGATTCAGCGGCAAACCTCCAGTCTTTGATGGAGAAAATTTTGATTACTGGAAAGACAGAATTGAAAGCTTCTTTCTGGCACATGATGCTGATCTGTGGGATATGGTGACAGATGGATACACGCACCCTGTGAATGCAAGCGGTCAGAAGATTGATAGAAAAACAATGTCTTACCAACAAAAGCGTGACTTCAAGAATCACCACAAGGCCAGAACCATCCTCCTCAGAGCCATCTCCTATACTGAATATGAAAAGATCTCCAACAGAGACACAGCAAAGAACATTTTTGACTCACTCAGAATGACGCATGAGGGCAACGTTCAGGTCAAAGAAACTAAAGCTCTGGAGCTCATTCAGAAGTATGAGGCGTTCAAAATGGAAGAATCTGAATCCATTGAAACAATGTTCTCAAGATTCCAGATTCTGGTAGCTGGTCTCAAGGTTCTGGACAAAGGATACTCTACTGCTGACCATGTCAAGAAAATCATCAGAAGTTTACCCAAGCAGTGGAGACCAATGGTTACAGCTCTGAAGCTTGCTAAAGATCTCAACAAAATCACTCTGGAGGAACTTATCAGCTCCCTCAGAAGTCATGAGATAGAGTTAGAAGCTGACGAGCCTCAGAAGCAAGGTAAGCCTTTAGCATTAAAATCTAACAAAAAATCTGAGTCTAAAGTTTTGCAGGCAGTTGAGGAAACATCTGATGGATCCTCATCAGAAGAAGACGAACTCTCCCTCCTCTCCAGAAGAGTAAATCAACTGTGGAAGCAAAGACAAAGGAAGTTCAGGAATCCCAGAAGATCTGATCAGAACGAGTCTTCTTCCAGATACAGAAGGACAGATTCTTCCTCTGGATACAGAAGATCTGAAGGCTCCTCTAGTAGCAAAAAGCCAAACACCAAGGACATCATCTGCTATGAGTGCAATGAGCAAGGACACTACAAGAGTGACTGCCCAAAGCTTCAGAGGGAAAAGCCCAAAAAGAAGTTTGGAAGAGAGAAGAAGAAAAGTCTCATGGCTACATGGGATGACTCTGACTCGTCTGAAGCTGACTCAGAATCAGATGATGAGAGGGCAAACATAGCTCTCATGGCTAACATCTCAGAAGATAGTGAAGCTTCTGAATCAGACTCAGAATCAGATACTGAAGAGGTATTTCCTAACTTTGCTGTTAATTTTACCAAGGCTGAACTTGCTGAAAGCCTTAATGAGATTCTGGAACGGTATCAGCAAATTAGAGTTAAATTCAGAGACCTGAAAAGGAACCTTGAATCTGACTCTAATAAGACCGAGAGTCTCAAATTGGAGAATTCTGAGCTGAGAAATAAGATTTCAAAATTAGAAAACACTTTACAAAACTCTCAGAAGGAACCAATTTCTGAAACTCCCAGCAACGCTGATGAGATCATCAAGGAGTATGATCACAGTTTCCAAAAGTTCCTCGCTAAAAGCATAGATAGAAGCAAAATGGCTTCAATGATCTATGGAGTTAGCAGAAACGGCAGGAAAGGAATAGGACACCAAGGTAAGGTTCCTACACCAAAGAATGTTATGGACTTAACCATTAAACACACTCCTCTGAATTCACATTTTGTGTATGGTCACACACATGATATTAAATACACTAGCAGTAAGCACTCTGTGAAACCAAAATTCAACCAGAGTTTTGGTAAAACTAACAAATCAGGACCCAAGAAAATCTAGGTACCTAAGGATAAAATAATACATGTTGCAGATATCTTTAGCAGCAAGTCAGAAACACCAGTCATGGTACCTGGACTCTGGCTGCTCGCGACACATGACAGGAAGAAGGCATATGTTCCAAAGCCTGGAACTTAAGCCTGGAGGCCACGTTGGCTTTGGAGGCAATCAGAGGGGAAAGATAATTGGCTCTGGAACTGTAGGTAATGGAAATCTTCCCTCTATTAATAATGTTCTGCTAGTAGATGGATTAATGCATAATCTGTTATCCATAAGTCAATTAAGTGATAACGGTTATGATATAATCTTCAATCAAAAATCATGTAAAGCTGTTAGTCAGAAAGATGGGACTATCCTGTTTAATGGTAAGAGGAAAAACAACATTTACAAAATCAAACTTTCTGAACTAAAGAGTCAGAATGTAAAGTGCCTTCTGTCTGTTAACAACGAGCAGTGGATCTGGCACAGAAGATTGGGGCATGTTAGTATGAGAAGAATATCTCAGATTAACAAACTCAATCTGGTCAGAGGACTTCCTAATTTGAAGTTCAATTCAGATGCTCTGTGTGAAGCATGTCAGAAAGGCAAGTTTGCAAAACCTTCTTTTAAATCTAAAAATGTTGTTTCTACCTCTAAGCCATTAGAACTTCTGCACATTGACTTATTTGGACCAGTTAAAACTGCTTCAGTCAATGGCAAGAAGTATGGGTTAGTAATCGTAGATGACTATAGCAGATGGACATGGGTAAAATTCTTAAGACACAAGGACGAGTCACACTCTGTGTTTGTTACCTTCTGTAACCAAGTTCAGAATGAAAAGGATCTTAGAATCGTTAAAGTCAGAAGTGATCATGGTGGAGAATTTGAAAACAAAGATTTTGAGTCATTCTTTAATGACAGAGGCATTCTTCATGATTTCTCTTGTCCTAGAACTCCCCAACAAAATGGAGTTGTAGAACGAAAGAACAGAACATTGCAAGAAATGGCCAGAACCATGATCAATGAGACAAACGTTGCTAAGACCTTCTGGGCAGAGGCAATAAACACAGCGTGCTACATTCAGAATAGAATCTCAATAAGACCTATTCTGGAAAAGACTCCATATGAATTGTGGAAGAACAGAAAGCCCAACATTTCATATTTTCATCCATTTGGATGTACTTGCTTTATGTTAAATACAAAGAATTATTTGAACAAGTTTAACTCTAAAGCACAGAAGTGTATTATGTTAGGATACTCTGAACGCTCAAGAGGGTACAGAGTATACAATACAGAAACACAGATTGTGGAAGAATCAATAAGTGTTCGTTTTGATGATAAGCTTGACTCTGAAAAGTCAAAGCAGAATGAAGTTCTTGCAGGTATGGAAATTGAATTTACAGGTTCTGAAGACAAGTCATCAGAAGCTCTCAACACAGACACTCCTTCAACGTCTGAAAGGAGCACTGCTAGCAATCCTACAACAGCTGCTGATCAACCTCAGAAGAGATTACCCAGAAGCAGCTTGGATCACCCAGAAGAGACTATCATAGGAAGAAAGGAAGATACAATCAGAACAAGAGCAAGCTTCAGAAACTCTAAAGAAACTCTCATGGGACTTGTGTCTCTGATTGAACCTTCTTCTATTGATGAAGCACTTCTGGATAATGACTGGATTCTGGCAATGCAAGAAGAGCTGAATCAATTCACCAGAAATGACGTATGGGATCTCGTTCCCAGACCAAAAGGATTCAACGTCATTGGAACAAGATGGGTGTTCAGAAACAAGCTAAATGAACAAGGTGAAGTCATCAGAAACAAGGCACGACTGGTTGCACAAGGTTATAGTCAGCAAGAGGGGATAGACTATACAGAAACCTTTGCTCCAGTCGCCAGGTTAGAATCTATCAGACTTTTAATTTCATTTAATGTTAATAGAGGCATCACTCTGTATCAGATGGATGTCAAAAGTGCATTCTTAAATGGTTATATAGAAGAAGAGGTTTATGGGCACCAACCCCCTGGTTTTGAAAATACAAAACATCCAGAACATGTTTTCAAACTAAAGAAGTCACTATATGGTCTGAAACAAGCTCCCAGAGCTTGGTATGAAAGGCTAAGTAACTTTCTGTTAGAAAATGAATTCACCGGAGGGAAGGTGGACACTACCTTATTCTGTAAATCAGTTAAGAATGACATCTTAGTCTGTCAAATTTACATTGAAGATATTATTTTTGGTTCTACTAATCCTTCTCTTGGAAGAAAATTTGCTAAGTGTATGCAGGCAGAATTTGAGATGAGCCTCATGGGGGAACTGAAATTCTTTCTAGAAATTCAGATCAATCAAACTCCAGAGGGAACTTACATTCATCAGAGCAAATACATCAGAGATCTTCTGAAGAAATTTGACCTCTCAGAATGTAAGCCATCAAAGATTCTAATGCATCCCACGTGCATTCTGGAAAGAGAAGAGGTAAGCAAAAATGTAGAACATAAAGTCTACAGAGGTATGATTGGTTCTCTCCTCTATCTGACTGCTTCAAGACTTGATATATTATTCAGCGTTTGTATTTGTGCTAGATTCCAATCAGATCCTAGAGAATCTCACTTAACAGCTGTTAAGCGAATTTTCAAGTATCTGAAAGGTACTACTAATCTGGGTTTGTTTTATAGAAAATCTAGTGATTACAGTTTAGTAGGCTACTGCGATGCTGACTTTGCTGGAGACAGAGTGGAGCGTAAAAGTGCTTCTGGAAGCTGCCAGTTTTTGGGAGAAAATCTGATCTCTTGGTCCAGCAAAAGGCAATCAACAATTGCACTATCAACAGCAGAAGCTGAGTACATAGCAGCAGCAGGATGTAGCACACAAATGCTCTGGATGAAAAGTCAGCTTGAAGACTTCCAGATTTTTTGAGAGTAACATTCCTATACTCTGTGATAATACTTCTGCTATTTGCTTAAGTAAGAATCCCATTTTACATTCTAGAGCTAAGCATATAGAAATAAAACATCACTTCATTAGGGACTATATTCAGAAAGGAATTTTGAATTTAAAATTTATAGATACAGACCATCAATGGGCTGATATCTTCACTAAACCCCTTTCTGAAGATAGGTTTAATTTCATTCTGAAACATTTCAGCATGAAAAGTTGCCCAGAGTGAAAAGGTTTTTAATTCCATATATTTATCTTCAGAATGTATTTGTTTTACTGTGAACTTCTGATCAATCTCCTTTCAGAAAGATAGAACATGCAGATTGTATCAGATGCAAGTCTAAAGATCTGAGAGTCTAAGCTCAAAGACAGACGTGCTGATCACTACATCAAACAAGTGTCATCCAATCATCAGCAAATCTCTGAAGCAGAACGCGTGCACGCTTCTGAGAAGGCAAAACGCTAATTGGGTGCATTGAGACACATGTCTGGTAACCATTTTTAAGTATCTTTCTCAAATCCCCCAAAATCAGCAAGCATTTAATAAAAGTAATCATGCTTTTAAAATTTAATCATGATTTTATTTCTCTCTCTTAAAAACGTTTACAATTTCAAAATATTCTGAACTCTATTTAAACACGTTAACCTCTCATTCTAATCTTTTACAGTTTCTCACTTTTTCTCAAGCATTCTCTGCATTTTTCTGTGTTCATCTCTTGCAAACCCTTTTTCTCAGTTTCTTCTCAAAATCTTTTAGTGTGAACATGGCAACCTCCAGCAGTGCTTCTGCAGGTCCTCAGAAGAAAGTATCATCTGAACAGTATCAAGTGCCATTCAGAACACTCCTCACTCCTGTGAAGAATCTTGAAGTGTTATCTGAATTGATCATTGATTTTGGAAGTCTGAAGGAAAAGGTTTTGATTTAACTGAAGAAGTTAGGGCACAGAAATGGGAAAGGTATTTTGACAGGTTGGTTGGACCAACATTCCCTATGTTAGTGAAGGAGTTCTAGATTCATGCGACAGCTTCAACGCATCAAGTCACCTCCTACATCATGGGAAAGAAGATTGTGATCACTGAGGATCACATAGCAAAGTTAATAGGTTACAGTGGCGGTGGCGTCCGCTGTATTGATATGGCTGAGAGATGTGCTGACGTGGGCATCATAGCTGAAAGGATTTTCACCCATGGGGTGCCCAGCAGCAAGATCAAAGATCTGAAGGATCATCACAGAGTTTGGGCGAAGATAATTCTGGGGTGCTTCAACCATAAGAAGCCAACTAGTTCCCCTGATTACATAAATGTGGATCAGCAGTTTCTGATCTACTTTATCAATCAGAAGGTAAAAATTAACTTGGCTCATCTTCTGTTCAACCACCTCAGAACAAGCGTGAAGGAAACCAGGGAAGAAGAAAGAACAAAGAGGGATTGGATTCCCTTTGGAAGGTTGATATCAGATATTCTGACAGAGAATAGGCTGATAGAGCATCTGATAGAAGCGCAAGAGTTAAGCACCATTGAACCAACGGTTGGGAAGCCTCTGAACGCGAAGAACTTGAAGAAAATGAAGTTGATAGAGAATATCAAAAAGGAACCCAACGCTACTCCTATTGCTGATATCACCAGTAGAAGAGTTCCACTGAGTGACTTTCCTTTATTCTCTCAGATAGAATCCAAGCCAGTGGTAGTTCTCAGATATATGGACGCATGCAAAACTGATGGCACAGATCCAAATTTGAAGATCAAAGATCTGCATCAACCTCAACCAGAAGTGACTCTGAAGAAGACGAAGAAAAGGAAGACACCTTCAGAAGGATCATCCCAGCAGACACCCAAGAAAAGAGGTAATTTATCTGCTGCTTCTGTTTTAAATTCTTTTACTATTCCAGCATCTATTCCACCTCCAACCTCTCATAAAATCTCAATCCCCATCCCAACAATAGATGAAACTGAACCAGAAGATGACCCGTCTGAGGCATTACAACTCAGAAGACCCAAAACCAAACACCCAAAACCAACAATATCAACAACATCAGCAATTGACAAAGTGCTGTCTGACATTGATCAACACACTTCTGATTACTCCTCCAATCCAAACTCTGAACCACAAATTGTCCCTCCTCCACAACCAGAACCACAACAATCTGCTGAGGAACCAGAACAACAACAACCTCTCTCATCCATTCCAGAAGAACCTCTCATCCTTGAACAACCAGAAATTCCAATAACTTCTCCACAACCAGCAATTCCATCTCCCTCTCCTCAACCAGAAATTCATCCACCATCACCTCAACCTGAGATTCATCACTGTGAAACTCCTTCTCCTCCACCTTCTGAACCTCATTCACCTCAACCATCACCTCTGGAAATCCAGTTGCCATGTTGAACAACAGTCACAATGGCCCAGTTGCCATCCTCACCAGAATCTACACCACCCAATACTCCCAAAACACCACACAGTCCAATCATAATTTCTGATTCTACCACTCCATCTCCAAAACAAACAGCTGCCAAGCAAACCACCGAAAACCCCAGCAGGACCTTCATAGACTTAACCAGCCTTGACCGTCTTGCTGATCTGAAACATAAAATAGCCATCCCAAAACCAAAACAACCAGATGTTGGCTATGGTATTATGAATTTTGAAACAGGTATGCAGCAGTGGATTGCTTCTTTGAAGCAAGTCTGTCCTGGAATAATTGACCCAGCTGCTTCTGACCAGCTCTGGTCACAATTCAGAATTTGGGTACGTGCTGAAGCCCTCAAGTTGCAGGATATCAACTATGAGCAGGAACAACAGAACTTCAGCAAGCTGCTGAAGGAAGTTGAAAGTCAGCTGCCTCAGGAAGTTGTGCTCCCTCTGGATAGTGAACCTTGGTCTGAGAAACAGCTAGCTTCAAAGGTGCAACCAGAAGAAGACAAGACCATTCAAGCTGAAGCAAGTCAAGCAGAAGATGTTGCAGAAAGCTCTCAGAAGCTTCCTGCTTCTGATGTTTCTCAAGCTGCCTTGGACAGGCAGACTCTGGAAGAGCTGAAGCTGAATGACATGCGTATACAGCAGAGGATGGATGAAAACGACCAGAAGATGAAAGAAAGGATGGATGTGCAGGATAGAAAGATTGACACTGTTGTCAGCATGGTACACAAGCAGAATGAGACTGCTGATCAGATCAAAGCCATGCTGGAGAACCTGTTCACACGCTTTCCTCCCCAACCTTAGTTTTTTCATTCATGTCATTTTCATGTTTTCTTTGATTATCTGATGTACTGTTTTAATATGTTTTGTTTGATTATGAACCCTTTAATATGACAAGTTTTTCTGATCTTATTCGTTTTAGCACATCACTTACACTTTTTGATTGCTGACAAAAAGGGGGAGAACAAGAATGATATTTTAAATAATAACGGATTACTAAGACAGAAATTCTCGAACATTCTAACTCTGTTATACTTGAAAATATTTTCTGTTTTGCTTAAGTCTACAGGTACAAGAAACCACCATGATACTCTGAAGACTAAAGCTCTGATACTCTGATCCGCTATGATACTCTGACCCAAAGCAAAGCTCTGACAAGAAAAGCTCTGATACGCTGATCTGAAGCTCTGCTCTGATATGCTGATCTAAAGCTTCTGATAGTCAAAGACTCTGATACTCTGATGTTCAAAGAAAGGCAAAAAGTTCTGATCCTGAAGAACTCTTGGAATCAAAAAGGGAAGAAATAAACTCAGAGGGAGTATCTCTCAACTCTTATCCCTTATCTTTGATAACCTCTTACTCTGATACATATCTCTGATACCTTTTCACGTTATTTTCAATTAAAAATATCCAGTTTTTGTCATCATCAAAAAGGGGGAGATTGTTAGAACAATGTTTGAATCTACTACCCTATGTTTAAGTTTTGATGATAACAAAATGAAAAGATATATTATTTATATGATTCATGTATGAACTATTTGCTGCCTAAATTATTACATTCTGATTTGCAGATACTCTGATAGATATAAGCAAGATCACACCTAATCAGCATCAGAAATTTGGTTCTTGACATCAGCATCAGAAGTTGCTATATCAGAATACCAGAATCAGAAGATCAACTCACGTGTATGCTGAAGCTTGATGAACAGAACTGCGCTCAACACTCTGATAAATAAAACAACAGTTCATCAGCAGCTAAGCAGAGTCAGAATGAGCCAAGCCAGAACATGCATTAAGTAAGCAACGGTACTGTGCATTGAAAGCGTATTATTACCAACGGCCTCATTCCAGACAAGATCTGCTCGATAAGGAAAGTTTGTTATTAGCATTGAATCAAGAATATTGCTCCAACGTTCAACAATCTCAGTGCTATATAAACAAGACTATGAAGATTGAATTGGCTAATGCTCTCCAACATTTTACACGCCTAAAAGCTGATCATAATCTTCCTTCTCTTAGTTTGCTAAACACTACACATCTCCTTAATCAATCATTGTTTAGCAATCTAGTTTCTAAGCTTAAAGTTGTGTATACATCACAGTTGTTATACAGTTTTGTAGAAAACATTCACGCACTTAGATTTATCTTCTTTGTAAGAAAGTGTTTCCTTGACAAACCGGGTTGTGGTTTGCATCAAGAAGGCTTTAGCAGTTGTTAAAGCAGTTTGTAATATTCAGTTGAATATAGTGAATTAAGACCTCGTTGGAGAGAGGCGAAATCACCTTGACGAGTGGACTGGAGTAGTTTGAGATCAAACGAACCAGGATAAAAATATCTTGTTCATTGCATTGATTTTCAGTTATACAATTCGACCCCCCCCCCCCCCTTCTTGTGTTTTTCACTACTTCACACCCTATCATACTTTGAAAAAAATGGAGCTTTGAACTTATGCGGGATGACCATTCCCGACACCAATCCCAAATCTTCGAAATCCAGCCCAAGTATCCTCTGGACTGCCATAGCTCTCAAGTGATCTTCTAACTACTTTTATCTATCCTCTGTGGGTGGATATTGCTCATCATTGTAGTAGGTATCATTTTCAGAAACTTTGGGACTGGGATCCTTCTCCCTTGTCTCTTCTTATTGATTCTCCCCTTCCTTTGATGAAGAGGTCAAGTCGACTTGTTGCTTTAATGGCCCTCTAAACCTCCTGCACATATTCAGTATACCAGCAACCTTCTTCTTTTTCTTTTTCTCTTTCAGGATGAGGTCTTTCAGACCTTCCTGCCCTTTTGCCAGATTTATGAACATTTGCTGGAACTAGGCGTTTTGTGCCTGAAGATCCTTAATGCTTTGTTCTAAAGACATTTCTGCTAAAATAAACAGCGAAGATGAGAAACCTGTAATGGTACATGTACATGCAATGCTATGAATGGGATGCGTGTGCAATGATTTTAAAGACTTTGGGGAAATTTAAATTTGCGAACCAAAATGAAACAAAGATTCTATTAGTTGAATTCAAGGTTCAAATGCCTTTAGGCATTACAACTAAAAACGAGTCTAAAACTAGAAAAAATCAAAATTCCCATGGATGCTTCATCTTTGTGCCGAGATAGACATTGAGTCCTCTTTCCTCATGGAGCTTCTTTGTGAGCTCTAAAACCTTCCTCTCCTGGGCATAGAACTAATCCCTGTAGGTATCCCGCTCTTTCTTCAACTGAATCCAAGACCTCTATAGTTCTCCAAGATCAGTGGGCATATCAGGATGGAGAATCGTGTAAGGAATACCCCCTTCAGTAGTGGGTTCCACAATCACTGGTAGAACGGCCATATAGGGCATCATAAGTTTCTGGGCGCGAGCTCGTACCCATTGGAGGTAAGGTTCCATAGGAATGGAAGCCTTTGGCCCCAAAGCCTTGGCACCGAATCTGTTTACCATACCTCAAGCTCGTATGAACCTCCAACGATACTCTTGAACATCATCCTCATAGTTGAATATGATTCCTTCTATAAGTAACTCATAGGGACCATCCCTTCGAGCGTAACCAAATTGTCGCAGAGCTAAACAAGGATTTTAGGTTATACCCCCTCTGATGCCAAGTAACGAGACATTAGGGTACTCCCCGCAGCGGTCAATAATAGCAGTGTTTTCCATAGCTCGGGAACACTAAAGAATATCCATGTGAGCGAGTGACATTATCCTTTGTGACCAACCCACACCTTCTTCATTCTTCATATAGACTTAGGGAGGTGAGAAATAAACCACCTCGACAGCAACAATATGCAACACATAAGAACCCCTCTTCTCTTTATGGTACGAGTATGGAGAGCGTGCAAAATGTCTCTGAGCAAGGTAGGCACGAGGTTGCGAGAGAGGAATATCTTGATAGCATTCAGATCTATGAATGAGTCTAGATTAGGGAATAGTACTAAACCATATATTAGAAGGGCCAAGACCTCCTCAAAAGCCTTAAAATCCATATCATCCCAAAACAACTGGGCCTTGTCTATCAGGAACTTGGCCAGAAAACCCTTGACTCCACTTCTTGTTTCCCAATTGGATACAGCGTCAGCCCGTTTCGGATGTAAAGATGAGGCAATGGCTTCTGGCTTAGGAACTTCTTCCAGACCTGTGAAAGGAAACTATTCAAGAATGGGTATATCCAACAACTGAGAGAATTATTCCATGGTAGGCACCAACTGATAATTTGGAAATGTGAAGCAGTGGTGCTTGGGATCAAAGAACTGAAAGAGTACACTCATCATATTTTCATAAAAGTTTGAAGTAACCAGGTTGAGAAGTCGACCATGTCTCTTAGTGAACGCAGAAGTTTCAGAAACCTTTTATACTAGCTCCTTGAGTTGGGAAGGTACTTTCACAAAGCTGATTTGGATAGTGTTTCTACGGGCAGAAGCCATGATCTGCAAAACAGAACAAAGATAAATTCCCTTGGTTCTTGAAATGTTTAGTGCAATAAGAATGGATACTATGTTATGATGCATGATGTCATGATAAAACACAGGTATATCAAACACAGACAAATCACACCAAGTCCCTAGGTTTAAAGGCTTGCATGAGGTTAAAGGTAAGTACCCTCTTGAAGTTTAGTTGGTTTCAAACTGTCTTAGAAGAGTAACCGGGTTCTAAAGATTCTCAATATCACTGATCATCCTTTATCGGCATTGTTTCAGCTCAAGCAATCTTTTCTTGCGGCCAAAATATCCCGAAAGTCTGATCTAAATGAGTGTAGCATCGAGTATCAACTAATCCTCAGCTTTATACCGAGGCCGACTATCTCACTACTCTCTAATGGCCAAGTTTGTTCAACTAAGATTCTAAGGTTTGTTAGTGTTTTACGACACCACGCGGCGGCCCCGTATTCTCCTCGTTTCCCCATGAAGGATACCAGTACCAACCAAAGTGCCACACCAACACAACCATCACTTAAACCATATCGGTCTACGCTGTACAATCTCCATGATCTATTGTTGTTTACCTAAAAAGTGCCCCCAGATCCGAGTGTAGGATCTATAGTAACCCAAGCAAAACCCTTTAAGAATAAAGAAAACAAACAAGAAAGCAATTTTCAAATGACCTAGATCCTAAGGTGAACCCCACTTTATATTATTTCCCCAGCAGAGTCGCCAGTTCTGTGATAAGGTGGCAGAACCGATTTTTAATACTGGTTTGCATTTTGCATTTTTGTTTGCAAAATGTCGCGGTAAGCAAGAGTCGCCATCGACTTTTATTTCATCCAACAAAGGAAAAGGAAAAAGAACAGAAAAAACCTTTTTCGAGAATATTTCTGAGTACGGGGGGTAGATTATAGAAAGGGAAGGTGTTAACACCCTTTCTATCCATAGTTTTCTATGGGCTCTTAGGTACTTGCTCATTTTTAAATTTCTTGTGTATGCTTTGTTTTGAAAATTTTTGTTTCACTTCGTTTTAACCCTTGTTTCTATCCTCAAGAGTGTTACGAAGTTGTTTTTAGAAACATTGTTTTAAAAAGTGTTTGTGTGAAAAAGATTTTTTTATTTGTTTGAGCAAGTACCTAGGAACTAATCTACCTACTCGAAAAAGGTCCATTCGTTTTCCTTTTAGACAATGTTATCCCATTATTGAGAAATAGGTAGCGTCGTCGTTGGAGTTTTAAAGGGATGTTCGAAGGGACGAAATGGTCACTGAAGGCAACAAGTAAGGATACCTTAGCGTTCGAAGGGACTATCGTCATAAGATCAATTTGTAGGCAACTCGAGGGACAAGTAGGGATTGTGATCTTTATGATGACTTTGAATCGCGGGTCATTGCTAAGGTACCCCTACATTCGAGGGACACGACCATTATTTCTGACGCAACCAAGTGAGGCAAACCCTAGGAGTGCAAGTGTGCAAAAGTGTTTGATTTCAGTTATTTATCTTGTAATTTAGTGATCTAAGATTGATTCATTAGTCATACACGCCTAAGTTGCTAACAGTTATATACAAGAATGCAGAATATAAAAGCGAGAACGTAACGGTCCTACGCTATTACAGGGCTTTTGCAGATACATGATTATCTAGGACTGAAAATAAAAATGCGGAAGTTTAAACCCTAATTACTATTATAACCTCAAAACAGTTACAATAATAATAAAAGGAATTAAAATGTGCACGGCAAATTTAAATGCGAGAATTAAAGGACCCTAACAATCTAATTGAAAAAATAATTAGGTTATTATTATTATTATTATTATTTGAGAAAATTAATTAAGTTATGTACAAATTAAAAACCCTAATTTCTAATTAATTTGAATTATGTAAAAACAATTAAATTGCCCTAAACAATTAAACTAATTAATTAATTAAAGAAACAAAATATTTTTTATGAAAAAATATTTTTTGTGATTTTTGATTTAATAAAATAAAATGATTTTTGTTATTTGGTAAAAAAATAAAATAATAAAATAATAAAATAAGAAAAATTAAAATAAAAAAGAAAGAATGGGCATGTTTGTATAGCTGAAAAGGGGGTGTAGATCTGAACTTTTGGGCCCTTTAGTGGCTAAGCCCAATCAATGCATTGGATTCCATGCTGCCTCCTCCTGTTGGTGCACCGTGGTCCTCTCTTGCATGGCCGTTGGATTGGATTAATAAGGAATCCATTGGCTAGATGATGAAAGTGCATGGTATGCTCCTGGGACGCGTATGCATAGGATCTGTAGTTATAAAGTTAGAATATAAGAAAATGCTGGGACCTGGGATCGACCCAGGTCCTCTACCTTTCCAAACACACGCTTCACCACTGGCCACCTGTTCTTGTTTGTTATAATATTGAAACGAAAATAACATAATGCAAATTAGTCACAAGCTTCAGAAAATTCGCGAATATTTAAATTGCCCAATGGTGGTCAGCCACGTTGTTATCTCTTTCCCCAAGACTGTCGTTTTTTACAATAACCCTTTACCTAAGGTCAAATGCGTCGCTGTATGCTATAGTGACAGTATTGGTATGTAGCTACAAACCTTTAAAATCTCAAAATGCACAGCAAGAAATATTAATTAGAACTAAGGATATAGACCCACTAAGAATCTTGCCCTGAGTCCATTGGTATCATTAATCAGCCCTAATTTGGCCTCTACAGAGAAACCCTAATTTAAAGCTTCCAAACCCTAATAGTGGCATAAGTTTGTTCGTGCACTAGAAATCAAATCCAGGCTATCCAAAATATCACAAGCGTGATTATGAATACATTTATGTAAGCAAATTGGATTAAAAGTACGTAGAACCCTGAAAACGAATTTGAGTTCAGAGGGTGCAAAGCGTGAGGATTATGTGATGATTCTTGGAGCTTTGAGGCGTGCAAACGATCATGTTAGCTTTTGGGAAGGTCCAGGAATTGATTGGTAGCTTTGAAAGTCTTTGAATCGACCTCTAAACTGGAAATCGATCTACCACTTTTTTGACAATTTTTCAGTTTTTGTTTGCAACTTTTTTGACCTCTAATCCTCTCCTTTGTGCACGGGTTGTGTTCTATATATGTAATACAATGAATTAGGTCAACAAAAATAGTTGGTATCTTTTTCATTCATGGAGATTTGATTTGGTTTTTATCTTGTATGATATGTTTCTATATCAGGCCAAATCATACTATTTTCATCCCAATCATCCTTAGAATGATTTGATTTGGTTTGACGGCATATTTGCATTATGATTCCATTCAAAATCAGATAAAAAACAAATCTTCCATATTTTATATCATTTATTTGATTTAATTTGGATTTTAAATGATAAAAAAATCAAAATAAATTAAATAAATAAAGTCAATAATATATGGTAGAGTTTTTGGGTCATGGATCATGTTGGAAGCATAATGCAAGCTTGAAAAGTTAGGCCCATTTGGCAAAAAATGTATTTGTGAGCACATTTGACTTTTGGCAATTTTCCAAAAAAGGTAAACTTTCACAATGCATAACTATTCCAATTTTGGCCCTAAAGAGATTTTCTTGGACTTTTTAGAAAGCTTAGGATGTCCCCTAAACAACCCTTTTGGTCTCATCTCAATTGGGTCTTCCATGTTCATGTAAGAAGCTTTGACCCAAAAGGTGTTTTTGTTTACTCATGAGTGTATTTCTGGAACTTGAGGGATGAATATGAGTTGTAGGGAATTGGATTATCTTTAAAATGAGCCTTGGATGAGAAATTTTTAATAAAGTATGAGAAAGTTATGCCTGGTCAAAGTTTGGTTGACTTTTCCTGAGAAACCCTAATTTAGCAACTTTTGAGTTTTGATGAATTAGGAGCATTCCTTGAGGAATCATGATCAACCCTTGATAAAATGATGAATATCACTTAAAAATGTTGATGTTGACCAAAAATCTTGAAGTTTGACTGTATGTGGGCCTCAGTTGACTTTTGACCTAATACAGTCGATTCTCAAGCATTTGAGTAATTGATTGAGCAAACTTCTTGTGCAAGGAATGAAACTTGACATGGATGATCTTGAGAACATATTGGGACCATGGAAGGAATTTGGTACCTTTGGGGTTCACACATCTTGATAAAAATGGAAACCCTAGTTTGAGGTACATTGTTTTAGGAGAGAGTTTGTCTGGTCAACTCTTGGGCATCCTTGAGCAAGTTGAGGACCTCAATGGGCATGTATTGAGTAAAATGAGAGGGAAAATTTTGTGGTACAATAGCTGACCCTATTCAATCTTCTTAATCCTGAGGATGTAGATTGGTTGTCTGCCTATCATAATCTAAAGGTGGAAGATGATTGAACACTAGAGTGCCCAAAAATTTGCACTCGCATGAAATGATACTTGATTTAGTGATACCGGGAATGGGCTTACAGATTCCATTTAGAAGTTGTGAGAGAATCATTGAGATGGGCTTAACGATGCCATCCAGAAAATATACTGGTTGCCTGAAAGATTCTTTTGCGAGAATTCCTGTACTTAACGTTGAAGACGACTTTTCGAGGATCCTGATGGACTACGGTTTTCGATGGAGCTTCCAATGCACTTGGCAACGAAATCAGTATTGTGATCGTCTCCCCTACAGGTTGCCACACGCCCTTCACCACTAGAATATACTTTGATTGCACCAATAATATGGCTGAATATGAAGCGTGCATCATGGGTCTTAGGGCTCCTATTGACATGAGAATCAAGTTCTTAAGCATGTATGGAGACTCAGCCTTGGTGATCAGTCAGGTTAAGGGAGATTGGGATACGAAACACCCAAATCTCATTCCTTATAAATAACATGTGTTAACCTTGATCCCATATTTTAAATAGATTACTTTTGAGCACATACCAAGAGAAGAGAATCAGCTGGCTGACTCATTGGTTACCATGTCATCCATGTTCAAGGTCAGATGGGACAATGAGGCTCCCAGAATTACTATTGAAAGATTCGGTGAACCAACACACTGCTATGAAATTGACACTGATGGAGTAGAGGAAAAACCTTGGTTTCATGAGGTGAAAAGGTACCTTGAGGCTCAAGAATACCCTGAAGGGGCATCCATCAATGACAAGAAGTTCCTATGGAGGTTCTTGGCTATGTTCTTTGTGAGCAATGGAATTCTATACAAGCGCAATCATGATTCGACCCTGCTTCATTGTATGGACAAGAAGGATCCAGAAGAAATTATGCAAGATATGCATGAAGGTGTCTTCGGTACTCACTCCAGTGGGCATACTGTGATACGGTGGGAGAACTGACTTGGGATGTTTTGCGTTTGATTAGAAATGTTGCGGTTAGTAAGAGTCGCCACCGACTTTTCTTTTATCCAAAAGGAAAGGTGTAAAAGAACAGGAAAGACCTATGAGATTATTTCTTGAGTTCAGGGGGTAGATTATGAAAAGGGAAGGTATTAGCACCCTTTTCATCCATAGTTATCTATGGGCTCTTAGTTTCTTGCTAGATCACTTGCTTTTGTTTAAAAGTTGCTTTATGGTGGTTTTTGAATGTATTTTTGAAAAGGCGCCTTCGTTTAGGCATACTTTGTAATAGTTCTCGTTCGTAAGAACGTATGCAAAGTGTTGGACTTTTTGAAAACATTTCATGTCTTGGAAGTTTGTTTTTGAAAGTGTTTGGTTTTTGTTTTGAAAATGAGCAAGGATATTTGTTTTGAAAGTGAGAAAGCAACTAGGAACAATCTACCTACTCAAAAGTCTTTGTTCATTTCTTCCTTCCTTTGATATTGCTATCTTACCATTGATTTAGTAAGAAGCCTTATCTTTGGATGTAAAGGGACATGCGTGGGTCATCGTATAGTCATGATAGCAATGTTGTGAGATATCTTAGCATTTCTCTTTGAGGGAATAAGATCATTTAAAAGGCAACATTTGTAGCGTCATCGAGGGACTATGATCTTGTATTTTTAATTTGTTTTTGCTAAGATATCTCACATGCATAACATGGCCATTTTTGTAAGGCAGCACAAGTGGAATTACCCTAAGGGTGCATGAGTGAATAATGTGTTTGATTTGCATGCATTGTTTATCTCGAATTAGGGTTATCTACTTATTAATTTTATCTTTCCATACAAACCCTAATTACTAGCATTTATATGAAAACGATAAATTGCAGAAAGTAAAATTACTACGCTATTACATCATTAGGGGGATGGGGTATACAAATTTACAAATGGGGATTGCAAGAAATTAAACCTAATTATCTATTACAACCATATTGAATAATGTACAAGAATTGAATAAATATGCAAGAAAATAAATGGAAAGGAAATTATTTTTATTTGGATTTTGAGGAAAGGATTTTAAACTAATTATCTAAAAGGAAATGATTAATTAAATTAAGAAAATTAAACCTAAACTAATTAAGAAAAGAAAATAAATTAGAAAGCAATTTTTTTAGGTTTTTTAAGAAAAGGTTTTAAGTTAAAAAAAATAATATGAAAATTAATTAATTAAAAGAAACCTAAATTCTAAGTTGATTTTAAATAAAAAGAAAAAATAATTAAACCTAAATCTAATTATTAATTTATTAAGAAAAATAAATTAATTTGTTAAGAAAATGTTTTTTTGTCTTTTAATCTTTAAAAGAAATAAAATAAAAAAATTATTTTAAATATGTAAATAAATAAAATATTTTTTGGATTTTTGATTAATAAAAATAATAATATTATTAATAATAATAAAAATGATAAAGAAAAATAAAATGAAATAAAATAAGAAAAAGAAAATAAATTAAATTAAAATGATAAAAAAAATGTTTGGGCCAGGTGTGTGAAAGCAGGCAGGGGGTCAGGAGAAGTAAAAATGACAAAGCCCGGTGACTTAAGGCCCAGGTGCTGGTTATGGCAAAAAAGAAAGGAAAATATGGAAAAATATGAAAAGTGGCAGCGCTGGGGCTTAAACCCACGTCCTTGACATGAAACGCGCACTACCTTACCACTGAGGTGGCTATACATCTGTTAACATAAGCAAAACAATAAGTACATAACATAAATCTAGTCTTGAAAATGACTTCATCTTCAACCTCCAGCCATGATTCCTGTAATTTGCTCATTTCTCAACAAAAATGAAAGATGTAAACATGGAAGTTGCTCCATTTTCCCATACGAATCCAACCATATAAATATAATAAGCTATAAATCAAAGATGAATGAGAATTTCTAAAAGTACCAAATTCTGACCTAATTTTTTCCAGAGATTCAAACCTAAAATTCTCTAAGCTCAATTAATATAAATGAAATCTATGGACATGTATGAAGAAGTGAAAAACACAAGAAGGGGGGTTGAATTGTAAAACTTGAAATCAAATGCAGTCAACACGTTATATTTATCATGGTTCGTTTGATCTCAAACTACTCCAGTCCACCCGTCAAGGTGATTTCGCCTCTCTCCAACGAGGTCTTAATCCACTATATTCAACTGAATATTACAACTGCTTTAACAACTGCTAAACCCTTCTTGAGTCAAAACCACAAACCGGTTTCTCAAGGAAATACTTTCTTACAGAGAAATGAAATCTAAGTGTGTTATGTTTTCTACAAAACTGCTTATCACAACTGTGATACTACACAATTTAAGCTTATGAGAACTAGAATGCTAAAACAATAGAGTAATGAATTTGAGAGCTTTAGCAAACTGAGAGTGAAGATGATGATGAATAGCTTTAGGCGTGTAGAGAGTTGTAGAGCATTAGCCAATTCAATCTTCACTGACTTGTTTATATAGCATTGGAAATGATACGTTGGAGCCAGTTATTCCGTTTCAATGCCAATTACATTCTTTCCAAATTGAGAAGATCTTTGTATGGAATAATGCCGTTGATAATAAAGTATCTTGAATGCACAGTACCGTTGCCACTTAAGCGTGTTCTGGCTTTGGCTTATTCTGACGCTGCTAGGTGCTGATGAATTGTTGTTGTCTTGATCAGAGTTCAGATTGTTATGCGCAGATCTGTTCATCAAGCTTCAGCGTAAGCACATGTTTTGATCTTCTGATTCTGGCATCTGATATAACATCCTCTGATGCTGATGTTGATATTTTATCTTCTGATGCTGATGATGATATTCTCTTGCTGATACCCATCAGAGTTTCTGTAAAACAGAATGTAATTTTAGGTAGCATATATGTCTTACATGAATCATACAATTTATATATCTTTGCATTTTGTTATCATCAAAACTTTAACTTAGGGTAGTAGATTCAAACTTTGTTCTAACAATCTCCCCCTTTTTGATGATGACAAAAACTAGATTTTTTCAATTGAAAATTAACGTGAAAAGTATCAGAGATAACTAAATAATAAATTGTATCAGAATTAAATAGGGATATAAAAGGATAAGGGATGAGGAGGTATCAGAGTTTAGATCGGAAATACTCCCCCTGAATTTATTACTTCCCTTTTTAATTCCATGAGTCCTTCAGGATCAGATCTTTATTGACTTTCTTTGAACATCAGAACATCAGAGCTTCAGTGTATCAGAGATGATTAACTTCTTGTACCTGTAAGCTTATGCAAAACAAAAACATTTAAGCATATCAGAGTGTTAGAATGTTTGAGACTTTTTGTCTCAGTAATCCGTTATTGAAAAATATCATTCTGTTTCTCCCCCTTTTTGTCAGCAATCAAAAAGTGCAAGTAATTAAAGTTAAAACGAATAGTGCAGAAAAACTCTTGTATTTAGTTCAAAGCTTAGAAGATAGTACAGAAAAACATGGAAAGAAAACAATGAAAAACAAAATCTAAGGTTGGGGTGGAAGGCGTGTGAACAGAGCTTCTAGCATGTTCTTAATCTGATCAGCTGTTTCCTTCTGCTGATGCACCATGCTGACCACTGTATCAATCTTACTATCTTGCACATCCATCCTTTCCTTCATCCGTTGATCATTCTCATCCATTCTTTTCTGTAGACGAATATCATTTTGCTTCAGCTCTTCAAGAGTCTGCCTATCCAAAGCAGCTTGAGAGACGTCAGAATCAGGATGCTTCTGAGAGCTTTCTGCAACATCTTCTGCTTGACTAACATCTTGAGCTGGTTGAACGGTTGATGCTGGACGCTTTTCAGACCATGGCTCACTATCCAGATGAAGCACTTTCTCCTTCAGCAGCTGACTCAAGACTTGTCCTTCAACTTCTTACAGCAGATTGCTAAAGTTCTGTTGAGCTTGTTCATAGTTGATGTCTTGCAGCTTGAAGGCTTCAGCGCGTACCCACTTTCTGAATTGTGTCCAGAGTTGGTCTGAAGCAGCAGGATCAATCATTCTCGGACAAGCCTGCTTTAGAGAAGCAATCCAATTCTGCATGCCTGTTTCAAAATTCAAGATGCTAGAACCAACATCTAGCTGTTTGGGTTTGGGAATGGCTATTTTATTTTTAAGGTCAACAAGGCGGTCAAGGACTGTGAGGTCAATGAAGGTCTTGTTGTTGTCATTTGGATTTTGTTTGGGTGAGGGAGTAGGAGAGTCAGAAATGATTATTGGACTGGGTGGAGTGTGTGGAGGGGTAGTTTCTGGTGAGGATGGCAGTTGGGGAATGTTTACAAGTGTACCACATGGCAGTTGAATTGCCAAGGATTGTGGTTCAGAGGATTGAGGTGATAGAGGTTCAGGGGCTTGAGGTTCAGGTGATGGAGTTTCAGAGTATTGAAACTCAGGTTGTGGAGATGATGGTTGAGGTGAAGGTGGATGAAGTTCTGGTTGTGGAGATGGAGGTTGTGGAATTTCTGGTTCTTCTGGTATTGGTGATAGTGTAGTTGCTGGTTGTGGTGAATGGGGAGTTTCTGGTTGAGTGTTTGGATTTTCTGAGAGGGGAGCATAAGAACGTTGATCAATTTCAGAAAGAACTTTATCAAGTTCTGATTCTGTTGATGGTGTGGGTTTTGGATTTTGGGATTTGGTGTGGGATCTCCTGAGAGTTAGTGACTCAGAAGGGTCAGCCTCTGGTTCGGTATCATCAATGGTTGGTATGGGAATTGGGAGTTCATATGAAGTTGGGGTTGGAATAGATGTTGGAATAGCAGAAGAATTTAAAACATTAACAGCAGATAGATTACCTCTCTTCTTTGGGGTCTGCTGGGATGGTCCTTCTGAAGTAGCCTTTCTCTTCTTCGTCTTCTTCAAAGAAACTTCTGGTGTTTGCTGGTGCAGATCTTTAATGTTCAGAGTGGGATCTATGCCATCAGCCTTGCAAGCATCCAAGTATCTGAGAACAATGACTGGTTTAGAGTCAATCTCAGAGAATATAGGAAAGTCGTCCAGAGGGACTCTTCTGCTGGTGATGTCAGCAAGAGGAGTGACGCTGGGCTCCTTTCTGATATTCTCTATCAGTTTCATCTTCTTCATATTCTTAGCATTCAGCGGCTTGCCAACAGAAGGTTCAATAGAGCTTAATTCCTGTGCTTCTGTAAGGTGTTCAATCAGCCTATTCTCCGTTAGAATATCTGATATTAACCTGCTGAAGGGTATCCAATCCCTTTTTGTCCTTTCTTTTTCTCTTGTCTCCTTGATGCTGGTTCTGAGATGATTGAACAGAAGATGAGCCAAGTTAATCTTTACCTTCTGATTAATAAAATAGATCAGAAACTGCTTATCTATGTTTATATAATCAGGAGAGCTTGTGGGCTTCCTGTGATTGAAGCACCCCAGAATAATCTTTGCCCATATTCTGTGCTGATCCTTCAAATCTCTTATTTTGCTGCTGGGAACCCCATGAGTGAAAATATCTCTTGCAATGACAGCAGCATCTGAGCCTCTTTCTGCCATGTCGATACAGCGGATACCACCACCAGTGTATCCAATCAGCCTTGCAATGTGATCCTCAGTGATCACAATCTTCTTTCCCATGATATAGGAAGTAACTTGATGTGTTGATGAAGACGCATGAATCCAAAATTATTTGATCAATACAGGGAACGTTGGACCCACCAACCTATCAAAGTATCTCTCCCATCCTTGTGCCCTAATTTCTTCTGTCAAATCGAAGCCATTTTCTTTCAGACTGATGAAATCAACGATCAGTTCAGACAGAACTTCCAAGTTCTTCACTGGTGTAAGGAGCGTTCTGAAGGGAATCTGATATTGTTCAGATGAAGCCTTCTTCTGGGAACCTGCACAAACAGTGCTAGAAGTTGCCATGTTCACACTAGGGTTTTCTGAGAAAAAGTTTGAGAAAGGGTTTCTTTAGAAAAGGATGAACACACAAGTGAGAATGCAGAAAATATTTGGATGATTATAAGAGACGGTAAAAATTTAATGAATGATGTTAAGGCGTTTAAATAGATTTCAAAAGATGTTTTGAAAACGTAAAAGATTTTAAGAGATAGAATTAACTCATGATTAAGCGCATTTAATGTTTGCTGATATTGGGGGATTTGAGAAAGATATTTGGAACGGTTACCAGACATGTGTCTCAATGCATCCAATCAGCGTTTTGCCTTCTCAGAAGCGTGCACGCGTGTTCTGCTTCAGAGATTAGCTGATGACTGGATGACACGTGTTTGATTTAGTGAACAGCACGCCTATCCTTGAACTGAAACGCTCAGATCTTTAGGAATAGAATCTGATACAATCTGCATGTCTAACTTTCTGAAAGAAGATTGATCAGAAGTTCACAAAAAAAATAAGACACATTCTGAAAGTTAATATATAAAATTAAAACATTTTCACTCTGGGCAGAGCTTCATGCTGAGATGTTTCAGAATGAAGTTGAACCTATCTTCAGAAAGTGGTTTAGTGAAGATATCATCCCATTGATGGTCTGTATCAATAAATTTTAAGTTCAAAATTCCTTTCTGAATATAGTCCCTAATGAAGTGATGTTTTATTTCTATATGCTTAGCCCTAGAATGCAAAATTGGATTTTTACTTAAGCAAATGGCAGAAGTATTGTCACAGAGTATATGGATGTTACTCTAAAAAATCTGGAAGTCTTCAAGCTGACTTTTCATCCAGAGCATTTGTGTGCTGCATCTTGCTGCTGCTATGTACTCAGCTTCTGCTGTTGATAGCGCAATTGTGGATTGCCTTTTGATGGACCAAGAGATCAGATTTTCTCCCAGAAACTGGCAGCTTCCAGAAGTACTTTTACGCTCTACTCTGTCTCCAGCAAAGTCAGCATCGCAGTAACCTACTAAGCTGTAATCACTAGATTTTCTATAAAATAAACCCAGATTAGTAGTACCTTTCAGATACTTGAAAATTCGCTTAACAACTGTTAAGTGAGATTCTCTAGGATCTAATTGGAATCTTGCACAAATACATACACTGAATAAAATATCAGGCCTTGAAGCCGCCAGATAAAGAAGAGAACCAATCATACCTCTGTAGACCTTCTGTTCTACCTTTTTGCTTACCTCTTCTCTTTCCAGAATGCACGTGGGATGCATTGGAATCTTTGATGACTTACACTCTGAGAGATCAAATTTCTTCAGAAGTTCTCTGACATATTTGCTCTGATGAATGTAAGTTCCCTCAGGATTTTGATTGATCTGAATTCCCAGAAAGAATTTCAGTTCTCCCATGAGGCTCATCTCAAATTCTGCCTGCATACACTTAGCAAATTTTCTTCCAAGAGAAGGATTAATAGATCCAAAAATAATATCGTCAACGTAAATTTGGCAAACTAAGATGTCATTCTTAACTGACTTACAGAATAAGGTAGTGTCCACCTTCCCTCTGGTGAATTCTTTTTCTAACAGAAAGTTACTTAGTCTTTCATACCAAGCTCTGGGAGCTTGTTTCAGACCATATAGTGACTTCTTTAGTTTGAAAACATATTTTGGATTTTTTGTACTTTCAAAACCAGGGGGTTGGTGCACATAAACCTCTTCTTCTATATATCCATTTAAGAATGTACTCTTGACATCCATCTGATACAGAGTGATGCCTTTATTAACAGCAAACAAAATTAAAAGTCTGATAGATTCTAACCTGGCGACTGGGGCAAAGGTTTCTGTATAGTCTATCCCCTCTTGCTGACTATAACCTTGTGCTACTAGTCGTGCTTTGTTTCTGATAACTTCACCTTGTTCGTTCAGCTTGTTTCTGAACACCCATTTTGTTCCAATGACGTTGAATCCTTTTGGTCTGGGAATAAGATCCCATACGTCATTTCTGGTGAATTGATTCAGCTCTTCTTGCATTGCTAGAATCCAGTCGTTATCCAGAAGTGCTTCATCAATTAAGGAAGGTTCAATCAGAGAAACAAGTCCCATGAGGGATTCTTCAGAGTTTCTGAAGCTGGCTCTTGTTCTGATTGGATCTTCCTTTCTTCCTAAGATAGTTTCTTCTGGGTGATCCAAGCTGCTTCTGGGTAGTCTTTTCTGAGGTTGATCAACAGGTGTTGCTGGATTTCTCGCAGTGCCTCTTTCTGATGTTGAAGGAGTGTCGTTGTTGAGAGCTTCTGATGACTTGTCTTCAGAACCTGTGAATTCAACTTCCATACCTGCAAAGACTTCATTCTGCTTTGACTTTTCAGAGTCAAGCTTATCATCAAAATGAACACTGATTGATTCTTCCACAATCTGTGTTTCTGTATTGTATATTCTGTACCCTCTTGAGCGTTCAGAGTATCCTAACATAATACACTTCTGTGCTTTAGAGTCAAAATTGTTCAAATAATTTTTTGTATTTAACATAAAACAAGTACATCCAAATGGATGAAAATATGAAATGTTGGGATTTCTGTTCTTCCACAATTCATATGGAGTCTTTTCCAGAATAGGTCTTATGGAGATTCTATTCTGAATGTAGCACGTTGTGTTTATTGCCTCTGCCCAGAAGATCTTAGCAACGTTTGTCTCATTGATCATGGTTCTGGCCATTTCTTGCAATGTCCTGTTCTTTCGTTCTACAACTCCAGAATGACTCAAAATCTTTGTTTTCAAACTCTCCACCATGATCACTTCTGACTTTAACGATTCTAAGATCCTTTTCATTCTGAACTTGGTTACAGAAGGTGACAAACACAGAGTGTGACTCGTCCTTGTGTCTTAGGAACTTTACCCATGTCCATCTGCTATAGTCATCTACGATTACTAACCCATACTTCTTGCCACTGACTGAAGCAGTTTTAACTGGTCCAAATAAGTCAATGTGCAGAAGTTCTAATGGCTTAGAGGTAGAAACACCATTTTTAGATTTGAAAGAAGGTTTTGCAAACTTGCCTTTCTGACATGCTTCACACAGAGCCTCTGAATTGAACTTCATATTAGGAAGTCCTCTGACCAGATTGAGTTTGTTAATCTGAGATATTCTTCTCATACTAACATGCCCCAATCTTCTGTGCCAGATCCATTGCTCGTTGTTAACAGACAGAAGACACTTTACATTCTGACTTTTCATTTCAGAAAGTTTGATTTTATAAATGTTGTTTTTCCTCTTTCCATTAAATAGGATAGTCCCATCTTTCTGACTAACAGCTTTACATGATTTTTGATTAAAGATTATATCATAACCGTTATCACTTAATTGACTTATGGATAACAGATTATGCATTAATCCATCTACTAACAGAACATTGTTTATAGAGGGAAGACTTCCATTACCTACAGTTCTAGAGCCAATGATCTTTCCCCTCTGATTGCCTCCAAAGCCAACGTGGCCTCCAGGCTTAAGTTCCAGGCTTTGGAACATATGCCTTCTTCCCGTCATGTGTCACAAGCAGCCAGAGTCCAGGTACCATGACTGGTGTTTCTGATTTGCTGCTAAAGATATCTGCAACATGTATTATTTTATCCTTAGGTACCCATATTTTCTTGGGTCCTGATTTGTTAGCTTTACCAAAACTCTGGTTGAATTTTGGTTTCACATAATAATTGCTACTAGTATATTTAATATCATGTGTGTGACCATACACAAAGTGTGAATTCAGAGGAGTGTGTTTAATAGTTAAATCCATGGCATTCTTTGGTGTAGGAACCTTACCTTGGTATCCTATTCCCTTTCTGCCGTTTCTGCTAACTCCATAGATCATTGAAGCCATTTTGCTTCTATTTATGCTTTTAGCAAGGAACTTCTGAAAGCTATGATCATACTCCTTGATGATCTCATCAGCGCTGCTGGGAGTTTCAGAAATTGTTTCCTTCTGAGAGTTTTGTAAAACATTTTCTAATTTTGAAATTTTATTTTTCAACTCAGAATTTTCCAATTTGAGACTCTCAGCTTTGTCAGAGTCAGAATCAAGATTCCTTTTCAGGTTTCTGAATTTAACTCTGATCTGCTGGTACCTTTCCAGAATTTCGTTAAGGCTTTCAGCAAGTTCAACCTTAGTAAAATTAATTGCAAAGTCAGGAAATACCTCTTCGGTGTCTGATTCTGAGTCTGATTCAGAAGCTTCACTGTCTTCTGAAATGTTGGCCATGAGAGCTATGTTTGCTCTCTCATCATCTGATTCTGAGTCAGCTTCAGACGAGTCAGAGTCATCCCATGTAGCCATGAGACTTTTCTTCTTTTCTCTTCCAAACTTCTTTTTGGGCTTTTCCCTCTGAAGCTTTGGACAGTCACTCTTGTAGTGTCCTTGCTCATTGCATTCATAGCAGATGATGTCCTTGGTGTTTGGCTTTCTGCTTCCTGAGGAGCCTCAGATCTTCTGTATCCAGAGGAAGAATCTGACCTTCTGTATCTGGAAGAGGACTCATTCTGATCAGATCTTCTGGGATTCCTGAACTTCCTTTGCCTTTGCTTCCATAGTTGGTTCACTCTTCTAGAGAGGAGGGAAAGTTCGTCTTCTTCTGATGAGGATCCATCAGATGTTTCTTCAACTGCCTGCAAAACTTTAGAGTCAGATTTTCTGTTAGATTTTAATGCTAATGGCTTACCTTGCTTCTGAGGTTCATCAGCTTCTAACTCTATCTCGTGACTTCTGAGGGAGCTGATAAGTTCCTCCAGAGAAATTTTGTTGAGATCTTTAGCTAGCTTCAGCGCTGTAACCATTGGCCTCCACTGTTTTGGAATGCTTCTGATGATCTTCTTGACATGATCAGCAGTAGAGTATCCTTTGTCAAGAACCTTGAGACCAGCCACCAGAATTTGGAATCTTGAGAACATTGTTTCAATGGATTCACTATCTTCCATTTTGAATGCCTCATACTTCTGAATGAGCGCAAGAGCTTTAGTTTCTTTGACTTGAATGTTGCCTTCATGCGTCATTCTGAGTGAGTCAAACATGTTCTTTGTTGTGTCTCTGTTAGATATCTTTTCATATTCAGCGCAAGAGATGGCGCTAAGAAGAATGGTTCTGGCCTTGTGGTGATTTTTGAAGCCACGCTTTTGTTGATCAGACATTGCTTTCTTGTCAATCTTCTGACCACTTGCATTCACTGGGTGCGTGTATCCATCTGTCACCATGTCCCACAGATCAACATCATGTGCCAGAAAGAAGCTTTCGATTCTGTCTTTCCATTAATCAAAATTCTCTCCATCAAAGACTGGAGGTTTGCCGCTGAATCTGTCTCTATCTTCATTGTTGTCATTGCTGCTGTGTTGATATGTTCCTGCCATTGTGTTTTTCTGACGCTGGATCTTGTACTGACACGGTTAAGTGTTTTAGCTCAGAACCAGGCGCTCTGATGCCAATTGAAGAAGTGAAAAACACAAGAAGGGGGGTTGAATTGTAAACTTGAAATCAAATGCAGTCAACACGTTATATTTATCCTAGTTCGTTTGATCTCAAACTACTCCAGTCCACTTGTCAAGGTGATTTCGCCTCTCTCCAACGAGGTCTTAATCCACTATATTCAACTGAATATTACAAATGCTTTAACAACTGCTAAAGCCTTCTTGAGTCAAAACGACAAACCGGTTTCTCAAGGAAATACTTTCTTACAGAGAAATGAAATCTAAGTGTGTTGAATGTTTTCTACAAAACTGTTTATCACAACTGTGATACTACACAATTTAAGCTTATGAGAACTAGAATGCTAAAACAATAGAGTAAGGAATTTGAGAGCTTTAGCAAACTGAGAGTGAAGATGATGATGAATAGCTTTAGGCGTGTAGAGAGTTGTAGAGCATTAGCCAATTCAATCTTCACTGACTTGTTTATATAGCATTGGAAATGATACGTTGGAGCCAGTTATTCCGTTTCAATGCCAATTACATTCTTTCCAAATTGAGAAGATCTTTGTCTGGAATAATGCCGTTGATAATAAAGTATCTTGAATGCACAGTACCGTTGCCACTTAACCGTGTTCTGGCTTTGGCTTATTCTGACGCTGCTAGGTGCTGATGAATTGTTATTGTCTTGATCAGAGTTCAGATTGTTATGCGCAGATCTGTTCATCAAGCTTCAGCGTAAGCACATGTTTTGATCTTCTGATTCTGGCATCTGATATAACATCCTCTGATGCTGATGTTGATATTTTATCTTCTGATGTTGATGATGATATTCTCTTGCTGATACCCATCAGAGTTTTTGTAAAATAGAATGTAAATTTAGGTAGCATATATGTATTACATGAATCATACAATTTATATATCTTTGCATTTTGTTATCATCAAAACTTTAACTTAGGGTAGTAGATTCAAACTTTGTTCTAACAATGTACAGTTTCAGGACAATGATATCTACATTTTATCTTCACAAATGCAAGCTTAACAATGCCTAAATGAAAAGATAGAAGTTCAGAAAAGATACCTCAAAACTAGAAATCGTGAAATGCAAATGAGCTTGATTCAAGGTGCTGCAATGATCAGGTTAGCTTCCTCAAGTTCCCAGGAAGCTAATGCAATGATTAGCTTGAGCAATGGATGGCTGGAATGGTCTGGAGAAGTCCAGTTGTAGAGCTCTATTTTTGAGTTTAGAAGATGATGAAGATGGAGTTACAGTTATGAAACAGGGATGAAGATGGACTATATTTGATGTATATAAGCTTTGTGATTAATTAGGAATGAAAACGCACGAGGGAAATGTGAGTTTAGGTTTCAAAGTCAGAATATGCACATAAATGGAGTTTTAATGCAAGTTCTGATTTGAGGGAGTTTGGGAGAGTTTCATGGTGTTTAAGCTCGTGTGTTAGCTTACAAATAGTGCCTCTATTTATAAGAAACAAGTTTGGATGCTTGGAGAAGTCAGAAATCAAGAATCACATGTTTGTGGCTTTTTGCTTGTTTTTGAACAAAGCTTGAAAAATGTGGTTCCAATGCACAAGTACCTGGCTTATAGGGTGGCTTAGAAGATTTAAACATGTTTCTTCTGAGCATATATTTAATGTGTGTTCAGAATAACAAGTTAGAGGCTCAAGAAGAGTGGACTTTATGCATAAAGCCACTTTTCTAAAATGGCAATGTTGCCTTTCTTCCTAAAAAGGTATTAAGCATGGGCAATGCATTGAATGCTTGGATTAAAGCTTCTACATCTATGTAGAAATTTAATTATGGAGTGAAAAGTAAGTTAGAAGCCTGCAAAGTGGGATTTGTACAACATGCTTGAAGATTGGACCAAGTGTTCATCACAAAATTGACTTGTAATATAAGAATGAAACCCTAAATTCATGGCTTCGATTATCTTAGCTCAAGTATGATCTTAATGAGTTCTGGGACATTTTGGAAATCTTGTAACATACCCTACAACCTTCATGTTGGATATTTTTGAAAATTCCATTTGGAACTAGGTGAAAAGTTTCCATGAAGTTAGGTCAAAATCCTGCCTAAACTAGGGCAAAATTTCACTAAGTCTTTTAAGTTTCATGAACATGTCTTCACAAAATCATAACTTGAAATCCAAGAATTTTCAGGAAAAGTTCTGCCCTATAATGTTTTAGATCTCATTGATATCTACAACTTTCATGTTGGAAGTTTCCTTTGAATCATCTTGCATCATGGTGTAAATTTGGCACAAAGTTATGAAAAAAATGTGAATTTCCAACACTTAGAAAAAATTCTAAGTTTTAGAATTTTGACTTTTCAAAGATGAATCTTGAATTTTTGATTTCTTGATGAACAATTTTCATATTTTGACATGTCTTGCTGAATTGTAATCTTTGAAACTTGATTTTGATCAAAAAGTCAAAGTTTGACTTTTCAGTGTACAATTGACTTTTCATCAGTTGATTGAAATTCATCTATCAATTAATTGATCTTGAGAAATGTTTTGAGACATGCCATTAGGTCAAAATGATGTATTTTAATCCTTGAGATCATAACTTAAACCAATAAATCATTTGCTAGGTCAAAAATCAAAGATTGCACCTTCTCAATAAAAACCCTAATTTTGATCATTTTGCCCTTTTGATGATTTGATCAAATTTCTTGAGGAATTATGTATTGATAAATTGTCATATATGAGTTCATAATGTTGATATGGATAAAAAATTATGAAGTTTGACTGTAAATTGATCACAATTAACTTTTTCCCCAATACAGCTGATTTTAGGTCAACTGATCCATTGACTAAGGAAAAATGTGATCCAGGACTTGAAACTTGACATGCGAAATCTTGAGGGTCCAAAATGATCCATGAAAGTCATATGGTGCATTAAAATTCCATTTTTCCTTGTGCAAACTCAAACCTTAATTTGAGTCATCAGTGCTTAAGGAGGTGTCTTGAGCTGATCAAACCTTGTGTAGTCTTGAACCAAACGAGATCTTGTGAGAGATTTTTTTGAGAAATGAGAGGGAAAATTTTGGGGTACAACAGCTGCCCCTGTTCAATCTTCTTAAACCTGAAGAGTTAGATTGGCGAATCCGCTATTCGTGACTTGAAGGTGGAAGATGATTGAACACTAAAGTGCCCAGAAATTTGCACTCGAAGATGTATTGGGAATGGGCTTATAGATGCCATTTGGAGGAATGATGGTAAATACTGGAAGAAGTATCAGTACAAATATTTGGTCAATTTATACTAAAACTTGATGTTTTACCTGTGGGAAAAAAGGGTTAGTTAAATGCAGATGTATGCGTGATGTTCATAAGATGAATGGGATTGTGCTAAATGAATTTTTCATGTATATGCTATGATGTATGAATGTGGGATGCATATTCGTCCGGGAAAATAAATCCCTGACTACTACTGAGGAGTTCTGGGAAGATGAATCCCAGATTGCTGTTGGGGATGAAAAATATACATATCTTCATACTTTGTTGACATAATGCTTCTTCCGGGGAATGTCTCTTGAATGTTAGTTGTTATCTGGTCGAGTCTAAGCTTCACAACAATTTGTTGAGGATGAGGAAGTAACTGCTATTTGGTCAGATTCCAGGCTTCACGTTAACTTACTGAGGAAGAATAAATCATTTGTTATCTGGTCGGATTCCAGGCTTCGCAGAAAATTTCTTGAAATTGAACTGTTATCTGGTCGGATCCAGGCTTGGCAGATTTCTTGAAGTGGTAACTACTATTTGGTCGGGTCCAGGCTTCGTGGGTTTTTCAAGGTTATACTATTATCTGGTTGGGTCCATGCTTCATAGCGTCTTGCTGGGGATTGTAGCTAGTTGTTATCTGGTCGGACTCCAGGCTTCACAATAACTTGCTTGAATAGACAAAATTGAACTGATATCTGGTCGAATCCAGGCTTCACGGATTTTGAGGTGGATGAAGTTAATTGTTATTTGGTAGGGTCCAGGATTCATAATAAATTTGTTTGAAGAGATAGAGTTGAACTGATATCTGTTCGGGTCCAGGATTTACAGTAACTTGCTTGGAATTTAGTTGTTATCTGGTCGAATTCCAGGTTTCACAACAAACTTCTGAGGAGAATTATTATCTGGTCGGATCCATGCTTCACAATAACTTACTTGAAAAGATGAAGTTGAAAACTGATATCTGGTCGGATCCAGGCTTCACAGTAGCTTGTTGGGGTAGAGGCGAACTCTAGTGGGGAAAAGAAGTTAAACCCTTGTCTGGTTGAGTCCAGGTTCTTCAATATCTCAAAGAGCTAAACTATCATTTGGTCAGGCCCAGGTTTCATAGTATCTCGAGAAGTTAACTATTATCTAGTCGGGTCCAGGCTTCATAGTAACTAAAAATTGTACTAGTATCTGGTCGGGTCCAGGCTTCATAGTAACTGAAAATTATACTAATATCTGGTCGGGTCCAGGCTTCATAATATCTTTTGGAGATAGTAAAGGTTTTGTTGACGACATTACTGGGGATTAGGGGTTGTGGCCCTCTGATTTGTAATAGTCTGAAAGGTAAACTCAAACTGGAGAGGATAGACTCAGCCGGGGAAGACAGACTCAACTGGGGAAGATAGACTATGCCGGGGAATTTTGTTGTTCGTTGATTGTTGTATGTTGTATGTTGTTTGTTGGGGAAATAAAACTTGTTGATGAATATTTGATGAACTGCTGACGAGGTGAGTTCTTTTAGAAAGAGATCCACAAGGCTTCTTCTTGTAGGATCAACTTAGCTGGGGAGAGAGCTGTCAAGATATTGAGACTCTTGTAGGTTCATTGTAACCGTCCTTGTGGGGATAATGCTAATGATATAACTCTGTAGGGATATTCCATATACATTAAAGAGATGCTTGATGCTGCTTAGTAGGACACATGTGCAAAATAGTTTTAATTATGTTCACATGCATATGTTCGTTTAATTTTAGTCATTGGACAACTTCGCATTCGAAACAAAAACAGAAAGTTTTCACTTTAAATTATATTTGTATTGATATTTTACCCATGAATAGGCGTTTTTTGTACAAAGAGACGGAGATCCTAGTAAGAGGAAATCGTCGAAAGGAAAACAAAAATTGAAAACAAAAACAAATAGCCATGTGGAAATGATCACGTTGCATCCCAACTCTACTATTGCCCCAACGTCTTCGAATGCCCCTTGCCGTTGACAGAAGTTGATTGGATTGATCTCGGACCGTTTGAACTAGGACCTTGGCAATAAAGTTGATTGTGGTGATTCCATGAGACATAGTCATACGCTTTTAATCCTTAACTTTTTCCTAGACCGCCTGTGATACGGTGGGAGAATTGACTGTGGTTTTGCGTTTGTTTTCGCAAATGTTTCGGTTGAGCAAGAGTCGCCACTGACTTTTTATTTTATCCTAAGGAAAGGTTTAAAAAGCACAGCAAAAACCTTTGAGATGTTTTCTTGGGTTCGGGGAGTAGATTATAGAAAGGGAAGGTATTAGCACCCTTTCTATCCATGGTTATCCATGGGCTCTTAGGTACTTGCTTAGATCAACTTGCCTTGGTTTTCAATTGTTTGAAATGGTGCTTTGTGTGTGGTTTTGAAAATGTTTTGAAAAAGATGCCTTGTCTAGGCTACCCTTGTAACAATTCTTTACTCGAATGTTTTACAAAAGGTGTTTGTCTTTTTGAAAAGATGTTTCAAGGTTTTTTGAAAGTTTGTTTTGAAAGTGTTTGTGAAGTGTGGTTTGAAAAATAGGCAAGTGTTTTTGTTTTGCAAGTTGACAAGTACTTAAGAGTCATCTACCCTAAAGTTCTCAAAGATTTTTGCTACGTTTTAGCCCTTTTAACAATTTTGTTACACCATTGCATTTGGTGGACAATCTAGTGTTAGGATGTGAAAGGGACGGGCGCGGGTCATCGTTTAGACCATGATTGCAATGGTGCCAAGTATCTTTGGGCAATCTTCCTTTAAGGGACTTGATCATTTATTATGCAACTTTTCGAAAGCGTCATCGAGGGACTATGATCATTTGATTGTTTGTTTTGCCCAAAGAGACCTAACATGCAATATGGCCCATTTATTGAAGGCAACAAGTGGAATACCCTAGGGGTGCAAGTGTGATATGTGTTGTCCATTTTCATGCTTGATTATCTTGAAATTAGGTCAAACTATTTTGTTGTTTTTATTTGCATACAAACCCTAATTCTAACATGGTATAATTAGAAAGCAATAAAGTGCGAAATTTAAATTTCCTAAGCTATTACAACACAATATGGGAAGGGGGGTACAAATGTTCAAATGGGGGGATTTGACAAGGAATTTAAACCTAGCTATTACATCAATTTGGAATTTATTTACAAGATAATTGATTGCATAAATGAAATGGAAATAAAATAAATATGCAAGATGCAAAAGGGTTTTTCACATGTATGAAACAAAAGTATTTTTATGTCAAATAAATAAAATAAAATAAAATAAGTATTATTTTTGGAGCTTTTGTGTTTTAAGGGCAAAACCCTAATTTTATCAAATAAATACATTAATTATTTAATATATATAAATATTTAATAATTATGTACAAAATAAAATAAAAATGAAGTATATTTATAAAAAAGTATTTTTGAGGTCAAATATTAATAAAAGAAAAAATTTATATATATTTTTTTTGTATTATTTACCTAAATATACTAATATATATATAAATATCTTTATTATTTACTAAACATGTATTATATATACAAAAACAATAATATTTAATATTTATAAAAAAAAGTATATTTTATATAAAATATTTTCAGAAGATAAAAGAAAATAAAAATCAAAAAAAGAATGTGTTTACATTATTTTTGGTATTTTTAAATGAAAGTAAGTTTATATATTTATTTATGTACAAATAACTAATCTAAACAAATAAATGCCTATAAATTCAAAAATGGTGTAAAAAATTATTTTTATATTTTTAATATCATGAGGAAAAATAAATAAGTCAGAATGAAAAAAGAAAAGTCAAAAAATCATAAAAATAAATCAAATGGGCCTAGGGGGTGTCAAAGTAACAAAAGGGTGTAAAAAGAAATGACAACACAAGCCCAGCCCACCAAGTCTTTCTTCAACCTCCAGCCAGAAATTATTCAAAAAACACGCGTTCTGATCCCTGATTCAAACATCCTGATTCCTTGATTTTTTGCACAAACTTTCAACATAAGAAATGTTAATCATCAAGCCACGATTCTAAATATGTAAAGAACTCATCCTAACTCTCAGAAATGAGAGAGAATTTTATCATTCCCAAATCCTAACCTAACTTTTTATCAACATTCAGACCTTAAATTCTCATAGCTCAGGCAAAATAAATGGAAAGTAAAAGTATGTACAGATTCAGGGGCATGAGTAGAACACTTCTTATTCACAAACTTAGAGCTAATGATGCCTACATTGGAAGATAGAAGTTCAAGAAGATACATGTTCAGTTGAAGTTGTATCTGATGATGGAGGTACTTTCAGAGCAAGGTGATGATTGGTACAGCTTCCTTGATGTCCAGGGGTGCTATTCCAAGTTTTACTTTGCTTTGAAACACTTTGAATCGAGCTATGGAACTTCAACTGCAAAACAAGAAAGTGAAAATGGTGGAACATATTAGAGGAGTTACAGGTCGTGTTTGATGTTTGGATTAGCTTCAAGGGATGTTGTAGGATGTATTTGAGGTGGTTTTGGCAAGAGTGTGTGAAAGGGATGAGAGTTGGCACTCAAACTGCAACAGGTGCTCTGTTTGGGCAGTTTGAAGGTGGTTCTGTGTTCTAGAGGGCAATGGAGGTGTTGGAGTCGTGTTCTAGCTCAGTTAGGATGTCTTGAATGTGTACAAAGTATTTGCTTAAGGGTTCTATTGCTGAGATGAAAGATGTGTTGTGATATGCTCTCTTTCTTCACACTTAAGCAAGCAAATGTCCACTTGAGTTTTAGACAGCTAGAGGCCCCCCTAATGTGCTGCTAACCTTCCCCTTGATCAGTGTGTTTTGTTCATAATCTTGTGCCAAAGAGATTTGATGTGTACTTGTTGATTTGCAACTTTGACATAAAGCTTAACTTTTCAAAAATGGCTATTTCACTTTTTCTATAAATGGATTAATCTTGCAAATAATGTTTGGACATACAAAATAAGGCTTTGGCACAATGAGTATGCATTAAATTATTGAGTGCAAATGGGATTAGAGGCCTGTAATGTAGCATAAACCAAGCTGACTTGAAAATGGCAATGTGTATGAACATGTCTTGGTCAAGAACAAAAGTGATTTTTGCCCAACTTGCCAAATTCGATTCTCCCTAACCATGAGGTTTTTTGATGAGTTCTTGGACATTTTGGAAAGCTTGGAATGTGTACTACAATCCATATTTGAAATGCAAATTTAAATTCCAAGGGGAAGTATGTGGAAAATGGTCTTGAAGTTAGGTAAAAACCTTGCCTAAAAAGGTCAAATTTTCACTAAGTTAAGAATGGTTTGGTACCCTTATTCCAAAAATTGTAACTTGAGATACAAGCTTCTTTTTGGAAAAGTTGTAGATTATGCAATAGGCTACAACTTTCATGTTTTGACTTTTGCTTGAATCCAAATGAATCTTGGTGAGAAAGTGGGGTAAAGTTAGGAAAAAATTAGGGTTTTTCATACCTTAGAAGAATTCTAAGTTATGAAAAATTCTCATTTCAAACCCTAATTTGCAATTCTTGATTTCTTGATGAACAAGTTCCATGATTTGGCATGTTTTGATGAAAAATGAATCTTGACTCTTGATTTTGACCAAAAAGTCAAAGTTTGACTTTTTAGTATACAGTCAAAATTGATCAATTGACTGGGAAATTCAACTATCAATCTTGTGTATTTGGGATCTTCTGAACTTTTTGAGCATGTCAAGACAATTCCATGGGGTCCTTGAGTCCATATGTGAGCTTGGTTTGCCATTGGCTAGGTCAAACAGTCAAAAATTGCCTTTGTGCAGTCAAAACCCTAAAAATGACCATTTTGCCCTTTTGGTGATCTGATCAAATTTCTTGTGGAGTTGTGATCCAAACTTGACCAAATGGTCCATGTGAGTTCATAATGTTGATGTGGGTCAATTTTCATGAGATTTGACTGTCAATTGGCCACAGTTGACTTTTTCCCCAATATAGCTGATTTTTAGGTCAACTGTCCAATTGACTGGGCAAAACTTGGAATCAAGACTTGAAACTTGGTATGGATAAACTTGGGAGTCCAATATGAAGCATGAAAGTCATCTTAGGCATTTTAGGTCAAAACATATTTGTGCAAACACAAACCCTAATTTGGGTCAACAGTGCCAGGAGAAGTCTTGAGCAGATGAAACCCTAACTGGATCTTGATCTCCAAGGGCTTTGTGATGAGAAATCAATGAGAAATGGGAGGGAAAATTTTGGGGTACAACAGTTGCCCCTGTTCAATCTTCTTGAATCCGAAGAGTTAGATTGGCAAATTTTCCTTTCGCGACTCGAGGGTAAAAGGAGATTGGACACTAGAGTGCCCTTAAATTTGCACTCGTCAAAGCAATGGATGGGGGGAATGGGCTTAGAGATGCCATTTGGAGATGGGCTTAACGATGCCATCTGGAAGAGTGACATAAACTTGTAGGGGATGGGCTTAAAGATGCCATCTGGAATGAGTATCAGAAAGGTGTCCATGCTTAGGACCATCTCTGAACTGGGGTCTGAATAAGCAATAGATCGACATCCGTATCTGGAGGCATCCGTAAACTGTTTTCAGAGGTGGAGAAGAGTCTGAACAAGCGATAGATTAACATTTGTTACTTGGAGGACCCGTGAACTGTTTTCAGAAATCTCGGAGTCGAATAAGCAATAGAGCAGCATCCGTTGTTGGGAAGCGTCCGTAAACTGTTTTAAAAAATTGCATCTGAACAAGTTGGTAGATTAACATCCGTTGTTGGGGAGAATCCGTAAACTATTTTCAGAAGTCTTGAGAAGAATCTGAACAAGCGATAGGTCAACATCCGTTACTTGGAGAACCCGTGAACTGTTTTCAGAAATCTTGGAGTTGAATAAGCAATAGAGCAACATCCGTTGTTGGGAAGCGTCCGTAAACTGTTTTCAAAAAATTGCATCTGAACAAGCGATAGATTAACATCCGTTGTAGGGAAGAATCCATAAATTGTTTTCAGAAGTCTTGAGAAGAATCTGAACAAGCGATAGGTTAACATCCGTTACTTGCAGAACCCGTAAACTGTTTTCAGAAATCTTGAAGTTTTGAGGAGGAACCGGTGTAGGGTTTCCTGATGATGAGCTCGTGTAAAACTGCATCTGGATGAATCTGGAATAAGCATCAGAATATTGCCATGTCTGGGTCATATCTGAACCATTCCTGGAAAGAATCTCAGAAGATAATGATTTTTGTCTGTCGACTGATCTTACCTGAAAAGGTAAAGAGTTAGTTGTATGCAATGTCATGATGCATGATGCAACGTATGTTATATGATATGAATGTAAATGAATGTGCATGTAAGCTGGAGAGATGTCTTGCAAAGGATAGACGAATCCGAGATGGTTGAAGATAAAAGCATCTTGACTGCCGCCGAGAAGAATAATTCCTTGGCTGCTGCTGGGGAAGAGAGTTCCTGATGACTTCTACTGGGGAGTTCCAATCTAATAGACTCATGCTAGGGAATTAGGACTGAGAATCTTCAGTTTGGTGGGAAGTAATTCTGGCGACTTCACTGGGGAACTCAAGATTTGCCCTCCCAAAATTCTATGGGGGAGAAGGTTCACTAGTCTGGCTCCGCTGGGGATTGATAATTTGAAGCTTTGGCTCGGCTGGGGATACTAAAGCTCAAACTCTGAGGGGAATTGAGTTCTGGAGGATTCTCTGGCTGGGGATAACAAAGATAGACTCCTCTGGGGGATTGTATTGATAAGCTATGTTGGGGAACTCTGATGAACTCCGCTGGGGACAGGAAGAATTTTGCCGAGTGCGATCTTCCGTGGCAATTAGCTGAGGATAACCCAGTTATAAGCCCTTGTGAGGAATAACTTTGAATAAAGCTCGGGAGAGACGTCCGTACACTGCGGGGGATAAGCTTCCAAAATCTACGGGGGATAAGCTTCCAGAATCTACGGGGGATATGGATTCCAAATCTCCTGGGGGTTTCCTTTGAAAGGGTATCAAGATATCCAACTGTACCTTCAACCTATCAGTAATCCTCTTTCTGGATTTATAAGGGAATGATTATGTTCAAATGCATATGCCTATTTAACAAAACATTGGACGTTTCTCAAAATAAAACAACTAGCGCAATAGAAAAGAAAAATGAAATGACACAAATTTCTGGGAAAAGTATTTGTATTGACTTTCTATGAGTATATTTGTACAAAGGAGACAAACATCCTAGTAAGAGGATTTTGTCGTAAATATTGAAAGATTTATACAAAATAAAGATGGCTATGTGAAATAATTCCATGGGATTCCATTCCGCTATAGCCTTCACAACTCTGAATATCTGTCCCTTCAATGCTTCGTCTGCCGATGATTGGATTGATCAGAAGCTTGGAAATGGTTGATGAAGAGATTGACTTTGAAGTGATCCGACGAGACATAGTCATACGCTTTGATTCCCTAATTTTTTCCTGAATCGCCCTTTCGGGTTTTCGATCCACCGGGAAACCCCTTTTTGCCCAAGCCGCCCTTTCGGGTTTTCAACTTGCCGGGTGTACAACCTTTTTTTATTTTTATCCCTAATTTTTGCCTGAACCGCCCTTTCGGGTTTTCGGTTCACCGGGATGCCCATTTTTGCCCAAGCCGCCCTTTCGGGTTTTCGACTTGTCGGGTTATTTTATGTGTAGTATCTTTTGATTATGTCTGCGTTCGCAGGGTGCGGCAAATCGTCGCCGTCCATGGTGGTTAGAATCATCGCACCACCAGAAAATATGCTCTTGATCACAAATGGTCCTTCATATGTAGGAGTCCATTTTCCCCTGGGATCACTTTGCGGCAAGATAATCCGCTTGATTACGAGATCTCCGACTTGATACACTTGACGTCTGACTTTCTTATTGAAGGCCTTGATCATCCGTTTTTGATACGTCTGACCATGGTGTGATCGGTGGATCTGGAACTGACTGTTTAACGCTGGTTCGCGAAATGTCGCGGAAGCAAGAGTCGCCACCGTCTTTTATTTTCTCCAAATGGAAAGGACAAAAGCACAGAAAAATTCCTTAAAGAGATTGCTCTCGGTTCGGGAGGTAGGTTATAGAAAGGGAAGGTGTTAGCACCCTTTCTATCCATGGTTATCCATGGGCTCTTAGATACTTGCTCATTTGTGTTTTCAAAATGTTTGCTTGCTTTTCAATGTGGGTTAAAAGTTTCTTTGAAAAATTTCAGATCGACTCGTACGTCAGAGTGTTTGAAAAATTTGCTTTGAAAGCTTTTGAAAATGTGTTGGTGAAAAGATGTTTTGATTTGTTTCGAGATTAGAGCAAGTATCCTTGAGAACCTACCTACCCTAAGGAATTCGTCTGTGTAGATGTCCTTTCAAGTAGTGCCATCCCACCATTGAGAGGTAGGTAGCACCACCGTTGGAGGTGTTCGGGTCAATTCGATTTTAGGGACATGGTGATCACCAGAGCAATAGGAAGACACCTTAGAAGCTACCCTCATGCCAGGTTCCCGGATCATGAGGACTTACTAAGACGTCCTCTACTCGACGAACACCTTTCGAAAGGTAACAGTGAGGCGTACCCTAGGGGTGGTGTGTGACTTGTGTGTCGTTTTCAGATATTTTGTCTTGTTCATGTTTGTTGTGATCTACGCTTGATTTTAATTAGGGCCATTCATTCTTGCATGCATATTTAACAGTTATAAAATTTGCGAAAAATAGATCTAAGATTATTACAAATGGCGCGGGTCCACATCGCCAAAATTAAACCGGACCCGATTTAGCGGAAAATAAATAATGCGAAGTAAATAAAAGTGCGAAAAGTAAGGTTACATGGCTTTGGGAGATTTACATAATTATAATTAAACGACATAAGATAAATGCGCAATTAAATTAAAACAATGGGCGTTGGACCCTTTTACAAAAATATTTAAAGTTAATGAATTAATTAAGGAATTAAATGTTTTTTGGTATTTTTGTATTTTTTTTAGATTAAATAAGAAAAAGGATTAATTATAATTAAAGTAAAATGACCAAACCCTAATTCTAATATTTTTTAAGTTTATTACAAAAATATTGAAATTTGACCTAATTTAAATCTAATTTATTTATGTACAAATTTAATTATAAAAAATAAATAAATAAATAATTATTGCTGTGGAAAAAAGGGAAAAATAAAAAGAAAATAAACAGTTATTAAACCTAAATTCTATTTTTGGATTTTTATTAAAAAAAAGATTAAAATTATACCCTAATTAAACTAAATAATTTACATTTTTATTTATTTATGAAAGTAATTAGAATTAATTATATTTTTTGTCTTTTCTGTATTTTTAATGTTTTTTTATATTTTTGTGAAAGTAAATTAATTGAATTAAACAAAGAAAATAAATGAAATAGCAAAAATAAAATATAAGGAGAAAAATAGAAAAATGCAAACCAGGGGGGGGGGGGTAGCCCCAGATGGTGAGGTACAGGCCTGGGAATTCTGGCCCAATTAGTTGTGAATCGTTGACTTTTCCAATCAGGTGTAATGCATTGACTGGCGTATGGTATGTTCTTTACACTGGGGCCATTGATCTGCATTCATTAGGCACGTGGACTTTTGGATCTTGAAACATATGGTGCGCCTCAATGCTTATGCTGCATGAGAAAGTGATGGGAAAAATAATATGAAGAATACACAGACCTGGGGTTCGAACCCAGGTCTTAGACGTTGCCAAGGAGTACACCTGCCACTGAAGCGCTTTGAACTCTTTTAATATATAATAACAATTAAACCATATAAAAGAAAAGCAAAGTTAGTGGAGGGAAGCGCGCCAGATTTTGAATTAATGAATTACAGCGTGCCACATCTTCATCTTCTTCTTCGTCCCTGTAACAAAACCTATAAGGCAACGGTTTTCAACGCGTTGCAAAAAGGGATCTATTGGAAAATAGCGATTAGAACCCTGAGCTTCATAAATTGTTCGCGAGTATATCTTCTTCTTCGTCTCTAAGCGCTGAGTTCAACCATGGTATTCATGAACCCTAATTTTTCCTCTACGCAAAAGCCCTAATTCAAGAAACCTGTAACCCTAAATTTTAGCAATGGCAAAATCGCCCACAACGCATAATAATCAAATTAATGTTATGGGTTAGCTTTGAAATCATGTCAGGAATGCAAATTAAGTCTCAAAATTTATGGAAAATGTATGAATCAATGTGCAAGAACATCAAATATTTTCGGTACAGGGTGTGCCCGTTTTACCAATTCTCGATGCTAGAACGAATGGTTTTGATTGGTATGTAATCCTTGAAGCTTCAGGAATATGAGGGACTCAGTATTATGACTTGAAACGATCCCTAAGGTTGATTTCAGAATTAAGCTTTTATGGAAAAATTTCAATATGCCATGGCTTGTTTGGGCGCAGCTTGCAGTCTCTTTGCATTAGGTTTACCTTCCTGATCATATAGTGAGTGATTAGGTTAAGAAAAATTGGACAAAATCCATTGCTTTGATGATTTTTGAATATTTGATTTCAAGGATCTTTTCCATATCTTTTTCATGTGCAATTTGGTGTCAATTAGTTCAAATCAAACCAAAACTTGCCTATTTAAGATGTGCACGAAATATTGACCTTGGAATGTGCATAAAAAGATTTTTTTAGGTCAAACTTATATTTTTCATGTATTAAAATAATTTAAATGAATTAATATTGATATAAATTCAAATAAATAATTAAAAAATGAGAAAATACTTCCCTTTGGGCCTAATGGTCGTGCATAGGCTTGGCATGAAGAAACTTGGAAGAAAAATGGGCCCAATAGCAAATTTAGGCCTTTTGCATCAATGTTGACTTTTCAAAATTCCCAAAAATTTCCCAATTTCCACAAGGCATAACTTGCTTAATTTTTAAGATTTTCACATGTTCTTGGACATTTTGGAAAGGTCTTTGAGTCCTTTAACCAATGCCTTTGGTCCCATGTCATTTTGATTCACCAATCTCAAGTTATGGCCTTTGACTTAAAGTCCCTTTTTGTTGACTTTTGAAAATGACCTATAATGTTGAAATTGATAACTTTTTGTGAGAGCATTTCTTGGACTTGGAACATGAAGATGAATTGTAGGAAATGTCTTTCTCTTCAAAATGAGCTTTGGATGGAAATTTTCTGATAATCCATGTGAAAGTTATGCCCTGGTCAATTTCAGTTGACTTTTTCAGCTGTCCAAATATAGCAACTTTTGCATCTTTGATGATTTCTGAGCCAAATTTTGAGAATCATGATCAAGCATTGATCAAATGATGTTTGTGGCTTCAAAATGATATGTTGACCAAAAATTTGAACTTTTGACTGTCAAATGCCCATTTTGCCCCTACAGTTGACTGTAGTGCAATCTAGGGTTTTGACTGTGCAATTTTGAGCTTAATGCCTTGAAACTTGATATGAGGATACTTGACCACCTTTGTAGGCATGTGAGACTTGATTGGGCCTCTGAAACTTTCAATTTCTTGATCATAACACAAACCCTAACTTTGACTGTATGGGAGGCTGTTGAGCTGTGCAACCCTTGGGGAATTTTGTGACTTGGCTTGGTAATTTCTTGAAGAATATGGGAGGGCAAATTTTGGGGTGCAACAGTTGCCCCTGTTCAATCTTCTTAGACCTGAGGATGCAGATTGGCGGACGTGCCTTTCGTAATCCGAGGGTAGAAGATGATTGAACACTAGAGTGCCCAGAAATTTGCGCTCACATGTTAGCAGTGTGATGGGGGAATGGGCTTATAGATGCCATTTGGAGATTTGCTGGATAGGCTGATGGGCTTATAGATGCCATCTGAATGTTGATCGCGTAGGAGATTCCTTGGCGAGAAACTGCATACCTGAAAAAGAGAAAATGAATACCTGACACGTTGCAGGAGCTGATTTTAGATGCTTGGTATAGATGTGTCCTGACTGGTTACAGGAGCTGAGTCTGGAGCTTCAAACGCTGATGAATGAACCAGGGATGGTTACTGCCTTAGCATGGATGGTAAGAGAACCTTGGGCGACTTTAACTCCAACAACGCTCGTTGGGAAAAATCTTGGCGGGAATTACCATCTTTGCAGTATTGGGCGGAGAACCCTAGCTAATTATAATTTGAAAGGAATGATCACCTCACACTCATCGTCGGAGAGGGAAACATCTGAAAAGGACTTACCGCCTCACACACCGTTGGAGAGGGAACCATAGGAAAATATCACCTCACACTCCTCGTCGGAGAGGGAAACATCTGGAAAAGGGATTACTACCTCACACACCGTTGGAGAGGGAACCATAGGAGAATATCACCTCACACTCATCGTCGGAGAGGGAAACATCTAAAAAGGACTTCTGGAAGCAGTATCAGAACGTCACCATCGCTGGGTTTACATCTGAAACTATATCTGGAAGGAAATCTGGAAGCAGCATCAGAACGTCACCATCGCTGGGTTTACATCTGAAACTATATCTGGAAGGAAATCTGGAAGCAGTATCAGAACGTCACCATATCTGGTTTACATCTGAAACTATATCTGGAAGGAAATCTGGAAGCAGCATCAGAACGTCACCATATCTGGTTTACATCTGAAACTATATCTGGAAGGAAATCTGGAAGCAGCATCAGAACGTCACCATCGCTGGGTTTACATCTGAAACTATATCTGGAAGGAAATCTGGAAGCAGCATCAGAACGTCACCATCGCTGGGTTTACATATGAAACTATATCTAGAAAGAATTCTGGAAGCAGTATCAGAACGTCACCATCGCTGGGTTTACATCTGAAACTATATCTGGAAGGAATTCTGGAAGCAGCATCAGAACGTCACCATCGCTGGGTTTACATCTGAAACTATATCTAGAAGGCAATCTGGAAGCAGTATCAGAACGTCACCATCGCTGGGTTTACATCTGAAACTATATCTAGAAGGCAATCTGGAAGCAGTATCAGAACGTCACCATCGCTGGGTTTACATCTAAAACTATATCTAGAAGGAATTCTGGAAGCAGTATCAGAACGTCACCATCGCTGGGTTTACATCTGAAACTATATCGAGAAAGAATTGCGATAGTTGGTAGCAATCATTTTTTGTATTGATCTTTTTCCTGAAAAGGCAAAACATAATTGTATGCAAAATCATGATGCATGAACTGTATGTTTTCAAAATTAATGAGATTCGTGTATTATGATGCATATGCATGCTATAATGATGTATGTGACGTTTTATGAATGTATATTTGTCTAAGAAAATAAATCCTTGACGGGTGCCGGGAAGTCGTATCCTGGGCTGATGTGGGAGAATAGCTTTTGCTTCCGCTGGGGCTGATAGTTGCAAGTATACCGGTAGGAGAAGATGACTCCGTTGCGGAATAAACTTGGCAAATGGAAGATTCTGCGTGGAGAAAAGATACTCTAGTGACCATGCTGAGAAGCAATACTCTGTGGGGAGATGCTTTTGCTGATTTGTTGAGGATGACTCACTGAGGATACCTTGCTGTATTGGAAGTATGAATGGACTTCGCTGGGGATAGGAAGATTCTGTCGACGACGCTCTTTCCGTGGCTTTTGGCTGAGGATAACCCAGTTATATCCTATTAAGGAAATAACTCTTTAAATCAAGCCGGACGACGCGTTCGTGTTCCGCGAGGAGATAAGCTTCCAGAATCTACTGGGGATAAGCTTACTGCTTGGGGAGATGATTCTAACTTTCCTGGGGAACTAGATTAGATTCTCCTGGGGAAGTATTGAACTGTATTGGTTATGTTCTTCAACTTACCCTGGTGTCTTGGAGGATAGGACAATCAGCCTGCTCAGACCATTCTTTATTGCCCCTGTTTCTATGGGGGAGGCACTTGTGGGGTGCTGATAGTTGTTGAGGGTCAAACCTTCTTCGGGTAGGCAGATGATAAGATGACGGGACATAGTCGTACGCTTTAATCCCTAACTTTTGCCTGGACCGCCCTTTCGGGTTTTCGGTCCACCGGGATACCCATTTTTGCCCAAGCCGCCTTTTCGGGTTTTCGACTTGCCGGGTGTACAGATTTTTTCATTTCATCCCTTCATTTTGCCCGAACCCTTTTGGTTCGCCGGGAAGCCCTTATTTTTGCCTAGGTGCGTCAACCTAGCAGGTCTTTGACTTTGTGTAGTATTTTCCGACTATGTCCATGTTCTTAGAATGCAGGGAAGTGCCCCTGGCTGTTTATGTTGCCATATTACCAGAAGGTGTCTGATCGTGCAAAATTCGTTGCTGGAGTGCCCCAAGTGACTCAGGCAGAGATTTGCCCCAGGCTTTTTGGCCTTTTGAGAGATTCTCTGGATCTTGACTCAACTGCCCCAGATGGTAGACCATGATCATGCCGTGCCCCTTGATTGGAGATACTCTTGTTCATTAGATTTTCGTCATGCGAATTTCTATGCTGTTCAAACAAAAAGTCATATGCAAACAAAGTTATGTTAAAAATGCAAAGCTTATGTCTGTCTCAAAGATTTTGAAAATGCATTCTTTTTCATAAAACAAATGAATGTTTGTAAAACGTGATGTCAACTCGTTATTTTATCGTAAGCCTTAAGGAGTCAGGATACCTTTGTAACAGTATGCTTTCGAACTAACCCATGCTTCAGCTAGGACTTTTAAGGGTTATAACGTGGCTTGGTTCACGGTTTAAGAAACAAAGGATAAAGGCTCAAATTATTTGTACCCACCCGCTCTTCGTGATGTTCTCCAAACCTAAACTCAGTTGATCATACGTTAGACCTTGTCTGAGTCTTTGCTTCGATATTCCAATAATGGTTCAGATGTTGATGACTTGTTTTGAATAGGCAGTCCTTCTTTGTTTTTGTTGAGGGTTTGTGAGACCTCTTTTTCGATTTTGTTATCCCTATTTTTGCCTGAACTGTTTCCTTTTTGGAATTACAGTCAGCGGGATGCCCCCGTTTCATAAGTCCCCTTTGTAGGTTTAGACTTTTTGGGCTTCTTATTTATGAAAATTTTTGATAATGACTGCCTGTCCTTTTGATTGTTCTGAACCATCACTGTCTTTGTTCGTTTTGTAAAGACTTTTGGTGCCGTTCGTTATGCACTTGGATCAACTGAGAGACTACCCTGCCCCAGGTTATGATTAAGGGTTTAATTTTCGAAAATAAAACTCCTACTTCTTTGGCTCAGATGGGTTGACGAGGGATTATCATCCTTATAACTCCAGTGTTTAGGAATTGAAACAATGCCTGTACCTCATCAGCGGGGTCTGTTCAAAAGCATACTGTAAAGATCGTGGTATCGTTTTCGTCATCCTCCCTCAAGAGGCTTAGAATTATTAACCAGGAGTTGATCGTCAGAAAAAATATGAAAAGGAATTTGAATATAATGAAAACAATTGTATTAATTTCCAAAACAGACATATGCGATGCATTAATAGAATAAAAGAGTTTGCTATGACAGTAATTGTTTGTATAAGCAAAGAAAAATGCAACTCAAAAATTCAGATAAACAAAAGGCCTTCAATGATTGGGCAACGGAGCAGTGATTATGTTCGGAGTCTCAGACACTTCAAACTGAATCTCCCCGGCGTCGATCATATCTTGGATCTTGTTCTTGAGAGGCCAGCAGTTGTCTGTAGTATGCCCCGGGCTATCTGAATGATATGCGCACCTATCGTTGGGATGATAGTTGGGTGCAGAAGTGTTCGGATTCCGGAGAGGAGCCCTTAAGGTGATCAACCCTGCCTTCAACATTTGTTGCAGTGCTTGATCCAACGACATGTTGAGTTTAGTGTACTGCCGTTTCTCTTTGCGTTGCTGCCCCTGTCCTTGTTGAGCAGGTCCAGGATTGGAAATTTGGATTGCCCCTGCCTCAGGACGGCTCTTTTTACCGTGCACAGCATTGGATTCTTTCTTCCCCTGATGAGGCTTCTTATCAGAATGTGCAGCTTCTTGAATTTTCCCAGACCGGATGCCAGCTTCAATTCTCTCCCCAGTCAAGATAAGATCTGTGAATCCAGCAGACGAATTCCCAATCAGGTGGTTATAAAATGGACCAGACAAGGTCCCCAAGAACATGTCCACAAGTTCCCGATCAGTCAGAGGTGGTTGTACCCTTCCAGCAAGATCCCTCCATTTCTGCGCATATTCTTTAAAACCTTCACTTGATCCTAACGACATACCCTGGAGTTGGGTACGCGTAGGAGCAAGGTCGGCATTATATTGATACTGCTTATAGAAAGCAGTAGCCAACTCCTCCCAGTTACGAATTTTGGTCCCATCCAGCTGATAGAACCATTCGAGATGAGTCCCTGAAAGACTCTCCTGGAAGAAGTGGATCCATAAATTCTTGTCCACCGTATATGGCTGAATCTTCCGAACATAGGACCTTAGATGCAGCTTGGGACAAGACGCCCCGTCATACTTAGTAAAGGATGGTGCTTTGAACTTCCGAGGAATAACCACACCAGTTGACAAACCCAGATCTCCGAAATCCAGCCCAGGTACCTGTTGAACCTCCATAGCTTTCATTCTGTCCTCCAGTTGCTTATATCTGTCATCAGCAGGAGGGTACTGCTCTTCATCAAAATCTGTCTCGTTGTCGGAGACCACTGGACTGGGAACCTCTCTCTCATGGTGACTGCTTTCCCTCACAGATGGGGTAGTCCTCTCAGTTTCGGTCTGTGGTGTATTCCCAGATCTGCGCCTAGGGCTGAACAGGACAGTCCTCTTCTTCTTCTTGTCCTTCTTCAAGAGCAAAGCCTTCAGATCTTGCTGCCCTTGGGTCAAATTCATTATCAGCTCTTGGAACTGGGCGTTCTGAGCCTGAAGATCCTTGATAGTCTGCTCGGCTGATGATTCAGGATTCATGACGATCGGCTGAAATAAACAGCGGAGAAGGGTAAGCAACCTGTCAAAGGGATACCTGCAATGCAATGAGATGTATAACATGCATGTAATGTTTTCAAGGATCTCGCAGGGTAACCAGAGAAAATTGTTAGAGTTGGAAACTGTCAACTTGATTGAAGGAACTTCCTATTGTAGAGAGCCCTTCTTCAAGGGTCAAAGGCTCACCATATCCAGTGGTTCATAGCCCCTGACACCCTTGGCTAGAGGAAAATAAATCCCCTTTGCCCCTTGCTAGACATTCTGGTTCATCATGACCTGCATCACAAGCCCTTGAGATCCTTGAAATGGGTCAGGATGTATGCAATGGAATGATGTCATGCTATGCATGGGGTGATGTAGGTAAACCCTGTTATGAGTCCCAGTTAAGGACTATAAACCGACCCTGCAAGAAATCCAGTATACTTTGTTATGAGTCCCAATGAAGGACTATAAACAACCCTGCAAGAAATTTAGTACCCTGTTATGAGTCCCAATTAAGGACTATAAACAAGACCTGCAAGAAATTTGGCAAACCCTGTCATGAGTCCTAGTTAAGGACTATAAACAAAACCTGCAAGAAATTTAGTACCCTGTTATGAGTCCCAATTAAGGACTATAAACAAGACCTGCAAGAAACAAGTGTCAGGTAACAAGTACGCAAGTAGGCAAGTACAAAGGCACACAAGTCACACAAGGCAAGCCCCTAAAGTTTAGGCCAGCATGAGGTCTAGGTACTACCCTCTTGAAGTTGGTGGGTTAAGACCTGTCCTATCAGAAGTAACCGGGTTCTAGAGGATCCCAATATCACTGACTACCCTCAATCGGTCATAACTCCAGCATCGCAATCTTTTCTTGCGGCCAGAACCATCACGAGAGTTTAGCCTCAATGGGCGTAGCATACTGCTACTGTTTCTATTGGCCAAGTTGTGTCATTTAAGGTTCTAAGGTTGTTGGTGCTTAATGACTCCTTAGAAGACCCATATTCTCCTCGTTGCAACACAAGGGATATCGGTACAGACCAAGGTGCCACACCAACGTAGCCACTGTTTCACCCGTGTCGGTCTACGCCGGACAGGTCCCTCACAGCTTATGCTACCTAAACAGGGTATCCCCAGATCCGGGTTAGGATCTATGTAACTCCCATGCAACCCACAAATTTAAAGCAGACAAGTCAATACAATTGAAAACACAGTTATGAACTAACCCTAAGGTACACCTCACTTTAAGTTTAAGTCCCCAGCAGAGTCGCCAGTTCTGTGATCGGTGGATCTGGAACTGACTGTTTAACGCTGGTTCGCGAAATGTCGCGGAAGCAAGAGTCGCCACCGTCTTTTATTTTCTCCAAATGGAAAGGACAAAAGCACAGAAAAATTCCTTAAAGAGATTGCTCTCGGTTCGGGAGGTAGGTTATAGAAAGGGAAGGTGTTAGCACCCTTTCTATCCATGGTTATCCATGGGCTCTTAGATACTTGCTCATTTGTGTTTTCAAAATGTTTGCTTGCTTTTCAATGTGGGTTAAAAGTTTCTTTGAAAAATTTCAGATCGACTCGTACGTCAGAGTGTTTGAAAAATTTGCTTTGAAAGCTTTTGAAAATGTGTTGGTGAAAAGATGTTTTGATTTGTTTCGAGATTAGAGCAAGTATCCTTGAGAACCTACCTACCCTAAGGAATTCGTCTGTGTAGATGTCCTTTCAAGTAGTGCCATCCCACCATTGAGAGGTAGGTAGCACCACCGTTGGAGGTGTTCGGGTCAATTCGATTTTAGGGACATGGTGATCACCAGAGCAATAGGAAGACACCTTAGAAGCTACCCTCATGCCAGGTTCCCGGATCATGAGGACTTACTAAGACGTCCTCTACTCGACGACCACCTTTCGAAAGGTAACAGTGAGGCGTACCCTAGGGGTGGTGTGTGACTTGTGTGTCGTTTTCAGATATTTTGTCTTGTTCATGTTTGTTGTGATCTACACTTGATTTTAATTAGGGCCATTCATTCTTGCATGCATATTTAACAGTTATAAAATTTGCGAAAAATAGATCTAAGATTATTACAAATGGCGCGGGTCCACATCGCCAAAATTAAACCGGACCCGATTTAGCGGAAAATAAATAATGCGAAGTAAATAAAAGTGCGAAAAGTAAGGTTACATGGCTTTGGGAGATTTACATAATTATAATTAAACGACATAAGATAAATGCGCAATTAAATTAAAACAATGGGTGTTGGACCCTTTTACAAAAATATTTAAAGTTAATGAATTAATTAAGGAATTAAATGTTTTTTGGTATTTTTGTATTTTTTTTAGATTAAATAAGAAAAAGGATTAATTATAATTAAAGTAAAATGACCAAACCCTAATTCTAATATTTTTTAAGTTTATTACAAAAATATTGAAATTTGACCTAATTTAAATCTAATTTATTTATGTACAAATTTAATTATAAAAAATAAATAAATAAATAATTATTGCTGTGGAAAAAAGGGAAAAATAAAAAGAAAATAAACAGTTATTAAACCTAAATTCTATTTTTGGATTTTTATTAAAAAAAAGATTAAAATTATACCCTAATTAAACTAAATAATTTACATTTTTATTTATTTATGAAAGTAATTAGAATTAATTATATTTTTTGTCTTTTCTGTATTTTTAATGTTTTTTTATATTTTTGTGAAAGTAAAGTAATTGAATTAAACAAAGAAAATAAATGAAATAGCAAAAATAAAATATAAGGAGAAAAATAGAAAAATGCAAACCAGGGGGGGTAGCCCCAGATGGTGAGGTACAGGCCTGGGAATTCTGGCCCAATTAGTTGTGAATCGTTGACTTTTCCAATCAGGTGTAATGCATTGACTGGCGTATGGTATGTTCTTTACACTGGGGCCATTGATCTGCATTCATTAGGCACGTGGACTTTTGGATCTTGAAACATATGGTGCGCCTCAATGCTTATGCTGCATGAGAAAGTGATGGGAAAAATAATATGAAGAATACACAAACCTGGGGTTCGAACCCAGGTCTTAGACGTTGCCAAGGAGTACACCTGCCACTGAAGCGCTTTGAACTCTTTTAATATATAATAACAATTAAACCATATAAAAGAAAAGCAAAGTTAGTGGAGGGAAGCGCGCCAGATTTTGAATTAACGAATTACAGCGTGCCACATCTTCATCTTCTTCTTCGTCCCTGTAACAAAACCTATAAGGCAACGGTTTTCAACGCGTTGCAAAAAGGGATCTATTGGAAAATAGCGATTAGAACCCTGAGCTTCATAAATTGTTCGCGAGTATATCTTCTTCTTCGTCTCTAAGCGCTGAGTTCAACCATGGTATTCATGAACCCTAATTTTTCCTCTACGCAAAAGCCCTAATTCAAGAAACCTGTAACCCTAAATTTTAGCAATGGCAAAATCGCCCACAACGCATAATAATCAAATTAATGTTATGGGTTAGCTTTGAAATCATGTCAGGAATGCAAATCAAGTCTCAAAATTTATGGAAAATGTATGAATCAATGTGCAAGAACATCAAATATTTTCGGTACAGGGTGTGCCCGTTTTACCAATTCTCGATGCTAGAACGAATGGTTTTGATTGGTATGTAATCCTTGAAGCTTCAGGAATATGAGGGACTCAGTATTATGACTTGAAACGATCCCTAAGGTTGATTTCAGAATTAAGCTTTTATGGAAAAATTTCAATATGCCATGGCTTGTTTGGGCGCAGCTTGCAGTCTCTTTGCATTAGGTTTACCTTCCTGATCATATAGTGAGTGATTAGGTTAAGAAAAATTGGACAAAATCCATTGCTTTGATGATTTTTGAATATTTGATTTCAAGGATCTTTTCCATATCTTTTTCATGTGCAATTTGGTGTCAATTAGTTCAAATCAAACCAAAACTTGCCTATTTAAAATGTGCACGAAATATTGACCTTGGAATGTGCATAAAAAGATTTTTTTAGGTCAAACTTATATTTTTCATGTATTAAAATAATTTAAATGAATTAATATTGATATAAATTCAAATAAATAATTAAAAAATGAGAAAATACTTCCCTTTGGGCCTAATGGTCGTGCATAGGCTTGGCATGAAGAAACTTGGAAGAAAAATGGGCCCAATATCAAATTTAGGCCTTTTGCATCAATGTTGACTTTTCAAAATTCCCAAAAATTTCCCAATTTCCACAAGGCATAACTTGCTTACTTTTTAAGATTTTCACATGTTCTTGGACATTTTGGAAAGGTATTTGAGTCCTTTAACCAATGCCTTTGGTCCCATGTCATTTTGATTCACCAATCTCAAGTTATGGCCTTTGACTTAAAGTCCCTTTTTGTTGACTTTTGAAAATGACCTATAATGTTGAAATTGATAACTTTTTGTGAGAGCATTTCTTGGACTTGGAACATGAAGATGAATTGTAGGAAATGTCTTTCTCTTCAAAATGAGCTTTGGATGGAAATTTTCTGATAATCCATGTGAAAGTTATGCCCTGGTCAATTTCAGTTGACTTTTTCAGCTGTCCAAATATAGCAACTTTTGCATCTTTGATGATTTCTGAGCCAAATTTTGAGAATCATGATCAAGCATTGATCAAATGATGTTTGTGGCTTCAAAATGATATGTTGACCAAAAATTTGAACTTTTGACTGTCAAATGCCCATTTTGCCCCTACAGTTGACTGTAGTGCAATCTAGGGTTTTGACTGTGCAATTTTGAGCTTAATGCCTTGAAACTTGATATGAGGATACTTGACCACCTTTGTAGGCATGTGAGACTTGATTGGGCCTCTGAAACTTTCAATTTCTTGATCATAACACAAACCCTAACTTTGACTGTATGGGAGGCTGTTGAGCTGTGCAACCCTTGGGGAATTTTGTGACTTGGCTTGGTAATTTCTTGAAGAATATGGGAGGGCAAATTTTGGGGTGCAACACATGGCATATAGCAGCGAGTCGCTTCTCGTCGATCAGATTGAGTTGATCAAGTCGGGTCTGCATCCAATCCTCTTCATTCAAACATGTGTCCTTCATAATCCTTAGAGAAGGAATCTGAACTTCCATGGGCAAGACAGCTTCCATGCCATATACCAAAGAAAATGGGGTTACCCCGGTTGAAGTACGTGCCGTCGTACGGTATCCATGTAGAGCAAACGGTAACATCTCATGCTAGTCTTTGTAAGTGACTGTCATTTTCTGAATGATCTTCTTAATGTTTTTGTTCGCAGCTTCAACAACATCGTTCATCTTCGGCCGATAGGGAGATGAATTGTGATGATAAATCTTGAACTGTTCGCACAATGCGGTGATCATTGTGTTATTCAGATTTGTACCGTTGTCTATGATGATCCTGTCTGGAACACCATACCGGCATATGTGATTTTGCTTGATGAAGCGGGCAACCACATTCTTAGTAACAGAGGCGAAGGAAGCTGCTTCGACCCATTTGGTGAAATAGTCAATGGCAACCAGGATGAAACGATGTCCGTTGGAAGCCGTGGGTTTGATCTCTCCAATCATGTCAATGCCCCACATTGCAAATGGCCACGGAGCAGTCAGAACGTTGAGAGGAACCGGAGGGATATGAACTTTATCAGCGTAGACTTGACATTTGTGGCAAGTACGGGAATGTTGATGGCAGTCAGCTTCCATGGTAGACCAGTAATAGCCTGCCCTTAGGATCTTCTTAGCCATTGTATGCTCGCTCAAGTGAGTGCCAAATGTGCCGCTGTGTATCTCAGTCATGATCAACTCTACTTCAGCTTTGTCTATGCATCGGAGTAATACACAATCATGGCTTCGTTTGTAAAGGATGGCGTTGCTCAGGAAGAATTTGGCAGCAAATTTCCTTAAGAACTTCTTGTCATTTACGGAAGCTCCTTCGGGATAATCTCTAGTCTCGAGATACCTTTTGATTTCATGGAACCAGGGTTGTTCCACTACTTCTTCGGTATTAATCTCGTGACAATGTGCCGGTTCATCCATTCGCTCGATGGTGATTTGGGGAGCCTCGTTATCCCAGTTGAGCTTAAACATGGAGGACATTGTAGCTAGAGCATCTGCTAGCTGATTCTCTTCTCGCGGGAAATGCTCGAAGGTAATTTGCTCGAAATGAGGCAACAATGTCAAGACATGTTCTTTGTATGGGATAAGATTAGGATGCTTGGTATCCCATTCTCCTTTGATTTGACTGATAACCAAAGCCGAGTCCCCAAATACGATCAAAGATTTGATCCCCAAGTCTATAGCAGCCTTGAGACCAAAGATGCAAGCTTCGTATTCAGCCATGTTGTTTGTGCAGCTGAAGCAAAGTCGGGCCGTGAAAGGTGTGTGACAACCTTCCGGAGAAATGAGTACTGCGCCGATACCGTTTCCAAGTGCATTTGAAGCACCATCAAAGTACAGGGTCCATCGGGATCCCTTTTCGGGTCCGTCATACGGTCCGTTACCTTCAATGTTGTCCAAATTCATGATGTCCTCGTCTGGGAAGTCAAATTTCATGGGTTGATAATCTTCGATAGCTTGATGAGCCAGATGGTCAACTAGTACACTCCCATTTATAGCTTTTTGGGTGGTGTACTGGATGTCATACTCAGTTAGGATCATTTGCCATCTGGCTATCCTTCCGGATAAGGCGGGCTTTTCGAAGATATACTTGATAGGATCCATTTTGGAAATCAACAAGGTAGTATGAGTCAACATATACTGCCTTAGTCGGCGAGAAGCCCATACCAAAGCGCAACAAGTTTTCTCGAGCAGTGAGTAGCGAGTCTCACAGTCGGTAAACTTTTTGCTAAGGTAATAAATAGCATGCTCTTTTCGACCAGACTCGTCATGCTGGCCCAAAACACACCCCATTGAGTTATCCAAGACGGTCAAATACATGATCAATGGTCTTCCTTCGACGGGTGGCATCAGAATAGGAGGTTCTAGCAAATACTCTTTGATCTTATCAAAAGCAGCTTGGCAATCGTCGTTCCATTCGACTACCTGATCTTTCTTCAAGAGTTTGAAAATTGGCTCACAGGTAGAAGTCAGATGAGAGAAGAATCTGGCAATATAGTTCAAGCGCCCCAAGAACCCTCTAACCTCCTTTTCAGTACGGGGAGCCGGCATCTCTTGTATTTCTTTCACCTTTGCTGGATCGACTTCAATGCCTTTGTTGCTTACAATGAATCCCAGGAGTTTACCAGACCTAACTCCAAAAGTGCACTTACTTGGATTCAGCCTGAGTTTGTATTCTTTCAATCTGGAAAACAGCTTTTCTAGATGTTCAAGGTGCTCTTCCTCTGTTTGTGACCGAGCTATCATATCGTCTACGTAAACTTCAATCTCATGATGTATCATATCATGAAACAGAGCTACCACGGCGCGTTGATAAGTTGCCCCTGCATTCTTCAGCCCGAACGGCATCACCTTGTAACAGAAAGTGCCCCACTGTGTGACAAAAGTTGTTTTCTCCATGTCCTCGGGGGCCATTTTGATTTGATTGTAGCCCGAGAATCCATCCATGAAGGAAAACACTTTGTGCTGAGCTGTGTTGTCGATCAAAATATCAATGTGTGGCAGCGGAAAATCATCTTTGGGGCTGGCCCTATTCAAATCCCGGTAGTCCACACACATCCTGACTTTACCATCTTTCTTAGGTACTGGCACGATGTTAGCGACCCATTGAGGATAGGACGTAACAGCCAGAAAACCAGCGTCGAATTGCTTCATCACTTCTTCTTTGATCTTTTCAGACATATCAGGCCTTATTCGGCGGACTTTTTGCTTGATCGGTGGACAATCCTCTCTTGTGGGGAGACGGTGAACCACGATGTCTGTGTCTAAACCCGGCATGTCTTCATAAGACCAAGAGAAGATTTCAACATACTCATTCAACAACTGTATCAGGCGTTCCTTGACACTTGGTTCCAGATTGGCACCCACTTGCACCTCCTTCCGGTCTTCCTCGGTCCCTAAGTTGACAGTTTCCAATGACTCTTCGTGCGGTAAGATGGACCTTTCTTCTTGCTGTAGAAGTCTGGCTAATTCCCCTGGTACTTCACAACCTTCGTCATCTTCATACTCGGCTTGATTGACCATATCTTCAGAGTTATTGAAGGATATAGCAGAATAGTCACCCATGGAATCTGGAGTGGATGGGTACCTGCATTTGTGAGTGTGTGTGTGTGTAAGGGATAGCCATCCTTAAAAAATACAAAAGGAAAGAAAATGAACACAGCAGTTTATCAAATGAAAAACGTCCAATGAATCATTAAACATGGCATATGGATATGAAAAATAATCAAAACCCTTACAAATGGACCTACATGCCCCGGGCAAGGCATGAGGTGAAAAGATAGTGTACGGATTGTTTGAAAATAAATATTACAGACCAATAGGAAATGTTTGACAGATAAATTACTGATGAATAAAAGTGATGGGGACAAAGTCTTTTGCCTCCCAGTTACACAATCCTCCTTTGACAGTTGGGTAAATCCACTCCTTGATGTTGCTCTCTTTATCTTCATCCTCCAAAGCGTTGATTTCGTAGGGAGAAATTTTGACTGGCGCTCTTTCAATCTTCGAACGACGCATCGCTTTCTGGCCTGCGGTAGTGAACCCTAATCCAAATTTGTCTGCCTTATGTGGAATATCAGGCAACTGCCCCCATGCTGAATTCTTCCCTTCCTTTATTGCGGCCCTTGCGTCCTCTAGAGATGCCATCTTGGCCATCTGCCTCGGTGTCTCAGCTGCCAACTTTGCTACTGTTATTTCAGGAAGGACTTCTTTGAAATGTTGGAAAGGCGTTTCAATGAACTCCCCTTCTACCTCCACATACCGGAAAGAGTTCAAGTGGCTGATCATGTACTCCTCTTTGCCATGGACGATAATGATCTTTCCCTTGACAGGATACTTCAACATCTGATGTAAGGAGGAGGTGACTGCCCCAGCATGGTGTATCCAAGGCCTACCCAGCAAGCAAGAGTATGACGGACGGATGTCCATCACATAGAAAGTAGATTCAAACACCTCAGTGCCTATCTTGGTGGGAATTTCAACCTCCCCATGGACCATTCTCTTCGAACCATCGAAAGCTCTGACAACAATATCACTCGGCTTTAACTCCAACCCTTCACAATCTAGTCGGTCCAAGGCCTTCTTGGGCAGTACATTCAGCGACGAACCAGTGTCGACCAAGACATGTGCGAGAGTAGTTCCTCGGCACTCGACTGAAATGTGCAAAGCATCATTGTGGTTTCTACCTTTAGGAGTTAGGTCGGCATCAGAGAAACCTAATCCATTTTCCGCAGTCAGGCTAGCCACGCAATTCTTAAATTGATCTGCAGAGGTTTCCTGGGGCACATGGGCTGCCTTCAGGAATTTTATCATAGCTTTAGCGTGCGCTTCCGAGCAAAGTAGTAGGGCCAGCATGGAGATCTTTGAGGGGGTTTGCCCCAGCTGTTCTACCACATCGTAATCACTCCTCTTGATTATCCTCAAGATCTCATCCATTTCTTTCTTGGAAGTCTCCGGGATGACCAAGGGTTGAGCCCTCGTCCTGACGAGCTCATCTTGGATTCCCTTACCTTTGTCAGCAGTGGTAGGAGGGACAGTACTAAGAACAACAACATCTTCGATCAATGGGGTTCTAGCAGAGAGTTTTATTGGTGCATGGATGACCTTGTCGGCAGATGAGGGTCCAAAGATTGCTCTTGGAGGGGCAATCTCTGGAGAAAATATTCTCCCACTCCGGGTGATTTTGCTCGTGCCTGCAATGTTACCAATGCAGGCTTCTTCATCATCCGAACTTTCTTCATTTACCTCGATTTGTTTAATACCATGGTAGTAGACGTCGCCGCCGTAGTTCCATGGTATTGACTTCTCAGAAACATAGGGGACAGGCCCTGGCATTGTTATCTTCAAAGGAACAGATTTCGTAGCTGGTGTAATATTAACAGGCTTTCTGACGGCCTTGGAAAGATTGGCGTGAATGGTTATAATCGAGATATCCTCAATATGGGTTGGGACAGCAGAAACTTTTTCAAACAAAATTTGTCGACTATCCATTAGGCCTTGGATGCCTTTCTTCAGTAACGGACAATCAAATGGCAGAGAGTAACAACAATAGCAGTCTTTTTTACATCCCGGGAAGATCCCGGCCCTTAACAGATTCAACTTGATGGTTAACAATGGAGTTATCAGATCATTGACATCAGCAACATACAAATCTTCTTCAATGGCATTGACATTTCAGCCGTGCTTTGGCATGGGAGCAGATATCACATTAGGCTTCTCCGGAGCGTCGAACTCCACCTCCTTCGCCTCTATCAGGTCTTGGATTTTATGCTTGAGTGCCCAACAATCGTTGGTGTCGTGCCCGACACTGTCAGAATGGTAGGCGCATTTAGCATTAGGATGATAATGCGGAGAGGACGTATTCACATTTTTTGGTGCCTCTTTGATAGTGGCGAGATTCAACTTCAACAGATGGGGAAGCACTTGCGCTGGCGTCATATTAATACGGGTGAACTGCCGTTGTGGCCGTTCCACCCGTTGTTGATTCGGTCTGGTCTGGTTATAGCGAGGCTGCTCACTTGAAGGGTTTTGAATCATTACGGCCCCCACGGTTGGCCGGTGCTCAGTCTTCCCTGCTCTTCTCTGAGAATATACCACAACCGTTTCCTTCTTAAAAGGCTTCTTCTCAACACTTGCAGCAACACCCTTCTGAATCTTTCCTGACTTGATGCCAGCTTCTATTCTTTCGCCTGTTAAGATCAAATCGGTAAACCCCGCGGAAGAGTTACCAATCAGATGATTGAAAAATGGCCCAGATAGGGTCCCTAGAAACATATCAACAAGTTCACGGTCGGTTAAAGGAGGCTGCACCCTGCCAGCCAAATCCCTCCATTTTTGTGCATATTCTTTGAATCCTTCGCCTGTTCCCAATGACATACCCTGAAGTTGGGTACGCGTAGGAGCAAGGTCAGAATTGTACTGATATTGTTTGTAGAAAGCGGTGGCCAAATCCTCCCAATTTCGGACGCTGGTTCCCTCTAGCTGATAAAACCACTCCAATTGAGCCCCAGAAAGGTTGTCTTGAAAGAAATGGATCCAAAGATTTTTATCTGCCGTATAGGGTTGGATCTTTCTTACGTAGGACCTGAGATGCATTTTTGGGCAGGACAGCCCATCATACCTCACAAACACTGGCACTTTGAATTTTGGGGGAATCACAATCCCGGAAACCAAACCCAAGTCTTCAAAATCCAAACCCGGTACTCTCTGTAGTTCCATGGCAGCCAACCTGTCTTCTAAACCTTTGTATTTATCATCAGCTGGAGGGTATTGTTGATCAGAGTAGTCTTCATCCTCTTCGACCTCTTCTTCTTCCACATCGGACTCGGAAGGTACCGCAGCCCCACCTCCTTTACTGGTTCCTTCATCAGAAGTAGGAGGAAATTCAAGCACTCTCCTGGCCTCTCCGTCAAATCTTCTCCCTAAAGTAGCCACCCCGAGTCTCTTTTTCTTCTTTTTCACTAGGTCTTTATTCCCCAGCAAGGTCTTGAGATCCTCCTGACCCTTAGCCAAGGTCATCAGGAGTTGCTGGAACTGTGCATTCTGAGCTTGTAGGTCTTTGACTGTTTGCTCGAGATCCATCCTACTGAAATAAACAGCAGACAGATAAGGAAACCTGGAGTGAGACCTGCTTATGCACATGATGAATGGTATGCTTATGTATGCAATGCATTCAAGGATTTAGAATATTCAAACTTGTTGCAGACAAAGAAGAACGCACGTCATATTAATAAGAAGAAATTTGTTAGTACATAAATGCCCCATGGGCCAAATATTACAAAAACTTCTCAAGGTAAAAAGACATTGCGCATCCTCTTTAGTGCGATGTAGGTGTTAAGGGCCTTTTGCTCATGGAGTCGGAGGGTAAGCTCTAGAACCTTCTTCTCACTGGCGTAGAAGCTAGCTTCAAAAGTGTTCCGTTCCTCCTTGAGCTGAATCCAACTTTTCTGCATTTCCTCCCACGATGTAGGCCTGTCAGGATATAGGATGGTGTAGGGAACCTCTCCTTCCATGACGGGCTCTTTAATCACAGGGAGAACATGAGGATAAGGCATCATTAGACTTTGGGCTCGGGCTCGTACCCACTTGAGATAAGGCTCAAGAGGGATGGAGTTCTTGTGTCCCAGTGTCTTGCTATCAACCTTGTTGGGCCTCCCCCAAGCTCTGATGAATCTTTGGCGAAGTCCTTGCGCATCGTTGTCGAAGTCAAAAACTAGGTCAGGAATCAACATGTCATGAGGGACATCCCTCCGTGCATATCCAAATTGCCTCAAAGCTAGGCAAGGGTTGTAGGTGATACCTCCTCTGATTCCAAGTAAAGGAATATTAGGAAATTCTCCACAACGATCGACGATGATGACATTTTCTCTGGACCGAGAACACCAATGTACATCAGAGTGAGTAAGAGTCATCAACCGTTGGGACCACCTAGAGCCTTGGTCATTCTTCAAGACAGATTGTGGAAGGTGCGAAATAAACCACCTTGCAAGGAGAGGAGTACAACACATGAGAACACCCCTCTGTCTCATTGTTCGTGTGTAAAATGAGTGAAGGATGTCTCCAAGCAATGTTGGTATTGGATTTCTGGACAAGAAGATTTTGACGGCGTTGACATCTATCAATTGGTCAGAATTTGGGAATAAGACCAACCCATAGATAAGGAGTGCCACAATTTCTTCAAAGGCTTGAAGGTCCAATGAATTCCAACATTCTTGTGCCTTCTCAAACAAGAATTTTGCTAAGAATCCTTTGACGCTGCTTCTGGTTTCCCAATGCCCCTTGATGTCGGATGGTTGTAGATGTAATGCTCGAGCAACATCTTCCGGCTTTGGTTCCTTTTCCGTACCGTTGAAGGGTAGTTGATTAAGGATAGGGATTCTTAGGAGTTGAGAAAACTCCTCCAAAGTGGGCACCAACTGGTAATCAGGGAAAGTGAAACAGTGGTGAAAAGGGTCAAAGAACTGGAATAGCACTTTCATCATATCTTCTTCAATGTTGGTGTTGACTAAGCTGAGCAGTCTACCATGTCTTTCACTGAAGGATGAGCTTTCCGGAATTCTTGAGGTGAGCTCCTTGAGTTGAGGAGAGATTCTCACAAGGTTGACTTGGATGGTTTTTCTGCGAGGAATTTCCATGACCTACAAAACAAGAACAAAGATGAAGATCCAAACCCTTGAAATGGTTAGTGAATGCATATGATGCTTCATGATGTTTATGATGTATGCACAAAACATATGTACAAGCAAATCACACCAAACCCTAGTTTCAGGCTTGCATGGGGTTTCATAGGTAAGTACCCTCTTGAGTGTAGTTGGCTTAAAAACCTGTCCTATAAATAGTAACCGGGTTCTAAGGAGCTCAATATCACTGAATTGTTTTCATTGTTCATTGTTTTGGTTTAGCCACTTAACTAGCGACCAAAATATTCCAAGAAAACAACCCTCAATGAGTGTAGTATCGAGTATTTACCAACTTTGGACTGCACCAAAGCCGGTCATCTCACTACCCCTAATAAAAGGCCAAGATGGTCAAGTAAGGTTCTAGGTCATTAGTTCTTAGTGACATCACTCAGCGGCCCCGTACTTTCCTTGATTGAACTCAAGGGTTATCGGTACTCACAAATATGTCGCACTAATATAGCTATTGCTTCGACTGTGTCGGTATACCCCACACAGTTTCCACACCGTATTGCTATCTATGAATGTTTCCCAAAATCCGGGTGTAGGATTGCAAACCCAAACAAGAGAGCCAAGATATAAAAGCAAACAAATCAAATAATTAGTCATGCAAGAAGGTGATCTAAGCCCTAAGGTTACTCCACTTTTAAATCTCTCCCCAGCAGAGTCGCCAGTTCTGTGATACGGTGGGAGAACTGACTGTGGTTTTGCGTTTGTTTTCGCAAATGTTTCGGTTGAGCAAGAGTCGCCACCGACTTTTTATTTTATCCTAAGGAAAGGTTTAAAAAGCACAGTAAAAACCTTTGAGATGTTTTCTTGGGTTCGGGGAGTAGATTATAAAAAGGGAAGGTATTAGCACCCTTTCTATCCATGGTTATCCATGGGCTCTTAGGTACTTGCTTAGATCAACTTGCCTTGGTTTTCAATTGTTTGAAATGGTGCTTTGTGTGTGGTTTTGAAAATGTTTTTAAAAAGATGCCTTGTCTAGGCTACCCTTGTAACAATTCTTTACTCGAATGTTTTACAAAAGGTGTTTGTCTTTTTGAAAAGATGTTTCAAGGTTTTTTAAAAGTTTGTTTTGAAAGTGTTTGTGAAGTGTGGTTTGAAAAATAGGCAAGTGTTTTTGTTTTGCAAGTTGACAAGTACTTAAGAGTCATCTACCCTAAAGTTATCAAAGATTTTTGCTACGTTTTAGCCCTTTTAACAATTTTGTTACACCATTGCATTTGGTGGACAATCTTGTGTTAGGATGTGAAAGGGACGGGCGCGGATCATCGTTTAGACCATAATTGCAATGGTGCCAAGTATCTTTGGGCAATTTTCCTTTAAGGGACTTGATCATTTATTAGGCAACTTTTCGAAAGCGTCATCGAGGGACTATGATCATTTGATTGTTTGTTTTGCCCAAAGAGACCTAACATGCAATATGGCTCATTTATTGAAGGTAACAAGTGGAATACCCTAGGGGTGCAAGTGTGATATGTGTTGTCCATTTTCATGCTTGATTATCTTGAAATTAGGTCAAACTATTTTGTTGTTTTTATTTGCATACAAACCCTAATTCTAACATGGTATAATTAGAAAGCAATAAAGTGCGAAATTTAAATTTCCTAAGCTATTACAACACAATATGGGAAGGGGGGTACAAATGTTCAAATGGGGGGATTTGACAATGAATTTAAACCTAGCTATTACATCAATTTGGAATTTATTTACAAGATAATTGATTGCATAAATGAAATGGAAATAAAATAAATATGCAAGATGCAAAAGGGTTTTTCACATGTATGAAACAAAAGTATTTTTATGTCAAATAAATAAAATAAAATAAAATAAGTATTATTTTTGGAGCTTTTGTGTTGTAAGGGCAAAACCCTAATTTTATCAAATAAATACATTAATTATTTAATATATATAAATATTTAATAATTATGTACAAAATAAAATAAAAATGAAGTATATTTATAAAAAAGTATTTTTGAGGTCAAATATAAAAGATAAAATTTATATATTTTTTTTTTGTATTATTTACCTAAATATACTAATATATATATAAATATCTTTATTATTTACTAAACATGTATTATATATACAAAAACAATAATATTTAATATTTATAAAAAAAAGTATATTTTATATAAAATATTTTCAGAAGATAAAAGAAAATAAAAATCAAAAAAAGAATGTGTTTACATTATTTTTGGTATTTTTAAATAAAAGTAAGTTTATATATTTATTTATGTACAAATAACTAATCTAAACAAATAAATGCCTATAAATTCAAAAATGGTGTAAAAAATTATTTTTATATTTTTAATATCATGAGGAAAAATGAATAAGTCAGAATGAAAAAAGAAAAGTCAAAAAATCATAAAAATAAATCAAATGGGCCTAGGGGGTGTCAAAGTAACAAAAGGGTGTAAAAAGAAATGACAACACAAGCCCAGCCCACCAAGTCTTTCTTCAACCTCCAGCCAGAAATTATTCAAAAAACGCGCGTTCTGATCCCTGATTCAAACATCCTGATTCCTTGATTTTTTGTACAAACTTTCAACATAAGAAATGTTAATCATCAAGCCACGATTCTAAATATGTAAATAACTCATCCTAACTCTCAGAAATGAGAGAGAATTTTATCATTCCCAAATCCTAACCTAACTTTTTATCAACATTCAGACCTTAAATTCTCATAGCTCAGGCAAAATAAATGGAAAGTAAAAGTATGTACAGATTCAGGGGTATGAGTAGAACACTTCTTATTCACAAACTTAGAGCTGATGATGCCTACATTGGAAGATAGAAGTTCAAGAAGATACCTATTCAGTTGAAGTTGTATCTGATGATGGAGGTACTTTCAGAGCAAGGTGATGATTGGTACAGCTTCCTTGATGTCCAGGGGTGCTATTCCAAGTTTTACTTTGCTTTGAAACACTTTGAATCGAGCTATGGAACTTCAACTGCAAAACAAGAAAGTGAAAATGGTGGAACAGATTAGAGGAGTTACAGGTCGTGTTTGATGTTTGGATTAGCTTCAAGGGATGTTGTAGGATGTATTTGAGGTGGTTTTGGCAAGACTGTGTGAAAGGGATGAGAGTTGGCACTCAAACTGCAGCAGGTGCTCTGTTTGGGCAGTTTGAAGGTGGTTCTGTGTTCTAGAGGGCAATGGAGGTGTTGGAGTCGTGTTCTAGCTCAGTTAGGATGTCTTGAATGTGTACAAAGTATTTGCTTAAGGGTTCTATTGCTGAGATGAAAGATGTGTTGTGATATGCTCTATTTCTTCACACTTAAGCAAGCAAATGTCCACTTGAGTTTTAGACAGCTAGAGGCCCCCCTAATGTGCTGCTAACCTTCCCTTTGATCAGTGTGTTTTGTTCATAATCTTGTGCCCAAGAGATTTGATTTGTACTTGCTGATTTGCAACTTTGACATAAAGCTTAACTTTTCAAAAATGGCTATTTCACTTTTTCTATAAATGGATTAATCTTGCAAATAATGTTTGGACACACAAAATAAGGCTTTGGCACAATGAGTATGCATTAAATTATTGAGTGCAAATGGGATTAGAGGCCTGTAATGTAGCATAAACCAAGCTGACTTGAAAATGGCAATGTGTATGAACATGTCTTGGTCAAGAACAAAAGTAATTTTTGCCCAACTTGCCAAATTCGATTCTCCCTAACCATGAGGTTGTTTGATGAGTTCTTGGACATTTTGGAAAGCTTGGAATGTGTAATACAATCCATATTTGAAATTCAAATTGAAATTCCAAGGGGAAGTATGTGGAAAATGGTCTTGAAGTTAGGTAAAAACCTTGCCTAAAAAGGTCAAATTTTCACTAAGTTAAGAATGGTTTGGTACCCTTATTCCAAAAATTGTAACTTGAGATACAAGCTTCTTTTGGGAATACTTTGTGAATAAAAGTTGTAGATTATGCAATAGGCTACAACTTTCATGTTTTGACTTTTGCTTGAATCCAAATGAATCTTGGTGAGAAAGTGGGGTAAAGTTAGGAAAAAATTAGGGTTTTTCATAACTTAGAAAAATTCTAAGTTATGAAAAATTCTCATTTCAAACCCTAATTTGCAATTCTTGATTTCTTGATGAAAAATTTCCATGATTTGGCATGTTTTGATGAAAAATAAATCTTGACTCTTGATTTTGACCAAAAAGTCAAAGTTTGACTTTTCAGTATACAGTCAAAATTGATCAATTGACTGGGAAATTCAACTGTCAATCTTGTGTATTTGGGATCTTTTGAACTTGTTGAGCATGTCAATACAATTCCATGGGGTCCTTGAGTCCATATGTGAGCTTGGTTTGCCATTGGCTAGGTCAAACAGTCAAAAATTGCCTTTGTGTAGTCAAAACCCTAAAAATGACCATTTTGCCCTTTTGGTGATCTGATCAAATTTCTTGTGGAGTTGTGATCCAAACTTGATCAAATGGTCCATGTGAGTTCATAATGTTGATGTGGGTCAATTTTCATGAGATTTGACTGTCAATTGGCCACAGTTGACTTTTTCCCCAATATAGCTGATTTTTAGGTCAACTGTCCAATTGACTGGGCAAAACTTGGAATCAAGACTTGAAACTTGGTATGGATAAACTTGGGAGTCCAATATGAAGCATGAAAGTCATCTTAGGCATTTTAGGTCAAAACATCTTTGTGCAAACACAAACCCTAATTTGGGTCAACAGTGCCAGGAGAAGTCTTGAGCAGATGAAACCCTAACTGGATCTTGATCTCCAAGGGCTTTGTGATGAGAAATCAATGAGAAATGGGAGGGAAAATTTTGGGGTACAACACCGCCCTTTCGAGTTTTCAGCCCACCAGGATACCCATTTTTTCCTAAGTCGCCCTTTTTGGTTTTCAACTTGCCGGGTGTACAATCTTTTGCATATATCCCTAATTTTTGTCCAAAACTTTTAGTTTGTCGGGATGCCCTTATTTTTTCCTAGGTGTGTCAACATAGCGGGTCTCTTATGCATAGTATTTTTTAACTATGTCCGCGTTCACAGGATGCGGGAAGTCTTCACAGTCCATGGTAGTCAGCATCATTCCACCGCCAGAGAACACTCTCTTGACAACAAATGGCCCTTCATAGGTGGGAGTCCATTTGCCTCTGGGGTCTCCTTGTGGCAGAATGATGCGCTTTATCACCAAGTCACCAGTTTGATATACTCGATACTTGATCTTTTTGTTGAAAGCCTTAATCATGCATTTTGGTACATCTGACCGTGACAAACAGCATCCAACCGCTTCTCATAGATCAAGTCCAATTGATCAAATATTATCTGAATCCACTCATCTTCGCCTAGGCCTGCCTCATTCATAATCCTTAGTGAGGGAATCTGAACTTCTACTGGAAAAACAGCTTTCATGCCATAGACCAAAGAAAAGGGAGTTTCCCCAATTGATGTCCTAGCTGAAGTACGATAACCATGGAGAGAAAACGCTAACATCTCATGCCAATCCTTGTAGGTTACTACCATCTTCTGCACAATCTTCTTAATGTTTTTGTTGGCCTCTTCCACTGCGTCATTCATTTTAGGTCTATAAGGAGAATAATTGTGATGCTTGATTTTGAACTGAGTGCAAAGTTCGATAATCATAGCATTGTTGAGGTTAGTCCCATTGTTGGTGATGATCCTTTTGGGGATACCATAACGGCAGATGAGGTTTTGTTTGATGAATCTGGCTACCACGTTCTTGATGACTGAGGCAAATGAAGCGGCTTCGACCCATTTGGTGAAATAATCAATAGCGACCTGAATGAAGCGATGTCCATTGGAAGTAGTGGGCTTGATCTCTCCAATCATGTCAATTCCCCACATTGCAAATGGCCACAGAGTGGTCATGACGTTCAGAGGGATAGGAGGCACATGGACCTTGTCAGCATAGATTTGGCATTTTTGGCAAGTCCTTGAATGTTGATGGCAACCAGTCTCCATTGTTAACCAATAGTAACCAGCTCTCAGGATTTTCTTGGCCATGGTATGTCCGCTAGAGTGAGTCCCAAAGAGACCATCATGCATGTCCATATATCAGATTAGAGTAGAGTCATGGTTGCGCTTGTATAATATTCTGTTACTTAGGAAGAATTTTGCTGAAAATATTCGTAAGAACTTTCTGTCATTGATGGATGCTCCTTTGGGATACTCTTGTGCTTCAAGGTATCTCTTCACCTCATGGTACCATGGCTTTTCTGTATCAGTGTCAAGCTCACATCAGTGCGTAGGTTCGTCGAATCTCTCAATTGTAATCATAGGAGCTTCGTTGTCCCATCTTACCTTGAACATAGAAGACATGGTGGCCAAAGCATCGGCTAACTAATTTTCTTCCATAGGGAAGTGTTAAATGGTGATCTCTTTGAAGTAAGGAATCAGATATAGCACAAGTTCCTTGTAAGGGATAAGATTAGGGTGCTTAGTGTCCCAATCTCCTTTTACTTGGCTAATCACTAGAGCGAAATCTCCAAACACATTTAAATGTTTGATCCTTAAATCAATGGCAGCCTTCAGACCCAAAATGCATGCTTCGTACTCAGCCATATTGTCCATGCAATCGAAGCATAGTTTGGCAGTGAAAGGAGTGTGGCAACCTTCAGAGGAGATGATCATATCACCAATTCCGTTACCCAAGGCGTTGGAAGCCCCATCGAAGACCATAATCAATCTTGATCCTTGTTCAGGTCCGTCATACGGTCCAAGTTTCGCACAGTTGGTCACTAGCATGATGTTCTCATCCGGGAAGTCAAAGTTCATAGAATGATAATCATCAACAGCTTGATGGGCAAAATGATCTGCTAGTGCACTTCCTTTGATGGCCTTTTCGGTTGTGTATTGAATGTCGAACTCAGTCAAGATCATTTACCCTCTGGCTATCCGTCTGGAAAGAGCAGGTTTCTCGAAGATGTACTTGATTGGGTCCATCTTAGAAATTAACAGAGTGGTATGAGTCAACATATACTGTCTTAGTTGGTGAGCAGCCCATGCCAGAGTGTAACAAGTATTCTCGAGCAGTGAATATCTAGTTTCACAGTCGGTAAACTTTTTGCTCAGGTAATAAATAGCATGCTCTTTTCGGCCAGACTTGTCATGTTGGCCCAAAACACACCCCGTAGAGTTCTCTAGCATTGTCAAGTACATGATCAAGGGTCTTCCTTCAACTGGAGGCATGAGAATGGGAGGTTCTTGCAGATATTCTTTGATTTTGTCGAAGGCAGCTTGGCATTCATCATTCCATCTGACTACTTGATCTTTTTTCAAGAGTTTGAAGATTGGCTCACAAGTAGCAGTCAAGTGAGATATGAAGCGGGCGATGTAATTGAGACGACCCAAGAATCCTCTAACTTCATTTTCAGACTGTGGAGCTGGCATTTCTTGGATGGCCTTCACCTTGGCAGGGTCTACTTTGATGCCTTTACCACTGACAATAAAACCTAGAAGTTTTTCAGATCGTACTCCAAATGTGCACTTGTTAGGGTTCAACTTCAACTTGTACTTTTTCAACCTTTCGAAAAGCTTATAAAGGTGATCGAGATATTCCTCTTCAGTTTGTGATCTTGCAATCATATCATCCACATATACCTCTATTTCATGATGGATCATATCATGAAACAAAGCTACCATAGCCCTTTGATATGTTTCCCCTGCATTCTTCAATCCGAACGGTATGACCTTGTAGCAAAAGGTGCCTCATTGTGTAACGAAAGTTGTCTTCTCCATGTCTTCGAGAGCCATCCTAATTTGATTATAGCCGGAGAAACCATCCATGAAAGATAAGACTTTATGCTGAGCAGTGTTATCGACCAAAACATCAATGTGAGGTAGAGGGAAGTCATCCTTGGGGCTTGCCCTATTCAGATCCCTATAATCTACACACATGCAAACTTTTCCATCTTTCTTCGGTATTGGCACCGCATTTGCAACCCATTGGGGATAAGATGTCACAGCTAGGAATCCTGCGTCAAACTGTTTCATCACTTCATCTTTTATTTTTTCAGACATGTCAGGCCTTATGCGAAGAACTTTTTGTTTGACTGGAGGACAATCTTCCTTTCTCGACAGGCAATGAACTACAATGTCGATATCCAACCCTGGCATATCTTTATACAACCAAGAAAACACTTCCACATAGTCATGCAACATCTGAACCAGTCTGCTTTTGACACTGCTTTCTAGGTTAACGCCGATCTTAACTTATTTCTTGTCTGTCTCGATACCTAGATTGATGACTTCAACTGATTCCTCGTGCGGCTGAATAACTTCTTCCTCTTGTAATAGAAGTCTGGATAGTTCTCCCATTATTTCACAATCTTTCTCACCTTCATCTTCGGCTTGGTTAATTGGACATTTGAAGTCATAGTCAGCAATAGTAGAGTCATTAGCAATGAGATCCAGAGTGGATGAGAACCTGCAAGAGTGTGTGTGTATGCATGTAAGACAACATGGATATTTTGAAAAACGTATTTGAAGAAAAAGAAAGATAACGAGCACAAAGATTTGAATGCAAAAGAGTCCAATGGTTTGTATTGAATAATCATATGATAAGATGAACATAAATAAAACCCTTGACAAATGGACCAAATTGCCCCGGGCCAGGCACATGGTTTAAAAGTTATTGTTTAATATTATAGACAAAATATTCTTGAATTAATAAAAAGCAATAAACAAGTGATTACTCCTCAATGAAGGAGATGGGGATGAATTCCTTCGCTTGCCAATTATTGAGTTCCGTTGTAGTAGGATATACACAATCTTCAAATGCACATTCATCATCAGAATCACCTACAACATTGACTTCGTGGCTTCCAATACAGAGAGGGGGTTTCCCTGGACGAGCACGTCTCACTTCCTTCTGAGCCTTGACGGTGAAACAAAAACCATACTTGTCTTCTTTGAATTGGATCTTGAGGAGTTTCCCCCAAGTATCACAGTTTCCTTCTTCAACTGCAACACGAAAATCTTTGAATGAAACCATCTTCGGCACGACCTTAACAGCTTTGGACACATCAAAGGAACATTTGGTAGCAGCAACCATTGGTGGCACAACTTCAAAAGCTTGACACGGAGTCTCTATAAATTCTCCATCCATCTCCACATATTTGAAATAGTTGAGGTGGCTTACCATGAACTCCTCCTCACCACAGATAGTGACAATTATTCCTTTGACTGGATACTTGAGCTTTCGATAAAGAGTTGACATTACTGCCCCAACTCCATGGATCCAAGGGCGACCCAACAAACAGGATTAGGCAGGACGGATATCCATAATGTAGAAAGTAGAGTTGAAAATTTGTGATCCCACCTTGATCGGGAGATCTACCTCTCCATGAACTGTCCTTTTTGACCCTTCGAAAGCCCTCACAATGATATCACTTGGTTTCAAAACTAAACCTTCATAGTCTAAATGGTCCAACGCCCCCTTGGGTAGCACGTTTAAAGAAGAGCCTGTGCCATCCAGAACATGTGCTAGGGTGGTCCCCTTGCACTCGACAGAAACATGAAGAGCTTTGTTATGGTTATTTCTGAGTGGTGTCAGATCAGCATTCGAGAACCCTAAACCATTATCATCCGTCAAGCTTGCCACACAATTTTCAAACTGGTCAGTTGTGGTCTCATGAGGAACATGGGCCTTCTTCAAGAATTTTACTAACGTCCAAGCATGAGCATGAGAACATAGTAGCAAAGACAACATAGAAATCTTGGAAGGGGTTTGCCCCAACTGCTCCACAATCTTGAAACCACTCCTTTCTATAATTTTCATTATCTCATCCATTTCGCGAGCAGAAGGTTCTCTATCAGCAACGTCCTTTGCAGGTATTTTTGTCTCAACAGGCTGAACTACTTTCTCCTTTCCCCTTGTATCAGTACTTGGCTTAGCTGCAGTGGTGCAGATAGGTGCCTTTGTAACAGTTGGTGGTGATATATTGGGTGAAAAGATTATCCCAATTTTAGTCACTTTGCTAGAGCCAGTTATGTTACCAATATCATCAGCTTTGTTTTCTTCAATCCAAGAGTCTTGTTTTATCCCATGGTAAAAAACCCCAGCACCATAGTTCCATGGCACAGCTTTGTTGAAAGAGTACGGAATTGGTCAGGGATTGGTAATTATTAGAGGAGCAACAATTGGTTCATTTGAAATCCTGATAGGACCCTTGGAGGAGATCCCAAGAGGTTTGTTTGAGATGGTTATGATGGAGATATCTTCACACTTATTGGTCAAACTTTTGGCAGGAGGAATCTTCTCAAATAGGATCTCATGGTTATTCATCAGGCGTTGAATGCCTTCCTTCAGCCCTTCGCATCCATTAAGTTGTTTGGCACAAAAAACAAAATCCTTCAAATAGTCAGGGAAAATTCCATCTTTCAACAGATTCTCTTTTATGATGATTAACGAAGTAGTCAAGTCTTTGATAGATGAAACGAAAATGGTATCTTCAACAGAATTGACACCCTTGCCATGATTTGGCATAGGCGCGGTGATTACATTCGGAGTTGGAGGAGGATCAAATTCAATAGTCTTGTTATCTATCAAGTCTTGAATTTTATTCTTCAGTGCCCAGCATTGGTCAGTCTCATGTCCGAGACTACTTGAGTGATGTGCACAATTGGCGTTCAGATTATACTTTGGTGAAGAGGTATCTGGATTGGCTGGAGGATCGCATAATGTCACCAAATTAGGCTTTAGTAGGTGTTGTAAGGCTTGGGATAGTGACATGCTTATCCTTGTGAATTGTCTTCTCGGAGTCTCAAACCGTTGGTGATTAGCAGATGGTCTTTGAGCAGGAGTTGGATTGGAAATCCAGACAACATTAATGGACTGGCAATCATCCTTCTTGGTACGGGCCCTTTCCCCATACACACCATTGATTTCTTTATTCACGGTAAAAGGTTTCTTTATAGGATTGGAGGTGGAGGCAGACGCCATGGGAATCTTCACACTTTTGATGTCGCTTTCAACCCTTTCACCAGTTAGGATCAGTTCGGTGAAACTGGAAGAAGAACAGCCAACCAATAAGTTAAAGAATGGACCAGATAAAGTGCCCATAAACATATCAATGTGCTCCCTTTCATCAAAGTTGGTTGAACCCTACTGGCAAGGTCTCTCCACTTTTGGGCATATTCTTTAAATCCTTCATTCTTCCCCATTGTCATGTCTTGGAACTGAACTATTTTTGGCGCCAAGTCGGCATTATACTGGTATTGGTGGTAGAAAGCGGTGGCTAAGTCTTCCCATGTATTGATATGGGAACCATCCAACTGGTAAAACCATTCAAGTTGCATTCCGGCCAAGCTTTCTTGAAAAAGTGAACCCGGAGTTTCTTATCAGCGGTGTGCGGTTGTATCTTGCACACATAAGATTTCAGGTGATGTTTTGGACAGGAAACTCCATCATACTTTGGAAAGACTGGTATCTTGAATTTGTGGGGAATGACAACCCCAGATATTAAACCCAAATCATCAAAGTCTAAACCAGGGACGGTTTGAATCTCAATGGCCTTCAATATGTCTTCTAAATGCTTGTATTTGACATCGGCAAGAGGATACTGCTCATCAAAGTAATCATCATCATCAGACGCTTGATCATTAATACACCCAGCCTGGGTACTCCTAGCTTCTCCAATCTGATTCTAGTCTTCATCAGATGAGTCTTCCACTACCGGGATCTGACAAACCGACTCTTTGAATCTTCTTCCCATGTTGACTAGGGCTTTCCTCTTTGGTTTATTTTTAGCTGCTAGTAATGCCATCAAGTCTTGTTTCCCTTTGGCTAGGGCCAGAAGACTCTCTTGAAATTGAGAGTTTTGTGCTTGTAGGTCCTTCACTGTTTTCTCGAGATCCATCTTGCTGAAATAAATAGCAGAAAGATAAGGAAATCTATCATGGAAAACCTGTTATGTTATGATACATGGAAGATGTGTATGCCAATGATTTCAAGGATTTATGAAATTTAAATTTGTATAGACAAAGAATGAACAAACATCAAATTTCATTAGTTCAAAATGACTACAACATACCTCTTGGGCTTACAAAATAAATCTCTAAGATGAAAAGACCGAACGCATCCTCTTTGGCGCAAGGTAGGCGTTCACGCTTTACTCTTCATGCAGTTGCTTTGTAAGCTCCAAGACCCTTTTCTCGCTAGCATAGAATTGAGATTCGAAGGTACATCATTCTTCCTTTAGCTGAATCCAACCCTTTTGCAAGTCTTCAAGAGAAGTAGGCATGTCAGGATGGAGGACAGTCTACGGGAGTTCTCCTTTAACCATAGGTTCCATGATAACTGGTAAGATAGAGGGATAAGGCATCACAAGTTTTTGAGCGCGAGCTCGTACCCACCTAAGGTAAGGCTCAAGGGGGGTGGAATTCTTGTGTCCCAGCGTCTTACTATCCACTTTGCTTACCATCCTCCAAACTCATATAAACCTTTGCCGGTAGCCTTGATCGTCGCTCTCGTAGTTGAATACCACTCCTTGGATGAGCATATCATGCGGACCATCCCTTCGGGCATAACCAAATTATCACAAGGCTAAATAACTAAACTATCGCAAGGCTAAGTAAGGGTTGTAAGTGATACCTCCCCTAATGCCAAGCAAATGGACATTAGGGAATTCCCCATAACGGTCGATGATAGTAACATTCTCCAAGGATTGAGAACACCAATGAATATCCGAATGTATGAGCGTCATCAATCTATGGGACCACCTCAAACCTTGCTTGTTCTTCAATACAAACTAAGGAAGATGTGAAATAAACCATCTAGCTAAGAGACGAGTGCAACACATGAGGATCCCTCTCTTCCTCATAGTGCGAGAGTGAAAAGAATGTAGGATATCTTCCAACAAAGTAGGCACTTGATTGCGAGACATGAAGATTTTGACAGCATTTACATATATAAATAGGTCAGAGTTTGGAAATAAAATCATCCCATAGATGATAAGGGCCAAGATTTCTTCAAAAGCTTGTAAATCCAAAGAGTTATGTGATACGGTGGGAGAACTGACTTGATTGTTTTGCGTTTTATCGCAAATGTTGCGGTTAGCAAGACTCACCATCGACTTTTCTTTTATCCAAAAGGAAAGGTGAAAAAGCACAGGAAAAACCTTTGAGATTGTTTCCTGAGTTCGGGGGGTAGATTATGAAAAGGGAAGGTATTAGCACCCTTTTCATCCATGGTTTTCCATGGGTTCTTAGTTACTTGCTAGATCACTTGCTTTTGTTTGAAATTGTGCTTTGTGTGGTTTTTTGAAAGTATTTTGTAAAAGAGGCCATTGTTTAGGCAATCTTTGTAATGATTCTCATTCGTAAGAATGTATACAAAGATGTTGATCTTTTTGAAAATGTTTAAGATGTTTGGAAATGTGTGTGTTTGTTTTGAAAATAGCAAGGATATTTGTTTTGAAATGGAGCAAGTAACTAAAAGTAATCTACCTACTCAAATGTCTTTCTTGTTCATTCTCTTTTCCTTTGACATTGTTGTCTTACCATTGATTTGGTAAGAAACCCTATCTTTGGATATAAACGGGACGGGCGTGGGTCATCGTATAGCCATGATTAGCAATGTTATAAAATATCTTAGCATTTTTGAGGGACTAAGATCATTTTTGTAAGGCAACTTTGAATAGCGTCATCGAGGGACTATGATCTTGTATTTATTTGTTTTGCTAAGATACCTTACATGCGTAATATGAATATTTTGTATAAGGTAACCAAGTGGGATAACTCCTAGGGGTGTTTTGTGTGCAAGTGTGTCATTTTCATGCTTGTTTTTGTCTTGAATTAGGGTTTTCTATTTGATTGGTTTTATCTTGCCATACAAACTCTAATTACTAGCATGTTATGTAAAAGCGATAAATTGTGAAATTAAAAATTACTACGCTATTACAACACTTGTGGGAGGGGGGGTATACAATTTATGAATGAGGATTGCAATAATATAAACCTAATTAAGATATTACAACCAAATTCAATATGTACAAATATTGGAATAAATAATATACAAGATAAATTAAATATGCGAAGATATGTAAATGCAAAGGAGATTTTTGTTTAGTTTTTTATGTGAAAATGTTTTAACCTAAACCTAATAAATAAATCAAGATTAAACTCAAATAAATTAAGAAAAGAAATTATTTTTAGAAAATATTTTGAATAAACCCTAATTCTATTTTATTAAAAGGAAATAAATTTCTTTAAGAAAAATTAAGTATTTTTATCTTAAAAAATAATATATGGCATTATGAGATATTTTGTTTTTTTTTATACTAAAATAATAGGTTTAATGGGTGTGAAGAAAAAAAATATTTAACCTAGTTAATTTGATTTACAAGTTTATTATAAAAAAAAGATAACATATAACTTAAATAAAAATATTTTTTATGAGAAAAATAAAATAAAATAAACCAAAATACAATATCTATCATTTTTATATTTTTTGTGATTTTTAATATTAAGAAAAATATATTTAATAAAATAAAATGAAAGTAAAATAAATAAATAAAATTATATGGGCCAGGGGTGCTGCAAGCAAACATGAGGCAAATGTTAGAAAAAATCACAAAGCCCATAAAAAGTGAGGCCCACGCAAGGATATCTACATTTTGTTTTCACAAATCAAGACCAAATGATGCTTGTATGAAGAGATAGAAGTTTTAGTTTTTACCTCTTTCAGTTGAGATCGTGAATGGAGTTTGAGCAAGTTTTGAGAAGGCCCGAGGATCTGTTTAGCTTGCCTGGACCTCCCTGAGTGTATTCTAATCCTTACTTTGCCTTGAAACTCCCTGGATCTACCTACTCAAGTCAACCTGCAAGATTGATATTTGAAAATGGTGGATGATGGAGGAGGAGTTACAGTGAGGGAACAGGGTGCTGGAACACTTAGATATGATGTATATTAAGTGTTTAGGTGGTTAAAACTCAAAACTCATGAGTGGTTTTTGAGATGGTTGTGTAAGGTGCAAAACTGTCAAGCTATGGCATATTTTCAATGTCAAAGTGTTTGGGAGTGTTTCTGAGTCTTAGCATTCGTGTATTAGGTTGAAATACACTTGTGTATAAGTATGGAAGAGGTTAGACATCAAGCTTTCTCAAGATTTCTGAGTTATAGTCTTTTGGCTCTATTACTTGCTTTTGAAGAAAAGTGAGGAGATAAGTCTCTATGTGTTTGTACAAGGCTGATCTGAGTTGGTAGAGGTTTTAGACACATTGCTTTGGGTTTATAGGGGTTGCGTGTGCAGAAAGAACAAGTGCAAAGCTCAAGGAGTTGACAATTGCAAAAGTAGTGCTTTATCAAAATTGAAATGACAACTTTGTGCCATAAATAGAATTGTAGCTTAGACAAAGGCTCAAGTGCTTGGATTAAAGCTCTATCAGCTGTGTAAACATTTAATTATGGAGTGAGAAACAAGTTTGACCCCTGCAAAGCAAGGATTATGCAGCCTAGGCTTGGATTTGAATTTTTGTTCATCATGAAATGGCTTGAAATCAAAGTGAGAAATTGCCAACTTCATCTCTTCGATTCTCCCTACTCAAGAATGATCTTAAGGAGTTCTTTGATATTTTGGAAAGCTTGCAATGTTCTCTACGACTCATCTTTGAATTTCTTTCAAAGATTCCCCTTATAACTATGTGAAAAATTGCATGAAGTTAGGTCAAAAACCTGCCTAACTAGGGGAAAATTTCACTAAGTTATTTTAGTTTATGAGCATGTATTCACAAATTTATATCTTGAGATCCAAGAATTTTTAGGAGAAATTTTGTGAAGAAAAGTTGTAGATTTCATGGATATCTATAAGTTTCATGTTGGAAGTTTCCTTTAAATCATCTTGCATCATGGTGAAAATTTGGCTCAAAGTTGAGAAAAAATAAGAAATTTTCTATACTAAGAAAAATTTCTAAGTTAAGAAATTTCAAATTTCTAAACAAAATCTTCAATCCTTGATTTCTTGATGAACAAGTTTCATATTTTGACATGTTTTGATGAATTATGATCTTTGGCAGTTGATTTTGACCAAAAAGTCAAAGTTTGACTTTTCAGTATATAGTTGACTTTTGATCAGTTGACTGAAAAATTCATCTGTCAATCCAATGGATTTGTAATATTTTGAATCATGATATTAGGTCAAAATGATGTGATTGAACTCTTGAAATCATGCTTTAAACCAATTGATCATTTGCTAGGTCAAGAATAAGAAATTGCCCCTTCCCAGTCAAAACCTTAATTTTGACCATTTTGCCCCTTTGATGATTTGATCAAATTTCTTGAGGAATTGTGGTCCAAACTTGATCAAATGATACATATGAGTATAAAATATTGATGTGGATAAAAAAATTATGAAGTTTGACTGTAAATTGGCCATGGTTGACTTTTCCCCCAATACAGTTGATTTTTAGGTCAACTGTTCAATTGACTGATCAAAAGTGTGATTTATGGCTTGAAACTTGACATGAGTAATCTTGGGGGTCCCAAATGATCCTTGAAATCCATATGAAGCATTGATAGTCCAAAAATCCTTCTGCAAACTCAAACCCTAATTTTGGTCATTAGTGCATGAGGAGGTGTCTTGAGCTGATCAAACCCTAATCCAGTCTTGGGTCAAAGAGATCTTGTGAGAAAATTCTTGATAAGTGAGAGGGAAAATTTTGTGGTACAACAGCTGCCCCTGTTCATTCTTCTTAAACCTGAAGAGTTAGATTGGCGAGTTTTGCCATTTGTGACTCGAAGGTGGAAGATGATTGGACACTAGAGTGACCAGAAATATGCACTCGGTGATGTGATGATAGAAGGAATGGGCTTAAAGATGCCATTTGGAGAGGTGATAGAAATTTGTGGGAGATGGGCTTAAAGATGTCATCCAAAAGTGATTGTTGGATTGTAATTTGTAAGCTGAAAGAATGAGTATCAGAATGGCGTCCGTGTCTGGAGCGTATCTGAACTATATCTGAAAACCTTGTTTGAATGAACATCAGAATGGCATCCGTGTTTGGAGCATATATGTACTGTATTTGAAAGTTGAATCTGAATGAGTATCAGAATGGCATCCGTGTCTGGAGCGTATCTGAACTGTATCAAAGCTGAATCTAAATGAGTATCAGAATGGCATCCGTATCTAGAGCGTATTTGAACTGTATCAAGAGGTTGAATCTGAATGAGTATCAGAATGGCATCCGCGTCTGGAGCGTATCTGAATTGTATCAAGAGGTTGAATCTGAATGAGTATCAGAATGGCATATGCATCTGGAGCGTATCTGAACTGTATCAAGAGGTTGAATCTGAATGAGTATCAGAATGGCATCCACGTCTGGAGCGTATCTGAACTGTATCAAGAGGTTGAATCTTGTTAATGATATCTGTTAATTTTATCCTGAAAAGGGTAAAATGTTAGCAAAAATGCGAAGCCATGCTGTATGAAATGCATGACATAATGCATTTGTGTAACCAACGTTTATGATATATGGATGCAATGTATGCGTATGTGAGCTAATCTGTTGTGCTGTCGTTGGATTGGGGGAAATAAATCCCTTACTGTTGTTGAGGATATGTAAGTCTTCATGTCTTGAAGTACTGGTGATTTTTTTCCGAGAGAAATAAACTCTGTTATAAGGGCAATGCCATGCACTGCTTGTAAAATCTTATTGCGGAATCTTGAGAAATTTGACGACTTCTACTGGGAATTTAATAATTTTAAACTTTGTTCCACTGGGGATTTAAATGACATACTGTAGGGGATTTCTTATGGAATAGCCTAGAGATATTTTCCTATCCTTTCAACCTATCAATAATTGTCTTTCCCATTTTGTTTATTTGTAAACAATAATTATGTTCAGGTGCATATGTTCAACAATGAATCATTGGACGTTTTTGTAAATAAAACACAAGCGTAAAGAAAAAGATAAATAGTTTTTGCACTTTCAAAGGGATATCTTTGTATTGAATTTGGGTAAATATTTTGTACAAGGGGACAAACATTCTAGTAAGATAATGTTGTCATAGAAAAGAAAATTTTGATACAAAGAAAAGATAGCTATGTGTAATAATCCTATGGGGTTTCCATTCTGCTATAGCCTTCATATCTCTGAGCATCTTGTCTATTTGTTGCCTTGTCCGAAGATGACTGAATTGATCAGAACCTCTGAGTTTGTCACTGGAAGCCAAAGGTTTTTTGTAATATGATCCGACGGGACATAGTCGTACGCCTTAATTCCCTAACTTTTTCCTGGACCTCCCTTTTGGGTTTTCAGTCCACCGGGAAACCCTTTTTTGCCCAAGCCGCCCTTTCGGGTTTTCAACTTGCCGGGTGTACAAATTTTTTTGTTTTATCCCTAACTTTTTCCCTAACCTTTTGGGTTCACCAGATGCCCTTATTTTTCTTAGTTATGTCAACCTAGCGGGTCTCTTATGCGTAGTATCTTTTGATTATGTCCGCCTTCGCAGGGTGTGGCAGGTCGTCGCCATCCATGGTGGTCAAGATCATTGCCCCACCAGAGAATATGTTTTTTATTACAAATGGTCCTTCATAGGTAGAAGTCCATTTGCCCCTGGGATCACTTTTTGGCAAGATGATGCGTTTGATCACTAAATCTCCAACTTGATACACTTGGCGCCTGACTTTCTTGTTGAAAGCCTTGATCATCTGTTTCTGATACATTTGACCATGGAAAACAACAGTAAGTCTCTTTTCATCAATCAAGTTCAGCTGATTAAGTCGATTCTGGATCCAATCATCGTCGTTCAACCCTTCATCCTTCATAATCCTCAGAAAGGGGATCTGAACCTCAATAGGCAAGACAACTTCCATGCCGTATAGCAAAGAATAAGGTGTTACCCCACTTGATGTGCGAGTCATGGTACGATACCCGTGAAGAGCGAATGGTAACATCTTATGCCAGTCTTTGTATGTGACTGTCATTTTCTGTATGATCTTTTTAATGTTTTTATTTGCGACTTCGACAACACCATTCTTCTTTGGCCAATAGGGAAAAGAATTGTGATGTTGAATCTTGAATTGCTCGCATAATGTGGTGATCATAGTGTTGTTGATATTTGTACCATTGTCAGTGATGATCCTTTCTGGGATACCGTACCGGCAAATAAGGTTTTGCTTGATGAAACGAGAAACAACATTCTTGGTAACGGAGGCGAAGGAGGCTGCTTCAACCCACTTTGTAAAATAGTCAATGGACACTAGGATGAAGCGGTGTCCACTGGAGGTTGTTGGCTTGATTTCCCTAATCATATCAATCCCCCACATAGAAAAGGGCCAAGGAGCCGTCAAGACATTCAGAGGAACCAGAGGTACATGCACTTTGCCAGAATAAATTTGACACTTATGGCAGGTTCGAGAGTGTTGATAACAATTTTCTTCCATGGTAGACCAGTAATAGCCTTCCCGTAGGATTTTCTTTGCCAATGTATGCCCACTGGAACGGGTACCAAAAGTGCCTTCATGCAATTCAGCCATGATCCTTTCAGCTTCAACCTTATCTACGCACCGAAGCAACACAGAGTCATGATTTCGTTTGTATAGGATGTCGTTACTAAGGAAGAACTTAGCAGAAAATCTCCTTAAGAACTTCTTATCATTGATTGAAGCTCCTTCTGAATATTCTTGAGCCTCGAGATACCTCTTACTTCGTGAAACCAAGGCTGGTCCACTACTTCTTCAGTATTAATCTCGTGACAGTGTGCTGGTTCATCCATTCGTACAATGGTGATCTGGGGAGCCTCATTATCCTAATTAAGTTTAAACGTAGATGACATTATGGCTAGAGCGTCTGCCAGCTGATTTTCTTCTTCTGGGAAATGCTCAAAGGTAATCTTCTCGAAATGCGGTAGCAATGTCAAGACATGTTCTTTGTAAGCGATAAGGTTAGGGTGTTTGGTGTCCCATTCCCCTTTGATCTGACTGATGACCAAAGCTGAATCTCCAAATACATCCAAGGATTTGATTCCCAATTCTATGGCAACTTTGAGACTGAAGATGCACACTTCGTATTCCGCCATGTTGTTTGTACAATTGAAGCAGAGTCTTGCGGTAAAGGGAGTATGACACCCTTCAGGAGATATGAGTACAACACTAATACCATTGCCGAGTGAATTGGATTCTCCATCAAAGAACATGGTCAATCGGGATCCTTGTTCAGGTCCGTCATATGGCCTGAATTCTTCACAATTGTCTAATGTCATGATGTCTTCATCCGAGAATTCGAACTTCATGGACTGGTAGTCTTCCACGGCTTGGTGAGCGAGGTGATCAGCTAGTAATTTATAGCTTTCTGGGTAGTATATTGTATGTCATATTCTGTTAGTATCATCTGCCATCTCGCTATTCTCCCAGAAAGAGCAGGCTTCTCGAAAATGTATTTTATCGGATTCATTTTAGATATCAACAAGGTAGTATGAGTCAGCATATACTGTCTTAGCCGGCGAGCAGCCCATGCCAGAGTGCAGCAAGTTTTCTCGAGCAGTGAATATATGGTTTCACAGTCGGTAAACTTTTTGCTTAGGTAGCAAATAGCGTTCTCTTTTCGGCCAAAATCGTCATGTTGCCCCAGTACACACCCCATTGAGTTTTCTAAAACAGTCAGATACATGATTAATGGTCTTCCTTCGGCTGGTGGCATCAACACAGGAGGCTCTTGTAAGTATTCTTTGATTTTGTCAAAAAAAACTTGGCACTCATCATTCCATTTGACTACTTGATCTTTCTTCAATAGTGAGAAGATTGGATCACAAGTAGCAGTCAGATGAGAAATGAATCTTGCAATATAGTTCAAACGTCCCAAGAATCCTCTGACTTCCTTCTCAGTACGAGGAGAAGGCATCTCTTGTATTGCTTTAACTTTGGCAGGATCGACCTCGATACCTTTGTTACAGATGACAAAGCCTAGGAGTTTTCTAGACCGTACCCCAAATGTGCATTTGTTTGGATTCAACCTCAGCTTATACTTCTTCAGTCTCTCAAACAGCTTTTGTAAGTGATCAAGATGCTCTTCTTCTGTTTGCGATATGGCTATCATATCGTCTATGTAGACCTCTATTTCATGATGTATCATGTCATGAAATAGAGCTACCATGGCACGCTAATAGGTTGCCCCAGCATTCTTCAGTCCGAATGGCATCACCTTGTAGCAGAATGTACCCCACTATGTGACAAACGTTGTTTTCTCCATGTCCTTAGGCACCATTTTGATTTGGTTGTAACTTGAGAATCTGTCCATGAAGGAAAACACTTTGTGTTGTGCCGTATTGTCAACTAGGATATCAATGCGGGGAAGTGGAAAATCATCCTTAGGACTCGCCCTATTCAAATCTATGTAGTCTACACACATTCGTACTTTGCCGTCTTTTTTAGGTACGGGAACAATATTGGCAACCCATTGAGGGTAAGAAGTGGCAGCTAATAATCCAGCGTTGAATTGCTTCATGACCTCTGCTTTAATCTTTTCTAACATATCAGGCCTCATGCGACGAACCTTTTGCTTTACTGGCGGACAATCCTCTCTTGTAGGCAGACGATGTACCACAATATCAATATCAAGTCCCGGCGTGTCTTCATATGACCAAGCAAAGACTTCAACATAGTTGTGTAACAGCTGAATCAGACGCTCCTTGACCCTAGGTTCTAAATTGGCACCCACCTCGAGTTCTTTTTTGTCCTCTTCGGTACCCAGGTTGATTGTATCCACGGGTTCCTCGTGAGGCTGAATGGTTCTTTCTTCTTGTTGTAGCAGTCTGGCAAGTTCCCCTGGTACTTCACAATCTTCCTCACCTTTGTCTTCGGCTTGGTAGATTAGATTCTCAGAGTCACAAAAGGTCATAGCAGTATCGTTACCCATAGGATCCATAATGGATGTGTACCTGCATTGTGAGTGTGGGTGTGTGTAAGGGTATAGCCATCTTTGAAAGAAAATAAAAATGTAAAAGAAAAACAATGATCACAAAATTTTGTATGCAAAAACGTTCATGATTCATTGATGTCATATGAAGATGAAATAATAATCCTTATAAATGGACCATTGTGCCTCGGGTAAGACACAAGGTTTTAAGAGTGTGAATTGTTTTTGAATATTACAGATCCAACAAAATGTAAAGATAAATTACTGTAGGATAAAAGTGATTGGGACAAAGTCTCTAGCCTCCCAATTGTTTAGCCCTCCATTGACAATCGGAAATATCCAATCCTCCAGGTTGCAATCATCTTCACCATCTTCTACCGCGTTGACCTCACGGTTGCTAATCTTGAAGGGTGGCCCTCCAGCACGGGAACAGCGTACAACCTTTTGAGCACATGAAGTGAAACCTAGGCCAAACTTGTCAGACTTATAGGGGATATCCGGGAGTTGTCCCCAGATAGTACATCCACCTTCCTCTACCACTACTTTGGCGTCCTTCAGAGATGACATCCGGAGTGGTGGCCTTGTAACCTTGGGAACCTGAGACACAACTTTGGTCACTGCCACCTCTTGCGGGACCTCTTCGAAGTGTTGAAATGGAGTTTCAATGAATTCGCCGTCCAATTCCATGTATCTGAAGGAATTGAGATGGTTGATCATGTATTCTCCCTCTCCATGGACGGTGATAACCGCGCCAGCATTGTGGATCCATGGTCGGCCTAGCAAGCAGGAATACGAAGGGAGGATGTCCATTACATAAAAGGTTGAATTGAAAGTTTGGGTTCCAACCTTTATGGGGATATCCACTTCCCCGTGCACCATCCTCTTCGAGTCGTCAAAATCCCTTACTACTATGTTGCATAAAGCCACTTTTCCAAAATGGCAATGTTGCATTTCTTCCTAAATTGGTATTAAGCATGGGAAATGCATTGAATTCTTGGATTAAATCTTTGAAGAACTGTGTATACATTTAATTATGGAGTGAAAATCAATTTAGAAGCCTACAAAGTGGGATTTGTACAGCATGCTTGAATATTGGACCAAGTGTTCATCACAAAATTGACTTGTAATACAAGAGTGAAACCCTAACTTCATGGATTTGATTCTCTTAGCTCATGTATGATCTCAATGAGTTATTGGAAATTTTGGAAAGATTGTAACATCCCCTACAACCTTAATGTTGGACATTTTTTAAAATTCCATTTGGAACTAGGTGAAAATTTGCCATGAAGTTAGGTCAAAATCCTGCCTAAACTAGGGCAAAATTTCACTAAGTCTTTTAAGTTTCATGAACATGTCTTCACAAAATCATAACTTGAAATACAATAATTTCTATGAAATGTTATTCCCTACAATGTTTTATATCTCATTGATATCTACAACTTTCATGTTGGAAGTTTCCTTTGAATCAGCTTGCATCATGGTGTAAATTTGGCACAAAGTTATGAAAAAAATGTGAATTTCTAACACTTAGAAAAAATTCTAAGTTTTAGAATTTTGACTTTTAAAAGATGAATCTTGACTTTTTTATTTCTTGATGAACATGTTTCATATTTTGACATGTATTGGTGAATTTTATTCTTTGAAACTTGATTTTGATCAAAAAGTCAAAGTTTGACTTTTCAGTGTATAATTGACTTTTCATCAATTGACTGAAATTCATCTGTCAATCAATTGATCTTGAAAATGTTTTTATCCATGCCATTAGGTAAAAATTATGTATTTGAATCCTTGATATCATAACTTAAACCAATAAATCATTTGCTAGGTCAAAAATCAAAGATTGCACCTTCTCAGTCAAAACCCTAATTTTGACCATTTTTCCCTTTTGATGATTTGATCAAATTTCTTGAGGAATTGTGATCCAAACTTGATTAAATGACATATATGAGTTCATAATTTTGATATGGATAAAAAATTATGAATTTTGACTGTAAATTGATCATAGTTGACTTTTTCCCCAATACAAATGATTTTAGGTCAACTGATCAATTGACTGAGCAAAAATGTGATCCAAGACTTGAAACTTGACATGAGCAATATTGAGGGTCCAAAATGATCCATGAAAGTCATATGGGGCATTAAAAGTCCATTTGTCCTTGTGCAAACTCAAACCCTAATTTGAGTCATCAATGCTTAAGGAGGTGTCTTGAGCTGATCAAACCTTGTGTAGTCTTGAACCAAAGGAGATCTTGTGAGAGATTTTTTTGAGAAATGAGAGGGATAATTTTGGGGTACAACACATTCTATGGCTAAAAAGGTTTTGAGATCTGGTTACTATTGGTCGACTACGAAAACTAATTGTCACCCCACTCGAGAACTTATCATAAGTGCCAAATCTATGCTGATAAAGTTCATGTGCCTCCAGTAACCCTGAATGTCATGACTCCTTCTTGGCCATTAAAAATTTGGGGCATTGATATGATAGTAAAAATCAAGCCTATTGCCTCTAACGGACATCACTTCATCCTCTTCGCCATTAATTACTTTATAAAATGGGTTGAAGCAACTTCATTTTCCTCTATTACCAAGAATGTGGTCGCCCGGTTCATCAAATATAACCTTATATATCGGTATGGCATTCCCAAAAGGATCATAACAAACAATGGGACCAATCTCAATAACATAATGATCACTGAACTCTGCATGTAATTCAAGATCAAGCATCACAACTCTTCTCCGTATCGTCCAAAGATGAATGGTGCAGTGGAAGCCGCCAATAAGAATATAAAAAAGATCATACAAAATATGGTTGTGACATACAAATATTGGCACGAGATGTTACCGTTCGCTCTTCATAGCTACCGCACTTCGGCTAGAACATCAACTGGGGCAACCCCATTCTCTCTGGTCTATGGTATAGAAGTTGTCCTACCTGTTGAAATTCAGATTCCCTCTCTGAGAATCATGAAAATGAAAACTTAGGCGAAGACGAGCCAATTCAAACCAGGCTAGACTAATTGAATCTAATCAACAAAAAAAGGATTGCAGTTGTTTGTCACGGTCAGATGTACCATAAATGCATGATCAAGGCATTCAATAAGAAGATCAAACATAAGGTATATCAGGTTTGTGACTTGGTAATAAAGCGCATCATTCTACCGCAGGGTGATCCCAGGGGAAAATGGACTCCCACTTATGAAGGACTATTTGTAATCAAGAAAATATTTTCTGGCGGAGCTATGATACTGACCACCATGGACAGTGAAGATTTCCCGCATCCTGTGAATGCAGACATAGTCAAAAGATACTACGCATAAAAATGGCCCACTAGGTTGACTGGCCTAGGAAACAATAAGGGCCGCCCGGAGAACCAAAAAGGTTTGGGAAAAAATCAGGGATATATACGAAAAATTATATGTCGGGCAAGTCGAAAACCTGAAAAGGCGGCTTAAGAAAAAAAGGGTATCCCGGTGGGCTGAAAACCCGAAAGGGCGGTCCAAGAAAAAATTAGGGATTAAAGTGTACGACTATGTCCCTATTGGATCACTTACAACGAGCTTTATTACCAAAGTCAAAGTTCAAACTATATAGATCAATTCAATCAGTTTCTTCCGACAACAAGAGATGAGATGCTTGAAGACATGGGGCAATAGTAGAATTGGAATCCGACGAGATTATTTCCACGTAGCTATTTATCTTGTTTACACTTTGTACTCTTTCCATTTCATGACAATTTCCCTTTATTGGGATCTCTGTCTCTTTGTACAAAATCTCCCGTTTTTGGGCAAACTATCAATAAGAAATTCAATTGCAAAATTCAAACTCTTTGTTTCTACTTTTTTTATTTTGTTTGCAAGACATCCAATGACTAAAATTGAATGAGCATATGCATATAAATACAATTGATTATTGACAAATATATGCACAAAAACATGAATAAGCATTTACCAAGAATCTAGGAGTCAAATAACATCCAAGCCATCCACAAATCCCCAAAAAGGCACTTCCATGAGATTATCCTTACAAAGTAATCTTCGCAAGTTCATACATTACCCGCAATTTCCTCGGTAGATCGCTCTGAAAAATAAAGGAGTATAGTCTTCTTCCCAGTAATATCGCTCATCTACTGAATCCCAATCTTTACAGTTTATGGAAATTCTTCTCCCCAACTGAGTTTTCAAAACTGTAAAATCCCCTGAAAACTACTTCTCTCCAGCAGAGCTCATTCTCCTCAGCAAGGAATTTCCCTCAGTAGAGAATTCCTCCATTAACAGGGCTTACTTCCTCAGCGGAGTTCAAATTACCGTCAACAGCGTTTATTTCCCCATAAAAGTTCAATCTCCTGAGCTTAAGTTTGCTTCTACCATAGATTACCAGCAAGATTCCTGCCTCTAGCGAAGGACAACCCGGGTTACTATCCCCAGAGAGTTGCTACTAAGTTTGAAACTAGATCAGATATCATTCAACCTTAGTCTCTCTAGACGAGTCGGTACCCGTATCAAAAACTCGTTCAAACAGCACCTCGATAGGATATCCATCTCTCTTATACCAAGTCAGGGAATACAAGAATTATAATCCCCAGTAGAGCGAGGAACAACCAATGTTTTTAAGCTCTTCTTCCCAAGCAGAAATCAACATTCCCCAGCGGAGTTCCCTCAAACAGAGAGTATGAATCCCATCGGAGACAATCCCCAGAAGATTGAAGATACACATACTCTTCATCTCCAACAACAGTCACAGATTCATTTTCCTCAGACAAAAATGCTGCTTGAGTTTACAAATGCACTTCAACAATATTTCACATTCATACATCATTTATAAACATCATAGAATGTTCATATGAAACACTTACAACACAATCTCATTTATTTTGAGAACATCATTACGCAATGTATTTCATACATCATGACATTGCGTGCAACTAACTCTTTACCTTTTCAGGAAAGATCAATCAACAGACAAATACCACCAATTACATATATGACTAGACAGTCTGCTCAAAGATAACCTCTTCTGGCTCAGTTTAGATTGAGCGTAGATCTATTCTGATACTTCTCCCAGTTGAAGATGAACACGAATATCTTCTGGTTCAGTTTAAATCAACCATAGATTTATTCTGATACTTCTTCCAGTTGAAGACGGTCATAGACATTTTATGGCTCATATTAAATCAAGCATAAATTTATTCTGATACTTCTTCCAGATTAAGTCAAGCATAAATATCTGCTGGCTCAGTTTAAATCGACCAAAGATTTATTCTGATACTTCTTCCAGGGGACCTTTTTCTGGCTCCGATTAAATAGACCAAAGATTTATTCTGATACTTTTCCAGTTAAATACGAGTAGATACCTCTTCTGGCTTAGTTAAAGTCAACCAAAAAATTTATTTTGATACTTCTTCTAGTCGAAGTCGGACATAAACATCCTCTGGCTCAGATTAAATCGACCAAAGCTTTATTCTGATACTTCTTCCGGTGGACCTTTTTCCGGCTCAAATTAAATCGACCAAAGATTTATTTTGATACTTCTTCTAGTTAAAGACAAAAAGACCTTTGTTGGCTCAGATTGAGTCGACCATAGATTTATTCTGATACTTCTCCCAGTTAAAGACAAAGAGACATCTTCTGGATCAGATTAAATCGACCATAGATTTATTTTGATACTTCTCCCAGTTAAAGTCGGGCATAAACATCCTCGGGCTCAGATTAAATCGACCAAATATTTATTCTGATACTTCTTCCAGTTGAAGACAAATATAGACCTTTCCTGGCTCAGATTAAATCGACCAAAGATTTATTCTGATACTTTTTCCAGTTAAAGACGGTCGCATATAGTTTCTGGCTAAGATTAGATCAACCATAGGTTTATTCTGATACTTCTTCCAGATAAAGAATAACAAGTATCTTTCGGCTCATATTAAATCAAGCATTAATTTATTCTAATACTTCTTCTGCTCGTAAATATCTTATGGCTCAGGTTAGATCAAGCTAGATTTATTCGGATACTTCTTCTTGATAAAAATGAGCGCAAGTATCTTATGGATCAGTTTAAATCAAGCGTGTATTTATTCTGATACTTCTTCCAGCAGATATCTTCTGGCTCAGTTTAAATCAATCATAGATTTATTCTAATACTTCTTCCAGAGAAAGACGAGCATAGACATTCTCTGGCTCAGATTAAATCAACCATTAGATTTATTCTGATACTTCTTCCAGTTGAAATCAACAGTTACTTTGGATGGCATATATAAGCCCATCTACGGAGAATCTTTGTCACCTCTCCGAATGGCATCTATAAGCTTATTTTTGACATAATTAACCAACAACATTACTTCTTGCACAGGCGAGTGCAAATTTATGGGCACTTAAATGTTCAATCATCTTCTACCTTCAAGTCATGAATGGAGGACATGCCAATCTAACTCTTCAGGTTTAAGAAGATTTAACAGGGGAAGTTGTTGTACCCCAAAATTTTCCCTCCCATTTTTCTCAAGACATGCTTTCAAAGGTTCTCAAATACTCAAGCTACTCAGGGGTTGACCAGTCAAAATGTTCCTCCTAAGCCAAAGGTCTACAACTAGGGTTTTGATTTTCTCAAGGAAATTTGGGTGGAAAAGGTATCAAGTGGTTTCCATGGTTCACCATAGGTCCTCAACAAGGTTCATGTCAAGTTTCAAGTATTGCATCATAAGTTTGCTCAGTCAATGACTCATATGATTGGAAATCAATTGTATTGGTTAAAAGTCAATTACGGTCAACATACAGTCAAACTTCAGGATTTTTGGTCAACATCAACATTTTGGAGTGATATTCATCATTTGATCAAGGGTTGATCATGATTCCTTAAGAGAAGCCCTCAAATCATCAAAAGTCAAGAATTGTCAAATTAGGGTTTCCTTGGGTGAAGTCAATAGAACTTTGACCAGGCATAACTTTCACATGCTTCATCAACTTTTCCCCAACAAAAGCCCATTTCGAAGGAAATTCAATTCTCTACAACTTTGTTTATATGCTCAAGTCCAAAAAGTGCTTCATTTGAAAGATATGAGCTTATACATTATAGGTTATTTTCAAAATTCAACAAAAAACACTTTCTGTCAAGGCTACTTACATCAAGATAATGTGTCCAAATGAAAAATGATCAAAAGAGAAAGTGAAGAGGACATATTGAGATTTTCAAAAAGTCAAAGATCACCTTCAAAAGATGAAAATTGAGAAAGTTATGAGTTGCACAAGTTGGGAAATTTTGAAGGAATTCATGAAATGTAAAATGAACAAGCTTGATATTTTGAGCTTATGGCCTAACTTTTTGAGCTTCATACATGTTCATGACCTCATAAGAGACTTTTGAGCTCAATCAAACCTTACCCTATATTTCCTCATTATTTTATTTATATTTTATTTTGTTTTATTCAAATAAACTCAAAATAAATAAATTAAATAAGAAGTAAATGGGCCAGGCACATGAATTGTCTTCTTAGAGCCCAAAACAACATATTATAGCCTACCATAACCTTTCCAAAATCGTGAAAGCATAAGAAAGAAATGAATACCTTAAGTTGACAAGTTTTCAAATTGTTTGATTTTGGCTTTAGTATGGCATCATGGCTTTGATATCTTGCCATATATGTTAGCTAAAATCATTCTTCTATATAATGCAAGCCAAGGCAGATGCAAAGACGAAAACCACTGCAAAAACAAACCTCCAAAAAAATAAAAAATTCAAAGAAAGTTGTGAAAATCATATCTCATATTTCCAGTGGTTTCAATCCAAACTAAGCCTTGAAACCATCTCCTGGACGTTTATAAGGTAAGTAAGGGTAGGTTTCAACGATTCCCTAGGCCTGAATTGTATCATCTATCATCTCCATTAGCATTTTTTTCATCATTCATATTTTTCAATTCATGTGTTTTTGTCTGTTTTTAACCATATAGACCTTCATATATTATTTCTTTGTACATATTTGGATCAAAGGCATGGAGCTTTAGCGTAAGAATTGTATTTTGTCATGGTTAGGGCAAAACGCTTTTGTATCTTTTTATCCCTATTTCCAGGCCACTTCAGACAAAACAGACATCATCGTTGAATTCACAGCATGCCATTTAGTGGGGTTAGGGTTAACTTAGGGCTTTGATTCTTTTTGTTTTACAGGTTTTGAAATTAAGGGCCGTCAGAGAAGAAGGAGTTGACCACCGTGAAGGGTGGTCTGACTCGCCAGAGACATGTGTGACAGGTAGTAGCACAACGATTGGTTGATTCAAACAACCAGGGCCCACTTACGCGCGCGCGTTTTTGTTTGCCCAAAATTAACTTGCATTTTATATTATAATGTTATTGTTTGATGTTATACACCGGATGAACACGCCACCCCAGTGGCAACACATATGCCCTTAAGTCTCATATGCGCCTGGTCCTGGGTCCGAGCCAGGCGTGAGACATTTTATTTTTTCTTAATTTCCATTCACAGATCTGATACAAACGCATCCAAGGCGCGCATGGTGTGCATCCTCAATCAACATCCCCATATAATCACACTCCAAATCCAACACTCCAAAATCATCATGACCACGACGCGCCTCCAGGAGTCAACCACAGGGAATCCAACACACGCTTCTGAGCTTGTTGTCTTTGGGCTTAAGTTTCTTTCTTTGCACCCTCATTTCTGCTTTTACAACGCAGACCTATATTTTTTTTTGTTATTTTGTTTTAATTTATTTCTTTTCTTTTTGATTATTTTTTTAATAAAATCACAAAAAATAAAAATATCAGATTTAGGTTAATTAATTTAATTTTCACCAATAAAATTAATTAATTTAATTACCTTGATTTTATTTCATAAATTTAAAATTAATTAGAATTAGGTTTCATAATTCAATCATTTTTTCTAAACAAAAAAACACCAAAAAAGATTTTTCTTATATTTAGAATTTTTAGGGTTTTCTTAGATTTCTTTTCCCTCTTTAATCTTCGCGCGTTTATTTACATTCTTGCATTATTATTTTTCATACTTATTGTAACTTCTCAAGTATGTAATAGATAATTAGGATCCCTTTTCATAATTATTGTAACTGCTCATGCACTGTAATAGCATAGTTTACTTTCCCGCATTTTTACTTCCCGCACTACTGTATGAATGCTTGTATATATTTAATTTCTAGCTTAATAGGATTACGTAATAAGACTTAAAAGCAAATGTCAGAAAACCTAGCATCCAAGATAAGAATAACTGAAGTACAACACACTTTTCACACGCGCACCTCTAAGGTACCCCCACTTGTTGCCTTCGGAAAACAACAGTCACGTCTCTCGAACGTAGGATGTTTTAGAAAAGACCATTTGGTTAAAATATCATAGTCCCTCAATGACCCTTTGATTCTGCCTCGGTAAATGATCTTAGTACCTTAGGGTAATTGCTAAAGTGTCTTATGAGTTGTTTTCGTGATTGTACGATGACCCGCGCATGTCCCTCAATACATCTGATGATAGGGATACCTACTAACTAATGGTAGGATAACATTATATAAAGGAAAAGAGGAAAAGAACAAAGATCTTTAGAGTAGGTAGATAGCTTATAGTTTTTTGCTCACAAAACAAATCAATTTCTCACACATACACTCTCTTTTCTAAATATTTTCAAAGACAAAACACGTTGTATGCGTTCTCAACGCTACGAGAATCATTACAAAGTTCGTCGTACTAAGGCATCTTTTCAAAATACACTTACACAAAAAAAAGCATTTTCAAAGTGAGCTAGCAACTAAGAGCCCGTAGATAACTACAGATGAAAAGGATGCTAATGTATTCCCTTTTCATAACCTACCCCCCTTATTCAGAAAAATTTGCGAAAGGTCTTTCCTGTTCTTTTCACCCTTTCCTTTATTGGATAAAAGAAAAGCCGGTGGCGACTCTTACTTACCGCAACATTTGCGATAAAATGCAAAACTAGTAAAGTCAATTCTCCTACCGTATTACACATTGCAACACATGTTGAAATTAGGGTTGGTTACATTGAGAGAACCTCCTCTGAATCCCAACACTTCCTCTCCCTGCGACAATCCCAACACAAGATGTACATACCATTTCGATAGTCCCGGGTATGACGCTAGCAATTGTTGGGCCTTGAAGAATAAGATCCAAGACATGATTGACGCCCAAGGAAATTGAATTTGACCCTCCTGAGACTCCTAATGTGATTACTGCGCCAATGCCCAATCATGACAAGGGCGTTAATGTTATTGAAGATATTTCTTATGTTCTTACTGTGACTAATTTGACTTCTCCCCTGATGATTGTTAAGGAAAAGCTACTATAAGTCGATTTATTTCCGATTTATGTTAAAGATTTCTACTATTGTGCATCCCAATCCAATGGTTGTGCATTGCTGAAAAAAAGGTATTCAGTGTTTGGTGGATGATCGTGAGGTCCTATTTGAGAAGATCCCTTTTGAGAATACTCCTTCTGTAGAGAGTACATCCCAAGACCTAAATCTTGAAGACGTGTCTACAATTTCTGGTACCCCTACAAGTATCACTTCTAAGGGTCCTGTGAAGATTACTGCCAAATCTAAAGTTGCTCCCCTTATTATTATTGCGCCTAGGAAAATTCTGTATTCCTCTAATAAGGTTATCCCTTGGAATTATAGAGCTGATGTATACTATCATGGAGTCAATCAGGAACCATTGACTGTTGAAGAGGAAAATGCTGAAGTTATTAATCCCGATGTTGGAAATATTGTTGGGACTAGTAAGGTTACCAGAAGTGGAAGGGTTTTCTCTCCAGAGATCTCTCTGAAGACTATTATTGTACGAGTTCGTATCACTATTACAGAATCTACTACTGAAACTCGAGGCGAAGAACATAGGACCGAGCCTGCCCAGACGGAGGCACCAAAAGAAGTTACTATCGAAGACCCTTCCAAGCAAGAGATGGATGAAATATTAAAGATTATCCAAAAAAGTGACTACAAGACTGTTGAATAGCTGGGGCAGACAGCCTCTAAAATATATATGTTATCCCCGTTGTTATGCTCCGAAGCCCATGCTCGGGCATTGGTGAGATTTATGAAATTTTCTCATGTGCCACAAGAAATCTTTGTTGATCAGTTCAAAAATCATATTGCTAGGCTGAAGACTGATAATGGGCTAGGACTTTCTGACGCAAACTTAACTCCCTCATAAAGGAATCATAATAAGTCCATGCATGTCTCTATTGAGTGTAGGGGCACTACCTTATCTCATGTGTTGGTGGACACAGGTTCTTCTTTGAACGTGTTTCCAAAAGCTACTTTAGACAAACTTGACTGTGAAGGGATTGTTCCAAAAACAAGTGACATTGTAATGAGAGCTTTTGATGGTTCGAAGAGAACGTTGCATGGATAAGTGGATCTTTCGATCAAAATGGGTTCCCAGATCTTTGAATATACTTTCTATATGATGGATATTCGTCCAGCCTATTATTGTTTACTAGGACACCCTTAGATTCATGGGGCAGGTGTTGTTACTTCTACCTTACACCAGAAGCTGAAGTATCCCATGAAGGGAAAGATTGTTACAGTTTGAAGCGAAGAATAATTTATGGTGAGCCATTTTAATTCTTTCAAGTATGTTAAGGTGGATGGTGAATTCATCGAGACTCCTTGTCAGATCTTCGAAGTTGTTTCTCAGACAACCTCGGTTGATAAAGCTGATTTTGTTGTTCCTAAAACCCCATAAAAATGGCTTATCTGAAAGATGCTAGGGATGTGGTTGAAGAAGGTGGTTGCACTATTTGGGGTCATCTTCCTGATATTCCTTACAAATCCGACAAGTTTGGTTTGGGTTTCACTTCTCAGGCTCAGAGGGATGTTCTTCGTGCTCGTGCCAATTGTAGGAGACCGCCATTCTGCATCAACAATAATGGAGTTCATAAAAATCATGTTAATGATGTGGAAAACACTGATAGTGACTGCGACATAGATAATTGGATCTTCCCTACTATCGACAGTGGGTTAAACAATTGAACGGTTGAAGACTTTATACCAATCTCCTTTAGTTATGAATAAATGCTATTTTCTGCTTTTCTTGCTTTTAAGTTTTGGTTATGTAATTTAAATAATAACTTTAAGCCTTGTGCCTTACCCAGGCCACAACGGTCAATTTGTTAGGGTTGTCATTATTCATTCGTATATTTTCATTCAATAAATCATTGGATGTTTGCACTCAAATTTTACGCTCTTTGTCTTTATTTTACTTTATTGTTTTCAAAATAACTATGTATTCTTACAGAAACCCACATAATAAATTGTAGATCCACATCCACCCTGGATCTCATTGATAATAATTTTTTTATTTCCAATTATGACTTTGAAAATCCGATCTACCAAGCTGAGGATGGAGGCGAGGAAGATTGTGAAATACCTAGAGAGCTTGCTAGGTTGTTAATGCAAGAAGAAAGATCCATACGACCACATGAAGAGCCATTCGAGGTTGTGAACTTGGGTACTGAAGAAGTCAAGAGAGAAATCAAGATGGGTGCCAACCTAGAAGACAATGTCAAAAAGAGGTTAATTCAGATCTTTCTTGATTATGTTGAGATCTTTGCTTGGTCGTACGAAGACATGCCAGGACTCGATACTGATATTGTAGTTCACCGTCTACCGATGAAGGAAGGTTGCCTCCCTATAAAGTAGAAAGTTCATCGTATGCGTCCTGAGATGTCAGAAAAGATCAAGGCTGAGGTTACGAAGAAATTCAATGCAGTTTTCTTGGCTGGTACGTCCTATCCTCAGTTGGTTGAAAATGTGGTGCCAATACCTAAGAAAGATGGTAAGGTACGTATGTGTATAGACTACACGGATCTGAGTAGGGAAAGCCCCAAAGATGACTTTCTACTTCCACATATTGATGTTCTGGTGGATAACACCGCTCAACATAAAATATTTTCCTTCATGGATGGTTTTTTCAGGTATAATCAAATCAAGATGGCACCCGAAGACATGGAGAAGACTAATTTTGTCACACAGTGGGGCACTTTCTGTTACAAAGTAATGCCTTTCGGTTTGAAGAACATTGGTGCAACATATCAGCATGCTATGGTAGCTCTGTTCCATGATATGATCCATCATGAGATAGAAGTTTATGTTGATGACATGATAGTCAGGTCTCAGGCTGTAGAAGAACACCTTGACCACCTGCACAAGTTATTTGAGAGATTGAAGAAATATAAGCTGAGGTTGAATCCAAACTAGTGGACCTTCAGGGTAAGATCCGGTAAACTGATAAGTTTCGTCAGTGGTAAAGTTATTGAAGTTGATCCTGCCAAGGTTAAAGCCATTCAAGAAATGCTAACTCCCCGTACTAAGAAGGAAGTCATAGGTTTCTTGGGAAGATTGAACTACATTGCCAGATTTATTTCCCATTTGACCGCTACTTGTGAACCAATCTTCAAGTTACTGAAGAAAGATCAAGTAGTGAAGTGGAATGACGATTGTCATATAGCCTTCGACAAAAATCAAGGAGTGTCCTAGGAACCTCCAATTTTAATGCCATCGGTTGAAGGAAGACATTTGATCCTGTACCTAACAGTGTTACAGAGCTCAATGGGATATGTATTGGGGAAACATGATGAGTCTGGTCGAAAAGAGCACAGAATATACTACCTTAGAAAAAAGTTTACCGACTGTGAAACAAGATACTCACTGCTCGAGAAAACTTGCTGCACTTTGGCATGGGCTGCTCACTGACTAAGACAGTATATGTTAACCCATACTACCTTGTTGATCTCTAAGATGGACCCAATAAAATACATATTCGAGAAGCCCGCTCTTTCGGAAGAATAGCAAGATGGAAAATGGTATTGACAGAATATGACATTCAGTACACCATTCAGAAAGCAATCAAAGGACGTGTACTAGCAGATCATTTGGCTCATCGAGTCATAGATGACTATCAGTCAATAAATTTTGAGTTCCCAGATGAGAATATTATGCTTGTTGCCGATTAAGAAGAACATTGACTGTATGAAGGACCTGAACCAGGATCCCGATGGACTATGGTTTTTGATGGGGCTTCTAACGTGCTTGGTAACAAGATCGGTGTTGTGATTGTCTCTCCCAAGGGTTTCCATATGCCCTTCACCGCCAGATTATGTTTTGACTGTACCAACAACATGGAAGAGTACAAGGCATGCATCATGAGGGTGATATAGTGGGAGAACTGACTTGGGTGTTTTGCGTTTGATTGCAAATTTTGCAGTTAGCAAGAGTCACCATCGACTTTTATTTTATCTAAAAGGAAAGGTGAAAAAGCACAGGAAAGACCTTTGAGATGTTTTCTTGAGTTCGGGGGGGGGGGGGGGGGGGGGTAGATTATGAAAAGGGAAGGTATTAGCACCATTTTAATCCATGGTTTTCTATGGGCTCTTAGTTACTTGCTAGATCGCTTGCTTTTGTTTGAAAATGTGCTTTGTGTGATTTTTTTGAAAGTGTTTTGTAAAGAGGCCTTTGTCTAGGCAAACTTTGTAATGATTCTCGTTCGTGAGAATGTATACAAAGGTGTTGATCTTTTGAAAATGTTTTCAAGTTTTTTGAAGATGTTTTGAAAGTGTTGGTGTTCGTTTTGAAAATAGCAAGGATGTTTTGGTTTGGAAATTGAGCAAGTAACTAGGAACATTTTTCCTACTCAAAAGTCTTTCATGTTTATTTCCTTTTTCCTTTGATATTGTTATCTTACCATGGATTTGGTAAGTAACCCTATCTTTGGATGTAAAAGGGACGGGTGTGGGTCATCGTATAACCATGATTAGCAATGTTGCAAGATATCTTAGCATTTTTCTTTAGGGACTAAGATCATTTTGAAAGGGCAACATAGATAGCGTCATCGAGGGACTATGATCTTGTATTTGCTTGTTTTTTCTAAGATACCTCACATGCATAATATGGCTATTTTGGTAAGGCAACCAAGTGGATTTACCCTAGGGGTGTTTGTGTGCAAGTGGATTTATTTTCATGCTTGGTTTATCTTTGATTAGGGTTTGCTATTTGTTGGTTTTAGTTTTTCCATACAAAACCCTAATTACTAGCATTTGTATATAAAGCGATAAATTGCGGAATTTAAAATTACTGCGCTATTACAATACTTATGGGAGGGGGTGTACAAGTTATAAATGGAGAATATTGCAAGAATTTAAATCTAAATAAATATTACAACCATATTGAATTTTAAATAAATGTACAAAAATAAAGATAAAAATGCAAGAATGTAAATGTAAAGAAACATGATTTTTGTTTGTTTTTTATGAAAAGGGTTTTTTGACCTAATTAAATAAAATAATTAGCTAAGAAAAATAAGGAAATTAAGATTAAAATAGTAAACTAAATCAATTTAAAGAAAACAAGTTTTTTTAGGGTTTTTTGTGAATTCAATTAAACTAGTAAAATAAAAATAATTAAATAAAAATCCTAAGTTATAAATTGATTTTAATTTTACAAGAAAAATAAATAATATAGTATAATAATAATTAAAATTAAATTATCTAAGTAAAAAAATAAATTAATTAAAGAAAAGGTTTTTGTTCTTTTATTTTTGAAAAGAAAAAAAACTAAATTGATATAAATAATAAAAAATAAATATTTTTGGATTTTTTTTCTTATTATTAAAAATAGTAAAAATAATAATAATAATAATAATAGTATTAATAATAATAATAATAATAATAATAATAATAATAATAATAAGTAAAAGATTAAAAAATAAATAAAGTCAGGGGGGTTAAAAAATAGTCAGGAGTGTGCAAGTGTAGAAAAAATCCCAAACCCAATGGAGCAAGGCCCAAACGCTGCAAAAAGCCAGAAAATGTCAAAAAGTGAAGAAGAAAAAAAGGTCACGCTGGGGCTTGAACCCAGGACCTCATGGTGACAGGCTCACGCTTTAACCACTGGGGTGGTGATACATCTGTTAACTTATGTGAAAGAATAAATACATAACATAGATCTTGCCCTAAATATACTTCATCTTCGACCTCCAGCCAGAAGCCCTGCAACTTGTTTATTTCTCAACCATTTGCAAAAATGTAAACATGAAAGTTGCTCCATTTTTTCATACGAATCCAACCATATAAATATCATGAACTATAAATAAAAGATGAATGAGAATTTTTGAAAGTAACAAATTCTGACCTTATTATTTTCAGAGATTCAATCCTAAAATTCTCCTAGCTCAATCAATATAAATGAATTTTATGGACATGTACAGCTTCAGGGCAATGATGTCTACATTTTATCTTCACAAATGCAAGCCTAACAATGCATAAGTAATAAGATAGAAGTTCAAGAAAAATACCTCAAAACTGGAAATCGTGAAATGCAAATGAGCTTGATTCAAGGTGCTGCAATGATCAGGTTAGCTTCCTCAAGTTCTCAGGAAGCTAATGCAATAGTTTGCTTGAGCAATGGGTGGCTGGAATGGCTTGGAGAAGTCAATGTGCAATGCTCTATTTTTGGTTATGGAGGATATGGTAAATGATGTTACAGTAATGAAATAGGGACAGGGATAGGTTACACTTGATGTAAGGAAGATTTAGAAACTAAAAGGCCAAGAAACGCACTAGGGAAATATGAGTTTGATGTTCAAGGTCAGAAACTGGATAACAATGGTGTTTTTGGGTAATTTTTGATTTGAGAGAGTTTTGGTGTGTTTCAGGGTGCTTTAACTCCTTATTTATCTCACAAATAGTACCTCTATTTATAAGCAACAAGTCTGGAGGCTTGTATCTGATCAGAATTCAAAATCACATGTTTAAGCTCAACATGTGATTTTTTGAGAAATCAAGTTTCAATGCTTTGTGTATTGGCTAAGATAGAGTGGTTATGCTTTAAACACACTTGCTTCTGACTATGTAGATGGAGTGTGGTCAGAGGGAACAAGTTAGAGGCTCAAGAATTGACTTTTCACATAAAGTATGCTTTTCTAAAATGGAAGTGTTCACTTTGTGCCAATAATAGAAATGTGGATTGGATAAAGCTTAAACCACTTGGATTAAAGCTCAAAAGTTTGTGTAATCCATTAATGATGGATAGATACACAAGTTAGAAGGCCTTCAAAGCAAGATCATGCAGTCTAATATTGAATTTGCATTTTTGTTCATCATGAAAATGACCTATAATTTTAGTTTGAAACCATAACTTCCTCTCTTCGATTCTCCTTGCTCGAGAATGATCTCAAGGAGTTCTTGGACATTTTATAAAGATTGTAATGTTCTCTACAACCCCTCTTTGAATTAATTTTGAAAATTTCCATTGGAACTATATGAAAAAGTGCCATGAAGTAAGGCCAAAATCTTGCCTAAACTAGGCCAAAATTTCACTAAGTGTTTAATTTCAAGACCATGACTTCATGAATTAATAACTTGAGATCCAAGAATTTTTAGGAGAAGTTGTATAAAGAAATGTTGTAATATCATGTAGATCTACAACTTTCATGTTGAAAGTTTCTTTTGAATCATCTTGCATCATGGTGAAAAATTGGCTCAAAGTTGTGAAAAAACATGAAGTTTTCAACACTTAGAAAAATTTCTAAGTTTGAAAACTTTGACATTTCAAAATGAAATCTTGACTTTTTAATTTATTGATGAATAAGTTTCATATTTTGACATGTTTTGATGAATTGTGATCTTTGACACTTGATTTTGACCAAAAAGTCAAAGTTTGACTTTTCAGTGTATAGTTGACTTTTGATCAGTTGACTGAAAATTCACTATCAATCCAATTGATCTTGAGCAATGTTTTGAGTCATGCCATTAGGTAAAAATTGTGAAATTGAACTCTTAAGATCATGCCTCAAAACAATTAACCATTTTCTAGGTCAAAAATCAAAAATTGCCTTTTCTCAGTCAAAACCCTAATTTTGACCATTTTGCCCTTTTGATGATTTGATCAAATTTCTTGAGAAATTATGATCCAAACTTGATCAAATGATACATGAGTTTATAATGTTGATGTGGATCAAAAATTATGAATTTTGACTGTAAATTGGCCACAGTTGACTTTTTCTCCAATACAGCTGATTTTTAGGTCAACTGATCAATTGACTGAGCAAAAAGGTGATCCAGGGCTTGAAACTTGACATGAGTAGTCTTGGGGATCCATAATGATCCATTAAAGTCATATGATGCCTTGAAATTTCAATTATCCTTGTGCAATCTCAAACCCTAATTTCAGTCATCAGTGCTTAAGGAGGTGTCTTGAGCTGATCAAACCTTGTGCAGTCTTGAACCAAAGGAGATTTTGTGAGAAAATATTTGATAAATGAGAGGGAAAATTTTGGGGTACAACAATGGGTATCAAGGCTGCTATCGATATGAGAATTAAATTCTTGAATGTATATGGGGACTCAGCCCTAGTAATCAGTCAAATTAAGGGATAATAGGATACGAAGCATCCAAATATCATTCCTTGTCGAGAGCATGTGTTAACATTAATTCCGTACTTAGAATAAATCACTTTTAAACACATTCTGCAAGAAGAGAATCAATTGGCAGACGCATTAGCTACCATGTCATCTATGTTCAAAGTCATATGGGACATTGAAGCTCCTAGAATCACCATTGAGAGATTAGATGAACCAGTACATTGCTATGAAATTGATACTGATGGAGTGGAAGAAAATCCTTGGTACTATGAAGTAAAAAGATACCTCGAGACTCAAGAGTATCCTAAAGGGGAATTTATTAATGATAAGAAACTCCTATGGAGGTTCTCGGCCAAATTCTTTGTGAGTAACAAAATTTTGTACAAGCGCAATCACGATTCGACTTTGCTTTGTTGTGTTGATAAGAAGGAAGCTGAGAAGATTATGGAAGATATGCTCGAAGGGTTCTTTGGTATTTATTCCAGTGGGTATACGATGGCTAAAAAAAATTTGAGAGCCGGTTATTATTGGCCGACCACGGAAACTAATTGCCATCAGCATTCTAGAACTTGTCAAAAGTGCCAAATTTATGCTGACAAAATACATGTGCCTTCGGTTCCTTTGAATGTCTTGAGTGCTCCTTGTCCGTTTGCAATATGGGGCATTGATATGATTGGAGATATTAAGCCTATTGCATCCATTGGACATTGTTTCATCCTGGTCGCTATTGATTATTTCATGAAGTGGGTTGAAGCAGCCTCGTTTGCCTCCTTTACCAAGAATGTGGTGGCCCAGTTTATTAAGCATAACCTCATTTGTCAGTATGTCATACCTGAAAGGATCATCACGTACAATGGTACTGTTGTACCCCAAAATTTTCCCTCTCATTTATAAAAATTATTCTCACAAGATTTCTTTGACTCAAGACTGGATTAGAGTTTGGTCAGCTCAAGACATCTCATCTTACACTATTGACCCAAAATTAGGGTTTGAAATTGCACAAGGGTTTTTGGACTATCAATGCTTCATGTGACTTTCAAACATCATTATGGACCCACAATATTACTCATGTCAAGTTTCAAGCCTTGAACCACATTTTTGATCAGTCAATTGGACAGTTGACCTAAAAATCGATGTATTGGGAAAAAGTCAACCATGACCAATTTATAGTCAAACTTCATAATTTTTTATCCACATCAACATTCTAGACTTATATGTATCATTTGATCAAGTTTGAATTACAATTCCTCAAGAAATTTGATCAAATCACCAAAAGGGCAAAATGGTCAAAATTAGGGTTTTGATTGAGGAAGGGCAATTTCTGATTTTTGACCTAGCAAATGACCAATTGAGTTAAAGCATTATTCCAAGGATTCAATGGAATAATCTTGATCTAATTATATGGTTCAAAACATTTCAATTTCATTTATAGACAAATGAAATTTGCAGTCAACTGATCAAAAGTCAACTGTACACTGAAAAGTCAAACTGTGACTTTTTGGTCAAAATCAAGTGCCAAGGGTCACAATTCATCAAAACATGTCAAGATATGAAACTTGTTCATCAAGAAATCAAGGATTGGAGATTAGGATTTAAAATTGAAAATTTTCTTAACTTAGAAATTTTTCTAAGTTTAGATAATTTCTTATTTTTTCTTAACTTTAGGCCATTTTTCACCATGATACAAGATGATTCAAAGGAAGTTCCCAACATGAAAGTTGTAGACCTCCATGAAATATACAACTTTTCTTCACACACTTTTCCCTAAAGATGCTTGGATCTCAACATATGAATTTATGAATACATGCTCATGAACTAAATAACTTAGTGAATTTTTTGCCCTAAATTAGGCATGTTTTGCACCCAACTTCATGGCAATTTTCACCTAGTTCCAAGAGGTATCTTGAAATGAATTTAAAAGATGAGTTATAGAGAACATTGCAAGCTTTCCAAAATTTCCAAGAACTCCTCAAGATCATTTTTTAGTAGGGAGAATCGAAGAGATGAAGTTAGCAATTTCTCACTTTTGATTCAAGCCATTTCATGAAGAACAAAGTTCCAATCAGTACCTATGCTGCCTAATCCATGCTTTACAGGTCCCAAACTTGTTTCTTACTCCATAATTTAATTCTTACTCAGTTGACAAAGCTTTAATCCAAGCCTTAGAGCCATTACCCAAGTTGTAATTCCATAAATGGCATAAAGTGGCCATTGCCATTTTGAAAAAGCTCCACTTTTGCAAACTTTACAAATCCTGAGCATTGGACCTGTCTCCTTTGCACATACAAGTACCACAGACCTAAGGCAACTTTTATAGAACAAATACCAACCCTAAGCAAGCCAGTACAAGCAGGTAAGGCCTTTTCCCTTCACTTTTCTTCAAAAGCAAGAAAGTGTGCAAAAAGGTGGAAACTTACAAATCTGTTGGAGAGCTAACTTTAAACAGATTCCATACTAATATACAAACACATTGTAACATAAGACACAATTACTAGAAGCCTGAAACACTCCCAAACTTCCTTTTCACCAAAAATTGTCAAAACATGCAATTTCTTGCATAAGCATAGCAACCTCTCATTTGGCTCGTACATTTCAAGTCTTAACCATCAAAACACCTTACCTACTTGATATCTAACTGATCCAGACCCTCATCCATGTACTGTAACCCCTTCTCCATCATCTGCCATTTTGTTTTCAAAGCTTGCAGGTTGACTTGGATAGAAAGTTTTAGACACTTTCAAAGCAAGGCAAGGGTTGGAACACACTTAGGGAGGTTCAAGCAAGCTCAAGCAATCATCAGGCCTTCATAAAACTCACTCCAACTCCATCCACGATTTCAATTGAAAGAGGTAAAAATCTCAACTTCTATCTCTTCATACAGGCATCCATTGGCCATGATTTGTGAATAAACAATGTAGACCTCATTGCAACGAAGCTGTACATATACATATCTTGCATTTATTTGGCCTGAGTTGAGAAAATTTTGAAGTTCAAATTCCTGTAAAAATTAGGTTAAAATTTAGGGCTTTTAAAATTCATTCTGATCTTTGATTGTTAGCTTATATAATTTACATGGTTAGAATCGTGAGACAAAATGCTACAACTTTCATGTTATGAGTTTTCATTTTCATGGAGAAATGAGAAAGTTACAGAGCATCTGGCTGGCTAGAGGAAGAAGACGAAGAACAGGGAAAGGGCTTTGTTTGTGTTATGTTATTTTTGTTTCACATTAATCAACAGATGTATAGTCACCCCAGTGGCAAGGTAGCGCGCTGGTGAGACCCATGCCCTGGGTTCGAACCTTGGCGCTACCTTTTGATTTTTTCACATTTTTCCATTTTTCCATTTTGCTGTTTTTTGCATGATTGGGTTTGGTTCTTTGGGCCTAGCGTTTTTTATTAACATACTGCTCCCAGTTTCCTTACAGCACCCCTGGCCCAACTTTTTTTTATATTTTATATTTTATTTGTTTTATTTTCATTTTAATTTATTAAATATTTTCCTTAATGCATGAAAATCATAAAAAATATGAAATATGATAATTTTGAATTTGTTTATTTTATTTTTATTTTTACATTAAAAAATATATTTTTATTAAACTATATATTAATTCTTTTTCTTGAATAAACTTACAAACTTAAATAAAATAGGTTTAGTTTAATTTGTTTTATTTTCTTTTCATTTCATACTTGTAAAATATTTATTTTTGGCATATATAAAAACTAAATATTTTTATAAAATATTATTTATTATTTTTAATACAAGAATACACAAAAAATAATACATGAAAACCTTATTTTCTTTCAAACTAAGAATTAGGGTTAATCCATTTTTAAGAATTATTTTATTTTCCTTATATTTTTAGGATTAGGTTAAAATCTTATTTTCACACAAAAAACAAAACAAAATCTTTTTCTTGCATGTACATAATATTGCATATTTAAATATTGTATATTGTTTATTCTAATATTCGTATAAATTCGATTTGGTTGTAATAATTTATTTAGATTTACATTCTTGCAAATCCCCATTCAAATTTGTATTCCCCCCTCCCATAAAATTGTTGTAATAGCTTAGTAATCTTTACATTACGCAATTTACTGCTTTACATGCCATGGTAGTAATTAGGGTTTGTATGGTAATATCAAAACAAAGCAAATAGAAAACCTTAAATGCAAGATAAAATCAAAGCATGAAAATAACACACTTGCACACAAGCATCCTTAGGGTTTCTCCACTTGGTTGCCTTATATAAAAATAGCCATATTACGCATGCGAAGTATCTTGGAAAAACAAACAAATATAAGATCATAGTCCCTCGATGACGCTATTCAAAGTTTCCTTACAAAATGATCTTAGTCCCTCAAAAATGCCGAGATACTTTGCAAACATTGCTAATCATGGTTATACGATGACCCACGCCCGTCCCGTTTACATCCAAAGATAGGGTTGCTTACCAAATCAATGGTAAGACAACAATGTCAAAGGAATAGAAAATGCATAAGAAAGACATTTGAGTAGGTAGATTACTTCTAGTTACTTGCTCTATTTCCAAACAACTATTCTTGCTATTTTCAAAACAAACACATACATTTTCAAACATTGAAAACATTTTCAAAGACAAACATCTTTGTATACATTCTTACGAACAAGAATCATTACAAAGATTGCCTAAACAATAGCCTCTTTTACAAAATACTTTCAAAATCACACCAAGCACAATTTCAAACAAAAAGCAAGTGATCTAGCAAGTAACTAAGAGCCCATGGAAAACCATGGATGAAAAGGGTGATAATATCTTCCCTTTTCATAATCTACCCCCCGAACTCAAGAAAACATCTCAAAGGTCTTTCTTGTGCTTTTTCACCTTTCCTTTTGGATAAAAGAAAAGTCGGTGGCGACTCTTGCTAACCGCAACATTTGCGATAAAACGCAAAACCCTCAAGTTAGTTCTCCCGCCGTATCATAGAACTGGCGACTCTGCTGGGGAATTTTATAAAAGGGGGGTTACCTTAGGACTAGATCATATTTATTTGCTTACATTGTTTGAATTGTTTGCTTTACATTATGGTTCTTTGTTTGGGTTTGAATCCTACACCCGGATTTGGGAAACATTATAGGTAAATAGCAATACATCGTGGAAACTGTGCGGGGTATATCGACATGGTCTAAGCAATAGCTATGTTAGTGTGACATATTTATGGGTACCCTTAGCCTTTGAGTCAATCAAAGAGAATACGGGGCCGCTAAGTGATGTCATGAAGCACTAATGAACTTCTAGAATACTTTACTTGACCAACTTGGCCTTTAGGATGTAGTGAGATGACCGACTTTGGTGCAGTCCGAAGTTGGTAGATACTCGATACTATACTCATTGAGGGTTGGTTTCTTGGGATATTTCGGTCGCTATTAAAGAGGCTTGAGCTGAAACAATGACCAAGGAAACAATCCGGTGATATTGAGATCCTTAGAACCCGGTTACTATTATTAGGACAGGTTGAGCCAACTAAACTTCAAGAGGGTACTTACCTATAAAAACCCCATGCAAGCCTAAACTAAGAACTTGTTTGCTTTGCTTGTATATGCATACTTGTACATAACATCATGGACATCATGAACATCATATGCATTCACTAACCATTTCAAGGATTTTGGAGATTCATCTTTGTTCTTGTTTTGTAGGATATGGATTCACTCTGCAAGAAAACTATCCAAATCAACCTTGTAAGAGTTCCTCCACAACTCAAGGAGATAGCTTCAAGGATCCCTGAGAACTCTCCATTCACCGAGAGGCATGGTGGTCTACTCAACTTAGTCACCTCCAACACAGGAGGATATGATGAAGGTGCTCTTCCAGTTCTTTGATCCTTTGCACCATTGCTTCACATTTCCTGACTATCAGCTTGTGCCTACTTTGGAAGAATTCTCTCAACTCTTGAGGATTCCCATTCTCAATCAACTACCTTTCAACGGTACGGAAAGAGATCCAAAGCTAGAATAGATTGCTCAAGCTCTGCACTTGCACTCATCTGATGTCATAACTCATTGGGAAATTAGAAGTGGTGTCAAAGGCTTATTAGCAAAGTTTCTGTTTGAGAAGGCCCAAATATGTTGGAATTCCTTAGACCTGCAAGCTTTTGAGGAAATTGTGGCTCTTATCTATAGGATGGTCTTGTTCCCCAATCCTGACCAACTCATATATGTGAGTGCCGTCAAGATCTTCATGTCACGCAATCCGGTGCCTACATTGCTAGGGGATATCCTACACTCTTTTCACACTCGCACAATGAGGAAAAGAGGTGTCCTTATGTGTTGCACTCCCCTCCTGGCAAGATGGTTTATTTCTCATCTTCCCCAATCAGTCTTAAAGAATGAGCAAGGATTAAGGTGGTCACAAAGGTTAATGATGCTCAAACATTTGGATATTCATTGGTGCTCTCGATCCAAAGAAAATGTTATCATTGTTGACCGTTGTGGGGAATTCCCTAATGTCCCTCTACTTGGCATTAGGGGAGGCATCACCTACAACCCATGATTAGCTCTAAGATAGTTTGGTTATGCCCGAAGGGATGGCCCACATGAGATGCTGATTCAAGTCTTGGTATTCGACTATGACAACGACGATCAAGGTCTTCGCCAGAGATTCATCTGAGATTGGAGGATGCTAAACAAGGTGGATAGCAAGACTTTGGGACACAAGAATTCCATCCCTATTGAGCCTTACCTCAAGTGGTTACGAACCCGCGCTCAAAGTCTTATGATGCCTTATCCTTCCATTCTCCCGGTGATCATCGAGCCTGTTAAGGAAGGAGAAGTTCCATACACTATCCTACATCCTGACATGCCCATATCTCTTGAAGACCTACAAAGGGATTGGATATAGCTCAAAGGAGAACGAGATACTTTCGAAGCCCAATTCTACGCAAGCGAGAAGAAGGTTTTGGAACTCACTAGGCTACTTCATGAGGAGCAGACTCTAAATGCCTACATAGCACTAAAGAGGATGCGCACTACTTTTTTATCTTAGAGTTTTGTATTATTTAGCCCAAGGGGCATCGATGTACTTAAACTCTATTTTATTAATATAACTTGTGTTTCTTTTTGTCTAAAACGAACTTGAATCTTTTAAAATCCTTGAAAGCATTGCATGTGTACATATCATTCATCATAACATAAACAGGTCTTTTACAACGAGTTTCCTCATCTCTCTACTGTTTATTTTAGTAAGATGGATCTCGAACAGACAGTCAAAGATCTTCAAGTTCAAAACACGTAGTTTCAACAGTTACTCATGACCCTGGCCAAGGGGCAAGAGGAGTTGAAGACTTTGTTGGCCAAAGAGAAGAAGAAGAAAGAGAAGAAACCAATAGGTGTTGTAATCATGGGGAGAAGGTTTTAAGGACAAACTAGAAGAACCTTGAATTTCGCAGCAACATCTGATGAAGGGGAAGGGAAAGGAAAAGAAACAACAGTTCTGTCAGAATCTGAAGAGGAGGAAGAAGAGGAAGACTATTCCGAGGAACAGTATCCTCCGGTGGATGATAAGTACAGACATCTTGAGGAGCGTTTGAACACTATGGAAATACAAAGGGTACCAGGTCTAGACTTTGAAGAATTGGGGCTAGTATCAGGAATTGTAATCCCACCGAAGTTCAAAGTGTCGTTGTTTGCAAAATATGATGGGTATCATGTCCTAAGATGCACCTCCGACCATATGTGAGAAAGATCCAGCCGCACTCCGCCGATATAGACCTTTGGGTGCATTTTTTCCAAGATAGCCTTTCTGGAACACAACTCGATTAGTTTTACCAATTGGAAAGGGCTGACGTCCACAACTGGGAAGATCTTGCCGCAACTTTCTATAAGCAATACCAGTATAATGCATATTTGGCGCTTACCCGTACTCAACTTCAGAGTATGGCTATGGCTTCAAATGAGGGTTTCAAAGATTATGCGCAGAAATGGAGAGATCTAGCTGGGAGAGTGCAACCCCCTCTATCTGAAAGGGAGTTGGTGGATATGTTCTTAGGCACTCTATCGGGCCCTTTCTTCAACCATTTGATTGGGAGCTCATCTGCTGGATTTACTGAGTTAATACTAACCGGAGAGAGGGTGGAAGCTGGCATTAAAAGTGGAAAGATTCAGAAGGATTCATCTGCCTCTACAACTGTGAGAAAGCATTTAACTGGGAAGAAGGAGTTATTTGTTGTTTACCCACAAAGGAACCAAGGGAGAGCTGAACGCCGACCAATGGTAGGGGCTGTTATGATCCCAAAGCCTACATCTGATCAACTAAGAAGTAACCAACCGAGGGTGGAAAGGCCAGTTCGGAAATTCACCAGAATCAATATGACTCTAGCCCAGGTTTTACTGCATCTTCTGATATCCAATCTGGCAACTTTAAAGGAAGCTCCAAAGAACCCCAACATGGCGTCCCCTAATTATCACCCAAATGCCAGATGCGCATATCATTCCGAAAGTCCGGGTCATGACACTAACAACTGTTGGGCCATGAAAAACAAGATTCAAGACCTTATAGATGCAAAAGAGATTGAGTTTGATGCACCCGAGAAGCCAAACGTCATTATTGCTCCTATGCCTAGGCATAGTCACAACACCAATGTTATCGAAGAAGACTTGTTTGTTACCACAGTTGATGAACTCTTGACTCCGCTCCCAATCATTAAGATAAACTTGTTGAAAGTGGGTGTATTCCCGGGTTGTAATGAAGACTGCCATCTTTTCTTATCCTCACCAACTGTTTTCCTTTTGTTGAAGACAGGCATTCAACGCTTGATAGACAACTAAGAGATTCTGTTTGAAAGTGCTCCTGTTGCACCTGTTCCTGTTGAGGACGTTTCAATCATAACCATCTCCGCCAATCCTTCCAGGGTCCCCAAAAGACCTGTTAGGATTACATAGGTTCCAAAAACTACTCCTCTTATAATCACAATGCTCAGGCCGGTCCCGTATGAATCAGACAAAACAGTGCCGTGTAATTACGGTGGAGACATCTACTACCATGGTATCAAACAAGATGGGCTGGCCGCCGAAGAAATAAGCTCCGAAGAAGAAGACTCTTACATTAGCAATATTGCCGGAACCAGTAAGATTACCCATAGCGGTAGAATCTTCTCTCCAGAAATTGCCCCTCCAAAGGAAGTTTTTGGACCCGTGGTTGTTCCAAAGGTTACCGTCGTACCAATAATCATATCTGCAAGTGATCCTACTGAAAAAGACGACACAACCCCTGCTGTTATCCCTACCAACACTTCTACTGCTGAAATTCGAGGAAAACGTATTTAAGAAGAGCATGTCCAGACGAAGGCTCAACCATTGACTATCCCCGAAACTTCCAAGAAGGAAATGGAGGAGATCCCGAGAATAATAAAGAAGAGCGACTACGACGTAGTTGAACAGTTGGGACAAACTCCCTCCAAGATCTCCATGTTGGCATTGTTGCTGTGTTCTGAGGCACATGCGAAAGCTCTGGTGAAGTTTCTGAAGACAGCCCATGTGCCTCAAGAGACGTCTGCTGACCAATTTCAAGATTGTGTGGCCATCTTGACAGCTGATAATGGCCTAGGCTTCTCTGATGCTGATTTGACACCAAGAGGGAGAAAGCACAACGAGGCATTGCATGTCTCTGTGGAATGTAGAGGAACAACTATGGCCCATGTCTTGGTGGACACCGACTCATCTTTGAATGTTTTATCGAAGAAAGCTCTCGACAGACTAGATTGTGAAGGATTAACGTTGAAACCCAGTAACATAGTTGTAAGGGCATTTGATGGTTCAAAGAGGATGGTCCACGAGGAGGTGGACATCCCCATAAAAGTTGGGACTCGGACTTTCAACTCGACCTTCTATGTAATAGACATCTGCCCCCTCCTACTCTTGTATGCTAGGACGATTGTGGATCCATAATGCCGGTGCTGTCACCTCCATACTGCATCAGATGCTGAAATACCCGGTCCATGGGAAGATTATCACTGTCCACGGAGAGGAAGAGTATATGATTATCCACCTCAATTCCTTACGATATGTGGAATTTGATGTCGAGTTCATTGAAACTCCTTTTCAACATTTCGAAGAAGTCTCTCAAGAGGTAGCAGTAACCAAGACAATATCCCAGATCCCCAAGATCACAAGACCTCCGCTCCGGATGTCATCTCTGAAGGACGCCAAGGCAGTAATAGAGGGGGGAGGATGCACCATCTGGGGCAAATTTCGGACATTTCGTATAAATTTGACAAGTTTGGCTTAGGGTTTACTTCAAGTGCTCATAAGGTTGTGCGTCGTGCCCGTGCTGGAGGGCCACCTTTGAAGATTACAACCGAGAGGTCAATGCAGTGGAAGATGGTGAAGAAGATTTCAGCTTGGAGGATTGGATATTTCCTACTGTCAACAGAGGACTTCGCAATTGGGAAGCCAGAGACTTTGTCCCAATAACTTTCATCTCTCAGTAATTTATCTTTTACATTTCTGTTGGACTTGTAATATTCATAAAAAATTCGCACATTTAAAACCTTGTGTCTTACCCGAGGCGCAATGGTCCATTTGTAAGGGTTTTATTTCATCTTCATATGACATTCAATGAATCATGGACGTTTTTCACATACAAACCTTTTGTGCTCATTGTCTTTCTTTTACATTTTTATTGTTTAAAGATGGCTATACCCTTACACACACCCACACTCACAAATGCAGGTACCCCTCTATTCCGGATCCCATGGGTAACGATACTGCTATGGCCTTTAGTGACTCTGAAGATCTAATCTACCAAGCCGAAGACGAAGGTGAGGAAGATTGTGAAGTACCAGGGGAATTGGCCAGACTACTACAACAAGAGGAAAGAGCTATTCAGCCTCATGAGGAACCGGTGGATACAATCAACTTGGGTATCGAGGAGGATAAAAAGGAAATCAAGGTGGGTGCCAATCTAGAGTTGAGTGTCAAGGAGCGTCTAATTCAGCTATTTCATGATTATGTTGAGATCTTTGCCTGGTCATACAAAGACATGCCAGGACTTGATACAGATATCGTGGTACATCGCCTACCTATAAGAGAAGATTGTCCACCAGTAAAACAAAAAGTCTGCCGCATGAGACCTGACATGTCAAAAAAGATCAAAGCGGAAGTCATGAAACAATTCAATGATGGATTCTTGGCCGTCACTTCCTATCCCCAATGGGTTTCCAAGATTGTTCCCGTGCCTAAGAAGGACGACAAAGTACGAATGTATGGATTATAGAGATTTGAATAGGGCAAGTCCTAAAGATGATTTTCCACTTCCCCACATCGATATCCTGGTTGACAATACAGCCCAACACAAAGTATTTTCCTTCATGGACGGATTCTCAGGTTATAACCAAATCAAAATGGCACATGAGGACATGGAGAAAACTACATTTGTCACATAGTGGGGCACATTCTGCTATAAGGTGATGCCATTCAGACTGAAGAATGCTGGGGCAACCTATCAATGTGCCATGGTAGCCTTGTTTCATGATATGATACATCATAAAATAGAGGTCTACGTAGATGACATGATAGCCCGATCACAAACTGAAGAAGAGCACCTTGATCACTTGCAAAAGTTGTTTGAGAGATTGAAGGAGTACAAGTTAAGGTTGAACCCAAACAAGTTCACATTCGGAGTACGGTCCGGTAAAATTTTAGGTTTTGTTGTCAGTAACAAAGGCATCGAGGTTGATCCTGCCAAGGTTAAAGTGATACAAGAAATGCCTGCTCGTCATACTGAGAAAGAAGTCAGAGGATTCTTGGGACGCCTCAACTATATTGCCAGATTCATTTCTCACCTAACAGCTACTTGTGAGTCAATCTTCAAATTATTGAAGAAAGATTAAGTAGTCAGATGGAATGATGAATGCCAGATTGCTTTTGACAAGATCAAAGAGTATTTACAAGATCCTCTTATTTTGATGCCACCAGTCGAAGGAAGACCACTGATCATGTATCTGGTCGTTTTAGAGAACTCAATGGGGGTGTGTATTGGGGCAGCATGACGATTCTGTCCGAAAAGAGCATGCTATTTACTACCTGAGCAAAAAGTTTACTGACTGTGATACCAGATATTCACTGCTCAAGAAAACTTGTTGCGCTCTGGCATGGGCTGCTCGCCGGCTAAGACAGTATATGCTGACTCATACTACCTTGTTAATATCTAAGATGGATCTGATAAAATACATCTTCGAGAAGCCTGCTCTGTCTGGGAGGATAGCTAGATGGCAGATGATCTTAACAAAATATGACATACAGTATACTACCCAGAAAGCTATAAAGGGCAGTGTGCTAGCTGATCATCTTGCTCATCAAGCTGTAGAAGATTATCAGTCCATGAAATTTGAATTCCCGGATGAAGATATCATGACATTAGACAACTGTGAAGAAATCAGACCATATGACGGACCTGAACAAGGATCCCGATGGACCCTGTGCTTTGATGGGGCCTCCAATGCACTTGGTAATGGCATCGGTGATATACTCATATATCCGGAAGGATGTCATACTCCCTTTACTGCCAGACTTTGCTTCAACTGTACAAACAACATGGCGGAATATGAAGCATGCATCTTTAGTCTCAAGGCTTCCATAGATTTGGGAATCAAGTCTTTAGATGTTTTTGGATATTCAACTTTGGTCATCAGTAAGATCAAAGGGGAATGGGATACTAAGCACCCAAATCTTATCCCTTACAAAGAACATGTTTTGACATTGCTACCACATTTTGAGAAAATTACCTTCGAGCATTTCCCGCGAGAAGAAAATCAGCTAGCATATGCTCTAGCCACAATGTCATCTATGTTTAAACTTAGTTGGGATAACGAGGCTCCCCAGATCACCATCAAACGAATGGATGAACCAGCACATTGTTACGAGATTAATACTAAAGAGGTAGTGGACCAGCCTTGGTTTCATGAAGTCAAGAGGTATCTCGAGGCTCAAGAATATCCTGAAGGAGCTTCAATCAATGATAAGAAGTTCTTAAGGAGATTCTCTGCTAAGTTCTTCTTAAGTAATGGCATCCTATACAAACGCAATCATGATTCCATTCTGCTCCGGTGTGTGGATAAGATTGAAGCAGAAAGGATTATGGCTGAATTACATGAAGGTACTTTTGGCACTCACTCCAGTGGGCATACGATGGAAAAGAAAATCCTACGGGCAGGCTATTATTGGTTTACCATGGAAGCAGACTTATATCAACACTCTCGGACCTGTCATAAGTGTCAAATTTATGCTGACATGGTGCACGTACCTTCGGTTCCTCTGAATGTCTTGACGGCTCCTTGGCCCTTTGCTATGTGGGGAATTGATATGATTGGGGAAATCAAGCCTACTGCCTCCAATGGACACCACTTCATCCTAGTGGACATTGACTATTTTACAAAGTGGGTTGAAGCAGCTTCCTTCACTTCTGTTACTAAGAATGTTGTTGCCCGCTTCATCAAGAAAAATCTCATTTGCCGATACGGTATCCCAGAAAGGATCATCACTAACAATGGTACAAATCTTAACATTACTATGATAATTGCCTTGTGCGAGCAGTTCAAGATTCAGCATCACAATTCTTCCCCCTATCGGCCAAAGATGAATGGTGTTGTCGAAGCTGCAAATAAAAACTAAAAAGATCATACAGAAAATGACAGTCACCTACAAAGACTGGCATGAGATGCTACCATTTTCTCTCCACGGGTATCGTACCACGACTCGCACATCAACTGGGGCAACACCCTATTCTTTGGTTTATGGCATGGAGGATGTCTTGCTTGTTGAGGTTCAGATCCCCTCTTTGAGAATTATGAAGGATGCAGGTTTGAATGAGGACGATTGCATCCAGACTCGACTTGATCAACTGAACTTAATTGATGAAAAGAGACTTACTGATGTTTGCCATGGTCAGATGTATCAAAAACGAATGATCAAGGCTTTCAACAAGAAAGTCAGACGCCAAGTATATCAAGTTGGGGATCTAGTGATCAAACGCATCATCTTGCCACAAAGTGATCCCAGTGGTAAATAGACTCCTACCTATGAAGGACCATTTGTAATCAAAAACATATTCTACGGTGGGGAAATGATCTTGACCACCATGGACGGTGACGACCTGCCACACCCTGCGAACGCGGACATAGTCAAAAGATACTACGCATAAGAGACCCACTAGGTTGACACACCTAGGCAAAACAAGGGCATCCCGGCGAACCAAAAAGGTTTGGGCAAAAATTAGGGATAAAATAAATAAAAAATCTGTACACCTGGCAAGTTGAAAACCCGAAAGGGCGACTTGGGCAAAAAAGGGTTTCCCGGTGGACTGAAAACCCGAAAGGACGGTCCAGGCAAAAGTTAGGGAATTAAAGCGTATGACTATGTCCCGTCGGATCACTTTGAGGATAACCTCTTGACTTCCACTAAAAAACTCTGAGTTTCTAATCAATTCAATCATCTTTGGGAGAAGCAACAAATAGATCAGGTGCTCAGAGATACGAAGGCTATAGCAGAATGGGAACCCCATGGGATTATTACACATAGCTATCTTTCTTTGTATAAATTCTTTTTGCTTTATGGCACCATTATCTTACTAGGATGTTTGTATCCTTTGTACAAAATACTTATTCAAAGTCAAATACAAAGATATCTCTTTGAAAGTACAGAAAACTATTTGTCTTTTTCTTTACACTTATGTTTTATTTGCAAAAACGTCCAATGATTCATTAATGAACATATGCATTTGAACATGATTACTGTTTACAAATAAACAAAATGAGAAAGATAATTACTTATAGGTTGAAAGGATAGGAAAACGTCTTTAGGATATTCCATAAGCAATCCCCACAGTACGTCATTTAAATCCCCAGCGGAACTAAAATTTCAAATTATTAATCCCCAGTAGAAGTCATCAGATTTCTCTGGATTCCCGAGCAAGTCTCAATCAGTACATGGCATTGCCCTCACAACAGAATTTACTTCTCTCAGCAAGAGTTCATCAGTACTTCAACCTCGAGACGTTGGAAATTCAACATATCCTCATCAGCGTTCAAGGATTTATTTTCCTCAATCAAACAACAATACAGCAAATCAGCTTACATGCGCATACATTACATCCATATATCATAAACATTGATGAAGCAAATATATTGCATCATACATGCAACATAAATTTGTGTTTCAGCTAACATTTTACCCTTTTCAGGATAAGTTTAAATTAGCTATCATTAACAATATGCTTTCAGATATAGTTCGGATATGCTCCAGGTGTGGATGCCATTCTGATACTCATTCAGATTCAACTTTCAGATACAGTACGGATACGCTCTAGACACGGATGCCATTCTAATACTCATTCAGATTCAACTTTCAGATACAGTACGGATACGCTCCATACACGGATGCCATTCTGTTGCTCATTTAGATTCAACTTTCATATACAGTACGGATACGCTCCAGACACTGATGCCATTCTGATACTCATTCAGATTCAACTTTCAGATACAATACGGATACACTCTAGACACGGATGCCATTTTGATACTCATTCAGATTCAACTTTCAGATACAATACAGATATGCTCCAGACACGGATGTCATTCAGTTGCTTCTACAGATTCAGTCTCCAGATACAGCTCAGATACGTTCCAGACACGGACACCATTCTGATACTTATTCTTTCGACTTACAACTTACAGCTCAACAAACATTTTTGGATGGCATCTACAAGCCCACCTTCAACAAGATTCTATCACATATCCAAATGGCATCTCTAAGCCCATTCCCTCAACTACACATTATCGAGTGCAAATTTATGGGCACTCTAGTGTCCAATCATCTTTCACCTTCGAGTCATGAATGGTAAAACTTGTCAATCTAACTCTTCAGGTCTAAGAAGATTGAACAGGGGAAGCTGTTGTACCCCAAAATTTTCCCTCTCATTTATCAAAATTATTCTCACAAGATTTCTTTGACTCAAGACTGGATTAGGGTTTGGTCAGCTCAAGACATCTCATCTTACACTGTTGACCCAAAATTAGGGTTTGAAATTGCACAAGGGTTTTTGGACTATCAATGCTTCATGTGACTTTAAAACATCATTATGGACCCCCAAGATTACTCATGTCAAGTTTCAAGCCTTGAACCACATTTTTTATCAGTCAATTGGACAGTTGACATAAAAATCAACAATATTGGGAAAAAGTCAACCATGGCCAATTTACAGTCACACTTCATAATTTTTTATCCACATCAACATTCTAGACTCATATGTATCAATTGATCAAGTTTGAATTACAATTCCTCAAGAAATTTGATTAAATCACCAAAAGGACAAAATGGTCAAAATTAGGGTTTTGACTGAGGAAGGGCAATTTCTGATTTTTGACCTAGCAAATGACCAATTGAGTTAAAGCATGATTCCAAGGATTCAATGGCATCATCTTGATCTAATTATATGGTTCAAAACATTTCAATTTCATTGATAGACAGATGAAATTTGCAGTCAACTGATCAAAAGTCAACTGTACACTGAAAAGTCAAACTGTGACTTTTTGGTCAAAATCAAGTGCCAAGGGTCACAATTCATCAAAACATGTCAAAACATGAAACATTTTCATCAAGAAATCAAGGATTAAATATAAGGGTTTAAAATTGAAAATTTTCTTAACTTAGAAATTTTTCTAAGTTTAGAAAATTTCTTATTTTTTTTCAACTTTAGGCCATTTTTTCACCATGATACAAGATGATTCAAAGGAAGTTCCCAACATGAAAGTTGTATACCTCCATGAAATCTACAACTTTTCTTCGCACACATTTCCCTAAAGATGCTTGGATCTCAAGATATGAATTTATGAATACATGCTCATGAACTAAATAACTTAGTGAATTTTTTGCCCTAAATTAGGCAGGTTTTGGACCCAACTTCATGGCAATTTTTCACCTAGTTCCAAGAGGTATCTTGAAATGCATTTCAAAGATGAGTTATAGAGAAAATTGCAAGATTTCCAAAATGTCTAAGAAATCCTCAAGATCATTTTTGAGTAGGGAGAATAGAAGAGATGAAGTTAGCAATTTCTCACTTTTGATTCAAGCCATTTCATGAAGAACAAAGTTCCAATCAGTACCTATGCTGCCTAATCCATGCTTTACAGGTCCCAAACTTTTTTCTTACTCCATAATTTAATGCTTACTCAGTTGAAAAAGCTTTAATCCAAGCCTTAGAGCCATTACCCAAGTTGTAATTCCATAAATGGCATGAAGTGGCCATTGCCATTTTGAAAAAGCTCCACTTTTGCAAACTTTACAAATCTTGAGCATTGAACCTGTATCCTTTGCACATACATGTACCATAGACCTAAGGAAACTTGTATAGAACAAATACCAACCCTAAGCAAGCCAGTACAAGCAGGTAAGGCTTTGTCCCTTCACTTTGCTTCAAAAGCAAGAAAGTGTGCAAAAAGGTGGGAACTTACAAATCTGTTGGAGAGCTAACTTTAAACTGATTCCATACTAATATACAAACACATTGTAACATAAGACACGATTACTAGAAGCCTGAAACACTCCCAAACTTCCTTTTCACCAAAAACTGTCAAAACCTGCAATTTCTTGCATAAGCATAGCAACCTCTCATTTGGCTCGTGCATTTCAAGTCTTAACCATCAAAACACCTTACCTACTTGATATCTAATTGATCTAGACCCTCATCCCTGTACTGTAACCCCTTCTCCATCATCTGCCATTTTTGTTTTCAAAGCTTGCAGGTTAACTTGGATAGAGAGTTTCAGACACTTTCAAAGCAAGGCAAGGGTTGGAACACACTCAGGGAGGTTCAAGCAAGCTCAAGCAATCATCAGGCCTTCATAAAACTCACTCCAACTCCTTCCATGATTTCAACTGAAAGAGGTAAAAATCTCAACTTCTATCTCTTCATACAGGCATCCATTGGCCACTATTTGTGAATAAACAATGTAGACCTCATTGCAACGAAGTTGTACATATACATATCTTGCATTTATTTGGCCTGAGTTGAGAGAATTTTGAAGTTCAAATTCCTGTAAAAATTAGGTTAAAATTTAGGGCTTTTAAAATTCATTATGATCTTTGATTGTTAGCTTACATAATTTACATGGTTAGAATCGTGATACAAAATGTTACAACTTTCATGTTATGAGTTTTCATCTTCATGGAGAAATGAGAAAGTTACAAAGCATCTGGCTGGCTAGAGGAAGAAGATGAAGTACAGGGCAAGGGCTTTGTTTGTGTTATGTTATTTTTGTTTCACATTAATCAACAGATGTATAGCCACCCCAGTGGCAAGGTAGCGCATTGGTGATACCCATGCCCTGGGTTCGAACCTTGGCGCTACTTTTGATTTTTTTCACATTTTTCCATTTTTCCATTTTGCTGTTTTTTTGCAGTATTGGGCTTGGTTCTTTGGGCCTAGCGGTTTTTTATTAACACACTGCTCCCAATTTCCTTACAGCACCCCTGGCCCAACTTTTTTTTATATTTTTTATTTTATTTGTTTTATTTTCATTTTAATTTATTAAATATTTTCCTTAATGCATGAAAATCATTAAAAAAAATATGAAATATGATAATTTTGCATTTGTTTATTTTATTTTCATTTTTACATTAAAAAATATATTTTTATTAAATTATATATTAATTCTTTTTCTTGAATAAACTTACAAACTTAAATAAAATAGGTTTAGTTTAATTTGTTTTATTTTCTTTTCATTTCATACTTGTAAAATATTTATTTTTGGCATATATAAAAACTAAATTTTTTTTAAAATATTATTTATTATTTTTAATACAAGAATACACTAAAAATAATACATGAAAACCTTATTTTCTTTCAAACTAGGAATTAGGGTTAACCCCTTTTTAAGAATTATTTTCTTTTCCTTATGTTTTTAGGATTAGGTTAAAATCTTCTTTTCACACAAAAAAACAAAACAAAATCTTTTTCTTGCATGTACATAATATTGCATATTTAAATATTGTATATTTCTTATTCAAATATTTGTATAAATTCGATTTGGTTGTAATAATTTATTTAGATTTACATTCTTGCAAATCCCCATTCAAACTTGTATTTCCCCTCCCATAAAATTGTTGTAATTGCTTAGTAATCTTTACATTACGCAATTTAATGCTTTACATGTCGTGTTAGTAATTAGGGTTTGTATGGTAATATCAAAACAAAGCAAATAGAAAACCCTAAATGCAAGATAAAATCAAAGCATGAAAATAACACACTTGCACACAAGCATCCTTAGGGTTTCTCCACTTGGTTGCCTTATATAAAATAGCCATATTACGCATGTGAAGTATCTTGGCAAAACAAACAAATATAAGATCATAGTCCCTCGATGACGCTATTCAAGGTTGCCTTACAAAATGATCTTGGTCCCTAAAAAATGCCAAGATACTTTGCAAACATTGCTAATCATGGTTATACGATGACCCACGCCCGTTCCGTTTACATCCAAAGATAGGGTTGCTTACCAAATCAATGGTAAGACAACAATATCAAAGGAATAGAAAATGCACAAGAAAGACATTTGAGTAGGTAGATTACTTCTAGTTACTTGCTCTATTTCCAAACAACTATCCTTGCTATTTTCAAAACAAACACATACATTTTCAAACATTCAAAACATTTTCAAAGACAAACATCTTTGTATACATTCTTACGAACAAGAATCATTACAAAGATTGCCTAAACAATGGCCTCTTTTACAAAATACTTTCAAAACCACACCAAGCACAATTTCAAACAAAAAGCAAGTGATCTAGCAAGTAACTAAGAGCCCATGGAAAACCATGGATGAAAAGGGTGATAATACCTTCCCTTTTCATAATCTACCCCCCGAACTCAAGAAAACATCTCAAAGGTCTTTCCTGTGCTTTTTCCCCTTTCCTTTTGGATAAAAGAAAAGTCGGTGGCGACTCTTGCTAACCGCAACATTTGCGATAAAACGCAAAACCCTCAAGTCAGTTCTCCCACCGTATCACAGGTATCAACTTCAACAATACTATGATCACGAAACATTACATGCAGTTCAAGATTAAACACCATAATTCTTCTCAATACCAACCAAATATGAATGGTGCAGTGGAAGCCGCTAACAAGAATGTCAAGAAGATTTTGCAGAAAATGACGGTGACGTACAAAGATTGGCACGAGATGTTATCATTTGCTCTTCATGGTTATCGCACTTCAGCATGTACATCAACTGAGGCAACCCCGTTCTCTCTCATCTACGGTATAGAGGATGTCTTACCTGTCGATGTCTAGATTCCTTCTCTAAGGATTATGAAAGACGCATGTTTGGATAAATACGGGTAGATTCAGACAAGACTTGACCAGATAAATTTGATTGATGATAAAAGGCTTGTCGTTGTTTTCCATGGTCAGAAGTACCAGAAGCGCATGATCAAGGTCTTCAATAAGAAAGTCAGACATAAGGTGTACCCGACCGGTGATCTATTTATAAAACGCATCATCTTACCACAAGGTGTTCCCAGGGGAAAATGGACTCCAACATACGAAGGGCCATTTATGATTAACAAGATATTTTTGGGCGGTGCTATGATACTTACCACCATGGACGATGAAGATCTTCTACACCTTATAAACGTGGACATAGTTAAAAAAATACTACGCATAAAAGAGACCCGCTAGGTTGACTGGACTAGGCAAAAATAAGGGCATCCCGGCGAACCAAAAGGGTTCGGGCAAAATTAGGGATATATAAAAAAATTGTACATCTGCTAAGTCGAAAAACCCAAAAAGGCGGCTTGGGTAAAAAAGGATATCCCAGTGAACTGAAAACCCGAAAGGGCGGTCCAGGAAAAAGTTAGGGATTGAAGCGTACGACTATGCCCCGTTGGATCACCCACCTACTTACAGCCAACATAATTACCTACATTAAGTTCAAATGGTACAGATCAATTCAATCAATTTCTTCCGACAACGAGGGATGAGATGCTTGAAGACATAGGGACAATAGTAGAGTTGAAACTCGATGGGATCATTTTCCCATAGCTATTTTTCTTTGTTTCTCTTTGTACACCTTTTATTTTACGACGATTTCCTCTTACTAGGATTTCTGTCTCTTTGTATAAAACTGTCTGTTTATAGGAAAATTTTCCAAATTAATACAATCAGTTTCAAATTCAAAATCTATTTTTTACTTTCTTTGTTTTGTTTGCAAAAACGTCCAATGATTATATTTAATGAACATATGCATTTGAATATTGATTACCATTTACAAATATATGCATGAAAACAGGATTAGCATTTACGAAAGATTCCAGGAATTGGGATAAACGTTCGATGCTGACCATAAATTCCCACAGAGCAATTTTCTCAGATCTTTCCCCATAATTTAATCCATATCAAAGTTTATTTCCTCAGCAGAGTCGCTAGTTCTGTAATACGGTGGGAGAACTGACTTTTTTGGTTTTATCCAAAATGTGTGGATAGCTAGAGTCGACACCGAATTTTCTTTTATCCAATATTTAGGAAATGTGAAAAATAATAAGAAAGACCTTTAGTGGGTAAGAAACTCCTAATTGCCTGCTCACAATTTTTCTCACAAACATTTTTCACACATCACTTTCAAACAAATATTTTCAAAACACTTTGTACGCATTCTTGAGGACTGGTACAAGAGTCATTACAAAGTCAGCCTTACATTGGCTTTTGAAAATATTTTGAAACAAATCAAACACACACAAAACCAAGCTTTTCAAAGTTAGCTAAGCAATTAAGAGCCCGTAGATAACTACGGATGAAAAGGGTGCTAACACCTTCCCTTTTCATAACTTAACCCCCCCGAACTCAAAATCTTCAAGGTCTTTCCTGTTTTTCACCTTTCCTAAATATTGGATAAAAGAAAAGTCGGTGGCGACTCTAGCTATCTGCACATTTTGGATAAAACAAAAAAAGTCAGTTCTCCCACCGTATTACACTTCCTTATCCCCTTTCTTCTATATTTTCTTACTCTAACTAGTCTCCTTCCTATAAATAGTTTTGTTGTGCCATTTCTTTTAACCATGAACCGAAAACCTTTGCTCAAGCAACCAAATTTGACTGTTGGAAATGTGCTATAAATGCTGAATTACAAGCTTTTATGGACAATCAAACTTGGTCTATTATTGATTTACCACATGGAAAAATTCCCATTGGGTGCATATGGGTATACAAGATAAAATATAACTATGATGGATTTATTAACAGGTATAAGGCACGTTTAGTTTCCAAAGGCTACACACAACTTGAAGTTCTTGACTATTTTAACACATTTTCCCCTCAAAGCTTGTCATCTAGCACAACTAGATGTCAACAATGCTTTCTTACATGGAGATCTTCAAGAGGAGGTTTATATGACACTTCCCACAGGCTACTCTGCTTCAACATCTTCCAAAGTCTTCAAACTCAACAAATCCATATATGGATTGAAACAGGAAAGCAGGAAATGGTATTTTAAACTCTCTTATTTTGTCATTTCCATTGGTTTTATACTGTCTACTGTTGATCATTCCTTGTACATTAAAGCCACTTTACACACCTTCACCACTATACTTGTATATGTTGATGATATGGTTATTTCAGGTAATTCCCTCCCAGAAATACACTATGTTAAAAATGTCTTAGACACCAAGTTCAAAATCAAGGATTTAGGCCACCTAAGATGCTTCCTAGGATTTGAAATTGCAAGAAATACCTTTGGAATTTTTCTTAACCAACGCTGTGATACGGTGGCAGAACTGAATGTTATACTGGTTTGCATTTTGTATTCGCAAATGTGCGGTAAGAAAGAGTCGCCACCGACTTTTCTTTTATCCAATAAAGGAAAGGATGAAAAGAACAGAAAAAGACCTTTTTCGAGAGTTTCTGAGTAAGGGGGGTAGATTATGGAAAGGGAAGGTGTTAGCACCCTTTCCATCTGTGGTTTTCCACGGGCTCTTAGGTACTTGCTCATTTTGAAAATTTATTTCGTATTTGGGTGTTTTGAAAAGTTTGTTTGCTTTATGATAACTCTTGTATCAGTCCTCAAGAGTGTTGATAAAGCGTTTTTGAAAAAGGTTTTGAAAGTGTAGTGTGAAAAAGTTTATTTTTGAGCAAGTACCTAACAGTTATCTACCTACTCGAAAAAGGCATTTTTTCCTCCTTTCCTTTAGATAGTGATATCCTACTATTAGTGAGTAGGCATCCCTATCGTTGGATGTTGAGGGACTATCGAAGGGACGTTTACGGTCACTAAGGAAACTGGGCAAGAACTTTTAGTAATTGTCCTAAAGTTATAAGATCACTTTTTAACCGAGGCGGCATCGAAAGGGTCATCGAGGGACTTGTGATCTCTTGAACTAAAGGACAACCACTAAAAATTCTCACGTTTCGAGAATTATGACTGTTTTCTAAGGCAGCCATAGTGGGAGATACCCTAGGGGTGAGCATGTGCAAGTGTATTGATTCATTTCATTTATCTTATGCATTTAGGGTTATCTAACGTTTTAATTTCCAATCTTTTCATGCAATCCTATTAATCTAAGAAGTTAATAATAATGCAAGATTTAAAAGGCAGAAACTAAACCTAGCTATTACAGGGCTTCAGGGAGGGGGATACATAACCAAAACTTGGGGATAAAGACAATAAATAAGTCTTAATTTAAACGATTACAAACCATTATCAGTTACAATAAATTTAAAAATAAAACAGAAAATAATAGACGCGCAGAGATTAAAATGGGAACAAGTTTGAAAAAACCTAAAGAATCTAATTAATTTAGAAGAAAAAGTTTTTGGTATTTTATTGAATAAAATTTGAAGTTTTAACCTAATTCTATTTAATTTTAGTTTAAAGAAAAACAGGTTAAAGTAATTAAATTAATTAACTTATAAAAATTTAAATTTAATTATGAAAAACCTAATTCTATTTTTTTGTGATTTTTATTGATTTTATGATTAAACTAATAAAAGAAATGAATTTAAGAAAAATGAAATAATTAAAACAAAAGGAAATAATAAAATTAAATGGAAAATGGGCCTGGTGTTTTTAGGCAATAGGGAGGTGTGAATCTGGAAATTGTTAGGCCCAAGTTGCATTGGCCCATAGCTGCATGAGAGCAAGTGCTGCTAGCCCCTGGGGGTTCACCATGGAGATTGCTTGTTGCGCGTTAGATCTAAATCAATGGATGATCCAGTGGATGAGAATAAGGACACAGGGTGGACATATTGGGATATCATGTACTGGAACCTGCAAGAAACGTTGGAAAAATAAAAAATTGTTGGACCTTGGATCGAACCCATGTCCCTTCCCTCACATGCTTGCACCATTACCATCCGGCCATCCTGCTCATTCGTTTACATAAACAAAGAAAAATAATATAATATTAGCACCAATCAAATGGCTGAGTCAACAAGACACACGCGCGTTGTGGGGTACCTGATATTTAAACGATCCAATCATGCACGGAGAGAGAGAGAGAGAGAGAGAGAGAGAGAGAGAGAGAGAGAGAGTCCATTTGAATCTGGCCAACGGGGTGATGGCTAACATCCACGCCAGCTGTTTGACCCAGGGCCAGCCAGTCCAAACACCGGAGCCGATGGTTTCCACCGTCTTCTCAGGTGGGGTCACCTGAAAATGTGATCAAACAAGAAAACAAAATATACAGACCGACTTAAAAAAGTCCACTGATTACGAATATGGACTCAAAAATGGCTAAATCCTCATGCATCATAAGGTTCGGATCTAAAATCCTAACAACAGTCATCCATGGCATAATACGATTCCTGATCCTATCGTCTCATGTAATACGTCAAAATGCCAGCAAACATCATTAGTAGTACGAATATAAATTTAAACAAGATTTATATGGCCTAATGTGAAAGTTTGAGATCCAAGAATTTTACCAAAAAGTTGAGATTCGATTGGGCAATCTCAGGGTTCTTCAGGCGTGTGTGGGGAATGGTTTATCTTCCTGGGAACCTCGGGAGGAAGGCTTGACCCTTTGTTTGGATTAAAAAGGGATGCAACTTAGGTTTTGTATTTTCATGATTTTTTATAATTTTCGCAACTTTGTAGAGTTCTCTTAGGCTAGCTGCGCGTCCCCTTGTCTTGGCATCTTGTTGTGCATATATAGTGAATCATATTAGGTCAACAAATGTGGCCTGAATCAAATGGAATCAATGTATTTTACTTTTCTTCCAAACTTTCCTATTTTGAATGTTTCCTCCCTTTCATGGCCTTGCACGTTTCTCCTTGCTATAATCAGAATCAATTTCCCAACATTTAATAGAAACATGATTTCAAATCAATCTTATATTATTTCCATTATTTACTTATTTAATTTTGAATTTTGAAGAATAAAAATTAAAAGTAAATAGAATAAATAATAGAATAATTCATGGGTGGGCTTAGAGGTCATGGACCATGTTAGAAATAAGTTTCAAACATAAAAAGATAGGCACATTTGAAAAAATTCCAAATTTGTTCAAAATTTGCTTCATGCACTTTTCCAAAAATTGGTCAACTTTAGCAATGCATATCTCTCTTAATTTTAACCCTATGAGGGTATTTTTGGACTTTTTAGAGAGCTTAGGATGTCCTCTAAACAACCTAGATTGTCTCATCTCAATTGGATCTTCCATGTTCATGTAAGGAGCTTTGACCCAAAAGGTGTTTTTGTTGACTTTTTGAAAGGACCCATAATGTTTGAGCTTGTATCTTTCAATTGGTGCATTTATTGAACTTGAGGTCTGAAGAGAAGTTGTAGGGAATTGTATTCTATTCGAAATGAGCCTTGGTGGAAAAATTTCTGATAAAGCATGAGAAAGTTATGTCTGGTCAAAGTTTGGTTGACTTTTCCTGTAGAAACCTTAATTAGCAATTTTTTGACTTTTGATGAATTAGGAGCATTTCTTGAGGAATCATGATCAAACCTTGATCAAATTATGGATATCACTTCAAAATGTTGATGTTGACAAAAAATTTTGAATTTTGACTGTATATAGGCCACAGTTGACTTTTGACCTAGTGTAGTTAATTTTCAGGCATTTGAGTTGTTGACTGAGCAAACTTGTAATGCAAGGCATGAAATTTGTCATGGAGAATCTTGAAGACATATTAGGACCATGGAAAAAAATTTATACCATTGGAGCTCACACATCTTGATGAAAGTTGAAACCCTAGTTAGAGGTTCATTGCCTTAGGAGGAGAGTTTGTCTGATCAATTCTTGGTCATCCTTGGGCAAGTTGGGGACCTCAATGGGCGTGCCTTGAGTTAAATGAGAGGGAAAATTTTGGGGTATAACAAACTCCAATACACTTTAGAATATCTGGAGGACATAAGGCTTCTTACTTCAAAACCTTCATCTACTTCCTTTGATCCTTCAGTCAAACTTTTTGTCTCGGAAGGTGCTCCCCTATCAGACCCTACCTCATACAGGAGCCTCAATGGCGGATTAATCTACTTAACAAATAGCAAACCATATATTTCATATGTTGCGCAGCACCTTAGAAAATTTGTATCTCAACCTCTTCTACCTCATTACAATTCTATTATTCGCATCTTAAGATACTTGAACACTTCTTCTGCTATTGGGAGTTTTCTCTGCCAATGGCTCCCTAAAAATGCATGTTTTTGATGACTCTGACTGGGCCAGATGTCCGGATTCACGAAAATCAATGACATGTTTATGTGTATTACTTGCTTCATATATAATCTCATGAAAATCTAAGAAGCAACATACAACTTCCAAATCTACTACTGAAGCAAAATACAACTTTCTAGCTTCACTAACTTGTGAGCTGCAATGGCTTCACATCTTCCGCCTTTGTACACTGTGATAGCCAGTCTACAATTTACTTGCACATAAACCAACTTTTAACGAGCGAACAAAACATATGTGAGAAAATTAATTTTAACTCATCCATCTTCTTCCAGTTTCTAGCTATAATCAATTGGCAGATGTATTCACTAAGCATTTGCATCAACCAACTTTGTTTTCCATTTTATCCAAGTTAGGACTTTGTACTTTACACAATTCACCTTGAGAGGGGGTGTCAAAGCTATTGAGCCTTTTATGCAGCCCATATTGGTTGGCCCATGATAGTTATACAGCTGGTTCAACCTTTTGTTACTTTTCGGTTATTCTTTCTCTTTTTGTTATGGATAACACTTGATATATAAAGGTGCCATTTTTTATATTTTAATATGTTGACAATATTTAATGGATATGCAAATATTATCTTTAGCACTATGTTTTCTTTGCGTATCGTTAACAATAATCAAAACAAAATAGTCAGTAAAGTTGAGCAGTTGCATGTTATTGGGAGGATTATGAATGTAAAGTCCATTACGAGGTGGTTGTATTTGTTGGGTTTGGGCTCCATTCCTATATGGAGAAATACCCAAATATAAATAGTTCAATTATATCAATTATTTAAGTGGAGAGTGTCAATTTAGGGTGAAGAGAAATAGAGAGAAAATAAGGATTCAAAATAGAAAAAAGATGAGAGAAACTCATTCCCGTTTTTTCTACATCAGTCTCACTAAATCGATGATTCCCAATTCGTTAGCCATCAGATCTAGCTCAAATTTAGAGGGTAGATTCATAACACCTATATCTAACGTTTGAATGTATGGATCTTCAAAACGAAGTTTGAGCTGAGAGATAATTGCTTTGCATTGAAGTTGTGGATTTGTGTAATTTTTAAGCTTTTGATTTTTATTTGTAAGCTAGTTTTTTTTTGTGATTTGAGATTGTTATAACTATTTTATAAATAATTTTAAGACTCTCTTGTACCATCAATTGATTATAGTGGAGCTATTTCTTTGGTCTGGACGACTCGTGGTTCTTACTCTCATATTGAGGGTTTTCACGTTAAAAATATTAGAAGTTCCAAAGTCGCGATGTAGTATTCATGGAAGACCAAGGTAGAGAAGACTACACCCAAGAAAGATATCAGTTTATCTAATTTTGATACAGTTCGGTTACCTAGTCATAATCTAGATGTTATTAGTGGTGATGAACAAAATGGTAATTCATATCATTATGTTGATGATGAATAGTTTGAAGATTATGTAAATATTCTAACTAATGATGATGAAGGGGAGAGCGATATGTCACAAGATGAGAATCTTGGTGAAGCTCCAGAATCATCTCAAGTTCAACTTAGGAGGTCTATTGGGCAGAGACAACCTTCTACAAGGTATAATTCTGAGGAGTATGTGACCTTAACTGATGAGGGTGAACCTGGGTGTTTCAAGAGATCATGGAAAGTGATGAAAATAAAAAATGATTGGATGCAATGCATGACGAGATGAAATCATTGTATGATAATCTCACTTATGATATAGTGAAGTTTCCTAAAGGAAAAAGGACCTTGGAAAATATGTGGATTTATAGAGTTAAACATGAGAGAAAATATAAGTCTATAAGATATAAGCCAGATTAATGGTGAAAGGTTTTTGTCAAAGAAAGGGTGTTGATTTTAATGAGATTTTCTCACCTATTGTAAATATGTCATCAATCATAACCGTATTTAGTTTAGTTTCTACTCTTGATTTAGAGGTTGAACAAATGGATGTGAAAATGTCTTTCCTTCATGGTGATATGGATGAAGATATCTACATGAAATAACCCGATGTTTTTCATGTTAAAGGCAAAGAAGATCATGTGTGTGGATTGACAAATAGTCTATATGGGTTAAAGCAAGCTCCAAGGCAATGGTATAAGAAGTTTGAGTTTGTTATGTGTGATCAAGATACCAGAAGACTACTTCAGATTATTGTGTCTTTGTTATAAAATTTTCTAATGATGACTTTATTGTCCTGCTGTTATATGTTAATGATATGCTTATTGTAGGAAAAATATTTCTAAAATTAACAGGTTAAAGAAGCAGTTGGGAGAGTCATTTGTCATGAAAGACATGAGAGCAGCTAAATAGATATTGGCATTAGAGTCATGCGTTATAGAAAAAAGAAGAAAAAATGGATGTCATAAGAACATTATATTGAAAGAGCGCTGCAAAGATTCAAAATGGAAAACCCTAAGACCGTAAGCACTCATCTTGCTACTCATTTCAAATTGAGTTCTAATCAAAATCCTTCAAATGAAGATGAAGCGTTTGATATGAAACATGTTCCTTATGTGTCTGTTATGGATAGTCTAATGTATGCAATGGTATGTACAAGACAAGATAAAACACATGTTGTTGGTACAATCATTACATTTTTGTCAAATCTAGGTAGAGAGCATTGGAATGTTGTAAAATGGATTTTAATGTATCTTCACGGTACTACTTGTATGAGGCCTTAATTTGGAGGAGATAAGCTTATCTAGTGGGATACTCTGAATCTGATATGGATAGAGACATTGATTCCAGAAAGTTCACTTCAAGCTACATGATTAAATTTGTAGGGGGGATGTGACTGGGTAGTCCAGATTGGAAAAGTGTGTAGTATTGTCTACTACAGAGGCAAAGTTCATTGCCATTACCGAAGCATGAAAAGAGTTACTATAGTTGAAGAATTTTTGCAGGAGACTGGTTTTGTTCAAGACAAATATATGTTATTAGTTGATAATCAAAGCGCTATTCATCTTGGAAAGTATCTGACTTTTCACAATAGGTCCAAACACATTGATGTGAGATATCATTGAATACGTGATGTTTTGGATGCTAATTTTTTAGAGTTAAATAAATTTCATACAAATGATAATGGTTCTGATATGATGACTAAAGGATTACCAAGAGGGAAGTTTGAAGATTGTTGTGATATTATCGGTTTGACAATTTCCTCCACATATTTGTGAGGGGAAGATTTGTTGGGCTCGGGCTCCCTTCCTATATGGAGAAAGACCCAAATATGAATAGCCCATTTGTCTCACTTATTTAAGTGGAGAGTGACAATTAAGGGCGAAGAGAATCAGATAAAAAATAAGGATTCAAAAGAGAGAAAAGATGAGAGAAACACATTTTTTTCCCATTTTTTTGCACCAGCCTCACTAAATCGATAATCTACGATTCGTTAGTCATCAGATCAAGCTCAAATTTAGAGGGTGGGTTTGCCAAACATATATATAACTTTTGACCGTTTGGATCTTTAAAAAGAAGTCTGAGCTAAGAGACAATTGCTTCGCTCTGAAGTAAAGATTTGGGTCATTTCTGCTTTTGATTCTTATTTGTAAGCTAGTTTGCTTTGTGATTTGCAGTTGTTATCACTATTTTGTAAAATAACTTTAAGAATATCTTGTACCCTCAATTTATTATAGTGGATCTATTTCTTTGGTCTGGGCAACTTGTGGATTTTACTCTTATATTTAGGGGGTTTTCACGTTAAAAATATCGGTGTTCTTTTGTGCCTTTATTTGTTTGATTTTCCGTCTTATATTTGTTGTTAATCCTCATGGTTCCTACAAGTGTGGGAAATTTTATATCCTCTTCTTATTGGTCTATTATTTTGTCTTAATTTTCCATCAATAATCTCCCCTGATGTGCATCGTTTGCTTTTAAAATTCCTGAGAAGCCAGGGGTTATTACGGGCAAGTCGTAATGCTCTATGTTTTACACCAAGTTCTATTTTTATTGCATTTGATGACTCTCATGTAATTACAGCCATAATGACCATTATGGGCTTGTTGTAATTTTCATTGTAATGTGTCAAATTTGCTTCTTTCTTCCTTAGTTCGTTCAAGACTTATTAAACGAAATCTTAAATAAAATGATAGAATTAAATAGTTAAAGGCGATAAAAATATGATTTATCAATACTCAAAATATACATTTCGTAACATAATTTAAATACGACCATTTAGTCAACCATGGTAAAAACTCCTTTTTAGGGGCTTTTTTTTGTTCTTTACTAAAAAATATTTCACCATGGTCAAACCTAACAATTGTAGTGAAAAGTACTTGGAGCGAAATAGTTCGAATCCGAATACTGATAATTTTACTTTTTTAATTACAAAATAGGCATGTCACTTGCAATCTTATATTTATATTAAAATTAAAATACCTTTAACCACTGTCTAAAATAGAAACCATTTTGAAATATACCTACATTTCATCACGGTCATTTTTATCAACAATGGTGAAAAGTATTACCTATATATAAGCAAAAGTTCTCTCGTTAAGTATAAGACATTTGTCTCTCTCAAAAAACAAAACTTTAATATCTCTCTCATGCGTTATCCTAATCTCCGTTCACGGTTGCATACCATTTCTTCTCAAAATTCCAACACATCTTCTTCAAATCCTATGGATCAAGGAAAAATTTTACACGACATGCAAGACAAAAACACCAAACTCATTTCTTTGACTTTCTCTTTATATTTCAGATACGTGAGACGTTTCCACCTTTTATGTTATGAGTTGTGATATTTTTTATATTTTTGTTTTGATATGCTAATGTTCTTGTTAAGGTATGTTGTATGTTATCATTTTTGAATAAATCGTTTGTTGTTGTTAGAGTTATTGTTTAGGTACATTGATATTTTTGTTTAGCTCATATATGTTGTTATTTGTGTTATTGTGAATGTTATTGTTTAGTATATGATGATTATGTTTAGTTCATATATGTTATTGTTAAGGTAAGTTTTTGTTTTTGTTGATAAATATTGTATGTTATTGCTAAGGTATGTTGTTGTTTAAGGTAAGTTATTGTGAATGTTGTTGTTGAGGTATGTTGTAATTTGTTATATTATTGTTATATTATTGTTGTTGTTATTGTTATTTTTAATGGTATACCTTGTTTATTGCAGCTTTCATTATGTTCTGTCAACATGTCATAAAAAATGTATATAAGATATTAAATTATAAAACCTTTAGAATTGAATTAAAAAATTATAATATGAGATATTAAATTATATTATAAAACAACTTAGACTTATCAATATTTTGCGAGTTTTTTACAGCATGTTATTCGTATCTTTCACTTTAACAATTAGAACTTGATTCAATGCTTCTAGTTCTCTGTCTATCACTTTCTCCACCTATAATTTTGTCTACAAAGTAAATAATATTTTACAAAATGAACTAGAGTTTAAAGAAGTGTTAGTAGAAGAATTATAAGTATTGAAATAAGTTCTAATAGTTCAAGAGCAAAATGCGGATAATGAGTTATATAAAGCTTGTATAATATTGATTAGTGTAAGTTGTTATTCTAATATAACTTAATTTGTCATATTATTGATTTCTAAATCAAATTAAAAACTTATATTTTTAGTGAGTATTTGGTGAAATAAGCATTCCACATAAGTTATAATAAACTCAAGTAAGCATATCACCACCGTTAGAATATAGGACCATGGTGAAACTCCAGTAATAATATTTATAAATTTGTCTCCATGGAGATTTCTTAATTGCAATATAACAATATCATTGTATTAAAATTATTAACTTGAGGGGTTTTCATAAAGATTTGGTTTTCAACAGAAAAGAAAATAAAGATTTAGTTTTCAACAAAAAAGAAAATAAAAATATGAAAGTTTTCGGAGATTAAAAATGACCAGTTCTTTCTTGAATCCTTTATTTATCACTATTTGATGATTTTGTGGACAAGGAACAAGGTCACAAATGTCATTTCTTTCAAATTGATCCAATTCTTCTTACATGGCCATAAGTCAATGCTCATCAAGTAAGACATCCTTAGCGTTTTTAGGTTCAACTTGTGATACGTACACGTGGTGATAACAAAAATTACTTATTTTAGAGCACATGGTTACCCCTTTGGTGATCTCACTAATAATGTTGTTAATAGAATGATCTTTAGAGGTTCTCCACTCTAATGGAAGACTATCATCTTATTTTTGACTTTCAGCATCCTTCTTTTCTTGGTTGTCATCCTCATCCTTCTCAATGTCCACCGCTTTAGGTTAATCAAATTATTTTTCGGTATCCTTGAGTATTTCTTCCATAGATGCACTTACACCATGAAAAGAAATATCTTTCTCAACACTATTTAAGGAAGACTCATCAAAAATAACATAAACAGACTCTTCAATAATAAATAATCTTTTGTTATAAACTCTATATGCTTTACTATATTGTGAGTATCCAAGAAAGATACTTTCATCGGCTTTCGCGTCAAATTTCCCAAGATTATCTTTTCCATTATTTAAAACAAAACATTTACATCCAAAGACATGAATATGCAATAAATTTGGTTTTTTACCTTTCTTGTTCATAAGGAGTTTTGCCAATTATAGGATGAATAAGTATCATATTCAAGACATGATATGTCGTGCTAATAGCATCGGCCAAAAAATATTTTGGTAGACCACAATCATTGAGCATTGTTCTTGCCAATTCCGCTAAAACACGATTTTTGCGCTCCACAACACCATTTTGTTGTGGAGTTCTAGGAGCTGAAAAATTATGTTCAATACCAAATTTATTACAATATTCTTCAAAGAGGTGGTTTTCAAGTTCACCTTCATGATCACTTCGAATGACAACAATTTTAGAATTCAATTTATTTTGAGATAACTTGGCGAAACGTGTGAAAGCCGAGAATGTTTCATCTTTTTTACGTAAGAAAGTAGTCCAACAAAATATTGAGTAATCATCTACAATTACAAACACATAGTAATTATCACCTATGCTTTTGGTTCGTGAAGGTCCAACTAGATCCATGTGAAGGAGTTCAAGAGGTCTCAAAGTTGAAACAAAATTTTTAGATTTAAAATAGACTCTTGTTTGCTTACCCTTTTGACATACATCACATAGATGATCTTTTAAAAACTTTATTTTAGGTAGATCAATTACTAAATCTTTTGCAACTAATTTATTAAGTAGTAGCCAAGAGTCTTCACTCGTGGTAACAAGATATTGGGCATTATTCAAGGTAACTTCTCTTAAGCCAAGCATATATATATTATTAACCCTCACACCATTAAATATACAATCCTTCTTTTCATTATGTTCTATCATGCGAAAATCTTTGTAAAAAGTCGCCTTATACCCATTATCACACAATTGACTAATGCTAAGAAGACTATGTCTAAGGCCTTCAACTAACATAATATTTGAGATAGTAATAGTTGAGGGATTACCTATACTATCTTTTCCTAGTATTGCACCTTTATTGTGATCATTGTAGGATACATAAAATTTCTTCTTCGCCACAAAGTCAGAGAATAGAGAAATGTTTCCCGTCATGTATCTTGAACATCCACTATCGAGAATCCATTTTCCCGTCATAGCGTCAAGATACTCAACCTACAAAAATCAAACAAAAGTGGTAGGTTCCCAATTCTAATTGGATCCTTGGGAGTGAGTGAAAGGATTGTTGCATTTTGGAAACCATTGGAAATTGCCTTTAGGAACTAGGAAACACCTAAATTTACATTTTTCAATAGTGTGGTTTTTCTTGCAAACATTGACAAAGCAACCTATGATGAGATTTACTTTTGCTATTTCAATCATTCTTGATCAAATTAAAATTTTATGAGGCTTTTTAATCTTTGAATAATTAATGGAAAAAGTATCATGAGACTGTGATGCCTTATTCATGTTGGTTTCAAGATTACTCTCCTCTTGTTGTCAAATTTGAAAAGTTTCACAATCGAACCGACAAGGTTCTCCATCATCCTTTTTATGATTTTGACTATCTACAATAGATCACTTTAATGCTTCAAATTTTTTATTGGTTTCCTCAACCTTTTCTTCCAAGTATGTAAAAACATTTTCATTTGAAGCTAGTTTCTTATAAGCATGTGAAGCCTCTTTTTGTAGATTTTCAATGACCTTTTTCAATTCACTAAAAGACAACTTATCAACGTTAGAGTATTTAGAATGACTTATATTCTTTTTCTTGATTTAACATTGATTTTCCATGAAACAATAATATTTATCTTCATTGTTATCACTTGAGCTTTCATTACTTGAGGAATCACTATCTCTATCCCAAGAAACATTGGCTTTTATAGAGTTTCTAGAATTGTTTGGTTGACCCTTTCCTTTCTTATTAGCAAGAGATGGACAATCTGGTATAAAATGACCCGACTTCCCACATTCATATCATATACTTTTTGTCATATCTCTTTTGTTGTCTTCATCTTTGGATGACGTAGATTGTCTTCTAAATTTCACAAGATTATTATCGAAGTGTTTAACATCATTCTTCTGAATGTATTAATTTTATATCTTCATAAACAATCCCATTTTTTCATCATTTGAATCTTCTTCGTCACAAGAATCATTATCATTAGTGTGCTCATGCTTTGAGGATCTTGAACTTGAAGCCCTAAGATCTTTATACTTTGTTCCTTCCTCCTTATTGGTGTATTTCTCATTTTTTCTTCTTTTTCTCATGCTTCTTTTCATGTTTATCCAAGCAAGTGAGTTATTGCTCGCGTTCTTCCAACTTTCCAAATAAGGTGGTGAGATCAAGTGTTGCAAGATTTTTGTCTTCCTTGATCGCGGTGACCTTTGGTTTCCAATTCCTAGTAAGACATCTCAAAACCTTGTTAGTAGCAATAACATTGGAAATAGGATTACCTAGAAAATTTAAATGATTAATAAAATGCGAGAACCGCTTTTGCATTTGAGCAATGGTTTCACCATGCTTCATGTGAAAGAGTTCAAACTCTTGATTAAATGTATTAATTCTAACTTGTGTGACCTTATTAGTTCTCTCATAGGTAACTTGTTGAGTATCCCACATAGCCTTAGCGGTCTCACAATCAGAAATACAATAAAACTTATCAACACCAAGAGCAGATATGATAATGTTTTTCTCTTTCCAACCATGTTCCCATTTCTTATTATCATCCTTACTCCATAAGTTTTCCGGCTTTGGTACAGTAGCACCATTAACAACATATGTCGTCGGTGTTGGACCATTTTGAGTGGCTTCCCACACAGCTTTGTCATATGAGTTGGCATGAATTTGCATACAAGATTTCCAATAACTATAATTTTCTCCCATGAAAATTATGGCTCTTTATAACCCACTTTAGGTCCGTATGCTATTTTCTAATAAGTTTCGAAGCCGGAATGAGCCGGGCTCTTGATGTAACTTTTTAGAAAACAACACCTTATCTATAGGGGGGGTGAATAGATCACCAAACCAAAATATCCAGAGAAAAATTCTGGTTTTAAAAGTAATTAGAAAAGAGTGCACGCAGAAGGTTTTCAAAAAGTGTCATCTATACGAACCAAGCTATTGGAAGTCGGATATGCAAATATAAAACAAATTATGGAATAAACACTATAATATTGAATTTATATACTTAAATCAAGTAACAAGGTATTAATCGTTTATAGCAAGTTACTAGCAATACTATTTCCAATGACAATCAAAAGAATAAACAAATAATTTATTGAACACTTGGTGTGCAACCGAATTTTCAGAATTTTCCTTTGAGTTTTATTGATATAAAAAAGCACTTATAATCAAAAGTGATTATAAGCAAATCAACATAAAATTAAAAACAAAATCATCCAAGGAAAAATTCCTACGGGTCGATCAATTACTCAATGCTATTAGACAAATTGATTGATGAAAATTAAAGCAATTAAAGCGATAAGAAAAATAGACTCGAGGATTTGTTTACACAATTCCCCATTTTCTTCCTCGCGTGTGGGTACGTTTGTGTCTGTGATCGGTGGAAATAGAACTGACTGTTTTTTAGCTGGTTTCGCGAAATGTCGCGGTAAGCAAGAGTCTCCACCGTCTTTTATGTTCTCCAACATGGAAAGGACAAAAGCACAGCAAAATTCCTTATTCGAGAATGTTTCTCGGTTCGGGAGGTAGATTTATAGAAAGGGAAGGTGTTAGCACCCTTTCTATCCGTGGTTATCCACGGGCTCTTAGGTATTTGCTCTTATGTTTTCAAAAATTGTTTGCTTTTTAAGTGTGTGTGGATTTTGAAAAAGTTCGTTTGGAAAACTTCTAAGTAACTCTTGTATCAGTCCTCAAGAGTGTATGAAGTGTTTTGTTTGAAAACTTTTTGAAAGTGTGGGGTGCGAAAAGTTGTTTTTGTTTGTTTTGAAAAGAGCAAGTACTTAAGAGAATCTACCTACTCTAAGGAATTAAGTTGTGTAAGAGTCCTTTAGATAGTGCTATCCCACCATTGAGGGGTAGGTAGCCCCATCGTTGGAGGTGTTCGGGTCAATTCGATTAAGGGACAGTATGGTCACCGAAGCAACGGTAGGACGTCCTAGAAGTAACCCTAATGTCCTAGATCCTTTGTATCCGAGGCAACCGTTTCGAGGCAACTGGATCTTTTGGACAGAAGGGCGACCTCTAAGACACCCTGTACTTGATGACCACGTTCGAGGCAACCAGTGAGGCGTACCCTAGGAAGTGGCATGTGCTTTGTGTGTTGTTTTTCAGTTAAGGTTATCTTGTACAAGTTATTTTGTGAGCTACGGATTGGTTTTATTTACATACATTCTTTCATGCATATTTTTAACAGTTAGGAGTGCAGAAAGTAAATTGCAGAAATGTAAATTCTAACTATTACAAGCCGCGGGTCTATACATCGCCAAAAAAAACAAAGACCCGTTTTGTAAAATAAAGTGCGAGAAATTAAATAAAGCGGTAAAATTCCTATTTAACTATTACATATCTGGAGACAGTTACATAAATAATCAAACTAAATGAATGCGCGCGAGAAGAAATTTAATCGGGAACGTCCTAAGGGTTTTGACCCTTTTAAGAAAAGAAATGAATTTTTTGTCCTTTTTTGTGATTAAATGAAATTAAAATTAATAACTAATTAATTAATTTATTAAAAGAAAAATGTTTTTGTATTTTTATGTTTTTAATGAAATAAAATAAAAGGGAATAAAATTAAAAGTTAATAAAAACCTAATTCTAAATTTATTTTAGTTATTAAAAAAAGGTTAAAGTTGCCTAATTAAAACTAATTCAATTTATTAGTATTTATTTACAAAAATAAAATGAAATTAATAATAATAATAATAATAATATTAGTTCTTTTTTTGGTTTTTTATGGGAAAAGTTATTTATGTTAATTTAGTGATAATTAGAAAAATTAATTAATAAACAAACAAAATAGAAATATAAAATAAGAAGAAAAAGGGATGAACCAAAAAAGGGGGTTAAGTGAAGCAATCTGGGCCCAATAGTGATCAAGCCTCTTGCTGACTTTTGGAATCGCCTGGAGACACGTTGACTAGGGAGCATGGTGCTCCTTCATTTCTTGGCCTTTGGATCCATGATTATGGACATGTGGCGCATGGATTGGTGAGGCGTATGATGAACCCCTTTAGGAAGCCTGCATAAGAATATGTATAGAAAAAATGGAAATAAGCATTTGGGGGACCTGGGAATCGAACACAGGTCCCAAGGATCATTTGCCAACACCTGTACCACTAGATCACTCATGCGCATTTGTAAATAAAATGAGAAACAAATATTATATCAAGTAAACACGTTATATGCTGGACCAAAGAAAAAGCGCGCGCCTATTTGAATCAACCAGCCAGGCATGGACACCTCATCATCGTCTTCATTTATCTGCAAAACAAAAACAAGATAGCGGGGGTTTTTAACCCCCACAAAGCAAAACTGTAAAAAAATAGCGATTAGGCGCTCAGTGTATATAAAAATGGCGCAAGGTATCCAATGTCTTCGTCTCACTCAGGCGGTTTCAACCATGTGTGTTTGGAGGCTTGATTTTGCAGTATATGAAAAGCCCTAAATCAAAAGCTCTGAAACCCTAAGATTCTCCAATGGCAACTTTCATTTTAGGGTACCATAATCAAATTAAACTATATCAAAAGCTTTATAAAGATGTTAGCAATCCAAAACAATAATCAAAATGTGTTAATGATGCGTAAAAAATGAATTTCGATTATGGAAAAGTTTGTTCAAACCGTCATTCTGTTTGGCCGTTTCCTTGAGTGTTAGAGCGCGTTCTTGGTTGCAATAGGTTCCTGGCAATGCTGGCAACGTGTTAGAAGCAAGGAAAGTGCTTGAATTATGCTGGAATATGGATTTCAGTTTACAACTTTTCTTTCAAATTTTTGAACTTGGTTATGCCGTTTCAGAGGTTTCTAGGTCGTGTCTTTGGTCTGGAACATTTGCATATATGCGTATGAATGAGAATCAAGCAATATTATGAGCCTTTAACCATTGCAATGATGTTTTGGATTTCCTCTTAACCACCATTAAAGGAACTTGCCAATTTTGTTCAAATTTGAATTTCCATTCCTAAATGACCTTTACACGAATTTGGTAGGTGTATTATGATGCATCAAAGTCATTCAAACCACAAGATATCACTTAATTAATTGTTTTGATTTTTATTTGAATTTTATGGATTTAAAATGAATTAAATTAATAAAATTAAATAAAAATAGAAAAAATAAATGTTTAATCTTGGATTTAATCATGGGACACGTGGGTGGCATGACAAAGCTGAACCAAGTGGAAAAAGTGGGCCCTTTTGTCAAAAATTGAAGTTTCAAGGATAATTGACTTTTGCCATTTCACAAAAATTTCCCAACTTCTCCAATGCATATCTTGCTCAATTTTGATCATATGAACATGTTCTTGGACATTTTGGGAAGGTCTTGAAGTCCTCTAACCAATTCCTTTGGTCCCATGTCATTTTGATTTACCAATCTCAAGTTATGGTCTTTGACTTAAAATGCCTTTTTGTTGACTTTTGAAAATGACCTATAATGTTGAAATTGATAACTTTTTGTGGGAGCATTTCTTGGACTTGGAATGTGAAGATGAGTTGTAGGAAATGTCATCCCCTTCAAAATGAGCATTGGATGGGATTTTTCTGATGAACCATGAAAAGGTTATGCCTTGGTCAAGTTACAGTTGACTTTTCAACTGTCCAAAAATAGAAACTTTTGCATCTTGATGATTTTTGAGCCATTCTTGTGAAATCATGGTCAAGATTTGACTAAATGATGATTGTGGCTTCAAAATAAGATGTTGACCAAAAATTTTGACTTTTGACTGCCAAATGACCATTTTGCCCCTACAGTTGATTGTGAAGCAATTAGGGTTTTTGACTGTGCAACTTGACCTTGTGAGCCTTGAAACTTAACATGTAGGTGCTTGACAATGTATATGAGCATATGGGACTTGATTGAGCCCTTGAAAACCTCAACTTTCTTGCAAGAACCAGAACCCTAGTTTTGCCTGCCTTAGGAGGATGCTTGACTGTGTAGCCCTTGAGTAGATTTGAGCAAATTGAGATGATGCTTGTCAAAACTTTGAAGAATATGGGAGGGAAAATTTTGGGGTACAACAGTTGCCCCTGTTCAATCTTCTTAGACCTGAGGTTGTAGATTGGCTTGTGTGCCTTTCGTGATCCGAGGGTGGAAGATGATTGAACACTAGAGTGCCCAGAAATTTGCACTCACATAGTAGAGTATCGGCAGTGTGATGACGGGAATGGGCTTACAGATGCCATTTGGAGAGATGGTGGATAGGAGGATGGGCTTATAGATGCCATCTGGAGATGTGACAGAACCTTGTCGGGAATGGGCTTATAGATGCCATTTCGAACTGTAATGGGTAGGAGCGGAGATGGGCTTATAGATGCCATCGGGAGTGTCGATCGCGTAAGAGATTCCTTAGCGAGAACTTGCGTACTTGAGAAAGAAAGATAATTTCCTGGCCTGTTACAGGTGTTGATCTTCAAACTCTTCATGCAGATATGCCCTGGCTGGATACAGGTGTCGAATCTACAATTGGTTGCTCACAGATGTGCCCTGGCTAGATACAGGAATCGAATCTGGAACTTCAAAAGGTTGCTTACAGACGTGCCCTGGCTGGATACAGGTATCGAATCTACAAACAATCATCTACAGATATGCCCTGGCTAGATACAGGAATTGAATCTTCAAACTCTTCAGACGTTCCCTGGCTAGATACAGGAATCAAATCTGGAATTAGTCGTCAACAGATATACCCTGGCTGGATACAGGAATCGAATCTTCAAACTCTTCAGACGTGCCCTGGCTGGATACAGGAATCGAATCTGGAATTAGTCATCAACAAATATGCCCTGGCTGGATACAGGAATCGAATCTTCAAACTCTTCAGACGTGCCCTGGCTGGATATAGGAATCGAATCTGGAATTAGTCGTCAACAGATATGCCCTGGCTGGATACAGGAATCGAATCTTCAAACTCTTCAGACGTGCCCTAGCTGGATACAGGAATTGAATCTGGAATTAGTCGTCAACAGATATGCCCTGGCTGGATACAGGAATCGAATCTTCAAACTCTTCAGACGTGCCCTTGCTAGATACAGGAATCGAATCTGGAATTAGTCGTCAACAGATATGCCCTGGCTGGATACAGGAATCGAATCTTCAAACTCTTCAGACTTGCCCTGGCTGGATACAGAATCGAATCTGGAATTAGTCGTCAACAGATATGCCCTGGCTGGATACAGGAATCGAATCTTCAAACTCTTCAGACATACCCTGGCTGGATACAGGAATCGAATCTGGAATTAGTCGTCAACAGATATGCCCTGGCTGGATACAGGAATCGAATCTTCAAACTCTTCAAACGTGCCCTGGCTGGATACAGGAATCGAATTTGGAATTAGTCGTCAACAGATATGCCCTGGCTGGATACAGGAATCGAATCTTTAAACTCTTCAGACGTGCCCTGGCTGGATACAGGAATCGAATCTGGAATTGCGACAGTTGATAGTAATTATCTTTGGATTGATCTTTTTCCTGAAAAGGCAAAACATCAGTTGTATGCAATGTCATGATGTATGACGTGCATGATGTCATGATGTTCTCAAAAATAGATGAGATTGTGTGTTTATGATGCGTATATGCATGCGTCATGGTGTATGTTAATGTAATGTTTATGAATGTATTTTCGTCTAGGAAAATAAATCCTTGACGAATGCCGGGAAGTTGAATCCTGGGCTGATGTTTGAAGAGTAGAGTTCTTCATTTCCGCTGGGGAGAATTGCAAGAATACCGGTAGGAGAATATGACTCCGTTGGTGAATAAACTTGTTGGAGAGATTACTCTGCGGGGAATTACTCTGTGGGAAGAGACACTTCGCTGAGGTTTTGATGATAACTCCGCTGGGGACTCCGTTGATAAGTTATGTTGAGGATTCTGATGAATTCCGCTGGGGGTAGGAAGAGCTTCGCCGAGGACGATCTTTCCGTGGTAATTGGCTGAGGATAACCCAGATATAAGCCCTGGTGGGGAATAACCTTTGAATAATGTCGGGGAGACGCGTTTGTGCTCTGCAGGGGATGAGCTTCCAAAATCTGTTGGGGATAAGCTTCCAGAATCTACTGGGGAGATTGATTCAACTCTCTTGGGGAAACTTTGGACTGTACTGGGGAAATGGCTCCACTGGGGTGTCTGTATTCCACCGGGGAACAATCTTAGATCAAGACTGTCGGGGATGCTTGCTTAGTAACATCTGTATACTCCGTTTGCTGGGGAATATTGAGATCTTCTGGGGAAAACCCAACTTCCTTAAGGTTGATAGTAGGCTAACTCTGCTTGGGGAGAGTGTTGCTGACTTGCTGGAGATACTGTGCCTTTTCAGGGCTGATGGGAGACCAACTCTGCTTGAGGAGAGCATTGTTGCATCTTGTCTTTCTCTACGGGGAGTGGAGATATCTTGGTTACATTCTTCAGCTGAACATACCTTAGTACCTTGGTGGACAGAGCAACTAGTTTGCTTAGACAACTCATTGTTGCCCCTGTTTCTGATGTCACCTGTAATTAATCCTTTGTTTCACATGCAAGTATTTATGAATTAGCAATTAGTGTCAAATGCATATACCACAATTGAACATTGGACGTTCTTCGCAAAACAAAACAGAAAAAGGAAAAATAATTGGCAATTTGTCTGGAAAAAATGAATTTGTGTTGATTTTTGAATTTGCCTGTAAATAAGCGTTTATGTACAAGAGGTTGACGTCCTAGTAAGAGAACACCGCCGAACAACATAGAGTTTATACAATTTTGAAAAGGAAAACAAAACAGCTATGTGAAAAATCCCACTGGGTTCCAACTCTGCTATCGCCTTTATGTCTTCAAGTGTCTCATCACTTTGCTGCTCGGTTGAAGATGAAGCTGTTTGATCGATGTCGTCTGAAACTGATAGTTGATACCGAATTTTGGATGCAAGGTGACCCAATGAGACATAGTATTACGCTTTAATCCCTAACTTTTTCCTGGACCGCCCTTTCGGGTTTTCAGTCCACCGGGATACCCATTTTTGCCCAAGCCGCCTTTTCAGGTTTTCGACTTGCCGGGTGTACAGATTTTTTTCATTTCATCCCTTATTTTTGCCCGAACCCTTTTGGTTCGCCGGGAAGCCCTTATTTTTGCCTAGGTATGTCAACCTAGCGGGTCTTTGGTCATGCGTAGTATCTTTTTACTATGTCTGCATTGGCGGGGTGAGGAAGGTCGTCACCATCCATAGTGGTTAGAATCATAGCTCCTCCTGAGAAGATATGTTTAACCATAAATGGCCCTTCGTACGTAGGGGTCCATTTGCCCCTGGGATCACTTTGAGGAAGAATGATGCGCTTGATTACCAGGTCTCCGACTTGATACTCTTGTCGTCTGACTTTCTTGTTAAATGACCTGATCATCCGTTTTTGGTACGTTTGACCATGACAAATAGCAGTGAGTCTATTTTCGTCAATTAGATTTAATTGATCAAGCCGAGTCTGGATCCAGTCATCTTCGCTCAAACCTGCATCCTTCATTATCCGGAGAGAGGGTATTTGGACTTCAATAGGCAAGACTGCCTCCATGCCATAGACCAAGGAAAAAGGAGTCGCCCCTGTTGACGTCCTTGCTGAGGTACGGTACCCATGAAGAGAAAATGGTAACATCTCGTGCCAATCTTTGTAGGTCACTGTCATCTTCTGCACAATCTTCTTGATATTCTTATTTGCCGCTTCGACAGCCTCATTCATCTTTGGTCGGTAAGGAGAAGAGTTGTGGTGCTGTATCTTGAATTGCTCGCAGATCTCAGTGATCATCTTGTTATTAAGATTGGTACCATTGTCCGTAATGATTCTCTCCGGGATTCCGTATCGACAGATCAGGTTATGCCGAATGAACCGTGCCACGACGTTCTTGGTTACAGTAGCATAGGAAGCTGCTTCAACCCACTTTGTGAAGTAATCAATCGCTACCAGGATGAAGCGATGCCCGTTGGATGTCGTAGGTCTAATATCGCCGATCATATCAATGCTTGTTGTACCATAAAATTTGCCCTCCCATATTCTTCAAAGTTTGCCCAGGCATCATCTCAATTTGCTCAAGTCTACTCAAGGGTTGCACAGTCAAACCATCCTCCTAAGCCAGTCAAAATTAGGGTTTTGGTTCTTGCAAGAAAGTTGAGGTTTTCAAGGGCTCAATCAAGTCACACATGCCCATATACATTGTCAAGCACCTACATGTCAAGTTTCAAGGCTCACAAGGTCAAGTTGCACAGTCAAAAACCCTAATTGCTTCACAGTCAACTGTAGGGGCAAAATGGTCATTTGGCAGTCAAAAGTCAAAAATTTAGGTCAACATATTATTTTGAAGCCACAATCATCATTTGGTCAAATCTTGACCATGATTTCACAAGAATGGCTCAAAAATCATCAAGGTGTCAAAAGTTTCTATTTTTGGACAGCTAAAAAGTCAACTGTAACTTGACCAAGACATAACTTTTTCATGGTTCATCAGAAAAATCCCATCCAATGCTCATTTTGAAGGGGAGGACATTTCCTACAACTCATCTTCACATTCCAAGTCCAAGAAATTCTCTCACAAAAAGTTATCAATTTCAACATTATAGGTCATTTTCAAAAGTCAACAAAAAGGCATTTTAAGTCAAATACCATAACTTGAGATTGGTAACTAGAAATGACATGGGACCAAAGGCATTGGTTAGAGGACTTCAAGACCTTTCCAAAATGTCCAGGAACATGTTCATATGATCAAAATTGAGCAAGATATGCATTGGAGAAGTTGGGAAATTTTTGTGAAATGGCAAAAATCAACTATCCTTGAAACTTCAATTTTTGACAAAAGGGTCCACTTTTTTCCACTTGGTTCATCCTTGTCATGCCACCCACGTGTCCCATGACCCATTACAAGACCAAACATTTATTTTTTCATTTTTATTTAATTTTTATGGATTTAATTCACTTTAATCCATAATAATTCAAATAAAAATCAAAAAATGAATTAAATGGTATCTTTGAGTTTTGAATGACTTTTATATGTCATGAATCACCTACCAAATTCGTGTCAAGCCTATTATGAGCATGAAATTCAAATTTTGAACAAAGATGGCATGTTTCTTTAATGGTGGTTACGAGAAAATCCAAAGCTTAATGGCAATGGTTAAAAGCTCCTTAATGTGACTTATTCTCACTCATTACTATATATACAAGCCTTGCAAGCCTCATTCACAACCTAGAAAAAGTGCACAAACGGCCAGAGAAAAGTTCAAAATTTGTCAAAAAAAGTGTGAGATCAAAAGGAGTTTTTGCAAGCATTTTCAGGCCAAGAGGAGAACGTGACTCTCTTCTTTGCCATACCCTGAAGCTAAAGCAACCCTTGCCACGTCCTAAGGTCCATTATCAAGCACTGTAAGTATTCCCAGGTCCCCCAATTTCCTTGTTTCCATTTTTTCTCAATGTATTCCTGTGCAGGTTTCTAAAAGTGGTACACCATGTGCCCTGACGCTTCAGTATGCCAAGTGTCTACAAACAACAATCCAGTGGCCAGGAAATGATGAGCACCATGCTTTTCAGTCAACCATACGCACATGATTCCAGGAGTCAATGTGACTTTGTGCAAATGGGCCACAGTAATGCTAAACAAACCCTCAATTTTGGCCCAACACCCCTATGGTTCTATTTTATTTTCTTTTGTTTTCTTTTCCTTTTTTATTTTCTTTTAACTAATTTTTTAATTACTATAATTATTGTTAATTAACCTAACATAATTAATATTTTTCATAAAAAAATCAAAAAAAGTAAACGTTTTATTATTTATTAACTTATCTTGTAAATAAACTATAATTAATTAATTAGTTTAAATAGGCAACTTTAATCTTTTTTTTAACAACTAAAATAAATTTAGAACTAGTTTTTTTTTCTTCTTTTAATCTTAATCCCTTTTGTTTTATTTTCATTAAAAACATAAAAACACATAAAATATTTTCTTAATTAATTAATTAATTAGTTATTAATTTTAGTTTCATTAATTACAAAAAAAGACAAAAAATTCAATTTCTTTTCTTATAAGGGTCAAAACCCTTAGAACGTTCCCGATTAATTTTTATTCGTGCGCATTTACTTTATTTTGATTATTATGTAATTGCTTCCAAGAATGTAATAGTAATTAGGTTTACCGCTTTACGTAATTTCTCGTACTTATTTATCAAAACGGGTCTTTGTATTTTTGGCGATGTATAGACCCGCGCCTTGTAATAACGTAGAATTTATATTTCCGCAATTTACTTTCCGCACCCCTAACTGTTAAATGCATGAAAGAATGTATGTAAATAAAATTAATCCGTAGCTCACAAATAACATGTACAAAACATTAACTGAAAAACAACACACAAAGCACATGCCACTCTTAGGGTACGCCTCACTGGTTGCCTCGAATGTGGTCATCAAGTATAGGGTGTCTTAGAGGTCGCCTTCCTGTCTAAGATCCAGTTGCCTCGAAACGGTTGCCTCGGATAAAAAGGATCTAGGACATTAGGGTTACTTCTAAGGTGTCCTATTATTGCTTCGGTGACCACACTGTCCCTATAATCGAATTGACCCGGACAACTCCAACGATGGTGCTACCTACCTCTCAATGGTGGGATAGCACTATCTAAAGGACTCTTACACAGCCTAATTCCTTAGGGTAGGTAGATGACTCATGAGTACTTGCTCTCTTTCAAAAAACAAACAAAACATCTTTTCACACTGACACTTTCAAAAGTTTTCAAACAAAACACTTCATACACTCTTGAGGACTGATATAAGAGTTACTTAGAAGTTTTTCAAACGAAACTTTTTTCAAAACCCACACACACATTTGAAAAGCAAACAAATTTTTGAAAACATAAGGGCAAGTACCTAAGAGCCCGTGGATAACCACGGATAGAAAGGGTGCTAATACCTTCCCTTTCTATAAATCTACCTCCCGAACCGAGAAACATTCTCAAAGAAGGAATTTTGATGTGCTTTTGTCCTTTCCATGTTGGAGAAAATAAAAGACGGTGGCGACTCTTGCTTACCGCGACATTTCGCAAACCAGCTTTAAACAGTCAGTTCTATTTCCACCGATCACAGAACTGGCGACTCTGCTGGGGACTAATAAGTGAGGTGTACCTTAGGATTAGACCACTCTTGTTTTCAATTGCTTGCTTTGTTTGCTTTAATATTGTGGGCCTGTCTTGGGGGTTTCATAGATCCTAACCCGGATCTGGGGGATACCTTTTAGAAATTAGCAACAAACTGTGAGGGAACTGTGCGGGGTATACCGACACGGTTGAAGCAGTTTGCTACGTTGATGTGGCACTTTGGTGAGTACCGGTAACCCTTGAGTCAAGTCAAGGAGAGTACGGGGCCGCCGCGTGGTGTCGTGAAGCATCAACTGACCTTAGGAACCTTACTTGACCATCCTGGCCTCTTTAGGGGTAGTGAGATGACCGACTTTGGTACAGTCCGAAGTTGGTAGATACTCGATACTACACTCATTGAGGGTTGTTTTCTTGGAATATTTTGATCGCCAGTTCAGTGGCTAAATTAAAATAATGAACACAGAAAACAACCCAATGATATTGAGCTCCTTAGAACCCGGTTACTTTTGATAGGACAGGTTTGAGCCCACCAACTTCAAAGAGGGTAGTACCCAAAATTCATGCTGGCCTAAACTCTAAGGGCTCTTTTGTGTGACTTGTGTGCCTTCATACTTGAACTACTTGCATACTTGTTATCTAACAACACGGGTTCCTTGCAGGTTTGTTTACAGTCCTTGATTGGGACTCATTACAGGGCCTACTTACATCACTCCATGCATAGCATAACATCATACCATTGCATACATCCTACATAAGGACTAATCCATTTCAAGGACCTCAAGGGTCTGTGATGCAGGTCATGATGAACCAACTGTCTAGCAAGGGGCAAAGAGGATTTATTTTCCTCTAGCCAAGGTTAATGACTTGAGTCAGGGGCTATGACCCACTAGATATGGTGAGCCTTGACTCTTGAAGAAGGACTCTCAACAATATGAAGTTCCTTCAATCAAGCTACCAGATTCTAACAATTTTCTTGTTTACCCCGCGAGATCCTTGAAAACATTGCATACATACATATCATTGCATTACAGGTACCCTTTTGACAGGTCACTTACCTTCTTCGCTATTTATTTCAGCAGTCATCATGAATCCTGAATCATCCAACGAACAAGCTATCAAGGCCCTCCAGGCCCAGAATGCCCAGTTCCAGAAGTTGGTTAAGAGTCTAGCCCAGGGGCAACAGGATCTGAAGACTCTGCTTTTGAAGAAGAAAAAGAAGAGGACGGTGTTGTTCAACCCTAGACGCAAATCTGGGAATGGATCACGAAATGAGGCTGAGCAGACTACCCCATCTGTTGGAAAGGACAGTCCCCATGAGAGAGAGGTTCCTAGTCCAGTGGTCTCCGACAACGAGACAGAGTTCAATGATGAACAGTACCCTCCTGCTGAGGACAAATACAAACAGCTCGAAGACCGGTTAAGCGCTATGGAGATACAAAAGGTGCCCGGCCTGGACTTCGAAGATCTAGGTCTGTCTTCTGGGGTGGTGATCCCGCACAAGTTCAAGGCGCCTGCCTTTGCAAAATACGACGGGGCCTCCTGTCCTAAGCTGCATCTCAGATCATACATAAGAAGGATCCAACCCTACACGGCTGACAAGAATTTGTGGATTCACTTCTTTCAGGATAGTCTGGCAGGGACTCAACTCGAGTGGTTCTATCAACTGGATGGAGCCAACATTCGTAGCTGGGAGGACTTGGCCACTGCGTTCTACAAGCAGTACCAGTATAATGCCGACCTTGCTCCCACGCGCACTCAGCTTCAGGGGATGGCTATGGGTACAGGCGAAGGCTTTAAAGAATATGCTCAAAAATGGAGGGACCTTGCTGGAAGGGTGCAGCCACCTCTAACTGACCGTGAGCTCGTCGATATTTTCCTGGGGACCCTATCTGGTCCGTTCTTCAACCACCTGTCGGTAGTTCTTCTACTGGGTTTACAGATCTGATCTTGACTGGGGAAAGAATAGAAGCTGGCATCAAGTCGGGGAAAATACAAAATGGTGACTCCTCGAGCACTGAGAAGAAACCATCCAAGAGAGAATCTAGTGTTGTCTATGGCTCAAGAGGGCAGAATAGGTTCGAACACCGCCAAGATGTCAACGCGGTAGTTATTGCAAAACCGGTCGGTGCTCCTCAGCGTCACAATCAACAAAAGGAAGAGAGACCTAAGAGGCAATTCACTCCCCTCGGCGTGACCTTGTCCCAAATATTACCGCAGTTGCTGGAGACCAAGTTGGTAACTCTGAGGGACCCTCCAAAGAATCCCAACAGGACACCTTCAAGGTATAACCCCAATGTTCGCTGCGCTTATCATTCTGACAGCCCGGGGCATGCTACAGATGACTGTTGGACTCTGAGAAACAAGGTTCAGGATCTGATTGACGCAAAGGAAGTCCAGTTCGACTCTCCAGAGGCTCCCAATGTGATCACTGCTCCCTAGCCAAAACATGGCTAGGATTGGAAATTTTTTGTTCATTCGAATGTTCAAGTTGTATTTTTCTTTGATTGTTTAAACAAACTATTCATGTCAAACGTTGTTATTTCATTAATGCGTTACACATGTCTGTTTTGAAGTAATTATTTCGTATTCACTATATACAAACTATTTTCATATTTATCGTGATGATCAACTCTTGATTGAAAAATTCTAAACCTCTTGAGGGAGGATGACGAAAACGATACCACAATCTACGGTATGCTTTTGAACAGACCCCGCTGATGAGGTACATGCATTGTTTCAATTCCTAAACACTGGAGTTATAAGGAAGATAATCCCTCGTCAACCCCTTTGAGCCAAAGAAGTAGGAGTTTCTCTTTTCGAAAATTAAAACCCTTAATCATAACCTGGGGCAGGGTAGTTCTCTCAGTTGATCCAAGTGCACAATGAATGGCACCAAAGAGGTCCTGCCAAAACAAGAGACAATGATGGTTCCGAATAATCATAAAGACAGGCAGTCATTATCTCTCAAAATAAAAGCCCAATAAGTCAAAACCTATGAAGGAGACTTACAAAACTGGGGCATCCCGCTGACTGTAATCCCAAAAGAGGAAACAGTTCAGACAAAAAAAAAACAGGGATAACAAAATCAAAAAGAAAGAGGTCATACAAACCCTCAACAAAAACAAAAAGACTGCCTATTCAAAGTAAACTGTCAATATCCGAACCATCACCATAATATCAGGACAAAGACTCAAACAAGGTCTAACACGCGATCAGCTGAGTTTAGGTTTGAAGAACATCATGAAGAGCGGGTGGGTACAAATATAATTTGAGCCTTTATCCTTTGTTTCTTCAACCGTGAACCAGGCCACGTTATAACCCTCAAAAGTCCTAGCTGAAGCATGGGTTAGTTCGAAGGCATATTGTTACGAAAGGTATCCTGACTCCTTAAGGCTTGCTGTAAAATACTGAGTTGACATCACATTTTACAAAATTTGCTTGTTTTACTGAAAATGCATTTTCAAAAACTTCAAGACAGACATAAGCTTTGCATTTTTAACATAACTTTGTTTGCATATGACTATTTGTTTGAACAGCAGAGAAATTCGCACGAAAAATATCTGATGAACAAAAGCACTTCCAACCAAGGGGCACGACATGATCATTGTCTATCATCTGGGGCAGTTAAGTCAAGATTCGAAGAATCTCTCAAAAGGCCAACCAGCTTGGGGCAAATCTTCAATCTGGATCACTTGGGGCATTGGACGATCAAACGAAGATCTTCTGGTAGTAGGGTAACGCAACACTACTGACAGGGGCACCTCCCTATATCCTAAGAGCATGGACATAGTCGAAAAATACTACGCATAATCAAAGACCCGCTAGGTTGACGCACCTAGGCAAAAATAAGGGCTTCCCGGCGAACCAAAAGGGTTCGGGCAAAATAAGGGATGAAAATGAAAAAAATCTGTACACCCGGCAAGTCGAAAACCTGAAAAGGCGGCTTGGGCAAAAAATGGGTATCCCGGTGGACTAAAAACCCGAAAGGGCGGCCCAGGAAAAAGTTAGGGATTAAAGCGTACAACTATGTCCCGTCATCTCGTCACTTGCCTACCAGAAGGAGATTTGTCAGAACGGCGGTTATCAAGACTTCCACAGGTACCTTCTCCCACAAGAACTGGGGCAATAAGAATTGTCTAAGTGATCTGGTTGCTCTGTCCACCAAGGTACCAAGGTAGGCTCGGCTGAAGAACATGACCAAGTTACCTCCACTCCCCGCAGAGTAAGACAGGAGTCAGCAATACTCTCTCCCGAGCAGAGTTGGTCTCTCATCAGCCCTGAAAAGGCACAGTATCTCCAGCAAGTCAGCAACACTCTCCCCAAGCAGAGTTAATCTACTGTCAGCCTTAAGGAGTCAGGATACCTTTCGTAACAGTATGCCTTCGAACTAACCCATGCTTCAGCTAGGACTTTTGAGGGTTATAACGTGGCCTGGTTCACGGTTTAAGAAACAAAGGATAAAGGCTCAAATTATATTTGTACCCACCCGCTCTTCATGATGTTCTTGAAACCTAAACTCAGCTGATCGCGCGTTAGACCTTGTTTGAGTCTTTGTCCTGATAAATCTCATTATTCCCCAGCGGAGTATACAGATATTCCTAAGCAAGCATCCCCGGCAGTCTTAATATAAGATTGTTCCCCGGCGGAATACAGACATCCAGTGGGGCCATGCCTCAATACAGTCTAAAAGTCTCCCTAGGAAAGTTGAATCAATCTCACCAGTAGATTCTGGAAGCTTATCCCCAGTAGATTCTGGAAGCTAATCCCTTGCAGAGCGCAAAAGCATCTCCCCGGCTTTATTCAAAGGTCATTCTCCACCGGAGCCTATAACTGGGTTATCCTCAGCTAATTGCCACGGAAAGATCGTCCTCGGCGAAGCTCTTCCTATCCCCCAGCGGAGTTCATCAAATCTTCCAACATAACATATCAACGGTATCCCCAGCGGAGTTATCATCAATTTCAAAGCCTCGGCAAAGTATCTCTTCCCACAGAGTATTCCCCGCAGAGTAACCTCTCCAACAAGTTTATTACCCCAACAGAGTCATCTTCTCCTACCGGTTTATTCTTGCAACCATCATCCCCAGCAGAAACGAAGAACTCCACTCTTCAAACATCAAGCCCAGGATTCAATAAACTCCCGGCATCCATCAAGGATTTATTTTCCTAGACGAGAATACATTCATAAACATCACATCGTCATGATACATGCATGTACACATCATACAATCTCATTTTATGTTGAGAACATCATCGCTTGATCCATGTCATGCATTGCATGTGACTGACCTTACCTTTCAGGAAGGATACAGTTAAATGATCAGCTATGTTAAAGAAGACAGATACAGTCGAAAGAGACCAATCCAGTCAAAGAAGACAAGTCCAGTAAAATCCCAAAGGTTTTTCTGATTCTCATCCAGTCAAAGAAGACAGGTCCAGTTAAATTACTTTCTAAAGTCAAAGAAGACAATCCGTCAGTATAGACACCCGTCATAGAAGATAACCCGTCAGTATAGACACCCGTTATTGAATACATCCCGTCATTGAAGACACCCGTCATTGAAGACAACTCGTCATTGAAGACAACCCGTCATTGAAGACAACCCGTCATTGAAGACACTCGTCATTAAAGACAACTCATCATTGAAGACAACTCGTCATTGAAGACAACTCGTCATTAAAGACAACCCGTCAGTATAGACACCCGTCATTGAAGACATCCTGTCATTGAAGACACCCGTCATTGAAGACAACTCGTCATTGAAGACAACCCGTCATTGAAGACAACCCTTCATTGAAGACACCCGTCATTGAAGATAACTCGTCATTGAAGACAACCCGTCATTATAGACACCCGTCATTGAAGACAACCCGTCAGTATAGACACCCGTCATTGAAGACATCTCGTCATTAAAGACAACTCGTCATTGAAGACGACCCGTCATTGAAGACACCCGTCATTGAAGACAACTCGTCATTGAAGACAACCCGTCAGTATAGACACCCGTCATTGAAGACATCTCGTCATTAAAGACAACTCGTCATTGAAGATAACTCGTCATTGAAGACCACCCGTCCATGAAGACAACTCGTCCAAAAGAGACAACTCGTCAAAGAAAACGAAACCTCCCTTGGTTCAGTTAAATCGATCCTTAAAGATTTTCTGAGATAGCCTGTCAGTAGAGACAACTCATCAACCTTCTGAAGTTCCAGATTCGATGCCTGTATCCAGCCAGGGCATGTCTGCATAAAGAGTTTGAAGATCAACCCCTTTAACAGGCCAGGTAATTATCTTTCTTTCTCAGGTACGCAAGTTCTCGCTAAGGAATCTCTTACGCGATCGACACTTCCGATGGCATCAATAAGCCCATCTCCACAACTATCCATTACAGTTCCAAATGGCATCTATAAGCCCATTCCCGACAAGGTTCTGTCACATCTCCAGATGGCATCTATAAGCCCATCCTCCTATCCACCATCTCTCCAAATGGCATCTGTAAGCCCATTCCCGCCACCGCATTGCTGATACTCTACTATGTGAGTGCAAATTTTTGGGCACTTTAGTGTTCAATCATCTTCCACCTTTGGATCACGAAAGGCACGCAAGCCAATCTACATCCTCAGGTCTAAGAAGATTGAACAGGGGCAACTGTTGTACCACAAAATTTGCCCTCCCATATTCTTCAAAGTTTGCCCAGGCATCATCTCAATTTGCTCAAGTCTACTCAAGGTTTGCACAGTCAAACCATCCTCCTAAGCCAGTCAAAATTAGGGTTTTGGTTCTTGCAAGAAAGTTGAGGTTTTCAAGGGCTCAATCAAGTCACACATGCCCATATACATTGTCAAGCACCTACATGTCAAGTTTCAAGGCTCACAAGGTCAAGTTGCACAGTCAAAAACCATAATTGCTTCACAGTCAACTATAGGGGCAAAATGGTCATTTGGCAGTCAAAAGTCAAAAAATTTTGTCAACATATTATTTTGAAGCCACAATCATCATTTGGTCAAATCTTGACCATGATTTCACAAGAATGGCTCAAAAATCATCAAGGTGTCAAAAGTTTCTATTTTTGGACAGTTGAAAAGTCAACTGTAACTTGACCAAGACATAACTTTTTCATGGTTCATCAGAAAAATCCCATCCAATGCTCATTTTGAAGGGGAGGACATTTCCTACAACTCATCTTCAAATTCCAAGTCCAAGAAATTCTCTCACAAAAAGTTATCAATTTCAACATTATAGGTCATTTTCAAAAGTCAACAAAAAGGCATTTTAAGTCAAAGACCATAACTTGAGATTGGTAACTAGAAATGACATGGGACCAAAGGAATTGGTTAGAGGACTTCAATACCTTTCCAAAATGTCCAGGAACATGTTCATATGATCAAAATTGAGCAAGATATGCATTGGAGAAGTTGGGAATTTTTTGTGAAATGGCAAAAGTCAACTATCCTTGAAACTTCAATTTTTGACAAAAGGGCCCACTTTTTTCCACTTGGTTCATCCTTGTCATGCCACCCACGTGTCCCATGACCCATTACAAGACCAAACATTTATTTTTTTCATTTTTATTTAATTTTTATGGATTTAATTCACTTTAATCCATAATAATTTAAATAAAAATCAAAAAATGAATTAAATGTTATCTTTGAGTTTTGAATGACTTTTATATGTCATGAATCACCTACCAAATTCGTGTCAAGCCTATTATGAGCATGAAATTCAAATTTTGAACAAAGATGGCATGTTTCTTTAATGGTGGTTATGAGAAAATCCAAAGCTTAATGGCAATGGTTAAAAGCTCCTTAATGTGACTTATTCTCACTCATTACTATATATACAAGCCTTGCAAGCCTCATTCACAACCTCGAAAAAGTGCACAAACGGGAAGAGAAAAGTTCAAAATTTGTCAAAAAAAGTGTGAGATCAAAAGGAGTTTTTGCAAGCATTTTCAGGCCAAGAGGAGAACGTGACTCTCTTCTTTGCCATACCCTGAAGCTAAAGCAACCCTTGCCACGTCCTAAGGTCCATTATCAAGCACTGTAAGTATTCCCAGGTCCCCCAATTTCCTTGTTTCCATTTTTTCTCAATGTATTCCTGTGCAGGTTTCTAAAAGTGGTACACCATGTGCCCTGACGCTTCAGTATGCCAAGTGTCTACAAACAACAATCCAGTGGCCAGGAAATGATGAGCACCATGCTTTTCAGTCAACCATACGCATATGATTCCAGGAGTCAATGTGACTTTGTGCAAATGGGCCACAGTAATGCTAAACAAACCCTCAATTTTGGCCTAACACCCCTATGGTTCTATTTTATATTCTTTTGTTTTCTTTTCCTTTTTTATTTTCTTTTAACTAATTTTTTAATTACTATCATTATTGTTAATTAACCTAACATAATTAATATTTTTCATAAAAAAATCAAAAAAAGAAAACGTTTTATTATTTATTAACTTATCTTGTAAATAAACTATAATTAATTAATTAGTTTAAATAGGCAACTTTAATCTTTTTTTTAACAACTAAAATAAATTTAGAACTAGTTTTTTTTTCTTCTTTTAATCTTAATCCCTTTTGTTTTATTTTCATTAAAAACATAAAAACACAAAAAATATTTTCTTAATTAATTAATTAATTAGTTATTAATTTTAGTTTCATTAATTACAAAAAAAGACAAAAAATTCAATTTCTTTTCTTAAAAGGGTCAAAACCCTTAGAACGTTCCCGATTAATTTTTATTCACGCGCATTTACTTTATTTTGATTATTATGTAATTGCTTCCAAGAATGTAATAGTAATTAGGTTTACCGCTTTACTTAATTTCTCGTACTTATTTATCAAAACGGGTCTTTGTATTTTTGGCGATGTATAGACACGCGCCTTGTAATAGCGTAGAATTTATATTTCCGCAATTTACTTTCCGCACCCCTAACTGTTAAATGCATGAAAGAATGTATGTAAATAAAATTAATCCGTAGCTCACAAATAACATGTACAAAACATTAACTGAAAAACAACACACAAAGTACATGCCACTCTTAGGGTACGCCTCACTGGTTGCCTCGAATGTGGTCATCAAGTATAGGGTGTCTTAGAGGTCGCCCTCCTGTCTAAGATCCAGTTGCCTCGAAACGGTTGCCTCGGATAAAAAGGATTTAGGACATTAGGGTTACTTCTAAGGTGTCCTACTATTGCTTCGGTGACCACACTGTCCCTATAATCGAACTGACCCGAACAACTCCAACGATGGTGCTACCTACCTCTCAATGGTGGGATAGCACTATCTAAAGGACTCTTACACAGCCTAATTCCTTAGGGTAGGTAGATGACTCATGGGTACTTTCTCTCTTTCAAAAAACAAACAAAACATCTTTTCACACTGACACTTTCAAAAGTTTTCAAACAAAACACTTCATACACTCTTGAGGACTGATACAAGAGTTACTTAGGAGTTTTTCAAACGAAACTTTTTTCAAAACCCACACACACATTTGAAAAGAAAACAAATTTTTGAAAACATAAGAGCAAGTACCTAAGAGCCCGTGGATAACCACGGATAGAAAGGGTGCTAATACCTTCCCTTTCTATAAATCTACCTCCCGAACCGAGAAACATTCTCAAAGAAGGAATTTTGTTGTGCTTTTGTCCTTTCCATGTTGGAGAAAATAAAAGATGATGGCGACTCTTGCTTACCGCGACATTTCGCGAACTAGCTTTAAACAGTCAGTTCTATTTCCACCGATCATAATGCCCCACATTGCAAAAGGCCAAGGTGATGTCAAGACGTTCAGAGGTACTGGAGGAATGTGCACCTTATCTGCATATATCTGGCATTTGTGACACATCCGAGAATGTTGGTAACAGTCGGCTTCCATTGTGGACCAGAAATATCCTGCCCGAAGGATTTTCTTTGCCATAGTATGTCCACTGGAATGCGTTCCGAAGGTACCTTCATGTAGCTCTGCCATGATCTTTTCTGCTTCAGTCTTATCCACACAACGTAGTAAAGTTGAATCATGGTTTCGCTTGTATAGGATGCCATTGCTGAGGAAGAACTTTGCAGCGAACCTTCTCAGGAATTTCTTGTCATTGACAGATGCACCCTCGGGGTATTCTTGAGTTTCCAAGTACCTCTTCACTTCATGATACCAAGGTTTTTCAGTTACCTCTTCAGCCTCAAGATCACAACAATGTGCAGGTTCATCTAGTTTCCATATAATGATCCGGGGAGCCTCGTTGTCACATTTGACTTTGAACATAGAAGACATCATAGCTAACGCGTCCGCCAACTGATTCTCCTCTCTTGGGAAGTGTTCAAAAGTTATCTCCTCGAAATGGGGGATCAACGTCAATACATACTCTTTGTAAGGAATAAGGTTTGGGTGTTTCGTATCCCACTCGTCTTTGATCTGATTGATCACGAGAGCGGAATCTCCGAAGACACTTAGGAACTTGATCCTTAAGTCAATTGCAGCTTGAAGACCCATAATGCATGCCTCATACTCTGCCATGTTGTTGGTGCAGTTGAAACATAGCCGGGCAGTGAGTGGAGTATGAGTGCCTTTAGGGGATATGATCACAGCGCCAATACCGTTACCCAAAGCGTTTGAGGCTCCGTCAAAGTGCATAGACCATCGAGATCCTTCCTCAGGTCCTTCATCCGGCCCAGGTATTTCACAATCAGTCACTACCATGATATTCTCGTCTGGAAATTCAAAGTTCATGGACTGGTAGTCATCCACTGCCTGGTGTGCCAAATGGTCTGCCAATACACTTCCCTTGATTTCTTTCTGAGTCGTGTACTGGATGTCGTATTCTGTCAAGATCATTTGCCATCTCGCTATTCTTCCGGACAAGGCGGGCTTTTCGAATATGTACTTTATGGGATCCATCTTTGAGATCAACAGAGTAGTGTGAGTCAACATATACTGTCTCAACCGGCGAGCAGCCCATACCAAAGCGCAGCAAGTTTTCTCGAGCAGTGAGTATCGGGTCTCACAGTTGGTAAACTTTTTGCTAAGGTAATAAATGGCGTGCTCTTTTCGGCCAGACTCGTCATGCTGCCCCAGCACACACCCCATTGAGTTGTCCAGTACTGTCAAGTATAAGATTAGAGGTCTCCCTTCAACCGGTGGCATAAGAATGGGTGGTTCTTGGAGATACTCTTTAATTCTGTCGAAAGCGGCCTGACATTCATCGTTCCAACATACTACTTGATCTTTCTTCAGCAGCTTGAAGATTGGTTCACATGTAGCAGTTAGATGTGAGATGAATCGGGCAATGTAGTTCAGCCGTCCTAGAAAGCCTCTGACTTCTTTCTCTGTCTTGGGAGTTGGCATCTCTTGTATGACTTTCACTTTGGCAGGGTCCACTTGAATACCTTTGTCGCTTATGACGAAGCCTAGCAATTTTCCAGATCTTACCCCGAAAGTGCACTTGTTCGGGTTTAATCTCAGCTTGTACAACTTCAGACGGTCAAACAACTTTTGTAGATGATCAAGGTGTTCCTCCTCAGTTTGGGACCTCGCAATCATATCGTCGACATATACTTCGATCTCATGGTGGATCATGTCATGAAATAAAGCAACCATGGCGCGTTGGTAGGTTGCCCCAGCATTTTTCAACCCAAAAGGCATGACCTTGTAGCAAAAGGTGCCCCACTGAGTAACAAAAGTGGTCTTCTCCATGTCTTCAGGAGCCATCTTGATCTGATTATATCCGGAGAAACCGTCCATGAAGGAGAATACCTTATGCTGAGCAGTGTTGTCAACCAGGACGTCGATATGAGGCAGAGGGAAGTCATCCTTAGGGCTGGCCCTGTTCAAATCCCTGTAATCAACACACATCGGACCTTACCATCTTTCTTTGGCACTGGAACCACGTTGGCAACCCACTAAGGGTAGGAAGTCACTGCAAGAAAACCGGTGTCAAATTGTTTCATAACCTCAACTTTGATTTTCTCGGACATCTCTGGACGCATACGGCGGACCTTCTGTTTTACCGGAGGGCATTCTTCCTTGGTAGGCAGGTGATGAACCACAATGTCGGTATCCAACCCAGGCATGTCTTCGTAAGACCAGGAAAAGATTTCCACATAGTCCTGCAGCATCTGAATCAACTATTGTTTCACACTGAGCTCTAGATTGGCACCAATCTTGACTTCTTTTCTGTCTGTCTCAGTACCCAGATTTACCGTTTCCACTGGCTCTTCATGTGGCTGAATGGCCCTCTCTTCCTGGAGTAACAGTCTTGCAAGTTCACCAGGCACTTCGCAATCATATTCACCTTCGTCTTCGGCTAAGTTGATCGGATTTTCGAAGTCATAACTGGCAGTAGCAGAGTCGTTACCAGTGAGATCCAGAGTGGATTGGAACCTGTATAAGTGAGTGTGTGTAAATATAGTTGTTTTGCAATATGTAAAGAAAGAAAGGGAGCACAAGATTTGAAATGTAAAAAACGTCCAATGCTTTTATTCATGATATATGAAAGTGACAAATAACAAGCCCTCACAAATGAAGCCACGGTGCCCCGGGTAAGACACCGGGCCATAGAGTTTAGAATTATTGTTTGTTACAACTTCAAAACAAAAGAGTTCATTACTGAGTGACAAAAGTAATAGGTATGCAGTCTTTGGAAGTCCAGTTGCTTGATCCATCTTCGGTCGTTGGGTAGATCCAACTGTCGAATTCGGATTCTTCCACTTCGTCATCCATCCTGATAGCATTCACTCCATGATTGGGCATGGGAGCTGTCACCACATTAGGCCTCTCGGGCGCCTCGAACTGAACCTCTTTGGCATCAATAAGGTCTTGAACCTTATTCCTCAGAGCCCAACAATCATCTGTGTTATGCCCCGGGCTGTCAGAATGATAAGCGCAGCGGGCGTTGGGATTGTACTTCGGAGATGCTGTGTTTACCACCTTCGGAGCTTCCTTGACAGTTACCAGGCTGGTTGACAACAGTTGCGGTAATATCTGATAGAGGGTCATGCTGAGCCGAGTATACTGTCTTTTCGGCCTCTCAACTCTTGGCTGGTTGTACTGTTGAGGAGCAGCAGCAGGTTTAGAAATTACCACCGTGTTGACAGCTTGGCGGCGTTCTGGTTTGTTCTGTCTTCTGGGACCATACACAACACTGGCTTCTTTCTTGAAGGGCTTCTTTTTAGTATTTGAGGAGGCACCCTTCTGTATCTTCCCCGATTTGATACCAGCTTCGATCCTCTCACCAGTCAGGATCAGGTCTGTAAACCCAGCAGAGGAATTACCAATGAGATGGTTGAAGAATGGACCAGATAGGGTCCCCAAGAACATGTCCACTAGTTCACGATCAGTCAACGGTGGCTGCACCCTGCCAGCCAGGTCTCTCCATTTCTGTGCGTATTCCTTAAAACCTTCACCCGTTCCCAGTGACATACCCTGGAGCTGGATACGCGTGGGAGCGAGGTCGGAATTGTACTGATACTTTTTATAAAAAGCAGTGGCCAAGTCCTCCCAGTTACGAATGTTGGTTCCATCCAGCTGATAGAACCATTCGAGATGAGTTCCTGAAAGACTCTCCTGGAAGAAATGGATCCATAAGTTCTTGTCTGCAGTGTAAGGCTGGATCTTCCTTACATAAGAAAGGAGGTGCAATTTAGGACAGGAAGCCCCGTCGTACTTCACAAAGGCAGGCGCCTTGAACTTGTGTGGGATCACCACCCCAGAAGATAACCCTAAGTCTCCGAAATCCAACCCAGGCACACGTTGAATCTCCATAGCATTTAACCTGTCCTCCAGCTGTTTGTACCGGTCCTCGGCAGGAGGATACTGTTCATCATTGAAATCTGTCTCGGTGTCAGAGACCACTGGACTAGGAACCTCTCTCCCTTGGTGACTGCCTTCCCCCACAAATGGAGTAGTCCTCTCAACTTCATTCTGCAGTGTATTCCCGAGTCTGCGTCCAGTGTTGAACAGCACAGTCCTCTTCTTCTTCTTCTTCTTCTTCTTCAGGAGTAAAGCCTTCAACTCCTGTTGTCCTTGGGCCAAGTTCATGACCATCTCTTGAAACTGGGCGTTCTGGGCCTGGAGGGCCTTGATAGCTTGCTCGGTAGTAGGTTCAGGATTCATGATGCTTGAGTGCTAAAATAAACAGCGAAGAAGATTAAGCAACTTGTAGAAAAAGGGTACCTGTTATACACATGATGCATGATATGCTATTTATGCAATGCATTCAAGGGTTCGAAAGTTCAAATTCGTTGTAGCCAAAAAAAAACACACTTTTTATTAGGAAATAATCTGTTTAGTACATCAATGCCTCATGGGCGAAATATTACAAAATAATTAATCCCAAAAGACACTGCGCATCCTCTTTGGAGCGATGTAAGTGTTGAGGGTCTTTTCCTCATGGAGTAGACGGGTGAGCTCCAAGACCTTCTTCTCACTGGCATGTAGACTGGTTTCAAGAGAATTCCGTTCTTCCTTGAGTTGGACCAAGCTCTTTTGCATTTCTTCCCAAGATGTTGGCATGTCAGGATGTTGAATGGTGTAGGGCACCTCTCCTTCCAAGACTGGCTCTTTGATCACAGGGAGAACATGAGGATATGGCATCACCAGCTTCTGGGAGTGGGCTCGTACCCACTTGAGATAACGTTCCAGGGGGATGGAGTTCTTGTGCCCCAGTGTCTTGCTATCTACCCTGTTGGGCATCCTCCAAGCTCTGATGAATCTCTGGTGAAGTCCTTGTGCATCGTTGTCGAAGTCAAAAACTATGTCAGGAATCAACATACCACGAGGGCCATCCCTCCGAGCATAACCAAACTGTCTCAAAGCCAGACATGGGTTGTAAGTAATACCTCCTCTGATTCCAAGTAAAGGAACATTAGGAAACTCCCCGCAACGATCAATGATAGTGGTATTCTCTCTGGACCGAGAACACCAATGTATATCAGTATGTGTAAGAGTCATCAATCGTTGTGACCATCTCAAACCCCGCTCGTTCTTCAAAACTGATTGTGGAAGGTGCGAAATAAACCACCTTGCCAGGAGAGGAGTGCAGCACATGAGAACACCTCTTTTTCTCATGGTTCGAGTGTAACATGAGTGGAGGATGTCCCCGAGCAACGTAGGTATAGGATTCCTGGACATGAAGATCTTGACAGCATTGATATCTATAAGCTGATACGGATTCGGGAACAACACCAACCCATAGACAAGGAGGGCTACAACTTCTTCAAAGGCTTGTAGGTCAAGGGAATTCCAACATTCTTGGGCCTTCTCAAACAGAAACTTTGCCAAGAATCCTTTGATACCGCTTCTAACTTCCCAATGTCCCTTGATGTCAGATGGTTGTAGGCATAATGCTTTAGCAACCTCTTCAAGTTTTGGTTACCTTCCCGTACCGTTGTAGGGTAGTTGACTGAGAATGGGAATTTTCAGAAGCTGGGAAAACTCTTCCAAGGTAGGCACCATTTGATAATCCGGGAAAGTAAAACAGTGATGCAGAGGGTCAAAGAACTGGAACAACACTTTCACCATATCCTCCTCAATGTTGGTGTTGACCAAGCTAATGAGTCTACCATGCCTTTCACTGAAGGAAGAGTTCTCGGGAATCCTGGATGTAAGCTCCTTAAGCTGAGGATGAACCCTTACAAGGTTGATCTGAATTGTCTTTCTGCGGATAGTTTCCATGTCCTACAAAACAAGAACAAAGATGAAGATTTGAACCCTTGAAGTGGTTAGTAAATGCATATGATGCTGTATGATATTATGATGTTATGATAAGGACACACCACAAGTATTCACAAAAAGCAAACATGATAAGGCACACAAGTCACACCACAGCCCTTAGAGTTTAGGCCAGCATGAAGTTTGGGGTACTACCCTCTTGAAGTTGGTGGGCTCAAAAACCTGTCCTATAAAAAGTAACCGGGTTCTAAGGAGCTCAATATCATTGGGTTGTTTTCTGTGTTCATTATTTTGACTTAGCCACTGAACTGGCGATCAAAATATTCCAAGAAAACAACCCTCAATGAGTGTAGTATCGAGTATCAACCAACTTCGGACTGCACCAAAGTCAGTCATCTCACTACCCCTAAAGAGGCCAGGATGGTCAAGTAAGGTTCCTAAGGTCAGTTGATACTTCACGACACCACGCGGCGGCCCCGTACTCTCCTTGACTTGACTCAAGGGTTACCGGTACTCACCAAAGTGCCACATCAACGTAGCAAACTGCTTCAACCGTGTCGGTATACCCCGCACAGTTCCCTCACAGTTTTGTTGCTACTTTCTAAGAGGTATCCCCCAGATCCGGGTTAGGATCTATGAAACTCCCAAAGCAGGCCCACAATATTAAATCAAGCAAAGAAAGCAATTGAAAACATGATGATGAACTATTCCTAAGGTACACCTCACTTTTATAGTTTCCCCAGCAGAGTCGCCAGTTCTGTGATCGGTGGAAATAGAACTGACTGTTTTTTAGCTGGTTTCGCGAAATGTCGCGGTAAGCAAGAGTCGCCACCGTCTTTTATGTTCTCCAACATGGAAAGGACAAAAGCACAGCAAAATTCCTTATTCGAGAATGTTTCTCGGTTCGGGAGGTAGATTTATAGAAAGGGAAGGTGTTAGCACCCTTTCTATCCGTGGTTATCCATGGGCTCTTAGGTATTTGCTCTTATGTTTTCAAAAATTGTTTGCTTTTTAAGTGTGTGTGGGTTTTGAAAAAGTTCGTTTGGAAAACTTCTAAGTAACTCTTGTATCAGTCCTCAAGAGTGTATGAAGTGTTTTATTTGAAAACTTTTTGAAAGTGTGGGGTGCGAAAAGTTATTTTTGTTTGTTTTGAAAAGAGCAAGTACTTAAGAGAATCTACCTACTCTAAGGAATTAAGTTGTGTAAGAGTCCTTTAGATAGTGCTATCCCACCATTGAGTGGTAGGTAGCACCATCGTTGGAGGTGTTCGGGTCAATTCGATTAAGGGACAGTATGGTCACCGAAGCAATGGTAGAACGTCCTAAAAGTAACCCTAATGTCCTAGATCCTTTGTATCCGAGGCAACCGTTTCGAGGCAACTGGATCTTTTGGACAGAAGGGCGACCTCTAAGACACCCTGTACTTGATGACCACGTTCGAGGCAACCAGTGAGGCGTACCCTAGGAAGTGGCATGTGCTTTGTGTGTTGTTTTTCAGTTAAGGTTATCTTGTACATGTTATTTTGTGAGCTACGGATTGGTTTTATTTACATACATTCTTTCATGCATTTTTTTAACAGTTAGGAGTGCGGAAAGTAAATTGCAGAAATGTAAATTCTAACTATTACAAGGCGCGGGTCTATACATCGCCAAAAAAAACAAAGACCCGTTTTGTAAAATAAAGTGCGAGAAATTAAATAAAGCGGTAAAATTCCTATTTAACTATTACATATCTGGAGACAGTTACATAAATAATCAAAATAAATGAATGCGCGCGAGAAGAAATTTAATCGGGAACGTCCTAAGGGTTTTGACCCTTTTAAGAAAAGAAATGAATTTTTTGTCCTTTTTTGTGATTAAATGAAATTAAAATTAATAACTAATTAATTAATTTATTAAAAGAAAAATGTTTTTGTATTTTTATGTCTTTAATGAAATAAAATAAAAGGGAATAAAATTAAAAGTTAATAAAAACCTAATTCTAAATTTATTTTAGTTATTAAAAAAAGGTTAAAGTTGCCTAATTAAAACTAATTCAATTTATTAGTATTTATTTACAAAAATAAAATGAAATTAATAATAATAATAATATTAGTTCTTTTTTTGGTTTTTTATGGGAAAAGTTATTTATGTTAATTTAGTGATAATTAGAAAAATTAATTAATAAACAAACAAAATAGAAATATAAAATAAGAAGAAAAAGGGATGAACCAAAAAAGGGGGTTAAGTGAAGCAATCTGGGCCCAATAGTGATCAAGCCTCTTGCTGACTTTTGGAATCGCCTGGAGACACGTTGACTAGGGAGCATGGTGCTCCTTCATTTCTTGACCTTTGGATCCATGATTATGGACATGTGGCGCATGGATTGGTGAGGCGTATGATGAACCCCTTCAGGAAGCCTGCATAGGAATATGTATAGAAAAAATGGAAATAAGCATTTGGGGGACCTGGGAATCGAACCCAGGTCCCAAGGATCATTTGCCAACACCTGTACCACTAGATCACTCATGCGCATTTGTAAATAAAATGAGAAACAAATATTATATCAAGTAAACACGTTATATGGTGGACCAAAGAAAAAGCGCGCGCCTATTTGAATCAACCAGCCAGGCATGGACACCTCATCATCGTCTTCATTTATCTGCAAAACAAAAACAAGATAGCGGGGGTTTTTAACCCCCACAAAGAAAAACTGTAAAAAATAGCGATTAGGCGCTCAGTGTATATAAAAATGGCGCGAGGTATCCAATGTCTTCGTCTCACTCAGGCGGTTTCAACCATGTGTGTTTGGAGGCTTGATTTTGCAATATATGAAAAGCCCTAAATCAAAAGCTCTGAAACCCTAAGATTCTCCAATGGCAACTTTCGTTTTAGGGTACCATAATCAAATTAAACTATATCAAAAGCTTCATAAAGATGTTAGCAATCCAAAACAATAATCAAAATGTGTTAATGATGCGTAAAAAATGAATTTCGATTATGGAAAAGTTTGTTCAAACCGTGATTCTGTTTGGCCGTTTCCTTGAGTGTTAGAGCGCATTCTTGGTTGCAATAGGTTCCTGGCAATGCTGGCAACGTGTTAGAAGCAAGGAAAGTGCTTGAATTATGCTGGAATATGGATTTCAGTTTGCAACTTTTCTTTCAAATTTTTGAACTTGGTTATGCCGTTTCAGAGGTTTCTAGGTCGTGTCTTTGGTCTGGAACATTTGCATATATGCGTATGAATGAGAATCAAGCAATATTATGAGCCTTTAACCATTGCAATGATGTTTTGGATTTCCTCTTAACCACCTGTAAGTGCTCTGGCTGGAGAGTTGGCTTCATTTGTAAAACAAATAAGAAAGCAAGTTTACCCATATTCCCTCTGTTGTTTTAATATGTTGGGTTGAAGAAGTTCAACATCTGGACCAACATGTTATGTAAGATGTCACAACATCAGCATATGACATCGCGCCTGAAATTAAGTACTAATTAAGTAACTATGTTATATGTTGAATGTTTGTAACAGCTGTGACTTGTAACCTAACTATTTTAAGTGATCTAAATTATGAAAGAGGTTATTTGTTGTGTTGAAGAAGTTCAACATCTAGGTCAACATGTTAGATGTAATGTCATGACACCTGACTTGACATCACGTCAACAGAATTGGTAATTCAGTTACAGTTCTGGTACTTAAATACTCTGAGAATATATGTGGCGTTTCTTATGGAGAATCTGAAGATCAATCAAGAATCAATCAGAATATTTGAAGAAAATATTGTTTCTAAATATGGAGATATTTTAGGAACTAGAAGATTGAAGACCTTGATTATAGCAGAAGTTTGCTGCTGAGTTGTAACAGCAAGGAGAAAAGCTTGCTGAGATTTTGAAGGCCCAAATCCAGTTGGGTAATAGGTTATAAATAGCAGATTGTAACCTAGGGTTTGTAAGCCTCACACAATGTAACATTGGGGGTGTTTTGTTAGGTAAACCTGTCGGTATGTGGCAAGGTTACCATGTGTGTAACTCGATACCTGTAGGTAAGGGTTTGAGTGTTCTTGGACGAAGCTATGAAGCAAGTCTAAGTATTTCTGCATTACTTCATATTCATTGTAATGTAGGAAACCAAGTGGGAGGGCTCTACTTCTTGAGTAGGAGTAAGACTTCTGTTGCTGCGGCAATAGGAATGGAAACTGGTAGGTTTCTATCTAGGAGTTCCTAGGTATAGGTTGCACTGGGTAAATGATTAAGTGAAGGATGGGAACTTGTGAAGTTTAGTCCTGAATTAGTATTGCTGATAGTGGATCTTCTTCCTGGCTTGGTATGCCCCCAGAGTAGGTGTGTTTCACCGAACTGGGTCAACAACTGATTTGTGTTTTTACCTTCAGCACTTTATAATTCTGTCTGTTATATATCAAGGTAAAATTGTAATGTTGTAACAGATGATGTCTCAGAACAAGTTAAGACATCATGCTGATATCTGTGCAGGAGAAACAGAACTGTGAAGGTTGTTTGCTCTCTGCTGATCATGTGCAACAGATGAACAGAACTAGGTACATCGTTGTTCTATCCTCTGCACCTTCAAAGTATATCTGGCACAGCTTGGATAAACTGTGCTTCTGTCATTCTTTAGTACTGAATCACGAAAAATTGGGTATCTACCTTGCAGTGTATTTATTATGTCACATCAGATGTCTAGACATTGAGTATAACATCTGAAGACTGGCATACATCAGAATTTCAATTGGTATCAAAGCAGGCATCCTGTTCTGTTTCTGGATGAGATCCATGGGTGATACTTTCTGGTACCTGCAAGGTCAATCTTAGTACTGAAGATTGTAACCTAGAAAGGTTTATTATTTCCCTGAATGGTCCCTTAAAGTGGGAGGATGGACTATTCATGACAGGAACTGTGTGATTGGCATTTGGCCTGGTTGTGTGGTAGCTGCTCTAGGTTTAATTTATTTTCAAACCTAGGATTTGTGTACGCCTAAAGTGTGTGTGCAAAGATTGAGTTGTATTATGTTCTTCCGCTGTGTAATACTTGGCAAAACTCAAGCTCTGGTGTGTTTCTCCTCTTGTGGATTGAAGGCTATTGTATTCAAGAATTCAACATAAGGTATTGAAGATGTCACCGATACTTGAGTCCTCTCAAGTCCACTCATGAAGACGTTATTAGTTCAGAATGCATGCAGCTACTAGTTGAAGAGCATATGTTTTGGGTGTCAAACAAAGGGATACTTTTGTTTGGGACCTACTCCTGACCTGGAAGAGGAGACATCTGTGTGTGCAAAGTTGACAATGGTAGAGTCAACTATGTCTGTGTGCTCCCGAAGGTTACTTTTAGGAGTCAGAACTCTAGAAGTGAAGCTGGTTGAGATGTGACATTGATCAGGGTTGAGCAGTTGTTCCCTGGAGTACTATGGTGTGAAGAAAGACAAGCTCATTGGTTAATAAAAGTTAATAATGGTGCAGCATTATTACCCCTTCATAGAAGTAGATTGGGATCATGAATCTTGTCATTTAAACATCATGATTAAAAGTGGAAGATCTTTCAAGATGTGAGAATTTGAAGACTCGGAATTTGGTTAAGGTAGTATGTTCTGGCAATACATATCTGCTGATGATTGGTGTTGTTGTCTTCTCTGAAGTACTTAAGGTCAGCTGAAGTCTGATTGGTGTGATTGGAGTATGAACAGGTATAACTCTTGGAGTTACCTGAATCTGGTAGGGATGTCATATGTCATGTCGAGACATTTGTGTACAATGCATGGATATTTTGTGTGGAGCTTCCATGATTGGTAGTTTGAGGGGGAGATTTGGTTAACCTCCTCACATTAGTTCAGCCTAGTGTTTAGCTGGCTGTTGACCTATGTCACATGGGTTCTGGGTGTTGTGTGACATATTTGCAAGGAAGGATTCATCTCTCTCATTCCTAAGGATGAATTTGATCTGGTAGGAGTTTTAAATCTGTTAAGGTGAGTAGAGTTTGTTCAGAGAACCTAGATATCTCAACTCCTTGGTCTCTCAAAGAAAGTGCTTGCAAGAAGAAGATATTAACACACGAAGAGTATGTCAAAGTATTCAAATGGTGAAAGTATCTTACAGGATAATGGAAAGGATTTATGATCAATTGCTATTCGTGACAAGTACAAGTATTTAAATTGATTATCCTTGGAGTTCAAGATAACTGATGTTCTTAAAGATGTGGGAACATTCCTTCTTCTAGACCCTGTGAAGAATCACAGGAAGAGTGATGCTTTAGAGCTATCTCTTTGGTGACAGCAAAATCATTTGATCCTTGAAAAGGTTTCCTGGAAACGTGTTCAGACTCGAAGCTACAAGAAGACATCATAATCTTGATGATGGTTACTTGGATCAGTCTGGTTCTGATCTAGGTAAGGAAGTAAATTAGAGAAGGAGCTGAATTCAACAACTAGATGTTATAACATAATGTTGTGACATTTGGTTCAACATCAGATTCTTGGTTGGTGAAGTGGCACATCAACTTAAGATAGGATGATCTACGAAGTTGAAGGTTGGATATTTCAAAAAGATCGTCTCTTTGCAGCTCTTTGGAGTTGTTGGGTGGAGAAGATGTTACATGTTCCTGTCTTAGTGTATCTAAGCCTTTTGTGATAACTTGTAGCTTGAAGTTCAAATTTCAATTGGAAGATCAGAATATCTTTGGGAGAAGTCTGATAAACATGGAGAAGTCAAAAGGTGGCATATGAGGATTCATGAAGGAGATAATCAAACAGTGGCATTTGGTCTATCTCAGCAGTGGATTCAGAGAATCAAGATAATCAACATGTGGCAGCTGATTATTATCGAGAAAGTTTGATTCAGAGTATGAATACGTTCAACCAATATTGTTGAACAGAGGGTGCGCTCTTGAAGACATGAAGATGCGTCTTATGTTTTCCATTCATCAAGGGGTCTTATTTACTTTGAATCAGAAGTTGTCTTGAAGGTCCAACTAAGTATTGAATGTGACCTACTTGTTTCCATGAGGAGAAGTGATTGTCCCTAACAGGGGGAGTATTGGTTTGTACGAAAGGACTTCATCAAACTCGTAGGATATAAAGTCTGGCACCTTATTAACTATTGGGATGATGTGTTCAAGACTAAAGAGGACTATGTCTGACCGAATTTCATCACATTGGTAATGACATTGTTCCTAATTTCCTCTAAAACTACAGACAGGAGGAAAATTGGATGAAGTGTGGATTATTATTAATAAACCCATGTGTGTACAGCTATATGACTCAGAGGGAGTAACCATCCTCTTTGTGAAAATGGAATGGTTTCAAACTGCTAATATGAAAATAGCAGAATGTATGACGACATAGGATTTGAGCGTGTTTTCATCTGCTAAGAAAACAGGGCGGTTGTGTCTCATTATGAAGCAGTTTAGTGAGCTGGAATGTTTAGGTGATAACTTGTCACCTAATAAAGGTATTATATAACTGAGGCAGAGTGTAATATGCCAACGATGTTTCTTGGATAGAGGATCCTAAGACAAGTACATAAAGGGAGTAGTCGGTTCTAAAAGACAAATGTCTGTTTTAAAAAGGGCAAGACATACTTCATCCTGACAATGGTCAAAGGGTCAAACCCAAGGGTAGGTACTTGCATTAAAACCAGTCCTAGGGTACTGAAACTGTCAGAGTAAAGTACCAAGATCGTTACTATCTATGCCAAAGTTGCATTATTTATGAAGACTCTCTCTATTCTTTCTCTTCATCAGAGGGTTTCAGCAATATGAAGTTTGTTAGCATCTGGGAAAATTGTGCATGGGTATGGATCTGTATGGGCAGTCTTTGTCAAATTCTGGCCAAAAAGGGGGAGAAAGATAGGGACCCAGACTCAGGCGAGACTCAGGTGAAAGCAACAGACGGCAATGTCCAGCGAGACTCAGGTGAAAGCAACATGATCACAAGTAAGTGACTTTGTTTGTGTCTTGTGTTCTGAGTTAAGAGGATAGTTGTGACTTGTGATCTGAGTTACATGATCACAAGTAATCAGTATCAAGATTATCAACAATAAACTTGAGAAAAGAAATCCTCTTGGGCCATCGATGGCTTGGAGTGGCTCACAGATGAGGGATAGAGGTTTGTTGTTTGCTCAAAGGACATCAGCCTCTACAAAGAAGATGTTGGACAAGATGTTGTAACATCTCAACTGAGTTGTGGCCTGGTCCCAAAATGCAACTTGCACTTATTTGTTTTAGCCAAAATTTGCCAAAGGGGGAGATTGTAAGTGCTCTGGCTAGAGAGTTGGCTTCATTTGTAAAACAAATAAGAAAGCAAGTTTACCCATATTCCCTCTGTTGTTTTAATATGTTGGGTTGAAGAAGTTCAACATCTGGACCAACATGTTATGTAAGATGTCACAACATCAGCATATGACATCGCGCCTGAAATTAAGTACTAATTAAGTAACTATGTTATATGTTGAATGTTTGTAACAGCTGTGACTTGTAACCTAACTATTTTAAGTGATCTAAATTATGAAAGAGGTTATTTGTTGTGTTGAAGAAGTTCAACATCTAGGTCAACATGTTAGATGTAATGTCATGACACCTGACTTGACATCACGTCAACAGAATTGGTAATTCAGTTACAGTTCTGGTACTTAAATACTCTGAGAATATATGTGGCGTTTCTTATGGAGAATCTGAAGATCAATCAAGAATCAATCAGAATATTTGAAGAAAATATTGTTTCTAAATATGGAGATATTTTAGGAACTAGAAGATTGAAGACCTTGATTATAGCATAAGTTTGCTGCTGAGTTGTAACAGCAAGGAGAAAAGCTTGCTGAGATTTTGAAGGCCCAAATCCAGTTGGGTAATAGGTTATAAATAGCAGATTGTAACCTAGGGTTTGTAAGCCTCACACAATGTAACATTGGGGGTGTTTTGTTAGGTAAACATGTCGGTCTGTGGCAAGGTTACCATGTGTGTAACTCGATACCTGTAGGTAAGGGTTTGAGTGTTCTTGGACGAAGCTATGAAGCAAGTCTAAGTATTTCTGCATTACTTCATATTCATTGTAATGTAGGAAACCAAGTGGGAGGGCTCTACTTCTTGAGTAGGAGTAAGACTTCTGTTGCTGCGGCAATAAGAATGGAAACTGGTAGGTTTCTATCTAGGAGTTCCTAGGTATAGGTTGCACTGGGTAAATGATTAAGTGAAGGATGGGAACTTGTGAAGTTTAGTCCTGAATTAGTATTGCTGATAGTGGATCTTCTTCCTGGCTTGGTATGCCCCCAGAGTAGGTGTGTTTCACCGAACTGGGTCAACAACTGATTTGTGTTTTTACCTTCAGCACTTTATAATTCTGTCTGTTATATATCAAGGTAAAACTGTAATGTTGTAACAGATGATGTCTCAGAACAAGTTAAGACATCATGCTGATATCTGTGCAGGAGAAACAGAACTGTGAAGGTTGTTTGCTCTCTGCTGATCATGTGCAACAGATGAACAGAACTAGGTACATCGTTGTTCTATCCTCTGCACCTTCAAAGTATATCTGGCACAGCTTGGATAAACTGTGCTTCTGTCATTCTTTAGTACTGAATCACGAAAAATTGGGTATCTACCTTGCAGTGTATTTATTATGTCACATCAGATGTCTAGACATTGAGTATAACATCTGAAGACTGGCATACACCAGAATTTCACCACCATTAAAGGAACTTGCCAATTTTGTTCAAATTTGAATTTCCATGCCTAAATGACCTTTACACGAATTTGGTAGGTGTATTATGATGCATCAAAGTCATTCAAACCACAAGATATCACTTAATTAATTTTTTTGATTTTTATTTGAATTTTATGGATTTAAAATGAATTAAATCAATAAAATTAAATAAAAATAGAAAAAATAAATGTTTAATCTTGGATTTAATCATGGGACACGTGGGTGGCATGACAAAGCTGAACCAAGTGGAAAAAGTGGGCCCTTTTGTCAAAAATTGAAGTTTCAAGGATAATTGACTTTTGCCATTTCACAAAAATTTCCCAACTTCTCCAATGCATATCTTGCTCAATTTTGATCATATGAACATGTTCTTGGACATTTTGGGAAGGTATTGAAGTCCTATAACCAATGCCTTTTGTCCCATGTCATTTTGATTTACCAATCTCAAGTTATGGTCTTTGACTTAAAATGCCTTTTTGTTGACTTTTGAAAATGACCTATAATGTTGAAATTGATAACTTTTTGTGGGAGCATTTCTTGGACTTGGAATGTGAAGATGAGTTGTAGGAAATGTCATCCCCTTCAAAATGAGCATTGGATGGGATTTTTCTGATGAACCATGAAAAAGTTATGCCTTGGTCAAGTTACAGTTGACTTTTCAACTGTCCAAAAATAGAAACTTTTGCATCTTGATGATTTTTGAGCCATTCTTGTGAAATCATGGTCAAGATTTGACCAAATGATGATTGTGGCTTCAAAATAAGATGTTGACCAAAAATTTTGACTTTTGACTGCCAAATGACCATTTTGCCCCTATAGTTGATTGTGAAGCAATTAGGGTTTTTGACTGTGCAACTTGACCTTGTGAGCCTTGAAACTTGACATGTAGGTGCTTGACAATGTATATGAGCATATGGGACTTGATTGAGCCCTTGAAAACCTCAACTTTCTTGCAAGAACCAGAACCCTAGTTTTGCCTGCCTTAGGAGGATGCTTGATTGTGTAGCCCTTGAGTAGATTTGAGCAAATTGAGATGATGCTTGTCAAAACTTTGAAGAATATGGGAGGGCAAATTTTGGGGTACAACAATGTCCAATTCCAATTTTTATTTTCATTTGTAGTTATCTACGGCTCTTAATTGCTTAGCTCACTTCGAAAAACTTGCTTTTGTGTGCGTGTGATTTATTTCAAAATATTTTGAAAAGCCAATGTAAGGTTAACTTTGTAATGATTCTTGTATCAGTCCTCAAGAATGCGTCCAAAGTGTTTTGAAAATATTTGTTTAAAAGTGATGTGTGAAAAAATATTTTTGAGAAAAAGTTATGAGCAAGCAATTAGGAGTTTCTTACCCACTAAATGTCTTTTTTATTCTTTTCCTTCTCCTTTAAAGATAGTACTACCCATACCATTAGTTGGTAGGTAGCCCTATCCATTGGATTTGAAGGGACAAGTGTAGGGTTATCGTATGGTCATCGAAGGCAACATGTAAGGATACTTTAGCAATTGTATCATAGGGACTAGATCATTTTTCATAGGCAACGTCGAAGGGTCATCGAGGGACTACGATCTTTATTCAAAGGGAATTTGTTAAAGTATCCCTACTTTCGAGGGACATGACCATGTTTCCGAAGGCAACAAAGAGAGGTTACCCTAGAGGTGTGAGTGTGAATAGTATATTCAATTCAGTTATTTTATCTTGAGATTAGGGTTTGCTGTCGATTATTTTTAGATCTTGCCATACACACCTAATTACTAGCAGCATAAAATATAGCAGAATATTAAATGTACAAAAAGTAAATCCTAAGCTATTACAGGGCTTTGGGGCAGTTACATAAATAGAATGCGGAAAATAAAGTGAGAAAATTAAAACCCTAGACTATTACATCCTGTAAGTAGTTACATAATAGGAAAAAAAACATGAAAGATAAACTAAACTATTACAAGATAAAATTGCGCAACCTATACAATTCCCATAAGAATTTAAATGCGAAATAAAAAATATTTTTTTTTTTAAATGTTTGAATGTTAATTTGATGTTGATTAAAAAACTAAGTCTAATTAATTTTAATTAATAAAACCTAAAATTTAATTAATTTTAATTAATAAAATAGTAATTAACCTAATTAATTTTAAAAAGGGTCAAAATTAAATTATTAAAAAAAAACTAAACCTAATTTATTTAGGGTTTTTTTAAAAAAGGAATTAATTTAGGTTAAATGTTAATTAGGGAAAATAATTAGAGTTATCAAGAAAATTAGGATTAGTGATTTGAAAAGAAAGAAAATAGGGTTAGTGGAAAATATGAAGAAAAATAATGTATGGGGTGGGTGTTGAACCCACACCCTTCAACATCCTCCATGCATGGCTTGCCATTAGACCAAGCGCTGGTTGGCGTTAGAAACATAGGCGCAATACATAATATATTAAACCTGCAGAAATTGGAAAATAACAAGAAAATTTTGCAAAAGGCATGGATCGAACCCATTCCCTTGTGTACCAATGCCTTATCACGCTCGTCCTTGCCATTGGGGTGGCTGTTTCATTCGTTAGTAAAATCAAACAAAGCAAATATAATATAAACCAAATCAGAGGGACCAGAGAAGCGTCGGAGCCCTAACTCCGGTCGTCTTCTCCAGTGAGAATGTTTCCTTATCCTGCAAAACAACACGTGTTAGTGATTCAATATGACCCTATCCCCCCCCCCCTAATTTGAAGGCTGCGAATTCAATGGTGGCCTTAGTTTTGGCTTAATCGTCCTGTACGAAGAGATATAAGCAAGATAAAGTTGATCGGTGCAATCATGGTGATGTATGATTCTGGCATCATGAGACTCATGCGATGGTCCAAACCTGTCCAATTACATCTCAAGAACACAATGAAAGCATTAGTTCATATCAAAGCATGATAAAAATAAAAATACAAAAGTCACGAAAAGTATGGAAACCGGTGATGCATGCATGCATGTTTTAGTCTTATTTGATCATCAAGAGTGATCAATACTTACTCTATATCACCTTAGGAGTCAATTGGGATGGCTGGCTTGCTTTGGGAAGGGCTGGAAATAAAGTTTCAAGTTTGCCCTACTTTGAGAAATTTTGAGGTTTTTGTGAGTATTCTTGCAAGATTTTTTTTGTGTCCCCTAGTTGTCTGAATATGAAGGATATATATATATATATATATATATATATATATATATATATATATATATATATATATATATATATATATATATATATATATATATATATATATGAAGATTAGGTCAAGGAGAATGAGTTTGGACCTTATATGAAACAACTTTTGATTTTGCTGGAAAAATGAGTTGGAGTAAGACAAACATGAAGATTGGTTTTGTAAATAAGCTCACGTGGTTTCCTGTAGAATTCTTGGGCCTCCAAAAGATTTGAAACAAAAGTCTTCTAAGCCTTATCCCTCCCTTTTCTATTTATTTGATTTAATTTGTATTTAAATGAATAAAAATTCAAATAAAAGAAATAAAAATCATAAAAATATAAGAATGGTTTTGGGGGTCCTCTAACATGTCATGAGCATGTTTGAACTTAAAAAATTAGGCCCATTATTCCAAAAGCCCAAAATTGTTCAATTGAGCTTTCATGCAATTTCACAAAATTATCCAACTTGTGCAACTCATAACTTGCTCAATTTTTGTCATATGAAGGTAATCTTGGACTTTTTAGAAAGCTCAAGATGTCCCCTACATCTCTCATACTAATCATTTTTCCATTTAAAGACTTTATCTTGATGTAAATTGATTTGACAAAAAGTGTCTTTTTGTTGGTTTTTAAAATGACTTGTAATGTTTTTGGCACATATCTCTTAAATGAAGCACTTTTGGGCCTTGGGCTTAGAGAGACAAAGTTGTAGAGAATTTAATTTCTATCAAAAGGAGATTTAGTTGATAATTTTCTGATGAAGCATGTGAAAGTTATGTCTGGTCAAAGTTTAGTTGACTTCTCCTAAAGAAAACCCTAATTTAGTAACTTTTGACTTTTGGTGAATCTTGAGTTTTCTTGATGAGTTATGATAAACCCTTGATCAAATGGTGAATGTAACTTCAAAATATTAATGTTGACAAAAAATATTGAAGTTAGATTGTATGTTGACCACAATTGACTTTTTACCTAATACATTTGATTTTTACTCATCTGAGCAATTGACTAGGTAAATTTTTGATGTAAGGCTTGAAACTTGGTATGAGGATACTTTGAAGAATATGAGGAACCATAAAACTCACTTGAGGCATTAGAAGTACCATTTTCCTTTGAGAGAACCAAGACCCTAATTATAGGTCACTGCTTAGAAGGAGGACTCATTTGATCATTCTTGAGTAGTCTTGAACACTTGATAACCTTATGAGCATGAGAAAGTATTTTGAAATGAGAGAGCAAATTTTGGGGTACAACATAAAGTGTAGAGGAGTGATGAGAGCATAAGGATGTTGTTATTTGGAGACAATGGTAGCCTGCGAGATAAGAGGGATGGTTTGAGATACAAGAGGATTGTTTGGTGGGTAAAGGAGGTGGTTGTGTAGAACTGGTATTAGCAGGTGAAATTCTGGCAACAGATACTTAATGTCACAGTGAATATTATGACACCGTATCTGATAAATTGTACACACACCAAACAGTAATTTAAAAGACAGTAAAGAACACAATCAATTGTTAACCCAGTTCAGTGTAGAACAACACCTACTCTGGGGGCTACCAAGCCAGGGAGGAAATTCACTATAAGAGGTATTAATTTAGGAATAAACCAACCAGTTTATCTCCTTCACTTAAGACCTACCCAATGAAACTTCAATCTAAGTCCTACTTAAACCTGAGTTCCTACTCACTCCCCCTCAATCACAGCAGTGATACTAATTTACTGATAAATAAGATTATGAAGACATTCTTCAATCTACACGCTTGATTTTGCTTCAAAGATTTAATCAAGAGACACAACACTCGTGCTTCAAAGCTTCGAGTGATAAACAACCCTTACAACCAAATCCTACTCCAAGTCACTTATCAAAATGATAATTGCTTCGCTCACAGTAGTTACAACTATACAATGCCTTATTGATCTTCTGTCAAAAGTGCTGCTCACCATTAGGCTTCGTGAGAAATATATAAGCAGCCTATTCTTCATTTTGGGCTTCCATAAAAATAGCTAGGGTTAACCAAGTTAACCTAAAGACTTGGTCTTGGGCTTTCATCATTACAGATTAGGGTTAAGCACGGTTAACCTAAATATCCACGTGAGCATCTGATCTAGTCAATATACTACATCTCAGAAAGTACACCAGATTCCTGAAAAATCTCTGGAACAATAAATCTGCACAACAACTTGATCAGTACAGAATGTCTTAACATTGGTTATGACATCATGTATCTTGCTCACTGATTTTGGTAGAATTCAGTAGATATGATCATAGCTTAACCATCATGATATTTACTCATACTGAGTAGTTCCTGTAGAACATTCCTTCTGCAGAATTTACCTTTATCCCAGAATGTTATGACATCAGTCATGACATTCGCAAATTTGGTTTTACCAAAAAATAATGCCAACAAACAAACACTTACAGCATGTATATTGGGTAAAGTGTTATAAGGGTGAGGTGTAGCAGATATAGGCACAACCTCAGTTGTAGGAACAACAGGATCATGAATGTGGGGGGTTATGTCATTATCCATTGGGTTTTAGGTTCTGGTGGTTATTGTTAAGTTGAGGTGGAGAAAGGTTTTGGTCTGCTGAGAGTACATTAGCAGGGTCTGGTGTAGTGTCAGTAGAGAGATGAATATTATCAAGATTCATAGTGGGGTTGGAAATTTTAAGAGGAGATAAATTATGATTAGAAGTTGATTTGAAATGAAATAGAGACTCATAGGAGATGACATTTTTGGATACAAAAAGTTAATGATTAGGTAGGTCATAAAGGATAAAGCCTTTGGTGCCTTCCTAGTAGCCTAAGAAAACAACTTTTCTAGCCCCTGTGTCAAATTTTGTCCTGTGATCTTGCATAGAAGTAGTATATGATAAACAGCCAAAGACTTTGAGCTGCATATATGAGAGACGGTTGTTAAAGAGAAGCTCATATGGACTCTTGGATTTTAGGAGGGGTGGGTAATCTATTGATTATGTGTATAGAATGTTGAACACAAAAGCTCCACATGGACAAAGGTGTGTTGGAGTGAAACTTAAAAGATCTAGAAACATTCAGAATGTGCTGGTGTTTTCTCTCCACTACACCATTCTGTCGAGGAGTTTCAAGGCATGATTTGTGATGAAGAATTCCTTTGAATTTGAGAAAGGGTGTGAGGGTTAGAAACTTAGTTCCATTATTTTTTCTAAGGCGTTTTAGGGTAGTGGTGAATTGGTTTTCAATGTGCTATGAAATTAGTTAGGTTAACTTTAGTTTGAGCTTTAGTTTTAAGGAAAATAACTCATGTATATCGAGTATAATAATCTACAAGAGTTAGGAAATATCTATGGCCTAAAATAAAAGTAGTCGAGTAAGGACCCCATAAATCAGCATGTAAAAGTTTAAAAGGGGAAGTAGTAAAAGTATTGCTAGAAGGAAAATATAGCCTTTTTGTTTAGCATTATGACAAGAATCGCATGAGGCCAATGTTGGCTTACAATTGATGAAAGGGAATACTCAAGAAATAGTTTTTAGACCTATATCTGAGACATGGCCTAACCTGGAGTTCCAAAGATTATAAGAATCAGTTTCAATAGAATTACAAAGGGCAGTGGAAGTATGAGATTCAAGAATGTACGATCCTCTTTGGAGATTAGTTATACCAATCGTTAGCTTGGAAGGATTATGCATAATGTGACAGGTATTAGAGTGAAACAAGAGGTGACAGTTAAGGTCGGTAATTGATTTGGCTACAGACACAATGTTAACAATAAAACTAGGTATGTATAGCACATTGTGTATAATAAGGGAAGGGGAAAAAGTTATGTTACCAGAAATACAAGCAGTGATGTGTGAGCCATTAGGGAGGGTAACAGAGATAGGATTATTGTTGTTATAAGTGATAAAATAAGTGAGGTTATAAATAATATGGTATATGGCTCATGTGTCAAGTACCCATAAATTGAAAGACTTACCATTTGACATAGATGAATTGGTTGTCATGGCAAGAGGTGTGGTGGTGATGGAATTGGTGGCAGGTTGGATTTTTGACTGTTGGAGAAGCTCTATGATGCTATCATACTGATCTTTTTTGAAGCCATAACTTGGAGTTGTTGAAGAAGGAACTCCTTGGTCAGAAACATTATTGGCAGATGAAGGATTTCTGGGTCTGTTTTTGAATCCATGAGAGTAACCATGTTTGACAAAACATGTGTCAACCGTGTGATTGGTGCGGCCACAATGCGCGTAGACCCTATTTTGCTTGGAAGATGGTGCTTTTCCTTTGTAATTAGGGTTCCAAGTCTTGTTGTTGACCCTGATGAGAATTGGAATTAACATGTAAAACAGAAATAGGGGCAATAGAATCCATAGAAGCTAAATCCAAGGAAGAGGGAAGATTCATCTTACGTTCTTGTTGAATCACCAAAGCACACACGCGATCGAAATCTGACAAGGGAGTCATCATCATAATCTAGGATCTTGAATTTGCAAATTTCTCATTGAGGCTTTTCATGAACTGTATCATATAATCATGTTCACGATACGTTTTGACAGATAAAATTGTGCCACGGGTGCATGGGATGGCATACGAACAAGATGGAATAGGGCGATATGATTCTAACTCATCCCAATAGACTTTAAGCGGAGTAAAATAGTCAGAAACTGTGAGAGTACCTTGCCGAAACCTATAGGCATCTTGGATATCGAAGATGCAGAAGATATCGCTTTGAGAAAATCTTGTGCGGAGATTCGTCCAAACACCAGCAGCGGTTTGGATCCAAGGAATAGATTTTGCGATTGATTCGTTGATGGAGTGAAAGATCCAGACAAGAACCGTTTGTTGCATCTTGTCTATGGCGCAAGAAGAGGATCAGTAGGTGGTGATTTTGGAAGAGTGTCATCGAGAAATGTTGCTTGTTCTTGGAGATAAGGGGGATTTCCATAGAACGAGACCATGTATGGTAGTTCTTGGAATCAAGAAAGGGAGAAACAAGGACGAGAGCTGGATTGATAATAAGAGTTTGTAGAGTTGGTGGAGAAATCAGAGTAGAGATTAATCATTGAGAGTGAAAGGTTGAAACGAAGGAAGAATGAAGAAGATAATAATGGCTATCGTATTGCTATTGATACCATGTTAACGATATGTAGAGAAAGCATAGTGCTAAAGATAGTATTTGCATATCCATTCAATACTCTCAACATATTACAATATAACAAATAGCACCTTTATATATCAGGTATTATCCATAACAAAAAGTGAAAGAATAACTGAAAAATAACAAAAGGCTGAACCAGCTGCATAACTATCATGGGCCAATCAATATGGGCTGCATAAAAGGCCCAATAGCTTTGACAATTATTCTATTATGGAAAGAAAAGTCTTTGGTTTTAATGTGAATTATCACTCATCATAATGGATTTTAGACTATAAATAAGGCTTGTAAACATCAGGTGTTTAGGTTTAGTATTATGTATCTGTTTTCTTTTGCTATGTGTGAGTAGTTTTTTAATAGTCTTGGAATTATGAAGACTAAGTAAATGACAAATCTAATGTAAACTCTTAGTTTAAACTTTGTTATGAGAAATTGTATTATTACCCTTAACTTTTTAAGTTTTCACATACGTTTCTCTGAAAGTAAGAACAACATGAGATATCAGTTGATATATAGAAAGGTGAGGTTTGATATCTGAGCTAAAAGGTCAGATAACCGGAAAAACTATGTGTTACTAAAAAGTAGCTTTTCCTAAAGGGTCTTGAACAAATGATTCAACCAACAAATATAAGTGATTCTGTTTAAGATGCGATTATATATTCTGAAGGAGATACAATTCATATTTATCTATTTAAATTTCTCAACACTTCAGTTACACAAAGATTTTCGCTCACAAAGTACATAATAATAACTCTAAGAAACATACCATGAATGTGCCCAATCACTACATTTATATTGAGCTAACCATACCCTTCTCAGATGAATCTGTAGAAGCCATATTGATAAGACCAAGTTCTGCAGATTTTGAATTAATAAAGTTGCACTGTTTTCTAATCTCTCCTTGTTTCCCAGTCAACACACCAATATTACCCATCTTAATCATTGCAGCCTTAAAGCTCTCAAAAAAAGCTTTTTGATCACTACTGAACTTGTTGACAATGCTAATAGTATCTGCACCAGTTGTTGAGAACAACTCTTGATCACTTTGAAGCAAACCCTTTTTACCTTGAAGATTCGTGTAATAGTTCTTATCAAATTTATCTGCAGTCGTTGGATCAAAATTAGCAAGGTTATTGCTAGATCCACCATTGGGACATATATTGCGCAATTCTTGTAAGTAAGTTGTGTTAAGAGTTGGATCAGGATTTCCAGTGTTGCTGAAGTTGTACAATCGACTAACGAATAAAGAGCAATGAGCTTTTCCAAATGTATGAGCACCAGAGAGAGCAACTAGATCAGTAGTATTAAGGCCTTGTTTGGCAAATGCAGCTTTAAGTTGGTCTAATGAGTTGAATGGAGCTGGAAGATTTTGATTAGCAAGTGTTTGGTTTGCTGTTAAACTATCTCTTCTTCCTAATGGAACTTTCCAATCAGGACCTTGAGACTGTATTTTTCAGCACATAACAAAAAAACAAAATTAATATAAATTTAATGGTGAAGGATATTATGCATATATAAATATATAAATATATAAATATAATATACCAGTGTAGATGATAATTCAGCTGCAAGTGCAAGAATATCAGCACAAGAAACAGTGTTAGGACAAACACTTTCTACAGCTGTTTTGATTTTGTTGACAACATCTAAACCTCTCAGAGAGTTGATATTTGGAAAAGCATCTTGTTCAGTCACAATGGTATCGGTTGTGTTCAACAAAACTGATGCATCACAACCCTGTAGGTGAAAAATATTATTAGAAGAAAAGCTTATTAAAATGAATGAATATGAAGAAGAAAGAAAGTGTATATACATACTTGAACAAAGCAGTCATGGAAGTGAAGCCTGACGAGACTAGCAAGCATACGAGTATCTGTTTTGGAAACATTTCTTATGACATCACGAACAATGGAACTAACGTTTGGACAAGTGTTGTTGTAAAAGGATGGATCAAGTTGTGCATTTGAGGAGAAAGGTAATAACACTCCAAACAGAAGTAGAGCACATAAGAAAGAGGTTGTTGCAAGAGACTTCATTGTTGTTGTTGTTGTGAGATGAAAGTGTGAGTAAAGATAAAGATTTATTTATAGATAGATAATGATATGATGGATAGTGAAGGGTTGTGGTAGAGCAATGAATAGTCCAAGGTGAAAATATTGACTGAATAAAACAAAGGTCCATATAGGAGTACTAGAAAGATGCTATCGTGCTACTTTCATGAGGGGAAGGGACCACATAAAAGACAACTTGAATCGATGTTGCGCATTGTCATTCAATGAAATTCATTGTATTTTAACCAAAACAAATGCTTGTGCTCAACCGAGGCACGTGGGTGGCACGAATTTTTTCAAAATATTTGAGTTTTTCTTTTTCTTCTTAGACAACAATTGATATCTTAATTACTTTAAAAAACTTATTTTATTGGCCAAATAGGGTCCTTTTAGTCAGACTTTTTAACATTTTAATTTCTTTTAGTAAGTAAATTTCATTAATATATTAGAGTATAAGAGGTAGGGCTGTTCTTCCTATGATTTTATGAGAAAACTGCAATACTTTCAAGCTCCAAAGGTTGCTCCAAGAGCCATCCCCTACTATGATGGTATCATATGCAAATTGGAGTATATTTTAGTTGAACTCCTCAATCAAAGAGACCCACTGTCTCAATCCATCCCGTATAATATAAAATTTGTAGGATTCTCATTGACTAATATTGATATACTATTAATGAATACACATGCCTCCATCCAAGCTAATCACTTTGCATCAAATCTCATCTTATTCAACATGTATCTTAGGTAATTCCATCTTACATTATCATAAACTTTTTCGAATTTAACCTTCAATAACATACATTCCTTCCTCTCTCTTTTTTATAGGTCTAAAATTTTATTGACTATTAATACTTGTCGAAATATTAAATTAGATTTATTAAAATATTAGATTAGATTAGATTTTATATTTAAATATAATATAAGTTGTGTAAACCCAAATTCAATTAGAGTTGTATATAAATAGTCCTAATGTGTATCATTATTTGTACAATTCAATAATACAAATCTCTATTTTCTTATTCGCTCTATATTCTCTTCTCATTAAAAGTGTCTCACACACTAACAAATTGGTATCCAAAGCTTTTGGTTTTGTTCTTGATCGAGTTTTCAAGAATTTCACGTCAGAGATCGTGTTTCTAGGGCAAGTGAATCAACCACTTCGAAAATGGCTAGTGATAAAAGCATTTCGAATTCTCTTCCATTGCTTGACGACAAAAATTAGATCCGATGGAAAAAACAGATACAATCTTTGTTTGACTTCCATGAAACCCTAGAAGTGATTACCAACGGAATTCCTGCGTTGACTGCAAATGCAACCGATGAACAGAAAAAAAATCCAAACAAAATCAAGAAGAAAGATTGTAAGGCTGCTTATTGTATTCAGACAGCGGTCGATGTTGCTAATTTCTACATAATCTCTCATGCTAAAAAGACGAAGGAAGCATGAGATATTCTGGTGAAGTATTACGAAGGAGGTGAGAAAGTTAAGTTTGACAAGTTACAAACTTTGGGTCGACAATATGATTTGTTGCCAATGGGAGAATAAAAAAGTTAAAGAATATGTGTCGAAAGTTCAGAAACTCGTTCATCTCATGAAGAGTTGTGGTGAAACTATAACTGATAAGATGATAGTTGAGAAGGTAATGAGACTGTTGAATTCTCACTTTGGTCACGTTATCGTTACTATTCAAGAATCTAACAATCTTGAAAGCACAAAAGTGGAAGATTTGGTTGGTTCGTTAGAGGCGCGTGAGATGAGGATTGTCGAAAGGAAAGGAGTTCAAGATTCGATACAAGTGCAATAAGCTCAGTCATGGAAAAAGGATGGTGATTTTAATAAATTCAATGTGTTACAAGCATGTTTCTGATGCAATAAGAAGGAAGCTTGATGACAAGAGTGAACCTATGATTCTGGTAGAATATCATAAGACTGGTGCATGCAGACTATTCAATCTAGTTAATGAGAAGATTGTGTTGAGTAGTGATATTGTGATTGATGAAAATTCTGCCTAGGATTGGAAATCTAGTAATTAAATTAACAAGCCATTGATGAGCTCTGATTTCGACGAAGAAATTGATGAAGTCGAAGTTGATGGAATTATTAAGAATCCAATCGAAGTTGAAGTAGAAGCACCTGCTGACATTCCCGACACAGTCAAAGTCAAAGAGGATGTGGCTAGCATAAGCCACAGACCTCAACGAAATAAAGTTCCTCGAAAAGGACTTCATGATTATGAAGTGGTAGGTGATGGTGAAGTCATAATAGATGGAGAATTAGTTCATTTTTCTTTACTTGCAGGTGTTAAACTAATTAGCTATAGAGAAGCTTTGAAGACTAAACAATGGAAGTTAGCTATGGCCGAAGAGTTACAGGAAATCAAAAGAAATAACACATGGGAGTTACTCAAATTTCTATCACAGACAAAAGTTATCAAAATAAAGTGGATGTTCAAGTTGAAACACAATGTTGATGGGTAGATAGCAAGACATAAATCAAGATTAGTAGCTCGAGGTTTTCTTCAAAGAGTAGGACTCGATTACTCTGAAGTATTTGCTCCAGTAGAAAGATCAGAGATTGTTCGACTAGTGGTAGCATTGGCATTTAACTAAGGTTGGTCGACATTTAATTTAGATGTGAAATCAAAATTTATGAATGGTCCTTTAGATGAAGAGGTCTATGTCACACAACCTCTTGGGTTTATGATTTAGAAGGAAGCGAGTAAAGTATATAAGTTGCACAAATCGCTCTATGGTCTCAAGTAGCCACCTAGGGCATGGAATAAGAAAATAGACTCATACTTAGTCGAATCTTGCATCCTCACTTGTTGAACCAAATGTGAAATTGGAGAAGAATGAAGAAGAAGACAAAGTAGATGTAACTTTGTTCAAACAAATTGTGGGATCTTTGAGGTATGTGTGCAACAGTTGATCTGATATAGGTTTCACAGTTAGATTAGTGAGCAGATACATGAGTGAACCAAGGGTGCTACACATGAAGGCTGCAAGAAGAATCCTGAGATACTTAAAAGGATCAATAAACAATGGAATACTATTTCTAAGAGACTCTGAAAGCAAAGAAGTATCAATTAATTGTTTTTCATATGCTTATTGGTGTGGAGATAAGGAAGATCGAGGAAACACAATTGGATATTTCATTCAAGTATTTGGTGTCCCAATCTCATGGTGTTCAAAGAAGCAACTTGTGGTGGCATTGTCATTGTGTGAAGCTGAATATATAGCAGGATCCTATGCTGCATGTCAAGCATTTTGGATCAGATCTGTACTTGAAGAAATGAAGGATGAAGTGAAGAAACCTCTTGTGTTTCAAATTGACAACAAGTCAGCCATAAATCTGGAGAAGAATCCAGTTCTGCATGGAAGAAGTAAACATATTGAAGCAAGGTTTCACTTCTTGAGGGAAAAGGGAAATCGAGGTGAACTTGAAGTAAGGCATTACACGAGTGAAGCGTGTAACACCCTTATAAGCCCCAAGCAATATTCACGAATAATTTAATAATTAAATCAAAGTAAAGCACCAACAAGGGTGTCACATGCTTCATAAAAAATCTTTAAAAAAACATCTTACTCCGTAACACGGGCTTTCAACAATTATCTCATTTATCCTTTTCGGAAAATCAACACATATTCTTCAAAATACTATGCAACGAAAACCATAATCACAACATAACTTCATTTATAATATCTTTCAAAACATCATCATTTACATCATCCATAGTCATGATATTTCAATAACTTAAAACAACTAGAATAACTTATATTATTCTGGCAACACAAAAAGGAACACAATATTCAAGTCAAACATTCCCAACCTGATGTTACATATCAGAGAAATACACATTCTCTTTGACAGAACTAAATAAATACTCCATAAAGCTATCTTCAATGCTTCTACAAGCTACTCCTGAGAATCTGTGCGTTACTCACGTGGAGACAATATTCAAATAGAAAGGGTGAGTAATCACAATTCATTACAAAAGATACAAGGAAAAGACATAGAACATACAAACAAAATCATCATGAAATACATACATCATCATATATCACATGTTATACTCCCACTTTCATATCATCAATTTATTTACAACATCTTTGTATCATTAACTCAACAATCGTCATCAAAACACCAATTATTTCAAAACGTCAACACCAATCATCACTTAAGTTACATTATCACCAAAACATCATTTAATTAACAACTATGAAATGTCATATAGATTGTAATGCAACAACACAGACTCATGCATGTGGTACCATTTCTTTCGATGGGCATTAGGCCATCACCCTCCAAATATCCCCACCATAGGATCGATTCTCCCTTGGAACCGGAGCACAACATCAACACCATCAATCCATACAATGGGATTGAGATCAACACTAGACCAATGTCCTAAATCAACATGGGTGGACCGAAGTTGTCCAAAATATGCCATGAATGCATGATGTGCAACAACAAATATAAAACGACCACAACTAGTCAAACACATCATCATTTATAAATTCATCAATATCATTTCAATACTTCATAGATACAACATTTTATCATCATAATATTCACAATCCATCATAGCAACATACATCATTATAGTATCAACAATTCATCATAACAACATACATCATTACAGTATCAATAACTCATCATAGCAACATGCACCATTACAAACTACCTCTTAAGATTTTAAGCCTATCTTAGACTAGGTACTGGAAACATCCATCTTTTTATTCATTTTATTCCACCCACATGTGGTTCATCGCGTTAGCTATCTAACATTTCGAGAAACGCCTCAAACGGAGTTCTAAAACTCAAGTTATGACACTTTAAAAATCCTACTTTTTATCCATCGCTCGAGGCCCGCTCGACGACATGGGAGCGACAATACAACCCTTCCATTCTGGCCTTCATCGCCCGACAACACTACCTCAATCACCAGGCGACACACCTTCGCTCCTGCGTCGCCCAACGACGCTTGGAGCAATGCATCACAGAAGCATCCCTTTTTCCACCTATCCATCGCTCCTAGGCTCGCCCGGTGGAGACCAAGCGATGCCTCCTTCGCCCGGTGACACTTCTCCTCGCCCGATGATACACACCATTCTGTCACTTCCTGTTGCAATTCTATACTTGTTAAGCCACAAATTCTCTTGTAGTTCCATACCAAAATAATCTAGATATCCATAGTCTTCAACATAGAATATTTATACAATAACCTATTCTAATATTCATTACTGTGATACGGTGGGAGAACTGACTTGATGTTTTGCGTTTGTGTTCGCAAATGTTGCGGTTTAGCAAGATTTGCCACTGACTTTTCTTTTATCCAAAAGGAAAGGTGAAAAAGCACAGGAAAGACCTTTAGAGATGTTTTTTGGGTTTGGGGGGTAGATTATGAAAAGGGAAGGTATTAGAATCCTTTTCATTCATGGTTTTCCATGGGCTCTTAGTTACTTGCTAGATCAATTGCTTTTGTTTGAATGTGTGCTTGTGGTGGTGATTTTTGAAAGTATTTTGAAAATGGAACTTCGTAATGGTTCTCGTTTCTATAAGAACGCCTACAAAGTGTTTGTTTCGAAAATAGTTCAAAAGTGTGTTTGTGAGATGTGTTTTTTGAAAAATGGAACTTCGTAATGGTTCTCGTTTCTATAAGAACGCCTATAAAGTGTTTGTTTCAAAAATAATTCAAAGATGAGAGTCTGGGTAAAAATGTTTTTGTTGTGAGCAAGCGAGTAACTAAGAGCGAATCTACCTACTCGAAAGGTCTTAAATGTGCTTTTCCTCCTCCTTTAGATGTGGTTGTCTTACCATTGATTTGGTAAGAAGCCCCATCGTTGGATGTAAAGGGACGAGTATGTGACGTTTGTATAGTCATAGAAAGCAACCTATGAGTCGTTTTAGCAATGTCGTTTAGGGACTATATCGTTTACCGAAGGCAACATCAAGGATCATCGAGGGACTACGATCTTTTTTATCGAAGGTTTTTTTTTGCTAAAACGTCCCATATTCGAGGGACATGACTATTTTTCGATAGGTAACAAGTGAGATTACCCTAGGGGTGCATGTGTGAATAGTGTGTTTGATTGCATGCATTTTGTCTTGTATTTGAAAGTCATCTATTTATTGATTTTATCTTGTCATACATCCTATTTACTAACAATATATGAAAAGCAAGTAAAATGCGGAAAATAAAATCTAAGCTATTACATCGCTTTAGGGGGATGGGGGTACAAATTCACAATGGGGATGAAGTGGAAACTGAAATATTACAACCATATCGAATGATAATGAAAACAATATAAAAACAGTGTAAAATAAAAGGAAAACTGCATTTTGAACTGCTATGTGTCGACCCATGATGCTATGCATCGACACATAGCTTTTCCCTGCCCATGTAAAATAAAATTAGTTCAGTATGAGTTGACACATAGTGGGATGTGTCGACTCATACACCTTCTTGTATCAACGCGAAACGCGTATGTATCGACTCATGGGCTTTTCCAGCTTCTGTTTTGTAACTTGAACTCAGTACGGATTGATGCATGGGGGTTATGTGTCGACTCATACCCTGTTTGTTTACTAGGATGGGTCGATACATGATGATATGTGTCAATACATGCTGCATTTTCCTGCCTTAAACATTATTTTACTGAATGTACAGGTTAGCTTATGGCATATGATGGATAAACATGAATAACAAATGATTGAATAAGCCTAAAAAAGGTGAAGATGACTAGTTCAAAAAGATATTAAAGTACTACATCTTGTCTTCAAAACAAACAAATCATTTATGATGTATGGAGAGATATCAAGTCAAGAAGACTTACCTCTGGACTTCACTTTCTGTTTTAAATCTGAATGTTTTTCCAAATGTGATGAGGACCTCAATGAATCTCCAGAAAGCTACTCCGGACTGTTGAAACTAAGCTGGACTGTACTGTAATGTTTTTGGTGTTTTGAGGATAGGGATGAACAGCACTACAGGGACTGTTTTTTTTTGTTATGTTTGGATAATCTTTGAGGAAGAGTTTGTATGGTGGAGCAATGGGCTGGGTTTCTTTTTTGAACAAGAGCAGTTTTGGTTTCAGAAATGAGTCAAAGTTGCACAGAATATTGTTTTTCTGCTCAACAAAACTCTCTATCTTCTTTCTATAAATTTTTTTAACTCTCTTTAAAATCCAACCTCCTTGTCTTATGAGACAGTCCTCTTTTGTAGACCCCTTGAATGTGGTTTAGGGGGGAAAACAAATAAGTTGTTTGAATTGTTTTTGCCTACTGCTTTGATACTTTCTTCACATAATTTTCCTTTGCCATTTTGGTGCAATTTTGGGGTTGTTGTGGTGCAGGTTTGGGCAGACTGCATAGAGCAGTTTTGGACTGTATTGGACAACATGCATCCTTGGGGTGCAACACAACACAAGGTTTCTTTCAAGGCAATATGGGGTGTTGTGGCAATGTGATATATCATATTTTCTTCAACTTTGGACAATATAGTTTGTAGTATGTCACAAATTTGGTCTTGTGGAATATATCATGCACATTATGTCAAAGGCAAAAATATTGTGACAAGGTTTTAATCAAGACATAGTTTTAGAATTTGTAATTTTGCAAAATGTCACTTTGTAATAACTTGAATTACTTGCATCATCTTGAATTAATTGGAATTGTAGTAAAATGCCATGGAGCAAAATGAAATCAACCAAGTATAGAAAATACTTAGAACATTTCAAAGCCTTGCAAAGTTGGATTTTTGATTCTCTTGATTTCTTAATGACCAAGCTTGATATTTTTGAATGTCTTGATGAAATTTGATATTTGGGTTGTAATGTTGACCAAAAAGTCAAAGTTTGACTTTCCAGTATGCAATTGACCATTTTGCCCTTGTGCCAATTTCAAGCCTAAATTGATGTATCAGTGCTGCAAACTTGACGTCTTAGAATATCTTGTGAGAAAATACTTGACAAATGAGAGGGAAAATTTTGGGGTACAACAGCTGCCCCTGTTCAATCTTCTTAAACCTGAAGAGTTAGATTGGTGGGTTTTGCCATTCGTGACTCGAAGGTGGAAGATGATTGGACACTAGAGTGCCCCGAAATTTGCACTCGGCGATGCGATGCTAGGAGGAATGGGCTTAAAGATGCCATTTGGAGAGGTGATAGAATCTTGTTAGAGATGGGCTTGTAGATGCCATCCAAGAATGCTTGTTAAATTGTAATTTGTAAGTTGAGTATCAGAATTGCGTCCATGTCTGGAGTGTATCTAAGCTGTATCTGAATGAGTATCAGGATGGCATCCGTATTTGGAGCGTATCTGAACTGTATCTAGAAGTTGAATCTGAATGAGTATCAGGATGACATCTGTATCTGGTGCATATCTGAACTGTATCTGAAATCTGAATCTGAATGAGTATCAGGACAACATCCGTATCTGGAGCGTATCTGAACTGTATCTGAAATCTAAATTTGAATGAGTATCAGAATGGCTTCCGTGTCTGGAGCGTATCCGAACTGTATCTGAAAGCTGAATCTGAATGAGTATCAGGATGGCATCCGTATCTGGAGCGTATCTGAAATCTGAATCTGAATGAGTATCAGAATGGCTTCCGTGCCTGGAGCGTATCCGAACTGTATCTGAAAGCTGAATCTGAATGAGCATCAGGATGGCATCCGTATCTGGAGCGTATCTAAACTGTATCTGAAAGCTGAATTTGAATGAGTATCAGAATGGTTTCCGTGCCTGGAGCGTATCCGAACTGTATCAAAAGGTGAATCTGAATGAGTATCAGGATGGCATCCGTATCTGGAGCGTATCTGAACTGTATCAGGAGGTTGAATTGTTTGAGCTGGTCGAGTAGATATTTGTCCTATTTGGTTTCAGGTATTAATCTTTGACCTGAGAAAGAAAGATAGTTTTCCTGGCTTGCTACAGGTATTAATCTTCAATCTCTTCATGTAGATAGTTTTCCTAACTTGTTATGGGTATTAATCTACAATCAGTCGTTCATAAATAGTTTTCCTGGCTTGCTACAAGTATTAATCTGGAACTTGAAAAGGTTGGTCGAAGAGATAGTTGTCTTGTCTGGTTTCAGGTATTAATCTCTGACCTGAGAAAGAAATATAGTTTTCCTGGCTTGCTATAGGTATTAATCTTCAATATCTTCATGTAGATAGTTTTCCTGGCTTGTTACAGGTATTAATCTACAATTAGTCGTCCACAGATAGTTTTCATGGCTTGCTACAGGTATTAATCTGGAACTTGAAAAGGTTGATGGTAGCCATCTGTTGATTGACCTTTTCCTGAAAAGGTAAAACGTTAGTTGTATGCAATGTCATGATGTATGAAATTCATGATGTCATGATGTTCTCAAAATAAATGAGATTGTGTCGTATGCACTTTATCATGTATGTAAATAGGAGGTATGAAATGTGAAATGTTAAAGAATATATTTTTTGTCTGGGAAAATAAATCCTTGACAAATGTCGGGGAGTTTGTTAAATCCCAGACTGCTATTGAAGAGTATGTGTGTCTTCAAACTTTGCCTAGAATGTTTCCACCGGGGGTTCCTATTTTGTTGTTTGAGGAGAACTCCGTTGGGGGATATTGAAAACTCTGTGGGGAGAATTTTTTTTCCTGCTTGGGAAAAGAATTCAGGAGTCTTGGTTGTCCATTTATTTACTGGGGAATCGAAGTTGAACTGATATCTGGTCAGGTCCAGGTTTCACAATAACTTGTTGGGGATTGTAGAGTAGCATACTGGGGAAGAGGAGTTGTGGTCCTTTGATTTATAGTAGTCGGAGAGGCAAACTCAAGCTGGGGAATCTGTAGTTTGTTGGGGGAAATAAACCCTGTTGTCGGTCTGCTAGAGAGGTGATGAACTCGTTGTGGAAGTCCTCGAGGATTCTTGAAGTTTTCCCAGATGGGGGAAGGTTTTCGGAGATTAAACTCTTGTTGGGGAATCATCCTATAAGAAAGATTTTGGGGAGATTTGTCACTGCCCCTAGTAGCGAGTGTTTGTGGTACTTCCAAAAATGTTTGATTGTACATAACTCTTTGCTGAGATTTGACATTCAATGCCCCAAGTGATGGAAATGGAGACTTTCCCCTGGTTGCTCTGCAATTCTTGGGAGATTTCTTGGAACCTTGACTGGACTTCCCCAAGTGTGCTGGATAGTGACATGTCATGCCCCCTTGTTGATAGGAGATTTGTCAATGGAAGTGTCATCCTTCTTGAATTGATTTTGTTCACTGAGAGAACTTTCGTTCATCAGATATTTGTTGTGTGAATTTCTCTGCTGTCAAACAAATAGCCATATGTAAACAATGATATTCAAGTAATGCAAATTTTATGTTTGTCTTGAAGTTTTGAAAAATGCGTTTTCAGCAAGTAAAGAAGTTTGTAATTCAACTTTGGATTTTGAGTAAAGCCTTACAGGAGTCAGGATACCTTTTGTAACAGTATGCTTTCGAACTAAACCAAGCTTCAATTAGGACTTTTGAAGGGTTGTAACGTGGCTTGGTTCACGGTTTAAGAAACAAAGGATAAAGGCTCAAATGTATTTGTACCCACCCGTTCTTCGTTATGTTCTTCAGTCCTAAGCTCAGTTAATTGTACGTTTGAACTCCAATTGAGTCTGGGATGACATTTTGGTGATGGTTCAAACAAGTTAAGTTTGTTGGAAGGCAGTCATTTTTGCAACATTTTTTCATGTTGTTGAGGATTTATAGTGACCTCTTTCTTTTAATTTGTTATCCCTAATTTTTTCCTGAATGTTCCTGTTTTGAGATTACAGTCAGCGGGATGCCCCAGTTTTCTTAAGTCTCCTTTGTAGGTTTTGACTTAGTGGGCTTTTCTTTTTGAGAGATAATGACTGCCTATGTGATAGGGAACCATCACCGTCTTTTGATTCCAGAGGAATGTTTCTTTACGTCATCCGTCGTATTACGAGATGAGAGTTTGCGGCTAAACACGCGTTTGAATTAACTGAGAGACTACCCTGCCCCAGGTTTTGTTTAAAGGTTTTAATTTTGTGAAAAAGAAAAAAACCTTCTACTTCTTTGGCTAGAAGGGGTTGACTATGGATTATCTTCCTTATAACTCCAGTGTTTAGGATTTGAAAGAATGCTTGTACATCGTCAGAAAGGTTTGTTCAAAAGCATACTGTATGAGATTATGGCATTGTTTTCGTCATCCTCCCTCTAAAGGCTTGTAACTTTTAGTAAGAGTTGAATGTCATAAAGTGAGTAAAAAGCATAGTTTAAATGTACTGAAAATGAAATAATTCAAGACAAACATATGCAATGCATTAATGAAAACAAAGTTTGACATTAATAGATAATTGTTTGAATAACAAAAGAGATTACAACTTGAAAATTCAAATGAACAAAAGCTTTCAATGATTCGTCATAGGAGTAGTGATTATGTTTGGAGTCTCTGGAGGGTCAAATTCGATATCCTTGGCATCAATCATGTCTTGGACCTTGTTCTTAAGAGACCAACAGTTGTTTGTGGCATGCCCTGGGCTACCAAAATGATAAGCACATCTTGCATCCGAGTTGTAGTTAGGATAATAAGTCTTAGGGTTCGGCTGAGGAGCCTTTAACGTAATCAACTTTGCCTTCAACATGTGTTATAGCGTTTTATCCAGCAACATGTTAATCTTAGTGTATTGTCTTTTAGGAGCGACCTCTTTACGCTGATGCCCTTGCCTTTTTTGAGTAGGCGTAGGATTAGAGATCAAGATTGCTCCTACGTGTTGGTTATGACGACTCTTTTGACCATACACAACATTGGGCTCTTTCTTCCCATTGTAGGGCTTTTTCTGAGTATCAGAAGGTGTAGCTTCTTGAATCTTCCCACTTTTGATTCCAGCTTCGACCCTTTCGCCGGTCAGTATTAGCTCGGTGAACCCGACCGAAGAGCTTCCGATCAAGTGTTTAAAGAAAGTCCCTGTCAAAGTTCCCATGAAGATGTCAATCAGCTCCCTTCCAGTTAAAGGGGGTTGCACCCTACCATCCAGATCTCTCCACTTTTGGGAGTATCCTTTGAAGCTCTCGTTGGAACCCATGGTCATGTTCTAAAATTGCACACGAGTTGGTGCAAGATCAACATTGTACTAATACTGCTTGTAGAAAGCAGCAGCTAAATCCTCCCAGGTGTGGATTCTAGAACTCTCCAATTGATAGAACCATTCGAGTTGAGTCCCTGCCAGGCTTTCTTGGAAGAAATGGATCCAAAGCTTTGGATCAGTTGTGTACGGTTGAATGTTACGGACATAAGACTTTAAGTGCATCTTAGGGCAATACACTCCATCATATAGGGCAAAGGTATGGATTTTGAACTTTGGCGGGATGACCACTCCAGAAACCAAACCCATGTCTCCTAAATCCAAGCTAGGTATTTGTTGAATCTCCATAGCACTGAGGCGATCCTCCAACTGTTTGTACTTGTCATCAGCGGGAGGATATTGTTCCTCGGAGTAGTCAGCTTCAACTTCATCAATCTCCAAATTGTGGTCTTCTTCAAGACTATCCCCTATGTTGGATGGAGTTGAAATATCTAAGGCTTTAGGTCTTCTTCTCAAGTTCAAGACGCCTACTGACTTCTTGGACTTTTTCTTCTTTTCTTTGAGAAGGAGAGCTTTCAGGTCCTCTTGCCCCTTAGCCATAGCCAGAAACATTTGTTGGAATTGAGCGCTTTGAGCTCGGAGATCTTTCACTATTTGTTCCATATCCATCTTACTGAAATAAACAGCAGGAAGATAAGGAGACCTATATGGGAGAAACCTGTCATGATATGATGCATGATATGTGGATGCATGTTTTCAAGGATCTCGCGGGATAAACATAAGAAAAAGTTAGAAGTTGAACTTTGATCAACAGCTTTGATTGGAGAACTTTGTATTTGTGGATGTCCTTCCACGAGAATCAAGCTCACCATGTCAAGTGGGTCATAGCCCTTGACTCGAGTTTGCCATACTTGATCTTTGACGGTGTTTGGTCAGAGGAGAATAAATCCCCTGCCCCTTGCTAGATGTTTGGTTCATCATAACCTGCATCAAAGACCCTCGAGATCCTTGAAATGGTTATTGAAAATTCTATGGTACGATGTTATGATGTTATGTACAGATATGCGAGGTAAGCAAATTTATATACAAATAATCATATTCACACAAAGCAAACAAATCCTTAGTTTTAGGCTTGCATGGAGTTTGTAGGTAAGTACCCTCTTGAAGTTTAGTTGGCTCAACCTATCCTAGTTAATAGTAACTGGGTTCTAAGGGGTCTCAATATCAGCGACCTTTCCCACAAGCTTTGTTCAATAAGCAATTGACTTGCAACCGAACAAAACTCAGGAGTCAAGTCTCAATGAGTGTAGCATCGAGTATCAACCAATTTTCAGCTTTACACTGAAACCGGCTATCTCACTACTTCCTAATGGCCAAGTTGGTCAAGTAAGGTTCTAAGGTCAGTTGATGCTTCACGACACCATGCGGCGGCCTCGTACTCTCCTCGATTCAACTCAAGGGTTACCGGTACCAACCAAAGTGCCACATCAACGTAGCTACTGCTTCAACCATGTCGGTATACGCCGCACAGTTCCCTCACAGTTTATTGCTACTTACCTAAAAGGTGTCCCCAAATCCGGGTGTAGGATTTAAAACAAGCCCAAACAAGGAACCAAAATGTAAAGCAAACAAATCAAACCATGTAAGCAAGTAAATGTGATCTAACTCTAAGGTAACCCCACTTTTAGACAGGTTCCCCAGCAGAGTCGCCAGTTCTGTGATACGGTGGGAGAACTGACTTGATGTTTTGCGTTTGTGTTTGCAAATGTTGCGGTTTAGCAAGATTCGCCACAGACTTTTCTTTTATCCAAAAGGAAAGGTGAAAAAGCACGGGAAAGACCTTTAGAGATGTTTCTTGGGTTTTAGGGGTAGATTATGAAAAGGGAAGGTATTAGCATCCTTTTCATCCATGGTTTTCCATGGGCTCTTGGTTACTTGCTAGATAACTTGCTTTTGTTTGAATGTGTTCTTGTGGTGGTGATTTTTGAAAGTATTTTTAAAATGGAACTTCGTAATGGTTCTCGTTTCTATAAGAACGCCTACAAAGTGTTTGTTTCGAAAATAGTTCAAAAGTGTGTTTGTGAGATGTGTTTTTTGAAAAATGGAACTTCGTAATGGTTCACGTTTTTATAAGAACGCCTATAAAGTGTTTGTTTCGAAAATAATTCAAAGATGAGAGTGTGGGTAAAAATGTTTTAGTTGTGAGCAAGCGAGTAACTAAGAGAGAATCTACCTACTCGAAAGGTCTTAAATGTGCTTTTCCTCCTCCTTTAGATGTGGCTGTCTTACCATTGATTTGGTAAGAAGCCCCATCGTTGGATGTGAAAGGACGAGTATGGGACGTTTGTATAGTCATAGAAAGCAACTTATGAGTCATTTTAGCAATGTCGTTTAGGGACTAGATCGTTTACCGAAGGCAACATCGAGGGTCATCGAGGGACTACGATCTTTTTTATCGAAGGTTTTTTTTTGCTAAAACGTCTCATATTCGAGGGACATGACTATTTTCCGAAAGGCAACAAGTGAGATTACCCTAGGGGTGCATGTGTGAATAGTGTTTTTGATTGCATGCATTTTGTCTTGTATTTGAAAGTCGTCTATTTATTGATTTTATCTTGTCATACATCCTATTTACTAACAATATATGAAAAGCAAGTAAAATGCGGAAAATAAAATCTAAGCTATTACATCGCTTTAGGGGGATGGGGGTACAAATTCACAATGGGGATGAAGTGGAAACTAAAATATTACAACCATATCGAATGATAATGAAAACAATATAAAAACAGTGTAAAATAAAAGGAAAACTGCATTTTGAACTGCTATGTGTCGACCCATGTTGCTATGCATCGACACATAGATTTTCCCTTCCCCTGTAAAACAAAATTAGCTTAGTATGAGTCAACACATAATGGGATGAGTCGACTCATACACCTTCTTGTATCGATGCGAAACGCGTATGTATCGACTCATGGGCTTTTCCAGCTTCTGTTTTGTAACTTGAACTCAGTATGGATCGATGCATGGGGGTTATGTATCGACTCATACCCTGTTTTTTTACTAGGATGGGTCGATACATGATGATATGAGTCGATACATGCTGCATTTTCCTGCCTTAAACATTATTTTACTGAATGTACAGGTTAGCTTATGGCATATGATGGATAAACATGAACAACAAATGATTGAATAAGCCTAAACAAGGTGCAGATGACTAGTTCAAAAAGATATTAAAGTACTACATCTTGTCTTCAAAACAAACAAATCATTTATGATGTATGGAGAGATATTAAGTCAAGAAGACTTACCTCTGGACTGCACTGTCTGTTTTAAATCTGAATGTTTTTCCAAATGTGATGAGGACCTCAATGAATCTCCAGAAAGCTACTCCGGACTGTTGAAACTAAGCTGGGTTGTACTGTAATGTTTTTGGTGTTTTGAGGATAGGGATGAACAGCACTACAGGGACTGTTTTTTTTGTTATGTTTGGATAGTATTTGAGGAAGAGTTTGTATGGTGGAGCAATGGGTTGGGTTTCTGTTTTGAACAAGAGCAGTTTTGGTTTTGGAAATGAGTCAAAGTTGCACATAATATTGTTTTTCTGCTCAACAAAACTCTCTATCTTCTTTCTAGAAATTTTTTTAACTCTCTTCAAAATCCAACCTCCTTGTCTTATGAGACAGTCCTCTTTTGTAGACCCCTTGACTGTGGTTTATGGGGGAAAACAAATAAGTTGTTTGAATTGTTTTTGCCTACTTCTTTGATACTTTCTTCATATAATTTTCCTTTGCCATTTTGGTGCAATTTTGGGGCTGTTGTGGTGCAGGTTTAGGCAAACTGCATAGAGCAGTTTTGGACTGTATTGGACAACATGGGGTTGTGGAAATGTGATATATCATATTTTCTTCAACTTTGGACATCATAGTTTGTAGCATGTCACAAATTTGGTCTTGTGGAATATATCATGCACATTATGTCAAAGGCAAAAATATTGTGACAAGGTTTTAATCAAGACATAGTTTTAGAATTTGTAATTTTGATAAATGTCACTTTGTAATAACTTGAATTACTTGCATCATCTTGAATTAATTGGAATTGTAGTAAAATGCCATGGAGCAAAATGAAATCAACCAAGTATAGAAAATACTTAGAACATTTCAAAGCCTTGCAAAGTTGGATTTTTGATTCTCTTGATTTCTTAATGATCAAGTTTGATATTTTTGAATGTCTTGATGAAATTTGATCTTTGGGTTGTAATTTTGACCAAAAAGTCATAGTTTGACTTTCCAGTATGCAATTCACCATTTTTCCCTTGTGCCAATTTCAAGCCTAAATTGATGTATCAGTGTTGCAAACTTGATGTCTTAGAATATCTTGTTAGCAAATACTTGATAAATCAGAGGGAAAATTTTGGGGTACAACAATTACCAACACCAAATATTTATCATGAATCACATCACTTCTGTCACAACAACATCATCAACAAATCACCAAAATAGAACATCATAATCAACATCATGTTTACCATTAAATAGCACATCATCATATAGCAACATGTAATAAATCAATTGCATAAACACATAGATACTGGAATAATGCATCAAATCACTCATATAATTAAATCATAATATAGTTCATCACTTCAGCTTCACAATGCTTCGAACGACGCATCAAACAGACTCCTGAAACTCAAGTTATGATGTTTTGAATGTTGCTGATGCATCGCCTCTAGTGTCCGTCGCTTCTGCGTCGCCCGGCGCTGCTGGGGCGCTGCATCGCCCACGCGTTTCCTCTCTGTCGCCATGTGCCGTGAACCAGACAATACTTCTCCTCCTGCGATTTTCCATGGTTGGAGGCCTTCCGAACCTCCAAATTCGATTATGTAAAAAGTCTCGGTTTCAGAATTCGAAATCCTATGATTATATAACAATCATAACAACCTATAACACTTATTTAAAAATCCTAACACCATACATTCATCAAGGATTCATTCATTGATTCAACACATGATTTTTCTTAATTTCATCAATCCTCATCAAAATCAACACACAAAACACAAATTTATCAACACCTTAACATGTTATCAATTATACTAAACGCGATTAAACCCTTTACCTTAGTTCTTGGAAATCAATCTCTTTCAAGCTCTATGGGCTGAATTCCTCTTATGTTTTCTTTGTGCCCTGGCCACTTCTCACTTTTCTGCAAAAGTCACGATCGTACAGAATGTCAATTTTTCCTTGTTTTCTCTTTTTACCCTTAGGACCCCTAATATTTTATTTCATCCTTGCCCTAACTTAATCCACATAACTTTACCATTTAGCCCTCAACATCTCTACACCAAATATTCCCTTATTTTAATATAAATAATAATTCTAAATATTATTACTAAATCTAATTAATCTCAAATAATCATTTAAATTCTAAATAATTATAGATTAATTAAATTATCCTCTTATTTCTATTATTCCAACATTACCACATAACATATTATCGCCAAACACCGCGATGCATCATATAAATCACAATAATTCCCAAATAATCACAAATAACTAATTAAATGATTAATTGTGATTTTTGGGGTGTTACAAAGCACAGTTGGCCGATATTTTCACCAAATGATTGAAGATCGACAGATTCCTGAATTTGAGAAAGAAATTAGGAATAGTTCAGATTGACTATTTTTAGAGTATGTTCGACAACTTGAATTATGGGGGTGTGTTAAAATGTTAAATTAGATTTGTTAAAATATTAGATTAGATTATATTATATTAGATTTAATATTTAAATATAATCCAAGTTGTGTAGACTCAAGTCCAATTAGGGTTGTATATAAATAATCCTAGTCTGTATCATAATTTGTACAATTCAATAATACAAATCCTCATTTCCTGTTTCTCTCTCTATTATCTCTTCACTAAAAGTGCCTCACACACTAACAATACTCTATCAAAGATTTGTCTACCCGGGACAAAATCATGCTAGTTTTTGAAGATTATGTTTCCAATAACACATTTCACTCTTCCAACGGGGATCTTGGCTATAATTTTGTACAAGCACCCAACCAATTAAATTTATTTATACTCACTCAATTCTTGAGGGTTATTAGCTTTTGGGACCAATGTTAGAAATGAAGTTGTGATCGCCTATGGAAGCTTTACATTTGTATGAAATTCATTCACAAACTTCACAATATATTTCTTCACGGATTTTCAACTCTTCTTAAGGAAATCAAAGTTGAATCCATCAAGCCATGGGTTTTTATTTCCATCATTATTCGAAACAACTTCTCTAATTTATTCATATGAGAATGATTTTTCTAACCTTACCTTATCCTCCATAGATAGATGTTTTAGATCAACCCCTTCAATGATAGGTCTATTAAATTCTAATTCTTTGAGTCTTTCTTCAAAGTACCATTTTAATTCTTGTTTCACCTCATTAACTAGGTCCACTCTACCCTTGCTTATGCTAATTGATGTTATTAAGTTCCTTCTCTACCTTGATATCATAACATAATGAAAGAATCTAGTGTTCAAATCATCCTCCCTAACCCATTTATGCCTAGACTTTTTTCTGAGCTGACTTTCTTTCTACTGAAGGTTCTTCCAAATATTTTTTGATGCCATTAACCCTTTTTCCTCTAAATTTGTTCCACTCAAACACTTCTTTATTTCACCACGTAAATCTATCTCAAAGCTTCTTCAAAATCTCCTTAACCACACACTACTTGAAGAACTACTTTTCATGACAATGATTTCACCTCATATATAAAAAAAACAAGGTATATTACATTGATGCACCATTTTTTTCTTAAAAAATATACAATCTATTCCATCAGTTTTTTTTAATGAAAATCGAGGGGTGAATAATTTCAGTGTATCATCTATTCCATTGATTTGGAAGTAATCATATAAAAAATTATGCTGTATTTGAAACATATCTTACACTAATTAGTGTTTTTATAGCATTCTACAACTCATCATTCATCTCATCTCATGTTCTTTTATAGTTAAAATTTCTCCAATACTTCTAGTTTTCATTTAACTTTCTTCATCAATACCTGTTCATTTTTCAAAACATAAATTTTATGCTTTCAAGAATGAATTAGTAGAAAAGGAAGTGTTAAATAAAAAACTTAAAATATTGAGAGAGAAAATTAACCATTAAAGAACGTGAGATGAATGATGAGTTGTAGAATAACTGAAAAATATTAATCAGTGTAAGATATACTTCAAATATAACACAATTGTTCATATAATTATTTTCCTAGCCAACTTTGATAAGTTATATTTTCAGTTAGGATTTAGTGATATAAGCAATCCACATTAGATTTAATTAGCTCAATTGTGTTTTACCGTCAACTTTATGTCAAAATCGAGATGAAAAACTATTTTACCCATCGATGGAAAGTCAAAACCAAGGGAAAAGTTGTTTTCGCCATTTCAGAATTCCAAAAAGGAACTCCCTATGGATTGAACTCAAGACCTTTACACATTACCCGTTAGTTATTTTACAACTAAGGTAAGAGCCTAAAACTTTTCATAACTAGAGATGACAATGGATATCCATGAGCACGGGTACTAGTCTCCCGCTACCTTCCTCGTTTAGTAAATATGACGCCCGTACATGTCCCATACCCGTGCGGCTATCTGTTAGATAGATATCCGTGGATTTTGAGATACTCACAGGTATTTACGGGTATTCGTAGATACTATTATTTAAATATATTTAAAAAATATATATTTAAATAACTAATTTTTTTATCTCTTTTAAATATTTTTTTTTCAAATTTAACACATAATAAATAATAATAAAAATAAGTCACATTCATTTTATTTCTTGTTTTATCAAAATAATAATAATAATAATAATAATAATAATAATAATAATAGTAATAATATATCATATTTAACAAAATAATAACAATTATAATAATAATAGTAATAATAATAATAATTTTTGATCAAACAAATTAATATTTAAGTATTTTTTCTAATTATTAACAGATACGGATATCTGCGAATACGGATACCATCAAATCCATATTCGTATCCGTAAGTAAACGAGTAATTAAATATCTATTTTTTATCCATAGATAACCATTGTGATACGGTGGGAGAACTGACTTGGGTGTTTTGCGTTTGATCACAAATGTTGCGGTTAGCAAGAGTCGCCACCGACTTTTCTTTTATCCAAAAGGAAAGGTGAAAAAGCACAGGAAAGACCTTTGAGATAATTTCTTGAGTTCGGGGGGTATATTATGAAAAGTGAAGGTATTAGCATCCTTTTCATCAATGGTTTTCCATGGGCTCTTAGTTACTTGCTAGATCACTTGTTTTTTTTTGAAATTGTGCTTCATGTGGTTTTTGAAAGTATTTTGTAAAGAGGTCATTGTTTAGGCAAACTTTGTAATGATTCTCGTTCGTAAGAATGTATACAAAGTGTTGATCTTTTGAAAATGTTTTCAAGTTTTTCAAGATGTTTTAAAAGTGTAAGTGTTTGTTTTGAAAATAGCAAGGATGTTTTGTTTTGAAATTGAGCAAGTAATTAGGAGCATTCTACCTGCTCAAAAGTCTTTCTTGTTCATTTTCTTTTCCTTTGACATTGTTATCTTACTATTGATTTGGTAAGTAACCCTATCTTTGGATGTAAACGGGACGGGCGTGGGCCATCGTATAACCATGATTAGCAATGTTGCAAGGTATCTTAGCATTCTCTTTTAGGGACTAAGATCATTTGGAAGGCAACTTAGATAGCGTCACCGAGGGACTATGATCTTATATTTTGCTTGTTTTTGCTAAGATACCTCACGTGCGTAATATGGCCATTTTTTAAGGCAACCAAGTGGATTTACCCTAGGGGATGTTTGTGTGCAAGTGTATTTTTTTCATGCTTGATTTTGTCTTTGATTAGGGTTTTCTAATTGATTGATTTTAGTCTTTTCATTCAAACTCTAATTACTAGCATTTGTATATAAAGCGATAAATTGCGTAATTTAAAATTACTACGCTATTACAAATACTTGTGGGAGGGGGTGTACAAATTATAAATGGGGATTGCAAGAAAATAAACCTAATTAATCTATTACAACCATATTGAATTGGTATAAATGTACAAGAAAAAGAATATAAATGTAAAGAAAATGGATATTTGTTTGGATTTTTTAGAAAGAAAGGGATTTTGTTTTTTAACCTAATTAACTAAAGGGAAAATAATTAATTAAAAGTAAAACCTAAATTTACCAGGAAAAGAAATTAAATAAAACCCTAATCTATTAATGGATTAAGAAAAGAAATTAAGTTTATAAGAAGACTATTTTTGATATTTTTTGTCTCTAAAATAATTTATAGTATTATAAAATATTTTTGGTCTTTTTTGGTTTTGAAAGAGTATTTTTGAATTGTGAAGGAAATAAATTAAAACCCTAGTTTTCTAATTAAAATTACAAATTAATTGGTAAAATAAATAAAGTATGATAAAGTAAAATAATTTTTTTGTGTTAAAAAATAAAAAAACTTTATCAAAATATTAATCTAATGTTTTTATATTTTTTCTGATTTTTTAATATTAGATAAAATATTTAAGAAGATAAATAAATAAAATAAGAAAAAAGAAATAAAAATGGACCAGGGTGTGTAAGTGAAACAGGGGGTCGGAAAGTAAAAAAATTAATAAGGCCCAAGGAGGAAGCCCAGCGCTTGTCCAAAAAAGTCAGAATAGGAAAAATATGAAAAAAAAATAAAAAGGGTACCACTGGGGCTCGAACCCAGGTCCCTCAAGTCACAGGCGCGCGCTTCTAACAATGGAGTGGCTATACATCCGTTTATATAAATCAAAGCATAAATATATATGGCAAACACGTTCCTGAGGCCAACTTCATCTTCAACCTCACGCCCAGCCAGAGCCTCTTGTAACTTGTTCAAATCTCAACAAAAATGAAAACTGTAAACAGGAAACTTGTAGCAAATTTCCTCACGATTTCAGAAATGCAAAGCAATAAAATTATAGATCAAAGATAAGCATGAATTTTAATGGCCCTAATCTGAACCTTAAAAATCTTAGAAACTTCAATCTTAAAATTCTCTAAGCTCAAACAAAATTAATGAAAACTATGGACATTGGTAGCTTTAGGGCAATGATATCTACATTTTTCATTCACAAATAAACCATTAATGATGCCTGTATGAAAAGTTCCAAAGTCATAAAACTTACCTTGCAAGAGGGTATCAGGTTTGGAGTTTGAGAAGCTTCCAGTGAGTTCCAATGATTGGGTTAGCTTCCTCAAGTTCCCAGGAAGCTAATAGGATTCTTAGCTTGAGCTGGAAGTGCCCGGGGAGTCCTGGAGAAGTCCAAGTGCAAAGCTATGTTTTTGAAAATTTAGGATGGTGTTAATGGTGTTACATTCTTGTAACTGGGTGTGGGATGAGTTTTAAATGATGTTTAGAAACTTTAGGAACCAAAAGGCTTAAAAACGCACAAGGGAGATGTGAGTTTCAAACTTTTGGTCAGGTTAGACAACAATGGAGGTATGTGATAAAGTTCTGAGCTCTTGGTGTTTTTTAGGGGTAAAGCATACGTGTGTTTTGTGGCAAATGGCTTGTGTATCTATAAGCAAAGGGGTTGGAGTGGTTTTGAAAGTCAGAAGTACAAGTTACAAGCTATTTGTTAGGTTACTTGATTTTGAAGAAAAGTGGGGAAACAAGTTTCAAGAGGAGGTACAAGCATGGGATGAATGATTGTAAGTGTCTAACAAGTTTCTTATGAGTTATGAGACTTGTATGATCAGAAGAGAATAAGTGCAAGACTCAAGAACAAGTTTTGTGCAAAAAGTCACTTTATCAAAATGGCAATGTGCACTTTCTTCCCAAAATGGATATAAAGCATGGCCTTGCATTGAATGCTTGAAATGAGACCTCTAACAGCTGTGCAAGCAATTAATTTTGGAGTGCCTAACAATTTTGAGGCCTGCAAAGTAGAGGTTATGCAGCAAACTTTGAATTTTGAATTTGGTTCATCACAAAATGACTTGTAATTCAAGTGATAAAACCCTAACTTCATCTCTTCGATTCTCCATACTAAAAAATGATCTCAAGGAGTTCTTGGACATTTTGGAAATCTTATAATGTGATATACAATCCATCTTTGAATCACTTTTGAAAATTACCCTTGTAACTATATGAAAAAGTGCCATGAAGTTAGGTCAAAATCCTGATCAAATTAGGGCAAAATTTCACTAAGTGTTTTTGTTTCATGACCATGTATTCTTAAAATTATAACTGGAGATCCAAGCATTTTTGGAAGGAGTTGTGTAAATAAAAGTTGTAGATTTCATGGAGATCTACAACTTTCATGTTGGAAGTTTCTTCTGAATCAGCTTGCATCATGGTGAAATTTTTTCTCAAAGTTATGAAAAAATAAGAAATTTCCAACACTTTGAAAAATTTCTAAGTTTAGAAATTTTAACTTTTCAAAATGAAATCTTGAATTTTTGATTTATTGATGAATAAACTTCATATTTTTACATGCTTTGATGAATTGTGATCTTTGACATTTGAATTTTTCCAAAAAAGTCAAAGTTTGACTTTTTAGTATACAATTGACTTTTAATCAGTTGACTGAAAATTCATCTGCCAATCCATTGGTCTTGAGCAATGTTTTGAGCCATGTCATTAGGTTAAAATGATGCAATTATACTCTTGATATCATGCCTTAAACCAATTGATCATTTGCTATGTCAAAAATCAGAAATTACCCTTTTCCAGTCAAAATCCTAATTTTGACCATTTTGCCCTTTTGGAGATTTGATCAAATTTCTTGAGGAATTGTGGTCCAAACTTGATCAAATGATACATATGAGTTTAAAATTTTGATATGGATAAAAAATTATGAAGTTTGACTGTAAATTGGCCATAGTTGACTTTTTCCCCAATACAGCTGATTTTTAGGTCAACTGCTCAATTGACTGAGCAAAAGTGTGATCCAAAGCTTGAAACTTGACATGAGTAATCTTGAGGGTCCATAATGATCCATGAAAGTCATATGGGGCATTGGAAGTTCAAATATCTGTGTGCAATCTCAAACCCTAATTTTTTTCATCAGTGCTTAAGGAGGTGTCTTGAGCTGATCAACCCTAGTGGAGTCTTGAGCCAAAGGAGATCTTGTGAGCAAAATTCTTGAGAGATGAGAGGGCAAATTTTGGGGTACAACACCCATTAAACCATCACATCCGTGTCTGTGACAGATTTTACCCGCGAGTATCTATAAATACGATTTTTTTATCATCCTTATTCATAACGCGTTTTGTTATCTTGCCTGAAAAACTGAAATAAAGCCTATTTTTTAATCAAAATAAAAAATATTTTTTGTTGTAATGACATAAACATTTTTACGTGATATCTTGAATAATTTACAGTCATCTTCTACAAATTGAAAAAACCTCTAGTTTCAAACCAACCATTATTAACTCTAAAAGATTTTGACCCCAATTAGAATAATTTGCCTTGATCCAATAATTGTAAACTTAAAAGACTAAAGAAATTATCATTAGTTTAGTCATAATGTCAGCATTTTTAACTAAATACCCATTTTATGTTCTATTCTTATTTTGAAATTGAAATTATTTTATTTATGTGTGTAAATTTATTTGTTTTTTCACGATCCACATATAAAATAAAGTATTCTATTTTAAAATTAGTATATTAATTTTTTTAAATACATTCAAATTATACTATATTATTTGTTCTTTTATATTAAAATATTTACTTCTTCATTAATAGTGGAATGAAAAAATGAGTTACAATATTGATAGCCTAGGCAGTATATTTATACTAAAATGAAAAATGCCAAAAGGCCCTAATAAAGAATAAGCATTGAGAATTGTAGACATGAACTAAATTACATTTCCAATACCATCCCTTAATTTACATATTCTATCAGAAACTAACAACACCACATCCATCTCTCAAATGAAGAAATTGATATATTTTAACTGCCTTTGTCAAAAGATCTGCAAGCTGTTTCTGAGTGCTACAGTGCAGAACTTCTAACACTCCTTTCTGCACTTGACTTCTGAGAAACTGATACTTCGTCTCAATGTGCTTGCTTCTTCCATGTAGCACTGGATTCTTGGCAAGATCAATTACAGACTTATTATCAATCATCAGCTTCAGAGGTTCCTCAACTTCAACCTTCAGATGATGCAGGAGATTTAGAAGCCAAACTGCTTGACAAGCAGCTACAGCACCTGCGATATACTCAGCTTCACATGTTGACAGAGCCACGACAGGCTGTTTCTTGGAACTCCAAAAAATGGGAACTCCCAGAAATTTAAACAAGTATCCAGAAGTACTTCTCCTGTCTACTCTGTCTCTGCACCAGTCAGAATTAGAATAACTTACTAATTCTGATTTTGTCTTTCTTTCAGAAGGAACCAACGCTCCATATCGCAGAGTTCCCTTGATATATCTTAGAATTCTGATAGCAGATTGGAAATGAGACCACTTGGGATTACTCATGAATCTACTAACCAATCCAACTGCATAACAAATGTCAGGTCTAGTATTACATAAATACCTTAGAGAACCAACCAATTGTTTGAAGGTTGTAGAATCAACAGAATCACCATCAGAGTCAGAATCCAATTTTTGATTGGTTTCTGATGGTGTCACAGCAACTTTGTAATTTTTCAACTTAAATCTCTTCAGAAGTTCTTGTTCGTATTTTAACTGATGCAGAATGATACCCTTCTTCGAGTACAGAATCTCCATCCCTAGGAAATATGTCATTTTTCCTAGATCTGTCATCTCGAACTCATTCATCAGAACTTCTTTGAACTTCTTTATATGTTCTGGGAAGCTACCTGTTAGCAAAATGTCATCAACATAAAGACACACCAGAATCATATTGGTATCAGAGTGTTGTACATAAACTCCATATTCCATCTCACACTTCTGAAATCTATGCTTCTTGAAAAATGAATCAATTTTCAGATTCCAAGCTCTAGGCGCTTGCTTCAGTCCATACAGAGCTTTATTTAACCTGTATACCATCCCTTCTTGGTTCTTTTTCACAAATCCAGGAGGTTGTGACACATAAACTTCTTCCTGTAATGGACCGTTCAGAAATGAAGACTTCACATCCAGATGCATTAAAGGCCATTTTCTGTTTGCAGCTAAAGCAATCACTAATCTGATTGTTTCATGCCTAGCTACAGGTGCAAACACCTCAAAATAATCTAGCCCAGGTTTCTGAAGAAAACCTCTAGCTACTAGTATAGCTTTGTGCTTGCCAATGGAACCATCTGGCTTAAGTTTCAACTTAAAAACCCATCTGACACTGATGGCTTTTTTCTTATCTGGAAGTTTAGTCAATTTCCAAGTTTTGTTCCTTTCTATTGCCTCAAGTTCTTCTTTCATGGCATTAAGCCATTCTTTCTTCTTAAGAGCTTCTTCAATGGCCACTAGTTCAGAATCTACTAACATGGCACACTGAACGACTTCTCCTTCAGAGTCAACTTCATTATCCTGCAGCATGTCAAAATCTGTAAACCTTCTTGGTTTTTGTCTGATTCTCTGTGGTCTTTGAGCTTGTTCTGAAGCTGCACCAGAACTGCTACATTCAGAGTTACCACCTTCAGAGTTTTCCCTTCCAGAACTATGATCACTACCAGTTTCTGGATCATCATCAGCATCTGGATCAGAATCAGATCCATTTCCAAAATCTTCTTCTGACTTATCTTTAGGATCTTCAGAATCAGATTCATCTTCTGAACTTTCTAAAACATCTTCAGAGGATAACTCTGGTGTTGGCACTGCACCAGAATCTGTTTGACATTTGTTCCAATCCCATGCTTCAGACTCTTTCACCACAACGTCTCTGCTAACTTCAACTTTATTAGTTTATGGACAATAAAGCTTATACGCACCTGTACTGTGGTACCCCACCAGCAACATTACTTTGCTTCTGTCATCCAGTTTTTATCTTCTAGCTTCTGGAACGTGTTTGTAATAGACATAGCCAAACACCTTCAGATGACTGACACTCTGCTTATCTCCAGTCCATTTCTCTAAAGGAACAGCTTCCTTCAGTTTCTTCGTTGGACACCTGTTCAGAATATATGCTGATGTGGCAACAACTTCTCCCCATAGCACGTGAGGTAGCTTTTTCTCTTTCAGCATGCTTCTGGTCATATCAAGCAAAGTTCTGTTTCTTCTTTCAGCAAGACCGTTGTGCTGAGGAGTATATGGAGCAGTAACCTCATGTTCTATTCCATTCTCCTCACAGAACTTCTGAAACACTGTAGAGTTATACTCACCTCCACCATCTGTTCTCAGAATTTTTAACTTCTGACCACTCTGCTTCTCAGCCTTTACTTTGAATTTTTGGAACTCAGTAAACACTTCATGCTTGAACTTGATGAGTGTTACACATGTCATTCTTGTGAACTCATCCACAAAAGACACGAAATAATTGTTTCCTCCAAGTAAAGGTACTGGAAATGGTTCACACACATCAGAATGTACTACTCCCAGAGCATGCTTCGCTCTGGGGGCTACTTTTGATGTAAATGGAAATCTAGGTTGCTTGTCTTTCATGCATATCTCACATTACTTTTCAGGCTTCACAATCTTCGAAATACCATGTACAAGCTTCTTAGAACATAGATGCCTTAAGCTTCTATAGTTCAAATGCCCCAACCTTTTATGCCATAACTTACTGTTACCTTCAGCTCCTTCTGCACTAAGGCACGTTGCTTCAGCTATTTCTACATTTACCTTGAATGTTCTGTTTCCTCCTTGTTCAGACTTCATAATTAACTTCTGATTGGAATCATACAACATCAGAAGATTGTTTTTCATAACAACTGAGAAACCTTTCTCAATCAGCTGACCTACGCTCATCAGATTGCTTCTAATACCAGGAACATACCAAACGTCTTTGATCATAATTTCTTTCCCATTCTTCACTCTAACTCTGACATCTCTCATACCTTCTACATTAAGATACTTATCGTCAGCACATCTGATCTTTGTTCTCCTTCTGGAGTCAAAGTCTGTCAGCCATTGTTTGTTTCCAGTTAAATGATTTGAATAGCCAGTGTCCATATACCACCAATCTTTTGAGCATTTTCCATCAGAATCAGAAGCCATTAGTAGTACAGGTTCATCATCAGAGTTTCTCTTAGCCATATATGCTTCTTCTGATTTCCTTTCCTTGTTTGACCTACAATCTCTGGCAAAATGGCCAAATTGTTTTCAAGAGTAACATTGAACCTTCCTTTTGTCATACCTCTCCTTTCCTTTATGATATTTCTTGTCATCAGAAGTTGAGGCTTCTGACTTTTGGAATATATCACCACGTCTATTCTGCTTCTGGTCTTTCTTGACAAAAGAAGCCTTCAGAGCTTGCTCAACTTCCCTCTCAGAAGTTCTCTCAGACAGACGTAACTGCTGTGCTTCTAAGCTGCTTTGCAATTCCTCTATTCTCATGGTTTCCAAATTTTTAGAATGTTCAATAGAAACAAAAATGTAATCAAACTGAGGAGCAAGCGACCTCAGAATCTTCTCTATGATTACCTGTTCAGACAGAGTTTCTCCACACGCCTTCATCTTGAAGATGTAAAAAAACACAAGAAGGGGGGTTGAATTGTAAAACTTAAAACAAATGCTTAGACAACACAGTATTTTTATCCTGGTTCGTTTGATCTCAAACTACTCCAGTCCACCCGTCAAGGTGATTTCGCCTCTCTCCAACGAGGTCTTAATCCACTATATTCAAAGGATTACAACAGCTACTTTAACAACTGTTAAAGCCTTCTTGAGTATAACCACAAACCTGTTTATCTCAAGGAAATCTTTTACAAATAATTTAAACAATGATGTGTTAACATTTTCTAATAAAACAATATATCACAACTGTGATAATTACACAATTTAAGCTTGGAATAAACTGAATTTGCTAAAGCATTTGAGTGAGCGTGGTTTTGAAGGCTTGGCAAATTATGTGAGTGCATGCGTGCGTCTTTTCTCACACAGACTTGTTTAAATAGGCAAGGCAGAGATACGTTGTCCATAAAGCCATTTTAATGATAATAACGCACTTTCCATTTTGAAGAAGATCTTGTCTGAATAAAGCTGTTAGCAATTAATTCAGTCTTGAATACTTAGTAACGCTTCAGAGTCTTCTTTGCTTATGATAACGCTTCAGAGTGTTCTTTGCTTTAACTTATGATGACGCTTCTGGGTGCTGATAACTTGATAAAGATCTTTGATCAGAGTCAGAGTGTATATGTTTATGCGTAGATTCTGGTCATCAAGCTTCAGCATATAATCTGGTAGCTTCAGCGTGTAGCACATGTTACTGATCTTCGGATGCTGATTCCATCAGAACTTCTGTATATACAAAACATAATTTTAAGAAGCATATTTGTCTTATATATAAATCTTACAATTTATTTATTCTTTGTATTTTGTTATCATCAAAACTCTAATTAAGGGTTGTAGAATCAAACTATGTTCTAACAATCTCCCCCTATTTGATGATGACAAAAACCAGATTTTTCAATTAAAAATAAAGAATAAAAAGTATAGAATTAAGAAGAGAAAACTACCCCTGAGTTGATTACTTCCCTTTAATTCCACGAGTCTTTGAGCATCAGAACCTTATTGTATCTTTCCTCAGAGTTTTGTACCTGTTCAAGCTTTTCAGAAGAGAAAAAATTTAAATAGATCAGAATGTTTGAGACTTATGTCTCAGTAATCCGTTATTGAAAAATATCATTCTTTCTCCCCCTTTTTGTCAGTTATCAAAAAGAACAAATAATCAGAGTCAAAATGTGTTTATATTGAGACCAGAAGCAATGATAAGTTCAGAACAATGTAAGAAAATTACAGATAAACAAGTTTTAAAGACAAGGAAAATCTAAGAGGGGGGAGGTAGACGCGTGAACAAGGCTTCCAACATGCTCTTGATATGGATGTTGGTTTCCTGTTGCTGGGTTAACATGCTCGCGATTGCATCAATTTTGTCATCCTGTTTATCCATTCTTTCCTTCATCAACATATCAGATCTTTTCAGGTCTTCTAGAGTCTGCCTATCAAAGGAGGAAGCTTGAGAATCTTCAGTAACAGGATGCTTCTCAGAGCTTTCTGCAATATCCTCTTTTTGACCCAGTGCTTCAGCAGGAATCATCTGCTCTGGAGTAACAGTCAGATTGAGATCTTCTGACTCTGGTTGAACTTTGTTTGCTGGACGATGTTCAGACCAGGGAGCATTGTCCAGAGGGAGAACTTCTTCCTTAAACAGCTTGCTTAGAACTGGATCTTCAATTTCTTTCAGCAGATTGCTGAAGTTCTGTTGAGCTTGTCCGTAGCTCTGTTCTTGCAACTTATGAGTTTCAGAACATACCCATCTTCAGAACTTTAACCAAAGGTAGTCTGATGCAGCAGGATCAATCAGCTCAAGACTAGCTTGCTTCATAGAAGTGATCCACTTCTGTACTTCTGTTTCAAATGTCAATAAGCTGGTACCAACATCTGGAGAGGGTTCAAATGGTTTTGGTTTTGGGATAGCTGTTTTGTGGGTTATGGCAGCAAGACATTCAAAAACCGTTAAATCAATGACAGTCTTGCTGTGGTCATCTGGATTGTTCTTTGGTGAGGGAGTGGGAAAGTCAGGAATTATGATTGGACTTGATGGGGAGTTTGGTGGAGTTGATTCTAGAGAAGAGGGAATTTGGGGAATATTCAGAATGGTTAGAGGCATACGAATGGCCAGAGGTTCTGTGATTCCAGGAATGGGAATGCTATCAGAATCAACAGTTTGGTTTGATTGATCGTTATGAGGTTCTGGTTCACAGGATTCAGAAGGTTGAGTCTCAGAAGTTTGAACTTCTGGTTGAAATAGTTCAGGTTGTAGAGAAGGTGGATGAATTTATGGTTGAGGAGATGGAGGTAGTGGGATTTCTGGTTATGGAGAGAGGGGAATTTCTGGTTGTGGTGAGAGGGGAATTTCTGGTTGTGCTTCTGTGGTGGTTTCAGGGTTTGGATTTTCTGGCATGGGAGCAGAAGTATGTTGGTCAAAGGTATCTATATCAGATAGAACTTTTGCAAGTTCTTGTTGGGTTGCTTCAATATTTGGATTTGGAGGTTGGGAGCGAGATCTTCTAAGAGTTAAGGATTCAGAGGGGTCAAATTCAATGTCAAAGTCATCAAATGTTTGTGGTGTGGGGTTTTCTGATTGAGTGGGAATTGGGATATATGTTGATACAAAAATTAAATTTAAAACAGTTACAGAAGAAGGATTACCTCTCTTTTTAGGAGTCCGCTGGGATGATCCTTCTGCTACAAATTTCCTTTTCTTGGTTTTCTTCAGCACAACTTCTGGAGCCTTCTGCTGCAGATCCTGAATGTTCAAATCTGGTGCTGTACCATCCGCCTTGCAAGCATCCAGATATCTGACTATTATATCAGGTTTAGAATCAATCTCTGAGAACAGAGGAAAGTTATCTAGAGGGACTCTTCTGCTGGAGATTGCTGCAAAAGGAGTGACGCTGGGTTCCTTCTTGATGTTCTCAATCAACTTCATTTTCTTCAAATTCTTTGCATTCAGCTGTTTGCCAACAGTAGCTTCCAAAGAGCTGATTTCCTGAGCCTCTGTAAGATGATCAATCAGATTATTCTCTGTTAGAATATCTGATATAAGTCTTCCTAGGGGTATCCAGTCCCTTTTTGTGTGCTCCTCTTCTCTGGTTTCCTTAACACTGGTCTTTAGATGGTTAAACAGCAGATGAGCCAGATTTACCTTGATCTTCTGGGAGATGAAGTAGATCAGAAATTGCTGATCAATATTGATGTAGTCAGGAGAGCTGGTAGGCTTCTTGTGGTTTGTGCATCCCAGAATGATCTTGGCCCATATTTTGTGATGGTCTTTTAAATCCCTTATCTTGCTGGAGGGAAGACCCAAAGTGAAGATTTCTCTAGCAATTAGGGCAACATCATCGCATCTTTCGGCCATGTCAATGCAACATACACCACCACCACTGTAGCCTATTAATCGTGCAATGAGGTTCTCAGTTATAACAATCGTCTTCCCCATTATGTATGAAGTAACTTGATGGTTGGAAGATGAGGCATGAATCCAAAATTCCTTTACAAGAATTAGGAATGTTGGACCCACCAGTCGGTCAAAATATCTTTCCCAGCCTTGAGCCTTAACTTCTTCAGAGAGATTAAACCCATTCTCTTGAAGACTGTTGAAATCCACGATCAATTCTGAAAGAACTTCTAGATTTTTGATGGGTGTAAGAAGAGTTCTGTAGGGTTCTTCATATTGTTCGGAGGAATCTTTTTTCTGAGAACTGGAAGTAGGAATGCTTGAGGAAGCCATGTTCACACTGAAGGTTTTGTGAAGAAATTGAAAGGGTTTTTGAGAAAGGATGCAAACTGAAAACAATAAGTTTGTAGAGAAAATGAAAGTGAAGGTAAAAGAGTATAAATGGTGAGAAATGTGTTTAAATAGATTTCTAAAATTTTTTGAAAACATAAACGGTAAGAGAGAGAAATTAAATATAATGATTATGAGCATTTAATGATAGCTGATTTTGGGGGATTCAGAAAGATATTGGAACAGTTACCCATGACATGTGTCCCAATGCATCCAATCAGCGCTTTTGACCTTTCAGAAACGTGAACGCGTGTTCAGCCTCAGAAAGTAGCTGATGACTGGATGACACTTGTTTGCTTGAGTGAACTGCACATTTCTATCCTTGATTCTGTTGCAATCTGTACTTCTAAAGATCTGAAGAAAGATTGATCAGTAGTTCACGAAAATGTAGACAAAGTTCTGAAGGTTAAGATATGGAATCAAAACAGTTTTATTCTGGGTAGAGCTTCATGCTGAGATGTTCCAGAATGAAATTGAACCTATCTTCAGAAAGAGGTTTTTGTAAAGATATCATCCCATTGATGGTCTGTGTTAATAAATTTTAAATTTAGAATCCCTTTCTGAATATAGTCCCTAATAAAATGATGTTTTATTTCTATATGCTTAGCCCTAGAATGCAAAATAGGATTTTTACTGAGACAAATAGCAGAAGTATTGTCACAGAGGATAGGGATGTTACTCTCAAATATCTTGAAGTCCTCAAGTTGACTTTTCATCCAGAGCATTTGTGTGCTGCATCCAGCTGCTGCTGTGTATTCAGCTTCTACTGTTGATAGAGTTATTGTGGATTGTCTTTTGCTGGACCATGAGATCAGATTTTCTCCCAGAAACTGGCAGCTTCCAGAAGTGCTTTTACGTTCTACTCTGTCTCCAGCGAAATCAGCATCATAGTATCCTATCAAACTGTAATCACTTGATTTTATATAAAACAAACCCAGATTAGTAGTATCTTTCAGATACTTGAAAATTCGCTTAACTGCTGTTAAGTGATATTCTCTAGGATCTGATTGGAATCTAGCATAAATGCACACACTGAATAGAATGCCAGGCCTTGAGGCCGTCATATAGAGAAGAGAACCAATCATACCTCTGTAGACCTTCTGTTCTACCTTTTTACTTACCTCTTCTCTTTCCAGAATGCACGTGGGATGCATTGGAATATTTGATGGCTTACATTCTGAGAGATCAAATTTCTTCAGAAGTTCTCTGATATATTTTCTCTGATGAATGTAAGTTCCTTCTGGGGTTTGATTAATCTGAATGCCCAGAAAGAATTTTAGTTCCCCCATTAGGCTCATCTCAAATTATGCCTGCATACATTTAGCAAACTTTCTTCCCAGAGAGGGTTTAGTGGATCCAAATATGATGTCATCAACATAAATATGACATACTAAAATGTCATTCTTAACTGTCTTACAAAACAAGGTTGTGTCCACTTTCCCTCTGGTGAATTCCTTTTCTAACAGGAAGTTACTTAGTCTTTCATACCAAGCTCTGGGAGCTTGTTTCAGACCATAGAGTGACTTCTTTAGTTTGAAAACATATTCTGGATTTTTGGAACTTTCAAAACCAGGGGGTTGGTGCACATATACCTCTTCTTCTATATAGCCATTTAAGAATGCACTCTTAACATCCATCTGATACAGAGTGATGCCTTTATTAACAGCAAATGAGATTAAGAGTCTGATAGATTCTAACCTGGTGACTGGAGCAAAGGTTTCTGTATAGTCTATCCCCTCTTGCTGACTATAACCTTGTGCTACCAGTCGTGCTTTGTTTCTGATGACTTCACCTTGTTTGTTCAGTTTGTTTCTGAACACACATTTTGTACCAATGACGTTGAATCCTTTTGGTTTGGGAACTAGATCCCATACGTCATTTCTTGTGAATTGATTTAGCTCCTCTTGTATTGCTAGAATCCAGTCATTATCCATAAGTGCTTTATCAATTGTTGTTGGTTCAATTAGAGAAACCAGTCCCATGAGGGATTCTTCAGAGTTTCTGAAGCTAGATCTTGTTCTGATTGGATCTTCCTTTCTTCCTAAGATTATTTCTTCTGGGTGATCCATGCTGCTTCTGGATGGTCTTTTATGGAGTTGATCAACAGAAGGTGCTAGATTGCTTGCAGTGCCTCTTTCTGATATTGAGGGAGTGTCTTTGTTGAGAGCTTCTGATGATTTGTCTTCAGTACCTGTGAGTTCAACTTCCATACCTGCAAGGAATTCATTCTGCTTTGACTTTTGAGAGTCAAGCTTATCATCAAAACGAACACTGATTGACTCTTCCACAATCTGTGCTTCTGTATTGTATACTATGTACCCTCTTGAGCATTCAGAATATCCTAACATAATACACTTTTGTGCTTTAGAGTCAAACTTGTTCAAATAATTTTTTGTATTCAGAATAAAACATGTACATCCAAATGGGTGAAAGTAGGTGTGATCAGTGGATTTAGAACTGACTGTTTTTAGCTGGTTTCGCGAAATGTCGCGGAAGCAAGAGTCGCCACCGTCTTTTATGTTCTCCAACAAGGAAAGGACAAAAGCACATCAAAATTCCTTATGAGATATGTTTCTCGGTTCGGGAGGTAGATTTATAGAAAGGGAAGGTGTTAGCACCCTTTCTATCCATGGTTATCCATGGGCTCTTAGATACTTGCTCTTATGTTTTCAAAGTGTTTGTTTGCTTTTCAAAATGTGAGTGGGTTTTGCAAAAGTTTCGTTGAAAGATTTCTGAATAACTCTTGTATCAGTCCTCAAGAGTGTTTGAAAAATTGTTTTGAAAGCTTTTTGAAAAGTGTCGGTGTGAAAAGATGTTTTGTTTTGTTTTTGAAAAGAGCAAGTATCTATGAGTCATCTACCTACCCTAAGGAATTAAGCTGTGTAAATGTCCTTAAGGTAGTGCCATCCCACCATTGAGAGATAGGTAGCACCACCGTTGGAGGTGTTCGGGTTAATTCGATTGTAGGGACAGTGTGGTCACCGAAGCAACAGTAGGACACCTTAGAAGCTACCCTTATGTCCTTGATCCTTTTTTAATCTGAGGCAACCGTTTCGAGGCAACTGTTCCGAGGCAACTGTTTCGAGGCAACCGTTTCGAGGCAACTGGATCATGGACATAAGGACCGCTAAGACGTCCTATACTTGACGACCACGTTTCGAAGGCAACAAGTGAGGCGTACCCTAGAAGTGGTGTGTGTATTTGTGTGTTGTATTCATGTTATGTTTTTCTTTGTAATTAGTGAGCTACGAGTTGTTTTTATTTACATACATTCTTTCATGTAAGTTTAGCAGTTAAGGGGTGCAGAAAGTAAATTGCGGAAAAATAAATCCTACGCTATTACAAGGCGCGGGTCTATACATCGCCAAAAATTATAAAGACCCGTTTTTTAGTAAATAAGTACGGAAATTAAATAAAGCGATAAACCTATTTAACTATTACATTCTTGAAGGCAATTACATAATAATCAAATAAAGTAAATGCGCGTGAATAAATTAAATCGGAATGTCTAAGGGTGTTGACCCTTTTTAAGAAAAGAAATTGAATTTTTTTGGTCTTTTTGGTAATTAAATGAAATTAAAAAAACTAATTAATGACTAATTAATTAATTTAATTAAAAAGAAATATTTTTTGTTTTTTATATTTTTATGAAATAAAAGAAATGGAATAAAATTAAAAGTTAACTTTTACCTAATTCTAGATTTATTTTAATTATTTAAGAAAGGGAATTAAAATTGCCTAATTAAACTATTTTGGTTAATATTTATTTACAAAATAAAATAATAATAATAATAATGTTAATTCCATTTTTTGGTTTTTTTATGAAAATGCGTTAATTAAGTTAATTGTTAATAATAAAAATAATTAAAAGGTTAGCAATTAAAAATAAGAGAAAATGACAAAACAAAATAAAAAAAGAAAGTAAAAACCAAGGGGGGTGTGGGCCAAATAGGAGGTTTATTGAAGCAATCCAAGCCCACTGAAATCTAAGCCACGTTTGACTTTCATGATTGTCTGCAGCACGCTTGACTCCAGAGTATGGTGTGCTACACTTTTTGTCCTTTGGATCTGCGTTGATGACACTTGGAGCGCTGGGATATGAGGTTTATGGTGTTCCTCCTTTGAGAATCTGCACATGAAAGTAATGAAAAAAAATGATATGGAAATTATAGGGGACCTGGGAAGAACTTACAGCGCGGTATGAGCCTCAGGACTTGGCAAAGGTTGCTTTAGCTTCAGGGTGTGGCAAGGAATAGAACCACGTGCTTGTTTTGATCTGAAGATGCTCGCAACTATGTTTTAGAACTCTCACTTTTTGAATAATTTTTGGTTTTGCTCTTGGCCATTTCTGCACACACCCTTCTTTTCTGAATGAGGTTGGGAAGGCTTGTATATATAGTAATGTAAAGTGTATCAATAAGAATAATGGTCATTAAGCTTATGCAATTATGTTCTTGATTTCCTCCATAACCAACATTGAACCATTTGCCATATTTGTGAAATTTTGAATTTTTATGCCCATAATAGGCCATGCACGAATTTGGAATGTGTTTTAAGGTGTATCAAAGCTAATCATCACAAAATATATCCCTCCATTAATTTCTTTGATTTTTATTTGAATTTTAAAGATTTAAAATGAATTAAATCAAATAAAATTAAATAAAAATGGAAAAATTAATTTTAAATCTTGAAATAAATTGTGGGACACGTGGGAAGCATGGACAAGCTGAATCAAGTGGAAAAAGTGGGCCCCTTTTGTCAAAAATGAAGTTTCAAGGATAATTGACTTTGGCCATTTCACAAAAATTTCCCAACTTCTCCAATGCATATCTTGCTCAATTTTGAAGCTATGAACATGTTCTTGGACATTTTGGAAAGGTCTTGAAGTCCTAACCAATGTCTTTGGTACCATGTCATTTTGATTTACCAATCTCAAGTTATGGTCTTTGACTTAAAGTCCCTTTTTGTTGACTTTTGAAAATGACCTATAATGTTGAAATTGATAACTTTTTGTGAGAGCCTTTCTTGGAATTGGAATGTGAAGATGAGTTGTAGGAAATTTCCTCCCCTTCAAGATGAGCATTGGATGGGATTTTTCTGATGAACCATGAAAAAGTTATGCCTTGGTCAAGTTACAGTTGACTTTTCAGCTGTCCAAAAATAGAAACTTTTGACACCTTGATGATTTTTTGAGCCATTCTTGTGAAATCATGATCAAGACTTGATCAAATGATGATTGTGGCTTCAAAATAAGATGTTGACCAAAAATTTTGACTTTTGACTGCCAAATGACCATTTTGCCCCTACAGTTGACTGTGGAGCAATTAGGGCTTTTGACTGTGCAACTTAACCTTGTGAGCCTTGAAACTTGACATGTAGGTGCTTGACAATGTATATGAGCATGTGGGACTTGATTGAGCCCTTGAAAACCTCAACTTCCTTGCAAGAACCAAAACCCTAGTTTGACTGGCTTCGGAGGATGGTTTGACTGTGTAGCCCTTGAGTAGACTTTGAACCCTTTGAGGCAAAACTTTGAAGATTATGGGAGGGCAAATTTTGGGGTACAACAGTAGGAAATGTTGGGCTTTCTGTTCTTCCACAATTCATATGGAGTCTTTTCCAGAATAGGTCTTATGGAGATTCTATTCTGAATATAACACGCTGTGTTTATTGCCTCTGCCCAAAAGATCTTAACAACGTTAGTCTCGTTGATCATGGTTCTGGCCATTTCTTACAATGTTCTGTTCTTTCGTTCTACAACTCCATTTTGCTGGGGAGTTCTATGACAAGAGAAATCATGCAGAATGCCTTTATTATTAAAGAATAACTCAAAATCTTTGTTTTCAAATTCTCCACCATGATCACTTCTGACTTTGACGATGCTAAGATCCTTTTCATTCTGAACTTGGTTGCAGAAGGTAACAAACACAGAGTGTGACTCGTCCTTGTGCCTTAAGAACTTTACCCATGTCCATCTACTATAGTCATCTACGATTACTAACCCATACTTCTTTCCACTGACTGAAGCAGTTTTAACTGGTCCAAATAAGTCAATGTGCAGAAGTTCTAATGGCTTGGAGGTGGAAACAACGTTTTTGGATTTGAAAGCTGGTTTTGCAAACTTGCCTTTCTGACATGCTTCACACAGAGCATCTGAATTGAACTTCAGGTTAGGAAGTCCTCTGACCAGATTGAGTTTGTTAATATGAGATATTCTTCTCATACTAACATGTCCCAATCTTCTGTGTCAGATCCATTGCTCGTTGTTAACAGACAGTAGACATTTTACATTCTGACTTTTTAGTTCAGAAAGTTTTATTTTATAAATGTTGTTTTTCCTCTTTCCATTAAATAGGATAGTCCCATCTTTCTGACTAACAGCTTTGCATGAATTTTGATTGAAGATTATATCATAACCGTTATCACTTAATTGACTTATGGATAACAAATCATGCATTAATCCATCAACTAGTAAAACATTACTTATAGAGGGAAGATTTCCATTACCTACTGTTCCAGAGCCAATGATCTTTCCTCTCTGATTGCCTCCAAAACCTACGTGTCCTCCAGGCTTAAGTTCCAGGCTTTGGAACATATGCCTTCTTCCCGTCATGTGTCGTGAGCAGCCAGAGTCCAGGTACCATGATTGGTGTTTTTGCTTTGCTGCTAAAGATATCTGCCACATGTATTATTTTATCCTTAGGTACCCACATTTTCTTGGGTCCTGATTTGTTAGTTTTACCAAAACTCTGGTTGAATTTTGGTTTGACAGAGTAATCACTACTTGTATATTTTATGTCATGTGTGTGCCCATATATAAAGTGTGAATCAAGTGGAGTACGTTTTATAACTAAATCCATGGCATTTTTTGGTGTAGGTACCTTACCTTGATATCCTATCCCTTTTCTGCCATTTCTGCTAACTCCATAGATCATTGAAGCCATTTTGCTTCTGTCTATGTTTTTAGCTAGAAACTTTTGAAAGCTGTGATCATACTCCTTGATGATCTCATCAGCATTGCTGGGAGTTTCAGGGATTGTTTCCTTCTGAGAGTTTTGCAATTGGTTTTCTAATTTTGAAATTTTATCTTTTAACTCAGAATTCTCCAATTTGAGACTCTCAGTCTTATCAGAGTTAGAAGCAAGATCCCTTTTCAGGTTTCTGAATTTGACTCTGATCTGCTGATATCTTTCCAGAATTTCATTAAGGATTTCAGCTAGTTCAACCTTTGTAAAGTTTATAGTAAAGTCAGGGAATACCTCTTCTGTATCTGATTCAGATTCTGACTCAGAAGCTTCACTGTCTTCTGTTATGTTTGCCATGAGAGCTATGTTTGCTCTTTCATCATCTGATTGAGTCAGCTTCAGATGTGTTAGAATCATCCCATGTAGCCATGAGACTTTTCTTCTTTTCCTTGCCAAACTTCTTTTTGGGCTTTTCCTTCCGAAGCTTTGGGCAATCACTTTTATAGTGCCCTTTCTCGTTACATTCATAGCAGATGATGTCTTTGTTGTTTGGCTTTCTGTTTCCTGAAGAACCTTCAGATCTTCTGTGTCCAGAGGAGGATTCTGACCTTCTGTATCTGGGGAAAGATTTATTCTGATTTTCTGATCTTCTGGGATTCCTGAACTTCCTTTGCCTCTGATTCCACAATTGGTTCACCCTTCTGGAGAGGAGAGATAGTTCATCTTCTTCTGATGAGGACCCATCAGAGGTTTCTTCCACAGCCTGTAAAACTTTGGAGTCAGATTTTCTGTTAGATTTTAAAGCTAATGGCTTACCTTGCTTTTGAGGTTCATCTGATTCTAGCTCTATCTCGTGACTTCTGAGGGAGCTGACAAGTTCCTCTAGAGAGATTTTGTTGAGATCCTTGGCTAGCTTAAGCGTTGTGACCATTGGCCTCCATTGTTTTGGCAAGCTTCTGATGATCTTCTTAACGTGATCAGCAGTAGAATACCCTTTGTCAAGAACTTTTAGACCAGCCACAAGAATTTGAAATCTTGAAAACATAGTTTCTATTGATTCACTCTCTTCCATCTTGAATGCCTCATACTTCTGAATGAGTGCAAGGGCTTTGGTTTCTTTGACTTGAATGTTGCCTTCATGCGTCATTCTCAGAGAGTCAAACATATTATTTGCAGTGTCTCTGTTTGATATCTTCTCATATTCTGAATAAGAGATGGCGCTGAGAAGAATTGTTCTGGCCTTGTGATGATTTCTGAACTCACGCTTTTGCTGATCAGACATCGTTTTCCTGTCAATCTTCTGACCACTTCCATCCACTGGGTGCGTGTATCCATCAGTCACCATGTCCCACAGATCAGCATCATGGGCCAGAAAGAAACTCTCAATTCTGTCTTTCCAGTAGTCAAAGTTCTCTCCATCAAAGACTGGAGGTTTGCCACTGAATCTATCTCTTTCTTCATTGTTGTCATTGCTGATGTTTTAATTTGGTCCTACCATTGTGTTTTTCTGATGCTGGATCTTATACTGACACGGTTAAGTGTTATAAGCTCAGAACCATGCGCTCTGATGCCAATTGAAGATGTAAAAAAACACAAGAAGGGGGGTTGAATTGTAAAACTTAAAACAAATGCTTAGACAACACAATATTTTTATCCTGGTTCGTTTGATCTCAAACTACTCCAGTCCACCCGTCAAGGTGATTTCGCCTCTCTCCAACGAGGTCTTAATCCACTATATTCAAAGGATTACAACAGCTACTTTAACAACTGTTAAAGTCTTCTTGAGTATAACCACAAACCAGTTTATCTCAAGGAAATCTTTTACAAATAATTTGAACAATAATGTGTTAACGTTTTCTAATAAAACAATATATCACAACTGTGATAATTACACAATTTAAGCTTGGAATAAACTGAATTTGCTAAAGCGTTTGAGTGAGCATGGTTTTGAAGGCTTGACAAATTATGTGAGTGTATGCGTGCGTCTTTTCTCACACAGACTTGTTTAAATAGGCAAGGCAGAGATACGTTGTCCATAAAGCCATTTTAATGATAATAACGCACTTTCCATTTTGAAGAAGATCTTGTCTGAATAAAGCCGTTAGCAATTAATTCAGTCTTGAATACTTAGTAACGCTTCAGAGTCTTCTTTGCTTATGATAACGCTTCAGAGTGTTCTTTGCTTTAACTTATGATGACGCTTCTGAGTGCCGATGACTTGGTAAAGATCTTTGATCAGAGTCAGAGTGTATATGTTTATGCGCAGATTCTGGTCATCAAGCTTCAACGTATAATCTGGTAGCTTCAGCGAGTAGCACATGTTACTGATCTTCTGATGCTGATTCCATCAGAACTTCTGTATATACAAAACATAATTTTAAGAAGCATATTTGTCTTATATATAAATCTTACAATTTATTTATTCTTTGTATTTTGTTATCATCAAAACTCTAATTAAGGGTTGTAGAATCAAACTATGTTCTAACACATCTCGTTAGTGATCAGAATCACTCTGGAGATATATTCAGAAACTTTCTCACTGCTCTTCATGTTCAGGTTCTCATATTGCTTTCGTAGGGATTGAAGCTTCACCTTCTTTACTGATGCGTCACCACTGTAACATCTCGCCAGTAAATCCCACGCCCCTTTTGACGTTGTTGAATCAACAATCTTCTCGAACACACTTTCATCCACACACTGATGGATATTGAACAAGGCTTTATGATCCCTCTTCCTCATCATCCTCTCAGCAGTTCTCTGTTCTTCAGTTGCATCTGCTGCAGTTGGTACATAACCATCTGTAACCAGATCCAAAACATCTTGTGCACCAAACAACACACACATTTGTATCATCCACCTGTTCCAATTTTCGCCACTGAAAACTTGAAGTTTGGTATTCAAACTACTGTCTCCACTCATTTTAAACCTTGCACGAATTTTCAGATCTTCAAACACACTGTTTCCCAACCCACAGAATCAAATTCTGTTCAGATTTTGTTCAAGATTTCAACAGAAAATCAATGAACCAAAATCACACACAACTCACAAACACTCGTGTTTCCCAGGAAAAACAGAACCAAGTGTTCTAGATACCAATTTATTGGTGCAAGATAATAAGGGGAGAAGAAGAATGAGCAATGAATGATAACAAAGAGGACTACGATTGTATATCAAATAGAGGAATGAAAAAATGAGTTACAATATTGATAGCCTAGGTAGCATATTTATACTAAAATGAAAAATGCCAAAAGGCCCTAATAAAGAATAAGCATTGGAAATTGTAGACATTAAATAAATTACATTTTCAATATATATATATATATATATATATATATATATATATATATATATATATATATATATATATATATATATATATATTTCAAGATAGAAAATGTATACTTTTTACTAAGAAAAAAGAAAGTGTAACTAATTTTTTTTTTCTAAAAGTGTTTCATTTATTTTAATTTTACACAAGGTCGAATATATCTTCAAACAAATATTATCCCACAAAAAAATATCATGATTGATATTATAAAAGAAATAATTATTTTTTATTATTAAATGATATTATCTTTAACATATATTGATTTAATTAAACATATTTAATAGAAGCAATTAAATAGTTTTACCACTAGTGTATTTTTTTATATAAAGAAAAAAGAAGCATTAATTGTGAATGTAACTTTATACAAAATTTAAAAATAAATTATATTATCCTAAATTAATTTAATTGCCATAATAATAATGTTGTTAGGTCTCAGACTAAATTGCTGATGTGGTTAGCTTGTCACATGAAAATGATCACTAAATTAAATTAGTTCGGTTTGATTTTATAAATGATAGTATTTATGTGTTCTGTAATGTAGAGGAGACTATTGATCATATCTTTTTCGAATGTCAGCATCTTCAAAAAATCTGATCTGATATTTTGGCTTGGTTACTAAAGATTAGAATTCTAAGTTAAGTTGGGTGCAAAGAGGGAGGGGGTGGATTAGATTTGCCAACTTTTATATATATTTATATATATATATATATATATATATATATATATATATATATATATATATATATATATATATATATATATATATATATATATATATATATATATATATATATATATATATATATATATATATATATATATATATATATATATAGTAATTTTTTTCATCATTTTTATTTTTTATTTTTTATTTAGATATTTTATTTTAATTTGTTAAATATATGTATTTATTTTTTGTGTTAGATAAAATTAAAAGTTTATTTATAATTATTATTAAATAAAACTTTCAATAACTTCATAAAATTGATGTCTATTTTTTCAAATTTTAGTTATGAGATTGTAAAATAATAATTTAATTTTGTCATTAATATCGGTTGAAATATGAGTTTTTTTTAGACATTATCTTAGTTATTTTTAATATACTCTTATGGTAACTATTATATTTTAAGATCAACTCGTAATGATTTATGTTTGAAATTGTGTAAGAACTATTTTAAAATTAAAAATATTTGTTTCAAGAATTATTTTTATTATTATAATTTCAACAAAATAAAAAATATTTTATTGTGTGTGAATTCTCACATCTCTTTTGCATGGTATCTTATTGTTTGTTGTCAATTAATTATTTGATTTTATATGAAAACTATGGTAGTAAAATATAAAGATATTGAATTCTCTCGTATATTTATATGGTACTTTGTCATTGTCATTAATTTATTATTTAATATTATATAAAAAAAAATAAAGTAGTAAAATATATAGACATCATAAATGAATGTTGCATACTATATTATATTTTAAAATAAATTTTAAATGATTTATATTTTTGAAAATTATGTAAGAACTACTTTAAAATTAAAAATTTATATTTCAAATATTACTTTTATTGTTATAATTTTAAGAAATTAAAAAATATTGTGTTGTGTTTGGATTTCTATATTTCTTTTGTTTTTAAATTTGAGAATATTTTTAATTTAAAAATATATATATAATTAAAGTAATGATAGATTGTAAGACTAATTTGTTTATAATGAGATTGTATTTTATCTTTGTTAAGATTCGAACTCGTTATTTTTAATTTGTAGAAATAACATATTTGATATTTTAAAAAATGAAAAATAAAATTCAGATGTATCAGATAGAATTATAGAATGATATAATAAATTTTAAAATTATAATTCATATGTGACCAATGGTAGAATTATAATCGATCATGTGTTGCCAATATATTATATAGATTTGATGCAAATTGATACACCTAGTGGTGAGATTGGATTGGAAACTAGTGCTGCATTAAAGGGAGTATTAATGCTTTTCCAACCTCTGACCCCCAACTTGTGTTACTCTGTAAAGAGCTTTCATTTTCACCTTTTTAACATATTTTTATCGAATGTAGTCTTTTAAAAAGAATCACATATTTTAAATGTTGTTTCATTATTACTAGTTCAACGATAATGTTATGGTAGAATCATTATTACTGCCTTTAAACATGAGGTAAGATATTTTATAATACTACAAAGTAGATTCTTGAATATCTAAACTTTAATTATCTTAAGGAATAATGTTTAGAAAAGTTTATAAAGTTTGCTGCAATAATGTTTTTTGAAGTTTATAATGTCGATGAATCTTTTATGCTCGTGTCTTAAGGGATAAATTTAACGTGTTTGTAGTAGGGGAGCTCGTTTTATATGTTTGAGCCGGTGAATTACTTGTTCTATTGTATTGGAAATCTAATTTAGTTAATGTCTATAATTCTCAATACTCATTTTTTATTAAGGCTTTTTGGCATTTTTAATATAAATGTGTTACCTAGGCTATCAATATTGTAACTCATTCATTTCTCTATTTAAATATACAATAGTAGTCCTTTTTGTTATCATTCATTGTTCATTCTTCTTCTCCCTTTCATTACCTTGCACCAACAAATTGGTATCTAGAGCACTTGGTTCTGTTTTTCCTGAGAAACACGAGTGTTTGTGAGCTGTGTGTTTCATTTTGGTTCATTGATTTTCTGTTGAAATCTTGAACAAAATCTGAACAGAATTTGATTATGTTGGTTGGAAAACAGTGTGTTTAAAGATCTGAAAATCCGTGCAAGGTTTAAAATGAGTGGAGACGGTAGTTTGAACACCAAACTTTCAGTTTTTAATGGCAAAAACTGGAACAGATGGATGATACAAATGCGTGTGATGTTTGGTGCACAAGATGTTCTAGATCTGGTTACAAATGGTTATGTATCAGCTGCAACAGATACAACTGAAGAACAGAGAACTGCTAAGAGGATGACGAGGAAGAGGGACCAGAAAGCTTTGTTCTATATCCATCAGTGTGTGGATGAAAGTGTGTTTGAGAAGATTGCTGATTCAAGAACGTCTAAAGGGGCGTGTGATTTACTGGCGAGATGTTACGGTGGTGACGCATCAGTAAAGAAGGTGAAGCTTCAATTCCTACGAAAGCAATATGTGAACCTGAACATGAAGAGCAATGAGAAAGTTTCTGAATATATCTCCAGAGTGATTCTGATCACTAACGAGATGAAGGCGTGTGGAGAAACTCTGACTGAACAGGTAATCATAGAGAAGATTCTGAGGTCGCTTACTCCTCAGTTTGATTACATTGTTATTTCTATTGAACATTCTAAAAATCTGGAAACCATGAGAATAGAAGAATTGGAAAGCAGCTTAGAAGCACAGGAGTTACGTCTGTCTGAGAGAACTTCTGAGAGAGAAGCTAAGAAAGCTCTGAAGGCTTCTTTTGTCAAGAAAGACCAGAAGCAGAATAGACGTGGTGATAGATTCCAGAAGTCAGAAGCCTCAACTTCTGATGATAAGAAATATCATAAAGGAAAGGAGAGGTATGACAAAAGGAAGGTTCAATGTTACTCTTGTAAACAATTTGGCCATTTTGCCAGAGATTGTAGGTCAAACAAGGAAAGGAAATCAGAAGAAGCATATATGGCTAAGAGAAACTCTGATGATGAACCTGTACTACTAATGGCTTCTGACTCTGATGGAAAATGTTCAGAAGATTGGTGGTATATGGACACTGGCTGTTCAAATCATTTAACTGGAAACAAACAATGGCTGACAGACTTTAACTCTAGAAGGAGTACAAAGATCAGATGTGCTGACGATAAGTATCTTAATGCAGAAGGTATGGGAGATGTCAGAGTTAGAGTGAAGAATGGGAAAGACATTCTGATTAAAGACGTTTGGTATGTTCCTGGTATTAGAAGAAATCTGATGAGCGTAGGTCAGCTGATTGAGAAAGGTTTCTCAGTTGTTATGAAAAACAATCTTCTGACGTTGTATGACTCCAATCAGAAGTTAATTATGAAGTCTGAACAAGGAGGCAACAAAACATTCAAGTTAAATGTAGAAACAGCTGAAGCAACGTGCCTTAGTGCAGAAGTTGCTGAAGGTAACAGTAAGCTGTGGCATAAGAGGTTAGGGCATTTGAACTATAGAAGCTTAGGGCATCTATGTTTTAAGAAGCTTGTACATGGTATTTCGAAGATTGTGAAGCCTGAGAAGTCATGTGAGATATGCATGAAAGGCAAGCAACCTAGATTGCCATTTACATCAGAAGCAGCCCCCTGAGCGAAGCATGCTCTGGGAGTAGTACATTCTGATGTGTGTGGACCATTTCTAGTACCTTCACTTGGAGGAAACAATTATTTTGTGTCTTTTGTGGATGAGTTCACAAGAATGACATGGGTAACACTCATTAAGTTCAAGCATGAAGTGTTTACTGAGTTCCAGAAGGCTGAGAAGCAGAGTGGTAGAAAGTTAAAAATTCTGAGAACAGACGGTGGAGGTGAGTATAACTCTACAGTGTTTCAGAAGTTTTGTGAGGAGAGTGGAATAGAACATGAGGTTACTGCTCCATATACTCCTCAGCACAACGGTCTTGCTGAAAGAAGAAACAAAACTTTGCTTGATATGACCAGAAGCATGCTGAAAGAGAAAAAGCTACCTCACGTGCTATGGGGAGAAGTTGTTGCCACATCAACATATGTTCTGAACAGGTGTCCAACGAAGAAACTAAAGGAAGTTGTTCCTTTAGAGAAATGGACTGGAGATAAGCAGAGTGTCAGTCATCTGAAAGTGTTTGGCTCTGTCTGTTACAAACACGTTCCAGAAGCTAGAAGATAAAAACTGCATGATAGAAGCAAAGTAATGTTGCTGGTGGGGTACCACAGTACAGGTGCGTATAAGCTTTATTGTCTAGAAACTAATAAAGTTGAAGTCAGCAGAGACGTTGTGGTGAAAGAGTCTGAAGCATGGGATTGGAAAAAATCTCAATCTGATTCTGGTGTAGTGCCAACACCAGAGTTATCCTCTGAAGATGTTTTAGAAAGTTCAGAAGATGAATCTGATTCTGAAGATCCTGAAGATTCTGAAGATGAGTCAGAAGAAGATTCTGGCAATGGATCTGATTTTGATCCAGATGCTGATGATGATCCAGAATCTAGTGGTGATCATAGTTCTGGAAGGGAAAACTCTGAAGGTGGTAACTCTGAAATTAGTAGTTATGGTGCAGCTTCAGAACAAGCTCAAAGACCACAGAGAATCAGACAAAAACCCAGAAGGTTTACAGATTTTGACATGCTGCAGGATAATGAAGTTGACTCTGGAGGAGAAGTCATTCAGTGTGCCATGTTAGTAGATTCTGAACCAGTGGGCATTGAAGAAGCTCTCAAGAAGAAATAATGGCTTAATGCCATGAAAGAAGAACTTGAGGCAATAGAAAGGAACAAAACTTGGAAATTGACTAAACTTCCAGATAAGAAGAAAGCCATCATCGTCAGATGGGTTTTTAAGTTGAAACTTAATCCAAATGGTTCAATTGGCAAGCACAAATCTAGACTAGTAGCTAGATGTTTTCTTCAGAAACCTGAGCTAGATTACTTTGAGGTGTTTGCGCCTGTAGATGACATTTTGCTAACAGGCAGCTGCTCATAAGATATAAAGAAATTCAAAGAAGTTCTGATGAATGAGTTCGAGATGACAGATCTAGGAAAAATGACATATTTCCTAGGGATGGAGATTCTGTACTCGAAGAAGAGTATCATTCTGCATCAGTTAAAATATGAACAAGAACTTCTGAAGAGATTTAAACTGCAGAATTGCAAAGTTGCTGTGACACCATCAGAAACCAATCAAAAATTGGATTCTGACTCTGATGGTGATTCTGTTGATTCTACAACCTTCAAACAATTGGTTGGTTCTCTAAGGTATTTATGTAATACTAGACCTGACATTTGTTATGCAGTTGGATTAGTCAGCAAATTCATGAGTAATCCCAAGTGGTCTCATTTCCAAGCTGCTGTCAGAAGTCTAAGATATATCAAGGGAACTCTGAGATATGGAGTGTTGTTTCCTTCTGAAAGAAAGACAGAATCAGAATTGGTAAGTTATTCTGATTCTGACTGGTGCGGAGACAGAGTGGACAGGAGAAGTACCTCTGGATACTTGTTTAAATTTCTGGGAGGTCCCATTTCCTGGAGTTCCAAGAAACAGCCTTTCGTGGCTCTGTCAACATGTGAAGCTGAGTATATCGCATGTGCTGTAGCTTCTTGTCAAGCAGTTTGGCTTCTGAATCTCATGCATGATCTTAAGGTTGAAGTTGAGGAACCTCTGAAGTTGATGATTGATAATAAGTCTGCAATTGATCTTGCCAAGAATCCAGTTCTACATGAAAGAAGCAAGCACATTGAGGCGAAGTATCACTTTCTCAGAAGTCAAGTTCAGAAAGGAGTGTTAGAAGTTTTGCACTGTAGCACTCAGAAACAGCTTGCAGATCTTCTGACAAAGGCAGTTAAAACAGATCAATTTCTTCTTTTGAGAGATGAAATTGGTGTTGTTAGTTTCTGATAGGAATATCTAAATTAAGGGATGGTATTGGAAATGTAATTTAGTTAATGTCTACAATTCCCAATGCTCATTCTTTATTAGGGTCTTTTGGAATTTTCATTTTTAGTATAAATATGCTACCTAGACTATCAATATTGTAACTCATTCATTCCTCTAATTGAATATACAATAGTAGTCCTCTTTGTTATCATTCATTGTTCATTCTTCTTCTCCCTTTCATTACCTTGCACCAACATATTGCATGATATTCTTTGGGTGAATGTTTCGATAATGTTATTTTTGAGGTTGATATTAGAAAATTGAAGTGGATTCCTTACAAACTCGATTATTGATAACACGTGATTTGGTTCTTTAATTCAATAAGGATTATTTTTTAATTATGTTAAAGAGAAAGTTCAATAACTAAAGTGGTTTAAACAATTATTACGGGGTGTAACTGGTTATAGCTATGAAAAAAAGTTAAATAAATTGAAAAAATGATTTTATCGTGGATATAATTGGTTAAACATGTTAAGTATCTTATTTGTTAAAGTATCTGTAACCAGTTACAAGTACACAATTTTGGTTTTTCAGATATTTTTCTGTTGTTGTTTGTGTCTCAATTCACTTGTATTTGTATATATATATATATATATGTTGGAGGTATTATGAATGAAATTAAAGTTTATATTTTCACCCTTAAGTATTCTCTCTCACTTCTCTTCTATCTCTCTCCCTCACTATCTACACTCAATTACTCAATTTTCACCAATCTTGTGATTCTAAGTTTTAACATTTTGCATCAAGAGTTCAGTCTGATCCACCAAACACCTAGCGTGCAACATGACTTCAGTCTCAAATAAAAGAATCCCTACAAACTTATCCCTCTTTGATGCGGAGAATTATGACAATTGGTGCAAGCAAATGAAGGTGTTGTTTGGCTACCAAGATGTTCTTGAATTGATCAAGAACGGGGTGAATTCTTTTGTTGCAGGTGCAATGGATGCACATCGAGCTAGGCATAAGGAAGAGAAGACGAAAGATTTCAAGGCGCTGTTTTTGAGCCATCAATGTGTGGATGGTGATTACTTTAAGAAAGTTGGTGATTGCGAATCATCGAAGCAAGCATGGGAAATATCAGAGAAGCGTATGTAGGGGCTGGCAAGGCGAATGTGGTGAGGTTACAAACTTATAAACGTCAACTTGAATTGATTCAAATGGAGGAGAAGGAGACATTCAATGATTTCACAACGAGAATTGTTCGGTGGTGAACCCAGTAAAAGCATGTGGAGAAACTGTTACAAAGCAGTATGTTATCGCAAAAATATTGTGTTGCAAGATTTGATAACATAGTCGTAGCAATTAAATAATCGAAGGATATTTCTACAATGAGCAAAAAGGAATTACAAAGTGTTGGACTTGAGACTTCACACACAAAAGGGGATGAATCGTATGGTTTGGAAAAATATGGTTTTGAAAAAAATTTCGAGATTAAAATCAGAGTTTAAAAACTTTTTCTAAAACTTAGCAGCGGAATATAAGAGTATTTCAAAAGTAAAGTGAGGAAAGTAAAAATGTTAAGGGAAAAGAAGAATAAAATGATGTATAGATGTTCTTTCAAAAATAAAGACCAAATCCTCTTCCTAAGAACTGGTCTTGAGAGTTTTTGTTATATACTTGAGATCTTTTAGTAGGTGAAGCTCATGAACCCCCTTATACTAGGAAATGATGGTTGTCCCACAACCATGATAATACAAGACGGATGATATGATCATTTGCGTCTTCTCCATTGTTGAGACTGAAGTGGTCAAGCTTCCTTCCCAACTATAATTTAAAGTGATTAAGCTTATCTCCACGAAATATCTGAGCTCAATATTGTTTAACATGATAATCATTAACCTCTTGAGATTTTAACAGGTTGATCTTCTAACTTATGGTTTTATACAGGCTAACCATGACCGTAATGGTAAGTTCATCAATGTTGAAGAACTTCATCCTTCAAATGAACAAGGCTATATAATAGCCTTAAGGTAAGTTCAACCATCTTAACGATCTTCAACCTAATTAAATATCCAGAACTGATCACACAATCCCCAACCGAAGCTTTTGACGGGTTTAGCTTCCAACCATATATTTTTATCTCTAAAAATGGACTATGTTCATTCAAGGTGCATAAACAACAACCTTGAAGAACTTATATATTGCTACTCATCCAAAATTACATAAACATTTTACTCACAAAAGACCTTTCTTCACAAAAGCATTTGTCTATAAGAACTTGTGAGAGAAAGTGAAAATGAAAACTTAGAGAGAGAGAGAGAGAGAAAATGTCAGTACACAATTTTTTTCTTTAAACCGAGGAATGAGACCTCTATTTATAGGTTTCAAATCCTCCAAAAGAGGAAACAACATTGAATAAAAAATGACAGTTAGCAATCGATTAAATCATTTAAATGTAACGACTATGATTTCTAAAATATGTAAGAAGTGATATGTAGTCGTTTCTAATCGTTTGGGTACACTCTAAATGCCTTTCTTATAAAAAACGCATCAATATAATCAATTGACATAATCGATTAGATCCAGTCAAAAAATATTTTTTGGCTTATTGAATGCTCTTATCTCTTTCTATGCAACTTCTATATATTCTTCTTAAGATTTATACTTTTAAAAACATTTTATAAAAAGGTTTTAAGTGTGTGTGCGCTTGTAGCCAGCTACTTCTATAAAGACAATACTTTTGCTATTACAAAAGTTTTACTCACTTACTAAATTAGGATAACTTCCCTAAGCTTGTGTCTGGTGTATCCTTTGGGGTTGACACTTTGCTTGAGATCTCATTTTTTAGACTTGTTATGTAATCTACTTGTTTGCCTTTGTCTGAAGCTTTTTTTTATTCTGAACCTTTGTCGTTCATTTATCAACTGAGACTTTGTAAATCAACATCAATCCTTATGGCTTGCATCTTTAACCTTTTTGAGTATATTGGTTGATTGTCAAAATGGATGCATATTTACTAAGTTGCTCTTTTACATTTGTCATCTTTGCATCTCTATCATGCAGATTATCTATTTTTTCCTTTATAGTCAAAACAAAAATTTGTTGCATCCTCAATATGCTGAATGTATGCTATGTACTTTGAAGTTGATATTATGTTGCATCTTTGTAGTGCTAAAGAGTAGTCATCATCAAAACAACAATCTATTACTTGCAAAATAAGGTTCTACATTATCCCCTTTATGATGATTACAACGCATCTTTCAGGGGAGGTGGTAAAATAAACAAATCAATATATATTTTGGAGTGATAATACTCTCCTTACGTTAGATAGAGTGTATACCCCATTTGTCATAATCAAAAAGAAGGGTAAAAGATGCAAATATATTTTATTCATCTATAGCACAAAATGGAAAAAACAATGTAGTAATATCAAATATCACAACAAGGATACATCATATGACATGTTTTACAAATTGTCAAGAGCAGGTAGTAATGATATAGATTTATGCATGGCAAAGATCATGTTATATAAAGAATCATATAATAAATTATTCTTGATGAGAAAAAGATGTTTAGTCATGGTATAATGATTTATCAAGTGCAAGTATGAGCGTACATGTAATGCAATCAGTTTTTCAATGCTAATGTAGCAATAACATGACATAATGCATAGAAAACATTTAGAAAATATATAATGGAATAATACCATAAGGCATGTATATGTTACAACAAGTATCACAACCTAATTCCTATATGTGGGAGAATTTTTCTTAGTTATGTGCAAAACAAGGTTTTTATTAGGGCATGTTGGAGGACAATCAATGAGATAATATAAGCAAGAATAGATCATGTGATAAACAATGATAAATATTGAACAATTTATGGAATGCTAAGGCAAATAAGAAGTCATGCATAACAAGGATTTGAATCATGTCACATCAAGAAGCATGTGTTTTGACAGAATAATACTTCCCTAAAATGTGTTTAGGAGGGCATAAGGTTTTTATCATATGCAAGTAACAAGATGTTATAGCAAATACATTATGGCATAGCAGAGATATTCTGCTTAGTAAACAACAAGATTCCCTAAAGCATATCTCGGCATGGAAATAAGGCATTTTTTCTAGGATAAAACATGGTATTAAGCAAAGGTTATTTTATTATGATATAATGAGGAAAGTATCATGTTTAGTGGGAGACAACATATTTTTCCTAAGCTAGGTTTCCTAATCTTTTGTCATGGCATAATTTCATATAAAATATACATGGAAAATATAATGATGAAGAAAGCTATTATTACTCTAGATATGCATCTAAGGTTCCCTAAAACATGCATAAAATTTTCATCTTAAGGTCTGCCTAGCAAGGGTATTCAAAATATGGCCTAGAAAGTGTCATACTTGGTGGAAAATATTTATTTTTAAGTGTGTGTTACAAGATTTTTTGCAAGATATCTAATGGTGTCTTATAATTCAAAACAAGATTTATATTATAATATGAATCAAATAAAGGATATAAAAGATATTTATGAAAGTAAAAGCATATTTATATTATTGAATGGGAAATCAAACATGAAAGGAAACTGGTAAAACCATCAATTTTTAGTTCATCATCACATCATCATCTTCACTAGAGGCTAGAGGTGATATGTGGTTCTTCCTTACCATTTCTAGATGAGCAAGTCAATCTTTTCATTCATTTTTATTTGCTCTTCAAGGATGTTGGTGTTAGAGCTAAATGGAGGAGTGTTCCTTCTTCCTTTTGATTGTTGGGCCACAAATTCTCCTTGTTGAATTGTGAAGCCCATTTTGCTCATTGCGGATTGTCATATCGTTATATGCTCAAAGATAGGTTCTTCCTATCCAAAGGGATAATTGGTGCGTTGGAGGATTTTGGTGATGAGTTCAACATAGGAAAAAATGTTGTTATTTATTTTGCTCTCTAACATATGAGCAAGAATTTTGTACGGCAGAATTTTTGGGAATTTGATTATGAAGAAACCAGACAACATGTATGTTTGATCAGAAGTGTAGTGAATTAACCTAATTTTTGGTTGAATGACTCCTACAATTAATAGAGAAAGGACATAAGAGATAGAATTGGAGAGGAAGGAACGAGCAAGAGAATCAAGATCTAGTTCATTACCTTCGTAATTTTGATCATATTCTTCCTCTAGGTAGGGTAGGTTGCAAATGTTTTCAAAATCCTTAAGAGAAAGGATAATAGGATGGCTTTTAACTTCAAATTGGATGATCCCATTTTTATAGGTGAGGTTTGCAAAGAATTTTCTGACAAGATCGGGATACCTTTCTTTTGGTTTTTCTAAGACAATGTTTTTCAACCCAGCAAAGTTGAATGCTTCCATGAAGGAGTAACCTTTGAAGATTTCTTCCTATAAGTAGTGAATGGTGAAAAGTTATCTATCAGAGTAGTAAAGGTTGAAGTTAGTTTCTTGAGCTAGGCTCGTGAAATCTTAAGAAGTGTAAGACGGTGATGGTTGGGAAGAGCGAGTTTTTTTGAGATATTTTTATGATCATGATGTGTTGTGGACGTAAAATGTAGTTTTTATGCAATTATGAAGTGGGAATTAATGATTCAAGAATAATAAGAACTTACCTCTCTTCATATAGCTTTCATTTAATCGATTTACCAATAGATTAATAATGGTGGTTTTTGATAGTTTTATGTTGCAACTATTTATTACTACATTAACTCCTTCAACTATCTGTTCACTACGCCATATAAAGAAAAAGACAACATTTTTTTTGGCATAGACAATGCTTAAAAGCGCTGCCTTATGTCCCCTTTAGGCAGTGCTTCATTTTAAAAGTGCTTTCTATTGTATCTTTAGGCAGCACTTTTTCTTGAAAAGTGCTTTCTATTGTCCCCTTTAGACAACACTTTTAAAAGAGTTGTCTAATGTATCTTTTAGTTCTCTTTTAGGTAGCGCTTTCTTTAAAAACGCTTTCTATTCTCCACTATAGGCGACACTTTTTTTTTTACAAAATATTGTCTAATGTCTCATTTTGGAAGCATTTTGTTGTTAGAAGCGCTGTCTATTGTGCACGTATGGCAGTGTTTTTTTGTTAAAGCTTGGCGCAAGTCTTATTTTTTAATAAAATGGCAGCATATTTTTTAGAAGCGCTAACACAACATGAAATTTTTTGATAACATGGAATATATACAACAAATAGTACAAGTTTTTTATATATATTCCAAATTTGCATATTACCAATATATATACAGCAAATAGTTTTTGATATATATTCCAATTTTGCATATTACCAATATATATACAGCAAATAGTTTTTGATATATATTCCAACGTCAAAAGTTTAGATGGAAATTTTCTACACAACGTCAAAAAACAAAAAATTATAATAAATGAAGTTAGAATGAAAATATAACCCATGGCCAGTATTATATGGTAAAAGAAACAACTTTTTTGTATCTTTGTTGGCCATAAATGCACCGACTAAGTACTCTTTGACTGGATTTGGAGTTTGATCGATTAACTGTGTGTTGATACAATTGGAGATAAGAAAGAGAATCTTTATGTCAATTTACGCGGGCGCAAGAATTTGTCATACAACAACCTTAAATAAAAACATTATTAACATTAGACTATTCATTGAAATTAGTAACTAAATTGTTCAATAAATTAAATAAATTTGATCAGAGTACCTGATGCATGAATTGATAACACCGATGCCTAATTCAGAATGATGAAAAATATGATCCATATCCTCTTTAGCAATTGTTTCGGTATAAGAAAAACCAAAAATACCTTCTTCCATAGGTATATCACGAATACCACCTTCCATCACATCTTTTGTTCCTACATATGTTTCAAGGCACGACCTAAATCGATAAATAAATGTGTTTTTAAGCCCGGTCTTTGTAAGATCCTATTTTTTTGGACATGTTGTTAAACTCGGGCTTCTTATTCTGGCTGACTTGTTGCAACTCTTGAGCATGAATCTAAATATCATATAAGTTAGGTAATGTATAAGATCATGAAGCTTTTGATTTTGGAGGATAAAATTAACATTTTCTATGCATATATACCAATGTACCTCTTCTTTTTATGCAACTGACTTGGTGTGCCGCACAATCCCCTTATCTTTTAATTTGGATTTTGTAGGAGTCTAACATTACGATGTAAATAAAATGTACGTATATGTAAGAATATCTTACATGGATCGTAAAACATTTGAATACTTAAAGGTTCATAATGGTTTTTAACATACTTCATCATCTATGAAAACAAGGTTTAACGGCCATGCAACATACAATCCTATTACTTCTCCCACCAATGTTGCATCTGAAACATCGTCAGGTATAGGTAATAGCTCATCCCCCTCTAAAGCAATATCAATAGATACTTTCAAAAATCCAGCATGGAGCGGTTTATGGTGAAGTACATCTCCCAAAGTGTTATGCATTTTTCCCTTGTCAACCATGCGGTAAGTTGGTGACGATAAATAGAGCTGACAAGGTGAAATGTCTTAAACCAATAGTAAATATGAAATTGTTAATGTGTATATATGTCAATTAAAAAATTATGCTAATTTAATTTCATAATAATATATATAATTACCCCGAGAATTTTATGTTGAAGATTACAATTGATACTATCTTTATCACTAGTATCTTTAAACCTTGAACCTCACATTTCTGACATATATCTTTCTTTATCCTTTTTCAATTCACAAACTTGAGCTTTTAATTCTTCCAACGATTCCATCACTTGTTTATTGCTAGGACTTTTACTCTTTGGATGCTTATACAAGGTTGTTGGAGTAACCCCTGCTCCCCTATCCCTCACACGACCAAACTACTCACAAACATTTATTACTTGACTTAGTATGCTCCTATAATCATGGTTTTCAGCTAGAGATAAATACTGAGATAAATTCTCCTGAAATTCATATGTATATCGAAAAATATTAGTGGCGATTAAAAAACATAAATATTATATGTTAATAAACTTTTGATTCAATTAAAGAAATAATATTATACTTACACATTGCTCAAAAAATTGTTGAACATCTTCCCTAACAACTTCATCCTTACCCACACGGTCAACCTTCCACAAAACATGTTTCAGAGGAGATGTTTCTTCACTTTTCTCCTCTTCGAACTACACATTAAGACAAATAACAAAATCAATTATAACAGACGGGGAACAAGTATATCATAGCTTTTATATATACTTATTATTCTTTGTTGTAGGCGTGCATATCCCAAACGCCCTTTTTTGTATAGATACGCGGGTTTTGATGCTCGTTGGCAATTTATGTCACTCATATTCTGGATAAAATTTTTTAAGCCATATCAGAACACTTGTGGAACAAGTATATAATACAATGTTCATGATAAATTAACATGACATGGAAATCTGGGGTTCTTCGTTTGGCTACAAAAGTTTCTCATTCTTCAGGTGAAATCAAGTCTGCATACTTCTTTGGACGTTTTGCTTCAATAAAATTTACTTGGGCATCCTTAAGAAACTTGTTTGAAACCCTTTGTGCCTTCTTCCGGCCAATTGAAGATAATATTTTTTTCATTCATCACCAGTGTTAAAAGACCTCTACAAAAAAACATACACAGAGTGTGTTAGTATAAGTAATTTAAAGACATAATCGCCAACAAAAACAAATAACATCACATATGGTACCTGTATCTCACTCCATATTTTTTCTGTATCGGGTTTCAACGATGGATTTCTCCAATTATCACAATTGATTGGAATTTGCGAACGAACAAGTGCACCAATGTAACTTGTCAATATTGCACCGTTGGGCTTAACTAGTTGATCTATTGCATTCTAATGTACATCATATTTTATTCTTTTATCTCTTGCACAAATTATTCCCTTCATAATAGTTATTCCTCGTTTAATTTCTCTTTCCACATCATGAACTGATTCATTTCCATCATTCTTAGAAGTATCATGTGAGTTTTCCTCGTTACTAGCCATTTGACCTGTAATAAATAAAAACATAAACACAATATAAAAATCCATAATCCATTGAATATATAAAATGACAAATATATAGTTTTATTAAATTACATAATATATAATTTTATTCAAAAATCCATAATAACATTTTACTTGTACCTTTTTCACTAACATCTCTTTCTTTTTTTGGTTGGAATATGATTTACTTGTCTATTGACAACGCAGACAGATGGCTTATCAATATTCCCTCATTATGATCATTTCTAATATATGATTCATTCGCTCTAATATTCTCATCTTGATCATTTCTAATATATGATTCATTCCTTCCAATATATGACTCATTATTAACATCAATATCACATTTATCTATAATATTACCATCAATTACTTTATTATATAAAAGCACCATAGACCATTTCATACTTATCAGATCACTGGCATAAAACACTTGTTTAGCTTGAGAGGCTAGGATAAAAGGCCCATCTTTGTACCTCACCCTATTAAGGTCCACTTATAAAAATCTTAACTTATCCATTCGTATGTGTGATACGGTGGCAGAACCAGCTATTAGTGTCATGTCCGGGACTGTTGGAGTGGTACGCATACCTTGTACTTGGATTGTACATTGGGGAAGCAGTGTTGGGATTCTGGGGAGGATCCCTCAACGTAACCAGCTTGGCCTCCAACACGTGTTGTAATGCTTGAGCCAATGATATGTTGATTTTGGTAAAGCGTCTTTTAGATGTATTCCTCTTTTACTGATTACCTTGTCTTTGTTGGCGAGGTTGTGACGTAGCAGCATTTTGGAAAGGTCTACTCTCCTCCCAACCAACTTCTTGTCTCATCAAGGGCTTATTAATGACTTGATCCCCAACCTTGACTGTTTGCTTCATACAGTTACATTCGTCTTGATGAAGTTTGCTGACAAGGGCTCTCATTTCTTCTTGTCCCTGGGCTAGATTTTGGATAAGAGTCATTTTCCCCAGCATCTGGATTCTCATTGTTTCTATCTCAGCTTGCAATTGTTCCAACTGTTCATCCTTGTTGTCTTCAGGACTTTTCTTGGCCAAGTTCCCAGCGAGGAGTGCTTTCAATTCTTCCTTCCCATTGGATAGGTTTAAGAACATTTCCATGAATTGCGCCTCTTGAGTTTGGAGATCTATGTTGTCTTGTTTGAGATCCATTTTCTTTGCTAAAATAAACAACGAGACAATGAGAGACTTGTACTGAGAGACCTGTTATGATATGACATGCATGCAATGTTTTCAAGGATCTCGCAGGGTAAACAAGAAAATGTCAGGATTTGAATTTTGCAGCTTTGATTGAAGAACTTCATATTGTTGAATGTCCTTCTACAAGATTCAAGCTCACCGTATCGAGTGAGTCATAGCCCCTGACTCAAGTTGTTGTGTTTTGATCTTTGGGAGACATTGGCTAGAGGAAAATAAATCCCATTGCCCCTTACTATACGTCTGGTTCATCATAACATGCACCACAGGCCCTTGAGATCCTTGAAATGGTTAAGGAAATGCTATGATATGATGCTATGATGTGTATGTTATGCGTCAAGCAAAAATGCAGGGTGATGAAGACAAGTGTGTCTTGCAAGAAAACCAATTTATTGGATAATGTATACAAACAAGGCCCTGCAAGGAATACAAACAAAATCCCTGCAATGAGTTCAAGTTGTTAGATAATGAAGGAAAACAAGTCACACAAGCAGCCTTAGGTTCAGGCTTGCATGAGTTTTAAAGGTAAGTACCCTCTTGAAGTTTAGTTGGCTCAACTTGTCTTAGAAAAGTAACCAGGTTCTAAGGAATCTCATATCACTGACCTTTCTTTTAAGCATTGTTCTAGCTCAAGCACCAAATTATTGCGGCCAAAATATCCCAAAAGTCCAATCTCAATGAGTGTAGTGTCGAGTATCAACCAATCTTCGGTTAGAACCAAAGTCGGCCATCTCACTACTTTCTAATGGCTTAGGATGAGTCAATTATGGTTCTAAAGGTCAGTTAGCACTTAATGACATTAACGAAGCCTAATGTTATCCTTGACTGACTCAAGGAACATTAGTACAAACTAAAGCATCACGCTAACGTAGCTATCACTTCTTCCATATCGGTCTACATTGTACAACTTCCATAATTTATTGCTACTTACTTAATAAGGGGCCCCAGATCCGGGTGTAGGATATTTTAGTAACAACCCAAAACAAACCCCCAAATGTAAAGCAGACAAAGCATACAAGGTAAAGCAGTTTAAATGAACTAGACTCTAAGGTAACCCCACTTTTTATATTTCCCCAGCAGAGTCGCCAGTTCTGTGATACGGTGGCATAACCGACTGTTTAATACTGGTTTTGTGTTTTGTGTTCACAAATGTTGCAGTAAGCAAGATTCGCCACCGACTTTTCTTTTATCCAAATTAAGGAAAGGGTGAAAAGAACATAAAAATACCTTTTAGAGAATTTTCTGAGTAAGGGGGTAGATTATGGAAAGAGAAGATGTTAGCACCCTTTCTATCCGTAGCTTTCTAGGGGCTCTTAGTTGCTTGCTAGTTCACTTTGCTTTTGTTTGAAAATGTGCTTGTGGTGTGGGTTTGAAAATATTTTGAAAACGTCTTTGTAATGATTCTCGTTTCTATAAGAATGCGTAAAAAGTGTTGGTTTTGAAAATAGTTTAAAGAAGTGTTTGTGGAAGATGTTTTTGAAAGTGATTTTGAAAAGTGAATTTGTAATGATTCTCGTCTCTATAAGAATGCGTACAAAGGATTTTGAATTTTGAAAATGTTTCAATTGAAAGTGTATGTGTGAAAATGATTTTTTGTTGTGAGCAAGCAAGCAACTATGAGCATCCTACCTACTCAAAAAGGTATAATATTCTTTTCCTCCTTATTTAGATGTTGCTACATTACCATTGATTGATAAGAAGCCCCATCGTTGGATGTATGAGGGACATTCGAAGGGACATTACGGTCACAAAGGCAACTTGGCAAGAAATTTTAGTAACTGCCCTAAAGTTCTAAGATCACTTTTAACCGAGGCAATATCGAAAGGTTAATCGAGGGACTTGTGATCTTTTCAAACTAGAGGACAACCACTAAAACTTCTCATGTTTCGAGAATTGTAACCGTTTCCCGAAGGCAACTAAAGTGGGGTACCCTAGAGGTGTATATGTGCAATGTGTGTTATGTTCAGTTATTTTTTATCTTTTGTGTTAGGTTTACTAACGTTTTTTTGTTTTCAGTCTTGTCATGCAATCCTAGTTACTAGCAGTTAATATATATACAGGAATTTAAAGTGCAGAAATGTAAAGTGCGGGAATGTAAATCCTACGTTATTACATGGCTTTGTGAGAGGCACATTATAGAAATGTGAAGAGTAAAGTCCTAGTTACTATTACAAACTGGGAAGCAGTTACAATAAGATGAAAAAAAATGCGAAAATAAATAAATGCGCAAACAAATTAAAATGGACGTCCAAATCCTAAGGAAAAGAAATCTTTTTGTTTGTTTTGTTTTATTTTAAGAAAATACAATCTAAGTCTATTTAATTTTAAATTAAGGAAAAGGTTAAAATAATTAATTAGTTAATTAACAAAATTTAATTTGATTAATAAAACACTAGCCTAATGTTTTTTGTTGTTTTGATTTTAATGTTAAAACAAAAAAAAAGAAGTCAATAAAGAAATGAAAACAAAAGTAAATATACAAAGGGGGCATCCTTCGGTCCAGAGAGAAAATAGGGCTTTTTCGATCCAGAGGGGAAGTTACCTTTTGATCCAGTGAAAGATGGGATTTTTGATCCAGGAGGGATGTTTGTCTTTTGACCCAGGGGTGGATGCTTCCTTACGATTTGAATCTGTAAGATAAATATTATCCAAATAAAGATGCAGGACCTGGGTATCGAACCTAGGTCCTTCGATCCTGCGCGCATTGGTCTGTTCAGGCTGGATCTGCAACAAGTGTTAGAAACAAAACAAATGCAGACCTGGGGTAGAACCCAAGTCTTTAATCTTGAATAACAAATTGAATGAACTACAAGTGTTGATGTGTCATGCAAATGTAAAGTTTGATCTTTTTACCAATTCTTACCAATGGTGATGGATGAATCTGTGGCTTCAGGCGTGGGTACCTTTGTTTAAGGGTTGCTTCGATTTGGCACTTCTAGACGTGTGCTTGCTTAGGGGCTGGTGATGATTGGAAAAGATTCAGGAGACCTCCAAGAATGTGTTTGCAATTTCGTGTGACTCTTTCAGGCTGTGTCTAGGCGAGGAAAACAATATGTGTCGATGGTTCCCCTGGGCTTCCGACTCCCTTCCTTTTGTGCGTATGTATGTGGTCTCCTTATATAGAGGGGATGAAGGGGACAAGAAGGAAAAAGAGTAAACGGCCATTAAGTTGGTGTTTTAAGGCCATGAATACCATTTTGAAACGTTGCAAAAGACGTGGAATTCTTGTCTCTTTTTAAATTTGAATGAATGTGGACACCTTTGGATTTTGAATACCTTCAGTCCCTGCCCTTCGATTGGCCTCAAGTTGCCTCCTTCGACCGGATTTGGTTTCACCCTTATAGCTCCTTCGATTGAGTCTGTCTACCTGAATTCGAATTTCTCAGGTCTTGATTCAAATTGTATAAGGCCTCAACATCCTGGCTTCTTCGATCATCCCATAAGCTCGCTTTCTTCAATTGCACTGACCTTACTCAACTATCCCAATCGAAAGACTTTACTCTGGCTAGTCGAAGCTACCTTTGGCAGGAATATACCTGTACATGGGCTTGGGCTTGGCAATATGTAGGATTTTGGCCAGCAAGCATCTTGGACCAAAACTCACCATAAAGCCAACTTGTCTTCAATAATCATGTGTCCTTCGAATGAACCAGTGAATGCTTCTTCGAAGGGACCACATGAATATACCTTCGAATGGACTATCATGCGTGTCAAAGTTTGAAAAATTGTTTCAAAGGGGACCCTTGCCCAATCGAAGCTGGCACAAAGGTAGATAATGCCTTGTGGGCGCTAGCATGAGGCAGGCCAAAGCAAGGTTAAAAGAGGTCATTACCTAGTGACTCGGAATATACATGCAGGGGGCCATTGTTTGTGGATCAAAGGGAATTTATAGGGGATTCTCTCCTAAATGAATCTTAGACCAATGATTGCTCGAAAGGGTTTTAGGAGCCCAGTCGAAGCTTGCCATTATGCCAATTGAAGGACACTGCTCTAATGTGCCAATCAAAGGACACTGCTCTGATGTGCCAATCGAAGGACACTGCTCTGATGTGCCAACCGAAGGACATTATTCATATGCCAATCGAAAGGAATTGTTGGCATTCCAATCGAAAGACCCTTTGCTATCATTCAAATTTTTCATTTTTCTTTAGGTAAGCGCTTGTAACCACCCATATAAGAGAAAAAACCTTGGGAAACATGAGAGGGCAAATTTTGGGGTACAATAGTATGCCACTATTATTTTAAACCCACTTGCAACCAAATATAGGAATGTGAAACTTCTCATAATCAAACACCCAAATGTGTTTGATAACCCAAAATATGACATATTTGCGTATTTGGGGATTAAGTCCTTCACACTTGAAATATGCATTGCTTCAGCTACCACGGTGACACCACTATTTTGCATAGTACTTTTACCATCTCGTTTTTTGGTATAAAATGTGTATCCATTAATTGCGTATGCGCTATAAGAAAACACATGCAAACTTGGACCATGTGCTAAACATCTCAACCTTTCTGTTATTGAAGCGGGATCTAAATAAAACTTTGAATAAATATGATCGTTAAACCATGGTATAAAACTTCGATTATTCTCTTGTACTATTCAATTTTCATTTTACTCGAATTTAAACCTCGGAGTACATCCTTGTGCATTTCAACATACGGATCAACCTCATTTTCATTATGCAGAACATACAAATGCATTTGCTCCCGTTCAGCCCTTGATAGTGTCACAATTTTATTTCCAATTAACTTTTTCCTTCTTTTTCTCAAGAATATGAGATTTGGGGAGTCCAATAGATTGAACATTGGATAAATTTTCAGTATAAAACTCAATTGCTTCTTCAACAGTGTACCATTCAACAATATAACCCTCTGGTCGACTTCAGTTTTTCACGTACCCTTTTAATATTTTCATTTAACGTTCAACAGGGTACATTCATCTCATATAAGCTGGTCCCCATAATTGTGTCTCTTTCACAAGATGAACAACTAGATGTACCATTATGTCAAAAAATGAGGGAGGAAAATACATTTTAAATTCACACAAAGTAATAACTATTTCTTTTTGTAATGTTGGTAAGATCTCAGGATCGATCACATTACAACAAATTGACCTGAAGAAAAAACACAATTTAGTTATGGCAATTCTTACTTTTTCTGGAAAAATAGAACGTATATATGTGGGTAGAAAATTTTCCTTTATAACATGGAAATCAGGTGTCTTTAAACTCTTTAACTTAAGGTCTTTTATAGACACAAGTATTCTAATATCTGAAGAGTATCCTTCTGGAACTTTAACTTAACTTAGAAACTTGCAAAATATTCTTTTCTCCTTTCTAGATAGAGTATAAGCAGCAGGTGGTAGATATGTTCGTTTTCCTTTCTTTAAGGGTCCTAATTCATTTCTTAATACCATCGCTATCAAGTCCTTTCTTGATTTAAGGCCATCCTTAGACTTTCCTTGTATATTGAGTAACATACCAATAACAGTTTCAAATACATTTTTTAAATATGCATAACATCAAGAAAATGTCTTACATACAATGACTTCCAATATGGAAATTCAAACAAAAATTGACCTCTTCTTCCACCCACGTTTGACAAGCGTATATGCAAAAGGCTTGCCAAACTGAGTACTCACATCTTTCACCTTTTCAAAAATTTGGTCACCTGTCAATGTAGATGGAGCTCTACCTTGTTCTAGATCTCCATTGAATGTTTTTCTCCACCCACGGTAGTGAAATTAGAATTTAAGAATCTACGATGACCGAGAAAGACATTCTTCTGATAAAATCCCCATTGTGTCCAATATGTTTTTTCTTCACAAATAGGACACACACATTGACCTTTAATGCTATACCCTGGTATATTTTCATATGCTGGAAAATCATTAATTGTGCCAAAAAACATCACCCTTAAATTGAAACTTTCTTTACTATATCTATCATAAACCTCCATACCGTTCTCCCACAAAATCTTTAAATCTTCGATTAAAGGTGTCAAGTATACATCTATGTAATTCCATGGTTGTTTAAGCCCAAAAATTAACATAGATAACATCATGTACTTACGCTTCTGTAATGCGGTGGGAGAACTGACTTGGTCGTTTTGCGTTTGATCGCAAATGTTGCGGTTAGCAAGAGTCGTCGCCGACTTTTCTTTTATCCAAAAGGAAAGGCTGAAAAGAACAAGAAAGACCTTTGAGATGTTTTCTTGCGTTCGGGGGGTAAATTATGAAAAGGGAAGGTATTAACACCCTTTACATCCATGGTTTTCCATGGGATCTTAGTTGCTTGCTAGATCACTTGCTTTTGTTTGAAAATGTGCTTGTGATGTGGGTTTTTTGAAAGTATTTTGAAAAGGGTGCCATCGTTTTAGGCAAACTTTGTAATGATTCTCGTTCGTAAGAATGTATATAAAGTGTTGATCTTTTAAAAATGTTTTCAAGTTTGAAAGATGTTTTTGAAAGTGTTGGTGTTTGTTTCGAAAATAGCAAGGATGTTTTTGGTTTTGAAATTGAGCAAGCAACTAGGAACAATCTACCTACTCAAAAGTCTTTCATGTTTATTTCCTCTTTCCATTGACATTGTTATCTTACAATTGATTTGATAAGTAACCCTATCTTTGGATGTAAGAGGGACGGGCAAGGGTCATCGTATAGCCCTGATTAGCAATGTTGTAAGATATCTTAGCATTTTATTTAAGGGACAAAGATCATTTTTAAAAGGCAACTTTGATAGCGTCATCGAGGGACTATGATCTTGTATTTCGTTTGTTTTTGCTAAGATACTCCACATGCATAATATGACCATTTTATAAGGCAACAAAGTGGATTTACCCTAAGGGTGCAAGTATTCAAATGTATTGGTTTACATGCTTGATTTGTCTTGATTAGGGTTTTCTATTTGCTGGTTTTAATCTTTCCATACAAACCCTAATTACTAGCATTTGTATATAAAGTATTAAATTGCGGAAAATAAAAAATACTAAGCTATTAAAGTCCTAATTATCTATTACAACCATATTGAAATAATGTACAAGAATTGAAATGGACTTGTTTTGTTTTTGTTAAGAAATAAGTTTACTTAAGAAAATATTTTGATTTGTTTGTTCTAAAAGAAATAAAGTAAAACATGTGAATATGAAATATTTTTGGTGTTTTTGGTTATTAAAATAAAAAATAAGATAACTAAGAGAAAAAGGAGTCAGAATCAGCATATTGTTGAAAACAAGTTGGAACAGAAGTTCTGACTCTGATATGCTGCAAGAGAGAAAATGTTAGTGAGAAAGTGGAGGGTCAGAAGTTCTGGGCATGGGTACACCAAGTTCTGAGGTTGAGGGGTTCAAAAGTTATAGTGTATCTGGGAACCTAGAAGTTTATATATCTCTGGCAAGTCAGAAGTTCTGATTGTTTGAGAGAGTGAAGTGAATATACTGTTAGGTGAGGATATCTAGAAGTTCTGATTTAGGAGTATCATCTGACAGATAAATGGGTAAAAAACGTCAATAAAAAAACCTAAAAAGATGCTTCTGGGGCTAGAACCCAGGACCCTTAGCACTAATGTCTTATGCGCACGCTTTCTACCACTGGGTTGGCTGTACATCCTGTATTATAAGAAAAGGCGTGAACATATAACATTAATAAGTTCTGATGATGAGCTTTATCTCTTTCTCCATGCTAATCAGAACATATGCAACTTAGTCATTTCTCAACAGAACAAAAAACATAAACATAGCAATTATGGCAGGTTTCCCTCATGGTTTCAGAAGCATAAAAAATGTCAAGACTATAAATCAGAAACAAACATGTATCTGCTAGTTCTAGTTTCCTTAAGAAGTTCTGAACCTATGTTCTTCCTATTTAGGCAGGCAAGTACATAAAACCTCAGAATATGTACAACATCAGAATCAAGATGTCTACATTGTGTTTTGAACATGCAAGTCTAACAATGCTTAAGTGATATGATGAGGGTTAGCAGAAGCTTACCTTGCAGCTAAGAAATGTTCTGTGAGCTGGAGTCTAGTTCTGACTGCTTGTAATGTTATGATCAGCTTCCTCACGTATTCAGAAGGATGGAACAACCTTTAGCTTGGGTTATGAATGGTGAATGGATGATTTGGTCAAGAAACGCTTGAGGGAAATTGGAGTTTGAATGCAAGAATAAAAAACTAGCAGGTTTTGTATTTGTGTTTGCAGTTTCGGATTTCTGGAAATTTTAGCAAGGTTTCAAAGCTTTTCCTTTTAATTTTTATGACCGCCCCCCTCATAGTTGCAAATGAAGTTCAATTTATAGGAAATAATTTTGTAGCTTGGAGAAGTCAAAAGTACCAACATCATGCTAGCGTGCTGGCTTGTTCTTGAAGAAAGATAAATAAGTATGGTGATTAACAGCTTTTAGCCGTGCCTAAGCTGGATTTGTAAGCATGAATTAAGGAAAAGTACCCTCAGAGGCAAAAGCAAAGATTGGGACTAACATAAACTTGTACAAAAGTTTGCTTTTCAAGGACAGCAATGGTACTTCTATCTCACACGTGGGGTAATCCTTTGGATAAAAACTCAAAAGTGGTCGTGAGCATTCAATGATGATGAGATTTATCAAACCAGAAATCTTGTGCCATGAGATTGTGCATCATAGCTTAATTCTGGGCCAGAAGTTCAACATCAGCGCAACTTAGAACAAACATCCATCTTCTGATCCTTGAACCTCTTTTCTCCAGCATGTTCTGAGCGAGTTCTCAGACTTTCCATATAGCTTATGACATGCTTTGTAAACCCTTTTGAATTAATCTTGCAACTTTGGACTGATCATATGTGAAAACTGACCCAGAAGTTGTAAACAAATTCTGATTTGAAAATGCTCAGAATTTACTAAGTGTTTAAGTTGCAGGGACGTGACTTTGAATATGTATAACCTGAAATCCCAACATTTCTAGAAGAAGTTATGTTCTGAAATATTTTAGGTCTTATTGAGATCTAAAACTCTTGTGTTAGAAGTTCTTCCAGAATCAGGTTGCATCATGGTGAAAATCTGGCCAGAAGTCCTGAGCTTGTTATATTTCTTAAACACTTAGAAAAATTCTAAGTATTTAAAATTTTGACTTTTTCAGCATGAATCTTGACTTCTGATTTTCCTGATGAAACAAACTTCATGCCTTGATGAAACATGATTCTTGAAACTTGATTTTGATCTAAAAGTCAAAGTTTGACTTTTCAGTGTGCAAATGACCATTTTGCCCTTGTGAATGACTTTCTTGGAAAATTTGTAATTCAAGGCTTAAAATTGGATGGAAGCGAACCTAAGGATCCAGGATTATCCCTTGAGAAATTAGAGGGAAAATTTTGGGGTACAACAACTGCCCCTGTTCAATCTTCTTACACTTGAAGAGTTAGATTGGCGAATCTGCCATTCGTGACTTGAAGGTGGAAGATGATTGAACACTAGAGTGCCCAGAAATTTGCACTCGATGATGTGGTGCTTGATTGTGTAGGGAATGGGCTTAAAGATGCCATTCAAAGGTGATTATTGATGGAAACTAGATTAAGTCTAAACTCGACTTTCACTGGAAAAGAACCAGAATAAATCTTGGAATGACTTATTTGAACCAGAGAAACTGTCTGCGGGAAAGAATCAGGATAAACCATTGAGGGGTTTAAACTGAACTAAAAAAGATCTTGAATATTCTTTGACTGGAAAGAATCAGAGTAAATCTTTGAGTGATTTATCTGAACCAGAGAAAGCGTCTGCGGGAAAGAATCAGAATAAACCGTTGAGAGATTTATCTGAACCCGAAGTGTTCCTTTGGAAAGCATCAGCATAAACCGTTGAGGGATTTAAACTAAACCAAAAGAGACCTTGAATGTTTTTTAACTGGAAAGAATCAGAGTAAATCTTTGAGCGATTTATCTAAACCAGAGAAAGCGTCTACGGGAAAGAATTAGAATAAACCATTGAAAGACTTATCTGAACCCGAAGTGTTCCTTTAGAAAGCATCAGGATAAACTATTGAGGGATTTAAACTGAACCAAAAGAAACCTTGAATGTTCTTTAACTGGAAAGAATCAGAGTAAATCTTTGAGCGATTTATTTGAACCAGAGAAAGCGTCTGCGAGAAAGAATCAGAATAAACCGTTGAGAGATTTATCTGAACCCGAAGTGTTCCTTTGGAAAGAATCAGGATAAACCATTGAGGGATTTAAACTGAACCAAAAGAGACCTTGAATGTTCTTTAACTGGAAAGAATCAGAGTAAATCTTTGAGCGATTTATCTGAACCAGAGAAAGCGTCTGCGGGAAAGAATCAGAATAAACCGTTGAGAGATCTAAACTGAACCGGAAGGGATCTGGAGAAGAATTAGAATAAATCATTGAGAGATTTATCTGAACCCGAGAATACGTCTACTACATAGATGGTTGACCAGTCCTTTCTTGGGAATTGATCTGTATTTGACTTGCTGAAAATTTGACGATAATTTTCTGTTGATTGATCTTTCCTGAAAAGACGAAAGTTTAGTTGTATGCAATGTCATGATGTATGAAATGCATGGTACAATGATTTTCTCAAAATAAATGATATTGTACCATATGTATATGTGTTGTCGATGGTATGACGTATGGATGTAATGTATAGACACATTAATTGTTATGCCGCAGTGTTGATGGAGTCAGGGAAAATAAATCCCGGAGTAATGCTGAGTATAAGGAGTGCAAGTATTCATGTTTTGAAGTGTTGATGAGTTTCCATTTGTTAGAGAAATAAACTCTGTTGTGTAATGGGAAACGCCAGGTACTGCTTGTGGACCTTGTGAAATTCTATTATGAAATCCTGAGAAATTGGGCGACTTTTACTGGGGAATCTTAGTAGCGGTAATTGGATGTTTTGTTCTGTCTGGGATGTGAGAGAGCTTGATATCATTAAGCTGCATGCTGGAGATATGTTAGCGATCCTGTAGTGGGATGTCCCATTTTCCGCTCTTGCTGGAAAAGTATCTGCAAGGAACTTTATGGAATAGTCTAAAGATATTATCCCATTTCTTAAAGCCATTAGTGATTGTCTTTCTATTTTCTATTCCTCTTTTTTTTGTTCATTTGTAAACAATAGTCATGTTCAAATGCATATGTTCAAAAATAATCATTGGGCGTTTTTGCAAACAAAACACGGAAATAAAAGAAAAACAGATAGTTTTGCACTTTTAAAGGGATATCTTTGTATTAACTTGGATAAGTATTTTTTGTACAATGAGACGAACATCCTAGTAAGAGAATGTCGTTGTAGAAAATGAAAATTTGATACAAAGAAAAGATAGCTATGTGAAATAATCCCATGGGGTTCCCATTCTGCTATAGCCTCCGTGTCTCTGAGCGTCTTGTCCACTTGCTGCCTTGTCCGAAGTTGATTGGATTGATTAGACCCGTTGAATTTGTCAGTCGATGCTAAAGTTTGTCTATAAGGTGATCCAATGGGACATAGTCATACGCTTTAAATCCCTAAATTTTTCCTGGACCTCCTGTTGTACCCCAAAATTTTCCCTCTCACTTATCAAGAATTTGCTCACAAGATCTCCTTGGGCTCAAGACTGCACTAGGGTTTGATCAGCTCAAGACACCTCCTTATGCACTATTGACCAAAATCAGGATTTGAGTTTACACAAGGATTTTTGAACTTCCAATGCTCCATATTACATTCATGGATCATTATGGACCCCCCAATATTACTCATGTCAAGTTTCAAGCCTTGGATCACATTTTTGATCAGTCAATTGAGCAGTTGACCAAAAAATCAATTGTATTGGGGAAAAGGTCAACTATGGCCAATTTACAGTCAAACTTAATAATTTTTGATCCACATAAACATTTTAAATTCATATGTATCATTTGATCAAGTTTGGACCACAACTCCACAAGAAATTTGATCAAATCTCCAAAAGGGAAAAATGGTCAAAATTAGGGTTTTGACTGGGAAAGGGCAATTTCTGATTTTTGACCTAGCAAATGGTCAATTGGTTTAAGGAATTATCTAAAGATTCCAATTGAATCATTTTGACCTAATGACATGGTTCAAAACATTGCAAGTCCATTGGATTGACAGATGAATTTTTCAGTCAACTGATCAAAAGTCAACTGTATACTGAAAAGTCAAACTTTGACTTTTTGGTCAAATTCAAGTGCCAAAGATCATAATTCATCAAAACATGTCAAAATATGAAACTTATTCATCAAGGAATCAAAATGTCAAGATTTCATTTTGAAAAGTCAAAATTTCTAAACTTAGGAATTTTTCTAAGTGTTGAAAATTTCTTATTTTTTCATAACTTTGGGCAAGTTTTTCACCATGATTCAAAGTGATTCAAGAGAAACTTCCATCATGAAAGTTTTATATCTCCATGAAATCTATAACTTTGTTTCACACAACTTCTTCCAAAAGTGCTTGGATCTCAAGTTATAATTTTATTAACATAGGGTCATGAAACAAAACACTTAGTGAAATTTTGCCCTAATTTGGTCAGGATTTTGACCCAACTTCATGGCACTTTTTCATATAGTTCCAATGGGAATATTCAAAAGCAATTCAAGTATGGATTGCAGAGAACATTGCAAGTTTCCAAAATGTCAAAGAACTCCTTGAGATCATTCTTGAGTAGGGATAATCGAAGAGATGAAGTTAGGGTTTTATCACTCTAATTACAAGTCATTTTAGTGATGAACAAAATTCAAATTCAAAGTTGTGCTGCATTAAATCTACTTTGCAGGCCTCAAACTTGTTAGGCACTCCATAATTAATGGTTTATACAGCTGTTAGAGGCCTCACTTCAAGCATTCAATTCATGGACATGCTTTTTATCCATTTTTGGAAGAAAGGTTACATTGCCATTTTGATAAAGCAACTTTTTGTACAAAACTTGTTCTTGAGCCTTGCACTTGTTCTCTTCTGATCAAACCAGTCCTATAACTCATGAGAAATGTTTCAAACACTTACAATCACCCATCCCATGCTTGTACCTCATCTTGAAACTTGTTTCCCTCTTTTCTTCAAAATCTGAACCCTATAACTCATGAGAAACTTGTTTCCCATGCTTGTACTTCTAAAGATCACATAGAATCAATCCCACACCCTATTTTAGAACTGTAACACCATTAACACCATCCTCCATTTTCAAAAACTCAACTCTGCACTTTGACTTCTCCATACCATTCAGCCATCAATTGTTCAAGCTAATCATTGCATTAGCTTCCTAGGACCTCAAGGAAGCTAACCTGATCATCACCATCACTTGAAACAAGCTCAAACTCAAAACACGATTCCCAGTTTTGAGGTAAGTTTCCTTAACTTGGAACTTTTCATACAGGCATCATCAATAGTTTATTTGTAAACAAAACATGTAGATATCATTACCCTAAAGCTAACCATGTCCATAGTTTCCATTAATTTAGCTTGAGCTTAGAGAATTTTGAAACTGAGATTTCTGAGATTTTTAGGGTTCAGATTAGGGCCATTAAAATTCATGCTTATCTTTGATCTATAGTTTTAATGCTTTACATTTCTGAAACCGTGAGGAAGTTTGCTACAAGTTTCATGTTTACAGTTTTCATTTTTTATGAGAAATGAGCAAGTTACAGTTGGTCTGGCTGGAGGTTGAAGATAAAGTCATCAGGGCGCGTTTTGCCTTGTATATTTATTGTTTTGCTTATGTTAACATATGTATAGCCACCCCAGTGGTAGAAGCGCGCGCCTGTAACCTATGGGACCTGGGTTCGAGCCCCAATGGTACCCTTTTAATTTTTTCATATTTTTGCTCCCTGACTTTTGTTTTTTTGCAGGCGCTGGGCCTCTTTGAGCCTGGCTTGTTTTTTTTTTGGTTTTTTGCTGGCTAACCCCCCATTTCATTTATACACCCTTGGCCCAAGTTTATTTTATTTTCTTATTTATTTTTATTTCATTTTTATTTGCTCAAATATTTTTCCTAACATTAAAAAATCATAAAAAATACAAAAATATTATATTTTCATTTTGACATAGTTTATTTATTTTTCCTCATAAAAAAGTTATTTTTATTAATCATGCATTATTTATTTTTACTTATTACCTTGTAAATTTAATTAAATTTAAGTTATCTACTTATTTTCTTTTACACCAATTTAAATATATTATTTTAATATATAAGAGGCCAAAAATATTTTATAATACTATAAATATTTTCAAGACAAAAATACCAAAAAAACACTTTTCTCATAAACTTATTTTCTTTTATTTTAACTAATAGATTTAGGGTTTTGTTTAAAAATCTTTTCTTAAACAAATTTAGGGTTTACCTTTTTTTATTAATTATTTTATTTAATTATTTTATTTAATTAATTAGGTTAAGACAAAATCCTTTTCTCTAAAAAATCCAAGCAAATATCCATTTACTTCACATTTTATATTTTTGTACATTTATTCACTTTTGTACATTGTATCCATTTAATTTCTTGTACATTGATACCCATTCAATATGGTTGTAATAGAGTAATTAGGATTTATATTCTTGCAATCCCCATTCAATTCGTACACCCCCTCCCACAAATGTTGTAATAGTGTAGTAACTTTAAATTCCCCAATTCATCGCTTTTATATACAAATGTTAGTAATTAGGGTTTGTATGGAAAGACTAAAACCAATACTTAGAAAACCCTAATTCAAGACAAAAAAAACAAGCATGAAAACAATACACTTGCACACAAGCACCCCTAGGGTTATTCCACCTTGTTGCCTTATACAAAATGATCATATTATGCATGTAAGGTATCTTAGTAAAAACAAAGCAAATACAAGATCATAGTCCCTCGATGATGCTATCTAAGTTGCCTTTCAAATGATCTTAGTCCCTAAAAAGAATGCTAAGATAACTTGCAACATTGCTAATCATGGTTATACGATGACCCACGGCCGTCCAGTTTACATCCAAAGATAGGGTTACTTACCAAATCAATGGTTAAATATCAATGTCAAAGGAAAATAAAAATGAACAAGAAAGACTTTTGAGTAGGTAGAATGCTCATAATTACTTGCTCAATTTCAAAACAAACATCCTTTATATTTTCAAAACAAACACCTACACTTTCAAAACCTCTTACAATCTTGAAAACATTTTTAAAAGATCAAACATCTTTGTATACATTCTTACAAATAATAATCATTATAAAGATTGCCTAAACAATGGCCTCTTTACAAAATACTTTCAAAAACCATACAAAGCATAATTTCAAACAAAAAGCAAGTGATCTAGCAAGTAACTAAGAGCCCATGGAAAACCATGGATGAAAAGGGTGCTAATACCTTCCCTTTTCATAATCTACCCCCTGAACTCAAGAAATAATCTCAAAGGTCTTTCCTGTGCTTTTTCACCTTTCCTTTTGGATAAAAGAAAAGTCGGTGGCGACTCTTGCTAACGGCAACATTTGCAATCAAACGCAAAACCTTCAAGTAAGTTCTCCCACCGTATCACACCGCCCTTTCGGGTTTTCAGTCCACCGGGATACCCTTTTTTTCCCAAGCCTCCCTTTCGGGTTTTCAGCTTGCCGGGTATACAGATATTTTTATATTTTATTCCTAATTTTTGCCCGAACCTTTGTGGTTCGCCGGGATGCCCTTGTTTTGCCTCGGTGTGTCAACCTAGCGGGTCTCTTATTCATAGTATCTTTTGACTATGTCCACGTTCACAGGGTGCGGAAGGTCGTCGCCATCCATAGTGGTTAAGATCATCGCGCCACCAGAGAATATGCTTTTGATCAAAAATGGTCCCTCATATGTAGGAGTCCATTTCCCCTGGGATCACCTTGTGGCAATATGATACGCTTGATTACCAAGTCACCAACCTGATATACCTGACGTCTGACCTTCTTGTTAAAGTCCTTGATCATGCGTTTTTGGTACATTTGGCCATGACAGATAGCCGTAAGCCTCTTCTCATCAATTAATTTCAACTGGTCAAGCTGAGTTTGGATCCAGTCATCTTCATTCAGCCCTGTATCCTTTATGATTGTCAGAGAAGGTATTTGGACTTCAATTGGTAGAACAACTTCCATGCCGTATACTAAGGAGAAGGGAGTTTCCTGTGTTGATGTGCGCTCCGTGGTATGGTAACCATGGAGAGAAAATGGTAACATCTCATGCCAGTATTTGTAAGTTACTGTCATTTTTTGTATGATCTTCTTGATGTTCTTATTTGCAGCTTCGACAACACCATTCATCTTTGGCCGGTAAGGAGAGGAATTATGGTGCTGGATCTTGAATTGCGCACATAGTGCGGTGATCATAGTATTGTTGAGATTCGTACCATTATCTGTGATGATTCTCTCTGGGATACCGTACCGACATATGAGATTCTATTTGATGAATCGGGCCACAACATTCTTGGTAAAGGAAGCGAAAGAAGATTCCTCAACCCACTTCATGAAGTAGTCAATGGCCACTAAGATGAAGCAGTGCCCATTAGAAGCTGTAGGTTTGATTTCTCCAATCATATTGATGCCCCACATCGCGAATGGCCAGGGAGCAGTCAGTACGTTTAAAGGAACTGGAGGCACATTGTGATACGGTGGGAGAACTGACTTGAGGGTTTTGTGTTTGTGTTTGCAAATGTTATGGTTTAGCAAGAGTCGCCACCGACTTTTCTTTTATCCAATAAGGAAAGGTGAAAAAGCACAGGAAAGACCTTTCTAGATGTTTTCTTGAGTTCGGGGGATAGATTATGAAAAGGGAAGGTATTAGCACCCTTTTCATCCATGGTTTTCCATGGGCTCTTAGTTACTTGCTAGATCACTTGCTTTTGTTGTTTGAAATTGTGTTTGGTGTGGTTTTGAAAGTATTTTGTAAAAGAGGCCATTTGTTTAGGCAATCTTTGTAATGATTCTCGTTCGTAAGAATGTATACAAAGATGTTTGTCTTTTTTGAAAATATTTCAATGTTTGGAAAGTGTTTTTGAGAGTGTATGTGATTTTTTTTGAAAATAGCAAGGATGTTTATTTTGAAATTGAGCAAGCAACTAAAAGTAATCTACCTACTCAAAAGGTCTTAAATGTGCTTTTCCTCCTCCTTTAGATGTTGCTATCTCACCATTGATTTAGTAAGAAGCCCCATCATTGGATGTGAAGGGACGGGCGTTGGGTCATCGTATGACCATGATAGCAATGTTGTGAGATGACTTAGCACTTTTCTTTTAGGGACTAAGATCATTTTGAAAGGCAACTTCGATAGCGTCATTGAGGGACTATGATCTTGTATTTCTATTGTTTGTGCTAAGACATCCCACATGCATAACATGGCCATTTTTAGGCAACAAGTGAGATTACCCTAAGGGTGCATGTGTGAATAGTGTGTTTGATTTGTATGCATTTAATCTTTGATTAGGGTTATATACTTGTTGATTTTATCTTGCCATACACACCTAATTACTATCATTTACATTTGAAAGCGATAAATTACATAAATGTAAAGTCCTACGCTATTACAATATTTAGGGGATGGGGTACAAATTTATGAATGGGGGTTGCAAATAAGAAAATAAGTCCTAAATTACTATTACAACCATATTGAAATAATGTACAAGAAATGTAAAATGGACTTGTTTAGATAATATTTTTGTCTTAAGGAAATAAAATAAAGGAAAATATTTTTATGTTTTTTATGTTAATAATAAAAAAAATGATGAAAAGGAAAATAAATGTAAGATAGAAAAAAAGCATGCTGCTGCAAGCAAAACAGCAAGGATCAGAAGTTCTGAAGCCAGGCGCACTGTGACTGAGAAGGAAACGTCAGTGGGCATCAGAAGTTCTGAGTTGATAAACTCTGAGGTCCTGCAAGAAATGTTAGAGGGAAAGCACAAAAGTTTTGGGTGGTATTAAGACAGTGGGCCACAAGTCAGAAGTTCTGTATTACACTAAAACAGTGAGCAAACGTCAGCAGTTCAGTACATTATCAGCATGTGAAAGTCATAAACTCTGAGTGTTTGGAAACAACTGATGGAAACAATCAGAAGTTCAGTGTATTTGACATGTAAGGAGAACTCAGAAGTTCTGTGTTGTGTTAACAGCATGTAAGCATCAGAAGTTCAGTGTGTGTGTGTTAACAGTGAGTGAAAAACAAATAGAAGTTATGTGTTACGTTTCAGCTCTTAATCAACATATCAGCAATTTGTTCAGTTAAGCGAATTAGAATGATCACAGCACAACAAATCACATAAATTCCAATCCTAAGTCTGAGCCTAGCATTATTCTAGAAGTTCTGATCCATAGTTTTTCTACTCATATAATGATATGTACAACATTAACACTATGATATTTACATGTAAATGATGTTCAGAATGAAAAGCAAGTAAAGTCAGAAAGACTTACCTGGGGCGTGCTTGGAGCTTTGAGTGGCTACCTTTGGATGTTCTGAGTCAGCAAGAGAAATGGAAGAGTGGTTGTATTCTTTGGATCCAATGGAAGAACAAAGGTTTGTTTTTGTATATGAGAAGTCTGGATTTTTATGAAGGTTTGACAACTTATTTTTCTCTTTTGATTGTTCTCTCTTTCCAAAAGCCAGCCTCTAGCCCCTCGTCCAAAAAAGGCCCCTTGAACGTATGATGGAGCCAAGTATTTATAGATGAACTTGTTGTGATTTTGGGGGGGAAAACAAATAGGATTTGAACCTGTTTTGGCATCTTGTTCCTTTGCTTTTTCATCATAGTTTTTGTATGCTAGTTTGGTGTAATCATGGGATGTAGGCGTAGGCTGAGCTAGCAGTTGGTTATAGGTTTGCAGCAAGTTGCATGAACAAGGTTTTGGGATTCTGTCAAGTTCAGACCAAACCTTTGAAAATAGCCTTCATGTGCTGAAGCGCTGCCTTGTTTTTGAAGCAAGCATGGTGGTTGTCAGCAGGAATTAAGGAAACGAAAAAAGCAAAGCATGGGCTTAGTAGAAAAGTTGCTATCCCAAGATAGTAGAGGTACACGTGGTGAAAATCCTTTAGATAAAGACTCAGAAGGTAGTTGTGAGCATTAAATGAGTATTAAATGAGCATTAAATGATTATAAGACTTATCGCAACCTGAAATCCTGCAATGTGAAACTCTACACCAAGGCTTTGTTCTGGATCAAAAGTTCTGCTTCAGCGTAGCATCCCATCTTCTGATCCTCTTATCTTCTGGCTCCAGCATGTTCTAAAGGAGCCTTCAGGCTTTGTATCACGTTTTATAACCTTCTTTGCATTACCCTAGCAAACTCTGACTGAACTTGCGTAGATGCTGAAGAGCCATGTTCTGACTAAAGGCCATATTCTGAACCAAGTTTTCAACTTCTGAGTGCACTTGCCTGGAGGCAGGCTCAGAAGTTCTGAAATGTCATTTTTTCTTAAATACTTAGAAAAATCCCGAGTATATAGAAATTTGGCTTTTCCATAGTAAATTTGACTTTTAAATTTCTTGATGAAACAAACTTCATATTCCAACATGTTTTGAAGAAATATGATTCTTGAGACTTAATGTTGATCCAAAAGTCAAAGTTTGACTTTTCTTGTGTGCAAATGACCATTTTGCCCTTGTGAATGGTTTGCTTGGAAAATTTATAGTTCAAGGCTTGGAAACTGGATGAACGCAAAATCTGAGGATCCAGGGTGATTCTTTGAGAAAATAGAGGGCAAATTTTGGGGTACAACAGCTGCCCCTATTCAAACTTATTGAACCTGAAGAGTTAGATTAGCGGATCCGCCATTCGTGACTTGAAGGTGAAAGATGTTTGAACACTAGAGTGCCCAAAAAATTTGCACTCGAAGATGTGTTAGTTGATTATGTCGGGAATAGGCTTAAAATGCCATTTGGAGAGATGATGGATAGTTGTTGGAGATGGGCTTAAAGATGCCATCCAGAAATGATTGTTGGATTGTATCTGTAAGCTGGAACTGGATGATTGTCAGAATGGCGTCCGTGTCCGGAGCGCATATGAACTGTATTGGAAAGTTGGGTTGTTTAATGATAAGTCCGTGTAAAACTTCATCTGAAATTTCCTGAGAAGGAACCTGTTTAGGGTTGCTTCATGATGAGTCTGCGTAAAACTGCATCTGAAAGAGAGGAACCTGTGTAGGGTTGCCTAATGATGAGTCTGTGTAAAACTGCATCTTGGAAAGAGAAGGAACCGGTGTAAGGTTGTTTCATGATGAGTCTGTGTAGAACTTCATCTGAAATTTCCTGAGAAGGAACCTGTGTAGGGTTACTTCATGATAAGTCCGTGTAAAACTGGATCTGGAAGAAAGGAACATGTGTAGGGTTGCCTGATGATGAGTCCATGTAAAACTTCATCTAGAAAGGAGGAAGAACCAGTGTAGGGTTGATTCATGATGAGTCCATGTAAAACTTCATCTGAAATTTCCTGTGTAGGGTTACTTCATGATGAGTCCGTGTAAAACTGCATCTGGAAGAGAGAAACCTGTGTAGGGTTGCCTAATGATGAGTCCGTGTGAAACTTCATCTGGAAAGGAGGAAAAACCTGTGTAGGGTTGCTTCATGATGAGTCCGTATAAAACTTCATCTGAAATTTCCTGTGAAGGAACCTGTGTAGGGTTACTTCATGATGAGTCCGTATAAAACTGCATCTTGAAGAGAGGAACCTGTGTAGGGTTGCCTGATGATGAGTCAGTGTAAAACTTCATCTGGAAAGGAGGAAGAACCAGTGTAGGGTTGCTTCATGATGAGTCTGTGTAAAACTTCATTTGAAATTTCCTATGAAGGAACTTGTGTAGGGTTACTTCATGATGAGTCCGTGTAAAACTGCATTTGGAAGAGAGGAACCTGTGTAGGGTTTCTTGATGATGAGTTTGTGTAAAAATTCATCTAAAAAGGAGGAAGAACCGGTGTAGGGTTTCCTCATTATGAGTCCGTGTAAAACTTCATCTTGGAAAGAGAGGAACCTGCGTAGGGTTGCCTCAGCTGGTCGAGTAGATAATTGTCCTGTTTAATTTCAGGTATTAATCTTTGACTTGAGAAAGAAATATAGTTTTCCTGGCTTGTTACAGGTATTAATCTACAATCAGTCATCCACAGATAGTTTTCCTGGCTTGTTTACAGGTATTAATCTGGAACTTGAAAAGGTTGATGGTAGCCATATGTTGATTGACCTTTTCCTGAAAAAGGTAAAATGTTAGCTGTATGCAATATCATGATGTATGAAATGCATGATATCATGAGGTTCTCCAAATAAATGAGATTGTGTCGTATGCACTTTATCATGTATGTATATAGGATGTATGAAATGTGACATGTTTATGAATGTATTTTTGTCTGGGAAAATAAATCCTTGACAAATGCTGGGGAGTCGTTAGATCCTGGACTGCCGTTGAAGAGTATGTGTGACTTCAAACTTTGCTTGGAATGTTTCCACTGGGGATTCCTGTTTTGTTGTTTGAGGAGAACTCCGCTGGGGGATATTGAAAACTCTGTGGGGAGAATGTTTATTCCCGCTTGGGAAAAGAGTTCTGGAGTCTTGGTTGTCCGCTGCTCTACTGAGGTCGAAGTTGAACTGATATCTGGTCGGGTCCAGGTTTCATAGTAACTTGTTGGGGATTATAGAGTAATCTACTGGGGAAAGGGAGTTGTGGTCCTTTGATTTGTAGTAGTTAGAGAGGCAAACTCAAGCTGGGGAATTTCTTCTGTTTGTTGGGGAAATAAACCCTGTTTCCGGTCTGCTAGAGAGGTGATAACTTCGTTGGGGAAAGTCCTCGAGGACTCTTGAGGTTGCCTCAGCTGGGGAAAGGTTTTTTAGAGATTAAACTCTGGCTGGGGAATCATCCCATGAGAAGGATTTTGGGGAGATTTATCACTGCCCCTAGTAGCAACTGTTTGTGGCGCTAGCAGCAAATGTTTTGGTTGTACGTAAACCTTTGTCGAAATTGACGTTCAATTCCCCAAGTGACGGAGATGGAGCCTTGCCTATGGTTACTCTAAAATTCTTGAAAGATTTCTTGGAATCTTGACTGGACTGCCCCAGGTGTGCCGGATAGTGACATGTCATGCCCCCTTGTTGATAGGAGATTTGTCAATGGAAGTGTCATCCTTCTTGAATTGATTTTGTTCACTGAGAGAGCTTTCGTTCACTGGATATTCGTTGTGTGAATTTTTTCGCTGTCAAACAAATAGCCATATGCAAACAGTGATATTCAAGTAATGCAAAGTTTATGTTTGTCTTGAAGTTTTGAAAAATGCGTTTATAGCAAGTAAAGAAGTTTGTAATTCAACTTTGGATTTTGAGTAAAGCCTTACAGGAGTCAGGATACCTTTTGTAACAGTATGCTTTCGAACTAACCCATGCTTCAATTAGGACTTTTGAAGGGTTGTAACGTGGCTTGGATCACGGTTTAAGAAACAAAGGATAAAGGCTCAAAGTGTATTTGTACCCACCCGTCTTCGTGACGTTCTTCAGTCCTAAACTCAGTTAATTGTATGTTTGAACTCCAATTGAGTCTGTAATGACGCTTTAGTGATGGTTCAGACAAGTTAAGTTTGTCGGAAGGCAATCCTTTTTTGCAACATTTTTTGTTGTTGTTGAGGATTTGTAGTGACTTCTTTGATTTGATTTGTTATCCCTAATTTTTGCCTGACTGTTCTTGTTTTGAGATTACAGTCAGCGGGATGCCCCAGTTTTCTTAAGCCTCCCTTGTAGGTTTTGACTTAGTGGGCTTTTCTTTTTGAGAGATAATGACTGCCTATGTGATAGGGAACCATCACCGTCTTTTGATTCCAGAGGAATGTTTCTTGACGTTATTCGTTGTATTACGAGATGAGAGTTTGCGGCTTGAACGCGCATTTGAATTAACTGAGAGACTACCCTGCCCCGGGTTTTGATTAAAGGTTTCATTTTGTGTTAAAACAGAAAACTTCTACTTCATTGGCTCGAAGGGGTTGACTAGGGATTATCTTCCTTTTAACTCCAGTGTTTAGGATTTGAAAGAATGCCTGTACATCGTCAGCAAGGTCTGTCCAAAAGCATACTGTATGAGATTATGGCATTGTTTTCGTCATCCTCCCTCTAAAGGCTTGTAACTTTTAGCAAAAGTTGAATGTCATAAAGAGAGTAAAAAGCATAGTTTAAAGGTAATGAAAATGAGTGGATCAAATCAAGACAAACATATGCAATGCATTAATGAAACAAAGTTTGACATTAATAGATAATTGTTTGAATAACAAAAGAGAAATTACAACTTGAAAATTCAAAATGAACAGAAGCCTCTTTGTTTGAACTTGTCACTTTAGGTGGTGAGCCTTTGATGGTCGGCAGAAGAACTCAGTCTGGCCATCTTGTGTAAACTCCAGCATTCCTTTGTCAATTAAGTCTTGGATCTTATTTTTCAAAGCCCAACAGTCATTCGTATCATGCCCAGGATTATTGGAGTGGTATGCACACAATGCATTGGGATGATAGTTAGGAGCGGAGGTATTAGGATTCCGAGGAGGATCCCTTAATGTGACCAAATTCAAGTTCAACAGGTGTTGTAAGACCTGCGATATTGGCATGTCGAGTTTAGTAAACTGCCTTTTGGGTATATCCAGCTTACTCTGATTAACCCGTTGTTTTTGGTGAGGTTGTTGTTGGACCCGTGAGGTGGTAGTAAATTAGGGAGGTCTTCCGGCTTCTGATCTCATGGGAGGCTGAGCAGTGACTTAATTTCCAATCCTGATTGTTTGCCCCATACGGTTACAACCGTCTTGACGAAGTTGGTTGACAAGAACTTTCATCTCTTCTTGTCCTTGAGCCAGATTTTGGATAAGAGCCATCTGGCCCACCAGCTGCCCCATCATTTGGACCCTCATTATGGCTATTTCAGTTTATAGCCTCTCCAACTGGTCATCTCTGTCGTCCCCAGGATTTCCCATGATCATGCCCCTAGTGAGGAGAGCCTTCACCTCTTCTTGCCCCTTGTATAGGTTCAAGAACAACTCTTGAAGTTGAGCGTTTTGAGCCTGGATGACTTTCACCGTTTATTCCATATCCATCTTACTGAAATAAACAGTAGAAAGATAAGGAGACCTGTATGGGAGAAACTTGTTATGATATGATTCATGATATGTGGATGCATGTTTTCAAGGATCTCGCGGGGTAAACACAAGAAAAAGTTAGAGATTGAATTTTGATCAACATCTTTGATTGGAGAACTTTGTATCGGTGGATGTCCTTCCACGAGGATTAAGCTCACCATATTAAGTGGGTCATAGCCCTTGACTCAAGTTGTTGTATTTGATCTCTGACGGCGTTTGTCTAGAGGAAAATAAATTCCCCTGCCCCTTGCTAGATGTTTGGTTCATCATAACCTGCATCAAAGACCCTCGAGATCCTTGAAATGGTTATTGAAAATGCTATGGTGTTATGATGTTATGTACAGATATGAGAGGTAAGCAAGTTTATATACAAATAATCATATACACACAAAGCAGACAAGTCCTTAGTTTTAGGCTTGCATGGAGTTTGTAGGTAAGTACCCTCTTGAAGTTTAGTTGGCTCAACCTGTCCTAGTTAATAGTAACCGGGTTCTAAGGGATCTCAATATCACTGACCTTTCTTACAAGCTTCGTTCAGTAGGCAATTGACTCGCAACCAAACAAAACTCGGGAGTCAAGTCTCAATGAGTATAGCATCGAGTGTCTACCAACTTCGGACTGCACCAAAGCCGGTCATCTTACTACGTCCTAATGGCCAAGTTAGTCAAGTAAGGTTCTAAGGTTAGTTGATGCTTCACGACACCACGCGGAGGCCCCATACTCTCCTTGACTGACTCAAGGGTTACCGGTACCAACCAAAGTGCCACATCAACATAGCTACTGCTTCAACCGTGTCAGTATACCCCGCACAGTTCCCTCACAGTTCATTGCTACTTACCTAAAGGGTGTCCCTAAATCCGGGTGTAGGATTTAAAACAAACCCAAACAAGGAACCAAAATGTAAAGCAAACAAATCAAACAATGTAAGCAAGTAAATATGATCTAACCCTAAGGTAACCCCATTTTTTATTTCAAAGTCCCCTGCAGAGTCGCCAGTTCTGCGATACGGTGGGAGAACTGACTTGAGAGCTTTGCATTTGTGTTTGCAAATGTTGCGGTTTAGCAAGAGTCGCCACCGACTTTTCTTTTATCCAATAAGGAAAGGTGAAAAAGAACAAGAAAGACCTTTCGAGATGTTTTCTTGAGTTCGGGGGGTAGATTATGAAAAGGGAAGGTATTAGCACCCTTTTCATCCATGGTTTTCCATGGGCTCTTAGTTACTTGCTAGATCACTTGCTTTTGTTGTTTGAAATTGTGTTTGGTGTGGTTTTGAAAGTATTTTGTAAAAGAGGCCATTTGTTTAGGCAATCTTTGTAATGATTCTCGTTCGTAAGAATGTATACAAAGATGCTTGTCTTTTTTGAAAATATTTCAATGTTTGGAAAGTGTTTTTGAAAGTGTATGTGATTGTTTTTGAAAATAGCAAGGATGTTTGTTTTGAAATTTAGAAAGTAACTAAAAGTAATCTATCTATTCAAAAGGTCTTAAATGTGCTTTTCCTCCTCCTTTAGATGTTGCTATCTCACCATTGATTTGGTAAGAAGCCCCATCGTTGGATGTGAAGGGATGGGCGTTGGGTCATCGTATGACCATGATAGCAATGTTGTGAGATGACTTAGCACTTTTCTTTTAGGGACTAAGATCATTTTGAAAGGCAACTTCGATAGCGTCATTGAGGGACTATGATCTTGTATTCGATTGTTTGTGCTAAGACATCCCACATGCATAACATGGCCATTTTTAGGAAACAAGTAAGATTATCCTAAGGGTGCATGTGTGAATAGTGTGTTTGATTTGTATGCATTTAATCTTTGATTAGGGTTATCTACTTGTTGATTTTATCTTGCCATACACACCTAATTACTAGCATTTACATTTGAAAGCAATAAATTGCAGAAATATAAAGTCCTACGCTATTACAATATTTAGGGGATGTGGGTACAAATTTATGAATGGGGGTTGCAAATAAGAAAATAAGTCCTGAGTTACTATTACAACCATATTGAAATAATGTACAAGAAATGTAAAATGGACTTGTTTAGATAATGTTTTTTCTCTTAAGGAAATAAAATAAAGGATAATATTTTTATGTTTTTTATGTTAATAAAAAAAAATGATGAAAAGGAAAATAAATGCAAGATAGAAAAAAAGTGTGTTGCTGCAAGCAAAACAGCAAGGATCAGAAGTTCTGAAGCCAGACGCGTTGTGACTCAGAAGGAAACGTCAGTGGGCATCAGAAGTTCTGAGTTGATAAACTCTGAGGTCCTGCAAGAAATGTTATAGGGAAAACACAGAAGTTCTGGGTGGTATTCAGACAGTGGGCCACAAGTCAGAAGTTCTATATTACACTAAAATAGTGAGCAAACGTCAGCAGTTCAGTACATTATCAGCATGTGAAAGTCATAAACTTTAAGTGTTTAAAAACAACTGATGGAAACAATTAGAAGTTCAGTGTATTTGACATGTAAGGAGAACTCAAAAGTTCTGTGTTGTGTTAACAACATATAATCATCAGAAGTTCAGTGTGTGTTAACAGTGAGTGAAAAACAAACAGAAGTTCTGTGTTACGTTTCAGCTCTTAATCAATATATCAGCAATTTGTTCAGTTCAGTGAATTAGAATGATCACAGCATAACAAATCACAGAAATTCCAATCCTAAGTCCGATCCTAGCATTATTCTAGAAATTCTAATCCATTGTTTTTCTACTCATATAATGATATGTACAACATTAACACTATGATATTTACATGTAAATGATGTTCATAATGAAAAGAAAGTAAAGTCAGAAAGACTTACCTGGGGCGTGCTTGGAGCTTTGAGTGGCTACCTTTGGATGTTCTGAGTCAACAAGAGAAATGGAAGAGTGGTTGTATTCTTTGGCTCCAAGGGAAGAACAAAGGTTTGTTTTTGTATATGAGAAGTCTGGATTTTTTTGAAGGTTTGACAACTTCTTTTTCTCTTTTGATCATTCTCTCTTTCCAAAAGCCAGCCTCTAGCCCCTCGTCCAAAAAAGGCCCCTTGAACGTATGATGGAGCCAAGTATTTATAGATGAACTTGTTGTGATTTTGGGGGGGAAAACAAATAGGATTTGAACCTGTTTTGGCATCCTGTTCCTTTGCTTTTTCATCACAGTTTTTGTATGCTAGTTTGGTGTAATCATGGGATACAGGCGTAGGCTGAGCTAGCTATTGGTTATAGGTCTGCAGCAAGTTGCATGAACAAGGTTTTGGGATTTGGTCAAGTTCTGACCAAAGTTTGAAAATAGCCTTCATGTGCTGAAACACTGCCTTGTTTTTGAAGCAAGCATGGTGGTTGTCAGCAGGAATTAAGGAAAAGCAAAAAGCAAAGCATGGGCTTAGTAGCAAAGTTGCTATCCCAAGACAGTAGAGGTACACGTGGTGAGAATCCTTTAGATAAAGACTCGGAAGGTAGTTGTGAGCATTAAATGAGTATTAAATGAGCATTAAATGATGATGAGACTTATCGTAACCTGAAATCCTACAACGTGAAACTCTACACCAAGGCTTTGTTATGGATCAGAAGTTCTGCTTCAGCATAGCATCCCATCTTCTGATCCTCTTATCTTCTGGCTCCAGCATATTCTGAAGGAGCCTTCAGGCTTTGTATCACATTTTATAACCTTCTTTGCATTACCCTAGCAAACTCTGACTGAACTTGCATAAATGCTGAAGAGCCATGTTCTGACTGAAGGCCATATTCTGAACCAAGTTTGCAACTTCTAACAGCACTTGCCTGGAGGCGGGCTCAGAAGTTCCGAAATGTCATTTTTTCTTAAATACTTAGAAAAATCCCAAGTATTTAGAAATTTGGCTTTTCCATAGTAAATTTGACTTTTGAATTTCTTGATGAAACAAACTTCATATTCCAACATGTTTTGATGAAATATGATTCTTGAGACTTGATGTTGATCCAAAAGTCAAAGTATGACTTTTTTGTGTGAAAATGACCATTTTGCCCTTGTGAATGGTTTTCTTGGAAAATTTGTAGTTCAAGGCTTGAAAACTAGATGGACGCAAAATCTGAGGATCCAGGGTGATTCTTTGAGAAAAGAGAGGGCAAATTTTGGGGTATAACACACATGTACTTTGTCATCATAGATCTGACACTTGTGACAGGTTCGTGAATGCTGATAGCAATCTGCCTCCATGGTAGACCAGTAGTACTCCGCCCGTAGGATCTTTTTAGCCATCGTGTGCCCACTAGAATGGGTGCAAAAAGTGCCTTTATGTAGATCAACCATGACCTTTTCTACCTCAACCTTGTCTATGCAACAAAGCAAAACAGAGTCGTGGTTGAGCTTGTAGAGAATGTCATTACTGAGGAAGAACTTAGCAGAGGATCTTCTCAAGAACTTCTTATCATTGACTGAAGCTCCTTCCGGATACTCTTGAGCCTCGAGATACCTCTTAACTTCATGGAACCAAGGCTGATCCACTACTTCTTCAGTATCGATCTCTTAACAGTAAGCTGGCTCATCCATCCATTCAATGGTGATCTGGGGAGCCTCGTCACCACACTTGAGTTTAAACATGGATGATGTTGTACCCCAAAATTTGCCCTCCCATTTCTCATTTATTTCTCATCACAAAGCCCTTAAAGATCAGGATCCAGTTAAGGTTTCATCTGCTCAAAACTTCTCCTTGCACTGCTGACCCAAATTAGGGTTTGTGTTTGCACAAAGATGCTTTGACCTAAAATTCCTAAGATGACTTTCTTGCTTCATATTGGACTCCCAAGTTTATCCCCATCAAGTTTCAAGTCTTGATTCCAAGTTTTGCCCAGTCAATTGGACAATTGACCTAGAAATCAACTATATTGGGGAAAAAGTCAACTGTGGCCAATTGACAGTCAAACCTCATGAAAATTGACCCACATCAACATTATGAACTCCTATGAACCATTTGATCAAGTTTGGATCACAATTCCACAAGAAATTTGATCAGATCACCAAAAGGGCAAAATGGTCATTTTTAGGGTTTTGACTGCACAAAGGCAATTTTTGACTGTTTGACCTAGCCAATGGCAAACCAAGCTCACATATGGACTCAAGGACCCCATGGAATTATCTTGATATACTCAACAAGTTCAAAAGATCCCAAATGCACAAGATTGACAGTTGAATTTCCCAGTCAATTGATAAATTTTGACTGTATACTGAAAAGTCAAACTTTGACTTTTTTGGTCAAAATCAAGAGTCAAGATTCATTTTTCATCAAAACATGCCAAATCATGAAACTTGTTCATCAAGAAATCAAAAATGCAAATTAGGGTTAGAAATGAGAATTTTTCATAACTTAGAATTTTTCTAAGTTATGAAAAACCCTAATTTTTTCCCAACTTTGCCCTACTTTCTCACCAAGATTCATTTGGATTCAAACAAAAGTCAAAACATGAAAGTTGTAGCTTGTTGCATAATCTACAACTTTGATTCACAAAGTTTTCCCAAATGAGGCTTGTATCTCAAGTTACAATTTTTTGAATAAAGGCACCAAACCATTCTTAACTTAGTGAAATTTTAACCTATTTTGGCAAGGTTTTCTACCCAACTTCAAGGCCATTTTCCATACACTTCCACTTGTAATTTCCATTTGCATTTCAAAGATGGATTGTAGTACACATTCCAAGCTTTCCAAAATGTCCAAGAACTTATCAAACAACCTCATAACTTGAGAGAATCGAATTTCACAATTTGGCAAAAACTCACTTTTGAATTGGTCAATTTACATGTTCATAACACTAGGCATTTTCAATCTCAGCTTGCATATCTTGATTACAGGTCCTTAAACCATCCAACACTCATAAATTTAATGCAAACTCTTTGTGCCAAGACCATGTTCTATGGATCCAAGCATTGCATAGTAGATTAATCCCAAAATAGATAAAGCACTTTATCCATTTTTGAAAAAGCAAGCTTTATGTCCAATTGAAAATCCAAGAGGTACAGATGAGATCTAATTGGCACAAGATTATGAGCAAAACACTCTGATCAAGGAGAGATTATGCAGCACATTAGGGGGCCTCTACTGACCTAGAACACAACTTGGGCATTTGTTGCTTAAAGTGTAAGTAACATTGCATTTTGTAAGACAACTCTCATATCAGCTTACAAACACTTAAGCAAACTTGTAAAACACATCCAGGACATCCCAACTAAGCTAGTACACGACCCTAACATCCCTCATACACTCCCAATCCCAGAATCACCTTCAAACTGCAAGAACAGGGCAAGGCCTGCAGTTTGAGTGCCATCTTTCATTCCTCTCAAGCTTTCTTGCCCAAACCAGTTCACACACATTCCCTAGCATCAATGCAAGCTAACCAAGACCTGAAACACGATCTGTAATTCCTCTAACAAGTTCTACCATTTTCACTTTCTCATTTTGCAGTTGAAGTTCCACAGCTCGATTCAAAGTGTCTCAAGGTAAAGTAAACATTGGAACAGCATCACCACACCTCAAGGAAGCTATACCAACCATCACCTTGCACTGAAAGCTTCCCCATTGCCAGATAGAACTTCAACTGAACAGGTACTTTGGTGAACTTCTAACTCTTAGTATAGGCATCATTAGCTCTAGGTTTGTGAATAAGAAATGTTCTACTCATGCCATTGAACCTGTACATGCTTTTACTTTTCATTTCTTTTGCTTGAGCTGTGAGAATTTAAGGTTTGAAAATGGCAGAAAACTTAGGTCAGGATTTGGGAATGTTAAAATTCTCTCTCATTTCTGAGAGTTAGGATGAGTTTTTTATATATTTAGAATCGTGATTCAATGCTTAACATTTCTTATGTTGGAAGTTTGTTCAAAAAATCAAGGAATCAGGATGTTCGAATGAAGGTTCTTGCGCGCGTTTTTTTGAATAATTTTGTTCAGAGGTTGAAGAAGGTGCCTCATGGGCTGGGCCAACTTTTGTTTTGTTTTTTACACCATATTTTTTGATTCATACCCCCCTGAGCCCATTTGTTTGATTTAATGTTTTTTTGATCTTTCTTTTTTATTTCTGACTCATTTATTTTTTTTAATAATGTTTAAAACTTGAAAAATCATTTTTACACCATTTTTGCATTTTTTAAGTATTTATTTGTAAATAATAGACATTTATACATAAATATGTATATATATACTATTATTTAGAAATATTAGAAAAAAATAATGTAAACATATTATTTCTGATTTTTATTTCATTTTTCTCTTTTGGAAACATTTTGTATAAAAAATACTCTTTTTATGAAAAATTAAATATTACTATTTTGTGCATATTTATTATATTTTGTAAATAATATAAATAAATATATATATATATATATATATATATATATATATATATATATATATATATATATATATATATATATATATATATATATATATATATATATATATATATATATATATATATATATATATATATATATATATATATATATATATATATATATATATATATATATATATATATATATATATATATATATATATATATATATATATATATATATATATATATATATATATATATATATATATATATATATATATATATATATATATATATATATATATATATATATATATATATATATATATATATATATATATATATATATATATATATATATATATATATATATATATATATATATATATATATATATATATATATATATATATATATATATATATATATTAGTACACTTAGAATAAAATACCAAAAATATACATATTTTTATTTTATTAACATTTAACATTAAAAATACATTTTTACAAATATACTATATTTTTATTTTATTTTTGTATATAAATAGTGAATATTGTATATTTTGAATAAATAATGCATTTTATTTAGTAAATTAGGTTTGTGCCCTAAATTTGAAAATACTCCAAAATAATATTTTTTTTCATTTTTTATTTATGTGACATAAATAATATTTTTTTTCATACATATAAAAATTCTTTTTTGCATCTTGCATATTTATTTCATTTCCATTTAATTTATGCCTTTAATTATATTGTAAATATTCAAAGAAAATGATGTAATAGCTAGGTTTAATTTCTTGTCTAAATAACCCCCATTTGAAACATTTGTACCCTCCTCCCCATATTATTGTATTGTAATAGTGTAGGAATTTAAATCTCGCACTTTAATACTTTCTAAACATACCATGCTAGAGTTAGGGTTTGTATGTAAATAAAAAGAACAAAAATAGTTTGACCTAATTTCAAGATAAACAAGCATGAAAATGGACAACACATTTCACACTTGCACCCCTAGGGTATTCCACTTTTTTGCCTTCAAATAATTGGGCCATATTGCATGTTAGGTTTCTTTGGGTAAAACAAACAATCAAACAATCATAGTCCCTCGATGACGCTTTCGAAAAGTTGCCTAAAATGATCAAGTCCCTTTCAAAGAGAAATTGCCCAAAGAGACTTAGCACTATTGCAATTATGGTCTAAACGATGACCCGCGCCCGTCCCTTTCACCTCCTAATACAAGATTGTCCACCAAATGCAATGGTGGAACAAAATTGTCAAAAGGTTTAAAACATAACAAAAATCTTTGAGAAAACTTTAGGGTAGATAACTCTTAGGTACTTGCCAATTTGCAAAGAAAACACTTGCCTATTTTCAAACCACACTTCACAAACACTTTCAAAACAAACTTTCAAAAAACCTTGAAACATATTTTCAAAAGACAAAACACCTTTTGTAAAACATTCGAGTAAAGAATTGTTACAAGGGTAGCCTATACAAGGCATCTTTTTAAAACATTTTCAAAACCACACACCAAGCACCATTTCAAACAATTGAAAACCAAGGCAAGTTGATCTAAGCAAGTACCTAAGAGCCCATGGATAACCATGGATAGAAAGGGTGCTAATACCTTCCCTTTCTATAATCTACTCCCCGAACCCAAGAAAAATCTCAAAGGTTTTCGTTGTGCTTTTTAAACCTTTCCTTAGGATAAAATAAAAAGTCGGTGGCGACTCTTGCTCAACCGAAACATTTGCGAAAACGAACGCAAAACCACAGTCAGTTCTCCCACCGTATCACAAAACTGGCGACTCTGCTGGGGATTATTTTAAAAGTGGAGTAACCTTAGGGCTTAGATCACCCTCTTGCATGACAAATTGTTTGAATTGTTTGCTTTATATCTTGGTTCTATTGTTTGGGTTTACAATCCTACACCCGGATTTTGGGAAACATTCATAGATAGCAATACGTTGTGGAAACTGTGCGGGGTATACCGACACGGTCGAAGCAATAGCTATATTAGTGTGACATATTTGTGAGTAGCGGTAACCCTTGAGTTCAATCAAGGAGAGTACGGGGCCGCTGAGTGATGTCACTAAGCACTAAGGACCTAGAACCTTACTTGACCATCTTGGCCTTTTATTAGGGGTAGTGAGATGACCGACTTTGGTGCAGTCCGAAGTTGGTAGATACTCGATACTACACTCATTGAGGGTTGTTTTCTTGGAATATTTTGGTCGCTAGTTAAGTGGCTAAACCAAAACAATGAACAATGAAAACAATCCCGTGATATTGAGCTCCTTAGAACCCGGTTACTGTTTATAGGACAAGTTTTTAAGCCAACTACACTCAAGAGGGTACTTACCTAGGAGACCCCATGCAAGCCTGAAACTAGGGTTTGGTGTGAATTGCTTGTACATATGTTTTGTGCATACATCATAAACATCATAAAGCATCATATGCATTCACTAACCATTTCAAGGGTTTGGATCTTCATCTTTGTTCCTGTTTTGTAGGTCATGGAAATTCCTCGCAGAAACACCATTCAAGTCAACCTTGTGAGAATCTCTCCTCAACTCAAGGAGCTCACCTCAAGAATTCCGGAAAATTCATCCTTCAGTGAAAGACATGGTAGACTGCTCAGCCTAGTCAACACCAACATTGAAGAGGACATGATGAAAGTGCTATTCCAGTTCTTTGACCCTCTTCACCACTGTTTCACTTTCCCTGATTATCAGTTGGTACCCACTTTGGAGGAGTTTTCTCAACTCCTGAGAATTCCTATCCTTAATCAACTACCCTTCAATGGTACAGAAAAGGAACCAAAGCCGGAAGATGTTGCTCGAGCATTACATCTACAACCATCCGACATCAAGGGGCATTGGGAAACCAGAAGCGGCGTCAAGGGATTCTTAGCAAAATTCTTGTTTGAGAAGGCACAAGAATGTTGGAATTCATTGGACCTACAAGCCTTTGAAGAGATTGTGGCACTCCTTATCTATGGGTTGGTCTTGTTCCCAAATCCTGACCAATTGGTAGATGTCAACACCGTCAAAATCTTCTTGTCCAGAAATCCAATACCAACATTGCTTGGGGACATCCTTCATTCATTTTACACACGAACAATGAGAAAGAGGGGTGTTCTCATGTGCTGTACTCCTCTCCTTGCAAGGTGGTTTATTTCGCACCTTCCACAATCTGTCTTGAAGAATGACCAAGGCTCAAGGTGGTCCCAACGGTTGATGACTCTTACTCACTCTGATGTAAATTTATGTTCTCGGTCCAGAGAAAATGTCATCATCGTCGATCGTTGCGGAGAGTTTCATAATGTTCCTTTACTTGGAATTAGGGGAGGTATCACCTACAACCCTTGCCTAGCTTTGAGGCAATTTGGATATGCACGGAGGGATGGTCCTCATGACATGTTGATTCCTGAACTAGTTTTTGACTTCGACAACGATGTGCAAGGACTTCGCCAAAGATTCATCAGAGCTTGGGGAAAACTCAACAAGGTTGATAGCAAAACTCTGGGACACAAGAATTCCATCCCTCTTGAGCCCTATCTCAAGTGGGTACGAGCCCGAGCCCAAAGTCTAATGATGCCTTATCCTCATGTGCTCCCAGTGATTAAAGAGCCCGTCAATGAAGGAGAGGTTCCCTACACCATCCTACATCCAGACATGCCTACATCGTGGGAGGAAATGCAGAAAAGTTGGATTCAGCTCAAGGAGGAACGGAATACTTTTGAAGCTAGCTTCTACGCCAATGAGAAGAAGGTTCTAGAGCTTACCCGCCGACTCCATGAGCAAGAGGCCCTCAACACCTACATCGCACCAAAGAGGATGCACAATGTCTTTTTGCCTTAAGAAGTTATTTTGTAATATTTGGCCCATGGGGCATTTATGTACTAACAAATTTCTTCTTATTAATATGGCGTGCGTTCTTCTTTGTCTGAAACAATTTTGAATGTTCTAAATCCTTGAATGCATTGCATACATAAGCATACCATTCATCATGTGCATAAGCAGGTCTCACTCCAGGTTTCCTTATCTGTCTGCTGTTTATTTCAGTAGGATGGATCTCGAGCAAACAGTCAAAGACCTACAAGCTCAGAATGCACAGTTCCAACAACTCCTGATGACCTTGGCTAAGGGTCAGGAGGATATCAAGACTCAATTGGGGAATAAGGACCCAGTGAAGAAGAAGAAAAAGAGGATTGGGGTGGCTACTTTGGGGAGAAGATTTGACGGAGAAGCTCGGAGAGTGCTTGAATTTCCTCCTACTTCTGATGAAGGGACCAGTAAAAGAGATGGAGCTGCGGTGCCTTCCGAGTCTGATGCGGAAGAAGAAGAGGTTGAAGAGGATGAAGATTATTCTGACCAGCAATACCCTCCAGCTGATGATAAATACAAGGGTTTAGAAGACAGATTGGCCGCCATGGAATTACAAAGAGTACCGGGTTTGGATTTTGAAGACTTGGGTTTGGTTGCCGGGATTGTGATTCCCCCAAAATTCAAAGTGCCAGTGTTTGTGAGGTATGATGGGCTATCCTGTCCAAAAATGCATCTCAGGTCCTACGTGAGAAAGATTCAACCATATACGGCAGATAAAAACCTCTGGATTCATTTCTTTCAAGACAGCCTTTCGGGAGCTCAGTTGGAGTGGTTTTATCAGCTAGAAGGAACCAGTGTCAGAAATTGGGAAGATTTGGCCACCGCTTTCTACAAACAATACCAATATAATTCTGACCTTGCTCCTACTCGTACCCAACTTCAGGGCATGTCGTTAGGAACAGGCGAAGGATTCAAAGAATATGCACAAAAATGGAGGGATTTGGCTGGCAGGGTGCAACCTCCTTTAACCGACCGTGAAATTGTTGATATGTTTCTAGGGACCCTATCTGGGCCATTTTTCAATCATCTAATTGGTAACTCTTCCGCGGGGTTTACCGATTTGATCTTAACAGGCGAAAGAATAGAAGCTGGCATCAAGTCAGGAAAGATTCAGAAGGGTGTTGCTGCAAGTGTTGAGAAGAATCCTTTTAAGAAGGAAACAGCTGTGGTATATTCTCAGAGAAGAGCAGGGAAGACGGAGCGTCGGCCAACTGTGGGGGCCGTAATGATTCAAAACACTCCGAGTGAGCAGCCTCGCTATAACCAGTCCAGACCAAATCAGCAACGGGTGGAACGGCCACAACGGCAGTTCACCCGTATTAATATGACTCCAGCGCAAGTGCTTCCCCATCTACTGAAGTTGAATCTCGCCACCATCAAGGAGGCACCAAAGAATGTGAATACATCCTCTCCGCATTATCATGCTAATGCTAAATGCGCCTACCATTCAGACAGTGTTGGACATGACACCAATGATTGTTGGGCACTCAAGCATAAAATCCAAGACCTGATAGAGGCTAAGGAGGTAGAGTTTGACGCTCCAGAGAAGCCTAATGTGATATCTGCACCCATGCCGAAGCACAGCCGAAATGTCAATGCCATTGAAGAAGATTTGTATGTTGCTGATGTCAGCGATCTGACTACTCCATTGCTAACCATTAAGTTGAATCTGTTGAGGGCCGGGATCTTCCCGGGATGTAAGGAAGACTGCTATTGTTGTTACTCTCTGCCGCTTGATTGTCCGTTACTGAAGAAAGGCATCCAAGGCCTTATGGATAGTCGACAAATTTTGTTTGGAAAACTTTCTGCTGTTCCAGTTCATACTGAAGATGTCTCAATCGTAACCATTCACGCCAATCTTTCCAAGGCCGTCAAAAAGCCTGTTAAGATTACACCAGCTGCGAAATATGTTCCTTTGAAGATAACAATGCCAGGGCCTGTTCCCTATGTTTCTGAGAAGTCGATACCTTGGAACTATGGCGGTGACGTCTACTACCATGGTATCAAACAAATCGAAATAACTGAAGAAAGTTCGGATGATGAAGAAGCCAACATTAGTAACATTGCGGGCACTAGCAAAATCACCAGGAGCGGGAGAATATTTTCTCCAGAGATTGCCCCTCCAAGAGCAGTCTTTGGACCCTCGTCAGCTGACAAGGTCATCCCTGCACCAATAAAACTCTCTGCCAGAACCCCTTTGATTGAAGACGTTGTTGTTCCTAGTACTGTCTCTCCTACCGCTGCTGACAAAGGTAAGGGAATCCAAGATGAGCCCGTCAGGACGAGGGCTCAACCCTTGGTTATCCCGGAAACCTCCAAGAAGGAAATGGATGAGATTTTGAGGATAATCAAAAGAAGTGATTACGATGTGGTAGAACAGCTGGGGCAAACCCCCTCCAAGATCTCCATGCTGGCACTACTACTTTGCTCGGAAGCGCACGTTAAAGCTCTGATAAAGTTTCTGAAGGCAGCTCATGTGCCCCAAGAAACCTCTGCGGATCAATTTCAAAATTGCGTGGCTAGCCTGACTGCGGACAATGGATTAGGTTTTTCTGATGCCGACCTAACTCCTAAAGGTAGGAATCACAATGATGCTTTGCACATTTCAGTCGAGTGTCGAGGAACTACTCTCGCACACGTCTTGGTTGACACTGGTTCGTCGCTGAATGTGTTGCCTAAAAAGGCCTTGGATCGACTAGATTATGAGGGGTTGGAATTGAAGCCGAGTGATATTGTTGTCAGAGCTTTCGATGGTTCGAAGAGAATGGTCCATGGAGAGGTTGAAATTCCCATCAAGATAGGCACTGAGGTGTTTAAATCCACTTTCTATGTGATGGGCATCCGTCCATCATACTCTTGCCTGCTGGGTAGACCTTGGAACACCATGTTGGGGCAGTCACCTCCTCCTTACATCAGATGTTGAAGTATCCTGTCAAGGGAAAGATCATCACTGTCCATGGCGAAGAAGAGTACATGATTAGCCACTTAAATTCTTTCCGGTATGTGGAGGTTGAAGGAGAGTTCATTGAGACACCGTTTCAACATTTCGAAGAAGTCCTTCCTGAAATAGCAGTAGCAAAGTTGGCAGCTGAGACACCGAGACAGATGGCCAGGATGGCATCTTTGGAGGACGCAAGGGCCGCAATAAAAGAAGGGAAGAATTCAGCATGGGGGCAGTTACCTGACATTCCACATAAGACAGACAAATTTGGATTAGGGTTCACTACCGCAGGCCAAAAAACTATGCGCCGGTCGAAGATTGAAAGAGCGCCAGTCAAAATTTCTCCCTACGGAATCAACGCTTTGGAGGATGAAGACAAGGAGAGCAACATTGAAGAATGGATTTATCCGACTATCAAAGGAGGATTGAGCAACTGGGAGGCAAAAGACTTTGTCCCTATCACTTTTATTCATCAGTAATTTATCTGTTAAACATTTCTTATTTGGTCTGTAATATTTACTTTCAAACAATCCGTACACTATCTTTTCACCTCCTGCCTTGCCCGGGGCATGTAGGTCCACTTGTAAGGGTTTTGATTATTTTTCATATCCATATGCCATGTTTAATGATTCATTGGACGTTTTTCATTTGATAAACTGCTTGTGTTCATTTTCTTTCCTTTCGCATTTTTTGTTTAAGGATGGCTATCCCTTACACACACCCACACTCACCAATGCAGGTACCCATCCACTCCGGATTCCATGGGTGACTATTCTGCTATATCTTTCAATAACTCTGAAGATCTGGTCAATCTAGCTGAGTATGAAGATGACGAAGGTTGTGAAGTACCCGGGGAACTAGCCAGACTTCTGCAACAAGAGGAAAGGGCCATCTTACCGCATGAAGAGTCATTAGAAACTGTCAACTTAGGGACCGAGGAAGACCGGAAGGAGGTGCAAGTGGGTGCCAATTTGAAACCGAATGTCAAGGAAAGCCTGATACAGTTGTTGAATGAGTATGTTGAAATCTTCGCTTGGTCTTATGAAGACATGCCGGGTTTAGACACAGACATCGTGGTTCACCGTCTCCCCACAAGAGAAGACTGTCCACCAATCAAGCAAAAAGTTCGCCGAATGAGGCCTGACATGTCCGAAAAGATCAAAGCAGAAGTAATGAAGCAATTCGATGCTGGCTTTCTGGCTGTTACGTCCTATCCTCAATGGGTCGCTAACATTGTGCCAATACCTAAGAAAGATGGCAAAGTCAGGATGTGTGTGGACTACCGGGATTTGAATAGGGCCAGCCCTAAAGATGATTTCCCGCTACTTCATATTGACATCTTGATCGACAATACAGCTCAGCATAAAGTGTTTTCCTTCATGGATGGATTCTCGGGCTACAATCAAATCAAAATGGCCCCCGAGGATATGGAGAAAACAACTTTTGTCACGCAATGGGGCACTTTCTGTTACAAGGTGATGTCGTTCGGGCTGAAGAACGCAGGGGCAACTTACCAACGCGCCATGGTAGATTTATTTCATGATATGATACATCATGAGATTGAAGTTTACGTAGACGATATGATAGCTCGGTCACAAATAGAGGAAGAGCACCTTGAACATCTGGAGAAGCTGTTTGCCAGATTGAAAGAATACAAGCTCAGGCTGAATCCAAGTAAATGCACTTTTGGAGTTAGGTCTGGTAAACTCCTGGGATTCATTGTAAGCAACAAAGGCATTGAAGTCGATCCCGCAAAAGTAAAAGCAATACAAGAGATGCCCGCTCCCCGTACTGAAAAGGAGGCTAGAGGATTCTTGGGGCGCTTGAACTATATTGCCAGATTCATCTCGCATCTGACTTCTACCTGTGAGCCAATTTTCAAACTCTTGAAAAAAGATCAGGTAGTCGAGTGGAACAACGATTGTCAAGCTGCTTTTGATAGAATCAAGGAGTATTTGCTAGAACCTCCTATTTTGATGCCACCCGTCGAAGGAAGACCATTGATCATGTATTTGACCGTCTTGGATAACTCAATGGGGTGTGTTTTGGGCCAGCATGACGAGTCTGGTCGAAAAGAGCATGCTATTTATTACCTTAGCAAAAAGTTTACCGACTGTGAGACTCACTACTCACTGCTCGAGAAAACTTGCTGCGCTTTGGTATGGGCTGCTCGCCGACTAAGACAGTATATGTTGACTCATACTACTTTGTTGATTTCCAAAATGGACCCTATCAAGTATATTTTCGAAAAGCCCGCTTTATCTGGAAGGATAGCTAGATGGCAAATGATCTTAACTGAGTATGACATTCAGTACACCACCCAAAAAGCTATAAAACGGAGTGTACTAGCTGACCATCTGGCTCATCAGGCTATCGAAGATTATCAACCCATGAGATTTGATTTCCCAGACGAGGACATCATGAATTTGGACAACATTGAAGGTGTGATCGGTGGATCTGGAACTGACTGTTTAAAGCTGGTTCGCGAAATGTCACGGAAGCAAGAGTCGTCACCGTCTTTTATTTTCTCCAAATGGAAAGGACAAAAGCACAGAAAAATTCCTTAAAGAGATTGCTCTCGGTTCGGGAGGTAGGTTATAGAAAGGGAAGGTGTTAGCACCCTTTCTATCCATGGTTATCCATGGGCTCTTAGATACTTGCTCAATGTGTTTTCGAAATTGTTTGTTTGCTTTTCAATGTGGGTTTAAAAAAGTTTCTTTGAAAAAATTTCAGTTCGACTCGTACGTCAGAGTGTTTGAAAAGTTTGTTTTGAAAGCTTTTGAAAATGTGTTGGTGTGAAAAGTATTTTTGTTTGAAATTAGAGCAAGTATCCTTGAGAACCTACCTACCCTAAGGAATTCGTCTGTGTAAAAGTCCTTTAAAGTAGTGCCATCCCACCATTGAGAGGTAGGTAGCACCACCGTTGGAGGTGTTCGGGTCAATTCGAGTTTGTAGGGATATGGTGATCACCGGAGCAATAGGAAGACACCTTAGAAGCTACCCTCATGCCAGGTTCCCGGATCATGAGGACTTACTAAGACATCCTCTACTCGACGATCACCTTTCGAGGCAAGGCAACAGTGAGGCGTACCCTAGGGGTGGTGTGTCCGATTCGTGTGTCGTTTTCATTGATATTTGTCTTGTCATGTTCATTGTGATCTACGCTTGATTTTATTTTATCCATTCATTCTTGCATGCTTTGTTAACAGTTAATATTTGCGGGAAAAGTAAATTCTAAACTATTACAAATGGCGCGGGTCCACATCGCCAAAATTAAACCGGACCCGATTTGACGGAAAGTAAATAAAGCAAAAGAAATAAAAGTGCGAGAAGTTTAAGTTACAATGCTTCGGGAGAGATACATAATGAATTAAGCGAAATAAAACAAATGTGCGAATAAAATAAATTACGAACGAGGGCGTTGGACCCTTTTGCAAAATATTATTAATAAGGAATTAAAATTAAGAATTAAAAGAAAATGTTTTTTAGTATTTTTGTGTTTTTTGAGATTTAATAAAAAAAGAATTAATTAAAAACCAAAATGAAATGTTAAACCTAGTTCTAGTTATTTTTAAGTTTATTATGAAAGTATTAAAATTTAACCTAAATGCAACCCTAATTAGTTTACAAGTTTAATTATGAAAATAAATAAATCACTAATATTATGGCAAAAAAAAAAGGAAAATTAAAAGGAATAAAAAGTCATTAAACCTAATGCTATATTTTTGGATTTTAGTTATTAAGAAAATGTTGAAATTTTTAACTAAATGAAACCCTAATTTTTATATACAATTTAATTATAAAAATAAATAAATAAATAATATTATGATAAAAGGAAAAATTAAAAAGGATAAAAATTAAGCCTAAATTCTATATTTTTTATGTTTTATTATGAAAAGAATCAAGATAAACCTAATTAAACTAATATTTATTACATGTTAATTTATTTACAAGAAAATATCAAAATAAATAATCATTATATTTTTTTTATCCTTTTCTGAGTTTTTTAAGGTATTTTTTGTATTTGGTAAAAAAACAATCAATTAAAGCAAAAAAAGAAAATATAATAGCAATTAAAAATAAAATAAGGAAAATATGGAGAAGGCAAACCAGGGGGGGTTCAGGCCCCAATTGTGAGGTATGGATCCAGTAATTTGGGCCCAATAAGCTTCAGATTCGTTGACTTTTCCAGGCTACGTATGGGACCTTGGACTAAGGCTTATGGTACACCTCTGACCTATGCCCTTGATTTGATCTCCAGGACGCGTGGCTGGTTGATCTTTGAGGATGTATGGTGTGTATTATCACTGGCGCTGCATAGGAGTTGGAATTGAAAAATAACATGAAATATTGTACAGACCTGGGACTCGAACCCAGGTCACTAGCATTACTGATCACTTCCTGCGCCACTGAACCACTTCAATTACTTTTAATATATAATAGCTACTAATCAATATAAAAGAAAATTGGTTGGTTATCTGAAAAACGCGCGCAATTCAAAAAGAACCAATGGTTGTTGGCCACGAGGTCTTCTTCTTCGTTCCTGCAAATATCAAAAACAAAGGCCACGATTTTATGTGTGTTCTCTTAGGCCGGTTTATAGAAAATAGCGATTACGCCGTCTCTAAACATAAATTAGGCGCGAGTATGGATTCTTCTTCGTCTGAACACGCTCATGCCAATGATATTACTCACGAGTCCTAATTTTGCCTTGGATGAAAAGCCCTAATTCGAAAACCTGCAAACCCTAAAAAGCTACAATGGCATCTTTGTACATAACACAGGAAAACGCAATTAAATGTATCAGTTAGCTTTAGAATTGCAGGAGGAATAAGAATCCATGCAGAAAATGTTATGAAAATGCTTAAATTTAAGAATACGATTGTGAGTTTTTCACGACATATGCTGAGTTCTGTACACTGATTCCTTGCCTTTTGATGAGCGTTATGAATTGGAATATGATCAGTGAACCACAAGGAAGCTTTTGGAATGAATGTCGTGCCTTGAATCCACCTCTAGCAATGATTTCAGTTTTTGAGTTTTATGGCAATTTTTCAAGTTTGCAAATTGGTCTCTAGTGCAGCCTTTTGTGTGTGGGCATTAGGTTTTGACTCAGCACTTATGAGGGAAGTGAATTAGGTCATTAGCTGGCCTTGATTCATGCCCATGAGAGAATTAGTCTTAGGTCTTTTCACCATTAACAAACTTTCCCCTTTTTTAGCAAAACCAAGACTTGGTGTACAACCTAACTCTAGCATGAGTTTGGGAGTTGGCACATGATATATGGAAGCTATTCAAATTCACATGACACTATTCCATTGATTTTTAAATTTTATTTGAATTTTTAAAGATTTAAAATGAATTAAATTATCAAAAATTAAATAAAATAGAAAAATCAATGTTTGATCTTGAAATTAATCATGGGACACGTGTGTGGCATGACAAGGCTGAATCAAGTGGAAGAAAGTGGGCCCTTTTGTCAAAAATTGAAGTTTCAAGGATAGTTGACTTTTGCCATTTCACAAAAATTTCCCAACTTCTCCAATGCATAACTTGCTCAATTTTTAAGCTTTTCTCATGTTCTTGGACATTTTGGAAAGGTCTTTGAGTCCTTTAACCAATGCCTTTGGTCCCATGTCATTTTGATTTTCCAATCTCAAGTTATGGCCTTTGACTTAAAGTCCCTTTTTATTGACTTTTGAAAATGACCTATAATGTTGAAATTGATAACTTTTTGTGAGAGCATTTCTTGGACTTGAAGTATGAAGATGAGTTGTAGGAAATGTCTTTCTCTTCAAAATGAGCTTTGGATGGAATTTTTCTGATAATCCATGTGAAAGTTATGCCCTGGTCAATTTCAGTTGACTTTTTCACCTGTCCAAATAAGGAAACTTTTGCATCTTGATGATTTTCTGAGCCAAATTTTGAGAATCATGATCAAGCATTGATCAAATGATGTTTGTGGCTTCAAAATGATATGTTGACCAAAAATTTGAACTTTTGACTGTCAAATGACCATTTTGCCCCTACAGTTGACTGTAGTGCAATTTAGGGTTTTGACTGTGCAATTTTGAGCTGAATGCCTTGAAACTTGATATGAGGATGCTTGACCATGTTTGTAAGCATATAAGACTTGATTGAGCCTTTGAACACTTCCTTTTCTTGATCAGACTCAAAACCCTAATTTTGACTGTTTAGGAGGCCCTTGCACTGTACAACCCTTGGGGAATTTTGTGACTTGGCTTGGCAATTTCTTGAAGAATATGGGAGGGCAAATTTTGGGGTACAACAGAAGGTAACGGAACGTATGACGGACCCGAAAAGGGATCCCGATGGACCCTGTACTTTGATGGTGCTTCAAATGCACTTGGAAATGGTATCGGCGCAGTACTCATTTCTCCGGAAGGTTGTCACACTCCTTTCACGGCCCGACTTTGCTTCAGCTGCACAAACAACATGGCTGAGTATGAAGCTTGCATCTTTGGTCTCAAGGCTGCTATAGACCTGGGGATCAAATCTTTGATCGTATTTGGGGACTCGGCTTTGGTTATCAGTCAAATCAAAGGAGAGTGGGATACCAAGCATCCTAATCTTATCCCATACAAAGAACATGTCCTAACATTGTTGCCTCATTTCGAGCAGATTACCTTCGAGCATTTCCCGCGAGAAGAGAATCAGCTAGCAGATGCTCTAGCCACAATGTCCTCCATGTTTAAACTCAACTGGGATAACGAGGCTCCCCAAATCACCATCGAGCGAATGGATGAACCTGCGCATTGTCACGAGATTAATACCAAAGAAGTAGTGGAACAACCCTGGTTCCATGAAATCAAAAGGTATCTCGAGACTAGAGATTATCCTGAAGGAGCTTCCGTAAATGACAAGAAGTTCTTAAGGAAAATCGCTGCTAAGTTCTTCCTGAGCAACGGCATCCTTTACAAACGAAGCCATGATTGTGTATTACTCCGATGCGTAGATAAAGCTGAAGCAGAGTTGATCATGACTGATATACACAGCGGCACATTTGACACTCACTTGAGCGGGCATACAATGGCTAAGAAGATCCTAAGGGCAGGCTATTACTGGTCTACCATGGAAGCTGACTGCCATCAACATTCCCGTACTTGCCAAAAATGTCAGGTATACGCTGACAAAGTTCATATCCCTCCGGTCCCTCTCAACGTTCTGATTGCTCCATGGCCCTTTGCAATGTGGGGCATTGATATGATTGGAGAGATCAAGCCCACAGCTTCCAATGGACATCGCTTCATCCTGGTTTCCATTGACTATTTCACCAAATGGGTCGAAGCAGCTTCCTTCGCCTCTGTTACTAAAAATGTGGTTGCCCGCTTTATCAAGCAAAATCTCATATGTCGGTATGGTGTCCCGGACAGGATCATCACAGACAACGGTACAAATCTGAATAACACAATGATCACCGCCTTGTGCGAACAGTTCAAGATTTATCATCACAATTCATCTCCCTACCGGCCGAAGATGAACGATGCTGTTGAAGCTGTGAACAAAAACATTAAGAAGATCATTCAGAAAATGACAGTCACTTACAAAGACTGGCATGAGATGTTACCGTTTGCTCTGCATGGATACCGTACGACGACACGTACTTCAACTGGGGCAACCCCATTTTCTTTAGTTTATGGCATGGAAGCTGTTTTGCCTATGGAAGTCCAGATTCCTTCTCTAAGGATTATGAAGGATGCAGGTTTGAATGAAGATGATTGGATGCAGACCCGACTTGATCAACTCAACCTGATCGATGAAAAACGACTCACTGCTATATGCCATGGTCAGGCGTATCAAAAATGAATGATCAAGGCCTTCAATAAGAAAGTCAGACGGCAAGTATATCAAGTCGGAGATCTCGTAATCAAGCGGATTATCTTGCCGCAAAGCGATCCCAGGGGCAAATGGACTCCTACATATGAGGGACCATTTGTGATCAAGAGCATATTTTCTGGTGGTGCAATGATTCTGACCACCATGGACGGCGACGATTTACCGCACCCTGCGAACGCAGACATAGTCAAAAGATACTACGCATAAAAATAACCCGACAAGTCAAAAACCCGAAAGGGCGGCTTGGGCAAAAATGGGCATCCCGGTGGATCGAAAACCCGAAAGGGCGGTTCAGGCAAAAATTAGGGATAAAAACAAAAAAAATCTGTACACCCGGCAAGTTGAAAACCCGAAAGGGCGGCTTGAGCAAAAAGGGGTTTCCCGGTGGATCGAAAACCCGAAAGGGCGATTCAGGCAAAATTTAGGGAATTAAAGCGTATGACTATGTCTCGTCGGATCACTTCAAGGACAATCTCTTCATCAACTGGTTCCAGGCTTCTGATCAATCCAGTCATCGTCAAACGAAGCATTGAATGGACAGATATTCGGAGTTGTGAAAGCTATAGCGGAATGGAATCCCATGGAATTATTTTACATAGCCATCCTTATTTTGTATAAATCTTTCAAATATTTACGACAAAATCCTCTTACTAGGATGATTGTCTCCTTTGTACAAATATACTCATAGAAAATCAATACAAATACTTTTCCCAGAAATTTGTGTCATTTCCTTTTCTTTTCTCTTGCACTATTTGTTTTATTTTGAGAAACGTCCAATGTTTTGTTAAACATGCATATGCATTTGAACATAACCATTTCCTTATGAACCAAGAAAGAGGATTACTGATAGGTCGAAGGTACAGTTGGATAACCTGATACCCTTTCGAAGGAAACCCCCAGGAGATTTGGAATCCATGTCCCTAGCAAGTCTTGAAGCTTATCCCCAGTAGATTCTGGAAGCTTATTCCCCGCAGAGTACGGACGTCTCTCCCGAGTTTTATTCAAATTTATTCCTCACGAGGCCTTATAACTGGGTTATCCTCAGCTAACAACCACGGAAGATCGCACTCGCCGAAATTATTCTTATCCCCAGCGGAGTTCATCAAAATTCCCCAGCAGTAGCTTATCTTTACAATTCCCCAGCCAGAAGGTCCTCAGGAATTCAATTCCCCTCAGAGTTTAAGTTTCAGAATCCCCAGCGAAGCCAGGCTAATGAACCTTCTCCCTACAGAGTTTTATGAGAGCAAATCTTGAGTTCCCCAGTGAAGTCGCCAGAGATGCTTCTCGCCAAACGGAAGATTCTCAGTCTTGCATCCCCAGCATGAGTCTACTAGATTGGTACTCCCCAATAGAAGTCATCAGGAATTCCCCAGAGGTTTGGTATACAACCCAAGCTCCTTATTCCCCAGCAACAGCCAAGGAATTATTCTTCCCGGCAGCAGTCAAGATGCTTTTATCTTCAGCCATCCAGGATTCATCTATCCCCAGCAAGACAGCTCATCAGCTTACATGCGCATCCATTACATTCATATCATAAACATTTATATAACATATATTGCATCATACATTTCATGCGACATAACTTTGTGTTTAGCTAACATTTTGTCCTTTTCAGGATAAGAATAAAAGGCTATCATTAACAGTTTCAGATGCAGTTTTACACGGACTCATCATCAGGCAACCCTACACCGGTTCCTCCTCAAATTTCAAGATTTCTGAAAACAGTTTACGGGTTCTCCAAGTAACGGATGTTAACCTATCGCTTGTTCAGACTCTTCTCACCTTTGAAAACAGTTTACGGACGCTTCCCAACAACGGATGCTGCTCTATTGCTTATTCAACTCCAAGATTTCTAAAAACAGTTCACGGGTTCTCCAAGTAACGGATGTTAACCTATCGCTTGTTCAGACTCTTCTCAACCTTTGAAAACAGTTTACGGACGCCTCCCAACAACGGATGCTGCTCTATTGCTTATTCAGCTCCAAGACTTCTGAAAACAGTTTACGGGTTCTCCAAGTAACGGATGTTAACCTATCGCTTGTTCAAGTTTCTTCTCCAGACTTCTGAAAACAGTCTATGGATTCTTCCCAACAACGGATGTTAATCTATCACTTGTTCAGATGCAACCTTTGAAAACAGTTTACAGATTCCTCCCAACAACGGATGTCAATCTATTGCTTATTCAGACCCCCAGTTCAGAGATGGTCCAAAGCTTGGACACCTTCCTGATACTCATTCCAGATGGCATCTTTAAGCCCATCCCCGACAAGTTTCTGTCACCCCTCAAGATGGCATCTCTAAGCCCATCTCCAAATGGCATCTCTAAGCCCATTCCCGCATCCATTGCTTTGACGAGTGCAAATTTCCGGGCACTCTAGTGTCCAATCTCCTTTTACCCTCGAGTCACGAAAGGCAAACTTGCCAATCTAACTCTTCGGATTCAAGAAGATTGAATAGGGGCAACTGTTGTACCCCAAAATTTGCCCTCCCATTTCTCATTGATTTCTCATCACAAAGCCCTTAAAGATCAGGATCCAGTTAAGGTTTCATCTGCTCAAAACTTCTCCTTGCACTGCTGACCCAAATTAGGGTTTGTGTTGCACAAAGATGCTTTGACCTAAAATGCCTAATATGACTTTCTTGCTTCATATTGGACTCCCAAGTTTATCCCCATCAAGTTTCAAGTCTTGATTCCAAGTTTTGCCCAGTCAATTGGACAGTTGGCCTAGAAATCAACTGTATTGGGGAAAAAGTCAACTGTGGCCAATTGACAGTCAAACCTCATGAAAATTGACCCACATCAACATTATGAACTCCTATGAACCATTTGATCAAGTTTGGATCACAATTCCACAAGAAATTTGATCAGATCACCAAAAGGGCAAAATGGTCATTTTTAGGGTTTTGACTGCACAAAGGCAATTTTTTACTGTTTGACCTAGCCAATGGCAAACCAAGCTCACATATGGACTCAAGGACCCCATGGAATTATCTTGATATACTCAACAAGTTCAAAAGATCCCAAATGCACAAGATTGACAGTTGAATTTCCCAGTCAATTGATCAATTTTGACTGTATACTGAAAAGTCAAACTTTGACTTTTTTGGTCAAAATCAAGAGTCAAGATTCATTTTTCATCAAAACATGCCAAATCATGAAACTTGTTCATCAAGAAATCAAAAATGCAAATTAGGGTTAGAAATGAGAATTTTTCATAACTTAGAATTTTTCTAATTTATGAAAAACCCTAATTTTTTCCCAACTTTGCCCTACTTTCTCACCAAGATTCATTTGGATTCAAACAAAAGTCAAAACATGAAAGTTGTAGCTTGTTGCATAATCTACAACTTTGATTCACAAAGTTTTCCCAAATGAGGCTTGTATCTCAAGTTACAATTTTTTGAATAAAGGCACCAAACCATTCTTAACAGTGAAATTTTAACCTATTTTGGCAAGGTTTTCTACCCAACTTCAAGGCCATTTTCCATACACTTCCACTTGTAATTTCCATTTGCATTTCAAAGATGGATTGTAGTACACATTCCAAGCTTTCCAAAATGTCCAAGAACTCATCAAACAACCTCATAACTTGAGAGAATCGAATTTCACAATTTGGCAAAAACTCACTTTTGAATTGGTCAATTTACATGTTCATAACACTAGGCATTTTCAATCTCAGCTTGCATATCTTGATTACAGGTCCTTAAACCATCCAACACTCATAAATTTAATGCAAACTCTTTGTGCCAAGACCATGTTCTATGGATCCAAGCATTGCATAGTAGATTAATCCCAAAATAGATAAAGCACTTTATCCATTTTTGAAAAAGCAAGCTTTATGTCCAATTGAAAATCCAAGAGATACAGATGAGATCTAATTGGCACAAGATTATGAGCAAAACACTCTGATCAAGGAGAGATTATGCAGCACATTAGGGGGCCTCTACTGACCTAGAACACAACTTGGGCATTTGTTGCTTAAAGTGTAAGTAACATTGCATTTTGTAAGACAACTCTCATATCAGCTTACAAACACTTAAGCAAACTTGTAAAACACATCCAGGACATCCCAACTAAGCTAGTACACGACCCTAACATCCCTCATACACTCCCAATCCCAGAATCACCTTCAAACTGCAAGAACAGGGCAAGGCCTGCAGTTTGAGTGCCATCTTTCATTCCTCTCAAGCTTTCTTGCCCAAACCAGTTCACACACATTCCCTAGCATCAATACAAGCTAACCAAGACCTGAAACACGATCTGCAATTCCTCTAACAAGTTCTACCATTTTCACTTTCTCATTTTGCAGTTGAAGTTCCACAGCTCGATTCAAAGCGTCTCAAGGCAAAGTAAACATTGGAACAGCATCACCACACCTCAAGGAAGCTATACCAACCATCACCTTGCACTGAAAGCTTCCCCATTGCCAGATAGAACTTCAACTGAACAGGTACTTTGGTGAACTTCTAACTCTTAGTATAGGCATCATTAGCTCTAGGTTTGTGAATAAGAAATGTTCTACTCATGCCATTGAACCTGTACATGCTTTTACTTTTCATTTCTTTTGCTTGAGCTGTGAGAATTTAAGGTTTGAAAATGGCAGAAAACTTAGGTCAGGATTTGGGAATGTTAAAATTCTCTCTCATTTCTGAGAGTTAGGATGAGTTTTTTTTTATATTTAGAATCGTGATTCAATGCTTAACATTTCTTATGTTGGAAGTTTGTTCAAAAAATCAAGGAATCAGGATGTTCGAATGAAGGTTCTTGCACGCGTTTTTTTGAATAATTTTGTTCAGAGGTTGAAGAAGGTGCCTCATGGGCTGGGCCAGCTTTTGTTTTGTTTTTTACACCATATTTTTTGATTCATACCCCCTTGAGCCCATTTGTTTGATTTAATGTTTTTTTGATCTTTCTTTTTTATTTGACTCATTTATTTTTTTTAATAATGTTTAAAACTTGAAAAATCATTTTTACACCATTTTTGCATTTTTTAAGTATTTATTTGTAAATAATAGACATTTATACATAAATATGTATATATACTATTATTTAGAAATATTAGAAAAAAAATAATGTAAACATATTATTTCTGATTTTTATTTCATTTTTCTCTTTTGGAAACATTTTGTATAAAAAATACTCTTTTTATGAAAAATTAAATATTACTATTTTGTGCATATTTAATATATTTTGTAAATAATATAAATAAATAAATATATATATATATATATATATATATATATATATATATATATATATATATATATATATATATATATATATATATATATATATATATATATATATATATATATATATATATATATATATATATATATATATATATATATATATATATATATATATATATATATATATATATATTAGTACACTTAGAATAAAATACCCAAAAATATACATATTTTTATTTTATTAACATTTAACATTAAAAATACATTTTTACAAATATACTATATTTTTATTTTATTTTTGTATATAATAGTGAATATTGTATATTTTGAATAAATAATGCATTTTATTTAGTAAATTAGGTTTGTGCCCTAAATTTGAAAATACTCCAAAATAATATTTTTTTTCATTTTTTATTTATGTGACATAAATAATATTTTTTTTCATACATATAAAAATTCTTTTTTGCATCTTGCATATTTATTTCATTTCCATTTAATTTATGCCTTTAATTATATTGTAAATATTCAAAGAAAATGATGTAATAGCTAGGTTTAATTTCTTGTCTAAATAACCCCCATTTGAAACATTTGTACCCCCCTCCCCATATTATTGTGTTGTAATAGTATAGGAATTTAAATCTCGCACTTTAATACTTTCTAAACATACCATGCTAGAGTTAGGGTTTGTATGTAAATAAAAAGAACAAAAATAGTTTGACCTAATTTCAAGATAAACAAGCATGAAAATGGACAACACATTTCACACTTGCACCCCTAGGGTATTCCACTTTGTTGCCTTCAAATAATTGAGCCATATTGCATGTTAGGTTTCTTTGGGTAAAACAAACAATCAAACGATCATAGTCCCTCGATGACGCTTTCGAAAAGTTGCCTAAAATGATCAAGTCCCTTTCAAAGAGAAATTGCCCAAAGAGACTTAGCACTATTGCAATTATGGTCTAAACGATGACCCGCGCCCGTCCCTTTCACCTCCTAATACAAGATTGTCCACCAAATGCAATGGTGGAACAAAATTGTCAAAAGGTTTAAAACATAACAAAAATCTTTGAGAAAACTTTAGGGTAGATAACTCTTAGGTACTTGCCAATTTGCAAAGAAAACACTTGCCTATTTTCAAACCACACTTCACAAACACTTTCAAAACAAACTTTCAAAAAACCTTGAAACATCTTTTCAAAAGACAAAACACCTTTTGTAAAACATTCGAGTAAAGAATTGTTACAAGGGTAGCCTATACAAGGCATCTTTTTAAAACATTTTCAAAACCATACACCAAGCACCATTTCAAACAATTGAAAACCAAGGCAAGTTGATCTAAGCAAGTACCTAAGAGCCCATGGATAACCATGGATAGAAAGGGTGCTAATACCTTCCCTTTCTATAATCTACTCCCCGAACCCAAGAAAAATCTCAAAGGTTTTTGCTGTGCTTTTTAAACCTTTCCTTAGGATAAAATAAAAAGTCGGTGGCGACTCTTGCTCAACCGAAACATTTGCGAAAACGAACGCAAAACCACAGTCAGTTCTCCCACCGTATCACAGATGACATAGTGGCCAGCGTGTCCGCTAGTTGATTTTCTTCTCGTGGAAAATGCTCAAAGGTAATTTCCTCGAAATGTAGGATTAATGTCAACACATCTTCTTTGTAGGGGATGAGGTTAGGGTGCTTCGTGTCCCATTCTCCTTTGATCTGACTGATGACTAAAGCTGAATCTCCAAATACACTTAAGGATTTGATTCCCAAATCTATAGCAGCTTGGAGACAAAAAATACACGCTTCGTATTCTTCCATATTATTTGTAGAGTTGAAACAAAGTCTTGTAGTGAAGGGAGTATGGCATCCTTTAGGGGATATAATTACATCACATATGCCATTTCTGAGTGCGTTGGAGGCTCCGTCAAAAACCAAGGTCCATCGGGATCCTTGTTCAGGTCCGTCATATGGTCTGAGTTCTTCACAATTGTTTACCATTATGATGTCTTCATCTGGGAACTCGAATTTCATGGACTGGTAGTCATCCACAGCCTGATGAGCAAGGTGATCGGCTAGCACACTACCCTTTATTTCTTTTTGGGTAGTGTACTGAATGTCGTATTCAGTAAGAATCATTTGCCATCTTGCTATTCTCCCAGAGAGGGCATGCTTCTCGAATATGTATTTGATTGGATCCATCTTGGATATCAATAAGGTAGTATGGGTCAGCATATACTGTCTTAGCCGACGAGCAGCCCATGCCAGAGTGCAGTAAGTTTTCTTGAGCAGTGAATATCTTGTTTCAAAGTCGGTAAAATTTCTACTCAGGTAGTAAATAGCATGCTCTTTTCGGCCAGACTCGTCATGCTGCCCTAGCACACACCCCATTGAATTTTCCAAAATAATTAGATACATGATCAAAGGTCTTCCCTCGACTGGCGGCATCAAAATAGGAGGCTCTTGAAGGTACTCTTTGATCTTGTCGAAGGCAGCTTGCATTCATCATTCCATTTGACTACTTGATATTTCTTCAGTAATTTGAAGATTGGTTCACAAGTAGCAGTCAAGTGAGAAATGAATCTGGCAATGTATTTAAGTCGTCCTAAGAATCCTCTGACTTCCTTCTCGGTGCGAGGAGCAGGCATTTCTTGTATTGCTTTCACCTTTGAAGGGTCCACTTCTATACCTTTACCGCTGACGATGAAGCCTAGGAGTTTACCGGACCTTACCCCAAATGTGCATTTATTCGGGTTCAACCATAGCTTATACTTCTTTAGCCTTTCAAATAGTTTCTGCAAATGGTCAAGATGTTCCTCTTCAGTTTGAGATCTGGCTATCATGTCATCCACATAGACTTCTATTTCGTGATGGATCATGTCGTGAAATAGAGCTACCATGGCGTGCTGATAAGTTGCCCCAGCGTTCTTCAACCCGAATGGTATAACCTTGTAACAGAAAGTGCCCCACTGTGTGACGAAGGTCGTTATCTCCATGTCCTCAGGTGCCATTTTAATTTGATTATAGCCTGAGAAACCATCCATGAAGGAAAATACTTTATGCGGTGCGGTGTTATCAACCAAAATATCAATGTGGGGAAGTGGGGAATCATCTTTAGGGCTTGCCCTATTCAAATCTCGATAATCCACACACATGCGTACTTTTCCGTCCTTTTAAGGCACTAGAACAACATTGGCGACCCATTATGGATAGTAGGTGACGGATAAGAATCTGGCGTTGAATTGTTTCATGACTTCAGCCTTGATCTTCTCTGACATGTCTGGTCGCATGCGACAGACTTTCTGTTTTAACGGAGGGCAGTCTTCTTTTGTCGGTAGACGATGGACCACGATATCAGCATCAAGTCCTAGAATATCTTCGTATGACCAGGCAAAGACCTCAACATAGTCATGTAGTAACTGAAAATGCTTCTTGACACTTGGTTCTAGATTGGCACCCACCTTGACTTCTTTCTTGTCCTCTTCGGTACCTAGGTTAACTGTGTCCACTGGTTCTTCGTGGGGCTGTATGGTCCTTTCTTCTTATTGTAGTAACCTAGCTAGTTCTCCTAGAACTACACAATCTTCCTCACCTTCGTCTTCGGCTTGGTAGATTAGATTCTCAAAGTCACAAAAGGCCATATCAGAATCGTTACCCATGGGCTCCTGAGTGGATGTAGATCTGCATTTTAAATGTGAGTGTGTGTAAGAGTATAACTATCTTTAAAAAACAAAAATGTAGAAAAAGAAAAACAAAGAGCGTAAAGGTTGTATGCAAAAACGTCCATGATTCATTGATGACATATGAAAATGAGGTAACAACACTTACAAATGGACCGTTGTGCCTCGGGTAAGACACAAGGTTTTAAAAGTATGAATTGTTTAATTATTATAGGTCCGACAAAATTTTAAAGACAATTACTGCTGGATAAAAGTAAACGGGACAAAATCTTTAGCTTCCCAGTTGCTGAGTCCTCCATTGATGGTTGGGAAAATCCAATCTTCTAGGTCAAAACTGTCATCATGATCCTCCACTGCGTTGACTCCGTGGTTGCTGATCTTCAAAGGCGGTCCCCCGACACGAGCACGACGAACAACTTTTTGGGCTCCTGAAGTGAAAGCCAAACCAAATTTTTCATATTTGTAAGGGATATCCTGGAGTTGGCCCCAAATAGTACACCCACCTTCTTCGATCACTGCCTTGGCATCTTTCAGAGAAGACATCTTTAGCAGAGGTCTTGTAATCTTTGGGACTTGGGAAACAGTCTTGGTAGCTGCCACTGTTTGTGGGACTTCCTCGAAGTGCTGGAATGGAGTTTCAATGAATTCACCGTCCAATTCTACGTATCTGAAGGAGTTCAAGTGACTGACCATATATTCTTCTTCTCCATGGACAGTAATGATTTTCCCTTTGGTTTTCGGCATTTGATGTAATGTAGAAGTGACGGCACCAGCGTCATGAATCCATGGTCGGCCCAATAAACAGGAATAGGAAGGGAGAATATCCATCATGTAGAAAGTTGAATCAAAGGTTTGAGTTCCAACTTTAATGGGGATGTCCACCTCCCCATGCATCATTCTCTTTGAATCGTCGAAGGCCCTTACCACTATGTTGTTGGGTTTTAAGGTCAAACCTTCATAGTCGAGTCTATCAAGAGCCTTCTTAGGCAACACATTCAAAGATGAACCAGTATCAACCAGGACATGGGCCAAAGTTTTGCCCCTGCATTCGACAGAGACATGCAATGCCTCGTTGTGCTTCCTCCCTCTAGGTGTCAAGTCAGCATCAGAAAAACCTAAACCATTGTCAGCGGTCAAACTGGCCACATAGTCTTAGAATTAATCAGCAGAGGTTTCTTGTGGCACGTGGGCAGTTTTGAGAAATTTCACCAAGGCCTTCGCATGAGCCTCGGAGAACAACAATAAAGCCAGCATGGAAATCTTTGACGGAGTCTGCACTAGCTGTTCGACTACGTTGTAGTCTCTTCTCTTTATAATTTTCAGAATTTCTTCCATCTCCTTTTGGGAGGCTTCTGGGATAGATACTGATTGCGCCTTCATCCGAACAGGCTCAACCAAAATTCCTTTGCCTCGAGTCTCGGTCGACTCGGTGGTATGGGTGTCAGTAGGAGTAACCATAGGAATTGTAGTAGTATGAACAAAAGCATGGATGATCACAGGACCGGTAACAGTTTTCAGAGGAGTAATCTCGGGAGAGAACACTCTTCCACTTTGGGTTATCTTGCTGGTTCCCGCAATGTTGCCTATGTCGGGGTCAGCCTTCTCGAAAAATGAGTCTTCATCAGCCGGCCAATCTTATTTGACACCGTGATAGTAGACTTCTCCCCCATAATTCCAGGGGACATTTTTATCTGAGGAGTACGGGATCGTCCCTGGCATAATAATTATCAGTGGAGCCACTTTAGGAATTGATGTAATCCTAACGGGTCTTTTGGTGGAGACCCTGGAAGGATTGGCAGAAATGGTTATTATTGAAACATCCTTGTAAGAAATGGTTGGAACAGGAGTCTTTTCAAATAAAATATCTTTGTCATCCATTAGGCGCTGAACACCTGCTTTTAGTAAATGACAACCAGTTGGTAAGGATAAACAGAGGTTGCAGCCTTCGCCACATCCAGGAAATAACCTGGCCTTCAACATGTCCTTCTTGACAGTTGGGAGAGGAGTAACAAGTTCATCAACAGCAGTAACAAACATATCATCTTCAACAGCATTAACATCACGACCGTGCTTGGGCATAGGAGCGATGATAACATTTAGGATCTCAGGAGCATCAAATTCAATTTCTTTTTCTTCGAGAAGGTCTTGCACCTTGTTTTTCAAAGCCCAACAGTTGTTGGTATCATGGCCTGGACTTTCTGAATGGTAAGCACAGCGAGCATTAGGGTGGTAATGAGGAGAGGCTGTGTTGGGATTCTTCAGGGCTTATTTTAAGGTTACCAGATTATATCTCAATAAATGTGGCAGGACTTAAGACAACGTCATATTTATCCGGGTAAACTGTCTTACCGGTCTTTCTGTTCTAGGCTGATTGCTCCTTTGTTGAGTAGGCGCAGGCTTAGGGATCATGATGGCCCCTACTGTTGGACGGTGTTCAGTTCTATCTTGATTCCTTTAAGGATACACATAAATAACCTCTTTCTTCCCAATAAATGGTTTTCTCACTGCACTGGAGGATGCGTCTTTTTGGATCTTCCTACTCTTAATCCCAACTTCCACTCTTTCCCCAGTCAAGATTAATTCAGTGAAGCCTGCTGAGGAGATTCCAATTAGATGATTGAAAAAGGGACCAGACAAGGTCCCTAGAAACATATCCACAAGTTCCCTTTCAGACATGGGAGGTTGGACTCTTCCTGCTAAGTCCCTCCATTTCTGAGCGTAGTCTTTGAAACCTTCGCTTTAAACCATAGCCATACTCTGGAGTTGAGTACGGGTGGGAGCAAGGTCTGCGTTGTATTGATATTGTTTGTAAAAAGCGGTGGCAAGGTCCTCCCAGTTATGGATATTGGCCCTTTCCAGTTGATAGAACCAATCTAGCTGATTCCCAAATAGACTATCCTGAAAGAAGTGGACCCACAAATCTCTGTCAGTAGTGTGAGGTTGTATCTTCCTCACATAAGATCAGAGGTGCATCTTGGGACACGAAACCTTGTCGTACTTAGAAAAACTGGTGCCTTGAATTTTGGTGGAATAACAATCCCAAACACCAAGCCCAGCTCTTCAAAGTCTATCTCGGGCACTTTCTGAATCTCCACTGCACTTAGACGCTCTTCTAGGTGTTTGTATTTTTCGTCAGCCGAAGGATACTGTTCTTCAGAGTAATCCTCTTCTTCTTCCTCTTCAGATTCTGGCTGGGCAGTCACTTCCTTTCCTTTCCCTTCTTGATTATCCTTTTCACCAGATGATGTTGCAAAGTCAAGGGTTCGTCTGGCTGGCCCTGGGAACCTTCTTCCTAGATTCAGAACACCGGTTGATTTCTTTGTTTTCTTCTTCTTTTCTTCGATCAGCAAAGTTTTCAAATCCTCTTGTCCTTTGGATAAAGTCAAGAACATCTGTTGAAACTGAGCATTCTGCGCCTAGAGGTCTTTTACTATCTGCTCGAGATCTATCTTACTGAAATAAAAAATAGAAAGATAAGGAGACATGTGGTAAGAAACCTGCTTATGTTATGATGAATGGAGATGCACATGCAATGATTTCAAGGAAATTAGAGATTCAAATTTTCTTTAGACAAAAAAGGAACACACGTCATATTAATAAATCAAAGCTTGAGTACATCATGCCTCTTTTGGGCTTACAAAGAAATACAAAAACTCTAAGATAAAAAAGTTGTACGCATCCTCTTTGGTGCAATGTAGGCGTTCAGACTCCGCTCCTCATGAAGCTTCCTGGTGAGTTCCAGGACTTTCTTCTCGCTGGCGTAGAATTGGGCCTCGAAAGTGTCTCTCTCCTCTTTAAGCTATATCCAATCCATTTGCAAATCTTTGAGAGAGGTGGGCATGTCAGGATGCAGGATAGTGTATGGGACATCTCCTTCCACAATAGGCTCTTTGATGACCGGGAGAATAGAGGGGTAAGGCATCATAAGACTTTGAGCACAGGATCATACCCATTTGAGGTAAGGCTCAAGAGGGATGGAATTCTTGTGCCTCAGTGTCTCGCTATCCACCTTGTTTACCATCTTCCAAGCTTGCATGAATCTTTAACGGTAGCCTTGATCGTCTCTTTCGTAGTCGAATACAAAACCTTGGATGAGCATCTCATGAGGACCATCTCCCCAGGTATACCTAAACTTCCATAAAGCTAAGCAAGGGTTGTAAGTGATACCTCCCCTAACTCCAAGTAGAGAGACATTAGGGAATTCTCCACAACGGTCGATGATATAAGTATCCTCCGAGGATCTTGAACACGAATGAATATCAGAGTGGGTGAGAGACATCATCCTTTGAGACCATGTCAATCTTTTCTCGTTCTTCAATGTTGATCGAGGTAGGTGTGAAATGAACCACTTGGCGAGTAGGGGAATACAACACAGAAGGGTACCTCTTTTCTTCATGGTACGGGTATGGATACAATGTAAGATGTCTCCCAACAAGGTAGGTATATGATTACGGTAGAGAAAGACTTTGATGGCATTTACATCTATGAATTGGTCCGAGTTGGGGAAAAGAACCAAACCATAGATGAGAAGGGCCAGGACGTCTTCAAAGGCTTGAAAATCCATATCTTCCAAGAACGAATGAGCTTTCTCTAATAGAAATTTGGCTAGGAACCTTTTAACTCCACTTATAGTCTCCCAATTTTCTATAATGTCGGCTATCTTCAGATGTAGTGGTTCGGACATGACCTCAGGTTTTTGGATCCCTTCTAGACCGGTGAATGGTATCTGATCAAGCACGGGCACTCCTAATAGTAGAGAGAACTCTTCCAATGTAGGTACCAACTGATAGTCAGGAAAGGTGAAGCAATGATGTATAGGATCAAAGAATTGGAAGAGCACACACATCATTTCTTCTTGGAATTTGAAAGTATCCAAACTGAGGAGTTGTCCATATTTCTTGGTAAAAGGAGAATCCCCGGGCACCCTTGATGCTAACTCTTGGAGCTAAGGGTGTGCTTTCACGAAGCTGATTCGGATGGTGTTTCTTCAAATGGAGTTCATGGCGTACAAAACAAAAACAAAGACAAATTCCTAAATCCTTGAAATAGTTAGTGAGATTGCGTATGATGTTATGATGTTCATGATGTTATGTACAAGTAAAACAAGTCCTTAGGTTTAGGCTTGCATGGAGTCTCATAGGTAAGTACCTCTTGAAGTTTAGTTGGCTCAAACCTGTCCTAGCAATAGTGACCAAGTTCTAAGGGATCTCAATATCACTGACCTTTCTTTTAAGCATTGTCCCAGCACAATCAATCTTCTCTTGCATCCGGGATATCCCAAAAGTCTAGTCTCAATGAGTGTAGTATCGAGTATCAACCAATTTTCAGCTTTCCACCGAAACCGGTCATCTCACTACGTCCTAAATGGCCAAGTTTATTCAATTAAGGTTCTAAAGTCAGTTAGTGCTTCACGACGCCACTCAGCGACCCCATATTCTCATCGATTCAACATAAGGGATACCCGTACCCACAAATGCGTCACACTAACATAGCCATTGTTTCAACCATATAGGTCTATGTCGTACAGTTTCCATAATCTATTGCTACTTACCTAACAAGGTGTCCCATATCTGGGTGGAGGATCAAAGCAAACCTAAACAAGGAACCATGATGTAAAGCAAACAAATAAAACAATGAAAGCAACTAAATGTGATCTATCCCTAAGGTAACCCCACTTCTTTTTCAATATTCCCCAGCAGAGTCGCCGGTTTTGTAACGCGGTGGGAGAACTGACTTGGTCGTTTTGCGTTTGATCGCAAATGTTGCGGTTAGCAAGAGTCACCACCGACTTTCCTTTTATCCAAAAGGAAAGGCTGAAAATAACAGGAAAGACCTTTGAGATGTTTTCTTGAGTTTGGGGGGTAAATTATGAAAAGGGAAGGTATTAGCACCCTTTCCATCCATGGTTTTCCATGGGCTCTTAGTTGCTTGCTAGATCACTTGCTTTTGTTTGAAAATGTGATTGTGATGTGGGTTTTTTGAAAGTATTTTGAAAAGGGCGCCATCGTTTTAGGCAAACTTTGTAATGATTCTCGGTCGTAAGAATGTATACAAAGTGTTGATCTTTTAAAAATGTTTTCAAGTTTGAAAGATTTTTTTGAAAGTGTTGGTGTTTGTTTCGAAAATAGCAAGGATGTTTTTGGTTTTGAAATTGAGCAAGCAACTAGGAACAATCTACCTACTCAAAAGTCTTTCATGTTTATTTCCTCTTTCCTTTGACATTGATATCTTACCATTGATTTGATAAGTAACCCTATTTTTGGATGTAAGAGGGACAAGCAAGGGTCATCGTATAGCCATGATTAGAAATGTTGTAAGATATCTTATCATTTTCTTTAAGGGACAAAGATCATTTTTGAAAGGCACCTTTGATAACGTCACCGAGGGACTGTGATCTTGTATTTCGTTTGTTTTTGCTAAGATACTCCACATGCATAATATGGCCATTTTATAAGGCAACAAAGTGGGTTTACCATAAGGGTGTAAGTGTGCAAATGTATTGGTTTACATGCTTGATTTTTCTTAATTAGGGTTTGCTATTTGTTGGTTTTAATCTTTCCATACAAACCCTAATTACTAGCATTTGTATAAAAAGCATTAAATTGCGGAAAATAAAAATACTAAGCTATTACAAAGCTTTAGGGGGTGGGGGTACAAATTTATGAATGTGGATTGCAAGAAATTAAAGTCCTAATTATCTATTACAACCATATTGAAATAATGTACAAGAATTGAAATGGACTTGTTTTGTTTTTGTTAAGAAATAGGTTTACTTAAGAAAATATTTTGATCTTTTTGTTCTAAAAGAAATAAAGTAAAACATGTGAATATGAAATATTTTTTGGTGTTTTTGGTTATTAAAAGCTAAAATAAGATAAATAAGAGAAAAAGGAGTTAGAATCAGCATATTGATGAAAACAAGGAGGAACAGAAGTTCTGACTCTGATACGCTGCAAGAGAGAAAATGTTAGTGAGAAAGTGGAGGGTCAGAAGTTCTGGGCCTGGGTACACCAAGTTCTGAGGTTGAGGGGTTCAGAAGCTATAGCGTAGCTGGGAACCTAGAAGTTTATATATCTCTGGCAAGTCAGAAGTTCTAATTATTTGAGAGAGTGAAGTGATTATACTGTTAGGTCAGGATATCTAGAAGTTCTGATTTAGGAGTATTGTCTGACATATAAATGGGTAAAAAATGTCAATAAATAAACCTAAAAAGATGCTTCTGGGGCTAGAACCTAGGACCCTTAGCACTAATGTCTTATGCGCACGCTTTCTACCACTGGGGTGGCTGTACATCCGGTATTAGAAGCAAAGGCATGAACATATAACATAAAATAAGTTCTGATGATGAGCTTCATCTCTTTCTCCATGCTAATCAGAACATCTACAACTTAGTCATTTCTCAACAGAACAAAAAACACAAACATAACAATTATGGCAGGTTTCCCTCATGGTTTCAGAAGCAAAAAAAATGTCAAGACTATAAATCAGAAACAAACATGTATCTGCTAGTTCTAGTTTCCTTAAGAAGTTATGAACCTATGTTCTTCCTATTTAGGCAGGCAAGTACATGAAACCTCAGAATATGTACAGCATCAGAATCAAGATGTCTACATCGTGTTTTGAACATGCAAGTCTAACAATGCTTAAGTGATATGATGAGGGTTAGCAGAAGCTTACCTTGAAACTAAAAAATGTTCTGTGAGCTGGAGTCTAGTTATGACTGCTTGTAATGTTCTGATCAGCTTCCTCACGTATTTAGCAGGCTAGAACAACCTTTATCTTGGGTTATGAATGGTGAATGGATGATTTGGTCAAGAAACACTTGAGGGAAATTGGAGTTTGAATGCAAGAATAAAAAACTAGCAGGTTTTGTATTTGTGTTTGCAGTTTCGGATTTCTGGAAATTTTAGCAAGGTTTCAAAGCTTTTCCTTTTAATTTTTCTGACCAGCCCCCTCATAGTTTCAAATGAAGTTCAATTTATAGGCAAGAATTTTGCAGCTTGGAGAAGTCAAAAGTACCAACATCGTGCTAGCGTGTTGGCTTGTTCTTGAAGCAAGTTAAATAAGTATGGTGATTAGCAGCTTTTAGTCGTGCCTAAGCTGGATTTGTAAGCATGAATTAAGGAAAAGTACCCTCAAAGGAAAAAGCAAAGCATGGGCCCAGCATAAACTTGTACAAAAGTTTGCTTTTCAAGGACAACAATGGTACTTCTATCTCACACGTGGGGAAATCCTTTGGATAAAAACTCAAAAGTGGTTGTGAGCATTAAATGATGAGGAGATTTATCAAACCAGAAATCCTACACCATGAGATTGTGCATCATAGCTTAATTCTGGGCCAGAAGTTCAGCATCAGCACAACTTAGAACACACATCCAACTTCTGATCCTTGAACCTCTTTGCTCCAGAATGTTCTGAGCGAGTTCTCAGACTTTCCAGATAGCTTGTGACATGCTTTGTAAACCCTTTTTGAATTACTCTTGCAACTTCTGACTGAGCCTATGTGATAACTGGCCCAGAAGTTGTAAACAAATTCTGATTTGAAAATGCTTAGAATTTACTAAGTGTTTAAGTTTCAGGGACGTGACTTTGAAGATGTATAACCTGAAATCCAGACATTTCTAGAAGAAGTTATGTTCTGCAATATTTTAGGTCTTATTGAGATCTAAAACTCTTGTGTTAGAAGTTCTTCCAGAATCAGCTTGCATCATGGTGAAAATCTGGCCAGAAGTTATGAGCTTGTCATATTTCTTAAACACTTAGAAAAATTCTAAGTATTTAAAATTTTGACTTCTTCAGCATGAATCTTGACTTCTGATTTTCCTGATGAAACAAACTTCATGCCTTAATGAAACATGATTCTTGAAACTTGATTTTGATTTAAAAGTCAAAGTTTGACTTTACAGTGTGCAAATGACCATTTTGCCCTTGTGAATGACTTTCTTGGGAAATTTGTAATTCAAGGCTTAAAATTGGATGGAAGCGAACCTGAGGGTCCAGGATGATCCCTTGAGAAATGAGAGGGAAAATTTTGGGGTACAACAGCTTCTTACATAGTCATGGAAGTAGCTAATAAATCATAATAATCATAGGCCATGTGGTATGTGAGATACTTTGAAGACCATGTGGGGTCATTCCATCAGTAGATAATGCCAAGCAAATGTTTCTTGCTTCTTCTCCAAAATCTGGATAATCATTATCAATTTTCATCTAGTGTGGTGAATCTTCCGGATGTCGAAACTTTCCATCTATAATTCTTTCATATGCATGTCAAGTCAAGTGTTTTGCATCCGTTTCACTACGAAACATGCGTCTAAATCTCAGAATTATAGGAAAATACCATAAGACTTTTGCTGGAGACAATTGTTTCTTATATCGAGAGATACCGCATTTAGGGAACTTATTTAACGATGCATATTCATATCGAATCAAAATGAAATCATTTGGACAAGCATGTATATTATCATAGCTCATGCCAATAGAGCACAACATTTTTTTGGCCTCATATGTTCTCTTAGGAAGACATTATCCTTCGGAAGCATCTCTTTCATAAGGGCTAATAACTCTGAAACTTTTATCTGACCATCCACTGTCTTCCTTTAAGTTGTACAACTTTAATACTGCAGACAATCTTGTGAATTTAGTGTAACTTTTATACAACAGTTTCTCTGTATCGCTTACCAACCTATCAAACATTTTGGGACAATCCTGAAGATCTTCTTCAAGTGCTTCGGCAATCTCTTCAACTTGATCATAATGATATGTATCTATGTCATTGTCGTTTGAAGCATAGGTCATATTATCCCTCGGTTGAACATTCTTGTTACTTATCTCACCATGTAATGTACAACATGTATAACTTCGATCAATTTCATGCCTCTTTAAATGTGATTCCAACTCAAATGCGTCAATTTGACGTCCATAACAGCAACCTAAGCAAGGACGTGTGATTCGATTGGAGTCTTTGGCGTGTTCAACATCAAATGAAATGAATTCTAATACCCCATTCTTGTACTCTTTTGACAATCAATTGGAAGACATCTATTTTTATCCATAGTTTTTCTAAGTAAGCTAAACAAAAACACTAATTATTCACACAACTATAGTAAAAAAACAACTAATTACCTATAGAGAAGTCAACAACTTATGGAATCACACATTGTAAGATTCTTGGAAATAATTAAAATTTAACTCTTCACAAGTAACCCCTAGCAAAAATATTCCTGACCAACGTTTATCACGCTGGAAAAAAAGGAATGAGAAACTATATAAATGAATTATTAAAAGGTATCATTGATGGACAATTTTAGCTATAGTGTTGTAATATTTATTAATTAGTAGAGATTTTAAATTAGCATCTCAAATATATATTCATGAACCATTTCTCCCATAATACGTATTTAACATATTTAGTATATAATATGCTAAATATTAGAAAATCAAATAAATTTCAATTTTGTTTTTCCAATATAAGCCAGTGAAATCTTAGGCGGGTTACATGAACATTATCAATTTTACTAGTAATCAATTGTTAATTAATAATAAACTGTCAATTTTACTAGTAATCAATTGTTAATTAATAATAAACTTTTCATAATGAACAATCATAGATATTGTCCTATTATATGAATACGTGAATTCTCTAAGTACTAATACTTAAAACAATCAATCATGTTAATCCCCCAAAAAACAATGAAGCAAACACGAATTTGGATCCTTTATCCAATAAACAACTTGACAAACTCATTAAGATACAAATTAGGAAGAAAAGTATAAAAACAAACTAATCGTATCTGACTAGAATGGATTGTCAAAGTCTACGAGTTTCGAGTTAGACGACAGTTATAGATGAGATGGGGGGGACACTTGTAAGAGACTCTGATGCCAAAGTAAAGTTCAGAATGATGCAAGCAAGTATGAGTGAGTGAGATAGAATGATTCAATACCTGGCCCTCTCAAGTGATAGGGTATTTATAGCCCCCAGTGCTGGACCAATGTCTCTAATGTTAGGCCATGATGAGGCCCAACAATGAAAACTGCCAGGGCTTACGTGTGTATGGAGTCCAACACGTGAAATCCCCATGGTCAACTATTCCGAAAGAACAGATGTTGGACCCGTGATTCCCAGAGGGCAGTTATGATGATAAAGATGATATGGACATGTGGAAAGTTACCCAACGATCTCCAACTTTGACTTCTTGTCTTTGGGCCTTATGCAAGGGTGTTGGATTGGGCCTTCCCAACGGTGGGGTAAGCGTTGGTCCAGTCAAGATCAGGAGCCCCCCAAGTTATTGCCCTTAGGTGAAAGGGTGATGACTTAAGTTCAGCTTTACGGTCGAGGAGAATTTGCTCGAGAAGGGAGATCGTAACCCTCTAACAGAAATGAGTTGTTCGCCCTTGTCGGGGACAACCTATTTAACTGTGTCGGGGATCTCATGAACACGCGAGCTGAGAGGCCAATAAGGTCAGTTGTTCGTCCGGTGCCCGTCAAGAATATATAGGTTGCGGGGAGCTTCCCTGGACTCCTTTTCGATGTGCTTGTCCTCAAGGTGTCACTACGATGTCGAGCGTTATTTCGTCCTCAAGGTGGAACACGATGATTATGCTCATATGCATGTTTTAGCCATGGTGTCGAGCATTTCATCGTGTGAGACGTCTTCGTCGTGCTCGAGTATAAAGATTTGTATGGAAGTCAGGGATATGTTCTTCTTTCGAAAATGGGCACGTGGCTGGTTGTTGCGACACATGGCTGTTATTTTGGGGGTGCCATCTTTTCATGGGGAGTCCAAAAGGACCAAACTAGTGATGACTTTTCGTGTGCAACCTCGTGGGGTGTGAGCCACCTATAAAAAGGGGACCCAGGGTTTCATTTGTTATTCTCAAGTTTTCTTCTGCAATCATCCTTGTTCGCGCGTGGATCCTCTCCTCTAAACCTCTCCTTAGAGTTCTTCAACGCATTATTATCCAACTAAGTCATATCCTCCTAATCAACATGTTTTCTTCAAAACATTTAGATTAAACGCTTAGTTTTCGTCTTGAGTGGAAGAATCTTGGATGAACATTCATGGGTTCTGTGATGAACACCCATGAATGTTGATTGAAGTTCATGATATTGGATGAACTTCATGAAGTCGAGGTCGTTTTCCCTGAATAGTGAGGGTTGATTTGGGCACCTTGCTTGTTTGACTAGATGTCCCCCCATAGAAGTATGGTTTATTTTAGTGCACAGTCGGGGGCTTGGGTCGAAGTCCATTCCTCGACGAATTCATTGCCCTTTCACTTGATTTATGGTGGAAGGGTGAATTTGATGATGTCAAATTCATTGTTTTCCCCTACTTTTCAGGTATAATGGAATATCCAATCAGGGAGGAAGTCTTGCTCGCCAACTATGAAGATGAAATCAATTTCGATGAGGACCCTTTGGCCTGGGTCGCACCTGAGCCTAGAAATAGGAGGTTGTGCTTTTCACACGATGCATCGAACGCGTTCAACTGTCCGCAGGTTTGAGCTGAGGGCCCCCCCGCCAATTGGATTCTACAAATTCCTCATCATAATAGGAGGATATGCTCGATGTACCTGGGCAAGCGCTTCCCCATGTACGAATTTGCATTCAAGGAGGCGGGGATGTGTTAGCCCTTCAATGACTTCTTGCTCGAGCACTCGGATGCACGCGAATAGATCTCCCTTGGTCACCATGGCTTTTTTTGCACCAGTCTCTTCTTCAGCTGGGGCCACGATCCCTTCCATCTCCTTTATCCTGGAAACCAAGCGCTTGTTTTCTTTAGTCGCAACATTGAATTAGGGCCGCAGCTCATTCAGATCCTTGAGGAGTTGAACCTGAGCCTGAAACTTTGTCTCATGGTTGAGGATGTCTCCCTTCAACTTCTCATTTATTCCCTTCAGCTTATGAATCCAGGCATGCACCTTGTCTAGGGCGGCCTGAGAGCCCTTAACCTTGTCATTCAGCATTAAGGCAATCTCGAGCACCCTCATCATAGCGGCCACGTCCTCTGGCAAGTTCTTGCGTCGGGTTTCCTTATCTTCAGACAAGATCGTCCCCTCTCTTCCTCGTAAACACCTAAAGAGCTCTCCCCGCTAAAGATATCATGGTTTAGGTAACAGGGAGGCAGCATGAAGACTCCCCTGGACCCCTTATCACTTTCGGGCACGACGCATTCAACATCCCCCACGCGCTTCCTCTTTATTGCGATCTTAGTAGGGGGAACTTGGGTCTTTGAGGAAGAAGGGGAATCGCTTGCACGGGTTGCAGATTTGGCCTGCTCTTAGAGTTGGGTGACCCTGTTCTTTGGCCCCGAGGTGGAAGCGTTCTTGGGCCTCAGCTTTAATAGAAGCTCGGAAAGGGACGCCATATGACCTGTAATCAAAAGAAAACTGTCAATCACGGGCTAAATAAAGGAAATATCGCAGGCATATCTCCGCATAAAAGCAAAAAAAAAAATAAGATCACGACCATATTCCCTACCTAAAAGCCTCACAGCTTCCTCGTCTGAAGAACATTCAAGCAAAGCCTTCGTATTCATAAACCTATTAACGAGGAGATACTCCCCTTTGTCGTCGAAGAGGAGGTTGTTGTTCACGTACACACACCTCGTTGGGGAGAAACTCTTAACATAGGCCTCCATCTTCTCATAAGAGAGCTGATCCTAGGCGTCTAAGTCCTCGGGCTTTACAGCATAGTATTCGGGCTTTTGCTCAAAATGTTTCCATTGCCACTCAAGCGGAAATCTGGCCACTAACCGGGCAACTGGTCATCCATCCTCCATCTCTTCCACGTGATTGTATAGGGAATCTATGGCCGTGTCTGTCAGAGGCTTCACGATAAAGTACTTCTCCTTAAAATGACGAAAAAACTCTAAATAATGCCGAAAGAGTTTCCCAAACTATTTGAAAGACACACATTCTTGCCCCCTCCAATGGATTGCCTTTGTAAGTGGAAGATATGAAAAAAGAGGGGCAGCATAGCGCCTATTGGTAGATATTGACAGACGAACTCGAACTCCTGCATGAACGCAAGCGCGTTCGGGTGAAGTTGGGAGGGAGCCAATTGTAGCCACTGGAAAACCCCCACTTGGAAGTCACTGAAAGGCAAATGCATCCCCGCCTCATTGAATATAAATTTGTACATGGGGAAGCGCTTGCTTGGATATGTCGAGCATATCCTCTTGTTACGATGAGGAATTTGTAGAATCTAATTGGTGGGCCCCCGTCAGCTCGAACCTCTAGACAGTTGAAAACATCTGATGCATCGTGTGAAAAGCATGACCTCTTATTTCTAGGCTCAGGTGCGAACTAGGCCAAAGGGTCCTCCTCGACATTGATTTCATCTTTATGGTTGGCGGGCAAGACTTCCTCCCCGACTGGATGTGTTATTATACCTGAAAAGCAAGGGAAAACAGTGAATTCGACATATCAAATTCACCCTTCCACTGTAAATCTAGTGAAAGGGCAATGAATCTGTCGAGGAATGGACTTCGACCCAAGCCCCTAACTGTGCATTAAAATAAACCACGCTTATATGGGGGGACATCTAGTCAAGCGAGTGAGGTGCCCGAATCAATACACGCTATTTGGGGAAAACAACCCCGACATCATGAAGTTCATCCACTATCATGAACTTCAATGAACATTCATGGGTGTTCATTGCAGAACCCATCAATGTTCATCAAAGATTCTTCCAGTCAAGACGAAAACTAAGCGTTTAATCTAAATTTTTTGAAGAAAACATGTTGATTAGGTAGATATAAGTTACTTGGATAAGAATGCCTTGAAGAACTCTAAGGAGAGGTTGAGAGGAGAGGATCCACGCTCGAACAAGGTAGATTGCAGAAGAAAACTTGAGAATAACAAATGAAACCCTGGGTCCCCTTTTTATAGGTGGCTCACACCCCACGAGGCTGCACACGAAAAGTTATCACTAGTTTGGGCCTTTTGGACTCCCCATGAAAAGATGGCACCCCCAAAATAACAGCCATATGGCGCAACAACCAGCCACGTGCGCATTTTTGAAAGATGGACATGTCCTTGACTTCCACATGAAATGTCGTACTCGAGCACGATGAATACGTCTCATGCGGTGAAATGCTCAACACCATGGCTAAAACATGCATACGAACATATTCATCGTGTTCCACCTCGAGTATGAAATAATGCTCGACATCATAGTGACACCTTGAGGACGGGCATGTTGAAAAGGAGTCCGGGGAAGCTCCCTGCAGCCTATATATTCTTGACGGGCATCGGACAAACAACTGACCTAGTTGGCCTCACAACTCGCATGTTCACGAGATCCCTTACACGGTTAAACAGGTTATCCCCGACAAGTGAGAACAACTCATTTCTGTCAGAGGATTATGATCTCCCTTCTTGAGAAAATTCTCCCTGACCGTAAAGCTGAACTTAAGTTATCACCCTTTAACCTAAGGGCAATAACTTGGGGGCTCCTGATCTAGACTGGGTCAGCGCTTGCCCCACCGTTGGGAAGACCCAATCCAACACCCTTGCATAAGGCCCAAAGACAAGCATCCCAAGTTGGGTATTGTTGGGAAACTCCCCACGTGTTCGTTGGGGAATGTCACTGTAATACGGTTGGAGACCTGGATTTTACTGGTTTTGCATTTTTTATCGCAAATATTATGGTTAGCAAGAGTCTCCACTGACTTTTCTTTTATCCAATATAGGAAAGGGTGAAAAGAACATGAAAGACCTTTCGAGATTATTTTCTGAGTAAGGGGTAGATTATGGAAAGGGAAGGTGTTAACACCCTTTCCATCTGTAGTTATCTACGGGCTCTTAGTTGCTAGCTCATTTTGAAAATGCTTTTTTGTGTAAGTGTGTTTTTGAAGATATTTTGAAAATACGCCTTAGTATGTTGAACTTTGTAACGTTTCTCGTTTCGGCGAGAACGTATACAAAATGTTGTTTGCTTTTGAAAATATTTAGAAAATAGTTTGTGTATGTGTGAGAAATTGTTTTGTTTGAGCAAGCAACTAGGAGCTATCTACTTACTCGAAAGGTTTGTTCCTTTCCTCTTTTCCTTTAAATGGTGTTATCCTACTATTAGTGAGTAGGTAGCCCTATCGTCGGATGTTTTGAGGGACTAGGGAGGGTCATCGTACAGTCACAAAGGCAACTAGTAAGATATCTTAGTAATTATCCTAGGGTTTTAAGATCATTTTACCGAGGCAACGTCGAAAGGGTCATCGAGGGACTTATGATCTTTTAAACCAAAGGGTAGCCACTAAAATCCCTTACATTCGAGAATCGTCACCGTTTATTCTGAAGGCAACAAGTGGGGAAACCTTAGAGGTGCACGTGTGCGTGTGTTGTGTTTCAATTATTTGTCTTAGATGTTAGGTTTGCTAACATTTACTTTTTGTCTTATCACGCAATCCTATTAACATACATCTAACAATTAAAATATGTATATAAAAATAAACGTGTGAGAATTAAAGCTACGCTATTACAAGGCTTCGGGATGGGGGAATTACAAATCCAAACGGGGAAATAAAAATCCTAAGTTCAAACTACTTCTCTTTTGCAGATACATTAATATAAGATGAAGTGAAATTTAAAATGGGTGAGCGAATATGGAGAGCAAAGTAAACCCTAAAATATCTCTATACACTTAGTATAAATTTTTTGTCATTTTTGTTAATAAAATATTTAAATTGAATTAAAACTAATTTTAATAAAATAAAAGGTGATAAATAAAATGCAATTAAAATTAATCAAGAGGAAATTAATTCAAACATTTTTCTATATTTTTACTTGAAAAAAAAGAGAAAATAATTGAAATAAAAAAACCTAATTCTAATTGGTTTTAAATTAATCAAAAATAATTAAATAAATTAATCACTTAATTTAGTAAAAAATTAAATTTAATTAAGAAAAAACCTAAATCTATTTTTTTATTTTATGATTAACCAAAAAAAGATTTAAAATAAATTAAGACAAATGAAAAAAAGAAAAAAAGGAAAAGTTGGGCCCGACATAAGCAACAATAGGGGGTATGAATTTGGAAATTCGTTAGGCCCAAACAAAGGTTGAGCCTAGAACTGCGCTAGATTTAGTAAGGATGGGTCTTTGAAGGTTCATGGTGAGGCACTATCTGAGGCGCTGGATCTAACTCCACTGAGATCTGATGGCCAGGATAGTGGGATGTACAAAGCGCGTGCTGGATGGCCTTGTACTGAATCTGCAAACAGAAAATGTGAAAAATAAATCCAAAACTTGGGGATCGAACCCAGGTTCTTCACTCTTGAAAACGCATGCTTCACCACTCAGCCAACCTGTTCATTCGTTATCTTAAATAAAACAAAACAATATAATATAAACACATGCCAAATCCATGTCGGCTAACACACGCGCATTCAGTGGGCCTTGATTATTTGAATAAACGAATCACGTGTTTGGATTGTGACACGCTGGCTCCGAGAATGGTCAAACCACCATCCATGACAGGTGACCACCTTCTTCTCTGGCGACTCCAAAACCCTAACCTACGAAACAACACGATTCAAGACCAAAAATTTGGCCTACCCCCCTTAAACCTTAGGTCGCGAACTCAATGGTGGTGGCTGTTATACCCCAAAATTTGCCCTCCCATATTTCTCAAAACATTTCAAGAAAAATTCACAAGTCCAACCCGGCGCATCATATTCAGGTGTTCTTTCGCCAAGATATCTCTGATAACGTATTCTCAAATTCAGGTTCAGCTCAAGAGTCAATTCTTTAAAGAAGGTATCCGAATGTGTGAGTTTTCTCGAAGAAATATGGTGAAAAAGTGTGCTGAAAGTGCAGTTTCTACGCGCTAAAAAATTCATAATTTGAAGATCGTGACTCGTTTTGAACCCGTTCCGGTGGCCAAAATTCCGTCTTGACATTATCTACGTTTTCATCTCTCACGGCTGGAAGCCAATTTCGATCAGAAGATCTTCAAAAATGTGGATTTATCAGGTATTTTCGTGCAGAAAATTTGTGACAGAAGTTTATTTGCGTCATGTTCAAAAAATCATAACTTGGTCGATTTTCATCGTATCGAGCTGGTTCCGGCGCCAAAATTTCACAAATTGAGTTGACTACATTTTCACAGAAGGAATTGAGTTCAAACGGTATTCAAAAGGCCTTCGTTTTTTGCTCAGAGTGCGTGACATGCTGAAAATCCTGAATGCTGAATATTATTTCATCTGGGCCGAAACTTCGAAAATTCATAACTCGGTCAATTTTTATCGGATTGGACTCATATTTTTACACAAGGTCCCTGACTCATAGATCTACAACTTTGCTTCAAAAGTCGAGACTAAATTATGCACCGATCAATACCAGTTTTTTATTGAAGAACGTGTCAGAGTCGATACTGGAGCCCAAAATAAGTTTGTCTGAGCTGAAACTTCAAAAATTCATAACTAATTCACCGTTTATCCGATTGAGTCGATTTTCGGACAGGAGTTAGTTCTCGATGTCGGCTACATTTTGTTTTCACATTTCAACTTCAAAAAATGCACTTAAGTCCCTGCGATTTAGCCTGGAAAGTGACGAATTCAAGTGAATATTGGAGGCCCAATTGCACATTCAAAGCCCATTTGCTTTACCCTAATTTCCATTATATAATCACATTCTTTTCACACAAACCATGGAAAAAAAGAGAGAGGAGAAAAAAAGAGAGAAAAAACCTTGCCACAACACTGTTAGAATATCAAATTCTTTCAAGAACCCTAAAACCTTGAAATCCTTATTACAAATCCCTCTCTCACTACAAACAAGCCATCACAGTTACAAACTAATACCTCACTACTTCTTCAGTAAGGATAAGACTGACTTGATCTCCATGATCTTAATTTTCCAGTAAGGCATAAAAGCATTCAGGTCACTAATTTTTCCAGTAAGGGTAAGATTGATTTGATCTCCATGATCAAAAGAGTATAATCATTCATACATGCCATATTGTGCCTAAATATTAAATTTCTTCATATATTGGCTTTATTTGCATTTTATGATTTTATTTAATGTGTTCGTGAGATTCAACACTGCAGATTTAGACAGGATCCCATGCAGGTTCATTAAGGAACGTTGAGGCCAAAAGCCAAATGGCCAAAAGCCAAATGGCCAAAAGCCAAAAGCCAAATGGCCAAAACAACATTTTACACATGACCCCAATACATGGCGAGACAGACATCCTGAGAAAATTAAGGAACGTTGAGGCCAAAACACAAATGGCCAAAAGCCAAAAGCCAAATGACAAAGTAGAACAACTTATGCATGATGAGGCCAGAACACAAATGGCCAAACCACTCCAATTTACCTCCAAAAAGGGGACAGAAACCCCCCAAGGTATTGTATTTTCTTTCTTTTCCTTATTTTATTTATTTCAATTATTTCTTTTTTTAATTAATTCCTTTAATTTAACTTATTTTCATAAAATATAAAAAATAGTAAAAAACAGAAAAGTCATAAAAATCAAAATATATTTATTTAATTAATATTTTTTGTAAATAAATTTCACTAATAATTAATTATTTATTTTTATAAATCAAAATTGCATGTAAATAATTAGATTAATTTTGGGTTTAATTTTAACATGTTTTTCTTAATAAAAAAAAATTAGAATTAGGGTTAATATTTTAATTTCATTTAATCTTTCTCATAAAAATACATAAAAAACATAAATACCAAAAACTCAAAAAAAAAATAATTTCTTTTTTCTCTTTAATTTCATTAGTTTAATTATTTAATTTAATTTCATTAAAAAGGGTCCAACGCCCTCGTTTCCAATTTTAATTCCTATTCGCGCATTTTTATTTATTTCCTTCTTTTAAATATTTATGTAACTCTCCCAAAGCCTTGTAAACTTAATTTCTCGCACTTTATTTTATTTCTTTATTTACTTTCCGTCAAATCGGGTCCTGGATTTTAATTTTGGCGATGTGGACCCGCGCCTTTGTAATAGTTTAGAACTTTTAATTTCCGCATCTTTTTAACTGTTAATAATTGCATGCAAGAATGAATGATAAAATAAAAACAAACGCGTAGATCACCATAACATGACAAAAGACAAAAATAAATGAACATGACACACAAATCACACACCATCCCTAGGGTACGCCTCACTGTTGCCTTGCCTCGAAAGGTGATCGTCGAGTAGAGGATGTCTTAGTAAGTCCTCATGATCCGGGAACCTGGCATGAGGGTAGCTTCTAAGGTGTCTTCCCATTGCTCTGGTGATCACCATGTCCCGAACCCTCGAATTGACCCGAACACCTCCAACGGTGGTGCTACCTACCTCTCAATGGTGGGATGGCACTACTTTAAAGGACATTTACATAGACGAATTCCTTAGGGTAGGTAGACGACTCTAGATACTTGCTCTAAATTCAAAAACAAATCAAAAATACTTTTCACACCGACACCTTTTCAAAAAGCTTTCGAAAGCAATTTTCAAACACTCTTGAGGACAGATACAAGAGTCGAATTGGAATTTTCAAAGAAACTTTTTAAAACCCACAGTTGAAAAGCAAACAAACAATTTTGAAAACACAATGAGCAAGTATCTAAGAGCCCATGGATAACCATGGATAGAAAGGGTGCTAACACCTTCCCTTTCTATAACCTACCTCCCGAACCGAGAGCAATCTCTTTAAGGAATTTTTCTGTGCTTTTGTCCTTTCCATTTGGAGAAAATAAAAGACGGTGGCGACTCTTGCTTCCGCGACATTTCGCGAACCAGCGTTAAACAGTCAGTTCCAGATCCACCGATCACAGTGGCTGTTTGGCTCGAACGTATTTGTATTCAGAGATACGAAGCAAATAGCTCATTATGCCCTAACAATTGTGCAATCTAATTCCTGCACAAAATCTCGCATGTAACACGTTGATCATGCTCAAATGATGTATATGAATTAATTCAATAGGTTAGTATCCATTGAAACTGTATAGAATGAAAGATCTGATTCTTACCAAAACTTACCAACGGGTGATTTTACATGGGACGTTTTGGGGTGTTTGAGAGCAAGCTAGGAGTATGGATGGCTCCCTGGAACCTTCAGGAAGACAGTATGAGGATTGGTTTGGGCTGGGAGCAATTGGACCGTATCCTGTGAGTTTTGACAACTTTTAGATTTTTTGTGAAATTTGTATGGCTTGCTTATGCAACTTATGTGTGTACTGATGCTTTGGGGTTGTGGTGTTTATATAGATGACAAAAGAGGTTAGCAAATATGGGAAGAAATCAAGTTATGAAGGTCATGATAAAGTCAAAGATCCAAACTTGAAAACTTGCCATTTTTTAAGATATTCATGCCATTTTGGCATGTGAATAAAATTGGCATGTTGACAGGCCATAACATGATGTACGGGCTCTTAGAGAAACAAATCATATGTTGGCCCATTGGTTTTATATTTTATTTAATTTATTTTTGAATTTATTTGAATAAAAATCCAAAATAAATAAAATAAAAATAAAACTCATGAATGGATGGGTCTATAGGCCCTTAGATATGTCTTGAACATGTTTGGGCCCTAAAAATTAGGTCTAATAACTTAAAATCACAAATTTGCCCAATTGAGATTTCGTGCATTTCTTGAAAATTGCTCAACTTGTGAAAACCATAACTTGCTCAATTTGTATGCTTTGAAGATGATCTTTGAATTTTTGGAAAGCCCAAGATGTCCTATTCAATCTCTCTTTTGATAAATTTTGCATTTTAAGAATTCATCTTGATGTAAATTGTCTTGACAAAAAGTGTCTTTTGTTGATTTTCTAAAAATGACCTGTAATGTATGAGCTCATATCTTTCCAATGATGCCTTTTTTGGACTTGAGAATAAAAGCAAAGTTGTAGAGAATTGAATTTTCTTCAAAATTTTATTTGGTTGGGGAAAATGGATGAAGCATGTGAAAGTTATGTCTGGTCAAAGTTCAGTTTACTTTTCCTATGAAACCTTAATTTAACAATTTTTTATTCTTGATGATTTAGGAGCATTCCTTGAGGAATCATGATCAACCCTTGATAAAATGATGAATATCACTTCAAAATATTTATGTTGACTAAAAATCTTGAAGTCTGACTGTATATTGGCCACAATTGACTTTTAACCTAGTGTAGTTGATTTTCAGACATTTGAGCCATTTGATTGAGCAAACTTGTAATGCAAGACATGAAAATTGGCATGAGAATTCTTGAGGGAACATTAGGAACCATGGAAATTATTTGAGACCTTTGCAACTCAAAATTATTTTAGGAACTCAAAACCCTAGTTGTAGACCCCTTGCTTAGGAGGAGGTTTGACTGGTCAACCCTTGAGTATCTTGAGAACCCTTGAAAGCATGTCTTGAGAAAAATGGGAGGCCAAATTTTTGGGTACAACAGCTTCCCCTGTTCAATCTTCTTAAACCTGAAGAGTTAGATTGACATGTCCGCCATTCGTGACTTGAAGGTAGAAGATGATTGAACACTTAAGTGCCCAGAAATTTGAACTCGCCTGTGCTAGAGGGAATGTTGTTTGTTGATTATACTAGGAATGGGCTTATAGATGTCATTTGGAGAGGTGATGGAGAGTAATTGGAGATGGGCTTATAGATGCCATCCAAAGTAGTTGTTGACTTCAAACTGGAAGACGTATCAGAATAAATCTATGGGTGATTTAATCTGAGCCAGGAGATGTCTATGCTTGTCTGCAAATGGAAGAAGTATTAGAATAAATCTATGGTTGATCTAATCTGAGCCAGAAACTATCTGCGACCAGCTTCAACTGGAAGAAGTATCAAAATAAATCTTTGGTCGATTTAATCTGAGCCAGGGAAGGTCTATATTTGCCTTCAATTGGAAGAAGTATCAGAATAAATCCATGGTCGATTCACTCTGAGCCATACGAGGTCTTTACTTGCCTTTAACTGGAAGAAGTATCAGAATAAATCTTTGGTCGATTTAATCTGAGCTAGAACAAGGATCTGCTGGAAGAAGTATCAGAATAAATCTTTGGTCAATTTACCCTGAGCCAGAAGACATTCATGTCCGACTTCGACTGGAAGAAGTATCAGAATAAATCATTGGTCGATTTAATCCAAGCCATAAGAGATCTGTGTTGTCTTTAACTGGAGGAAGTATCATAATAAATCATTGGTCGATTTAATATGAGCCATAAAAAAGTTCTACTAGAAGAAGTATCAGAATAAATCAATGGTCGATTTAATATGAGCTAGCGACTATGTACGGCCGTCTTCAACTGGAAAAATTATTAGAATAAATCATTGGTTGATTTAATCTGATCCAGAAGAGGTGTCTATATCTTTAACTAGAAGAAGTATCAGAATAAATCATTGGTCGATTTAAACTGAGCTAAAAAAAGATGTACTGGAAGATGTATCAGAATAAATCATTGGTTGATTTAATCTGAGCCAGCAGATATTTATGTTTATTTTTATCTGGAAGAAGTATCAAAAGAAATCTTTGGTTGATTTATCTGAGCAAGAAAGTGTCTACGACCGTCTTCAATTGGAAGAAGTATCCGAATAAATCATTGGTCGATTTAATCTGATCCATAAAACATTTTTTATGATAAGACTTCCTGGTCCTACCAGTAATTGATGATGTTGGTCTGTTGATATATCCTTTCCTGAAAAGGAAAAGGGTTAGCTATATGTAATGTCATGATGCATTGAGGAATGATGTTCTCAAAATAATTGAGATTGTGTTATATGTATATGCTATGACGTTTGTAAATGATGTATAAATGTGAACATATCGGTTGCTCTTTGTAGTGTCATTGAATTGGGGAAAATAAATCCCTGACTGCTGTCGAAGATGAAGAATGATATTCCTCACTATTTTTTAAGGTTAAATGGTTGGGGATTCCTGCCTTCTGCCTGAGGATATTCCACGGGAGATTTTGATTTCTGCTTGAGGATAGAAATCTTTAAGGGAAGTTGATAGCCTATCGTGGGTTATCTGCACTCTGACTGGGGATGGAAGAAACAATAACCCTATGGTGTGAGTGGAAACTCTTCTGGAGGTGGTTATCTTGATCAATCCGGCTGGAGAAAAGAGTTCTGTTGAAAGATTTTAACAAATTGGAGAAATAAACTCCGTTGGGGATGCTCTTCCGTAGCTAGAAAACAAACTCTACTGGGGGAAAGAAACTTCTCAAACTGCTTAGGGACTTTATGAAACTCTGTTGGGGAATTCTCCAAGATGCCAGGGAAACGATTGAAAATCTTTATCTGTTGAGAAATGCCAAAATATCTGAAATCATTAGGCTATATGCTAAAACTATGGTGGTGACCTGCGAAAAATGCCCATGTTTCTGTACCTACTGAGGAATGTACCCTTGTTGATGATGAATTTTGTGAAAATGGTCCCCTAGGGGTGTTCTGTGGGGATTTACAAATGACTTTTAGATGTTGACCCAACTCTTAAAGCCTTTAGTAACTGTTTTTCTGTAAACGGTAATCATATTCAAATGCATATGTTCATTTAAAATAATAACTGGACGTTTTTTGCAAATAAAATAGAAAATAAAAACAAATTGTTTTGGACTTTAATAGAGGAATTTTGTATTGATTTGAGAAAGTCTGCCTATAACAGGCGCCTTTGTACAAGGAAACATATATCCTAATAAGAGGAATGTCGTCGTAAAAAATGAGAAATTTACAACGTGGTACACAAAGGAAAAAAAAAGCTATGTGAAATATTCACATTGGGCTTCAATTCTGTTATTGCCTTTATATCTTTGAGTGTCTCATCACTTTGCTGCTCGACAGAAGCTAACTGGATTGATCCGTACCATTCAAACTTGTCAATTTGTTAATGAAGTCTGGATGTAAGGTGATCCAACGGGACATATTCATATGCTTTTAATCCCTAATCTTTGCCTAGACCGCCCTTTCAGGTTTTCAGCCCACCAAGATACCCTTTTTTCCAAGCCGCCTTTTCAAGTTTTCGACTTGCCGGGGGTACAAATTTTTCATATATATATATATATATATATATATATATATATATCCCTAATTTTTGCTCAAAACCTTTTGGTCCGCCGGGATGCCCTTATTTTTTGCCTAAGTCAGTCAACCTAGAGGGTCTCTTTTCATGTGTAGTATCTTTTAACTATGTCCAAGTTTACAGGGTGCGGAAGGTCGTCACCATCCATAGTGGTTAATATCATGGCTCCACCAGAAAATATACTCTTGATCACAAATGGTCCTTCATATGTTGGAGTCCACTTGCCCCTGGGATCACCTTCTGGCAGGATGATGCGCTTGATTACTAGGTCATCAACCTGATATACCTGGCATATGACCTTCTTGTTAAAAGCTTTGATCATACGTTTTTGGTACATCTGACCATGACAAACAGCCGCGAGCCTCTTCTCGTCAATCAGGTTCAATTGGTCAAGTCGAGTCTGAATCCATTCGTCTTCTTTTAAACATGCGTCCTTCATGATTCTCATGGAAGGGATCTTGAATTTGACGGGTAAGATAACTTCTATACCGTATACGAGAGAAAACGGTAACATTTAATTCCAGTCTTTATATGTTACCATCATATTCTGTATAATCTTCTTTATATTCTTATTGGCAGATTCCACATCGCCATTGATCTTCGGCCGGTAAGGAGAAGAGTTATGATGCTGGATCTTAAATTACGTACAGAGCTCGATGATCATAGTATTATTGAGGTTGGTACCATTATCTGTGATAATTCTTTCTGGGACACCATACCGACAGATGAGATTATGTCTGATGAATCGAGCCACAACGTTCTTGGTAATAGAAGCGAATGAGGCTACCTCTACCCACTTCATGAAGTAATCAATGGCGACGAGGATGAAACGGTGACCATTGTAAGCGGTAGGTCTAATATCTCCAATCATATCAATACCCCATATTGCAAATGGGCAAGGAGCAGTCAAAACATTTAATGGAACCAGAGGTACATGTATTTTGTCGGTATAGAATTGGCATTTGTGACAAGTTTGGGAGTGACGATGACAATCTATTTCCATGGTGGAACGGTAGTAACCTGCTCACAGAATCTTCTTAGTCATTGTGTGTCCACTAGAATGAGTTCCAAAGATACCTTCATGCATATCTTCCATAATCTTCTCCACTTCTCTCTTGTCCACACACCGTAATAAAGTGGAATCATGGTTGCATTTGTAGAGATTTCGGTTACTCAGGAAGAACTTGGCAGAGAACCTTCTTAAGAACTTTTTTTCATTGATGGATGCTCCCTCAGGGTACTCTTGAGCTTCGAGATACCTTTTCACCTCGTGGAACCAAGGCTTTTCTTCTACTCCCTCAGCATCAATCTCATAACAGTGGGCTGGTTCTTCTAATCTTTCGATAGTGATCTGAGGGGCTTCGTTATCCCATCTGACCTTAAACATGGATGACGTGGTAGCTAGTGTATCCTCTAACTGGTTTTCTTCTCATGGAATATGTTCAAAGGTAATCTCTTCAAAATACGGGATCAATGTCATTACATGCTCTCGGTACATGATGAGATTAGGATGCTTCGTGTCTCATTCTCCCTTAACTTGGTTGATGACCAAGGCCGAATCTTCGTATACCTATAAGAACTTAATCCTCATGTCAATAGCAGCCTTGATACCCATAATTTCATGCTTCATACTCGACCATATTGTTGGTGCGGTTAAAGCATAGTCTGGCGGTGAAGGGTGTATGGCAGCCTTCTGGGGAGATAATCACAACACCAATGCCATTGTCGAGTGCATTAGAAGCTCCGTCAAATACCATAATCCATCAGGATCCTTTTTTCAAGTCCTTCATTCGGTCCAGGTTCTTCAAAATCAGTTACTAGCATAATGTTCTCGTCCGGGAACTCGAAATTCATTGATTGGTAATTGTCAACAGCCCGATGAGCCAAATGATTAGCCAGTACACTTACTTTGATTGCTTTTGGGTAGTGTATTGAATGTCATATTCGGTCAGGATCATTTGCCGTCTTTCTATTCTTCTGGAGAGAGCGGGCTTCTCGAATATGTATTTGATAGGATCCATTTTAGATGTCAATAAGGTAGTGTGAGTCAACATATACTGTCTTAGTCGGCGAGTAGCCCATGCCAAAGCGCAACAAGTTTTCTTGAGCAGTGAGTATCTTGTTTCACAGTCGGTAAGTTTTTTGCTAAGGTAGTATATTGCATGCCCTTTTCGACCAGACTCACCATGCTGCCCCAGCACACACCCTATTGAATTCTCTAATACTGTTAAGTACATGATTAGAGGCCTTCCTTCAATTGGATGCATCAAAATTGGAGGTTCTTGAAGATACTCTTTGATTCTGTCAAAGGTTGTCTGGAAATCGTCATTCCACTTTACTACTTGATCTTTCTTCAGTAATTTGAAGATTGGTTCACAAGTAGCAGTTAGGTGGGAAATGAATTTGGCGATGTAGTTTAGACGTCCCAAGAAACCTCTAACCTCCTTCTCGGTGAGGGGAGTTGGCATTTCTTGAATATCTTTAACCTTTGCAAGATCCACCTCAAAACCTTTACCAATGACAATGAAACCTATGAGATTTCCAGATCTTACTCCAAAGGTGCAGTTGTTCGGGTTCAGTCTTAGCTTGCACTTCTTCTGCCTTTCAAACAGTTTTTGCAAATGGTTCAAGTGCTCTTCTTCAGTTTGAGACCTGGCTATCATGTCATCAACATAGACCTATATCTCGTGATGGATCATATCATGGAAAAATTCTACCATAGCATGCTGATAGGTTTCCCCGACATTCTTCAACCCAAATGGCATAACTTTGTAACAGAAGGTGCCCTACTGTGTGACGAAAGTTGTTTTCTCCATGTCTTCAGGTGCCATTTTGGTTTGATTATAACCAGAGAAACCTTCCATGAAAGAGAATATCTTATGTTGTGCGGTGTTGTCAACCAGAACATCAATATGGGGAAACAAGAAGTCATCCTTGGGGTCTCCCTATTTAAATATTTGTAATCCATACACATATGAACTTTACCGTCCTTTTTAGGTACTGGTACCACGTACGCAACCCATTGTGAATAAGAAGTAACAGCTAAGAATTTGGCATCAAATTGTTTCATAACTTCAGCCTTGATCTTTTCTGACATCTCAAGATGCATACGACGAACCTTTTGCTTCACTGGAGGGCAGTCTTCTTTCATTGGTAGACGATAAACCACGATATCAATATTCAGCCCCGTCATGTCTTCATATGACCATGCAAATATCTCAACGTAGTCACGTAACATCTAAATTAACGGTTCTTTAACACCATTCTCCAAGTCGGAACCTATATTGACTTCCTTTTTGTTCTCCTCAGTACCCAAGTTTACCGCCTCGACCGGCTCTTCATGAGGTTGTATTGCTCTTTCCTCTTGCTGTAATAGTCTAGCAAGTTCGACTGGTACTTCATAATCTTCCTCACCTTCGTCCTCGGCTTGGAAGATCGGATTATCAAAATCATAACTGGAAATAGCAGAATTCTTAACAATGGGATCCAGGGCGGATGTGGATCTGCAATTTGATATTTGGGTGTGTGTAAGGGCACATAGTTATTTTGACAAAATAAAGTAAAAGAAAAAACAGAGAGCATAAAATTTGAATGAAAAAACGTCAAATGATTTATTAATGACATATGAAAATGAAATGTGATAACGCTCACAAATAAATTGTTGTGCCTCGGGTAAGACACAATACTCAGAGTTTAAATTGTTCAAAAATTACATATCCTCATGTGATACGGTGGCAGAAACGACTGTTAATACTGGTTTCCATTTTTTCTTCGCAAATGTCGCGGTAAGCAAGAGTCGCCACCGACTTTTATTTTATCCAATCAGGAAAAGGAAAAAGAATAGAAAAAAAACCTTTTTTTCAAGATGTTTCTGAGTACGGGGGGTAGATTATAGAAAGGGAAGGTGTTAGCACCCTTTCTATCCATGGTTTTCCATGGGCTCTTAGGTACTTGCTCATTTTTTGAAATTGCTTTTCTGCGTTTGTGTGTGCTTGTTTTGAAAAGTTTTATTTTACTTCGTTTTAACCCTTGTTTTTGTCCTCAAGAGTGTTAAAAGTTGTTTTTGAAAACTTTGTTTGGAAAGTGTTGGTGTGAAAAAGTTTTTGTTTGTTTGAGCAAGTACCTATGAACTAATCTACCTACTCGAAAAAGGTCTGTTCGTTTTCCTTTTAGACAATGCTATCCCATTATTGAGAAATAAGTAGCATCGTCGTTGGAGTTTTTAGGGACATTCGAAGGGACAAGTACGATCACAAAAGCAATGTTAGGAAATGTTAGTAATCATCCTAAAGCCTTAAAGATCTTTTTCCAAGGCAACATCCGAATGGGTCATTTTAGATCTTTCGGGGCTAGAGGACAACCACTAACAAACCCTATACTTCATGACCGTTTATCAAAGGCAACCGGAGTGGAGTAAACCCTAGGAGTGAGCATGTGCGAGTGTAATTTTCAGTTAATTTATTTTTACACATTTAGGGTTTTCTACTGTATTAATTTCCAGTTTGTCTTTCCATACAATCCTATTAGCATCTAGGCAGTTTATAGTTTGCGGAAATTAAAAGTGCAAAAAGTTTAAAGTCCTAGCTATTACAGGGCTTTTGCAGATACATAATTATTTTGGACTGAAAATAAAGATGCGGAATTCAAACCCTAATTACTATTACAAACTCGGAGCAGTTACAATAATAATAAAAAGGAAATTAAAAAATGCGTGCGGCGAATTAAGTGCGAGGATGAATTGAAAAAAATAAAAAATCTAATTGAAAAATATTTAGGTTATTTTTGAGAAAAATTAGGTTATGTACAAATTAACCCTAACTTCTAATTAATTTAAATTATGAAAAAAAGGAATTAAATTGCCCTAAATTAAATTAATCTAATTAATTAAGGAAATAAAACATTTTATGAAAAAAATGATTTTTTATGTTTTTTGTGATTTTTTGATTTAATAAAAAAATAAGGATTTTTTGGTGTTATTTTAATAAAGGAAAATAATTAGCAAAATAATTAAAATAAAGGAAATAAAAAAATAAAGGAAATTGGGTCTGATGTTGTTAGCAACTTGGGGGTGTGGAATGGAATCGTTAAGCCCGGAATTATAGGCCCATTTGCCCACGTAGGGATTTAGTGCAGCTGGCCTTCAAGAGGTCCTTGCTGATGGTGCACCGTGGTCATCCCTTGATGGGCGTTGGATCTGGCTAGGCAATGATCCATTGGCTGGATGGTTGGAGTGCATGGAAGGTGCTTGGCTGTGTAAAGTACAAGATCTGCATTCAAATGTTAAGAAAATAACAAAATGCTGGGACCTGGGATCGAGCCCAGGTCCTCTCCACTTTCCAACGCACGCTTCACCACTGAGCTACATGTTATAGTTGTTAATATAATAATAAAAATGCATATTATATAAAAACAAAGCGTATAACTGGAAAAAAAACGCGCGTAATTCAAATCCACCATTCAGATATTGACACACCTTCATCCTCTTCCCTGTTTTAGCGTTTTAGACAATAGCCCTTTACCAACAGCAATTTCCGTCACTATAGGCTTTAGTGACGGTTTTTGTGTGTTGCTATAGACCTACAATATCTCAAAATACAAAGCAAGCAATATTAATCAGAACTAAAACCATAGACCCACTAAGAATCTTGTCCTGAGTTCATTGGTATCATTATTCAGTCCTAATTTTGCCTCTGCAGAGAATCCCTAATTTGAAGCTTCCAAACCCTAGTAATGGTGTAAGCTTGTTCCTGCACTAGAAATCAAATCCAGACTATCCAAAAGATCACAAACATGATTATGAATACATTTATGCAAGCAAATCGAAGGTAAAATACGTAAAACCCTGAAAACGAGTTTGTGTTATAAGGGTGCAAATCGTGGCACTGTGAGGCATGATTTTTGAAGGTTTTAAGGCTTGAGGATGATTGGAATGGCTTCAGAAGATGTCCAGGAACGAATTGCTGGCCTTGAAATTGCTTGAATCAGTCTATGGAGGAATATGTGATCAACACTTTTTTTTACAAAAATTTGAAGTTGACCTCCTTGTTTTCACGACCCAAAAACCTTCTCTGTGCTTTGGAATTGTTGTGTATATATCATAGAATGATTTAGGTCAACAAAAACTGATCATATCTTTGCAAATTATGGAGATTTGATTTCATTCTTTGCCTTGTATGATTTGTTTCCAAAATAGACCAAATTAAGATCTTTTCCAATCAATTAGCTCTTGCACGAAGTTTTTGATTTGCTAGCTGTTCATGGACTCATAATATGCTCATAAAATCAAATCTTTGATTTTATTTGATTATTCTACTATTTAAATTGATTTATTTTGATTTAAATGGATAAAAAAATCAAAATAAATAATAAAAATAATAAAATAATAGGTGGATAAGCTCAGAGGTCGTGGGCCATCTTAGGAACAAGTTTCAAACAAGAAAACATGGGCCCATTTGGAAAAAAAAGTCATTTTTATCAATGTTGACTTCATGCATATTTCCAAAAATTGGTCAATTTTGACAATACATATCTCCCTTAATTTTAATCCTATGAGGGTGTTCTTGGACTTTTTAGAAAGCTTAGGGAGTCCTTTAAACAACCCTTTTGGTTTTATCTCACTTGGATCTTCCATGTTCATGTAAGAAGCTTTGACCCAAAAGGTGTTTTTGTTGACTTTTCAAAAGGACCTATAATGTAGAAATTCATATCTTTCTATGAGTGCATTTTTTGAACTTGAGGGATGAAGATGAGTTGTAGGGAATTGCATCCTATTCAAAATGAGCCTTGTATGGAAACTTTTTTATAAAGTATGAAGAAGTTATGCCTGGTCAAAGTTTGGTTGACTTTTCCTGAGAAACCCTAATTTAGCAACTTTTGGGTTTTGATAAATTTGGGGGAATTCCTTGAGGAATCATGATCAACCCTTGATCAAATGATGGATATTACTTCGAAATGTTGATGTTGACCAAAAATCTTGAAGGTTGACTGTATGTGGGCCATAGTTGACTTTTGACCTAGTACAGTTGATTTTCAGGCATCTAAGCAATTGACTGAGCAAACTCTTGTGCAAGGCATGAAACTTGACATGGATGATCTTGAGAACATATTGGGACCATGGAAGGAATTTTGGACCTTTGAAATTCAACAATCCTGATAAAAATGGAAACCCTAGTTTGAGGTACATTGCCTTAGGAGAGAGTTTGTCTGGTCAACTCTTGGGCATCCTTGAGCAATTTGGGGTTCTCAATGGGCATGTGTTGAGTAAAATGAGAGGGAAAATTTTGGGGTACAATAGCTGCGCCTGTTCAATCTTCTTAAACCTGAGGATGTAGATTGGTTGTCTGCCTTTCGTAATCTGAAGGTGGAAGATGATTGAACACTAGAGTGCCCAGAAATTTGCACTCGTCTGAGATGGTGTTGGACTGTGTCGGTAGTATCAGGAATGGGCTTACATATACCATTTGGAAAAGATGGCAGAAGACTGTCGGAGATGGGCTTAAAGATGCCATCTAGGATGATGACGGAGAGTCGTTGGAGATGGGCTTAAAGATGCCATCCAGAACAATGTTGATTTTATGAGATATTCCTTTGATGAGAATTCCTGTTCCTGTCGTTAAGGAGGAATCTGCTGAGGAATGTTGGTCTCTGTCTTGGGAAAATAGATTTTTAGGAGCTTCATTTGTTCGTTACTCTATTGGGGAATCATCTCTTAGTCGAGGAGATAAAAGTGAATTGCTACCTGGTCGTGCTCCAGACTTAATAGTGATTTGTTAAGGATAATAAGACTGACTGTTATCTAGTCGTGCTCCAGGTCTCACAGCGACATATTAGGGAGATGAGATTAAACTTTTTATTTGGTCGTGCTCCAGGCTTTGTAGTAATTGGCCGAGTAAACTGCTATCTGGTCGAATTCCAAGCTTCGTAGTACCTCATACTATTATCTGGTCGTGCTCCAGGTTTCATAGTGTCTCTTGCCGCTATCTGGTCGTGCTCCAGACTTCACAGCGTCTTATACCGTTATTTGGTCGTGTCCCAGGCTTCAGTAATTTGGAGAAATTAAGATATTATCCGGTCGATTCCCGGGCTTCATAGCTTGAATTTGAGATATACCACTATCTGGTCGATTCCATGCTTCATAGTATTTTGTAGCAATTAAGATATTATCCGGTCGATTTTTGGGCTTCATAGCTTGAATTTGAGATATACGACTATCTGGTCGACTCTAGACTTCGTAGTATTTTGTAGAAATTAAGATATTATCCGGTCGATTTCTGGGCTTCACAGCTTTTGAACTGGAATAGAAATCTTAGTATCGATTTGACTGAACCAGGGAAAGGTCTCGAGTTGTCTTCAACTGGGAAAGAAATCTTAGTATCGATTTGATTGAACCCGGGAGAGGTCTCAGATTAACTTTGACTGGAATAGAAATCATGGGAATCTTAGCGACGATTCGGATGACCCAGACGAATGTCTTAGAACATCTTCAACTAGAATAGAAACCTTAGTGTCGGTTTGACTGAACCAGAGAAAATCTTGAAAAGTGTTGGAATATCTTCAACTGGAATAGAAACCTTGGTGTCGGTTTGACTGAACCAGAGAGAACTCGTGAGAACTTGATTGCATCTTACCCTGAAAGGTAAAGAGTTAGTCGTATGTAATGTCATGATATATGAAATGTATTGAGTAATGATGTTCTCAAAATAAATGAGATTGTGATGTATAATATGTATGCGCATGCCATGATGTATGGATATGCAATGCTATTGTGATATTCTCTGGCTGGGGAAAATAAATCCTGGATTGCTGCTGGAGAGTATAAGGAGTTGAGTTCTTCGTTCCCGCTGGGGATAGTGACCGAAGATGATTAGCTGGCGATTTACATCCATTCTGCTTGAGAATATTCTACCGGAGGAGGCTCTGTCTGAGAATAATCCTGCGGGGGAATGACTCTGTGGGGAAGAGAGATACTATGTTGGAAGATCTATTGATTTGGAGAAATAAAATCGGTTGGGGATGAACTTCCATTACTGGAGAGAAGAGCTCTGTTGGAGATTGAGCTTCTGCTATCAGAGAAATAAACTCTGCTCGGGAGATGGCTTTATAAACTGCTCATGGTTATAAAACTCAGATGGGAAATGCAGATATCAGCTTTCTGAAGGAACCTGCTGGGGAAGGAATTCCTGCTTGGGGATACGGAGGTTGGACCTTGGTTGTCCTTACTCTGGGGAATATAAATATCACGAGCGTGTATGTGATAGTGACTTTGCTTCCAACTATCTCTGCCCCTTATACCATGCTGGAAAACGTACATGCAGAGATTTTGTGGATGGATCTATGATGTGATTGTACTTGAACATGTATTTAATGAGTGTCAGGATGACATCCGTCTCTGGATCGTATCTGAACTGTACTTGAAACATGTGTTGAATGAGTGTCAAAATGACATCCATCTCTGGATCGTATCTTAACTGTACTTGAAACATGTGTCGAATGAGTGTCAGAATGACATCCATCTCTGGATCATATCTGAACTGTGCTTGAAACATGTGTTGAATGAGTGTCAGAATGACATCCGTCTATGGATCGTATATGAACTGTATCTGAAAGTTGAATCTGAATAAGCATCAGAATGGCATCCGTATCTGAAGCGTATCTGAACTGTATCTGAAAGCTGAATCCGAATGAGTATCAAAATGTCATCCGTATTTGGAGTGTATCTGAACTATATCGGAAAGCTGAATCTGAATGAGTATGAGAATGGCATCTGTATCTCGAGCGTATCTAAACTGTATCGGAAAGTTGAATCTGAATGAGTGTCAGAATGGCATCGGTATCTGGAGTGTATCTGAACTGTATCTGAAAGTTGAATCTGAATGAGTATCAAAATGGCATCTGTATCTGGAGCGTATCTGACTGTATTTGAAAGTTGAATCTGAATGAGTATCAGAATGGCATCCGTATCTGGAGCGTATCTGAATTGTATCTGAAAGCTGAATCTGAATGAGTATCAGAATGACATCCGTATCTGGAGCGTATCTAAACTATATCGGAAAGCTGAATTTGAATGAGTATCAGAATGGCATCCGTATTTGGAGCATATCTGAACTGTATCGGAAAGCTGAATTTGAATGAGTATCAGAATGGCATCCGTCTCTGGAGCGTATCTGAACTGTATCTGAAAGCTGAATCTGAATGAGTATCAGAATGGCATCCGTATCTGGAGCGTATCTGAACTGTATTGGAAAGCTGAATCTGAATGAGTATCAGAATGGCATCCGTATCTGGAGTGTATCTGAACTGTATCTGAAAGTTGAATCTGAATGAGTATCAGAGTGGCATCCGCATCTGGAGCGTATATGTACTGTTTCTAGAAGAGAAAACTGGAATAATTACCAAGATAACATCCGTCTCTGGATCGTACCTGAACTGTTTCTCAATGTATGAAAATCTTGAATAACTAGCAGAATGGCATCCGTATCTGGATCGTATCTGAATCGTTTCTCGATGTATGAAAAATCTTGAATAAGTAGCAGAATGACATCCGTATCTGGATCGTATTTGAACCGTTTCTCAATTCTGGTGCTCTTGTTGAATGTTGATCAAGGTATACATCTTCCACTGATAGACAGGTGACGGGACATAGTCGTATGTTTTAAATCTCAAACTTTTTCCTGGACCGCCCTTTCGGGTTTTCAGTCCACCAGGATACCTTTTTGCCCAAGCCGCCTTTTTAGGTTTTCGACTTGTCGGCTGTACAGAGTTTTTTCTTATGTATATCCCTAACTTTTGCCGGAATCCTTTTGGTTCGCCGGGATTCCCTTATTTTTGCCTTGGTGTGTCAACCTAGCGGGTATTTTTTCACGCGTAGTATTTTCCGACTATGTCCACGCTTTCAGGATGTAGAGAGTTGTCACTGTCCATAGTGTTGTGTTGTAGTACTATCAAAAATGTTTTCTTGATGCCACATGATTCGTTGCTGGAATGCGTGCGTAATGCCCCAAGCGATTCAGATGGAGATCTGCCCCTGGTTATTTGACACTTTTGGAGAGAATGCCCTAGGTGTGTTTAGACATCATGTCATGCCCATTGCTTATGGAAGACCTGCTATTGGAAGTGTCTTTCCCGCTGAGGTGATTTTGTCCATTGAGAGGATGTTTGTTCATTGAATATCCACTGTGCGAATTTCTCTGTTGTCAAACAATTAGTCATATGCAAACAATGTCATTTAAAGAATGCAAAACTCATGTCTGTCTTGAATTTTTTTTTAAAATGTGTTTTGTGTAGTAAAACGAAATTTACAAGAATGTGATATCAACTCAGGATTCGTAACAAAGCCTATAGGAGTCAGGATACCTTTGTAACAGTATGCTCTCAAACTAACCCATGCTTCAGCTAGGACTTTTAAGGGTTATAATGTGGCCTAGTTCACGGTTCAAGAAATAAAGGACAAAGGCTCAAATTGTATTTGAACCCAACCCGCTCTTCGTGATGTGCTTCAGTCCTATGCTCAATTAATTGCGTGTTTACATCCCGATTGAGTCTGCAATCTTTGCTCTGATACTTGGTGATGATTCAGAAATTGAACATTTGTGTTGAAAAGGCAGTCATTATAGTAATCTTCTTTTTATCGAGGATTTGTAGTAACCTCTTTTTTGGTTTTCGTTATCCCTTCTTTTTCTTGAACTGTTTCTTTTGTGATTACAGTCAGCGGGATGCCCCAATTTTTCTCTTAAGTCTCCTTCATAGGTTTTGACTTAATGGGCTTTTATTTCGAGAGATAATGACTACCTGTCTTGACGATTATATGGAACCATCACCGTCTTTTGTTTTGGAAGGACGTCTTCGATGCCTTTCATTGTGTACGAAGCGGCAAATTGTGACTGAATGCGCCTCTGAATTAACTAAGAAAACTACCTTGCCCCAGGTTATGATTAAGGGTTTTAATTTGTGTGAAAAGAAAAACTCCTACTTCTTTGGCTCGAAGGGGTTTACTAGGGATTATCTTCCTTATAACTCCACTATTTAGGATTTGAAACAACGCATGTACATCGTCACCGGGGTCTGTCCAAAAGCATACTGTAGAGATTGTGGTATCATTTTCGTCATCCTCCCTCTAAGGCTTAGAGTTTTTTAATCGAGATTTGAATATCACAAAAGGAAATAAGAACGCATTTTTGAAATAGTGAATACGAATGAATTGATTCAAGGCAAACATGTGCAATGCATTGATTAAATAACGAGGTTTGATATGAATAAATGTTCAAACAAATCAAAATAAAATTACACATTGAAAATTCTAATGAACGAAAAGTCTTCTTGTGAGAACTTGTCACTCTAGATGTAATTCCTTAGAGGGATGGCAGAAGAACTCAGCCTGATCGTCTTGTGTGAATTCTAGCGCTCCTTCATCAATCAGGTCTTGAATTTTATTTCTCAACACCCAACAATTGTTGGTGTCATGTCCAGGACTGTTGGAGTGGTACGTACATCTTGCATTTGGATTGTACCTTGGGGAGGCTATGTTGGGATTCTGAGGAGGGTCCCTTAATATAACCAACTTGGCCTTTAACAGGCGTTGCAATGCTTGATCCAATGACATGTTGATTTCGGTGAAGTGTCTTTCGGATGTATTCTTCTTATGCCGATTGCCCCGTTGTTGTTGGCGAGGTTGTGGTTGGGCTTGTGATGTAGTAGCAATCTGGAAAGGTCCTTTCCTGACCAAACCAACCTCTTCTCTCACTGGGGGCTGATTAATGCCTTGATCCACAATTTTAACTGTTTGTTTCATGGATCTGCATCCATCTTGGTGAAGCTTGTTAAGGAAAGCCTTTAGCCCTTCTTGTCCTAGAGCTAAGTTATGGATAACAGCCATCTGCCCCAGCATCTGGATTCTCATTACTTTTACCTCATCTTGCAGTTGTTCCAATTGTTCATCCTTGTTGTTGTCAGGACAGTCCTTGATCAGATTCTCGGTGAAGAGTGTTTTCAGGTCTTCTTGCCCCTTGGATAGATTCAGGAGAAATTCCTTGAATTGGGCATCTTGAGCTTGGAGATATCTATTGTCTTGTTGGAGAGCCATTGTTGAAATAAACAGCGAGAACATGAGAGACCTGCTTTAAAACCTGCTTATGCAATGATATGTATGATATATGTATGCAGTGTTTTCAAGGATCTCTCGGGGTAAACAAGAAAATGTCAGAAGTTAAGATTTGCAACTTTGATTGAAGAACTTTGTATCGTTGAGAGTCCTTCTACGAGATTCAAGCTCACCATATCAAGTGGGTCATAGCCCCTGACTCAAGTTGTTGAGTTTTGATCTTCTGACGACATTGGCTAGAGGAAAATAAATCCCCTTGCTAGACGTCTGATTTATCATAACCTGCATCACGGGCCCTCGAGATCCTTGAAATGGTTAAGGAAATTAAGGCATGATGTTATAATGTGTATGTTATGCTTTTAAGCAAAGGTGCAAAGTGATGTAAGTAAGTAAACCCTGCAAGAAATCCAAGTTATTGGATAATAACTGTAAACCAAAACCTGCAAGGAACTCATGCTGTCAGGTAATAAAACATTGCAAGTAGTTCAAGTTGAAAGCACATAAGTCACGCAAACAACCTTAGGTTTAGGCTTGCATGGGTTTTAAGTTCATACCCTCTTGAAGCTGGATCAGTTCAACCTGTCCTATAAATAGTAATCGGGTTCTAAGGGATCTCAATATCACTGATCTTTCCCCCAAGCCTTGTTCAATCGATGATTGACTTGTAATCGAACAAAACTCAGAAGTCAAACCTCAATGAGTGTAGCATCGAGTATCTGTCGACCTTGGGCATACACCATAGCCGATCATCTCGCTACGTCCTATTGGCCCCGTACATCTCCCTGATTGACTCAAGGGTTACAGGTACCAACCAAAGTGCCACACCAATGTAGCTACTGCTTCAACTGTGTTGGTATACCCCAACACAGCTCCCTCACAGTTTATTGCTACTTACCTAAAAGGTGTTTCCCGATCCGGGTGTAGGATCAAATAACCCAAACAGTTCCCATAAATATAAAGCAAGCAAGACTATCAAGAGAAAGCAATTAAATATGACCTAGATCCTAAGGTTTACCCCACTTTATATTTTTAGTCCCCAGCAGAGTCGCTAGTTCTGTGATACGGTGGTAGAACCGACTGTTAATACTGGTTTCTGTTTTTTGTTCACAAATGTCGCGGTAAGCAAGAGTCGCCACCGACTTTTATTTTATCCAATCAAGAAAAGGAAAAAGAACAGAAAAAACCTTTTTTCGAGATGTTTCTGAGTACGGGGGTAAATTATAGAAATGGAAGGTGTTAGCACCCTTTCTATCCATGGTTTTCCATGGGCTCTTAGGTACTTGCTCATTTTTTGAAATTGATTTTCTGTGTTTATGTGTGCTTATTTTGAAAAGTTTTGTTTTACTTCGTTTTAACCCTTGTTTCTGTCCTCAAGAGTGTTACGAAGTTGTTTTTGAAAACTTTATTTGGAAAGTGTTGGTGTGAAAAAGTTTTTGTTTGTTTGAGCAAGTACCTAGGAACTAATCTACCTACTCGAAAAAGGTCTGTTCGTTTTCCTTTTAGACAATGTTATCCTATTATTGAGAAATAGGTAGCATTGTCGTTGGAGTTTTTAGGGACATTCGAAGGAACAAGTACGATCACAAAAGCAATGTTAGGAAATGTTAGTAATCATCCTAAAGCCTTAACGATCTTTTTCCGAGGCAACATCTAATGAGTCATTTTAGATCTTTCGGGGCTAGAGGACAACCACTAACAAACCATATACTTCATGACCGTTTATCGAAGGCAACCGGAGTGAAGTAAACCCTAGGAGTGAGCATGTGCGAGTGTAATTTTAAGTTAATTTATCTTTGCACATTTAGGGTTTTCTACTGTATTAATTTCCACTTTGTCTTTCCATACAATCCTATTAGCATCTAGGCAGTTTATAGTTTGGGGAAATTAAAAGTGCGAAAAGTTTAAAGTCCTAGCTATTACAGGGCTTTTGCAGATACATAATTATTTTAGACTGAAAATAAAGATGCGGAATTGAAACCCTAATTACTATTACAAACTCGGAGCAGTTACAATAATAATAAAAAGGAAATTAAAAAATGCACGCAGTGAATTAAGTGCGAGGATGAATTGAAAAACCTAAAAAATCTAATTGAAAAATATTTAGGTTATTTTTGGGAAAAATTAGATTATGCACAAATTAAACCTAATTTCTAATTAATTTAAATTATGAAAAAAAGGAATTAAATTTCCCTAAATTAAATTAATCTAATTAATTAAGGAAATAAAATATTTTATGAAAAAAATGATTTTTTATGTTTTTTGTGATTTTTTTATTTAATAAAAAAATAAGGATTTTTTGGTGTTCTTTTAATAAAGGAAAATAATTAAAATAAAGGAAATAAAAAAAGAAAGGAAATTGGGCCTGATGTTGTTAGCAACTTGGGGGTGTGGAATGGAATTGTTAAGCCCTGAATTATAGGCCCATTTGCCCATGTAGGGATTCAGTGCAGCTGGCCTTCAGGATGTCCTTGCAGATGGTGCACCGTGGTCATCCCTTGATGGGCACTGGATCTGGCTAGGCAATAATCCATTGGCTGGATGGTTGGAGTGCATGGAAGGCGCTTGGTTGTGTAAAGTACAAGATCTGCATTCAAATGTTAAGAAAATAACAAAATGTTGGGACCTGGGATCGAACCCAGGTCCTCTCCACTTTCCAACACACGCTTCACCACTGGGCTACATGTTTTAGTTGTTAATATAATAATAACAATGCATATTATATAAAAACAAAGTGCATAACTGAAGAAAAAAAAACGCGCGTGATTCAAATCCACCATTCAGATATTGACACGCCTTCATCCTCTTCCATGTTTCATTGTTTTAGACAATAGCCCTTTACCAACAACAATTTCTGTCACTATAGGCTTTAGTGATGGTTTTTGTGTGTTGCTATAAACTTGCAATATCTCAAAATGCAAAACAAGCAATATTAATCAGAACTGAAAACATAGACCCACTAAGAATCTTGTCCTGAGTTCATTGGTATCATTAATCAGTCCTAATTTTGCCTCTACGGAGAATCCCTAATTTGAAGCTTCCAAACCCTAGTAATGGCGTAAGCTTGTTCCTGCACTAGGAATCAAATCCAGGCTACCCAAAAGATCACAAACATGATTATGAATACATTTATGCAAGCAAATCGAAGGTAAAATGTGTAAAACCCTGAAAACGAGTTTGAGTTATAAGGGTGCAAACTATGGCACTGTGAGGCGTGATTTCTGAAGGTTTTAAGGCTTGAGGATGATTGGAATGGCTTCAGAAGATGTCCAGGAACGAATTGCTGGCCTTGGAATTGCTTGAATCAGTTTGTGTAGGAATATGTGATCAGCACTTTTTTTGACAAAAAATTGAAGTTGACCTCCTTGTTTTCACGACCCAAAAACCTTCCTTATGCTTTGGAAATATTGTGTATATATCATAGAATGATTTAGGTCAACAAAAACTGATCATATTTTTGCAAATTATGGAGATTTGATTTCATTCTTTGCCTTGTATGATTTGTTTCCAAAATAGACCAAATTAAGATCTTTTCCAATCAATTAGCTCTTGTACGAATTTTTTGATTTGCTAGTTGTTCATGGACTCATAATATGCTCATAAAATCAAATCTTTGATTTTATTTGATTATTCTACTATTTAAATTGATTTATTTTGATTTAAATGGATAAAAAATCAAAATAAATAATAAAAATAATAAAATAATAGGTGGATAAGCTCAGGGGTCGTGCTCCATCTTAGGAACAAGTTTCAAACAAGAAAACATGGTCCCATTTGGAAAAAAAGTAATTTTGATCAATGTTGACTTCATGCACATTTCCAAAAATTAATCAATTTTGACAATACATATATCCCTTAATTTTAACCCTAAGAGGGTGTTCTTGGACTTTTTAGAAAGCTTAGGATGTTCTTTAAACAACCCTTTTGGTTTTATCTCACTTGGATCTTCCATGTGCATGTAAGAAGCTTTGACTCAAAAGGTATTTTCGTTGACTTTATAAAAGGACCTATAATGTAGAAATTCATATCTTTCCATGAGTACATTTTTTGAACATGAGGGATGAAGATGAGTTGTAGGGAATTGCATCCTATTCAAAATGAGCCTTGGATGGAAAATTTCAGATAAAGTATGAAGAAGTTATGCCTAGACAAAGTTTGGTTGACTTTTCCTAAGAAACCCTAATTTAGCAACTTTTGGGTTTTGATGAATTTGGGGGCATTCCTTGAGGAATCATGATCAACCCTTGATCAAATGATGGATATCACTTTGAAATGTTGATGTTGACCAAAAATCTTGAAGTTTGACTGTATGTGGGCCACAGTTGACTTTTGACCTAATATAGTTGATTTTAAGGCATCTGAGCAATTGACGGAGCAAACTTCTTGTGCAAGGCATGAAACTTGACATGGATGATCTTGAGAACATATTGGGGCCATGGAAGGCATTTGGGACCTTTAGACTTCAACCATCCTGATGAAAATGGAAATCCTAGTTTGAGGTACATTGCCTTATGAGAGAATTTGTCTGGTCAACTCTTGGGCATCCTTGAGCAATTTGGGGTTCTCAATGGGCATGTGTTAAGTAAAATGAGAGGGAAAATTTTGGGGTACAACACCTCAAAAAACAGAAAAACAATTACTCCTGGATAAAATAAATAGGCACGAAGTCTCTAGCCGTCCAATTATTGAGTCCACCGTTGGTAGTAGGGAAGATCCAATTGTGTAGGTCACAGTCACTGTCAGCGTCTTCTACAACATTGACTTCATGGTTGCTGATGCGTAGTGGTGGTCCTCCAGTGCGCGCACGAAGAACAACTTTTTGAGCTCCTGAAGTGAAACCCAAACCAAATTTGTCAGACTTATAAGGGATGTCAGGGAGTTGGCCCTAAATAGTACACCCACCTTCTTCCACTTCAACCTTAGCATCTTTTAGAGAAGCCATTTTCAATGGAGGTCTAGTAATCTTTGGAACACCAACAGCAGCCTTGATAAAAATGATCGCCTGAGGAATCTCTTCAAAATTATGAAAGGGGGTCTCAATGAACTTGTGATACGATGGCAGAACCGACTGTTTGACGCTGGTTTGCGTTTTTCGTTTTGTGTTTGCAAAATGTCGCGATAAGCAAGAGTCGCCACTGACTTTTAGATCATCCAACCGGAAAGGAAAAAAGTACAGAAAAAATCCTTTTTCGAGATATTCTAAGTACGGGGGGGGGGGGGGGGGGGGGGGGTAGATTATAGAAAGGGAAGGTGTTAGCACCCTTTCTATCCATGGTTTTCCATGGGCTCTTAGGTACTTGCTCATCTTTTTAAAAATTTCTTGTGTATGTGCTTTGTTTTGAAAAGTTTGACTTCGTGATAACCCTTGTATCAGTCCTCAAAGTTGTGACGAAGTTATTTTGCAAATTGTTTTGAAATGTGTAAGTGTGAAGAGTTTTGATTTTAGCAAGTACCTACTAGCATCTACCTACTCGAAAAAGGATCGTTTCTATTCTTGTTTCCTTTAGACAATGCTATCCTACTATTGAGAAATAGGTAGCACCGTCATTGGAGTTTGTAAGGGTCAATTTGAAAGGGACGTACGATCACTAAAGCAATATTAGGATACCTTAGCAATAACCCTAGAGTCTTAAGATCATATTCGAGGCAACATTTCTGAGGCAACATTCGAACGGGACATTTGATCTTGTTAGACAGGAGGGCAACCACTAAGACACCATATACTTAATGATCATTTACCGAAGGCAACCAAAGTGAGAGTATACCCTAAGAGTGATATGTGCGAGTGATATGTTTTAAGTTATGTAATCTTTGCACATTAGGGTTTTCTAACCGTATTAATTTGTCATGCATTCTTGCCATACAATCCTATTAGCATACATCTAAATAGTCAAATATTTGCGGGAATTAAAATGTGAGAAAGTAAATCTACGCTATTACAAGGCTTCGGGGAGGAGGATTAATTACATAGCCAAAAACCCGGGGAAAAGCGATAAGTAAAAAGCCCTAGATTAAACTATTACAAACCATGAAAAGTTACAAAAATATTGGTAAAAATAATTAACACGCGCGCAATGAATTAAATACGAAGCGACTAGGGTTTTGACCCTTGCCTAAACCTAATTGTGATTGATTAAAAAAATGTTTTTGTCATGTTTTGTTTAAGAAAATAAAGAAATGATTAAATTAAAAAGAAAATCCTAATTCTAATTAATTTTTAAATTAATAGAAATAAATTAATTTTATTCTAAAACCTATTTTTTGAATTTTTATTTATTTGAGAAAAAGAGCAAAATAAAATTAAATCAAGAGTTTTAACCTAATTTTCTAATTGAATTTAAATTGTGAAAGAAATTAAAGTTGCCCTAAATTAATTAAACTAATAAATAAATAAATATTTATTAAGAAAAAAAATCTTTTTTTGTGATTTTTGATTAGTTGATTTAAAATAAAATATCTTTTGTGCTGATAAAAAAAATAACAAAATAATTAAAGAAAAGAAATTAAAGAAAGAAAAATAATGGAAATAACCGAGTGGGCCTGCTGTCAGCAGATCTGGTTCTGGCTGATGGGTCCAGAAGATGGTGACCCGCAGAAGATGGGGGCACTGTATCTGGTCCTGGCTGGTGGATCAGAAGATGCTGCTCTTCAGGAGATGAGGTGCACTGGATTTGATTCTGGATGATGGATCTAGAAGGTGATGCACTGGATCTGGTCCTGGCTAGTGGATCAGAAGATGCTGCTCCTCAGAAGATGCACGCGTTGGATCTGGTGAAAACAAAAGAGAAAATACCAAAACCTCACGCCTGGGCTCGAACCCAGAACAATGAGCTTCTAACTTCCTTCTTCTGACCAACTGCGTTGGACGTTAACTTGTTAACATAATGAAAACAAACAATATATCAGAATAAACAAGTTTCTGGCCAGAATAACGCGCCAGAATTTAAACCAGCCAGTCAGGTTGTGACACGCTGTTGTCTTCTTCCTTAGAGCCGTCGTTTTAAGTTCTGATTCTTTTACCAACAGACGCAGGTCTATTGCTGAAACCCGTGTCATTCAAAATTAAGCATATGCAATATAAATTCAATTGGGGATCATGAGTCAGCTGGGTTTGAAACTCTGATCATCATGGTACCCATTATCAGGCCTAATTTTGCTTGAACACCAAAACCCCAAATTGGAGCACGAAAACCTAACAATGGCAAAAGCTTATTCCTGTACTGTAACTCAAATCAAACTATCCAGAAACATTGCAAACATGACGATGAATACAAATATGTAATTTAAACATGCCAAATATGCAAGAATTACAGTAATCAAATTTTGGATATTTTTGCAAACCGTAAGAATGCTAGGCAATGATTCTGGAAGTTCTGATGCATGCGAACGATTGGGAATGCTTCCTGAGACGTCCTGGAAAGGTTGCTGGCCTTGAATTGTTCTTAAAGATCCTCTATCCTGAAATCAGAACTCCATTTTTTGTCAAGATTTTTGAGTTTTTTTCTTCTAGTCTCACGCCTCTGGCCTCCTCTTTTGATCTTCCAAGCTTTCTTATATAACCTAGAGTGAATTAGGTTAACAAATTTGGATTGAATCTTGAAGCTTTGATGAAATTTGATTTGAATTTTAATTTGTATGATATCCTTCCAAATTTTTCCTAACCATGCCAATTTCGTGCCAATCAGCCTTGATATGATCTGATTCTGATGTGCCAGCATGATGAGCTTATGATTCTGTAAAAAAATCCAATCCAAACAAATCTTTGCAATTATTTACCAATTATTTGTTTTAATTCAATTTTTAATAAATAAAAACCCAAAATAAAATAAATAATGAAGCAAATAACATGTGAGTGAGTATTTGGGTCGTGGACCATGTCATAAGCAAGATTCAATCATGAAAAACTAGGCCCATTTGACAAAAAAATGTATTTTTGAGCACATTTGACTTTTGGCAATTTTGCAAAAATGGTCAACTTGGCCAATGCATAACTCTCTCAATTTTAACCCTATAGAGGTGTTCTTGGACTTTTTAGAAAGCTTAGGATGCCCCCTAAGCAACCCTTTTGGTCTCATCTTAATTGAGTCTTCCATATTCATGTATGAAGCTTTGAGCCAAAAGGTGTTTTTGTTGACTTTTCAAAATGACCTATACTGTCAAAATTCATATCTTTTTGTGAGTGCATATCCTGAACTTGGGAGATGAACATGAATTATAGGGAATTGTATCCTCTTCAAAGTGAGCTTTGGATGGGTCATTTCTGATAAAGTATGAGGAAGTTATGCTTGGTCAAAGTTGAGTTGACTTTTCCTACAAAACCCTAATTTAGCAACTTTTGGGTTTTGATGAATTGTGAGCAATCTTGATGAATCATGATCAACCCTTGATCAAATTATGGATTATACTTCAAAATGAGGATTTTGACCAAAAATCTTGAAGTTTGACTGTACGTGGGCCACAATTGACTTTTGACCTAGCACAGTCGATTTTCAGGCATCTGAGCAATTGACTGAGCAAACTTCTTCTGCAAGGCTTGAAACTTGACATGGATGATATTGGGAACATATTAGGATAATGGTGAGAATTTGGGATCCTTTGGACTCAAGCATCTTGATGAAAAATGAAACCCTAATTTGAGGTAGACTGCCTTAGGGGAGAGTTTGTCTGGTCAACCTTTGAACTTTCTTGAGCAATTTGGGGACCTCACTTGCCATGTGTTGAGTAAAATGGGAGGGAAAATTTTGGGGTACAACAGCTGCCCCTGTTCAATCTTCTTAAACCTGAAGATGTAGACTGGCTCGTCTGCCTTTCGTGATTTGAAGGTGGAATATGATTGAACACTAGAGTGCCCAGAAATTTGCACTCGCATGAAGTGATACTTGATTTGTGATATCGGGAATGGGCTTATAGATGCCATTTGGTAGTTTCTAGAGAATTATCGGAGATGGGCTTAAAGATGCCATCCGAAGAAGTGTCGATTGCACAAGAGATTCTTTTGCGAGAACCCGTATACCTGTTGTTGAGGAGGACTTCACTGGGGAATGCTGGTCTTTATCTTTGAGAGATATAGAGTTTTAGGAGCTTCAGTTGTCTGTTACTCTACTGGGGAATAATTCCGGTTTGGAAAGCGGAAGTGAACTGCGTATCTGATTGGGGTATATGCTGCACCGCGACTTTCTAGGGAAATGTGAAACTAATCGTGTGTGATCGGGTCCCGGCCTTACAGTGCTGTGGACTGCTGTCTGGGGATAAGAGAGGAAGAACCTGGATAGTAAGGTTATAAGAAGGAACCTGGATAGTAGGGTTGCCTTGATATGAAAGCCTGGGTAGTAGGGCTGTGAGAAGGAACCTGGATAGTAGGGTTACTTCGAAATGAAAGACGGGATAATAGGGTTGTGAGAAGGAACCTGGGTAGTAGGGTTACTTCGATATCAAAGCCTGGATAGTAGGGCTTGAGAAGGAACTTGGATAGTAGGATTACTTCGAAATGAAAGCCGGGATAGTAGGGTTGTGAGAAGGAACCTGGATAGTAGGGTTACATCGAAATGAAAGCCTGGATAGTAGGGCTGCTTCGGAATGAGTTCGGGTAAAACTGCAGAGGGAACCTGGGTAAGGTTGTTCTTGTTGCACCGATGATTACTCTATTTAGCTTTGAGTGTTGATCATGGGCCTGTTGGAAATTGTTGGTAATAACTGTCTTTCCCGAAAGAAATACAGGGTTAGTTATGTGCGATGCATGAGATGCATTGTATGATGACGTTTCTCAAAATAAATGAGACCATGTTATATGTAATGCATGCACATGTCATGATATATGAACATGAAATGCTGATGTAATAAATTGAGTCCGGGAAAATAAATCCCTGACTGCTGCTTGGATAGTATGAGAAATGGTATTCTTGACTGTTGTAAGAAACACAGTTCCTCTACCCCTGCTGGGGATGGTGAACAAAGATGACTATGCTGGGGATTTTCCCCTTGGCTGGTGAATATTCTTCCGGAAGAGACCCTGTATGAGGATAACCCTGCGGGGGAATAACTCTGTTGGAGAGAGGAGATACTCTGTTGGTGGATCTGCTGATTTGGAGAAATAAACTCCAATGGGAATGAATTTCCATTGCTGATGATAATGAATTATGCTGAAGATTGAATTTCTGCCTGTGAGAGAAATAAACTCTGCTTGGGGAATAATTTACTGACTTACTCGCGATGGTGAACCTCAGCTGGGGAGAGTTGTGTCTTGTTAGGGAAATCTGATGTCGTTGTCTTTGGATACTTTTTATTCTGTGGGGAGTGTATGTACCACTACTCATGTTCTCAAGATGGCTCTACCCATGTACCTGATGGGCAGAGTAACTGTAAGGCTTGGGCACTTCTTGTTTGTCCCTGTCCCTGGAATTACGAGTAATTGTCTTTTGTTTTTTATGTAAACATTTATGAGCAACAATCATTTTCAAATGCATATATCAAAAATGAATCATTGGACGTTCTTGCAAAACAAAACAGAAAAAGAAAAACAACTTGAAATTTCTTATAAAAATGAATTGTATTGATTTTTGAAGTTGGCCTACAATAGGCATTTTGTACAAGGAGGATGACGTCCTAGTAAGAGAACACCGCCGAAAGATAGAAATTATGACTTATGTAAAAGAAAGAAAAACATATATGTAAAACAATCCCATTGGGATCCATCTCTGCTATTGCCTTTATATTTTCAAGCGTCTCATCACTTTGCTGCTTGGTCGAAGGTGGATCAGATTGATTGGCATCGTCGGAGCTTGATAGTCGATACCAAAGTCTGGTTGCGAGGTGATCCAGTGAGACATAGTGTTACGCTTCAATCCCTAATTTTTTTCCTGGACCGCCCTTTCGGGTTTTCAGTCCACCGGGATACCCTTTTTTTGCCCAAGTCGCCTTTTCAGGTTTTCGACTTGTCGGGTGTACAGTTTTTTTCATTTTCATCCCTTTCTTTTGCCTGAACCCTTTTGGTTCGCCGGGAAGCCCTTATTTTTGCCTAGGCCAGTCAACCTAGCGGGTCTTTGATTATGCGTAGTATCTTTTCACTATGTCTGCATTGACGGGGTGAGGAAGGTCGTCACCATCCATGGTGGTTAGAATCATAGCTCCTCCTGAGAAAATGTTCTTAACCACAAATGGCCCTTCGTACGTAGGGGTCCATTTTCCCCTGGGATCACCTTGCGGTAGTATGATGCATTTGATCACAAGATCCCCGACCTGATATTCTTGACGTCTGACTTTCTTGTTAAAAGCCTTGATCATTCGCTTTTGATACGTCTGACCATGACAGATAGCAGTAAGTCTCTTTTCATCGATTAGATTCAGCTGATCAAGTCGGGTTTGGATCCAGTCGTCCTCGTTCAAACCCGCGTCCTTCATAATCCTGAGAGAGGGTATCTGGACTTCAATTGGTAGGACTGCCTCCATGCCATACACCAAAGAGTAGGGTGTTGCCCCTGTCGACGTCCGTGCTGAGGTACGGTACCCATAAAGAGCGAATGGTAACATCTCGTGCCAGTCTTTGTATGTCACCGCCATCTTCTGCACAATCTTCTTGATGTTCTTGTTAGCCGCTTCAACAACTCTATTCATCTTCGGCCAGTAGGGAGAAGAGTTATGATGCTGGATCTTGAACTGTTTACAGAGCTCAGTGATCATCGTGTTGTTGAGATTCGTACCATTGTCAGTAATAATCCTCTCTGGGACACCATATCGACAGATCAGATTATGTCGGATGAACCGCGCCACGATGTTCTTGGTTACTGTAGCAAAGGAAGCTTCCTCAACCCACTTCGTGAAGTAATCAATTGCCACCAGAATGAAGCGATTCCCATTAGACGCAGTAGGTATGATCTCTCCAATCATGTTGATGCCCCACATTGCAAAGGGCCAAGGAGTTGCCAAGACATTCAGGGGAACTAGAGGCACGTGCACCTTATCAGCATAGACTTGGCACTTATGACAGATTCGAGAGTGCTGATAACAATTGGCTTCCATAGTGGACCAGTAATATCCCGCCCGTAGGATTTTCTTTGCCATGCTATGTCCACTAGAATGAGTTCCGAAGGTGTCTTCATGTAACTCTACCATGATCCTTTCTGCCTCGCATTTGTCTACACATCGCAGTAAGGTGGAATCATGGTTACTCTTATAGAGAATTCCATTGCTGATGAAGAATTTCTCCGCGAACCTTCTCAGAAACTTCTTGTCATTAACAGATGCCCCCTCGGGATATTCTTGAGCCTCAAGATACCTCTTCACCTCGTGAAACCAGGGTTTATCTGCTACTACTTCGGTCTCAATGTCACATCAATGTGCGGGTTCATCCAACCTCTCAATGGTAATCTGGGGAGCTTCATTGTCCCACCTGACTTTGAACATAGAAGACATAGTAGCTAGCGCGTCCGCCAACTGGTTCTCTTCTCGTGGGAAATGTTCAAAGGTTATCTCCTCAAAGTGTGGGAGCAATGTCAGTACATAATCTTTGTAAGGAATAAGATTTGGGTGCTTCGTATCCCACTCGCCTTTGATCTTACTTATCACTAGAGAGGAATCTTCGAATACACTCAAGAACTTAATCCCCAGGTCAATAGCAGCTCGAAGACCCATGATACATGCTTCATATTCCGCCATGTTGTTGGTGCAGTTAAAACATAATCGGGCGGTGAATGGAGTATGACAACCCTCCAGAGATATAATTACAGCGCCAATGCCATTACCCAATGCATTCGAGGCTCCATCAAAATACATAGGCCATCGGGATCCCTCCTCGGGTCCTTCATTCGGTCCAGGTTCTTCGCAGTCGGTTACGAACATGATGTTCTCATTCGGGAACTCGAAATTCATGGACTGGTAGTCATCCACGGCCTGATGCGCCAAATGATCTGCCAATATACTCCCCTTGATTGGTTTTTAGGTTGTGTATTGGATATCGTACTCGGTTAAGATCATATTCCATCTTGCTATTCTTCCGGACAAGGCGGGCTTCTCGAAAATATACTTGATTGGATCCATCTTTGATATCAACAAGGTGGTGTGAGTCAGCATATACTGTCTCAGCTGGCGAGCAGCCCATGCCAAAGCGCAGTAAGTTTTCTCGAGCAATGAGTATTGGGTCTCACAGTCGGTAAACGTTTTGCTAAGGTAGTAAATAGCGTGCTCTTTTCGGCCAGACTCGTCATGCTGCCCCAACACACACCCCATTGAATTGTCTAGCACTGTCAAGTATAATATCAAAGGTCTTCCTTCAACTGGAGGCATCAAAATTGGTGGTTCTTGAAGGTATTCTTTAATTCTTTCGAAAGCGGTCTGGCATTCATTATTCCACTTTACCACTTGATCTTTCTTCAGCAGCTTGAAGATTGGCTCACAAGTAGCAGTCAGATGTGAAATGAACCTGGCGATGTAATTTAGACGTCCCAAGAAACCTCTAACTTCTTTTTCTGTGCGGGGAGTCAGCATCTCTTGTATGGCTCTTACCTTTGCAGGGTCCACCTGAATACCCTTATCACTGACGACGAAACCCAGAAGCTTACCAGACCTTACCCCGAAGGTACACTTGTTCGGATTCAACCTTAGCTTGTATGTCTTCAACCTGGCAAACAGTTTCTGGAGATGATCAAGGTGCTCTTCTTCAGTCTGGGACCTGGCTATCATGTCATCAACGTAAACCTCAATCTCGTGGTGAATCATGTCGTGGAACAAAGCGACCATGACGCGCTGATAAGTTGCCCCAACATTCTTCAACCCAAAAGGCATTACCTTGTAACAGAAGGTGCCCCACTGTGTAACGAAGGTCGTCTTCTCCACGTCCTCAGGAGCCATCTTGATTTGGTTGTAGCCAGAAAAACCATCCATGAAGGAGAAAATATTGTGTTGTGCGGTGTTTTCGACGAGAACATCAATGTGAGGAAGTGAGAAGTCATCCTTGGGGCTGTCCCTGTTCAGATCTATGTAGTCCACACACGTCCGTACCTTACCGTCCTTCTTAGGTACCGGAACGAAGTTAGCAACCCACTGAAGATAGGAAGTGACAGCTGAGAACCCTGCGTCAAACTGCTTCATGGCCTCTGCCTTGATTTTCTCTGACATTTTGGGGCGCATACGGCGAACCTTCTGCTTTACCGGAGGGCGGTATCTTTTGGTCGGAAGGCGATGTACCACAATATCAGTGTCCAAACTAGGCATGTCTTCATAGGACCAGGCGAAGATCTCAACATAGTCATGTAGCATCTGTATTAACCGTTGTTTGACACTAGGCTCTAGATTCACACCTATTTTAACCTCTTTTCTGTCTTCCTCAGTACCCAGATTCCTTGACTCAACTGGCTCTTCATGCAGCTGAATGGCCCTTTCTTCCTGCTGTAACAGTCTAGCAAGTTCTCCAGGCACCTCACAATCATCCTCACCTTCGTCCTCGGCTTGGTTGATCGGATTTTTGAAGTCATAACTGGCAGTAGCAGAGTTGTTATCAATGGGATCCAGAATGGATATGGATCTGCAGTACGATACGTGAGTGTGTGTAAGAGCATAGCTGTTTTGATAAAGTGAGAGACAGAAAAGAAAAACAAAGAGCGCAAAATTTGTATGCAAGAAACGTCCAATGCTTTATTAATGATATATGAAATGACAAATAATAAGCCCTCGCAAGCAAAGCCAAGGTGCCTTGGGCAAGGCACCGGGCCGTAAAGTTCCAAATTGTTTATTACAAATCTTAAACAAAAGCCAATTACTACGAAATAAAAGAAACAGGTATGAAGTCCTTCGTTGTCCAGTTATTCGGTCCACCATTGGTTGTTGGGTAGATCCAACTGTCGATGTCTGAATCTTCTTCACTGTCCTCAATTGCTTTAACTCCCCGATTGCTGATGTGTAGAGGAGGTTTTCCAATCCGTGCGTGCCTAACAGCCCTTTGAGCCCCTGTAGTAAATCCCAAACCAAATTTGTCAGTTTTGTGAGTGAAATCAGGGAGATGACCCCAATTGGTACACCCACCTTCTTCAACTATAGCCCTGGCGTCCTTGAGAGAAGCCATCTTCAACGGAGGTTTGCCGATAGTAATTTCAGTTGATGCAGAGAACTGGGGGACCTCTTCGAAATTCTGACAAGGAGTTTCTATGAATTCCCTGTCCATCTCTACGTAGCGGAAAGAATTGAGATGACTCACCATATACTCTTCTTCACCTCGCATCGTGACAATCTTCCCCTTCACTGGGTACTTTAGCATTTGATGGAGCGTGGAAGTAACTACCCCAGCCCTATGGATCTAAGGACGACCCAGCAAGTAAGAATATGATGGTTTGATATCCATTACGTAGAAGGTGGACCCAAAGGTCTGAGAACCCACTTTGACATGGATGTCAACCTCCTCGTGCACCATTCTTTTTGATCCATCAAAAGCCCTCACCACAATGTTACTCGGCTTTAAAGTCAAACCCTCACAATCCAAACGGTCTAACGCTTTCTTTGGCAGAACATTCAGTGAGGACCCGGTATCCACCAGCACATGGGCCATAGTGGTACCCATGCACTCAATCGAGACATGAAGAGCATCATTATGATTCCTTCCTTTCGGTGTCAGATCCGTATCTAAGAAACCCAGCCCATTGTCAACAGTCAGGCTGGCTACGTAATCTTTGAACTGATCTGCTGAAGTTTCCTGCGGCACATGCGCAATCTTGAGAAATGCAATCAAAGCCTTCGCATGGGCTTCAGAACATAATAGCAGGGACAACATGGAGATCTTTGACGGGGTCTGCCCCAACTGCTCGACCATATTGTAGTCGCTCTTCTTGATAATTTTCAATATTTCCTCTATTTCTTGTTTAGAGGCTTCCACGACAATTTTCTTAGGTGCCTTCATCCGGGCAGGTTCACCTATAATTTCTTTGCCCCGAGTCCCAGATGGCTCAGCAGCAGGGGTGATAACTGGAGTAAGAACAGGAATAGTTGCAGGTGAAATAACTGGAGTAGGAACAGGAGAAATGTCAGGAGTGCTTGTTGGAACAGCAGTCAGAATAACAGTAGGCTTGATGATAGTCTTCGGGGAAATCTCGGGAGAGAAGACCATTCCACTTTGGGTAACCTTACTAGTCCTGACAATATTACTGACATCAGTATCAACTTCTCCAGTCTTCAGATCTTGCTTAATACCATGGTAATACACATCAGCACCATAATGCCATGGGATAGCCTTATATGAGGTATACAGGATGGGACCAGGAGCGATGATTATTAGCGGAGCAATTCTTGGAACAGGTGTAATCCTAACAGGTTTTCTCGAGGAAACCCTGGAAGGATTGGCGGAAATGGTAATAATGGCAATATCTTCATTGGAAACAACAGGAGTCGTAGTCTTCTCGAACAAAATTTCTTTATTATCCATCAGGCGCTGAACACCTGACTTCAACAAACAACAACCGGAAGGTAGAGTCAAACACATGTGGCAACCTTCACCACAACCCAAAAATAAACCGGCCAACAACAAATTCTTCTTAACAGTCATCAGAGGAGTAGAAATTTCTTCAACAGAGGTCACAAACAAATCAATGTCAACAGCATTAACTCCACGACCATGTTTGGGCGTGGGAGCAGTTATAACATTTGGCTTTTCTGGAGCATCAAACTATATCTCCTTGGCTTCGAGCATACCTTGTACTTTGTTTCTCAGGGCCTAGAAATCATTTGTATCGTGGCATGGACTCTCATAATGGTAGGTGCACCGCACGTTGGGATTGTATCTGGGAGAAGTAGTGTTTGGATTCTTAGGAGCCTCTCTCAAGGTCGCCAAGTTGGATTTTAACAGATGAGGTAGAACTTCAGCCAAAGTCATGTTGATGCGGGTAAACTTCCATTATGGTCTTTCCACCCTTTGTTGATTGTTGCATTATGGAGCAACTGTGGGTCTTGGTATCACTACATCATTTACTGTTTGACGGTGTTCAGATCTGCTCTGGCCCCTCGAGCCATAGACTGCACTAGCTTTCTTCTTACCGGTGAAAGGCTTCTTTACCGAACTCGAAGAGGCATCCTTCTATATTTTACCACTTCGAATGCCAGCTTCTACTCTTTCTCCAGTCAAAATCAACTCAGTGAAACCAGATGACGAGTTGCAGATCAAGTGATTGAAAAATGGACCTGATAGTGTCCCTAGAAACATGTCAACCAACTCCCTATCAAACAAATGGGGGTTGAACTCTTCCAGCCAAGTCTCTCCACTTTTGAGCATAGTCCTTAAAACCTTCACCTACACCCATGGACATACCCTGGAGTTGAGTACGAGTGGGATCAAGGTCGGCGTTATACTGATACTGCTTGTAGAAAGCAGCAGCAAGATCTTCCCAGTTTCAGACACTGGCCCCTTCCAACTGATAGAACCATTCAAGCTAAGTCCCTAACAGACTATCTTGAAAGAAATGCACCCACAAATTTCTATCAGCAGTGTGGAGTTGGATTTTCCTGACATACAAACGGAGATGGAGTTTTGGACAAGATACTCCATCGTACTTGGCAAAAACCAGAGCTTTGAACTTATGAGGGATCACCACTCCCGATACCAGTCCCAATTCTCCGAAATCCAAACCAGGTATTTTCTGAATCTCCATAGCGCTCAGACGGTCTTCTAGATGCTTGTACTTATCCTCAGCAGGAGGATATTGCTCATCATCGTAATCAGTATCATTGTTAGAAACTGCAGGACTAGGGTCCTTCTCCCTTTCTTGGTTCTCCCCTTCTTTGGATGAGGAGGTCAGATCAGCTGGTGGCCTCAACCTTTCTCTGAATCTTCATCCCATATTCAGAATACCGACCTTCTTCTTCTTCTTCTTCTTCTTCTTCTTTTTCTCTTTTAGAATAAGAGTCTTCAAATCCTCCTTCCCCTTAGCCAGACTTATGAACATCTGTTGGAATTGGGCGTTATGTGCCTGAAGATCTTTGATGGCTTGATCGAAAGACATTTCTGCTTAAATAAACAGCGAAGAAGATGAGAAACCAGTAGGGGTACCTGTAATAATGTGGATGATAATGGGATGCGTATGTAATGATTTCAAAGACTTTGGGAGATTTAAATTTGCAAACCAAAATAAACGAAAACTTTATTAGTTTAAACTTGAAGGGTTCAACAATGCCTCTAAGACGTTACAAAGAAGTAAATAAAACAAAAATCTAAAACTAGAAAAGCAAAATCAAAAGTCCCATGGTCGCTTCCTCTTTGTGTTGATATAGTCATTAATCACTCTTTCTTCCTCGAGCTGCCTGGTGAGCTTCAAAATCTTCCTTTCTTGCTCATGGTATTGTTCCCAGTAAGTATCCCGCTCATTCTTCAGCTGAATCCAAGACCTTTGTAGCTCCCCAAGATTAGTGGGCATGTAAGGATAGAGAACCGTGTAAGGAATTCCTTCTTCATTAGTGGGCTCCACAATCACTGGTAATACGGCTTCATAAGGTATCATAAGCTTCTGAGCACGAGCTCGGACCCATTGGAGGTAAGGCTGCATAGGAAGGGAAGTCTTTGGTCCCAATTCTTCGGGGTCAGATCTGTTCACCATGCCCCAAGCTCGTATAAACCTCCGGAGGTGCTCCTTAACTTCATCTTTATAGTTGAATACAATGTCCTCGAGAAGTAACTCATGGGGACCATCTCTTCGAGCACGACCAAATTTTCGCAAAGCCAAACAAGGATTGTAAGTTATACCCCCTCTAATTCCAAGCAATGGGACATTAGGGTATCCCCCACAACGGTCAATAACAGCAGTGTCTTCCATAGCCCAGAAACACCAAAGAATATTTGTATGAGCAAGTGACATTATTCTGTATGACCAACCCAATCCTTCTTCATTCTTCAACACAGACTTAGGGAGGTGAGAAATAAACCACCTAGGCAGCAACGGCATGCAACACATAAGAGTCCCTCTTCTCCTCATAGTACGAGTATAGAGGGCGTGCAAGATATCTCCAAGCAAGGTAGGAACAGGGTTGCGAGAGAGGAAAATCTTGACAGCATTCACATCTACAAAGGAATCCGGATTCGGGAAGAGAACCAAACCGTAGATAAGAAGAGCCAAGACATCTTCAAAAGCCTTAAAATCCAAATCATCCCAAAATAGTTGAGCCTAGTCTATCAAAAATTTGGCTAGAAAACCTTTGACCCCGCTTCGTGTTTCCCAATTGGATACTACATCAGCCCGTTCCAAATGCAGAGCTGAGGCAATATCTTCTAGTATAGGAACTTCTTCCATACCTATGAAGGGTACTTGTTCAAGAATGGATATGCCCAATAGATGAGAGAACTCTTCCAAGGTGGGTACTAGCTGGTAATCTGGAAAGGTGAAGAAATGATTCACGGGATCGAAAAACTAGAATAGTATGCTCATCATCTGTTCGTCAAGATTTGAAGTAACTAGGCTAAGAAGCTGACTGTGTCTCTTAATGAACATAGAAGTCTTGGAAACTCTTGAGGCTAGCTCTTTAAGTTGGGCAGGTATTTGCACAAAGTTGACTCGGATGGTATTTCTACACACGGAAGCCATGATCTGCAAAACAGAACAAAGATAAATTCCCTCAGTCTTTGAAATGGTTAGTGTAATGAAGCATGAATGCCATGTTATGATGCATGATGTCATGATAAACCACAGGTATAGCAAACACAAATATTGCAAACACAGTCAAATCACACAAGACCCTTAGGTTTAAGGCTTGCATGAGGTCAAAGGTAATACCCTCTTGAAGTTAAGTTGGTTTCAACCTGTCTTAGAAAAGGTAATCGGGTTCTAGAGGATCTCAATATCACTGACCATCCTTCATCGGTCATGGTTTCAGCTCACGCAATCTTTTCTTGCAGCCGAAACTATCTCGAGAGTATGGTCTCAATGAGTGTAGCATCGAGTATCAACCAGTTCCCAGCTTTACACTGAGGCCGGCTATCTCACTACTTTCTAATGGCCAAGTTGGGCGATTAAAGGTTCTAAGGTCAGTTGATGCTTAGTGACACCATGCAGCGGCCCCGTTTTCTCCTCGTTTCTCCACAAGGAATACTGGTACCAACCAATGTGCCACATCAACGAAGCTACTGCTTCAACCGTATCGGTCTACGTCGTACAGTTCCCTCACAGTCTATTGTTACTTACCTAAAAGGTATCCCTAGATCCGGGTTAGGATCTATAGTAACCCCAAACAGAACCCTCAAAAATAAAGCAAACAACGCAATCAAGATAGGAAATTATGATGAACTAGATCCTAAGGTATACCCCACTTAATAGTCCCCAACAGAGTCGCCAGTTCTGTGATATGGTGGCAGAACCGACTGTTTGACGCTGGTTTGCATTTTTTGTTTTATGTTCGCAAAATGTCGCGGTAAGCAAGAGTCGCCACCGACTTTTATTTCATCCAACCGGAAAGGAAAAAAGTACAGAAAAAAATCCTTTTTCGAGATATTCTGAGTACGGGGGTAGATTATAGAAAGGGAAGGTGTTAGCACCCTTTCTACCATGGTTTTCCATGGTCTCTTAGGTACTTGCTCATCTTTTTTAAAATTGCTTGTGTATGTGCTTTGTTTTGAAAATTTTGACTTCGTGATAACCCTTGTATCAGTTCTTAAAGGTGTGACGAAGTCGTTTTGCAAATTGTTTTGAAATGTGTAAGTGTGAAGAGTTTTGATTTGAGCAAGTACCTACTAGCATCTACCTACTCGAAAAAGGATCGTTTCTATTCTTGTTTCCTTTAGACAATGCTATCCTACTATTGAGAAATAGGTAGCACCGTCATTAGAGTTTGTAAGGGTCAATTCGAAAGGGACGTACGATCACTAAAGCAATGTTATGATACCTTAGCAATAACCCTAGAGTCTTAAGATCATATTCGAGGCAACATTTCTGAGGCAACATTCGAACGGGACATTTGATCTTTTTAAACAGGATGGCAACCACTAAGACACCCTATACTTAATGATCGTTTACCGAAGGCAATCGAAGTGAGAGTATACCCTAAGAGTGATATGTGCGAGTGATCTGTTTTCAGTTATTTAATCTTTGCATATTAGGGTTTTCTAACCGTATTAATTTGTCATGCATTCTTGCCATACGATCCTATTAGCATACATCTAAACAGTCAAATATTTGCGAGAATTAAAATGCGAGAAAGTAAATCTACGCTATTACAAGGCTTCGGGGAGGAGGATTAATTACATAGCCAAAAACCCGGGGAAAAGCGATAAGTAAAAAGCCCTAGATTAAACTATTACAAACCATGAATAGTTACAAAAATATTGGTAAAAATAATTAACACGCGCGCGATGAATTAAATACGAAGCGACTAGGGTTTTGACCCTTGCCTAAACCTAATTGCGATTGATTAAAAAAAATGTTTTTGTCATGTTTTGTTTAAGAAAATAAAGAAATCATTAAATTAAAAAGAAAATCCTAATTCTAATTAATTTTTAAATTAAGAGAAATAAATTAATTTTATTCTAAAACCTATTTTTTGTATTATTATTTATTTGAGAAAAAGAGCAAAATAAAATAAAATCAAGAGTTTTAACCTAATTTTCTAATTGAATTTAAATTGTGAAAGAAATTAAAGTTTCCCTAAATTAATTAAACTAATTAATAAATAAAAAAAATATTTATTAAGAAAACAAATCTTTTTTTATCATTTTTGATTGGTTGATTTAAAATAAAATATATTTTGCGCTGATAAAAAAAATAACAGAATAATTAAAGAAAAGAAATTAAAGAAAGAAAAATAATGGAAATAACCGAGTGGGCCTGCTGTCAGCAGATCTGGTTCTGGCTGATGGGTCCAGAAGATGGTGACCCTCAGAAGATGGGGGCACTGTATCTGGTCTTGGCTGGTGGATCAGAAGATGTTGCTCTTCAGAAGATGAGGTGCACTAGATTTGATTATGGCTGATGGATCCAGAAGGTGATGCGCTGGATATGGTCTTGGCTAGTGGATCAGAAGATGCTGCTCCTCAGAAGATGCACGCGCTGGATCTGGTGAAAACAATGGAGAAAATACCAAAAGCTCACGCCTGGGCTCGAACCCAGAATAATGAGCTTCTGACTTCCTTCTTCTGACCAACTGCGATGGACGTTAACTTGTTAACATAATGAAAACAAACAATATATCAGAATAAACAAGTTTCTGGCCAGAATAATACGCCAGAATTTAAACCAGCCAGTCAGGTTGTGACACGTTGTTGTCTTCTTCCTTAGAACCGTCATTTTAAGTTCTGATTCTTTTACCTACAGACGCAGGTCTGTTGCTGAAACCTATGTCATTCAAAAATCAAGCATATGCAATATAAATTCAATTGGGGATCATGAGTCAGCTGGGTTTGAAACTCTGATCATCATGGTACCCATTATCAGGCCTAATTTTGCTTGAACACCAAAACCCCAAATTGGAGCACGAAAACCTAACAATGGCAAAAGCTTATTCCTGCACTGTAACTCAAATCAAACTATCCAGAAACATTACAAACATGACAATTAATACAAATATGTAATTTAAACATGCCAAATATGCAAGAATTACAGTAATCAAATTTTGGATATTTTTGCAAACCATAAGAATGCTAGGCAGTGATTCTGGATGTTCTGATGCCTGCGAACAATTGGGAATGCTTCCTGAGACGTCCTGGAACAGGTTGCTGGCCTTGAATTGTTCTCAAAGATCCTCTATCCTGAAATCAGAACTCCATTTTTTGTCAAGATTTTTGAGTTTTGTTCTTCTAGTCTCACGCCTCTGGCCTCCTTTTTTGATCTGCCAAGCTTTCTTATATAACCTAGAGTGAATTAGGTTAACAAATTTGGATTGACTCTTGAAGCTTTAATGAAATTTGATTTGACTTTTAATTTGTATGATATCCTTCCAAATTTGGCCTAACCATGCCAATTTCGTGCCAATCAGCCTTGATATGATCTGATTCTGATGTGCCAGCATGATGAGCTTATGATTCTGTAAAAAAATCCAATCCAAACAAATCTTTGTTATTATTTACCAATTATTTGTTTTAATTCAATTTTTAATAAATAAAAACCCAAAATAAAATAAATAATGAAGCAAATAACATGTGAGTCAGTATTTGGGTCGTGGACCATATCATAAGCAAGATTCAATCATGAAAAACTAGGCCCATTTGACAAAAAATGTATTTTTGAGCACATTTGACTTTTGGCAATTTTGCAAAAATGGTCAACTTGGTCAATGCATAACTCTCTCAATTTTAACTCTATAGAGGTGTTCTTGGACTTTTTAGAAAGCTTAGGATGCCCCCTAAGCAACCTTTTTGGTCTCATCTCAATTGAGTCTTCCATATTCATTTATGAAGCTTTGACCCAAAAGGTGTTTTTGTTGACTTTTCAAAATGACCTATAATGTCAAAATTCATATCTTTTTGTGAGTGCATATCCTTAACTTGGGAGATGAAGATGAATTATAGGGAATTGTATCCTCTTCAAAATGAATTTTAGATGGGTAATTTCTGATAAAGTATGAGGAAGTTATGCTTGGTCAAAGTTGAGTTGACTTTTCCTACAAAACCCTAATTTAGCAACTTTTGGGTTTTGATGAATTGTGAGCAATCCTTGATGAATCATGATCAACCCTTGATCAAATGATGAATGATACTTCAAAATGAGTATGTTGACCAAAAATCTTGAATTTTGACTGTACGTGGGCCACAGTTGACTTTTGACCTAGCATAGTCGATTTTCAGGCATCCGAGCAATTGACTGAGCAAACTTCTTCTGCAAGGCTTGAAACTTGACATGGATGATATTGGGAACATATTAGGATAATGGTGAGCATTTTAGACCCTTTGGACTCAAGCATCTTGATGAAAAATGAAACCCTAATTTGAGGTAGACTGTCTTAGGGGAGAGTTTGTCTGGTCAACCTTTGAACTTTCTTGAGCAATTTGGGGACCTCACTTGCCATGTGTTGAGTAAAATGGGAGGGAAAATTTTGGGGTACAACAGAACTCGTCGTCCATCTCAACATATCTGAACGAGTTCAGGTGGCTTACCATATACTCTTCTTCGCCACAGACTGTAACAATTTTTCCATTAACTGGATATTTTAACATTTGATGCAAAGTGGAAGTAATGGCGCCAACCCCATGAATCCAAGGGCGTCCTAATAAGTAGGAGTAAGACAAGAGAATGTCCATCACGTAGAAAGTGGAGTCAAAAGTTTGTGAACCCACTTTGATCGGGATGTCCACCTCCCCATGTACCATCCTTTTGGAACCATTGAAAGCCCTTACCACAATATTGTTGGGTTTCAATGTAAGTCCTTTGCAATCCAATCTATCTAAGGCACCCTTGGGTAGAACATTTAGAGATGAGCCAGTGTCCACAAACACGTGAGCTAGAGTAATGCCCATGTATTCAATAGAGACATGCAGGGCATCATTATATTTCTTCCTTTAGGAGTCAAATTAGCATCGGAGAAACCTAGTCCATGTCGGCAGTCAGACTAGCAACACAATTCTCGAATTGATTGACAGAAGTCTCTTGTGGTACATGAGCAGACTTCAGAAACTTCACCAAAGCCTTAGCATGGGCCTCGGAGCATAACAACACAACTAGCATTGATATCTTCAAGGGGGTCTGCCCCAATTGCTCCACGACATTGTAATCGCTTTTCTGTATGATTTTCAAAATTTCCTCCATTTCTTACTTAGAGGCCTCAGGAATGGCTTCTTTAGGTGCCTCCGTCTGGGCAGGCTCAGCCGATACTTCTTTTCCCTGAGTCTCAGCTGACTCAGTAGCAGGAATAACAACAGGAGTAACAATAGGAGTATTAACAGGAGTAATAATAAGAGTATTAGTAGGAGTAATAAAAGGAGTATTAGCATGAGTAACAAAAGGAGCCGCAACAGTCTTTGGAGAGATTTCAGGAGAGAAAACCCTTCTGCTTCTAGTAACTTTACTGGTCCCAATAATGTTGTAAATGTTAGGATCAATATCTTTAGTAGCTTCATTCTTGATGGGCAATAGGTCTTGCTTGACGCCATGATAATAAACGTCAGCTCCATAATTCCAAGGAACAACTTTGTCGGAGGAATATGGTATGGGCCCTGTAGAGGTAATGATCAAGGGAGCAATTTTAGGGCTGTCAGTAATCCTTGTAGGCCTTTTGGAGGAGAACCTTCTAGGATTATTAGAGATGGTAATAATTGACACATCCTCGCATATTACATCTTCATATAGGCTTTCCATAGAGGGAGTCTTCTCAAACAGAATTTCCATGTAGTTCATCAGGCGTTAGACACATATCTTCAACAATATATAACCATTGGGAAGGGATGTACAAAGGTTGCAATCTTCATTACAGCCCGTAAATAAACCGGCTTGTAGGAGGTTCTTCTTAAAAATTGGAAGAGGAGTAGCTAATTCATCCATAGAAGAAATAAATAGAACATCATCAACAACATTGATACCTCTGTCATGCTTGGGCATTAGTGCAGTTATTACATTGGGGGTCTTAGGAGGGTCAAATTCAATCTCCTTTGCATAAATAAGGTCTTGAACTTTATTCTTCAACGCCAAACAATCATTCGTATCATGCCCCGGGCTGTTGGAGTGGTAAGCGCATTGTGCATTTGGATTGTAGCGAGGAGAGGAAGTATTTGGGTTTTGGGGAGGATCCTTCAGAGTGACCAGGTCAGCCTTCAACAAATTCTACAATGTCTGAGGCAAAGGCATGTTGATTCTGGTGAATCATCTTCTAGGCGCATCCTGCCTGCGCTGATTATTTTGTCGTTGAGCTAATGCACGGTTAGAGATCATTACAGCTCATACTGTTGGACAAAGTTTAAATTTATCATGATTTCTTTGACCATAGGCAGCACTAACTTCCTTATTTCAACTGAAGGGATTTCTTGCAGTACTTGAAGAGGCAGCCCCTTCGATTTTACAACTCTTGATACTAGCTTCCACTTGTTCTCCTGTCAGTATCAGCTCAGTGAATCCAGCTGAAGAGCTTCCAATCAAATGTTTGAAAAATGGGCCTGTCAGAGTACCCAAGAACATGTCCACCAACTCCCTATCAGACAGGGGAGGATGGACTCTATTGGCGAGATCCCTCCACTTTTGGGCATAATCTTTGAAACCCTCACTAGAACCCATACACATGTTTTGAAGTTGCGTACTGGTTGGAGCGAGGACAGTATTGTATTGATACTGCTTGTAAAAAGCAGCAGCCAAATATTCCCAATTGCGGATATTGGTTCCTTCCAACTGATAGAAGCACTCTAACTGCGTCCCCGATAAACTCTCCTGAAAGAAATGAACCCATAACTTCCTATCAACCGTATGGGGTTGGATATTCCTAACGTAAGACCAGATGCAGCTTGGGACATGAAATACCGTTATATTTTGCGAAAATGGGAACTTTGAATTTTTGTGGGATAACCACTCCCGAGACAAACCCTATCTCTTCAAAGTCCAAACCAGGTACCCTCTGAATCTCCATATCATTGAGACGATCCTCTAGCTGTTTATACTTGTCATCAGCAGGAGGATATTGTTCTTCAGCATAGTCTGCTTCCTCTTCATCAGTCTTTGGGCTGTTATCTTCTTTTTTTGTCTTCTTGTCATCCTCTTCCTGATTATCCCCCTCATTTGATGGAGTTGAAAATTCTAGAGCTCGCTTGGCAGGTCCTCTAAATCTTCTTCCCATATTCAGGAAGCCATCCAGTTTCTTTGCCTTATTTTTTTTTCTCTTTAGTGATGAGAGCTTTCCGATCTTCTTGTCCCTTAGCCAGAGCCAGAAACATCTGTTGAAATTGAGCGTTCTGTGCTTGAAGATCCTTAATTTTTTGTCCAAGAGCCATTTCTTTTTGCTGAAATAAATAGCGAAAAGATAAGAAACATGTCTTAAAATACCTGCTTATGTAATGATATGCATGACATGTTTATGTGATGTTTTCAAGGACTTCGAGAAATTTAAATTTGTGAACCAAAATGAAACAAATATTTTATTAGTAAAATTCAAATTTCCACTGCCTTTTAGGCTTACAATTGAAAATTAAAAAAATCTTAAAATCTAAGAATCAAGTCTCCCATGGGCGCTTCCTCTTTGTGTCGAGGTAGACATTAAGACTTTTTTCTTCGTGAAGTTGCTTTACGAGTTCCAACACTTTCTTCTCACTGGTGTAGAATTGATCTCTAAAGGTATCCCATTCTTCCTTCAGCTGAATCCAGGACCTCTGAAACTCTTCAAGATCAGTGGGCATGTCAGGATAGAGAACTGTATAAGGAATATCTCCTTTGATGATAGGCTCCACAATCACTAGCAAGATGGCCGTATATGGCATCATAAGGTTTTGGGCGCGAGCTCATACCCATTTGAGATAAGGCTCCATAGGAATGGAATTCTTATGCCCCAAAGTCTTTCTATCAACCTTTTTTACCATTCCCCAAGCTCGTACGAACTTTTGACAATACCCTTGAACATCATCCTCGTAGTTGAACATAATGCCTTGGATAAGCATATCATGGGAACCATCCCTTCGAGCATAACCAAATTGTCGTAGAGTCAGAGAAGGATTATAAGTGATACCTACCCTAATGCCAAGGAGTGGGACATTACGGAATTCCCCACTACAGTCAATGATAGAGACATCTCCCTTAGACCGGGAGTACCAAAGAATATCCGAGTGAGAAAGTGACATTATCCTTTACGACCAGCCCAAACCTTGTTCGTTCTTCAATACTGATTGAGGAAGGTGAAAAATAAACCACCTAGACAGCACTGGTATACAACACATAAGAACCCCTCTTCTCTTCATGGTACGAGTGTGAAGGGAATGCAAGATATCTCCGAGTAAAGTAGGCACAGGGCTACGAGAGAAAAAGACCTTGATAACATTCACATCTATGAGTAAGTCCGGGTTAGGGAACAATACTAACCCATAGATTAGAAGAGCCAGGACTTATTCGAAAGCTTGGAAATCCAAATCATCCCAGAACAATTGATCCTTTTCTAATAGGAACTTAACTAGGAAACCCTTGACTCCACTTCTTGTTTCCCAGTTGGATATAATGTCGGGTCGTTTCAGATGCAAGGCTGCTGCAATGACCTCTGGCTTTGGAGCCTCCTCTAAACTGGTGAAAGGCATCTGATCAAGAATAGGTAAACCCAATAATTTAGAGAACTCTTCCATGGTGGGTACTAACTGATAATCGAGAAATATGAAGCAATGGTGTTTGGGGTCAAAGAACTGAAAGAGTACACCCATCATCTTCTCATCAAAGCTTGAGGTAACCAGGTTGAGAAGTCAACCATATTTCTTGGTGAACAAGGAAGTCTCAGGAACCCTTGATATTAGGTCTTTAAGTTGGAGAGGTATTTTCATAAAGCTAACTCAGACGGTATTTCTATGAACGGAAGCCATGATCTGCAAAACAGAACAAAGATAAATTCCCTTGGTCCTTGAAATGGTTAGTGAAATGAATATGGATGTTATGATGCATGATGTTATGTTTGACTAATTTAATCACACACAAGAAAAACACATAAGGCATTAGGTTTAAGCTTGCATGGGGTTTATAGGTAAGTACCCTCTTGAAGTTTAGTTGGTTCAACCTGTCCTAGAAAAGTAATCGGGTTCTAAGGAGTCTCAATATCACTGATCTTTCTTTATCGGGCATTGTTTCAGCTCAGGTGATCTTTTCTCGTGGCCTAAATATCCCAAAAGTCTGATCTCAATGAGTGTAGTATCGAGTATTAACTAATCTTCAGCTTTATACCGAATCTGGCTATCTCACTACTTTTCTAATGGCCAAGTTTGTTCAACTAAGGTTCTAAGGTCAGTTAATGCTTTATGACACCATATAGCAGCCCCGTATTCTCCTCGATTTAACACAAGGGATATTGGTACCAACAAATGTGTCACACTAACACAACCATTGCTTCAACCATATCGGTCTATGCCGTACAATTCCACGATCTATTGTTGCTTACCTAAAAGTGCCCCAGATTCGGGTATAGGATTTTTACAAGAATACCCAAACATAAACCCGAAATGTAAAGCAAGCAAGTCAAATAGGTAAAGCATTTAAATGTGAACTATCTCTAAGGTAACCCCACTTTTAGTGTCATTCCCCAGCAGAGTCTCTAGTTTTGTAATACGATGGGAGAACTGACTTTTACTAGTTTTTCATTTTTATTCGCAAATGCTGTGGTTAGCAAGAGTCGCCACCGACTTTTATTTTATCAAATAAAGGAAAGGGTGAAAAGAATAGGAAAGACCTTTCGAGATTATTTTCTGAGTAAGGGGGGTAGGTTATGGAAAGGGAATGTGTGAGCACCCTTTCCATCCGTAGTTATCTACGGGCTCTTAGTTGCTAGCTCCTTTTGAAAATGCTTTATTGTGTAAGTGTGTTTTTAAAGATATTTTGAAAAGACGCCTTAGTATGGCGAACTTTGTAATGTTTCTCGTTTTGGCGAGAACGTATACAAAGTTTTTTTTTACTTTTGAAAATATTTAGAAAATAGTATGTGTATGTGTGAGAAATTGTTCTGTTTGAGCAAGAAACTAGGATCTATCTACTTACTCGAAAGATTTGTTCCTTTCCTCTTTTCCTTTAGATAGTTCTATCCTACTATTAGTGAGTAGGTAGCCCTATCGTCGAATGTTTTAAGGTACTAGCGAGGGTCATCGTACGGTCACAAAGGCAACTAGTAAGATATCTTAGTAATTACCCTAGGGTTTTAAGATCATTTTACCAAGGCAACATCAAAAGGGTCATCGAGGCACTTATGATCTTTTAAACCGAAGGGTAGCCACTAAAATCCCTTACATTCGAGAATTGTGACCGTTTATTTCGAAGGCAACAAGTGGGGAAACTTTAGAGGTGTGCGTGTGCGAGTGTGTTGTGTTTCAATTATTTGTCTTAGATGTTAGGTTTGCTAACGTTTACTTTTAGTCTTATCACACAATCCTATTAACAAACATCTAACATTTAAAATATGTACAGAAAAATAAAAGTGCAAGGATTAAAGCTACGTTATTACAAGGCTTCGGGGTGGGGGAATTACAAATCCAAGCGGGGATGTAAAAATCCTAAGTTCAAACTATTACAACCCTTTTGCAGATACATTAATATAAGATGAAGCAAAATTTAAAATGGGCGTGCGAATATGGAGAGCGAAGTAAACCCTAAAATATCTCTATACACTTAGTATAAATTTTTTGTCATTTTTGTTAAGAAAATTTTTAAATTGAATTAGAACTAATTTTAATAAAATAAAAGGTGATAAATAAAATGCAATTAAAATTAATCAAGAGGAAATTAATTCTAACATTTTTTGTATATTTTTACTTGAAAAAAAAGAAAAGACTTGAAATAAAAAAAAACCTAATTCTAATTGGTTTTAAATTAATCAAAATAAATTAAATAAATTAATAACTTAATTTACAAAAAATTAAATTAAATTAAGAAAAAACCTAAATCTATTTTTTATTTGTTTTATGTTTGATTTTATGATTAACTAAAAAAAGATTTAAAATAAATTAAGACAAATAAAAAAAAAGGAAAAGTTGGGCCCGACATAAGCAGGAATAGGGGGTATGAATTTGGAAATTCATTAGGCCCAAACAAAGGCTGAGCCTAGAATTGCGCTAGATTTGGTGAGGATGGGTCTTTGAAGGTTCATGGTGAGGCATGAATCTGAGGCGCTGGATCTAACTCCACTGAGATCTGATGGCCAGGATAGTGGGATGTATAAAGCGCGTGCTGGATGGCCTCGTACTGAATCTGCAAACAAAAATTGTGAGAAAATAAATCGAAAACCTGGGGATCAAACCTAAGTTCTTCACTCTTGCAAACGCACGCTTCACCACTCAGCCAACCTGTTCATTCGCTATATTAAATAAAACAAAACAATATAATATAAACACAGGCCAAATCCATGTCAACTAACACGCACGCGTTCAGTGGGCCCTAATTATTTGAATGAACGAATCATATGGTTGGATCGTGACACACTGGCTCTGGGAAGGTCAAATGACCATCCACGGTGGTTGACCACCTTCTTCTCTGAAGACTCCAAAATCCTAACCTGCGAAACAACACGATTCAAGACCAGAAATTTGGTCTACCCCATAAACCCTAGGCTGTGAATTCAGTGGTGGTGGCCCTTTGGCTCAAATGTATTTGTATTCATAGATACGAAGGAAACATCTCCTTATGCCCTAACAATGATGCAATCTAATTCATGCATAAAATCTCGCATGTAACACGTTGATCATGCTCAAATGATGTATATGAATTGATTCCAGAGGTTAGTATCCATTGAAACTGTATAGAATAAAAGATTTGATTCTTACCAAAACTTACCAACCGACAATTCTATGTAGGACATTTTGGGGCATTTGAGAGCAAGCTAGGAGTATGGATGGCTCCTTGGAACCTTCAGAAAGATAGTATGAGGATTGGTTTGGCCTGGGAGCAACTGGACCGTATCCTGTGAGTTTTGACAACTTTTAGATTTTTTTTGTCAAATTTGTATGGCTTGCTTATGTAACTTATGCGTGTCCTGATGCTTTGGGGTTGTGGTGTTTATATAGAGGACGAAAGAGGTTAGAAAATATGGGAAGAAATCAAGTTATGAAGGTCATGATAAAGTCAAGGATCCAAACTTGAAAACTTGCCATTTTTTGAGATATTCATGCCATTTTGGCCTGTGCATAAAATTGGCATGTTGACAGGCCATAACATGCTGTATGGGCTCTTAGAGAAACAAATCATATGCTGGCCCATTGGTTTTATATTTTATTTAATTTATTTTTGAATTTATTTGAATAAAAATCCAAAATAAATAAAATAAAAATCAAGCTCATGCATGGATGGGTCTATAGGCCCTTATATATGTCTTGAACATGTTTGGTCCCTAAAAATTAGTTCCAATAACTTAAAATCACAAATTTGCCCAATTGAGATTTCATGCATTTCTTGAAAATTGCTCAACTTGTGCAAACCATAACTTGCTCAATTTTTATCCTTTAAAGATGATATTTGACTTTTTGGAAAGCCCAAGATGTACCTCTTAAATATATATTTTGATCAATTTTGCATTTGAATACTTCATCTTGATGAAAATTGTCTTGACAAAAAGTGTCTTTTGTTGACTTTCTGAAAATGACTTGTAATGTATGAGCTCATATCTTTCCAATGATGCCTTTTTTGGACTTGATTATAAAATAAAAGTTGTAGAGAATTGAATTTTCTTCAAATTGGCTTTGGTTGGGAAAAAATGGATGAAGCATGTGAAAGTTATGTCTGGTCAAAGTTCAGTTAACTTTTCCTAGGAAACCCTAATTTAGCAATTTTTTATTCTTGATGATTTAGGAGCATTCCTTGAGGAATAATGATCAACCATTTATAAAATTATGAATATAACTTCAAAATGTTGATGTTGACCAAAAATCTTGAAGTTTGACTCTATATTGGCCACAATTGACTTTTGACCTAGTATAGTTGATTTTCAGACATTTGAGCCATTTGACTGAGCAAACATGTAATGCAAGGCATGAAAATTGGGGTGAGCATTCTTGAGGACACATTAGGAACCATGGAAATAATTTGAGACCTTTGCAACTCAAAATTCTTTGAGGAACTCAAAATCATAGTTGTAGACCCCTTGCTTAGGAGGAGGTTTGACGGGTCAACCCTTGAGTATCTTGAGAACCTTTGAAAGCATGTCTTGATAAAAATGGGAGGGCAAATTTTGGGGTACAACAATGACCCATGTGTCAGTATCATCTTCATCATAACTTCCCTCCGAGAATCACAGGTTCAACACCCATTCTCTCGGAACAGTTGACCAGGGGGGAGTCCACGTGCTAGGGGCTATAAATACCCTCTCACTTGAGAGGGTCGGTTATTGAATCATTTTATCTCACTCATTCATACTTTCTTGCATCATTCTAAACCTTACTTTGGCATCAAAGTGTCTTACAGGTACCCCCCATCTCATCTACAACTGTCGTCCAACTCGAAGCTCGTGGGCTTTGATAATTCATTCTGGTCAGGTACAATCACAAACTAATTTGGCAGTAAAACTTAATTAATGTAACTTATAACAATTTGTTCAAGTATTTTTCAAGAATTGCATCTACTAGCTTTCTAACTTAGCAAAATCTAAAACCCAAATTTAATTAAATTTTTTCTGCACAAAATGAAACAGAGGAGATTATGCATGCTGTGACTACCAACAAAAGCTTAGTTGTGTTCTCCACTTTAGTTATCATAGAAAAAGCCATAAACATACTTTAGGTTTCAGACATATCAGTTGAGTTATGCGTTATTGAAATAAGATGGAAACCTATAAACAATTCCAAAGAAAATCTAGTAACATACCTCTGGAAGCAGAAGAAAGATAGAATTTCGAGACTATCCCTACACCTAAACCCAGATCCTCGTTTTAGAAATTTTGCAGAAGAAAGATGGGATTGTACAGAGATGGAAAATTGCAGCCATGTGAAGAAGTTAAGTGTGGATGTGAATTTGCTGACTGATTTATCCTAGAGGGATTTAATTTATGAAAATAAGTTGTGATAGATTTGTAAAACGATTTTGAAGAAAAATAAAAATTAGGGTTTGAAGGTTTTGGTAAAAGGGCATAGTGCTCTGTCAAAAAATCAATCCATTATTTTGTTTCATTTAAGTTTTTTTACTTCCCCAAAAGAAATATATTAAGTGATCTATTTTTTTAATAAAAAGGTGAAGCGTAAACATTAATTTAATAGTTAAACATATAATTTGGCCTATGGCAACGCTTTTATGAAGCACTTTCTACTCTATGGCCTATGGCAGCGCTTTCATTAAGCGCTTTCTAAAGAACATCCTTTAGCAGTGCTTTCTTAAGTGTGGCCTCTAGCAGCCCTTATAAAAAGGGCTCTCGCATGTATGGCCTTTAGTAGCGCTTTTCATAAGTGCTTTCTAAAGTTAGCCTTTAACAGTACTTTTTTCTTAATTTAGTATATAATTGTAATTTTTTTTTGTTTTGAACTTATAGTAGCGCTTTGGGAAAAAACTGTGTCTATGGAGTGCTTTCTAAAACCAATTTTGGCGTAGTGGTTATGGAGTTGCTCAACGTTCAAATTTTTACCGTTTTGAATTTTCTAATCGATTAAGTCAATTGATTAATTTTCTTCATTTGGGCTTTCTTGGTTCTTTCACTACTATCGAAAAGACATTCAACAACGATTGGGAAAGATAAATAACCATGCAGGACCAGGCGTTGTTATGTAGAGTGTGGTTGTAAATGTGTCACTTACAATCACGGTATGGTGACCGTTGTAGTAAACTATCTATCACAACGGTTGATGTAAACAACCGTTGTCATAAATATAGAGGCATGGGTTCGATACCCAGCTACAACCAAAATTAAAGCGCATAAAAAATAGCATTTAACCACAGTTATAAGTTCCAACTGTTGTGGTATATGTAAGAGTTTATTATATAATATGGGATTGCTTATTTTCCCTGCCCCTCATTAATCATATACAACCATTAAAATTGACTTTTGAGATAATAATCAGAAAAATTAAGTTATTCTTGAAAAACAACTTAAAAGATCCAATATTTTTCGAATTGCAAGCATCCTGTAAATCTTGATTTTCTCTTTAGCCTATACGATTTGATTCAATCCCAAATTCTTCAAAGTAATGTTGATGAATGGATGTCAGTTTAAGTCTTTCACATAAAATTTGATTTTCTCTTCATTTCTACTTTATTTTTTAAACATCAAGTTTTGTGTGAAAGATCCATATTGGCACCCATTTATCAATATTGTTTTGAAGAATTTATGAGATTCAATGAAATTCTATATGCTAAAGAAGGAATTATGATTTACAAGATGCATGCAATTTAAAAAAACATTGGATTGTCTAAGTTGATTTTCAAGAATGATTTAATTTTTTAAATTATCATCTTAAAATTCCTTTTTTAAATGAATGCAAGTTCAATGAGGGGTTAGTGAAACAAACAATCTCATATGACATAACAAACCCACTAATAACATTTATAAACAAAAACATCAAATTAATTTTAATAGATTGGGAGAACTGAATAACTAACCATTTCTTGAAGCTTTAAGTGATAAGTAAAAAATCATAACCACTTGCTAGCTGCACATGAAAAATCACTAACAACAATCACATATGATATAATAAACTCACTAACAACAACATACATACCTTTAATTGAAAAAAATGATTGTCTCATAATGATGTTGAAGTTGATCTACTTGTGTTACTAAGAAAAAAATACAAGGAGGATGAATAGCTTCATCCTCCTTGTATTTTTATCATACTATGTGAACCAAAAACTATCATGTAAACCACAACCAAACTATGTGAGTTTGAATCCTACAATCACGATGAAAAAAACCAACAAGTTAACATAAACTAGCATGACATTGTAATCCAAAAAAATTTATCAACATACATAACAATAACATCAACATACACAAAGTAAATAATATAAAAATCCCTATGGGGGAGGTGTTTAAAAGGCTGAAAAAAACGGGTTTGATTCAGGGTGCGCATGTCAAACCCACCCAGAGTGCTTAGAGTTTAAGTTGTACTTACATAAGATGATGGACTTACAGAAGATAATTCATACATACTTTATCAAAAACAACATACAACAATAAAAAAACTATAAACTGTCTAACAAGAAGAAAATCATATGAAAATCATGTGAAACATAACAACAACATAAACAAAAATGAGAGAATAAGGAAGAAGAAGAATACCTTTATGTATGAAGAACAATATTGACGACTATATTGTATAATAGGAAATCTAATCACGAAGAAGAAGAGAAAAAATAGGTGCTAGGGTTTTACTGTGAAAGATACATCGATAGTGTCAAGAAGCGAGAGTTGATTCACTTATATATAGGTAAACAATTATATATATATATATATATATATATATATATATATATATATATATATATATATATATATATATATATATATATATATATATATATATATATATATATATATATATATATAGTGTGTGTGTGTGTGTGTGTGTGTGTGTGTGTGTGTCACAATGCTTTAACAAAATAATCGTAGTGACGTCCTTTTTATTTTTTATTTAAAAATAAATAGAAAAGAAAAGGTGTGCCTTAATGTTAAAGAAATAAATTATTTGATGGAGCTGAGGTTTGAACCCATGAAAGCTTGACTGAATAACCACGATTATCTCAATAACTGTTATTATAACCTAACAATTTTTAATTAAAAACTAAAAAAATGTTAGCGCCTGAGTTTGGAGATGTCACCACTGTGCTGGGTAGATTTATGGTGAATTAGGCGTTGTTGTTTGCGCGGTTTGTAGTAGTGTTTGGTTTGTTTGTTGGGCCTTGTTGCTGCTTTGACACCTCTAGTTCATGCTTTTGATACCCCTAAGCTTAAGAACACTACAACACAATTATTTTTATAGGTTAGAAATAAAGAAATATTAAAATATGAAAGATTTAAGAATAATTATTTTAAGGGGTAAATCGTATTAGCTGATTATTTTAACCTTAAAATAATTTTATCTGCATCAAGAAAAGTTCTTGATAAAATTCCCTTAGATAAGAAAACTTAAATATTGTATCCTTATCCACACATTATTGGATGCGAGAGTTGGTAAATAGATAAATAAGTCCATTACAGACTTATTTACTTTATTGATCATCATAGATCAAAAATTGAGAAATTTCTCAAATGGTGTTGCTTTGATCGTAACTATTGACATATGTCATCGTCATTCATCTTTCAAGATCAAAGACTTTAAATAATGTATACTTCTAGAGTATACTTCTGCTTTGTGAAGCTTATGCGAAAGATTTTTCCTTGAAGTTTTAAATTGTAAAGCATTGCCTGCAAAAAATATAAATATGTTATTCTAGTTTTTCTTTCTATCTCCTATCTTCCTTTTAGGGTGCCTTTCAGCATTATCATATTTGTTGGAAGATGATTCTTTATATTTTTCCCCAAGGTTGAAACCTTCTCCTCTTTGTTCAACTGTTGAAGAGACTTCTTCATCTTTTTGTTGTTCTTGAGCATGAGATTCCTAGATGTCGATTGAACTAAATCAAGATATGATGATTTTTCTAATTTTAATCTTTTGATTATATCAACTTCTATTTTTCCTTCTTTCTTATTTTTCCTAAAATTCACAAGGGTTTCTATCTATAAATTTAGGAGTTGGAAACATTTTCCAATTCTTAATGCTCTAGACAAATGTTAGTGACAATAATCTAAACTGTTTTAAGAAAAGAAATTTCTTCACCTCATATGTTCATATCCTCTAGTTTGATACTTGTAGAAACTCGTTATATATTTTCCAGAGTATCCTACATTTCCTAGGCGGTTTAAAAATAAAAACATAAAAATTTAGATTTTGAGATCTATATCCATTTTTCTTCTCCTGTCTATAGATAAAATAAGGTTTTTTCCACTTCTTCATCATTGAGTTTATGAGTAAGGGTAAAACAGACCATTGAATAGGTTTTTAAAGAAATTTTTTATTTTCAACAAAAAACTCATGTATATAAAAGAAGGAATAATTTTCAAAAGATGTGATGGTGAATTTTCAAAAAAATCTTGTTTTGGAAGTCATCTTCCTCCTGATATGATTAATTTAAGCAGAAGTTAGGCTCTAATACCACTTGTTGGACTAGAGACTTCATACACAAGAGGGGGTGAGTTATGTGTTTTAGAAAAACATGGTTTTGAAAAACTTTTTGAGATTAAAATTAGAGTTTAAAAACTTTTTCTAAAACTTAGCAGCAGCATATAAGAGTATTTCAAAAATAAAGTGTGGAAAGTAAAAAATTTAAGGGAAAAGAAGAATACCATGATGTGTAGAGGTTTGGTAAAAAAATAAAAGACCTACTCCTCTCCTCAAGAACAAGTCTTGATAGTTTTTGTTATATACTTTAGAGATTTTAGTAGGTGAAACTCTCAAATATTTGACCTCAATATGGTTTAACAGGATAACCATTAATTGATTAAGCTTCTCTCCACGAAATATTTGAGCTTAATATGTTTTAACAAGATAACCATTAACCTTTGGAGATTTTAACAAACTGATCTTCTAACCTGTAGTTTTATACAGGCTAACCATGAACCTAATGATAAGTTCATAAATATTGAAGAACTTCATCCTTAAAATGAACAAGGCTATATAATATCCTTAAGGTAAGTTCAACCGTATTAACGATTTTCAACCTAACTAAATATAACTAACTGATCACACAATCCCCCAACCGAATCTTTTAATGAGTTTAACTTCTAACCACATATTTTTATCTCTAAAATGGACTATGTTCTTTCAAGGTGAACAAACAACAACCTTGAAGAACTTATACATTGCTACCCATCCAAAGTCACATAAACATCTCACTCAAAAAAGATATTTCCTCACAAAAGCATTTGGCTATAAGCACTAGTGAGAGGAAATGAAAATGAAAATTTATAGAGAAAGGGAAAGAGAGAGATAGAGAGATAGAGTGTGTCAATGCATAATTCTTCTTCTGAATGATTTGAACTGATGAATAAGACCTCTATTTATAGGCTTCAAATCCTCCAAAAGAGAAAACAACATTTAATGAAAAGTGATTGTTACCAATCAATTAAATCATTTAAATGTAATGTCTATGATTTACAAAATATTTAAAAAGTGATATATAGTCGTTGCTAATCGTTTGGGTACATTATGCAACTTCTATATATACTTCTTATGATTTATTCTTTTCAAAACATTTTATAAAATGGTTTTAAGTGTGTGTGTGTGTGTGTGTGTGTGTGTGTGTGTGTGTGTGTGTGTGTGTGTGTGTGTGTGTGTGTGTGTGTGTGTGTGTGTGTGTGTGTGTGTGTGTGTGTGTGTGTGTCTGTGTGTGTGTCTGTGTGTGTGCGTGTGTGTGTGTATGTGTGTGTGTGTGTGTCTGTGCTTATAGTCAGCTACTTCGATAAAGACATAACTTTTGCTATTACAAAATTTTCACTCACATACTAAATTAGGATAACTTCCCTAAGCTTGTGTTTGATGTATCCATTGGATTAACACTTTGCTTGAGATCTTATTTTTTAGGCTTGTGATGTAATCTACTTATTTGCATTTGTATGAAGCTTTATTCTGTTTCGAGCCTTTTTCATTCATTTATCAAATGAGACTTTGTCAATTAACATCATGTTAGAACAAGATTTTGTTCTGCATCTAATCTATAGCTTTAATGATAACAATACATATATTTTATATGTAACAATTCTGTGCTCTAATAGTTTCATTTAGTGTGTAGAAATAATATTCTATTTGATTCATGATAAGATCATTAGAATAATTGTTGGCACTATCAGAAGAACTATTATATTCACTTCTCAAGAAACATCAACAGTTCTGAAGAATGTTGAATATTCACTAGAAGAGAATATACATGTTTACTCCAGATCAGAAACCAAGATACACTTCTCAGATAAGATTTTGCTATCAGCTCAAAATTCAAGATGTATTTCTATGGAAAGAATTTATGTGTAAGCTTTTTCTTCAAGCTCAGAAATCAAAGATGTGCTTCATCAGATAAGCTTTTGCTTCTAGCTCAGATATCGAGATTTATTTGTCAGATAAGTTGTTGCTCCAAGTATGAAGATAAGGTTCTAATTCTGAAGACTCTGATACCTCTAGAAACATTATAATGAAATGTCTTATGGAATATTTATCATTTCACATCAGAAATACTCCATCAAAAGATTAAATAACAAGGACGTGATTTCTTCTGCACTCTATTCACTACTTAAGGTCAGAAGTATCTCATCATATTAAAAGATCAAAAACTTGTACAAGAAAAATATAGTACAACGCTTATTCCACTATGGTGAAGAATGTAGTGTAAGATTGAAGATTTGTTGTGCTCTTGTATCCCACGATCACACACTTCACTTATAGCAGCTGGCAAGTGAAAGTGACATTTTGTACTATCCAACGATCTTCTTTCTCAGCCTATATATATGAATGGATACTTCATTGAGAATCAACAGATTCACTGTCAAGAAATTTGAAAAGAAAAGTTATTGTGCAAAGAATTTCAAGAGAGAAAATACTCAAGAGAAAACCAAAACACAAAGAGTTATTGCTCATTTTTGTGTTAACTCTTATTCTTTAAAAACACAAGAGTTATTTCTCATTTTTTTGTTTTATTATCATTGTTGTATACACCAGAGTTGTTACTCATATTTGTGTGTACATTTGTTCTTTATTGTAGTGTTAAATCTTCCTTTTTGAAGCACTATTGTAAATACTGTTTGATTGTAAATCTTTCAAGATTTTTTTCCTTAATTGAATAAGTTGTAGTCTGTATACTTGAGAGGACTAAGGTGTTTTTATAAACTCTTAGATGTTTTTGTAATCTTTCAAGATTAATGGATTAAGTCCTTTTCTAAGGCAAAATCACCTTGGCGGATGGACAAGAGTAGCATTTTCTAAGGTGAACTTGTATAAACTGATTGTGTCATTTTTCTTTCTAGCTTGTCTATCATTGATTGTTTATGAGAAACATTTCTAAAGAAAAGGTTTTTGAAAATCCAATTCAAACCCCCCTTTCTTGTGTTTTTCTCTGCCTTCACATCATTCCTCCTAGCTTGCATCTTTAACCTTTTTAAGTACATTGGTTAACTTTCTAAATGGTTGCATCTTTACAATGCTGCTCTTTTACATTTGTCATCTTTGCATCTCTATCATGTTGATTATATATTTTCTCCTTTATAGTCAAAACAAAAACTTGTTGCATCCTCAATATGTTGAATGCCTGTTATGTACTTTGAAGTTGATATTATGTTGCATCTTTGTCGTGCTAAAGAGTTGTCATCATCAAAAGAACAACGTATTACCTACAAAAAAAAGGTTCCACACAAATATATCTTTAGGATCATAAGCAAAGAATGAAGGAGATAAATAGTGATAGGAAAAGGTGGAGATCGCTTTTCAAGCACGTTTCAATGAGAAAGAAGAGAAGTCGAAAGGAAAATGGCACATGAAGAGTAAAGGGAATTTTGGTAGAAGAGAATCCCAAAATTCGGATAATTTGACTTGCCAAAGGGTGAGAGCAGTTGCAACAAATATAATGATTAAGGTAACTTTAGAGGTGAAAGGAGAAGTATTGACAAGAGCAACATGCAATGCTTTGTTTGTTAAAAGTTCAGTAATTTTGAAAGAGAGTACAATGTGAACAAGATGGTATCTCAAGTGGATGAAGCCAGGGTTGCAAGACAAGAGTTTGATAAGGAGAACACACTGAGTCATAATCATAGAAGGGTAATGCAATAGAAATAGGTCGTAGGACAGCAACAACCAGAATTTTGGAAATGCTGCAGAGAAGCATGTTGTAATCAATTATGTAAAAGCTATAATCAGTTACAAGAAGAAGAAAACATAATGGTGACAATGAGAGAAGCAGTTCAATGTAGCGAGAATGGTATTTGGACTCCGGATGTTCTATGCATATGACAGGGATGAAGGATTGGTTTGTTAAAATTAATCGAGCCATGAAGAATAAAGTGATGTTCACAGGTGATACCACTCTAGCGTCGGAAGGGATCATTGATGTATCGATCGAGAGAATGTGTGATAGACATTCTTTGATAAAAGATGTGTTGTATATTTGAGGAATCAAGTGTAACCTTATAAGTATTGTTCAATTACTTGAGAATGGTTACAAGATTCGTATGGAGAACAAGGTGTTACGGGTTATGGGTGCAAATGGAGTTTTGATCCTTAAAGCTCAATGCACTACAACAAATAAAACTTCTAACCTCATACGTGAAATGCATTTTATCTCAGGAAAAAAGAGAGGTAACCAAGGTCGTCATAAAAGTCTCCACTTAACACCTTGGTGTTTCAAAACCCGATGGGTATTACATTGTTTACCCATAATATTACATTGCTTACACATAATACTAAAATTAAAATAAAAGTGAAATTCTCTAGGGTGGTTCAAGATAAAAAATAAAATGACCTCAAGATTTAGATTTAGATCTTCGTAGTATTGAATCTTGGGGAATGTCTTCTGTTGGATCTTACATGAAATTGATCCTGATGAAAAAAAATGGTAATTACATCGGTCATGATAAATCACCGAGGTGAATAAATTATTTTTTATTTTTTTAATTACATTGTTTTCACAGAATATTAAAAATACATTGTATACAATAAATCTTCGCTGATATAAATATTTAGATGCTAGAGGTCCCATGCAAGATGTTAGAGAACTGTTTCCAGGGCCAATGAGAAATTTTATTTTCTGCACTTGCAATCCATCCAAGAAATATGTTGTAGCAACTTATGAAATGGACTAGTGTAAATATTTCCTCTCTTTGGAGCAACTTCATATTATTAAGGATTAGGGTACAATCTGTGTAACAAGTGTTTTTATAGTAAAATATAATTATTATATCCCCTTGGTTTAATAATAAAATCGAGTTATATTATCATCCCTTTTTAACTATCACCTAGGTTTAGGTAATAAAACTGAGGTGAATTCTTTTTTTAACGATTCCATTTACACAAAATATTAAAATAAATTATTTACAACAAATCTTTTCTGCACTTGAAATTGATCATGAAGAATGATGTTTGAATGTCAAAAAATTTCCTTCAAATTCACCATTTTTACCTGTCTGTTTGTTTGAAGAGAGACGAGTACAAAAAAATTTTCTTACTATTTCTTTGATAGGAAACTCAGATTTAGAAGTTACATTTTCAACCAAAACTAACAATCCATCTTTCATCATACATGTTTTGTTGCATATTCATCTTTCATCATACATGTTTTGTTGCATACCCTTAAACTCAAGGATTCGAATGCATCCAACTTATAATAAGTTATTTGCTCAAAACATTGGAAAACATTTTTCTGCACTTACAATTCATCATAAAAATGTATTCCAAAAATACAACAATAACATGAACACTATTATGTGAGATAGATTGCAAGGGCATAAAAATGTTTTGTTCAAGATCGAAGAACATTTTTTCTGTCTTGCAATCCATCCCAAAGAATGATGCTTGCAAGTTTGGGGCGACATCATATTACTGAAGATTAGGGTAAAATCTGTTTAACGTGTGCTTTTATAGAAATTCTTATTTTTTACCTCGGTAAAATATATAACCGAAGGGCTAGAATTTTTGTTTACACTTATAAACAAATAAAAACATAAACTGCGTTAGCTGGGAATCGAAACATGTACTAAGTTGTTTTTTCCCTCGGTTATATTAAAAAGCGAGGGAATTTGTGATTTTTATTTTAATAAATAATAAAAGACCGTGTGCCTTGGCTTTATACGACAATTTTTCTTTTGTTGAGGTGAAAGCTATCATGAAAAGAATTATTTGTAGTAGTGATATCTTCCAATAGAGCTTTAAGGTTGAGTTGAAGGTTATGGAGCATAGGTGTCTTTCTACAGTGGCTAGTCAAGAAAAATGGATATGGCACTATCGTCTTGAGCATCGATCTCAATTTCCAAGATCTCAATGCATTGCAAAAGAACAAAATGGTAACATGGTCTGCCATTGATCAACAATACCGACTGAAATTTATGAAGAGTGTGTGCAAGAGAAGCAACACAAGAGTAAATTCAGCAACAATGTAGATCTTAGAACCAAGCATCCCTTGAAGTGGTGTATTTCGATGTGTATGGACTGGTGCAAGTTGATTCAATTGGTGGCAATAGATATTTTTCCATATTCATCGATGATTATAATAGAAAGCTATATACATACATAATCAAGAGAAGGGATGAGGTATTCGAAGTATTTAAGAAGTTCAAGTCCATGGTTGAGAGGAAAAATAGTCACAAGCGCAAAGTTCACATAACGGATGATGGATGCGAATATGTTTCAAATGAATTTGGGAGATTTTGTAATCAAGAGGGGATAATACATGAGGTAGTACCACTCTATAGAGTACATCAAAACGGTGTTGCTGAAAGGAAGAATCAGTCGATTATGAACATGGTAAGAAGCATATTTAAAGGGAAGAACTTTTCGAAAGAGTTATGAGGAAAAGAGGTGTCCACAGTTGCCAATTTGTTGAATAGGTGTCCAACAAAGAAGCTTGAGAAGATAACATCGGAATTGGCATGGTCTGAATTCAAACCAAATCTGAACCACTTGAGAATTTTCGGCTCTGTAGCATATCGACATGTATTGAGGCAACTTAGAAAGAAGTTGGATGATAGGGAGAATTGATGATACTTGTAAGGTATCACTCTACCGGAGGTTACAAGTTGTATGGTGCAACAAACAAAAGGATTGTGATAAGCCGAGACATCATTATTGACGAAATAAAGGAGTTGTAGCGGCCTGTAACCAGTTACCTGAAAGTTGTAATCGGTTACAACATTGTAACATGTAACCAGTCCATGACTCTTGTTAATATCCACAAAGAAACTGTTCAATCTATTTCAACGAGAAGAAAGGGGTTTGTGAGACTAACACAATCGTCCTCTGAGAGATATGAAAAAAGGGTCCCCGTCCACCTGGTCGATCCAAGAGAGGTTCTCTAAAGTGATTAGGGAAGTTATCGACCACCTCCTGATGAATCTCTGAGACCCTTCCACCCAAACATCACCTATTTTAAAAGCTAAGATTGCATTTCTCCTAAATCTGCTCTTGATGCAAGCATAAAAGTAACCAACATTGAGATCATCCTTCTGAAGTCACTTGACTCTAACTCTCTCAAAAAATTGATCTTTAATCCGAAGTGAGATTTCTTAAAGACCAATGTTACTTAATGTTCTTAAATTTATTGCCTACAACTTAGCTTTTCGAGAAAATTACAATAATAGAATGGTGTATGATTTTCATAATTAGGGTAATATATATCTAACTCAACATAAGTGTTTGATTTTTCAAATAAAAATATATGAAATGAATATCATTCGTGACTTTGAATATTTCTTTCTTCTTTCTTTTAAACTTTGTGAATGAACTGGTGATTTGCTTTGCAATTGAGAGCTAGTTATAGATTTGCTTTGTGAATGAACTGAAGAAAATATTCCTTGCAATAAGAGTATTACATAGACATGAGAGGTTCCAACAATTAATTCAGTAATATTAATAAGTATTTTCTTAAAGCAGAAGTATTTTTGGTTACATTATTCTTTTTCATGATGATGATGGAAAAAGGGGACATTTTGAACATGCAGAAAAAGTGAAATCTGTCATGAAGAAATAGACAGAGAGAAGATTAAATGTTAAAATTAAATAAAGGAGCGCTAGATCATATGCTTATTAATTTGCACATACATAGTAACATATCTAACTCATGAATTAATGCCAAATCAAGTTCAAAACAAACCAGAGAAAATTGGTTGTAAGAACACAACTCAAAGAAAGACATCCTACATTGATGAACTTCAAACACAACAAGATTTATCTGTCAAACACCTAATAACAATCTGACACATGCCACAAATGTGCCTAGATATATCTTCTTTATTTGTACATTTCATGACTACTTAAATTGAACTAACCATACCAGATTCTGATGAATCACTAGAAGCCTTTCTGATACGATCTTTGTTAACAAAATTGCAATGTTTTCTAATCTCTCCTTTGTTCCCAGTAAGCGCACCAATATTTCCCATTTTAATCATCGCTGTCTCAAAGCTATCAAAGAAAGCATTTTTGTCAGCACTAAACTTGTTCACAATGCTAATAGTATCCGCACCAGAAGTTGAGAAAAGCTCTTGATCACTCTGAAGCAAACCCTTCTTAACCTGAAGATTAGAGTAGTAGTTCTTGTCAAATCTATCAGGAGTAGTAGGGTCGAAGTTCGCTAGGTTTGTTCCACTTCCACCCTTAGGGCATGTTTTGCGTAACTCTTGTAAGTAAGTTGTGTTGAGGGATGGATCAGGCTTTCCTGTGTTGCTGAAGTTGTATAAACGATCCACGAATAAGGAACAGTGAGCTCTTCCAAATGTGTGAGCGCCGGAAAGAGCAACTAGATCAGTAGGGTTGAGGCCTTGTTTAGCAAATGCAGCTTTGAGTTCATCTAATGTGTTGAAAGGAGCCGGAAGATTTTGATTAGCAAGTGATTGGTTGGCTGTTAAACCATCTCTTCTTCCTAATGGAACTTTCCAATTAGGACCTTGTGCCTGTCAATATATTATATATATACTCTTGTTAATTACATCAGACACCTGACACAACACGCACACTGGTACTAACACTAACACGCATTTCTTCATAGTGTCGGTGTTACATAGGTTTTACATGTATAAATTATATAATATATGTCAAAACTTATAAGGTAATAAATAGTATAGGATGTGGTATACCAAAATAGAGGAAATTTGTGCAGAAAGAGCAAGAATATCAGCACAAGAAACAGTGTTAGGACAAGCATCTTCCACTGCTGTTTTGATCCGATTTATAACATCTAAGCCTCTTAAAGAGTTGATATTAGGGAAAGCTTCTTGTTCAGTCACAACGGTATCAGTTTTGTTCAGCAAAACAGATGCATCACAACCCTGTTACAATTATAGATAAGTTTCAAGATATAATAATTAAATTAAAAATATATTTACTAGTAGTAGAAATATGCAGGAAAGTATATAAATGTATGTTGTCATACTTGAACAAAACAGTCATGAAAGTGAAGCCTGACGAGGCTAGCAAGCATTCTAGGATCTGTCTTGGAAACATTTCTTATGACTTCACGAACAATGGAATGAACATCTGGACAAGTGTTTCTGTAAAAAGATGCATCAAGTTGTGCATTACAAGAGAAGGGTAAGCCTCCAAGCACAACCACTACACAGCTTAGAGCTGTCAATGTGAGACCAAAGGAGTTCATTTTGCTGTTGAGTGTGATTGTGCATTAATCAAGCCTCTATTTATAGGCAAATAAATGTTTTAATGCCTATGATGACTTGTAAAGTTTTTTAAAAATTTTTTTTAAAAAAATGACTTGTAAAGTATTGAGAGGCTGCAAATTGCAATAAAAAGGCACCACACATTTTTCTATGAACAAATAATCATTTTTATTGTGTAAGTGAATCAAGTTTGTTTTACTTTTGTTTTTGTTTTGCATAATTAGGAAAGTTGCATAAGCAATTCTTAAAATAGTGACAAGTTGTTTTTTTTCTTTTTTTAAATAGGAGCGGATAGTGATGAAATTAAGAAGGAAAAGTGAAACGATTTTTTTTTTTTGTTTTCTTTCTTTTTGTTGTCTTAATTTTTATTTATGTAGGATATCACTTTTAAGAATTTCTTAATTGTGATTTGAACCAGAGTTGTGTATTTTGTTTTTATTTTTATATGTAGAATAATATCAATAAAAAAGATGAAAATAATAAAATAAATGATTAATTATTTTTAGATTATGATCTAAATGATGAATTTTAAGAGAATAAAGATAATATTGGTGATGAATTTCACGTAGAAGATGATAAATTAGGAGACAAATTTAAATGAGTTGAATAATTTTTATTGACAAATGTTTTTGTAGGCTTGTAATAATTATTAAAGTTTCAAAAAGTTATATAATTGTTTCAAAAAGTAACACTTTAAATACGGTTTCTCAAAGGCTACACAAGAGTGTCTCGTACTCTTGTAGTTTAAGTGATGTTTGTTAATAGTGTATTTAAAGAGAAAAAAGAAAATAATAAAACAGAATTCTTTTTTTTTTGTTTAAATACACTATTAAATACATGACTTAAACTATTTAAAGAAAATTATTTTTTATATGTGTGTTATACATATTAAATAATTAAAAATAAATAAAAAATAATTTTAAAAAAATAACATGATAAAATGATAATTGAAGACTTAAATTAGATATCATTTATAAATTTTCTCCGTAACAAATTTTAAACAATTAAAAAATAGCACGATGGTGCAAATTTTTTTATTAATTTTTTATGTAATATTTGATCACTTTCTTAATATGTATTAAAGTCATATAAAAAATTATTTTATTTTATTTTACTATTAATTTATATTTTAATATAAAATAATTTATATTTTAGTTTTTGTATATAAATGTAAATCTATAATAATAAAGTGAGAGATATGAGAAGATAATAAGAATATGTCACAATAAATTGAAAGAGGAGAAAAACTATTAATTTATATAATAATACTTTAAAATATTGCATACTTTATCAAGTTCAATTTAATGTAGTATATATATTTTTAAATACAAGTAAAATATAAATTATAAAAATATAGTTACACATATTAAATTTTTATAATTTTTAGTATACATAATTTTTAAAAATTTTATAGTATACTTAATTTTTAATATAATATATAATATAAAAATTTGATATAGATTCTTTTTATATTACTCGTTTTATTTCTTTTTAATTTTAATTTTAAAGTTGTATGAGCAATTAAAAAGTATTAATAAGTTTTTCTAATTATTATTAAAATTTGTTATCTTCTTCTCTTAATACTACTTATTATTTATCATCTAATTCAATTTATTTACAGAAAATACTTAAGAGTATTATTTATAAAATATAATTAATATTATATTAAATTGAAAGTAACAACTAAATAAAAGTATAATTTTTCAATAAAAAGTAATTAGAAAAAATGAAGAAAATATTTGTTATAATAACTTAAATAACTTACTTAAACTTAAACTTAAGAGTCAGTTTTTAAAATATATATAAAATAATATACTATCTAACCATACATTGTTTCACCAATTTAGAGGTGAGAGAATTTTTGAGATAATGAATTATATCAAATTTGATATTTGATCTTGTCATTTTATAAAATACTTTAAAATTTAAATTTGTGTTTTAAAGTTATTCTAATATGTATTTTTTAATTGTGTATAATCTGATTAGCGTGTACTATATTTTAATTATGTATAAAATTAATTATTGACGTGAGTGAAAACCATAAAATCTATAGATACAAATATAAATTATTAATGCATAAATTTATAAAGTTGAGGGTTGTAGTTGCACTCTCTGACTACACGGTGAGTCCGCCTTTGACACTGGTATAAAAGTCACTTATAAAAATATTTTGTATTCTCTTAAGCAACATTTTATTACAACAATTTTAAGTCTTACATGAAACAAAAAAAAAATATATATATATATATATATATATATATATATATATATATATATATATATATATATATATATATATATATATATATATATATATATATATATATATATATATATATATATATATATATATATATATATATATATATATATATATATATAATTGAGAGGCTATAGTAACAACATTTCACACATTCAAATAATAAAATATTTATTCACTTTTTTATATAAAATAATACAAGTCCCTCCTTGTGAAAAACAAAATTACAAGGCTCTTCTTAATATTTTAATAAGTAGTTTTGAAATGGATTATAAACTACAAAAATATATATAGCAGCGTTTAAGTTTTTTTTTAGAATAATTAATAATAAAATGGTTTTTAGAAAGATTTATAATTTATGAGATGTTGCCTAATAAGTTACTTTTTTTAACTCTCTGGTTGCTAAAGGAAAAAGTTTGATAATTTATTTGATAGAAAAAAACTAAAGTTTAGTAAAAAAAAATTCTATACAAAAAATTTATTTAGATTTACTCAAATAGTTTTTGTTAATTGAAATCCATTAATCATTTAAGTTCTAACTTTTTATTCTACTTTATCTATCTATTATGAAATTAAATATCACTTTTGAAATATTTTTTATTGTATCAACTTATGAGTAAAACATAGTTTATTTCTTTTTTATAATAACAAAGAAGTATACAATTTTTTTCATTATTAAAACTTTTAATATATTTTTCCAATTATTAACTATCTATTTTCATACCATTAATAAAATATAATTAAACAAAGTGAATCCTAATTTTCTCATTTTATAAAATATAAATTAATGTTTAAATATGATTAATGTTAGTATAGTTCATGTATTTTGTACATATCTGTATTAAGTATTGTATTTCTGTCACATCAACTTAGTATTAAGCAAGAATACCACCCAATAGTTATTGAGCTTATCCTCTTTGTATATAAACCACACTTGTAATCAACTCTACAATTGAATAAAGAATTCAGTATTACTTTATGTTATTGCAATTCTTTCATGTTATACTTCTTCTTCTCCAAGAGTTTACATGGTGAGTGCTTCACCATTGACATGGTATCAGAGCTTCAAAAGTTCTGGTAGCCAACGTTTTCTTGTTTCGGCTTGATTGTAGCCCTTCCTTTCTTCGCCTTGGCCCTTTCTCTTCTGCTTGCATATCTTTCCTTCTGTTCTTGCAGAACTATCCCTTCTTGCTAATCTTTCCTTTCTTGCAATCAAGCTTACCTTTCTTCCCTTTGATGGCATGTCAGAATTTCACAGATTTCTCTACAAATTCCTCCAACCCCTACTATCTTCACCCTAACGAAAATCTATCTTTGGTCCTTATTACTCCTCTTCTTAATGTTAAGAATTATCATACCTGGGCTAGGTCAATACATATTGCATTGATCTTAAAGAACAAGAAACGATTCATTGATGGCACGCTTCCAAAACCTCCAGTAGCTGATGCTCTCTATGCTCCTTGAGTGCGATGCAATACCATAGTTTTAGCTTGGATCCACCGTTTCATATCAGAATCAATTGCGAAGTCTGTGTTGTGGATTGAAAGCGCTATTGGTGTATGGAGAAATCTGCAGACTCGCTTTTTGCAAGGTGACATTTTTCGCATATCTGACATTCAAGAAGACTTGTACAGATTTCGTCAGGGAAGCTTGGACGTTTCAAACTACTTTACTCAGATGAAAGTGATATGGGATGAATTAGAAGCTTACAGACCCATTGATGTATGTTCTTGCATTGTGTCTTGTTCTTGTGGAGCTCTTTCTTCTGTTCGTAAATATCGCAAGCAAGATTATGTAATTCGTTTCCTCGGGGGTTTAAATGAGAAATTCAATCAGTCCAAGACTCAGATCATGATGATGAGTCCCTTACCTGACATTGACAGAGAGTTTGCTCTGGTTATCCAATAGGAAAGAGAACTTAATGTTAGAACATAATTTGGTTCTACATTCCAGTAAGAGTTTTGATGATAACAAATACATGATATAAAGAACAAATATGCTCACTAATAAAAGTATCTTTACATGCAGGAAGTTCTGATGTGAAAAAGATGTTCTGATGCAATTGGAAGTTCTGCCAGAATATCACTAGAAGTTCTGATTATGCAAGCATATAAGTTGAGAGTACCATGAAAGATTCAGACGCATCAAATTTGTGTGACACGCTTATATGAAGAAGTTCCGTTACAACTTCTGAATGCACCAGCGCTGTGAAACAGGATCTCTGATACTCTACTTTGCAAAGTTATGATACAAGCTGTAAAGGACTCTCAACGGTAACATTTATCCTCTGATGTGAGAAGCTCTGAAGCGTTACAATTCTATCAATGCAGTATCATAAAGTAACGGCTACAAACAGACAATGATCTCCTGGTTTAGAAAGTTCATTAACTCATATTATGGACATACCAATAGTATCTTCTTATGTCACTATTGCATGGCCTATATAAAGCAGACAAAAAGAAGATTTCATGTGATGAACTACTGCACACAAAAAGAAGAAATCACGTGAAGCTACAACAACACAATAATCTCTTTCATCCTTAAACACTCATACTTAAATTGTGTAAAACATCCCTGTTAGTGATAATGTTTTAGTAGAAACACCATTGTACACATTTATTCAATTAACTGTTTAGACATTTCCTTGAGAAAACCGGGTTGTGGTTTTGGACTCAAGAAGACTTTGGAAGTAGTCAAAGTAGTTGTTTAATCAAGATTGATTATTGAATTAAGACCTCGTTGGAGAGAGGCGAAATCACCTTGGAGAGTGGACTAGAGTAGTTTGAGTTCAAACGAACTAGGATAAAAATCAAAGTGTTCTTTCCATTGTATTTCGTGATTCCAATTCAACCCCTCCTTCTTGTGTTTTTCACTTCTTCAATTGGTATCAGAGCACCTGGATCTGGGTGCAAACACTTAACCATGTCAGAAAAAGATCCAAGGAGGAAAAATACTATGATGGGAACAAGTCAGAACATCAGCAGCAACCCTCCAATATTTGACGGTGAAAATTTTGACTACTGGAAAGATATGATCATAAGTTTCTTCCTAGCCTATGACGCTGACCTCTGGGATATGGTAATTGATGGGTACATGCATCATGTAGATGAAAGTGGTCAGAAGATTGATAGAAAAAGAATGTTTGATCATCAAAAGCATGACTTCAGAAATCATCACAAGGCCATAACTATTCTCCTGAGTGCCATCTCATATTTAGAGTATGAGAAGATCACAAACAGAGAGACAGCAAAGCACGTGTTTGATTCTCTGAGAATGACGCAAGAAGGCAACACACAAGTAAAAGAAACCAAAGCCCTTGCACTCATTCAGAAGTATGAAGCCTTTAAAATGGAAGAAGATGAAACCATTAAAACAATGTTCTCTAGATTTCAAATTATGGTGGATGGGATAAAGGTGTTGGACAAAGGGTACTCAACAGTTGATCATGTAAAGAAGATCATTGTAAGTTTATGAAAACAATAGAGACCCATGGTCACTGCTCTCAAACTGGCAAAAGATCTGAACAAAATATCTCTAGAAGAACTTGTCAGCTCTCTCAGAAGCCATGAGATAGAGTTAGAAGATGATGAGCCTCAGAAGCAAGGTAAGTATCTCGCTATGAAATCTAATAAATATGAAACCAAATTTTTGCAGGCAAAAGCAGATGTAGAAAACTCTGGAGAATCCTCGTCAGAAGAAGACAAACTGTTCTTTCTATCCAGAAGAATCAATCAGTTGTGGAAGTAAAGGCAGAAGAATTTCAGAAACTCTAGAAGAACAGGAAATGACTCTGAACAATCTTCTGGATACAGAAAATCCAATAACAGAAACATTACCTGCTATGAATGCAATAAACAAGGTCACTGCAAAAGTGATTGTCCAAGGCTTCAGAAGGATCAACCTAAAAGGAAGTTCGTTAAGAAGAAGAAGAAGAAGAAAAGTCTTATGGAAACGTGGGATGACTCTGAATCTTCTGAAGACGGAACAAAATCAGAAGATGAACAAGCCAATATAGCTCAAACGGACAACTTATCAGATGTCTCTGAATCCTCTGAATCAGAATCAGAATCAGACTCAAGAGGTATTTTCTAACTTTTCTAGATCTCAATTAAATGAAAGTCTGTCAGAAATTCTAGAAAGGTTCAGAAGCTTCGAGTCATAAACAAGAACTTGAAAAAGGATCTAGTTTCTGACTCTGAAGAAACTAAGAATCTGAGACTAGAAAACTCTGAGTTGAAAGAAAAAAATTTTAAACTTGAAAATGATTTACAAAATACTCAGAAGGAAACTGTGTCGGAAGTTCCTAGTAACCTTGATACAATCATAAAGGAATATGATCACAGCTTTCAGAAATTCCTCGCTAAAAATATAGATAGAAGTAAGATGGCCTCAATGATCTATGGAGTTAGCAAAAATGGCAGAATAGGTATAGGATATAAAGGTAAAGTATCCCAACCTAAGAACGTTAAGGATCTGGTTATCAAACGCACTCCTCTTTATTCTCACTTCACTACTGGGCAAACACATGATATAAAACATACTGGTAAGGAGTTTTATGCTAAACCAAAATTTAAACAGAATTTTGGAAACTCTAACAATCATGAACCCAAAAAGATATGGGTATCAAAAGACAAAATCATCTATGTTGCAGTTATTTTTAACAGCAAGGTTGAAACACCAATATTAACACCTGGACTCTGGATGCTCTCTAAACGTGGAGGAAAGGAAGCATATGTTCCAAAGCCTGGAATTTAAAAGATTCGTAGGTTTTAGAGGCAATAAAAAACAAAAGGTTATTGGCTCTGAAACTATTGGAAACAGGAATGAAAATATAGCATCAGAAGCTCTCTAAAGAATATTAGATGTATCCAGAAGAGGATATCACACATTTTCAAGCAACTTCTGTCAGAGCTAGCAAAATAGAGTCTTTACCACTTTTTGATTCTTGACAAAAAGGGGGAGAATGAAGAATATTTTGACTCATAATCAGAAGATCTTCAGGGAAGTATTTTATTTTCTCGTTATCTGAGTATTCTACTCAGGGGGGGGGGGGGGCTTTTAATTTTTGTTCTTTATATTCCATCAAAATATACTAGTTTTTGTTATCATCAAAAAGGGGGAGATTGTTATAACATAATTTGGTTTTACATCCTAGTAAGAGTTTTGATGATAACAAACACATGATATAAAGAACAAATATGCTCGCTAATAAAAGTATCTTTACATGCAGGAAGTTCTGATGTGAAAATGATATTCTGATGCAACTGGAAGTTCTGCCAGAACATCACTAGAAGTTATGATTATGCGAGCATATAAGTTGAGAGTACCATGAAAGATTCAGACGCATCAAATATGTGTGACACACTTATATGAAGAAGTTCTGTTACAACTTCTGAATGCACCAACGCTGTGAAACAGGATCTCTGATACTCTGATTTGCAAAGTTTTGATACAAGTCGTAAAGGACTCTCAACGGTAACATTTATCCTCTGATGTGAGAAGCTCTGAAGCGTTACAATTCTATCAATGTAATATCATAAAGTAACGACTACAAACAGATAATGATCTCCTGGTTTGAAAATTTCATTAACTCATATTATGGACATACCAAAAGTATATCCTTATGTCACTATTGCATGGCCTATATAAAGCAGACAAAAAGAAAATTTCAAGTGATGAACTACTGCGCGCAAAAAGAAGAAATCACGTGAAGCTACAACAACACAACAATCTCTTTCATCCTTAAATACTCATACTTAAACTGTGTAAAACATCACTGTTAGTGATACTATTTTAGTAGAAACACCATTGTACACATTTATTCAATTAACTATTTAGACATTTACTTGAGAAAACCGGGTTGTGATTTTGGACTCAAGAAGACTTTGGCAATAGTCAAAGTAGTTGTGTATTCAAGATTGATTACTGAATTAAGACCTCGTTAGAGAGAGGAGAAATCACCTTGGTGGATGGACTGGAGTAGTTTGAGTTTAAACGAACCAGGATAAAAATCAAAGTGTTCTTTCCATTGTATTTCGTGATTCCAATTCAACCCCCCCCCCCCCCCCTTCTTGTGTTTTTCACTTCTTCACTTAATGCATCTCAGAATGTTGTTTCAACCTCTACTTCTTCTGAAGAACCAACATCACTTTATCTGAATGCTGCATCTGGTAACAATTATGGCAGACCTGGGAACAATCATTTTAGAGGAAAGGGAAATAACTATGGAGGAGCTAAAGGCACAAACAGAATCTGTACACATTGTGGAAGAAACAACCACACTGTTGATACCTGTTTTCTCAAACATGGTTACCAACCAGGATTTCGAGGTAAAGGAAAATACACTAACTCTAATGCACAATTTGTTGCTTCTGTTGAAACAGGTCAAACAACTCCAGAACAAATCTTATCTCAATCCATGCTTGGCTTCACTCAAGAGAGATATCAAAGCATCCTGGAATTAATTCAACAGTCAAAGGTTAACCCTAAAGCCAATTCCATCTCTACATCTCCTTTTGTCCTCAACTCTCACTCTCATCCTGAAACTGGTAAGAACAATCAACTTTGGATTCTTGACACAGGCACCACTGACCATATAACTTTTGAAATTTCCAATTTTACTTCACATAGAACAATAGTACCTATTCATGTTAGTTTACCAAATGGTTCACAAGTCACCACAAACATTTCTGGTAGCATAGCTCTTTGTTCCACTCTAGTTCTCCAAAATGTCCTATACATCCCTAGTTTCAATGTCAATCTACTCTCTATAGAAAAAATGGTACAAAATAATTCCTGCTTTGTTCAGTTCACTAATAACTCGTGCCAAATCCTGCAGAATCATTCCAAAGAAATGATTGGTTCAGCTAAGCTTCAAAGAGGTCTATATGTGCTTGATTCATCCCACCCTGATCATGTTTGTAATTCTTCCACCCAAGATAGTTCTTTACTATGGCATCTCAGATTAGGACACATTTCTACCGCATGTTTACAATATATGTCAAAATATTTTCTTTTATTCCATTCAATTGTAATAACAAGCATCCTTGTGACTCTTGTCATTTTAGTAAACAAAAGAAGTTGTCTTTTCCAAATAGCTATACAAAATCTAAACTACCTTTTAAAATCTTACATGTTGATGTATAGGGTCATTTTTCCACTGTCTCAATGCTAGGACAAAAATATTTCCCGACCCTTGTGGATGAATTCAGTAGATACGCATGGGTTATCTTTTTAAAAACTAAAGATCAAGCCAAGCAGAGTATTATTCAGTTCATGAGTTATATTATCTTAAGTGTTTTAGATCAGATAATGGGACTGAGTTCCTTTCTTTATCTGATGTTTTTCCGTCAAAAGGGATTATCCATCAAAAATCTTGTGCCTACACACCCCAACAAAATGGAATGGTAGAGAGAAAGCATCAACATATTTTAAATGTGGCTAGATATTTTTACTTCCATTCTAAGCTTCCTCTTAAAATGTGGAATTTTTGTATACAACATGCTATCCACATCATAAATAGACTCACTACTCCCCTGCTAAACTTTAAATGCCCATATGAACTATTATACAATCAACCCCCCTCCTTAATTCACTTAAAAGTTTTTGGATGCTTGAGTTATGCCACCTCTAACCAGATAAACAAAACCAAGTTTGATCAAAGGTCAAGAACAATCTTTTTAGGCTTCAAGGATGGAACTAAAGGCTACATTTTATATGATCTTCAAAACCATAATGTTTTTGTGTCCAGACATGTCAATTTTTATGAACATATTTTTCCTTTTGACACTGCTCAAGATTACTCTAAACTAGTGCCTGCCATACCTACTGCTCATACCTATGCTGACCCTAAGTTGTCCCATCAGTACCCTTTTTCCACTGATGTATCAGATTATCTTGAGACCAATAATTCTTCCCCTAGCCTGCAGCAACAATCTGCTACTCCCAGCTCTGATAGTGACCATTCAGGTACCAACACAGAGCCTATTCCATTTAGACATCACAATAACCATTCTTCTCATGTACCTTCTGTGGAAGATCCACCTGTAGCTAGTACCAACCCTATGGATAATCTTGATTCACCTTTGTCCATTGAATCCTATAGTTCTCTACCCCCTCATAACCCTATTAATAACAATACCTCTGATACTTCTCCAGAAGCCAGGAAAGCCATATAAGGCCTTCCAATATACCCTCTAGACAATCTAGTCACATTTCCAATCCTCCAACCTATCTTGCAGATTACCACTGCTATCATGCTAACAATAATCATAATATTTCCCATCTTTCTCCCATACAAACACAATCTATCTATCCCCTCTCTTCTGTCATATCTTATGACAAGTGTTCTCCCTCCTACAAAAAATATTGTTGTAGCATATCATCTATATCTGAACCAACCACCTACAAACAAGCCATTAAACACGACTGTTGAATAAATGCTATGGATGTAGAGCTTAAAGCTCTTGCAGAGAATCACACATGGGTTGTGGTGGATTTTCCCCTGGAAAAGTTCCAATTAGTTATCGTTGGGTATATAAAGTCAAGCACAAAGAAGATGGATCTATAGAACGATACAAATCCAGATTGGTAGCTAAAGGCTACACTCAAATGGAGGGTATTGACTATTTTGATACCTTCTCTCATGTGGCCAAACTCACCACAATTAGAGTTCTTCTCTCACTTGAAGCCATAAAAAGATGGCACTTAGAGCAATTAAATGTTAACAATGCATTTTTACATGGTGATTTGTCTGAAGAAGTATACATGACACTGCCCCCCGGATTGTTTGGTTTTAGTTCCAACAAAGTCTGCAGATTGCAAAAGTCTCTATATAGGTTGAAACAGGCCAGTAGGCAGTGGTATTCCAAATTATCTGCTTTTCTTATCTCCCTTGGATATCAACAATCTCAGGCTGACTATTCTCTTTATGTTAAAAATAAGAATTCTGAATTTACTGCCCTGCTTGTATATGTTAACGATGTTGTCTTGACAGGAAATTCATTGACTGAGATTACACAAGTCAAACATCTCTTGAGTCAACAATTCAAAATCAAGGATCATGGACAACTAAGGTACTTCTTGGGTTTCAAAAATTCCAGATCAGCAGCAGGCATTTTTCTAAATCAGAGGAAGTATACTCTTGAATTATTACAAGATGCTGGAGTTCTTGCAGCTAAGCCTTCTTCAGTACCGTATGATCCCAACCTTCAACTCTCCATCACAAAAGGTGTTCTGTTAGAAGATCCTTCATCTTATAGGAGATTGATTGGTAGACTCGTATATCTGACCAATTCTAGGCCAGGTATCTCTTATGCTGTACAACACCTGAGTCAGTTTATGTCTCAGCCTCGCCTTCCTCATTTTCAAGCTGCAACTCGTGTTTTATGATATCTGAAGTCCGTGCCTACCACTTGAATACTGTTTTCTGCTTCTAGTGATTTGAAGCTTCAAGGTTTTTATGACTCTGACTGGGCTCGTTGTCCTGATACAAGAAAATTTGTCACTGGATATTGTGTCATGTTAGGTTCCTCCTTGTTGTGCTGGAAATCGAAAAAGCAACATACTGCATCTAGATCGTCTACTGAAGCTGAATATAGAGCACTGGCCTCTCTTACTTGCGAAATTCAGTGGTTGCATTACTTGTTTCGGGATGTTTATATTGAGTTCAAACAACCTGCCTCTATTTTCTGTGACAACAAGTCAGCAATCTACTTAGCACATAATCCTACCTTCCATGAGCGAAGTAAACATATCGAGTTGGATTGTCATGTCGTTCGCGAGAAGATTCAATCCAAATCCATTCACTTGCTACCTATTTCTACCCATTACCAGCTGGCTGATATGCTGACTAAACCTCTTCATTCACCCGCACTTCAAAAGACATTGGTCAAGTTAGGACTTTGTAACATCCACAGTCCAACTTGGGGGAGGCTGTTAGTATAGTTCCTGTATTTTGTACATATCTGTATTAAGTATTGTATCTCTGCCACATCAACTTAGTACTAAACAAGAATATCACCCAATAGTTATTGAGTTTATCCTCTTTGTATATAAACTACACTTGTAATCAACTCTACAATTGAATAAAGAATTCAATATTACTTTCTATTATTGCAATTATTTCCTGTTATACTTCTTCTTCTCCAAGAGTTTATATGGTGAGTGCTTCACCATTGACAATTAATCTATACAAATATAACACTTTAATTTTAGCTTTTTTAAATATCCTTTAGTTTTTATCGTTATATGATTTTACTTTGGTTTAATATTCTTTTTGTTTAAATTTGAGGTTCATTTACTCTCTTACTTTAAAAAAAATTATATTAATCTCTTAATTTTTAAGATATACTATATTAATTTTTATCTAGTTATAACAAATTTAATGATTAGTTTTTGAATTTTTGTCAATAATCAAATGTAAAAAATTAACATAGTATATTTTCAAAAATTAAGAAATTAATATAATTTTTTAAGTTAATAGATTAAAAGAACTTTGAAATTAACATACATGACCAAACAAAATTAAGTATCTCTTTGATTTGGTTTTGTAAAACAATTTTATAGTTTTAAAAATTAAAAAATTAAAAATCTTTTAAAATTTTAAAAATTAAAATTTATTTAGAAGTTTTGATTTTTGGTTTTTAATTTTGAAAATTAAAAAGAGGAAAAACAAAAAATAATAATACACTTTTCATTAATGAAAAATTGTAATATGTACAATTTTAAAATAGTTTTTAAGAGTAAGATTATCAAACTTTTTTTTTCCTTCAACACTCTTTTCAAAATTAATTACAAAATAGTTTTTAAGAACTAAAAATTAAAACTCATTTAAACAAACCCTAAATCTTTTATTTTTGTTTTGGTTAATCCTTTATTTTAATTAAATTTTTTTAACTAATGTTAAATAGGTTACATTGGTAGTATAGATTTGAGAATATACCATACATATGCTAAAAGGGGGAAAAATCTACCGAGTAATTTTGTTGTTGTTGATAATGTCACTACCCCCATTAACTAAGTTGCAAGTGGTATGTGCTAGTCTCATGGTAGGACCCATATGGTAAAAGCAAGCCAACCACAATTGACAATATTTACTACTCATCTGATGAAATCCATTGTATCATAACCTAACCAAAAGAAATTGGTCACTTTAAACCCTCACGTGGCCAAGACGACAATTTGTACGTAAATTCTTAAAATTTTATTCATTGTCATTTGAAAGCAGATTACCCCATTATTGAAGTATTGGAAGTATATTATTAAAAAATAAAAAGTGTGTTTACTAAATATAAAAAAGATAAGAGTGTGGTGTGGTGTGAATATATTTTTCAACAAAGCATAATTGTTGCATTAAAATAAGGTGTGCTTTACAAAGCTAGGACACCGAGTTCGCAAGTTGTGTAATTAGAGATTTCTCTTTGGTCTTCTTTTCTTAATACTATTATCTTCTTATTTGCCAATTGCCATTATTGCTCAACTGTTTGCAGCCATCATTATCACCATTAAACATTAGGTAGAGCCATTTAAACAAAGTCAAGTCAAGCATATTTTAGTCATATAAATAAAACCAGCTAGAGTGATAAAATAAAAAATAAAACCAGCTACATAACACAAAGCATCAAGCATATCCGGGTGACATAATTGTCCAAATAAAGTAAAATAAACTATCGGTAAGGAGATATTAGGAGCATCGATATATAGCGTAGAAATAAATATTTTTGTGAAATATACACCACTTATTCACTTAAAATTTTAAAGTGATAGGTGAGTGGATTCTTCCACTTATATATGTTTAAGTCTCCACATTCCTATCGAGATTATTTCCCCACCTACTCACACTTGTTATATTATTCCAACAATATATATATATATATATATATATATATATATATATATATATATATATATATATATATATATATATATATATATATATATATATATATATATATATATATATATATATATATATATATATATATATATTCAACTTACTCTAAATTATAACTTTTAAATTAAATTTAATCTAATTAATAAAATAAAAATATTAATTATAAAATATTAACTATTAAATTAAATTAAATTTCAAGACTATAATTTTTAAAATAAATTAAAAACTTATAAATAAGCAGCAGAGAGATATTTTTATTTATAAACTAATAACCTATAAATAGGCTAATAAATATTGAAAAAAAACATGAAAATAGGTGATATTTCACGTTCACAATGAACTTATCACTACAAAATAACTTGTGTTTTGCCACGTGAAAGTCACGCCGCTGACACCCAAATCACGTCACTATTCAACTTTTGCCACCTTAAGAAACACGCCGCTGTAGAGCGCGTGACAATTTTGTTGCGGCGTGAAAAGCATGTCACAACGTTGTCACGTGAAATTCACGCCGCAACAGACTTTATAGGATGAAAGTAGTTCAGCACATAGCAGAGCAGAGCAGAGCAGTTTATATTTATTTTTACGTTTGTTGTTGCGGCGTGTTTTTCACGTCACTAATTAGTGACATGAAAAACACGCCGCAACTTGTTTTAAAAAAAAACATATTTTGTGTTTTAAATATATTAATTATGTTATAATAATTAATATTATTTTTTGTTTTATTAAATTTATAAATTAAATATTATAATTTATTTATTAAATATAATATTATAAATCAAATTATCAAAAATAAAACTAAATATATCTAAATGTATAAATAAATATACTTAATATTATAAATTTAATAAACTCAAATTTAAATTTATAATATTTTTAAATATACAATATGATTATAAATTTATATTACACAAATAAAAAACTAAATACAAAATAAAAATAAAACTAAGCAGAATCATTCGAGTCGTCGGAAAAGTCGCGAAGAAAGTCATCATTATTTTGGTGGTTATTATTTTGGCCACCACTGTTGGGATTTCTACCAAATGCTTGCATAAATTGTCGCATTTGCTCCTCCATATCAGTCTGCCTCTTCGCCATTGCCTCAATTTGTCTATTATGTTCACCCCTCATTGCCTCCATTTGGGCCTCCATTTGGACCTTCAATGCCGCCTCACGATCTCCGGACTCGCGTCTAGCCAATTGTCTTACCAGTTCTAACTGATCTGGTGTCAAATTTATTTGACGTGACCCTCCTTCATTGTCTGCAGCTCTCTGATACAGATTTCTATCCCCACTCCTCAAGGTGCCCGCCAAATTTCCACCACCAAAAAAACACCCGTTAGGCCCCTTTCCTCCAACAACTTGACTCCAAATATAGAAATCCACATCTGGATGAACCGGTTTTCCCGGAGGAGGAGTATACTGAGGATTATGGGTCAGAAATTCTACAAGCAAGGCCTGATAATCCTCCTACACATACAATAAAAAAATCAAGTTAAATTTATAAGTAAAATTAATGAAATTAAATGAAATAAAAATAATAATAAAAAACAAATAGCCACGTGATTGTAACGCCGCAACTTATCAGTTGCCACTCAATTTTCACGCCACAACATGTCACTTCCTACATGAAAATCACGTCACAAAATTGCTTAAAAAAATATATAAACATAAATTTACTTACCAGGGCTTTTTTTGTACGCTCGTCAATAAATCCTCCCGATTTCTTTGTCCGAGTTTCCTTAACCAGCTCAGTCATCAATAGTTGTCTCCCCAAACGCTTAGCCTAAATAAAAAAATTAACTTAAATTAATAATATGTTATAAATCCAAATATGACTTTAAAAAGTGGTAATAATTACCATGCGTCGAGCATGCTCAGCAGTACTAATACTTTCAACAACATTAAGGCAACCCCCTTTTTCCGATGCCCTCATCTTCTTTACAGTTTCAGATTTAGCCTTAAATTCATCTGATTCCCAATACTTAAGAAGTTGTTCAAAAACTTCTTTGCCTATCCATTTGGGACGAATGCCCAAAAGTTGCCAATTCTCTCTAACACGTCGTAGCATGTCAGAAAGTCGTCTTGAACTCCTGCCAAAATATTTTTTTTTACTTTGTTATGGTTCAGGGGATCCCAAACACATTTCGCCTGCAATGTTGTATGACATTAAAATAAATAGTTAGATAAATTATAACAATAATGAAAAGGTCATTTAAATAAAAATAACTTAAGAAATAAATTAATTATACCTGAAATTGCTTGAACCATTCTTCTTTATCGGAAACTTCTCTAAAACTCTTCAAAAATTTTGTATAATTCTGCTGAATTATATAATTTATAACCTTAGCAGAAGTCTGGCTCAACCCGAAACTAAAACAACAATAATTGAATTAGCATAATTAATTATATAAAGTTATATTAAAAATGGAAATGTGTACTTATAAATAAAAATCAATAAATAAGAAACTTACGAGTTCCCTTCAGGCCAAATCCAAAATCTCCCATCAATGGTATGAATCCCACTCGGATCATCATCCCCTCGAAGATCTCTCCCATCTATTTGATCATCATCCACACCAAGATCGTCATCATCCGACTCTACATGATCATCGGATGCAGGTACATGTGTGGGATGTGGGGTGCGACCAGTCTGTGTGGGTCGTGAAGAGGTGGATCCTCCAGGCTGCTGGACGGATGGGGGCATCTGTGTAGGAAGTGGGGTGCTGGATCCTCCAGGCTGCTGCATGAATGAGGGCATCTGTGTTGGAAGGATGAGGGCACTTGTGTCTGCTGGAAGGATGAGGGCACCTGTGTCTGCTGGAATGGTAAACCAGGTGGGGCCCCAGATGGACTAATAAAACATGTACTCCTAGATGGGAACTGAAGAGGACTCTGAGATGATAGTAATGGAGTAAATGGCATAGTACTGTCCATGGACATATGATGAACCTGACTCTGCGGGGGAGGACACGTGGCTGAGTGAAGTGACTGGCATACTACTACCCTTGGACGCCTGGGCTTCCTACCACTATCACTAGGACCTTTACCCTTATTATCTTTGGGTGGCATTTTTACCTATTTATAGAAAATACAAGTTAACATATAATATATTTGAATTATAAGACACAATTATCATGAATACATATTCATTAACTCATTCAATAGATGGTTCGTCAAGTAAAATTACAAGACACAATTCTCATGAATACATATTCATTAAATCATTCAATAAATGATTCGTTAAGTAAAAATACAAGACACAATTCTCATTAATATAGGTTCACTATTCTAAATCGTCATGCTCATCATCCATATCATCCTCGTCATCTGATGTGATATTATCCTCGGATCCAGAATCTTCATGATCTTCATCCTCATCAACTTGATTCCCCTCAACCATTGTATCAGACAAACTTGTAGTGTGTTCATCTGGAATCACATCATTAACTTCAACTTCATCAACTTGGTAAGCAATATCCTCCACTAGATCGTCGGTTTCAATATGACCCAATGGTTTTGTTTTTATTACAACACAACACCGTCGTTTACGTGGCACAAATGAAGGATAAGGAACATAATAAACTTACCTACCAATATTTGACATTATGAAAGGGTCGTACTCTTTGTACCTCCGGTCCATTTGAATCTCAACAGTACCATATGTCTTATCTATTTTTGTGCCTCTAGTTGGATCATACCATTCACAATAAAACAAGACAACTTTATTTTCCGAGTCCAAGTAAATGTATACTAACTCGTAGATATGTTTAACAAAACCATAAAAGTCATCTTCACCACCATCTGTAACTCCTTTCACAAATACACCACTGTTTATGGTTTTTTTCCCTTCAGTCCATTCATGAGTGTGAAATTTATATCCGTTCACGAAGTATGTGTGCCATTTGTTTGCACTTTGACGAGGGCCATTAGACAAGTTTCTCAAATGGAGTATTTCTGGAGTCGGTGCAACAACCCTATACAATTTCTCCTTGAACCATGTTAGAAATTGGGCATGAATGACACCCGATGTTGATTGTACACCGCTACTATCAAAATAGGCGTTGTTAAATTCCCTAAAAAGAAACACGCTATAAGTTTCAAGGTAATCAATTTTATATTCACACTGTAAAGAAAATTAAGAAGTTGGATTATACTTACTCAAGATATGGTTTAACTTCAATGCAGTTGATCAAGACATGAACATGTGCAGATTTCATTTCTTGTTTGGTCAACCAATGCTCACCCTTCTTTCCAGAGGGACGACCTGGAAGCCCGAAGACTGATAAGGTGTACTGACTTCTTTCGATAACATTTATAGGATTCCTTATGATTCTTGGAGTTAACATCAAGTGCTTGAAATAGTGACTGCAAAAATGTAAAGTTTCTCGATGCAAGTAATGTGCACATATTGATCCTTCAACTCTAGCTTTATTTTTCACTGATCGCTTTGAATCACCCATGAACCTTTCAAACGGATACATCCACCTATATTGAACATGTCCTCCTAGATAAGCCTCATATGCAAGATGCACAGGTAGATGTTCCATGGAGTCAAAAAAACCAGGCGGAAATACTTGTTCCAACTTATAGAGAATGACTGGAATATTTTGGTCCAACTTTATGATGTCATCCACTCTTAAAACTGACGCACAAATATCTCTAAAAAATTGACTAATTTTAGTGAGTGGATTAAGCACATGTTTGGGTAGAGAACCGAACGCAATTGGTAGCAATTGTTCCATAAAAACATGGCAATCATGACTTTTCATACCATGCAACTTCCCAGTGTTAGCATCAACACACCTTGCTAAATTTGAAGAATACCCGTCGGGCATTCTCAAACCTTTTAGCCATCCACAAACCGCTTTAGCTTCTTGGGGCGTCAGACTGAAACAAGCTTTGGGTTTAAATAATTTTCCATTTGGTTGAGGCTTCAATTCCAACTCTTTACGATTACACCAAATTTCCATGTCTTGTCTAGCCTTCACATTATCTTTTGTTCTGTCTTTAACATCCATCACTGTGTTAAATACGTTATCAAAAAAATTCTTCTCAATATGCATAACATCAAGATTATGGCGCAACAAATTATCTTTCCAATACGGGAGGTCCCAAAATATACTTCTTTTTGTCCAATTATGTGTGACCCCATATCCTTCAATTCTACATGCTTTGCCAGTATCTATAAACTTTGGAAGTTCACAAACTTGGTTCCATATAGCAACTGGTGCCAATCGAGGCGGAAGCAGATCTATTACCCGTTCGTCCTTTTTAAAATTTGTCTTGTTTTTTCTAAAGGGATGATTTGATGGTAGGAATCTGCGATGACAGTCAAACCACGAGCTTTTCCCCCCTTTTTCCAATGTAAACGCCTTAGTGCATTCCATGCAATGCGGACAACCCATTCTGCCATGCGTACCCTATTGTACCCCAAAATTTACCCTCCTCTTTTTTACAAGAAAATCACAGCTTCGGGCTTTTCCTAATTTTTCAGATTGGCTCAAGAATCGGTCAAACAGACTTTTCTTATCAGTCACACAAAATTAGGGTTTCCATTAACTTTTGAATCAGTCCAAGCAGATTATTAAGGTTTCTATTGATTTGGTTGAGTTTGGCTCAGGGTTTGATCAAGCAGACGCTTCTTTGACAATAAATCAAGAATTAGGGTTTGCACGCGCATTTTCAGAAGAATTTGAATCCACAGTGTCTTAATTGGCTGTTACACTGCTTTTACGTTTGCTCAAGATTTCTGTTTGTTTCTCAAGGTCTAAACATCTGGGATATGGGCTGAGGCTTCTGATTGAGAGTTTGAAGTGTTGGTCTAATCAGTGAAATGAAAGGCGTATGGACATTTGTTTTGATTGACTGTGCAATACATATGGTTAATTGGGACGCCGGGTTTATTATTGATTAATGCGAAGTTGCAAGACTACGGTGTTTATTAATTATTTATTATATCTAAGTTAGAATAATTGGGATGTACTTCCAGTTATTTTAATTCAAGAAACTTAAATAATTAAATAGACAGTGAATTAAAAGAGATTAACTGACAAAGGATTTTTTATTCACTTTTAATTATTGTTACAAGTGTTATTTGAATACAGTAAATTTATTTACAGTATTTATAATAATGTTTATTACAAACAATTGAAAGAGAAAATAAATCTATCCTAAGTCTTCATCTTCTACTGCTGCTCCCCTTTGCTCAACTGATATTTATCTGCAAAGACAAAAAAAAAGGAAGAAGTCAATACAGTTAAAATTAAAAGGGTGTTCTCAGACAGATAATTAAAAATCATCATTAAAAGTGTTGGCCGAAATCAGTTTGTTCGTCCTCTCTGCAAATCGCAAGAAGATGTCTCTTCTTGGTACACAAAGAGGAAAAGAAAATTTATTTGCAAGCATATGGATTATTTTCTAAAATGCACAAAGCTGCATAAATTTAAATTGCAAAGTGCAAACTGAAATGCCAAACAAGCTGCATAAATCCAAACTGAATTGCATTATCAAACTAGGCAAACCAAATCCAAAGAAACGCAAACTAAGCTGTCAACCAAACTGTCCAAAAACTGTCAAAGCTGTCAAAGAAGATACAAAAAATATCAGAGCTGTCAATAAAGCTGCCTACAAGCTAGCAAAAAGCAAAGGCAGAAAATCTGGAAGATATGCAGAGGAAAGCCAAAGATGCAAGCAATATTTCAAATTTCCATCATTTCCCAACCAACACTTTTTCAGAAAAAAAAAGTACAGTTTAAGTAATTAAATATACTTTTCCGTGGAGAGAGAAAGGGAGAGAGAAGTAGAAGCTTACAGTTTTGGGCAGGCTTAGAATATAGAGATATAAAACAAAGAGTATCAGAACAGTTCAAGGGGGCAGAACACATAGAGAGAAAAGATAACACAAAAGTTTTAAACAGATCCTGCATCAAAGCCTCTCAAAAAACAAATAAGCTTCCAACTGCCTCAACCTCAAAACATGTTTCATCCTGCCTTCAAGATTACAAACTGAAGCAAGCCTTCAAATAAAAAAAAACAACATAAACATATAACCTGTCAAAACCTGAACCAACTCAAACCTCCACAAACCTGCATAAAACATGAGCAAGCCTGCCTGTTCAGAAAAGCCTGCATAATACAAATGAGCCTCAAAACTTCCTTCAATCCAAGCCTGTTTAAGCCAGCCTGTAACCTATAAACAACCCTAAAGATCTGTTACAGCCTTCAAGCCAAAACCCTGCATAGCCTAAAGACCAAGACTGTCAAAACCTGTACCACAAACAAGCCTAAAAGCCTTACCAAGCAAGCAAACTTCCAGGCCTGTACCATACAAACCTACAAACATTCAACCTGCCTTCATAAAACCTTCACATAAAACTGTACTAGAAGAAAACCTCTAAAAACCTTGAGGCTTGTTACCATCAAAATTCAAGCAAGTCCAAGCATCTCAAATCATAAGCAAACAACTCTCAGTTTCAATATCATCATCATTGAGAAAACAAATCCAAGCTCTCAGAACTAAAGTTCATAATTGAGTAATAAAGCCAAAGAGAGGAAAAGCAACTGAAGCTAGCGACTCAGAAGCAAAAACACTGAAGCAACTCTAAGACTCGAAATCATCATCATTGTAAAAGAACAACAAAGATCATCAGAAATCAGAAGCAAATAAAACAAGCATCTTAGATTCAAACAACATCATCAAACTCAGAAACGGGCAAGCATTCAGATAAGCAAAAGAGAAGAAGGAACTCAGAAGCAACTATTACAGGGTTTTCAGGATTTAATCTCATCATAAAACCAGAGCAAAGTTAAAGATACAAGTATCAGGAGCCCAGCATCACAGCCTCCCCGCCGGCCACCGGAGAACGCCTCCTGTCCACTCCTCCGTCTCCTCTCCAACAACAAACGCTAACGATATTGTCCTTTTTCTTTTTCACACCTCACAGAAACAAATAACCCAAAGTTAATAACATGCAAGAGACAAGAAACTGAAAGCCTTAAAAAACGCGTTAAAACAGAAATCGTTACCTTTTCTCATCACTGCCTTGCTCAACCATGGAGAGAGGGAGATGGACGGTGGCGCTCTGGCAGCTGAGGCGGTTGGAGGAGCATCAATGGCCTTTGCTTGAGAACGAGAAAGACGAAGAAGAAGATGGAGAAGCGGCGCCGTTCTAAGCCAAGCTGAAACCCTATTCTGAAACAAACATTGCAAACCCTAAACAAAAAACTTGTGAAGTGCATTTGGGCCTCTGCCCCATTAAACCTTAAGCCCATTTGATTCTGGCACCCTCCTTTTTTTTTTTAATATAATCCATTTTCTTTTTTTGCATTTGGGCCATGTATATAACCCCTAAGCCCATCTAATTTCCTAATACAAATCAATCTTTTTTTCTTTCTTTCTATCACCTTATTTTCCTTTCTTTATATAACCTATTTTGTTAAATAAAAATAATACATTATACAAAATTTTCTTAAATGCTTCTTTTTTTTATTTTAGAACAATTAAAAATACATAAATCTTAGGTTTATTAAGTTTAAACAATTTTTCTTTTATTAAAACTTTTTTTGTTTAAATTAAATCTTGTATATAAAACATTAGTAAAAAATACATCAAAAAAATAGAATTTTTAAGGTTAAATATTTCCTTTTTTTAAAACCTTTTGTTTATTAACATTAACAAAAAAACACAAAAATACTTAATAATACATTAAGTTAACATTTTGATCATTTGTAAATAATCACATACATTGCACAATACTTTTATTTCTCTTTGATTCTTATACTTTGCTATATTTTACATTGAGAATATGATGATTCAATTTGGTTGTAAATAATATTTGGACACTACTATCCTGATAAGACTCATCCCCATTTGTAAACATTTGTACCCCCATCCCCGGATACTTATTTGTAATAGGTTAGACTTTAAATTCCCGCAATTTATCGCTTTCTATATACTGTATAGTAATTAGGGTTTGTATGCGAAGATTCAAAATCAACAAGTAGTTTGACCTTAATCCAAGATAAACATGCATGAAAAAACAAACACCATGCACACTTTCACCCCTAGGGTTACACCACTTGTTGCCTTCAAAAATGGGCCATGTTGCATGTCAAGTACTTTGGCAAAACAAAAACAAACAAAATGATCATAGTCCCTCGATGACGCTATCTTGTTGCCTAAGCAAAATGATCATAGTCCCTCAAGAAAATTTCCAAAATACTTGACACTATTGCATTCATGGTCTATACGATGACCGACGCCTGTCCCGTTAACATCCTAACACAAGGTTGTTCACCAAATACAATGGTGAAACAACATTGTTAAAAGGGTTAAAAACATAAGGAAAGATCTTTGAGTAAATTTAGGGTAGATAGCTCTTGGTTACTTGATCCAAACTTGCAAAATACACTTGCCATTTTCAAACACACTTCACAAACACAATTTCCAAAACAACTTTCAAAACATTGAAAAGCTTTTTAAAAGACAAAACACCTTTGTAAAACATTCAAACATGAATTGTTACAAAGGTTGCCTAGGCAAGGCATCTTTTCAAAAACATCTTTCAAAACCACACACACAAAGCACCATTTCAAACATTGAAAAGCAAAGGCAAGTGATCTAAGCAAGTAACTAAGAGCCCATGGATAACCATGGATAGAAAGGGTGCTAATACCTTCCCTTTCTATAATCTACTCCCCGAACCCACAAAAACATCTCAAAGGTTTTTCCTGTGCTTTTTAAACCTTTCCTTAGGATAAAATAAAAAGTCGGTGGCGACTCTTGCTCAACCGAACATTTGCGAATACAAACGCAAAACCTCAAGTCAGTTCTCCCACCGTATCACAGAACTGGCGACTCTGTTGGGGAGTATTTCTAAAAGTGGGGTTACCTTAGGGTTTAGATCACCTTTACATACTTGCTTTGATTGCTTTGATTGCTTTACTTTTTGGGTCCTTGTTTGGGTTTGTTGTAAATCCTACACCCGGATTTGGAGGCACCTTTTTAGGTAAATAGCAATAAAACTGTGAGGGAACTGTGCGGGGTATACCGGCATGGTTGAAGCAGTAAGCTATGTTAGTGTGACATATTTGTGAGTACCGGTAGCCCTTGAGTAGTCAAGGAGAATACGGGGCCGCTGAGTGATGTCATGAAGCACTAACGAACTCTTAGAACCTTACTTGACCATCTTGGCCTTTTTAGGGGTAGTGAGATGACCGACTTTGGTGCAGTTCGAAGTTGGTAGATACTCTATACTAAACTCATTGAAGATTGTTTTCTTGGAATATTTTGGTCGCAAGTTAAGTGGCTAAACCAAAACAATGAACACAGAAAATAATCCAGTGATATTGAGCTCCTTAGAACCCAATTTCTATTTTAGGACAGGATGAGCCAACTAACTTCAAGAGGGTACTTACCTACAAACCCCATGCAAGCCTAAACCTAAGGACTTGTTTGCTTTGTGTGAATATGATTACCTGTATATACACTTACTTGCTTTTGCATACATGTACATAACATCATGACATCATACCATAGCATTTTTTCAATAACCATTTCAAGGATCTCGAGGGTCTTTTGATGCAGGGTCACGTTGAACCAGACGTCTACCAAGGGGCAAGAGGTTTTCTCCTATAAACAAATGCCATCAAAGATCAAGTGCAACAACTTGAATCAGGGGCTATGACCCACTTGACATGGTGAGCTTGATTCTCGTGGAAAGACATCCACCGGTTTAAAGTTCTCCAATCAAAGATCGAAGTTCAACCTCTAACATTTTTCTTGTGTTTACCCCACGAGATCCTTGAAAACATGCATCCACATATCATGCATTGCATCATAACAGTTATTTCCTTTTCAGGTTTCCTTATTCTCCTACTGTTTCTTTCAGTAGAGATGGCTCTATAGCAAACTATCAAGGACATCCATGCTCAAAACTCTCAACTTCAAGAGATGTTCTTGAACCTATCCAAGGGACAAGAAGAGGTCAAGACGCTCCTCACCAGGGGCATGATCGTGGGAAATCCTGGGGACGACAGAGATGACCAGTTGGAGCTACAAATTGAGATAGCCATATTGAAGGGAGAACTGGTGAGTCAGATGGCTCTCATCCAGGACTTGGCTCAAAGACAAGAAGAGCTCGGGGTTCTCGTCAACAAACTGCTTCGGGACAACCAAGTGGGGAAAATATCTGAGGTTGAAGAGAAAGTCATCATTCAACCCCCTTTGAGACAAGAAGACAAGGGAAAGTCTCCTCTACTTGCTTCAGGGTCACAAGCCCATCAACAACCGCGTCAACGTCAACGGGGTAATCAGCGCAAGAAAAATATGTCTGGAAGACAGTTCACTGAGACTGACATACCGTCATCTCTAATACGGGAACGCTTGTTGGAGGTCAATATGACTGCTTTAAGGGATCCTATTCGGAAGCCCAATACCTCTGCTCCTAGCTATCATCCTGATGCATTTTGTGTATACCACTCCTATAGTCCGGGACATGACACCGACGACTGTTGGGCCTTGAAGAACAAGATTCAAGATCTGATTGACATTGGAGTGCTGAGATTCATGCCAGATGGCGAGATGAAAATCTCCCGTTAAGGGTTTCTCCACCTGAAATGACAAAGCTCGAACTGAGAGACTTTTGTTCCATTTGAATTTTCAAGTTGTAATCTCTTTGTTATTCAAACAATTATCTGTTGATGTCAAACTCTGTTTCATTAATGCATTGCATATGTTTGTCTTGAATTCATCCATTCGTTTTCACTACTCTTATGCTTTCTTTATGATATTTAACTCTTGATAAAAAGCTGCAAGCCTTTAGAGGGAGGATGACGAAGCAATACCATAATCTCATACAGTATGCTTTTGAACAGACCTCGCTGAGGATGTACAAGCATTTCTTTCAAATCCTAAACACTGGAGTTATAAGGAAGATAATCCCTAGTCAACCCCTTCGAGCCAAAGAAGTAGGAGTTTTCTGTTCTAAACAAATTGAAACCTTTGATTTAAACCTGGGGCAGGGTAGTCTCTCAGTTAATTCAAAAAAAGATGCGCATCAAAGTCGCAAACTCTCAGTTCGTAATATAACGAACGGCATAAAAAAAAGAGCATTCCTCTGGAATCAAAAGACAGTGGTGGTTCCCTATCACATAGGCAGTCATCATCTCTCAAAAAGAAAAGCCCGCTGAGCCAAAACCTATGAAGGAGGCTTAAGAAATTTGGGGCATCCCGCTGACTGTAATCTCGAAAACAGGAACAGTCAGGCAAAAGTTAGAGATAACAAATCAAGAAGAACAAGGTCATTACAAATCCTCGACAACATGAAAAATGTTGTAAAAAAAATGATGACTGCCTTCCGACAAACTTAACTTGTCTGAACCATCACCAAAAAAGTCGTTCCAAATTCGAATAGAGTTCGACGCACAATTAACTGAGTTTAGGATTGAAGAACATCACGAAGAGCGGGTGGGTACAAATATACTTTGAGCCTTTATCCTTTGTTTCTTAAACCGTGAACCAAGCCACGTTACAACCCTTCAAAAGTCCTAATTGAAGCATGGGTTAGTTCGAAAGCATATTGTTACAAAAGGTATCCTGACTCCTGTAAGGCTTTACCCTAAATCTTGTGTTGAATATGTCTTATAAAAAGTTTTCTGCTAAAAACGCATTTTTCAAAACTTCGAGACAGACATAAACTTTGCATTACTTGAATATCACTATTTGCATTTGGCTATTTGTTTGACAGCGGAGGAATTCACACAACGAATATCCGATGAACGAAAGCTCTCTCAGTGAACAAAATCAATTCAAGAAGGATAACATTTCCATCGACAAATCTCCTATCAACAAGGGGGCATGACATGTCACTATCCAACACACCTGGGGCAATCCAGTCAAGATTCCAAGAAATCTCTCAAGAATTGCAGAGTAACCAGGGGCAAATCTCCATCTCCATCACTTGGGGCATTGAACGTCAATCTCAGTGAAGGGTTACGTACAATTAAACATTCTCTGGCAATGTCACAAACACTTTCTACTAGGGGCAATGACAAATATCCCCAAAATCCTTCTCATAGGATGACTCCCAGCAAGGGTTTAATCTCTAAAAACCTTTCCCCAGCTGAATCAACCTCAAAGAATCCTCGAGGACTTCCCCCAACGAAGATGTCACCTCTCCAGCAGACCGACAACAGGGTTTATTCCCCCAACAACACCAGGATTCCCCAGCTTGAGGTAGCCTCACCGACTACTACAAATCAAAGGACCATAATTCCTCTTCCCCAGTAGACTACTCTACAATCCCCAGCAAGTTACTGCGAAACCTGGACCCGACCATATATCAGTTCAACTTCGACTTCCCAGTAGAGCAACGGACAACCGAGACTCATAAACTCTTTTCCCAAGCAGAAATAAACGTACTCCCCACAGAGTTTTCAATATCCCCAGCGGAGTTCATCATCAAAATCTCAGCAAAGCATCTCTTCCCCACAGAGTATTTCCCTGCAGAGTAATCTCTTCATCAGCTTATTCCCCAACAGAGTTCTTTTCTCCTGCAATCATCTTTGTTCATCATCCCCAGCGGAAACGAAGAACTCATCTCTATTCTCCAACGACTCCGGGATTTATTTTCCCTAGCTAAAACATCACATTCTCATACATCATGATACATGCATATACGCATCATACCATACAATCTCATTTATGTTGAGAACATCATTGCTTGATCCATATCATGCATTACATATGACTGACCTTTACCTTTCAGGAAAAATGCAGTTAAGTTCTCAGTTACGTCGAAGACCTGACCGGTTCTTAAATCTCAATTGAATTATCATCGGTTGAATTCCAGATAAGGTTCTCAATCTCGACAGTTTCCTCCGTCATAGTGTGGACGAGTTCTATAACCTCAACGGTATACTCCCGGTGAGCACGAGGCAATTCCTAGATCTTGATGAAGATGTTTCCCTATGTCATAGTATGGACAAGTACTATAACCTCAACGGTATAATACATTGAGCACGAGTCAGTTCCTAGATCTTGATGTTTTCCTCCGTCATAGTGTGGATGAGTTCTATAACCTCAACGATATACTCCCGGTGAGCACGAGACAGTTCCTAGATCTTGATGAAGATGTTTCCCTACGTCATAGTGTGGACAAGTACTATAACCTCAACGGTGTACTCCATTGAGCACGAGTCAGTTCCTAGATCTTGATGTTTTCCTCCGTCATAGTGTGGACGAGTTCTATAACCTCAACGGTATACTCCCGGTGAGCACGAGACAGTTCCTAGATCTTGATGAAGATGTTTCCCTACGTCATAGTGTGGACAAGTACTATAACCTCAACGGTATACTCCATTGAGCACGAGTCAGTTCCTAGATCTTGATGTTTTCCTCCGCCATAGTGTGGACGAGTTCTATAACCTCAACGATATACTCCCGGTGAGCACGAGACAGTTCCTAGATCTTGATGAAGATGTTTCCCTACGTCTTAGTGTAGACGAGTACTATAACCTCAACGGTATACTCCATTGAGCACGAGTCAGTTCCTGAATCTCAACAAAAGTTAGACTTCCCCAGCGGAATCTTCTACAAAAAACAGTTATGCAAGTTCTCGCTAAGGAATCTCTTATGCGATCGACACTCCTGCAGATGGCATCTTTAAGCCCATCTCCAAATGGCATCTCTAAGCCCATCCCCCGACAAGATTCTGTCACATCTCCAGATGGCATCTTTAAGCCCATCTCCAAATGGCATCTCTAAGCCCATCCCCCGACAAGATTCTGTCACATCTCCAGATGGTATCTTTAAGCCCATCTCCAAATGGCATCTTTAAGCCCATTCCCTCAAAACTACGCTTTGGTGAGTGCAAATTTTTTTGGGCACTCTAGTGTCCAATCTCCTTTTACCTTCGAGTCGCGAACGACAAGCTTGCCAATCTAACTCTTCAGGTTCAAGAAGATTGAACAGGGGCAACTGTTGTACCCCAAAATTTTCCCTCCTCTTTTTTTCAAGAAAATCACAGCTTCGGGCTTTTCCTAATTTTTCAGATTGGCTCAAGAATCGGTCAAACAGACTTTTCTTATCAGTCACACAAAATTAGGGTTTCCATTAACTTTTGAATCAGTCCAAGCAGATTATTAGGGTTTCTATTGATTTGGTTGAGTTTGGCTCAGGGTTTGATCAAGCAGACGCTTCTTTGACAATAAATCAAGAATTAGGGTTTGCACGCGCATTTTCAGAAGAATTTGAATCCACAGTGTCTTAATTGGCTGTTACACTGCTTTGACGTTTGCTCAAGATTTCTGTTTGTTTCTCAAGGTCTAAACATCTGGGATATGGGCTGAGGCTTCTGATTGAGAGTTTGAAGTGTTGGTGTAATCAGTGAAATGAAAGGCGTATGGACATTTGTTTTGATTGACTGTGCAATACATATGGTTAATTGGGACGCCGGGTTTATTATTGATTAATGCGAAGTTGCAAGACTACAGTGTTTATTAATTATTTATTTTATCTAAGTTAGAATAATTGGGATGTACTTCCAGTTATTTTAATTCAAGAAACTTAAATAATTAAATAGACAGTGAATTAAAAGAGATTAACTGACAAAAGATTTTTTATTCACTTTTAATTATTGTTACAAGTGTTATTTGAATACAGTAAATTTATTTACAGTATTTATAATAATGTTTATTACAAACAATTGAAAGAGAAAATAAATCTATCCTAAGTCTTCATCTTCTACTGCTGCTCCCCTTTGCTCAACTGATATTTATCTGCAAAGACAAAAAAAAAGGAAGAAGTCAATATAGTTAAAGTTAAAAGGGCATTCTCAGAGAGATAATTAAAACTCATCATTAAAAGTGTTGGCCGGAATCAGTTTGTTCGTCCTCTCTGCAAATCGCAAGAAGATGTCTCTTCTTGGTTCACAAAGAGGGAAAGAAAATTTATTTGCAAGCATATGGATTATTTTACAAAATGCACAAAGCTGCATAAATTTAAATTGCAAAGTGCAAACTGAAATGCCAAACAAGCTGCATAAATCCAAACTGAATTGCATTATCAAACTAGGCAAACCAAATCCAAAGAAAGGCAAACTAAGTTGTCAAGCAAACTGTCCAAAAACTGTCAAAGCTGTCAAAGAAGATACAAAAAATATCAGAGCTGTCAATAAAGCTGCCTACAAGCTAGCAAAAAGCAAAGGCAGAAAATCTGGAAGATATGCAGAGGAAAGCCAAAGATGCAAGCAATATTTCAAATTTCCATCATTTCCCAACCAACACTTTTTCAGAAAAAAAAAGTACAGTTTAAGTAATTAAATATACTTTTCTGTGGAGAGAGAAAGGGAGAGAGAAGTAGAAGCTTACAATTTCGGGAAGGCTTAGAATATAGAGATATAAAACAAAGAGTATCAGAACAGTTCAAGGGGGGCAGAACACATAGAGAGAAAAGATAACACAAAAGTTGTAAACAGATCCTGCATCAAAGCCTCTCAAAAAACAAATAAGCTTCTAACTGCCTCAAACTCAAAACCTGTTTCATCCTGCCTTCAAGATTACAAACTGAAGCAAGCTCAAATAAAAAAAAACAACTCAAACAAATAACCTGTCAAAACCTGAACCAACTCAAACCTCCACAAACCTGCATAAAACATAAGCAAGCCTGCCTGTTCAGAAAAGCCTGCATAATACAAATGAGCCTCAAAACTTCCTTCAATCCAAGCCTGCTTCAAGCCATCCTGTAACCTCTAAACAAGCCTAAAGATATGTTACAACCTTCAAGCCAAAACCCTGCATAGCCTAAAGACCAAGCCTGTCAAAACCTGTACCACAAACAAGCCTAAAAGCCTTACCAAGCAAGCAAACTTCCAGGCTTGTACCATACAAACCTACAAACATTCAACCTGCCTTCATAAAACCTTCACATAAAACTGTACTAGAAGAAAACCTCTAAAAACCTTGAGGCTTGTTACCATCAAAATTCAAGCAAGTCCAAGCATCTCAAATCATAAGCAAACAACTCTCAGTTTCAATATCATCATCATTGAGAAAACAAATCCAAGCTCTCAGAACTAAAGTTCATCATTGAGTAACAAAGCCAAAGAGAGGAAAAGCAACTGAAGCTAGCGACTCAGAAGCAAAAACGCTGAAGCAACTCTCAGACTCGAAATCATCATCATTGTAAAAGAACAACAAAGTTCATCAGAAATCAGAAGCAAATAAAACAAGCATCTCAGATTCAAACAACATCATCAAACTCAGAAACGGGCAAGCATTCAGATAAGCAAAAGAGAAAAAGGAACTCAGAAGCAACTATTACAGGGTTTTCAGGATTTAATCTCATCATAAAACCAGAGCAAAGTTAAAGATACAAGTACCAGGAGCCCAGCATCACAACCTCCCCGCCGGCCACCGGAGAACGCCTCCTGTCCACTCCTCCGTCTCCTCTCCAACAACAAACACTAATGGTATTGTCCTCTTTCTTTTTCACACCTCACAGAAACAAATAACCCAAAGTTAATAACATGCAAGAGACAAGAAACTGAAAGCCCTAAAAAACGCGTTAAAACAGAAATCGTTACCTTTTCTCATCACTGCCTTGCTCAACCATGGAGAGAGGGAGATGGACGGTGGCGCTCTGGCAGCTGAGGCGGTTGGAGGAGCATCAATGGCCTTTGCTTGAGAACGAGAAAGACGAAGAAGAAGATGGAGAAGCGGCGCCGTTCTAAGCCAAGCTGAAACCCTATTCTGAAACAAACATTGCAAACCCTAAACAAAAAACTTGTGAAGTGCATTTGGGCCTCTGCCCCATTAAACCTTAAGCCCATTTGATTCTGGCACCCTCCTTTTTTTTTTAATATAATCCATTTTCTTTTTTTGCATTTGGGCCATGTATATAACCCCTAAGCCCATCTAATTTCCTAATACAAATCAATCTTTTTTTCTTTCTTTCTATCACCTTATTTTCCTTTCTTTATATAACCTATTTTGTTAAATAAAAATAATACATTATACAAAATTTTCTTAAATGCTTTTTTTTTATTTTTTTATTTTAGAACAATTAAAAATACATAAATCTTAGGTTTATTAAGTTTAAACAATTTTTCTTTTATTAAAACTTTTTTTGTTTAAATTAAATCTTCTATATAAAACATTAGTAAAAAATACATCAAAAAAATAGAATTTTTAAGGTTAAATATTTCCTTTTTTTAAAACCTTTTGTTTATTAACATTAACAAAAAAACACAAAAATACTTAATAATACATTAAGTTAACATTTTGATCATTTGTAAATAATCACATACATTGCACAATACTTTTATTTCTCTTTGATTCTTATACTTTGCTATATTTTACATTGAGAATATGATGATTCAATTTGGTTGTAAATAATATTTGGACACTACTATCCTGATAAGACTCATCCCCATTTGTAAACATTTGTACCCCCATCCCCGGATACTTATTTGTAATAGGTTAGACTTTAAATTCCCGCAATTTATCGCTTTCTATATACTGTATAGTAATTAGGGTTTGTATGCGAAGATTCAAAATCAACAAGTAGTTTGACCTTAATCCAAGATAAACATGCATGAAAAAACAAACACGATGCACACTTGCACCCCTAGGATTACACCACTTGTTGCCTTCAAAAATGGGCCATGTTGCATGTCAAGTACTTTGGCAAAACAAAAACAAACAAAATGATCATAGTCCCTCGATGACGCTATCTTCTTGCCTGAGAAAAATGATCATAGTCCCTCAAGAAAATTTCCAAAATACTTGACACTATTGCATTCATGGTCTATACGATGACCCGCGCCTGTCCCGTTAACATCCTAACGCAAGGTTGTTCACCAAATACAATGGTGAAACAACATTGTTAAAAGGGTTAAAAACATAAGGAAAGATCTTTGAGTAAATTTAGGGTAGATAGCTCTTGGTTACTTGATCCAAACTTGCAAAATACACTTGCCATTTTCAAACACACTTCACAAACACAATTTCCAAAACAACTTTCAAAACATTGAAAAGCTTTTTAAAAGACAAAACACCTTTGTAAAACATTCAAACATGAATTGTTACAAAGGTTGCCTAGGCAAGGCATCTTTTCAAAAACATCTTTCAAAACCACACACACAAAGCACCATTTCAAACATTGAAAAGCAAAGGCAAGTGATCTAAGCAAGTAACTAAGAGCCCATGGATAACCATGGATAGAAAGGGTGCTAATATCTTCCCTTTCTATAATCTACTCCCCGAACCCACGAAAACATCTCAAAGGTTTTTCCTGTGCTTTTTAAACCTTTCCTTAGGATAAAATAAAAAGTCGGTGGCGACTCTTGCTCAACCGAACATTTGCGAATACAAACGCAAAACCTCAAGTCAGTTCTCCCACTATATCACATACCCCAACCAGACAACATGCCATATGCTGGAAAGTCGTTAATGGTCCACATAAAGGCAGCTCGCATAGAAAAGTTTTGTTTACGGGATATATCATAAGTCCATTCTCCATTATTCCACAACCTCTTCAAATCATCAATTAAAGGTTGTAAGTACACATCAATTCCAGTTTTTGGACTCGATGGTCCTGGAATGACGCACGTCAAAAACATGTATGGTTTTGTCATGCACATCTCAGGAGGGAGATTGTAAGGGGTTACAATAACTGGCCAACAAGAATACGCACTTCCGAACGCTTAGACATATGGAGCAAAACCATCAGAGCATAATCCAAGCCTGACATTTCTAGGTTCCGCGGAAAAATCAGGATGTACCTCATCAAAGTGCTTCCATGCATGGCCGTCAGATGGGTGTCGCATATTGCTGGGTGTTGCATATTGCCTGGGCTTGTTTTGTTTGTATGATGCCATGTCATTTGACTTGCACTGTACATTGAAGAAAACATTCTTTTTAACCTTGGTATTATCGGAAGATAAAACATGGACTTTACTGCTACACGTTTTTGGTTACTGTTAATGGCTCTATTGCGAACTTTATATCTTGGACTATGACAAAACTTACATTCCTCTGACGATCCATCTTGAGTACCAAACTCGTTGTCATAAAACAACATACAACCATTAATGCAACAATCAATCTTTCTTACTCTTAAACCCAACTTCGACACCAACTTCTTTGCATCATAGAAACTTGCAGGCAAGTTGTCTTTCGTTGCAGTTGAGTCCAACATCATTTTTGCGAAGTGCTCCAAACACTGATCAGGAACATTCCAATTTTACTTGGAGGCCAATAATCTCACACACATTGATAGCTTTGAGTCTGACGACCCCTCAAACAACGGTGTATTTATCTCATTCAACAACTAATAAAATCTCTGCGCTTCCTCATTCGGCAACTCTTCTCCGTCAAAGTCTTCAGGTTGATCATAGGTCACGTTAACACCAAAAGCATCACCAACCATGTCACCTATCAGATTAAAGTTTTCTTCAAATTCCATAGGTGGTTGCATAACCGGTTGACTACTTGAACCATCTGTGTTGCTAGTCTCTGGTACATTACTCGACAGTGTTTCACCATGATACGTCCAAACCCAATAATTTTCAATGAAACCTTTCCTATGCAAATGACGTGTTATTTCCTCTGGGTCACTAATTATATATCTACATCCACATTTAAGACAAGGACACCTAACTCCTCCTTCACTTCGACAATATTCCTGAGCAAACGTCCACGCGATAAAACCATTAACTCCGTCTATAAAATTGGGTTTAAGTGTGCGTCTTCCTGGATATAGTCTATCGTACATCCAACTACGATAATACCTATAATATTCCATTTACTGCAAATTTATATAATCAAAACCTATTTAATTAGAAATATTAATTAATCAACTTAATAAAAATCCTAAACATATACAATTAAAGATAAATATATGCTTTCAAAAAACATTTTATACTTTTTCTAATTCTAACTTATTAAGACAAAAAAATTTAATTTAAACACTTAAAATTTATAAACTCCTAAAAATATTTATTTATTTTTAAACACTTAAAATTTAATTTAAACACCTAAATTTTATAAACTACTAAAAATTTAAAAACTTAAACTCCTAAAAATTTAATTTAAACACTTAAAATTTATAAACTCCTAAAAATATTTATTTATTTTTAAACACTTAAAATTTAATTTAAACACCTAAATTTTATAAACTCCTAAAAATTTAAAAACTTGAACTCCTAAAAATTTAATTTAAACACTTAAAATTTATAAACTCCTAAAAATATTTATTTATTTTTAAACACTTAAAATTTAATTTAAACACCTAAATTTTATAAACTCCTAAAAATTTAAAAACTTAAACTCCTAAAAATTTAATTTAAACACTAAAATTTTATAAACTCCTAAAAATATTTATTTATTTTTAAACACTTAAAATTTAATTTAAACACCTAAATTTTATAAACTCCTAAAAATTTAAAAACTTATTAAACTCATAAAAATTTAATTTAAACACTAAAAATTTATAAACTCCTAAAAATATTTATTTATTTTTAAACACTTAAAATTTAATTTAAACACCTAAATTTTATAAACTCCTAAAAATTTAAAAACTTATTAAACTCCTAAGAATTTAATTTAAACACTAAAAATTTATAAACTCCTAAAAATATTTATTTATTTTTAAACACTTAAAATTTAATTTAAACACCTAAATTTTATAAACTCCTAAAAATTTAAAAACTTAAACTCCTAAAATAATTAAACTCATTCATCACAAATTAATAATTAATAATTATTATAAACTAAATAATTAAACCTAAAATTTAACCCAAATTCAGAAAATATAACCCAAATTCAACCTAAAATTTTAACCCAATGCAAATTCAACCTAAAAATTAATCAAATTCAGAAAATATACTAAATTCAAAATTTTTTTTCAAGAAATACCTTTTATCTTGTAACTCCTTCAATCTTCTTGTCCCTTTTTGCAATCTATACTTCTATCAATCTTCTTCTATTCAAAGAAAAATTGAAAAAAAATTATATTCAATAACACATAAAAAGCTGTTAACAAAATATAAATAAAATTGAATTGAAATTATACCTTAAAACAATAATGTATGGAGATTGTAGGAATTTAATTTTGGAGAAGAACAAATTTTGGAGAAGAAATGGGTATGGAGGGATATGGAAGGAGGAGGGTTGAAGAAGGAGAAAAACAAACTGTTAACGCTACTGTGTTTGTGGAGCGTTTTTGATAAAGTATATAAAGCATGTAGCGACGTGAAAATCACGCTGCAACGTTGCCACGTGATTTTCACGTCGCAATAATCCAACAACTCTTTTCTCTTTCTTCAAAACCTGAACACGCCAGTGTTGGAAATTGTGATTCAATTATTTTTTATGATATTTTTATTAGCGACGTGCAGCCCACGTCGCAATATTTTTTAAAACAAAAAAAAACTGACAAACTTAATGCTTCTTTATTATATTAGTAAAACATGTTGCCACGTGATTTTCACGTCGCAACTGGCTTTATTTAGCCACATGAAAATCACGTGGCTGGAGAGCCTTTATCTTGTAGTGTATATTAATTAGGTAAATCGAAACAACATAATGACACTCCTAAAGACTAAGATAATCCAAACGTGCAAATGATTAGATATCATCTTCAACAATTCCTCTCTTAAACTGATGTTACAGACATACATCCAATTTAATAAGAGTTTATTATTGAAGTACAAACACCAAATTGCATCCTGAGTTTCTAAAATGTAGGAAATTTGAGAGGTTTGGTTAGAATATTAGTAATTTGATCTTCACTTCTGCAGTAAAAAAGATTAATGACTCCATCATTTATGAGATCCTTAAAAGATTTATAGTTCACATTTATATGTTTGCTTCGACCATGTAAAACTGGATTTTTAAAGCTTTATTGTTGGACTATTGTCACAATAAATCAAAGTAGGTTTGTATCCCTTAAAATGAAACTCTTTAAGATTTTTCTTTAGCCAGATAGCTCGACAAACATACATTGTTGCAGCAACAAATTCAACTTCAATAGAAGATAATGTGACAATAGGTTGCTTCTTTGATGAACATAAAACAACTCATGTCTCCGTCATGAAAACATACTCATATATGCTTTTTCGATCATCTGAATCTCCAGCATAATCACTATCTGTAAACCCAAACAAATCTGACTTTCCTCCACTTTTGTAGAACAACCCATTGTCCTTGGTACATTACAAGTAACGAAAAATTCTTTTTGCAACCAAGAGATGAATCTCTATAGGACATTCCATGTACCTGCTAATCACACTCACAACTTGCATTATATCAAGTCTTGTTGCTATCAAATACATTAAACTCCCCATTATTTATTTGTAAAGAGTGTCATCAACCTTTTTTTTCTTCATCATCTTTGTTTAGCTTCATACCAAACTCATATAAAGTGTTTACAGGATTAAATCCTTCATCTGAAACATGTCCAAGATTTTTCGCACATACTTCTTTTGAGAAATAAAAATTTCAGTAGAAGATTGCACCACTTCAATGCTAAGAAAGTAATGCATCATTTCCAAGATCAGACATCTCAAATTCAATCATCATGGATTTCCTAAAACTTCCAAATAGGGCTATATTATTTCCAGTTTAGATTAAATTATCTACATATAAGCAAACAATGAGCATTTCTCCTTCATCTTCAGTCTTTGTAAAAAATGTATGTTCATAAGGACATTTTTGAAAAAGGAATGTCAGAGCTATGGAGCTGAAGTCCACCAATATTCAGATGGAGCTCCTTATGTTGCAGAAGGAAGTTAAAGCTACTAACTCTTTATAAGAGGCATTGGAAGTACACGACTTCCCTTCTACCCTAGCGTTTAGCGTAAAAATTGATAAACAACCACTAGTCTTCCGAATTTTAGAAATTCTAGTAACTTACAGGATCGACTAGATTGATCCTAGGACATGTGCTATGTTTTGTTGGTTTATATATTTTGAATGTTTATCTTTTCAAAGGTTATGGTTAAAGTGTAAAGGACAGAAATTCTATGTAAAATGACTATAGGAAAGTATTAACACCCTTTTCATCCATGGTTTTCCATGGGCTCTTAGTTGCTTTCTAGATCACTTGCTTTTGTTTGAAAATGTGCTTTGTGTGGTTTTTGAAATTATTTCGTAAAGATGTCATCGTTTAGGCAAACTTTGTAATGATTCTTGTTTGTAAGAATGTATACAAAGTGTTTGATCTTTTGAAAATGTTTTCAAGTTTGAAAGATATTTTTGAAAGTGTTGGTGTTTGTTTTGAAAATAGAAAGGATGTTTTTGTTTTGAAATTGAGCAAGTAACTAGGAACATTCTACCTACTCAAAAGTCTTTCATGTTCATTTCCTTTTTCCTTTGAAATTGTTATCTTACCATTGATTTGGTAAGTAACCCTATCTTTGGATGTAAAAGGGACGGGCGTGGGACGTTTGTATAGTCAAAGAAGGCAGCCTATGGGACATTTTAGCAATGCTGTTTAGGGATTAGATCGTTTACCGAAGGCAACATCGAGGGTCATCGAGGGATTACGATCTTTTATCGAGGGTCTTTGCTAAAACGCCCATGTTCGAGGGACATGACTATTTTTCCGATAGGTAACAAGTGAGATTACCCTAAGGGTGTATGTGTGTATAGTGTGTTTGATTGCATGCATTTAGTCTTGATTGGGGTTATCCACTTGTTGATTTTATATCTTGCCACACACACCCTAATTACTAGCATTTATATTTGAAAGCAATAAGTTACGGAAATGTAAAGTCCTACGCTATTACATCATTTATGGATGGGGGTACAAATTTACAAATGGGGGGGTTGCAAGAATTTAAATCCTAATTAACTATTACAACCATACTGAAATAATGTACAAGAATTGAAATGGACTTGTTTTGTTTTTGTTAAGAAATAAGTTTACTTAAGAAAATATTTTGATCTTTTTATTCTCAGAGAAGATAAAATAAAACATGTGAATATGAAATGTTTTTGGTGTTTTTGGTTATTTAAAAGCTAAAATAAAATAAATGAGGGGAAAAGGGAGTCAGAATCAGCATGTTGCTGAAATGAGAAGGAGCAGAAGTTGTGACTCTGATGCACTGCAAAAGAGAAAATGTTAGTAGGAAAGTAGAGGGTCAGAAGTTCTGGGCCTGGGTACACCAAGTTCTGAGGTTACCAGAAATAAAGGAAAACCTAGAAGTTCTGATTATTGGGGGGTTCAGAAGTTGTAGTGTAACTGGGCACCTAGAAGCTCATGTATTTCTGGCAAGTCAGAGGTTCTGACTTTTTGAGAGAGTGAGGTGATAATGCTGCTGGATAAGGTTGTCTAGAAGTTCTGATTTAGGAGTATCATATGACAGATAAATGGGTGAAAATATCAATAAATAAACCTAAAAAAGGATGCTTCTGTGGTTAGAGCCCAGGACCTTTATCACTAATGTCTTATGCGCACACATTGTCTGCCACTGGGGTGGCTATACATCCGATATTAGAAGCAAAAGCATAAACATGTATCACAAGGTAAACTCTAATGATGAACCCCAATTCTTTCTTCATGCTAATCAGACCATCTGCAACTTAGTTAAATCTCAACAGAACAGAAAACACAGACATAACAATTATGGCAGTTTTTCCATCATGGTTTCAGAAGCATAAAAATGACAAGGCTATAAATCAGAAACAAACATGTATTTGCTAGTCCCCGTTTCCTTAAGAAGTTATGAACTGATGTTCTTCCTATTTAGGTAGGCAAATACATGAAACCTCATAATATGTACAACATCAGAATCAGGATATCTACATTGTATTTTGAACATGAAAGTCTAGCAATGCTTAAGTGATATGATGAGGGTTAGCAGAAGCTTTCCTTGCAGCTGAAAAAATGTTCTATGACCTGGAGTTTGGTTCTGACTGTTTGTAATGTTTTGATCAGCTTCCTCCTGTATTCAACAGGCTGGAATAACCTTTAACTTAGGTTATGAATGGTGAATGGAAGGTTCCGAAGTTGCATGAATGATTTGTTCAAGAAACACTTGAGGGAAGTTGGAGTTTGAATGCAAGAATAAAAAACTAGCAGGTTTTGTATTTGTGTTTACAGTTTTGGATTTCTGGAATTTTAACAAGGTTTCAAAGCTTTTCCTTTCAATTTTTCTCACCCTCCCTTTTACAGTTGCTAATGAAGTTCAATTTATAGGAAAGGATTTTGTAGCTTGGAGAGATCAAGGGTATAGTCATCATATGCTAGGGTGTTGCCTTGTTCTTGAAGTAAGTTAAACAAGTATGGTGGTTAGAAGCTTTTAGCCGTGCCTAAGCTGGATTTGTATGCATGAATTAAGGAAAAGTACCCTCAGAGGCAAAAACAAAGCATGGGCCCAGCATAAACTTGTACAAAAGTTTTCTTTTTAAGGACAACAATGGTACTTCTTTCTCACGCGTGGGGAAATCCTTTGGATAAAAACTCAAAAGTGGTTGTGTGCATTAAATGATGATGAGATTTATCAAACCAAAAATCCTGCGCTATGAGATTGTGTATCATAGCTTAATTATGGGCCAGAAGTTCAACATCAGCGTAACTTAGAATAAATATCCAACTTCTGATCTTGGAATCTCTCTGCTCCAGCATGTTCTGAGCGAGTTCTCAGACTTTCTAAAAGCTTGTAACACGCTTTGTAAATCTTCTTTGAATTTCTCTTACAACTTCTGACTGAACCTTCATGAAAACTGGCCCAAAAGTTCTAACCAAACTCTGTCTTGAAAATGTCCAGAATTTGCTGAATGCTTCAGTTTCATGGACGTGTCTTTAAACATTTATAACTTGAAATTCCAGCATTTCCAGGAGAAGTTATGTTCTTCAATATTTTAGGTCTTATTGAGATCTAAAACTCTTGTGTTATAAGTTCTTCCTGAATGAGCTTGCATCATGGTGGAAATCTGGCCAGAAGTTCTGAACTTGTCATATTTCTTAAACACATAGAAAAATTCTAAGTATTTAGAATTTGACTTTTCCAAAGTAATTTTGCCTTTTGAATTTCTTGATGAAACAAACTTCATATTTCAACATGTCTTGATGAAATATGATTCTTGAAACTTGATTTTGATCTAAAAGTCAAAGTTTGACTTTTCAGTATGCAAATGACCATTTTGCCCTTGTGAATGACTTTCTTGAAAAATTTGTAATTTAAGGCTTGAAATTGAATGGAAGAAAACCTGAGGGTCCAGGATGATCCTTTGAGAAATGAGAGGGAAAATTTTGGGGTACAACAGTTGCCCCTGTTCAATCTTCTTACGCTTGAAGAGTTACATTGGAAAATCTTCCATTTGTGACTTGAAGGTGGAAGATGATTGGACACTAGAGTTCCCATAAATTTGCACTCGAAGATAAATTGTGAATGGGCTTATAGATTCAATTTGGAGGAATGGTTGAGATTTTCTGGAGATGGGCTTGTAGATGCCATCCAAAGGTGATTGTTGGCAGGAATGAAAGAAGTGTCTGAAAAAATCTCTGGTTGATTTATACCGAAATAGTGGATGCGTTGGGTTGAGTACCAGAATAATAACCATAAATGGATTGTATTTGACTCGTATTTGAAAGCTAAAACTTGAATGAGTATCAGAATGACGTCCGTATCTGGAGCGTATCTGAACTGTATCTAGAAGCTGAATCTGAATGATTATTAGAATGATATCCGTATCTGGAGCGTTTCTAAACTATATCTAGAAGTTGAATCTGAATGAGTATCAGAATGGGATCCGTATCTGGAGCATATCTGAACTGTATCTGAAAGCTGAATTTGAATAAGTATCAGAATGACATCCATGTCTGGAGCGTACCTGAACTGTATCCGAAAGCTGAATCTGAATGAGTATCAGAATGGCGTCCGTATCTGGAGCATATCTGAAAGATGAATCTGAATGAGTATCAGAATGGCGTCCGTGTTTGGAGCGTATATGAACTATATCTAGAAGCTGAATCTGAATGAGTATCAGAATGGCATCCGTATCTGGAGCGTATCTGAACTATATCTGAAAGCTGAATTTGAATAAGTATCAAAATGGCATTCGTGTATGGAGCGTATCTGAACTATATCTAGAAGTTGAATCTGAATGAGTATCAGAATGGCATCCGTATCTGGAGTGTATCTGAACTGTATCTAGAATTTGAATCTGAATGAGTATCAGAATGGCATCTGTATCTGGAGCGTATCTGAACTTCGGTTATTACGCTGTTATCTGGTCGGGTCCAGGCTTCACAACACCTTATACTATTATCTGTTCGAAATCCAGGCTTCATAGTGTTTTTTTGGAGAAGTGACCTACTATCTAGTCGAAATCCAGGCTTTGCAGCACCTTACACTGTTATCTGGTCGAAATCCAGGCTTCACAGTGTTTTTTGGAGAAGTGAACTACTATCTGGTCGAAATCCAGGCTTCGCAACACCTTATATTGTTATCTGGTTGAAATCCAGGCTTCACAGTGTTTTTTGGAGAAGCGAACTACTATCTGGTCGAAATCCAGGCTTCGCAACACCTTATACTGTTATCTGGTCGAAATCCAGGCTTCACAGTGATTTTTGGAGAAGTGAACTACTATCTGGTCGAAATCCAGGCTTCGCAGCATCTTATACTATTATCGGGTTAAAATCCAGGCTTCATAGTGTTTTTTGGGGAAGTGAACTAGTATCTGGTCGGAATCCAGGCTTCGCAGCACCTTATACAGTTATCTGGTCGAAATCCAGGCTTCACTGTGTTTTTTGGAGAAGTGAACTACTATCTAGTCGAAATCCAGGCTTCGCAACACCTTATACTGTTATCTGGTCAAAATCCAGGCTTCACAGTGTTTTTGTGGGGATTATAGAGTAGTCTATTGGGGAAGAGATTGTGGTCCTCTGATTTGTAGTAGTCGGAGAGGTAAACTCAAGCTGGGGAATCCTGCCATTTGTTGGGGAAATAAACTCTATTGCTTAGTCTGTTGGAGAGGCGGCGACTTCATTGGCAGAAATCCTTGAGGATTCTTGAATCCGACTCAGTTGGGAAGAGGTTTTTCAGAGATTGAAAATCTGGCTGGGGAATCATCCTATGAGAAGGATTTAGAGGAGATTTGTCACTGCCCCTAGATGTGATGGATAGTGACATGTCATGCCCCTTTGTTGATAGGATATTTGTCATTGGAAGTGTCATCTCACTTGAAGTGATTTTGTTCACTAAGAGAGCTTTCGTTCATCGGATATTTGCTGTGTGAATTTTTCTGTTGTCAAACAAATAGCCACATGCAAACAGTGATATTCAAATAATGCAAAGTTGATGCTTGTTCTGAAGTTTTGAAAACGTGTTTTAGCAAGTAAAGAAATTTCGTAAGAAAAATTCAACTCAGGATTTAGGGTAATGCCTTACAGGAGTCAGGATACCTTTTTGTAACAGTATGCTTTCAAACTAACCCATGCTTCAATTAGGACTTTTAAAGGGTTGTAACGTGGCTTGGTTCATGGTTTAAGAAACAAGTATTAAGGCTCAAAATGTATTTGTACCCACCCGTTCTTCGTGATGTTCTTCAACCCTAAACTCATTTAATTGTAAGTTTGAACTCCAATTGAGTCTGGAATGACGTTTTGGTGATGGTTCAGACAAGTTAAGTTTATCGAAAGGCGATCATTTTTGCAACAATTTTTATGTTGTTGAGGATTTGTAGTGACCTCTTTCTTCTGATTTGTTATCCCTAATTTTTCCTGACTTTTCTTGTTTTGAGACTAAAGTCAGCGGTATGCCCCATTGTTCTTCTTTGTAGGTTTTGACTTAGTGGGCTTTTATTTTTGAGAGATAATGTCTGCCTATTTGGTAGGGAACCATCATTGTCTTTTGATTTTTGATGTCATTCGTTGTATTATGAAGTGGAAGTTTGCGACTGAACGCGCATTTGAATTAACTGAGAGACTACCCTGCCCCAGGTTTTGATTGAAGGTTTCATTTTGTGTGAAAAAGAAAACTTCTACTTCTTTGGCTCATAGGGGTCGACTATGGATTATCTTCCTTATAACTCTAGTGTTTAGGATTTAAAAGAACGCATGTACATCGTCAACAAGGTCTGTCCAAAAGCATACTGTATGATATTATGGCATTGTTTTCGTCATCCTCCTTCTAAAGGCTTGTAACTTTTAGTAAGAGTTGAATGTCATAAAAAGAGTAAAAGCATAGTTGTAATGAAAATGAATGGATCAATTCAAGACAAACATATGCAATGCATTAATGAAACAAAGTTTGACATTAATAGATAAATGTTTGAATAACAAAAGAAATTACAATTGAAAATTCAAATGAACAGAAGCCTCTTTGTCTGAACTTGTCACTTTAGGTGGTGAGCCTTTGAGGGACGGCATAAGAACTCAGTCTAGCCATCTTGTATGAACTCCAACAATCCTTCGTCGATCAGGTTTTGAATCTTGTATTTCAGCGCCCAACAATCGTTTGTATCATGCCCAGGACTATCAAAATGATATGCACACCTGGCATCAGGATTATAGCTGGGAGAAAAAGTTTTGGGACTTGGATGAGGTCTTATTGGTATGATCAGATTCATCCTTAGCATGTGTTGCAAAGCTTGAGACAGTGATATGTTGATGTTGGTAAACTGTCTTTTGGGCTCGCTTTTCCTTTGCTGATTTTCTGGTTGATGTTGATGAAGTCGTTGTTGGGTTCGTGACGTGGCAGCGAATTGAAAAGGTCTCCTGGCTTCTTGCCTCATGGGAGGCTTATCAGTGACTTGATTTCCAATCCTCACTGTTTTCCCCACACGGTTGTAACCGTCTTGACAAAGTTGGTTGACAAGAACTTTCAGCTCTTCTTGTCCTCGAGCTAGATTTTGGATAAGAGCCAACTGGCCCACCAGTTGTCCCATCATTTGGACCTTCATTATGGCTATTTCAGTTTGTAGCCTTTCCAATTGATCATCTCTATCGTCCCCAGGATTTCCCATGACCATTCCCCTTGTGAGGAGCGCCTTCACCTCTTCTTGTCCCTTGGATAGGTTCAAGAACATTTCTTGTAGTTGAGCATTTTGAGCCTGGATGTCTTTCACCATTTGTTCCATATCCATCTTACTGAGATAAACAGTAAGAGGATAAGGAGACCTGTATGGGAGAAACCTGTTTATGTTATGATGAATGGAGATGCATATGCAAATGATTTCAAGGAAATTAGAGATTTAAATTTGCTTTAGACAAAAAGGAACACATGTTATATTAATAAATCAAAGTTTGAGTACATCATGCCTCTTTTAGGCTTACAAAGAAATATAAAACTTTAAGATAAAAAAGTTGAACGCATCTTCTTTGGCGCGATGTAGGCGTTCAAACTCCGCTCCTCATGAAGCTTCCTGGTGAGTTCCAGAACCTTCTTCTTGCTAGCTTAGAATTGGGCATAAAAAGTGTCTCACTCCCCCTTAAGCTGTATCCGATCCCTTTTCAAATCTTCGAGAGAGGTGGGCATGTCAGGATGCAGGGCAGTGTATGGAACATCTCCTTCCACAACAAGCTCTATGATAACCGGGAGAATGGAGGGGTAAGGCATTATAATACTTTGAGCACAATCTCGTACCCATTTGAGGTAAGGCTCAAGAGGGATGGAATTCTTATGCCCCAATGTCTTGTTATCTACCTTGTTCAACATCCTCCAAGCTCGGATAAATCTCTGGCGGTGACCTTGATCGTTGTTCTCGTAGTCAAATACCAAACCTTGGATGAGCATCTCATGCGGGCCTTCCCTTTAGACGTAACCAAACTGTCTTAAGGTTAAGCAGGGGTTGTAGGTGATACCTCCTCTAATGCCAAGTAAAGGGACATTAGGGAATTCTCCACAACGGTCGAAAATAGTAACATTCTCTATAGATCGGGAACACCAATGAATGTCTGAATGTTTGAGCGCCATCAACCTATGTGACCACCTTGAACCTTGCTCGTTCTTCAATACAGATTGGGGAAGATGCGAAATAAACCATCTTGCCAAAAGAGGAGTACAACACATAAGGATACCTCTTTTCCTCATAGTGCGAGTGTGAAAAGAATGTAGGATGTCTCCTAGCAAAGTAGGCACCAGGTTACGAGACATGAAGATTTTGATGGTGTTCACATCTATGAGTTGGTCAGGATATGGAAACAAACCCATCCCATAGATGAGGAGATCCACAATTTCCTAAAAAGCTTGTAAACCCAAAGAGTTCCAACAGTTTTGGGATTTCTCAAACAAGAACTTTGCTAATAAACCTTTGACACCACTCCTTGTTTCCAAATTAGTTGTGACATCAGATGGTTGCAAGTGTAATACTTGAGAAATCTCTTATGGCTTTGGATCTTTTTCCGTAATGTTGAAATGTAGTTGATTGAGAATGGAAATCCTCAAGAGTTTGGAGAATTCTTCTAAAGTTGGCACAAGTTGATAATCGGGAAATGTGAAGCAATGGTGTAGATCATCAAAGAACTTGAAGAGCACCTTCATCATGTCCTCATCAGTGTTGGAGGTCACCAAGTTTAGTAGGCGACCATGTCTTTCGGTAAATGGAGAATTTTCAAGAACCCTTGATGCTAGCTCCTTAAGTTAAGGAGGGATCCTTACAAGATTGACTTGAATATTTTTCCTGCGAATAGAATCCATTTCCTACAAAACAGAACAAAGATAAATCCTAAGATCCTTGAAATGGTTAGTGAATGAGTATGATTTTATGATGTTCATGATGTTATGTACAAGTATGTATATACAAACAGAGCAAACAAGTCCTTAGGTTTAGGCTTGAATGAAGTCTCATAGGTAAGTACCCTCTTGAATTTTAGTTGGCTCAACCTGTCCTAGCAATAGTAACCGGGTTCTAAGGAGCTCAATATCACTGATTTGTTTCTTTGGGCATTGTTTCAGCGTAAGCCTCTTTAATAGCGACCGAAATATACCAAAAAACTAAACCTCAATGAGTGTAGTATCGAGTATCTACCAACTTTGGATTTCCCCAAAGTCGGTCATCTCAATACGTTCTAAAGGCCAAGTTGGTCAAGTAAAGGTTCTAAAAGTTCATTAGTGCTTCATGACATCACTCAACGGCCCCGTATTCTCCTTGATTAACTTAAGGGATACCGGTACCCACAAATATGTCGCACTAACGTAGATATTGCTTAGACCATGTTGGTATACCCCGCACAATTTCCATAACATATTGCTACTTACCTATAAGGTATCCAAAATCCGGGTAGAGGATTCAAACCCTAACAAAGAACCATAATGTAAAGCATACAAATTAAACAATGAAAGAAAGTAAATGTGATCTAACCCTAATATAACCCCACTTTAAAAATATATCCCCAGCAGAGTCGCCCGTTTTGTGATACGGTGGGAGAACTGACTTGGGTGTTTTGTGTTTTATCACAAATGTTGTGGTTAGCAAGAGTCGCCATCGACTTTTCTTTTATCCAAAAGGAAAGGTGAAAAAGCACAGGAAAGACCTTTGAGATTATTTCTTGAGTTCGGGGGGTAGATTATGAAAAAGGAAGGTATTAGCACCCTTTTCATCCATGGTTTTCCATGGGATCTTAGTTACTTGCTAGATCACTTGCTTTTGTTTGAAAATGTGCTTTGTGTGGTTTTTGAAAGTATTTTGTAAAGATGCCATCGTTTAGGAAAACTTTGTAATGATTCTCGTTCATAAGAATGTATACAAAGTATTTGATCTTTTGAAAATGTTTTCAAGTTTGAAAGATGTTTTTGAAAGTGTTGGTGTTTGGTTTGAAATAGCAAGGATGTTTTGGTTTTGAAATTGAGCAAGTAACTAGGAACATTCGACCTACTCAAAAGTCTTTCATGTTCATTTCCTTTTTCCTTTGACATTGTTATCTTACCATTGATTTGGTAAGTAACCCTGTCTTTGGATGTAAAAGGGACGGGCGTGGGACATTTGTATAGTCATAGAAGGCAACTTATGGGACGTTTTATCAATGTTGTTTAGGGACTAGATCGTTTACTGAAGGAAACATCGAGGGTCATCGAGGGACTACGATCTTTTATCGAGGGTCTTTGCTAAAACGCCCATGTTCGAGGGACATGACTATTTTTCCGATAGGCAACAAGTGAGATTACCCTAAGGGTGTATGTGTGTATAGTGTGTTTTATTGCATGCATTTTGTCTTGATTAGGGTTATCTACTTGTTGATTTAATATCTTGCCATACACACCCTAATTACTAGCCTTTATATTTGAAAGCGATAAGTTGCAGAAATGTAAAGTCTTACGCTATTACATAATTTAGGGATGGGGGGTACAAATTTACAAATAAGGGGTTGCAAGAATTTAAATCCTAATTAACTATTACAACCATATTGAAATGATGTACAAGAATTTAAATGGACTTGTTTTGTTTTTGTTAAGAAATAAGTTTACTTAAAAAAATATTTTGATCTTTTTGTTCTCAAAGAAGATAAAATAAAACATGTGAATATGAAATATTTTTGGTGTTTTTGGTTATTTAAAAGCTAAAATAAAATAAATGAGGGAAAAGGGAGTCAGAATCAGCATGTTGCTGAAACCAGAAGGAGCATAAGTTCTGACTCTGATGCACTGCAAAAGAGAAAATGTTAGTAGGAAAGTAGAGGGTCAGAAGTTCTGGGTCTGGGTACACCAAGTTTCGAGGTTACAGGAAATAAAGGAAAACCTAGAAGTTCTGATTATTGGGGGGTTCATAAGTTGTTGTGTAATTGGGCACCTAGAATCTCATGTATTTCTGGCAAGTCAGAGGTTCTGACTTTTTGAGAGAGTGATAATGATGTTGGGTAAGGTTGTCTAGAAGTTCTGATTTAGGAGTATCGTCTGACAGATAAATGTGTGAAAATGTCAATAAATAAACCTAAAAAAGGATGCTTCTGGGGTTAGAGCTCAGGACCTTTAGCACTAATGTCTTATGCGCACACACTGTCTGCCACTGGGGTGACTATACATCCGATATTAGAATCAAAAGCATAAACATGTATCACGAGGTAAACTTTGATGATGAACTACAATTCTTTCTTCATGCTAATCAGACCATCTGTAACTTAGTTAAATCTCAACAGAACAGAAAACATAGACATAGCAATTGTGGCAGTTTTTCCATCATGGTTTCAGAAGCATAAAAATGAAAAGGCTATAAATCAGAAACAAACATGTATTTGCTAGTCCCAGTTTCCTTAAGAAGTTATGAACTGATGTTCTTCCTATTTAGGTAGGAAAATACATGCAACCTCATAATATTTACAAAATCAGAATCAGGATGTCTACATTGTATTTGAACATGCAAGTCTAACAATGGTTAAGTGATATGATGAGGGTTAGCAGAAGCTTACCTTGCAGCTGAAAAATGTTCTATGAGCTGGAGTCTGGTTCTGACTGTTTGTAATGTTCTGATCAGTTTCCTCCCATATTTAGCAGGCTGGAATAACCTTTAACTTGGGTTACTAATGGTGAATGGAGGATTTCAAAGCTGTATGAATGATTTGGTCAAGAAACACTTGAGGGAAGTTGGAGTTTGAATGCAAGAATAAAAAACTAGCAGGTTTTGTATTTGTGTTTACAGTTTTGGATTTCTGGAATTTTAACAAGGTTTCAAAGCTTTTCCTTTCAATTTTTCTCACCCGCCCTTTTACAGTTGCCAATGAAGTTCAATTTATAGGAAAGGATTTTGTAGCTTGGAGAGATCATGGGTACAGTCATCATATGATAGGGTGTTGCCTTGTTATTGAAGTAAGTTAAACAAGTATGGTGGTTGTTGTACCCCAAAATTTGCCCTCCCATATTCTCCAAGAAATTGCCAAGTCAAGCTGCAAAATTCCCCAAGGGTTGCACAGTGCAAAGGTCTCCTATACAGTCAAAACTAGGGTTTGTGTTCTGATCAAGAAAATGAAGTTTTCAAAGGCCCAATCAAGTCTCATATGCCTACAAATATGGTCAAGTATCCTCATATCAAGTTTCAAGGCATTCAGCTCAAAATTGCACAGTCAAAAACCCTAATTGCACTACAGTCAACTGTAGGGGCAAAATGGTCATTTGGCAGTCAAAAGTTCAAATTTTTGGTCAACATATCATTTTGAAGCCACAAACATCATTTGATCAATGCTTGATCATGATTCTCAAAATTTGGCTCAGAAATCATCAAGATGCAAAAGTTTCCTTATTTGGACAGTTGAAAAAGTCAACTGAAATTGACCAGGGCATAACTTTCACATGGATTATCAGAAAAATTCCATCCAAAGCTCATTTTAAAGAGAGAGACATTTCCTACAACCCATCTTCATACTTCAAGTCCAAGAAATGCTCTCACAAAAAGTTATCAATTTCAACATTATAGGTCATTTTCAAAAGTCAACAAAAAGGGACTTTAAGTCAAAGGCCATAACTTGAGATTGGTAAATCAAAATGACATGGGACCAAAGGCATTTTTAGAGGACTCAAAGACCTTTCCAAAATGTCCAAGAACATGAGAAAAGCTTAAAAATTGAGCAAGTTATGCCTTGTAGAAGATGGGAAAGTTTTGGATATTTTGAAAAGTCAACATTGATCCAAATGACCTAAAATTGCTAATGGGCCCATTTTTCTTCCATAATCCATCATCCATGGCATGTACACGACTACTTGGCCCAAAGGGAAGTATTTTCTCATTTTTTATTTATTTATTTGAATTTTTATTCATATTAGTTCATTTAAATCAAATTAAATATATGAAAAATGCTAACCTAAGTTTTCAAATCTTTTTGTACATATTTTAGCCTCAAGATTTCGTGCATAAGTCAATAAGGAAAGATTTGGAGCAATTGGATATGATTTGTGCAAAAATAGCATGGAAAATATTTGGTTAAAAAACTTGAAAATCAAATCTTCAAAAACCATTAATTCAAGGGATTTTGATCAATATTGTTGACCTAATGCATTCAGTACATAAGCATAATCACAACCCTAATCAAGAGGAGACACTAAGCTGCGCAAGAAAGCTCTTCAAAAACTTGGAAAATTCTCAAAGAAAGTCAATACTGAAAACTGATTTGCAGGTGAATTCAAGACCTAATTTTCATTCCAATAGCTTCCTCAAGGTTCCCTGAACGTATTCCAATCAGAAACCACCATCAAAACGCAAAGAATTGGTACACAGCATTCAAGAAACCTCATGAAAAATCCATTATCGTGTTTCAATATTTTCGTACATTCATAGCATTTTGATTATAGATTCATGTTCCTTGTGAAGTTTTGAAGCTAACCATATGCCTTAATTTGGTGTTTATGCTGTATATGAGATTTCACCATGCTTGCTTTCTAGGGTTTGCAGGACCTCAAAATTGGGGTTTTTTATTTAACGAAAAATTAGCCTTCAAGAATGCCATGGTTGTAATCAGCAGACCTGGACGATCCTAAACATGCCATCGCGCCAAATTTCTGAATGACACAGGCCTAATCGCTATTTTCTAATAGCATGCCTAAGAGAGCGTCCCAAAAACCGTTGCCTCTTCTTTTATGTTTTCAGGAACGTGAAGAAGATGAACTCGTGGCAGTGTGTGATACGTTGGTTTGAATTTCGCGCGCGGACCCACTAACTCCTTTGTTTCCTTTTATATTATTTATTTGCTATTATATATTAAACATGCAAGTGATGGCTCAGTGGTAGGAAAACGCGTTGGCAATATCCATGACCTGGGTTCGAGCCCCAGGTCTTACATGTTTCTATATTATTTTTCCATAACGATTCCCATGCAGCGCCCACGTCAAGACGTACCATACACTCCCAAGATCCAATCATCCACGCGTTGGTTACATCAATCAAAAGGCTCAGATTCAAGGCATATGGTAGACCCTGGTCAAAGGTGCCACATAGTGGCTGGAAAAGTCAATGGACCTGAAGGTCATTGGGCCCAAATTCATGGGCTACACCTCCATATTGGGACTTCCACCCCCCCTGGTTTGCAATTTTCCTTATATCTTATTTTTTACAATTATTATTTTATTGTCTTTATTATTTTACTTTAATTAATTATTTCTATAAAATATAAAAAATGCCTAAAAATCATAAAAGACAAAAAATATAATAAATATTTTTATTTTAATATTTTCTTATAAATAAATGCATGTAAATAAATTTAGTTTAAATTAGGGTTTGCAATTTTAATTCTTTTAATAACAAAAATACAAAAAGAAGTAGAATTAGGTTTAATTAATGTTTTATTCCTTTTTTAATTTTTCTTTCTTATAATAATACTTCTTTATTTTATTTATTTTTGTAATTAAATTGGCATGAAAATAACTTAGGTTTAAATTAGGTTAAAATTCAACATATTTCTTAATAAATTAAAAATAACTAGAATTAGGGTTTTCATCGTACTTTGATTAATTCTTTTTCTATTAAATCTTAAAATACATAAAAATACAAAAAACAAGTCTTTCTTTTAACTTTAATTAATTAATTAATTCACGTAATTTTAATTTTTGCAAAAGGGTCCAACGCCCACGTTCTTAATTGTTTAATTTCGCATATTTGTTTTATTTTGCTTAAATAATTATGTACCTCTCCCGAAGCCTTGTAAATATTACTTCTCGCACTTTTAATTCTTTTAATTTCTTTATTTATCTTTTCTGTCAAATTGGGTCCTGGTTAATTTTGGCGATGTGGACCCGCGCCATTTGTAATAGCTTTAGATTTTATTTTCCTCGCAATTTTCAACTGTTAAACAAAGCATGCAAGAATGAATGGACAAAAATAAAAACAAGCGCATAGATCACCAATAACATGACAAGACAAATACAAATGAAAACGACACACAAATCGCACACACCACCCCTAGGGTACGCCTCACTGTTGCCTTGCCTCGAAAGGTGATCGTCGAGTAGAGGATGTCTTAGTAAGTCCTCATGATCCGGGAACCTGGCATGAGGGTAGCTTCTAAGGTGTCTTCCCATTGCTCTGGTGATCACCATGTCCCGAACCTTCGAATTGACCCGAACACCTCCAACGGTGGCGCTACCTACCTCTCAATGGTGGGATGGCACTACTTTAAAGGACATTTACACAGACGAATTCCTTAGGGTAGGTAGACGACTCGTGGATACTTGCTCTAATTCAAAACAAAACAAATCAAAAACTCTTTTCACACCGACACTTTTCAAAAAGCTTTCGAAAGCAACTTTTCAAACACTCTTGAGGACTGATACAAGAGTCGAACTGGAATTTTCAAAGAAACTTTTTAAAACCCACAATTGAAAAGCAAACAAACCATTTTTGAAAACACAATGAGCAAGTATCTAAGAGCCCATGGATAACCATGGATAGAAAGGGTGCTAACACCTTCCCTTTCTATAATCTACCTCCCGAACCGAGAGCAATCTCTATAAGGAATTTTTCTGTGCTTTTGTCCTTTCCATTTGGAGAAAATAAAAGACGGTGGCGACTCTTGCTTCCGCGACATTTCGCGAACCAGCGTTAAACAGTCAGTTCCAGATCCACCGATCACAGAATTGGCGACTCTGTTGGGGACTTAACTTAAAGTGAGGTGTACCTTAGGGTTAGTTCATAACTGTGTTTTCAATTGTATTGACTTGCTTGCTTTACTATTGTGGGTTGCATGGGAGTTACATAGATCCTAACCCGGATCTGGGGATACCCTGTTTAGGTAGCATAAGCTGTGAGGGACCTGTCCGGCGTAGACCGACACGGGTGAAACAGTGGCTACGTTGGTGTGGCACCTTAGTCTGTACCGATATCCCTTGTGTCGCAGCGAGGAGAATATGGGTCTTCTGAGGAATCATTAAGCACCAACAACCTTAGAACCTTAATTGACACAACTTGGCCTTTAGAATTGTAGCAGTATGCTACGCCCATTGAGGCTAAACTCTCGTGATGGTTCTGGCTGCAAGAAAAGATTGCGATGCTGGAGTTATGACCGATTGAGGGTAGTCAGTGATATTGGGATCCTCTAAGAACCCGATTACTTTTGATTAGGACAGGTATGAACCAACAAACTGAAAGAGGGCAATACCTAGACCTCATGCTGGCCTAAACTTTAGGGGCTTGCCTTGTGTGACTTGTGTGCCTTACCATGTTTGCCTTTGTATCTGTATGTGGTGTGCTTTATTATAACATCATAGCATCATGAGCATTGCATGCATCCTGCATAAGGACTGACCATTTCAAAGACAAGAGGGTTTCATCTTTGCTCTGTTTTGTAGGACATTATGATGCCCGTGCGAAGGAATACTATCCGGTTCAACTTTGCTCGTTCACCTGAGTTGCTTGATGAGTTGGTTAGCAGAATTCCAAATACCACTTCCTTCATTCAGAGGCATGGTTCCCTTCTCAGTTTAGTCACTGCAAAACGGGATCAACAGTTGATGAGTGTTCTGACCCAGTTCTATGACCCTCTGTACCAGTGCTTCACCTTTCAAGACTTCCAGCTGGTCCCTACCCTGGAAGAGTTCTCTGATTTGCTTGGTATCCCTATTTTGGATCAGACTCCCTTTACTGGTTGGGAAAGGACCCTCAGGCTTGAGGATGTGGCTGCAGCTCTTCCTTTGACCCATCAAGAGGTAACAGACAACTGGGTAACTAGAAGCGGAGTTAAGGGTTTCTTGGCCAAGTTTCTAATTGGTAAAGCTAACAATTTCTGGAATGACCTGGACTTTAGGGCATATGAAGACATCTTGGATCTCCTAATCTATGGGTTAGTCCTGTTTCCTAATCCTGATAACTTCATCAATGTTACTGCCATAAGAATCTTTATGTCTCAGAATCCTGTGCCCACTCTCTTGGGTGACATCTTGCAACAACTTCATGCCCGTACTACCCTAAGACGAGGAACCCTATGGTGTTGTATCCCTTTGTTGGTGAGGTGGTTTATTTCGCACCTCCCTAAGTTCGTACTGAAGAATCAAGAAGGAAGAGGTTGGGCTCATAGGTTAATGTCTCTCACCGATAAAGACATCATTTGGACTTGCAGAGGTTTGGATGAGATAGCTATTATTGATCGATGCGGGGAATACCCTAATGTTCCTCTGATTGGTACTCAAGGAGGGATCTCTTACAATCCATGTCTAGCACTCCGTCAGTTTGGAAGGGCAAGAAGGGTAGGTCCCCATGAGATGTTGGTGCCTCACATCAGTTTTGAATTTCAGGTGGATAGTGACGAGCTGCGTCGTAGGTTCATCAAGGCTTGGGACAAAGTTCATAAAGCTGACCCACAGGAGTTAGGGCCAAAGACTTCTTTACCTATGGAAGCCTACTACAAATGGGTTCGCATCCATGCTCAGAAGTTAGGTATGCCGTATGAAGCTGTCAGACCCGTCATTCTTGAGTGTCCTGACAAAGATGGTGTTCCTCCAACTGTCCTTCCTCCTCAGATACCTACTGATTATGAGACATTGAAGAGATCTTGGTCGCAACTGCAAGAAGAGCGGGATTCTTACCGGGAAAAGTTCAACGAGCAGGAATCAAAGATCCAGAAGCTGACCAAGCAGTTGGAGAATGAGAGAGCTCTGAATGCCTACATCCGTACTGAGAAGAGGAGACCATGGGATCAATAAGGAGCCCCAAATGTGCTTTTACAGTTTTATTTCCTTTCCAGTATTTCCTTTCATGTAACGCCTAAGGGAAACTTGTTGAATAATTTCAGTTGCAAAGTTGAATCTAATGAAGTGTGTTCTTTTTTGTTTACAAAGTTGATTCCCGATTGTCTTTGAAAACATAAATCATACGCATTTCATACATCATGTGCATAGCAGGTTTTTCCCCTTTTCAGGTTGCTTACAGTTCTTCGCTGTTTATTTCAGCATCATGAATACCGACTCTGCATCAACCGAAACTTCCATCAAGGCTCTTCAGGTGCAGAATGCACAATTCCAGGAATTAATCAAGGGTCTGGCTCAAGGCCAAGAAGAACTGAAGGCTATGCTCCTGAAGAAGGAGAAGAAGAAGAGGAGAAGAACTGTTCTGTTCAACTCGGGCCGAAGGTTTAACAATACTCTACAACAGGAAGAGGCTGGTTCTTCTGTTGACAAGAATTCTCCTCAGGCAGAAGCAAGGGTTCCTAGTCCGGTAGTCTCCGACAACGAGACAGATTTTGATGAAGAGCAGTACCCTCCTGCAGAAGACAGATATAAGCAACTGGAGGACAGATTGAAGGCTATGGAGGTTCAACAGGTACCTGGGCTGGATTTTGGAGATCTGGGTTTGTCAACTGGTGTGATCATCCCTCACAAGTTCAAAGCACCCTCCTTCTCTAAGTATGACGGGGCGTCTTGTCCCAAGCTGCATCTAAGGTCCTATGTTCGGAAAATTCAGCCGTACTCTGCGGATAAGAATTTATGGATCCACTTCTTCCAGGAGAGTCTTTCAGGGACTCATCTCGAATGGTTCTATCAGCTGGATGGGACCAAGGTTCGTAACTGGGAGGAGTTGGCTACTGCTTTCTACAAGCAGTATCAATATAATGCCGACCTTGCCCCCACACGTACCCAACTCCAGGGTATGTCGTTAGGTGCAAGCGAATGTTTTAAGGAGTACGCTCAGAAGTGGAGAGACCTGGCTGGTAGGGTACAGCCACCATTGACTGATCGGGAGTTGGTAGACATGTTCTTGGGGACCCTATCTGGGCCGTTTTTCAACCATCTCATTGGGAATTCTTCTGCTGGGTTCACTGATTTGATCTTGACTGGAGAGAGAATTGAAGCTGGGTTAAAATCTGGTAAGATTGCGAAGAGTGCATCATCTAGTTCTGAGAAGAAGCCCTTCAGGAAGGAGTCTAGTGCCGTATATGGTTCCAGGAAATCAGAGAGACATGAGCACCGCCAATCTGTCAGTGCGGTAATGATTGCTAAGCCTGCTGCCGCTTCCCGGCCAAACAATCCTCAGAAGGTCGAAAGACCCCGGAGAGAATTCACCCGCTTAAGCATGACTTTGTCGCAGATCCTGCCACAGTTGCTCTCAACCAATTTAGTGACTGTCAGGGAGGCGCCGAAGTTTCCAAATACTGCATCCCCCAAGTACAACCCGAATGCTCGTTGTGCTTACCATTCAGATAGCCCGGGGCACTCTACCGATGACTGTTGGGCACTAAAGAACAAGCCGCAGGACCTTATTGACGCCAAAGAAGTGCAGTTTGAGGCATCTGAGAAGCCTAATGTAGTGACAGCTCCCCTACCTGCTCATGGAGTTAATGCTATTGGGGACGAAGACGAAGTGGACGATGCTGAGTTTGATAGCTGGATCTACCCGGCAACCGACAATGGACTTAACAATTGGAGCGCAAAAGACAATCTCCCTGTTTCCTTTGTGACGCAGTAATAAATTTCTTTGTTTCGTTATTTTGTAATAAACAATGATAAACTCTATGGCCCGTTGTCTTACCCGAGGCACCGTGGTTCTATTTGTGAGGGCATACAAACTGTCATTTCATATACCATGAATGAAAATCTTGGACGTATTTCCGCATTGCAAATATTGTGCTCCTTTTCTGTTTTTTCTTTTCCTTTACATAATTTTCAAAACAGCTGTATTTACACACACACTCACTCATACAGGTTTCAATCCACTCTGGATCTCACTGATAACAACTCTGCTACTGCCAATTATGACTTTGAAAATCCGATCAACTTAGCCGAAGACGAAGGTGAAGATGATTGCGAAGTGCCTGGCGAGCTTGCAAGACTGTTACTTCAGGAAGAGAGGGCAATTCAACCCCATGAAGAGCCAGTGGAAACAATAAACTTGGGTACTGAGGCAGACAGAAAAGAGGTAAAGATTGGTGCCGACCTAGAGCTCAGCGTGAAGCAACGGTTAACCAAGATGTTACATGACTATATGGAGATCTTTGCTTGGTCCTACGAAGACATGCCAGGGTTGGATACCGATATTGTGGTCCATCACTTGCCAACTAAGGAAGACTGCCCTCCAGTTAAGCAAAAGGTCCGTCGGATGCGTCCAGAGATGTCTGAGAAGATTAAAGCCGAGGTCATGAAACAGTTTGATGCGGGGTTCCTTGCAGTGACTTCCTACCCTCAGTGGATTGCTAATGTGGTGCCGGTACCTAAAAAGGACGGTAAGGTCAGAATGTGTGTCGACTACAGGGATCTGAACAGGGCCAGCCCCAAGGATGACTTCCCCTTACCTCACATTGATGTCCTTGTCGATAATACAGCTCAGCACAAGGTGTTCTCTTTCATGGATGGTTTCTCAGGCTACAATCAGATCAAGATGGCACCTGAAGACATGGAGAAGACTACATTTGTTACTCAGTGGGGCACCTTCTGTTACAAGGTCATGCCATTCGGGTTGAAGAACGCTGGGGCAACCTACCAACGTGCCATGGTTGCCTTATTCCATGATATGATCCATCACGAGATAGAGGTGTATGTGGACGACATGATCGCGAGGTCCCAGACTGAGGAAGAGCATCTAGATCATCTGCAAAAGTTGTTTGACCGGTTGAAACTGTACAAGCTGAGATTGAACCCGAACAAGTGCACCTTCGGGGTAAGATCTGGGAAGTTGCTAGGCTTCGTGGTCAGTGATAAGGGAATTCAAGTGGACCCTGCTAAGGTCAAAGCTATTCAAGAGATGCCAGTTCCTAAGACAGAGAAGGAAGTCAGAGGCTTTTTAGGACGCCTGAACTACATTGCCCGGTTCATCTCACATCTGACTGCTACTTGTGAGCCAATCTTCAAGCTGCTGAAGAAAGATCAGGTAGTACGTTGGAATGATGAATGTCAGGCTGCGTTCGACAGAATCAAAGAGTATCTCCAAGAACCACCTATCCTTATGCCACCGGTTGAAGGGAGACCTCTGATACTATACCTGACAGTGCTCGACAATTCAATGGGGTGTGTGCTGGGGCAGCATGACGAGTCTGGCCGAAAAGAGCATGCCATTTATTACCTTAGCAAAAAGTTTACCGACTGTGAGACCCGATACTCACTGCTTGAGAAAACTTGCCGCGCTTTGGTATGGGCTGCTCGCCGGCTGAGACAGTATATGCTGACTCACACTACCTTGTTAATCTCAAAGATGGATCCTATAAAGTACATATTCGAAAAGCCTGCTCTGTCTGGGAGGATTGCAAGATGGCAAATGATCTTGACGGAATACGACATTCAATATACAACCCAGAAAGCCATCAAGGGAAGTGTATTGGCAGACCACCTGGCACATCAAGCTGTAGATGATTATCAGTCAATGAATTTCGAGTTTCCAGATGAAAGCATCATGATAGTGACTGATTGTGAAGTGCCTGGACCGGATGAAGGACCTGAACCAGGATCCCGATGGTCTATGCACTTTGACGGAGCCTCCAATGCTTTGGGAAACGGTATCGGCGCCATAATCATATCTCCACAAGGTACTCATACTCCACTCACCGCCCGGCTATGTTTCAACTGTACCAACAACATGGCGGAGTATGAGGCGTGCATCATGGGTCTTCAAGCTGCGATCGACCAAAGGATCAAATTTCTAAGTGTCTTCGGAGATTCCGCTCTTGTGATCAATCAGATCAAAGGAGAGTGGGATACGAAACATCCAAACCTGATTCCTTACAGAGAATGTGTGTTGACCCTGATTCCCCACTTCACAGAGATAACCTTTGAACACTTTCCAAGAGAAGAGAATCAGTTAGCAGACGCGTTAGCTACAATGTCGTCAATGTTCAAGGTCAAATGGGATAACGAGGCTCCCCGGATCATCATCTGGAAACTGGACGAACCGGCATACTGTTGTGATCTCGAAACTGAATTGGTGACTGAGAAGCCTTGGTACCACGAAGTGAAGAGATATCTGGAAGCTCAGGAATACCCTGAAGGTGCATCTGTCAACGATAAGAAATTCCTGAGGAGGTTTGCAGCCAAGTTCTTCCTTAGCAACGACATCTTGTACAAACGAAACCATGATTCAACCTTACTGCGTTGTGTGGATAAAACTGAAGCAGAAAGAATCATGGAAGAGCTACATGAAGGGACCTTTGGTACACACTCCAGTGGACACACCATGGCTAAGAAGATCCTACGGGCAGGATATTACTGGTCCACAATGGAAGCTGACTGCTACCAACACTCTAGGACATGCCACAAGTGCCAGATTTATGCAGACAAGGTGCATGTTCCTCCAGTTCCCCTGAATGTTCTGACTGCGCCTTGGCCGTTTGCAATGTGGGGCATAGACATGATTGGCGAGATAAAACCTACGGCATCTAATGGACATTGCTTCATCCTAGTGGCGATTGATTATTTTACGAAGTGGGTTGAGGCAGCGTCCTATGCTACGGTAACCAAGACTGTTGTGGCACGGTTCATTCGACACAACCTGATCTGTCGGTATGGCGTCCCAGAAAGGATTATTACAGACAACGGTACCAATCTGAACAACAAGATGATCGCTGAGCTCTGCGAACAGTTCAAGATACAGCACCACAATTCTTCTCCTTACAGACCGAAGATGAATGGGGCTGTAGAAGCAGCAAATAAGAACATCAAGAAAATTGTGCAGAAGATGACAGTGACCTATAAAGATTGGCACGAGATGTTACCGTTCGCTCTACATGGGTACCGTACTTCAGCTAGGACGTCAACCGGGGAAACTCCTTTCTCTCTGGTTTATGGTATGGAGGCAGTCTTACCGATCGAAGTACAAATATCCTCTCTCCAGATAATGAAGGATGCAAATCTGAACGAAGATGATTGGATCCAGACACGACTTGATCAGCTCAACCTCAATGATGAAAAGAGACTTGCTGCTATCTGCCATGGTCAAACGTATCAGAAACGGATGATCAGGGCATTTAACAAAAAGGTCAGACCACAGGAATATCAAGTTGGGGATCTGGTAATCAAGAGAGTCATCCTTCCTCAGAGTGATCCAAGGGGCAAATGGACCCCTACGTACGAAGGGCCATTTGTGGTTAAGCATGTGTTCTCAGGAGGAGCAATGATATTGACCAACATGGATGGTGACGACCTTCCTCACCCCGCCAATGCAGACATAGTAAAAAGATACTACGCATGAAAAAAGACCCGCTAGGATGACTTGCCTAGGCAAAAATTAGGGCTTCCCGTCGAACCAAAAGGGTTCGGGCAAAATGAAGGGATGAAATGAAAAAAATCTGTACACCCGGCAAGTCGAAAACCTGAAAAGGCGACTTGGGCAAAAATGGGTATCCCGGTGGACTGAAAACCCGAAAGGGCGGTCCAGGCAAAAGTTAGGGATTAAAGCGTACGACTATGTCCTGCCATCTGTCTACCAGAAGAAGGTTTGTCCATCAACAACTATCAGCACCCCACAAGTGCCTCCCCCATAGAAACAGGGGCAATAAAGAGTGGTCTAAGCAATCTGATTGTTCTGTCCTCCAAGGTATCAGGGTAGGTTCCGTTGAAGAACATAACCAATACAGTTCAATACTTCCCCAGGAGAGTCCAATCCAGCTTCCCCAGGAAAGTTGGAATCCATCTCCCCAAGCAGTAAGCTTATCCCCAGTTGATTTTGGAAGCTTATCCCCTAGCAGAGCGCGAACGCGTCGTCCGGCTTTATTTAAAGAGTTATTTCCTTAACAGGATATAACTGGGTTATCCTCAGCCAAAAGCCACGGAAAGAGCGTCGTCGACACAGTCTTCTTACCCCAGCGAAGTCCATCAACACTTCCAACAACAAGGATATCCTCAGCAAGTTACTATCAACAATCAACAGAGTGTCTCTCTCCCCACAGAGTATTGCTCCCCAGCAAGATTACTAGAGTATTTGTCTCCCTGCAGAGTAACCCATTCGCCAAGTTTATTCCCCAATAGAGTTATCTTCTCCTATCGGAATTCTTGCAACTATCATCCCCGGCGGAAGCAAAACCTATTCTTCAACATCAGCCCAGGAGTGACTTCCCGGCACCCGTCAAGGATTTATTTTCTTAGACAAAAATACATTCATAAACATCACATCTTCATACATTATAGCATGCATATGCATCATACTACACGAATCTCATTAATTTTGAAGACATACAGTTCAGGCATCATGATTTTGCATACAATTATGTTTTGCCTTTTCAGGAAAAAGATCAATACCAAAATGATTACTATCAACTATCGCAATTCTTTCTAGATATAGTTTCAGATATGACCCAGATATGGCGACGTTCTGATACTGCTTCCAGATTTCCTTCCAGATATAGTTTCAGATGTAAACCAGAGATGGTGACGTTCTGATGCTGCTTCCAGAGTTCCTTCTAGATATAGTTTCAGATATGACCCAGATATGGCGACGTTCTGATACTGCTTCCAGATTTCCTTCTAGATATAGTTTCAGATATGACCCAGATATGGCGACGTTCTGATACTGCTTCCAGAGTTCCTTCCAGATATAGTTTCAGATATGACCCAGATATGGCGACGTTCTGATACTGCTTCCAGATATCCTTCTAGATATAGTTTCAGATGTAAACCAGATATGGTGACGTTCTGATGCTGCTTCCAGAGTTCCTTCTAGATATAGTTTCAGATATGACCCAGATATGGCGACGTTCTGATACTGCTTCCAGATATCCTTCTAGATATAGTTTCAGATGTAAACCAGATATGGTGACGTTCTGATGCTGCTTCCAAAGTTCCTTCTAGATATAGTTTCAGATGTAAACCAGATATGGTGACGTTCTGATGCTGCTTCCAGATTTCCTTCTAGATATAGTTTCAGATATGACCCAGATATGGTGACGTTCTGATGCTGCTTCCAGATTTCCTTCTAGATATAGTTTCAGATATGACCCAGATATGGCGACGTTCTGATACTGCTTCCAGATTTCCTTCTAGATATAGTTTCAGATATGACCCAGATATGGCGACGTTCTGACACTTATTCCAGTTGAAGACATTTCAAGACCTAGACCGGTTCAGTTAATCGACCCTAAGATTCTCTGTTGTTATCCCGTCCAAGGCCTTCTCTAGTCCAGCTAAATCGACTCCCAACAGATTTTTCTGATGAAGACTCAGTAGAAGTTATTTAGGTTCCTTTGGTTCTCTCTCCGACAATGTGTGAGATGATAATTCCATTTTAGGTTCCTTTGGTTCCCTCTCTGACGGTGAGTGAGGTGGTAATTCCTTTTCAGATGTTTCCCTCTCCGACGGTGAGTGAGGTGATAATTCCTTTCCTTATGGTCTCCTCTCCGACGGTGAGTGAGGTGACAATTCCCTTTCAGATTATAATTGCCTGTGGTTCTCGTCCCGATACTGCGAAGATAGTAATTCCCATCAAGATTTTCTCAACGAGCGTTGTTGAAGTTAAAGTCACTCAAGGTTCTCTTACCACTCATGCTAAGGTAATAACCATCCCTGGTTCACTCATCATCTTGTGAAGCTCCAGATCCAGCTCCTGTAACCAGTCAGGACACATCTGTATCAAGCATCTGAAAACCAACTCCTGCAACGTGTCAGGTACTCATTTTTTCTTTTGCAGGTATGCAGGTTCTCGCTAAGGAATCTCCTACGCGATCAACATCCAGATGGCATCTATAAGCCCATCATCCTATCCAGCAATCTCCAAATGGCATCTATAAGCCCATTCCCCCATCACACTGCTAACATGTGAGCGCAAATTTCTGGGCACTCTAGTGTTCAATCATCTTCCACCTTCGGATTACGAAAGGCACGTCAGCCAATCTGCATCCTCAGGTCTAAGAAGATTGAACAGGGGCAACTGTTGTACCCCAAAATTTTCCCTCCCATATTCTCCAAGAAATTGCCAAGTCAAGCTGCAAAATTCCCCAAGGGTTGCACAGTGCAAAGGTCTCCTATACAGTCAAAACTAGGGTTTGTGTTCTGATCAAGAAAATGAAGTTTTCAAAGGCCCAATCAAGTCTCATATGCCTACAAATATGGTCAAGTATCCTCATATCAAGTTTCAAGGCATTCAGCTCAAAATTGCACAGTCAAAAACCCTAATTGCACTACAGTCAACTGTAGGGGCAAAATGGTCATTTGGCAGTCAAAAGTTCAAATTTTTGGTCAACATATCATTTTGAAGCCACAAACATCATTTGATCAATGCTTGATCATGATTCTCAAAATTTGGCTCAGAAATCATCAAGATGCAAAAGTTTCCTTATTTGGACAGTTGAAAAAGTCAACTGAAATTGACCAGGGCATAACTTTCACATGGATTATCAGAAAAATTCCATCCAAAGCTCATTTTAAAGAGAGAGACATTTCCTACAACCCATCTTCATACTTCAAGTCCAAGAAATGCTCTCACAAAAAGTTATCAATTTCAACATTATAGGTCATTTTCAAAAGTCAACAAAAAGGGACTTTAAGTCAAAGGCCATAACTTGAGATTGGTAAATCAAAATGACAAGGGACCAAAGGCATTGGTTAGAGGACTCAAAGACCTTTCCAAAATGTCCAAGAACATGAGAAAAGCTTAAAAATTGAGCAAGTTATGCCTTGTAGAAGTTGGGAAATTTTTGGATATTTTGAAAAGTCAACTTTGATCCAAATGACCTAAAATTGCTAATGGGCCCATTTTTCTTCCATAATCCATCATCCATGGCATGTACACGACTACTTGGCCCAAAGGGAAGTATTTTCTCATTTTTTATTTATTTATTTGAATTTTTATTCATATTAGTTCATTTAAATCAAATTAAATATATGAAAAATGCTAACCTAAGTTTTCAAATCTTTTTGTACATATTTTAGCCTCAAGATTTCGTGCATAAGTCAATAAGGAAAGATTTGGAGCAATAGGATATGATTTGTGCAAAAATAGCATGGAAAATATTTGGTTAAAAAACTTGAAAATCAAATCTTCAAAAACCATTAATTCAAGGGATTTTGATCAATATTGTTGACCTAATGCATTCAGTACATAAGCATAATCACAACCCTAATCAAGAGGAGACACTAAGCTGCGCAAGAAAGCTCTTCAAAAACTTGGAAAATTCTCAAAGAAAGTCAATACTGAAAACTGATTTGCAGGTGAATTCAAGACCTAATTTTCATTCCAATAGCTTCCTCAAGGTTCCCTGAACGTATTCCAATCAGAAACCACCATCAAAACGCAAAGAATTGGTACACAACATTCAAGAATCCTCATGAAAAATCCATTATCGTGTTTCAATATTTACGTACATTCATAGCATTTTGATTATAGATTCATGTTCCTTGTGAAGTTTTGAAGCTAACCATATGCCTTAATTTGGTTTTTATGCTGTATATGAGATTTCACCATGCTTGCTTTCTAGGGTTTGCAGGACCTCAAAATTGGGGTTTTTTATTTAACGAAAAATTAGCCTTCAAGAATGCCATGGTTGTAATCAGCAGACCTGGACGATCCTAAACATGCCATCGCGCCAAATTTCTGAATGACACAGGCCTAATCGCTATTTTCTAATAGCATGCCTAAGAGAGCGTCCCAAAAACCGTTGCCTCTTCTTTTATGTTTTCAGGAACGTGAAGAAGATGAACTCGTGGCAGTGTGTGATACGTTGGTTTGAATTTCGCGCGCGGACCCACTAACTCCTTTGTTTCCTTTTATATTATTTATTTGCTATTATATATTAAACATGCAAGTGATGGCTCAGTGGTAGGAAAACGCGTTGGCAATATCCATGACCTGGGTTCGAGCCCCAAGTCTTACATGTTTCTATATTATTTTTCCATAACGATTCCCATGCAGCGCCCACGTCAAGACGTACCATACACTCCCAAGATCCAATCATCCACGCGTTGGTTACATCAATCAAAAGGCTCAGATTCAAGGCATATGGTAGACCCTGGTCAAAGGTGCCACATAGTGGCTGGAAAAGTCAATGGACCTGAAGGTCATTGGGCCCAAATTCATGGGCTACACCTCCATATTGGGACTTCCACCCCCCCTGGTTTGCAATTTTCCTTATATCTTATTTTTTACAATTATTATTTTATTGTCTTTATTATTTTACTTTAATTAATTATTTCTATAAAATATAAAAAATGCCTAAAAATCATAAAAGACAAAAAATATAATAAATATTTTTATTTTAATATTTTCTTATAAATAAATGCATGTAAATAAATTTAGTTTAAATTAAGGTTTGCAATTTTAATTCTTTTAATAACAAAAATACAAAAAGAAGTAGAATTAGGTTTAATTAATGTTTTATTCCTTTTTTAATTTTTCTTTCTTATAATAATACTTCTTTATTTTATTTATTTTTGTAATTAAATTGGCATGAAAATAACTTAGGTTTAAATTAGGTTAAAATTCAACATATTTCTTAATAAATTAAAAATAACTAGAATTAGGGTTTGCATCGTACTTTGATTAATTCTTTTTCTATTAAATCTTAAAATACATAAAAATACAAAAAACAAGTCTTTCTTTTAACTTTAATTAATTAATTAATTCACGTAATTTTAATTTTTGCAAAAGGGTCAAACGCCCACGTTCTTAATTGTTTAATTTCGCATATTTGTTTTATTTTGCTTAAATAATTATGTACCTCTCCCGAAGCCTTGTAAATATTACTTCTCGCACTTTTAATTCTTTTAATTTCTTTATTTATCTTTTCTGTCAAATTGGGTCCTGGTTAATTTTGGCGATGTGGACCCGCGCCATTTGTAATAGCTTTAGATTTTATTTTCCTCGCAATTTTCAACTGTTAAACAAAGCATGCAAGAATGAATGGACAAAAATAAAAACAAGCGCATAGATCACCAATAACATGACAAGACAAATACAAATGAAAACGACACACAAATCGCACACACCACCCCTAGGGTACGCCTCACTGTTGCCTTGCCTCGAAAGGTGATCGTCGAGTAGAGGATGTCTTAGTAAGTCCTCATGATCCGGGAACCTGGCATGAGGGTAGCTTCTAAGGTGTCTTCCCATTGCTCTGGTGATCACCATGTCCCGAACCTTCGAATTGACCCGAACACCTCCAACGGTGGCGCTACCTACCTCTCAATGGTGGGATGGCACTACTTTAAAGGACATTTACACAGACGAATTCCTTAGGGTAGGTAGACGACTCGTGGATACTTGCTCTAATTCAAAACAAAACAAATCAAAAACTCTTTTCACACCGACACTTTTCAAAAAGCTTTCGAAAGCAACTTTTCAAACACTCTTGAGGACTGATACAAGAGTCGAACTGGAATTTTCAAAGAAACTTTTTAAAACCCACAATTGAAAAGCAAACAAACCATTTTTGAAAACACAATGAGCAAGTATCTAAGAGCCCATGGATAACCATGGATAGAAAGGGTGCTAACACCTTCCCTTTCTATAATCTACCTCCCGAACCGAGAGCAATCTCTATAAGGAATTTTTCTGTGCTTTTGTCCTTTCCATTTGGAGAAAATAAAAGACGGTGGCGACTCTTGCTTCCGCGACATTTCGCGAACCAGCGTTAAACAGTCAGTTCCAGATCCACCGATCACAGTGGTTAGCAGCTTTTAGCCTTGCCTAAGCTGGATTTGTAAGCATGAATTAAGGAAAAGTACCCTCAGAGGAAAAAGCAAAGCATGGGCCCAGCATAAACTTGTAACAAAGTTTTCTTTTTAAGGACAACAATGGTACTTCTTTCTCACACGTGGGAAAATCCTTTGGATAAAAACTCAAAAGTGGTTGTGTGCATTAAATGATGATGAGATTTATCAAACCAGAAATCCTGCGCTATGAGATTGTGCATCATAGTTTAATTTTGGGCCAGAAGTTTAACATCAGCGTAACTTAGAATAAACATGCAACTTCTGATCTTGGAATCTCTCTGCTCCAGCATGTTCTGAGCGAGTTCTCAGACTTTCCCAAAAGCTTGTAACACGCTTTGTAAATCCTCTTTGAATTACTCTTGCAACTTTTGACATAACCTTCGTGAAAACTGGCCCATAAATTCTAACCAAACTTTGTCTTGAAAATGTCAAGAATTTGCTAATTGCTTCAGTTTCATGGACGTGTCTTTGAATATTTATAACTTGAAATTCCAGCATTTCCAAGAGAAGTTATGTTCTGTAATATTGTAGGTCTTATTGAGATCTAAAACTCTTGTGTTAGAAGTTCTTCCAGAATCAGCTTGCCTCATAGTGGAAATCAGGCCAGAAGTTCTGAACTTGTCATATTTCTTAAACACTTAGAAAAATTCTAAGTATTTAGAATTTGACTTTTACAAAGTAATTTTGACTTTTGAATTTCTTGATGAAACAAACATCATATTTTAACATTTCTTGATGAAATATGATTCTTGAAACTGGATTTTGATCTAAAAGTCAAAGTTTGACTTTTCAGTGTGTGAATGACCATTTTGCCCTTGTGAATGACTTTCTTGAAAAATTTGTAATTCAAGGCTTGAAATTGAATGGAAGCAAACCCGAGGGTCCAAGATGATCCTTTGAGAAATGAGAGGGAAAACTTTGGGGTATAATAATTTCCATATTTTTTATTATAAATAATTCTTCTTCTCCAGAACAACATTCTTTCTGCTCTCAAAACTCTTCAATGTAAGTACAAAGTGCGCCTAAGATGGGGGGTGAATTAGGTACATTATAAAATTCTGGTTTTAGTGATGATGGATATTATTTTTCTGGATTATGGTGAGTTTATGAAAGAGTAAAGTGCAGAAAAATAAAGAGACACAAGCGATATATCCTGGTTCCCCTCACAGTCCGAGAGTACTCTAATCCCCTTTCAACATGAAAGAGATTTCCTTATTGTGGCAAACTTAAACAAGAACTACCCAAAACCAAGAACAATCCTCTTGGACCAAGAACAATCCTCTTGGATTTTCACTATGTCAACAATGAGAACAATCCTCTCAAAGTGACTTCACTTGTATCCAACAATCCTGGAAAGACAAGATTTATAAAACCACTTAAACTTATTTCTAACAATCCTGAAAAATAAGCAAGTATATATCAATATTTGATTTGAGTGAGTTTGAGTAGCAATAATCACTTTGAGTGATTTAATCAATGAATTGATCTTCTCTTCCAATGATAATAGTATACAATGATTCAAGGTATATAATGCTCAATGTTTTCTGGTTAACAATATGTGAAAATATGCAGAAAACTTGTGTATGAAAATGTATAGCAGCTTGAGTTTGATTTTTGAAAATTCAGAAAATATATTTGGAAGAGGTGTTGAAATGATTTTGAAAATGAGTATTTATATGTTCATAGCACCTTTTTGAAACATCATAAAGTTTTGTAAATGAATCATGAACAATTGCCAAGATTGAGTTAAAGGTTTCCATGAAATGGTGTTATGAACAAGCATGTGCAAAGCTGTTGTTTTTCAAAATCGTGCAGCATGAAATCGATTGCACCCTTTGTGTAAATCGATTGCATGGTGTTTCAATAGCTAGAATTTCATAAGTTTTGAGTGTGCAATCGATTGCACAAGAGTGTAAATCGATTGCATGTGAAGTTAGTAGCAAAAATTGATTGAGTGCAATCAATTGCACAAACATGCAAATCGATTGCACTGAGAAACAGTAGCAAAAGATTTGAAAAAAATGAAGCATGCAATAGATTGCACTAATATGCAAATCGATTGCACTCAAGTGAAAAATTATTTTTAGCTTAGAAAAACTTGAGAAAAGGTTTGGACAATATAAAATACTTCTTTTTACCATTGAGCATCTATGTCTTAAGTTCAAAGTAAGTATTATCATTATACCTTGAAATTTTGCTAAGTGCTTGAACTGAAGACTTTATTCACAGATGCTTTTAGTTGAGTCAAAAATCTCTGCCTTCTTTGTGAATTATGGTTTGTCTTCATCAAAACAAAAGTGCATTTGAGAAGCTTTCTTTTACATTCTTCCCCTTTTTGATTATGACAAACAATCTTGCTTGATGCGTTGTAATTTCCGGAAAGAGCTTCTCCCCCTAAGATGCATAACTCCCCCTTTGTATGAGAAGGTTGGAATCCATGAATTTATTCATGTTGGTTGAAGATTACCTCTATACTTTGTAATGTCGGTGGAAACACTTGATTCATCTTGATCAACATATGTACCGGAACCCATTGGTGTAGACATTGCCTTACAATTATCCATGCCAAATCTTTTCAAGAGTTCCTTGCAATACTTGGATTGGTTGATGAAGATGCCATCTTTTAATTGTTTGATTTGAAGTCCAAGAAAATAATTCATTTTACCCATCATGGACATCTCAAATTCTCCTTGCATCATTGCTGAAAATTCTTCACACATTTCTTGGTTTGAAGATCCGAAGATGATATCGTCAACATAGACTTGAGCTAGAAAAGTGTCATATTTGATTTTCTTGATAAACAAAGTCTTGTCAACTTTTCCCTTTTCAAAACCTTTTTCGCATAAGAAGTTGCTTAAACGATCATACCATGCCCTTGGTGCTTGTTTCAATCCATAGAGAGCTTTTCTCAATTTAAATACATGATATGGATTCTTGAAATCTTCGAACCCCAGGGGTTGCTTAATGTAGACTTCTTCATTGATATATCCATTCAAGAATGTGCTTTTGACATCCATTTGGAAAAGTTGAAAATTTAATGAGCAAGCATAGGCAAGTAAGAGACGAATAGCTTCTAACCTTGCAACCGGAGCGAAAGTTTCTTCAAAATTTATTCCTTCTTCTTGATTGTAGCCTTGTGCTACCAACCTTGCTTTGTTCCGAACAATTATTCCATTTTTGTCAAGTTTATTTTTAAACACCCATCTTGTTCCAATAATGTGTTTGTTGCTTGGCCTAGGGAAAAGTTCCCAAACTTGATTCCTTTCAAATTTATTTAATTCTTCTTGCATAGCGATAATCCATTGGTCATCGCCTAAGGCTTCATCAACTTTGGAAGGTTCAATTTGAGAGACAAACGCCATGTTTAGGCAAGCATCTTTGAGATTTAGTCTTGTTGTCACACCTTGACTTATATCACCAATTACTTTATTGATAGGATGATCTCTATGAGTTCTTCATTCTTTTGGTAGATCATTGAGATTTGATTCTTGTTGGGATGATTCTTCGTGTTGAATTGGTTGATATTTGGAAGTATTTTCTTGAGGTCCTTCTAATATTTCATCATCATCATCACAAATAATATTATCCTCCTTGGAGGGGTTAGTTTCATCAAAAGATACATGCATCGATTCTTCAATTGTTAAAGTTCTTTTATTATAGATTCTATATGCCTTACTAGAAAGGAAGTAGCCAAGAAAAACACCTTCATCGGATTTTCCATCAAACTTACCAAGGTTATCTTTGTCGTTGTTTAAGACAAAGCATTTGCATCCGAAAATGTGAAAGAAAGCAATGTTTGGTTTCCTTCCTTTGAAGAGTTCATATGGAGTTTTCTTTAAGATCGATCTTATGTTAACTCTATTGCTAACAAAATATGCCGTGCTCACCTCATCCGCCCAAAAATATTTTGGAAGATTTGAATCGCTAAGCATCATTCTAGCAAGTTCCACAAGAGACCTATTCTTTCTTTCTACCACTCCATTTTGTTGAGGAGTCCTTGGTGCCGAGAAGTTGTGAGATATTCCATGTTCTCCATAAAATTCTTCAAATAGAGCATTTTGAAATTCTCCGCCATGATCACTTCTTATGGAGGAAATTGTTAGAGACTTCTCATTTTGAATTTGTTTAGCATATTTCTTGAACGCCTTGAATGCATCACTTTTCTGCACTAAAAAGAATGTCCAAGTATATCTAGAGAAATCGTCAACAATAACCAAAGCATATACATTACCTCCAAAACTTCTTGTTCTTGATGGACCAAATAAGTCCATATGTAACAGTTGTAGTGGCCTTGTAGTAGGCACCACATTCTTAGATTTGAAAGTTGATTTTGTTTGTTTCCCTTTTTTACAAGCATCACAAAGTCTATCTTTGACGAAATTTCTCTTAGGAAACCCAATGGCAAGATCATGCTTGATTAGTTTATTCAAGTGTTCCATGTGAATATGAGCAATTCTTTTGTGCCACAACCATGAATCATCGTTGTTCACCATGAGACATTTTACCTTCAAATATGGATCATCAAGGGAAATCATGAATATATTATTGATTCTTTTACCTTTAATTATAACCTCATGTGAGACTTCGTCTTTTATCAAGCATTCATCCTTGGTGAACTTGATCTTGAAGCCTTTGTCACAAAGTTGGCTAATACTAAGAAGATTGTGCTTTAGTCCTTCAACATAAAGAACATCTTCAATGGATGTGAAAGGTGGAGCACCAACTTTGCCTTTGCCAATAATTCTTCCCTTATTATTGTCTCCATAAGTGACAAAACCCTTGGCCTTTAGAACTAGATTTGAAAATTGGTTTATGTCTCCCGTCATATGCTTTGAACAACCACTATCAAGATACCAAAGATTGCATGTGGTTTTCAAGCATCCCTACTGTGATCGGTGGATCTGGAACTGACTGTTTAACGTTGGTTTCGCGAAATGTCGCGGTAAGCAAGAGTCGCCACCGTCTTTTATTTTCTCCAAATGGAAAGGACAAAAGCACAGAAAAATTCCTTATAGAGATTGCTCTCGGTTCGGGAGGTAGATTATAGAAAGGGAAGGTGTTAGCACCCTTTCTATCCATGGTTATCCATGGGCTCTTAGATACTTGCTCATTTGTGTTTTCAAAATTGTTTGTTTGCTTTTCAACTGTGGGTTTAAAAAAGTTTCTTTGAAAATTCCAGTTCGACTCTTGTATCAGTCCTCAAGAGTGTTTGAAAAGTTGCTTTCAAAAGCTTTTTGAAAAGGTGTCGGTGTGAAAAGTATTTTTTTGATTTGTTTTGAAATTAGAGCAAGTATCTAGAGTCGTCTACCTACCCTAAGGAATTCGTCTGTGTAAATGTCCTTAAAGTAGTGCCATCCCATCATTGAGAGGTAGGTAGCACCACCGTTGGAGGTGTTCGGGTCAATTCGAGGGTTCGGGACACGGTGGTCACCAGAGCAATAGGAAGACACCTTAGAAGCTACCCTCATGCCATGTTCATGGACATGAGGACTTACTAAAACATCCTCTACTCGACGACCACCTTTCGAGGGGCAAGGCAACAATGAGGCGTACCCTAGGGGTGGTGTGTGATTTGTGTGTCGTTTTCAGATATTTTTGTCTTGTCATGTATTGGTGATCTACGCGTTGTTTTCATTTTGACATTCATTCTTTCATACAAATTATTAATAATTAAAAAGATGCGGAATTAAAAGTCCTACGCTATTACAAAGGCGCGGGTCTACATCGCCAAATTAATCCGAGACCCGATTTGAAATAAAAAATAATGCGGAAATATAAATGTCTAATTAAGCTATTACATGGCTTTGGGAGAATTACATGAATATTCACAAAAAGAAATAAAAATGCGAAGAGAATTAAAGTCGGGAATGCGAGGGCGTTGGACCCTTTTTTAGGAAATTGAATTAAAATTACGAAATTAATTAAATTAAATGTGAAAGGAAGTTATTTTTGAGTTTTTTGTATTTATGGATTTTAATGAGAATTAATGGAATTAAAACCTAATTCTAACTATTTTTAATTTATTAAAAAAAACATGTTAAAATTGAACCTAAAATTAACCTAATTATTTACATGGCAATTTATTTACAAAAATAATAATCAATAATTAATATGGTGAAAAAGAAAAAAAGATAAAAGTATAAAACCCTAATTCTACATTTTTTTAATTTATTAAGAAAAACATTTAAAATTAAACCTAGCATTAAAAACTAAATTAATTATTAAATTTATTTACAAAAAATGTTTAAATGAAAATATATTTTATTTTTTGTCTTTTCTGATTTTTATTATTTTTATATTATGAAAATATTAATTTATGAATTAAACTAAAAAAGAAATAAGACAAATAAATAGAAAAGAATAAAAAAGAAAGAAAAATTAATGCAAACTAATGGGGGGTGTTGACCCCAATTTGGAGGTTATGTGGCCAGCAATTAGGCCCAATAGAATTAAGGCCTTCAGTTGACTTTCCAGGGCGCGTGTGGCTTCATTGACCAAGGCGTATGGAGTTCTCCAGATCAAGGCCATTGGTTTGATCTTCATGTATAGGTGGCAAGCACAGACATGGAGGCCTATGGTACTCCCTTGAGAACACGTTGCATGGAATTACGTTAGCAAGAAAAATATTGAAATAATGTGGGGGACCTGGGGATCGAACCCAGGTCCCAATACCTGCAAACCAAACGCACTAGCCACTGAACCACTCAAGTCTCTTTGTTATTATAGTGGAGCATAATTAATATAATAGGAAATAGGCACTAGTGACGTTAGAACAAAAATTAGCGCGCGAAGGTTCAAATTCCCCAGTTATGTATGGACACGTCTGTCTTCTTCTTCAATTGCCTGTAAAATAAAAAGAGATAGCGGGGGTTTTAAACCCCCACTAAATGATGAACATGAAAATAGCGATTAGAAATTGGCCAATGATAAATTGAACGCGACTAGTGTATTGGATTCGTATGAAGCTTCTGATTCGAATGGTATAAGTCTTGTTGCCTGATATTTCCTCAAACGTAAAGCCCCAATTTTACAGTTTTGAAACCCTAACGAGCTCCAATGGTGGATTCGTGTATAGGGCACGAAACTTCAATTGAATGGTATGGTTAGCTTCAGAATGATAAAACTAGTACAAAACAAGCGTTAGAAATAAAAAATATGGCATGAATGATGAAACACGATTATGCAAAAAATATGAAACAGTTTGACTTCTATGTACCAATTCCTGAGGTTGGAAGCGTGGAAAAGGACTCAGTTAGGTTCCTTGATGCCTTGGCAAGCTAATGGTATGATTATTTCACTTTGAATTGCACTGAAACTGTGTTTTCAGTTTTGGATTTTTTAGACAAAAATGCAAAGTTGGTTGTCTCCTTCAGGCGCAGCTTCCAGGTTTTTGTGCATTAGGTTTGCATTCTAACTTATGTATGGGACGAATTAGGGTTGAATTTTGAGCCAAAAGATCAATGCATTGATGTATCAAATATTTGATTTTCATGGCATATTTCTTCAAATCTTTTCCATGTGTTTTGATGCCAATCATGACCAAATCCTTCCTTTTTTGATGTGCACGAATCTTGAGTGAATCATGAGTGATTATACTGCATAAAAAGATTCACACACATTTGTTTAGTATTTTTTTCATATTTTAATTAATTAAATGAATTAATGTTGATAAAAATTCAAATAAATAATAAAAAATGATGAAATAAATCCCCTTTGGGCCAAATGGTCGTGCATAGCCTTTTCATGATGAATCTTGGAAGAAAATGTGGCCCATTAGCAATTTTGAGGCATTTGAAGTAAAGTTGACTTTTCAAAATTCCCAAAAATTTCCCAACTTCCACAAGGCATATCTTGCTCAATTTTTACGCTTTGATCATGTTCTTGGACATTTTGGAAAGGTCCTGAAGTCCTCTAACCAATGCCTTTGGTCCCATGTCATTTTGATTTACCAATCGCAAGTTATGGCCTTTGACTTAAAGTCCCTTTTAGTTGACTTTTGAAAATAACCTATAATGTTGAGATTGATAACTTTTTGTGAGCGAATTTCTTGGACTTGAAGTGTGAAGAGGAGTTGTAGGAAATGTCTTTCTCTTCAAAATGAGCTTTGGATGGAATTTTTCTGATAAACCATGTGGAAGTTATGCCTTGGTCAAGTTACAATTGACTTTTTCAACTATCCAAATATGGAAACTTTTGCATCTTGAGACTTTTTGAGCCATACCTTGAGAATCATGATCAAGTATTGATCAAATGATGTTTGTGGCTTCAAAATAATATGTTGACCAAAAATTTGGACTTTTGACTGTCAAATAACCATTTTGCCCCTGCAGTTGACTGTTGAGCAATTAGGGTTTTTGACTGTGCAATTTTGTGCTGTAAGTCTTGAAACTTGGCATGAGGATGCTTGACCATGTTTGTAGGCATGTGGGACTTGTTTGGGCCCTTGGAAACTTCATTTTCTTTGTCATAATCAAAACCCTAGTTTTTGACTGTTAGGAGGCCCTTGAACTGTGCAACCTTTGGGGAGATTTTGAAACTTTGAATTGGCAAATCTTGAAGAATATGGGAGGGAAAATTTTGGGGTACAACAGTTGCCCATGTTCAATCTTCTTAAACCTGAGGATGCAGATTGGATGTCGTGCCTTTCGTAGTCCAAAGGTGGAAGATGATTGAACACTAGAGTGCCCAGAAATTTGCGCTCACATAGTAGTGTGATGATGGGAATGGGCTTTTAGATGCCATTTGGAGATTAATGGATAGTATGATGGGCTTATAGATGCCATGCTAAGAGGTGATGGAAGGTGGATGGGTTTATAGATGTCATCTGGGTGTCAATCGCGTAAGAGATTCCTTATCGAGAACTTGCGTACCTGCAAAAGAAAATGATTACCTGACCTATTACAAGAGCTGGTCTTCAAACTCTTTGTATAGATGTGCCGTGACTGGTTACAGGAATTGAATCTGGAGCTTCAAAAAGGTGATGAATGAACCAGAGATGGTTACTACCTCAACGGGACGGTGAGAGAACCTTGGACGATTACTACCTCAACAGGAACGCTGAGAGAACCTTGGATGATTACTACCTCAACAGTAATGATGAGAGAATCTTGGGCGACTTCAACCTCAACAGGAACGCTGAGAGAATCTGGGGCGATTACTACCTCAACAGTAACGCTGAGAGAATCTTGAGCGACTTCAACCTCAACAGTAACGCTGAGAGAATCTTGGATATCTTCTACTGAGTCTTCATCAGGAAAATCTTTAGGGATCGATTTAACTGGACTAGAGAAGGCCTTTGACTGGATAAGAAACAGGAAAATCTTAGGGTCGATTTAACTGAACCGGACAAGGTCTTGAAATCTTCAACTGGATAAGAAACAGGGAGATCTTAGGGTCGATCTGACTGAACCAGAGAAGGCCTTTGACTGGATAAGAAACAGGAAAATCTTAGGGTCGATTTAACTGAACCGGTCAAGGTCTTGAAATCTTCAACTGGATAAGAAACAGGGAGATCTTAGGGTCGATCTGACTGAACCAGAGAAGGCCTTTGACTGGATAAGAAATAGGAAAATCTTGGGGTCGATTTAACTGAACCGGTCTAGGTCTTGAAATCTTCAACTGGATAAGAATCAAGGAGATCTTAGGGTCGATCTGACTGAACCAGAGAAGGCCTTTGACTGGATAAGAATCAGGAAAATCTTAGGGTCGATTTAACTGAACCGGACAAGGTCTTGAAATCTTCAACTGGATAAGAAACAGGGAGATCTTAGGGTCGATCTAACTGAACCAGAGAAGGCCTTTGACTGGATAAGAAACAGAAAAATCTTAGGGTCGATTTAACTGAACCATGCTAGGTCTTGGAATATAGCTGAGAACTTAACTGGATCTTTCCTGAAAGGTAAAGGCCAGTCATATGCAAGGCATGATATGAATCAAGCGATGATGTTCTCAACATGAATGAGATTTGTAAGATATGATGCGTATATGCATGCTATAATGTATGAAAATGCGATGTTTATGAATGTATGTTTGTCGTCTAGGAAAGTAAATCCTTGATGGGTGCCGGGAAGTCACATCCTGGGCTGATGTTGAAGAATAGATCTTTGCTTCCGCTGGGGATGATAGTTTGCAAGAATATCGGCAGGAGAAGATAACTCTGTTGGGGAATAAACTTGGTGAATATATTACTCTGCGGGGAGGTAACTCTGTGGGGAGAGAGAGAGGTACTTCGTTGAGGTTGATGATAACTCTGCTGGGGATACCGTTGTTATGTTGGAAGTGTTAATAGACTTTGCTGGGGATAAGAAGACTTCGCCGAGAACGATCTTTCCGTGGCTTTTGGCTGAGGATAACCCAGTTATATCCGGGTAAAGAAATAACTCTTTAAATAAAGCCGGGAGACGCGTTCGTGCTCTGCGAGGATAAGCTTCCAGAATCTACTGGGGATAAGCTTACTACTTGGGGAGATGGGTTCCAACCTTCCTGGGGAAACTGGATTGGACTCTCCTGGGGAAGTTTTGAGATATGCTGGAAGTAACTCCACTGAATGCTTGATATCACCGAGGAACAATCTTTAGACCAAAACTGCCGGGGATGCTTGTTAAGAATGTCTGCATGATGCTGGGGAATGTTGAGATCTGCTGGAGGATACCCAACTTCCTTAAAGCTGATTGTGTAGCTTTGCTTGGGGAGAGTGCATTGACTTGCTGGCTCACTCTCTGGGGATTTAAGATGTATTGGTTATGTTCTTCAGCCGAACTTACCTTGGTACCTTGGTGGATAGAGCAACTAGATTGCTTAGACCACTCATTATTGCCCCTGTTTCTGAGGTGGGAGAGGAAGACCCGTGAGGTGCTGATAGTTGTTGATGGACAAACCCTTTTTTTTGGTAGGCAGGTGAGGCAGGTGACAAGATGACGGGACATAGTCGTACGCTTTGATCCCTAACTTTTGCCCGGACCGCCCTTTCGGGTTTTCAGTCTGCCGGGATACCCATTTTTGCCCAAGCCGCCTTTTCAGGTTTTCGACTTGCCGGGTGTACAGATTTTTTCATTTCATCCCTTCATTTTTCCCGAACCCTTTTGGTTCGCCGGGAAGCCCTAATTTTTGCCTAGGCATGTCAGCCTAGCGGGTCTTTGATTGTGCGTAGTATTTTTTTTTGACTATGTCCACGTTCTTGGAATGTAGGCAGTTGCCCCTGTCAGAAATGTTGTTGTGCGACTAGAAGATGTTTAATCAGGTAAGATTCGTTGCCGGAATGCCCCCAGTGACTCAGGCGGAGATTTGCCCCAGGCTGTCTGGCCTTTGAGAGATTCTCCGAATCTTGACTTAACTGCCCCAGACAGTGGACGATAGTCATGCCATGCCCCTTGATTGGAAGTCCTTTTGTTCACTAGGTATTCATCGTGCGAATTTCCATGCTATTCAAACAGATAGTCATATGCAAACAATGTTATATCAAAAATGCAAAGCTTATGTCTGTCTTGAAGATTTTGAAAATGCATTCTTTTTCATAAAACAAGCGAATGTTTGTAAAACGTGATGTCAACTCCGTATTTACCGTAAGCCTTAAGGAGTCAGGATACCTTTCGTAATAGTATGCTTTCGAACTAGCCCATGCTTCAGCTAGGACTTTTAAGGGTTATAACGTGGCCGGGTTCACGGTTTAAGAAACAAAGGATAAAGGCTCAAATTATTTGTACCCACCCGCTCTTCGTGATGTTCTTCGAACCTAACCTCAGCTGATCGTGCGTTAGACTTTGTTTGAGTCTTTGCTCTGATATTCCAGTGATGATTCAGATATTGACAGTTTATTTTGAATAGGCAGTCATTTCTTTTTTTGTTGAGGGTTTGTAGGACCTCTTTCTTTTTGATTTTTGTTATCCCTTTTTTTTGCCTGAACTGTTCTTTTATGATTACAGTCAGCGGGATGCCCCAGTTTTGTAAGTCTCCTTCATAGGTTTTGACTTATTGGGTTTTTATTTTTGAGATATAATGACTGCCTATCTTCATGGTTATTTGGAACCATCACCGTCTTTTGTTTTGTAAGGACCTCTTTGGTGCCATTCGTTATGCACCTGGATCAACTGAGAGACTACCCTGCCCCAGGTAATGATTAAGGGTTTTAAATTTCGAAAAGAAAAACTCCTACTTCTTTGGCTCAGAGGGGTTGACGAGGGATTATCTTCCTTATAACTCCAGTGTTTAGGAATTGAAACAATGCCTGTACCTCATCAGCGGGGTCTGTTCAAAAGCATACTGTAAAGATCGTGGTATCGTTTTCGTCATCCTCCCTCGAGAGGCTTAGTATTATTAATCGAGCGTTGATCATCAGAAAAAATATGAAAATAATTTGCATATAGTGAATACGAATATATTGCTTCAAAACAGACATATGCGATGCATTAATGAAATAACAACGTTTAACATGAGTAAATGTTTGAACAAAAGAAGATTTACAACTTGAAAATCCTAATGAACAAAAGTCTTTTCATCTCAGGGCTTGTTACTTCAACTGGTGAGCCTTGGAGGGATGGTAGAAAAACTCAGCCTGACCATCTTGAGTGAACTCCAGTGCTCCTTCATCAATCAGGTCCTGGATCTTGTTCTTCAGAGCCCAACATTCATTTGTATCATGTCCTGGACTGGCAGAGTGGTAGGCACACCTTTTATTGGGATCATAGATAGGAGATGCTGTGTTGGGGTTCCTGGGATGAGCCCTTAATGTGATCAGATTCAACCTCAACAGGTGTTGTAAAGCTTGAAACAGCGACATGTTGAGCTGGGTGAATTGCCTCCTGGGCTTGTCTAGCTGAAGCTGGTGAGGTTGATGCTGAATTTGTGACACTGGAGCCATTTGAGGAGCTCTCCCCTTATCTCCTTGTCTCAAAGGTGGTCGAATGATGACTGGCTCTTTACCCTTAGACGTCTGCCCCAGTTGGTTACTCTGAAGCAGTTGGTTGACGAGAACCCCGAGCTCATCTTGTCTTTGGGCTAAGTCTTGAATGATAGTCACCTGCCCCAGCATCTGGGCTCTCATTGCATCCACCTCGGCTTGCAGATGTTTCAGCCGTTCATCCTCAGCGCTGTTCCTGACCAAAGTCTCCATGAGAAGTGTCCTTAGCTCCTCCTGCCCCTTGGATAGATTCAGGAGGATTTCCCCGAACCGAGTCTCTTGAGCAAGAAGGTCCTGGTTATCTTGTTGGGAAGCCATTGCTGAAATAAACAGCGAGAAAGGTAAGTGACCTGCAACAAGGATACCTGTTATGCAATGATGTGTATGACATGCATGTAATGTTTTCAAGGACCTCGCGGGATAAACAAGAAAATTTGTTAGAATTTTGGTCCGGTACCTTGATTGAAGGAACTTCCTGTTGTTGAGATTCCTTCTTCAAGAGTCAAGGCTCACCATATCGAGTGGGTCATAGCCCCTGACAACCTTGTCTAGAGGAAGATAAATCCTCTTTGCCCCTTGCTGGACGGTTGGTTCATCATCACCAGCATCACAGACCCTTGAGATCCTTGAAATGGGTTAGTTCTTATGTAGGATGTATGCCATGGTATGATGTTATGCTATGCATGGGGTAATGTAAGTAACCCTGTTATGAGTCCCAATTAAGGACTGCAAGCCAAAACCTGCAAGAAACTTAGTAAACCCTGTTATGAGTCCCAATTAAGGACCACAAACAAAACCTACAAGAAACTTAGTAAACCCTGTTATGAGTCCCAATTAAGGACTATAAACAAAACCTGCAAGTAGTTCATGTGTCAGATAAAAAGCATGCAAGTAGTCAAGTACGAAGGCACACAAGTCACACAGGAGAAGCCCTTAGAGTTTAGGCCAGCATGAGGTCTAGGTATTACCCTCTTGAAGTTTGTTGGTTCATACCTGTCCTATCAAAAGTAACCGGGTTCTTAGAGAATCCCAATATCATTGACTACCCTCAATCGGTCGTAACTCCAGCATCGCAATCTTTTCTTGCGGCCAGCACCATCACGAGAGTTTAGCCTCAATGGGCGTAGCATACTGCTACTGTTCTAATGGCCAAGTTGTGTCATTTAAGGTTCTAAGGTCTGTTGGTGTTTAACGACTCCTTAGAAGACCCATATTCTCCTCGTTGCGACACAAGGGATATCGGTACAGACCAAGGTGCCACACCAACGTAGCCACTGCTTCACCCGTGTCGGTCTACGCCGGACAGGTCCCTCACAGCTTATGCTACCTAAACAGGGTATCCCCAGATCCGGGTTAGGATCTATGTAACTCCGATGCAGCCCACAATAATAAAGCAAACAAACACAACAATTGAAAACACAAGTGATCTTAGTCCTAAGGTACACCTCACTTTAAAATAATTCCCCAGCAGAGTCGCCAGTTCTGTGATCGGTGGATCTGGAACTGACTGTTTAACGCTGGTTTCGCGAAATGTCGCGGTAAGCAAGAGTCGCCACCGTCTTTTATTTTCTCCAAATGGAAAGGACAAAAGCACAGAAAATTCCTTATAGAGATTGCTCTCGGTTCGGGAGGTAGATTATAGAAAGGGAAGGTGTTAGCACCCTTTCTATCCATGGTTATCCATGGGCTCTTAGATACTTGCTCATTTGTGTTTTCAAAATTGTTTGTTTGCTTTTCAACTGTGGGTTTAAAAAAGTTTCTTTGAAAATTCCAGTTCAACTCTTGTATCAGTCCTCAAGAGTGTTTGAAAAGTTGCTTTCGAAAGCTTTTTGAAAAGGTGTCGGTGTGAAAAGTATTTTTTTGATTTGTTTTGAAATTAGAGCAAGTATCTAGAGTCGTCTACCTACCCTAAGGAATTCGTCTGTGTAAATGTCCTTAAAGTAGTGCCATCCCACCATTGAGAGGTAGGTAGCACCACCGTTGGAGGTGTTCGGGTCAATTCGAGGGTTCGGGACACGGTGGTCACCAGAGCAATAGGAAGACACCTTAGAAGCTACCCTCATGCCATGTTCATGGACATGAGGACTTACTAAAACATCCTCTACTCGACGACCACCTTTCGAGGGGCAAGGCAACAGTGAGGCGTACCCTAGGGTTGGTGTGTGATTTGTGTGTCGTTTTCAGATATTTTTGTCTTGTCATGTATTGGTGATCTACGCGTTGTTTTTATTTTGACATTCATTCTTTCATACAAATTATTAATAATTAAAAAGATGCGGAATTAAAAGTCCTACGCTATTACAAAGGCGCGGGTCTACATCGCCAAATTAATCCGAGACCCGATTTGAAATAAAAAATAATGCGGAAATATAAATGTCTAATTAAGCTATTACATGGCTTTGGGAGAATTACATGAATATTCACAAAAAGAAATAAAAATGCGAAGAGAATTAAAGTCGGGAGTGCGAGGGCGTTGGACCCTTTTTTAGGAAATTGAATTAAAATTACGAAATTAATTAAATTAAATGTGAAAGGAAGTTATTTTTGAGTTTTTTGTATTTATGGATTTTAATGAGAATTAATGGAATTAAAACCTAATTCTAACTATTTTTAATTTATTAAAAAAAAACATGTTAAAATTGAACCTAAAATTAACCTAATTATTTACATGGCATTTTATTTACAAAAATAATAATCAATAATTAATATGGTGAAAAAGAAAAAAAGATAAAAGTATAAAACCCTAATTCTACATTTTTTTAATTTATTAAGAAAAACATTTAAAATTAAACCTAGTATTAAAAACTAAATTAATTATTAAATTTATTTACAAAAAATGTTTAAATGAAAATATATTTTATTTTTTGTCTTTTCTGATTTTTATTATTTTTATATTATGAAAATATTAATTTATGAATTAAACTAAAAAAGAAATAAAACAAATAAATAGAAAAGAATAAAAAAGAAAGAAAAATTAATGCAAACCAATGGGGGGTGTTGACCCCAATTTGGAGGTTATGTGGCCAGCAATTAGGCCCAATAGAATTATGGCCTTCAGTTGACTTTCCAGGGCGCGTGTGGCTTCATTGACCAAGGCGTATGGAGTTCTCCAGATCAAGGCCATTGGTTTGATCTTCATGTATAGGTGGCAAGCACAGACATGTAGGCCTATGGTACTCCCTTGAGAACACGCTGCGTGGAATTACGTTAGCAAGAAAAATACTGAAATAATGTGGGGGACCTGGGGATCGAACCCAGGTCCCAATACCTGCAAATCAAACGCACTAGCCACTGAACCACTCAAGTCTCTTTGTTATTATAGTGGAGCATAATTAATATAATAGGAAATAGGCACTAGTGACGTTAGAACAAAAATTAGCGCGCGAAGGTTCAAATTCCCCAGTTATATATGGACACGTCTGTCTTCTTCTTCAATTGCCTGTAAAATAAAAAGAGATAGCAGGGGTTTTAAACCCCCACTAAATGATGAACATGAAAATAGCGATTAGAAATTGGCCAATGATAAATTGAGCGCGACTAGTGTATTGGATTCGTATGAAGCTTCTGGTTCGAATGGTATAAGTCTTGTTGCCTGATTTTTCCTCAAACGTAAAGCCCCAATTTTACAGTTTTGAAACCCTAACGAGCTCCAATGGTGGATTCGTGTATAGGGCACGAAACTTCAATTGAATGGTATGGTTAGCTTCAGAATGATAAGACTAGTACAAAACAAGCGTTAGAAATAAAAAATATGGCATGAATGATGAAACACGATTATGCAAAAAATATGAAACAGTTTGACTTCTATGTACCAATTCTTGAGGTTGGAAGCGTGGAAAAGGACTCAGTTAGGTTCCTTGATGCCTTGGCAAGCTAATGGTATGATTATTTCACTTTGAATTGCACTGAAACTGTGTTTTCAGTTTTGGATTTTTTAGACAAAAATGCAAAGTTGGTTGTCTCCTTCAGGCGCAGCTTCCAGGTTTTTGTGCATTAGGTTTGCATTCTGACTTATGTATGGGACGAATTAGGGTTGAATTTTGAGCCAAAAGATCAATGCATTGATGTATCAAATATTTGATTTTCATGGCATATTTCTTCAAATCTTTTCCATGTGTTTTGATGCCAATCATGACCAAATCCTTCCTTTTTTGATGTGCACGAATCTTGAGTGAATCATGAGTGATTATACTGCATAAAAAGATTCACACACATTTGTTTAGTATTTTTTTCATATTTTAATTAATTAAATGAATTAATGTTGATAAAAATTCAAATAAATAATAAAAAATGATGAAATAAATCCCCTTTGGGCCAAATGGTCGTGCATAGCCTTTGGATGATGAATCTTGGAAGAAAATGTGGCCCATTAGCAATTTTGAGGCATTTGAAGTAAAGTTGACTTTTCAAAATTCCCAAAAATTTCCCAACTTCCACAAGGCATATCTTGCTCAATTTCTAAGCTTTGATCATGTTCTTGGACATTTTGGAAAGGTACTGAAGTCCTCTAACCAATGCCTTTGGTCCCATGTCATTTGGATTTACCAATATCAAGTTATGACCTTTGACTTAAAGTCCCTTTTAGTTGACTTTTGAAAATGACCTATAATGTTGAGATTGATAACTTTTTGTGAGAGAATTTCTTGGACTTGAAGTGTGAAGAGGAGTTGTAGGAAATGTCTTTCTCTTCAAAATGAGCTTTGGATGGAATTTTTCTGATAAACCATGTGGAAGTTATGCCTTGGTCAAGTTACAGTTGACTTTTTCAACTATCCAAATATGGAAACTTTTGCATCTTGAGACTTTTTGAGCCATACCTTGAGAATCATGATCAAGTATTGATAAAATGATGTTTGTGGCTTCAAAATAAGATGTTGACCAAAAATTTGGACTTTTGACTGTCAAATGACCATTTTGCCCCTGCAGTTGACTGTTGAGCAATTAGGGTTTTTGACTGTGCAATTTTGTGCTGTAAGTCTTGAAACTTGGCATGAGGATGCTTGACCATGTTTGTAGGCATGTGGGACTTGTTTGGGCCCTTGGAAACTTCATTTTCTTTGTCAGAATCAAAACCCTAGTTTTTGACTGTTAGGAGGCCCTTGAACTGTGCAACCTTTGGGGAGATTTTGAAACTTTGACTTGGCAAATCTTGAAGAATATGGGAGGGAAAATTTTGGGGTACAACAACTACAAAACAAATTAGGCTTTGTCAGGTACCCAAGTTGCTTTGGGTCCTTCATAATTAGTTTCTTTCTTTACCCACACATAATGCCCACTTGCCACACTATAGTTTCTAACATAGCAAGCATTAGGTGTATGGCCTTTAATACCACAATAAAAACAAGTAGATTCAAAGTTACTTCTATATCTAGAAGGATAAGATTTCTTCTTAGGAAATGTTTTCTTTTTAGGATAGTGATGAACTATTTTAGATTTGTTCACTTTCTCTTTGGATGATTGATCACTAGCCTTAACAAAGATAGTTTTATTTGAACTTGGTTTTGAAAACTTTGAATATCCAAGTCCACTTTTATCATTGGAGTATCTTTGTTGACTAAGAACACCTTCCAATCCAATTTGGCATTTTTCATATCTTTCAATGACTCTTTTTAATTGGACAATTTGGAAAGAGAGTGATTCACAATTTTTTCATACAAAATTTTGTTTTTGTTCATCACTTAATTTTTTCTTCTTCTTCTTCTTTAAAATCTTTTTCCATAGATTCACATTTTTCTTCTAAAGATGAAATTTGTTTCTTTTGAGATGAAATAGTTTTATACAAAATTTTGAATTCATTCAATAGTTCATCTATAGCACCTTGTGCATCACTATCAAAAAGAGAGAATTCATTACTAACCTCATTGTCTTCATCATCGAAATGGTGTGAGGCCATCAATGCTAGATTTGCACTTTCATCACTATCGGAATCGGATGAGGAACTTATTTCATTATCCTCTCTTGCAACATAGGCCTTTTTGTTCTTGAATCCCTTTTTGCTTTTGTAGCCACCTTTCTTGGAGAGTTTCGGACAATCCGGCTTGATATGACCTTGCTTACCACATTTATAACATGTGACTTCTTGTGTTGATGTGGAAGCTTCCTTTTTCTTGAATTGTTTCTTTCCTTTTGAATGAGAAAATGATTTGTCATTTCTACCAAAGAACTTACCAAGCCTTTTAACAAGAAGCATGGAATTTTCATCATCTTTTGGATTGTTTTCCTTTTAAACTTCCTTGGAATCTATCTTTAAAGCAATATTCTTGGATTTCTTCTCTTGATTTTCATGTTTTTTAAGTCTTCCGAGTTCCATTTCATATTCTTGAAGTTTCCCAAACAATGTTGTGGACGTCATGGAGGAGAGACTTTTCTTTTCTGAAATTGTCGTTACCTTTGGTTGCCATTCCCTAGTTAAGGACCTAAGTACTTTCATATTTAGTTCATCATTTGTCAAAGTCTTACCAAGAGCACTTAGATGATTTGTCAAGTTCACGAATCTCTTTTGTAGGTCAAGAATGGTTTCTCCGGGCTGCATTCGAAATAATTCATATTCTTGACTCAGGGTATTTAGTCTTGATCTTTTAACTTCAACAGTTCCTTCATGAGTTTGTACCAAGGTATCCCATATTTCTTTCCCTGTTTTTCATGCCGAGACACGGAAGAATTCATCCATGCTAAGTGCACTTTGAAGAAGGTTTATTGCCTTTTTATCATAGAGAACCTTCTTCTTATCATATTCGTCCCATGCAGTTTTAGGCTTTGATGAGCCAACACCATTGATTACCGTTATAGGGATAAATGGACCATTATCAACGACATCCCATATTTCTTCTCCTTGTGCTTCTAGATGTGCCTTCATGCGTATTTTCCAGAAGTCCAAATAGTCACCACAAAATAGAGGAGGCTTGTTGTTACTACCACCATCTATGAAAATGGGATTTTGATTTACGGAAGCCATTCTGGATCTTTTAGGAACAGGTTACCTATAACCTGCTCAGATGCCAATTGTAAGTACGAAGTGCGCCTAAGAGGGGGGGGGGGGTGAATTAGGTACTTTATAAAATTCTGGTTTTAGTGATGATGGATATTGCTTTCCTGTATTATGGTGAGTTTATGAAAGAGTAAAGTGCAGAAAAATAAAGAGACGCAAGCGATATATCCTGGTTCCCCTCACAGTCCGAGAGTACTCCAGTCCCCTTTCAACATGAAAGAGATTTCCTCATTGTGGCAAACTTAAACAAGAACTACCCAAAACCAAGAACAATCCTCTTGGACCAAGAACAATCCTTTTGGATTTTCACTATGTCAACAATGAGAATAATCATCTCAAAGTGACTTCACTTGTATCCAACAATCCTGGAAAGACAAGATTTATAAAACCACTTAAACTTATTTCCAACAATCCTGAAAAATAAGCAAGTATATATCAATATTTGATTTGAGTGAGTTTGAGTAGCAATGATCACTTTGAGTGATTTAATCAATGAATTGATCTTCTCTTCCAATGATAATAGTATACAATGACTCAATATATATAATGCTCAAAGTTTTCTGGTTAACAATATGTGAAAATGTGCAGAAAACTTGTGTGTGAAAATGTATAGCAGCTTGAGTTTGATTTTTGAAAATTCAGAAAATATATTTGGAAGAGGTGTTGAAATGATTTTGAAAATGAGTATTTATATGTTCATAGCACCTTTTTGAAACATCATAAAGTTCTGTAAATGAATCATGAAAAATTGCCAAGATTGAGTGAAAGGTTTCCATGAAATGGTGTTATGAACAGGCATGTGCAAAGCTATTGTTTTTCAAAATCGTGCAGAATGCAATCGATTGCACCCTTTGTGTAAATCGATTGCACGGGGTTTCAACAACTATAATTTCAAAAGTTTTGAGTGTGCAATCGATTGCATAAGAGTGTAAATCGATTGCATGTGAAGTCAGTAGCAAAAATTGATTGAGTGCAATCGATTGCACAAACATGCAAATCGATTGCACTGAGAAACAGTAGTAAAAGATTTGAAAAAACGAAGCATGCAATCGATTGCATTAATATGCAAATCGATTTCACTCAAGTGAAACATGATTTTTAGCTTAGAAAAACTTGAAAAAAGGTTTGGACAATATAAAATATTTCTTTTTACCATTGAGCATCTATGTCTTAAGTTCAAAGTAAGTATTATCATTATACCTTGAAATTTTTCTAAGTGCTTTAACCGAAGACTTTATTTGCAGATGCTTTTAGCTGAGTTAAATATTTTTTCCTTCTTTGTCAATCATGTTTTGTATTCATCAAAACAAAAGTGCATTTGAGAAGCTTGATTTTACATTCAAGAACTTGCGAATTCCTCCATTTTCTTCTTTCCAAAATCAATAAAAAAATCCAAGTCTTCTTCAACAATGGTGCCCTCCAAGAAAGGAAACAAACCTGTTCAAGACTTGAAGAAAGCTAAAGATGTTGCTACCATTCTCATTTATCATATTGCAAAACCCACTTTGGTTAGAAACAAAAAGTTTATGCCAACGCCCATGCTTTTTGCAGAACAATGTGTCATTTATGCATCCCAGATAATTATTCCCTTTACCCTTGCTGATAAAAACTTAGGGTATATGGGTAATTTGGTTAATGTTGATGATTTAGAGAAAACTAAAGGCTTTTTTTCATACTTATCGTTCAACCAAATCCATAGCTAGTAAACCTAGTACCCCCAAAAATGTAGGAGAAAAGGTTTATCAAAACCCTAAAGGGTCAACTGCATAAATTGTTCAAGGGAAAAATTCCTCAATAACTGTAAAGGCAGAAAAACCCTTTCACTTAGATTACATGACTTAATCTTTTAGGCCTTTTAGATCACGCCCAGCGAAGGATAGTAAGCCATATCCCAATTGGATGGAAAAAGTCGAACAGAAGAAATCCCAAGTCTGGAAAGACATGGGTATTTTTCGACCTAATTCAGTTATCAAAAATAGGACCAAGATATTGACAACATATGCTAGTAGTGTCTTTAAACTTCAGGGACACCACTTATAATACCTTTTATCTTCCTCGCGGAATGATTACTCCCACTCTTTTTGATATTGCTGCTATAACTGGACTTTGACCCACTAGAGTGATCTTTGAACCGACTGAATAAATAGGAAACACGATTGACTTCGATGTTGACCATGCTGGCTTCCCAATATATATTTCTCGTTATCATGTTGGAGGAGAAGAGGTATCAGACGTGGAACACATAACCTTCTTTGTGTTATAGTTGTCTCAATGCGTTTTCTGCAGCAAATCTCTGCAAATGTGTGATACGGCGGGAGAACTGACTTGGGTGTTTTACATTTTATCACAAATGTTGCGGTTAGCAAGAGTCGCCATCGACTTTTCTTTTATCCAAAAAGGAAAGGCTGAAAAGAACAGGAAAGACCTTTGAGATTATTTCTTGAGTTCGGGGGGTAGATAATGAAAAGGGAAGGTATTAGCACCATTTTCATCCATAGCTATCTACCGGCTCTTAGTTGCTTGCTAAATCACTTACTTTTGTTTGAAAATGTGCTTTGTATGGGTTTTGAAAGTATTTTGAAAAGGCGCCTTATTTTAGGCAAACTTTGTAATAGTTATCGTTCGTAAGAACGTATACAAAGTGTTGACCTTTTGAAAATGTTTCATGTTTGGAAAATGTTTTGAAAGTGTTTTTGAAAGTGTTTGGTGTTTGTTTTGAAAATAAGCAAGAATGTTTGATTTGAAAATGAGCAAGCAACTAGGAACAATCTACCTACTCAAAAGTCTTTGTTCATTTCTTCCTTTCCTTTGATATTGCTATCTTACCATTGATTTGGTAGGATGCCTTATCTTTGGATGTAAAGGGACGAGCGTGGGTCATCGTATAACCATGACAGAAATATTGTGAGATATCTTAGCATTTTTATTTGAGGGACTAAGATCATTTTGAAAGACAACATTTGATAGCGTCATCGAGGGACTATGATCTTGTATTTTTGATTGCTTTTTTGCTAAGACATCTCACATGCATAACATGGCCATTTTTGTAAGGCAACAAAGTGAAATTACCCTAAGGGTGCAAGTGTGAAAATGTGTTTGATTTACATGCATTGTTTATCTTGGATTAGGGTTTCCTACTTGTTGATTTTAATCTTTCCATACAAACCCTAATTACTAACATTTATGTAAAGTGATACTAAGCTATTACATCATTCGGGGAGGGAGTATACAAACTTATAAATGGGGATTACAAGAAAATTAAAACTAATTATCTATTACAACCATATTGAATATTGTTCAAGAATTGAAAAGAAAATAATGCAAGAATATAAATGAAAAAAGAAATAATTTTTGTTTGGTTTTTTATGAAAGGGTTTGGTCTTAACCTAATTTAGAAAATGATTAATTAAAATTAAATAAAATTAACTTAAACTAATTAAGAAAAGAAATTAATTTAAAAAAGTATTTTTAGGGTTTTCACGAAAAAAAAGGTTTTAACCTAATGAAAATTAATAGTTAAAAGAAACCTAAACTCTAAGTTAATTTTAACTTAAAAGAAAATAAAGTAATAATTAAACCTAAATCTAAATATTAATCATTTAAGAAAAATAAATTAATTTGTTTAAGAAAAATGTTTTTGTTCTTTTTGTTTTATAAATAAAATAAAATAAATAAGTGTGAAAATAATAATAAAATATTTTTTGGATTTTTTACTAATAATAATAATAATAATAATAATAATAGTAGTAATAAAAAATAATAAAGAAAATAAAAATATAATATAAAATATAAAAGAAAATAAATAAAATGAAAAATAAAATAAAAATGGTTTGGGTCAGGTGTGCAAAAGTAAGGAAGGGGTTAGAAAAAAGCCAAAAAAACGGAAGGCCCAATGATGAGGCCCAACGCCTGCTTGCTGGAACAAAAAAGAGTGAAAATGTGAAAAATAAGGAAAAAAGATAGCGCTGCGTGTTGAACCCATGACCTCATACATACACGCGCGCTACCTTTGCCACTGAGGTGGTTGTACATTCGGTAACATAAACAAAACAATAAATACATAACACAAATCCTGTTCTGAATATGACTTCATCTTCAACCTCCAGTCTGAACATCTGTAACTTCACCATTTCTCAACAAAAATGAAATATGCAAACATGAAAGTTGCTCCATTTTTCCATACGAATCCAACCATATAAATATCATAAGCTATAAGTCAAAGATGAATGAGAATTTTTGAAAGTACCAAATTCTGACCTAATTATTTTAAGAGATTCAATCCTAAAATTCTCCTAGCTCAATCAAAATAAATGAAATCTATGGACATGTACAGCCTCAGGGAAACAATGTCTACATTTTATCTTCACAAATGCAATCCTAACAAAGCTTAAATGAGAAGATAGAAGTTCAGAAAATGTACCTCAAAACTGGAAATCGTAAAATGAGTTTGAGCTGCTTTCAAGGAGTTGTGATGATCAGGTTAGCTTCCTCAAGTTCCTAGGAAGCTAATGCAATGATTAGCTTGAGCAATGGATGGCTGAAATGGCTTGGAGAAGTCAATGTGCAGACTCTATTTTTTGGTTATGGAGTTTGATGCAAATGGTGTTACAATGATGAAACAGGGACATGGATATGTTATATTTGATGTATAGGAGCTTTAGGAAACAAAAGGCCAAGAAACACACGAGGGAAATATGAGTTACAAGTTCAAAGTCAGAAACTGTGCAACAATGACGTTTTTCGACAATTTCTGTCTAGAGGGAGTTTGGGAGAGTTTCAGGGTGTTAATACTCGTGTCTTAGCTCATAAATAGTGTCTCTATTTATAAGCAACAAGTTTGGAAGCTTCTCTTTGATCATAATTCAAAATCAAATATTTAAGCTCAATATGTGATTTTTGAGAAATCCAAGTTTCAATGTCTTGTGTACTTGTGATCAGAGGGAATAAGTTAGAGGCTCAAGAATTGACTTTGTGCATAAAGCTTACTTTTCAAGAATGACATTCTTCACTTTCTTCCCAAAATGACAATTTGAATTGATAAAGCTTAAACCACTTGGATTATAGCTCAAAAGTTTGTGTAATCCATTAACGATGGATAGATACACAAGTTAGAAGGTCTGCAAAGCAAGATTATGCAGCCTAACATTGAAATTGAATTATGTGTTCATCAAGAAATGACTTGTAATTCAAGAATGAAACCCTAATTATTGCCTTCGATTCTCCTTGCTCAAGTATGATCTTAATGAGTTATTGGACATTTTGGAAAGCTTGTAACATCCTCTACAACCTCTATGTTGGACATTTTTGAAGATTCATCTTGGAACTATGTGAAAAATTTCCATGAAGTTGGGTCAAAATCCTGCCTAAACTAGGGCAAAATTTCACTAAGTTTTTCAAGTTTCATGAACATGTCTTCTTAAAATCATAACTTGAAATACATGCATTTCTAGAAGAAGTTTTGTTCTACAATGTTTTAGATATCATTGATATATACAACTTTAATGTAGGAAGTTTCCTTTGAATCATCTTGCATCATGGTGAAAATTTGGCTCAAAGTTATAAAAAAATATGAATTTTCCAACACTTAGAAAAATTTCTAAGTTTAGAAATTTTGACTTTTCAAAATGAAATATTGACTTTTTGATTTCTTGATGAACAAGTTTCATATTTTGACATGTCTAGATGAATTGTGATCCTTGATACTTGATTTTGACCAAAAAGTCAAAGTTTTACTTTTCAGTGTAGAGTTGACTTTCCATCAGTTGACTAAAAATCAACTATCAATGAATTGATCTTGAGGAATGTTTTGAGCCATTCCATTAAGTCAAAATGAATTATTTGAAACCTTGAGATCATAACTTAAACCAATCAATCATTTGTTAGGTCAAAAATCATAAATTACACCTTCTCAATCAAAACCCTAATTTTGACCATTTTGCCCTTTTGATGATCTGATCAAATTTCTTGAGGAATTATGGTCCAAACTTGATCAAATGACATATATTAGTTCATAATGTTGACATGGATACAAAATTATGAAGTTTGACTGTAAATTAACCACAGTTGACGTTTTCCCAATATAGTTTATTTTAGGTCAACTGATCAATTGACTAAGCAAAAATGTGATCCAAGACTTGAAACTTGACATGAGAAATATTGAGGGTCCAAAATGATCCGTGAAATTCATATGGGGCATTAAAAGTCCACTTGTCCTTGTGCAAACTCAAACCCTAATTTTCAGTGATTAGTGCTTGAGGGGCGTCTTGAGCTGATCAAGCCTTGTGCAGTCTTGAATCAAATGAGATCTTGTGAGAGATTACTTGAGAAGTGAGAGGGAAAATTTTGGGTTACAACAGCTGCCCTGTTTAATCTTCTTAAACCTGAAGAGTTGGATTGGAGGATCCGCCATTCATGACTTGAAGGTGGAAGATGATTGAACACTAGAGTGCCCAGAAATTTGCACTCGAAGATGGATTGTGAATGGGATTATAGATGCCATTTGGAGGAATGATGGTAAATACTGGAAGAAGTATCAACACAAATATTTGGTCGATTCATATTAAAACATGATGTTTTACCTGTGGAAAAAAAGGTTAGTTAAATGCAGATGTATGCATGATGTTCACAAGGCGAATTATGTTAAATGTGTTTTGTATGTATATGCTATGATGCATGAATGTGAGATGTATGTTTTTCCGGGAAAATAAATCCTTGACTGCTGCTGAGGAATTTTGAATCCCGGATTGCTGTTGGGATTATCTCTTGAATGCTAGATGTTATCTGGTCGGATCCAGGCTTCACAACTTGCTGAGAATGAGAAAGTCAACTGCTATATGGTCAGATCCAGGCTTCACGGTAACTTACTGGGGAAGGATAAATTAAATGTTATCTGGTCGGATTCCAGGTTTCGTAGAAAATTTCTTGGGGAGAGTGAAGTTAGGCTGTTATCTGGTTGGATTCCCTATTTCATAACAACCTGCTGGAGATAAGGAAGTTAACTGTTAGTTGGTCGAATTCCAGGATTTGCAGTAACTTGCTAGAAAGGATAAAGTTGAACTGATATCTGGTCGGGTCTAGGCTTTATAGTAACTTGAAGTAGTGACTATTATCTAGTCGGGTCCAGGCTAAATAGTTTCTGAAAAGTTATACTATTATCTGGTCGGGTCCAGGCTTCATAGTGTCTTGCTGGAAATTGTAGCTAGTTGTTATCTGGTCGGACTCTAGGCTTCACAATAACTTGCTTGAAAACTGATATTTGGTCGGATCCAGGCTTCACAGATTTTGAGGTGGATGAAGTTAGTTTCTATCTGGTTGGGTCCATGCTGCACAATAAACTCGTTTTAAAAGATAGAGTTGAACTGATATTTGGTCGGATCCAGGCTTTACAGTAACTTGCTTGGAACTTAGTTCTTATTTGGTCGGGTTCCAGGTTTCACAACAAACTTCTGAGGGGAATTGCTAGCTGGTCGGATCCAGGCTTCACAATAACTTACTTGAAATTGAAAACTGATATCTGGTCGAATCCAGGCTTCACAATAACTTGTTAGGGTAGAGGAAAACTCTATTGGGGAAAAGAAGTTAAACCCTGGTCTGGTTGAGTCCAGGTTCTTCTATATCTTTGGAGAATTAAACTATTATCTGGTCGGGTCTAAGTTTCATAGTATTCTGAAAGTAGTACTATTATCTGGTCGGGGCCATGCTTCATAGTATCTGAAAGGCTTTCACTATCATCTGGTCGGGTCCAGGCTCTATAGCGACTTGAGAAGTTGACTATTATCTGGTCGGGTCCAGGCTTCATAGTAACTTGAAAATTATACTAATATCTGGTCGAATCCAGGCTTCATAGTATCTTTTGAAGATAGTAAAGGCTTTGTTGATGTATTTACTGGGGATTAGGGGTTGTGGCCCTTTGATTTGTAATAGTCTGAAAGATAAACTCAAGCTGGAGAGGATAAACTCAGCTGGGGAGGATAGACTCAGCTTGGGGAAAAGACTCAGCTGGGGATAACAGACTCAGCTGGGGAAGATAGAGTATACCGAGGGAATACTAACTCAGCTGGGGAGTTATGCACTCGTTATTTGTTGGGGAAGTAAACCCCGTTGATGAATACTTGATGAACTGCTGACGAGGCGAGTTCTCTTCCTTGTAGGGTCAACTTAGCTGGAGAGATTTGTCAAGAGATTGAGACCCTGGTTGGAAATTAACCTATACAAAGAGACTTCGTGGGTAACTGTTGAGTAATGGTTTATTGTAGCTGTCTTGTGGGGATAATGTTAATGAAATAACTTTGTGGGGATACTCCATATACATTAAAGAGATGCTTGCTGCTGCTTAGAAGGAAACATATGCCAAATAGTTTTAATTATGTTCATATGCATATGTTCGTTCAATTTTAGTCATTGGACAACTTTGCATTCAAATCAAAAACAGAAAGTTTTCACCTCAAAGTATATTTGTATTAATATTTTTCCCATGAATAGGAGTTTTGTACAAAGAGACGGAGATCCTAGTAAGAGGAAATCGTCGAAAGGAAAACAAAGATTGAAAACAAAAACAAATAGCCATGTGAAATGATCTCATTGCATTCCAACTCTACTATTGCCCCAATGTCTTCGAATTCCCCTTGTTATTGACAGAAGTTGATTGGATCGATCTTGGACCGTTTGAACTCGGACATTGGTGATAAAGTTGACTGTGGTGATTCCACGGGACATAGTCATATGCTTTCAATCCTTAATTTTTGCCTGGACCGCCCTTTCGGGTTTTCAGCCCACCAGGATACCCATTTTTTCCCAAGTCTCCCTTTCGGGTTTTCAACTTGCCGGGTGTACAATATTTTGCATATATCCCTAATTTTTGCCCAAACCATTTTGTTTGTCGGGATGCCCTTATTTTGCCTAGGTTTTTCAACCTAGCAGGTCCTTTATGCGTAGTATTTTTAACTATGTCCGTGTTTATAGGATGTGGGAAGTCTTCACCATCCATGGTAGTCAGCATCATGGCACCTCCAGAGAACACTTCTTGATAACAAATGGACCTTCATAGGTGGGAGTCCATTTGCCTCTGGGGTCGCCTTGCGGCAGAATGATGCGCTTTATCACCAAGTCGCCAGCTTGATATACTCGAGGCTTGATCTTTTTGTTGAAAGCCTTAATCATACATTTTTGGTACGTCTGACCATGACAAACAACAACCAATCTCTTCTCATTGATCAAGTTCAACTGATTCAATCTTGTCTGAATCCACTCGTCTTTTCCTAGACCTGCTTCATTCATAATCCTTAGTGAGGGAATCTGAACTTCCATTGGCAAAACAACTTCCATTCCATAGACTAAGGAAAAGGGAGTTGCCCCAGTTGATGTTCTAGATGAAGTACGGTAGCCATGTAGAGAAAACGGTAACATCTCATGTCAATCCTTGTAGGTTACTACCATCTTCTGCACAATCTTCTTAATGTTTTTGTTGGCCGCTTCGACTGCACCATTCACTTTAGGTCTATATGGAGAAGAATTGTGATGCTTGATTTTGAACTGAGTGCAAAGATCGGTAATCATAACATTGTTGAGGTTAGTCCCATTATCGGTGATGATCCTTTCGGGGATACCATAACGGCAAATGAGGTTGTATTTGATGAATCTGGCTACCACATTTTTGGTGACTAAGGCAAATGAGGCGGCTTCGACCCATTTGGAGAAATAATCAATAGCGATCAGAATGAAGCGATGTCCATTGGAGGCGGTGGGCTTGATTTCTCCAATCATGTCAATGCCCCACATTGCAAATGGCCACGGAGCGATCATGACGTTCAGAGGGATAGGAGGCACATGGACCTTGTCAGCATAGATTTGGCATTTGTGACAAGTTCTTGAAGGTTGATGGAAATCAGTCTCCATTGTTGACCAATAATAGCCAGCTCTTAGGATTTTCTTAGCCATTGTATGTCCACTTGAGTGAGTCCAAAAGAGATCATCGTGCATGTCTTCCATAATTTCCTCTGCCTCCTTCTCGTCTACACATCGGAGTAGAGTAGAACCGTGGTTGCGCTTGTACAATATTCCGTTGCTTAGGAAGAATTTAGCTGAAAATCTTCGTAAGAACTTTCTGTCATTGATGGATGCTCCCTCGGGATACTCTTGTGTTTCAAAGTACCTCTTCACCTCATGGTACCATGGATTTTCTGTGTCAGTGTCAAGCTCACAGCAGTGCGCAGGTTTGTCGAGTCTTTCAATTGTAATCATAGGGGATTCATTGTCCCATCTGACCTTGAACATTGAAGACATGGTTGCCAAGGCATCAGCCAGCTGATTTTCTTCCCTATGGAAGTGTTCAAAGGTGATCTCTTCAAAGTAAGGAATCTAGGATAGCACAAGTTCCTTGTAAGGGATGATATTAGGGTGCTTAGTGTCCCAATCTCATTTTACTTGGCTAATTACTAGAGTGAAATCGCCAAACACATTCAAATGCTTGATCCTTAAGTCAATGGCAGCCTTCAGACCTAAGATGCGTGCTTCGTACTCAGCCATATTGTTTGTGCAATCGAAGCATAATCTGGCAGTGAAAGAAGTGTGGCAACCTTCAGGGGATATGATCATAGCACCAATTCTATTACCCAAAGCGTTGGAAGCCCCATCGAAGACCATAGTCCATCGGGATCCTTGTTCAGGCTCGTCATACGGTCCAGGTTTTGCACAGACGGTCACCAACATGTTATTCTCATCAGGGAAGTCGAAGTTCATGGACTAATAATCATCAACAACTTGATGGCCTTTTGTGTCGTGTATTGAATTTCGTACTCAGCCCAAATCATTTTCCACCTGGCTATCCTTCCAGAAAGAGCAGGTTTCTCGAAGATGTACTTGATTGGATCCATCTTAGAAATCAACAGAGTGGTGTGAGTCAACATATACTATCTTAGCCGGCGAGCAGCCCATGCCAGAGCGCAGTAAGTTTTCTCGAGCAGTGAATATCTGGTTTCACAGTCGGTAAACTTTTTACTCATGTAATAAATAGCATGCTCTTTTCGGCCAAACTCGTCATATTGGCCCAAAACACACCCCATAGAGTTCTATAGTACTGTTAAGTACATGATCAAGGGTCTTACTTCAACTGGAGGCATGAGAATAGGAGGTTCTTGTAGATATTCATTGATTTTGTCAAAGGCAGCATGGCATTCATCATTCCATCTGACTACTTGATCTTTCTTCAAGAGTTTGAAGATTGGCTCACAAGTAGCAGTCAAGTGAGATATGAAGTGGGAGATGTAATTGAGACGACCCAAAAATCTTCTAACTTCCTTTTCAGAGTGGGGGACTGTCATTTCTTGGATGGCATTTACCTTGGAAGGATCAACTTCAATGCCTTTATTGCTGACAACAAAACCTAGAAGCTTTCCAGATCGTGCTCCAAATGTGCATTTGTTAGGGTTTAACCTTAATTTGTACTTTTTCAACCTTTCGAATAAGTTATACATGTGATCGAGGTGTTCCTCTTATGTTTGTGATCTGGCAATCATATCATCCACATAGACCTCTATTTCATGATGAATCATATCATGAAACAAAGCTACCATAACCCTTTGATATGTTGCCCCTGCATTCTTCAATATGAACGGCATGACCTTGTAGAAAAAGGTGCCCCGTTGCGTAACAAAAGTTGTCTTCTCCATGTCTTCGGGAGCCATCCTTATCTAATTATAGCCAGAGAAGCCATCCATGAAAGAGAAGACTTTATGCTGAGCAGTATTATAAACCAAGACGTTAATGTGTGGTAGAGGGAAGTCATCCTTAGGGCTTGCCCTATTCAGATCCTTATATTCTACGCACATATGAAAATTTCCGTCTTTCTTTGGCACTGGTACGGAATTTGCAACCTGTGATACGGTGGGAGAACTGACTTGAGGTTTTACGTTTGTATTCGCACTTGTTCGGTTTAGCAAGAGTCGCCACCGACTTTTTATTTTATCCTAAAGGAAAGGTTAAAAAGCACAGGAAAAAACCTTTGAGATGTTTTCGTGGGTTCGGGGGGTAGATTATGGAAAGGGAAGGTATTAGCACCCTTTCTATCCATGGTTATCCATGGGCTCTTAGTTACTTGTTTTAGATCACTTGCCTTTGATTTTCAATTGCTTGAAATGGTGGTGTGTGTGTGTGTTTGAAAATGTTTTGAAAAAGATGCCTTGTCTAGGCAACCCTTGTAACAATTCTTTACTCGAATGTTTTACAAAAGGTGTTTGTCTTTTTGAAAAGATGTTTCAAGGTTTTGAAAGTTGTGTTGTGGAGTGTGTTTTGAAAGTAGGCAAGTGTGTTTTGCAAGTTTGATCAAGTAACTAAGAGTTGTCTACCCCTAAATTTACTCAAAGATTTTTCTCATGTTTTAACCCTTTTAACAGTATTGTTCCACCATTGTATTTGGTGGAAAATCTTGTGTTAGGATGTTAACGAGATGAGCACGGGTCATCGTTTAGACCATGAATGCAACGGTGCCAAGTGTCTTTGGCAATTTGCTTGAGGGACTATGATCATTTTGTTTAGGCAACTTCGAAAGCGTCATCGAGGGACTATGATCATTTGATTTGTTTTGTTTTGCCAAAGAAACTCAACATGCAAGCATGACCCATTTTTGAAGGCAACAAGCGGGATTACCCTAGGGATGCAAGTGTGAATGGTGTATAGATTGTCATGCATTTATCTTTGTGTTAGGTTATCTAGCGGTTGATTTTATTGGCATACAAACCCTAAGTCTATACAGTATATAGAAAGCGATAAATTGCGGGAATTTAAAGTCTAAGCTATTACAAATAAGTATCCGGGGATGGGGGTACAAATATTTACAAATGGGGATGAGACTTATCAGGATAGTAGTGTCCAAATAATATTTACAACCAAATTGAATCGTCATATTCTCAATGTAAAATATAGCAATGTATAAGAATAAAAGCAATGTATCAAAAGTATTTGTGAAAGTGTATGTGATTATTTACAAGTGAGAAAAATATGTTAACCTAATGCAATATTAAGTATTTTATTTATTTTTGGGTTTTTTGTTAATGTTATATGAACAAAAGTTTTAATGAAAAGAAAAGAAAAATGTTTTAAGTTTAAGAAAATTAATGTTTATGCATTTTAGTTAATATTTTTATGTACAAGGTTTAAATTAAACAAAAATGCTAAACTTAATAAACCTAAGTTTTATGCATTTTTAATTGTTCTAAAATAAAATTAAAAAAACATTCTAAGAAAATTTTGTATATAAAAAAGGTTAATGTGTTATTTTTATTTACAAAACAAATTATGTTATATAAAAAGAAAAAAAAAAGAGTATTAGTTTATATATAAAAAAAAAGGAGTAAATGGGCTTAAGGGGAAAGTTGGGCCCAAACAAAGTTTGAAGGAGAATCAAAAAGGGAAGGGGGTACACGCCAGTTCAGTTGGGCTTAAGGCTTGGATGGGGCGAAAGCCCAAGACGCGTTTGAGATTTTGTTTAGGGTTGAAATTTGTTTGTTCAGAAACAAGGGTTTTCAGAGGCTAGAGCGGCGCTCTCATCTCTCCACCTTTCTTCGTCTTCTTCCTCGCTCGAACCATGGATTCTGACCTCCTACCTTCGCCTCAGCTACCAGGCGCCATCTTCCATCTTCCCTCTCTCCACGTTTGTATACAGGCGATGTTGTAAGATAATGATTTCTCAGTTCTGTCCGTCTTACGCTTTAGGGTTTCAAGTTTTACATGTTTTTAATCTTTGACAAATTCTGATCTTTATATTATCATTGTTTGCGTGAGGTGTGAAAGAAAAGGGAAGAGGAAATTAACCTTTGGAGAGGAGACGGAGGAGGGGACTGGAGGTGTCTTAGGCGGCCGGAGGCGAGGGAGTATGATGTTGTGCTAGCTTTTTGGCATTCCCTGGTATTTGTACCTTGCTCTTTGTTAGGTTTAATGATGAATATCTGAAAACCCTAGCTTATCTGGTTCTGAAAACTTATTTTCCTCTTCCGCTTGCTTGCTCTGATTGCTTGTTGTTGATTCTGAGTTGCCTGATATGCTAACCCTATGATGAAGTTATTCTGAGGGTCTTTTTGGTTTGAATTCTTTGATTTGTCTGATCCTGATTCTGAGTATCTGAATGCTTCAGTGTTCTTGCTTCTGTCCTTTTTTCCTTTCTTGGCTTTGAGTGAGCTGCTGTCTATGATGATGATGTTTGAATCTGAGTATATTTATGTTGTTGTTGACCCTATGATGAGGTTGCTCTGAGGGTGTTGGGATTCTGTATATTTTGTTATTTGGATTGGCTTGGTGGTTGGGACAGGCAGGTTCTTTATTGAAGCTTAGCAGGTAGTTTGGTTTGTGTTGATAGGCTTCAAGGCTTGATGTTTTACAGGCTTTAAGGCTTGTACCTATTTTTCCTTTCAGCAGGTTGAAACAGTTTTTAAACAGGCTTGAGGCTTATTCTGAAAGGGCTTCTGTTTGAAGCAGGTTAGAGGCAAGCAGGTTTTTGACTGGCTTTGATGCAGTTTGTTTGCTTGACACAGGTTTTGAAAAGGCTTGTTTTTGAAGCAGGTTAGAGGTTTGAGGCTGTTATTTTTTGAGGCTAGCTGTTTGTTGGCTTAGAACAGGTTGGAGGCAATTTGTGTTATTGTTTAGGTAGGCATGAGGCTTGAAGTTTTTTGACACAATTGTGAGGTTACAAGCTTTGTGTTATTTCTGTTATGTGGTTCTTCCCCCTTCTTTGTTCTGTTCTGAACTGTTTGTTTTATATCTATTCAGCTTGCCTCAACAAACTGTAAGCCTCTTCCTTTTTTCTCTCTTTCTCTCTCCACAGATAAAAAGCTTATTATATTGCTTAAATCTGTACTTTTCTGAAAAAGTGCTTGGCTGGGAAATGATGAATTTGAAATAAGCTTGCATTTTGGTTTTGCTCTGCATATCTCTTATATTCTTTTCCAGATTTTCTGCCTTTTGTGTACTTGTTGACAGCTTTTGGCTTTTGATATCTTTCTATATCTTCTTTGGACAACTTTTGGACAGTTTAGTTGACATTGGACTTGGTTAGGCATTTTTTCAGTTTGCATATGTGCAGTTCAGTTTGGACTTTGTAATTTGTTTGGCATATTCAGTTTGTCCATTTTGACATTTTTGTTGACACTTTGCAATTTGAAACTATGCAGCCTTGTACATTTAATTAATTCCAATGCTTTCAAGATAATTTTCTATCCCTTTTTGTGAACCAAGAGTTCTCTTGTGATTTGCAGAGAGGGTGAACAAACTGATTCCGGCCAATCACTTTTAATGATGAGCTTTAAATATCTGTCTGCTTTTTTTTAATTCATCTGCACTTGACTTCTTCTTTTTCTTTTTGCAGGTAAAAATCAGTTGAGCAAAGGATGTAATTAGAAGATGAAGATTTCAAGACATTTAGGATATAGCTTTATTTCATTTTAATTATTTATAATAATATTAATGTAAATAACTGTAAATGAATTTACAGTATTCAAATAATATCTGTAACAAACAATTCAAAATGAATAAACAAATCTTTTTTGTCAGATTTCTCTTTTAATTCCTCTTCAATTGTTTATTTAATTATTTATATTTCTTGAATTATAATAACTGGACAATATCCAATAATTTTAACTTAGAAATGATAAATAATCAATAAACGTCCGGCATTCCGAATAATCAAAAGCATTGCACAGTTAATCAAACAAACGTCCACATGTCTTTCCTTTTACTGATTAAACCAAACACTGCAAATTCTCAATTCAAATGCCTCAGCTTTTATCCCAGATGTTTAGACAGAAATCTTGAACAAACGTCAAAACCATGTGACGGTCAATTAAGACATTGTGGTTCTTCTGAAAATGCGCGTGCAAACCCTAATGTTGGATTTACTGTCAAAGAAGCATCTGCTTGATCAAACCCTGAGCCAAACTCAAACAAACCCTAGCAATCTGCTTGAACTGTTCCAGAGTCCATGAAAACCCTAATTTGGATAGACTGATAAGAAAAAGTCTTCTTGACTGATTCTTGAGCCAATCTGAAAAGTCAGGAAAAGCCCGAAGCTGTGATTTCTTGTGGAAAAGAGAGGGCAAATTTTGGGGTACAACAGTTGCCCCTGTTCAATTCTGCTTGAACCTGAAGAGTTAGATTGGCAAGTTTGCCGTTCGCGACTCGAAGGTAAAAGGAGATTGGACACTAGAGTGCCCAAAAAAATTTGCACTCGTCAAAGCGTAGTTTGAGGGAATGGGCTTAAAGATGCCATTTGGATATGGGCTTAGAGATGCCATCTGGAATGTATGTTGTAGGTGAAAGACATGAGTATCAGAAAGGTGTCCATGTTTTGGAACATTTCTGAACTGGGGGGTTCTGAACGAGCAATAGATCGACATCCATGTTTGGAGAATCCGCAAACTGTTTTTAGAGGTCTTGAAGTTGAATAAGCAATAGAGCAACATCCATGTTGGGAAGCGTCCGTAAACTGTTTTCAAAAGTTGAGTCTGAACAAGCGATACATTAACATCCGTGTTTGGAGAATCCGTAAACTGTTTTCAGAAGATGAAGAATCTGAACAAGCGATAGGTTAACATCCGTGTCTGGAGAACCCGTAAACTGTTTTCAGAAGTCTTGAAGTGGAGAAGGAACCGGTGTAGGGTTTCCTGATGATGAGTCCATGTAAAACTGCATCTGAATTTGAGAAGGAACCAGTGTAGGGTTTCCTGATGATGATTCCGTGTAAAACTGCATCTGGATGAATCTGGAATAAGTATCACAATGTCGCCATGTCTGGGTCACATCTGAACTATCTCTGGGCGAATCTGGAATAAGTATCAGAATGTCGCCATGTCTGGGTCACATATGAACTATTTCTAGAAAGAATCTCGGAAGATGATGATCTTTGTCTGTTGACTGATCTTTCCTGAAAAGGTAAAGAGTTAGTTGTATGCAATGTCATGATGCATGATGCAATGTATGTTATATCAATGTTTATGATATGAATGTGATGAATGTGTATGTAAGCTGATGAGCTATCTTGTTGAGGATAGATGAATTCTGGATGGCTGGAGATAAAAGAATCTTGACTGCTGCCGGGGAAAGTAATTCCTTGACTGCTGCAGGGGATTGAAAATCCTTTGATCGTTGAAAATGAGAAGTCCTGGGACCACTGTTGGGGGATCAGGAGCTTGGGTTGTATGCCAATCTACTGGGGATTCCTGTCTTGAGGAGATCTTCACTGGAGAATATATGAATATCCTGTGAGGAACTGAGAATGAGAGTCTTCATTCTGCTTGGGGATTGATAGTTGGAAGTTTTAGCTCCATTGGGGATTGCAAGAATCTTTTGATTATTGAAAATGAGAAGTCCTGAGACCACTGTTGGGGAATCAGGAACTTGGGTTATATACCACTTTGAGAATGAGAATCTTCATTCTGTTGGGGGGTATCAGGAGCTTGGGTGTATGCCAATCTACTGGGGTTTTGAGGATGAGAGTCTTCATTCTGTTAAGGGTCAGAAACTGGGAGTATACCAATCTTCTGAGGTTTTAAGGATGAGAGTCTTCATTCTATTAACGGTTAGAAATTGGGAGTATACCAATCTTCTGAGGTGATGAGAATCTTCATTCTGTTAACGGTCAGAAACTAGGAGCATACCAATCTTCTGAGGTTTTAAGGATGAGAGTCTTTATTCTGTTAACCGTTAACTGCTATCTGGTCGATCTCCAGGCTTCGCAATAACTTGTTGGGGATAAAACTATTATCCGGTCGAATCCGGGCTTCATAGCTTGCTCTTAGGAGATACCACTATCTGGTCGTAATCCAGGCTTCGCGGTAGCCTGATATTGTGAATGAGTGACAGAATGGCTACCGTGTCTGGCGCGTATCTGAAACTGTATCTTGGAGTTGATATCTGTATGAGTAGCAGAATGACTTCCTTGTTTGAAGTGTATCTGAAACTGTAACTGGATCTGAATGAGTGACAAAATGGCTACCGTGTTTGGAGCGTATCTGAAACTGTATCTTGGAGTTGAGATCTGTATGAGTAGCAGAATGACTTTCTTGTTTGGAGTGTATCTGAAACTGTAACTGGATCTGAATGAGTGGCAGAATGGCTACCGTGTTTGGAGCGTATCTGAAACTGTATCTTGGAGTTGAGATCTGTATGAGTAGCAGAATGACTTCCTTGTTTGGAGTGTATCTAAGACTGTAACCGGATCTGAATGAGTGACAGAATGGCTACCGTGTTTGGAGCGTATCTAAAACTGTATCTTGGAGTAGAGATCTGTATGAGTAGCAGAATGACTTCCTTGTTTGGAGTGTATCTGAAACTGTAACTAGGATCTGAATGAGTGACAAAATGGCTACCGTGTCTGGAGCGTATCTGAAACTGTATCTTCCAACAGGTGATGAAGGAATTGTTGAACACTTTTGACATTCGAATGCCCCAAGTGATGATGAAGGAGACTTGCCCCAAGTTCACTGAACGTTTGAGAGATTTGTTGAAATCTTGACTGGACTGCCCCAGGTTAACTGAACTTTGAAAGATCTGTTGAAACCTTGACTGGACTGCCCCAGGTTAACTGAACTTTGAAAGATCTGTTGAAACCTTGACTGGACTGCCCCAGGTTAACTGGATGGTGACATGTCAATGCCCCCTTGTTGATAGGAGATTTGTCGTTGGAAGTGTCATCCTTCTTGAAGTGATTTTACTCACTGAGAGAGTTTTCATTCCTCCAAACATTCGCTGTAGGAATTTCTTCGCTGTCAAACAAATAACCATGTGCAAACAACGATATTCAAATAATGCAAAGTTTATGCTTGTCTCGAAGTTTTGAAAAATGCATTTTTTAGCAGAAAACTTTTTATAAGACAAATTCAACACAAGATTTAGGGCAAAGCCTTACAGGAGTCAGGATACCTTTTGTAACAGTATGCTTTCGAACTAACCCATGCTTCAATTAGGACTTTTGAAGGGTTGTAACGTGGCTTGGTTCACGGTTTAAGAAATAAAGGATAAAGGCTCAAAGTATATTTGTACCCACCCGCTCTTCGTGATGTCCTTCAATCCTAAACTCAGTTAATTGTGCATCGAACTCTATTCGAGTTTGGAACGAACTTTTGGTGATGGTTCACCAATTGAATTTGGAGGGTAGTCATCATCTCTTTTTTTCTTTTACAACATTTTTCATGTTGTTTGAGGACTTATAGTGACCTCGTTCTTTCGATTTGTTATCCCTAACTTTTGCCTGACTGTTCCTGTTTTCGGGATTAGAGTCAGCGGGATGCCCCAGCTTTCTTAAGCCTCCTTTATAGGTTTTGGCTTAGTGGGCTTTTTTTTTCTTTTGAGAGAGACAATGACTGCCTATGAGATAAGGAACCATCACTGTCTTTTGATTCCAGAGGAATGCTTTTTGTTCGTTGAGAGTTTGTGACTTCAATGCGTACCTTTTTGAATTAACTGAGAGACTACCCTTCCCCAGGTTTAAATCAAAGGTTTTAAATTGTTTAGAACAGAAAACTCCTACTTCTTTGGCTCGAAGGGGCTGACAAGGGAGTATCTTCCTTATAACTCCAGTGTTTGGGAATTGAAAGAAATGCCTGTACATCATCAGCAAGGTCTGTTCAAAAGCATACTGTATGAGATTACGGTATTGTTTCGTCATCCTCCCTATAAAGGCTTGTAGCTTTTTATCAAGAGTTAAATATCATAAAGAAAACATAAGAGTAGTGAAAACGAATGGATGAATTCAAGACAAACATATGCAATGCATTAATGAAACAAAGTTTGACATTAATAGATAATTGTTTGAATAACAAAGAGATTACAACTTGGAAATTCAAATGAAACAAAAATCTCTCAGTTTGAGCTTTGACACTTCAGGTGGAGAAACCCTTAACGGAAGATTTTCATCTCGCCATCTGGCATGAATCTCAGCACCCCAATGTCAATCAGATCTTGAATCTTGTTCTTCAAGGCCCAACAGTCGTCGGTGTCATGTCCCGGACTATAGGAGTGGTATACACAAAATGCATCGGGATGATAGCTATGAGCGGAGGTATTGGGCTTCCGAATAGGATCCCTCAAAGCAGTTAGATTGACCTCCAACAAGCGTTCCAGTATTAGAGATGATGGTATGTCAGTCTCAGTGAACTGTCTTCTCAACGTATTTTGCTTACGCCGATTACCCCGTTGATGCTGACGAGGTTGTTGATGGGCTTGTGACCCTGAAGCAAGTAGAGGAGCCTTTCCCTTGTCTTCTTGTCTGGAAGGGGGTTGAATGATAACTTTCTCTTCAACCTCAGATGTTTGCCCCACTTGGTTGTCCCGAAGCAGTTGGTTGACGAGAACTCTGAGCTCCTCTTGTCTTTGAGCCAAGTCTTGGATGAGAGCCATCTGGCCCACCAGTTGCCCCATCATTTGGATCCTCATTGTTGTCAGCTCAGACTGAAGTTCTTCCAACTGGTCACTCCTGGCATTGCTTGAATTCCCTTGGACCATGCCCCTTGTGAGGAGAGCTTTCACTTCTTCTTGCCCCAGGGACAGGTTCAAGAACATCTCTTGAAGTTGAGCATTTTGGTCCTGGATATCCTTGACAGTCCTCTCTAGAGCCATCTCTTACTGAAATAAACAGTAGGAGAGTAAGGAAACCTGAAAAGGAGAAATTGTTATGATGCAATGCATGATATATGGATGCATGTTTTCAAGGATCTCTTGGGGTAAACACAAGAGAAAGTTAGAGGTTGAACTTCGATCTTTGATTGGAGAACTTTGCACCGGTGGATGTCTTTCCACGAGAATCAAGCTCACCATGTCAAGTGGGTCATAGCCCCTGATTCAAGTTGTTGCACTTGATCTTTGAAGGCGTTTGTTTAGAGGAGAAAACCTCTTGCCCCTTGGTAGACGTCTGGTTCAACGTGACCCTGCATTCAAAAGACCTTCGAGATCCTTGAAATAGTTATTGAAAATGCTATGGTATGATGTCATGATGTTATGTACATGTATGCAAAAGCAAGTAAGTGTATATACAGGTAATCATATTCACACAAAGCAAACAAGTCCTTAGGTTTAGGCTTGCATGGGGTTTGTAGGTAAGTACCCTCTTGAAGTTAGTTGGCTCATCCTGTCCTAAAATAGAAACCGGGTTCTAAGGAGCTCAATATCATTGGATTATTTTCTGTGTTCATTGTTTTGGTTTAGCCACTTAAATGGCGACCAAAATATTCCAAGAAAATAACCCTCAATGAGTGTAGTATCGAGTATCTACCAACTTCGGACTGCACCAAAGTCGGTCATCTCACTACCCCTAAAAAGGCTAAGATGGTCAATTTAAGGTTCTAAGAGTTCGTTAGTGCTTCATGACATCACTCAGCGGCCCCGTACTCTCCTTGATTGAACTCAAGGGTTACCGGTACTCACCAATATGTCGCACTAACATAGCTTACTGCTTCAACCATGTCGGTATACCCCGCACAGTTCCCTCACAGTTTTATTGCTATTTACCTAAGAAGGTGCCCCAAATCCGGGTGTTGGATTTACAACCAATCCAAACAAGGACCCAAAAAGTAAAGCAATCAAAGCAATCAAAGCAAGTATGTAAAGGTGATCTAAAACCCTAAGGTAACCCCACTTTTAAATTTCTATCCCCAGCAGAGTCTCCAGTTCTGTGATACGGTGGGAGAATTGACTTGAGGTTTTGCGTTTGTATTCACACTTGTTCGGTTTAGCAAGAGTCGCCACCGACTTTTTATTTTATCCTAAAGGAAAGGTTAAAAAGCACAGGAAAAAACCTTTGAGATGTTTTCGTGGGTTCGGGGGGTAGATTATAGAAAGGGAAGGTATTAGCATCCTTTTTATCCATGGTTATCCATGGGCTCTTAGTTACTTGTTTTAGATCACTTGCCTTTGATTTTCAATTGCTTGAAATGGTGGTGTGTGTGTGTGTTTGAAAATGTTTTGAAAAAAATGCCTTGTCTAGGCAACCCTTGTAACAATTCTTTACTCGAATGTTTTACAAAAGGTGTTTGTCTTTTTGAAAAGATGTTTCAAGGTTTTGAAAGTTGTTTTGAAAGTTGTGTTGTGGAGTGTGTTTTGAAAGTAGGCAAGTGTGTTTTGCAAGTTTTATCAAGTAACTAAGAGTTGTCTACCCCTAAATTTACTCAAAGATTTTTCTCATGTTTTAACCCTTTTAACAGTATTGTTCCACCATTGTATTTGGTGGACAATCTTGTGTTAGGATGTTAACGGGATGGGCACGGGTCATCGTTTAGACCATGAATGCAACGGTGCCAAGTGTCTTTGGCAATTTTCTTGAGGGACTATGATCATTTTGTTTATGCAACTTCGAAAGCGTCATCAAGGGACTATGATCATTTGATTTGTTTTGTTTTGCCAAAGAAACTCAACATGCAAGCATGGCCCATTTTTGAAGGCAACAAGCGGGATTACCCTAGGGATGCAAGTGTGAATGGTGTATAGATTGTCATGCATTTATCTTTGTGTTAGGTTATCTAGCGGTTGATTTTATTGGCATACAAACCCTAAGTCTATACAGTACATAGAAAGCGATAAATTGCGGGAATTTAAAGTCTAAGCTATTACAAATAAGTATCCAGGGATGGGGGTACAAATATTTACAAATGGGGATGAGACTTATCAGGATAGTATTGTCCAAATAATATTTACAACCAAATTGAATCGTCATATTCTCAATGTAAAATATAGCAATGTATAAGAATAAAAGCAATATATCAAAAGTATTTGTGAAAGTGTATGTGATTATTTACAAGTGAGAAAAATCTGTTAACCTAATGCAATATTAAGTATTTTATTTATTTTTGGGTTTTTTGTTAATGTTATATGAACAAAAGTTTTAATGAAAAGAAAAGAAAAATGTTTTAAGTTTAAGAAAATTAATGTTTATGCATTTTAGTTAATATTTTTATGTACAAGGTTTAAATTAAACAAAAATGCTAAACTTAATAAAACTAAGTTTTATGCCTTTTTAATTGTTCTAAAATAAAATTAAAAAAACATTCTAAGAAAATTTTGTATATAAAAAAGGTTAATGTGTTATTTTTATTTACAAAACAAATTATGTTATATAAAAAGAAAATAAATAAATAAAAAAAAAGAGTATTAGTTTATATATAAAAAAAAGGAGTAAATGGGCTTAAGGGGAAAGCTGGGCCCAAACAAAGTTTGAAGGAGAATCAAAAAGGGAGGGGGTACACGCCAGTTCAGTTGGGCTTAAGGCTTAGATGGGGCGAAAGCCTAAGACGCGTTTGAGATTTTGTTTAGGGTTGGAATTTGTTTGTTCAGAAACAAGGGTTTACAGAGGCTAGAGCGGCGCTCTCATCTCTCCACCTTTCTTCGTCTTCTTCCTCGCTCGAACCATGGATTCTGACCTCCTCCCTTCGCCTCAGCTACCAGGCGCCATCTTCCATCTTCCCTCTCTCCACGTTTGTATCCAGGCGATGTTGTAAGGTAATGATTTCTCAGTTCTGTCCGTCTTACGCTTTAGGGTTTCAAGTTTTACATGTTTTTAATCTTTGACAAATTCTGATCTTTATATTATCATTGTTTGTGTGAGGTGTGAAAGAAAAGGGAAGAAGAAATTAACCTTTGGAAAGGAGACGGAGGAGGGGACTGGAGGTGTCTTAGGCGGCCAGAGGCGAGGGAGTATGTTGTTGTGCTAGCTTTGTGGCATTCCCTGGTATTTGTACCTTGCTCTTTGTTAGGTTTAATGATGAATATCTGAAAACCCTAGCTTATCTGTGTCTGAAAACTTCTTTTCCTCTTCCGCTTGCTTGCTCTGATTGCTTGTTGTTGATTATGAGTTGCCTGATGTGCTAACCCTATGATGAAGTCATTCTGAGGGTCTTTTTGGTTTGAATTCTTTGATTTGTCTGATCCTGATTCTGAGTATCTGAATGCTTCAGTGTTCTTGCTTCTGTCCTTTTTTCCTTTCTTGGCTTTGAGTGAGCTGATGTCTATGATGATGATGTTTGAATCTGAGTATATTTATGTTGTTGTTGACCCTATGATGAGGTTGCTCTGAGGGTGTTGGGATTCTGTATATTTTGTTATTTGGATTGACTTGGTGGTTGGGACAGGCAGGTTCTTTATTGAAGCTTAGCATGTAGTTTGGTTTGTGTTGATAGACTTCAAGGCTTGATGTTTTACAGGCTTTAAGGCTTGTACCTGTTTTTCCTTTCAGCAAGTTGAAACAGTTTTGAAACAGGCTTGAGGCTTGTTTTGAAAGGGCTTTTGTTTGAAGCAGGTTAGAGGCAAGCAGGTTTTTGAATGGCTTTGATGCAGTTTGTTTGCTTGACATAGGTTTTGAAAAGGCTTGTGTTTGAAGCAGGTTAGAGGTTTGAGGCTGTTAGTTTTTGAGGCTAGTTGTTTGTTGGCTTAGAACAGGTTGGAGGCAATTTGTGTTATTGTTTAGGCAGGCATGAGGCTTGAAGTTTTTTGACACAGTTGTGAGGTTACAAGCTTTGTGTTATTTCTGTTATGTGGTTCTGCCCCCTTCTTTGTTCTGTTCTGAACTATTTGTTTTATATCTATTCAGCTTGCCTCAACAAACTGTAAGCCTCTTCCTTTTTTCTCTCTTTCTCTCTCCACAGATAAAAAACATATTATATTGCTTAAATCTGTACTTTTCTGAAAAAGTGCTTGGCTGGGAAATGATGAATTTGAAATAAGCTTGCATTTTGGTTTTGCTCTGCATATCTCTTATCTTCTTTTCCAGATTTTCTGCCTTTTGTGTACTTGTTGACAACTTTTGGCTTTTGATATCTTTCTATATCTTCTTTGGACAACTTTTGGACAGTTTAGTTGACATTGGACTTGGTTAGGCATTTTTTCAGTTTGCATATGTGCAGTTCAGTTTGGACTTTGTAATTTGTTTGGCATATTCAGTTTGTCCATTTTGACATTTTTGTTGACACTTTGCAATTTGAAACTATGCAGCCTTGTACATTTAATTAATTCCAATGCTTGCAAGATAATTTTCTATCCCTTTTTGTGAACCAAGAGTTCTCTTGTGATTTGCAGAGAGGGTGAACAAACTGATTCCGGCCAATCACTTTTAATGATGAGCTGTAAATAACTGTAAATGAATTTACAGTATTCAAATAATATCTGTAACAAACAATTCAAAATGAATAAACAAATCTTTTTTGTCAGATTTCTCTTTTAATTCCTCTTCAATTGTTTATTTAATTATTTATATTTCTTGAATTATAATAACTGGACAATATCCAATAATTTTAACTTAGAAATGATAAATAATCAATAAACGTCCGGCATTCCGAATAATCAAAAGCATTGCACAGTTAATCAAACAAACGTCCACATGTCTTTCCTTTTACTGATTAAACCAAACACTGCAAATTCTCAATTCAAATGCCTCAGCTTTTATCCCAGATGTTTAGACAGAAATCTTGAACAAACGTCAAAACCATGTGACGGTCAATTAAGACATTGTGGTTCTTCTGAAAATGCGCGTGCAAACCCTAATGTTGGATTTACTGTCAAAGAAGCATCTGCTTGATCAAACCCTGAGCCAAACTCAAACAAACCCTAGCAATCTGCTTGAACTGTTCCAGAGTCCATGAAAACCCTAATTTGGATAGACTGATAAGAAAAAGTCTGCTTGACTGATTCTTGAGCCAATCTGAAAAGTCAGGAAAAGCCCGAAGCTGTGATTTCTTGTGGAAAAGAGAGGGAAAATTTTTGGGTACAACACAACCCATTAGGGATAAGATGTCACAGCTAGGAATCCTGCATCAAATTGTTTCATCACTTCGGCTTTTATCTTTTCATACATGTCAGGCCTCATGCGACGAACCTTTTGTTTGACAGGAGGACAATCTTCTTTGGTCGGCAGACGATGAACTACGATATCGGTATCCAACCCTGGCATATCTTCATACGACCAAGAAAACACTTCCACATAATCATGCAACATCTGGACCAACCTGCTCGTGACACTGTCTTCTAAGTTAGCACCGATCTTAACCTCTTTCTTGTCTGTCTCGGTACCCAGATTGATGACTTCAGTTGACTATTCGTGCGGCTGAATAGATTTTTCCTCTTGTAATAGAAGTCTGGCTAATTCTCCCAGTATTTCACAATCTTCCTCGCCTTCGTCTCCGACTTGGTTAATTGGACATTCAAAGTCATAGTCGGAAACAATAAAGTCATTATCAATAAGATCCAGAGTGGATGAGGACCTGCAAGAGTGTGTGTGTGTGCATGTAAGATACATGGCTATTTTGAAAAATGTATTTGAAGAAATGAAAGACAATGAACACAAAGATTTGAATGCAAAATAGTCCAATGATTTGTATTGAATGATCATATGATTAGATGAACATAAATAAAACCCTTGACAAATGGACCAAAGTGCCCCGATCCAGGCACATGGCTTAAAGTTCATTGTTGAATATTACAGATAAAATGTTTTTGAATTAAAAGAAAGTAGTAAACAAATGATTACTCCTCAATGAAGGAGATGGGCACGAAGTCCTTTGCATTCCAATTCTTCAGCTCCATTGTAGTAGGATACAACCAATCTTCAAATGCGGATTCATCATTAGAATCACCCACAATGTTGACTTCATTGACACCCTTGTCATGTTTCAGCATAGGCGCGGTGATTACATTCGGAGTTGGAGGAGGATAAAATTCAATAGTCTTGTTATCAATCAAATCCTGAATTTTATTCTTCAAGGCCCAACATTGGTCAGTCTCATGCCCGAGGCTACTTGAGTGGTAAGAAAATTTGGCGTTCGGATTATACTTTGGTGAAGAGGTATCTAGATTGGCAGGAGGATTGTGCAATGTCACCAAATTATTCTTTAGCATGTGTTGTAAGGCTTGAGATAGTGACATTCCTATTTTCGTAAATTGTCTTCTCGGAGTTTCAAACCATTGATGATTCGCAGATGGTCTTAGAGCAGGAGTTGGATTGGAGATTCGGACAACATTAACAGACAGATGATCATTCTTCTTGGTACGGGCCCTTTCCCCGTACACAACATTTATTTACTTCTTTGCAGCAAAAGGTTTCTTTACAGGATTAGAAGTGGAGGCAAATTCCATGCAAATCTTCTCGCTTTTGATGCCGCTTTCAACTCTTTCACCAGTTAAGATTAGCTTGGTGAAGCCAGAAGAAGAACAACCAACCAATAGATTAAAGAATGGACTAGATAAAGTGCCCATAAACATGTTGATATGCTCCCTATCAATCAAAGGTGGTTGAAACCTACTTGCAAGGTCTCTCCACTTTTGTACGTATTCCTTGAATCCTTCATTCTTCCCTATTGTCATATCTTGCAACTGAAATCTTGTCGGTGCCAAGTCGGCATTATACTAGTACTGATGGTAGAATGCGGTAGCTAAATCCTCCCAAGTATTGATACGGGAACCATCCAACTGGTAGAATCATTATTGTAGTGTTCCGGCCAATCTCTCTTGAAAAAAGTGAACCCAGAGTTTCTTATTAGCAGTGTGCGGCCATATTTTGTGCACATAAGATTTCAGGTGAATTTTTGGACAAGAAACTCCATCGTACTTTGAAAAGACCAGTATCTTGAATTTGTGGGGAATGAAAACCCCAGAGATCAAACCCAAATAATCAAAATCTAAACCGGGGACGACTTGGATCTCGACGGTGTTCAACCTCTCTTCTAGCTGCTTATACTTAACATCGGCGGGTGGATACTTCTCGTCAAAATAATCATCATCATCAGACGCTTGATCATTAATACAGTCGGCCTGGGTACTCTTAACCTCACAAATCTGATTCTCCTCTTCTTCAGATGAGTCTTCCACTACAGGGATCTGACGAACCGATTCTTTGAACCTTCTGCCCATGTTGACTAGGGCTTTCTTCTTGGGTTTCTTCTTAACTGCCAGCAATGCCATCATATCTTGTTTCCCCTTGGCTAGGGCTAGTAGAGTCTCTTGGAATTGAGAGTTTTGTGCCTGAAGATCCTTCACAGTTTTCTCTAGATCCATCTTGCTGAAATAAACAGCAGCAAGATAAGGAAACCTGTTATGTGAAAACCTGTCATGTTATGATGCGTGGAAGATGTATATCCAAATGATTTCAAGGATTTATGACATTTAAATTTGTATAGACAAAAGAATGAACAAATGTCAATTTTCACTAATTAGTTCAAAAAGATTACATCATGCCTCTTGGGCTTACAAAATAACTCTCTAAGATAAAAAGATTAAACGCATCCTCTTTGGCGCGAGATAGGTGTTCACACTTTGCTCTTCTTGTAGCTGCTTTGTAAGCTCCAAGACCCTCTTCTCCCCTAGTGAGAATGAATATGATGTTATGATGTTTATGATGTCATGTACAAGTAAGTATATACAAACAAGGCAAACAAGTCCTTAGGTTTAGGCTTGCATGGAGTCTCATAGGTAAGTACCCTCTTGAAGTTTAGTTGGCTCAAACTTGTTCTATAAATAGTAACCGGGTTCTAAGGGATCTCAATATCACTGATCTGTCTTACCGGGAATTATTTTAGCGCAAGCCTCTTTCACGGCGACCGAAATATCCCGAGAAGTCAAATCTCAATGAGTGTAGTATCGAGTATCAACCAACTTGGGACTGCACCAAAGCCAGTTATCTCACTACGTCCTAATGGCAAAGTTGGTCAAGTAAAGATTCTAAAGTTAGTTAGTGCTTCATGACACCACACAACGGCCTCGTATTCTCCTTGGCTACTCAAGGGCTACCGGTACCCACAAATATGTCACACTAAAGTAGCTATTGCTTAGACCATGTCGGTATACCCCATACAGTTTTCATAATGTATTGCTACTTACCTATAAGGTATCCCAAATCCGAGTAGAGGATTAGAACAAGCCCAAACAAGGAACCAAAATGTAAAGAAAATAAATCAAACAATGAAAGCAAATAAAGGTGATCTAGCCCTAATGTAACCCCACTTTTAAGTTTATCCCCAACAAAGTCGCCAGTTCTGTGATACGGTGGGAGAACTGACTTGGGTGTTTTGCGTTTTATCACAAATGTTGCGGTTAGCAAGAGTCGCCACCGACTTTTCTTTTATCCAAAAAGGAAAGGCTGAAAAGAACAGGAAAGACCTTTGAGATTATTTCTTGAGTTTGGGGGGTAGATTATGAAAAGGGAAGGTATTAGCACCCTTTTCATCCATATTATCCATGGGCTCTTAGTGTCTTGCTAGATCACTTACTTTTGTTTGAAAATGTGCTTTCTGTGGTTTTTGGAAGTATTTTGAAAAGGCGCCTTCGTTTAGGAAAACTTTGTAATAGTTCTCGTTTGTAAGAACGTATACAAAGTGTTGAGCTTTTGAAAATGTTTCATGTTTGGAAAATGTTTTGAAAGTGTTTTTGAAAGTGTTTGGTGTTTTTTTTTAAAATAAGCAAGGATGTTTGATATGAAAATGAGCAAGCAACTAGGAACAATCTACCTACTCAAAAGTCTTTGTTCATTTCTTCCTTTCCTTTGATATTGCTATCTTACCATTAATTTGGTAAGAATCCTTATCTTTTGATGTAAAGGGACGAGTGTGGGTCATCGTATAGCCATGATAGCAATATTGTGAGATATCTTAGCATTTTTATTTAAGGGACTAAGATCATTTTGAAAGGCAACATTTGATAGCGTCATCGAGGGACTATGATCTTGTATTTTTGATTGCTTTTTTGCTAAGACATATCACATGCATAACTTGGCCATTTTTGTAAGACAACAAAGTGGAATTACCCTCAGGGTGCAAGTGTGCAAATGTGTTTGATTTACATGCATTGTTTATCTTGGATTAGGGTTTGCTACTTGTTGATTTTAATCTTTCCATACAAACCCTAATTACTAACATTTATGTAAAGCGATAAATTGCGGAAAGTAAAATTACTAAGCTATTACATCATTAGGGGAGGGGTGTATACAAATTTACAAATGAGGATTGCAAGAAAATTAAAACTAATTATCTATTACAACCATATTGAATATTGTACAAGAATTGAAAAGAAAATAATGCAAGAATATAAATGGAAAAATAAATTATTTTTGTTTGGTTTTTTATGAAAAGGTTTGGTCTTGAGCTAATTTAGAAAATGATTAATTAAAATTAAATAAAATTAACTTAAACTAATTAAGAAAAGAAATTAAGTTAAAAAAGTATTTTTAGGGTTTTCATGAAAAAAAGGTTTTAACCTAATGAAAATAAAATGAAAATTAATAGTTAAAAGAAACCTAAACTCTAAGTTAATTTTAGCTTTAAAGAAAATAAAGTAATAATTAAACCTAAATCTAAATATTAATTATTTAAGAAAAAGAAATTAATTTTTTTAAGAAAAATGATTTTTTTACTTTTTTTTATAAAAGAAATAAAATAAATAAGTGTGAAAATAATAATAAAATATTTTTTGGATTTTTTACTAATAAAAAAAAATAATAATAACAATAGTAGTAATAAAAAAATAATAAAGAAAACAAAAATATAATATAAAATATAAAAGAAAATAAATAAAATGAAAAATAAAATAAAAATGGTTTGGGTCAAGTGTGCAAAAGAAAGGCAAGGGTTAGAAAAAAGCAAAAAAATGGAAGGCCCAATGATGAGGCCCAACGCCTGCTTGCTCGAACAAAAAAGAGTGAAAATATAAAAAATTAGGAAAGAAGGTAGTTGTTGTACCCCAAAATTTTCCCTCCTATATTTCTCAAAACATTTCAAGAAAGATCCTCAAGTTGCTCAAGGAAGTCCAAGGGTTGACCAGACAAACTCTCTCCTAAGGCAGTCTACCTCAAATTAGGGTTTCATGCTGCATCAAGATGCTTGAGTCCAAGGGATCCCAAATGCTTACCATTTGTCCTAATATGTTCTCAAGATCATCCATGTCAAGTTTCAAGCCTTGCAGAGGAAATTTACTCAGTCAATTGCTCAAAGGCCTGAAAATTGACTGTGCTAGAGCAAAAGTCAACTGTGGCTCACATACAGTCAAACTTCAAGTTTTTTGTCAACATCATCATTTTGAAGTATCATTCATCATTTGATCAAGGGTTGATCATGATTCATCAAGGATTGCTCACAATTCATCAAAACCCAAAAGTTGCTAAATTAGGGTTTTACAGGAAAAGTCAACTCAACTTTGACCAAGCATAACTTTCTCATACCTTATGAGAAATGACCCATCCAAAGCTAATTTTTAAGAGGATGCAATTCCCTACAATTCATCTTCATCTCCCAAGTTCAAAATATGCACTCACAAGAAGTTATGAATTTGGACATTATATGTCATTTTTTTAAAGTCAACAAAAACAAATTTTTTGTCAAAGCTTCATACATGAACATGGAAGACTCAATTGAGATGAGACAAAAAGGTTTGCTTAGAGGACATCTTAAGCTTTCTAAAAAGTCACAGAACACCTTCATAGAGTCAAAATTGAAGAAGTTATGCATTGGTGAAGTTGACCCTTTTTGCAAAATTGCCAAAAGTCAAAAGTGCCTCAAATTGCAATTTTTGTCAAATGGGCCCAACGTTTTGCACTTGTTTTGAGTTTTTAACATGGTCCACGAGCCCTAACTCTTACCACTTGCCTTTATTTTATATTTTCCATTTGTTTTGATTTTTTTTTCAATTAAATCAATTTAAATCAAAATAAATCATGGAAATATCAAAATCATTTAAGTCTTGAGATTTGGTGCATATTTCAGGTCCCTTGTACAGCTAGCAACAAAATCAAATAGTGCAAGGCATGTTTGTGCATGAAAAAATTGATTTTTGGCCTATTTTGGAAAGATCTTCATGAGAATCAAATCATGATCAAAGACTATAATTGACAAAGATTGAAAGCACATTTGTAAGCCTAATTCTATCAGTGATATATATTGGACAAATGCATACCAAAAGCACAAGGTTTTGAGGCGTGTAAGAGGAAGAACAAACTTGAAAAAATCAAGGAAAAGTGGTGATCGGTTTTCATTTTTCCAGGCAGTTTCAAGACTCCCAAGCCACTTCTTTCGTTTCCTGCGCATACAAGGAAGCTATACCAATCAAAAGCAAGCGTCATCGTGCCCAGAATCCGATTCCACGACCCCCACGGTTTGTCACTATTTTCAAAATTGAATCTCTTTATTCTTGCATCTTTATCATGTTTAAATGACATATTTGTAATCCCTAACGTGTTTGCAAGCTAATGGTAACAATTAATTGTATTTTTGTTAGATATATTGAAAAACACCCTTGCTAGGGTTTCTTGTTGCGTTTTGGGATCTTTTTGGACAGGCAAAATTGGTCCATAAGAAAGGTGCTATGATGTTCACAAGGTCAAGGCGATTTGATCTACATCATTAGATTTCATTTATAGTGCCTGCGTGAGATTTTGAAATGTGCAGGGGTTATAGCTACGGACTTTTGTCCGTAGGTAAAAGTCCATAACTTTTACCAACAAAGAGAGGAAGAAGAAGACCTGCGTGGCACCACCTCATTCGCCTGTTTGAAATTTGGCGCGTGTTTGGTAGCTAGCTTCGTTTCATTTATTTTATTGTTTTTGTTTCATATATTAACAAGTTGAATCAAGTGGCCCAGTGGTAGCCAAGGAGGCGCTAAGGTATGAGGTCAGGGGTTCTACCCCTGCCTCCAAACATTTGCAATTTTTCTTAAATGTTCTTCACAGATCCTATATCCCATGCATCATGAGGCCTACCATGTGCCCTCAGGATTCAACCATTAGATCTCTGGAAGGCCAGATCTGAAGGCCATCATTGGAGGACCATAGTGCACCTTGGTCAACGTACAACATGGAAGCATAGAGGTCAACATGGACCAAGGTTCTTGGGCCCAGAAAATTGCTAATGGCACCCCCTCCAACTGCTGTTTATCAGGCCCATTTTCTTTTTCTTTTCTTTTATATTTTCTTTATTTAATTCATTTAAATTATTTTACTAACACAAAAATTAATTCTTTTTTTTATCAAAAAATCAATTTCTCATCAAATTAGATTTAGTTTTATTTTTTATCAAAAATTAATTTAATTAGTTTATTTTAATTTTAGAAACTAGGGTTTTTGCTTAATCTAATTTATATTTTCCTTTCTTAAAAATAACCAAAATACAAAAATAGGTCAAATGTAATTAATTTTCTTAAATAAAATTAATTAGTAATTAGGTTTTTTTTATTTATTCAATTAAACCTCATTTTTTTAAAAAAAACAATCAAAAACAAAGAATGATTTTTCTTTTAATTAGGGTTAGTCGGGGTCAAAATCCTAGATCTCTCGTCCTCGATTCATCGCGCGCGCTTTATTATTTTTACAAATATTGATGTAATTGCTCATGGGATGTAATAGATTAATTAGGACTTTTTGTTTATTTTTTTTCGTTTTACGGGTTTTTGGCTATGTAATTAATACCCGAAGCCTTGTAATAGTGTAGCTTTATTTTCTCACACTTTAATTCTCGCAAATATTAACTGTTAGATGTATGATAATAGGATTGCATGACAAGACTGTATGTAAATTTTAAAACGGTTAGCAAACCCTAAATGTGCAAAGATAATAACTTAAAATTGAATCACTCGCACATGCGCACTCCTAGGGTATCCTCTCACTTCGGTTGCCTTCGGTAAACGACCATTAAGTATAGGTTGTTTTAGTGGTTACCCTCTTGTATAAATAAAAGATCAAAGTCCCGTTCGGAAATGTTGCCTCAGAAATGTTGCCTCGAATATGATCTTAAGACATTAGGGTTATTATGAAGACATCCTAACATTGCTTTAGTGATCGTACGTCCCTTTCGAATTGACCCTTAAAACTCCAACGACGGTGCTACCTACTCACTAATAGTGGGGTAGCACTGTCTAAAGGAAAATAGAACAAAAACATTCTCTTTTTCGAGTAGGTAGATGCTAGTAGGTACTTGCTCAAAACAAACTTTTTCCACACTTACACTCTTTTCAAACAAAGTTTTCAAAACAACTTCGTAACACTCTTGAAGACAGAAGCAAGGGTTAAATAGAAGTAAAACTAAAACTTTTTTCAAATCAAACACACACAAGAAATTTTGAAAATGATGAGCAAGTACCTAAGAGCTCGTAGGAAACTACAGATAGAAAGGGTGCTAATACCTTCCCTTTCTATAATTTACCCCCGTACTCAAAATATCGAAAAAAGGAATTTTTCTGTGCTTTTTTCCTTTCCAGTTGGATAAAATAAAAGTCGGTGGCGACTCTTGCTTACCGCAACATTTTGTGAACAAAAAACGCAAACCATTATTAAACAGTCGGTTCTGCCACCGTATTACAGAACTGGCGACTCTGCTGGGGATAATAAGTGGGGTATACCTTAGGATTAGTTCATCATATTGCTTCTCTTGTTTGATTTGATTGCTTTATCTTTGAGGACTTTGTATTGGGAGTTACTATAGATCCTAACCCGGATCTGGGGAACACCTTTTAGGTAAGTAGCAATAAACTGTGAGGGAACTGTATGGAGTAGACCGATACGGTTGAAGCAGTAGCTACATTGATGTGGCACATTGGTTTGTACCGGTATCCCTTGTGGAGAAACGAGGAGAATACGGGGCTGCTATATGGGTCGTTAAGCATCAACTGACCTTAGAACCTATAATTGACCAACTTGGCCACAGGAAGTAGTGAGATAGCTGGTCTCGGTGTAAAGCTGGGAACTGGTTGATACTCGATACTACACTCATTGAGACCATACTCTCGCGATAGTTCCAGCTGCAAGAAAAGATTGCGTGAGCTGAAACCATGACCGATGGAGGATGGTCAATGATATTGAGAACCTCTAGAACTCAGTTACTATTATTAGGACAGGTTGAAACCAAGTGAACTTCAAGAGGGTAGTATCTAGACCCCATGCAAGCCTTAAACTCAAGGGCTATTGTGTGACTTGTTTGCTTTTACTATGTCTGCTATCTGCTATACCTGTTGTGTGTTTTATCATGACATCATGCATTATAACATAGCATGCATACTTCATTATACTAACCATTTCAAAGACCGAGGGGATTTATCTTTGTTCTGTTTTGTAGATTATGGCTTCCATGCGCAGAAACACCATCCGAGTTAACTTTGTGCAAATACCTGCTCAACTCAAAGATTTAGCCTCGAGAGTTTCTGATACTTCTTCATTCATTAGGGGACATGGTCAGCTTCTTAGTTTGGTTACCTCCAGGTTTGATGAGCAAATGATGAGTGTGCTTTTCCAGTTCTTCGATCCAGTGCATCATTGTTTCACTTTCCTGGATTATCAGCTAGTTCCCACTATGGAAGAGTTTTCTCACTTATTGGGCATATCCATCCTCGAGAAGACGCCCTTCACAGGTTTGGAAGAGACTCCTAGACCAGAGGACATCACTTCAGCTTTACATTTGAAAAAGACTGATGTAGTATCCAACTTGGAGACACAGAGCGGGGTTAAAAGTTTCTTAGCCAAGTTTCTGATGGATCAAGCTCAACTATTCTGGGACAACTTAGACTTCCAGGCTTTTGAAGACATCTTGGCTCTCCTTATCTATGGTTTTGTTCTCTTTCCGAATCCAGATTCCTTCATAGATGTGAATACGGTTAAGATCTTCCTGTCTCGCAATCCTGTGCCTACTCTTCTGGGTGATATTTTGCATGCTCTCTACACTCGTACCGTGCGAAGAAGAGGGACCCTCATGTGTTACATGCCTTTGCTGGCGAGGTGGTTTATTTTGCACCTCCCCAAGTCCGTGTTGAAGAACGACGAAGGTTTAGGATGGTCTTACAGGATAATGTCCCTTGCCCATACCGACATTCTTTGGAGTTCTAAGGATATGGAAGGTGTCGCTGTCATTGATCAATGTGGGGAATACCCTAATGTCCCGTTGCTTAGAATTAGAGGGGGAATAACCTACAGTCCTTGTTTGGCTTTACGACAATTTGGTCGCGCTCGGAGAGGCGGTCGTCATGAGCTACTTCTTACAGATATTGTCTTTGACTATAAGGAGGACGTTGAAGAGCATCGCCGAAGGTTTATACGAGCCTGGGGCATGGTGAATAGGTCTGGCCCTTAAGAGCTAGGACCAAAGACTTCTCTCCCTATGCAACCTTACCTCCAGTGGGTCCGAGCTCGGGCTCAGAAGCTTGGGATGCCTTATGAAGCTGTGTTTCCAGTGATTGTGGAGCATACTAATGAAGAAGGTGTTCCTTATACAGTCCTTTATTCCTACATGCCTACTGATCTAGGGGCATTGAAGAGATCCTGGATTCAGCTAAAAGAGGAGAGGGATACTTACCAGGAGAAGTATCATGAGCAAGAGAGGAAGATCTTGAAGCTCACAAGGCAACTTGAGAATGAAAGGACGATCAATGACTATGTCAGCACGAAGGGAAAGCGTCCATGGAATTTTTATTTTTATTTTGCTTTTTCTAAGTTTAGATTTGTTTTCAGTCTATTTCTTTTGTAACGCCTTAAAGGCGTTGTTAAACATTCTTACAAGTTTAAATCTAATAAAGTTTGTTTATTTCTTGGTGTGCAAATTTAAATCTCCCAAAGTCTTTGAAATCATTTCATACGCATTCCATTATCATGCACCTCATTACAGGTATCATTACAGGTTTCTCATCTTCTTCGTTGTTTATTTCAGCACATAATGACTTCTGAAATACCTACCGATCAAGCCATCAAAGCTCTTCAAGCACATAATGCTCAATTCAAAGAGATGTTCTTGAACTTGGCCAAAGGATAACAGGATTTGAAGACTCTCATCCTGAAGGAGAAGAAAAATAAGAAGAAGAAGGTGGTTCTTCTGAATATGGGTCACAAATTTGGGAATAGGTTACGACAGGAAGCTGATCTGTCTCATTCATCCAAAGGAGGAGAGAATCAGGAGGAAGAAAAGGGTCCTAGTCCTATAGTCTCTGATAATAACACTGATTTTGATGAAGAACAGTATCCTCCTGCCGAGGATAGGTACAAACAACTTGAAGACCGTCTGAGTGCTATGGAGATTCAAAAGATACATGGTTTGGGCTTCGGAGATCTGGGACTAGCATCTGGGGTGGTGATCCCTCATAAATTCAAAGCTCCTGTTTTTGCTAAGTGCGATGGAGTATCTTGTCTAAAGCTCCATCTCCGCTCGTATTTCAGAAAAATCCAACCCTACACTGCTGATAGAAATCTGTGGGTTCATTTCTTTCAAGATAGTCTGTCATGGACTCAGCTTGAATGGTTTTATCAATTGGAAGGAGTTAATGTCCGCAACTGGGAGGATCTTGCTGCTGCTTTTTACAAGCAATACCAGTATAACACCGACCTTGCTCCAACGCGTACTCAGCTTCAGAGTATGTCTGGGTGCAAGCGAAGGTTTTAAGGACTATGCTTAGAAGTGGAGAGATCTGGATGGAAGAGTCCAACCCCCTCTGTCTAATAGGGAGTTGGTGGATATGTTTCTTGAGACTTTGTCTGGTCCATTTTTCAATCATCTGATCGGCAATTCATCATCTGGGTTTACTAAATTGATTTTAACTGGGGAGAGAGTAGAAGCTGGTATCAGAAGTGGTAAGATACAGAAAGGTGCTTCATCAAGTGCATAGAAGAGGCCTTTCGCCGGTAAGAAAGAAGCTAGTGCAGTTTACGGCTCGAGGAGCCAAAATTGACCTGAACGCTGCCAAGCAATAAATGCAGTAGTAATATCAAGACCCACCGTTGCCTCACAACGCAACAATCAGCAAAGAGTAGAGAGACCACAAAGACAGTATACTCGGCTCAATATGACCTTGTCTCAAGTTCTACCACAATTTTTGAAGACCAATCTGGTAACTCTGAGGGAAGCCCCGAAGAATCCCAACACCACATCTCCGTTATATAATCTGAACGCCCGCTGCGCCTATCACTCCGATAGCCCAGGGCATGATACCAACAACTGCTGGGCCTTGAGGAATAAGGTGCAAGATTTGATTGAAGCTAAAGAAATCGAGTTTGAAGCTCCGGAGAAGCCCAACGTCATGACTGCTCCTATGCCCAAACATGGCCATGGAGTAAATGTTGTAGACGATGATTCATTTGTGACCTCTGTGGAAGACATTTCTACTCCATTGATGACAGTAAAGAAGAACCTATTGTCGGCCCGTTTATTTCCGGGCTGTGGCGAAGGTTGCCACTTGTGTTCAATCCTGCCTGCTGGTTTCCATTTATTGAAATCAGGTGTCCAACGCCTGATGGATAACAAAGAGATCTTGTTCGAGAAAACTTTAATTCTGTTGATTCCTGTTGAAGATGATTCCATCATAACCATTTCCGCCAATCCTTCCAAGGCTTCCTCAAGAAAGCCTGTTAGGATTACATCCGTTCCAAGAGTTGCTCCATTAATCATTACTATTCCTGGTCCTATCCCATACACTTCGGATAAGGCTGTCCCGTGGAACTATGGGGCCGATGTGTATTATCATGGGATCAAACAAGATTTAAAGGTTGAAGAAGTTGATACTGATGCCAGCAATATTGTCGGGACTAGAAAGGTCACCCGAAGTGGAAGACTTTTTTCTCCGAGATTTCCCCTCCGACTGTTCAAAAGCCTGCTGCCATTCCATCTGCCAATACATCAGCTACTGTCCCAATTCATATTCCAATTATCACCCCTGTCGCCGAGCCATCAGACACTCGGGGCAAAGAAGTCATAGGCGAGCCTTCCCGGACGGAGGCATCTAAGAAGGTCATTGTAGAAACCTCTAGGCAGGAGATAGAGGAAATTCTGAAGATTATCAAGAAGAGCGACTACAACGTAGTCGAGCAGCTGGGGCAGACCCCGTCGAAAATCTCCATGTTATCCTTGTTGTTGTGCTCAGAAGCCCATGCAAAGGCTTTAATTGCTTTCCTCAAAACTGCGCATGTGCCGCAGGAAACTTCTGCTGATCAATTCAAAGACTGTGTGGCTAGTTTGACTGCCGATAACGGTTTGGGTTTCTCCGACGCAGATCTGACTGCTAAAGGAAGAAATCACAATGATGCTCTGCATGTCTCGATCGAGTTCAGGGGCACTACTCTGGCCCACGTGCTGGTGGATACTGGGTCCTCATTGAATGTTTTACCCAATAAAGCATTAGACCGTCTGAACTGTGAAGGTTTGGTTCTGAAGCTGGGTAATATTGTGGTTAGGGCCTTTGACGGGTCCAAAAGGATGGTGCACGGGGAGGTGGACGTCCCTGTTAAAGTTGGCTCTCATACTTTTGCATCTACTTTCAATGTGATGGATATCCGACCATCTTATTCTTGCTTGCTGGGTCGCCCTTGGATTCATAAGGCTGGGGCAGTGACTTCTACGCTCCATCAGATGTTGAAATATCCATTAAAGAGGAAGATCTTTACAGTGCAAGGTGAGGAGGAGTACATGGTAAGTCATCTTAATTCCTTTCGCTATGTGGAGATGGATGGAGAGTTCATCGATACCCCGTGTCAAAACTTTGAAGAGGTCCCCCAGACTCTAGCGTCGACTGAAGTTGCCGTTGAAGAACCTCCGATGAAGATGGCTTCCCTCAAGGATGCCAGGGCTATGATTGAAAAAGGTGGGTGTGCAAATTGGGGTCAACTCCCTGACTTCGCACACAAAACTGACAAGTTTGGTTTGGGCTTTACTGCAGAGGCTCAAAGGGATGTTCGGTGCGTGCGGATTGGAAGACCTCCTCTGCACATCAATAATCAGGGAGTGAATGCAATTGAGGATGATGAAGAAGAGTCAGATATTAACAACTGGATTTACCCGACTACCGACGGTGGATTGAATAATTAGACGGCGAAGGACTTCATGCCCGTTTCTTTTATTACACAATAATAGACTTTTGTTTTAAGATTTGTAACAAACAATTTGAAACTTTACGGCCCGGTGCCTTGCCCGAGGAACTTTGGCTTTGTTTGTGAGGGCTTATTATTTGTCATTTTCATATATCATCAATAAAGCATTGGACGTTTTCTTGCATTACAAATTTTGCGCTCCTTGTTTTTCTTTTCTATCTTGCACTTTATCAAAACAGCTATTGTCTTACACACACTCGCATATCATAATGCAGATCCACATCCACTCTGGATCCCATTGATAACAACTCTGCTACTGCTAGTTATGACTTCGAAAATCCGATCAACCAAGCCGAGGACGAAGGTGAGGATGATTGTGAAGTGCCTGGGGAACTTGCTAGACTGTTACTACAGGAAGAGAGGGCCATACAGCCTCATGAAGAGCCAGTGGAATCAGTGAATTTGGGTACATAAGAGGACAAGAAAGAGGTCAAGATAGGTGCAAATCTGGAGCCTAGTGTCAAGCAATGGTTGATTCAGATGCTACGCAAGTATGTTGAGATCTTCGCTTGGTCTTATGAAGACATGCCTGGTTTAGACACAGATATTGTGGTACACCGCCTGCCAACTAAAGAAGACTGTTCTCCGGTAAAGCAGAAGGTTCGACGTATCCGCCCAAAGATGTCTGAGAAAATCAAATCTGAGGTCATGAAACAGTTTGACACCGATTTTCTAGCAGTTACTTCTTACCCGCAGTGGGTTGCCAACGTGGTTCCGGTGCCAAAGAAAGATGGTAAGGTACGAATGTGTGTGGACTATAAGGATCTGAATAGAGCAAGCCCCAAGGATGATTTCCCACTCCCTCACATCGATGTTCTGGTTGACAACATCACACAACATAAGGTCTTCTCCTTTATGGATGGTTTTTCTGGTTACAATCAGATTAAGATGGCTCCTGAGGACATGGAGAAGACGACTTTCATTACGCAGTGGGGTACCTTTTGCTACAAAGTCATGTCGTTCAGATTGAAGAATGTTGGGGCAACGTATCAGCGCGCCATGGTCGCTTTGTTCCACGACATGATTCACCATGAGATCAAGGTGTACATTGACGACTTGATTGCAAGGTCCCAGACCGAGGAAGAACACCTTGACCATCTCCAGAAGCTATTTGACAGGTTGAAGATGTACAAGCTGAGGTTAAACCCGAACAAGTGCACCTTCGGGGTAAGGTCTGGTAAGCTGCTGGGTTTCGTCGTTAGTGATAAAGGTATTCAAGTGGATCCTGCAAAGGTGAAGGCTATACAGGAGATGCCAGCTCCCCGAACAGAAAAAGAAGTCAGTGGCTTTTTGGGACGTCTGAACTATATTTCCTGATTCATTTCACATCTGACTGCTACTTGTGAGCCGATCTTCAAGCTGCTGAAGAAAGATCAAGTGGTAAACTGGAATGGTGAATGTTAGGCCGCTTTCGAAAGGATCAAAGAATATCTCCAAGAGCCACCCATGCTGATGCCTCCAGTTGAAGGAAGATCTTTGATCTTATACTTGACAGTACTCGACAATTCGATGGGATGTGTGCTGGGGCAGCATGACGAGTCTGGCCGAAAAGAGTATGCTATTTACTACCTTAACAAAAAGTTTACCGACTGTGAGACTCGATACTCACTGCTTGAGAAAACTTGTTGTGCTTTGACATGGGATGCTCTCCGGATGAGACAACATATGTTGACTCACACTACCCTGTTGATATCAAAGATGGACCCAATCAAGTATATCTTTGAAAAACCTGCCTTGTCCGAAAGAATAGAAAGATGGCAGATGATCTTAACTGAGTATGACATCCAATACACATCCCAAAAAGCAATCAAGGGGAGTTTGTTGGCAGATCATTTGGCACATCAGGCCATAGATGATTACCAGTCTATGAATTTCGAGTTTTCGGATGAGAACATCATGTTGGTGACCGACTATGAAAACCTGGACCGGATGAAGGACCCGAGGAGGGATCCCGATGGTCTATGTATTTTGATGGAGCTTCAAACGCGTTGGGTAATGGCATTGGCGCTGTGATCATATCTCCTGAAGGCTGTCATACGCCGTTCATCGCCCGATTATGTTTTAACTGTACCAACAACATGGCGGAGTATGAAGCGTGCATCACGGGCCTTCGAGCAACTATTGACCTAAGGATTAAGTTCTTGAGTGTATTCGGGGATTCCGCTCTAGTGATCAGTCAAATCAAAGGCGAGTGGGATACGAAGCACCCAAATCTTATTCCTTACAAGGAGTATGTACTGACATTGCTCCCGCACTTTGAGGAGATAACCTTTGAACACTTCCCCAAAGAGGAGAATCAGTTAGCGGAAGCGCTAGCTACCATGTCTTCTATGTTCAAGGTCAGGTGGGACAATGAGGATCCCCAGATTACCATCGAGAGGTTGGACGAACCTGCACATTGCTGTGATATTGAGACTGAAGAGGTAGCAAATAAACCTTGGTTCCACGAGGTAAAGAAGTATCTTGAGGCTCATGAGTACCCTGAGGGTGCATCTGTTAATGATAAGAAGTTTCTGAGGAGATTTTCTGCGAAGTTCTTCATTAGCAATGAGATTCTTTATAAGCGTAACCATGATTCAACCTTGCTGCGATGTTTGGACAATAACGAGGCAGAAAAGATTATGGCAGAGTTACATGAAGGTACTTTCAGAACTCATTCCAGTGGACATACCATGGCAAAGAAGATCCTACGGGAAGGATATTATTGGTCCACCATGGAAGCCGACTATTATCAACATTCTCGAACTTGTCATAAGTGCCAAGTCTATGCTGATAAGGTGCACATACCTCTAGTTCCTCTAAATGTCTTGACAGCTCCTTGTCCCTTTGCAATGTGGGGCATCGATATGATTGGTGAGATCAGACCTACTGCGTCCAACAGGCATTGTTTCATTTTGGTGGCTATTGATTACTTTACAAAGTGGGTTGAAGCAGCTTCCTTTGCTATAGTAAACAATAACGTCGTGGCGCGGTTTATTCGGCATAATTTGATCTGTCAATATGGTGTACCGGAGAGAATCATTACGGACAATGGTACAAATCTCAACAATGTGATGATCAACGAGCTCTGCAAGAAGTTCAAGATACAACATCATAACTTTTCTCCTTACCGGCCGAAGATGAATGGGGTTGTTGAAGCGGCAAATAAGAACATCAAGAAGATTGTGCAGAAGATGACGGTGACATACAAAGATTGGCACGTGATGTTACCATTTTCTCTTCACGGGCACCGAACCTCAGCGCGAACTTCAACAGGGGCAACCCCCTACTCTTTGGTGTACGACATGGAAACAGTCTTACCTATTGAAGTCCAGACACCCTCTCTTCGGATTATGAAGGATGCAGGTTTGAGAGAGGACGATTGGATCCAGACCCGGCTTGATCAGCTGAATTTAATAGACGAAAAGAGACTTACTGCTATTTGTCATGGTCAGACATATCAAAAGCGGATGATCAAGGCATTTAACAAGAAAGTTAGACGACAAGAGTATCAAGTCGGGGATCTGGTGATCAAACGCATCATACTGCCACAAGGTGATCTCAGGGGCAAATGGACCCCTACGTATGAAGGGCCATTTGTGGTTAAGAACATTTTCTCAGGAGGAGCTATGATTCTAACCATCATGGATGGTGACGACCTTCCTCATCCCGTCAATGCATACATAGTGAAAAAATACTACGCCTAATCAAAGACCCACTAGGTTGACTGGCCTAGGCAAAACTAAGGGCTTCCCGGTGAACCAAAAGGGTTCGGGCAAAAATAAGGGATGAAAATGAAAAAAACTTGTACACCCGGCAAGTCGAAAACCTGAAAAGGCGGCTTGGGAAAAAAAGGTTATCCCGGTGGACTGAAAACCCGAAAGGGAGGTCCAGGAAAAAAATAGGGATCAAGGCGTAACACTATGTCTAATTGGATCATCTTGCAACCAGACTTCGGTATCGACTATCAAGCTCAGACGACACCAATCAATCTGATCTACCTTCAACCAAGTAGCAAAGTGATGAGACGCTCGAAGATATAAAGGCAATAGCAGAGTTGGAACCCAGTGGAATTATTCACATAGCTGTTTTTCTTTGTTTTTCATGAATTGTATAAATTTTATCTTTCGGCGGTGTTCTCTTACTAGGACATCAACCTCTTGTACAAAAATGCCTATTTACAGGCCAACTTCAAAATCAATACAATTCATTTTCAATAAGAAATTTCAAATTGTTTTTCTTTTTTCTGTTTTGTTTTGCAAGAACGTCCAATGGTTCATTTTTTATATATGCATTTGACAATAATTGTTGCTCATAAATATTTACATGCGAAATAAAAGATGATTACTCGTAATATCAGGAACAAGGGTAAACAAGAAATATCTAAACCTTATAGTTGGTCTGTCCACCGGGTATAGGGATAGACCTAGCTGGAGAATACGACTAAAGGTACATTCACTCCCCGCAGAGCAAAAGGTATCTAAAAACATTGATTCTCCCCAAGCAGAGTTTATCTGTCACCAGCACTAGAAGATTATCCCCAGTGGAGTTTATTTCTTCCACAAGCAGAAACTCAATCCCCAACAAGGTTCATTATCGCCAGCAACAGTAATTCATCCCCAACCATGGTTATTTATCCAAATCAGTGGATCTTCAGACAAAGTATCTCTTCCACACAGAGTCATTTTCTCGTCAGTTTATTCTCCAGCAGGATTATTCTCATAATCACCTTCAGACGTTACCCCTAGCGAGAACAAAGAATTCAACTCCTTGCACTCTCTAGCAGTAGTCCGGGATTTATTTTCCCCAGTTAGAGAATATCATAAAAACATTGCATATCCATACATCATGACATGTGCACACGCATCATATAGCGAAGTTTCATTTATTTTGAGAACATCATTGCTTGATACATGTCATGCATTACATACGACTAACCCTTTACCGTTCAGGGAAAATACAATCAAATTCTCACAAAGTTTAACCTATGAAGCCCCGATCCGACCGGATAGTACCTTGATTTCTACATCATATTGTGAAGCCCGGAAAACGACCGGATAACAGCTCAACAAGTTACTGTGAAGCCTGGATTACGACCAGATAGCAGTACGGGACACCATGAAGCCTGGATTCGACCAGATAGTGGTATATCATAAATACAAGCCGTGAAGCCCGGATTACGACCGGATAACAGCTCAACAAGTTATTGTGAAGCCTGGATTACGACCAGATAACAATACAAGTTTATGTGAAGCCTGGATTACGACCATATAGCAGCCAAAGACACCGCGAAGCATGGATTACGACCAGATAGTGGTATATCTTTAATATAAGTTATGAAGCCTGGATTTGACTGGATAGTATCTTGATTTCTCCGAACACCATGAAGCCTGGATTCGACCAAATAATGGTATGAGACGTCGCGAAGCCTGGATTACAACCAAATAGAGGTAAAAGACACTAAAGCCTGGATTACGACCAGATAATAGTAAGGGACACTGTGAAGCTTGGATTTCGACCAAATAACAGTCTACCCGGCCAATTACTATGAAGCTCGGAGTCGACCGGGTATTAGTAGGCCCAAAAATCAAATGGAAGCCCGGATGCGACTGGATAACCACTTGATTTCTTCTGAAGCCCGGATTACGACCAGATAAGGAGTAAGGTATTGTGAAGCCTGGAATCGACCAGATAGCAGTACAGGATACCGTGAAGCCTGGATTCGACCAGATAATGGTATGAGACGTTGTGAAGCCTGGATTACGACCAAATAATGATAAAAGGACTAAAGCCTAGATTACGACCAGATAATAGTACAAGACACTGCGAAGCTTGGATTTCGACCAAATAGCAGTTTACCTGGACAATTACTAAGAAGCCCAGAGTCGATCGAATATCAGTATGCCCTAAATTCAAGTTGAAGCCCGGATGCGACTGGGTAATAACTTAATTCCTTCTGAATCCTGGATTACAACCAGATAAGAATCAAGAAATTACGAAGCCTAGATCACGACCGAATAGCAAGTTTAATCTCATCTCCCCAGTAAGTCACTGTAAAGCCTGGATTACGACCAGATAGCAGTCAGTCTTATCACTATGAAGCCTGGATTACGACCAGATAATAGTTCATTTTAACCTCTTTGACTAAGAGACGATTCCCCAGTAGAATAACGGACGACCGAAGCTCCTAAAATTCAACTTTTTACCAAGACAGAGACCAACATTCCCCAGCGTAGTCTTCCTCAACAACAGGTATACTGGCTCTCGCTAAGGAATCTCTTAGGCGATCGATACTCCTTCGGATGGCATCTTTAAGCCCATCTTCCGTCATCAATCTCCAAATGGCATCTATAAGCCCATTCCCGACATCAGAAGACAAATACCAGTTCATACGAGTGCAAATTTCTGGGCACTCTAGTGTTCAATCATCTTCCACCTTCGGATCACGAAAGGAAAGCAAGCCAATCTACATCCTCAGGTTTAATAAGATTGAACAGGGGCAGCTGTTGTACCCCAAAATTTGTCCTCCCATATTTCTCAAAACATTTCAAGAAAGATCCTAAAGTTGCTCAAGGAAGTCCAAGGGTTGACTAGACAAACTCTCTCCTAAGGCAGTCTATCTCAAATTAGGGTTTCATGTTGCGACAAGATACTTGAGTCCAAGGGATCCCAAATTCTCACCATTTGTCCTAATATGTTCTCAAGATCATTGATGTCAAGTTTCAAGCCTTGCAGAGGAAATTTGCTCAGTCAATTGCTCAAAGGCCTAAAAATCGACTATGCTAGGGCAAAAGTCAATTGTGGCCCACAAACAGTCAAACTTCAAGATTTTTGGTCAACATCCTCATTTTGAAGTATCATTCATCATTTGATCAAGGGTTGATCATGATTCCTCAAGGATTGCTCACAATTCATCAAAACCCAAAAGTTGCTAAATTAGGGTTTTATAGGAAAAGTCAACTCAACTTTGACCAAGCATAACTTTCTCATACTTTATGAAAAATGACCCATCCAAAGCTCATTTTGAATAGGATGCAATTACCAACAATTCATATTCATCTCCCAAGTTCAAAATATGCACTCACAAGAAGTTATGAATTTGGACATTATAGGTCATTTTGAAAAGTCAACAAAAACACCTTTTTTTGTCAAAGCTTCATACATGAACATGGAAAACTCAATTGAGATGAGACAAAAAGTTTTGCTTAGAGTACATCTTAAGCTTTCTAAAAAGTCCAAGAACACCTTCATAGAGTCAAAATTGAAGAAGTTATGCATTAGTGAAGTTGACCCTTTTTGCAAAATTGCCAAAATTCAAAAGTGCCTCAAATTGCAATTTTTGTCAAACGGGCCCAACGTTTTGCACTTGTTTTGAGTTTGTAACATGGTCCAGGAGCCCTAACTCTTCCCACTTGCCTTTATTTTATTTTTGCCATTTATTTTGATTTTTTATTTCAATTAAATCAATTTAAATCAAAATAAATCATGGAAATATCAAAATCATTTAAGTCTTGAGATTTGGTGCATATTTCAGGTCCCTTGTACAACTAGCAACAAAATCAAATCGTGCAAGGCATGTTTGTGCATGAAAATATTTATTTTTGGCCTATTTTGGAAAGATATTCATGAGAATCAAATCATGATCAAAGACCATAATTGACAAAATTGAAAGCACATTTGTAAACCTAATTCTATCAGTGATATATATTGGACAAATGCAGACCAAAAGCACAAGGTTTTGAGGCGTGTAAGAGGAAGAACAAACTTGAAAAAATCAAGGAAAAGTGGTGATCTGTTTTCATATTTCCAGGCAGTTTCAAGACTCCCAAGCCATCTCTTTCGTTTCCTGGGCATACAAGGAAGCTATACCAATCAAAAGCAAGCGTCTTCGTGCCAAGAATTCGGTTCCACGATCCCCACGGTTTGTCACTATTTTCAAAATTGAATCTCTTTATTCTTGCATCTTTATCATGTTTCAATGACATATTTGTAATCCCTAACATGTTTGCAAGCTAATGGTAACAGTTAATTGCATTTTTGTTAGCTATATTGAAAAACACCCTTGCTAGGGTTTCTTGTTGCGTTGTGGGATCTTTTTGGACAGGCAAAATTGGTCCATAAGAAAGGTGCTATGATGTTCACAAGGTCAAGGCGATTTGATCTACATCATTTGATTTCATTTATAGTGCATGCGTGAGATTTTGAAATGTGCAGGGGTTATAGCTACGGACTTTTGTCCGTAGGTAAAAGTCCATAACTTTTACCAACAAAGAGAGGAAGAAGAAGACATGCGTGGCACCACCTCATTCGCCTGTTTGAAATTTGGCGCGTGTTTGGTAGCTAGCTTCGTTTCGTTTATTTTATTGTTTTTGTTTCATATATTAACTAGTTGAATCAAGTGGCCTAGTGGTAGCCATGGAGGCGCTAAGGCGTTGTAGGTATGAGGTCAGGGGTTCTACCCCTGCCTCCAAACATTTGCATTTTTTCTTAAATGTTCTTCACAGATCCTATATCCCACGCATCATGAGGCCTACCATGTGCCCTCAGGATTCAACCATTAGATCTCCGGAAGGCCAGATCTGAAGGCCATCAATGGAGGACCATAGTGCACCTTGGTCAACGTACATCATGGAAGCATAGAGGTCAACATGGACCAAGGTTCTTGGGCCCAGAAAATTGCTAATGGCACCCCCTCCAACTGCTGTTTATCAGGACCATTTTCTTTTTCTTTTCTTTTATATTTTCTTTATTTAATTCGTTTAAATTATTTTACTAACACAAAAAATAATTCTTTTTTTTTAATCAAAAAATCATAAAATCAATTTCTCATCAAATTAGATTTAGGTTTTATTTTTCATCTAAAATTAATTTAATTAGTTTATTTTAATTTTAGGATAACTTTAATTTGTTTTTTTTGTAAATAAATAAAAACAAATTAGAAACTAGGGTTTTTGCTTAATCTAATTTCTATTTTCCTTTCTTGAAAATAACCAAAATACAAAAATAGGTCAAATATAATTAATTTTCTTAAATAAAATTAATTAGTAATTAGGTTTTATTTATTTATTCAATTAAACCTCATTTTTTTTAAAAACAATAAAAAACAAAGAATGATTTTTCTTTTAATTAGGGTTAGTCGGGGTCAAAACCCTAGATCTCTCGTCCTCGATTCATCGCACGCGCTTTATTATTTTTACAAATATTGATGTAATTGCTCATGGGATGTAATAGATTAATTAGGACTTTTCATTTATTTTTTTTCGTTTTACGGGTTTTTGGCTATGTAATTAATACCCGAAGCCTTGTAATAGCGTAGCTTTATTTTCTCGCAAATATTAACTGTTAGATGTATGATAATAGGATTGCATGACAAGACTGTATGTAAATTTTAAAACGGTTAGCAAACCCTAAATGTGCAAAGATAATAACTTGAAATTGAATCACTCACACATGCGCACTCCTAGGGTATCCTCTCACTTTGGTTGCCTTCGGTAAACGACCATTAAGTATAGGTTGTTTTAGTGTTACCCTCTTGTCTAAATAAAAGATCAAAGTCCCGTTCGGAAATGTTGCCTCGGAAAGGTTGCCTCGGAAATGTTGCCTCGAATATGATCTTAAGACATTAGGGTTATTACTAAGACGTCCTAACATTGCTTTAGTGATCGTACGTCCCTTTCAAATTGACCCTTAAAACTCTAACGACGGTGCTACCTACTCACTAATAGTGGGGTAGCACTGTCTAAAGGAAACAAGAACAGAAACATTCTCTTTTTCGAGTAGGTAGATACTAGTAGGTACTTGCTCAAAACAAACTTTTTCCATACTTACACTCTTTTCAAACAAAGTTTTCAAAATAACTTCGTAACACTCTTGAAGACAGAAGAAAGGGTTAAATCGAAGTAAAACAAAACTTTTTTCAAATCAAACACACACAAGCAATTTTGAAAATGATGAGCAAGTACCTAAGAACCCATAGGAAACTACGAATAGAAAGGGTGCTAATACCCGCCCTTTCTATGATCTACCCCCCGTACTCAAAATCTCTAAAAAAGGAATTTTTCTGTGCTTTTTTCCTTTCCAGTTGGATAAAATAAAAGTCGGTGGCGACTCTTGTTTACCGCAACATTTTGTGAACAAAAAACGCAAACCAGTATTAAACAGTCGGTTCTGCCACCGTATCACAGTAGTGCTCGGTGTTGAACCCATGACCTCATACATACATGCGCGCTAACTTTGCTATTGAGGTGGTTGTACATCCGGTAACATAAACAAAATAATAAATACATAACACAAATCCTGTTCTGAATATGACTTCATCTTCAACCTCCAGCCTAAACATCTGTAACTTAACCATTTCTCAACAAAAATGAAATATGCAAACATGAAAGTTGCTCTATTTTCCTATATGAATCCAACCATATAAATATCATAAGCTATAAGTCAAAGATGAATGAAATTTTTTGAAAGTACCAAATTCTGACCTAATTATTTTTAGAGATTCAATCCTAAAATTCTCCTAACTCAATCAAAATAAATGAAATCTATGGACATGTACAGCTTCAAGGAAATGATGTCTATATTTTATCTTCACAAATGTAAGCCTAACAATGCTTAAATGAGAAGATAGAAGTTCATAAAATGTACCTCAAAACTTGAAATCGTGAAATGAGTTTGAGCTGCTTTCAAGGAGTTTTGATGATCAGGTTAGCTTCCTCAAGTTCCCAGGAAGCTAATGCAATGATTAGCTTGAGCAATGGGTGACTGGAATTGCTTGGAGAAGTCAATGTGCAGACTCTGTTTTTTGGTTATAGAGTTTGATGCAAATGGTGTTACAGTGATGAAACAGGGATATGGATAGGTTATATTTGATGTATAGGAGCTTTAGGAAACAAAAGTCTAAGAAACACACGAGGGAAATATGAGTTACAAGTTCAAAGTCAGAAACTGTGCAATAATGGTGTTTTTGGATAATTTATGGCTAGAGGGAGTTTGGGAGAGTTTCAGGGTGTTAATGCTCATGTCTTAGCTCACAAATAGTGTCTCTATTTATAAGCAACAAGTTTGGAAGCTTCTCTTTTATCAGAATTCAAAGTCACATGTTTAAGTTCAACATGTGATTTTTGAGAAATCTAAGTTTCAATGCCTTGTGTACTTGCTATTATAGAGTGGTAATGCTTTAAACAAACTTGTTTCTGACTTTGATGGAGTGTGATCAGTGGGAACAATTTAGAAGCTCAAGAATTGACTTTGTGCATAAAGCTTGCTTTTCAAGAATGGCATTCTTCACTTTCTTCCCAAAATGGCAGTTTGAATTGGATAAAGCTTAAACCACTTGGATCATAGATCAAAAGTTTGTGTGATCCATTAATGATGGATAGATACACAAGTTAGAAGGCCTGAAAATCAATATTATGCAGCCTAACATTGAAATTGAATTATGTGTTCATCAAGAAATGACTTGTAATTCAAGAATGAAACCCTAACTTCTTGCCTTCGATTCTCATTGATCAAGTATGATCTTAATGAGTTCTTGGACATTTTCAAAAGCTTGTAACATCCTCTACAACCTCTATGTTGGACATTTTTGATTATTCGTCTTGGAACTATGTGAAAAACTGCCATGAAGTTAGGTCAAAATCCTGCCTAAACTAGGGTAAAATTTCACTAAGTTTTTCAAGTTTCATGAACATGTCTTCTTAATATCATAACTTGAAATCCATACATTTCTAGAAGAAGTTGTGTTCTATAATGTTTTAGATATCATTGAGATATACAACTTTCATGTTGGAAGTTTCCTTTGAATCATCTTGCATCATGGTGAAACTTTGGCTCAAAGTTATAAAAAAATATGAATTTTCCAACACTTAGAAAAATTTCTAAGTTTAGAAATTTTGACTTTTCAAAATGAAATCTTGACTTTTTGATTTCTTGATGAAAAAGTTTCACATTTTGACATGTATTGATGAATTGTGATCTTTGATACTTGATTTTGACCAAAAAGTCAAAGTTTGACTTTTCAGTGTACAATTGACTTTCCATCAGTTGACTGAAAATCAACTATCAATCAATTGATCCTGAGGAATGTTTTGAGTCATGCCATTAGGTCAAAATGAATTATTTGAAACCTTTAGATCATAACTTATACTAATCAATCATTTTCTAGGTCAAAAATCAGAAATTGCACCTTCTTAGTCAAAACCCTAATTTTGACCATTTTGCCCTTTTGTTGATCTGATCAAATTTCTTGAGGAATTATGGTCCAAACTTGATCAAATGAAATATATGAGTTCATAATATTGATATGGATAAAAAAAATTATAATGTCTGACTGTAAATTGACCATAATTGACTTTTTCCCAATACAGTTGATTTTAGGTCAACTGATCAATTGACTGAGCAAAAATGTGATCCAAGACTTGAAACTTGTCATGAGCAATCTTGAGGGTCCAATCTGATCCACGAAAGTCATATGGGGCATTAAAAGTCCACTTGTCCTTGTGAAAACTCAAACCCTGATTTTCAGTCATCAGTACTTGATGGGGTGTCTTGAGCTGATCAAGCCTTGTGCAGTCTTGAATCAAAGGAGATCTTGTGAGAGATTACTTGAGAAATGAGAGGGAAAATTTTGGGGTACAACAAAGTGGATAAGAGATTCTAAACCCTATCCAACCAACTTCAATCTGGTCGAAAATATTTTCCTCAATGAAATAATTTTAGCTGGACTTTGTGAGTGCATAGGGAAAGCTACAAAAAACCTGAAAACTTATGAAGTAGGGAAAAATTTACTCTTAGCTGGCCCATATTGGCTTTTTCAACTGATGAATACCACTTTCGAAATTTCTCTTTCCACCTCTAGACAAGTAGACGAAAGAGATCTAGAAATCCAAAATCAAACTATTGCGTGAATGAAGTTGGTTCGAATGACTCCAAATGACGAAGGAAATTATTTAGAGGAATGCTTTACAAGTTATGTTATGATGTTTGCAAAATGTCATAACTTTACTCCTTTGATGGCTCATATCGCTCAGAGAACCCATGGCCCTGAATGTTTTACGAGGTCTCTCTTTAATATTTCACCACTTTAAGAGGCAATTATCCATCTGGTGAGATTTCCTTCTTCCAAGAATGATAACACAAGACTCATGCCTATTAAGAGACACATCGTCTTAATTTCCTACCAACCAATCTTGTTGCTCGACAATTTGGTCTTTATCAACTAATCCCTGAACCTATTTTCGAAAGAAAGAGCATCATTTTCCTTCAAGGAATGCATTTCATTGTCTCTGAACGAGAAAAACATATGCAACGCTATTCCACATTCGCAGAATTCAATTTTATTCCTTTCTTACCTTCCTTCTATTATACCAAAGGCTTCGGTAGTTGGTGGAAAAATATTACTCCAATAATATGTTCGATGCAACCCTCCTTGCTCAACAATTGACAAAAGCTTTTGCCTCTGTGCAAGAACACACATCAAGGTACGAAGACTCATATCAAAGAGATCCAGACGTTCCAAAAATAATTTGAAATTGTTTACAATCCGAATGATCTTAGTCGAACCATATATAATGTAGAAAAAACTTTGAGAGAGAAATTTACTAAAATGCTTCGGCATTTAAATATTATCTCATGTGTCAAACTAGAAAATAGGTATGACTTAGCTTCCAAACTCGAACCACCAAAATTCCCAAAATTTCCCAGTGCTAATTTTGGCCTGGAGTTTTACCCTCCTTTTCCAGACTAGTTCTTCTGTAGGAATTATCATAACTTTTTAAAGAAAGAGTCTAAAAAACCTACTGAAAGAGTGGTTTCGACTAAGCATACATTGGACAGTTTCAAAGGCTTCCTTTACTTCGATCTAAATCAAGTTTCAATACTTTCCTCAGAAAGTGAAGGTGTGGAACCAAAGGATCTCTTGATCCCTTCGATCATCTTTATCATTTTTATTTCTTAATTGATACTAACATGTTTTGTCTTCTAATATCCTTTTAGATGTTGGAAAAAAACCAACAAAGAAAGAAAAACTTACGTCAAAAACAGGGTCAACGGGTGAACCTAAGAAAGATACTTCCTCGTTGAAGGATGCTATCCCAAATCTTTAAAATCCCAGACAACAACCCAGGTAAAATTTGGTTTTTTTGCTTTCTTCTTTTATTGTGTTATTTATGCTAATTCCTTTGCTCTTTGTAGGCTGGTCGAAAACCGCCTCTTACTCCAAGAAAGAGAAAATCAACCGTCAAAACTCCACAAATTTCAGAAGAGGATGGATATGTGTCTCCCACTCCTTCAAAAACCAAGAAGGTAAAGAAGAAGAAAGCCAAGAATTCTGATACAGCTTCTTCTCAGTCACCCAAACCTATAAAGTTGAAGTATTTCCTTCTTCACCAAAAAGGAAGAAGAGTTCCCAACCTTCTGAGAACGTTGTTTTGGAGCGGATGGAGAGTGACAACTCAAGTCCTAGAGTCAAAGGAGCAAAGGTATAATCTCATCAAGACCTTCCTTCGAAAACTTATTGTCTTTTATTCAAATTTTCTTACATTATTATTTTTGTAGGATTCTCAACCAGTTCCTACTAAATCTCCAATTCAGTATGAAATCCCTCCTAGTAGTGGAACTACTTCATATCACCCTTTGTCCCTCAATCAAGATTCCAACAAAGGACCTTCAACAAATGTGAATCAAATTGATACTTTTGTGCAGCCTGAGAAAGAAGCTTCTCCTTGAACTGAGACTGAACAAACTCCTGCTGATGAAGTCCAGGACAATGATAGCCCTCATAATTCTTCCCCAAAAAGAGTGAAGTCCATTGAAGAATTGGTTGATGAAGAGGAGCATCTATCTGATGACATTTCTCAATACTTCCATGATGATGAAAAAGAATATGCTAATGTTCACTCAGGTCCAAAGGAAAACATTACTTTTACCACTTAGCAAGATGATAGCAACACTCATCCACAATTTTCTTAGGAGGAATTGGACAATTTAAAGAAAAACAATCCTTTTGAGTATGTCAAACTAATGATGACTAGGAGAGGGTCACCTTTTGAGAAAAGTCGCTCCAGCCTTTCAGCTGCTTCCAGTGGGGATTCAAATGTGGGAACATTTGAACAACTTCTTCAGAAAGTAAAGGCAAAAATATTTGGTTAATTTATTCAATACCTTGAAGAAGGATGCCACTGCATGTTATGGGATAAAGAAGTTGATTATTTAAATTAATATAGTTACATGTCCTGCTGAACTTTTTGAAGTCCTCGTTGACATAACAAGTTTAATTGATCAAGTTAGTGTTGACTACAACAAGGAAAGAGATGGTGCTTTGAAGCTTCAAGAGAAACAAACCACTCAAGTGGATGAGTGGGTGAAAGCCCTTGAAACCTCCACCAACATTGAAAAGATGGAAAAAGATCTTAAAGCATCGAAGGAAGAGTTCGATGTCCATAATCCCTCTATATCCCTTTGGAAAGAGAAGATCCAACAATTGCAAGATAAGATTTTTAACACTGAAGCTCACCAACTAGAGTTCACAAAGATGGATCATGCTGATATCGATAAAGCCACTGCTCAAAGCGTTCAGCATGCCGAAAATGCTGGGAAATTAGAGGAAGAAATTTCTTATCTTTAAGCCACTCAATCTTCCATCGACTATAGACTAAGGTTGGAGAAGATAAAATATGATAGGATGAAGACGAAGTTTCCATTTTGAGAATTTGATGCTTGTAACTTGTACCCTTTTGTTTCTTATGTGCACCATTTTAGACTGTAACTTTAAGACATATCCATTTTGGCCTTTTTTGGATTTAATACCATATTGGCTTTTCATGCTTTCGACTTACTATTTAGTTGCAATTTTTATTTTATGAAGTATGGTTTTAAATTTCTTTAAGTACTTGCCATTTATCTTCAGGATTCTTTGATCCTTTGCCAACTCTTCTATTTCATAGACATTGTTTGAGAATATTTGAATTATTAGAAAGGGTCCTTCTCAATGTGGGGACCATTTTCCAAAGAATTTGTTCTTTCTATCCATGGGTAGTATTACCTTCTAAACCAAATCATCTACTGAAAATACTTTTCCCCTGACTATTTTGTTGTAAGCTTTTGCTACTCTTTCTTTTTGTCTCCTTAGGACTTCTAATGAAAGCAATCTTTCTTCATCCAAGTCGACTAATTCATTCATCATCATTTCCCAATAATAGTAAGAGGGGATTTAGTTTTTCCTTTGAACTCTTACTGATTGCAAGTATATTTCTACTGAAAAAACTGCATCATACCCAAAAGTCAGTCGAAAAGGTGTGGTATTAAATGCTTCTCTGGGAGACGTTCGACAAGCCCACAAAGCTTGATCCAATGTCTTGTTCCAATTCTTTGGATTTCTTCCCACATATTTTTATTAATCCAATATTCACCTTGTTCACAATTTTGACTTGTCCATTTTCCTGGGTATAATATGGTGTGGATGTTAAAAACTTGAATCCAATTTCTTTAGCAAACTCTTGCATCTTTCGACAAAGTACATTATCAAATTTTCCTTTATGAACTTATACTACTTAGTGAGTTGATTAACCGTAAATTCGGAGTCTCCTCTTATTTCGACCCTTGTTTCCCCCAATTCCAACAAAGCTTCAAGTCCTGCTATCAAGGCTTCGTATTCCGCTTCATTATTCTAACAAGGGGGACCGTCGATTCTATACTTGAATTTTGTTGGAATTTTTTCAGGAGAAATAATAAAAAATATAACACCAGTTCCATCATTATGAGTAGAACCATCAAAGAATAACTTCCAAGGTTCTAGTTTAACATAGTTCTGTGGAACTTCGACCACTGCATGGTCTACAATAAAGTCTGAGACTACCTGTCATTTCTTACCTTTTAAAGGCATGAACTTCAAGGAATAATCAGTTAGGGCAAGAGTCTATTTCCTAATTGAACTATGCAAAATTGGTTTTAAAAGCATATGTTTAATGATGTCAAAATGCGAAGAAACATAGACATTAGTTGGATTTATATAATATTTCAACTTTGCACAGGAGAAATACAAGCATAAACATAACTTTTCTATAATGTTATATCTAGTTTCTGCATCATTCAATACTCGACTAAGGTAATATATGGCTCTTTCGACACCATTATCATCCTCTTATATATGCATGCTACTTATGGTTACATCCGATGCAGAAATATACAGTCTCATACAATTATTTCTACAAGGTGGCGCTAGTAATGGAGGTTGAAAAAGATAATGCTTGACTTTATCGAAGGCTTCTTGATGTTCTTGCCCCCATTCGAAGCTTACTTATTTTTGTTGCATAAGGGGAGAGAAGGCATGCGTGCGTCCACTTAAGTTTGAAATAAACCTTCTCAAGAAGTTTATTTTCCCAAGAAGAGATTGCATCTCTTTCTTTGTTGATGGTGCTTTCGCTTCCATAATGGCCTTTGTCTTGTTCTGATTGATCTTTATGCCCTTATTGTGGACCACAAATCCCAGAAAATCGCCTGCCTACACGAAAAAGGCACACTTAAGGGGATTCCTCTTCAACCCATGTTTCCTTATTCTTTTGAATGACTCTCGAAGATGATCCAAATGACTTTCATCTGACACAAATTTTACTACTATGTCATCTATGTAGACCTGCATGAAAGTCTCAATGAAATTATGGAATATAAAATTCATTGCCCTTTGGTAGGTGTTGTACGTATTTTCAACAGAAGTATTTATATTATCATTTTCCTCAGGGATTGGTGTGACATTAATGCCGTTCTACAGTTATAATTATTTTAAGCTTAAGTTTCATAAAAGGGTTTGATGTTGGTTTTAGTAACGAAAAATGTCGATTTCATGCAAAATATCAAGTAGGAACAACAAAGTTTCGGTTTCAAATATTTGGTAAAAAAGTGTCAAGATTAGGGCTCAATAATCTCTTTTGGACGTATTTTCTCAATCAAGTATGTGAACTAATTAATCATAAATATAATCACATGTCCTCTCAAGATGTTTCATCTCTAAAACAAAATGTGAGTTTTATCAAATTGATCTTTAGATGATCTCTCTACCTAACTATCAATTTGATTAATTTAAAAGTTCCATATTAGTGAATATCAACTCACAAAACTATGTCTAGAAATTATTCATTGATAAGTGAAAACCTAGGTCAAGAGATGAACACACTTCTCAATAATGATCAACTCAGATATAAACCATAAAACAAGAATTTTCACCATATATTTATCATCAACATGTTCACATACAAATGATCAAGCTAAATACATATAAAAAGGAAGATTATCTACCTCTAATCTTGACACAAAGAAGAATTTAGCTACCCATCACCATGGTAGTTTGATCAGCAAGGAAAGTATGAAGCTTGATGAACATCAACTAGAAAATATCAAAGATTTGAGGTAGAAATCTTTTATCTTGAGTTACAAAATGATAAAAATTGTTTCTTAGCCCTAAAGATTTGATTTGTGTATATTGTACAAGAGTTGGTGGCTAAAATATCACAAAGAAGGATATTTATACAAGTGCCTAAAAAGTGAGTCCCCCTAAGCAGCCAGGGTGCGCTAAGTGGGCTCAACGCAAATATCACTTTTTTTGTTTCAGTGGACCGCGCTAAGGGGGACGAGGCCGCTTATTAGGACCAAAAAACACCCATTCTGCTAAATCCGCAAAATAACAAAACACACTGCAACTTGCACTTAACGCGTTAGCCTGAGCAAAACTTCCATTTTTGACTTGTTGCACCACACTCTTGGCTCTAGCTTGTCCAAAGTTCTAATGCTCCAATGCTCCAACATCAAAACCTACAAATTGAGCAAAACAACTTAGTAAACAACGTGATGTATCTTAAAAACTATATAATTGTTTATTTATATCTATTTACAAAATTAAACACTACTAATTATCAAAAATAGAGTGCCAAGAACATAAAATTATCTACAAATATATCAACAATTTTTCCCTAAAAACTCTCCCCAACTTAGCATTTTGTTTGTCCATAAACAAAAATTTTCCAACTAAAAGAAAACCAAGACAAACCACAAAGTTAGGAAACAACAAGATTTTCATAAGATAATTTTATGGTTCAAATGAACAAGAACAAACAAGATAATGGTTACCACTAACTAAATTCAACCATAAGTATGAAACAAGGGTTAAGTGCAACATACATTTCAAAATTTCCCAGACAATACAACTCAAAAATGAATCACACCTATACACACACTCATCAATGGATGAGAAATAACAAAAAAGGGATTTTTCACTCATCCAACAATCATTCCAACATCCAGATAAAATCATGCATTCATCACACAAAAAGCATCAAACATGCTAAGCAAGAATCACAAGGCATTGAAAGGGTTGTAATTTGGCTTAGTTACAAGGAATGGATATTTCTCAAGGTAATTGAAACTAAATTGCCTAACGCGTGAGAGAATTCAATTCATCACACCAATACACAATTCAAAATTTTTTTACCCCTCTTGTATTATTTTCTTGGATATAATATACAACCATAAGCTCTTATGCCAACACAATTTATGCCCTTGGCTTTTCAATTCTTTACCTTTCTGAGAACTCAAATTCATTGATTATTTTTCTCTCTTTTTTTCATATTTCTTTTCACTTTATCATTTCTATTCTTTTCTTTTAACCACTTTTTCTTTCACAACAACCAACCTACAAAAATCTCCCCAACTTTGAACACAACCCAACATAGTTGCAAGAATGTTCCCATACACTAAGGCAAAGAAAAAATAGAAGCAACCACATTGAGTTTGAGGGTTCAAAAATTTCTCAAACAAAAATCAAGATCCTTTCTAAAAACCTAATGATGAATTTTTTATTCATTTTCAATGTTTACACAATTCAATCATCACAAGGATCTTGATAGAAAGGCTCAATTGGGGCTAACAAGTGATCACTCACCCTCAAGGTGGATTGATTATTTATTTGGCTCAAGTGGTGTTTCTCAAAATAAAACAATAAATTAATTTGATCATTTTCCAACTTTCACACATCAACACCCATGCATGATTAAACATAATAATATTGAGTTAACAAGAATGTTGGTTTCCCGCATTTAACTGCACAATGAAAAGCTTCTTCACACAAGGCTAAGTTCTAATGTGATTCACAATTGACAAGTATAGTAAAAGAATTAAAGGTATGACATTATGCACAAACCACAAGTTTCATATTTATGCTAAGCTTAGAAAGAAATAAACATGTACCTTGAAGTTGTTGCTACAATTCAATTCATATCATCATCATTCAATTGCAAGTTGAACCGCATTTGTTAAGTTCACTTGGTTCCTTCAAAATTGTCAAACTAAGGAACAAACATAAGCTTTTGCTTATTTCTTTTTATTTTTTAAACTTTTTTTAAAATAAGCTAACAAACTTACTAATATAATGTCTTAGAGTTAAAAATTCCAAAAATAAAAACAAACACCTCAAAATGGTGTACCAAAGTCATCCATGGAATAAAAATGCCTCCAAAGCATTAGAACCAAAATACAACCACAAAAAATCATCCTTAAAAGGATGGAACAACATCAAGATAATTGTCAGAAAATTAAAAAAAAAGACTAAATAAAACAAAAAACATAAAATTTATGATAATAAAAAAAACCAATCCCCGCCAGGTCAACTACTCCACTCATCATCACTCTCCACAACTTCTTCATCTACCTGCTCTTCATCACTTCCCACAACATTAGCTGTTGCCCCTCTTGGAAGAATGGCTTGTCCACAGGGTTATTTGCATAAGCAGAAAACTCCTCTCGAGTTGGAAAAGTAGGAACCTCCTCTGGAGAAACCTGATGAAGATACAACAGCTGCATAGAATCATGAAGGAAGAAAGAAGCTCTCATCTGAGCCTCCATCATCTGCCAGTTGTAAACACACGCTTGTTATTTATTATACCGAGCTGGAGGAACGTGTGCTTGAGATTGAGGGGATGCCTCACCTGCCAACTTTGGCACACAATGCCTAAGTACATAATCCTCATTCACAATACTACTAATCCTCTTGGTAGCCACATTAGGAAGGTCAACACTCGCCTTCCTACGCAACCCCGTAATAAGAGCCGGAAAACCAAGAGTCATAGGGGCCTTGTTACCATGAGAATGGCCACTGATGGCTATTCTTTGAATCTCATCAGATATCACCTGAGCCACATAAATTTTCCACCCTTTAATCATATAGTACAAGACGCAAGCTGTATCAATAGGAATAGTTGAAGTGTGACTCCTCGGCTTAATATCGTAAAGAAAAAGAGTCGAATACAATTGCGCCTTTATGATCATGTCACATATTTTGAAGTGTATGGAATGGTTGGAAGCATTGATAAAAAAGCCATGGTTAGGAGTAAGAGCTAGAGTTTCACTAACTAAATCAAATCTCTACTTCTTACTTGCCACCCTCTTTTGATAAGAGCAAAGTTCACCCCTTTGAAGAGTGAGAGGATGATTCAAGTACTCACTAACCGAATTCCTATCAAAAGACACAACTCTCCCTCTCACAAATGAACAATAAGAGTAACAGACATCTTCGATTGACATTGTGTTAGCATAAAACTCTCGAGTAATGTTAAAATTGAGTTCGGTCGGAGGAGTTAATAAGACACCCCATTTTCTCTTCTCCACATCGTCCATAAAATATCGATAATCCCCTTGGGGATTCAAGGTGAAAATCTTCTCAGGCCAAATTTGACGCTCAACCAAGCTATAGAATCGGGCTTGCTGAAGAGGTCCTATAAAGCGGGTGTTGTCAAATTCAACATGTTTAGCTTCAGCACTCTGTCGATAATGAGATGAGGATCCAGCAGGATAGCGAGAATGTTTTCCTTGATTAGCCCTAGAACTCATATGTAAATAACACAAAGAAAAACAGTGCAAAACTTATTAAAACTGCTCTGGAAAATTCTCAAAAATTCCCAAAAAATATGATAAAATATAATACAAACACAGACAAAATATAAATTTAAAGAGAGAAAAAATTCAACTTCCAACAGGCCGTGCTAAGCGGGATTGAGGCCGCTTAGAGCGCATGCAAAACCTGCGATTCTACTTCTGTGTCTGTCATGACAGAACCCTTCCAAACACACAACCCACACCCAAAACATCTCCCTATCACATTGGGTCACTAATTAATCAAGAATAAACTTCATAACATTAAATAACAACAACTACATAACCCTAACATCTCAAAATTCTAATCTAAATATGTACAATTTTATGGTCTCTAACCTAAAGTTAAGCAACAAGAAATATTCACATGCAACCCTTAATTCTTGACAAATCAATAATTGATTAAGATTAGTACTTACCTTGATGGGTTGGAAAGAGATAAGAGAAGAGATTGCACGCAAGGAAAGGGATTGTAGCTTGAAATCTTGAAGAATGATGGAAAAACTTGAGAGAAAGAGAGAGACAACATTATGACAAGGGTTTGAAAATATGAAGAAAATGACAAATTCTGCCCTAGCTGCGCTATGAGGGCGCTAAATGGGCCTTGGGACTGGGTCAGGCCCCACTGGCCCATGCTATTTTTGTATGTACAAAAACGATCACGCTAAGCGCGCCTCAGGCCGCTTAGCGGGCTCATAAAATTTGCTAAAAACAGAACAAACATCAGGTTCTGTTTTATCGGAACCATAGCATGCTAACAATACTAACATGGAAAAAGAAAAAATTACTTACAAAGTTGGGGTGCCTCCCAAAGAGCGCTTTGTTTGACGTCGTTATAGATCGACGGTCTGCGGTGATTTCACAAATCACCAAGACGGACCACACTAGTTTCTCGAATTACCTCGCCTCTAAGGTAGACTTTCAACCGTTGGAAATTCACAGTCCAAACTTCCTTTGAGATGGGATCCTCCAACACAACTGCTTCATAATCTTTCACATCTTTGATCACGAATGTACCCGACCATTTGGACTTCAACTTTCCTGGAAAAAGTTTTAACCGCGAATTGAAAAGAAGCACCATTTAGCCAACTTTGAAGTCTTTGTGACGAATTTTCTTATCATGATAAAATTTGACTTTTTCTTTATACAACTTGTTGGAGTAGTACGCATCATTGCACAATTCATCAAGACCCTGCAATTGAATTTTTCTTATTTCTCCGTCCATGTTAGAATCAAAGTTTAAGAATTTTAATGCTCACAGAGCCTTGTACTCAATTTCCACTGGAAGGTGACAAGTTTTTCCATACACCATTTGAAATGGTGTCAAACCAATAGGAGCTTTATAAGCGGTACGATACACCCGCAAAGCTTCATCAAGCTTAAGTGACCAATCCTTTCGTGAACTTGACACGGTCTTTTCCAAAATCCTCTTAACTTCTCTATTTGAAACTTCGTCTTGTCCATTAGCTTGTGGATGGTACGAAGTCACCACTTTATGCTTTACACCATAGTTTTCCAAAACTTTTTCAAGAGGTGTATTAAAAAAGTGTGATCCACCATCACTAATTAAAACGTGCGGAGTGCCAAAACGGGAAAAAATATTTTTCTTTAGAAATTTAATAACCGTTCTTCCGTCCTTCCTAGGACAAGCCATCGCTTCTACCCACTTAGAAACGTAATCCACCGCAACAAGGATAAATTCATTCGAAAATGATGGGGGAAAAGTTCCTACAAAATCTATGCCCCAACAATCAAAAACCTCTATTTCCAACATACTATTCAAAGGCATTTCATCTCTTTTTCCAATTCCCCCACTCCTTTGGCACTTATCACAATTCTTAGCATGCCAGTGTGCATCTTTGAATAAAGACGGACAATAAAAGCCCAATTGAAGGACTTTGTTGTCGAACGTAAATCATTAAAATGACCTCCATACAGAGAATTGTGACAATGCCAAAGTATACTTTTTGATTCCTCCAATGACACACATCTCCTTAATAAATTATCACTTCTAAGCCTAAAAAGATAAGGCTTATCCCACACATAAAGTTTAGCATCCACCAAGAATTTCCACTTTTTGTCCCAAGTTATATCCTCCGGTATCAATCCGGATACCTTGTGATTCGTAAAAATGGCAAACCACGGTCTAACTTGTACCATAAAAATATTTTCATCCAGAAATTCTTCTCTAACCTTACTTTCTTGGTTAGTAACCTCTATATTGACCAAACGGGATAAGTGATCTGCTACCAAATTCTCGGAACCTTTCTTGTCGCGAATTTCAAGATCAAATTCTTGCAAAAAAAGTATCCATCAAATAAGTTTTTTCTTAGAATCCAGTTTGGTAAGCAAATACTGTATCACTACACGGTCAGTGTAGACTACAACCTTTGACCTAATGAGGTAGGATCTAAATTTTTCCAATGCATACACCATATCTAAAAATTCTTTTTCAGTTGTTGCATAGTTAATTTGTGCTTCATTAAGAACTTTGCTAGCATAATGTATAACATGAATTTTTTTTCCTTTTCTTTGACCAAGAACCGCACCAACGGCATACTCGCTAACATCACACATTAGTTCAAAATCCATTTCCCACTTTGGTGCTACGATTATGGGTGCAGTTGTCAAATTTTGTTTCAAATTATTAAAATCTATCAAATAAGCATCATCGAAAATAAAAGACTTATCTTTGTTGAGCAAGTTTCTCAATGTCCTTGCAATTTTGGAAAAGTCTTTGACAAATCTTCTATAGAAGCCCACATCAATCCAAAAAACTTTGGATTCCTTTCATGTTAAATGGTGGTGACAATTTCTCAATAACCTCCACTTTGGCCTTGTCAACTTCAAGCCCCTTGGATGAAATTTTTTGACCAAGAACAATGCCCTTGGTAACAATGATGTTACATTTCTACTAATTAATCACTAATTTGGAGTCCACACACCTCTTCAAAACGGTATCGAAAATTTTCAAACAAAGATCAAAAGACGCCCTGAAAACGGAGAAGTCGTCCATGAAAACTTCCATAGTCTTCTCAATAAGATCGGAAAATATGACTTGCATACACCTTTGAAAAGTTGTCGGTGCATTGCACAAACCAAAGGGCATCCTTCTATATGCAAAAACTCCAAACGGATAAGTGAAAGCCGTTTTCTCATGGTCTTTTAGATTTACCGAAATTTGGTTATACCCGGAATACCCATCCAAAAAAATACAGAACTCTTGACCCGATAACCTTTCTAGCATTTGATCCATAAAAGGAAGAGGGAAGTGATCTTTCCTTGTTTCTTGATTAATCCTCCAGTAATTAATACACATCCGCCATCCCGTTACGGTTCTTGTCTGAATCAATTCATTCTTTTAATTTCTTATTACGATTATTCCACCTTTTTTTGGAACTACATGTACCAGATTCACCCAAGTACTATCGGAAATAGGATAAATCGTCTCGGCATCCAATAGTCTCACAACTTCCTTTCTCACGACCTCTTTCATTATCGAATTCAAGCGGCGTTGAGTTTGAGCTACCAGCTTGAAATCCTCTTCCATAAAAATCTTGTGCATACAATAAGTCGGGCTTATGCCTTTAAAATCTGCTAAAACTCAACCTATTTCTCTTTGATTTTCTTTTAACTTGAACTAAACAATGATCCTCCTTCTCCGATAAAGAATTACTAATGATTACCGGTTTTTTACCACCATCATCAAGAAATACATACTTCAAGTGAGATGACAACATCTTCAATTCAAGTTTGGATTCTTCTTATTTAGCTTCCTTCTTCAAAATTTCAAATTCTTCCTCCCAAGGTTGAACTTCTTCTAAAGTCTCAAGTTCCTTCACACATTCTTCCAAATCCTTTTCTTCATGAACATCAAGAACTTGAATCATATTAGTCAATGTTTTCTCAAGATGTGTTGAAAGATGAACTTCACTAGAAACATCCCAAATAGCTTCTTCAATAGCATCAACTCTAAAACAAACTCCTTTATCATTAGAATTTTTCATAGCTTCAAAGAGATTAAAACTTACCTCTTCATCTTAAACTCGGACCTTCATCAAACCATCATCGATGTCGATCATCATTCTTGCGATCTTCATGATAGGTCGGCCAAGTATCAAAGGTGCATCATGTTCTTCCTCCATATAAATCACAAAAAAATCAACCGGGAAGAAAAATTTATCCACTTTCACTAGCACATCTTGAGCTACACCATAAGGACGGGTAATGGATTTATCGGCTAGTTGAAGTGTCATCTTTGTTGAATTCATATTGATGCTCCTCAATCTTTTCACAATAGAAAAAGGAATAAAATTAATGCTAGAACCCAAATCGATCAATCCCTTACCAACATAAACATCACCAATGGTAACCGGAAAAGTAACCCTTCCCTGAACATTTTCCTTCTTCGGTAGAGTTTGTTGAATGATAGAACTACAACTTGCATCGACCATGATAACTTCTTGATCCGTTGATCTTCTTTTTTTTGTAAGTATATCTTTCATGAACTTTGCATACATAGGCATTTTCTCCATAGCTTCGGAAAATGGAATACTTATTTGCAATTGCTTAAATATATCCATAAATCTAGCATAGTTCCTAGCATTATCCTTCTTGGAAGGAGCATGAGGATACGACAAATTTTGAACCGAAATAGTATTCACTTTTCCCTTCCCCTTCCTATTTATCATTTTTCTTCTATATCTTTCTTTTCAACTTCTTCCTTCTCCAATTGGTTCTTTTCAACTAATTCCTCCTCGAGATGTTTTCTACCACTTTCTCATTTTCTACTTCCTCTTCTACCATGATCTCTTCCTCAACAAACTCGTCACCCTTCTTTGCATTTTCTTCTCCACCAATTTCTCTTCCACTCCTTGTTACAATTTCTTTCCAATGCTCCTCCGGATTTTCTTGAGTGTTTGCAGAAAAAGATGGCCCCGTTTGTTGTTTGGCTAGTTACTTTGCAAGTTACCCAACTTGGTTCTCAAGATTTTTTATTGCCGTTTCATTTGTATTTTGGTTTTCCATCAAAATTTGCATAAACTGAGTGAGAGTTTCTTCCATCTTTGAAGTACCACTTTGAGGTTGTGAAGTTTGAGAGATATTTTAGTATGGATTTTGTCAGTTTACATTTCCTTCATCTTGCCTCCAACCTTGTTGATAACCTTGATTACCACTTTGTTGGTAACCTTGGTTATTTTGATAATTTTGTTCTCTTGGTTGATAAGATTGATTTTGGTTTTGATTTCCATGTAATTCGCTTCTTCTCCCACGGGAGGATAAAATTCGGTTTGATGATCACCTTGACATAACTCACAACAAGCAATTTTTTGTATTTGCTTGCTCGAAATTTCCTGCATCTCTTTGATTTGTTGAGGTAGTTTGGCCATTTGCTTTGTAAGCTCCTCCATTTGTTGAGAAAAGCTAGCATCATTTGTTCCTAATTCAAGAACTATTATCTTCCTTTGTGAGGTCCCCCAGCCGTGTTGACCTTGATGATCATTTCTCGCCATCTTCTCAATGATTTCAATTGCTTCCTCCAAAGTTTTTGACATTAATGAACCACCCGCTGTAGCATCCAATAATAGTTTTGGTTGGGGTTAAAGACCATTATAGAAAATATGTAATTTCGTAGTCTCATCAAAACCATGGCTAGGACACTTTCTCAACATTGACTTGTACCTCTCCCAAGCTTCATTGAGAGATTCATTACTACCTTGAGAAAACATAGAGATTATGGTTTTTACCTCCATAAACCTAGATTGAGGAAAGTATCTTTCTAGAAATTTTTCTTCTAAAAATTTCCATCCTGTCATAATTTGAGTGGGTTGGTCAAGATACCAATCTTTGGCTTTCCCCACTAAAGAATGAGGGAATCGTCTCTTGAAGACTTGCTCTTCTTCAGCTTCTGGAGCTCCCACGGGACCAGAAATCTCATAGAATTTTGTGAGATGGTAGTACGGGTCTTCATGATCCGGGCCATTGAAAGGATTCGCATACAAAAGTTGTAGTATGCCAGCTTTTGTCTCCAAATTCCTCGCATTGGCTTGGCGAGCAAATTGAGCATTCTTCCTAGGACTATTTGTGCATGGACCTCTAGGTGGAGGTGGTGGATCTTCCATAACTTCTTCTAGATGTTGGATTGTTGAAGAAGTAGATGCTTCCTCTATTTCTTTCCTTTCTTTAGATAGATTTCTCCTCCTTCTTGTCTTTCTATTAAGTCTTCTGCAAGTCCTTTCGATTTCAGGATAAAAAATGAGTTGATCTTCAGAAACACTTCCCCGCATAAACAAAAGTCTGAAAACACTAGCCAAACGAGTGAAAAAACAAGAGATATTAAAATGTTATAATTTAACTTAAAACAATCGAACTATTGCAATGCTTTCAATATCAAACGCTAATCCCCAACAACGGCTCCATTTTGTTGTACATATTTTCAACCCAAGTATTTATATTATTGTTTTCCTCAAATATTGGTGTGATATTACTTCCATTCTACAATTATAATCGTTTTAAGCTTAAGTTTCATAAAGAGTTTGATGTTGGTTTTAGTAACAGAAAATGTTGATTTCATGCAAAATATCAAGTAGGAACAACAAAGTTTCGGTTTCAAATGTTTGGTAAAAGCGTGTCAAGATTAGAGCTCAATAATCTCTTTTGGACGTATTTTCTCAATCAAGTATGTGAACTCATTAATCATAAATATAATCACATATCATCTCAAGATGTTTCATCTCTAAAACAAAATGTGAGTTTTATCAAATTGATCTTTAGATGATCTCTCTACCTAACTTTAAAAGCTCAATATTAGTGAATATCAACTCACAAAACTATGTCTAAAAATTGTTCATTGATAAGTGAAAACCTAGGTAAAGAGACGAACACACTTCTCAATATTGATCAACTCAAATATAAACCATAAAACAATAGTTTTCACCATATATTTATCATCAACATGTTCACATACAAATGATCAAGCTAAATACATACAAAAAGGCAGATTATCTACCTCTAACCTTGACACAAAGAAGGATTTAGCTACCCATCACCATGGTAGTTTGATCAACAAGGAAAGTATGAAGCTTGATGAACATCAACTTGAGAGTATCAAAGATTTGAGGTACAAATCTTTGATCTTCAGTTACAAAATGATTAAAAAAATTTCTTAGCCCTAAAAATATGATTTGTGTATGTTGTACAAGAGTTGGTGGCCAAAATATCACAAAGGAGGCTATTTATACAAGTGCCCAAAAAGTGAGTCCCGCTAAGCGGCCAGGGCTCGCTAAGCGGACTCAACGCAAATATCACCTTTTTTTTTGTTTCAGTGGACCACGCTAAGCGGGACGAGGCCGTTTAATGGGACCAAAAAACATCCATTCTGCCAAATGTGCAAAACAACAAAGCATGCTGCAACTTGCGCTTAGCGCACTAACCTGTGTAAAACTTCCATTTTTAACTTGTTGCACCACAGTCTTGGCTCTAACTTGCCCAAAGTTCCAATTCTCCAATGCTCCAACATCAAAACCTACAAAATGAACAAAAAACTAAGTAAACATAGTGATGTATCTCAAAAACTATATAAATTCTTATTTATATCTATTTACAAACTTAAACACTACAAATTATAAAAAATAGAGTGCAAAGAACACAAAATTATCTACAAATGTATCAACAATTTTATCTCTAACAGTAGGTTGCCTCAGGGTTTTTTTAAACCGAAAGGCATAACCACCCACTCATAAGTGCCTAATTCCCATGGGGATCTAAAGATTGTTTTGGGAACATCATTCTCAGTAATGAATATCTGATTATAACTAGAGTATCCATCAAGCATACTAAGGTACTCAAACCCCGTGACTGAATCAATCAACATTTCTGCCACATGCATTGGATATTCATCTTTATTGGTTACAAAATTAAAATCACGAAAATCAATACAAACCCTTAAAGACCTATTCTTTTTAATAACATGTACTATATTATTAATCCATTAGACATACCTTATGGTCCTGATGAATTTGCATCTAAGGAGTCATTCGATCTCTTCCTTGATCTTTGCGAGAACTTCTAGTGTGAATCTTTTGGGAATCTTCTTGACGGGCTTCTGATAAGTTCCAATTATAGCTATTTTTGTCTATACTTTTTATTGCACTTATAGACTTTTTGTTATTAATATCGTTGGATAAATATGTTTAGTTTGTGCTTATTTGTGTTTTGTGTACAAAGTGTACCGTTTGATGTTTTTCCATTCATTTTGTAGGTATTTGTTGCATTTTGGAGCATCGAGGAATAAGGTGTCAAAGGCACGACTCCAGATGCACATTTTTAAAATAAAAGACCAGTTTTGCCCAGGAGATCCCGCTTACCAAGCAGAAGGCCGTAAAGCGCGAGTGCATTCAATGCATTTTATAGTGCGCTGCTTGCATTTTGACATTTTGGTAGAAGATTAGTTTTGGATCCCGCTTAGCACTGATATCGAGCTTAGCACGATTTAAGGTGGTTTGATGTGTAAAATAAGGAAGTCGCGATTAGCGCGCCAGGCCCGCTTAGCGCGGTATGCTGAGTTGAGTTTTATATTAAAAAAATTAGTTCATTTTTAAGTGATGGTTTTGGGGAAGTTTTAGCTTCCAACTCCATCAACCTCCAAATTTTATAGGATTAACTTAGATAACAACTATGGATCTTACATACGGATGATCCTGGGTGGATTTCTCTTCGATCAACTGTGACAAACCAGTAGGTTTGCGGTTCATTTCTCTTTTTTCTTTATGTATTCTCTATTGGTTGGGTTTATGCATGTATTAACTTTGATCTTATGTATATTTATTGCCCTTGACGTTATATAAAACTTGCTTTACAAATCTTTGTCGATTGTTATCCTTGATTTTTGCTTTGTGTTAGGGATTTGAGTTGTTATAGACATATACTGCTTATATTCTTATCTAGGATGATTATCTAATAGTGTCTGAATTCTAGATAAAAATTTAGCATTGTTATTCTCTTAGGGTGTCTGTAATTAATGTCTCTGTGTTGTTTGTGTTTCTCTGAGAGATCGTCGACACAAGCGAACGTGGTTGACTTCTGTGTTGTTGAGGTGATTGAGAGATCGCAACCGAGGTGATGTAGTCGGCCTCTCAATTTGGGTTAGAAATGGATTAGGTTGTGAGTGACACGTGATGACATTGATGAATATTATAGGTTTAGTATAACAGGTCAATAGGTTTAAGTTTATGAGAAGTAATGTATATATACATACTTGATAAGTTATTCCTTTTTTGCTTTTTATATATTTATTTTCTATTGATACTTTTCCTTTCAACCCATTTATTTCCAAACTCATTATCAAGAGATTATTCAAACGAAATTCCAATTCACCAATATCTGTGGACACAATACGATATAACCTAAATATCACCCAATAAATTAATAACTTACTTTTTGCTTCCCGCTCTACCGCACCAGCAAAATGGCGACATTGTCAGGGATTTGTGTTTCTTGTTTTGCATCGCGATAATTCTTTTGTTTTTGAATTTTTTAATTAATGTATATGTTGTATAGAATTTGTATATTAATTTCTATATGATTATCATATTTGTGAATTTTACATGTTTTACATACTTGTGCATATATGTGTTTTTCTTGGTTTTCATATATTGTTGTGAATTGTCTCGTTTTCATAATGTTTGTTGTGTGGATGTTAGGACACTTTATTTAGGTTTGTGCGATGTGACAATACCATGGCATGACGAGAGGAGGTTACCAGCTCGCACAATAAAGGCGTCTAGCTTACGACGTAAAACAAGCATTTTTGGTTTGTATTCGTTTATGTATGTGTTGACTTGTGTTTAAACAAGTTGAAGTCAGACATGTTTTAAATTCTCAAATTTTCACTTTTCAACTTGTTAGTTCATTTTCAACCGTTTGTTTCGTTATGTCAATTTGTATTTTTCCGCAAGCTTGTCATGTTTAGCTTGTGGAAGTGTGTTTGTATGTTGTAAATATTTTACATGTGTAGTTGAGATTGTGTAGGTGTAAGTGGAGCTTGCATAGAAGTTGCACCAGCTGCCCTGTTTTTCTATAACTGGTGTAGCACGCTTCGCGTGCTCTGTACCACTTAGCGCATCCTACTATACACAACCAGCGAATTCTTTTAATTTTTCTTGACTCTCCTTTTTCCCACTTCACCCAAGTCTTTATAGTATAGTAATTAATAGTAATATTTTCAATTCTTTCTTTTGTTGTTCGGCCTCAAATTTTGGTTAGATAGCTTGAAGTCGCATTTGGTGATTTTCTGACTTTGAGTGTGTCAACTTGTGGATGTATGGTAATGATAGTTTTTAAAGTTGCTACTCGTCAGGTACTCGTTTATTGCTTTCAATAATATAACATGTTTAGGAAACTTTTCATTTGTACAATTATCATGTAATTCATTATTTTTGCATTACTTGTTCATGACTTGAATCACTTTAGTTCTCTTTTTACCCATAAATGTGAGGAGTCTTTCCATTGTTTATATGCTGGAGGTCACAATTCTTGTTTTACTTGGATTTTATTATGTATAATCTTTTGTTTGTTTTCCGTTTTAAAACTTGTTGATTCATGATATTTTGGTTGACTACTTTTGGTTCTTTAAGTTGTTTGGCCTTGTTTGAGGACAAACAAGTTCAAGTTGGGGAGAGTTTGATAATTGTAAATTATATCTATTTTTGTTATACTTTTTGTTGCACTTATAGACTTTTTGTTGTTAATATCGGTTGAATAAACCTGACTTTTGTGTATATACGTTTAGTTTGTGTTTATGTGTGTTTTATGTACATAGTGTACCCTTTAATGTTTTTTCATTCATTTTGTAGGTATTTTTTGCATTTTGAAGCATCCAGGAATAAGGTGTCAAGGCACGGCTCCGGATCTATGTTTTCGGAATAAAAGACCAGTTTTGCCCAACAGAGCCCGCTTAGCGCGAGTGCACTTAGCATATTTTGTAGAGCGCTGCCTGCATTTTGATATTTTGGCATAAGCTTAGTTTTGGAGCCCGCTTAACGCGGATATCGCGCTTAGCATGGTTTATGGCGATTTGATGTGTAAAATAAGAAAAATGCGCTTAACGCGCCAGGCCCGCTTAGCGCGGTCTGCTGAGTTGAGTTTTATAAAAACAGATTTAGTTCATTTTTAGATGATGGTTTTGGGGAAGTTTTTGCTCCCAATTTCATCAACCTCCAGCTTTGTTAGGATTAGCTTAGATAACAACTATGGAGCTTGCATACGAATGTCCTGGGGTGGATGGCTCTTCGATCGACAGTGACAAACTGGTAAATTTATGGTTCACTTCTCTTTTTTTTTGTGTATTCTGTATTGGTTGGGTTTGTACATTATTTACTTTGATCTTATGTATGTTTGTAGCCATTGGTGTTATATAAAACTTTCTTTACAAATCTTTATCAATTGTTATCCTTGATTTTTGCTTTATGCTAGGGATTTGAGTTGTTATAGACAAATTTTGCTTAGATTCTTATCTAGAATGATCATCAAATAATGTCTGAATTCTTGAGATAGATTTAGCATTGTTATTCACTTAGGGTGTCTGTTATTAATGTCTTTGTGTTGTTTGTGTCACTCTGATAGATCTTCGATACAAGCGAGCACGGTTGACTTTTGTGTTGTTGAGGTGGTTGAGAGATTGCTACCGAGGTGATGCAGTTGGCCTCTCAATTTGGGTTAGAAATAACTTAGGTTGTGAGTGACACGTGATGACATTAATGAATATTGTAGGTTTAGTATAACAGGTCAATAGGTTTAAGTTTGTGAGAAGTAGTGTATATATGCATTCTTGATAAGTTATTCCTTTTTCCTTTTTATACATTTATTTTCTATTGATACTTCTCCTTTCAACCCATTTATTTCCAAACTCATTATCAAGAGATTTGTCGAACAACATTTCAATTCACCAATCTCTGTGGACACGATACGATATAACCTAAATATCACCCTATAAGTTAATAACTTACTTTTTGCTTGCCACTCTACCGCACCAGCAAAAGGGCGTCGTTGTCGGGGATTGGTGTTTATTGTTTTGCATTGCGATAATTCTTTTGGTTTTGAGTTTTGTAATTAATGTATATGGTGTATAGAAATTTTACATGAATTTGTATATGATTATCATATTTGTAAATTTTACATGTTTTACATACTTGTGCATATATGTGTGTTGTACCCAAAAATTTTCCCTCTCACTTATCAAGAATTATGCTCACAAGATCTCCTTTGGCTCAAGACTGCACTAGGGTTGATCAGTTCAAGACACATCCTTAAACACTGATGACCAAAACTAGGGTTTGAGATTTAACAAGTATTTTTTAACTTCCAATGCTCCATATGACTTTCATGGATCATTATGGAGCCCCAAGATTACTCATGTCAAGTTTCAAGCTTTGGATCACACCTTTGCTCAGCCAATTGAGCAGTTGACCTAAAAATCAGTTGTATTGGGGAAAAAGTCAACTATGGCCAATTCACAGTCAAACTTCATAATTTTTATCCACACAAACATTTTAAACTCACATGTATCATTTGATCAAGTTTGGACCAAAATTCCTCAAGAAATTTGATCAAATCTTCAAAAGGGAAAAATGGTCAAAATTAGGGTTTTGATTGGGAAAGGGCAATTTCTGATTTTTGACCTAACAAATGATCAATTGGTTTAAGGCATGATCTCAAGATTACAATTTCATCATTTTGACCTAATGACATGGCTCAAAATATTGCAAGTCCAATAGATTGACAGATGAATTTTTCAGTCAACTGATCAAAAGTCAACTGTATACTGAAAAGTCAAACTTTGACTTTTTGTTCAAATTCAAATGCCAAAGATCACAATTCATCAAAACATGTCAAAATATGAAACTTATTCATCAATAAATCCAAAATTCAAAATTTTATTTTGAAAAGTAAAAATTTCTAAACTTAGAAATTTTTTTAAGTGTTGGAAATTTCTTATTTTTTCATAACTTTGAGCAAAATTTTCACCATGATGCAAGATGATTCAGGAGAAACTTCCAACATGAAATTTGTAGATCTCCATGAAATATACAACTTTTTTTTACACAACTCCTTCCAAAAGTGCTTGGATCTCGAGTTATAATTTTAAGAATACATGGTCATGAAACAAAACACTTAGTGAACGTTTTGACCTAATTTGGTCAGGATTTTGACCGAACTTCATGGCACTTTTTCATATAGTTACAAGGGGAATCTTCAAACGAAATTCAAAGATGGGTTGTATATCACATTTAAAGCTTTCCAAAATGTCAAAGAACTCCTTGATATCATTTTTGAGTAGGGAGAATCGAAGAGATGAAGTTTGGGTTTTATCACTTGAATTACAAGGAATTTTGCGATGAACAAAATTTAAATTCAAAGTTATACTGCATAAACTCTACTTTGCAGGCCTCAAACTTGGTAGGCACTCCATAATTAATTTATTTCACAACTGTTAGAGGTCTCATTTCAAGCATTCAATGCAAGACCATGCTTTATATCTATTTTGGGAAGAATGTGCACATTGCCATTTTGATAAAGTGACTTTTTGCACAAAACTTGTTCTTGAGCCTTGCATTTGTCCTCTTCTGATCATACAAGTCCCATAACCCATAAGAAACTTGTTAGACACTTACAATCACCCAGCCCATGCTTGTACTTCACATTGAAACTTGGTTTCTCACTTTTCTTGAAAATCAAGTAACATAGCAAATAGCTAAAAACTTGTACTTCTGACTTGCCAATGCACTCAAGAACTTTTGCTTATACATATACAAACCATTTGCCACAAAACACACACATGCTTGATCCCTAAAAACACCAAGAGCTCAGAATCACATCCCATACCTCCATTTTCACATAAACTGACCAAAAACTTGAAACTCATAACTCCCTCGTGCGTTTTCAAGCCTTTTGGTTCCTAAAGCTTCTAAACATCATTTAGAACTGATCCCACACCCTGTTACAAGACTGTAACACCAATAAAACATCCTCCATTTTCAAAAACAGAGCTTTGCACTTGGACTTCTCTAGAACTCCTCAGGTACTTTCAGCTCAAGCTAAGCATCCCATTAGCTTACTAGGAACTTGAGGAAGCTAACCCAATCATTGGAACTCACTGAAAGATTCTCAAACTCCAAACTCGATACCCTCTTGCAAGGTAAGTTTTCTAACTTTGGAACTTTTCATACAGGCATCATCAATGATTTATTTGTGAATGAAACATGTAGATATCATTGCCCTAAAGCTAACCATGTTCATAGTTTTCATTAATTTTGTTTGAGCTTAGAGAATTTTAAGATTGAAATTTCTGAGATTTTTTGGGTTCAGATTAGGGCCAATGAAATTCATGTTTGTCTTTGATCTATAGTTTTAATGCTTTACATTTCTGAAACCGTGAGGAAATTTTCTACAGGTTTCATGTTTACAGTTTTCATTTTTGTTGAGATTTGAACAAGTTATAGAGGTTCTGGCTAGACGTGAGGTTGAAGACGAAGTTGGCCTCAGGAACGTGTTTACCGTATGTATTTATTTTTTGATTTATATAAACGGATGTATAGCCACCCCAGTGGTAGAAGCGCGCGCCTGTAACCAAAGGGACCTGGGTTCGAGCCCCAGTGGCACCCTTTTGGTTTTTTTCACAATTTTTGCAATTCTGATCTTTTCTTTCTGGCAGGCGTTGGGCCTCCCTTTGGGCCTTTTTTGTTTTTTTCTCTTATCTCTAACCCCCCAGTTTCATTTCAAACCCCTGGCCCAGTTTTTATTTTCTTTTCTTATTTTCATTTTATTTATTTTCTTAAATATTTTTTCTAATATTAAAAAATATAAAAATAGTAATTTTATATTTTGACATAGTTTATTTATTTTTTCTCATAAAAATTATTTTATTTAATCAATACTTTATTTGTTTTACTAATTATCTTTGTAAATTTAATTAAAAAATAGGTTTTTAGTTATTTTCTTTTACACCATTTAAATATATTATTTTAAAATATAAAAAGACCAAAAATATCTTATAATACTATAATTTATTTTCAAGACAAAAATACGAAAAAAATATTTTTCTTATAAACTTAAATTCTTTCATTTTTTAAATTAATAGATTTAGGGTTTTATTTAAAATCTTTTCTTAGTAAATTAGGTTTACTTTTTACCATATTAATTAATTATTTCCTTTTAATTAATTAGGTTAAAACAAATTCCCTTTTCTTAAAAATCCAAACAAATATCTATTTTCTTCACATTTTCATTCTTGTATATTTATTCATTCTTGTACATTTATTTATTCAATTCTTGTATAAATTCAATATGGCTGTAATAGATTAACTAGGTTTATTTTCTTGCAATCCCCATTTATAATTTGTACACCCCCTCCCACAAGTATTGTAATAGCGTAGTAACTTTAAATTCTGCAATTTATCGCTTTTATATACAAATGCTAGCAATTAGGGTTTGTATGTAAAGACTAAAACCAATACTTAGAAAACCTTAATTCAAGACAAAATCAAGCATGAAAACAATACACTTACATACAAGCACCTCTAGGGTAAATCCACTTGGTTGCCTTTATAAAATGGCCATATTATGCATGCGAGGTAACTTAGCAAAAACAAGCAAAGTATAAGATCATAGTCCCTCGATGACGCTATCTAAGTTGCCTTTCAAATGATCTTAGTCCCTAAAATATAATACTAAGATACCTTGAAAAATTGCTAATCATGGTTATACGATGACCCACGCCCGTCCCGTTTACATCCAAAGATAGGGTTATTTACCAAATCAATGGTAAGATAACAATGTCAAAGGAAAAGAAAATGATCAAGAAAGACATTTGAGTAGGTAGAATTCTCCTAATTACTTGCTCCATTTCAAAACAAACATCCTTGCTATTTTCAAAACAAACACCTACACTTTCAAACATCTTACAAATTTGAAAACATTTTCAAAAGATCAAACACTTTGTATACATTCTTATGAACGAGAATCATTACAAAGTTTGCCTAAACGATGGTCTCTTTACAAAATACTTTCAAAAAACCTCATAAAGCACCATTTCAAACAAAAGCAAGTGATCTAGCAAGTAACTAAGAGCCCATGGAAAACCATGGATGAAAAGGGTGCTAATACCTTCCCTTTTTATGATCTACCCCCCGAACTCAAGAAATAATCTCAAAGGTCTTTTTTGTGCTTTTTCACCTTTCCTTTTGGATAAAAGAAAAGCCAGTGGCGACTCTTGCTAACCGCAACATTTGTGATCAAACGCAAAACCTTCAAGTCAGTTCTCCCACCGTATCACAATGTGTTTTTCTTTGTTTTCATGCATTGTTGTGAATTATCTCATTTTTGTAATGTTTGTTGTCTGGATGTTAGGACACTCTCTTTAAGTTTACACGGTGTGACAATACCATGGCATGACGAGAGGAGTTTACTAGCTCGCATAATAAAGGCGTCGAGCTTACAACGTAAAACAAGCATGTTTTGTTTGTATTCGATTATGCATGTGTTGACTTGTGTTTTAACAAGTTGAAATTAGACCTGTTTTATATTCTCAAATTTTCACTTTTAAACTTGTTAGTTCATTTTCAACCATTTATTTTGTTATGTCAATTTGTGTTTTTCCGCAAGCTTGTCGTGTTTAGCTTGTAGAAGTGTGCATGTATGTTGTAAATATTGTACATGTGTAGCTGAGATTGTGTAGGTGTAAGTGGTTTTTGCATAGCAGCTGCACCAGTTGCCTTGTTTTTCTATAACTGGTGTAGCGCACATAGCGCGCTCTGTGCCTCTTAGCACGACCTGCTGTGCAGAACCAGTGAATTCTTTTTAATTTTTTTTTGACTCTATTTTTTCCCACTTCATCCAAGGCTTTATAGTATAGTAATTAATATTAATATTTTTAATTATTTCTTTTGTTGTTTGACCTTAAATTTTGGTTAGATAGATTGAAGTCGCATTTGGTGATTTTTCCGATTTTGAGTGTGTCAACTTGCGGATGTATGGTAATAATATTTTTTAAAGTTGGTACTCTCCAGGTACTATTTTATCACTTTCTATAACATAACATGTTTAGGAAACTTTTCATTTGTACAATTACCATGTCATTCATTCTTTTTGCATTACTTGCTCATGACTTGAATCACTTTAGTTTACTTTTTACCCATAAATGTGAGGAGGCTTTTCATTGTTTATATGTTGGAGGAAATAATTCTTGTTTTAAATGGATTTTATTATGTTTAATCTTTTGGTTGTGTTGATTTTATGAAAGCACGAACATAATCAAGGCATTTTTTGTTTGATTTTAAGCACAACTACCGAGCTAAATAGTCAATTCACCTTGTGAGTGTGTGAACTTTTGTTAACCCCAATGAGCTTTTTGTTGATGTGCATGTTGTTTTTGCCAAATGCTTTTCTATGAGTGTTTGGTTCATCTTTTTATATGGATATTTATTCTTTGTTTTCTTAAACCCACAACAATGATTTGTAGTTTGAATTTTTGCCTTGCCTTAGAAAGTAGGGACTATTCACATTATGATATGGTTGAATTCAAGTTGGGGAGAGAAATGTTTATGTGCTTATTTTATGATTGCTATGAGGTTGTGAAAAAAAGAAAGAGAAAGAATAAAAAAAGTGGAAAATAAATAAAATAAAAAGAATGAAATAAAAGAGAAAAGTTTTTTAAAAACAAAAACAAAAAGAGTTCGAATAATTGTACGAATATGTATTGTGATTGGTTTGAGAAATTTGGAATGAAGAAGAAGTTTGATTGAGATTTTATTGTTTGAAAATTTGTGAGTTGATCACTCCCTTAGGTTTAGACAATTTTTTGTTTCGATTAACTTTAGGACTTATCCCTTGTTTGTTAACCAAGCCACATTACAACCTTAAAACCCCGTTGTGATTCTTGACTTTGTATCTTCAATATGAGTTTTTGGCTGAATGCATAATTTAGTCTATTGTTTGCAAGATTTTTGTTGTACCCAAAAAAATTTCGTCTCATTTCTCAAGTAATCTCTCACAAGATCTCCTTGGATTCAAGACTACGCAAGGGTTGATCAGCTCAAGACACCTCCTCAAGCACTGATGACTAAAAATTAGGGTTTGAGATTGCACAGGGACAAATGGAATTTTAATGCCTCATATGACTTCCATGGATCATTTTGGACCCTCTATATTTTTCATGTCAAGTTTCAAGTCTTGGATCACATTTTTGCTCAGTCAATTGATCAGTTGACCCAAAATCAGCTATAATGGGGAAAAAGTCAATCATGGTCAATTTATAGTCAAAATTCATAATTTTTTATCCATATATACATTTTGAAATCATATATGTCATTTGATTAAGTTTGGATCATAATTCCTCAAGAAATTTAATCAGATCATCAAAAGGGCAAAATGGTCAAAATTAGGGTTTTGATTGAGAAAGGGAAATTTCTGATTTTTTTTTACCTAGCAAATGATTGATTGGTTTGAGACATGATCTCAAGGATTAAAATGCTTCATTTTGACCTAATGACATGGCTCAAAACATTCCTCAAGATCAATTGATTGACAGATGAATTTTCAGTCAACTGATCAAAAGTCAATTGTACACTGAAGAGTCAAACTTTGACTTTTTAGTCAAAATCAAGTGTCAAAGATCACAATTCATCAAAACATGTCAAAATATGAAACTTGTTCATCAAGAAATCAAAAAGTCAATATTTCATTTTGAAAAGTCAAAATTTCTAAACTTAGAAATTTTTCTAAGTGTTGAAAACTTCATATATTTTCATAACTTTGAGCCACATTTCCACTATGATGCAAGATGATTCAATGGAAACTTCCAACATGAAAGTTGTAGATCTCAGTGATATCTAAAACATTGTAGAATATAACTTCTCATAGAAATTAATGGATTTCAAGTTAAGATTTTGTGAATACATGTTCATGAAACTTGGAAACATAGTGAAATTTTTCCCTAGTTTAGTGAGGATTTTGACTTAACTTCATGGAAATTTTTCACATAGTTCCAAGAGGAATTTTAAAAAATGTCTAACATATAGGTTGTATAGGATGTTACAAGCTTTCCAAAATGTCCAAGAACTCATTGAGATCATGCTTGATCTAAGAGAATCAAAGGCAAGAAGTTAGGGTTTTCAAACTCGAATTACAAGTCATTTCTTGATGAACACATGAACCCAATCAATGATAGGCTGCATAATATTTGCTTTGCAGGACTCAAACTTGTTTGTCACTCCATAATTAAATGTTTACACATTTGTTAGAGCTTTGATCCAAGCATTTGATCCATTATCCAAGTTGCATTTCCATTAATGGCACAAAGTAACATTGCCATTCTAGTAAAGAGGCTTTAATCGCAAAGTCAAATTGTCTTGAGCTTTGCACTTGTTCCTTATGATCACACACAATCTAGAAGCCATAAGAAACTTGTCTAGAGCCTCTAACTACTCAGACGATGCTTGTAGTATGCATTGAAACCATGTTTGTCAACCTTACTTCAAAAACAAGCCAAGAAGCCAAAACATGTGATCTTGTACTTCTGACCATCTCAAGTCTCCAAACATTTTCCTATATATCAAAACACTATTATGTAACCTAGGACACGAGTTTGAACACCCTTAAGAACTCCAAAATTTCCTCAAGCCAGAAATTGCACAAAACCTCCATTTTTGTGTCATTTCTGATTTTGAACTTCAAACTTCCATTTCCCTCGTGAATTTCTTGGCCTTTTAATTTCAAAAGCTTCCTCGCATAAAATACAAACCATCCTTGTCCCTGTTACACGACTGTAACTCCATTTCTATCATCCACCATAACCAAAAACAGAGCATTGCAGTTGGACTTCTCCAGACCATTTTAGCCACTCTCAACTCAAGCTAAACATTGCATTAGCTTCCTAGGGACTCAAGGAAGCTAACCTGATCATTGCAACACCTTGAATCAAGCTCAAACTCATTTCACGATTTCCAGTTGTAAGGTATTTTTCTTGAACTTCTATCTTCTCATTTAGGCATTCTTAGGCTTGCATTTGTGAAGATAAAATGTAGACATCATTGCCCTGAAACTATACATTTCCATAGATTTCATTTATGTTGCTTGAGTAGGGATAATTTTGAGTTTGAACCTCTGAAGAAATTTAGGTCAGAATTTGGTATTGTTATAAATTCATGCTCATCTTTGAGAATTAGCTTAAGTTATTTACATATTCAGAATCGTGAGGAAATTTCTAACAAGTTTGATGTTGGAAGTTTTGTGAATAGATGAGAAATGAATAAGTTACAGGTCCTTTGGCTGGAGGTTGCAGATGAAGTTCATTCAGGGCAAAACTTATGTTATATATTTATTGTTTTGTTTTAGTTAACGAATGTATCACCACCCCAGTGATTAAAGTGAGCGCCTGTTACCTATGAGACTTGCGTTCGAGCCCCAGTGGTACCCTTTTGTGCATTTTACTTCTTTTTTTTTGTTTGAAACAGGCGTCTGAGCCCCAAACCTTTGGGTTTTTGCTTTTTTTTGCCAGATTCTAACCCCTTGTTTGCTCATACACTCCTGGCCCAACTTTTATTTATTTCACTTATTTATTTTCTTATTTTATTTTATTTACGTTTCATTATTATTATTATTATTATTATTATTATTATTATTATTATTTTTATTAGTGATAAAAAATCCAAAAATATTATTATTATTATTTTCACACCTTATTTATTTCATTTATAAAAAACAAAAAGACTAAAAAAATATTTTTCTTAAAATAAATTAATTTATTTTCTTAAAAAATTAATATTTAGATAATTAGGTTTAATTATTATATTATTGTCTTGTAAATTAAAATTAATTAGAACTTAGGTTTATTTTAATTGATTAACTTTCATTTTATTTTTATTAATTTAAAGTCTTTTCATAAAAAACCCTAAAAATCATTTTTACTTAACTCTTTTCTTAATTAGTTTAAATTTAATCTTGTTTATTTTTAACTAATCATTTTTTAATTAACTTAAAACCTTTCATACAAAAACCCTAAAAATCCACTTTTGACTTAATTTCTTTCTTAATTAGCTTAAATTTAATTTTGTTTATTTTAACTAATCATTTTCTTTAATTAGGTTAAAATCCTTTCATGAAAACCAAACGAAATCATTTCTTTTTCCATTTGCATTTGTACATTATATTTTTCAATTCTTGTACATTTATTCAATATGGTTATAATAGATAATTAGGTTTAATTTTCTTACAAAATCCCCATTTGTAAATTTGTACACCCCCTCCCCTAATGATGTAATAGCTTAGTATTTTTACTTTCCGCAATTTACCGCTTTATATAAATTCTAGTAATTAGGGTTTCTATGGAAAGATAAAATCAATAAGTTAGCAAACCCTAATTCAAGATAAACAAGCATGTAAATCAACACATTTGCATACTTGAACCCTTAGGGTAATTCCACTTTGTTGCCTTACCAAAATGGCCATGTTATGCATGTGGGATATCTTAGCAAAAAGCAATAAAAAATACAAGATCATAGTCCCTCGATGATGCTATCAAAGCTGCCCTTCAAAAATGATCTTAGTCCCTCAAAGAGAATTTCTAAGATGTTTCGCAACATTGCTATCATAGCTATACGATGACCCACACCCATCCCTATACATCCAAAGATAAGGCTTCTTACCAAATCAATAGTAAGATAATAATATCAAAGGAAAGGAAGAAATGAACTAAGACTTTTGAGTAGGTAGATTGTTCCTAGTTGCTTGCTCAATTTCAAATCAAACACTCTTGCTTATTTTCAAAACAAACACCAACACTTTCAAAACATTTTCCAAACATGAAACATTTTTCAAAAGATCAACACTTTGTATACGTTCTAACGAACGAGAACTATTACAAAGTTTTCCTAAACGATGGCGTCTTTTCAAAATGCTTTCAAAACCACACAAAGCACATTTTCAAACAAAATCAAGTGATCTAGCAAGCAACTAAGAACCCATAGATAACTATGGATGAAAAGGGTGCTAACACCTTCCCTTTTCATAATCTACCCCCCGAACTTAAGAAATAATCTCAAAGGTCTTTCCTGTTCTTTTCAGGATTTCCTTTTGGATAAAAGAAAAGTCGGTGGTGACTCTTGCTAACCGCAACATTTGCGATAAAACGCAAAATACCCAAGTCAGTTCTCCCACCATATCACAATTATGGATGAGTTTTTTTTCCCTCACCTTTGTGTGTTCTTCATCTATCGATGAATTTTTACTAGGTGTGATTCATAATTTAGCTTGTTTTGTTTTAGAATGTTTAGTATGACTTTTCTAGTTAGGATTCAATTTGTTTACATATTGTCGTTGTAGGATTGTGGTAAGTATTTACCCAGTTCGTGCGTATTTGTTTGAACCATATATTTGTTTTCCGTTTTAAAACTTTTTGATTCATGATATTTTGGTTGATTACTTTTGGTTCTTTGAGTTGTTTGGGCTTGTTTAAGGACAAACAAGTTCAAGTTAGGGAGAGTTTGATAAGTGCGAATTATAGCTATTTTTGTATATACTTTTTGTTGCATTTATTGACTTTTTTTTGTTAATATCGGTTGAATAAACCTGACTTTTGTGTAAATATGTTTAGTTTGTGTTTATTTGTATTTTGTTGTACATAGCGTACCGTTTGATGTTTTTTCATTCATTTTGTAGGTATTTGTTGCATTTTGGAGCATCGAGGAATAAGGTGTCGAAGGCACTACTCGGGATGTACGTTTTCGGAATAAAAGACCATTTTTTCCCAGGAAAGCCTGCTTATCACGTAGAAGGCTTCTAAGCGCGAGTGTGCTTAGCGCATTTTATAGCACGCTGCCAACATTTTGACATTTTGGCAGAAGATTAATTTTGGAGCCTGCTTAGCGAGGATATCACGCTTAGCATGGTTTAGGGTGGTTTGATGTATAAAATAAGAAAGTCACGCTTAGCACGTCAGGCCCGCTTAGTGTGGTCTGTTGAGTTGAGTTTTATAAAAACAGATTTAGTTCATTTTTAGGTGATGGTTTTGGGGAATGTTTTGCTCCCAACTCCATCAACCTTCAATTTTGTTAGGATTAGCTTAGATAAAAACTATGGAGCTTGCATACAGATGATTCGGGGTGGATTTCTCTTCAATCGACACTAACAAACCGGTAGATTTGCGGTTAATTTCTTTTTTTCTTTGTGTATTCTATATTGTTTGGATTTTTAAATGTATTTACTTTGATCTTATATATATTTGTCCCCCTTGATGTTATATAAAACTTTCTTTATAAATCTTTGTCGATTCTTATCCTTGATTTTTGATTTGTGCTGGGGATTTGAGTTGTTATAGACATATACTGCTTAGATTCTTATCTTGGATGTTTATATAATAGTTTCTGAATTTTAGAGATGGATTTAGTGTTGTTATTCACTTAGGGTGTTTGTGATTAATGCATCTGTGTTGTTTGTGTCTCTCTGAGAGATCATCAACACAAGCGAGTACGGTTGACTTCTGTGTTGTTGAGGTGGTTGAGAGATTGCTATCGGGATTATGCAGTCAGCCTCCAAATTTGGGTTAGAAATGACTTAGATTGTGAGTGACACGTGATGACATTGATGAATATTGTAGGTTTAGTATAACAGGTCGATAGGTTTAAGTTTGTGAGAAGTAGTGTATATATGCATGCTTGATAAGTTATTTATTTTTCCTTTTTATACATTTATTTTTTGTTGATACTTTTCCTTTCAACCCATTTATTTCTAAACTCATTATCAAGAGATTTTTCGAACGGAATTTCAATTCACCAATCTCTATGGACACGATACAATATAACCTAAATATCACCCGATAAATTAATAACTTACTTTTTGTTTGTCGCTCTACTGCACCAGCAAATTGGCGTTGTTGTCGGGGATTGGTGTTTATTGTTTCGCATCGCGATAATTCTTTTGTTTTTGAGTTCTGTAATTAATGTATTGTTGAATAGAAATTGTACATGAATTTGTATATGATTATCATATTTGTGAATTTTACATGTGTTACATACTTGTGAATATATGTGTTTTTCTTTGTTTTCAGGTATTGTTGTGAATTGTCTCATTTTTGTAATATTTGTTGTGTTGATGTTAGGACACTTTCTTTATGTTTACGCAGTGTGACAATTCCATGGCATAATGAGAGGAGGTTACTAGCTCGAACAATAAAGGCGTCGACCTTACGACGTAAAATAAGCATGTTTTGTTTGTATTAGTTTATGTATGTGTTGACTTGTGTTTTAACAAGTTAAAATTGGACCTGTTTTATATTCTCAAATTTTCACTTTTCAACTTGTTAATTCATTTTAACCCGTTTATTTCATTATGTCAATTTGTGTTTTTCTGCATGCTTGTCGTGTTTAGCTTGTGGAAGTGTGTTTGTATGTTGTAAATATTGTACATGTGTAGTTGAGATTGTGTAGGTGTAAGTGGAGTTTGCATAGTAGTTGCACCAACTACCGTATTTTTCTGTAACTAGTGTAGCCCGCTTAGCATGCTCTGTGCCGCTTAGCGCGCTCTACTGTGCAGAGCCATTGAATTCTTTTTAATTTTTTGCTTGACTCTACTTTTTACCACTTCATCCAAAGCTATACAGTATAGTAATTAATATTAATATTTTTAATTCTTTCTTTTGTTGTTTGGCCTCAAATTTTGGTTGGATAGCTTGAAGTCGCATTTGGTGATTTTTGTGATTTTGAGTGTGTCAACTTGCGGATGCATGATAATAATAGTTTTTGAAGTTGCTACTCGTCGGGTACTCATTTATCGCTTTCTATAACATAACATGTTTAGGAAAATTTTCATTTATACAATTACCATGTCATTCATTCTTTTTGCATTACTTGCTCATGAATTGAATCACTTTAGTTCTCTTTTTACCCATAAATGTGAGGAGGCTTTCCATTGTTTATATGTTGGAGGCCATAATTCTTGTTTTAACTGGATTTTATTATGTTTAATCTTTTGGTTTTGTTGATTGTATGAAATCATGAACATGATCAAGGCATTTTTTGTTTGATTTTGAGCATAACTACCTAGTTAAATATTCAATTCACCTTATGAGTGTGTGAACTTTTGTTAACCCCAATGAGCTATTTGTTTGATATCCATGTTGTTTTTTCTAAATGCTTATCTATGAGTGTTTGATTCATCTTTTTGTATGTATATTGATTCTTTGTTTTCTTGAACCCACAACTATGATTTATAGTTTGGATTTTTTCCTTTCCTTAGAAAATAGGGAGTATTCACATTATGATATGGTTGAATTCAAGTTGGGGAGAGAAATATTTATGTGCTTATGTTGTGATTGCATGAGGTTGTAAAAAAAAGAAATAAAAAGAATAAAAAAAGTGAAAAAGAAAGAAAAGAAAAAGAAAGAAAAAAAAAGAGAAAAGTTTTGAAAAACTAAAACAAAAAGAGTTCAAATAATTGTGTGTATAAGTATTGTGATTGGTTTGAGAAATTTGGAATGAAGAAGAAGTTTTATTGAGATTTTATTGCTTGAAACTTTGTGAGTTGATCACTTCCTTAGATTTATGCAAGTTTTTGTTTCGATTAGCTTTAGGACTTATCCCTTGTTTTTTAACCAAGCCACATTACAACCATAAAAACCCCTTGTGTTTCTTGCCTTTGTATCTTCAATATGATTTTTTGGTTGAATGCATAATTTAGTCTATTGTTTGTAAGATTAAGGATGAGTGTTTTTTGTCCCTCAACTTTGTGTGTTCTTCTTCTACCGATGAATTTTAACTAGGTGTGATTCGTAATTGAGCTTGTTTTATTTTAAAATGTTTAGTATGATTTTTGTACTTAAGATTCGTTTCGTTTACTTATTGTCGTTGTAGGATTGTGGTAAGTATTTACCTTGTGTGTGCGTATTTGTTTGAACTATATATTTGTTTTCCGTTTTAAAACTTGTTGATTTATGATATTTTTGTTGATTACTTTTGGTTCTTTGAGTTGTTTGGCCTTGTTTAAGGATAAACAAGTTCAAGTCGGGGAGAGTTTGCTAAGTGTGAATTATAGATATTTTTGGATATACTTTTGTGTAAATATGTTTAGTTTGTGCTTATTTGTGTTTTTTTGTACATAGTGTATTGTTTGATGTTTTTTCATTCATTTTGTAGATATTTGTTGCATTTTGGAGCATCTAGGAATAAGGTGTCGAAGGCACGGTTCCGGATGCGTGTTTTCGGAATAAAAGACTTGTTTTGCCCAGGAGAGCCCGCTTAGCGCACAGAAGGCCATTAAGCGCGAACGCGCTTGGCGCATTTTGTAGCGTGTTACTTGCGTTTTGACATTTTGGCAGAAGCTTAGTTTTGGAGCCCGCTTAGCGTGGATATCACCCTTAGCGCGGTTTAGGGTGGTTTGATATGTAAAATAAGGAAGTCGTGCTTAGCGCGCCAGGCCCGTTTAGTGCGGTCTGTCGAGTTTAGTTTTTTAAAAACAGATTTAGTTCACTTTTAGGTGATGGTTTTGGGTAATTTTTTGCTCCCAACTCCATCAACATCCAATTTTGTTAGCATTAGCTTAGATAACAACTATGGAGCTTGCATATGAATGATCTGGGGTGGATTTCTCTTTAATCGGCACTAACAAATTGGTAGATTTGCAGTTCATTTTTATTTTTATTTGTGTATTCTCTATTGGTTGGGTTTGTACATGTATTTACTTTGATCTTATGTATATTTGTCGCCCTTGGCGTTATATAAAACTTGTTGTACAAATCTTTATCGATTATTATCCTTGATTTTTGCTCGGTGCTAGGGATTTGAGTTGTTATAGACACATATTGCTTAGATTCTTATCTAGGATGATTATCTAGTAGTGTCTGAATTATAGAGATAATTTTATTGTTGTTATTCACTTAGGGTGTCTGTGATTAATTCCTTTATGTTGTTTGTGTCGCTCTGAGAGATCGTCGACACAACCGAGCACAGTTTACTTTTGTGTTGTTGAGGTTGTTGAAAGATCGCTACCGAGGTGATGAGGTCGACTAATTTGGGTTAGAAATGACTTAGGTTGTGAGTGGCACGTGATGACATTGATGAATATTGTAGGTTTAATATAAGAAGTCGATAGGTTTAAGTTTGTGAGAAGTAGTGTATATATGCATGCTTGATAAGTTATTCCTTTTTCCTTTTTATACATTTATTTTTTGTTGATACTTTGCCTTTCAACCAATTTATTTCCAAACTCATTATCAAGAGATTTGTTGAACGACATTTTAATTCACATATCTCTATGGACACGATACGATATAACCTAAATATCACCCGATAAATTAATAACTTACTTTTTGCTTGCCGCTCTACCACACCAGCAGCTTCTTGCCATCCTTTATAGGCATCTTCAATTCGACCATTTATTTGCTCAACCCTGGCATTTCTTCGTAGTCCCAGGTGAAGCAATCTTTGTATGTATTTAGCATGTGGATCACCTTACTCTTTTTTTATTTCTTGAGCTTCATGCTAATATATGTGGATCTTTTAGGGGAACTATCACCCAAATCTATTTCTTCAAGAGGATCTTGTGCCATCATCTTTGCACTTGGCGCTGCTGGATCCCTTTCGAATCTTAAAGGCTCTTCATCGTAGGTTGCGTCTAGCCTTTGGTCTTTTCCCTCAAGGGAGTTTTTTCGTCTGGGGGCTCTAGTTTCAAATGATCCTCATGTCCCTGTATGTGATTTTCTTTGCCAATGGCTTCGACAACCATATATTTTACTTCAGCCTCCAAGGCCGCCTTCATTTTGTTTTCATCCATATAGGCCAAAATCTTTTCAAATTACTTCGAATCAGACATTATCAATATATTATTTGCTCCAACTAGTTGGCCGAAGTCCAGGCACACCTTCCACTTCGTCTTCTTCACCAATTATCTCTCTATCCCATTGAAAACCATGGGTTGGATGGAGGGTTAGGCAGTATAATGCATTGTTTGTTGGAGAATAAGTCACATCTTTTGGAGCACAAGGGCCTATATTTTCCAGATTTTTATCAAATTTGTTTCTATCGACAGTGTTGATCTCCTCCAAGTAGTAGCTTTCATCCGCTTCAATATTCTCCACTATCTCGTCTTCTTTCCATATTTCCACCCTTTGGTGGAGGGGTGATGGTACTGCTCCCATGCCATGTATCCATTCACGACCCAATAGCAGGTTGTAGTTAGCCTTCGATGTTATATCCATAAACATGGTGGGTCTTGTTATGGATCCTATGGTGAGATAAACTTGAATCACTCCCAAGGTATGGCCCATTTTTCCTTTGTAGTTGGATAAAACCATGTTATTTGGTTTCAAGTATGTGTTGAATATCCCAATCTTTCGCAGCATGTATTAAGGCATCAGGTTCAAATTTGCGCCACCATTCACCAGGATTTTGTTCACCACTACATTTTCCATTTTTCCCTAATAAACAAGGATTTCAAGTGGTTCTTCATTCCAGTATCTGGCTGCTCGAAGAATTCATTCTGCTCTTTGACAACTCCATTATTCATGACATAGTAGCAAACTGGCCTATGTCGATCCATTTTAGTTTCATTGACCGTCTCGTCTTCGCCGACCTCTATTACCTGATTGTACTCATGGGGAGCACTGAGACCACGTTACAATTTAGAATCAGATACATATCATCTTTTGAGTTGAAATCATCAGTGATCATGTCATCATCTTCGACTGAGCCATCTTGCCCTTTCTGGATGATATTTTCTTTCTTTGGGGATAATAGCTTTCACCCTACTGGTTTCATTTCCTCCCTTTCTCCTGAGGAGGGAGTTGATTGGTACTTGACTCACCAACCTTCTTTTCAGCTGTGATACGGTGGAAAAACCGACTGTTTAATACTGGTTTGCATTTTGTATTCGCAAATGTGCGGTAAGCAAGAGTCGCCACCGACTTTTCTTTTATCCAACAAAGGAAAGGGTGAAAAGAACAGAAAAAGACCTTTTCAAGATGTTTTCTGAGTAAGGAGGTAGATTATGGAAAGGGAAGGTGTTAGCTGTAACGCTCCGATATTTAATTATTTATTTAACTAAATATTGTTTTGAATATTTATATTAATTTGAATTTTTATCGTCAAAGTCGGAATTATTTTTATTAAGTTGGTATGTTAAATGATCGGATTTAATTTGGTGGAATTAAGTTGAGGTATTATTTTATTAATAAGCTTAGAATTGATGTTGGGCTTAATTCATGGTGTCGTGAGGTAATAAGGGGGTGTATTTCTTAGGCCCGTTTGAGTTACTAAAGATTAAATAAAATAGGAGTATTATATTGAATAAGGGGATTAGAGGAAAAAGAAAGTTTAGAGCTAGAAGGAAAGAAAGAATAGAAGAAATAGGGTTTTGTGAGAGGAGAAGAAGAGCAAGGAAATTGCTTCCAGAGCCAAATTCCCAGAAATTCGGTTGAATTTTCTTAGAATTGCCTTCAAACCAAACCAGCTAAGGGTGGGGTTTCTTATCCTATAATGGGGCATATGATATTTTTGTATATGGGAATTAGTATGTGGGATTATACTGTTTTGTTGATTTGTGTTGTTTTGTGTTGTTGTGATAATAATTGATTTGATTAAAGAATTGTCAAAGAATTGGTGTATTACTGTGTTATATACTTGTCTGGATTGGTTTCAGAATAGTAGACAGTATAGAGGAAAATTCACTAAAACAGTACTGAGAGGACGAAGGAAGAAGAAAATTATGCCTGGATGCTGCCGAACAGCAGCTTGGTTTTAGTTGGATGCTGCTGAACGGAAACTTGCTGTTGTTATTGGAAGAGTGCCGATCGACACTATAAGAGAAAGAGAGAGGGTGTGCCGTGCAACACACCTTTGGGCTAGAGCACATGCAAGGCATGCCGACCGACATGTTAAGAGGAAGAAGGTGCCGAGGGGTACCCTATTTGTGACGAAGGGCACGCCTGGGATTCTCTATTTTTTTCCTTTTAATTGTTTTGTCTATTTTTCTGTGTTTTGTGTCTGTAGCATCAGTAAGTAATTGCATAATTTTTATATAGTAGAGTTCAAAAACAAATAATAATAATAATAATAATAATAATAATAATAATAATAATAATAATAATAATAATAGGGACATTAATAGTAATTACATGACTAGCATCACTAAAATAGTAACATGAGATGTAGGTAGTAGGATTACAGTAACAATATCAGTAAACAATAGCAGAGGTTAAGTGAGTAGCAGAAGTAGTATATGGACATTGTTTATTATAGGTCTTATGATCAATGTTGTGTTAGTTTGTGTTAATCGATAATGTGAATATATTGTTGCCATGACAAGTTGTTGATTTCGTTGACATGTTGTGTTGTAGGCCTTTGGCCAATGTTGAATGGTGTGAATTGTTATTATGTAGACTGCTGTTATGTTGTTGTCGTTGTTGCATTGCTGAGTTGTGGTTATTTATATCATTGTATAGCATGGAATTGCATTAAAGTTGGCTTGGATTGGCATGTTCTAAGTTGGAGCGAATGCTCACCTATGTTGGCCTGGATTGGCATGTCCTAAGTTGAAGGCTTTGCCTTATGCCTCGGTAAACTGGCATTTTCTAAGTTGGGAGTTCAGCTCCAATGGTACGCATGCATTTGCACAGTTGAGTCGCATTTGGAGTAATTGATTTGTTGCTTATTTGAAGTGTTGTTTATGCACGGTAATGTTATAAGTTGAATTGAAGTGTTGGTGAATGGTGTTTCTTTATGTTGATGTTGTATGAAGTGGTGATTTTATATGAACTAATTTCTGACATATTATTTATCATACGTTCTATTATAGTATTCGATATATCACCCCTTATGTTTGAATGTTGCCCTTATTGGTAACGTGCAGGTAACCAAGAGGAGTAGCCGATAACATTGTTAGTTCGAGTTTGGTGTCATTTTCTCTGATACGTAGCACTCGGGGGGAAATGAACGCTTGTCTTATTTTGTTGTTTATTTATTGAACCTTATGTTGTTATTGAGGAGTTATGGTGTTGATGTTGTTTTATGATTCAAAAGATGTTATATCATATTTAGAGAACTATTATGAGTCTGCTGCGTGATTAATCAAATTTTGGTTTATGTTATGAATACTATATTCATGATTCGTGTTCTTTCCACTTCTTTTACTGTTATGTATCTATTCTAAAAGCATGATAATTTTATGTGTCTTCATTGAATATGTGACATCCTAATTATATTGGAAATTTTTATACTCTGATTTTTCGCTAATTGCTTGGGGTAGAATTGGGGAGTTACATTAGCACCCTTTTCATCCGTAGTTTTCCACGGGCTCTTAGAGGTTTGCTCATTTTGAAATACCTTTGTGTTTTGTGCGTTTGAAAATGTTTTGAAAATTCCTTAGTACGGCGAACTTTGTAATGTTTCTCGGGATAGTGGAGAAAGTATACAAATTTTTTTGTAATTGTTTTTAAAAAGTAGTTTTCCGTGTAAGTGCAAAATGTTTGAGCAAACTTCTAACAACTATCTACTTTGTTACTCGAAAGTGGTCGTTCTTTTCCTCTTTTCCTTTAGACAATGCTATCATACTATTAGTGAGTATGTAGCCTTATCGTTGAATGTTAAGGGACATTCGAAGGGACGTTTTACAGTCATAAAGGCAACATATGGAGACGCTTTAGCAACTTTTGTTTAAGGGACAAGATCATTTACCGAAAGGCAACACTGTAGGGTCTGAAAACATAGGCAGAAAACAGAGCCGCCACCGAACTTTATTTATCCCGAAGGAAGGGGAAATATCAATAAAACCACGAGGGAATGTGTGATCGGTGGATCTGGAACTGACTGTTTAACGCTGGTTCGCGAAATGTCGCGGAAGCAAGAGTCGCCACCGTCTTTTATTTTCTCCAAAATGGAAAGGACAAAAGCACAGAAAAATTCCTTAAAGAGATTTCTCTCGATTCGGGAGGTAGGTTATAGAAAGGGAAGGTGTTAGCACCCTTTCTATCCATGGTTATCCATGGGCTCTTAGATACTTGCTCATTTGTGTTTTCAAAAATGGTTTGTTTGCTTTTCAATGTGGGTTTTAAAAAGTTTCTTTAAAAATTCCAGTTCGACTCTTGTATCGGTCCTCAAGAGTGTTTGAAAAATTTGCTTTCGAAAGCTTTTTGAAAATGTGTTGGTGTGAAAAGTATTTTTGAATTTTATTTGAAATTTAGAGCAAGTATCTAGAGTCGTCTACCTACCCTAAGGAATTCGTCTGTGTAAATGTCCTTTAAAGTAATGCCATCCCACCATTGAGAGGTAGGTAGCACCACCGTTGGAGGTGTTCGGGTCAATTCGAGGTTCGGGACATGGTGATCACCAGAGCAATGGGAAGACACCTTAGAAGCTACCCTCATGCCAGGTTCCCGGATCATGAGGACTTACTAAGACATCCTCTACTCGACGATCACCTTTCGAGGCAAGGCAACAGTGAGGCGTACCCTAGGGGTGGTGTGTGATTTGTGTGTCAGATTCAGATATTTTATCTTGTCATGTTATTGGTGATCTATGCGCTTGTGTTTTTATTTAAGGCCATTCATTCTTGCATGCATTTATTTAACAGTTAAAAAAGTGCGGAAAGATAAAAGTTCTAAACTATTACAAAAGGCGCGGGTCCACATCGCCAAAATTTCCAGAACCCGATTTGACAGAAAATAAATAAATAATGGAAAGTGCGAGAAATAAATATTTACATGGCTTTGGGAGAAGTACATGAATATTAAAAGGAAAAGAAATAAATACGCGAATATGAATTAAAATTTAGAAACGAGGGCGTTGGACCCCTTTTAATGAAATTAAATTATTAGCAAATTAATAAAATTAAAGAAAAAGAAATTATTTTTTTTGTTTTTTTGTATTTATGAGAATTTCATGAGATTAATTAAAATGCTAATCCTAATTCTAATTGTTTTTTAGTTTATTAAGAAAGTATTAAAGTTAAACCTAAATTAACCTAATTATTTACATGCAATTTTAATTTATAAAAATAATAGGAAATATTTAATTATTATGAAAGAAAAGAAAAAGGATAAAAATTATTACAAACCCTAATTCTACCAAGTTTTAGATTGATTAAGAAAAATATTAAAATTTAACCCTAAGTTTAAAACTAAAATCAATTAATGTTATTTATTTACAAAAAAATATTAATTAAATAAATATATTTTAGTTTTGTCCTTTCTGATTTTTTTTGTGTTTTTTATATTATTGTGAAAATAATAATTATGAAGAATTAAAAGAAATTAGTTAAAATAAAGAAAAGAAAAATATAAAAAGAGTAAAAGAAACAAACTCTAGGGGGTGCTGTCCCCAAATGGAGGGTTTATGCTTAGCAATTTGGGCCCAAGCATCTTTGGCCTCGTTGACTTCTATACCAGCGTGTAGCACTTTTGACTCACGTCCATGATGTTCTTCCAACGACGGCCCTTGGATTGATCTTGGCACACGCGTGGCAAGCTGGATGGTGAGTAGCATGATAGACTCCCTGTATTGAAATTGCATAGGAATACGTTTAAAGGAAAAATATAAGGAAAGGGGTGGGGACCTGGGGCTCGAACCCAGGTCCTGTGGTTTACCAATGCTTATGCCTGCCAGTGGAGCTGCTTTACGCTTTCTGTATATTAAATAACAAATAATCATTATAACATAAAACAACGCGTTAGTGCTTGTTTCCGCGCGAACTTTCAAATGAACCAATCATCGCTTGCCACTGCATCGTCTTCTCCATAGCTTTGTTTTTTTCCTGAAATAAAAAAAGAATGGGCAACGGTTTTGAACCGTTCCCTTATGCATCATTCCAAAAAATAGCGAATAGGCCATAAGGCCTCATAAATTAGGCGCGAGGGTAGGTTTCTTTTCGTCCAAGCACGCTTGTTTCAGTGGTCCAGGTCTCGAGTGCTAATTTTTCCTTGACTAAGAAGCCCTAATTTTCCAAGTTTGAAACCCTAAAATATACCAATGGCATCTTTGCATACAGTGTATAAAAACTCAATTAAAATATAGAGTAAGCTTCAGAATCATGAGAGCAACACAAAATATGCATTAGAATTTGAAATCACGCCATGAATGGTAAAACACGATATATGCAAAAAAGTGAAAAAACTTGAGTTCTATTCACCAATTCTGGGCGTTATGAATGTGGAAAACGATTCAAATATGTTGCTTGATGTCTCAGGAAGCCAATGGAACAGATATTTTGCCTTGAATCGCCTTGTATCCCTGCTTTCAGTTTTCAAATTTTTTAGCAAAAACTCAAGTGTGGTTTGCTATGTATGGCGCAGCTTGGAGTCTTTTCTGAATAGGGTTAGCATGTATATGTATGTGTGAAGGTTTTAGGGTTGAGAAATCACACAAAAGCCTTTGCATTCATGATTTGCAAGATTTGATTTTCAAAGATCTTTTCAAATATTTTTCCATGCCTATTTGGTACAAATCATGGCCAATTGACTTGATTCTTTCTATATTTGGTCTTGCACGAAATCATAAGCTTATTCCTTGCATAAAAAGATTTGAAAAGTTAGGTTTAGTATTTTTCATGTATTTTAATTAATTAAATGAATTATTAATGATTAAAAATCCAAATAAATAAATAAAAATGATAAAAAACTTCCCTTTGGGCCAAATGGTCGTGCACATGCCTTGGATGATGAATTGTGGAAGAAAAAGAGGCCCATTAGCAATTTTAGGTCATTTGAAGCAATGTTGACTTTTCAAAATATCCAAATATTTCCCAACTTCCACAAGGCATAACTTGCTAAATTTTTAAGCTTTGCTCATGTTCTTGGACATTTTGGAAAGGTCTTTGAGTCCTCTAACCAATGTCTTTGGTCCCATGTCATTTTGATTTATCAATATCAAGTTATGGCCTTTGACTTAAAGTCCCTTTTTGTTGACTTTTGAAAATGACCTATAATGTTGAAATTGATAACTTTTTGTGAGATAATTTCTTGGACTTGAAGTATGAAGAGGAGTTGTAGGAAATGTCTTTCTATTCAAAATGAGCTTTGGATGGAATTTTTCTGATAATCCATGTGAAAGTTATGCCCTGGTCAATTTACAGTTGACTTTTTCAACTGTCCAAATAAGGAAACTTTTGCATCTTGATGATTTTTGAGCCAAGCTTTGAGAATCATGATCAAGCATTGATCAAATGATGTTTGTGGCTTAAAAATGAGATGTTGACCTAAAATTTGAACTTTTGACTGTCAAATGACCATTTTGCCCCTGCAGTTGACTGTAGTGCAATTAGGGTTTTTGACTGTGCAATTTTGTGCTGTAAGTCTTGAAACTTAGTATGAGGATGCTTGACCATATTTGTAGGCATGTGGGACTTGATTGGACCCTTGGAAACTTCATTTACTTTGTCAGAACCAAAACCCTAATTTTGACTGTTAGGAGGCCCTTGAACTGTGCAACCCTTGGGGAGATTTTGAAGCATGCTTTTGACAAATCTTGAAGAATATGGGAGGGCAAATTTTGGGGTAAACAGTTTCCCCTGTTCAATCTTCTTAAACCTGAGGATGCAGATTGGCTGACGTGCCTTTCGTAATCCGAAGGTGGAAGATGATTGAACACTAGAGTGCCCAGAAATTTGCGCTCACATAGTAGCAGTGTGATGGTGGAATGGGCTTACAGATGCCATTTGGGGATTGATGAATAGGATGATGGGCTTATAGATACCATGCTAAGAGATGATGGAAGGTGGATGGGCTTATAGATGCCATCTGGATGTCAACCGCGTAAGAGATTCCTTAGCGAGAACTTGCGTACCTGCAAAAGAAAATGATTACCTGACCTGTTACGGGAGCTGGTCTTAAGATTCTTTGTATAGATGTGTCCTGACTGGTTACAGGAGCTGAATCTGGAGCTTCAAACGGTGATGAATGAACCAGGGATGGTTACTACCTCAACAGAAACGGTGAGAGAACCTTGGGTGACTTTAACCTCAACAACAATCGTTGAGAAAATCTTGGGATGATTACTACCTCCGCAGGATCGGGGAGAGAACCATAGGCGACTACAACCTCAACAGCAATCATTGAGAGAATCTTGGATAACTTCACTTCAACAACAATTGTTGAGCGAAATCTGGGATTACCACCTCCACAGGATCGGGGAGAGAACCATAGGCGACTACAACCTCAACAGCAAACATTGAGAGAATCTTGGATAACTTCACTTCAACAGCGATCGTTGAGCGAAATCTGGGATTACCACCTCCGCAGGATCGGGGAGAGAGCCATAGGCGACTACAACCTCAACAGCAAACATTGAGAGAATCTTGGATAACTTCACTTCAACAGCAATCGTTGAGAGAAATCTGGGATTACCACCTCCGCAGTATCGGGGAGAGAACCATAGGCGACTACAACCTCAATAGCAAACATTGAGAGAATCTTGGATAACTTCACTTCAACAGCAATCGTTGAGCGAAATCTGGGATTACCACCTCCGCAGTATCGGGGAGAGAACCATAGGCGACTACAACCTCAATAGCAATCATTGAGAGAATCTTGGATAACTTCACTTCAACAGCAATCATTGAGCGAAATCTGGGATTACCACCTCCGCAGTATCGGGGAGAGAACCATAGGCGACTACAACCTCAATAGCAATCATTGAGAGAATCTTGGGTATCTTCTACTAAGTCTTTATCAGGAAAATCTGTTTGGGGTCGATTTAGCTGGACTAGAGAAGGCCTTGGACTGGATAAGAAACAGAGAATCTTAGGGTCGATTAACTGAATCGGTCTAGGTCTTGGAATGTCTTCAACTGGTTTTTTATCAGAAAAATCTGTTTGGGGTCGATTTAACTGGACCAGAGAAGGCCTTTGACTGGATAAGAAATCTTTGGAGTCGATTTAACTGAACCGGTCTAGGTCTTGGAATGTCTTCAACTGGGTTTTTATCAGAAAAATCTGTTTGGGGTCGATTTAACTGGACCAGAGAAGGACTTTGACTGGATAAGAAATCTTTGGAGTCGATTTAACTGAACCGGTCTATGTCTTGGAATGTCTTCAACTGGGTTTTTATCAGAAAAATCTGTTTGGGGTCGATTTAACTGGACCAGAGAAGGCCTTTGACTGGATAAGAAATCTTTGGAGTCGATTTAACTGAACCGGTCTAGGTCTTGAAATTTGACTGAGAATTTAACTGAATCTTTCCTGAAAGGTAACGGTCAGTCATATGCAATGCATGATATGGATCAAGCAATGATGTTCTCAACATAAATGAGGTTTGTAAGATATGATGCGTATATGCATGCTATAATGATGTATGTGATGTTTAGGAGTATATGTTTTCGTCTAGGAAAGTAAATCCTTGACGGGTGCCGGGAAGTCACTCCTGGGCTGATGTTGGCAAGTAGATCTTTGCTTCCGCTGGGGATGATGATTGCAAGAATACCGGTAGGAGAAGATAACTCCGTTGGGGAATAAACTTGGTGAATGGAATATTCTGCGGGGAGAAAAGTACTCTGACGATCTTGCTGAGGAGCAATACTCTGTGGGGAGAGAGATACTTCGTTGAGTGGATGGTAACTTGCTGGGGATACCTTCGTTGTATTGGAAGTGTTGACAGACTTCGTTGGGGATAAGAAGACTTCGTCGAGGACGCTCTTTCCGTGGCTTTTGGCTGAGGATAACCCAGTTATATCCCGGTAGGGAAATAACTCTTTGAATAAAGCCGGGAGACGCGTTCGTGCTCTGCGGGGATAAGCTTCCAGAATCTACTGGGGATAAGCTTACTGCTTGGGGAGATGGATTTCAACCTTTCCTGGGGAAACTGGATTGGACTCTCCTGGGGAAGTTTTGAATTGTACCAGGGAAGTGACTCCATTGAATGTTTGATATACCGCCGAGGAACAATCTTTAGCCCAAGACTGCCGGGGATGCTTGTTAAGAGTATGTATATTGCTGTTCGGGAATGTTGAGATCTGCTGAAGGATGCTCAACTTCCTTAAGGTTTGATTGTAGCTTGGAGAGAGTGTACTGCTTGCTGGCTCACTCTCTGGGGAATTAAGATGCCTGGTTATGTTCTTTAGCTGAACCTACCTTGGTACCTTGGAGGACCGAACAATTAGATTGCTTAGACAACTCTTTATTGCCCCTGTTTCTAATGTTATCTGTAATTGATTCTTTGTTTCGCATGCAAATATTCATGAGTTAGCAAATTATTGTCAATGCATATATCACAAATTGAACCTTGGACGTTCTTCGCAAAACAAAACAGAAAAGGAAAAACAATTGGCACTTTTAACTGAAAAATATATTCGTATTGATTTTGAATGGCCTGTAAATAGGCGTTTTACGTACAAGAGGCTGACGTCCTAGTAAGAGAACGCCGCCGAGCAAAAGAGTTTATACAAATTTTGTACAAGAGAAAATAAAACAGCTGTGTGAAATGAATAATCCGCTGGGTTTCAACTCTGCTATTACCGTTATATCTCTGAGCGTCTCATCACTTGATGACCTTGGTTGAAGGTGAAGCTGACTGATCGATGCCGTCTGAACTTGATGTAGATACCGGATTCTGGATGCAAAGTGATCCAATGAGACATAGTATTACGCTTTATCCCTAACTTTTGCCTGGACTGCCCTTTCGGGTTTTCAGTCCACCAGGATACCCATTTTTGCCCAAGCCGCCTTTTCAGGTTTTCGACTTGCCGGGTGTACAGATTTTTTCATTTCATCCCTTCATTTTGCCCGAACCCTTTTGGTTCGCCGGGAAGCCCTAATTTTTGCCTAGGCATGTCAGCCTAGCGGGTCTTTTTTATGCGTAGTATCTTTTTACTATGTCTGCATTGGCGGGGTGAGGAAGGTCGTCACCATCCATATTGGTCAGAATCATGGCTCCTCCTGAGAACACATGTTTAACCACAAATGGCCCTTCGTACGTAGGGGTCCATTTGCCCCTTGGATCACTCTGAGGAAGGATGATTCGCTTGATTACCAGATCCCCAGCTTGATATTCCTGTGGTCTGACCTTTTTGTTAAATGCCCTGATCATCCGTTTCTGATACGTCTGACCATGACAGATAGCAGCAAGTCTCTTTTCATCAATTAAGTTTAGCTGATCAAGTCGTGTCTGGATCCAATCATCTTCACTCAGATCTGCATCCTTCATTATCCGGAGAGAGGGTATTTGCACTTCGATCGGTAAGACTGCCTTCATACCATAAACCAAAGAGAAAGGAGTTGCCCCGGTTGACGTCCTAGCTGAGGTACGGTACCCATGTAGAGCGAACGGTAACATCTCGTGCCAATCTTTATAAGTCACTGTCATCTTCTGCACGATTTTCTTGATATTTTTATTTGCTGCTTCTACAACCCCATTCATCTTCGGTCTGTAAGGAGAAGAATTATGGTGCTGTATCTTGAACTGCTCGCAGAGCTCAGTGATCATCTTGTTATTAAGATTGGTACCGTTGTCTGTAATAATTCTTTTTGGGACGCCGTATCGACAGATCAGGTTGTGCCGAATGAACCGTGCCACAACAGTCTTGGTTACCGTAGCGTAGGAAGCTGCTTCAACCCACTTCGTGAAGTAATCGATCGCTACTAGGATGAAGCGATGCCCGTTAGATGCCGTAGGTTTAATATCACCGATCATGTATATGCCCCCACATTGCAAACGGCCAAGGCGCAGTTAGAACATTTAGAGGAACTGGAGGAACATGCACCTTGTCTGCATAAATCTGGCACTTGTGGCATGTCCTGGAATGTTGGTAGCAGTCAGCTTCCATTGTGGACCAGTAATATCCTGCCCGAAGGATCTTCTTTGCCATTGTATGTCCACTGGAATGTGTACCCAAGGTCCCTTCATGTAGCTTTCCATGATTCTTTCCGCTTCAGTCTTATCCACACAACGCAGTAAGGTCGAATCATGGTTTCGTTTATATAGGATGCCGTTGCTAAGGAAGAACTTTGCTGCGAACCTTCTCAGAAACTTTTTATCATTGACAGACGCACCTTCAGGGTATTCCTGAGCTTCCAGATATCTCTTCACCTCATGGTACCAAGGCTTCTCAGTCACCAATTCAGTCTCGAGATCGCAACAGTATGCCGGTTCGTCCAGTTTCCAGATGATGATCCGGGGAGCCTCATTGTCCCATTTGACCTTGAACATAGAAGACATGGTAGCTAACGCGTCCGCCAGCTGATTCTCCTCTCTCGGGAAATGTTCAAAGGTTATCTTCGTGAAGTGGGGGATCAAGGTCAACACACATTCTCTGTAAGGAATAAGATTCAGATGTTTCGTATCCCACTCTCCTTTGATCTGATTGATCACAAGAGCGGAATCTCCGAAGACACTCAGAAACTTGATCCTTAGGTCGATCGCAGCTTGAAGACCCATGATGCACGCCTCATACTCTGCCATGTTGTTGGTACAGTTGAAGCATAGTCGGGCAGTGAGCGGAGTATGAGTGCCTTGCGGTGATATGATTATAGCGCCGATACCGTTTCCCAAAGAGTTGGAGGCTCCGTCAAAGTGCATAGACCATCGGGATCCTTCCTCAGGTCCTTCATCCGGTCCAGGTACTTCACAATCAGTTACTATCATGATGCTCTCGTCCGGAAACTCAAAATTCATTGACTGATAGTCGTCTACAGCCTGATGTGCCAAGTGGTCTGCCAATACACTTCCCTTGATGGCTTTCTGGGTTGTGTACTGAATGTCGTATTCCGTCAAGATCATTTGCCATCTTGCAATTCTCCCAGACAGAGCAGGCTTTTCGAATATGTACTTTATAGGATCCATCTTTGAGATCAACAAAGTAGTGTGAGTCAGCATATACTGTCTCAGCCGGCGAGCAGCCCATACCAAAGCGCATCAAGTTTTCTCAAGCAGTGAGTATCGGGTCTCACAGTCGGTAAACTTTTTGCTAAGGTAATAAATGGCGTGCTCTTTTCGGCCAGACTCGTCATGCTGCCCCAGCACACACCCCATTGAGTTGTCAAGCACTGTTAGATATAGTATCAGAGGTCTCCCTTCAACCGGTGGCATAAGGATGGGTGGTTCTTGGAGATACTCTTTGATTCTGTCAAAAGCAGCCTGACATTCATCATTCCAACGTACTACCTGATCTTTCTTCAGTAGCTTGAATATTGGTTCACAAGTAGCAGTTAGGTGTGAGATGAACCGAGCAATGTAATTCAGGCGTCCTAAAAAGCCTCTGACTTCCTTCTCTGTCTTAGGAACTGGCATCTCTTGAATAGCTTTAACCTTGGCAGGGTCCACTTGAATACCCTTGTCACTTACCACGAAGCCTAGCAACTTTCCAGATCTTACCCCGAAGGTGCACTTGTTCGGGTTCAATCTCAGCTTGTACAGTTTCAGACGGTCAAACAACTTCTGCAGATGATCTAGGTGTTCTTCCTCAGTCTGGGATCTCGCGATCATGTCGTCAACATACACTTCTATCTCATGATGGATCATATCATGAAATAAAGCAACCATGGCACGTTGGTAGGTTGCCCCAGCGTTCTTTAGTCCAAAAGGCATGACCTTGTAACAGAAGGTGCCCCACTGAGTAACAAATGTAGTCTTTTCCATGTCTTCATGTGCCATCTTGATCTGATTATAACCTGAGAAACCATCCATGAAAGAGAACACCTTATGCTGAGCTGTATTATCAACAAGGACATCAATGTGAGGTAAAGGGAAGTCATCCTTGGGGCTGGCCCTGTTCAGATCCCTGTAATCAACGCACATTCTGACCTTACCGTCTTTCTTTGGTACCGGCACCACATTAGCAACCCATTGAGGGTAAGAAGTCACTGCAAGGAACCCAGCATCAAACTGTTTCATGACCTCGGCTTTAATCTTCTCAGACATCTCTGGACGCATACGACGGACCTTTTGCTTAACCGGAGGGCAGTCTTCCTTAGTAGGCAAATGATGGACCACAATATCGGTATCCAACCCGGGCATGTCTTCGTAGGACCAGGCAAATATCTCCACATAATCATGTAGCATCTTAGTCAACCGTTGCTTCACGCTGAGCTCTAGGTTAGCACCAATCTTTACCTCTTTCCTGTCTGCCTCAGTACCCAAGTTTATTATTTCCACTGGCTCTTCATGTGGTTGAATTGCCCTCTCTTCCTGAAGTAGCAGTCTTGCAAGCTCGCCAGGCACTTCGCAATCATCTTCACCTTCGTCTTCGGCTAAGTTGATCGGATTTTCGAAGTCATAACTGGCAGTAGCAGAGTCGTTACCAGTGAGATCCAGAGTGGATTGAAACCTGTATGAGTGAGTGTGTGTAAATACAGCTGTTTTGAAATATATGTAAAGGAAAGAAAGACAGAAAAGGAGCATAAGATTTGAAATGCGAGAAAACGTCCAAGATTTTCATTTATGATATATGAAATGACAATTTATATGCCCTCACAAATGAAACCACGGTGCCTCGGGTAAGACACCGGGCCATAGAGTTTATTTATTGTTTATTACAAATAACAAAACAAAGAAGTTTATTACTGCGTAACAAAAGTAACAGGAGTATGGTCTTTGGCAATCCAATTGGTCAATCCACCATCAGTTGTCGGGTAGATCCAGCTATTGAATTCTGCTTCATCCACTTCATTGTCTTCCCCAACAACATTCACTCCTGGATTTGTAATGAGCACAGGAGGTCTTCTGATCTTCGCCTTCCGCATAGCTTTCTGACCCTCTGCAGTAAAACCCAGTCCAAATTTATCAGTTTTCTGTGTAAAGTCGGGAAGCCTGCCCCAGTTAGTACATTCACCTTTCTGAACCACAGCCCGGGCATCCTTTAGAGAAGCCATCTTCAAAGGAACCTCCTCTTCGACCGCTGTTTCTGCTGCTGCTGAAATTGGAAGCACCTCCTCGAAATGCTGAAAGGGGGTCTCAATAAACTCCTCGTCCATCTCAATGTATCTGAAGGAATTCAAGTGGCTCACCATATACTCCTCCTCTCCTTGCACAGTGACGATCTTCCCTCTGACAGGGTATTTCAGCTTCTGGTGCAAGGTAGAGGTCACTGCCCCAGCTTTATGGATCCAAGGTCGACCCAGTAGACAAGAGTACGATGGACGGATATCCATCACATAAAAAGTAGAGTCAAACACCTGAGAGCCCACACGAATAGGAATTTCCACCTCTCCATGAACCATCCTCTTTGAACCGTCAAAGGCCCTGACGATGATATTGCTGGGTTTTAATTCCAGGCCTTCACAATCCAAACGGGCTAAAGCCTTCTTGGGTAGCACATTTAAGGAAGAACCAGTATCCACCAATACATGGCCAGAGTAGTGCCCCTGCATTCAATAGAGACATGCAGGGCGTCATTGTGGTCTCTTCCCTTTGCAGTCAGGTCGGCATCTGAAAAACCCAAGCCATTGTCTGCTGTCAGATTTGCTACGCAATCAGTGAACTGGACTGCAGATGTCTCCTGTGGCACATGGGCCGTCTTGAGAAATGAGATTAAGGCCTTAGCATGGGCCTCTGAACATAGGAGCAAGGAGAGCATGGAGATCTTGGAGGGCGTATGCCCCAGCTGCTCGACAACATTGAAGTCACTCTTCTTTATTATTTTCAGGATTTCCTCCATCTCTTGTTGGGAGGCCTCAGCATTTATAGGTATCGGTGCCTCCATCCGGGCAGGCTCATCTTTAATTCCTTTGCCCCGAGCATTGGATGACTCGGCAGCAGGGGAAACAACTTGGTCAGTAACGGGAACAGGTACACTTGTAGGTGTTATAAGGAGGGGTCTTCGAGTAGCGGGCGGTGCAATGTCAGGTGAGAAGAGCCTGCCACTGCGGGTAACCTTGGCTGGACCAGTGATATCGCAGATACTGGCGCCCGTGTTGAACTCTTGTTTGATTCCATTCACATACACATCTGCCCCATAGTGCCAGGGGACAGCCTTATCAGATACGTAGGGGAGGGGCCCCGGAACAGTAATAACCACAGGTGCAACAGTCATGATTTGGACAGGCTTCTTCGGGAGAGCTTTGATTGGATTATTGAAGATGGTAACCACAGAAACTTCTTCTACCGGAACCAACTGAACAGCAGACTTCTTAAACAGAATCTCCTTGCTATCCATTAGGCTTTGGACGCCTAACTTCAGCAAAGGACAACCGGATAGGGAAACAGCACAGAACAGGCAACCCTCACTACAACCCGGAAATAAACCGGCCAGCAGTAGGTTCTTTTTGACAGTCATTAAGGGAGTGGCTAGATCATCCACAGAAACAGCGTACACTTCTTCATCAACAGCATTTACCCCATGCTGAGGCATAGGAGCAGTAACCACATTCGGTCTCTCAGGCGCTTCAAACTGTATCTCCTTTGCGTCAATAAGGTCTTGCACCTTATTCCCAAATGCCCAACAGTCATCAGTGGAATGCCCCGGGCTATCAGAATGATAAGCACAACGAGAATTTGGGTTGTATTTGGGGGAGGCAGTGTTTACACCTTTTGGGGCCTCTCTGACAGTCACTAGATTGGTGGACAGCAACTGTGGCAAGATCTGCGATAAGGTCATGCTCAAACGGGTAAACTCTCTCCGGGGTCTTTCAGACCTTTGAGGATTGGTTGGCCGAGGAGCGGCAGCAGGCTTAGCAATCATCACCGCACTGACAGATTGGCGGCGCTCAGATTTCTCTTGTCTTCTGGAGCCATATACAGCACTAGCCTCCTTCTTGAAGGGTTTCTTCTCAGCACTAGACGATGCACCCTTCGGAATCTTACCAGACTTCAACCCAGCCTCAATTCTCTCTCCAGTCAGAATAAGATCAGTGAACCCTGCAGACGAGTTCCCAATAAGATGGTTGAAAAATGGCCCAGATAGGGTCCCCAGGAACATGTCTACCAACTCACGATCAGTCAACGGAGGCTGCACCCTGCCAGCCAAATCCCTCCACTTCTGAGCGTACTCTTTAAAACCTTCACTTGAACCTAACGACATACCCTGGAGTTGGGTACGTGTAGGGGCAAGGTCGGCATTATATTGATACTGCTTATAGAAAGCAGTAGCCAACTCCTCCCAGTTACGAACCTTGGTCCCATCCAGCTGATAGAACCATTCGAGATGAGTCCCTGAAAGACTCTCCTGGAAGAAGTGGATCCACAAATTCTTATCCATTGAGTACGGTTGAATCTTCCGCACATAAGACCTGAGATGTAGCTTGGGACAAGACGCCCCGTCGTACTTAGTGAAAGATGGTGCTTTGAATTTACGAGGAATGATCACACCAGTAGACAAACCCAAATCTCCAAAATCCAGCCCAGGTACCTGTTGTATTTCCATAGCATTCAACCTATCTTCCAACTGCTTGTATCTGTCTTCTGCCGGAGGATACTGCTCTTCATCAAAATCAGTCTCGTTGTCAGAGACTACCGGACTAGGACCTTTTTCCGCTTGAGGAGTACCCTTGCCAATGGAAGAACCAGCCTCTTCATTCTGCAGAGTATTGTCGAACCTTTGGCCCGTGTTGAAAAGAACAGTTCTTCTCTTCTTCTTTTTCTCCTTCTTCAGGAGCAGGGCCTTCAGCTCTTCTTGGCCCTGAGCCAAACCCATGATTAATTCCTGAAATTGCGCATTTTGCGCCTGAAGAGCCTTGATAGACATCTCAGTTGATGACGAGTCGGGGTTCATGATGCTGAAATAAACAGCGAAGAACGGTAAGCAACCTGAAAAGAGGAAAACCTGCTATGCACATGATGAATGGAATGCGTATGATTTATGTTTTCAAAGACAATCGGGAATCAACTTTGTAAACAAAAAGGAACACACTTCATTAAATTCAACTTTGAAACTGAAATTATTCAACAGGTTGCCCTTAGGCGTTACATGAAAGGAAATACTGAAAAGGGAAATAAAACTGTAAAGGAACATCCAGAGCTCCTTATTGATCCCATGGTCTCCTCTTCTCAGTACGAATGTAGGCATTCAGAGCTCGCTCATTCTCCAACTGCTTCATCAGCTTCTGGATCTTTAATTCCTGCTCGTTGAACTTTTCCCGGTAAGAATCCCGTTCTTATCGCAGTTGCGACCAAGACCTCTTTAATGTCTCATAATCAGTAGGTATCTGAGGAGGAAGGATAGTTGGAGGAACACCATCTTTGTCAGGACACTCAAGAATGACGGGTCTGACAGCTTCATACGGCATACCTAACTTTTGAGCACGGATGCGAACCCATTTGTAGTAGGCTTCCATAGGTAAAGAAGTATTTGGCCCTAACTCTTGTGGGTCAGCTTTATGAACTTTGTCCCAAGCCTTGATGAACTTACGACGCAGCTCGTCACTATCCACCTGAAACTCAAAACTGATGTGAGGCACCAACATTTCATGAGGCCCTGCTCTTCTTGCTCTTCCAAACTGACGGAGTGCTAGACATGGATTGTAAGAGATTCCTCCTTGGGTACCAATCAGAGGAACATTAGGGTATTCCCCGCATCGATTAATAATAGCCATCTCATCCAAACCTCTGCAAGTCCAAATGATGTCTTTGTCGGTAAGAGACATTAACCTATAAGCCCAACCTCTTCCTTCTTGGTTCTTCAGTACGAACTTAGGGAGGTGCGAAATAAACCACCTCACCCACAAAGGGATACAACACCATAGGGTTCCTCGTCTTCGGGTAGTACGAGCATGGAGTTGTTGCAAGATGTCACCCAAGAGAGTGGGCACAGGATTCTGAGACATAAAGATCCTTATGGCAGTGACATTGATGAAGTTGTCAGGATTAGGAAACAAGACTAACCCATAGATTAGGAGAGCCAAGAGATCTTCATATGCCCTAAAGTCCAGGTTATTCCAGAAACTGTTAGCTTTACCAATCAGAAACTTGGCCAAGAAACCCTTAACTCCGCTTCTAGTTACCCAGTTGTCCATTACCTCTTGATGTGTCAGGGGAAGAGCTGCAGCAACATCCTCAAGCCTGAGGGTCTTTTCCCAACCAGTGAAGGGATTCTGGTCCAAGATAGGGATACCAAGCAAATCAGAGAACTCTTCCAGGGTAGGGACCAGCTGGAAGTCTTGAAAGGTGAAGCACTGGTACAGAGGGTCATAGAACTGGGTCAGAACACTCATCAACTATTGATCCCGCTTTGCAGTGACTAAACTGAGAAGAGAACCATGCCTCTGAATGAAGGAAGTGGTATTTGGAATTCTGCTAACCAACTCTTCAAGCAACTCAGGTGAGTGAACAAAGTTGAACCGGATAGTATTCCTTCGCACATGCATCATGATGTCCTACAAAACAGAGCAAAGGTGAAACCCTCTTGTCTTTGAAATGGTCAGTCCTTATGCAGGATGCATGCAATGCTCATGATGTTGTGATGTTATGATAAAGCACACCACAAATAGATACAAAGGCAAACATGGTAAGGCACACAAGTCACACAAGGCAAGCCCCTAAAGTTTAGGCCAGCATGAGGTCTAGGTACTACCCTCTTTCAGTTTGTTGGTTCATACCTGTCCTATCAAAGTAACCGGGTTCTTAGAGGATCCCAATATCATTGACTACCCTCAATCGGTCATAACTCCAGCATCGCAATATTTTCTTGCGGCCAGAACCATCACGAGAGTTTAGCCTTAATGGGCGTAGCATACTGCTACCGTTCTAATGGCCAAGTTGTGTCATTTAAGGTTCTAAGGTTGTTGGTGCTTAATGACTCCTCAGAAGACCCATATTCTCCTCGTTGCAACACAAGGGATATCGGTACAGACCAAGGTGCCACACCAACGTAGCCACTGTTTCACCCGTGTCGGTCTACGCCGGACAGGTCCCTCACAGCTTATGCTACCTAAACAGGGTATCCCCAGATCCGGGTTAGGATCTATGTAACTCCCGTGCAACCCACAAATTTAAAGCAGACAAGTCAATACAATTGAAAACACAGTTATGAACTAACCCTAAGGTACACCTCACTTTAAGTTTAAGTCCCCAGCAGAGTCGCCAGTTCTGTGATCGGTGGATCTGGAACTGACTGTTTAACGCTGGTTCGCGAAATGTCGCGGAAGCAAGAGTCGCCACCGTCTTTTATTTTCTCCAAAATGGAAAGGACAAAAGCACAGAAAAATTCCTTAAAGAGATTGCTCTCAGTTCGGGAGGTAGGTTATAGAAAGGGAAGGTGTTAGCACCCTTTCTATCCATGGTTATCCATGGGCTCTTAGATACTTGCTCATTTGTGTTTTCAAAAATGGTTTGTTTGCTTTTCAATGTGGGTTTTAAAAAGTTTCTTTGAAAATTCCAGTTCGACTCTTGTATCGGTCCTCAAGAGTGTTTGAAAAATTTGCTTTCGAAAGCTTTTTGAAAATGTGTTGGTGTGAAAAGTATTTTTGAATTTTGTTTGAAATTTAGAGCAAGTATCTAGAGTCGTCTACCTACCCTAAGGAATTCGTCTGTGTAAATGTCCTTTAAAGTAATGCCATCCCACCATTGAGAGGTAGGTAGCACCACCGTTGGAGGTGTTCGGGTCAATTCGAGGTTCGGGACATGGTGATCACCAGAGCAATGGGAAGACACCTTAGAAGCTACCCTCATGCCAGGTTCCCGGATCATGAGGACTTACTAAGACATCCTCTACTCGACGATCACCTTTCGAGGCAAGGCAACAATGAGGCATACCCTAGGGGTGGTGTGTGATTTGTGTGTCAGATTCAGATATTTTATCTTGTCATGTTATTGGTGATCTATGCGCTTGTGTTTTTATTTAAGGCCATTCATTCTTGCATGCATTTATTTAACAGTTAAAAAAGTGCGGAAAGATAAAAGTTCTAAACTATTACAAAAGGCGCGGGTCCACATCGCCAAAATTTCCAGAACCCGATTTGACAGAAAATAAATAAATAATGGAAAGTGCGAGAAATAAATATTTACATGGCTTTGGGAGAAGTACATGAATATTAAAAGGAAAAGAAATAAATACGCGAATATGAATTAAAATTTAGAAACGAGGGCGTTGGACCCCTTTTAATGAAATTAAATTATTAGCAAATTAATTAAATTAAAGAAAAAGAAATTATTTTTTTTGTTTTTTTGTATTTATGAGAATTTCATGAGATTAATTAAAATGCTAATCCTAATTCTAATTGTTTTTTAGTTTATTAAGAAAGTATTAAAGTTAAACCTAAATTAACCTAATTATTTACATGCAATTTTAATTTATAAAAATAATAGGAAATATTTAATTATTATGAAAGAAAAGAAAAAGATAAAAATTATTACAAACCCTAATTCTAATTGCATAGGAATACGTTTAAAGGAAAAATATAAGGAAAGGGGTGGGGACCTGGGGCTCGAACCCAAGTCCTGTGGTTTACCAATGCTTATGCCTGCCAGTGGAGCTGCTTTACGCTTTCTGTATATTAAATAACAAATAATCATTATAACATAAAACAACGCGTTAGTGCTTGTTTCCGCGCGAACTTTCAAACGAACCAATCATCGCTTGCCACTGCATCGTCTTCTCCATAGCTTTGTTTTTTTCCTGAAATAAAAAAAGAATGGGCAACAGTTTTGAACCGTTCCCTTATGCATCATTCCAAAAAATAGCGAATAGGCCATATGGCCTCATAAATTAGGCGCGAGGGTAGGTTTCTTTTCGTCCAAGCACGCTTGTTTCAGTGGTCCAGGTCTCGAGTGCTAATTTTTCCTTGACTAAGAAGCCCTAATTTTCCAAGTCTGAAACCCTAAAATATACCAATGGCATCTTTGCATACAGTGTATAAAAACTCAATTAAAATATAGAGTAAGCTTCAGAATCATGAGAGCAACACAAAACATGCATTAGAATTTGAAATCACGCCATGAATGGTAAAACACGATATATGCAAAAAAGTGAAAAAACTTGAGTTCTATTCACCAATTCTGAGCGTTATGAATGTGGAAAACGATTCAAATATGTTGCTTGATGTCTCAGGAAGCCAATGGAACAAATATTTTTCCTTGAATCGCCTTGTATCCCTGCTTTCAGTTTTCAAATATTTTAGCAAAAACTCAAGTGTGGTTTTCTATGTATGGCGCAGCTTGGAGTCTTTTCTGAATAGGGTTAGCATGTATATGTATGTGTGAAGGTTTTAGGGTTGAGAAATCACACAAAAGCCTTTGCATTCATGATTTGCAAGATTTGATTTTCAAAGATCTTTTCAAATATTTTTCCATGCCTATTTGGTACAAATCATCGCCAATTGACTTGATTCTTTCTATATTTGGTCTTGCACGAAATCATAAGCTTATTCCTTGCATAAAAAGATTTGAAAAGTTAGGTTTAGTATTTTTCATGTATTTTAATTAATTAAATGAATTATTAATGATTAAAAATCCAAATAAATAAATAAAAATGATAAAAAACTTCCCTTTGGGCCAAATGGTCGTGCACATGCCTTGGATGATGAATTGTGGAAGAAAAAGAGGCCCATTAGCAATTTTAGGTCATTTGAAGCAATGTTGACTTTTCAAAATATCCAAATATTTCCCAACTTCCACAAGGCATAACTTGCTAAATTTTTAAGCTTTGCTCATGTTCTTGGACATTTTGGAAAGGTCTTTGAGTCCTCTAAACAATGTCTTTGGTCCCATGTCATTTTGATTTACCAATATCAAGTTATGGCCTTTGACTTAAAGTCCCTTTTTGTTGACTTTTGAAAATGACCTATAATGTTGAAATTGATAACTTTTTGTGAGAGCATTTCTTGGACTTGAAGTATGAAGAGGAGTTGTAGGAAATGTATTTCTATTCAAAATGAGGTTTGGATGGAATTTTTCTGATAATCCATGTGAAAGTTATGCCCTGGTCAATTTACAGTTGACTTTTTCAACTGTCCAAATAAGGAAACTTTTGCATCTTGATGATTTTTGAGCCAAGCTTTGAGAATCATGATCAAGCATTGATCAAATGATGTTTGTGGCTTAAAAATGAGATGTTGACCTAAAATTTGAACTTTTGACTGTCAAATGACCATTTTGCCCCTGCAGTTGACTGTAGTGCAATTAGGGTTTTTGACTGTGCAATTTTGTGCTGTAAGTCTTGAAACTTAGTATGAGGATGCTTGACCATATTTGTAGGCATGTGGGACTTGATTTGACCCTTGGAAACTTCATTTACTTTGTCAGAACCAAAACCCTAATTTTGACTGTTAGGAGGCCCTTGAACTGTGCAACCCTTGGGGAGATTTTGAAGCATGCTTTTGACAAATCTTGAAGAATATGGGAGGGCAAATTTTGGGGTACAACAGATTATATAATATGGTCTTGCGACCAAGAGAAAGGGTAAGGGAGTCGGTTATGCAAGGGGAAGGTATTAGCACCCCTCGCATCCGTTGTACTCAACGGGGTCCATTTTGTTTGTTTGTCTTAAAAGGGTGTGTTTATCTACAACTATGCTTACTTAAGGGGAAATGGATGGTTTTTTATTATTGCGTTCGTGAGGGTTTCGCGACCCTTTACCTATGTATCCAATGAAGGAATCAGAACACTGTAGTTCCTCTAGAAAATGGTTGGTTTGTTTGTGTTTTTTAGTGGGCGATGTTAACGCACGCATTCTAGCAATAGGCACGGCCGGTATCGCGGTAGAACTGAGATAACATGTCCTTTGGTGGAGTTTTGATTTGTTGAGTGTTTTAAGAGTTTTAAGATAAATTCAAGTAATGATTAAAGAGTGTTTTTGGATTTTTAACTTTGGGAATGTTACGCTTTAATTATTTAAAGAAGAAAAGGTTAAAAAGGGGGAAACTAGAAAAAGCCCTAATGTCGTCATGCATGGGTTTCATGCTAAGGTCTAATTAGTCTGTATCTTAAAGAAGAAAAAACTAACATCCTAAGGGAGCATGTCATAGGTAAGAGGAGGCGGTGTTTGTGAAGAGTGGTCGTGTGTGGTGATCATGGAAAGAGTGGCAAAATGTGTAGTATTAGGAGAGGTGTGAATGAAATGCTTGGGGTATGGGAATTGAATCGAGTTATGATTAACCAAGGGGCATGCTTGACTAATCTCATTAGAGTAGGTGCTCCTACCCTCCACTATGAGACCCTTTGCGCATGGCATCACTTGGTATATGGACCAAAGTGGTTGATTCGGGTTATGGTTAACCAAGGGCAAAACTTGATTAACCTCGTGAGAATGGCCAGGCCCAAACTCAGCTATGAGACCCTTTAAGAAGATGCTTGGTACGTGGACCAATGGGAGAGAAATTGCTTCAATATATGAGATAAAAAAAGCCCATACAAGGTGGCTATATGCATGCTCCTAGAAAGTGGGACTAGTGTGGCACTAGTATTCTAAACGACCAATTGGAATAATTGATCGAATAGTTATTGCTGTAGAAAAGCCCATGACTAAACTATGAAATGTGTGCAAATGTGCATTTGTAGGTGGATACCTGCTCATTGATGATGAGCCCAAGAGGAGGCCATGTGTTCTAATTTAAACAAAATATGAATGATAGCAATTTAAACATATAAAGGAAATAGTAAAGAAAATAAAATTCTAAACTATTACAAACCATATGGGAATGGGGGGTACAAGTTTACGAATGGGGATGAGTCGAATGGATAATACGCTTAATAGTCTAGATAATGAAACAATACAACCCAATTGAAATATTAAACAATTAATTAAATTAAACCATTTTATTCGATACCATTAATTAACCAAATAATTAATGATATCAAATAATATTTTTCAATATAATTAATTTTTTGAAACAAAAGTATATTTTTGTATTATTACTATTTTTTTATTAATCAAAATAAAAATAATTAAACAAGATAATATAATATAAACAAATATAAAGGAAAAAAGAGGATGGGCTTGAAATAAGCAGAAATGGGGGGTGCTGGAAGGAGTTGGGCGTTCAGGCCCACCAGATTCAGATCCACAAAGAGTTTTTTTTTTGTTTACAAGGCCAAGGTTGTGCCAAAAATAAGGAATGAGCCTCTGGAATGGTAGTTCTCGGGCCATCGACCTACAACATTGATCTATCATTAGATTATCCAATTAGTTTTCAATTATTAAGTTAAAACTATATAACAAAATTAAAACAATAAAATGAAAAAAGTTTAGAAAGGGATTAGGGTTGGAAGATTTTTGGTGCTTCAGACTCAATCATGAAATCACGATTTCACGTTCTTCTTCAAACGCATCAGTGACACATCCTCTCTTCTCTCCGATGTCGTCGTGGAATGCTCAGCACCTCAGTTCACCCTCTCCTGATTCATGTCGTCTCTACGTCCACTCAATTGCTCAGCGTCGTTGTCGCCGTTTCGCTTCAGGTCCGATGAAGATGAAGAAAATCGAAAGGTAATCGTCTTCTCTCTCTGTGTGCTCTTCTTCTTCTTCACATTCTCTCTTCGTCTTTTTTCGATTTATTAACTAAATCTTTCTGTTACCGTTCTTACAGTTTTGTTGTGTTGACGTTCTTGTAATATTGAAAGTGATTGAAGATTCACAGTGAAGTATTATGGATTGAAGAGGATTGTGGAAGGTTGTTACCGTGAAAAGCTTTATGAATATGGAAGCAGTGATGATTTGGCAGTAGAGAGATGGAGATTGTTGCTAAAGATTGAAGGTTGTGGAGATGAAGCAGAGAGAAGAGAGTTTTCGATTTCTTTTGGTGAGTTTCTGAAATCTTTCTTGTAACTTCATTTTCTGAATCTGAGTTTCTTTGTGTTATGCAGTTGGTCTGCGTTTATAGTGTTAAAAAGGGGTTTTGGGGGGAAGATTGGTGAGATTTGAACAAATGTGGTATGTTGATTCTTTCTTTCTGATGCAGGATTTGTGTTGCTTATTTGGTGAAAATTATTTGGAATGATATGCAGGTTTGGACAGCAGCTATGCAGATTTTTTGTAGGTTGGGAAAGGGCATTATGGACTAATATGGCTTGTTTCTACAGCATAGCTGTAGCAGAAATTTTGGACTGGTTTGGGCTGAATTGTAGTAGGTTTTGGACTATTTGTGCAGAATTTTTGGCTTGTTATGGCAGCAAGACAGTAGCAGTGGGAAACAAAGCTTTGTTTCTTTGTTTTGGGACTGTTTTGGTTGCAGGTTTTATCTTTCCTCTTTTATCTTTCTGTGATGCAAAGCTAATGTGCTTTTTTTTCTTAAAACTCTGAAGGGTTTGCTTCTTTTGGAACATGATGACATAGATGTTTTGGATGTTTGTTAGCTTTTTATATTATTGAATCATTGCTATTTTGTACTTGCTGATTTTGCTGCTTGTTTGCTAGCCTACTATGCTTGTTTTGGCTTTGCTGCTGTATCGTTTATGTTGTTGTTGCTTTTGAGCTGCCTTGCTACTTGCACGGTTATTGTTTGCTTGTGTTGGACTGTTTTGTGTGCTTTCTTTAGCAATAAGAAAACATTTGCCATTTTCCCTTTTCTCCCTTTTGTGAACCAAAGAGAACAATCCCTTTTTCTTTTGTGATTTGCAATTGGGCAAAGATGGCCCATGATTACAAATAAATGCCTCTTTAACTGATTCCAAATGCAAACCCTTATGATGAGACACTGATTAATTCTTGTTTGGAATTTCTTTTGTGTGTTTGATTGTTAACTCTTCTTTTTCCTTGTTTCATGAGCACGAGTATTGGATGGTCCAAAGCGAGATTGAACGATGAAAATACCATGGCGAGGAGTGAAGATGAAGACTTGAAGAAACACATATTATTTCTCTCTTTTTTTTTGTAAACAAAACAAATATAATTTGTATTCCAATAACTGTAATTTATTTTTCATACTGTAACACATCTTGTAACTTTTCTCAAAAAATGCAATGAGCACGAACTTGACCGAATTTATCAATGATGAACCTTGTTGTGGAAATCAAATGACTCTTGAATCTTGTTTGAATTCTGAAATTCTCTCTTGAATAATTCGAATGCACATCTTAACTTTGTAACTTAAATCTCAAGAAATCACGAATAATGGTTATAACTTGTATTCCAAACAAATCACGCGCCTTATCTTTCAATCATCCAACCAAACTCTCAAACAAAATAAATGCTTAAGAATTTAATCCCACTGGTTAATCCGAACTCAAAACACCGGTCGCTTAAACCTTGATCTTCATATCATGCCTGAACCAAACTTGCACTTTTTGACCAGAACTTCAACTTTTGATATTCAGCCCACAAAAACTAGTAACTTAAGCAACAAAAACATTTCTTGATTATCATGAACCTTTAACCTCATTTCCTGAAGTGCTTGAACTCCATATTTGTCAATTCAAACTTAAAATTCTCGACTCAATGGCTTAGAGGCTTTAAGAAGAAACTTGAAATGCGAGGAGGTGAAATTCTTGACCTAATGCACTGAGCTTTGAGCAATCTTCGAGGCAGGCGAGAGAAACATCTTCCCAGAAACCAAAGACCCAAAACCCTAGCATCTTGACCAGCACACCTAGGGAAATAAACCCTAATCCAGGCTCTGATAAATTTGAGCGAGAACCAACCTTGTAACATGATGACACAATTCATTCCACGATCCATTAATCGAGAACCATAAGTGTTTCCCTTTTTACCTGATAAGAAAAACCTCAAAACAAGATTAGACATAAAGAGGGCGCAGCCCTAAAACTTCAAACCAAAGCGCCTGATTCCCTGAGATACGGGATATGCAAATGACTGAATGATAAAATGATGCAAATGGAATGCAAAGTCCAAAGCCAGACAAAAATAAAAGAGATAGGGCAAATTTGGGGTACGACAGCTGCCCCTATTTAATCGTCTTAAACCTGAATGAGAGATTGGCGTCAGCCTTTCGAAAGTTAAAGGTGAAAGATGATTAAATACCAGGACCCGAAATTTTCCCTGGAGAGATGGTGTGAGTGTTATTCACTGGTGTGAATGTCTGCTTGGGAAAAGACAAACTGGTCTTTGGGTGGACTGGTCATGATGGATAAAACATGGTTGAAAAAGGGTAGCTCATACTGGAGTAACGGTGCCGATACAAGGTTTTTGAGGGAATGAGTGGCAGGGTGATTGAAAGGATATGGTTGACGATGTCGTGATGACTGAAGGTAGATTTACTTTGACAAAATGATAACTTAAATGCGATGAGTACAACTTGATGACGGCAGATAATCTATCAAGCGGTATTTTACGACCCAAAAAGAAAGGTAAAGATAATGGGTAAAGACCAGCGTATAATCTATGATCCAAGAGAAAGGTAAAGTGAGGGTAAAACCTATGAGCGACTTACGACCCTATAATAGATAACATGAGGGTAAGACCTATGAGCGACCTACGACCCTATGAAAGATAACGTGAGGGTAAGACCTACGAGCGACCTACGACCCTAGCAAGATAACATGAGGGTAAGACCTACGAGCGACCTACGACTCTAGCAAAGATAACGTAAGGGTAAGACCTACGAGTGACCTATGACCCTAGCAAGGATAACGTGAGGGTAAGACCTACGAGCGATCTACGACCCTAGCAAAGATAACATGAGGGTAAGACCTATGAGCGACCTACGACCCTAGCAAGATAACGTGAGGGTAAGACCTACGAGCAACCTATGACCCTAGCAAGGATAACATGATGGTAAGACCTACGAGTGACCTACGACCCTAGCAAAGATAACGTGAGGGTAAGACCTACGAGCGACCTACGACCCTAGCAAGATAACGTGAGGGTAAGACCTACGAGCGACCTACGACCCTAGCAAAGACAACGTGAGGGTAAGACCTACGAGCGACCTACGACCCTAGCAAGGATAATGTGAGGGTAAGACCCACGAGCGACCTACGACCCTAGCAAAGATAACGTGAGGGTAAGACCTACGAGCGACCTACGATCCTAGCAAGATAACGTGAGGGTAAGACCTACGAGCGACCTACGACCCTAGCAAAGATAATGTGAGGGTAAGACCTACGAGTGACCTATGACCCTAGCAAGGATAACGTGAGGGTAAGACCTACGAGTGACCTACGACCCTAGCAAGATAACGTGAGGGTAAGACCTACGACCCTAGCAAGATAATGTGAGGGTAAGACCTTCGAGCGACCTACGACCCTAAGAGAGATAAAGTGAGCATTGAGAGTTAGGGAGCATGACGTACTAACACCCTGGTTTATTTTAGTTGGTAGTGTAATAACAGATGTTAACTGGGAATTATGAGGATGAAATTTTTTGTGAGGATGTTTTGTTGATTTGGGATTGATCTGGCTCATGCTTCATATGCATTTGAAGTGTGACATGATGATCCATGGATATGCTATGCGTTTGAGGATGCAATGCAGTATGTCGTGATAATTATTGTATGCAAAATGTCAAAAACTCATTGGGATCTTTGTCCGTGATCTTGAGGTACCAATATGGATTGGTGCTTGAAATCGAGAGAAATGAATTATATCTTTGTCGAGTTCACTAGGGATTAAATCTTGTTGAGGAGGAGTAGCTTGATCTGACTTTCTTCACCTGCTGGACTGCTTGTGAATGATTGAATAGAGACACGGATCCCAACCAAAGCCCCAAGCTTTCTCTATTGCCAGGGAGGAAAGGGCCCCGTCTGACTTTCCTTACTTCACGAACCACTTGGGGATTAGGAAATGGACATTAGTGTCTTCAGATGCCCCGAGTTCACTTCATTGCTAGGGAGTTACGTGTTTAAACATCTGCAGGGAATGACGATGATTCCGAGGACGTTAACTGAACCAAAGTGAACGTCATGACGCTCTTAGCTTGATTGCATTTGTACGGATGATATGAATTTGCTTGAGTAGCTCCCTAAGAGGGGAGGAGGAATGCCCCTGTCTGCAAGGATCTCTTCGAGTGGAATGCTGGAAGATTCGTGTCATAATACAGCATAAAGTGGCATGCCCTAATATCTGCCTCTGATCATGGATTCTTGTAGAGATTTTTCGAATCTCGACGTAACTGCCCCAGGTTGCAAAAATTTTGAATAGGTTACTCAGCCTGATTCCCCCAGTTTGAAGTTTAAAGAGATTTATCGATATGGTTGCTTCTGATTAACTAGCAAAATATGGAGAGATTTATTGACGTGATAGCCTCTGATTGGCAGTTTGAGGGAATGCCCCAAAATAAGATCATTCTTTGTTTTTTTTTACAAGTTTCTGCAGCAATTCGTCCTTCGAGATGACCATGTTTTCAATTGATTCTCACCACGCAAGCTTACTTGATGTTCAAGAACTTATTTATATGCAACGAATGTTTGTCTAAGAATGATGATTCTAAAAATGCGATTCGATCCGGACCTTGATTGACATGCTGCAATTATCTCTTGAGTGAAAAACTTTTATTGAAATGATGTCGAAGCATCAGTTTTTTTTTGTTTTTAAGAATAGGTGGCGTGTTACCAAATCAAATTTTAGTACATCCCCGAGGAGTCAGGTTATCGTATTCTCGCTACAGTATTGCTTTCGAATTAACCCATGCTTCAGTTAGGACTTTTAAGGGTTGTAACGTGGCCTGGTTCACGGTTTTAGAAAAAAGATTTAAGGCTCAAAATTATTTGGTGCCCACCCATTCTCTATGATATTCTCCATTCCTATGTTCAGTTAACTTGATACGAGCACTCATCTCCTGACAAGGGAGTTTGCGATGATTGAGGAACTGCGGGGGTTTCTAAGACCCGACAATCATTGGCTTCTTGGCGTCTGATCACTTGATCTTGTTCTTTGCTGAGGATTTTTTTTCTCGCTTTCCCTAATTTTTTCCTGGACAATTTCTTGATTTTGAAGTTGCAGTCCAGCGGGATGCCCTGACTTTTGCCTAAGTCTCCTGTTTTTTCAAGTTTTGACTTAACGGGGCTTTTTGTCTCTTTCTTTTTGAACAAGTTATTGATCTTGGCGCCATCTTTGATTTGTTGGAAATGGTTGTGGTTGTCTGAGTCCCGGATAGATGAAGAATAATTGTTGTGGTATTGTCATTTGTTGACCTCCTGATTGTGCCAGAGATACCCATCGGGATATCATTCTCTTCGATGCACGCTGCTGGTAGTTGAAAGTTTATCATCGTGTCGTTGACTTCTCCTAGCCCTTTGATGGATAACCATTGTTGTATCCCTATGAACTCCCTCTTGACGAGTTCTGGATGCTCGATCGGATCACCTGAAATCTACTCGCCCTGGGGTTTAAATTGAGGGTTTTTTTGTGTAAAAGAAACTCCTACTTCAATGCTCAAAAGGGTTGATGAGGGTCTATCTTCCTTATAATTCCGGTGTATGGGGATTTGAAACAATGCATGTATATCGTCAGCAAGGTTTTATTCAAAAGCATACCATTTGAGAATCTAAGTATCAGATCTTCATCATCCTCCCTCAAGAGTTATCTTTTCTTTAAATTAAAAAGAGTTAAGCATCAAAAGCAAGTACAATAACAAAACGTAAATGAGTGAATACGAGTGGATTAGTTCAAGACAAACATAGTCAATGCATGGTGATTCAATATAAAAAGACAAACAATTTTGCATACAATGGGTACTGAACAAAACAAGAAATGTTACAAATGATAATGCAAAATGAAATTAGAAATTGCCATGCTCGAGAGACTTCTTCAGCCCTGGCTCATTTGAGGAGACGCTCTTGCAGTCTTGACACCTATCTCAACAAGGGGATTCAATCTATTATCATACCCTTTGGAGTGAACGTGATAACTTTGGCATCAAGGAGGTCTTGAAAGTTGTTTTTTAATGCCCTACAATTCTCAATTGTGTGGCCTGGAGCCCCTGAATGGAATTCTCAACGAGTACTGACATCATACCCTCGTGGGAGAGGATTTGGTGTTGGACCAAGTTCACGCAGTTGAACCAACTGATTGGCAAACAACTGAGGGAAAAGTTGAGCATAAGACATGGGAATGGGATCCACCCTCCTTTCAATGACTTTCTTCCTCTTTCGTCCTTTCTGCCCCTGGGGTTGATGACTCGGTTGAAAAGACCCAGATCGTGCTCGTTGAACATACAGTTGTTGCTGTGTATACTGATGTTGATGATGGATTGACTGATGCTGAGTCACCCGCGGTTGTTGAGCTGAGATTGTAACACATGCTCGAGGAACATTATGATGAACAAACGATGTTTGACGGTGCAAAGCTTGATCTTGATGATGGAACGGGGCCTTTCCTTTGTTGATAGTAGCACTAGTCTCTCCTTCTTTCTTCTTGAGGAGGCCAAAGCAAGGCTTCTTGTTACTTCTATTGATATCGCTAGATGTACCTTGAATTTTTCCTGACTTGAGGCAATCTTCAATACATTCCCCGATGGTAACCAAGTTCGAAAAGGAGGTCGAAATACTACCGAGTATATGTTGGAGATATGGGTATTGCAGGGTTCCTACGAACAAATAAGTTAATTCACGATCCAAGAGAGGAGGCTGGACCCTTGCAACCAGTTCACGCCACCTCTGAGCATACTCTTTGAAGGACTCTTCAGATTTTTGTACCATCCCTTGGAGCTGAGTACGGCTAGGAGCCATGGCAGTATTGTAATGGTAATGTTTCAAAAAAGCGTCAGCAATCTCTCCCCAAGTACTGACATGAGATCTTTCCAATTGCATATACCAATCCAACGATGCCCCGGTCAAACTGCCTTGAAAGAAATGCATGAGTAGAGGTTCATTTTTAGCATAGGCCGTCATTTTGAGACAATAGGAACGGAGATGAGTCTCTGGGCAAGAAGTGTCTTTGTATTTGTCAAACTCTGTGACTTTGAACTTGGGAGGAATAACTACGCCAGGAACGAGGCACATTGCAGCAGTATTGAATCTGGAAGCCTTGATACCCTTCATGGCTCTAAGTCGCTCTTCGAGAGCATGATACATTTTTGCAGTTTCGGCAACCCTAGCAGCAAGGTTCACTTGGGGCTTATCAAGATCAATAACATCATGATGATCGTCGACATCATTCCTAGGAGCACCGGTAGGAGTCTCAACATTGTCATTTCTCCCATTAGCAGAAGTGGAAGGAGCAGCAGTAGTAATCTTGGCAACACTTTGGTGTAGTTCTTCTTGACCCTTGATCACGGCATGAAGAGTTTCCATGAGTTGATCCATGCGAGTACCCATAGTGTCCATACCCCGATGGAGTGCATTCTGATTCTCTTCAAAAAGATCTATTAGCCTTTGCTGGTTGCCTCTGGTACGGTAAGGATGTGGATGAGTCGTCTTTGTTGTTTACTGGATTTTGAGAAAGGGGACCCCAATGAGTTTTTGTTGTGAAAAAATGAATGCATGGTAATATGGATGAATGCTTTATCTTTATTTCTGAGGAGACCCAAAGACTCATCTATCTTTTAAAATTTCCCTTTTTGAAAAGCTATATCAATGAGACTTGTCTTTGTATTTCCCTAGATATGAGATGTATATGATGATATGATGTCATGGTATGTTATGGCATGAAGTCTCAGCTCCACATATTCTGGATAACCATTGCGTAGTCCGTTGCGCAGGCTGAAAAGTAACAGGATCAAAAGTTCGACGTCACAGGCATGGAGTCAAAGTAACCACCCACGAGGTATGTACTAGGGGTTTATCACCTGCCGAACAAGGTTCTAGAGAGTTCTCAAAGTCTACGCTCTTCCTTTGGATATTACCGACGTTCCAATTACTTGGTAATCAGTAATATTCGCAAGAAAAACTCGTCTGAGTGCAATATCGCGTGACAACTACTTCGAGATTACTCCGTTACAGTCTCCGCATTGCACCTAAAAGGCCAGGAAGGGTTAATGGTTCTACGGCCCTCAGCTTCTCGAGTTCCCAGGTCGAAAGCAACGACGTCTTTCCGATTACTCGGTAAACATCACTACTTTCAAAGGGACCTCCACTGAGTGGGGGATTTTCATGCCTCCTTCTTCGGGATTACTCCATCAAAGTTAACATGACTATACCGCCCGTCCTAATCCTATGTGTAACCCAAGTCCGGGTATAGGACTTATCAAAAGTAAACACCAAACCCAACATCACAATGTATCTAGAATATGTGAGTAGCAACAATATATGCAATATAAAATAAATAAAGAAATGAAACAGTAAAGCAAGATAAAGCAAATAAATAAAAACCAAAAAAGACAAATAAACAAAACTAGGAGAGACTCGCTAAAAAAAGTCCCCAGGAGAGTCGCCAGTTGAAAACATAGGCAGAAAACACAGAGCCGCCACAGAACTTTATTTATCCCGAAGGAAGGGGAAATATCGATAAAACCACGAGGGAATGGATAAGATGGTCTTGCGACCAAGAGAAAGGGTAAGGGAGTCAGTTATGCAAAGGGAAGGTATTAGCACCCCTCGTATCCGTTGTACTCAACGGGATCTATTTTGTTTGTTTGTCTTAAAAGGGTGTGTTTATCTACAACTGTGCTTGCTTAAGGGGAAATGGATGGTTTTTTATTATTGCGTTCGTGAGGGTTTCGCGACCCTTTGCCTACGTATCCAATGAAGGAATCAGAACACCGTAGTTCCTCTAGAAAATGGTTGGTTTGTTTGTGTTTTTTAGTGGGCGATGTTAACGCACGCATTCTAGCAATAGGCACGGCCGGTATCGCTGTAGAACAAAGATAACGTGCCCTTGGGGGGAGTTTTGATTTTTTGAGTGTTTTGCGGGTTTTAAGATAAATTCCAGTAATGATTAAAGAGTGTTTTTGGATTTTTGACTTTGGGAATGTTAAGCTTTAATTATTTAAAGAAGAAAAGGTTAAAAAGGTGGAAATTAGAAAAATCCCTAATGTCGTCATGCATGGGTTTCATCCTAAGGTCTAATTAGTCCGTATCTTAAAGAAGAAAAAACTAACATCCTAAGGGAGCATGTCATAGGTAAGAGAAGGCAGTGTTTGTGAAGAGTGGTCGTGTATGGTGATCATGGCAAGAGTGGAAAAATGTGTAGTATTAGGAGAGGTGTGAATGAAATGCTTGGGGTATGGGAATTAGATCGGGTTATGATTAACCAAGGGGCGTGCTTGATTAATCTCGTGAGAGTAGGTGCTCCTACCCTCCACTATGAGACCCTTTGTGCATGGCATCACTTGGTATATGGACCAAAGTGGTTGATTCGGGTTATGGTTAACCAAGGGAAAAACTTGATTAACCTCGTGAGAATGGCCAGGCCCAAACTCAGCTATGAGACCCTTTAAGAAGATGCTTGGTACGTGGACCAAGGGGAGAGAAATTGCTTCAATAGATGAGATAAAAAAAGCCCATACAAGGTGGCTATATGCATGCTCCTAGAAAGTGGGACTAGTGTGGCACTAGTATTCTAAACGACCAATTGGAATAATTGATCGAATAGTTGTCGTTGTAGAAAAGCCCGGGACCAAACTATGAAATGTGTGAAAATGTGCATTTGTAGGTGGATACCTGCTCATTGATGATGAGCCCAAGAGGAGGCCATGTGTTCTAATTTAAACAAAATATGAATGATATCAATTTAAACAAATAAAGAAAATAGTAAAGAAAATAAAATTCTAAACTATTACAAACCATATGGGAATGGGGATGAGTCGAATGGATAATACGCTTAATAGTCTAGATAATCAAACAATACAACCCAATTGAAATATTAAACAATTAATTAAATTGAACCATTTTATTCGATACCATTAATTAACCAAATAATTAATGATATCAAATAATATTTTTCAATATAATTAATTTTTTGAAACAAAAGTATATTTTTGTATTATTACTATTTTTTTTTATTAATCAAAATCAAAATAATTAAACAAGATAATATAATATAAACAAATATAAAGGAAAAAAGATGATGGGCTTGAAATAAGCAGAAATGGGGGGTGCTGGAAGGAGTTGGGCGTTCAGGCCCACCGAATTCAGATCCACAAAGAGTTTTTTTCTGTTTACAAGGCCAAGGTTGTGCCAAAAACAAGGAATAAGCCTCTGGAATGGTAGTGCTCGGGACATCAACCTACAACATTGATCTATCATTACATTATCCAATTAGTTTTCAATTATTAAATTAAAACTATATAACAAAATTAAAACAATAAAATGAAAAAAGTTTAGAAAGGGATTAGGGTTGGAAGATTTTTGGTGCTTCAGACTCAATCGTGAAATCACTATTTCACGTTCTTCTTCAAATGCATCAGTGACACATCCTCTATTATCTCCGATGCCGTCGTGGAACGCTCAGCACCTCAGTTCACCCTCTCCTCATTCATGTCGTCTCTATGTCCACACGATTGCTCAGCATCGTTGTCGCCATTTCGCTTCAGGTCCGATGAAGATGAAGAAAATAGAAAGGTAACCGTCTTCTCTCTCTGTGCGCTCTTCTTCTTCTTCACATTCTCTCTTCGTCTTTTTTCGATTTATTATCTAAATCTTTGTGTTACCGTTCTTACAGTTTTGTTGTGTTGACATTCTTGTAATATTGAAAGTGATTGAAGATTGACAGTGAAGTATTGTGGATTGAAGAGGATTGTGGAAGGTTGTTAACGTGCAAAGCTTTATGAAGATGGAAGCAATGATGTTTTGGCAGTAGAGAGATGGAGATTGTTGCTAAATATTGAAGGTTATGCAGATGAAGCAGAGAGAAGAGAGTTTTCGATTTCTTTTAGTGAGTTTCTGAAATCTTTCTTGTAACTTCATTTTCTGAAGCTGAGTTTCTTTCTGTGTTATGCAGTTGGTCTGCATTTATAGTGTTAAAAAGGGGTTTTGGGGGGAAGATTGGTGAGATTTGAACAAATGTGGTATGCTGATTCTTTCTTTCTGATGCAGGATTTGTGTTGCTTATTTGGTGAAAATTATTTGGAATGATATGCAGGTTTGGACAGCAGCTATGCAGATTTTTTGTAGGTTGGGACAGGGCATTTTGGATTGATATGGCTTGTTTCTGCATCATAGCTGTAGCAGAAATTTTGGACTAGTTTGGGCTGAATTGCAGTAGGTTTTGGACTATTTGTGCAGAATTTTTGGCTTGTTATGGAAGCAAGACAATAGCAGTGGGAAACAAGGCTTTGTTTCTTAGTTTTGGGACTGTTTTGGTTGTAGGTTTTATCTTTCCTCTTTTATCTTTCTGTGATGCAAAGCTATTGTGCTTTTTTTTCTTAAAACTCTGAAGGGTTTGCTTCTTTTGGAACATGATGACATAGAGGTTTTGGCTGTTTGTTAGCTTTTTATATTATTGAATCATTGCTATTTTGTACTTGCTGACTTTGCTGCTTGTTTGCTAGCATGCTATGCTTGTTTTGGCTTTGCTGCTGTATCGTTTATGTTGTTGTTGCTTTTGAGCTGCCTTGCTACTTGTGCGGTTATTGTTTGCTTGTGCTGGACTGTTTTGTGCACTTGCTTTAGAAATAAGAAAACATTTGCCATTTTTCCTTTTCTCCCTTTTGTGAACCAAAGAGAACAATCCTTTTTTCTTTTGTGATTTGCAATTGGGAGAAGATGGCCCATGATTAGAAATAAATTCCTCTTTAACTGATTTCAAATGCAAACCCTTATGATGAGACACTAATTAATTCTTGTTTGGAATTTCTTTTGTGTGTTTGATTACTAACTCTTCTTTTTCCTTGTTTCATGAGCACGAGTATTGGACGGTCCAAAGCGAGATTGAACGATGAAAATACCATGGCGAGGAGTGAAGATGAAGACTTGAAGAAACACATATTATTTCTCTTTTTTTTTATAAACAGAACAAATGTAATTTGTATTCCAATAATTGTAATTTATTTTTCATACTGTAACACATCTTGTAACTTTTCTCAAAAAATGCAATGAGCACGAACTTGACCAAATTTATCAATGATGAACCTTGTTGTGGAAATCAAATGACTCTTGAATCTTGTTTGAATTCTTAAGTTCTCTCTTGAATAATTCGAATGTGCATCTTAACTTTGTAACTTAAATCTCAAGAAATCACGAATAATGGTTATAACTTGTATTCTAAACAAATCATGCGCCTTATCTTTCAATCATCCAACCAAACTCTCAAACAAAATAAATGCTTAAGAATTTAATCCCGCTGGTTAATCCAAACTCAAAACATCGGTCGCTTAAACCTTGATCTTCATATCATGCCTAAACCAAACTTGCACTTCTTGACCAGAACTTCAACTTTTGATATTCAACCCACAATAACTAGTAACTTAAGCAACAAAAACATTTATTGATTATCATGAACCTTTAACCTCATTTCTTGAAGTGCTCGAACTCCATATTTGTCAATTCAAACTTCAAATTCTCGACTCAATGGCTTAGGGGATTTAAGAAGAAACTTGAAATGCGAGGAGGTGAAATTCTTGACCTAATGCACTGAGCTTTGAGCCATCTTCGAGGCAGGCGAGAGAAACATCTTCCCATAAACCCAAGACCCAAAACCCTAGCATCTTGACCAGCACACCTAGGGAAATAAACCCTAATCCAGGCTCTGATAAATTTGAGCGAGAACCAACCTTGTAACATGAAGACACAATTCATTCCACGATCCATTAATCGAGAACCAGAAGCGTTTCCCTTTTTACCTGATAAGAAAAACCTCAAAACAAGATTAGACATAAAGAGGGTGCAACCCTAAAACTTCAAACCAAAGCGCCTGATTCCCTGAGATACGGGATATGCAAATGACTGAATGAGAAAATGATGCAAATGGAATGCAAAGTCCAAAGCCAGACAAAAATAAAAGAGATAGGGCAAATTTGGGATACGATAGGGTCATCGAGGGACTATGATCTTTTTATTTTACGGGTCTTTGCTAAAGCGTCCCCATTCTCGAGGGACATGACTACTTTATTTTTCGAAAGGCAACCGAAGAGGAGATACCCTAGAGGTGCATATGTGTTGAGATTCAATTATTTTTGTTTTTTTTGTTAGGTGAGCTAACGTTTTAATTTACAGTCTTTCCATACACGCCTATTAACTAATAGTAATATATCAAAATAATAAAGCAGTAAATGTGCGGAAAATAAAATGTAGAAAAAGAGTGCATGAAATAAAGTGCGGAATTTTAAATCTAAAACTATTACATCCATAATCAGTTACAATATTTATATAAAATGCGAGAATAAAAATGAACACGCGCGAAATAAATATTACGTCTAAAAAAACCCAAAAAAGTTCTAAGTAAACAAAAAAATCTTTTTTGTTGTTTTTGTTTAATTTTGATTAAAAAAGATGCTTAAAATTAATTAACCCTAAATTTAATTGAGAAAATAAATATTGAATGAAATTAAATTAATTCTAACATTTTTTGCATTTCTTTTTATTTAAGAAAGCATTTGAAACATAAATTAAATCCTATATTATAATTCATTTTTAATTTAAGAAAGCATTTGAAACATAAATTAAATCCTACATTCTAATTCATTTTTAATTTAAGAAAGTGTTGTACCCCAAAATTTGCCCTCCCATATTCTTCAAGATTTGCAAAGAGCATGCTTCAAAATTCCCCAAGGGTTGCACAGTTCAAGGGCATCCTAACAGTCAAAATTAGGGTTTTGGTTCTGACAAAGAAAACGAAGTTTCCAAGGGTCCAATCAAGTCCCACATGCCTACAAACATGGTCAAGCATCCTCATACCAAGTTTCAAGACTTACAGCACAAAATTGCACAGTCAAAAACCCTAATTGCACTACAGTCAACTGCAGGGGCAAAATGGTCATTTGACAGTCAAAAGTTCAAATTTTTGGTCAACATTTCATTTTGAAGCCACAAACATCATTTGATCAATGCTTGATCATGATTCTCAAAGCTTGGCTCAAAAAGTCTCAAGATGCAAAAGTTTCCATATTTGGACAGTTGAAAAAGTCAACTGTAACTTGACCAAGGCATAACTTCCACATAGATTATCAGAAAAATTCCATCCAAAGCTCATTTTGAAGAGAAAGACATTTCCTACAACTCCTCTTCACACTTCAAGTCCAAGAAATGCTCTCACAAAAAGTTATCAATTTCAACATTATAGGTCATTTTCAAAAGTCAACAAAAAGGGACTTTAAGTCAAAGGCCATAACTTGAGATTGGTAAATCAAAATGACATGGGACCAAAGGAATTGGTTAGAGGACTTCAAGACCTTTCCAAAATGTCCAAGAACATGATCAAAGCTTAAAAATTGAGCAAGATATGCCTTATGGAAGTTGGGAAATTTTGGATATTTTGAAAAGTCAACTTTGCTTCAAATGTCTTAAAAATGCTAATGGGCCTCTTTTTCTTCCAAGATTCATCATCCAAGGCATGTGCACGACCATTTGGCCCAAAGGGAAGTTTTTCATCATTTTTATTTATTTATTTGAGTTTTTAATTGCTAATAATTCATTTAATTAAAATAAATATGTGGAAAATACCAAACCAATGCAATCAAATCTTTTTATGCATGGAATAACTTCAGATTTTCGTGCATTATTAGATATAGAAAGAATCAAGGTAATTGGATATGATTGGCATCAAAAACATGTGAAAAAGATTGAAAATTATATGCATGAAAATCCAATATCCATTCCATCAATGCTTTGATCCTTTGGCTCAGATTTTTTACCCTAATCATTCTATACATAAGCCTAATGCAAACCCTAATGCTGATGACCTCTAAGCTGCGCCAGAAAAGAAGAACCAAGTTTGAGTTTTTGTGAAAAAAGTCCAAAACTGAAAACCACCTTCCAGTGCGATTCAAGACCAAACAATCATTCCATTGTGTTCCTGAGCCTTCAAGGAACGTGTTTGAATAAAAATCATCATCCCTAACATCAAGAATTGGTAATTATAAGTCAGACTGTATCACTCTTTTTGCATAATCGTGTTCTATTATTCAGGCCATATCCATGCATTTTTATTCTTGATTTGTACTAATGAGTTGATTCTGAAGCTAGCAGTATGATTTAATTGAAGAATCATTGCATATAAGAAGAGTTGCCATGAACAACACCTAGGGTTTTAAAAACCTGGAATTGGGGTTTCTCAGTTAAGGAAAAATTAGGACGTGAGACCTAGACCATCCAACTCAGGGGGCTTGGACGATTTGGACACACACCTCGCGCTCAATTTATGAGCTACCATGTGTTATTCGCTATTTTGGCATATATCATATAGTGGGGGTTCAAAACCCCCGCAATCTTGCTTGTTTTTTGTTTCAGGAAAAAATGCAACAAGGAAGAAGAAGACTAGGTGGCGAATGATGGTTGGATCATTTAAATTCCACGTGCGTTTTTCTATTTTTTAGGCCACTAACCCAGTTTTCTCTTATTTTATTTATTTGTCATTACATATTCAGAACGCGCGTTTGGTACGAGTGGTAAAGGCATTGTCTCATAAGGCTTTGGGACCTGGGTTCGATTCCCAGGTCCCCTCACTTTATTCATGTATTTTGTTCCAATCTGATCCCATGCAATTCAGGCTTCAGCGTCCACAATGAGCTCACAATCTCAGCTTGCCACGCATCCCATGATCACAATCCAATGGTCAGGATTCACAGCCTATGATGGGCGTCAGTCAACGTCCACACACGTGAATACTGGAAAGTCAACCAGGACAAAGGCTATTGGGCCTGAATTGCTAAGTTATACCTCCAAATTGGGGACAGAACCCCCCATGGTTTGTTTTTATTCTTTTTTTCATATTTTGCTATTTTATTTGTTTTTGTTTAATTTTCATTTAAAACTTTGAATTAATATTTTCATAAAATATAAAAACAATACAAAAATCAGAAAAAGACAAAAATCAAAATATATTTTATTTAACTAATATTTTTGTAAATAAATTTCATTAATTTAATTTAGCTTTTTAAATTTAGGTTTAATTCAAATATTTTTCATGATAAATTAAAAAAGTGTAGAATTAGGGTTTCAAACATTTTTCCTTCTTTTCCTTTTTCTCTCACCATAATTAATTATTTAATATTATTTTTATAAATCGAATTGCATTAATTAATTAGGTTTAATTTTAGGTAATTTTCATATTTTCTTAATAAATTAAAAAATAGCTAGAATTAGGTTTAAATTTCATTTAATTCACATAAAAACCATAAATACAAAAAACCTCAAAAATAATTTCTTTTTTCATTTTAATTTCATTAATTTAATAATATAATTTGGATTTCATTAAAAAGGGTCCAACGCCCTCGCTTTCAATTTTAATTCAATTCGCGCATTTTATTTTATTTCTTATAATATTAATGTAATTCTCCCAAAGCCGTGTAATTTTATATTTCTCGCACTTTCCTTTATTTTCTGTCAAATCGGGTCTTGGATTAAATTTGGCGATGTGGACTCGCGCCTTTGTAATAGTCTAGGAACTTTATATTTCTCGCTCTTTTTAACTGTTAATAATGGCATGCAAGAATGAATGTCTAAAATAAAAACGAACGCGTAGATCGCCCATAACATGACAAGACGAAAATAACTGAACATGACACACAAATCATACACCACCCCTAGGGTACGCCTCACTGTTGCCTTGCCTCTCGAAAGGTGATCGTCGAGTAGAGGATGTCTTAGTAAGTCCTCATGATCCGGGAACCTGGCATGAGGGTAGCTTCTAAGGTGTCTTCCTATTGCTCCGGTGATCACCATGTCCCGAACCCTCGAATTGACCCGAACACCTCCAACGGTGGTGCTACCTACCTCTCAATGGTGGGATGGCACTACTTTAAAGGACATTTACACAGACGAATTCCTTAGGGTAGGTAGACGACTCTAGATACTTGCTCTAATTTCAAAAACAAATCAAAAATACTTTTCACACCGACACTTTTCAAAAGCTTTCGAAAGCAACTTTTCAAATACTCTTGAGGACCGATACAAGAGTCGAACTGGAATTTTCAAAGGAACTTTTTAAAAACCCACAGTTGAAAAGCAAAGAAACCATTTTGAAAACACAATGAGCAAAGTATCTAAGAGCCCATGGATAGCCATGGATAGAAAGGGTGCTAACACCTTCCCTTTCTATAATCTACCTCCCGAACCGAGAGCAATATCTATAAGGAATTTTTCTGTGCTTTTGTCCTTTCCCTTTGGAGAAAATAAAAGACGGTGGCGACTCTTGCTTCCGCGACATTTCGCGAACCAGCGTTAAACAGTCAGTTCCAGATCCACCGATCACAGAAAGTAGTTAAAATCTAATTAATTAATTAAGGCAGTTAACTATTTAATTTTTAAAAAAAAATCTAAGCCTAATTTTTTATGATTTTTGACTTAGAGTTAATTTAAATGATAAAAAAGTCAAATAAAGAAAAGGAGAAAAGCCAAATAAGAATACAAAGGGGTATCCTTCGATCAGGGAGAAAAGGGGGTTTTTCGATCCAGAGGGGAAGTTGCCTTTCGACCCAGGAAGTAGACCCATTTGGTTCACCCTTCTTTTACTTCCTTTCAATTGAGTTTGGGAGTTGGTGTGATCAACCTTCGATTGCCACCTTTTCTGCTTCCTTCGATTGGCCTATGAAGCAGTATAGGCCTACAGAGCAGCATGAGGGTAGGTCATTCGTTGACACCCTTTTTTGTATTTCATTTGAGTTTGTCCAAGTTAGTTGGGCAAGAAAAGCAAACAAACCAAAAAAATACAGAAACAAAGAAAATAAATAAAAGGCCATTTATATGTTATGCTAAAACGAAAGATGCAAGGTCAAGAGGACTTACCTTTCTTGAAACTGGAATTTGTGTGTGTGGACTGGAGTTGTTAGATGCTTTCATTTGACACCCCCTGGGCATGGAGACACTTGCTCAGGAGCCGGCGTGGACTCCTGGATGTCTCTGGAACGAGAATCTGGTCTTCATTTGGGCTGAAGGTGCCTGCCAAAAAAGTGCTTCGATTGTGACACTTTTGGGTTTTTTGGAGCAATGTGGTGTTGCAACATGATCTGTGTGATGGAGTATGCGTGTATCCTGATTTGTGTTTATGTCTTGTATTTATAGGAGTCGGATGGTGCATAGTAACGACAAGAGACAACCATTTAACTATGCTTTTAAATCTATGAGACAAGAATCATACATTTTAAAAGATTTCCTTTTTTGAAATATTCATGCCCCTTTTGAAATCTTGGATGAACCTGGACATTTGACTCCTTCGAATGCCCTCCAGCGTTGCTCTTCGATTGGCCTATTGTAACTTCCTTCGAATGGATTTATTTCAACTCAAAACAATCGAAACACCAACTCTCCTTTTTAACTGGTCGAAGGTTGCTTCATCTCTCTATCGATCGATGGCTTTGAACTTGATTCGAATAAATCATATTCCCAGCATCAGAGTTTCTTCAATTAGCCCCTAAATATTATTCTTCTTGATGGCGCTGAGTCCTGATTCGAATTGCTCAAGGCTACCCTCAGCAGAGCTTCTTCGCTTGAGCCATGGTTTGCACGGATTCGAATTTCCCATCATCATAATTTCTGGAAACCACTCAGTTATTGCTCTTTTTTACCTCATTTTCTCTAACTTGGACAATCAGAATATCACCCTGTTGATATGCCAATCGAAACATCACCTGGTTAACATGCCTGTCGAAAGGCACTTTGTACGCTCTAACAAAAAACAAACTTATTTAAGATGCCCATCGAAGCTGCCTTGTTGGAGATTCCCATCGAAAGGCCTTATACCAATCGAAAGACCTTTTGCAGATGCTAATCGAAGGACATTTTGCAGATTCCAATTGAAGTATCTTTTATAGATGCCAATCAAAGGACCTTTTACAGATTCCAATTGAAGGGACTTTTTCAGAGGCCAATCGAAGGGCATTTTGTATATGCCAATCGAAGGGCCTTTTGTAGAGGCCAATCGAAGGGCACTTTATAGATGCCAATCGAAGGATCTTTTGCAGATTCCAATTGAAGGGCACTTTGTAGATGCCAATCGAAGGATACTTAACCATCATTCAAAAAATTTCCTTTTCTTTAGGCAAAGGTTTGTAACCACCTATGCAAGAGGAAATCTTGGAAAAACATGAGAGGGCAAATTTTGGGGTACAACAGATGCCCCTGTTCAATCTTCTTAAACCTGAGGATGTAGATTGGCTTGTCTGCCTTTCATGATCTGAAGGTGGAAGATGATTGAATACTAGAGCGCCCAGAAATTTGCACTCGTCTGAGATGATACTTGACTGTGTAGATAATATCGGGAATGGACTTATAGATGCCATTTGGAAAAGATGACGGAAGATCGTCGGAGATGGGCTTAAAGATGCCATCCAGAACAAAGTTGACTTCATGAGATATTCCTTTTTTGGGGATCCCTATTCCTGTTGTTGAGGAGGATTCCACTGAGGAATATTGGTCTTTGTTCGGGAAGTAGAGTTTAGGTGCTTCAATTATCCATCACTCTATTGGGAGTATCTCTTGATTGAAGAGGCAGAAGTGAACTCCTATCTGGTCAGGATCCAGGCTTCACAGTGACTTGCTAAGGATGATAATATTGACTTCCCTTTGGTTGTATTCTAGGCTTCTCAGTGATTTACTAGGGGAACATGAAATTAACTGTTATCTGGTCAGACTCCAGGCTTTGCAGTTTCATTAACTGGAATAGAAATCAGAAAAATCTTAGTATCGATTTAAATGAACCAGAGAAAGGTCTTGAGTTGTCTTCAACTGGAATAGAAATCAGGGAAATCTTAGTATCGATTTAGTTGAACCAGAGGAAGGTCTTGGATTAACTTTTGACTGGAATAGAAATCAGAAAAATCTTAGTATCGATTTAACTGAACCAGAGAAAAGTTTTGAGTTATCTTCAACTTGAATAGAAATTAGGGAAATCTTAGTATCGATTTAGCTGAACCAAAGGAAGGTCTTGAATTAACTTTTGACTGGAATAGAAATCAGAAAAATCTTAGTATCGATTTAACTGAACCAGAGAAAAGTTTTTAGTTGTCTTCAACTGGAATAGAAATCAGGGAAATCTTAGTATCAATTTAGCTGAACCAGAGGTAGGTCTTGAATTAACTTGACTGGAATAGAAATCAGAAAAATCTTGGTATCGATTTAACTGAACCAAAAAAAAGTCTTAGGGTCAACTTCAACTTCAACTAGAATAGAAATCAGAAAAATCTTAGTATCGATTTAACTGAACCATAGAAAAGTTTTGAGTTGGCTTCAACTGGAATAGAAATCAGGGAAATCTTAGTATCGATTTAGCTGAACCAGTGGAAGGTTTTGAATTAACATTGACTGGAATAGAAATCAGAAAAATCTTAGTATCTATTTAACTGAACCAGAGAAAAGTTTTGGTGTCATCCTCAACTTCATCTGGAATAGAAATCAGGAAGATCTTAGTATCGATCTAACTGAACTAGAGGAAAGTCTTGAATTATCTTTAACTGGAATAGAAATCAGAAAAATCTTAGTATCGATTTAACTGAACTAGAAAAAGGTCTTGGGTCATTTTCAACTGGAATAGAAATCAGGAAAATCTTAGTATCCATTTAACTGAACCAGAGAAGGTCCTTCGAGAACATTTTTTTGAGGAAAATGCTGAAGTGGCCCTTCGTCAGACGTAGCCTTTAAGAAGACTACCAGGTCATGTAAGTAGTCAATTATGTTTGTTGATTTGATCTTCCTTGAAAAAGGTAAAGAGTTAGTCATATGCAACGCCATGATGTATGAAGTGCATTGTGATGATGTTCTAAAAATAAATGAGATTAATGTTGTATGCGATGTGTATGCGCATGCCATGATGTATGAATATGGAATGCTGTTACGATATCTCCTAGTCTGGGAAAGTAAATCCCTGACTTCTATTAGAGGGTACTGGGAAGCTGAATCCCGGACTGCTGTTTGGTAGATGAGGAAAATGATTCTTTCATTCCCGCTGGGGATGATGAACGAAGATGATTTGCTGGGGATTTCCATTTGAGGATATTCTTATGGGGATCTTTAGCTTCTGCTTGAGAATGAATATGTGGGGAGAAAGATGCTCTGTTGGAAGATTTTACTGGTGTAGAGAAATAAACTATGTTGGGGGATAAACTTCTACAGCTAGAGAAATAAACTCTACCAGGGATAAGGCTTTATAAACTCTTCGAGGTAATTCCTGCTTGGGGAAGAAGAGATCAAAATTTTGGTTGTTTCCACTCTGTGGGGAACATAGACATCACTGGGTCGTATGCAAAGGATGTAGCAGTGACTTCATCCTAAGACGTCTCTGCCCCTGTATCTGCTGGAAAGGGAGACTGTAAGGGACTACAAATGGCCTTTTTTAGACTTTCCCCCATTTCTTAAAGTCATTTGCAATTGTCTTTCTCTTTCTTATGCAAGTATTTGTAAACAGTAATCATATTCAAATGCATATGTCAAATATAATCATTGGATGTTTTTGCAAAACAAAACAGAAAAATATAAAACAAATAGTTTTGTACTTTCAAAGAAATGATTTGCATTAATTTTGAAGTTTGCCTATAACATGAATTTTTGTACAAAGAGACTAACATTCTAGTAGGAGAATGTTGTCATGAAAATGAAACTATACAAAATAGTGTACAAAGAGAAAAAACAGCTATGTGTAATAATCCTATTGAGTTTTAAATCTACTATTGCCCTTATGTCTTTGAGTGTCTCATCACTTTGCTACATGTCCAAAGCTGACTAGATTGATTGGTACCGTTTGAGCTTGATAGTTGACACTGAAGTCTGGTCGCAAGGTGATCCAATGGGACATAGTTGTACGCTTCAAATCCCTAACTTTTTCCTGGAGCGCCCTTTCGGGTTTTCATTCCACCGGGATACCCTTTTTTTCCCAAGCCGCCTTTTCAAGTTTTCGACTTGCCAGGTGTACAGATTTTTTGTATTTATCCCTAATTTTTTCCCGAACCCTTTTGGTTCGCCCAGATGCCCTTATTTTTTTCCTAGGCCAGTCAACCTAGTGGGTCTTTATTCATGCGTAGTATCTTTTTACTATGTCCGCATTCACAGGGTGAGGAAGGTCGTCACCATCCATGGTGGTCAGAATCATGGCTCCACCAGAAAAATGCTTTTGATTACAAATGGCCCTTCGTACGTGGGAGTCCATTTTCCCCTGGGATCACCTTGTGGCAGTATGATACAATTTATTACTAGATAACCCACTTGATATACCTGGCGTCTAACCTTTTTGTTGAAAGCTTTGATCATTCGTTTTTTGTACATCTGACCATGACAGACAACAATAAGCCTTTTCTCATCAATCAGATTTAGTTGGTCAAGTCGAGTCTGGATCCAATCATCTTCGTTCAAACCCGCATCCTTCACGATCCTTAAAGAAGGGATCTAGACCATAATAGGTAGGACAACCTACATACCATATACCAGAGAATAAGTTGTTGCCCCTGTTGATGAACGCGATGAGGTGCAGTAACCATGAAGAGAAAATGGTAACATCTCATTCAGGTCTTTGTATGTCACCGTCATCTTCTGTATGATTTTATTAATATTCTTGTTAGCATCCTCCACGGTGCCATTCATCTTTGGCCGGTAAGGGGAAGAATTATGATGCTGGATCTTGAATTGCTTACAGAGTTCGGTGATCATTGTATTATTGAGATTTGTACCATTATCTGTGATGAATCTTTCTAGAACACCATACCGACAGATAAGGTTATGCTTGATAAACCGCACAACAACATTCTTGGTAACAGTAGAAAAAGAGGAAGCCTCAACCCACTTTGTGAAGTAATCAATGGCAACTAGGATGAAGCGGTGCTTGTTTGAAGCAGTAGGTCTGATTTCTCCGATCATGTCAATGCTCCATATTGCAAAGGTCCAGGGAGCCGTCAAGACTTTCAAGGGAACCAGAGGTACATGTACTTTATCAGCATAGATCTGGAATTTGTGACAAGTTCTGGAATGCTGATAACAGTCTGCTTCTATAGTGGACCAAAAGTATCTTGCCCGCAGGATCTTTTTAGACATGGTGTGTCCACTAGAGTGGGTGCCAAAGGTACCTTCGTGTAAATATTCCATAATCCTCTCTGCTTCACTCTTATCTACACACTGAAGTAAAGTAGAGTCATGGTTGCGCTTGTAGAGGATTCCATTACTGGGGAAGAACCTTGCAGAGAACCTTCTCAGAAACTTCTTATCATTGATAGATGCTCCCTTAGGATATTCTTGAGCCTCGAGATACCTTTTCACTTCATCGAACCAAGGTTTGTCTGCTACTTCCTCAGTATCAATCTCATAGCAGTGCGCTGGTTCATCCAATCTCTCAATAGTGATCTGAGGAGCTTCATTGTCCCATATGACCTTGAACATAGATGACATAGTAGCCAGCGCGTCCACTAACTAATTCTCTTCTTATGGAAAATGTTCAAAGGTGACCTCTTCAAGGTGTGGAAGCAATGTCAAGACATGTTCTTTGTAAGGTATGAGATTAGGGTGCTTCGTGTCCCACTCCCCTTTGATTTGACTTATTACCAAGGTTGAATCCCTGAAAATGCTCAAGAACTTGATCCTTAGGTCAATAACAGCTTTGCGACCCATGATGCATGCTTCATACTCATCCATATTGTTGGTGTAGTTGAAACATAATCTAGTGGTGAAAGGAGTATGATAGTCCTCAGGAGATATAATTAAAGCACCGATGCCATTTCCGAGTGCGTTGGAGGCTCCATCAAAAACCATAGTCCGTCGGGATCCTTCCTCGGGTCCTTCATCCGGTCCAGGTTCTTCACAGTCAGTTACTAACATGATATTCTCATCAGGAAATTCAAAGTTCATGGATTGGTAGTCATCCACAGCCTGATGATCCAAATGATCAGCTAATACACTTCCCTTGATTGCTTTTTGGGTCGTGTATTAGATATCGTATTCGGTCAAGATCATTTGCCACCTTGCTATTATTTCAGAGAGAGCAGGCTTCTCGAAGATGTACTTGATCGGATCCATCTTAGATATCAACAAAGTAGTGTGGGTTAACATATACTGTCTCAGTCGGCGAGCAACTCATGCCAAAGCTCAGAAAGTTTTCTCGAGCAGTGAGTATCTTGTTTCACAGTCGGTAAACTTTTTGCTAAGGTAGTATATTGCATGCTCTTTTCGATCGGACTCGTCATGCTGCCCCATCACACACCCCATCAAATTGTCTAACACTGTTAAGTACTTTATCAAAGGTTTTCCTTCAATTGGCGGAATCAGAATCAGAGGCTCTTGAAGGTATTCCTTGATTCTATCAAAGGCAGTCTGGCATTCGTCATTCCACTTTACCACTTGATCTTTCTTCAGGAGTTTGAATATCGGCTCACAAGTAGCAGTTAGATGAGAAATGAACCTGGAAATGTAATTTAGGCATCCCAAGAAGCCTCTAACTTCCTTCTCAGTGCGAGGAGCCGACATCTCTTGTATTGCCTTCACCTTTGTAGGGTCTACCTGAATGCCCTTGTCACTGACAATGAAACATAGAAGATTACCAGACCTTACCCCGGAGGTGCACTTGTTTGGGTTTAACCTCAGCTTGTACGTCTTTAGTCTATCAAACAACTTTTGCAGATGATCAAGGTTCTCTTCCTTAGTTTGAGACTTGGATATCATGTCATGAACATAGACCTCTATCTCATGGTGAATCATATCGTGGAACAAAGCTACCATAGCTCGTCGATAGGTTGCCCCAACATTCTTCAACCCAGATGGCATCACTTTGTAACAGAAAGTGCCCCATTGTGTAACCAAAGTTGTCTTCTCCATGTCTTTAGGTGCCATCTTGATCTGATTGTAACCAGAGAAATTGTCCATGAAGGAAAAGATCTTATGTTGTGCGGTGTTATCAACCATAATATCAATGTGGGGAAGCGGGAAGTCATCCTTGGGGCTTGCCTTGTTTAAATCTCTATAGTCCACACACATCTGTACCTTGTCGTCCTTCTTAGGAACCGGAACTACGTTAGTAACCCAGTGGGGATAAGAGGTGACATCTAAGAACCCAATGTTGAACTGCTTCATCACTTATGCTATGATCTTCTCTGACATTTCAGGACGCATACGACGAACCTTCTGCTTTACTGGAGGGAAGTCCTCTTTGGTCGGGAGACGATGAACCACGATATTCGTGTCTATCCCTGGCATGTCTTCATATGAACAAGAAAAGATCTCGACACAATCATGCAACATCTGTATCAACCGTTGTTTGACACTAAGCTCCAATCTTGCACCTATCTTGACTTCTTTTATGTCCTCTTCTCTGCCCAAATTTATTGTCTCAACTGACTCTTCATGAGGTTGTATAGCCCTTTCTTCCTACTGTAACAGTCTGGCAAGTTCTCCGAGTACCTCACAATCTTCCTCACCTTCATTATCGGCTTGGTTGATCGGACTTTCAAAGTCATAACCAGCAATAGCAGAACCGTTATCAATGGGATCCAGAATGGATATGGATCTGCAGTTTGATACGTCAGTGTGTGTAAGAGCATAGCTGCATTGACAAAGTAAAAAGCAGAAAAGAAAAACAGAGAGCACAAAATTTGTATGTAAAACATCCAATGCTTTATTAATGACATGTGAGATTGAAATGATGATAACCCTCACAAATAAACATTGTGCCTCGGGTAAGACACAAGGCCATAGAGTTTACATTATTCATTTATTACATATCTAGAAAAACAAAAAGACAGTTACTCTTGAATAAAAGTAATCGACACTAAGCCTTTAGTTGTCCAGTTACTGGGTCCACCGTTGGTCGTAGGGAAGATCCAGTTGTCCATGTCATAGCTACTATCAGCATCTTCTGTGGCGGAGACAACATCAATAGCATTGATTCATGGACCATGCTTGAGCATGGGTGCAGTTATGACGTTGGGAGTCTCAGGGGGATCAAATTAAACATCATTTTCATTAATAAGGTCTTGCACCTTATTCTTCAAAGCCCAACAGTCGTTCGTGTCATTCCCCAGAGTCTCAGAATGGTAGGCGCATCGAGAATTTGGATTGTAGAGGGGAGAGGCAGTATTAGGATTCTTCGGAGCTTCCCTCAAAGTTACCATATTGGACTTCAATAAGTGTGGTAAAACTTGATACAAATTCATATTAATATGGGTAAACTGTCTCGTAGGCATTTCTGCTGTAGGATGGTTATTCCGCTGTTGTGTGGCTGCAGGCTTGGATATCATTACAGCCCCTACCGTTGGACGGCGCTCGGTTCTGCCCTGATTTTGTTGATTGTAAACATCACCAACCTCTTTATTTCCTAAAAAATGTATCTTTCTCGCACTTGAAGAAGCATCCTTCTGAATCTTGCCACTTCTAATCCCAGCTTCCACTCTTTCTCCGGTCAAAATCAACTCAGTAAAGCCAGTTGAGGAGCTTCCAATCAGATGATTGAAAAACGGACCAGATAGAGTACCCACAAACATATCCCCGAGCAAGAAAAATGTTGATGGCATTCACATCTATAAATTGATTTGAATTAGGAAACAGGGCCAACCCATGGATCAAGAGAGCTAAGACATCTACGAAGGCATGATAACTCATAGCATCCAGGAAAGTATGAGCTTTCTTCATCAGAAAATTTTCAAGGAGACCCTTAACTCCACTTCTTTTTTCCCAATTGGACTCAATGTCAGATGGCTTCAAGTGCAAATCTACGACAACATCTTCAGAAGCTGGGTCTTGTTCTAAACCAGTGAAAGGTACTCGCTCCAATATAGGTAAACCAAGTAACTTAGAGAATTCCTCCAGTGTAGGCACCAATTGATAATCGGGGAATGTGAATAAATGATGCTTAGGGTCGAAGAACTGGAATAAAACACTCATCAAACCTTTGTCAAACCCGGTGGTAACCAAATTGAGTAAGTGACCATGTCTTTTGTGGAATCATGAATCCTCAGGGACTTTCAAGACTAATTCCTTGAGCTTAGAAGGAACTTCTGTGAAGTGAATCCGGATGGTTTTTTTGCGACTTGAATTCATATCCTACAAAATAGCAAAGAGGTAAATCCAACAGGTCCTTGAAATGATTAGTACATATGAATGTCATGATGTTTATGATGTCATGAGTATGCTTAAAATCATAGATAAACACAAGAAAATCACACAATAGACCTTAGGTTCAAAGGGTTGCACGAAGTTTTAAGGTAAGTACCCTCTTGAATGTTCAGTTGGTTCAACCTGCCCTATTAATAGTAACCAGGTTCTAAGGAGTCTCAATATCACTGACCTTCCCTTCAGGAATTGTTTCAGCTCCGCACCGAAGTATTGCAGCCAAAAAATCCTGACAGTCCAGCCTCAATGAGTGTAGTATCGAGTATCAACCAATCTTCGGTCAGAACAAAAGCTGGTTATCTCACTACTTCCTAATGGATAGGATGAGTCAATTAAAGTTATAAAGGTCAGTTATGCTTAGTGACACTATGAGGAAGCCTAATGTTATCCTCGGCTTACTCAAGGAACATTAGTACAATCCAGAGTATCGCGCTAACGTAGCCACCACTTCGTTCATATCGGTCTATGTTATACAACCTCCATGATTTATTGCTACTTACCTAATAAGGTGCCCTTAATCCGGGTATAGGATCTTTTAGTAACAACCCAAGCAAACCCTAAAAAGTGAAGCAAACAAAGCACAAAAAATAAATTTAAAAATGAACTAACTCTAAGGTAAACCCCACTTTTATTTAAGTTCCCTAGAAGAGTCGTCAGTTCTGTGATACGGTGGCAGAACCGACTGTTTAATACTGGTTTGCGTTTTGTATTTGCAAATGTGCGGTAAGAAAGAGTCGCCACCGACTTTTATTTTATCCAACAAAGTAAAGGGTGAAAAGAACAGAAAAAGACCTTTTCGAGATGTTTTCTGAGTAAGGGAGGTGTATTATGAAAAGGGAAGGTGTTAGAACCCTTTCCATCTGTGGTTTTCCACGGGCTCTTAGAGGTTTGCTCATTCTGAAATACATGTGTTTTGTGGGTTTGAAAATATTTTGAAAACACCTTAGTACGACAAACTTTGTAATATTTCTCGGGATAGTGGAGAAAGTATACAAATTATTTTGAAATTGTTTTTGAAAAGTAGTTTTTGTGTAAGTGCAAAATGTTTGAGCAAACTTCTAACAGCTATCTACTTTGTTACTCGAAAAGGGTCGTTCTTTTCCTCTTTTCCTTTAGACAATGCTATCCCACTATTAGTGAGTAGGTAGCCTTATCGTTGTATGTTGAGGGACATTCGAAGGGACGTTTTACAATCATAAAGGCAACATATGGAGACGCTTTAGCAACTTTTGTTTAAGGGATGAGATCATTTACCAAAAGGAAACACTGTTGGGTCATCGAGGGACTATGATCTTTTGATATTACGGGTCTTTGCTAAACCGTCCTGTTGTACCCAATTTTCCCCCTAAGATCCCTTCATCCTACCATATTGATTCAATCACAACAAGATCACATTAGGGTTTTTGGTTCTCCTCCCTATCTTTAGCTTTGCTCTTTGAGGAATCACCAAGCACCTTAACTTGTTTTCTTTTGTGATCATGAATATTTTGTCTTGATTTTCCTTTTAATTAATAAAATGCGATGTTGGTTTGCCTTACTTGTTACTAATGTGGGTAAAGGCAATGAGGCTTAGCAAGTTGCTCCATGGGTTCAAGAGTTTATTTCCATGCCATATGCAATAAAGCTTGAGAAGTCCAAACCTCACAATTAAATATGTTTTAGAAGGGATAGCATGGCATGGTTATTTTGGTTCACTACATTTCCAAGATATCAAGATTGATTCAAAAGTACAAGAGGTTGATTGAAGAAATTGTCATGGTTGGATAAAGTCTTGTTCCTATTGATAACAAGTGCATATTTCTCTCAATTCTCAAGATATGGAAGTGGTTTTGGTGGCTATGAGTTCTCATTTTCATCCTTAACAACTTCTATTTACAAATCAAGGGTTTTGGTACAAGAAGGTGGTTCAAAATTGTCAAGGTTCCTCCAAGCATTTTCTTGATCTAGGAGCTAGGGTTTTGAACTTCAACGAAGTATATCTTGCTCATATTTTGGTATTTTTGAGTGATTCCAAATACATACTTCTATTAAAAGGGTTATTAACAAATAACTTCAAAAGTTTCAAGGAGTTTTCATCTGGAAGAAACTTGATGATGAAGAAAGATTACAAGTCCTCCAGACGAACCCCCAATTTCTCATGTGTGACTTCAAATGATCATAACTTAGTCAATTTTTATCACCTTGAGCCCACTCTTTTTCCATAATGATCTTGAGGATGTTAAATTTATTCCTTCTTTTATATGCAAAGTTATAAAATGTATGGAAGATTCCTTAAGGATACAAAATATTATAGGTCATTTCATGATTTTTTCCAACTTCAACAATTCATAACTCTCTCAATTTTTGGATATTTTGAATGGTTCAAGTTTCAAAATGTCATTAAAGAGGTCTATTTCATGCCATCTTTTTTGGTTAAGAGAAAATTCCAAGTGGAAGGCCATGTTTGGATGCAAAACATTATAGGTTACTTTTGAAGAAAAATTTGAAATATTTCTAAGTATGGAAAGTCAACCTTTTTCCCCCAAATTTGACTCAATGCAACTTTCAGCTCAAGCATCCATTTGATTCCATTATTTTTTCATTGCAAAGCTTGTAACCTCATATTTCTAAAGCATCAAGAAGCATGCCCTAAGACCCCTTGAGTTGAGAATGCCATTGATTTGAACTTGGTAACTTGAAACTGAAGTTTCTTCAAAAGTCTGGATTTGAAATCATTGGTTTAGCTTCTAAACACTTTGTTTCTGCGTGTTTTTGCCTCTAAACATGTTTATTGAACATTCAGAAGTGATTAGCATAACAAAACGCGTGTTTTGGATGAGTTTTGATCAAATTAGAAGTCACACTTTTCTTGTTTGCAACCTCACACGATTTCCCTCCAAACTTCATCATTTCATATGCTTGGACATTCCATTTGATTCCTTATAAATAGAGGGTCATCCCTCATTCATTTTCTTAAGCTTGGATATCCAGAATCACCCTGCCAAACTTGTTCCATAACTCAAAATTCTGCAACTTCGAAATTTGTTTTCAAGCCTTTTTCAATCCAACTTTTCTATCAATTTACCTTCCTTGATCTTCCCTGAAGCTAACCATATAATAACCTTCAAGAATCATGCCCTATATTACTCCATAGAAGTCCAGTTTCAGAGCTCTGTAACTCAACTTCAATAGGTAGATTTCTTCATCAATTCTCCAAAACTTTGATATCATTGTGATGCTCTCATTGCCCTGGTTCTAGTCGCAAAACTTACTTTTATCTAGAAACTTGTTTTGACCATGAAATTTCAAATCCTTTTTCAAAACTTTCTTTCCAAATTGCTTGAGCTACAATTTATATAAATTTATCGCGAAGGTGTGGTTGTCTTTCGTCTTGAAGAGACGAAGCAAATGGCATAGGTCTCGTACTCTAATTTTACAGATTGAGCAACCTGGTTTTGGGACTGGCGGGAGGTTGAAGATGACCAATGTGTCATCCTTCAACCAATGAAACAACGCCATTTGGATTTTTTGAATTTCTGATTTACATTTGATTTAGTGCTTTATTCACTAATGATCATGATATGCACAACGCGTCAGATCCCTTGGATTTGATTACTAACGCGTTTTGACTCTCATCCAATGGTCCACATATTTTTGACTTTATTTTTCTTTTCTGATTTTTATATTTAATTGTTTTAAATTCCAAGAAATCATAGAAAATTCATTTTTAGTAAAAAAAATTTGAAAAAATTATGAAAACTATTTTTGATTTTTCTCTTTCTGATTTTTATTTTTTCACAATTTTATTTTGTGTTTTGATATTTTTTAATAAATTTTCACTTTATTTGAATTGTTTTAAATGTTTAAAAATACTTTTATGCATTTTTAAATTTTGAAAAAAATTATGGAATGATCCAATGATATTGTGACAAATATTGGTGACCTCATTTATTTTTTACTTCTGACTTTGCTATTTTTTATCATTTTGGTTTATTTTACTCATTTCTTTTAATTTTAAAAATAGCTTCTGACTTTAAAAAATAATCAAAAAATTTATAAAATCATTTTAGTTCATTTCTGATTTTTCTATGGTCTTACTTTTTATTTCTTGATTAAGTTGAACATAGTTGATATTTTTCTCTTTTATTTCTATTTTAAACATTTTAAAAAACATTTTTAATGTATATATTAAGTGCAATATTATTTTGTGATTATTTTCTGGATAATCTTGGGTTGAATTTTTAATCATGAACTTTATTAACATCATTGGATTCATGGTGTTGAGTCTAACTCCACAAAAATGGATGAATGATTTTAATAATAGTTTGATTAAATTTTAATTCAAATGTGATTTGTATATTCTTCCTCACCCTTCTCCATCTTATCCCTTTCTTATTGCACTAAATGTTATTGGAGAATGATCTCTATATCATGTCTCAAAACAAGTGATGCATAGATTGTTATTGACCAACCTCAAAATAGGTGTGACTTCTATATAAGTCCACTTACGATTGCTAAACATAACACTAAATTTTATCCCGATTCAAATAAATGATTATTCGTGGTCCAAATCTATGTTTGCAAGCCCAAGTATGTTAATTTGATCTCTTTGATCCAATAACCTTGAGATTCATTGTCTGGAGGCTTTGGTTCTACCAATCCTCTAATGGATCTACAACACTTTTGGTCAACGCGGATCACTTAAACATCATTGATCATTAAATGGTACTTTTGAGGATTCCAAATGGATGATATACTTGACAAAAATAAAATGCAACTTGTTGTATGGAGGCTTTGGTTCTATAAATCCTCTAATGAGTTCCAAATGCAAGTTTCAAGATGGTCATCCAACTAACCACTAATTATTAAATTGTTTTTACTTTGTGCCCTTTTATTTTTTATGCTTTATGTACCATTTATTTTAAGCATTACATTTCATATCATTTTTATTTTGCTCATTTGAGCTTTTCTTTTCTCTTCTAAGACACTTAATAATCAACATGAACCATAAAAATCTTTAACGATACTTTGACTATTTGGTTACTATCCTTGGCATTATGGAGCATTGGACTTCTTGGACTTAGGATTAGAAATTTTGGCCTATATTGGAGACCTTATGACCTTGATTGATATTTTGTCTGGAGTTCTTGAGGTTTACCTCAAGATATTGGGTTATTTTGTTTGTTTTGTGTGCAGGTTATTGTGATTACATACTTTGTTTGTAATCTGGAATTCACCCGTATACAGCTGTTACTCTGCCCAATTTTTGTGAAGAATTAATACACTTGAAGTTTGGTTATCTCAAGAGGTCTAGTATCATTGCTTTCTTGGTTTCAATCCAAAGAATGTGAATCCTATATTGGCTCATAATATCAAGTATTAGCTTCTTGTTGGTTAGATGGTTTTTATCCCTAGATTTTATCTTATGCTTTAGGATAGTCTCTTCTTCTGCTCCCATCTTCTTTAATTTCAAAAATATTCTCCCTCCTTTTGAAAACTCTTTTTTTTTTAAACTTGAACCACTTTCATAATAAACTTGGACTTAGTTTCATGCATTTTCAAAACCTTTTCATAAATAAACTTCAATCAACTTAATAATACCTTGACATTTTTTTGTGAGAAGACTAAAAGTCAATCAATCTCATTTCAAACTATTTTGCCACTTTTGCTTCTACTTTAAAACTTTTATCAAAAGATTGGACTCTTGTCAATCCTTGTAGTGATACTTGTAGTGCGGAAGCTATGACGGAGTAATCCGGAAATATTTGTCACGCGATACTACACTCGGATGAGTTTTTCCTGAGAATATTACTAATTACCGAGTTAATTGTGAAGTTGGTAATATCTGAAGGAAGGATGTAGACTTTGGGAACCTTTAGAATCTTGTTCAGCAGGTGATAACTCTTAGACCATACCTTATGGGTAGTACCTTCGACCTCATGCTCGTGACGTTGAACCTATGAACCCTATGTTTGTGATCTTGTGTGTGATTGTTGCATCATGCATCCATGCACTCATAAGCATCTTTTGAAGAAATTTTATTTCAAGGGACTTGAAAGTTGACCATTTGTGAATATCTCAGGTACCTTTTGACCATGGATTCTAGAAAAAGAATGACCAAAAAATACAGTTTCAAGGATCCCAAGATAGATGAGTTGATCAGTCTAATTCTCGAGATTGAGTGTTCTGCAGATTTTCGGAAGAAGTATGGATCCATCATTCCTATTATGAAGCTTAGGATGAAGGAGGGTATTCTCTCGACCTTGGTCCAGTTCTATAATCCGATGTATCATTGCTTTACTTTCCCCGACTATCAATTGATGCCTACACTAGAGGAGTATTCTTATCTTCTAGATTTACCTATTACCGATCGTCTTCCTTTTACTGGTTTGGAGGGTGAGCCAAAACCACACGAGATTGCTGCTTTGATCCATCTGGGGAAGTCTGAGGTTGAAGCCCATATGACAACTAAAGGATGGATTAGAGGATTACCACCACAGTTCTTATTGGAGAAAGCTCGTTACTTTTCCAGGATGAAGAGTACAGTCGCTTTTGAGGCCATCTTTGCTCTACTTACTTATGGGTTATTCTTATTTCCTAATGTGGACAGGTTTGTTGACCTTAATTCTATTAGGATCTTCATGATCGGAAACCCAGCTCCAACATTGTTGGGTGATGCTTATTACTATATTCATCTTCAGAATTCTTATCATGGGGGATGATTATCTGTTGCACGCCTTTGTTGTACTGGTGGTTTATCTCTCATATGCTTCATTATGATGCTTTCTGGGATGTCAGGAAGGAACCCCGATGGGCTTCTAAGATCATGAAACTTACTCACTCGGATATTGATTGGTATCATCGAGCTTACCAGGATGTAGAAGTTGTTGACAGTTGTGGTAGTTTCCCCAATGTACCTCTTCCTGGTACAAAGGGAGGAATTAACTATAACCCTATTCTTGCATGACGACAACTTGGTTATCCGATGAGGGATAAACCAAATAGTATTCATTTGAGTAGTTTCTTTCTGAAGGTGGGTGAAAACCATAAGGAAGACAGGGAGCAGATTGCGAAGGCCTGGCGTCACATCCATAAGAAGAGTAGGAAAGACTTGGGACCTAGGGGGGTTGTTTCTTTGGATCCATATCTTCAGTGGGTCCAAGCGAGAGCTATTCAGTTGAAGATGCCGTATTACCGGGAAATACCTATGCCTGATTTGTTTGTGAAGACCACTCCTCTCTTATTGGATGATATAGAAGAACTACAGCTTACTTTGGTCAGGATGCAACAGGAAAAGGATGCTTGGAAGAATAAGTGCCAAACTTTAGAGATTTCCTATAGAGCAGACTTGAAGGAGAGGGACGACTTGATTGAGATCCTTGAGAGTCGAGCGGTAGAGACCATGGGGAGGCAAGGGGGTTTATTTTCTCCTAAGCCTCAGTCAGATGTTAGTTGCTCACTTCCCGATTCAGGTGATTAGAAGGAGGTGGCCACTAGGTACGCTGAAGAAAACCAGAGGTTGAAGGCTCAGGTTGCCAGACTTACAGGGAAGCGCCAGCGTGTAGAGTGATCTCCATCAGCTTTGCTTCTTAGGGTTTTAGACTTTTTTTTTATCTTGTACTTGGGATCATTGAAACTTGTAATTCATTTTGAAGTCATTATAATAAAAAATTTCAGTATTTCAAATATGTTATTACTTTGATATTTGGAATGTGTCTATAAATCTTTAAGTCCCTTTAAATATTAATAATAAAAATAAATCATGTGCACCACATATCATGCATCATATTACACATATTTCTTGCATTTGTTATGCATATCCAGGTGTCATACCAAATTTCTTTACTTCGTTCAGCAAGCTGACTCACCACTACAACAGTCAGGCTAATTTCAGAAGGAAGATGGACAACTTAGAACAGGAGAATGTGAGGTGCACGAGGAGGTTTCTGCTTTGAAGGCCAGTATGGAAAATCTTACTGCTCTGATGGAATCTCTGGTGGCTAGTCAGCATCAGCCACCGAGTGTTCAACCTCAACCAACAAGGTTTATTGCTGAAGCTCTGACTGTTCCAGTGTCTGCTACCCCAGATGTTATTCAGAATCGCATGCCTCAAGGTTATCCATGGGGAATTCCAGAGAATTTTGCACCCAAAGGTTTCAACCTTGATCCTCAAGAAGCTCCAGTTGTTCAGACTATTGTTACTCATGCACCTCCTGTGGTGCATGTTGCTCCTATTGTACCTCTGTCCGTGAATTTGGTTCCATTTGTTAACGATGATGTGTGTCGTCATTTTCCTCCACCAAGTGAAGACTTGGGTATTTATGACATAATGGATGATTTTCAAGAACAGTTTGACAAGATGGAGAGGGAGATAAAGGCCCTCAGGGGAAAAGAGTTATTCGGTTAGAATGTGAATGAATTATACTTGGTCCCGAATGTTAAGATACCTGCAAAGTTTAAGGTCCTGGAGTTCGAGAAGTACAAGGGCAACACTTTCCCTCGTGCTCATCTGGTGATGTATGTAAGGAGAATGTTTACCCATACTGATGATTCACTTTTTTCAGGATAGTTTGATCGGTGATGTGCTGAACTGGTATATGAGTTTGGATATTGTCAATATCCATACTTTCAATGACTTAGGAGAAACATTTATCAGACAATACATATACAATGTGGACATAGCGCCTGACCGTGATCAACTCAGGGCCATGGTTCAGAAAGACAAGGAATCATTCAAAGAATATGCAAAGAGATGGCGTGAGGTAGCCGTCCAAGTGATTCCTCCCATGGAAGAAAAGGAGATGACTAAGATTTTCTTGAAGACTCTGGGTGATTTCTACTATGAGAGGATGGTAGAAAGTACGCCAAGTGACTTTACTGAAATGGTAGGCATGGGTATTCGTTTAGAAGAGGCTGTAAGAGAGGGCCGTTTAAACGAAGAGTGGAGGATCTGGAGGTGCAAAGAAGCCATCTTATGGGTTTACCAAGAAGAAGGAAGGGGATACAAATGTTGTTATGCAAGAGAGGAGGGTTAATCCTCCTAGAAGAAATTATCAGCGTCATCAGCAAGTCGCCTCAGTTACTCTAGTTGTTGGTGTAGCTCCAACTACCGTTGCTTATCAGAGACCTTCCCAACAGGGAAATAAAGGGTATAATTAGAAAAGGGAGAGTTATGACCCTATTCTTATGAGTTATACAGAGTTACTACCGATATTGATTCAGAAGAAGTTGGTTCAGTCCCGACCACCTCCCGCTGTACCATCACAATTTCCTTGGTATTACAAAGCAGACCAAACATGTGCTTTTCATTAGGGAGCACCAGGGCATAATGTTGAGAATTACTATCCTTTGAAGACTGAGGTGCAGAAATTGGTGAAGTCCGGTATTGTATATTTCAAGGATGTGGGCCCTAATGTGAAAGGCGATCCTCTACCCAAGCACGGAGGAGCGAATGTTGTGAACATGGTGGCCGGTTATCCAGGCGACTTCTGGATTTTTTATATTAATCTGGTTAGAGGAGATTTGGTGAAAATGCATGCAGACCTCTGTGAATTTAGCTACTATACGCATAACCATTCCATTTCTGCTATTTGCAGTACAAACATACAAGGTTGCAATAAGATAAAGGTTCATTTGCAGGAGATGATGGATGAGGGCCTCATCCACATAATTAGGCCTAGGGCAGAGTATGAAGAGGAAGTGAACATGGTTTCTGGATGTCCTGGAGAGTTCAGAATTTTTGATGTGAAGTATATGAATGAGGATCTTGTACAATTGCATGCTACTTTCTGCCACATGGCTGGTCAGGTGGAACATCAGTATGGATCTTGCCGAATTTGCTGCCTACACTCCTGAGGATGTTCAATCGTGAGGAAAGGTGTTCAGTTGTTGTTGGGTAATGGAACTATCAGGGTTACAGGTCAAAGGGATGATTACCATGAAATTGATATGATTGAGTTTTGTTTGGCTGAAGAAGAATCAGATGATGAGTATGCCTCTGCAGATGAGTTCTTCTCCTCGGATGAAGTTTTTTTTCCAGAGATGATTCCATAATGACTGATTATGTTGAAGAAGGGGTAAACGTCATTGTGCCTTGTTTTGGTGCACCCTCCCATTTTGAAGTCGAGTATCATAGCAAGCCGGCTATTACTCCATTGGTGATTAGTTTGTCGGGTCCTGTCCCCTACAAGTCAGATAAGGCCGTACCCTACAAATATAACGCTACAATCTTAGAGGATGGTGTGGAAGTTCCCATCTAGCCAATTCCTGATGTTGGAAATATTGTTGAGACTAGCAGAGTGACCTGCAACGATCATGTATTTGCCCCAATTGTTCGTGGAGATGTTAGCACTGGAAAGAAACTTGCTGAGAATGTTGAACCCAAGAAGGTTACGAGTGAATCTAGTGGAGATACGTTAGAGAAATAAGTGGATGATATTTTGAAGATAATCAAGATGAGCGACTACAGAATTGTAGATCAGCTACTGCAGACTCCTTCAAAAATATATATCTTGGCTATATTGATGAACTCCTCCGCTCACAGAGAATCTTTGATGAGGGTATTGGACCAAGATTTTATGGAAAGTGACATGCCTATAGACCAATTCAGCAGTGTAGTAGGGAACATTACGTCATGTAATAACCTGAGTTTCTGCGACAATGAATTGCCAGATGAAGGAAGGAATCACAACCTGGCCCTCCACATCTCTATGAATTGCAAGAATGATTCACTATCTAATGTGCTTATTGATAGTGGATCCGCTTTGAACGTTATACCTAGGAGCACGCTTATGAAATTGAAATATCAAGGAACGCCAATGCGCCCAAGTGGCATTATTGTGAAAGCGTTTGATGGATCAAGGAAATCTGTTATTGGTGAAGTGGACTTGCCTATTCATATAGGCCCACATTTGTTTCAGATTACTTTTCAGGTCATGGATATTGTACCTGATTATAGCTGTTTTCTAGGAAGGCCGTGGATATATGAGGCAGGGGCTGTCACTTCAACTTTACACCAGAAATTGAAGTTTGTACATGAAGGAAAAGTAGTGATTATAAATGGAGAATAGGAATTATTGATATCTCATTTGTCCTCTTTCAGCATTGTGGAGGCGGATGAAGCTGCTATTGGAACCTAGTTCTAAGCCTTATCCATTGATAACATAAGAGGAAATGAGAATTCCATAGTTTCGCTTAAGGATGCGCAGCAAGTTGTGCGTAAGGGTCATAGTGAAGTATGGGGATAGATTGTTAATCCACCTGTAAACAAGAATAGAGTTGGCTTGGGGTTCTCTGTGAAGAATGATAAGGGTAATAGCATGAAGCCGAAGTCTGCTGCAGGAAAGTATCAATATATCTTTTGTAGCGGGGTTATCTTCATCCAACTGTCTCCGGGATTAATGCCATTGTTGAAGATGAAGCAGAGCCGAAAATGCCAAATTACGTGATGCACAGAGTTAGGGTTAAGAACTGGATCACCATTGACGTTCCCTCTTACATACATGTTTCAAAGTAATTTATTTTGTTAATCATTTTGAAAAGTTTTCACTCTGCCCAAGGTGGAAGTATTAATATTGTACGGGCTTATCCATTTGCTGTGACTTTTAAAATCAATAATAAAAGTTGTTTTTGTTTCCCAAATTGTGTCTTTATGTTTTGCTTTTTCTTGGAAAATGGTAATCAGAAAAAACCTTTCAAAATAAATAATAACTGAAATTCAATATGCATGATCACTTGTTATATGTGTCAGTTTCTAAAAGCAATCATAAATTATATGTGCAGATTAATTAAAAAACTCGTTGAATACAATGACCCTGCACCCTCTCCCAACTTTGAATGTCCTGTGTATAGGGCCGAGGAAGAAGACTATGATGATATTCCAGAAGAGGTCTCACGGTTGCTTGAGCGTGAGGAGAATTCCATTCAGCCATATAAAGAGCCATTGGAAGTAATCAATTTGGGTTCAGATGAAGATCCGAAGGAAGTCAAGATTGGAGCATTGTTGCATCCTGAAGTAAAGAGCAGGTTGATCAAGGTGTTGAAAGAGTATGTGGATATTTTTTCTTGGTCTTATCAAGATATGCCTGGTCTAGATACAGATATTGTAGAGCACCGTTTGCTGTTGAAGCCAGAGTGTCCGCCAATCAAACAGAAGTTGCAAAGAACTCACCCGAATATGGCAGTAAAGATCAAAGAAGAAGTTCTAAAGCAGATTAATGTCGGTTTTCTTGTGACGTCAGTGTACCCTCAATGGATTACCAATATTGTCCCAGTACTGAAAAAATACGGAAAAGTCCGCATGTGTGTAGATTACAAAGATCTAAATAAAGCTAGTCCAAAAGATGATTTCCCATTGCCACACATTGACATGTTAGTGGATAGCACAACAAAATTCAAAGTATTCTAGTTCATGGACAGATTTTCCAGGTATAATCAAATAATAATGGCTTTATAGGACATGGAAAAAACAACGTTTATCACACCCTGGGGAACATTCTGTTACAGAGTGATGCCCTTCGGGTTGAAGAACGCTGGTGCAACGTACCAGAGGGCTATGAAAACCCTATTCCATGATCTGGTGCACAAGGAAATTGAGGTAAATGTTGATGATATGATTGCTAAATCCCATATTAAAGAAGGGCATGTAGAAGATTTGTTGAAGTTGTTTCAGTGTTTGAGGAAGTATCGTCTCTGCTTGAATCCAAATAAATGTACCTTCGGTGTTCGATCAGGGAAATTGTTGGGTTTCATTGTTATCTAGAAAGGAATTAAATTTGAACCTGATAAAGTCAAAGAAATTCAAGAAATGCCAGCGTTGAGAACTAAAAAAAAAGTCAGAGGGTTCCTCAGGCGTTTGAATTATATTTCCAGATTCATTTTCCACATGACTGCAATGTGTGAACCGATATTTAAGTTGTTAAAGAAATATCATGGTTGAGTGTGGACAGATGACTGCTAAACGACATTTGAAATTATTAAAGAATATCTAATTGAACCTCTTATCTTTCTCCCTCCTGTTGAAGGAAGACCATTGATTATGTATCTGACAGTGTTAGATAATTCCATGGATTGTATTCTGGAACAACAAGATGAAAAGGGGAAGAAAGAGTATGCAATTTATTATCTCAGTAAAAAGTTTACTGATTGTGAGTCGCGGTATTCCATGCTGGAAAAGACATGTTGTGCTCTGGCCTGGGTGGAAAAACGTTTGCGGCAGTATATGTTGAATCACACTACTTGGTTGATCTCCAAAATGGATCCAATCAAGTACATTTTTGAAAAGCCTGCTCTTAGTGGGAGAATTGCCCGCTAGCAGATGCTGTTATCTGAATATGACATTGAATACCATACTCAAAAAGCTATTAAAAGCAGCGTGTTGGCAGATTACCTTGGTCACCAATCAGTTGATGATTATCAGTCTATGAAGTATAATTTCCCCGATGAGGATGTGATGTTTCTGAAAGTGAAAGATTGTGATGAATCGTTGCCTGAGGAAGGTCCTGATCCTAAATCTCATTGGAGTAGGATATTTGATGGAGCTGTGAATGCGTATGGTAAAGGAATTGGTGTTGTGATTGTCACTCCACATGGATCGCACATTCCTTTTACTGCAAGGTTGACATTTGACTGTACTAATAATATGGCAAAATATAAGGCTTGCATAATGGGTCTCGAGGAAGCTATTGATCTCAAAATTAAAATTTTAGATGTGTATGCCGATTCAGCTTTGGTAATAAATCAAATTAAAGGAGAGTGGGATACTCGTCACCCTGGCTTGATCCCTTACAAATATTATTCTAGAAGATTGTTACCCTTCTTTAATAAAGTTGAATTCCATCACATTCCTAGAGATGAAAATCAAATGGCGGACGCTCTGGAAACTCTGGCTTCTTTGTATCAAGTGAATAATTGGAATGATATACCTCGAATTTTAGTTCGGAGACTGGATAGGCCCGCTCATGTGTTTACAACAGAGGAGGTGGCAGATGAAAAACTTTGGTATTATGATATCAAGCATTTTCTTCAAACTCAGGAATATCCGACTGGTGCATCGAATAAAGATAGAAAGACATTAAGAAGATTGGATGGAAGTTTCTTCCTCAGTGAAAATGTGTTGTATAAGAGAAATTATGACATGGTCTTGCTCAGATGCGTGGATAGATACGAAGCAGACATGTTGATGCATGAGGTTCATAAAGGTTCATTCAGAACTCATTCCAATGGACATTCGATGGCTAAAAAGATGCTAAGGGCAGGTTACTATTGGCTGACAATGGAATCTGACTGTTACAAATTTGCAAAGAAGTGTTATAAATGCCATATTTATGCGGAAAAGGTTCATATGCCTCTGACACTTCTTAATGTGATCTCTTCCCCATGGCCTTTCTCTATATGGGGTATTGACATGATTGGGATGATAGAACCCAAAGCTTCGAATGGACACCGTTTCATATTGGTAGCAATTGGTTACTTCACCAAATAGGTGGAAGCTGCTTCATATGCTAACGTCACCAAGCAGGTGGTTATGCGCTTCATTAAGAATAATCTCATATGTCGGTATGGTGTGTCGAGCAGAATTATCACTGACAATAGCTCGAATCTGAACAACAAGATGATGACAAGACTTTGTGAGGAATTCAAGATTGTGCATCACAATTCATCTTCGTACAGGCCAAAGATGAATGGGGTTGTTGAAGCTGCTAATAAGAATATCAATAAGATCATCCAGAAGATGGTTGTTACTTATAAAGATTGGCATGAAATGCTCCCTTTTTCTTTGCATGGATATCAAACATCTGTCCGCACTTCAACAGGAGCAACCCTGTTCTCCCTTGTGTATGGAATGGAAGCAATACTCCGAATTAAAGTTGAGATTTCCTCTTTGCGTGTGATAATGGAAAACAAGTTGTCAGAGGCTGAATGGGTCCAGAACAGGTTTGACCAATTGAATTTGATCCAAGAGAAGAGAATGACAACTTTGTGTCATGGACAGTTATATCAGAAGAGAATGAAGAAAGCTTTTGATAAGAAGGTAAAACCTCGTGAATTGAGAGAAGGTGACCTCGTGCTCAGGAAGATCATGTCTTTTAACGCTGATTCTAGGGGCAAGTGGACTCCCAATTTTGAAGGCCCATATGTTGTCAAGAAAGCCTTCTCTGGCGGTGCATTAAATCTTGAAACTATGGATTGCGAGGAGTTCCCACGTCCCATTAATGCTAATGCAGTCAAGAAATACTTCGCCTAAAGAAATAAAAGAAAAGTTCGCTAAGTTGAAAACCCGAAAGGGTAGCTTAGGCAAAAAAGAGCGTCTTGGTAGGCCGAAAACAAAAAAGGGAGGTCTAGGGAAAATTTAGAGACATAAACAGAATAAATTTTCCGCTAAGTTGAAAACCCGCAAGGGCAGCTTAGGAAAAAGTTAGGGACTTTCTTGGCAAGTAACTGCATCAGATAAGACTCGATCGTTGAAGCAACAATCTTCTCGGATCCTCATCATACTTCAACAGAAGTTGCTGCTCAGGATTTCAAAAGTTGTTAGAGGGGATTGTGGTTATTGTATCTCAATGTATCTTTTCCTTTATATATTACCAGTTTACGAACTTTGTAATCATCCATGGAGTCTCGCCATTCGCAGACTACCATTCTATTAATGAAATTTGAGCTTTTACCCAAATCTTTGTATTTCTTATTTTATTTAGCTTGCAAAGACTTCATTTATTATTGATAATAACTTTCAAAGCAAAAAGATTAAATAACAAAATTGATTTTCAAAAAGAATTTACAATTTGCTTTTACTTTAGAATTTGTGATGAAAAAAAAGCAAAAATGGTGATCCCAGGAATGGACGAACTCCAGTTGTTTTGAGAAGTTTTTTTTCCCCCGGGAAGGTTTACTCAGGATGTTTTCGCTGTATTGGGTTTGTGACTCCAGTATCCCCAGTCAAGTCTTGGTTCATTTTTTTTCTTTTTTTCTGAGTTTGCATGATATGAAGACTCAATCCAAGATTTCTCCAGTGAAGGTTTCTTTTGTGTAATAGAAGTTCTTTCTTTCCAGAGAAGTTGGTATAATAATTACTCTCGAAGAACACGGATCTCCGGTTTCTTCAGTGAAGAACATATATTGGTTTTCCCTTTGAGAATGTGGTGTTAACCTCCCCAATGAAGTCAGCACGAAATCCCCAGTTAATGTCTTGATGATGGGACATTATATGCCTTATCGAAGTTTGTGTGTTTTTCCTCCTTCAAAATGGTCTTGAATTCCACAGTGAATGTTTTGATGATTTGGTGTCCATCTGCTTTACTTGAAATTGATTTTGCAATCCCCAATAGAAGCGTTACATTTGAAAACATTTGTTTCCCTGTTGAAGTCTGAGTGCTATTCCCCAGTGAAGCCTAGAGAAAGATGTTATACCTCTGTATCTGTACTGTTGTGTCGCTATGTTTTGTTTACTTCCGGATTACGTTTCACCCCGGTAAAGTTAAGCCATGCAATAGGATTTTATTTCCTTAGTTGGCGCTTACTTTTTCTTGGAATGTTCATCTTGGATGTAATTTAGCCGAGTGTTGTTTGTGCCCAAGTTGGTTTTACCTGGTTACTCCCAGTGTTATATGTCTGTTTTTTCAGCATATATATAATAACACTCATACATTCATACATACATACATCATATATAGTTGAATTTAGAAAATCATTGCTCATTTGCACTCATTAATTTTTTTGTTAGCATATTACCCTGTTTTGTAGAGTTGTGTTGTTCTCTCTCCAATAGAGTGTCAACCTTAAGCATAAAGAGTATATCCTTTCAATCTCCCCACTGAGTTATCCCTCGTGGAAGATTTTTACTTTAGCCTTCCTGTACAGCTCTTTGTCTGGATAGGTTGGGTTTCCATCTTGAGTTTGTTTATAAAAGGATGTATTTTGGTTGACTGTTTCATTCCAGTTTATTTCTGGTTTGAATATTTGGTTCCACAATAATATTATTACTTTGGATTTCTGCAAGCTTTGAGCATTGGTTTGAGAATGTGCATTTATTTTGCACGAGAAGATTTTATCTCCTCAGCAGGAATATATTGGCATTTCCCCAGGAAGTCATATTTCTTTCCCCAGGAAGCCATATTTCTCTCCCTAGAAAGTTATTTAATTTTACAATCCTCCATGACAACAAGTAGCAGGTCTCTTATTTGAGCAAGTTGTGCTTCCATGTAAAAGTCGACGTAACTTTTTTTTCTATCTCCTCTATGAGTGGATAGTTTGCAGTCCGTTGTCAAATTACACCAGTGGATGGAAAGACTTTCAATATCGCAGATACATTTCATTGTGAAATATTTGCAGGTGATAGTCTCTTTATTTGAGACAATTTATATATTACCATTTCCAGGAAGAATGCCTTGGTTAAAGAAGAAGTTGAGACCCGTTCTAGGTGAGATGCCACATTTTTTTGGGGAAACTTATTATCTTTTTGCTACCCTCAGTGAACATTGGTAGTTCATCGTCAGTGAATGGCGATGCTATGATAAATTCTATTTCTACCTTCAGTGAAAATTGGTAGGTCACCTTCAGTGAAAGTTGGTACTTGTTATCTTTTTGCTACCCTCAGTGAATGATGGTAGTTCATCGTCAGTGAACGGTGATGCTATGATATATTCTCTTACTACCTTCAGTGAAAGTTGGTAGGTCACCTTTAGTGAAAGTTGGTTCTTGTTATCTTTTTTCTACCCTCATTGAACGTTGGTAGTTCATCGACAGTGAACGACGATCCTATGATATATTCTATTTCTAGCTTCAGTGAAAGTTGGTAGGTCACCTTCAATGAAAGTTGGTGATTGTTATCTTTTTGCTACCCTCAGTGAATGTTGATAGTTCATCGTCAGTGAACGGAGATGCTATGATATATTCTCTTTCTACTTTCAGTGAAAGTTGGTAGGTCACCTTCAGTGAAAGTTGGTGCATGTTATCTTTTTGCTACTCTCAGTGAATGTTGGTAGTTCATCGTTAGTGAACGGTGATGCTATGATATATTCTCTTTCTACCTTTAGTGAAAGTTGGTAGGTCACCTTCAGTGAAAGTTGGTGCTTATTATCTTTTTGCTACCCTCAGTGAACGTTGGCAGTTCATCGTCTGTGAACGACGATGTTATGATATATTCTATTTCTACCTTCAGTGAAAGTTGGTAGGTCACCTTCAGTGAAAGTTGGTGATTGTTATATTTTTTCTACCTTCAGTGAACATTGGTAGTTCACTGTCAGTGAATGACAGTGTTATGATATTTTCTTTTCTCTCTACCTCCAATGAAAGTTGGTAGTTCATCGCCAGTAAACATTGATGATTTCTTCTCTCTACCTTCAGTAAACATTGGTAGCTCACCGTCAGTAAACGTCGGTGTTGTTATTTCTTTCCTCTTTCTACCTTCATTAAACATTGGTAGTTTCACCTTCAGTAGGAGTTGGTGTATCCTTTGACATTTTATCATCCTCTATGAGTCGGGTTTGTTGATCCACCAGTGATTTATTTTCCTGGTTGGGTTTCTCTTTTGTTTCTTTATTTCCTTTATTACATCCACAACGGTGTTTTGTGTCTCTTTAGTGTTGTTCATATGCATTCATGCTCATAAGCATTGCATGGCATCTTAGGGACAAAAATAGGGTTTGTTTTATATTTAAGTATCTTCAATCGCGTCGACACGAAGATTTTTAACCTTTGTATCTCTGGATAGAAGAAACTTAAATAAGGGTAGTTGTTGTACCCCAATTTTTCCCCTAAGATCCCTTCATCCTACCATATTGATTCAATCACATCAAGATCACATTAGGGTTTTTGGTTCTCCTACCTATCTTTAGCTTTTATCTTTGAGGAATCAACAATCACCTTGACTTGTTTTCTTTTGTGATCATTAATATTTTGTCTTGATTTTCCTTTTAATTAATAAAATGCAATGTTGGTTTGTCTTACTTGTTACTAATGTGGGTAAAGGCAATGAGGCTTAGCAAGTTGCTCCATGGGTTCATGAGTTTATTTCCATGCCCTAGGAAATAAAGATTGAGAAGTCCAAACCTCACCATTGAAGTTGTTTTGGAAGGCATGGCATGTCAAGGTTATTTTGGTTCACTACATTTCAAAGATATCAAGATTGATTCAAAAGTACAAGAGGTTGATTGAAGAAGTTGTCATGGTTGGACAAAGTCTTGTTCCCATTGATCACAAGTGCATATTTCTCTCAATTATCAAGATATGGAAGTGGTTTTAGTGGCTATGAGTTCTCATTTTCATCCTCAACAACTTATATTTACAAATCAAGGGTGTTGGTACAAGAAGGTGTTTCAAAATTGTCATGGTTCCTCCAAGCATTTTCTTGATCTAGGAGCTAGGGTTTTAAACTTCAAAGAAGTATATCTTGATCATCTTTTGGTATTTTTGAGTGATTACAAAGAAATCATTCTCTTAAAAGGGTTATTAACAAATCACTTCAAAATTTTCAAGGATTTTTCATGTGGAAGAAACTTGATGATGAAGAAAGATTACAAGTCCTCCAGATGAACCCCCAATTTCTCATGTGTGACTTCAAATGATCATAACTTGGTCAATTTTTATCACCTTGAGCCTAATCTTTTTCCATAATGATCTTTAGGATATGAACTTTATTCCTTCTTTTATATGCAAAGTTAGAAAATGGATGGAAGAAGCCCTAAGGATACAAAAGATTATAGGTCATTTCATGATTTTTCCAACTTCAACAATTCATAACTCTCTCAATTTTTGGAGATTTTGAATGGTTCAAGTTTCAAAATTTCATTCAAGAGGTCTATTTCATGCCATAATTTTTGGTCAAGAGCAAATTCGAAGTGGAAGGCCATGTTTGGATGCAAAACATTATAGGTCACTTTTGAAGAAAAATTTGAAATATTTCTAAGTATGGAAAGTCAACCTTTTTCCCCCAAATTTGACTCAATGCAACTTTCAGCTCAAGCATCCATTTGATTCTATTATTTTTCCATTGCAAAACTTATAACCTCATCTTTATAAAGCATCAAGAATCATGCCTTAAGACCCATTGAGTTGAGAATGCCATTGATTAGAACTTGGTAACTTGAAACTGAAGTTTCTTCAAAAGTCAGAATTTGAAATCATTGGTTTAGCTTCTAAACACTTTGTTTCTGCGCATTTTTGCCTCTAAACATGTTTAGTGAACATCCAGAAGTGATTAGCACAACAAAACGTGCGTTTTGGACGAGTTTTGATCAAATTAGAAGTCACACTTTTCTTGTTTGTAACTTCACACGATTTCCCTCCAAACTTCATCATTTCACACGCTTGGACATTCCATTTGATTCCCTATAAATAGGGGGCCATGCCTCATTCTTTTTATTAAGCTTGGGTAGTCAGAATCACCCTGCCAAACTTGTTCCATAACTCAAAATTCTGCAACTTCGAAATCTATTTTCAAGCCTTTTTCAATCTAATTTTTCTATTAATTTACCTTCCTAGATCTTCCCTGAAGCTAACCATATAATTACCTTCAAGAATCGTTCCCTATATTGCTCCATAGAAGTCAAGTTTCATAGCTCTGCAACTCAACTTTAATAGGTAGATTTCTTCATCAATTCTTCAAAACTTTGATGTCATTGTGATGCTCTCATTGCCATGGTTCTAGTCGCAACACTTACTTTTATCTGGAAACTTGTTTAGACCATAAAATTTCAATTCCCTTTTCAAAACGTTCTTTCTAAATTGCTTGAGCTACAGTTTATATAAATTTATCGCGAAGGTGTGGTTGTCTTCGTCTTGAAGAGACGAAGCGAATGGCATAGGTCTCGTGCTCTAATTTTACAGATTGAGCAACTTAATTTTGGGACTGGCTGGAGGTTGAAGATGACCAACGTGTCATCCTTCAACCAATGAAACAACGCCATTTGGATTTTTTAAATTTCTGATTTACATTTGATTCAGTGCTTTATTCTCTAATGACCATGATATGCACATCGCGCCAGATCCCTTGGATTTGATTACTAACGCGTTTTGACTCTCATCCAATGGTCCACATATTTTGACTTTATTTTTCTTTTCTGATTTTTATATTTAATTGTTTTAAATTCCAAAAAATTATAGAAAATTCATTTTTAGTCAAAAAAATCTAAAAAAATTATGAAAAATATTTTTGAGTTTTCTCTTTCTAATTTTTATTTTTTCACAATTCTACTGTGTTTTGATATTTTTTTATAAATTTTCACTTTATTTTAATTGTTTTAAATGTTTAAAAATACTTTATGCATTTTTAAATTTTGAAAAAAATTATGGAATGATCCAATGATATTGTGACAAATATTGGTGACCTCATTTATTTTTTATTTCTGACTTTGCTATTTTTTTATCATTTTTGGTTTATTTTACTCATTTCTTTTAATTTTAAAAATAGTTTCTGACTTTAAAAAATTACCAAAATTTTTATAAAATCATTTTAGTTCATTTCTGAATTTTCTATGGTCTTACTTTTTATTTCTTGATTAATTTGAACATAGTTGATATTTTTCTCTTTTATTTCTATTTTAAACATTTTTAAGAACCTTTTTAATGTATATATTAAGTGCAATATTATTTTGTGATTATTTTCTGGATAACCTTGGGTTGAATTTTTAATCATGAACTTTATTAACATCATTGGATCCATGGTTTTGAGTCTAACTCCACAAAAATAGATGAATGGTTTTAATAATAGTTTGATTAAATTTTAATTCAAATATGGTTTATATATTCTTCCTCGCCCTTCTCCATCTTATCCCTTTCTTATTGTACTAAGTGTTATTGGAGCATGATCTCTCTATCATGTCTCAAAAAAAATGATGCATAGATTGTTATTGACCGGCCTCAAAATAGGTCTGACTTATACATAAGTCCACTTACGATTACTTAACATAGCGCTATGTTTTGTCCCGATTCGAATAAATGATCATTCATAGCCCAAACCTATGTTTGCAAGCCCAAGTATGTTAATTTGATATCTTTGATCCAATAACCTTGAGATTCATTGTGTGGAGGCTTTGGTTCTACCAATCCTCTAATGGATCTACAACACTTTTTGTCAATGCGGATCACTTAAACATCGTTAATCATTAAATGGTACTTTTGAGGATTCTAAATGGATGATATACTTGACAAAAATCAAATGCAACTTGTTGTGTGGAGGCTTTGGTTCTACCAATCCTCTAATGAGTTCCAAATGCAAGTTTCAAGATGGTCATCCAACTAACTACTAATTATTAAATTGTTTTTACTTTGTGCCCTTTTATTTTTTATGCTTTATGTACCATTTATTTTAAGTATTACATTTCATGTCATTTTTATTTTGCTAATTTGAGCTTTTCTTTTCTCTTCTAAGACACTTAATAATCAACATGAACCATAAAAATCTTTAATGATACTTGGACTATTTGGTTACTATGCTTGGCATTATGGAGCATTGGACTTCTTGGACTTAGGATTAGAAACCTTGGCCTAAGTTGGAGACCTTATGGCCTTGATTGATATTTTGTCTGGAGTTCTTGAGTTTTACCTCAAGACATTGAGTTGTTTTGTTTGTTTTGTGGGCAGGTTATTGTGATTACATACTTTGTTTATAATCTAGAATTCACCTGTATACAACCGTTACTCCGTCTAATTTTTGTGAAAATTTAATACACTTGAAGTTTGGTTCTCTTAAGAGGTCTAGTATCTTTGCTTGCTTGATTTCAATCCAAATAATGGGAATTCTATCTTAGCTCATAAAGTCAAGTATTGGCTTCTTGTTGGTTAGATGGTCCTTATCCCTAGCTTTTATCTTATTCTTTAGAATAGTCTCTTCTTCTCCTCCCATATTCTTTAATTTCAAAAATCTTCTCTCTCCTTTTGAAAACTCTTCTGTTTTTTTTTAAACTTGAACCACTTTCATAATAAACATGGACTTAGGTCCATGCATTTTCAAAACCTTTTCATAAATAAACTTCAATCAACTTAATAATACCTTGACATTTTTTGTGAGAAGACTAAAAGTCAATCAATCTCATTTTAAACTATTTTGCCACTTTGGCTTCTACTTTAAAACTTTTCTCAAAAGATTAGACTCTTATCAAGCCTTGTAGTGATGCAAACAACTATACTTCTACAATGTGTAGTGAAGAGAGATATTTTCCACTTGGGTGTTGAGTGAGGCATTGTTTATTTTAAAATCCAAGCCATATCCTCCACCTTGAGATGATGCAAATTTTCCTTTCTCATGATTATGGGTAGTAAGTATATTTTCCACATGGACAATGACGATGATGTCTTATCTCATAAAATTAACCAACACACTTATGTTTTAAAATACTTTAAAAGAGGAACTACGTGTACCCTGATCCCCTATTGCATGAAAGGTGGTACATAGACACTAAAGGTTTGCAACCGCGGCGGGTGTAAAAACCATAAAAATATATTTCTTTTCTCACCTCCACCATCCATTTTTATACAACATTATATAGCCAAAATATACAGATTTTACAAAGAGGTTCCTGCGCAGTACCATAGATGTTTAGGGTGCTAATACCTTTGTTGTACCCCAAAATTTGCCCTCCCATTTCTCATTGATTTCTCATCACAAAGCCCTTGAAGATCAGGATCCAGTTAGGGTTTCATCTGCTCAAGACTTCTCCTTGCACTGCTGACTCAAATTAGGGTTTGTGTTTGCACAAAGATGTTTTGACATAAAATGCCTAAGATGACTTTCTTGCTTCATATTGGACTCCCAAGTTTATCCATATCAAGTTTCAAGTCTTGATTCCAGGTTTTGCCCAGTCAATTGGACAGTTGACCTAGAAATCAGCTGTATTGGGGAAAAAAGTCAACTGTGACCAATTGACAGTCAAATCTCATGAAAATTGACCCACATCAACATTATGAACTCATATGAACCATTTGATCAAGTTTGGATCACAATTCCACAAGAAATTTGATCAGATCACCAAAAGGGCAAAATGGTCATTTTTAGGGTTTTGACTACATAAAGGCAATTTTTGACTGTTTGACCTAGCCAAAAGCAAACAAAGCTCACCTATGGACTCAAGGACCCCATGGAATTATCTTGACATGCTCAACAAACTCAAAAGATCCCAAGTACACAAGATTGACAGTTGAATTTCCCAGTCAATTGATCAATTTTGACTATATATTGAAAAGTCAAACTTTGACTTTTTGGTCAAAATCAAGAGTCAAGATTCATTTTTCATCAAAAACATGCCAAATCATGAAACTTGTTCACCAAGAAATCAAAAAATGCAAATTAGGGTTAGAAATGAGAATTTTTCATAACTTAGAATTTTTCTAAGTTATGAAAAACCCTATTTTTTTCCCAACTTTGCCCCACTTTCTCACCAAGCTTCATTTGGATTCAAGCAAAAGTCAAAACATGAAAGTTGTAGCTTGTTGCATAATCTACAACTTTGGTTCACAAAGTTTTCCCAAATGAGGCTTGTATCTCAAGTTACAATTTTTTGAATAAGGGCACTAAACCATTCTTAACTTAGTGAAATTTTAACCTATTTTGGCAAGGTTTTCTACCTAACTTCAAGGCCATTTTCCATACACTTCCACTTGGAATTTCAATTTGAATTTCAAATATGGATTGTAGTACACATTCCAAGCTTTCCAAAATGTCCAAGAACTCATCAAACAACCTCATAACTTGAGAGAATCGAATTTCACAATATGGCAAAAACTCACTTTTGAATTGGTCATGTACATGTTCATAACTTATGCCATTTTCAAGTCAGCTTAGTTTGTGCTACATTACAGGTCCTTAAACCATCCAACACTCAATAATTTAATGCATGTTCATTGTGCTAAGGTCTTGTTTCATGAGCTTATGCATTACATGTTGAATAAACCCATTTATGGAAAAAGCAAAATAGCCATTTTTGCAAAAGCAAGCTTTATGTCCAATTGAAAATCCAACAAGTACAGATGAAATCTAATTGGCACAATATTATGAGCAAAACACTATGATCAAGACAAGGTTAGCAGCATGATTAGGGGGCCTCTACTGGCCTAGAACATCAACTTGGTTTTGTTTGCTTAAGTGTGAAGAAAAGTGGCAAAACATGACATAACTTTCCTCTCAGCATTAGAACACTTAAGCATTTGTTTTGTACACCTTCTAATCATCCTAACCAAGCTAGAACACGACTCCAATACCTCCCAAACACTCCCATTCCCAGAATCACTCTCAAACTGCAAAAACAGGGCAAGGCCTGCAGATTGAACACCACCTCTCATTCCTTGCATGATTTCTTGACCAAAGCTCATCAAACACATTCCCTAGCATCAATGCAAGCTAACCAAGACCTAAAACACGACCTGTAATTCCTCTAACAAGTTCCACCATTTTCACTTTCTCATTTTGCAGTTGAAGGTCCATAGCTCGATTCAAGGTGTCTCAAGGCAAAGTAAGCATTGGAATAGCATCACCACACTTCAGGCAAGCTGTACAGACCATCATCTTGCTCTGAAAGCTTCCCCATTGCCAGATAGAACTTCAACAGAACAGGTATTTTTGTGAACTTCTAACTCTTAGTATAGGCATCATTAGCTCTAGGTTTGTGAATAAGAAATGTTCTACTCATGCCCCTGAACCTGTACATGCTTTTACTTTTCATTTATTTTGCCTGAGCTGTGAGAATTTAAGGTTTGAAAATGGAAGAAAACTTAGGTCAGGATTTGGGAATGTCAAAATTCTCTCTCATTTCTGAGAGTTAGGACGAGTTTCTTATATATTTAGAATCGTGATTCAATGCTTAACATTTCTTATGTTGGAAGTTTGTGTAAAAAATCAAAGAATCCAAGTGTTTGAATTGGAAGAACAGGCGCGCGTTTTTGTTCAGAGGTTGAAGAAGAAGTTTCATTGGATGGGCTTGTTTCTGATTTTCTTTTCACACCACATTTCTAATTTCACACCCCCTGAGCCCAATTTGTGTATTTTATTGATTTCTTGATTTTTCTTTTTTCATTTTGGTTTATTTATTTTTGCTAATAATATTAAAAACATAAAAAATTATTTTCACACCATTTTTGCATTTTTTAGGTATTTATTTGTTTATATAAACATTTGTGCATAAATATATATATATATATATATTATCATTTAGAAAAAAAACTAGCAAAAAATAATGTAAATATATTTCATTTCTGATTTTTATTTCATTTTTCTTTTGAAAATATTTTATGTAAAATATATTTTTTTTATATATAATATTAAATATTATTATTTTTATATATATGATACATATTTAAAAATTAATACATATATATATATATATATATATATATATATATATATATATATATATATATATATATATATATATATATATATATATATATATATATATATATATATATATATATATATATATATATATATATATATATATATATATATATATATATATATATATATATATATATATATATATATATATATATATATATATATATATATATATATATATACATTTATTAGTATATTTAGGTTAAAATACAAAATACATACTTTTTTTATTTTTTATTAATATTTGACATGAAAAACACTTTTTATAAATATATTTCATTTTATTTTGTTTTTGTACATAATAAATAAATATTTGCATATTAAATAGTTAATATATTTATTTAATAAAAATTAGGGTTTTACCCTTAAAATACAAAAACTCCAAAAAAATAATACTTTTTTTATTTGACATAAATAATACTTTTTTTCATATATATAAAAACCTTTTTTTTGCATTTTTGCATCTTTATTTTATTTTCCCTTTTATTTATACAATTAATTACTTGTAAATATTCCAAAAAAATGATGTAATAGCTAGATTTAATTTCTTTGTCTAAATATCCCCCCATTTGAACATTTGTACCCCCCTTCCCATATTGTGATGTAATAGTGTAGGAGTTTTACTTTTCGCACTTTAAACGCTTTCTAAATATACCATGCTAGAATTAGGGCTTGTATGCAAATAAAACGAACAAAAATAGTTTGACCTAATTTAAAGATAAACAAGCATGAAATTGGACAACACATATCACACTTGCACCCCTAGGGTATTCCACTTGTTGCCTTCAAATAAGTGGGCCATATTGCATGTTAGGTTTTCTTTGGGTAAAAACAAACAATCAAATGATCATAAGTCCCTCGATGACGCTTTCGAAAAGTTGCCTAAAATGATCAAGTCCCTTTCAAAGAGAAATTGCCCAAAGATACTTAGCACTATTGCAATTATGGTCCAAACGATGACCCGCGCCCGTCCCTTTCATCTCTTAATACAAGATTGTCCACCAAATGCAATGGTGGAACAAAATTGTCAAAAGGGTTAAAACATAGCATAAATATTTGAGAACTTTAGGGTAGATAGCTCTTAAGTACTTGTCCATTTGCAAAAGAAAACACTTGCCTATTTTCAAACCACACTTCACCAACACTTTTAAAACAAACTTTCAAAAAACCTTGAAACATCTTTTCAAAAAGACAAACACCTTTTGTAAAACATTTGAGTAAAGAATTGTTACAAGGGTAGCCTATACAAGGCATCTTTTTCAAAACATTTTCAAAACCACACACCGAGCACTATTTCAAACAATTGAAAACCAAGGCAAGTTGATCTAAGAAAGTACCTAAGAGCCCATGGATAACCATGGATAGAAAGGGTGCTAATACCTTCCCTTTCTATAATCTACTCCCCGAACCCAAGAAAAATCTCAAAGGTTTTTGCTGTGCTTTTTAAACCTTTCCTTAGGATAAAATAAAAAGTCGGTGGCGACTCTTGCTCAACCGAAACATTTGCGAAAACAAACGCAAAACCATAGTCAGTTCTCCCACCGTATCACAGAACTGGCGACTCTGCTGGGGACCTTTTTAAAAGTGGAGTAACCTTAGGGCTTAGATCACCCTCTTGCATGGCTAATTGTTTGAATTGATTGCTTTATATCTTGGCTCTATTGTTTGGGTTTGCAATCCTCCACCCGGATTTTGGGAAACATTCATAGATAGCAATACGTTGTGGAAACTGTATGGGGTATACCGACACGGTTGAAGCAATAGCTATATTAGTGTGACATATTTGTGAGTACCGGTAACCCTTGAGTTCAATCAAGGAGAGTACGGGGCCGCTGAGTGATGTCACTAAGCACTAATGACCTAGAACCTTACTTGACCATCTTGGCCTTTTATTAGGAGTAGTGAGATGACCCGCTTTGGTGCAGTCCGAAGTTGGTAGATACTCGATACTACACTCATTGAGGGTTGTTTTCTTGGAATATTTTGGTCGCTAGTTAAGTGGCTAAACCAAAACAATGAACAATGAAAACAATCCCGTGATATTGAGCTCCTTAGAACCCGGTTACTATTTATAGGACAGGTTTTTAAGCCAACTACACTCAAGAGGGTACTTACCTATGAAACCCCATGCAAGCCTGAAACTAGGGTTTGGTGTGATTTGCTTGTACATATGTTTTGTGCATACATCATAGACATCATAAAACATCATATGCATTCACTAACCATTTCAAGGGTTTTGGATCTTCATCTTTGTTCTTATTTTGTAGGACATGGAAATTCCTCGCAGGAACACCATTCAAGTCAACCTTGTGAGAATCTCTCCTCAACTCAAGGAGCTCACCTCAAGAATTCCGGAAAACTCATCCTTCAGTGAAAGACATGGTAGACTTCTCAGCTTAGTCAACATCAACATTGAAGAAGACATGATGAAAGTGCTATTCCAGTTCTTTGACCCTCTTCATCACTGTTTCACTTTCCCTGATTACCAGTTGGTACCCACTTTAGAGGAGTTTTCTCAACTCCTAAGAATCCCTATCCTTAATCAACTACCCTTCAACGGTACGGAAAAGGAACCAAAGCCGGAAGATGTTGCTCGAGCATTACATCTACAACCATCCGACATCAAGGGGCATTGGGAAACCAGAAGCGGCGTCAAAGGATTCTTAGCAAAATTCTTGTTTGAGAAGGCACAAGAATGTTGGAACTCATTGGACCTACAAGCCTTTGAAGAGATTGTGGCACTCCTCATTTATGGATTGGTCTTGTTCCCAAATTCTGACCAATTGATAGATGTCAACGCCGTCAAAATCTTCTTGTCTAGAAACCCAATACCAACATTGCTTGGGGACATTCTTCACTCATTTTACACACGAACAATGAGAAAGAGGGGTGTTCTCATGTGCTGTACTCCTCTCCTTGAAAGGTGGTTTATTTCGCACCTTCCACAATCTGTCCTGAAGAATGACCAAGGCTCAAGGTGGTCCCAACGGTTGATGACTCTTACCCACTCTGATGTACATTGGTGTTCTCGGTCCAGAGAAAATGTCATCATCGTCGATCGTTGCGGAGAATTTCCTAATGTTCCTTTACTTGGAATTAGAGGAGGTATCACCTACAACCCTTGCCTGGCTTTAAGGCAATTTGGATATGCACGGAGGGATGGCCCTCATGATATGTTGATTCCTGACCTAGTTTTTGACTTCGACAACGATGCGCAAGGACTTCGCCAAAGATTCATCAGGGCTTGGGGAAGACCCAACAAGGTTGATAGCAAGACTCTGGGACACAAGAACTCCATCCCTCTTGAGCCTTATCTCAAGTGGGTACGAGCCCGAGCCCAAACACTAATGATGCCTTATCCTCATGTACTCCATGTGATTAAAGAGCCCGTCAAGGAAGGAGAGGTCCCCTACACCATCCTACATCCTGATATGCCTACATCGTGGGAGGAAATGCAGAAAAGTTGGATTCAGCTCAAGGAGGAACGAAACACTTTCGAAGCCAGCTTCTATGCTAGTGAGAAGAAGGTTCTAGAGCTTACCCGCCGACTCCATGAGCAAGAGGCCCTCAACACCTACATCGCACCAAAGAGGATGCACAATGTCTTTTTGCCTTGAGAAGTTATTTTGTAATATTTGGCCCATAGGGCATTTATGTACTAACAAATTTCTTCTTATTAATATGACGTGCGTTCTTCTTTGTCTGAAACAATTTTGAATGTCCTAAATCCTTGAATGAATTGCATACATAAGCATACCATTCATCATGTGCATAAGCAGGTCTCACTCCAGGTTTCCTTATCTGTCTGCTGTTTATTTCAGTAGGATGGATCTCGAGCAAACAGTCAAAGACCTGCAAGCTCAGAATGCACAGTTCCAGCAACTCCTGATGACCTTGGCTAAGGGTCAGGAGGATATCAAAACTCAATTGAGGAACAAAGACCCAGTGAAAAATAAGAAAAAGAGACTTGGAGTGGCTACTTTGGGGAGAAGATTTGACGGAGAAGCTCGGAGAGTGCTTGAATTTCCTCCTATCTCTGATGAAGGAACCAGCAAAGGAGGTGGAGCTGCGGTACCTTCCGAGTCTGATGCGGAAGAAGAAGAGGTCGAAGAGGATGAAGATTATTCTGACCAGCAATATCCTCCAGCTGATGACAAGTACAAGGGGCTAGAAGACAGATTGGCCGCCATGGAATTACAAAGAGTACCGGGTTTGGATTTTGAAGACTTGGGTTTGGTCGCCGGGATTGTGATTCCCCCAAAGTTCAAGGTGCCAGTGTTTGTGAGGTATGATGGGTTGTCCTGTCCAAAAATGCATCTCAGGTCCTACGTGAGAAAAATCCAACCCTATACGGCAGATAAAAACCTTTGGATTCATTTCTTTCAAGACAGCCTTTCTGGAGCTCAGTTGGAGTGGTTTTATCAGCTAGAGGGAACCAGCGTCCGAAATTGGGAAGATTTGGCCACCGCTTTCTACAAACAATACCAGTATAATTCTGACCTTGCTCCTACTCGTACCCAACTTCAGGGTATGTCGCTAGGAACAAGCGAGGGATTCAAAGAATATGCACAAAAATGGAGAGATTTGGCTAGCAGGGTGCAGCCTCCTTTAACCGACCGCAAACTTGTTGATATGTTTCTTGGGACCCTATCTGGGCCATTTTTCAATCATCTAATTGGTAACTCTTCCGCGGGGTTTACCGATTTGATCTTAACAGGCGAGAGAATAGAGGTCGGCATCAAGTCAGGAAAGATTCAGAAGGGTGTTGCTGCAAGTGTTGAGAAGAAGCCTTTTAAGAAGGAAACAGCTATGGTATATTCTCAGAGAAGAGCAGGGAAGACGGAGCGTCGGCCAACTGTGGGGGCCGTAATGATTCAAAACATTCTAAGTGAGCAGCCTCGCTATAACCAGTCCAGACCAAATCAACAACGGGTGGAACGGCCACAACAACAGTTCACCCGCATTAATATGACTCCAGCGCAAGTGCTTCCCCATCTGTTGAAGTTGAACCTCGCCACCATCAAGGAGGCACCAAAGAATGTGAATACGTCCTCTCTGCATTATCATGCTAATGCTAAATGCGCCTACCATTCAGACAGTGTTGGGCACGACACCAATGATTGTTGGGCACTCAAGCATAAGATCCAAGACCTGATAGAGGCGAAGGAGGTGGAGTTTGACGCTCCGGAGAAGCCTAATGTGATATCTGCACCCATGCCGAAGCACGGCCGAAATGTCTATGCCATTAAAGAAGATTTGTATGTTGCTGATGTCAGTGATCTGACTACTCCACTGCTAACCATTAAGTTGAACCTGTTAAGGGCCGGGATCTTCCCAGGATGTAAGGAAGACTGCTATTGTTGTTACTCTCTGTCGTTTGTTTGTCTGTTACTGAAGAAAGGCATCCAAGGCCTTATGGATAGTCGACAAATTTTGTTTGAAAAAGTTTCTGCTGTTCCAGTTCATACTGAAGATGTCTCAATCATAACCATTCACGCCAATCTTTCCAAGGCCGTCAAAAAGCCTGTTAAGATTACACCAGCTACGAAATTTGTTCCGTTGAAGATAACAATGCCAGGGCCTGTCCCCTATGTTTCTGAGAAGTCCATACCATGGAACTATGTGATAACACGAAATCGTATCGTTTATTTGCTATGAAATTCGTCCATTTTGTATTATTTTGACCCGATTAATTCCCGAATATTTCGAGTTTGTCATCACTTTTGCAGGTATTTCATAATTGAGCTCAAAATAGAAGAAAACATGAAACAATGCAAGAAAGCATCAAAAGAACAGAAGAAAAGGATAAATCTGTCAAAGAACTGCACTTTTGTAGCTGTGACGGTCGTAATGAAGCTGCCACGACCGTAAGCCAGTTTGAAGAGTGTTACGACCGTAACACAGTGGCCACGACCGTAACACGGGAAAGACCAAAATCTGCTCGTAACGCTAATGTAACGAACGTAATGCGTATAATACTTCACTTGGAAAATGCAGAATGTGGCAAGCATAACAGAAGGAGTTTCCAAACTCCTTAATTCTCTCCAGTCAAACACCATGTTCACCATTTCTCCCTCAACTACTAGGTTACTATATTTTTGGAGATTTTGAAGGAAGACTGAGTTCCAAGTTTAACAAACCAACTGCCAGATTTTATTCTTCTATAAATACCTCAATATTGAACAAAAAAGTACGGAGTTTTATTACAGCTTATTTGTGCCGAAGCTCTGCCAAAATTGAAACCAGTATTATTTCAGTATTCATTTTCCAGCATTTGTTTATTTCAATTCTTTTAAATTCCACTGTCCAAATGATAATTTCCAACATTAGGGAATTATTATTTTAGTTTAAGATTTATCATTCAAGCTTCAGAATTTGCAATACTCCCGATACCAAGTCCGAGTTTCCGATTTGTGGAAGAAGGATTGAAGTATTGGCTTTACTGTCAGGTTTTTATTTTGCAATTGTATTAAATTCATTTTAATTAATTTATTAATGCATGCTTGTTATTTATTATTTATAATGTCCAATTTATATTTGCTTGCTTTTATTTACAGTATGTTTATTTTGATTTCCATGGCTAGCTAAACCTTTAGTGTCGGTATGGAATAGTAAGAGACATTAGGCTTCTAATCAAACTTAGGCTAAAACTTTAATCAACTTAACTCTGGTTATAACTTTTTATGCTTAATAATAAAATCTTTGTTACGAAAGTAAGAAGAGTAAATAGGTTAAATCGAGACCACGAAAGTGTGAGGTTTTTAACCGGATAGCTAAAGTTAGGCATTTGATTTAAATACAGTGAAAGCGCTTTAAACCAAATTAGAATTAATTAAGTTTCCAAAGAATACTTCTAAACACTTATAGGCTAGCGAAAGCAGGTATAGGGCTTTAGACGTATAATCCGAGATAAGACCATGAAAGTGTGAGTTTAGGGTTTTTAAACTGATTAATTCTACGGATAAACCAAGTTGACCATCCTTATATGCCTAGGCCCGATTAGATCCCTTAGGTTGACTCTATTGCATACCGACCGTTCATTTTATAATTACTTTAAAATCAATTAATTTACCTTCCTTAATTTTCCCAAAACCAACGTGACAATTTCCGCCTTAGCTAAACCAACCTGTTTTACAACACTAGCGTGATTACAAAGTCCCTGTGGATTCGACAATCTTTTATTACTACCCTGATAGGCTGTGCGCTTGCAGTTAAGATACCATCAGACATTAAGTCGATCGCAGACCCCATCAAGTTTTTGGCGCCGTTGCCGGGGACTTTAGTTTAGTCACTAGTGTAATCTGAAAACAACGCTGTCTAGACTAAGGCAACTTTTTACATTTCCCTCTGTGTATGCCAAACACTCGTTCTCAAAACGAGCCTTTGCATTTACAAATTAACGATATCGAGCGTTACTTAAGATTAAGACGCCGAATTCAAGAATACCGATCTCTTAATAATCTTCCTCCAACAAAAATTCCTGATATCCCGTTATCAGAATCTACCGAAGAATCGACGATGGCTGACGTACCAAATCCGCCTCGCGCTCTTAAGGACTATGCTGTTCCTTCGCAAGCGGAGCTTCACAACAGCATTGCTGCCCCTACTATCGCTCGAAACGATTTCGAGCTGAAACCTTCGCTTCTATCCGCCGTTCAGCAGAATCAATTTTCTGGATCTCCTACTGACGACCCTAATCTACATCTGTCAGTGTTTGTGCAGTACGCAAACACTGTAAAAGAGAATGGTGTAAACCCCGAGGCAATACGATTGCGCCTATTTCCTTTTTCTTTAAGAGACAGAGCCCGAGCCTGGCTCCAATCCCTTCCTTCAAATTCAATCACCACATGGGATGAATTGAAAAAAGTCTTCTTGGCTAGATATTTCCCACCAAGCAAAACTGCTATGCTTAGAGCTAACATCAACGGTTTTAGACAAAAAGATAACGAATCACTTTTCGAAGCATGGGAACGTTACAAGGATATGATTAGACTCTGTCCTCATAATGGTTTAGAAGAATGGCTAATCATTCATACGTTTTACAACGGTCTATTGTATAACACAAGAATGACTATAGACGCCGCTGCTGGTGGCGCACTGATGGATAAACCATATGCCGAAGCAAATCAACTTATCGAAAGTATGGCCCAGAACCACTATCAATGGGGAAGCGAAAGAGCTAATGTGGAGAAATCCCAAACCAAAGGTGGAATGTCTGAAGTGAATATGCTGGACCAAGTCAATGCTAAAGTGGAAGCTCTTACCCAAAAGCTAGAAAACCTCACCACTGCTCCTGCAGCTACCGTAGCTGCAGTTGTCCAAACTTGCGATCTATGTGGTCTTCAATCACATCTTGCTCCAGAATGCCCACTTCTAACAGGAGTTCCAGCTGAACAAGCAAACTATGTACAAGGGAACCCTTATAGCAATACCTATAACCCAGGCTGGAAAAATCATCCGAACTTTTCATACAAAAACAACAACGCGTTATACGCGCCTGTACCAGCTCCTACCACACCACCCGGTTATCCAAAAGCTATCCCAAATCATCCTGGTAATGGACCTAATACTCCTAGGAAATCTAACCTAGAAATCATGATTGAACACTTCGTTGCTACCCAAGCTCAGACTAATAAAGACGTTATGAATCAAAATTTGCATACTAATGAGCAAATAAAACAATTAGCTAGCAAGGTTGATGCTTTAGCCACCCATAACAAGATGCTTGAGACGCAAATATCACAAGTAGCTCAACAACAAGCATCTACTGCGGCACCAGCTGGAATTTTTCCTGGTCAACCACAGCCCAACCCGAAAGGACATGCTAATGCTGTGATATTGAGAAGTGGAAAAGAACTCGACGGACCTGTTGACCCGAGACTAGAAAATCCAGCCATGTACCAAAAGCAGAGCGAGCTGCCTGAACAAGCCAATGAGCCTAAAGAAAAGGAAAGCGAAACGCAAGAAGTAGTGGAGCAAGAGAAGCCTTATGTACCTCCACCACCTTTATAAACCACCAATCCCGTATCCTCAGAGACTTACAAATTCCAAAACGATGGGCCAGTTCAAGAAATTCGTTGAACTTCTGAAACAACTCAATATAACCATACCTTTTACAGAAGCCATCACTCAGATGCCCTCGTACGCTAAATTTCTTAAGGAAATTCTATCCAACAAGAAGAAGATAGAGGATAACGAAACAGTTACACTCACTGCCGAGTGTAGCGCGATCATTCAAAACAATATGCCTCCTAAGCTAAAAGACCCAGGTAGTTTCTCTATACCTTGTAATATTGGAAAATTTGTCATAGACAAAGCTCTATGTAACTTAGGAGCAAGCATTAGTGTCATGCCCTTATCTATTTGCAAAAAGCTAGAGATGGGAGAACTCAGACCCACGAAAATGTCCGTCCAATTAGCCGACCGATCGGTTAAATACCCTGTAGGTATACTGGAAAACGTTCCAGTTAGAATAGGTCAATTCTATATCCCTACCGATTTCATCATCATGGACATAACCGAGGACTCAGTTACCCCTATCATACTAGGAAGACCATTCCTAGCCACCGCCGGAGCTATAATTGATGTAAAGAAGGGCAAATTAACATTCGAAGTCGGAGAGGAAAAAGTGGAATTCATCCTCACTCAATTTTTACAAGCACCCGCCATAAATGACACATGTTACTTACTCGATATTATAGACGAGTGTGTGAGAGAGATGGAAGTTGAACAAACCACATATTCCGAAATAATGAAAATCGAAACCCCTCTGATATTCGAAGACGACAATTGGCGAGAACCATATAAAGATGACAGTCTAAGCGAAAGTCTAGCACTTACACCCAATCATATGCCATGTTCCGAGAAACCAAAACTAGAATTGAAAGTTCTACCTAAAAATCTACGATACGAATTCCTTGATACTGAACAAACTCGACCTGTAATAGTGAATTCCAGTTTAGGAACGCTCGAAACTCAAAAACTTTTAGACGTTCTAAGGAAATACCCTACTGCGTTAGGTTACAACATATTGGACTTAAAAGGAATTTGTCCTTCAATTTGTATGCACCGTATTCTATTAGAAGAGGATTGCAAAACCTCTCGAGAACCTCAAAGAAGAATCAATCCGATTCTAAGCACTGTAGTCAGAGATGAAATCAAAAAGCTAATGGAAGCCGGAATTATATACCCGATCTCCGATAGTAAATGGGTTAGCCCAGTGCATGTCGTACCTAAGAAAGGAGGTGTCACTGTCGTGAAAAACGCACAAGGCGAATCGATAACACAAAGAGTAGTTAGTGGACACAGAGTGTGCATTGATTATCGAAAACTGAACAAAGCTACTCGGAAAGACCATTTTCCTTTACCCTTTATTGATCAAATGTTAGAACGATTAGCCAAACACTCCTATTTCTGCTATTTAGACGGTTATTCTGGATTTTTCCAAATTCCGATTCACCCTGATGATCAGGAGAAGACTACATTCACGTGTCCCTATGGAACGTTCACGTACAGACGAATGCCATTTGGATTATGTAATGCTCCCGCAACTTTCCAACGATGTATGATGGCCATCTTTGCAGATTTCATTGACGACATCATGGAAGTGTTTATGGATGACTTCTCTGTGTGTGGACAAAGATTTGAAGGATGTCTGTCTAATTTAGAAAGTATTTTAGAACGATGTGTGAAAGTACACCTTGTGCTCAACTGGGAAAAATGCCATTTCATGGTCAGAGAAGGAATCGTACTTGGACATGTTATTTATAATAAAGGAATTGAAGTTGATAAAGCTAAGATAGAGGTGATTAAAGAACTCCAACCACCAAAGACCGTTCGAGAGATACGAAGTTTTCTAGGACACGTCGGTTTTTACCGACGTTTTATTAAAGATTTCTCGAAAATTACAAAACCACTAACCGGTCTATTAATGAAGGATGCTGAGTTCATATTCGATAACGATTGTCTTCAAGCTTTTGAAACCCTTAAGGCCGCACTTATTTCTGCACCAATCATGCAACCGCCCGATTGGAGGTTACCTTTCGAAATCATGTGCGATGCAAGTGATTACGCTGTCGGCGCAGTTCTTGGACAAAGAAAAGATAAGAAACTTCACGCAATTTACTACGCCAGCAGAACACTAGACTCAGCTCAAATGAACTACGCCACCACTGAAAAAGAACTCTTAGTCGTGGTCTTCGCACTCGACAAATTCCGTTCTTACCTTGTAGGAGCGAAAATCACCATTTACACAGACCATGCTGCTATCCGATATTTACTTGCCAAGAAAGATGCAAAACCCAGACTCCTCCGATGGATTTTACTCTTACAAGAATTCGACTTGGAAATTAAAGATAAGAAAGGAACCGAAAACGTCGTAGCGGATCATTTATCCCGTTTAGAAGGTATAAAACCCGAACAAGTGCCAATTAACGACGATTTTCCGTATGAACATCTGATAGCACAAATGATAAGCGACCTAGATCAATTGAATTTAAATAAACCAGAAGCTAAAGAAGTTATGGAAGCCATCGACATGACCATAGGATTGCCTTGGTATGCTGACATCGTTAACTATTTAGTTGTCGGAGCACTTCCACCTGACTTAACTTACCAACAGAAAAAGAAATTTTTCCATGATCTCAAGAGTTACTATTGGGACGAACCACTTTTATTTAAACGAGGACCCGATGGAATTTTCCGCCGGTGTATACTCGACGAAGAAATAGAAAACGTCATTTCCCATTGCCATTCATCTCCTTGTGGCGGACATACTAGCACCTTTAAAACGTGTGCCAAAATTCTCCAAGCCGGCCTTTTCTGGCCTAACCTGTGGAAGGATGTCCACGTCGCCGTTAAAAACTGTGACCGATGCCAACGCACCGGTAATATCTCAAGACGCGACGAAATGCCTCAGAAAGGAATACTTGAAGTGGAAATCTTTGACGTTTGGGGAATAGATTTTATGGGACCTTTCCCATCTTCTTTTGGAAACAAGTTTATACTCGTCGCTGTCGACTACGTTTCAAAATGGATCGAGGCAATAGCTTCTCCCACAAATGACACACGAGTAGTGATAAAGCTTTTCAAGAATATAATTTTCCCGCGTTTTGGTGTTCCCCGACTTGTTATCAGTGACGGTGGATCTCATTTTGTTTCGAAGATATTTGATAAATTACTATCTAAATATGGAGTGAACCACCGCGTAGCAACGCCCTATCATCCGCAAACTAGCGGACAAGTCGAAGTTTCGAATAGAGAGATTAAACAAATATTAGAAAAAACCGTCGCGATATCTCGAAAAGATTGGTCATCAAAGCTTAACGAAGCCTTATGGGCTTATAGGACGGCTTATAAGACTCCTATCGGAACTACACCTTTCAAACTTATTTACGGAAAATCGTGCCATCTCCCGGTAGAATTAGAGCATAAAGCTTATTGGGCGATAAAGACACTCAATATCAATTACACTGCTGCTGGCGAGAAACGAATCCTCGATTTACATGAACTGGAAGAATTAAGACTAGACGCTTACGAAAACGCTAAAATATACAAAGAACGAACTAAAAAATGGCGCGATCAACGTTTATCACGGAAAGAATTTAATGTGGGTGATGTCGTACTTTTATTTAACTCTAGACTTAGACTCTTCCCTGGAAAACTTAAATCTAGATGGTCCGGTCCTTTCGACATTACAAGAGTTTTGCCTAGCGGAGCGGTAGAAATCACGGATAGAAATAGCGCCCCGTTTATTATAAACGGGCAGCGGTTAAAACAATATCATCGTGTAGATAATAGAGATTATACGAATAAGCTTAAACTCGTAGAACTGCTACCTATTTCTCCCGAATAATCTTTCACTAGGCATTTCGTCAGGCTTATGACGTTAAAAACAGCGCTTCATGGGAGGCAACCCATTTTATTTGTTTTTACCTGCTATCTTGTTTATATTATTTGTTTTTGCATTCTATATAAGTATTTTTCGTTTCTAAAAACTTTTATGAAACTGCTGCTGATTTCAAATCAATTTTACTTGACACAGGATTTCTGAATAATCTTTTTCTCTTTACTTTCTCCTCTACTTTTTTTCCCTGTTTTGTTTTTCCTATGGATCCCCCACAGACCTTTATGGAAGCCGCCTTTAGAGGTAGAAACCAACAAAGACGATTTGAGGCTTTGACTCAGCGAGCAATCAGTTTAACCCTGTATCATGATGTACCCACTATGGACTCTTTAGGCATTACTGACAATATTCACTACATGTTTAACCGGTTGGGATGGGAGAAAGCCCACCTAAAAAATAGGTTCGTCACTTACCGAGAGCTTACCCTTGAATTCCTAAGTTCTCTAGTTCACATCCCTGAACACGGTGTTGGAGCCCGAAAAGGATTCATTACCTTCAGACTTTTTGGTATTGAATTCACCTATAACCATAGGGACTTAGCTACTTTATTAGGATTCCCCAGTGGACCCTTAGCTTTTACCACCCCTGAGGCCGATCTATTGGATTTTGAGCTGGACTACTTATGGGGTACTTTAACCGGAAACTATCACCCTGACCCAGAAAGTATGGATAACAACGAAATACATAACCCAGCCATCCGTTATTTCCATAGGATTCTTGCCCACACCCTGTTTGGAAAAGAGCAAAATCAAAACGTTGTATCCAAGGATGAATTATCTCTGCTTTATTGTATGAACCTAGGACGCCCTGTCAATGCGGTCCCACTCCTGATGAAGACCTTTACCCGCATTAGTGAGGACCCTAATGTTCCTGTCAGTGTGGGAGGATTAGTTACAATGATTGCACATGCTCTTGGACCTCGTTGCCAACTTAATAATTATGCACCATTTGGATCAATTAGGCCTATGAATATTAATTTCTGTTTTAACAATCGGATAATAGGAAACTTAGGCCCTGCACCTTATGACTACCTGATCAGAGATGAGGTTGTTACTCTTTTTACCCTCCCGAACCATGCCCGAATAAGTGTCCACAACCTCGAAAATTGGTTGTACAAATTGAATCCACCTGATCACCCTTCAACACCGGAAACACCACAATCATATTTTGTTGATAATAATTTCAAGTCTGAAACCGAAACAGATCCCGAAACCCCTCCTGGTTATCATGACTTTACAAATATGGCTGAAGCACAAGCAGCCCCTGATACAAACCAAGGAGAATATACCACACAATTAAACACCATTCTGACCACTTTGGATGCCTATAAAACTGATATTGATGGAATAAAGAATGAATTGAAGACTATGCGTTTGGATCTTATGGGTTTGACTGACATCTCGGTGGAGCAGTTCTATCACATCACTCAAGCTTTGGAAATATTAAAAGAAAAGATTGGATGAAGCAGTTTATAGTTTCTCAATTTTCAGTTTTCAGTTTTTCAATTCTTTGTTTTTAGACTTTTTCCATTCTGCTTTGTTTTTAGTTAGTTCCAATTTTTAAAGTTACTGCATTTAAACTTACGCGTCATTTATTTTTATTTTTTTCTGGAAAAAAGGAACAAGTTACTCAGTTTAAACCAATGCAATTGTTTGTTTTCAGTTTTAAACTCACAATCATTATGCCGCTTAAAATATTTTACGGTTTTCTACTCTATTTGCGAATTATATATGTTAGATTATATATTGAATTAATTAATGTTGTGTTTATGTTAGAATGCCTAAGATGTTCTGCTGCTATAAAAATATACTATGTGCAATTATATTGTGTTCTGTTCTGTGAAAAAAAACCAAAACTTGTAGCTTCCACGATCGTCATCTATCCCCCACGAACGTAACGCGCCTTTCAGAGCGTTACGCTCGTCAGCCAGGTGTTACGACCGTAACACGGGTTACATCAGTAACCCTGTTAGCAGAACGATCCCTTTTCCTGCACCTTTCTCTCTTCTTCTTCTTCCATAACTCCCCATTAACCCCATTCAACCTAAAATTAATCCCTATCAATTTTCAAACTTCCACTACCTCCTTCCACCATATATACATCCATTACCCGTATCATCATTATCATTCTCTCATTCACCAACCAAGACCCATTTTCACTCAAACACTTTGCATGCAAATGGCAGACAATCTCATTCCTGGCATTACCCTACGAAATGGCGAAGCAGGTGAAACTCAACGGACACGGTTCCTAAAGTTCCAGCGCCGAGGCATCCACCCTACGAGGTTCGTCGACACTGACTGCCTCTGAAACCTCGGGTTGCTCGAAAGTGTCCAACACCTATTACAAAGTGTCAACCTTTGGACGCTATGTAGCCAGCCACAACCGACGTACGAGACTCTCACACTTGAGTTTCTCAGTTTATTTTGCTACATTACTCCAAACGGTACAAGAAATCAACTTACCGGTGTGGTAAGGTTCCGAATTTTCAGCACCGAATACGAATTCCCTCAGAACGCATTCGGTCGCCTACTTGATTTCTGTATCGATGAAGGCACTCACCTAAGCGTGCCTGACACTTTTCATGAGGAATCTTTCAACTTGTGGCATAGCTTGACCAATAATCGGGCTGATTCATACGATCACCTAAATGCCACCCAAATCCACAACCCCGCCATTCGTTACTTCCACCGCATCTTGTCCAACACAATCTTTGCAAGAGATAGCAACCACAAGCTCAACTCAAAGGAGCTATTTTTCATGCATTGTGCATTCTCGGGTCAGAAAATTAGTGCCGCACCTTTCCTCCTGGCTCATATTCACTCCATCTGCACCAGAGGCGGCAAACCTTTCTATTTTGGAGGGCTTGTCACTTCTCTTGCTTTAGCACTAAACCATGGTGACACCCTTGTTCATCTGCCATCCCGACCACCGGTTCTGCTCACTTTGGATCATTGTAAATCGGCCCACCTCATCCACGAGCGGGACGATGGAAGATTTCATCCAGTGATACAAAACCGAGTTTACACTAATATTGTTTTGCCTTTCAGGGACAGAATCGACCCTCAGAATCGAGCCAACTGGCTATTTAACCCTGAAGGCCCTGCTGCTGCTCAAGAAGAACCTCATGTCGGCCCCGCCGATGAGATGCAGGAAGAAATGGATCAAGCTGCTCCCGCGCCTGACATTCCTGAGTCATCCTCTTCTGCACCACCTCCTTTTACTATGGAGGACGTCCTTAGAGCCCTCCATCAGCAAAATCAGATGGCTGTAGCTCTTGAAAGGAAGAATCAGGAGCGTTACGACGCCTTACATCAGCAAAATGTCCAAATCTTGAGTGGTCAACGCTCGACAAATGAAAGGCTAGATGAAGTGCTATGCGAGCTTAACGCTTTGAGGATGGATGTTACATCTCTTGGACCCCAGGACTCTGACCCTGAAGCTACTCCTTCCAGACGGTCACGAACCCGAAGCCGCCGTGGTCGCCAGTAGTTTTTCCTTTTCTTGTTGTTTTCCTTGTTTTTCCGATGTACTTTTTATTTAACCTCGCCATTATGTCATAACATTGAGACAATGTTTGATATAGTGTGGGAGGAGCACTGCATTCTTAATCCAGAACGAGTAATTTCATTTCTATTTCTGTTATATTTCGCTATTTCATTTTCTCCCCATTTTATTTAGCCATACCAAAAATTTTTAGCCTTTTATATTCGCACAACCGTTAGTTACCTACTTTAACTGAAATCTTAGTTAGAAGGCCGAGAGCGATCCAACGAGAACTATACGATTATGACACCTTCGACTCTCTACTCACGCGAATCGTCTTCATTTTTCGTTATACCGATACTTTGAGTTTCGAACCTTAAATTAGCCCCTAGTAGTTTATATTAGCAGTCAGCACCAGTCCTAACACAATCCACGTGGAAAGTCGATGAACATAAGTGGATGATCTTGCAAATTGATTTAAATACAATGTTACATGCTTTAAGGAAATAGATATTGCACCAACTAAATTGGGCGATCCTCACCCGATCGTTTAATCCAACGGATGCAAAAGCTTCTACTAAGTAACATAAGAACCATTGTCTAGGTGGTTCGGAAGCATCTGGTACTGAACTCGGTAGGGCAGACTACGGTTTGATCCCCCGCATCTTGCAATTGGATAAAAGAGGTTGCCACATATTTGTGCCGGAAACCGTCGTGTTTTGATCAGAACCACTAACCGGCCATTCCACTACGTGCGTGCAAGGATAATGGGCTTAATGTGATTGCGCAAGAACGAAACCGGGTGAAATATGGGCGAGAAACCTTGAGTTGAATTATAACGGTGTAATTGGACGCTTCGTTTAAAACGGATAGTCGTCGACTAGCTTGTTGCTTGTATCATTTACGTATCGTTGTTGTTTCATTCGATTTTCTCGGCCGAACTAACTTAGGATTTCTTGAAATTATTTGAAAACGAAAGGTATACTAGTTATGTGCGTTTATAAAAACTTGTCTGATATTCTAAATTTGATTATTTTGCTTGAGGACAAGCAAAGGTTTAAGTATGGGAGAATTTGATAACACGAAATCGTATCGTTTATTTGCTATGAAATTCGTCCGTTTTGTATTATTTTGACCCGATTAATTCCCGAATATTTCGAGTTTGTCATCACTTTTGCGTGTATTTCATAATTGAGCTCAAAATAGAAGAAAACATGAAACAATGCAAGAAAGCATCAAAAGAACAGAAGAAAAGGATAAATCTGTCAAAGAACTGCACTTTTGTAGCTGTGACGGTCGTAATGAAGCTGCCACGACCGTAAGCCAGTTTGAAGAGTGTTACGACCGTAACACAGTGGCCACAACCGTAACACGGGAAAGACCAAAATCTGCTCGTAACGCCAATGTAACGAACGTAATGCGTATAATACTTCACTTGGAAAATGCAGAACGTGGCAAGCATAACAGAAGGAGTTTCCAAACTCCTTAATTCTCTCCAGTCAAACACCACGTTCACCATTTCTCCCTCAACTACTAGGTTACTATATTTTTGGAGATTTTGAAGGAAGACTGAGTTCCAAGTTTAACAAACCAACTGCCAGATTTTATTCTTCTATAAATACCTCAATATTGAACAAAAAAGTACGGAGTTTTATTACAGCTTATTTGTGCCGAAGCTCTGCCAAAATTGAAACCAGTATTATTTCAGTATTCATTTTCCAGCATTTGTTTATTTCAATTCTTTTAAATTCCACTGTCCAAATGATAATTTCCAACATTAGGGAATTATTATTTTAGTTTAAGATTTATCATTCAAGCTTCAGAATTTGCAATACTCCCGATACCAAGTCCGAGTTTCCGATTTGTGGAAGAAGGATTGAAGTATTGGCTTTACTGTCAGGTTTTTATTTTGCAATTGTATTAAATTCATTTTAATTAATTTATTAATGCATGCTTGTTATTTATTATTTATAATGTCCAATTTATATTTGCTTGCTTTTATTTACAGTATGTTTATTTTGATTTCCATGGCTAGCTAAACCTTTAGTGTCGGTATGGAATAGTAAGAGACATTAGGCTTCTAATCAAACTTAGGCTAAAACTTTAATCAACTTAACTCTGGTTATAACTTTTTATGCTTAATAATAAAATCTTTGTTACGAAAGTAAGAAGAGTAAATAGGTTAAATCGAGACCACGAAAGTGTGAGGTTTTTAACCGGATAGCTAAAGTTAGGCATTTGATTTAAATACAGTGAAAGCGCTTTAAACCAAATTAGAATTAATTAAGTTTCCAAAGAATACTTCTAAACACTTATAGGCTAGCGAAAGCAGGTATAGGGCTTTAGACGTATAATCCGAGATAAGACCATGAAAGTGTGAGTTTAGGGTTTTTAAACTGATTAATTCTACGGATAAACCAAGTTGACCATCCTTATATGCCTAGGCCCGATTAGATCCCTTAGGTTGACTCTATTGCATACCGACCGTTCATTTTATAATTACTTTAAAATCAATTAATTTACCTTCCTTAATTTTCCCAAAACCAACGTGACAATTTCCGCCTTAGCTAAACCAACCTGTTTTACAACACTAGCGTGATTACAAAGTCCCTGTGGATTCGACAATCTTTTATTACTACCCCGATAGGCTGTGCGCTTGCAGTTAAGATACCATCAGACATTAAGTCGATCGCAGACCCCATCACTATGGCGGTGACGTCTACTACCATGGTATCAAACAAATCGAAATAACTGAAGAAAGTTTGGATAATGAAGAAGCCAACATTAGTAACATTGCAGGCACGAGCAAAATCACCAGGAGCGGGAGAATATTTTCTCCAGAGATTGCCCCTCCAAGAGCAATCTTTGGACCCTCATCAGCTGACAAGGTCATCCCTGCACCAATAAAGCTTTCTGCTAGAACTCCTTTGATTGAAGATGTTGTTGTTCCTAGTACTGTCCCTCCTACCACTGCTGACAAAGGTAAGGGAATCCAAGATGAGCCCGTCAGGACGAGGGCTCAACCCTTGGTCATCCCGGAAACCTCCAAGAAGGAAATGGATGAGATTTTGAGGATAATCAAAAGAAGTGATTACGATGTGGTAGAACAGCTGGGGCAAACCCCCTCCAAGATCTCCATGCTGGCACTATTGCTTTGCTCAGAAGCGCACGCTAAAGCCCTGATAAAATTCCTGAAGGCAGCCCATGTGCCCCAGGAAACCTCTGCAGATCAATTTCAGAATTGTGTGGCTAGCCTTACTGCGGACAATGGATTAGGGTTTTCCGATGCCGACCTAACTCCTAAAGGAAGAAATCACAATGATGCTTTGCACATTTCAGTCGAGTGTCGAGGAACTACTCTCGCACATGTCTTGGTTGACACTGGTTCGTCGCTGAATGTACTGCCTAAGAAGGCCTTGGACCGACTAGATTGTGAAGGGTTGGAATTGAAGTCGAGTGATATTGTTGTCAGAGCTTTCGATGGTTCGAAGAGAATGGTCCATGGAGAGGTTGAAATTCCCATCAAGATAGGAACTGAGGTGTTTAAATCTACTTTCTATGTGATGGACATCCGTCCGTCATACTCTTGCTTGCTGGGTAGGCCTTGGATACACCATGCTGGGGCAGTCACCTCCTCCTTGCATCAGATGTTGAAGTATCCTGTCAAGGGGAAGATCATTACTGTCCATGGCGAAGAAGAGTACATGATTAGCCACTTAAATTCTTTCCGGTATGTGGAGGTTGAAGGGGAATTCATTGAGACGCCGTTTCAACATTTCGAAGAAGTCCTTCCTGAAATAGCAGTAGAAAAGTTGGCAGCTGAGACACCGAGGCAGATGGCCAGGATGGCATCTCTGGAGGACGCAAGGGCCGCAATAAAAGAAGGAAAGAATTCAGCATGGGGGCAGTTACCTGATATTCCGCATAAGACCGACAAATTTGGGTTAGGGTTCACAGCCGTAGGCCAGAAAGCTATGCGCCGTTCGAAGATTGAAAGGGCGCCAGTCAAAATTTCTCCATACGGAATCAACGCCTTGGAGGACGAAGACAAAGAGAGCAACATCGAAGAGTGGATTTACCCAACTGTCAAAGGAGGATTGAGCAACTGGGAGGCAAAAGACTTTGTCCCCATCACTTTTATTCATCAGTAATTTATCTGTTAAACATTTCTTATTTGGTCTGTAATATTTACTTCCAAACAATCCGTACACTATCTTTTCACCTCATGCCTTGCCCGGGGCATGTAGGTCTACTTGTAAGGGTTTTGATTATTTTTCACATCCATATGCCATGTTTAATGAATCATTGGACGTTTTTCATTTGATAAATTGCTTGTGTTCATTTTCTTTCCTTTTGCATTTTTGTTTAAGGATGGCTATCACTTACACACACCCACACTCACAAATGCAGGTACCCATCCACTCCGGATTCCATGGGTGACGATTCTGCTATATCTTTCAATAACTTTGAAGATCTGGTCAATCTAGCCGAGTATGAAGATGACGAAGGTTGTGAAGTACCCGGGGAACTAGCCAGACTTCTACAGCAGGAGGAAAGGGCCATCTTACCTCATGAAGAGTCATTGGAAACTGTCAACTTAGGGACCGAGGAAGACCGGAAGGAGGTACAAGTGGGTGCCAATCTGGAACCAAGAGTCAAGGAGCGCCTGGTACAGTTGTTGATCAACTCTGCTTCAGCTTTGTCTACGCATCCGGGTTTAGACACAGACATCGTGGTTCACCGTCTCCCCACAAGAGAGGATTGTCCACCGATCAAGCAAAAAGTTCACCGAATGAGGCCTGACATGTCTGAAAAGATCAAAGCAGAGGTAATGAAACAATTCGACGCTGGCTTTCTGGCTGTTACGTCCTATCCTCAATGGGTCGCTAACATCGTGCCAGTACCTAAGAAAGATGGCAAAGTCAGGATGTGTGTGGACTACCGGGATTTGAATAGGGCCAGCCCCAAAGATGATTTTCCGCTACCTCACATTGACATTTTGATCGACAATACAGCTCAGCACAAAGTGTTTTCCTTCATGGATGGATTCTCGGGCTACAATCAAATCAAAATGGCCCCCGAGGATATGGAGAAAACAACTTTTGTCACGCAATGGGGCACTTTCTATTACAAGGTGATGCCGTTCGGGCTGAAGAACGCAGGGGCAACTTATCAACGCGCCATGGTAGCTTTATTTCATGATATGATACATCATGAGATTGAAGTTTACGTAGACGATATGATAGCTCGGTCACAAACAGAGGAAGAGCACCTTGAACATCTAGAAAAGCTATTTTCCAGGTTGAAAGAATACAAGCTCAGGCTGAATCCAAGTAAATGCACTTTTGGAGTTAGGTCTGGTAAACTCCTGGGATTCATTGTAAGCAACAAAGGCATTGAAGTCGATCCGGCAAAAGTAAAAGCAATACAAGAGATGCCTGCTCCCCGAACTGAAAAGGAGGTTAGAGGTTTCTTGGGGCGCTTGAACTATATTGCCAGATTCATCTCGCATTTGACTTCTACCTGTGAGCCAATTTTCAAACTCTTGAAAAAAGATCAGGTAGTCGAGTGGAACGACGATTGTCAAGCTGCTTTTGATAGAATCAAGGAGTATTTGCTAGAACCTCCTATTCTGATGCCACCCGTCGAAGGAAGACCATTGATCATGTATTTGACCGTCTTGGATAACTCAATGGGGTGTGTTTTAGGCCAGCATGACGAGTCTGGTCGAAAAGAGCATGTTATTTATTACCTTAGCAAAAAGTTTACCGACTGTGAGACTCGCTACTCACTGCTCGAGAAAACTTGTTGCGCTTTGGTATGGGCTGCTCGCCGACTGAGACAGTATATGTTGACTCATACTACCTTGTTGATTTCCAAAATGGACCCTATCAAGTATATTTTCGAAAAGCCCGCTTTATCTGGAAGGATAGCTAGATGGAAAATGATCTTAACTGAGTATGACATCCAGTACACCACCCAAAAAGCTATAAAAGGGAGTGTACTAGCTGACCATCTGGCTCATCAGGCTATCGAAGATTATCAACCCATGAGATTTGACTTCCCAGACGAGGATATCATGAATTTGGACAAAATTGAACGTAACGGACCGTATGACGGACCCGAAAAGGGATCCCGATGGACCCTGTACTTTGATGGTGCTTCAAATGCACTTGGAAACGGTATTGGAACGGTACTCATTTCTCCGGAAGGTTGTCACACACCTTTCACGGCCCAACTTTGCTTCAGCTGCACAAACAACATGGCTGAATATGAAGCTTGCATCTTTGGTCTCAAGGCTGCTATAGACTTGGGGATCAAATCTTTGATCGTATTTGGGGATTCGGCTTTGGTTATCAGTCAGATCAAAGGAGAATGGGATACCAAGCATCCTAATCTTATCCCATACAAAGAACATGTCCTGACATTGTTGCCTCATTTCGAGCAAATTACCTTCGAGCATTTCCCGCGAGAAGAGAATCGGCTAGCAGATGCTCTAGCCACAATGTCCTCCATGTTTAAACTCAACTGGGATAACGAGGCTCCCTAAATCACCATCAAGCGAATGGATGAACCTGCGCATTGTCACGAGATTAATACCGAAGAAGTAGTGGAACAACCTTGGTTCCATGAAATCAAAAGGTATCTCGAGACCAGAGATTATCCTGAAGGAGCTTCCGTAAATGACAAGAAGTTCTTAAGGAAATTCGCTGCTAAGTTCTTCCTGAGCAACGGCATCCTTTACAAACGAAGCCATGATTGTGTATTACTCTGATGCGTAGACAAAGCTGAAGCAGAGTTGATCATGACTGATATACACAGCGGCACATTTGGCACTCACTTGAGCGGGCATACAATGGCTAAGAAGATCCTAAGGGCAGGCTATTACTGGTCTACCATGGAAGCTGACTGCCATCAACATTCCCGTACTTGCCACAAATGTCAGGTCTACGCTGACAAAGTTCATATCCCTCCAGTCCCTCTCAACGTTCTGACTGCTCCGTGGCCCTTTGCAATGTGGGGCATTGATATGATTGGAGAGATCAAGCCCACGGCTTCCAACGGACATCGCTTCATCCTGGTTGCCATTGACTATTTCACCAAATGGGTCGAAGCAGCTTCCTTTGCCTCTGTTACTAAAAATGTGGTTGCCCGCTTTATCAAGCAAAATCTCATATGTCGGTATGGTGTTCCGGATAGGATCATCACAGACAACGGTACAAATCTGAATAACACGATGATCACCGCATTGTGCGAACAGTTCAAGATTTATCATCATAATTCATCTCCCTATCGGCCGAAGATGAACAGTGTTGTTGAAGCTGCGAACAAAAACATTAAGAGAATCATTCAGAAAATGACTGTCACTTACAAAGACTGGCATGAGATGTTACCGTTTGCTCTGCATGGATACCGTACGACGGCACGTACTTCAACTGGGGCAACCCCATTTTCTTTGGTGTATGGCATGGAAGCTGTTTTGCCTATGGAGATCCAGATTCCTTCTCTAAGGATTATGAAGGATGCAAGTTTGAATGAAGATGATTGGATGCAGACCCGACTTGATCAACTCAATCTGATCGACGAAAAGCGACTTGCTGCTATATGCCATGGTCAGGCGTATCAAAAACGAATGATCAAGGCCTTCAATAAGAAAGTCAAACGTCAAGTATATCAAGTCGGAGATCTCGTAATCAAGCGGATTATCTTGCCGCGAAGTGATCCCAGGGGAAAATGGACTCCTACATATGAAGGATCATTTGTGATCAAGAGCATATTTTCTGGTGGTGCAATGATTCTGACCACCATGGACGGCGACGATCTGCCGCACCCTGCGAACGCAGACATAGTCAAAAGATACTACGCATAAAATAACTCGACGAGTCGAAAACCCGAAAGGGAGGCTTGGGCAAAAATGGGCATCCCGGTGGATCGAAAACCCGAAAGGGCGGTTCAGGCAAAAATTAGGGATAAAAACAAAAAAATTGTACACCCGGCAAGTCGAAAACCCGAAAGGGCGGCTTGGGCAAAAAGGGGTTTCCCGGTGGATCAAAAACCCGAAAGGGCGATTCAGGCAAAAGTTAGGGAATTAAAGCGTATGACTATGTCTCGTCGGATCACTTCAAAAGACAATCTCTTCATCAACCAGTTCCAGACTTCTGATCAATCCAGTCATCGGCAAACGGAGCATTGAATGGACAGATATTCAGAGTTGGGAAAGCTATAGCAGAATGGAATCCCATGGAATTATTTCACATAGCCATCCTTTATTTTGTATAAATCTTTCAATGTTTACGACAGAATCCTCTTACTAGGATGATTGTCTCCTTTGTACAAATGTACTCATAAAAAGTCAATACAAATACTTTTCCCAGAAATTTGTGTCTTTTCCGTTCTTTTGCACTAATTGTTTACTTTGAGAAACGTCCAATGTTTTGTTAAATAGGCATATGCATTTGAACATAATCATTTCCTTATGAATCAAGAAAGAGGATTACTGATAGGTCAAAGGTACAGTTGGATATCTTGATACCCTTTCAAAGGAAACCCCCAAGAGATTTGGAATCCATATCCCAGCAAACCTTGAAGCTGATCCCCAATAGATTTTGGAAGCTTATCCCCTGCAGAGCACGGACGTCTCTCCCGAGTTTTATTCAAAGTTATTCCTCACAAGGGCTTATAACTGGGTTATCCTCAGCTTATGGCCACGGAATATCGCACTCGCCAAAATTCTTCCTATCCACAACGGAGTTCATCAGAGTTCCCCCAGCATAACTTATCAATACAATCCCTAGAGGAGGTTGTCTTTGTACATCCCCGGCCAGAGGATCCTCCAGAACTCATTTCCCCTCGGAGTTTAAGTTTCAGTATCCCCAGCTGAGCTAAAGCTTCAAAATTATCAATCCCCAGCGGAGCCAGACTAATGAGCCTTCTCCCCACAGAGTTTTAGAAAGGAAAATCTTGAGTTCCCCAGTGAAGTCGCCAGAGATACTTCCCACCAAACTGAAGATTCTCAGCATGAGTCTACTAGATTGGTACTCCCCAGTAGAAGTCATCAGGAATTCCCCAGAGGATTGGTATACAACCCAAGCTCTTTATTCTCCAGCAGTGACCAGGAATTATTCTTCCCGGCAGCAGTCAAGATGCTTTTATCTTCAGCTATCTCGGATTCATCTATCCTTCGCAAGACAGCTCTTCAGCTTACATGCGCATTCATTTATATTCATATCACATAACATACATTGTATCATGCATCATGACATTGCATATAACTAACTCTTTACCTTTTCAGGTAAGATTTGTCGAAAGACTAAAATCATTATCTTCTGAGATTTCTTTCCAGGAATAGTTCAGATATGACCCAGATATGGCAACATTCTAATGCTTATTCCAGATTTATCCAGATGCAGTTTTACACGAGCTCATCATCAGGGAACCTTACACCGGTTCTTCTTCCAACTTCAAGATTCCTGAAAACAGTTCACGGGTTCTCCAAGTAACGGATGTTAACCTATCGCTTGTTCAGTTTCTTCTCCAGACTTCTGAAAACAGTCTATGGATTCTTCCCAACAACGGATGTTAATCTATCACTTGTTCAGATACAACCTTTGAAAACAGTTTACGGACGCATCCCAACAACGGATGCTGCTCTATTGCTTATTCAACTTCAAGACTTCTGAAAACAGTCTATGGATTCTTCCCAACAACGGATGTTAATCTATCACTTGTTCAGATGCAACCTTTGAAAACAGTTTACGGACGCTTCCCAACAACGGATGTGGCTCTATTGCTTATTCAATCTCAACTTTTGAAAACAGTCTACGGATTCCTCCCAACAACGGATGTCAATCTATTGCTTATTCATATCCCCAGTTCAAAGATGGTCAAAAGCATGGACACCTTCCTAATACCCATTTCCAGATGGCATCCCTAAGCCCATCTCCAAATGGCATCTCTAAGCCCATTCCCGCATCCATTGCTTTGACGAGTGCAAATTTAAGGGCACTCTAGTGTCCAATCTCCTTTTACCCTCGAGTCACGAAAGGCAAACTTGCCAATCTAACTCTTCGGATTCAAGAAGATTGAACAGGGGCAACTGTTGTACCCCAAAATTTTCCCTCCCATTTCTCATTGATTTCTCATCACAAAGCCCTTGAAGATCAGGATCCAGTTAGGGTTTCATCTGCTCAAGACTTCTCCTTGCACTGCTGACCCAAATTAGGGTTTGTGTTTGCACAAAGATGTTTTGACCTAAAATGCCTAAGATGACTTTCTTGCTTCATATTGGACTCCCAAGTTTATCCATATCAAGTTTCAAGTCTTGATTCCAGGTTTTGCCCAGTCAATTGGACAGTTGACCTAGAAATCAGCTGTATTGGGGAAAAAAGTCAATTGTGACCAATTGACAGTCAAATCTCATGAAAATTGACCCACATCAACATTATGAACTCATATGAACCATTTGATCAAGTTTGGATCACAATTCCACAAGAAATTTGATCAGATCACCAAAAGGGCAAAATGGTCATTTTTAGGGTTTTGACTGCACAAAGGCAATTTTTGACTGTTTGACCTAGCCAAAAGCAAACCAAGCTCACCTATGGACTCAAGGACCCCATGGAATTATCTTGACATGCTCAACAAACTCAAAAGATCCCAAGTACACAAGATTGACAGTTGAATTTCCCAGTCAATTGATCAATTTTGACTATATATTGAAAAGTCAAACTTTGACTTTTTGGTCAAAATCAAGAGTCAAGATTCATTTTTCATCAAAAACATGCCAAATCATGAAACTTGTTCACCAAGAAATCAAAAAATGCAAATTAGGGTTAGAAATGAGAATTTTTCATAACTTAGAATTTTTCTAAGTTATGAAAAACCCTAATTTTTTCCCAACTTTGCCCCACTTTCTCACCAAGCTTCATTTGGATTCAAGCAAAAGTCAAAACATGAAAGTTGTAGCTTGTTGCATAATCTACAACTTTGATTCACAAAGTTTTCCCAAATGAGGCTTGTATCTCAAGTTACAATTTTTTGAATAAGGGCACTAAACCATTCTTAACTTAGTGAAATTTTAACCTATTTTGGCAAGGTTTTCTATCTAACTTCAAGGCCATTTTCCATACACTTCCACTTGTAATTTCAATTTGCATTTCAAAGATGGATTGTAGTACACATTCCAAGCTTTCCAAAATGTCCAAGAACTCATCAAACAACCTCATAACTTGAGAGAATCGAATTTCACAATATGGCAAAAACTCACTTTTGAATTGGTCATGTACATGTTCATAACTTATGCCATTTTCAAGTCAGCTTAGTTTGTGCTACATTACAGGTCCTTAAACCATCCAACACTCAATAATTTAATGCATGTTCATTGTGCTAAGGTCTTGTTTCATGAGCTTATGCATTACATGTTGAATAAACCCATTTATGGAAAAAGCAAAATAGCCATTTTTGCAAAAGCAAGCTTTATGTCCAATTGAAAATACAACAAGTACAGATGAAATCTAATTGGCACAAGATTATGAGCAAAACACTCTGATCAAGACAAGGTTAGCAGCATGATTAGGGGGCCTCTACTGGCCTAGAACATCAACTTGGTTTTGTTTGCTTAAGTGTGAAGAAAAGTGGCAAAACATGACATAACTTTCCTCTCAGCATTAGAACACTTAAGCATTTGTTTTGTACACCTTCTAATCATCCTAACCAAGCTAGAACACGACTCCAATACCTCCCAAACACTCCCATTCCCAGAATCACTCTCAAACTGCAAAAACAGGGCAAGGCCTGCAGATTGAACACCATCTCTCATTCCTTGCATGATTTCTTGACCAAAGCTCATCAAACACATTCCCTAGCATCAATGCAAGCTAACCAAGACCTAAAACACGACCTGTAATTCCTCTAACAAGTTCCACCATTTTCACTTTCTCATTTTGCAGTTGAAGGTCCATAGCTCGATTCAAGGTGTCTCAAGGCAAAGTAAGCATTGGAATAGCATCACCACACTTCAGGCAAGCTGTACAGACCATCATCTTGCTCTGAAAGCTTCCCCATTGCCAGATAGAACTTCAACTGAACAGGTATTTTTGTGAACTTCTAACTCTTAGTATAGGCATCATTAGCTCTAGGTTTGTGAATAAGAAATGTTCTACTCATGCCTCTGAACCTGTACATGCTTTTACTTTTCATTTATTTTGCCTGAGCTGTGAGAATTTAAGGTTTGAAAATGGAAGAAAACTTAGGTCAGGATTTGGGAATGTCAAAATTCTCTCTCATTTCTGAGAGTTAGGATGAGTTTCTTATATATTTAGAATCGTGATTCAATGCTTAACATTTCTTATGTTGGAAGTTTGTGTAAAAAATCAAAGAATCCAAGTGTTTGAATTGGAAGAACAGGCGCGTGTTTTTGTTCAGAGGTTGAAGAAGAAGTTTCATGGGCTGAGCTTGTTTCTGATTTTCTTTTCACACCACATTTCTAATTTCACACCCCCTGAGCCCAATTTGTGTATTTTATTGATTTCTTGATTTTTCTTTTTTCATTTTGGTTTATTTATTTTTGCTAATAATATTAAAAACATAAAAAATTATTTTCACACCATTTTTGCATTTTTTAGGTATTTATTTGTTTATATAAACATTTGTGCATAAATATATATATATATATATATATATATATATATATATATATATATATATATATATATATATATATATATATATATATATATATATATATATATATATATATATATATATATATATATATATATATATATATATATATATATATATATATATATATATATATATATATATATATATATATATATATATATATATATATATATATATATATATTATCATTTAGAAAAAAAACTAGAAAAAAATAATGTAAATATATTTCATTTCTGATTTTTATTTCATTTTTCTTTTGAAAATATTTTATGTAAAATATATATTTTTTATATATAATATTAAATATTATTATTTTTATATATATGATACATATTTAAAAATTGCAAAATACAAAATACATATTTTTTTTATTTTTTATTAATATTTGACATGAAAAACACTTTTTATAAATATATTTCATTTTATTTTGTTTTTGTACATAATAAATAAATATTTGCATATTAAATAGTTAATATATTTATTTAATAAAAATTAGGGTTTTACCCTTAAAATACAAAAACTCCAAAAAAATAATACTTTTTTTATTTGACATAAATAATACTTTTTTTCATATATATAAAAACCTTTTTTTTGCATTTTTGCATCTTTATTTTATTTTCCCTTTTATTTATACAATTAATTACTTGTAAATATTCCAAAAAAATGATCTAATAGCTAGATTTAATTTCTTTGTCTAAATATCCCCCCATTTGAACATTTGTACCCCCCTTCCCATATTGTGATGTAATAGTGTAGGAGTTTTACTTTTCGCACTTTAAACGCTTTCTAAATATACCATGCTAGAATTAGGGCTTGTATGCAAATAAAACGAACAAAAATAGTTTGACCTAATTTAAAGATAAACAAGCATGAAATTGGACAACACATATCACACTTGCACCCCTAGGGTATTCCACTTGTTGCCTTCAAATAAGTGGGCCATATTGCATGTTAGGTTTTCTTTGGGTAAAAACAAACAATCAAATGATCATAAGTCCCTCGATGACGCTTTCGAAAAGTTGCCTAAAATGATCAAGTCCCTTTCAAAGAGAAATTGCCCAAAGATACTTAGCACTATTGCAATTATGGTCCAAACGATGACCCGCGCCCGTCCCTTTCATCTCTTAATACAAGATTGTCCACCAAATGCAATGGTGGAACAAAATTGTCAAAAGGGTTAAAACATAGCATAAATCTTTGAGAACTTTAGGGTAGATAGCTCTTAAGTACTTGTCCATTTGCAAAAGAAAACACTTGCCTATTTTCAAACCACACTTCACCAACACTTTCAAAACAAACTTTCAAAAAACCTTGAAACATCTTTTCAAAAAGACAAACACCTTTTGTAAAACATTCGAGTAAAGAATTGTTACAAGGGTAGCCTATACAAGGCATCTTTTTCAAAACATTTTCAAAACCACACACCGAGCACTATTTCAAACAATTGAAAACCAAGGCAAGTTGATCTAAGCAAGTACCTAAGAGCCCATGGATAACCATGGATAGAAAGGGTGCTAATACCTTCCCTTTCTATAATCTACTCCCCGAACCCAAGAAAAATCTCAAAGGTTTTTGCTGTGCTTTTTAAACCTTTCCTTAGGATAAAATAAAAAGTCGGTGGCGACTCTTGCTCAACCGAAACATTTGCGAAAACAAACGCAAAACCATAGTCAGTTCTCCCACCGTATCACAACCTTCCCTTTGCATAACCAACCCCTTAACTTGAATCTTTCCCCCTCTTTTTGGGTTACTCGCTCTTTTCCCATTCCTTTGGAAACAATAAAGCGCGATGGTGATTTTTATTTTGATATGTATAAGTCTAGTCAATCCAATGGCTTAGTCTTAAACATTTCTACCGCTACACGTCCCCATTCTCGAGAGACATGACTGCTTTATTTTTCGAAAGGCAACCGAAGAGGGGATACCCTAAAGGTGCATATGTGCATATGTGTTGAGATTCAGTTATTTTTGTTTTTTTGTTAGGTGAGCTAACGTTTTAATTTACAGTCTTTCCATACACGCCTATTTACTAACAGTAATATATCAAAATAATAATGCAGTAAATGTGCGGAAATAAAATGCAGAAAAATGAATCCTAAACTATTACACGACTTTGAGAGAGTTACAGAAAAAAGAGTGCATGAAATAAAGTGCGGAATTTTAAATCTAAAACTATTACATCCATAAGCAGTTACAATATTTATATAAAATGCTAGAATAAAAATGAACACCCGCGAAACAAATATTACGTCTAAAAAAACCTAAAAAAGTTCTAAGTAAACAAAAAATCTTTTTTTGTTGTTTTTGTTTAATTTTGATTAAAAAATATGCTTAAAATAAATTAACCCTAAATTTAATTGAGAAAAATAAATATTGAATAAAATTAAACTAATTCTAATATTTTTTGCATTTATTTTTATTTAAGAAAGCATTTGAAACATAAATTAAATCCTACATTCTAATTCATTTTTAATTAAAGAAAGTATTTAAAATCTAATTAATTTATTAATTAATTAATTAAATCAATTAATTATTTAATTTAAAAAAAACTCCAAGCCTGATTTTTTGTTATTTTTGACTTAGAGTTAATTTAAATGATAAAAAAGTCAAATAAAGAAAAGGACAAAAGCCAAATAAGAATACAAAGGGGTATCCTTCGATCAGGGAGAAAAGGGGGCTTTTCGATCCAGAGCGGAAGCTGCCTTTTGACCCAGGTAGTAGACCCCTTCAATTCACCCTTCTTTTACTTCCTTTCAATTGAGTTTGGGAGTCTATGTGAGCAACCTTCGATTGCTACCTTTTCTACTTCCTTCGACTGGCCTATGAAGCAGTATAGGCCTACAGAGCAGCATGATGGTAGGTCATTCGCTCACGCCTTTTTTTGTATTTCACTTGAGTCTGTCTAGGTTAGTTGAGCAAGAAAAGCAAACGAACCAAAAAAGTACAGAAAACGAAGAAAATAAATAAAAGGCCATTTACATGTTATGCTAAAACGAAAGATGCGAGGTCAAGAGGACTTACCTTGCTTGAAACTGGAATTTGTGTGTGTGGACTAGAGTTGTTAGATGCTTCTATTTGACACCCCCTTGGCATGGAGACACTTGCTTAGGAGCCGTTGTGGACTCCTGGATGTCTCAGGAACGAGAATCTGGTCTTCGTTTGGGCTGAATGTGCCTACCAAAAAAGTGCTTCGATTGGGACACTTTTGGGATTTTTTGAGCAATGTGGTGTGGCAACATGATTTGTGTGATGAAGTATGTGTGTGTCCTGATTTGTGTTTATGTATTGTATTTATAGGAGCGTGATGATGAATAGTAACAGCAAGAGACAACCATTTAACTAGGCTTTTAAAGCTATGAGACAAGAATCAGAAATTTTAAAAGATTTCCTTTTTTGAAATATTCATGCCCCTTTTGAAATCTTGGATGAACCTGGACATTTGACTCCTTCGGACTCCCTCCAGCATTGCTATTCGATTGGCCTATTGTTACTTTCTTCAGATGGCTTTCTTTCAACTCAAACCAATCGAAACACCAACTCTCATTTTTAACTTGTCGAAGGTTGCTTCAGCTCTTCATAAATCGAAGGCTTTGAACTTGATTCGAATGGCTCATATTCTCAGCATCAGAGTTTCTTCGATTAGCCCTTAAACATTATTCTTCTTGATGGCGCTGAGTCCTGATTCGAATTTCTCAAGGCTCCCCTCAGCAGAGCTTCTTCGCTTGAGCCATAGTTTGCACGGATTCGAATGGCCCATCATCAGAATTTCTGGAAACCTCTCAGTTCTTGCTCTTCTTGATCTCATTTTCTCTAACTTGGACAATCAAAATATCGCCCTGTTGATATGCCAATCAAAACATCACCTGGTTAACATGCCTGTCGAAAGGCACTTTGTACGCTCTAACGAAAAACAACCTTATTTAAGATTCCCGTCGAAGATGCCTTGTTGGAGATGCCCATCGAAAGGCCTTATACCAATCGAAAGACCTTTTGAAGATGTTAATCGAAGGACCTTTTGTAGATGTCAATCGAAGGATCTTTTGTAGATGCCAATCGAAGGATCTTTTGCATATTCCAATAGAAGGGCCTTTTGCAGAGGCCAATCAAAGGGCACTTTGTAGATGACAACCGAAGGGCCTTTTGCAGAGGCCAATTGAAGGACACTTTGTAGATGCCAATCGAAGGATCTTTTGCATAGTCCAATCGAAGGGCACTTTTTAGATTTCAATCGAAGGATACTTAACCATCATTCAAAGAAATTCATTTTCTTTAGGCAAATGTTTTTAACCACTTATGCAAGAGGAAATATTGGAAAAACATGAGAGGGAAAATTTTTGGGTACAACATCAGCCATCTCTCTTTGATCTTTCTTTATCCTTTGATGTCTCCTCCAATGAGACCTAGTCATTGGATTTTTTTCCATTGTAATTCACAGATTGATAAGCCTTTTGTTTTGATACATGAAACTTTTTCGTGAAAGAAATGGAAGAGCCTATTCCAAACTCAAAAATTTTCCATTTGTTTTGCCCCTTCCCTCTATCATCTGTTGGTTTCACCCATCTATGTGTTGGGGATTTTGCAGGAGGTTTGAAGGTTACCCTTCTATTCGCCTTAGATATGGGCTATCAGGCCTCCTAGGAACTCCTCTTTTGTCGAACAAGAAAATGTTTCTGTTATTTTTCCAGTTTCCTTTCCTTCGAGCGAATTGAAAGCTCTCGTAATCTTTTGCAACCTTTCAATTATAGACAAAGTTGCACCTTGGGCACATTGAAGATTTAGAGTGTTTCCTCTTATAGAGAAGAAGAAAGTCCAAAAGACTTTCATCAGTTCTTGGATACACCTTCTTCATCTGTTCCTCCTCCAGTCGAATAAACCTTTGTGCCTCATTCCTTTCAGCATGTTGATTCATTTCGACCATGTTGACTTTAAGGTTCGGACCTTCAGTGATCCTTACCTCCTGGAAATTGACTCTAAGGACTTCAGTAGCCCTAGCTATTTCAGCATCTTTAACAGCTTTGGTGAGGCCTTCAATAGCCTCCTTCTTTTTTATACTTGTAGAGAAACCATCAGTGATCTCAACCCTAGTTGTTCGTCATTGAGCCCCTTAGTGACTTTAACCATATTAATGTCGGAAGGCTCAACATAGTAAGTTTTTGGCATCTTCAGGGGGTCAGAGTTAACTTTCATCTTAAGTTTCTCGCCAAACTTTATTATTCTGTTTGTTCATAGCATTTTGAATCAAATCCCTGAAAATAAAACATTTTGAGGTTTTGTGTCACAAAAAATTATGATATTTGCAAAAACCTCTTTTCTTCTGTTGTTCTAATGGAGGAATTTTGGCACTAGGTGGCACAATCATATGGCCATCCTTTACCAATACTTCAAAGATTTTGTCACACTTCATTACGTCGAAGATGTATGTTTTCTTAGGGAACTTATCATTTTTCTTAGGTTCGATAAGGTTCTTCCCATTCGAAGGGGCTAAGGGTTTACAAGGATAAGGTGGTGCTTGCTTTAATTCAACCAACTCCTCTTCGCTTTCTTTGAAACCTATAGGGTCATTATAGATCTCTTGCTCATCCTCTCCAGCTTTGACATACGCCACCCTTTCCTTTCTATTGTTCTTTTTTGCCCTAGCCTTTTCAGCCTTCAATCATTCGACTTGTCGAACTCTATCTTCTAATTAGTCCATGTACCTTAAGTATTTGGTATCTAACTTCTTTCAAATGGAATAATCTAACCCTCACGTGACCATTTCGACCAACTCATGTTCAGGAACTTGTGTAAAACATCTTACCTTCAATAAGCAAAACTTATTCAAATAATCATTAATTAGCTCTGTAAACTTTCTTTTAATACTAGCCACTTCCTTGAGACTAATATTTGATTGTCCCATGTAAGAATGTTCATGGAATATCCTCTCTAAGCGAGTCCAATCATGGATACACTCTGCTAGGAGTGTACTGAACCATGTAAACGCGTTTTTTTGTTAGCGAACTAGGGAAATATTTTATTCTTAGATTCTCATTATTCGATATGTCCCCAACCTCGGTAAGTTACCTGGATATATGTTCGACAATAGAGTTTCTGGTATCACCCGAGAATTTTGTGAACTTTGGGACTTTTCATCCCCTAGGTAACTCTGTCTGCAAAATGTATTTAGACAAAGGGGGCGTATAGTTTGGCATTCGAAGGCCCACATTTAACCCATTTTGAGCCATTATTATTTCGATCATGGCTTCCAGATATTCTCCCCTGGATATTCGTCTTCTTGAACCCCTGGAAGGACTTCATCTACATCCTGATTTCGACTTATCATGTCTATCCTTGGGACTGGTTCTTGCCTTGGTATCGCTTGTTCGACCATGGATTTCTCTATCATTCATTGTTGATTAACATTTGCAATGTTTTGTGCAATTGGTGGTGCCTGATTGACAATTTGATTTTCTTCAAAAACCAATCCTTGGCTTTCCATTATCCATTCTCGGCTAGGATGTTAAACTTGGGGTCGAGAAGTGCCAAATAAGTTTGTAACTCGTGCCACATGCGCTGCTAATTGTTGATTAGTTTGTGTGTTCAGTTGATTTGTCTCAAATAAGTTTGTAACTCGCGCCACCTGTGCTGCTAATTGTTGATTCGTTCATGTGTTCAATTGATTTGTCTCAATTGTTAGAACATAGTTTGATTCTACAACCCTACTAAGAGTTTTGATGACAACAAACACAAAGAACAAATATGCACTCTAAAATTATATTCTGTTTTGTAGAGAAGTTATGATGGAAGAAGATCAGAAGATAAGCTACAAGGTTGTTCCTGTTGTGAATGTAGACAATTCTCAAAAAGCTCTGATGATAGAAGATCAGAAGTTGCGCTAAAAGAAATATGTTTTAACTCTGATTACACAAATTTGAGAAATCAAGTCTAACGCTGCAAACAGGATCTTATGGCTCTGATCTTCAAAAGTTATGAAGCAAGAAGCAACGCATACCTCAATGTTCTGAAGCATTACAAATCAAATATTTCCATTTTAAGAGTAAAGGATGGAAGGGAACAAGGATCTTTATTTTTGGAAAGCACCTTAACTGTCATTAATCATGTTTCCAAACGATCATCCATGCTGCGCCTATTTAAACAATACATGGGGATAAATCGCTTATGATTTTCACAACTCTAAACTATGCTGCAATCTTTTCTAATCCTCATACTTACAATACTTTCAACTGTGTAAAACATCACAATATTGTGATACTGTTTTTTAGGAAAACAATATTGTACACTATCTTATTATTATATTATTTAGTGCATTTCCTTGAGAAAAACTGGGTTATGGTTATACTCAAGAAGACTTTGGCAGTAGTCAAAGTAAATTTGTAATCAAGATTGATTAGTGGATTAAGACCTCGTTGGAGAGAGGAGAAATCATCTTGACGGGTGGACTGGAGTAGTTTGAGTTCAAACGAACCAGGATAAAAATCATCGTGTTACTTCCATTGAATTTTAAGATTCCAATTCAACCCCCCCTTCTTGTATTTTTCAATTCTTCATCAGTAGCACTTTGAATCAAAGGATTAAAAATAATTCCCATCTGTTGGGTTAAAACACCAATCATTTCATGGTTGATGTCACCCATTTGTTGTCGAAATTCCGTTGTAGAATTTGTTGTTAAGTTGGGAAACTGTGAAATGAATCCTAGGGGAGGGACATTTTGACGCATATTATTGACTCCTGGTCTTCATCCTAGTACTGGTGAAAATGTTAACAATCTTGTATGAGGAAATGTTGAAGTATTATTGTTATGGCTTGCCATTATTTATGTTGGCATGCGACATGCAAAATGCATGTAATTATTGTTAGAACAAGATTGGTTCTGATCATATCTCAGAGTTTTGATGATAACAATAAATTATATTTTATATATTTGATACTCTGATGAACGTATTTAATTGTTTCAGATAATGTTCTGACAGAAGCATCTTGAAATGCTGAGCTAAAAATAAATGAAGAAGTTCTTTGATGAAATAACTATTTGTTTTAAGCGCAAGTACAAATGCTGATGTTGTCTCTGATAATGTTCTGGCAAAAGCATCTTGATGTATTGAGCTGAAAATAAATGAAGAAGTTCTTTTGATGAAAGAACCATTTGCTTTAAACTCAAGTGTTGATGCTGACTCTGGTAAGATAATTATTTTATTACATCTTCTAACGCTTAGCAAGTTTCTGTGTAAGCTATGTTTCATAAGTTCTTTGAAAGTAAGTTATGTTCAGAAGATATTTGAAAGCAAGTGTTGTTCAGAAGATATTTGAAAGCAAATGTTATTCAGAAGATATTTGAAAGCAAGTGTTGTTCAGAAGATATTTGAAAGCAAGTGTTGTTCAGAAGATATTTGAAAGCAAGTGTTGTTCAGAAGATATTTGAAAGCAAGTGTTGTTCAAAAGATATTTGAAAGCAAGTGATGTTCAGAAGATATTTGAAAGCAAGCGCTGATCAGAAGTACTTAGCAAGCAAAGCGTTGTTTAGAAGATATGCAAGCATGTTCTGAATTCAAGACGTGAAGCCAAGTTCTGAAAGAATGCAAAAGCTAATAAGTCTTGTCAAGCTTCAGGAGACATGTTCTTACATAGTGTCGTTTGCTCATTTAATGCAAAGACGGCTACATGCACTCAAGTGTCTACGCTAGTTCATTGGAAAATGGAATAGTGCAAGGAAACACGCAAACATTTAATGCTCTCCATTTGAAGGTAGCAACAGTCATGTTTCTTCATGCTATATATAGAAGAACATTAATTGCAAGCCAAAAAATAAAAAACGCTCAACTGAACCACTGCTCAACTGAAACGCTGAAAGGCTGAACAAATGAAGTTCTGAATAGAACTTAACAATTTCAAAAGAAGCAAGAACAACGTGAAAGATTCTGGGCTCACAAACAAATTTCATACACTTTGTACTATACTATTCTTAGTGAAAAATCACAGTTGTGATATAGCTTTCTTAGAAGTAAACTTTGTTTCACTATCTGTAAAGATTTACATCTTGTAATTGTTCCTTGAGAGACCAAGGTTGGTCAGATTTCTCAAGTAGACTAGGACTAGTTTAAGTCTTAGTGGTGTGAGTCACTTATAAGTTTACTTGTGCGTTGTTAGTCACAACAGTTGTTGTGTGATTGTAATCAGTTGATTATAATGGATTAAGTCCTTGTTGAGAAAGGTGAAATCACCTTGGCGGATGGACTAGAGTAGTTTGAGTTCAAACGAACCAGAATAAAAATAACCTTGTCTTTCCATTATTGTTGAGCCTTTAAGAAAAAGAAAAAGAGAAACTTATTCACCCCTCCCCCCCTTCTAAGTGTTTTCTCCACCTTCAATTATTTGTCCCTGGTGGTCTTGTGTTTGCTGGGGAACCATGCGACCGTACTGGGGACATAATTGGATTATTTAAAGTGTTTGTTGATGTTCTCGTTGTATTTACTTGAACATGTATCGACTCAGCTGTAGATAACACAACTGTACATTCCCCTGTCGAAGGGGGGCGGTTGCTCTCCATCGTTATTGGATGGTGGGTTAACCATCTTCCTAGTATATTCTCTTTTTGGAACTTGTTCATTATTTTAGGCTAATTCCCCACTCCTTAATCTCATACAACAATATCATACAAGATAGACTAAAATAAACACAAAAATATAGATTTTATGACACGAGCACGACACTGTCCCACTGAGCGTGTCAAGTTGTTTACCGTGAAAATTGGTAAACAACCGCTAGTCTTCCGAATTCTATAAATTCTGGTAACTTACTGGATCGACTAGATTGATCCTAGGACATGTGTTGTGTTTTATTAGTTTATATATTTAGAATGTTTATCTTTTCGAAGGTTATGGTTAAAGTGTAAAGGCTAATTTTTTTAATGTAAAATGACTATAGGAAAGTAAAAAAACTTTGACTTAAAAGTAAAAGTAATGAAAGAGATTCTGGTAAATATAAACTGAAAATTAATTAAAATGTGGTGATTCATACTGTGATACGGTGGGAGAACTGACTTGAGGTTTTGCGTTTGTATTCATAAATGTTTCGGTTGAGCAAGAGTCGCCATCGACTTTTTATTTTATCCTAAGGAAAGGTTTAAAAAGCACAGCAAAAACCTTTGAGATGTTTTCATGGGTTCGGGGAGTAGATTATAGAAAGGGAAGGTATTAGCACCCTTTCTATCCATGGTTATCCATGGGCTCTTAGTTACTTACTTAGATCACTTGCTTTGCATTTTCAATTGTTTGAAATGGTGCTTTGTGTGTGTGTTTGAAAGATGTTTTTGAAAAGAGGCCATCGTTGTGGCAACCTTTGTAATGATTCTTGTTTGAATGTATACAAAGGTGTTTGTCTTTTTGAAAGGTTTTCAATGTTTTTGAAAGTTGTTTTGAAATTGTGTTGTGGAGTGTGTTTTGAAAAATAGCAAGGATGTTTTGCAAGATTTTTGATCAAGTAACTAAGAGTTGTCTACCCTATTTTACTCAAAGATTTTTCTTATGTTTTTTAACCCTTTTAACAGTGTTGTTTCACCATTGTATTTGGTGAACAACCTTGCGTTAGGATGTAAACAGGACGGGCGCGGGTCATCGTATAGACCATGATAGCAATGTTGCAAAGTATCTTAGTATTTCTTTTGAGGGACTAAGATCATTTTTGTAAGGCAACTTTGAATAGCGTCATCGAGGGACTATGATCTTTTGATTTTGTTTGTTTTACCAAGATACTTTGCATGCGTAACATGGCCCATTTTTGAAGGCAACAAGTGGATGTAACCCTAGGGGTGTTAGTGTGCAAGTGTGTTTTATTGCATACAAGAGTTTATCTTTGAATTAGGATTTTCTATTTCATTAATTTTATCTTGCCATACACACCCTAATTACTAGCAATGAAAAAGCAGAGATATAAAATTCTACGCTATTACAACAATTAGGGGGTGGGGATACACATTTGTACATGGGGTGGTTCAACGAGAAAAATAGAAAAGAAAAGAAAATAACAAAAAACAAGATAGAGAGAAAGAGAGAGGGAGCCAGCGTGCTGCTGAGAGGTCATCAGAAGTTCTGACTCAGGCCCGCTGCCAGATGATCAACCTTTTGGTTAAACTGTATGAGTCAGAACTTCTGACTCTGGCACCTGCAAAACAGAAACCTGTTAGTGGGAAGATCAGAAGTTCTGACCCCCCTGCGCTGCAAGACAAAAGTTTGTTAGTGGGGAAATCAGAAGTTCTGATCCTGTTGGAAATACAATAATTCTCAAAAGTTCTGATATTATTGACAGCAAAACAGGCTTCAGATGCGCTAATGTCAAAGTCAGCACTTGGCTTCTCCCTGTACTAATCAGAACATCTGCAAATTTGTTATTTTTCCACAAAACAGAAAACATGTTTGGAGCAGCTCCAGCAAATGTCAAAGTGTTTCAGAAGACAGAACCAACAAGGTCACATGCAGGTTCTATGTTGGCTCCAAAACATTCTGAGGTAAACATTTTGAGGTATGAAGATCCTCATAACACAAACAGTAGCAATATGATATTTACATTATGTTCATTTGAGCATGCAAAGCTGATGATGCTTAGCAGCGTGATGAGGGTCAGCAGGTGCTTACCTGGCTGTTGGAAAAGTTTGTGGATGAGAGCTAGCTTTTGGCTCTGATGGTGTTCTGGACAGGTTCTTTTTGAAAAGGGTAGATGAAGGTGTATGCGTATATATGGTCAGAAGTTAAAAGGGTGTTCTTTAGTCACAGAGAAAACTGGGTATTTGATGAAGTTGAAGGTAAGAAATTCAAAGTTATGAAACACTGGAGATTTTGATAAAGTTTCACAACACTTTCTTGCTAAAGATTTCTGTTTCTCTTCTAGCCATTTTTCTGTTTCTTTGGACCTTTTTTCAGTGGACAATGGTTCTCTATTTATAGGCCAAGCTCTTGTGGATTTCTTGAACATTAAAGGCGCCAACAGAGGTTGAGTTGTTCTTTGAAAGAAATTCCTGGGAAGTTGTGATAACAGATAGCCTTTCAGCCTAGGCTGGAGCAGCAGGCGTGGATTGGGGTGAAGTGACCTCTTAGGTGGACGATGGCGCGTAGACCCAGGCCAGAACCTGCATAAAGGCGTTTACCAAGCCATACGTGAAGGGACTACTTGGATGAATGTTCAGGAGTGGTTGGGAGCATTAATGAGCATTAAATGGTGATGAGACTCATCAACACTAATATTCTGGTAATAGGAAACTTGAACCAGCAGTTCTGCTTTACCAAAAACAATGTAAACCATGCTCTGGTCTTGGCCTCCTGTTGTCTTAGCATACTCTGGGGATTCCCCTGACCTTCTGACACGTTCCTTGAATTTGCTTCTAGAAATCCTGGATTTAGAGATTCTGTATCAGTGTAACACTCACTCTTCTGACCTTTTCATCTTCTGATTTCAGCATGTTCCGTCTGAGGCTTACGTGTTGAACCACGTTTGCAACTTCTGACTGAGTTGATGTAGCTGCTAAAGAGCCAACTTTTGACTGCGTTGATGTGGCTGCTGAAGAGCCAACTTCTGACTGCGTTGATGTGGCTGCTGAAGAGCCAACTTCTAACTGCGTTGATGTGGCTGCTGAAGAGCCAACTTCTAACTGCGTTGATGTGGCTTCTGAAGAGCCAACTTCTGACTGCATTGATGTGGGTGCTGAAGAGCCAACTTCTGACTGCGTAGAGCCAAGCTTGCAACTTCTGACCATTTCTATCTGGAGTTTGGTCAAGAAGTTCTGAAGCGCCAATTTTTTCTTAAACACCCATTTTTTAGAGGAAAATTCCAAATGTTTAGAATTTAATTTTTCTCAAGATAAAAGCGTTGCCTTTAGAGCTTGTGTGATTATTTTTCTCTTGTAAATGGCTTGCTTGGGCAAAAAATGACAATTCAGGACTTGGATTTGTTCCAGAGGGACTCTGAGAATCCAAGATGATTTCCTGAAGAAAGAGAGGGCAAATTTTGGGGTACAACAGTTGCCCCTGTTTAATCTTCTTGCACCTGAAGAGTTAGATTGGCAGGCTTGCCTTTCGCATCTCGAAGGTAAAAGGAGATTGGACACTAGAGTGCCCTTAAATTTGCACTCGTCAAAACAATGGATGCGGGAATGGGCTTAGAGATGCCATTTGGAGATGGGCTTAAAGATGCCATCTGAAGGGGTGACAGAATCTTGTCGGGGATGGGCATAAAGATGCCATCTGGAGGGGTAATAGAATCTTGTCGGGGATGGGCTTAAAGATGCCATATGGAATGTTTGTTGAACTGCAATGTGACTGGTTAGGAGAAGGAGGATCAAAATGGTATCCGTGTCTGGAATGCATTTGAACTGTATCTGGAGACTGAGTTTGTATGAGCAAAAGAATGGCCTCCGTGTCTGAGGCGTATCTGAGCTGTAACTGTGCTTGAAGGTAGAATGAATATCAGAATGACTGCCGTGTCTGGAGTGTATCTGTATTGTATCCGGGTAACAGAGAAATATCCATATGGAGCAACTGCGTGCTGGGGACAAACTCTGAATGAGTGACAGAATGGCAATCGTGTTTGGAGCGTATCTGGACTGTATCTGAAGTTGAGATCTGTATGAGTTAGCAGAATGACTTCCGTGTCTGGAGTGTATCTGAAACTGTAACTAGGATCTGAGATCTGTATGAGTTAGTAGAATGACTTCCGTGTCTAGAGTGTATCTGAAACTGTAACTAGGATCTGAATGAATGATAGAATGTGGCGAACGCACTAGGGAGAATCAAACTGCTGTTGTAAGGGTCAGAATGGTATCCGCTCTTGGAATGCATTAAACCTTGAGGTGAATAAGTGAATCTGAATGAGAGATAGAATGGCTGCCGTGTCTGGAGCGTATCTAGTCTGTATCTGATTGCTGTAGTCTGAATGAGTAGTAGAATGACCGCCGTGTCTGGGGGTGTATTTGTACTGTATCTGATTGCTGTAGTCTGAATGAGTAGTAGAATAAACGTCATGTCTGGGGGTGTATCTGTACTGTATCTGACTTGAAATTCTGAATGCGTAATAGAATGACCGTCGTGTCTGGGGTGTATCCATACTGTATCTGAACTGATATTCTGAATAAGTAATAGAATGACCGTCGTGTCCGGGGTGTATCCATACTGTATCTGAACTGATATTCTGAATAAGTAATAGAATGACCGTCGTGTCTGGGGTGTATCCATATTGTATCTGAACTGATATTCTGAATAAGTAATAGAATGACCGCCGTGTCCGGGGTGTATCCATATTGTATATGAATAATTGTTAATGATAGCCTTTTAATCTTATCCTGAAAAGGATGAAATGTTAGCTATAACACAAAGTTATGTTGCATGCTATGTATGATGCAATATATATGTTATATCAATGTTTATGGTATAAATGTAAATAAATGCGCATGTAAGCTGAAGAGCTGTCTTATTGAGGATAGATGAGTCCTGGATAACTGGAGATAAAGGAATCTTGACTGCTGCCAGGGAAATTGAATCCTTGACTGCTGCAGGGGATTGCAAGAATTTTGATCGCTGAGGATGAGACATCCTTGTTGACTACTGCCAGAGAATCAGGAGCTTGGGTTGTATGCCAATCTACTGGGGGATTCCTATCCTGAGGAGATCTTCACTGGGGAACATCTGATTATCCTGTGAGGAACTAAGAATGAGAGTCTTCACTCTGCTTGGGGAATGCAAGATCTTAAATTGTTGAGGGATCCTAGGAATACTGCGGGGAGTTGGAATTCCTTGGTGACTTGCGGGGAATGAGAATTTCTGATGATCTCTACTGGGGAGTTCAGAATCTGGTAGACTCAAGCTGGAGAGGTATGACTGAGAATCTCCAGTTTGGTGGGAAGCATCTCTGTGGGGAGAAGGTTCACTAGTTTAGTTCTGTTGGGGATTGATAGTTGGAATGTTTAGCTCCACTGGGGATTGGATTTTCAGATTTTTTTGAGGCTCCACTGGGGATACTGAAACTCTGAGGGGAATTGAGTTCTGGAAGGCCCTCTGGCTGGGGAGATCAGTCTTGAGAAAGCTTCTGTTCTGCTGAGGATCCTAAATTTAACTCTGTTTGGGGAATTGGAGGGCTCTCCGGCTGGGGAATTTGGAGTTTAACTCTGCTGAGGATTACTTCTGAAAGGGCATCAAGATGTCTGTCTGTACCTTTCAACCTATCAGTAATCATCTTTCTTGATTTGTAAGGAAAATGATTATGTTCAAATGCATATGCCTATTTAACAAAACATTGGACGTTTCTCAAAATAAAACATAAGTGCAATAAGAAAAGGAAGACAAAGCAAATTTCTGTATTTGGAAAAGTATTTGTATTAACTTTCTATGAGTATACTTGTACAAAGGAGACAGTCATCCTAGTAAGAGGATGTCGTCGTAAAAATTGAAAAATTTATACAAAAGAAAGATGGCTATGTGAAACAATTCCATGGGATCCCCATTCTGCTATAGCCTTCACAACTCTGAGTATCTGTCCATTCAATGCTTCGTCTGCCGGTGACTGGATCGATCAGAAGTTTGGAACTGGTTGATGAAGAGATTTGTCCTTAAAGTGATCCGACAAGACATAGTCATACGCTTTAATTCCCTAACTTTTACCTGAATCGCCCTTTCGGGTTTTCGATCCACCGAGAAACCCATTTTTGCCCAAGCCGCCCTTTCGGGTTTTTGACTTTCCGGGTGTACAGATTTTTTTTGTTTCATCCCTAATTTTTGCCTGAACCGCCCTTTCGGGTTTTCGATCCACCAGGAAACCCATTTTTGCCCAAGTCGCCCTTTCGGGTTTTCGACTTGCCGGGTTATTTTATGCGTAGTATCTTTTGACTATATCTGCGTTCGCAGGGTGCAGCAAATCGTCGCTGTCCATGGTGGTCAGAATCATTGCACCACCAGAAAATATGTTCTTGATTACAAATGGTCCTTCGTAAGTAGGAGTCCATTTGCCCCTGGGATCACTTTGCGGCAAGATAATCCGCTTGATTACAAGGTCTCCGACTTGATATACTTGACGTATGACTTTCTTGTTGAAAGCCTTGATCATCCGTTTTTGATACGTCTGACCATGGCAAACAGCAGCGAGTCGCTTCTCGCCGATCAAATTGAGTTGATCAAGTCGGGTCTGAATCCAATCATCTTCATTCAAACCAGCGTCCTTCATAATCCTTAAAGAAGGAATCTGAACTTCCATGGGTAAGACAGCTTCCATGCCATATACCAAATAAAAAGGGGTTGTCGCGGTTGAAGTACGTGCCGTGGTACGATATCCGTGCAGAGCAAACGGTAGCATCTCATGCCAGTCTTTGTAAGTGACTGTCATTTTTTGAATGATCTTCTTGATGTTTTTGTTCGCAGCTTTAACAGCACCGTTCATCTTCGGCCGATAGGGAGATGAATTATGATGATAAATCTTGAACTGTTCGCACAATGCGGTGATCATAGTATTATTCAGATTTGTACCATTGTCCGTGATGATCCTGTCGGGAACACCATACCGGCATATAAGGTTTTGCTTGATGAAGCGGGCAACCACATTTTTAGTAACAGAGGCGAAGGAAGCTGCTTCGACCCACTTTGTGAAATAGTCAATAGCAACCAGGATGAAGCAATGTCCATTGGATGTCGTGGGCTTGATCTCTCCAATCATGTCAATGCCCCACATAGCAAATGGCCAAGGAGCTGTCAGAACGTGGAGAGGAACAGGAGGAATATGAATCTTGTCAGCGTAGACCTGACATTTGTGGCAAGTACGGGAATGTTAATGGCAGTCAGCTTCCATGGTAGACCAGTAATAGCCTGCCCTTAGAATCTTCTTAGCCATCGTATGCCCGCTCAAGTGAGTGCCAAACGTACCGCTGTGTATCTCAGTCATGATTAACTCTGCTTCAGCTTTATCCACACATCAGAGTAAAACACAATCATGGTTGCGTTTATAGAGGATGCTGTTGCTCAGGAAGAACTTGGCAGCAAATTTCCTTAGGAACTTTTTGTCATTTACAAAAGCTCCTTCGGGATATTCTCTAGTCTCGAGATACACTTTGATTTCGTGAAACCAGGGTTGTTCCACTACTTCTTCGGTATTAATCTCATGACAATGCGCAGGTTCATCCATTCGCTCGATGGTGATTTGCGGAGCCTCGTTATCCCAGTTGAGTTTAAACATGGAAGACATCGTGGCCAGAGCATCTGCTAGCTGATTCTCTTCTCGCGGGAAATGCTCGAAGGTGATTTGCTCGAAATGAGGCAACAATGTCAGGACATGTTCTTTGTATGGGATAAGATTAGGATGTTTAGTATCCCACTCTCCTTTGATTTGACTGATAACCAAAGCCGAGTCCCCAAATACGATCAAAGATTTGATCCCCAGGTCTATAGCAGCCTTGAGACCAAAAATGCAAGCTTCATATTCAGCCATGTTGTTGGTACAGTTGAAGCAAAGTCGGGTCGTGAAAGGTGTGTGACAACCTTCCGGGGAAATTAGTACCGCACTGATACCGTTTCCAAGTGCATTTGAAGCACCATCAAAGTACAGGGTCCATCGGGATCCTTTTCCAGGTCTGTCGTACGGTCTGTTACCTTCAATGTTGTCCAAGTTCATGATGTCCTCGTCTGGGAAGTCGAATCTCATGGATTGATAATCTTCGATAGCTTGATGAGCTAGATGGTCAGCTAGTACACTCCCTTTTATAGCTTTTTGGGTAATGTACTGGATGTCATACTCAGTTAGGATCATTTTCCATCTAGCTATTCTTCCAGATAAAGCGGGCTTCTCGAAGATATACTTGATAGGATCCATTTTGGAAATCAGCAAGGTGGTATAAGTCAACATATACTGCCTTAGTCGGCGAGCAGCCCATACCAAAGCGCAACAAGTTTTCTCGAGCAGTGAGTAGCGAGTCCCACAGTCGGTAAACTTTTTGCTAAGGTAATAAATGGCATGCTCTTTTCGACCAGACTCGTCATGCTGGCCCAAAACACACCCCATTGAGTTATCCAAGACGGTCAGATACATGATCAACGGTCTTCCTTCGACGGATGGCATCAGAATAGGAGGTTCTAGCAAATACTCCTTGATCTTATCAAAAGCAGCTTGGCAATCGTCGTTCCATTCGACTACCTGATCCTTCTTTAATAATTTGAAAATTGGCTCACAGGTAGAAGTCAGATGAGAGATGAATCTGGCAATATAGTTCAGGCGCCCCAAGAATCCTCTAACTTCCTTTTCAGTACGGGGAGCAGGAATTTCTTGTATTGCTTTCACTTTTGCAGGATCGACCTCAATGCCTTTGTTGCTGACAATAAATCCTAGAAGTTTACCAGACCTAACTCCAAAAGTACACTTACTTGGATTCAGCCTGAGTTTGTATTCTTTCAACCTGGCAAACAGCTTCTCCAGATGTTCAAGGTGTTCCACCTCTGTTTGTGATCGAGCTATCATATCGTCTACGTAAACTTCGATCTCATGATGTATCATATCATGAAATAAAGCTACCATGGCGCGTTGATAAGTTGCCCCTGCGTTCTTCAGTCCGAACGGCATCACCTTGTAGCAGAAGGTACCCCATTGTGTAACAAAGGTTGTTTTCTCCATGTCCTCGGGGGCCATTTTGATCTGGTTGTAGCCCGAGAAGCCATCCATGAAGGAAAACACCTAGTGCTGAGTTGTGTTGTCGATCAAAATGTCGATGTGCGGTAGCGGAAAATCATCTTTAGGGCTGGCCCTGTTCAAATCCCGGTAGTCCACACACATCCTGACCTTGCCGTCTTTTTTAGGTACTGGCACAATGTTAGCAACCCATTATGGATAGGATGTAACAGCCAAAAAGCCAGCTTTGAATTGCTTCATTACTTCTGCTTTAATATTCTCAGACATGTCGGGCCTCATTCGGCGGACTTTTTGTTTGATCGGTGGATAATCCTCTCTTGTAGGGAGACGGTGAACCACGATATCTGTGTCTAAACCCGGCATATCTTCATAAGACCATGCGAAGATTTCGATGTATTCATTTAACAGCTGTATCAAACGCTTCCTGACACTTGGTTCCAAATTGGCACCCACTTGTATCTCCTTCCGGTCTTCCTCTGTTCCTAAGTTGACAGTTTCCAACAACTCTTCGTGAGGCAAGATGGCCCTTTCTTCTTGCTGTAGAAGTCTGGCTAGCTCTCCTGGTATTTCACAATCTTCGTCATCTTCATACTCAGCCTGATTGTCTAGATCTTCAGAGTTATTGAAGGACATGGCAGAATAGTCACCCATAGAATCCATAGTGGATGGGTACCTGCATTTGTGAGTGTGGGTATGTGTAAGAGATAGCCATCCTTAAACGAACAAAAATGCAAAAGGAAAGAAAATGAACACAACAGTTTATCAATGAAAAACGTCCAATGAATCATTAAACATGGCATATGAATATGAAGATAATCAAAACCCTTACAAATGGACCTACATGCCCCGGGCAAGGCATGAGGCGAAAAGGTAGCGTGCAGATTGTTCAAAAGTAATTATTACAAACCAACGGGAAATGTTTGACAGATAATTACTGATTAATAAAAGTAATGGGGACGAAGTCTTTCGCCTCCCAGTTGCGTAGTCCCCCTTCAATGGTTGGGAAGATCCAATCTTCAATGTTGGCCTCTTCGTCTTCACCTTCCAAAGTATTGATTCCATAAGGAGAGATCTTGATGGGTGCTCGTTCAACTTTTGAGTGGCGCATAGCTTTCTGCCCTGCAGCAGTGAATCCTAAACCAAACTTGTCTGTTTTGTGAGGAATATCAGGCAACTTCCCTCATGTTGATCTCTTCCCTTCTTTCATCGCAGCCTTCGCGTCCTTTAGAGATGCCATCCTGGCCACCTGCTTGGGTACCTCAGCTACCACTTTTGCTACTGCCACCTCAGGAGAGACTTCCTCAAAGTGCTGGAATGGTGTTTCAATGAATTCACCCTCCACCTCTACATACCGAAAGGAGTTCAGGTGGCTGATCATATATTCTTCTTCACCGTGCACGGTTATGATCTTTCCTTTGACAGGGTATTTCAGCATTTGATGTAAGTAAGAAGTGACTGCGCCAGCATTATGTATCCATGGTCTCCCCAGTAAGCAAGAGTATGACGGACGGATGTCCATCACATAGAAAGTTGAGGGGAACACTTTCGTGCCTACCTTAATGGGAATGTCAACCTCCCCATGTACCATTCTTTTTGACCCGTCAAATGCCCTTACAATGATATTACTTGGTCTTAGCTCCAAACTTTCACAATCCAATCGGTCGAGAGCCTTCTTAGGCAGCACGTTCAGAGAAGAACCAGTGTTGACCAAAACATGGGCCAGAGTAGTTCCTTGGCATTCTACTGACACGTGTAGGGCGTCATTGTGCTTTCTTCCTTTCGGGGTCAGGTCGGCATCAGAGAAACCCAGGCCGTTGTCTGCGGTAAGGCTGGCTACACAATCTTGGAATTGATCGGCTGAGGTTTCTTGGGGCACATGGGCTGTCTTCAGAAATTTTATCAATGCTTTGGCGTGCGCCTCTGAACAAAGCAATAATGCTAACATGGAGATCTTCGAGGGGGTTTTCCCCAGTTGCTCTACCATATCATAATCACTCTTTTTAATTATTTTTAGAATCTCCTCCATCTCTTTCTTAGAGGTTTCGGGGATGACCAAAGGTTGAGCCCTCGTCCTGACGAGCTCATCTTGGATCCCTTTCCCCTTATCAGCAGAAATAGGAGGGACAACAACAGGAATAACAGCTTCTTCAACCAACGGAGTTTTTGCGGAAAGTTTTATCGGTGCAGGAGTAACTTTGGCAGCAGCTGAGGGTCCAAAGATTTCCTTTGGGGGGGAAATCTCTGGAGAAAATATTCTCCCACTTAGGGTGATCTTGCTTGTGCCGGCAATGTTTCCAATACCGGTATCTTCTTCATCAGAGCTTTCCTCGGTTAACTTAACTTGTTTAACACCATGGTAGTAGATTTCTCCACCGTAATTCCATGGTATCGTTTTGTCAGAAGTGTAGGGGACAGGCCCTGGCATAGTTATTTTCAAGGGAGAAATCTTTGTAGAGGATGTAATCTTAACAGGCTTTTTGACGGCCTTGGAAAGATTGGTGGAAATGGTGATTATTGAAACATCTTCAGTAGGGGTTGGAATAGCAGGAATCTTTTCAAATAGAATTTGTTGACTGTCCATCAGGCCTTGGATGCCTTTCTTCAGCAATGGACAGTTGATTGGTAGAGAGCAACAGCAGTAGCAATCTTCTTTGCATCCTGGGAAAATCCCGGATTTCAGCAGATTTAACTTGATTGTTAACAACAGAGTCTTCAGGTCATCAATATTAGAAACATATAGATATTTTTCAATAGCATGGACATTGCGACCATGCTTCGGCATTGGAGCGGATATTACGTTTGGTTTCTCTGGAGCATCCAACTCAACCTCTTTTGCATCTATCAAGTCTTGAATTTTATTCTTTAGCGCCCAACAATTGTTGGTGTCATGTCCGGCGCTATCAGAATGGTAGGCACATTTGGCATTGGCATGATAGTATGGAGATGTGGTGTTAGGGTTTTTCGGTGCCTCATTTAAACCAGTCAGATTCAACTTCAACAAATGTGGAAGAACTTGCGCAGGTGTCATATTGATGCGGGTGAACTGCCGTTGTGGCCGCTCTAGCTGTTGCTGATTTGGTCTGGACTGACTGCTACGAGGCTGATCATTTGATGAATTTTGGATCATTACGGCCCCCAAAGTCGACCGGCGCTCAGTTCTTCCCTCTTCTCTGAGAGTACACAACAGTTGTTTCCTTCTTCGCCGGAAATGATTTCTTGACAGTTGTAGATGCAGGGGCATCCTTTTGAATCTTCCTATTCTTTATACCGGCTTCCACCCGTTCGCCAGTCAGAATTAATTCAGTAAACCCTGCGGAAGAGCTCCCGATTAGATGGTTGAAGAACGGGTCAGATAGTGTTCCCAGGAACATATCAACTAGTTCTCTATCAGAAAGAGGTGGCTGCACTCTCCCGGCTAAGTCGCGCCATTTCTGGGCGTATTCCTTGAATCCCTCACCTGAGGCCATCCCCATACTCTGTAGCTGAGTGCGGGTTGGCGCCAAGTCAGAGTTATATTGATATTAGCGATAAAAAGCAACCGCCAAGTCCTCCCAACTATGTATCTCTGACCTTTCCAGCTTGTAAAACCAGTCTAGCTGAGTGCCAGACAGGCTATCTTGAAAGAAGTGTACACAAAGATTCTTGTCGGATGTGTGAGGTTGAATTCTTCGGACGTACGACCTTAAGTGCATCTTCAGGCAAGACATCCCATCATACTTTGCAAAGATCGGCACCTTAAACTTTGGAGGGATCACAATTCCAGCAATTAATCCCAAATCTTCGAAATCTAATCCGGGGACCCTTTGCAGCTCCATGGCTGCCAGCCTATCCTCCAAGTTTTTGTATTTGTCGTCGGTCGGTGGGTATTGTTTCTCTGAGTAGTCTTCATCTTCTTCGGCCTCTTCCTCTTCAGCTTCGGATTCAGAAGGTAGTGCAGCCCCTTTTCCTTTACTGGTTTCCTCTTCAGACGCGGAGGGAAATTCAAGAACTCTTCTGGCTTCATTCTCAAACCTTCTTCCCAAAGTATCCACCCCAACTCTTTTCTTCTTCTTTTTCACTTTCTCTTGCTCTCTGTTCCCAAGCAGTGCCTTTAGATCCTCCTGACCCTTTGCCAAGGTCATTAGGAGTTGTTGAAACTATGAGTTTTGAGACTGCAAATCTTTGACCGTCTGTTCGAGATCCATCTTACTGAAATAAATAGCAGAAAGATAAGGAAACCTGGTGTGGAGACCTGCTTATGCATATGATGAATGATATGTTTATTCATGTAATTCATTCAAGGATTTAGAAATTCAAAATTTTTGCAAACAAAAAGAACACACGTCATATTAATAAGAAGAGAATTTGTCAGTACATAAATGCCCCATGGGCAAAATATTACAAAAACTTCTCAAGGTAAAAAGACGTTGCGCATCCTCTTTGGTGCGATGTAAGTGTTGAGGGTCTCTTCCTCATGGAGTTGGCGGGTAAGCTCCAAAACCTTCTTCTCACTGGCGTAGAAGCTGGCTTCAAAAGTATTTCGTTCCTCCTTGAGTTGGATCCAACTCTTCTGCATTTCCTCCCATGATGTTGGCATGTCAGGATATAGGATGGTGTAGGGAACCTCTCCTTCCTTAACGGGCTCTTTAATCAAAGGGAGAATATGAGGGTAAGGCATCATTAGACTCTGGGCTCGGGTTCGTACCCACTTGAGATAAGGATCAAGAGGGATGGAGTTCTTGTGCCCCAGTGTCTTGTTATCTACCTTGTTAGGCATCCTCCAAGCTCTGATGAATCTTTGGCGAAGTCCTTGCACATGGTTGTCGAAGTCAAAAACTAGGTCAGGAATCAACATGTCATGAGGGCCATCCCTCCGTGCATATCCAAATTGTCTCAAATCTAGACAAGGGTTGTAGGTAATGCCTCCTCTAATGCCAAGTAATGGAACATTAGAGAACTCTCCACAACGATCAATGATGATGACATTTTCTCTGGACCGAGAACACCAATGTACACCAGAGTGTGTGAGGGTCATCAACCGTTGTGACCATCTTAAGCCTTGGTCATTCTTCAAAACAGACTGTGGAAGGTGCGAAATAAACCACCTTGCAAGGAGAGGAGTACAGCACATGAGAACACCTCTCTTTCTCATTGTTCGTGTGTAAAATGAGTGGAGGATGTCCCCAAGCAATGTTGGTATGGGATTCTTGGATAAGAAGATCTTGACGGCATTGACATCTATAAGCTGGTCAGGATTTGGGAACAAGACCAACCCATAAATGAGGAGTGCCACAATTTCTTCAAAGGCTTGTAGATCCAATGAATTCCAACACCCTTGGGCCTTCTCACACAAGAATTTTGCCAAGAAGCCTTTGACACCACTTCTAGTTTCCCAATGCCCCTTGATGTTAGATGGTTGCAAGTGTAGTGCTTGAGCAACATCTTCAGGCTTTGGTTCTTTTTCTGTACCGTTGTAGGGTAGTTGATTAAGAATAGGAATTCTCAGGAGTTGAGAAAATTCCTCCAAAGTGGGCACCAATTGGTAGTCGGGGAATGTGAAATAGTGGTGAAGGGGGTCAAAAAACTGGAACAACACTTTCACCATGTCCTCTTCAATGTTGGTGTTAACTAGGCTGAGCAGTCTACCATGTCTTTCGCTGAAGGGAGAGCTTTCTGGAATTCTGGATGTGAGCTCCTTGAGTTGAGGAGGGATTCTCACGAGGTTGACTTGGATAGTTTTCCTGCGAAGAATTTCCATGACCTACAAAACAAGAACAAAGATGAAGATCCAAATCCTTGAAATGGTTAGTGGATGCATATGATGCTTTATGATGTTCATGATGCATGCACAAACATATGTACAAGCAAGTCAAACAAAACCCTAGTTTAAGGCTTGCATGAGGTTTCATAGGTAAGTACCCTCTTGAGTGTAGTTGGCTTAAAAACCTGTCCTATAAATAGTAACCGGGTTCTAAGGATCTCAATATCATTGGATTGTTTTCCATGTTCATCGTTTTGGTTTAGCCACTTAACTAGCGACCAAAATATTCCAAGAAAACAACCCTCAATGAGTGTAGTATCGAGTATCTACCAACTTCGGACTGCACCAAAGCCGGTCATCTCACTACCCCTAATAAAAGGACAAGATGGTCAAGTAAGGTTCTAGGTCATTAGTGCTTAGTGACATCACTCAGCGGCCCCGTACTCTCCTTGATTGAACTCAAGGGTTACCGGTACTCACAAATATGTCGCACCAATATAGCTATTGCTTCAACCGTGTCGGTATACCCCGCACAGTTTCCATAATGTATTGCTATCTATGAATGTTTCCCCAAATCCGGGTGTAGGATTTCAATGCCCAAACAAAAGAGCTAAGATGTAAAGCAATCAAAGCAAACAATTAGTCATGCAAAAGGGTGATCTAAGCCCTAAGGTTACTCCACTTTTAAACATTCCCCAGCAGAGTCGCCAGTTCTGTGATACGGTGGGAGAACTGACTTGAGGTTTTGCGTTTGTATTCGCAAATGTTTCGGTTGAGCAAGAGTCGCCACTGACTTTTTATTTTATCCTAAGGAAAGGTTTAAAAAGCACAGCAAAAACCTTTGAGATGTTTTCATGGGTTCGGGGAGTAGATTATAGAAAGGGAAGGTATTAGCACCCTTTCTATCCATGGTTATCCATGGGATCTTAGTTACTTACTTATATCACTTGCTTTGCATTTTCAATTGTTTGAAATGGTGCTTTGTGTGTGTGTTTGAAAGATGTTTTTGAAAAGAGACCTTCGTTGTGGAAACCTTTGTAATGATTCTTGTTTGAATGTATACAAAGGTGTTTGTCTTTTTGAAAGGTTTTCAATGTTTTTGAAAGTTGTTTTGAAATTGTGTTGTGGAGTGTGTTTTGAAAAATAGCAAGGATGTTTTGCAAGATTTTTGATCAAGTAACTAAGAGTTGTCTACCCTATTTTACTCAAAGATTTTTCTTATGTTTTTTAACCCTTTTAACAGTGTTGTTTCACCATTGTATTTGGTGAACAACCTTGCGTTAGGATGTAAATGGGACGGGCGTGGGTCATCGTATAGACCATGATAGCAATGTTGCAAAGTATCTTAGTATTTCTTTTGAGGGACTAAGATCATTTTTGTAAGGCAACGTTGAATAGCGTCATCGAGGGACTATGATCTTTTGATTTTGTTTGTTTTACCAAGATACTTTGCATGCGTAACTTGGCCCATTTTTGAAGGCAACAAGTGGATGTAACCCTAGGGGTGTTAGTGTGCAAGTGTGTTTTATTGCATACAAGAGTTTATCTTTGAATTAGTATTTTCTATTTCATTGATTTTATCTTGCCATACACACCCTAATTACTAGCAATGAAAAAGCAGAAATATAAAATTCTACACTATTACAACAATTAGGGGGTGGGGATACACATTTATACATGGGGTGGTTCAACGAGAAAAATAGACAAGAAAATAAAATAACAAAAAACAAGATAGAGAGAAAGAGAGAGGGAGCCAGCGCGCTGCTGAGAGGTCATCAGAAGTTCTGACTCAGGCCCGCTGCCAGATGATCAACCTTTTGGTTAAACTGTATGAGTCAGAACTTCTGACTCTGGCACCTGCAAAACAGAAACCTGTTAGTGGGAAGATCAGAAGTTCTGACCCCCCTGCGCTGCAAGACAAAAGTTTGTTAGTGGGGAAATTAGAAGTTCTGATCCTGCTAGAAATACAATAATTCTCAGAAGTTCTGATATTATTGACAGCAAAACAGGCTTCAGATGCGCTAACGTCAAAGTCAGCACTTGGCTTCTCCCTGTACTAATCAGAACATCTGCAAATTTGTTATTTTTCCACAAAACAGAAAACATGTTTGGAGCAGCTCCAGCAAATGTCAAAGTGTTTCAGAAGACAGAACCAACAAGGTCACATGCAGGTTCTATGTTGGCTCCAAAATGTTCTGAGGTAAACGTTCTGAGGTATGAAGATCCTCAGAACACAAACAGCAGCAATATGATATTTACATTATGTTCATTTGAGCATGCAAAGCTGATGATGCTTAGCAGCGTGATGAGGGTCAGCAGGTGCTTACCTGGTTGTTGGAAAAGTTTGTGGATGAGAGCTAGCTTTTGGCTCTGATGGTGTTCTGGACAGGTTCTTTTTGAAAAGGGTAGATGAAGGTGTATGCGTATATATGGTCAGAAGTTGAAAGGGTGTTCTTTAGTCACAGAGAAAACTGGGTATTTGATGAAGTTGAAGGTAAGAAATTCAAAGTTATGAAACACTGGAGATTTTGACAGAGTTTCACAACACTTTCTTGCTAAAGATTTCTGTTTCTCTTCTAGCCATTTTTCTGTTTCTTTGGACCTTTTTTCAGTGGACAATGGTTCTCTATTTATAGGCCAAGCTCTTGTGGATTTCTTTAACATTAAAGGCGCCAACAGAGGTTGAGTTGTTCTTTGAAAGAAATTCCTGGGAAGTTGTGATAACAGATAGCCTTTCAGCCTAGGCTGGAGCAGCAGGCGTAGATTGGGGTGAAGTGACCTCTTAGGTGGAAGGTGGCGCGTAGACCCAGGCCAGAACCTGCATAAAGGCATTTACCAAGCCACACGTGAAGGGACTACTTGGATGAATGTTCAGGAGTGGTTGGGAGCATTAATGAGCATTAAATGGTGATGAGACTCATCAACACCAATATTCTGGTAATAGGAAACTTGAACCAGCAGTTCTGCTTTACCAAAAACAACGTAAACCATGCTCTGGTATTCGCCTCCTGTTGTCTTAGCATATTCTGGGGATTCCCCTGACCTTCTGACACGTTCCTTGAATTTGCTTCTGGAAATCCTGGATTTAGAGATTCTGTATCAGTGTAACACTCACTCTTCTGACCTTTTCATCTTCTGATTTCAGCATGTTCCGTCTGAGGCTTACGTGTTGAACCACGTTTGCAACTTCTGACTGAGTTGATGTAGCTGCTGAAGAGCCAACTTCTGACTGCGTTGATGTGGCTGCTGAAGAGCCAACTTCTGACTGCGTTGATGTGGCTGCTGAAGAGCCAACTTCTGACTGCATTGATGTGGCTGCTGAAGAGCCAACTTCTGACTGTGTTGATGTGGCTGCTGAAGAGCCAACTTCTGACTGCGTAGAGCCAAGCTTGCAACTTCTGACCGTTTCTATCTGGAGTTTGGTCCAGAAGTTCTGAAGCGCCAATTTTTTCTTAAACACCCATTTTTTAGAGGAAAATTCCAAATGTTTAGAATTTAATTTTTCTCAAGATAAAAGCGTTGCCTTTAGAGCTTGTGTGATCATTTTGCTCTTGTAAATGGCTTGCTTGGGCAAAAAATGATAATTCAGGACTTGGATTTGTTTCAGAGGGACTCTGAGAATCCAAGATGATTTCCTGAAGAAAGAGAGGGCAAATTTTGGGGTACAACACATACGTACATTCTCAAAGACTCTTTTCTCTAAACACTAGTACTTAGAGTTTTATGAGTAACTTGTACAAAATTTAACACACTAAAATCTAACATTAAGACCCTAATTTATACTACTTCGACCATAACGGTCTTTCACTATAGAAGTTCCACGTTCGACGCTGCATGCTTTCTCAAAACCCCAGGCTTCCACGCGTCCTTCTGGATAAGAACAAAGCATTTGAATTCATCAGTCTTCGATCTAAAGCGACAAACATCATGATATGATCTATCTAATTATTTGAATTTGAAACTTGAAATATCTTTAAGTCTTATACGTTCCATAATAATAAGACTTCACTAATTTTTAATCCTTATTTGGACAATCCTTCGAAAACCATATATAACACCTTCTACATTTCCTTTGTAAAAAAAAACTTTCTTCGACATCCTCTTATTTCTTCCGAATTATGTATCGTCAAAATTCTAGACAACACCTAGTAGCTCGTGTGATTAAAATGGAGGGTTCTCTCCGAGATACGAAGAAGAAATACAAGGCCACTTCTGATTCCATTGAGGAAAAGCTTCATGATGCATTTTTGGAAGGAAATCAAGAGCTTCAGGTGGGGCTCAGCACGTCAAAGCGCTTAGAGGCATTGGGGCAGAAATGTGTGCGCTAAGCGCCCTTTTCCTGCGCTTAGTGCCATTTTAGGTGGTTTGATCAATTTTGTCCTTTAGTTGCACTAAGCGTGCTCTGATGGGTCTTAGCGCAATCTACATTTTTTCATTGAATGAATATATTTCCCTTCATAATTTTTAGGACACCCTAACATTTTGAGAGCTAAAATACTAGAAACTTCAAAGAAACTCAGAAACAAAGGTTTTGGAGTTGATTTCACATCCTTCTTCGATTAATTAACTCAGATGCTTTTTCATCTCTTCTCCTTTCTTGTGAAGCAAAATACCATGATGTGTAGCTAAATCCCACTGTGTCAAGATTATATGTAATTAATCTAACTAGTATGTATTTCTTTTGATCTTTTGTACGTGAACTAGTTAATGATCAATATAGATGATTATCTTTTATTTTATGTTATATTTGTGGTTTGAATCACTATTGAGAAATATCTTTCAAGTTTTTACCTAAACTTTCATCTATCAAAGATCAAAGTCTAGACATAAATTTGGAGTTTGATATTCACATGTATCAAGTCTTAATGTTATTCTATTGCTTAATAGGTTGAGATATCATCAATTAAACAATACGATAAAAACCACAACATCGGTTATATATAAGCGGTGTTGATGAGTGATATGTGATTATATTGATTAATAATGAAGTTCACATGCTAGATTATTTGAATACATATGAAATATGTTAATGAACACTAATCTTGACATATTTCTTGCACCATTAAAGTCTTAATCTTTTACCGTTGTTACATGTTTTTCATGCAAACGATACTTTTCACAATCAAAATCCTTACAAACATTTCCTTAAAATATGTTTAATTGTGGATCGACAGTGATATCGTACTAATCCATATGGATATGATACAAAATACTTACTCACCTAAATTACATTCCATTGAAAACCAAATATTCTCTTAAAAACACACCATATACGATGTTCATCTTCATCTTTATTTAAACTCCTAATATCCAAACTCAGATTCCATCATCATTTTCAAAACATCGTCTCTTCCAACACACATACATGTTTGAACACGAACTCTTTTATCACATGTAGGTTTTCTCTCTTCAAACGCCATTAATATCTTTGAAGTACAAATGAAGTTTGAAATAAAAGAAAGACAACCAAACTCAAATGAAGCCTCCTCCACCATTATTGTATCTTCTTCATCATATTTTTGGTGCGCAACTAACTTTATCCATAAACGTAACTTATGAATATAGTTTTTGTTTTTTTAAGATTTCTTATTGCTTATAAATAATGTTGAGAGAAGTTACTTTTTCTGTTACTATTTATGTTATTTTAATTATGTTGATAAAAATGTAAATAAGTTTTCCTTTTTAGTGTTGATGTTGACAAGTGTCCATATGTACCATGAGCTAAGTAAAGTTCATATGTACCATGAATTAAGTAAAATAAAATTTTCCTTTTTAGTGTTGATTTTATTGATGTTATGTTAAGTAAATATTTATGATGATATTCTTATAAAGTGCTCTTAGGGAGTGTTGATGTTGTGTTAAGTAAAATATACCATATGTACCATAAATCTAACATTAGATGGCTTTGTTGAGACTATTCTTTTAAATTGCTATTAAATTTCTTTGTTGATGTTGTATTAAGTAAAATGATTATAAGACTATACTTGTAAAGTGTTCTTAGGAAGTGTTGATGTCATGTTAAGTAAAATATACTATATGTACCATGAATTTCACATTAGATGTCTTTATTGATTTGTGTTAAATAAAATGTTTATGAGACTATTATCATGAAGTGCTCTTGGAAAGTGTCAATGTTGTGTTAAATAAAATATTATGTGTACCGTGAATCACCTATTAGATACCTTTGTTGATTTGTGATAAGTAAAATATTTATCATCGTTGTTGTTGTTTAAATAGAGATGAGTGATTCAACTATCACTTCTCCTATAACCATTCTCCTACAACCACCTCTCTTATAAATGAGGGTTCCACCACTAAGACTAAAAGTACAATAAATTTTAGAGGTGTCACAATGATGACCATGTTGACAAAAATTTGCAACATTGATGTTTGAATGTTGATCGATTTTTATTTAAAAAGTAGTAATTGTTATGGTGAACAGGTTATGACTTTTAAGAGTTATGTTACATTACTTGGTAGAAGAAAAGTCACTAATGTAATTTTTGGTAATGTAGAGTTATGGTGATTTTTGTTTAAATTTTGTTTACGACTTTTAAGATTTATGTGACATTATTTTTTAATTTTATTTTCATGTATTACTTGTGATTTTTGTGTGTATTAATCACTATATAAAATTATTTGAAGACACAATGACAATCAAATTTATATAAATGTGGATATTATGTTAAGAAATATATGTTGGATATTGTCTCCAGAGACATTAGTGATTCATGGGTTAAGATAATCACTTTATTCACACATGTAGAATGTATTTATGTTATAGTTGGTAAGTTAATGTTGTTGTTCGCTAAAAGTTTATGTTGATCTTGTTGTGGAGATTGAATGTTGTTGTTGTTGTTATTTTATATTAATATAAATTTTATTCACATTATAGGTGTAATGACCGAACAACATTCACACAAAAAAATATAAATGATATACATTCATATTGGGCCGATTTTTTTCCTAGAATTTTTTTATTTACAACAATATTTTCTCTTGGTTGTTTCCTTCTTAATTTGTTAACCATTTACTTCAGATATTAAAAGCAGTTGAAAGAAAAAGTTGGTGCATTTTTCAATTTTGAAAATATAAAAAATAATATTGTTGGAAATCGAACTGATGATTAGTGCTATTTTTCCTCTCGATTGACATTTTAATCAAGGAGAAAAATAATATATTTTCCATAACATCTTTCGCTATCTTGCCCACCAAATTAAAATAAACCTCTTTTTAAATCGAGGCAAAAACACTTATTTCTAGTAGTGTTTTATCAACTTTCATAGTATGTGAATAATTTTACAAGAAATAATATTGTTATATGAGAATTTATTAATTATTCATTTTATATTAATTTATAATAATTTTATGTGTGCGAGAAAAAGAAAGAATAACATGAGGTTATGATCACAAGGAGAAATGTTATTGCAAGATTTTAACAATCCCAATTTAATTGAAAATGATTAGAAATTTTTGAATGAGAAAAAGAAAGAATACCAAAAATGAGATTATGATGAGAAATGGTTCCTTGAGAATAGTGAAAATGAAGCATGGAAAATGATTAGAGACGTTGCGCTTCAATTCCAAACCCCACGTCAAGTTTCCTATCCAAAGCACTAATCTCCTTCCCTGAACATATCTATCAAGAAATCCAAATTTATGAGCACCTCTATAATCTAAACTTTCAGAGCACCTTTCAAAATTGTGAATTTTCTTTAAGAATAAAAGCTAATAAAACGAAATAGTACTAGCCCAACAAGCTTCCATGTTATGTATCATACCATCATGTATGAGCTAATAATTATTAAACATGAACAGTTAGGATCTGATAATTGATTAGCATATCTTAGAACAATAGGGAAATGATCAAATACATCTCTCGAGAGAGCCCACTCTGATATCAAACCCCACTGCTTTCACCAACCATCAGACACCAGAAATCTATCCAGTGTATTATCCTTCCCTCATTAGATATTGGAACTAGATATACTTCCTCTCGAACTAACAGAGATTAAATATCATCATGATTAAATTCCATCATACACCTTCATTTAATTACATGTGCACCACTTGATCCTAATTTTGGCTCCAAAATTAATTATCAAGCCTAATTTTGGTTCTAAACCACCACTAGTTCCAAACCTAAATTTTATAAATAGAACCCTCATTTCATTCATTCAAGAAGCTTTTGATAGCTAAATTCACCTTGCTAAAAATTCTCTCAACTTTCTTCATCTATCCAAAATCACTCAAAGCTCATTTTCCATTAAAGTTGGTAAGCTTTTCATTGAAGCTTACTAATCTTTGAGATAAACCTCCATCCAAACACTTTTTCTTCATTAGTTTTATAAATCAAAACTTAGGAGATTGATTCTTGGAGCTGATTTGGAGCATAATTCAAATTTGAATAGGTAAATTTTTGGATCCATCATTGTTAAGCTTGACTTCATCTTTCACAATGTGATCTCATGTTGATCTTTTTGGTTTGATTCTTTGAGCTACATGTTTTGATTACATTTGTGCTAATTTCTCATAATTTGATAGAATTTTTGTTCTCAATTAAATCCAAAATCATAAGGTGTTTGGTAAAATATTTGATCAAGAATCTTCTTTTTAAAATGCTGATTTATGGTTTTGTCGCAGTAGAAATCGATTTCCCATACACTAGAAATCGATTTCTCTCACTATTTTTGCGCCAGATTTTGAAAAATCTGCACAAGAAATTGATTTCCCTATATAGAGAAATCGATTTCCTGAAGGCGGAATGCAGTTTTTTGACTTGTTTTGGGATTGTTTTGGTTCCTTTTCTTTTTCCTACTCCTTTATTTTGATTGTTGCTTTGGATTGCAATTTAGAATATCTAATTTCTCTTCAAATTCAATGGACTTCAGATGTAGATGAAGATGGATAAACATTCATTAATTCAAATCTATCTTAGAGTGAATTATTTAATTCATTCTTGGTGCTTTGGAATAGTGATATGTATAGTGCTTTAATCCATTAATTATGAGTGATTGAACTTGAAGATGAGAGAGTTTTTAGAATGTGATCCAATGTGATTTTTTATTTCCCTTTCCCTCTTCATCTCATCCCTTTTTTTCCCTTGAAATGATCATTAGTAGCCCAAGCTTTATGCTTGAAATTGTCCAAGTATGATTGATTATTGAACCATGGTTCAAGACCTTTGAAGCTTATTATTAGGAGGCTTTGGTTTTATCAAACCTTTAACAAGTCTTCATCAACTTTGACCTAAGTTCAATCTTCAATCATCATTAATCATTTATCATGGATTCATCTCTTTTTTTTCTCTTTAAGTAATCATTAGTGGCACAAACTTTATGTTTGATTATCCAAGTATGATTGATTATTGAACGTTGGTTCAAAACCTTTGAAGCTTGTTGTTATGAGGATTTGATTTTATCAATCCTCTAACAAATCTTCATCATTTTTGGCCTAAGTTCAATCTTCAATCATCATTGATCATTTATTATGGAATTATTTTCTTCTTCATCCATTTTTATTTTTATTTTTATTTTTGATCAATTTGGATAAGGCATTTGAACTTTAAATTCATCTAAGTTTATGGATAGTTGAAAAATTATCTTCCATGACCTAGGTCTTGATCACCTTTGTATTTACTTGTGCTACATGTTTTAGGAGTATAGTTTATATCATATCTCTAACATGTACGATACATAGATTGTTATTGATCGACCTCATATAGTATCAACTTCTACATAAGTCCCTCTGCGATTGCTTAACATAGCGCTATATTTTTCTCGAATCAAAAACTAACTCTAACATTTATTGTATTAACCTTTACTTTATGAAACTTTAAATTCCGCACTTTATTTACCGCTTTAATTTTATGTCATTTACTTTTAGCATTTATATTTCACGCAACTTGTTTATGATTCGGCATTTTTCCTTTGTCCACTTGGACATATGTTTATGCTTATGCACTTTTTCCTTTGTCCACTTGGACTTTTATTTTGTGTTTAAAACATTAATAATCCAAATTGGACATTAAAAGACTTAAGACTCTTCTTGAACTATTGGTTACCATCCCTTGCATATTGGAGTTGTGGATCTCTTGGACTTAGGATTAGAAGCCTTGACACATGAAGACCTTGGTACCCTGTTGTTATTCTTTCTAAAGTCCTTGGGGTTTACTCCAAGGTATTGGGTTGAATTTTCTCTATGCAAGTTATTGTGGGTTCTATGCTTTGTGATTAGGAATTCCTCTGTATACAATGTTACTCTAGCCATTTTTTGTCAATGAAGACTTTGCTTGGTTCTTATTTCATCAGAGGCTTGGATTTATCTTGGTATTATGCTTTCTTGGGTTTTAATCCAAAGGATGGGAGTTCTACATTGAATTCTTTATGTCAAGTGTTGGCTTCTTGTTGGTTAGACTTTTTCTTACCTTAGCTTTTACTTTGTGTACATAGGATAGTCTCTTCATCTCTTGTCCGTCTTCTTTAATTTTCAAAATCTTCTCCCTCTTTTTTAAAGGATTCTTGTTTTCTAACTTGAACCGCTTTCATAATAAACTTGGACTTAGGTCCTTGCATTTTCAAAAACCTTTTTTTAATCAAACCTTAATCATTTTAACCATACTTTGACATCTTTTTTTAAGACTAAAAGTCATTAACCTCATTCAAACCATTTTTTTATTTTGGCTTTTTACTTTAAATTTTTTTTCAAAGATTAAACTCTTGTTGATTCTTGTAGTGATGCAAGCTACTATACTTATATAATATATAGTGAAGTGAGCCATTTTTCACTTGGGTGTTGAGTGATATCTTGTTGATTTTAAATCCAAGCTAAGTCCTCCACTTTGAGATAATGCAAATGTTTCTTTCTCATAATTATGGGTAGTAAGTGTGTTTTCCACTCGGATGTGATGAGATATTTATTCTTCTTAAAATTAACCAACACACAAAATCGTTCAAAAAAATTTAGGTGAACTACAAGTACCTTTATCCTCTATTGCACGAAGGGGGTACACACAAAAGGTTCGCAAACGCGACAGGTGCAAAAATTGTAAAAATCACTTCTTTTCTCATCTCCACAATCTCATTTTGTAAATATTTCTTTATAGCCAAACTACACAGATTTTCAAAGAGGTTCCTGCGAAGTACCGTAGATGTTTAGGGTGATAATACATTCCCTTTACATAACCAACCATCTTACCTTAATCTCTAATTTACTTTGAATTTATTCGGTCTTTTCACATTCTTTTGGATAAAATAAAAGTGCGGTGACGACTTTCACTGATTTGCGAGATAAGTTAATCCAATAACTTAGTCTCAACATTTCTACCGCTACACACGAGTCCCCAAAAAAAATCTCAAACGAACTATAATCCAATTGATTGGGCCCCACAAAAACCTCAACTACAGTAGCCTTAGCTGACTCACGTTGTATTTGTTATTGCATCTTTTTTCCCTATTAGTTTGGGAATCAATATAAATATATATATATATATATATATATATATATATATATATATATATATATATATATATATATATATATATATATATATAAAGTTTGGTATTTAATCTTACAGAAAGGATTAATTATACGGTTCATTTGTGGCAGTGACGAATCTTACTCAAACTATTAAGGAGTGCCACAAATACAAATTAAATTATTATAATAAAAACTAGTAAAAATCATCTACAAATTTCAGCTCAACTAACAAAAAAATCGATAAAGTTATTCAAGACACTTCCACCGGTACTAAAACATTACAATTGTGTGTAATTTTTTTTTTAATGATTATTAACATTTTATCGATCAAATACCAGTACTAATAATATTAATTATTGTATATTTGTAAAATATGCACACATAAACTACAAATAGAAATAGAATTAACTATTATATACTTAAATTTTAAGTTTTATTATTGAAATTTAAATTTAATGTCTAAAAAAATTTAAGCAAAATTGATAAAAAGAAATAACAACTAATCAAATCAATAAATTCAAAATACCGATTAGTAATTGAAGAACACATGAGTCAAAAAAAAGTTGAAGAACACATTTTATTCATTTGTCATAGAAAGAAAAAAATAGAAAAGAAAAAGATAAAAGCTCAAATTAACAAAAACTAAAAATTTTAAAACAAACAAATAAAAAAATGGGATTTCTTGATGTTTTGTAAAATAAAATAAAAATTGGAAATCATAATTAGCAATCTTTTGATTAAGGAAAAAAAATAAGATTTAACGTATTATATATGTTTTTTTTAATCAAACGGTTTTATTTTAAATGGTATTTAGTACATTTAGGATCTTGGATAAAAAAGTCCAAACTCAATACAAAAGAAATCCTAATAATTTAGTAGTTTATTACTGTTCTTATCCAGCCAAGCATTACTTCTACTCTCTGGATATTCTGCCATGATCATCTCCAGCCCTTTAGTATGTGGGTTTTATGATTTCAAGTTAAACAACGTGTATTTGTATTTAAAAATAAAAAATAAAAAATGAGAGGTGCCATGGCGTGTATCTGTATTTAAAAATAAAAATAAAAAAATAAGAGATGGCATTGCATGATTCTGTATTTAAATTTTTTTTTTTAAAAATGAGAGGTGCCATGACGTATATCTGTATTTAAAAAAAAAAAATGAGAGGTACCACTTCCATGGCACCTTTGGGCTCCTTAAAAGCTTCGCCGCTGATTTGGTGTCTATTAATATTAGATAAAATCTCTATATGAATAAAAATTCCTAATAAATATAGGATTCAAATCTATATATATTTATGTAGTTTGAGATTAATATTTTTATAAAAATAAATAAAATATATAAATAAAAAAATTTACTATGTTTTTTTATAAAATATTGACAAATATTGGAAATTCATCAAATATCTATAATGAATTTCTACTAATCTTGATGAACAAGATTGATATTACCACACAATGACAATGAATTATGAGGAAGAAAAAAAAGAAAAAAAAAGAAAATTATATTCTGCAGAGTTTCTCTTTGCCTACAAACTGTGGAAAACTTTATTATTCACTTGCAACTGTGAATTCTGTGAATACAACTTAATTGACTTAATTATAAAATTAGGGATTACTCCCTTTATTTATAGATTTAGGTTAGCTTGCTCCTAAGCCAAAGCCCAAAACTATAAAATCCCAAAATACCTATTTTGGTACTAAATCAAATCTATCTATTTTAGATCTAAATCAAATCAAATCTGTGTGTAGTTTGCTTCGATCCCTAAGCTCTTCGATTGGGCAACCTCCCTTCGACACACACTGTTTCAACACAATCGAATTACAATTTAATACACCACATAATTCATTGTGTCTAAACTGTCTATATTCATCATGGTTCTTAGTCTTCGAAATACTTTGACCTGCACACTCTTCGTCATGATGTCTGCAATCTGATTCTCAGTTCTGCGGTGTTCCAAATTCATCTTCCCATCTGCTACCTGCTCTCGAAGATAGTGGAACCTCATTTCGATGTGCTTGCTTCGACCATGTGCTATCGGGTTCTTCGCCAGATTGATAGCTGACATGCTGTCGATCTTCATGGTAATTGCTCCATGATCTTTCCTTGTTATCTCTTCGACCAAGTTCACCATCCAAGTTGCTTAACATGCACAAAGAGAAGCAGTTATGTATTCTGTTTCGTATGATGATAATGTCACTACTGGTTCCTTTCTTGAACTCCAAGCAACTAGTGCACCACCTAACATAAACACATATCCTGCTGTTGATTTTCGATCTTCAGCATCACTACACCAACTCGAATCAGTGTGCCCCACTAACTTGCATTATTTTTCTTTATCAGCTGCAGGAAACAAAATGTCATAGTCGAGAGTTCCTTTGAGATACCTTAGTATCCTCTTCACCGCTGCTAGATGTGATACCTTTGGCTTCTGCATGAATCTACTTACCATACCTACATTATATGCTAAGTCAGACCTTGTATGACAAATGTATCTCAATGACCCAATAAGTCTTCTGTATTGGGTTGGATCGACATCATCTTCATCTGCATCTTTCGATAGTTGCAGTCTTGGTTCTGCAGGTGTCGAAGTTGAGTTACATTCTTCCATCTCAAATATCTTGAGAATTTCTCCTGCATATCTTCTTTGATGCATCATCAAACCTCTACTGCTCTTGTATAATTCGATGCCAAGGAAATATGAAATCTCACCCAGGTCAGACATTTCAAATTCCTTGTTGAGATCTCCTTTGAAGTCTTCGATCTCACTTTTGCAGCTACCTGTTATCAACAAATCATCTACATAGAGACATAGTGTTGTACCCCAAAATTTTCTCTCCCATATTCTTCAAAGTTTATCAAGAGTCATCTTCAAATGGCTCAAGATTTCTCAAGGATTCCACAGCCCAAACACCTCCTAAGCCAGTCAAAATTAGGGTTTTGTTTCTTCCAAGGAGTTTGGAGTTTTCAATGGCTCAATCAAGTCTCATAAGCCTATACACATTGTCAAGCACATACATGCCAAGTTTCAAGACTCATAGTGCCAATTTGCACAGTCAAAAGCTCCATTTGATCTACAGTCAACTACAGGGGTAAAATGGTCATTTTGCAGTCAAAAGTCAGAATTTTTGGTCAACATCTTATTTTGAGTCCACATTCATCATTTGATCAACTCTTGATCATGATTCCACAAGAATGGCTCAAAAATCATCAAAGATGCAAAAGTTACTATTTTTGGACAGTAGAAAAGTCAACTGTATCTTGACTAAGGCATAACTTTTTCATGGTTCATCAGAAAAATCCCATCCAATGCTCATTTTGAAGGGGATGACATTTCCTACAATCCATCTTCACATTCCAAGTCCAAGAAGTGCTCTCATAAAAAGTTATCAATTTCTACATTATAGGTCAAATTCAAAAGTCAACAAAAATGCATTTTAAGTCAAAGACCATAACTTGAGATTGGTAAATCCAAATGACATGGGACCAAAGGTATTGGTTAGAGGACTTCAAGACCTTTCCAAAATGTCCAAGGACATGTTCATATGATCAAAATTGAGCAAGATATGCATTGGAGAAGTTGGGAAATTTTTATGAATTTGCAAAAGTCAACTTTGCCCAAAATACCTTGTTTTTGCTAATGGGCCTCAAATTCCTTCTTGAAACTTTATTCAAAGCTTATGCACGACCCATTAAGATTATTTGAATTTATTTTCTTATTTTTTATTAATTAATTGGATTTTTAATTGATTTTAATTCATTTAATTAATTTAAAATGTAGGAAATACAAAGATTTGATTTTTTCAATCTTTTTGTGAAGCAAACAAGCTCAAGATATGCTGGCAATTCGTGTGCAAATCAAAGGGACAAGAATCTCCAAGTTTGGCAAGTTTTTCCAATCAAAAAGATTCAAATATATATGATTGCAAATCAAATATACAAACATCAATTCGATGGATTTCTTGGCAAAGATTTAACCTAGTTTCATTCTCCTATAAGTACACAAGCTAATCCTACTCATGAAGACGTGAATTTGCTGCAAGAAAGCCATAGCCACTTTGAAAAAAAACTCAAGAAATTTGAAAACTGATTTCCACATTCCAACGTGATTCAAAGGCTTTTGTGGTTTCTAATACATTGCAGGGGTTCCCAGAGACGGATTGCAATCAAAACCAAGTGCTAAAGCTCAAGAAATCATCGTTTACAGTCACACGGTTTGATGATTTTTTCCATAATCGAAACTCATATTTCATGCATAATTAACATGTTTTAATCATTGTTTTGTGTTGCTTGAATTCATATAAAGCTAATGGTATTGGTTAATTGCATTATAATGCCCAGAATCACAGGTTACCATTGAAGAAATCTAGGGTTCTTGAGCTTCCAAATTGGGGCTTTACGGTATAGGAAAAATCAAGCCTCAAGAGACCTATGGTTGAAACCGTCAGAACAAGACGAATCAAAAGCCATACTCGCGAAATATTTATGTTAATCATACGCCTATTCGCTATTTTTCGTGGTTGCAGGTTGTGGGGGTTAAAAACCCCCGCTATCTAACCTTGTTTTTTACAATTTCAGCGAAGACGATGATGAGGTGGTGATATGTGGTTGGTCCGTTCAAAAGGAAGCGCGCGTTTTTTCTTTTTTACAGCATATTGTTTGGATTATTAATATATTGTTTGCTTCTTATTATATTAACAAAGCGTGCAAGTTGGTGTAGTGGAGGACATGCTGGCATGGAGTCATTGGGACCTGGGTTCGAATCCCAGGTCCCCCCAAAATAATTGTTTGATATTTTTCTTAACATGTTCATATGCAGTCTTCCAACAAAGTGTCCACCATACGCTCAAACATCCAGATGCCAAGTGGCCACAAGCTTGGATCCAGTGGTCAGGAGATGGTGATCATGGTGCTCCCAGTCAATACATGCTCTGGGGAATCAACAAAGTCAACGTGGCTGAAGAGCTTATTGGGCCTCAGATTGCCAAACAAACCTCCTAATGGGCCAGCACACCCCCCTGGTTTATTATTTTTCTTTTATATTTTTCCTTTTAACTATTTTATTTATTATTATTATTATTATTAATTAACATAATTAATTATTTTCATAATAAATTCAGAAAACTAATATTTGTATTATTATTATTATTTATTAATTTCACTTTATTTTTTGTAAATAAATTCTAACAAATTAATTTAGTTTAATTAGGTTTAATTTTGACTTTTTCATAATAAATAAAATAAATTTAGAATTAGGGTTTTCTTGACAACTTTTAATTTCTTTTATTTTTTTTATTTTCATTAAGACATTAAAAAACATTTCTTTTAATTAATTAATTAGTTTTAGGATTAATTTGATTAAATGCAAAAATAACCAAAATTCCATTCTTATATCAAAAAGGGTAAAAACCCTAAGGACTTCTCTGATTTAATTTTTATTTCGCGCATCCTATTTTGATCATATTTATGTAACTGCTCCGAGAATGTAATAGATAATTAGGACTTTTACCGCTTTCTTTATTTTCTCGCATTTACTTTTCAAGGGTTGCTTTTGGCGATGTAAATACCCGACGCCTTGTAATAGCGTAGATTTACCTTCTGCAATTTATTTTCCGCATAATTATTAACTGTTAACTATGCATGACAAGACTTGCCTGAAAATTAAAATCAACTTGTAGCTCACAATAACATGTGCAAAGATAATTTAACTGAAACCTGACACACATGCACATGCCACTCCTAGGGTACGCCTCACTAGGTTACCTCGACGTGGTCATTGAGTATAGGGTGTTTTAGAGGTCGCCCTCTTGTCTAAAAGATCCAAGTTGCCTCGAAACGGTTGCCTCAGATAAAAAAGGATCTAGGACATTAGGGTTACCGCTAAGGCGTCCTACTATTGCTTTGGGTGACCACACATGTCCCTATAATCTAATTGACCCGAATAACTCCGACGACGGTGCTACCTACTTCTCAATAGTGGGATAGTACTGTCTAAAGGACATTTACACAGCTTAATTCCTTAGAGTAGGTAGATTTCTCCTGGGTACTTGCTCTTTCAAAACAAAAAAACAACTTTTCGCACCTACACTTTCAAAAAGTTTTCAAACAAACACTTCATACACTCTTGAGGACTGATACAAGAGTTACCTAGAAGTTTTCAAAACAAACTTTTTCAAAACCCACAAACACAAGAAAAGCAAACAATTTTTGAAAACATAGTGAGCAAGTACCTAAGAGCCCGTGGATAACCACAGATAGAAAGGGTGCTAACACCTTCCCTTTCTATAATCTACCTCTCGAACCGAGAAACATCTCGAAAAGGAATTTTGTTGTGCTTTTGTCCTTTCCTTGTTGGAGAAAATAAAAGACGGTGGCGACTCTTGCTTATCGCGACATTTTGCGAACCAGCATTCTAAAACAGTCAGTTCTATTTCCACCGATCACAGAACTGGCGACTCTGCTGGAGATATCTTTAATAAGTGAGGTGTACCTTAGGATTAGATCACTATGTTTTCAATTGTATGCCTTGAATGCTTTAATATTGTAGGCTTGTATCGGAGTTTTATAGATCCTAACCCGGATCTGGGGATACCCTTTAGAAGTAGCAACAAACTGTGAGGGAACTGTGCGGGGTATACTGACACGGTTGAAGCAGTTGCTACGTTGATGTGGCACTTTGGTGAGTACCGGTAACCCTTGAGTCAAGTCAAGGAGAGTACGGGGCCGCCGCGTGGTGTCGTGAAGCATCAACTGACCTTAGGAACCTTACTTGACCATCCTGGCCTCTTTAGGGGTAGTGAGATGACTGACTTTGGTGCAGTCCGAAGTTGGTAGATACTCGATACTACACTCATTGAGGGTTGTTTTCTTGGAATATTTTGGTTGCCAGTTAAGTGGCTAAATCAAAACAATGAACATAGAAAACAATCCAATGATATTGAGCTCCTTAGAACCCGGTTACTATTCATAGGACAGGTTTGAGCCAACTAACTTCAAGAGGGTAGTACCTAAACTTCATGCTGGCCTAAACTCTAAGGGTTGTCTGGTGTGACTTGTGTGCCTTATCATGTTTGCCTGTTGTGAATACTTGTGGTGTGTTTTTATCATAACATCATAACGCATCATATAAATTTACTAACCACTTCAAGGGTTCGAATCTTCATCTTTGTTCTTGTTTTGTAGGACATGGAGACTATCCGCAGGAAAACAATTCAGGTCAACCTTGTAAGGATCCCTCCTCAGCTTAAGGAGCTTACATCCAGGATTCCCGAGAACTCTTCCTTCAGTGAAAGGCATGGTAGACTACTCAGCTTGGTCAACGCCAACATTGAAGAAGATATGGTGAAAGTGTTGTTCCAGTTCTTTGACCCCTTGCACCACTGTTTTACTTTCCCGAATTATCAATTGGTGCCTACTTTGGAAGAGTTTTCTCAACTTCTGAAAATTCCTATCCTTAGTCAACTACCCTACAACGGTAAGGAAAAGGAACCAAAACTTGAAGAGGTTTCTCAAGCATTACGTCTGCAACCATCTGACATCAAGGGACATTGGGAAGTTAGAAGTGGTATCAAAGGATTCTTGGCAAAGTTCTTGTTTGAGAAGGCACAAGAATGTTGGAATTCTCTCGACCTACAAGCCTTTGAAGAGATTGTGACACTCCTTGTCTATGGGTTGGTCTTGTTCCCAAATCCTGATCAACTTATAGATATCAATGCTGTCAAGATTTTCATGTCCAGGAATCCCATACCTACATTGCTTGGGGACATCCTCCACTCTTTTTACACTCGAACAATGAGAAAAAGAGGTGTTCTCATGTGCTGCACTCCTCTCCTGGCAAGGTGGTTTATTTCGCACCTTCCACAATCAGTTTTGAAGAACGAGCGGGGTTTGAGATGGTCACAACGTTTAATGACTCTTACACATTCTGGTATACATTGGTGTTCTCGGTCCAGAGAAAATGTCATTATCATTGATCGTTGCGGAGAGTTTCCTAATGTTCCTTTACTTGGAATTAGAGGAGGCATTACTTACAACCCCTGTCTGGCTTTGAGACAATTTGGATATGCTCGGAGGGATGGCCCTCATGACATGCTGATTCCTGACATAGTTTTTGACTTCGACAATGATACACAAGGACTTCTCCAGAGGTTTATCAGAGCTTGGAGGATGCCTAACAAGGTGGATAGTAAGACACTGGGGCACAAGAATTCCATCCCCCTTGAGCCTTACCTCAAGTGGATACGAGCCCGCTCCCAGAAGCTTATGATGCCATATCCTCACATACTCCCCGTGATCAAAGAGCCAGTTATGGAAGGAGAGGTGCCATACACCATTCAACATCCTGACATGCCAACATCTTGGGAAGAAATGCAAAAGAGCTGGATCCAACTCAAGGAAGAACGTAATTCTCTTGAAGCCAGTTTACATGCCAGTGAGAAGAAGGTTCTGGAGCTCACCCGCCCACTTCACGAGGAAAAGACCCTCAACACTTACATCGCTCCAAAGAGGATGCGCAGTGTCTTTTTGGATTAAGTATTTTGTAATATTTCGCCCATGAGGCATTGATGTACTAAACAGATTACTTATTAATATAACGTGTGTTCCTTTTTTGTCTACAACCAATTTGAACTTTCGAACCCTTGAATGCATTGCATAAATAGCATACCATGCATCATATGCATAATAGGTACCCTCTTTTTTACAGGTCACTTATCTTCTTCGCTGTTTATTTCAGCAATCATCATGTCTTCTGAACCTACTACTGAACAAGCTATCAAGGCCCTCCAGGCCTAGAACGCCCAGTTCCAAGAGTTGGTCATGAGCTTAGCCCAGGGTCAACAGGAGTTGAAGACTCTGATTCTGAAGAAGAAGAAGAAGAAGAGGAATGTGTTGTTCAACACTGGACGAAGGTTTGGGAATGGACTACAAAATGAGGTTGATCTGACTACTTCCTCTGTAGGGAAAGACAGTCCCCAAGAGAGAAGGGTTCCTAGTCTCGTGGTCTCCGACAACGAGACGGATTATAATGATGAACAGTACCCTCCTGCTGAGGATAGGTACAAACAGCTGGAAGACCGCTTAAGTGCTATGGAGATTCAACATGTGCCCGGGTTGGACTTTGGAGACCTAGGCTTATCCTCTGGGGTGGTGATTCCCCACAAGTTCAAGGCGCCTGCTTTTGCGAAGTACGACGAAGCTTTCTGTCCTAAGCTGCATCTCCGATCGTATGTAAGGAAGATCCAACCTTATACTGCAGATAAGAATTTATGGATCCATTTCTTCCAGGATAGTCTTTCAGGGACTCAACTCGAATGGTTCTATCAGCTAGATGGAGCCAGTATTCGTAACTGGGAGGACTTGGCTACTTGATTTTATAAGCAGTATCAGTATAATTCCGACCTCGCTCCTACGCGTACCCAACTCCAGGGTATGTTGCTAGGGACGGGTGAAGGATTTAAAGAATATGCCCAAAAGTGGAGAGACCTGGCTGGAAGGGTGCAACCACCTCTAACTGACCGTGAGCTCGTTGATATGTTCTTGGGGACCATGTCTGGTCCTTTCTTCAACTATCTGATTGGGAATTCTTCTGCTGGGTTTACAGATCTGATCTTGACTGGTGAGAGGATAGAAGTTGGTATCAAGTCTGGGAAGATACAGAAAGGTGCCTCCTCGAGCACTGAAAAGAAACCCTTCAAGAAAGAATCTAGTACTGTTTATGGTTCAAGGAGACAGAATAAACCGGAACGCCGCCAAGCTGTCAACGCGGTGGTAATTTCAAAGCCTACTGCTGCTCCTCAGCAATACAACCAGCGAAGGGGTGAGAGACCTAAAAGGCAGTTCACTCGGCTCAGTATGACCTTGTCCCAGATATTGCTGCAACTACTGTCAACCAATCTGGTAACTATAAAAGAAGCTCCAAAGGTTGTGAATACAACATCTCCAAAGTACAATCCTAACGCCCGCTGCACTTATCACTCCGACAGCCCGAGGCATACCACAGATGATTGTTGGGCTCTGAGGAATAAGGTTCAGGACCTTATTGATGCTAAGGAGGTTGAGTTCGAAGCGCCCGAGAGGCCTAATATGGTAACAGCCCCCATGCCCAACCATGGAGTAAATGCTATTAGGGATGATGATGACGTGGAAGAATCTGAATTCGACAGCTGGATCTACCCAACAACCAACGGTGGACCAAGCAACTGGACTGTGAAAGACTTCACACCTATTACGTTTGTCACTCAGTAATGAACTCCTTTGTTTTGAATTTGTAACAAACAATAATTTGAAACTTTATGGCCCGGTGTCTTACCCGAAGCACTGTGGCTTCATTTGTGAGGGCTTTTGTGTGTCATTTGCATATATCATTAATAAAAGCATTGGACGTTTTTTGCATTTCAAATCTTGCGCTCCTTGTCTTTCTTTATTATATTGCAAAACAGCTATATTTACACACACTCACCTATACAGGTTCCAATCCACTTTGGATCTCACTGGTAACGACTCTGCTACTGCCAGTTATGACTTCGAAAATCCGATCAACTTAGCCGAAGACGAAGGTGAAGATGATTGTGAAGTGCCTGGTGAGCTTGCAAGACTGTTACTCCAGGAAGAGAGGGCCATTCAGCCACATGAAGAGCCAGTGGAAATGGTAAATCTGGGTACTGAGACAGACAGAAAGGAAGTCAAGATTGGTGCCAATCTAGAGCTCAGTGTGAAATAACGGTTGGTTCATATGCTGCATGACTACATGGAAATCTTTGCCTGGTCTTACGAAGATATGCCTGGGTTGGATACCGATATTGTGGTTCATCACCTGCCTACCAAGGAAGAATGCCCTCTGGTAAAACAGAAGGTCCGTCGTATGCGTCCAGAGATGTCCGAGAAAATCAAAGCTGAGGTTATGAAACAATTTGATGCCGATTTTCTAGCAGTGACTTCTTACCCTCAGTGGGTTGCCAACGTGGTTCCAGTGCCGAATAAAGATGGTAAGGTCCGAATGTGTGTTGATTACAGGGATTTGAACAGGGCAAGCCCCAAGGATGACTTCCCTCTGCCTCACATCGACGTTCTGGTTGACAACACGGCTCAGCATAAAGTATTCTCCTTCATGGATGGTTTCTCCGGTTATAATCAAATCAAGATGGCTCCTAAAGACATGGAGAAGACCACTTTTGTTACTCAATGGGGCACCTTTTGCTACAAGGTCATGCCGTTTGGATTGAAAAATGCTGGGGCAACCTACCAACGTGCCATGGTTGCTTTGTTTCATGATATGATCCATCACGAGATCGAAGTATATGTCGACGATATGATTGCAAGGTCCCAAACTGAGGAAGAACACCTTGACCATCTACAGAAGTTGTTTGACAGGTTGAAGTTGTACAAGCTGAGGTTGAACCCGAACAAGTGCACCTTCGGGGTGAGATCTGGAAAACTACTAGGTTTCATCGTGAGCGACAAAGGTATTCAAGTGGACCCTGCCAAAGTGAAAGCCATACAAGAGATGCCAGTTCCCAAGACAGAGAAAGAAGTCAGAGGTTTTCTAGGACGGCTTAATTACATTGCTCGATTCATCTCACATCTAACCGCTACTTGTGAACCAATCTTCAAGTTACTGAAGAAAGATCAGGTAGTACGTTGGAACAATGAATGTCAGGCCGCTTTCGAAAGGATCAAAGAGTATCTCCAAGAACCACCCATTCTTATGCCGCCAGTTGAAGGGAGACCTCTAATCCTATACTTGACAGTACTTGACAACTCAACAGGGTGTGTGCTGAGGCAGCATGACGAGTCTGGCCGAAAAGAGCATGCTATTTATTACCTTAGCAAAAAGTTTACCGACTGTGAGATCCCGTACTCACTGCTCGAGAAAACTTGCTGCGCTTTGGTATGGGCTGCTCGCCGGCTGAGACAGTATATGTTGACTCACACTACTCTGTTGATCTCAAAAATGGATCCAATCAAGTACATCTTCGAAAAGCCTGCCTTGTCCGGAAGAATAGCAAGATGGCAGATGATCTTGACTGAATATGACATCCAGTACACGACTCAAAAAGCAATCAAGGGAAGTGTGTTGGCAGATCATTTGGCACATCAGGCAGTGGACGACTACCAATCTATGAACTTTGAGTTTCCAGACGAGAATATCATGGTAGTAACTGATTGTGAAATACCTGGACCAGATGAAGGACCTGAGGAAGGATCCCGATGGTCTATGCACTTTGACGGAGCCTCAAACGCTTTGGGTAATGGTATCGGCGCCGTGATCATATCTCCTAATGGCACTCATACTCCACTGACCGCCCGACTATGTTTCAACTGCACCAACAACATGGCGGAGTATGAAGCATGCATCATGGGTCTTCGAGCTGCAATTGACCTAAGGATCAAGTTTCTGAGTGTCTTCGGAGATTCCGCTCTCGTGATCAGTCAGATCAAAGGCGAGTGGGATACGAAACACCCGAATCTTATTCCCTACAAGGAGTATGTGTTGACGTTGATTCCCCATTTCGAGGAGATAACTTTTGAACATTTCCCAAGAGAGGAGAATCAGTTAGCGGACGCGTTAGCTACGATGTCTTCTATGTTCAAAGTCAAATGGGACAACGAGGCTCCCCGGATCATTATTTGGTAATTGGATGAACCTGCACATTGCTGTGATCTTGAGGTCGAAGAGGTAACAGAAAAGCCTTGGTATCACGAAGTGAAGAGGTACCTTGAGGCTCAAGAATACCCCGAGAGTGCATCTGTCAATGATAAGAAGTTTCTGAGAAGGTTCACGGAAAAGTTCTTCCTCAGCAATAACATTCTCTACAAACGAAACCATGATTCAACCTTACTGCGTTGTGTGGATAAGACTGAAGCAGAAAGGATCATGGCAGAGCTGCATGAAGGTACTTTCGGAACGCATTCCAGTGGACATACCATGGTAAAGAAGATCCTTCGGGCAGGATATTACTGGTCCACAATGGAAGCCGACTGTTATCAACATTCTCGGATGTGTCACAAGTGCCAAATCTATGCTGATAAGGTGCACATTCCTCCAGTTCCTCTGAACGTCTTGATAGCACCTTGGCCTTTTGCAATGTGGGGCATTGATATGATCGGCGAGATCAGACCTACGGCATCTAACGGGCATCGCTTCATCCTGGTAGCGATTGATTACTTTACGAAGTGGGTTGAAGCAGCTTCCTTTGCTACTGTAACCAAGAACGTCGTGACACAGTTCATTCGGAATAACCTGATCTGTCGATACGGTGTACCAGAGAGGATCATTACGGACAATGGTACCAATCTTAATAACAAGATGATCACTGAGCTCTGCGAGCAATTCAAGATACAGAACCACAACTCTTCTCCTTACCGACCGAACATGAATGGGGCTGTAGAAGCGGTGAACAAGAACATTAAGAAGATTGTGCAGAAGATGACAATGACGTACAAAGATTGGCACGAAATGTTACCGTTTGCTCTTCATGGGTACCGTACCTCAGCACGAACATCAACAGGGGCAACTCCCTTTTCCTTGGTCTATGGCATGGAGGCAGTCTTGCCTATTGAAGTTCAGATACCCTCTCTCTGGATAATGAAGGATGCAGGTTTGAGCAAAGATGACTGGATCCAGACTCGGCTTGATCAACTGAACCTAATTGACGAAAAGAGACTCACTGCTATTTGTCATGGTCAGACGTACCCAAAACGGATGATCAAGGCTTTTAACAAAAAAGTCAGACGACAAGAGTATCAAGTTGGGGACCTGGTAATCAAGCGCATCATTCTACCTCAAAGTGATCCCAGGGGCAAATGGACCCCTACGTGCGAAGGGCCATTTGTGGTTAAGAACATCTTCTCAGGAGGTGCGATGATTCTAACCACCATGGATGGTGACGACCTTCCTCACCCCGCTAATGCAGACATAGTAAAAAGACACTACGCATGATTAAAGACCCGCTAGGTTGACACACCTAGGCAAAAATAAGGGCTTCCCGGCGAACCAAAAGGGTTCGGGCAAAAATAAGGGATGAAAATGAAAAAAATTTGTACACCCGGCAAGTCGAAAACCTGAAAAGGCGGCTTGGGCAAAAATGGGTATCCCGGTGGACTGAAAACCCGAAAGGGCGGTCCAGGCAAAAGTTAGGGATAAGCGTAATACTATGTATCATTGGATCACCCTACATCCAGACTTCGGTATCGACTATAAGACTCAGACGGCACCAATCAGTCAGCTTCATCTCCAACTAAGCAGCAAAGTGATGAGACGCTTGAAGACATAAAGGTGATAGCAGAGTTAGAACCCAGTGGGATTTTTCACATAGCTGTTTTGTTTCTTTTCACAAAATTGTATAAACTCTATGTTGTTCGGCGGCGTTCTCTTACTAGGACGTCAGCCTCTTGTACAAAAAAACGCCTATTTACAGGCAAATTTCAAAATCAATACAAGCTCATCTTTTCCAGACAAATTGCCAATCATTTTTCCTTTATCTGTTTTGTTTTGCAAAGAACGTCCAATGTTCATTTTTGATATATGCATTTGACATTAATTGCTTCTCATAAATATTTGCATGCGAAACAAAGGACTAATTACAGGTGACATCAGAAACAGGGGCAATAATAAATTGTCTAAGCGATCTAGTTGCTCTGTCCACCAAGGTACCAAGGTAGGTTCAGCTGAAGAATACGACCAAGATACCTTCACTCCCCGGGAGTAAGACAAATCAACAATATTCTCCCCAAGCAGAGTTGGTCTCCCATCAGCCCCAAAAAGGCACAGTATCCCTAGCAAGTCAGCAACACTCTCCCCAAGCAGAGTTAGGCTACGGTCAGCCCCAAAGAAGTTGGGTATCCCCAGAAAATCTCAATATTCTCCAGCAGAGTATACAGATATTCCTCAACAAGCATCCTCGACAGTCTTAATATTCCTCGACAGAATATAAGATTGTTCCCCGGCGGAATACCAGACACCCCAGTGGAGCCATTTCCCAGTGCAGTCCCAAAAGTTTCCCCAGGAGAGCTGAACCATCTCCCCAGTAGATTCTGGAAGCTTGTCTCCCTGCAGAGTATGAATATCTCTCCCCGACCATGTTCAAAGGTTATTCCCCACCAGAGCCTAACTGGGTTATCCTCAGCAAATTACAATGGAAATATCGTCCTCGGCGAAGTTCTTCTTATCCCCAGCGGAGTTCATCAAATTCCCCAACAGAGCTTATCAACGGAATCCCCAGCGGAGTCCTCATTAAAATCTCAGCGAAACATCTCTTCTCCACAGAGTAATTCCCCACAGAGTAATCTCTCCATCAGGTTTATTCCCCAACGGAGTCATCTTCTCCTACAGGTTTATTCTTGCAATCATCTTTGTTCATCATCCCCAGTGGAGACGAAGAATTCTACTCTTCAACATCAGCCCAGGATTCAACGAACTTCCCGGCATTCGTCAAGGATTTATTTTCCCAGATGAAGATACATCCAAAAACATCACATTGTCATACATCATGATACATGCATATACACATCATATCACCCAATCTCATTTATTCTTGAGAACATCATGACATCATGCATTTCATACATCATGGCATTGTATACGACTAACGTTTGCCTTTTCAGGAAAAGGTCAATCAAAAGATGATTATCATCAACTTTTGAAGTTCCAGATTCGATACCTGTATCTAGCCAGGGCATATCTGTGAGTGATTGATTGTAGATCTACACCTGTATCTAGCCAGGAAAGTATCTGCATGAAGAGATTGAAGATCAATACCTGTATCTAGCCAGGAAACCATCTTTCATTCTCAGGTCAGAGGTCTACACCTGTATCCATCCAGGAAAGCTATCTCGACCAACCTTTTTGAGTTCCAGATTCGATACCTGTATCTAGCCAGGGCATATCTGTGAGCAATTGATTATAGATTTACACTTGTATCTAGCCAGGAAAGTATCTGCATGAAGAGTTTAAAGATCAACACCTGTAACAGGCCAGGAAATTATCTTTCATTCTCAGGTCAGAGGTCTACACCTGTATCCAGCCAGGAAAGCTATCTCTACCAACCTTTTGAAGTTCCAGATTTGATACCTGTATCTAGCCAGGGCATATCTGTGAGCGATTGATTGTAGATCTACACATGTATCTAGCCAGGAAAGTATCTGCATGAAGAGTTTAAAGATCAACACCTGTAACAGGCCAGGAAATCATCTTTCATTCTCAGGTCAGAGGTCTGCACCTGTATCCATCCAGGAAAGCTATCTCGACCAACCTTTTGAAGTTCCAGATTCGATACCTGTATCTAGCCAGGGCATATCTGTGAGCGATTGATTGTAGATCTATACCTGTATCTAGCCAGGAAAGTATCTACATGAAGAGTTTGAAGATCAACACCTGTAACAGGCCAGGAAATTATCTTTCTTTCTCAGGTACGCAAGTTCTCGCTAAGGAATCTCTTACGCGATCGACACCTCCGGATGGCATCTTTAAGCCCATCTCCACAACTCTCCCTTACACCTCCAGATGGCATCTATAAGCCCATCCTTCCATCCATCATCTCTCCAAATGGCATCTGTAAGCCCATTCCCGACATCACATTACTGATACTACACTATGCGAGTGCAAATTTCTGGGCACTCTAGTGTTCAATCATCTTCCACCTTCGGATCACGAAAGGCACGCAAGCCAATCTACATCCTCGGGTCTAAGAAGATTGAACAGGGGCAACTGTTGTACCCCAAAATTTACCCTCACATATTCTTCAAAGTTTGTCAAGAGTCATCTTCAAATGGCTCAAGATTTCTCAAGGATTGCACAGCCCAAACACCTCCTAAGCCAGTCAAAATTAGGGTTTTGTTTCTTCCAAGGAGTTTGGAGTTTTCAATGGCTAAATCAAGTCTCATAAGCCTATACACACTGTCAAGCACCTACATGCCAAGTTTCAAGACTCACAGTGCCAATTTGCACAATCAAAAGCTCCATTTGATCTACAGTCAACTGCAGGGGTAAAATGGTCATTTTGCAGTCAAAAGTCAAAATTTTTGGTCAACATCTTATTTTGAGTCCACAATCATCATTTGATCAAGTCTTGATCATGATTCCACAAGAATGGCTCAAAAATCATCAAAGATGCAAAAGTTACTATTTTTGGACAGCAGAAAAGTCTACTGTATCTTGACCAAGGCATAACTTTTTCACGGTCCATCAGAAAAATCTCATCCAATGCTCATTTTGAAGTGGATGACATTTCCTACAATCCATCTTCACATTCCAAGTCCAAGAAATGCTCTCATAAAAAGTTATCAATTTCTACATTATAGGTCAAATTCAAAAGTCAACAAAAATGCATTTTAAGTCAAAGACCATAACTTGAGATTGGTAAATCCAAATGACATGGGACCAAAGGCATTGGTTAGAGGACTTCAAGACATTTCCAAAATGTCCAAGAACATGTTTATATGATCAAAATTGAGCAAGATATGCATTGGAGAAGTTGGGAAATTTTTATGAATTTGCAAAAGTCAACTTTGCCCAAAATACCTTGTTTTTGCTAATGGGCCTCAAATTCCTTCTTGAAACTTTATTCAAAGCTTATGCACGACCCATTAAGATTATTTGAATTTATTTTCTTATTTTTTATTAATTAATTGGATTTTTAATTGATTTTAATTCATTTAATTAATTTAAAATGTAGGAAATACAAAGATTTGATTTTTTTTCAATCTTTTTGTGAAGCAAACAAGCTCAAGATATGCTGGCAATTCGTGTGCAAATCAAAGGGACAAGAATCTCCAAGTTTGTCAAGTTTTTCCAATCAAAAAGATTCAAAAATATATGATTGCAAATCAAGTATACAAACATCAATTCCATGGATTTCTTGGCAAAGATTTAACCTAGTTTCATTCTCCTATAAGTACACAAGCTAATCCTACTCATGCAGACGTGAATTTGCTGCAAGAAAGCCATAGCCACTTTGAAAAAAACTCAAGAAATTTGAAAACTGATTTCCACATTCCAACGTGATTCAAAGGCTTTTGTGGTTTCTAATACATTGCAGGGGTTCCCAGAGACGGATTGCAATCAAAACCAAGTGCTAAAGCTCAAGAAATCATCGTTTACAGTCACACGGTTTGATGCTTTTTTCCATAATCGAAACTCATATTTCATGCATAATTAACATGTTTTAATCATTGTTTTGTGTTGCTTGAATTCATATAAAACTAATGGTATTGGTTAATTGCATTATAATGCCCAGAATCACAGGTTACCATTGAAGAAATCTAAGGTTCTTGAGCTTCCAAATTGGGGCTTTACAGTATAGGAAAAATCAAGCCTCAAGAGACCTATGGTTGAAACCGTCAGAACAAGACGAATCAAAACCCATACTCGCGAAATATTTATGTTAATCATACGCCTATTCGCTATTTTTCGTGGTTGCAGGTTGTGGGGGTTAAAACCCCCCGCTATCTAACCTTGTTTTTTACAGTTTCAGCGAAGACGATGATGAGGTGGTGATATGTGGTTGGTCCGTTCAAAAGGAAGCGCGCGTTTTTTTCTTTTTTACAGCATATTGTTTGGATTATTAATATATTGTTTGCTTCTTATTATATTAACAAAGCGTGCAAGTTGGTGTAGTGGAGGACATGCTGGCATGGAGTCATTGGGACCTGGGTTCGAATCCCAGGTCCCCCCAAAATAATTGTTTGATATTTTTCTTAACATGTTCATATACAGTCTTCCAACAAAGTGTCCACCATACGCTCAAACATCCAGGTGCCAAGTGGCCACAAGCTTGGATCCAATGGTCAGGAGATGGTGATCATGGTGCTCCCAGTCAATACATGCTCTGGGGAATCAGCAAAGTCAACGTGGCTGAAGAGCTTATTGGGCCTCAGATTGCCAAACAAACCTCCTAATGGGCCAGCACACCCCCCTGGTTTATTATTTTTCTTTTATATTTTTCCTTTTAACTATTTTATTTATTATTATTATTATTATTATTATTAATTAACATAATTAATTATTTTCATAATAAATTCAGAAAACTAATATTTGTATTATTATTATTATTTATTAATTTCACTTTATTTTTTGTAAATAAATTCTAACAAATTAATTTAGTTTAATTAGGTTTAATTTTGACTTTTTCATAATAAATAAAATAAATTTAGAATTAGGGTTTTCTTGACAACTTTTAATTTCTTTTTTTTTTTTTTATTTTCATTAAGACATTAAAAAACATTTCTTTTAATTAATTAATTAGTTTTAGGATTAATTTGATTAAATGCAAAAATAACCAAAATTCCATTCTTATATCAAAAAGGGTCAAAACCCTAAGGACTTCTCTGATTTAATTTTTATTTCGCGCATACTATTTTGATCATATTTATGTAACTGCTCCGAGAATGTAATAGATAATTAGGACTTTTACCGCTTTCTTTATTTTCTCGCATTTACTTTTCAAGGGTTGCTTTTGGCGATGTAAATACCCGACGCCTTGTAATAGCGTAGATTTACCTTCCGCAATTTATTTTCTGCACAATTATTAACTATTAACTATGCATGACAAGACTTGCCTGAAAATTAAATCAACTCGTAGCTCACAATAACATGTGCAAAGATAATTTAACTGAAACCTGACACACATGCACATGCCACTCCTAGGGTATGCCTCACTAGGTTGCCTCGACGTGGTCATTGAGTATAGGGTGTTTTAGAGGTCGCCCTCTTGTCTAAAAGATCCAAGTTGCCTCGAAACGGTTGCCTCGGATAAAAAAGGATCTAGGACATTAGGGTTACCGCTAAGGCGTCCTACTATTGCTTTGGGTGACCACACATGTCCCTATAATCGAATTGACCCAAATAACTCCGATGACGGTGCTACCTACTTCTTAATAGTGGGATAGTACAGTCTAAAGGACATTTACACAGCTTAATTCCTTAGAGTAGGTAGATTTCTCCTGGGTACTTGCTCTTTCAAAACAAAAAAACAACTTTTCGCACCTACACTTTCAAAAAGTTTTCAAACAAACACTTCATACACTCTTGAGGACTGATACAAGAGTTACCTAGAAGTTTTCAAAACAAACTTTTTCAAAACCCACAAACACAAGAAAAGCAAACAATTTTTGAAAACATAGTGAGCAAGTACCTAAGAGCCCGTGGATAACCACGGATAGAAAGGGTGCTAACACCTTCCCTTTCTATAATCTACCTCCCGAACCGAGAAACATCTCGAAAAGGAATTTTGTTGTGCTTTTGTCCTTTCCTTGTTGGAGAAAATAAAAGACGGTGGCGACTCTTACTTACCGCGACATTTCGCGAACCAGCATTCCAAAACAGTCAGTTCTATTTCCACCGATCACACATAGTATAAGCAATTCATTATTGCTTCTTCTTACATATACTCCATGTTCAGTTGTGCACTTCACAAATTCCTTATTCCTTAGGAAACTATCAATTTTCTTATTCCAAGCTCTTGGAGCTTGTTTAAATCCATACAAGGCTTTATGCAGCTTGTACACCTTTCTCTCTTTGTCATGTTTCACAAACCCAACTAGTTGCTTAACATAAAATTCTTCGTCTAAGGGTCCATTATGAATGCACACTTCACCTGTTGTACCCCAAAATTTTCCCTCTCATATTATCAAGATTTTTCCTCACAAGACTCTTTGGACTCAGGACAAGATTAGGGTTTGCTCAACTCAAGACCTCACCTTGCACTGATGACCTGAAATTAGGGTTTGAGTTTGCACAAGGATTTTTGGGCCATCAATGCCTCATATGACTTTCATACACCATCTTGGACCCCTAAGTTTGTTCATACCAAGTTTCAACCCTTGAACCATATTTTTGACCAGTCAATTGGACAGTTGACCTAAAAATCAGCTGTATTGGGAAAAAAGTCAACCATGGCCAATTTACAGTAAAACTTCATAATTTTTTATCCACAATCACATTATATGCTCCTATGTACCATTTGATTAAGTTTGGATCACAACTCCTCAAGAAATTTGATCAAATCATCAAAAGGGCAAAATGGTCAAAATTAGGGTTTTGACTAAGAAAGGGCAATTTCTGATTTTTAACCTAGCCAATGACCAATTTGGTTCAAGCATGATTTCAAGGACTCAATATCATCATCTTGACCTAATTTTATAGTTCAAAAGATCTCAAATGTATAGGATTGACAGATGAATTTTGCAATGAACTGATTGAAAATCAACTGTGCATTGAAAAGTCAAACTTTGACTTTTTGGTCAAAATCAAGTTCCAAGGGTCATAATTCATCAAGATATATCAAAATGTGAAACTTGTTGATCAAGAAACTTAAAATTGCAAATTAGGGTTTAATTTGAAGATTTTTCATAACTTAGAAAATTTCTAAGCATGGAAATTTTCTTATTTTTTCTCAACTTTCCACAACTTTTTCACCATGATGCATTTGAATTCAAAGAAAACTTCAAACATGAAAGTTGTATTCCTCCATGAAATCTACAACTTTGATTCATAAATTTTTCCCAAAAGATGCTTGGATATCAAGTTATGATTTTGTGAATAGGGGTCCATAAACTTTTTAACTTAGTGAAATTTTGCCCTAGTTTAGGCAGGTTTTTGACCTAACTTCATGGCAATTTTTCACCTAGTTCCAAGAGGAATATAAAAATTAATTTCAAATATGGATTGTATAGCATGTTACAAGATTTCCAAAATGTCCAATAACTCTCCAAGATTATTTATGGTTAGGGAGAATCGAAGAAGAGAAAATGGCAATTTGTCACTTTTGTTCAAGCCATTTTCACAATGGTTCAAGTTGCAGATCTGTCTAGCATGCTTGTACTTGGTATTACAGGTCCTAATCCTTTCCACACTCCATAATTGAATTCTAACACAATGGATAATGGTCTTGTTCTGACTTTTGAAGCATTGCACAATGAATTAATCCAAAAATGGCATAAAGTTCATAATACCATTTTGATAAAGCATGCTTTTTGCAACTTTGCAAATCTTGAGCCATGGACTTGATCTTTTGTTGCAAGCAAGATCCACAAACATCAGAAAAAGTTTACCAACTCCTTGCAGCCCTAGAACTAGCAAGTACAGCATTTTGGCATTGTCACTTTCAACTTTCTTCAAAAGCAAGCAAACTTGCAAAAGTCAAGACAACTTGTGTATCTATTAAAGGGAAGCCTTAGCATCATTTGAAACAACTTCAGAACTTTGTAACAAGCAGAAACACGAATCCATAACATCCCAAATACTCTCAAACACCAAAATCACACTTTTCTGCCCAAACAGGGCATCATCTGCAGAACACTTGCCAACTTGAAACTTGCTCGTGCGTTTTGCCTTTCAACCCTTGAAACATATTCCCTACATCACATCTAAGCTATCCAAGCATTCATCTTGCAACTGTGAGCTCAGTTTCACACTTCACCATTTCCATTTTGCAAAGTTGCAGGTTGACTCGTGCAAGGAGATTCAAGCATCTACAAGCCCAGCTGAGCATTGGAGAAGCTTGAGGGAACTTCAAGGAAGCTCACACGATCCTCAGGCCTCACTCAAAGTTCCCACATTTCCATATCCAAACTCAACTGAACAAGGTATTTTTCAAAGTTCTATCTCCTTATTTAGGCATCCTTAAGCTTTGATTTGTGAAGCAAAAATGTAGTCCTTAACTTACTTAAGCTGTACATATGCATAGTTTTTATTTATATTAACTGAGTAGTGAGAATTTGAAGCTTGAAGTTCATGAAAATTTTAGGTCAGAAATTAAGGGTGATAAAATTCTCCTTGATCTTTGAGTGTTAGGTCACAAACTTTATATCATTGGAATTGTGAGTTTACAAGCTACACTTTTTATGTTATGAGTTTTTGATTTTATACAAGCATGAGCAAGAACAGGATTCGAAGGCAGAACGCGCGAAATTGTTTGGCTGGAGGACAAGGATGAAGCCAGCCTGGGCCTGGCGCCTTGGGCTTCTACTTTTCACACCCCCTAGTTTACTTTTGCACCCCCCTGATTCATATTTTGTTATTTTTCATATTTTCTTTTTATTTTTATGATTATTGACTTTAATAATTTTTTTCTGAACATTAAAAATCACAAAAATAATTTTCTTTATTTTTTGCATTTTTATTTTATTTTTTGCATAATAAAATAGTTTACTAGAATAAATAGAAATTCATTTTCTTAAAAAATAGTAAAAAACATTTAAAAATACCATGCATTTTTATTTTATTATTTTTCACACATAAAATATTATTTTCATACATATTTTTAGTTTTTTTAATACTTGTAAATATTTTTATTTATTTATTTCTTGTACAAAATGAATAAAATAATATTATAGAACATATTTTATTTTAATAAAAAAATTAGGATTTCCCCCTTCAAAAATAATAATATTACTTTTTCTTATTTTTAGGAATTAGATAATGTTATTTTCTCATACATAAAACAATTACAAAACATTTTTTGCATAAATACATATTATTACATATATATAAATAATTGTTTATTTATTTATTGTACAATAAATTCAATTGAGTTGTAATAGTGAATTAGGGTTTTATTTTGTGCAAATATCCCCATTCAAAAACTTGTATCCCCCCTCCCATAATATTGTTGTAATAGCTTAGATTTACTTTACGCAATTTATCGCATTATATACATGTTTAGTAAATTAGGGTTTGTATGATAAGACAAAAACCAAACAAATAGAATGACCTAATTCAAGACAAACAAAATGTATGAAAAATGACAACACCTTGCACACAAGCACCCTTAGGGTTTCACCCACTTGGTTGCCTTACAACATGGCCATGGTATGCATGCTAGGTATCTTAGCAAAACAAAACAAAACAAAAGATCATAGTCCCTCGATGACGCTATCAAAAGGTTGCCTAAAAACAAATGATCTTGGTCCCTTAAAAAAGCTAAGATCCTTGGCACTATTGCTATCATGGTCATACGATGACCCACGCCCGTCCCATTTAACATCCAAAGATAGGGTTGTCTACTAAAACAATAGTAGGTCAACAATGTCAAAGGAATAAAAATGTGTAGGAAAGACTTTTGAGTAGGTAGAATGCTTCTAGTTACTTGATCAATTTTCAAACAATCCTTGCTATTTTTAAATAAAAAAACACACACGTTTTCAAAACAATCTCCAAACAACTTTCAAAACATTGAAACATTTTTCAAAAGACAAACATCTTTTTATACATTCTTACAAACAAGAATCATTACAAAAATTTCCTAAACGATGGCCTCTTTTCTTTCAAAACCACACAAAGCACCATTTCAAACAATTGAAAAAGCAAAGCAAGTGATCTAAATAAGTAACTAACAGCCCATGGAAAACCATGGATGAAAAGGGTGATAACACCTTCCCTTTTCATAATTTACCCCCCGAACTCAAAAACAATCTCAAAGGTCTTTTCTGTGCTTTTTTACCTTTCCTTTTGGATAAAAGAAAAGTCGGTGGCAACTCTTGCTAAACCGCAACATTTGCAAACACAAAACACAAAACCTCAAGTCAGTTCTCCCACCGCATCACAGAACTGGCGACTCTGCTGGGGATCGTGAAGTGGGGTTACCTTAGGGTTTTAGATCACCTTTACATGCTTATCTTGCTTGACTTGTATGCTTTACACTTTGGTTCTATTGTTTGGGTTTGAATCCTCTACCCGGATTTGGGAAACATTATAGGTAAATAGCAATACATTGTGGAAACTGTGCGGGGTATATCGACACGGTCTAAGCAATAGCTATGTTAGTATGACATATTTGTGGGTACCGGTAGCCTTTGAGTCAATCAAAGAGAATATGGGGCCGCTGAGTGATGTCATGAAGCACTAATGAACTTTTAGAACCTTTACTTGACCAACTTGGCCTTTTAGGATGTAGTGAGATGACCGACTTTGGTGCAGTTCGAAGCTGGTAGATACTCGATACTACACTCATTGAGAGTTGGTTCCTTTGAGTATTTCGGTCGCCAGTAAAGAGGATGAATTGAAACAATGAACAAGGAAACAATCCAGTGATATTGAGCTCCTTAGAACCCGGTTACTATTTCTAGGACAGGTTGAGCCAACTAAACTTCAAGAGGGTACTTACCTATGAAACCCCATGCAAGCCTGAATTAGGAACTTGTGTGATTTGCTTGTACATATATACTTGTGCATAACATCATGAACATCATAAACATCATATACATCCACTAACCATTTCAAGGATTTGGAGATTCATCTTTGTTCCTGTTTTGTAGGTTATGGATTCACTTCGCAGGAAAACTATCCAAATCAACCTTGTAAGAATTCCTCCACAACTCAAGGAGCTAGCTTCAAGGATTCTTTAGAATTCTGCATTCACCGAGAGACATGGTCGTCTACTCAACTTGGTCACTACCAACATAGAGGAGGATATGCTGAAAGTTCTCTTCCAGCTCTTTGACCCTTTGCATCATTGCTTCACATTTCCTGACTACCAACTTGTGCCTACTTTGGAGGAATTTTCTCAACTCTTGAGGATTCCTATTCTCAATCAACTACCCTTCAACGGTATGGAAAGAGATCCAAAGCCAGAAGAGATTGTCCAAGCCTTGCACTTGCACTCATCTGATGTCACAACACATTGGGAAACTAGAAGTGGTGTCAAAGGCTTCTTGTCAAAGTTTCTGTTTGAGAAGGCCCAAAGCTGTTGGAATTCTCTAGAATTGCAAGATTTTGAGGAGATTGTAGCTCTTCTCATCTATGGGATGGTCTTGTTCCCTAACCCTGATCAACTCATAGATATGAGTGCTGTCAAAATCTTTATGACTCTCAACCCGATACCTACATTGCTTGGGGATATCCTCCACTCTTTTCACACTCGTACAATGAGGAAAAGAGGTGTTCTCATGTGTTGCACTCCTCTCCTGGCAAGATGGTTTATTTCTCATCTTCCCCAATCAGTCTTGAAGAATGAGCAAGGTTTGAGGTGGTCACAAAGGTTAATGACACTTAAACATTCAGATATTCATTGGTGCTCTCGATCCAAAGAGAATGTTATCATTGTTGACCGTTGTGGGGAATTCCCTAATGTCCCTCTACTTGGCATTAGGGGAGGCATCACCTACACCCATTTCTTGGCTCTGAGACAATTTGGGTATGCCCGAAGGGATGGCCCACATGATATGCTGATTCAAGGTTTGGTTTTCGACTTCGACAACGACAACCAGGGACTCCAACAAAGGTTCATCCGAGCTTGGAGGATGCCCAACAAGGTAGATAGTAAGACTCTGGGACACAAGAATTCCATCCCTCTTGAGCCCTACCTCAAGTGGGTACGAACCCGCGCCCAAAGTCTTATGATGCCTTACCCCTCCGTTCTCCCAGTGATTATAGAGCCTGTTATGGAAGGAGAGGTTCCATACACCCTCCTACATCCTGACATGCTAACATCACTCGAAGACTTACAAAGGAGTTGGATACAGCTCAAGGGAGAGCGTGACACTTTCGAAGCCCAATTCTACGCAAGCGAGAAGAAGGTTTTGGAACTCACTCGTCAACTTCAAGAAGAGCAGACTCTCAACACCTATATTGCAACAAAGAGGATGCGCAGCGTCTTTTTACCTTATAATTTTGTATTATTTTGCCTAAGGGGCATTAATGTACTAACAATTCTATCTTATTAATATGACGTGTGTTTCTTTTTTTTTTTGTTTAAAACAATTTTGAATTTCTGAATCCTTGAAAGCATTACATGAATATATATCATTCATCATATGCATAAGCAGGTCTTCACACCAAATTTCCTCATCTCTCTGCTGTTTATTTCAGCAAGATGGATATTGAACAAACGGTCAAAGATTTGCAAGCTTAGAATTCACAATTTCAACAGTTACTTCTGACCTTGGCCAAGGGGCAGGAGGAGCTCAAGACTCTACTAGATAAGGAGAAGGAGAAAAAGAAGAAAAAGCGAGCTGGTGTGGTTCTCATGGGAAGGAGGTTTGAAGGATAAGCCAGACGGACTTTGGAATTCCCATCAACATCTGATGAAGGGGTAAGAAAGGGAAAAGAAATGGAAGTACCATCTGATTCTGAGGAAGAAGAGGAGGAGGAAGAGGAAGACTACTCTGAACAACAATACCCTTCGGCCGATGACAAATACAAAAACTTGGAAGAACGTCTAGCTGCTATGGAAGTGCAGAGAGTACCGGGGCTGGATTTTGAAGAGTTAGGGTTGGTTTCTGGAATTGTAATCTGTCCTAAGTTTAAAGTGCCGCTGTTTTCTAAGTATGATGGGGTGTCTTGCCCTAAGATGCACCTCAGATCCTATGTCAGGAAAATTCAACCACATTCTTCTGACAAAGACCTGTGAGTCCACTTTTTCCAGAATAGTTTGTCGGGAACGCAGCTTGATTGGTTCTACCAGTTGGAGAGAGCAGATATCCATAGTTGGGAGGATTTGGCAGCTGCATTCTATAAATAGTATCAATACAACACCGATTTGGCACCAACCCGTACTCAGCTACAGAGTATGGCTATGGCTACTGTGATACTGTGGCAAGAACTGAGTGTTTTTTGAAATGCTGGTTCGCGTTTTGCGTTTGTTTTCGCAAAATGTCGCGGTAAGCAAGAGTCGCCACCGACTTTTATTTTATCCAACAAGGAAAGGAAAAAAGCAAAAATTCCTTTTTTGAGATATTTCTCGGGTTCGGGGGGTAGATTATAGAAAGGGGAGGTATTAGCACCCTTTCTATCCGTGGTTATCCACAGGCTCTTAGGTACTTGCTCAATTGTTTTCAAAATTGTTTTCTTTGTGCTTGTGGGTTCGAAAAAGTTTTTGTTTGAAACTTCGATTTAACTCTTACTTCTGTCCTCAAGAGTGTAATGAAGTATTTTGAAAACTTTGTTCGAAAAGTGTAAGTGTGAAAAGTTTTTTGTTTTGAAAGAGCAATTATCTAAGAACCATCTACCTACTTGAAAAAGGAATCGTTCTATGCTAATTTCCTTTAGACAATGTTATCCCACTATTGATGAGTAGGTAGCACTGTCGTTGGAGTTTAAGGGTCAATTCGAATGCGGGACATACGGTCACTAAAGTAATGTTAGGACGCCTTAGCGGTAACCCTAATGTCTTGGATCATTTGTTTGAGGCAACAATATCTGAGGCAACCATTTCAAGGCGACTATGATCTTTTAGACAAGAGGGTGACCTCTAAAACGACCTATACTCGATGACCGTGTACGAAGGCAACCAAGTGGGGTGTACCCTAAGAGTGTGCATGTGCGAGTGTGTCGATTTCGGTTTATTTTTATCTTTGCACATGTTAAGGGTGATCTAATTCGATTTTAAGATTAAACATTCAGTCTTGTCATGCAAACCCTATTATCAAACATCTAGCAGTTATAATTTGCGGAATAAAAATGCAGAAATTAAATTACAGGGCGTCGGGTATTTACATCGCCAAAAGCAACCCTTTGAAAATAAAATAAAATAAAGCGATAAATAAGTAAAATGTCCTAATTACCTATTACAATCCGTAAGCAGATACATAATTGGATAAAAATAAATAAAGCGCGCGGGAGATTGAATCGAATGCGAGATTAGGGTTTTGACCCTTTGAAAGAAAATGCTTTTTTGGTTGTTTTTATTTTAAGAAAAGAAATTAATTCTTAAACTAAATAACTAAATTAAATTAATAAACTAATTAATGAAAAATAATTTACGACATTTTTTGTTTTTTTTTTATTATTTTAAGAAAGAAAAATGAAATAATTAAGTTAGTAGTTAAAACCTAATTAAGTCTAATTAATTTTATTTATTTACAAAATAGGTTAAAGTTTACCAGAATTAAAAACCTAATTAATTAATTAGTGTTTATTAATAAAAATGAATTCTAAAATTTTATTGGATAAAATTATTTTTTGATGATTTTTTGATAAAAAGGAAAAAAATGATTGGTTAGTAATTAATTAAACTAAAATAAAATAACTAAATAAATAAAATAGAAAATATGATAAAAGGGAAGAAATGGGCCATTTTTGGAGGTGCAAGGCGCATTTTTGCAGGCCCATTAGAAGCTGACTCGTTTGACTTTTTGGATCTGGTATACACGAGTTGACTGGCACCTTGGTGGACCTCCCAATGTGGATCATCAGATCTGGCCCTTGGCCATCTGGCGCTTGGATTGATGAGGGCGTATGGTGGGTTGCAAGCTAGCGTATGCACTGGAATACCTGAAAAATAATAATATTCAGAAAGAGGGGGGACCTGGGATTCGAACCCAGGTCCTGAAGGAGAATACACTACACGCTTGCCACCACGCCATGTTGCCTTGCTTGTTATACTAATACAAATTAATGATAATATAAAAAAACAAAATTCCATGGTCAGAAAAAATAAAAAGGCGCGCAATATTTGAATCAACCAATGGACGGATGACACAAATTTATCCCTGTCCTCCAAAACCTGTAAAAAATTACCTGCGGATTTGTATCCGCAGCTAAAAGCGCAGCCTTTTTCTAAAATCCTCTCCAAGCCATGAAAACGATTTCTAAGGACATGGTCGTGTTCATCTCATCCTCCTGGATACAACCATGTCCATTATGTGAACCAATTGCACCTGAAACGAAAATGCCCAAAAACACGAACCAAACCCTAACAATGATGGTTCTCCATATAAGCCAGATAAATGCAATTGGATATTATGAAAAGCTTACAAATGATGTGAGGGTTAAGGATATGCAATTATTTCATGAAAACGATGTCTAATTCCAGAGATACGAAACCAAACACAGGGGGGATTCGCGTGAGACTTACAGTGTGTATGGAGGTTGGAAAACACCTGGTTGTGATTGGTTTAGTTTGTGAGAATGGCTAGGAAGCGATTGGGATATGTCTCAGGCCTTGAAACTGCCTCCAACCTGGATTTTGATCTCAAGCTTTTTTGTGATTTTTTCCACTTTTGTTCTGCCTCTACCAATGCTCTCTAACCCTGATTTTCGTGTCCTTGCCTTGCTTATGTATTGTGTATTGGATTAGGGTAAAGAACTTGGTCCAAATCTAGCCTTATCAATGCTCATGAATTTGATTTGATTCCTCCATAAAAGCGTTCCAAACTTGGCCTAAATCATATGTTTTTGCACATGATTCACTTGATACGAATTTGATTGCAAGGATAGCTGTATTTGGAGCCTGAAATAGCCAAAAAATCATGTGTTAGCAATACTTTAGATTTTATATGATTTTATTTGATTTAAAATGAATTAATTCAAATAGAAATCAAATTAAATGATAAAAATGTAATATGGACACATGGCTGGAGCTAGGGCACGTGGGAAATAATTAAAACACAAATCAAGTGAAAAAGAATGGGCCCATTTGGCAAAAATTGAAGTTTTGGGGATAGTTGCCTTTTGGCAATTTTGCAAAAAAGTCCAACTTCAACAATGCATAACTTCTTCAATTTTGAACTTTTGGAGGTGTTTTTGGAATTTTTAGAAAGCTTGAGATGTCCTCTAACCAACCCTTTTGGTCTAATTTAATTTTGATATCCCATTCTCAAGTTAGAAGCTTTGACAAAAAAGGTATTTTTGTTGACTTTCAAAAATGACCTATAATGTCCAAATTCATAACTTCTTGTTAGTGCGTTTTTTGAACTTGGGGTATGAATATGGATTGTATGGAATTTCATCCTCTTAAAAATGAGCTTTGGATGGGTCATTTATCATAAAGTATGAGAAAGTTATGCTTGGTCAAAGTTGGGTTGACTTTTCCTACAAAACCCTAATTTAGCAACTTTTGAATCTTGATGAATTTTGAGCAATCCATGATGAATCATGATAAACCCTTGATAAAATGATGAAATATCCTTCAAAATGATAATGTTGACAAAAAATATTGAAGTTTGACTGTTTATAGGTCACAGTTGACTTTTGCCCTAGCACAGTCGATTTTTGGACCTTTGAGCAATTGACTGAGCAAACTTTCTCTGGAAGGCTTGAAACTTGGAATGGATGATCTTGAGGACATATTAGGACATTGGTGAGAACTTGGGGTCACTTGGACTCAAGGATCTTGATGCAACACAAAACCCTAATTTGGGGTAGACTGCCTTAGGAGATAGCTTGTCTGACCAAATCTTGAGCTACCTTGAGCAACTTGGAGATTTTTCTTGCAATGTTTTGAGAAATATGGGAGGGAAAATTTTGGGGTAAAACATCTGCCCCTGTTCAATCTTCTTAAGCCTGAGGATGTAGATTTGCTTTTATGCCTTTCGTGATCCGAAAATGGAAGATGATTGAACACTAGAGTGCCCAGAAATTTGCACTCGCATGAAGTGGTATCATCCTTGTGATGTCGGGAATGGGCTTACAGATGCCATTTATAGGGGTGTCGAACGCGTAAGATATTCCTTAGCGAGAGCTTGCATACCTGCTGTTGAGGAAGATTCCGCTAGGGAAGTCTACTTTTGTTGAGATTTAGGAACTTGCTTGTACTTCAACTGAGAGAACATCTCTGCTGAGTTTTAAGAACTTGTCCGTAATTCAATCTGAGGGGGAAACATATTCATCGAGATTTAAGAACTCGCCCGTAATTCAACTGAGAAAACTCTGCTGAGATTTAGGAACTCGTCTGTAACTCGACGGAGGAACTTTGTCGAGATTTAGGACCTTATCTGTAATTCAACTGAGGATAATTTGGTTGAGATTTAAGAGTTGGTCAGTAGTTCGACTTTGGGAAACATCTTCATCGATATTTAAGAACTCGCCCGTAATTCAACTGAGAAAAACTCTGCTGAGATTTAGGAACCTGTCTGTAATTCGACGGAGAAACTTTGTCGAGATTTAGGACCTTGTCTGTAATTCAACTGAGGATAATTCTGTTGAGATTTAAGAATTGGTCAGTAATTCTACTGAGGGAAACATCTTCATCAAGATTTAAGAACTTGCCCGTAATTCAATTGAGAAAACTCTGCTGAGATTTAGGAACTCGTCTGTAATTTGATGGAGGAACTTTGTCGAGATTTAGGACCTTGTCTATAATTCAACTGAGGATAATTCTGATGAGATTTAAGAACTTGTCAGTAGTTCGACTGAGGGAAACATCTTCATCAAGATTTAAGAACTTTCCCGTAATTCAACTGAGAAAACTCTGCTGAGATTTAGGAACTCGTCTGTAATTCGATGGAGGAACTTTGTCGAGATTTAGGACCTTGTCTGTAATTCAACTGAGGATAATTCTGTTGAGATTTAAGAACTTGTCAGTAGTTTGACTTGAGGGAAACATCTTCATCGAGATTTAAGAACTTGCCCGTAATTCAACTGAGAAACTCTGCTGAGATTTAGGAACTCGTCTGTAATTCGACGGAGGAACTTTGTCGAGATTTAGGACCTTGTCTGTAATTCAACTGAGGATAATTCTGTTTAGATTTAAGAACTGGTCGGTAATTCGACTGAGATAAAAGCTTCATGGCTTTGAATTTTGTGAGAACTCAACAGCATCCTTCTTGAAAGGTAAATATTAGTTGTATGTAATGCATGATATGTATCGGGCAATGATGTTCTCAAAATAAATGAGATTGTGTTGTATGATGCGTATATGCATGTGTCATGATGTATGAAAATGTAATGTTTTTAGTTAGGGGAAATAAATCCCGAGTAGTTGCTGGAGAAAAGAATTGAATTCTTCGTTTCCGCTGGGGATAGCGAATGAAGACGATTGTGAGCATAAACCGGCAGGAGAGGATAACTCTGTTGGGGAATAAACTGATGAGGAGATTACTCTGTGGGGAAGAAGTGCTCTGTAGAGGATTCTGTTGATAAATTCCACTGGGGATGAATTACCGTTCTTGGTGATACCGAATCCTGTTGGGGATTGAATTCCTGTTGGTGAAAGGCATGAACTTCGCTGGGGATGATCTTCAGTTGCGACTTCACTGGGGATAACCCTTTTAGACTCTAATGGGGATAATCCTTTGAGCTCTGCTGGGGACAATCTTCCAAAGTCTACTGAGGATAATTCTCCAAACTCCACTGGGGAAGCTTTTTCAGATTGCGCTGGAAAAAAATTTTGAACTCCACTGGGGATATCTTGTACTCTGCCGGGGAATAATCTTATACTCCGCTGGGAAATATTATCTTTCAGTGCCGATGGTAGGTAAACTCTGCTTGGGGAGAATATTACCGATTCATTTACAGTTGCAAGTCTCAGCCGGGGAGAGCTATCATTACTGTCTTTTCCTTACTCTGCGGGGAGCGAAAGTACCTTAGCCATATTCTTCAGCTGAATCTACCTTTGTACCTGGTGGATAGAGCAACTGTAAAGCTTGGACAAATATTATTTGCCCCTGTTTCTGATATTACCAGTAATCGTCTTTTGTTTCGCATGTAAATGTTCATGAGCAGCAATTAATGTCAAATGCATATATCAAAAATGAACATTGGACGTTCTTTGTAAAACAAAACAGATAAAGGAAAAACAGTTTGAAATTTCTCTGAAAATGAGTTGTATTGATTTTAAAGTTTGGCCTGTAAATAGGCGTTTTTGTACAAGAGGCTGACGTCTTAGTAAGAGAACACCGCCGAATAATAGAATTTACACAATTTGTGAAAAACTAAACAAAACAGCTATGTAAATAATCCCACTGGGTTCCAACTCTGCTATTGTCCTTATGTCCTCGAGTATCTCATCACTTTTCTATTTGGTTGAAGGTAGATCGGATTGATTAGTGTCGTCTGAGCTTGATAGTCGATACCAAAGTCTGGTTGCGAGGTGATCCAATGAGACATAGTGTTACGCTTTGATCCCTAATTTTTGCCTGGACCGCCCTTTCGGGTTTTCAGTCCACCGGGATACCCTTTTTTGACCAAGCTGCCTTTTCAGGTTTTCGACTTGCCGGGTGTACAGATTTTTTTCATTTTCATCCCTTATTTTTGCCCGAACCCTTTTGGTTCGCCGGGAAGCCCTTATTTTTGCCTAGGCTAGTCGACCTAGCGGGTCTTTGTTTATGTGTAGTATCTTTTCACTATATCTGCATTGATGGGGTGAGGAAGGTCGTCACCATCCATGGTGGTTAGAATCATAGCTCCTCCTGAGAAAATGTTCTTAACCACAAATGGCCTTTCGTAAGTAGGGGTCCATTTTCCCCTGGGATCACCTTGAGGTAATATGATGCGCTTGATAACCAGGTCCCCAACTTGATACTCTTATCGTCTGACTTTATTGTTAAATGCCTTGATCATCCGCTTTTGATACGTCTGACCATGACAAATAGCAGTAAGTCTCTTTTCGTGGATTAAGTTCAGCTGATTAAGCCGGGTCTGAATCCAGTCATCTTCGCTCAAACCTGCATTCTTCATTATCCGAAGAGAGGGTATCTGAACTTCAATGGGCAAGACGACCTCCATGCCATAAACCAAGGAATAAGGTGTTTCCACTGTTGATGTCCGCGCTGAAGTACGGTACCCATGAAGAGCAAATGGTAGCATCTCGTTCCAGTCTTTGTATGTCACCGTCATCTTCTGCACAATCTTCTTAATTTTCTTATTAGCCGCTTCTACAGCCCCATTCATCTTCGGCCGGTAAGGAGAAGAGTTGTGATGATGTATCTTGAACTGCTTGCAGAGCTCGGTGATCATCTTATTATTGAGATTTGTACCATTGTCTGTAATAATCCTTTCTGGTACGCCGTATCAATAAATCAAATTATGCCGAATAAACCACGCTATGACGTTCTTGGTTACAGTAGCGAAGGAAGCTGCTTCAACCCACTTCGTAAAGTAATCAATAGCTACCAGGATGAAACGATGCCCATTAGATGTCGTAGGTCTGATCTCGCCGATCATATCAATGTCCCACATTGCAAAAGGCCAAGGAGCTGTCAAGATGTTCAGAGGTACTGAGGTATGTGCACCTTATCAGCATAAACTTGGCACTTGTGACAAGTCCGAGAATGCTGATAACAGTCGGCTTCCATTATGGACCAATAATATCCTTCCCGTAGGATTTTCTTTGCCATGGTGTGTCCACTGGAATGAGTTCCGAAAGTACCTTCATGTAACTCGACCATAATCCTTTCTTCTTCATTCTTATTCACACAACACAGTAAGTTTGAATCATGGTTACGCTTGTAAAGAATGTTGTTGCTGATGAAGAACTTCGCCGCGAACCTCCTCTGAAACTTCTTATCATTAAAAGATGCACCCCCGGGGTACTCTTGAGCTTCAAGATACCTCTTTACCTCATGAAACCAAGGTTTATCTGCTACCTCTTCAGTCTCAATGTCATAGCAATGTGCCGGTTCGTCTGACCTCTCAATGGTAATCTGGGGAGCTTCATTGTCCCATATGACCTTGAACATAGAAGACATCATAGCCAGCGCGTCCGCTAACTGATTCTCCTCTCTAGGGAAGTGTTTAAAGGTTATCTGCTCGAAGTGCGGCAGCAAAGTCAATACATACTCTTTGTAAGGAATAAGATTAGGGTGTTTCATATCCCACTCGCCTTTGATCTGACTGATCACGAGAGAAGAATCTCCGAAAACACTTAAGAACTTAATCCTTAGGTCAATAGCTGCTCGAAGACACATAATGCACGCCTCATACTCCACCATGTTGTTGGTGCAGTTGAAACATAGTCGGACGATGAATGGAGTATAAGAGCCTTCAGGAGATATGATCACGGCGCCGATGTCGTTACCCAAAGCGTTTGAAGCTCCATCAAAGTACATAGACCATTGGGATCCTTCCTCTAGTCCTTCATCTGGTCTAGGTGTCTCACAGTCAGTTACTATCATGATATTCTCATCCGGGAATTCAAAGTTCATGGACTGGTAATCGTCCACTACCTGATGTGCCAAATGATCTGCTAACACACTTCCCTTGATTGCCTTTTGGGTCGTATATTGGATGTCATACTCAGTCAAGATCATCTGCCATCTTATTATTCTTCCGGACAAGGCAGGCTTTTCGAAGATATACTTGATTGGGTCAATCTTCGATATCAATAGAGTAGTGTGAGTCAGCATATACTGTCTCAGCCGGTGAGCAGCCCATGCCAAAGCGCAGCAAGTTTTCTCGAGCAACGAGTATCGGGTCTCGCAGTCGGTAAAATTTTTGCTAAGGTAGTAAATAGCGTGCTCTTTTCGGCCAGACTCGTCATGCTGCCCCAGCACACACCCCATCGAATTCTCGAGTACTGTCAAGTATAGGATCAGAGGTCTCCCTGCAACTGGAGGCTTCAGAATAGGGGGCTCTAGGAGATACTCTTTGATCCTTTCGAAAGCGGCCTGACATTCGTCATTCCATCTTACTACTTGATCTTTCTTCAATAGCTTGAAGATCGGCTCACAAGTAGCGGTCAGGTGTGAGATGAATTGGGAAATGTAGTTCAGACGTCCCAGAAAGCCTCTGACTTCTTTCTCTGTTCGGGGAGCTGGCATTTCCTGTATAGCCTTCACCTTTGCTGGATCCACCTTGTGATCGGTGGAAATAGAACTGACTGTTTTGAAATGCTGGTTCGCGTTTTGCGTTTCGCAAAATGTCGCGGTAAGCAAGAGTCGCCACCGTCTTTTATTTTCTCCAACAAGGAAAGGACAAAAGCACAGCAAAATTCCTTCTCGAGATGTTTCTCGGTTCGGGAGGTAGATTATAGAAAGGGAAGGTGTTAGCACCCTTTCTATCCGTGGTTATCCACGGGCTCTTAGGTACTTGCTCACTATGTTTTCAAAAATGTTTTGCTTTTCTTGTGTTTGTGGGTTTTGAAAAAAGTTTGTTTGAAAACTTCGATTTAACTCTTGTATCTGTCCTCAAGAGTGTATGAAGTGTTGTTTGAAAACTTTTGTCAGAAAAGTGTAGGTGCGAAAAGTATTTTGTTTTGAAAGAGCAAGTACCTGAGAACCTCTACCTACTCGAAAGAAATTAAGCTGTGTAAATGTCCTTTAGACAGTACTATCCCACTATTGAGAAGTAGGTAGCACCGTCGTTGGAGTTTTTCGGGTCAATTCGATTATAGGGACATGTGGTCACCAAAGCAATAGTAGGACGCCTTAGCGGTAACCCTAATGTCTTAGATCGCTTTATCCGAGGCAACCGTTTCGAGGAAACTTTTTGATCTTTAGACAGGAGGGCGACCTCTAAAACACCCTATACTCAATGACCACGTCGAGGCAACCAAGTGAGGCGTACCCTAAGAGTGGCATGTGCGAGTGTGTCAGGATTCAGTTAAGTTATCTTTGCACATGTTATGGTGAGCTACGGGTTGATTTTAATTTCAGAGATAAGTCTTGTCATGCATAGCCTAGTTAACATACATCTAACAGTTAATAGTTGCGGAAAATAAATCTAGGCTATTACAAGGCGTCAGGTATTTACATCACCAAAAACAAACCCTTGAAAAGTAAATTGCGGAAAATAAAGAAAAGCGATAAAAAGTCCTAATTAAAGCTATTACATCCTCGGAACAATTACATAATAATGATCAAAAATTAATAAAACAAGCATACGCGCGAAAGAAAATTGAATCGAAATGTTTCTAGGGTTTTGACCCTTTTTTGGAAAAAGAAAGAGATTTTTTTGTTATTTGGTATTTAATTAAATTAATCCTAAAACTAATTAATTAATAAAAAGAAATATTTTTGGTTTTTTAATGTCTCAAAGAAATAAATAAAAAAAATAATTAAAAGTTGTCAAGAACCCTAATTCTAATTTATTTTAAATTATTGTGAAAATATTGAAGTTAACCTAATTAAAACAACTAAATTAATTATGTTAGTGTTTATTTACAAAAATAATAAATTAAGGGTGAATTTAATAAATAATAACAAAAAATATTATATTTAGTTTTCTGATTTTATTATGAAAATAATTGATTTGGTTAGTGAAAATAATAATAATAGTTAATAATAAAACAATTAAATAAATAAATATAAAAGAAGAAAAGAAAAAGGAGTAAAACCCAGGGGGTGATGGGCCAGCTGTGGAGGTGTGTTTGGAAATTCTCAGGCCCAACAATACTGCAAGCCCTTTTGACTTTTATGATTATCCAGGCGCTGGTTGACTAAGGACCTTGGTAGTCATCATCTTTGGCCATTGGATCTTGGCCTGAAGCCACATGGTGCGCTGGGATTTGAGGCACATGGTGGAACACCTTTTGAAACCTGCATGTGATTATGTGAAAGAAAATGAAATAAATGTTTTGGGGGACCTGGGATTCGAACCCAGGTCCCAATAGCCTTTCCATCCACCTGCTTGCCACTCCAACTAACGTGTTTATTCATTATGAGAATAACAAACAAACATAATATGTAAAAATCAAATAATATGCTGAAATTATGAAAAACGCGCTAAGATTTAAAACTGGCCAATCAGGTGACAACACGCCCTCGTCTTCTTCATTGTACCTGTAAAAACAACATTAGATAGCGGGGGTTTTTAACCTCCACTAAACATGGCAACGAAAAATAGCGATTAGAGCTACAGCAAGCATAAATATTTCGCGATGGGTCCTTTGTGTTCGTCTTGGTTCAACGATTCCAACCATGTGTATCACTGGTCCTAATTTTTCCTGGTTCATAAAGCCCTAATTCAAATCTTGGAAACCCTAAAAAATCGTTCATAGCATTCTTCGATTCATGGTGTTTCAGTTCAATTAAACCATACCATTAGCTTCGTATGGTTCCTAGCAATGCAAATCAACCAAGAAAACATGTTAACTATGCATGAATTAGGATATACGATTATGAATATAAGTGCAAACCGTGGTTCTGTTTTCAACGATTTCTTGAGCTTCAAGGTCTGAATTTGATTGCAAAACCTTCCTGGGATCTCCTGCAATGTATTGGAATCAATAAAAACTCTTAAATCGCCCTAGAATACAAAAACCAGTTTTCAATTTTCTTGAAATTGTATGGGGTGTTTCTGCAGTTTTTTCACGTCCATGAGATTAGGATTTGCTTGCATATATATATAGAGAGGAAATGAATTAGGTCAAAAACTTGAGCAAGAATCCATTGCAATGATGATTAGATCTTTGATTGGAAATCAAATATTTTTGAATCTTCATTATTGAACAAAGTTGCCAATTTTGGATGTTTTGTATCTTTGACTTGGTGCTCGAAATTGCCAGCATATATTGACCATATTTGCTTCACAAAAAGATTGAAAAATCAAATCTTGCATTTTCCTACAATTTAAATTAATTAAATGAATTAATATTAATTAAAAATCCAATTAATCAATAAAAATAAGAAAATAAATTCAATTAATCTTGATGGGTCGTGCATAGGTCATGGATGAAGTTTCAACAAGAGATTTGAGGCCCATTAGTAAAAATGAGGTGTTTTGAGCAAAGTTGACTTTTGCAAATTCATGAAAGTTTCCCAACTTCTCCAATGCATATCTTGCTCAATTTTGATCATATGACCATGTTCTTGGACATTTTGGAAAGGTATTGAAGTCCTCTAACCAATGCCTTTGGTCCCAAGTCATTTGGATTTACCAATATCAAGTTATGGCCTTTGACTCAAAGTGCACTTTTGTTGACTTTTGAATTTGACCTATAATGTAGAAATTGATAACTTTTTATGAGAGTAATTCTTGAACTTGGAGTGTGAAGATGGATTGTAGGAAATTACATCCTCTTCAAAATGAGCATTGGATGGGATTTTTCTAACAAACCATGAAAATGTTATGCCCTGGTCAAGATACAGTTGACTTTTCTATTGTCCAAAAATAGTAACTTTTTGCACCTTGATGATTTTTGAACTATTCTTGTGGAATCATGATAAAGACTTGATCAAATGATGATTGTGGACTCAAAATAAGATGTTGACCAAAAATTCTGACTTTTGACTGCAAAATGACCATTTTGCCCCTGCAGTGAACTGTGGATCAAATGGAGCTTTTGACTGTGCAAATTGGCATTGTGAATCTTGAAACTTGGCACGTAGGTGCTTGAGAATGTATATGGGCCTATGAGACTTGATTGAAGCATTGAAAACTCCAAATTCCTTGAAAGAACCAAAACCCTAATTTTGGCTGTCTTAGGAGAGGGTTTGACTGTGCAACCTCTGGAGCAATCTTGAACAATTTGAAGATCATTCTTGACAAACCTTGAGGAATATGGGAGGGAAAATTTTGGGGTACAAAAGTTGCCCCTGTTCAATCTTCTTGAACCTGAGGATGTAGATTGGCTTGCGTGCCTTTCGTGATCTGAAGGTGGAAGATGGTTGAACACCTAAGTGCCCAGAAATTTGCACTCGCATGGTGTAGTATCAGCGATGTGATGTCGGGAATGGGATTACAGATTCCATTTGGAAAGATGATGGATAGGAGGATGGGCTTAAAGATGCCACCTGGAAATATTTGTTGAATTGTAACTTGGTAGGTTGAAAGAAGGAACCTGTGTTGGGTTGCCTGATGATGAGTCCGTGTAAAACTGCATCTGAAAGAGAAGGAACCGGTGTAGGGTTACTTCATGATGGTCAAGTAGATAGTTGTCCTGTATGTTTTCAGGTATTAATCTACAATCCGTCGTCCACCGATATTTCCTGGCTAGTTACAGGTGTTGATCCGGAACTTTAGAGAGGTGGGTCAAGGAGATAGTTGTCCTGGCTGGTTTCAGGTATTAATCTCTGACCTGAGAAAGAAAGATAGTCTTCCTGGCTTGTTACATGTATTGATCGTTAGTCTCTTCATGTAGATAACTTTCCTGGCTAGTTACAGGTATAGATCTACAATCAGTTCATATAGGTGGTTTTCCTGTCTGGTTTCAAGTGTTAACCTATAATCAGTCGTCCACAGATATTTCCTGGCTAGTTACAGGTGTTGATCTAGAACTTAAGAAAGGGTGGTCGGGGAGATAGTTGTCCTGGATGGTTTCAGGTATTAATCTCTGACCTGAGAAAGAAGGATGGTTTCCTGGCCTGTTACAAGTGTTAATCTTCAATCTCTTCATGTAGATAACTTTCTTGGCTAGTTACAGGTATAAATCTACAATCAGTCGTCCACAGATATTTCCTGGCTAGTTACAGGTGTTGATCTGGAACTTAAGAAAGGGTGGTCGGGGAGATAGTTGTCCTGGCTGGTTTCAGGTATTAATCTCTGACCTGAGAAAGAAAGATGGTTTCCTGGCCTGTTACAGGTGTTAATCTTCAATCTCTTCATATAGGTGGTTTTCTTGTCTGGTTTCAGGTGTTAACCTATAATCAGTCGTCCACAAATATTTCTTGGCTAGTTACAGGTGTTGATCTGGAACTTAATAAAGGTTGATGGTAATCATCTTTGGATTGACCTTTTCCTGAAAAGGCAAAACATTAGTTGCATGCAATGTCATGATGTATGAAATGCATGATGTTCTCAAAATGAGATCGTGTCGTATGCACTTTGTCATGTATGTAAATAGGAGGTATGAGATGTGAAATGTTTATGAATGTATTTTCGTCTGGGAAAATAAATCCTTGACGAATGCCGGGGAGTTTGTTAAATCCTGGGCTGATGTTGAAGAGTAAAGTTCTTCGTTTCCGCTGGGGATGATGAACGAAGATGATTGCAAGAATAACCGGTAGGAGAAGATGACTCCGTTGGGGAATAAACCTGGTGAAGAGACTACTCTGAGGGGAAATACTCTGTGGGGAAGAGATGCTTCGCTGAGATTTTAACGATAACTCCGCTGGGGACTCCGTTGATAAGCTCTGTTAGGGATTTTGATGGACTTCGCTGGGGGATAGAAAGAACTTCGCTGGGGATGATCTTTCCGTTGCAAGTTGCTGAGGATAACCCAGTTAGACTCTGGTGGGGGATAACCTTTGTACTCTGCAGGGGATAAGCTTCCAGAATCTACTGGGGAGATGATTCAACTCCGTTGGGGAAGCTTTTTTAGACTGCGCTGGGAAATGGTTCCACTGGGGGTATCTTGTATTCCATCGGGGAACATTCTTATACTCTGTTTGAGGAATATTAAGAACGCCTGGGATGCTTGCTGGGGAATATCTTTATACTCCGCTGGAGAATATTGAGATCTACTGGGGATACCCAACTTCTTCAGGACTGATGGTAGACCAACTCTGCTTGGGGAGAGTATTGCTGATTTGTTGGGGATACTATGCCTTTTTGGGGCTGATGGGAGGCCAACTCTGCTTGGGGAGAGTATTGTTGATTTGTTCATTGTGGAAAGGCTCAGTGGGGAGAGCTACCATTATTGTTTTATTCTATGGGGAGTGGCGGTATCTTGGTCAAATTCCTCAGCTGAACTTACCTTGATACCTTGGTGGACAAAGCAACTAGATCGCTTAGACAATTCTTATTGCTCCTACTTCCGATGTCACCTGTAATTAGTCCTTTGTTTCGTATACAAATATTTGTGATCAGCAATTAATGTTAAATGCATATATCAAAAATGAACATTGGACGTTCTTTGCAAAACAAAACAGATGAAGGAAAAACAATTTGCAATTTGTCTGGAAAAGTGAGCTTGTATTGATTTTGAAATTTGCCTGTAAATAGGCGTTTTGTATACAAGAGGCTGACGTCCTAGTAAGAGAACGCCGCCAAACAAAATAGAGTTTATACAATTTGTGAAAAGAAAACAAAACAACTATGTGAAAAATCCCACTGGGTTCCAACTCTGCTATCGCCTTTATGTCTTCGAGCGTCTCATCACTTTGCTGCTTAGTTGGAGATGAAGCTGATTGATTGGTGCCGTCCGAGCCTGATAGTTGATACCAAAGTCTGGATGCAGAGTGATCCAATGAGACATAGTATTACGCTTATCCCTAACTTTTGCCTGGACCGCCCTTTCGGGTTTTCAGTCCACCGGGATACCCATTTTTGCCCAAGCCGCCTTTTCAGGTTTTCGACTTGCCGGGTGTACAAATTTTTTTTATTTTTCATCCCTCATTTTTGCCCGAACCCTTTTGGTTCGTCGGGAAGCCCTTATTTTTGCCTAGGCCAGTCGACCTAGCGGGTCTTTAATCATGCGTAGTATCTTTTTACTATGTCTGCATTGGCGGGGTGAGGAAGGTCGTCACCATCCATGGTGGTTAGAATCATCGCTCCTCCTGAGAAGATGTTCTTAACCACAAATGGCCATTCGTACGTAGGGGTCCATTTGCCCCTGGGATCACCTTGAGGTAGGATGATGCGCTTGATTACTAGGTCTCCGACTTGATACTCTTGTCGTCTGACTTTCTTGTTAAATGCCTTGATCATCCGTTTTTGGTACGTCTGACCATGACAAATAGCGGTGAGTCTCTTTTCGTCAATTAGGTTTAATTGATCAAGCCGAGTCTGGATTCAGTCATCTTTGCTCAAACCTGCATCCTTCATGATCCGAAGAGAGGGTATCTGAACTTCAATGGGCAGGACTGCCTCCATGCCGTATACCAAGGAAAAGGGTGTTGCCCCTGTTGACGTCCGTGCTGAGGTACGGTACCCATGAAGAGCGAATGGTAACATCTCGTGCCAATCTTTGTAGGTCACTGTCATCTTCTGCATAATCTTCTTGATGTTCTTATTAGCTGCTTCTACAGCCCCATTCATCTTCGGCCGGTAAGGAGAAGAGTTGTGGTGTTATATCTTGAATTGCTCGCAGAGCTCAGTGATCATATTGTTATTAAGATTGGTACCATTGTCCGTAATGATCCTCTCTGGTACACCGTATCGACAGATCAGGTTATGCCGAATAAACCGTGCCACAACATTCTTGGTTACGGTGGCAAAGGAAGCTGCTTCAACCCACTTCGTAAAGTAATCAATCGCCACCAGGATGAAGCGGTGCCCGTTGGATGCCGTAGGTCTGATCTCGCTGATCATATCAATGCCCCACATTGCAAAAGGCCAAGGTGTTGTCAAGACGTTCAAAGGAACTGGAGGAATGTGCACCTTATCAGCATAGATCTGACATTTGTGACATGTCTGAGAATGTTGATAACAGTCGGCTTCCATTGTGGACCAGTAATATCCTGCCCGAAGGATTTTCTTTGCCATGGTATGTCCAATGGAATGAGTTCCTAAGGTACCTTCATGCAGCTCTGCCATGATCCTTTCTGCTTCGATCTTATCCACACAGCACAGTAAGGTTGAATCATGGTTTCGTTTGTACAAAATGTCGTTGCTGAGGAAGAACTTTACCGCGAACCTTCTCAGAAACTTTTTGTCATTGACGGATGCGCCCTCGGGGTATTCTTGAGCTTCAAGATATCTTTTTACCTCATGATACCAATGCTTTTCTGTTACCTCTTCGGTCTCAAGATCACAATAATGTGTAGGTTCGTCCAGTTTCCAAATAATGATCCGGGGAGCCTTGTTGTCCCATTTGACTTTGAACATAGAAGACATCGTAGCTAGCGCGTCCGCCAACTGATTCTCCTCCCTTGGGAAGTGTTCAAAGGTTATCTCCTCGAAATGGGGAAGCAACGTCAATACATATTCCTTGTAAGGAATAAGATTTGGGTGTTTCGTATCCCACTCGCCTTTGATCTGACTGATCACGAGAGCGGAATCTCCGAAGACACTCAGAAACTTGATCCTTAGGTCAATTGCAGCTCGAAGACCCATGATGCATGCTTCATACTCCGCCATGTTGTTGGTGCAGTTGAAACATAGCCGGTGGTCAGTGGAGTATGAATGCCTTTAGGAGATATGATCACGACGCCAATGCCAATACCCAAAGAGTTTGAGGCTCCATCAAAGTGCATAGACCATTGGGATCCTTCCTCAGGTCCTTCATCCGGTCCAAGTATTTCACAATCAGTCACTACCATGATATTCTTGTCTGGAAATTCAAAGTTCATAGATTGGTAGTCGTCCACTGCGTGATGTGCCAAATGGTCTGCCAATACACTTCCCTTGATTGCTTTTTGAGTCGTGTACTGGATGTCATATTCCGTCAAGATCATCTGCCATCTTGTTATTCTTCCGGACAAGGCAGGCTTTTCGAAGATATACTTGATTGGATCCATTTTTGAAATCAACAGAGTAGTGTGAGTCAACATATACTGTCTTAGCCGGCGAGCAGCCCATACCAAAGCGCAGCAAGTTTTCTCGAGCAGTGAGTATCGGGTCTCACAGTCGATAAACTTTTTGCTAAGGTAATAAATAGCGTGCTCTTTTCGGCCAGACTCGTCATGCTGACCTAGCACACATCCCATTGAATTGTCAAGTACTGTCAAGTATAAGATTAGAGGTCTCCCTTCAACCGGTGGCATAAGAATGGGTGGTTCTTGGAGATACTCTTTGATTCTTTCGAAAGCGGTCTGGAATTCATCGTTCCAACGTACTACTTGATCTTTCTTCAGTAGCTTGAAGATTGGTTCACAGGTAGCAGTTAGGTGTGAGATGAATCGGGCAATGTAGTTCAACCGTCCTAGAAAGCCTCTGACCTCTTTCTCTGTCTTGGGAGTTGGCATCTCTTGTATGGCTTTCACTTTGGCAGGGTCCACTTGAATACCTTTGTCGCTCACGACGAAGCCTAGCAATTTTCCATATCTCACCCCGAAGGTGCACTTGTTCGGATTTAATATCAGCTTGTACAACTTCAACCGGTCAAACAGCTTCTGTAGATGGTCAAGGTGTTCCTCCTTAGTTTGGGACCTTGAGATCATATCATCGACATATACTTCGATCTCATGGTGGATCATGTCATGAAACAGAGCAACCATGACACGCTGATACGTTGCCCCAGCATTTTTCAACCCAAAAGGCATGACCTTGTAGCAAAAGGTGCCCCACTGAGTAACAAAAGTGGTCTTCTCCATGTCTTCAGGAGCCATCTTGATCTGATTATAACCGGAGAACCCGTCCATGAAGGAGAATACCTTATGATGAGCAGTGTTGTCAACCAGAACGTCAATGTGAGGTAGAGGGAAGTCATCCTTAGGGCTCGCCCTGTTCAAATCCCTGTAGTCAACACACATTCGGACCTTACCATCTTTCTTCGGCACCGGAACCACATTGGCAACCCACTGAGGGTAAGAAGTCACTGCTAGAAAACCGGTGTCAAATTGTTTCATAACCTCAGCTTTGATTTTCTCGGACATCTCTGGACGCATACGGCGAACCTTCTGTTTTACCGGAGGACATTCTTCCTTGGTAGGCAGGTGATGAACCACAATGTCGGTATCCAACCCAGGCATATCTTCCTAAGACCAGGAAAAGATTTCCATGTAGTCATGCAGCATCTGAATCAACCGTTGTTTCACCCTAGACTCCAGATTGGCACCAATCTTGACTTCCTTTCTGTCTGTCTCAGTACCCAGATTCACTGTTTCCACTAGCTCTTCATGTGGCTGAATGGCCCTCTTTTCCTGGAGTAGCAGTCTTGCAAGCTCATCAGGCACTTCACAATCATCTTCACCTTCGTCTTCGGCTAAGTTGATCGGATTTTCGAAGTCATAACTAGCAGTAGCAGAGTCGTTACCAGTGAGATCCAGAGTGGATTGGGACCTGTATATGTGAGTGTGTGTAAATAGCTGTTTTCCAATATATAATAAAGAAAGACAAGGAGCGCAAGATTTGAAATGCAAAAAACGTCCAATGCTTTTATTAATGATATATGAAAATGACACACAAAAGCCCTCACAAATGAAGCCACAGTGCCCCGGGTAAGACACCGGGCCATAAAGTTTCATAATATTGTTTGTTACAAATTCAAAATAAAGGAGTTCATTACTGAGTCACAAAAGTAATAGGGACGAAGTCTTTTGCTGTCCAGTTGTTTGGTCCACCGTTGGTTGTAGGGTAGATCCAGTTTTCAAATTTAGATTCCTCTACGTCATCTTCAATGGCATTTACTCCCGAATTGTTGATGAACACAGGAGGTCTTCCAATCCTTGCACGACGAACAGCCCTTTGAGCTTCTGCAGTGAAACCCAAACCAAACTTGTCAGTCTTCTGAGTGAAATCAGGAAGTCGGCCCCAGTTTACGTACTCACCCTTCTCAATAACAACCCGGGCATCCTTTAAGGAAGCCATCTTCAACGGAGAATCTTCTTCAGTCACAGTCTCTGCTGATGCCAGTTTCTGAGGAACCTCTTCAAAGTGTTGTAATGGGGTCTCAATGAATTCCCCATCCATTTCTATGTACCGGAATGAGTTGAGGTGACTGACCATATACTCTTCCTCCCCCTGAACTGTCACAATCTTCCCTCTGACCGGGTATTTCAGCTTCTGATGTAGTGTGGAGGTCACAGCTCCAGCTTTATGGATCCATGGACGACCCAGCAAACAAGAATAGGACGGTCGGATGTCCATCACATAGAATGTAGAATCAAAGACCTGAGAACCAACCCTGATTGGAATATCAACCTCACCATGTACCATCCTTTTAGACCCGTCAAAGGCACGGACAACAATGTTACTTGGCTTTAGTTCCAACCCCTCGCAGTCCAACCTGTCTAGAGCCTTCTTGGGCAAGACGTTCAATGAGGACCCCGTGTCAACCAACACATGTGCAAGAGTAGTGCCCCTGCATTCAATGGAGACGTGCAAGGCATCGTTATGGTTCTTCCCTTTAGCAGTCAGATTGGCGTCGGAGAAACCCAAACCATTATCAGCAGTTAAGTTGGCCACACAATCAGTAAACTGATCAACTGACGTCTCTTATGGCACGTGGGCCGTCTTCAGGAAGGTAATCAGAGCCTTGGCATGGGCCTCTGAACACAACAACAGTGATAGCATAGAAATTTTAGATGGGGTGTGCCCCAGCTGCTCAACTACATTAAAATCACTCTTCTTGATAATCTTAAGAATCTCTTCCATCTCCTGTTTGGAAGCTTCAACAGTGGTTGTCTTTGGTGCCTCCGTCTGGGCAGGCATATCAGTGGCGATCCCTTTGCCCCGAGCGTCAGATGACTCAGCAACAGGGGTAGAAATAGGAACTTGATCGTGAAGGGAAGTAGGCACACTTGCAGGTGTGATGACAGTAGGTCTCTGGATTGTTGGTGGCGCAATATCTGGTGAGAAAAGTCTACCACTGCGAGTGACTTTAGCAGGCCCGGTGATGTTGCTGACACCGGTACTAGTATCAAACTCTTGTTTAACCCCAAGAACATAAACATCTGCCCCATAGTGCCAAGGGACAGCTTTGTCGGATGTATAGGGGATGGGCCCCAGAACAGTGATGATTATAGGTGCAATCTTCTGAACAGGCATAATTTTGACAGGCTTCCTCGAGGGAGTCTTAGGAGAGTTGTTGAAAATAGTAACAATGGACACTTCTTCAGTAGGGGTAGCATGAACAGCAATCTTTTCAAACAGGATTTCTTTATTATCCATTAGGTTTTGGATACCTGACTTCAAAGATGGGCAACCAGTAGGTGAAATGGAACACAGATGCCAACCTTTACTACATCCCGAAAATAAACCGGCTAGCAACAGGTTCCTCTTGACAGTCAACAGTGGAGTAACAATATCATCCACAGAGGCTACAAACAGGTCTTCCTCTACAACATTCACTCCATGCTTGGGCATGGGAGCAGTCACAACATTGGGCCTTTCGGGTGCCTCGAACTCTATCTCTTTAGCATCAATTAGGTCCTGAACCTTATTCTTCAGAGCCCAACAATCATCCGTAGTATGCTCTGGGCTGTCGGAGTGATAAGCGCAGCGGGCGTTAGGATTGTACTTTGGGGATGTTGTGTTTACAACCTTCGGAGCTTCTTTTATGGTCACCAGATTGGTTGTCAGTAACTGCGGAAATATCTGGGACAAGGTCATACTGAGTCGAGTGAACTGCCTTCGAGGTCTCTCACCCCTTTGTTGATTTTGATGCTGAGGAGCAGCAACAGGTTTTAAAATAACCACCGCGTTGACAGCTTGGCAGCGTTCCGGTCTATTCTGTCTCCTTGAACCGTAGACAACACTGGATTCCTTCTTGAATGGCTTTTTTTCAGTGCTCGAGGAGGCACCTTTATGTATCTTCCCAGACTTGATACCAGCTTCAATTCTCTCACCAGTCAAGATAAGGTCTGTAAACCCGGTAGAAGAATTTCCAATCAAATGGTTGAAGAATGGACCAGACAGGGTCCCCAAGAACATATCCACAAGTTCACGGTCAGTCAAAGGTGGCTGCACCCTTCCAGCCAGGTCTCTCCATTTTTGAGCATACTCTTTAAATCCTTCACCCGTCCCGAGTGACATACCCTGGAGTTGGGTACGCGTAGGAGCGAGGTCGGAATTATACTGATACTGTTTATAGAACACAGTAGCCAGATCCTCCCAGTTACGAACACTGGCTCCATCCAGCTGATAGAACCATTCAAGTTGAGTCCCTGAAAGACTATCCTGGAAGAAATGGATCCACAAATTCTTGTCAGCGGTGTAAGCTTGGATCTTCCTTACATACGACCGGAGGTGCAGCTTTGGGCAGGAGGCTCCGTCATATTTGGAAAAGGCAGGTGCCTTGAACTTATGGGGAATCACCACCCCAGAGGATAAGCCTAGGTCTCCAAAGTCCAAATCGGGCACATTCTGTATCTCCATAGCACTTAGGCGGTCCTCCAGCTGTTTATACTTATCCTCAGCAGGAGGATACTGTTCATCATTATAATCCGTCTCGTTGTCGGAGACCACGAGACTAGGAACCCTTCTCTCTTGTGGGCTGTCTTTGCCTACAGATGAGGTAGTCAGCTTAACCTCATTTTGCAGTCCATTCCAAAATCGGCGTCCAGTGTTGAACAAGACGGTCCTCTTCTTCTTCTTCTTCAGAATCAGAGTCTTCAACTCCTGTTGACCCTTGGCTAGGCTCATAACCAACTCTTGGAACTGGGAATTCCGGGCCTGGAGGGCCTTGATAGCTTGTTCAGTGGAACGTTCAGAAGTCATGATGATTGCTGAAATAAACAGCGAAGAAGATAAGTGACCTGTAAAAAGGGGTACCTGCTATGCATATGATGAAATGAAATGCGTATGATTTATGTTTTCAAAGACAATCGGGATTCAACTTTGTAGACAAAAAGGAAACACACTTCATTAGATTCAACTTTGGAATTTAAATTATTCAACAAATTTCCCTTAGGCGTTACATGAATGAAAATACTGAAAAGTAAACCAAAGCTGTAAAAGAAACATCCAAGGCCCCTCAATGCTCCCATGGCCTCTTCTTCTCGGTGCGGATATAGTCATTCAGGATCCGCTCGTTCTCCAATTGCTTTGTCAGCTTCTGGATCTTCTGTTCCTGTTCATTGAACCTTTCCCGATAAGAATCCAGTTCTTCCTGCAGTTGTGCCCAAGACCTCTTCAGCGTGTCAACATCAGTGGGCATATGAGGACGGAGAACAGTTGGAGGAACCCCGTCTATATCAGCAACTTCAAGAGTAATAGGCCTGACAGCTTCGTATGGCATACCTAACTTTTGAGCACAGATGCGGACCCATCTGAAGTAGGATTCCATTGGTAGAGAAGTCTTTGGTCCCAACTCATGTGGGTCAGCTTTGTGAATTCTATCCCAAGCCCGGATGAGTCTACGACGCAACTCGTCACTATCTACCTGAAACTCAAAACTGATGTGAGGTATAAACATCTCATGAGGCCCTGCTCTTCTGGCTCTTCCAAACTGACGGAGAGCTAAACATGGGTTATAAGAGATTCCTCCCTGGGTACCGATCAATGGAACATTAGGGTATTCTCCGCAACGATCAATAACGGCCACCTCATCTAAACCTCTGAGAGTCCAAATGATGTCATTATCAGTGAAATACATTATCCTATGAGCCCAGCCCCTTCCTTCTTTGTTCTTTAGTACGAACTTAGGGAGGTGCGAAATAAACCACCTCACCAATAAAGGAGCACAACACCACAAAGTTCCCCGTCTTCGGGCAGTACGAGCATAGAGTTGTTGCAGGATATCACCCAAGAGAATGGGTACAGGGTTCCGAGAGATGAAGATCCTTATGGCGTTGACATTAATAAAGGTATCATGATTTGGAAACAATACTAGACCATAGATTAAGAGAGCCAGAATGTCTTCGTACGCCCTGAAGTCTAAGTCATTCCAGAAACTATTAGCTTTGCCAATCAGAAACTTAGCCAAAAAGCCCTTAACTCCACTTCTTGTCTCCTAGTTAGCCATTACCTCTTCTTTGGTCAAGGGAAGGGCTGCAGCAATCTCTTCAGGCCTAAGAGTCTTTTCCCAACTAGTGAATGGAGTCTGCTCCAAAACAGGGATACCAAGTAACTCAGAGAATTCTTCCAGGGTAGGGACCAGCTGGAATTCTTGAAAAGTGAAGCAATGGTATAGGGGATCATAAAACTGGACCAGGACACTCATCAGTTGTTGGTACCACTTTGAGATGACTAAACCGAGAAGAGCACCATGCCTTTTGATGAAGGAAGTGGTGTTTGGAATCCTGTCAACCAATTCTGTAAGCAAAGCAGGTGGTTGAACAAAGTTGAACCGGATAGTGTTCCTACGCATGGGCATCATGATGTCCTACAAAACAGAGCAAAGATGAAACCCTCTTGTCTTTGAAATGGGTTAGTCCTTATGCAGGATGCATGCAATGTTATGATGGTATGATGTTATGATAAAGGCACACCACAGGTATTCACAAAAGGCAAACATGGTAAGGCACACAAGTCACACAAGAGCCCTTAGATTTCAGGCCAGCATGAAGTTTAGGTACTACCCTCTTTCAGTTTCAGTTGGTTAAGACCTGTCCTAAAAATAGTAACCGGGTTCTAGAGGATCTCAATATCACTGACTACCCTCAATCGGTCATAACTCCAGCTTAGCAACCTTTTCTTACGGCCGGAACCATCGCGAGAGTTTAGCCTCAATGAGCGTAGCATACTGCTACTGTTCTATGGCCAAGTTGGTCAATTTAAGGTTCTAAGGTCAGTTGGTGCTTAATGACTCCTCAGAAGACCCATATTCTCCTCGTTCCAACACAAGGGATATCGGTACAGACCAAGGTGTCACACCAACGTAGCTACTGCTTCACCCGTGTCGGTCTATGTCGGACAGGTCCCTCACAGTTTATTGCTACTTACCTAAAGGGTATTCCCCAGATCCGGGTTAGGATCTATGAAACTCCAATACAAGCCCACAAAATTAAAGCATACAAGGCATACAATTGAAAACATGGAATGATCTAATCCTAAGGTACACCTCACTTATTATCAGTCCCCAGCAGAGTCGCCAGTTCTGTGATCGGTGGAAATAGAACTGACTGTTTTAAAATGCTGGTTCGCGTTTTGTGTTTCGCAAAATGTCGCGGTAAGCAAGAGTCGCCACCGTCTTTTATTTTCTCCAACAAGGAAAGGACAAAAGCACAACAAAATTCCTTCTCGAGATGTTTCTCGGTTCGGGAGGTAGATTATAGAAAGGGAAGGTGTTAGCACCCTTTCTATCCGTGGTTATCCACGGGCTCTTAGGTACTTGCTCACTATGTTTTCAAAAATGTTTTGCTTTTCTTGTGTTTGTGGGTTTTGAAAAAAGTTTGTTTGAAAATTTCGATTTAACTCTTGTATCTGTCCTCAAGAGTGTATGAAGTGTTGTTTGAAAATTTTTGTCAGAAAAGTGTAGGTGCGAAAAGTATTTTGTTTTGAAAGAGCAAGTACCTGAGAACCTCTACCTACTCGAAAGAAATTAAGCTGTGTAAATGTCCTTTAGACAGTACTATCCCACTATTGAGAAGTAGGTAGCACCGTCGTTGGAGTTTTTCGGGTCAATTCGATTATAGGGACATGTGGTCACCAAAGCAATAGTAGGACGCCTTAGCGGTAACCCTAATGTCTTAGATCGCTTTATCCGAGGCAACCATTTCGAGGCAACTTTTTGATCTTTAGACAGGAGGGCGACCTCTAAAACACCCTATACTCAATGACCACGTCGAGGCAACCAAGTGAGGCGTACCCTAAGAGTGGCATGTGCGAGTGTGTCAGGATTCAGTTAAGTTATCTTTGCACATGTTATGGTGAGCTACGGGTTGATTTTAATTTCAGAGATAAGTCTTGTCATGCATAGCCTAGTTAACATACATCTAACAGTTAATAGTTGCGGAAAATAAATCTACGCTATTACAAGGCGTCGGGTATTTACATCACCAAAAACAAACCCTTGAAAAGTAAATTGCGGAAAATAAAGAAAAGCGATAAAAAGTCCTAATTAAAGCTATTACATCCTCGGAACAATTACATAATAATGATCAAAAATTAATAAAACAAGCATACGCGCGAAAGAAAATTGAATCGGAATGTTCCTAGGGTTTTGACCCTTTTTGGAAAAAGAAAGAGTTTTTTTGTTATTTGGTATTTAATTAAATTAATCCTAAAACTAATTAATTAATAAAAAGAAATATTTTTGGTTTTTTAATGTCTCAAAGAAATAAATAAAAATAATAATTAAAAGTTGTCAAGAACCCTAATTCTAATTTATTTTAAATTATTGTGAAAATATTGAAGTTAACCTAATTAAAACAACTAAATTAATTATGTTAGTGTTTATTTACAAAAATAATAAATTAAGGGTGAATTTAATAAATAATAACAAAAAATATTATATTTAGTTTTCTGATTTTATTATGAAAATAATTGATTTGGTTAGTGAAAATAATAATGATAGTTAATAATAAAATAATTAAATAAATAATTATAAAAGAAGAAAAGAAAAAGGAGTAAAACCCAGGGGGTGATGGGCCAGCTGTGGAGGTGTGTTTGGAAATTCTCAGGCCCAACAATACTGCAATCCCTTTTGACTTTTGTGATTATCCAGGCGCTGGTTGACTAAGGACCTTGGTAGTCATCATCTTTGGCCATTGGATCTTGGCCTGAAGCCACATGGCGCGCTGGGATTTGAGGCACATGGTGGAACACCTTTTGAAACCTGCATGTGATTATGTGAAAGAAAATGAAATAAATGTTTTGGAGGACCTGGGATTCGAACCCAGGTCCCAATAGCCTTTCCATCCACCTGCTTGCCACTCCAACTAACGCGTTTATTCATTATGAGAATAACAAACAAACATAATATGTAAAAATCAAATAATATGCTGAAATTATGAAAAACGCGCTAAGATTTAAAACTGGCCAATCAGGTGACAACACGCCCTCGTCTTCTTCGTTGTACCTGTAAAAACAACATTAGATAGCGGGGGTTTTTAACTCCCACTAAACATGGCAACGAAAAATAGCGATTAGAGCTACAACAAGCATAAATATTTCGCGATGGGTCCTTTGTGTTCGTCTTGGTTCAACGATTCCAACCATGTGTATCATTGGTCCTAATTTTTCCTGGTTCATAAAGCCCTAATTCAAAGCTTGGAAACCCTAAAAAATCGTTCATGGCATTCTTCGATTCATGGCGTTTCAGTTCAATTAAACCATACCATTAGCTTCATATGGTTCCTAGCAATGCAAATCAACCAAGAAAACATGTTAAATATGCATGAATTAGGATATACGATTATGAAATATAAGTGTAAACCGTGGTTTTGTTTTCAACGATTTCTTGAGCTTCAAGGTCTGAATTTGATTGCAAAACCTTCCTGGGATCTCCTGCAATGTATTGGAATCAATAAAAACTCTTAAATCGCCCTAGAATACAAAAACCAGTTTTCAATTTTCTTGGAATTTCTTGAAATTGTATGGGGTGTTTCTGCAGTTTTTTCACATCCATGAGATTAGGATTTGCTTGCATATATATAGAGGAAACGAATTAGGTCAAAAACTTGAGCAAGAATCCATTGCAATGATGATTAGATCTTTGATTGGAAATCAAATATTTTTGAATCTTCATGATTGAACAAAGTTGCCAATTTTGGATGTTTTGTATCTTTGACTTGGTGCTCAAAATTGCCAGCATATATTGACCATATTTGCTTCACAAAAAGATTGAAAAATCAAATCTTGCATTTTCCTACAATTTAAATTAATTAAATGAATTAATATTAATTAAAAATTCAATTAATCAATAAAAATAAGAAAATAAATTCAATTAATCTTGATGGGTCGTGCATAGGTCATGGATGAAGTTTCAACAAGAGATTTGAGGCCCATTAGTAAAAATGAGGTGTTTTGAGCAAAGTTGACTTTTGCAAATTCATGAAAGTTTCCCAACTTCTCCAATGCATATCTTGCTCAATTTTGATCATATGACCATGTTCTTGGACATTTTGGAAAGGTCTTGAAGTCCTCTAACCAATGCCTTTGGTCCCATGTCATTTGGATTTACCAATATCAAGTTATGGCATTTGACTCAAAGTGCACTTTTGTTGACTTTTGAATTTGACCTATAATGTAGAAATTGATAACTTTTTATGAGAGCATTTCTTGAACTTGGAGTGTGAAGATGGATTGTAGGAAATTACATCCTCTTCAAAATGAGCATTGTATGGGATTTTTATGACAAACCATGAAAAAGTTATGCCTTGGTCAAGATACAGTTGACTTTTCTGCTGTCCAAAAATAGTAACTTTTTGCACCTTGATGATTTTTGAGCTATTCTTGTGGAATCATGATCAAGACTTGATCAAATGATGATTGTGGACTCAAAATAAGATTTTGACCAAAAATTCTGACTTTTGACTGCAAAATGACCATTTTGCCCCTGCAGTGAACTGTGGATCAAATGGAGCTTTTGACTGTGCAAATTGGCATTGTGAATCTTGAAACTTGGCATGTAGGTGCTTGAGAATGTATATGGGCCTATGAGACTTGATTGAAGCATTGAAAACCCCAAATTCCTTGAAAGAACCAAAACCCTAATTTTGGTTGTCTTAGGAGAGGGTTTGACTGTGCAACCTCTGGAGCAATCTTGAACAATTTGAAGATCATTCTTGACAAACCTTGAGGAATATGGGAGGGCAAATTTTGGGGTACAACACACTTGAATACCTTTGTCACTTACAACGAAACCCAGCAGCTTACCAGATCTCACCCCGAAGGTGCACTTATTCGGGTTTAACCTTAGCTTGTACAACTTCAACCTGTCAAACAGCTTCTGAAGATGGTCCAGATGTTCTTCCTCAGTCTGGGATCTTGCAATCGTGTTGTCGACGTATACCTCAATCTCATGATGGATCATGTCATGGAACAAAGCGACCATGACACGCTGATACGTTGCCCTATCATTCTTCAATCCGAAAGGGCATGACCTTGTAGCAAAAGGTACCCCATTGAGTAACAAAGGTTGTCTTATCCATGTCTTCGGGAGCCATTTTAATCTGATTATAACTGGATAAACCATCCATAAAAGAGAAGACCTTATGTTGTGCGGTGTTGTCAACCAGAATGTCGATATGAGGCAGAGGGAAATCATTCTTGGGGCTCGCCCTGTTCAGATCCCTATAGTCAACACACATTCGAAATTTACCATCCTTCTTCGGCACCAGAACCACGTTGGCCACCCACTGTGGGTAAGAAGTAATTGCTAGAAAACCGGCATCAAACTGTTTCATAACTTCAGCCTTGATTTTCTCAGACATCTCTGGGCGCATTCGGTGAACTTTCTGTTTCATTGGAGGACAGTCTTCCTTGGTAGGCAATCGATGAACCACAATATCGCTATCCAACCCAGGCATATCTTCATAAGACCATGCGAAGATCTCAACGTAGTCATGCAGCATCTGAATCAACCGTTGTTTAACACTAGCTTCCAGATTTGCACCGATCTTGACCTCTTTCTTATCCATCTCTATACCCAGATTCACTGTTTCCACTGGCTCTTCATGCAGTTGTATGGCCCTCTCTTCTTGAAGTAACAGTCTAGCAAGTTCGCCAGGCACTTCACAATCATCTTCACCTTCATCTTCGGCTAAGTTGATCGGACTTTCGAAGTCATAACCGGCAGTAACAGAGTCGTTATCAGTGGGATCCAGAGTGGATGTAGACCTGTATATGTGAGTGTGTTTAAAATAGCTGTTTTGCAATATATAATAAAAGAAAGACAAGGAGCGCAAAATTTGAAATGCAAGAAACGTCCAATGCTTTTATTAATGATATATGAAAATGACACACATAAAGCCCTCATAAACAAAGCCACAGTGCCTCAGGTAAGGCACCAGGCCGTAAAGTTTAAAAATCGTCTATTACAAATTCAAAACAAAAGTCTCATTACTGGGTAATATGAGAAACAGGCATAGAATCCTTCGCTGTCCAATTGCTCAATCTACCATCGACTGACGGGTAAATCCAGCTGTCAATGTCAAACTCTTCATCATCATCATCCCCAATAGCATTTACTCCCGCATCATGTTTCGGCATAGGAGCTGTTATGACATTAGGATTTCCCGGCGCTTCAAATTCAATCTCCTTAGCTTTGATTAAATCTTGTACCTTATTCTTCAAGACCCAGCAATAATTCGTATCATGCCCCGGGCTATCGGAATGGAAAGCACAGCGAGCGTTCGGATTATACATCAGTGATGTTGTATTGGGATTCTTCGGGGCTTCCTTCGGAATCACCAAGTTGGTCTTCAATAACTGTGGCAGAATATGAGACAAGGTCATGTTGAGCTGAGTGAACTGTCTTCACGGCCTCTCGGCCCTTGGCTGATTGTTGCGCTGAGGAGAAACAACAGGTCTTGATATAACAACCGCATTAACAGCTTGGCGGTGTTCAGGTCTATTATGGCTCTTTGCGCTGTAAACTGTGTTGGATTCCTTCTTAAAAGGCTTCTTATCGGTGCCTGATGAAGCACCCTTATGTATCTTACCACTCTTGATACCAGCCTCAATTCTTTCCCCGGTCATAATCAGCTCAGTAAACCCGGACGATGAACTTCCAATCAGATGGTTGAATTACGGACCAAACAGGGTCCCCAAAAACATATCTACTAACTCCCTGTCAGCCAGCGGGGGTAGTACTCTTCCAGCAAGGTCCCTCCATTTTTGAGCATAGTCTTTGAAACCTTTGCTTGCACCCATAGACATACCCTGAAGTTGGGTACGCGTGGGAGCGAGGTCGGCATTGTATTGGTACTGCTTGTAAAAAGCAGCAGCAAGGTCTTCCCAAGTACGAATACTAGCTCCTTCCAACTGGTAAAACCATTCAAGTTGAGTCCCTAAGAGACTATCTTGAAAGAAGTGGATCCAGAGGTTCTTATCAGCAGTGTACGGCTGGATCTTTCTAACATACGACCAGAGGTGCAGCTTCGGACAGGAAACTCCGTCGTATTTAGCAAAGGCTGGTGCTTTAAACTTGTGGGGAATCACCACCCCAGATGACAAACCTAGATCGCCAAAGTCCAATCCAGGTACCTTCTGGATTTCCATCGCACTTAACCGGTCCTCAAGTTGTTTATACCTATCCTTAGCTGGAGGATACTGGTCTTCGTCAAAGTCAGTCTCGTGGTCAGATACCACAGGGCTAGGGACCCTCCTTTCTTCTTGGTTTTCTCCCCCTCCAGATGAGTGGGATAGATTGACTTTGTCTCGCAACCTGTTTCCAAACCTGTGACCCATGTTCAGGAGGAATGTCTTCTTCTTCTTCTTCTTCTTCTTCTTCTTCTTCTTATCCTTCAAGATAAGAGTCTTCAGATCTTGCTGACCCTTAGCCAAATTCATGAACATTTTCTGGAATTGAGCGTTTTGAGCTTGTAGAGCCTTGATAGCTTGATCAGTTGATTTTTTAGCAGACATGATGCTGAAATAAACAGCGAAGAAGATAAGAGACCTGTAATGGGTACCTATGATGAGGTGCATGGAATGAAATGCGTATGATATGATTTCAAAGACGTCTAGAGATTCAAATTCATAAACCAAAATAAAACACACTTTTATTAGATAAATTTGAAATAATGTTTGATAAGTGCCTTTAAGGCGTTACAAGAAAGAAATACTGAAAAATAAATCAAAGCTAAAAATAATCAAAAGACATTAGCGCTCCCATGGTCGTTTGCCTTTGGTGCTGACATAGTCGTTGAGGACCCTCTCATTCTCCAACTGTCTTGTAAGCTTTAGAATCTTCCGCTCCTGCTCGTGATACTTTTCTCTGTAAGTATCCTGCTCTTCTCTCAACTACATCCAAGACCTTTTTAATGCCCCAATGTCAGTAGGCATGTACGGGTGGAGGATGGTAGGTGGAACCCCTTCTTCATCAGCAACCTCAACAATCACAGGCAAGACATCTTCGTATGGCATTCCCAGCTTTTGGGCACGGATACAAACCCATCGGAGATACGGTTCCATCGAAAGAGAGGTCTTCATCCCTAACTCATGTGGATCAGACCGGTGCACCCTATCCCAAGCTCATATGAATCTGCGGCGATGCTCGTCACTATCCCCTTGGAAGTCAAAGACAATACTTGGCATTAGAAACTCATGAGGTCCTTCCCTCCTAGCTCGCCCAAACTGACGTAAGGCCAAACAAGGGTTATAGGTAATCCCTCCTCGAACTCCAAGTAATGGAACATTGGGGTATTCCCCACAACGATCAATAATAGCCACTTCTTCCATGTCCTTAGTACTCCAGATGATGTCGTTATGAGAGAGAGACATAATCCTGTAGACCCAACCCATGCCTTCCTTGTTCTTCAAAACTGATTTGGGGAGGTGAGAAATAAACCACCTCGCCAGCAATGGTGCACAACTCATAAGGGTTCCCCGTTTCCGAGCAGTACGGGCATAAAGAGAGTGCAGAATGTCACCCAAGAGAGTGGGTACCGGATTACGGGAAATGAAGATCTTCACCGCATTCACGTCAATAAAGGAATCTGAGTTAGGAAACAACACCAAACCCTATATGAGAAGAGCCATAATGTCTTCAAATGCCTGAAAGTCTAGACTGTCCCAGAACTGATTAGCCCGATCAACCAAGAACTTAGCCAAGAAGCCTTTTGTCCCACTTCGAGTCTCCCAGTTTGACATTACCTCAGCCTTTGTCAGATGCAGGGCTGAAGCAATCTCTTTCGGCCTAATGAATTTCTCCCAACCTGTAAACGGGGTCTTCTCTAGAATGGAGATACCAAGTAGATCAGAGAACTCTTCCAAGGTAGGGACCAACTGGTAGTCTGGAAAAGTAAAGCAGCGGTACAATGGATCAAAGAATTGGCACAAAACACTCATCATCTGTTCATCCAGCTTGGAGGTGACTAGACTAAGGAGGTACCCATGTCTTCTGATAAAGGAAGTAGTATCAGGAACCTTTGCAACCAAATCTCTAAGCTGAGTAGGAACCTGGACGAAGTTGATCCGAATAGTGTTTCTACGCATGGGTGCCATGACCTGCAAAACAGAACAAAGATGAATCCCCTCTGTCTTTTAAATAGGTTAGTCCAATGCAATATGCATGCAATGTCATGATGCATGATGCCATGATAGAAACACATCACAAGTATTCGCAGATAGCAAACATGGTAAGGGAAAATAAGTCACACAAATAGCCCTTAGATTTCAGGATGGCATGGAGTTTAGGTACTACCCTCTTTCAATTCAATTGGTTCAAACCTGTCCTAAAAATAATAATCGGGTTCTAGAGGATCTCAATATCACTGACTACCCTCGATCGGTCATAATTCCAGTTTGGCAACCTTTTCTTGCAGCCAGAATCATCGCGAGAGTTTAGTCTCAATGAGTGTAGCATACTGCTACTGTTCTATGGCCAAGTTGGTCAATTATATGTGCTAAGGTCAGTTGGTGCTTAATGACCCCTTAGCAGACCGATATTCTCCTCGTTGTGCCACAAGGGATATCGATACATACTAAAGTGTCACACCAACGTAGCTACTGCTTCAACCGTATCGGTGTACACCGTACAGTTCCCTCATAGTTTATTGCTACTTACCTAAAGGGTATCCCCCAGATCCGGGTTAGGATCTATAGTAACTCCGATTCAAACCCATAAAGATAAAGAATACAAGTCAAGCAATTGAAAACATTATGAACTATTCCTAAGGTACACCACACTTATTTTCCCCAGCAGAGTCGCCAGTTCTGTGATACAGTGGGAAGAACTGATTGTTTTTTGAAATGCTGGTTTGTGTTTTGCGTTTGTTTTTGCAAAATGTTGCGGTAAGAAAGAGTCGCCACCGACTTTTATTTTATCCAACAAGGAAAGGAAAAAAGCACAGAAAAATTCCTTTTTCGAGATATTTCTCGGGTTCGGGGGGTAGATTATAGAAAGGGAAGGTATTAGCACCCTTTCTATCCGTGGTTATCCACGGGCTCTTAGGTACTTGCTCAATTGTTTTCAAAATTGTTTTCTTTGTGCTTGTGGGTTCGAAAAATTTTTTATTTGAAACTTCGATTTAACTCTTGCTTCTGTCCTCAAGAGTGTAATGAAGTGTTTTGAAAACTTTGTTCGAAAAGTGTAAGTGTGAAAAGTTTTTTGTTTTGAAAGAGAAAGTATCTAAGAACCATCTACCTACTCGAAAAAGGAATCGTTCTATGCTAATTTCCTTTAGACAATGCTATCCCACTATTGATGAGTAGGTAGCACCGTCGTTGGAGTTTGAGGGTCAATTTGAATGCGGGACATACGGTCACTAAAGCAATGTTAGGACGCCTTAGCGGTAACCCTAATGTCTTGGATCATTTGTTTGAGGCAACAATATTCGAGGCAACCATTTCGAGGCGACTATGATCTTTTAGACAAGAGGATGACCTCTAAAACGATCTATACTCGATGACCGTGTACGAAGGCAACCAAGTGGGGTGTACCCTAAGAGTGCGCATGTGCGAGTGTGTCGATTTCAATTTATTTTTATCTTTGCACATGTTAAGGGTGATCTAATTCGATTTTAAGATTAAACATTCAGTCTTGTCATGCAAACCCTATTATCAAACATCTAGCAGTTATAATTTGCGGAATAAAAATGCGGAAATTAAATTACAGGGCGTCGGGTATTTACATCGCCAAAAGCAACCTTTGAAAATAAAATAAAATAAAGCGATAAATAAATAAAATGTCCTAATTATCTATTACAATCCATAAGCAGATACATAATTGGATAAAAATAAATAAAGCGTGCGGGAGATTGAATCGAATGCGAGATTAGGGTTTTGACCCTTTGAAAGAAAATGCTTTTTTGGTTGTTTTTATTTTAAGAAAAGAAATTAATTCTTAAACTAAATAACTAAACTAAATTAATAAACTAATTAATGAAAAATAATTTACGACATTTTTTGTTTTTTTTTTTATTATTTTAAGAAAGAAAAATAAAATAATTAAGTTAGTAGTTAAAACCTAATTAAGTCTAATTAATTTTATTTATTTACAAAATAGGTTAAAGTTTACTAGAATTAAAAATCTAAAATTTTATTAATAAAAATAACTAAACCTAATTAGTGTTTATTAATAAAAATGAATTCTAAAATTTTATTGGATAAAATTATTTTTTGATGATTTTTTGATAAAAAGGAAAAAAATGATTGGTTAGTAATTAATTAAACTAAAATAAAATAACTAAATAAATAAAATAGAAAATATGATAAAAGGGAAGAAATGGGCCTTTTTTGGAGGTGCAAGGAGCATTTTTGCAGGCCTATTAGAAGCTGGCTCGTTTGACTTTTTGGATCTGGTATACACGAGTTGACTGGCACCTTGGTGGACCTCCCAACGTGGATCATCAGATTTGGGCCTTGGCCATCTGGCGCTTGGATTGATGAGGGCGTATGGTGGGTTGCAAGCTAGCGTATGCACTGGAATACCTGAAAAATAATAATATTGAGAAAGAGGGGGCACCTGGGATTCGAACCCAGGTCCTGAAGGAGAATGCACTACACGCTTGCCACCACGCCATGTTGCCTTGCTTGTTATACTAATACAAATTAATGATAATATAATAAAACAAAATTCCATGGTCAGAAAAAATAAAAAGGCGCGCAATATTTGAATCAACCAATGGACGGATGACACGAATTCATCCCTGTCCTCCAAAACCTGTAAAAAATTACCTGTGGATTTGTATCTGCAGCTAAAAGCGCAGCCTTGTTCTAAAATCCTCTCCAAGCCATGAAAACGATTTCTAAGGACATGGTCGTGTTCATCTCATCCTCTTGGATACAACCATGTCCATTATGTGAACCAATTGCACCTGAAACGAAAATGCCCAAAAACACGAACCAAACCCTAACAATGGTAGTTCTCCATATAAGCCAGATAAATGCAATTGAATATTATGAAAAGCTTGCAAATGATTTAAGGGTTAAGGATATGCAATTATTTCATGAAAACAATGTCTAATTCCAGAGATACGAAATCAAACACATGGGGGATTCGCGTGAGACTTACAATGCGTATGGAGGTTGGAAAACACCTGGTTGTGACTGGTTTAACTTGTGAGAATGGCCAGGAAGCGATTGGGATATGTCTCAGGCCTTGAAACTGCCTCCAACCTGGATTTCGATCTCTAGCTTTTTTGTGATTTTTTCCACTTTTGTTCTACCTCTACCAATGCTCTCTAACCATGATTTTCGTGTCCTTGCCTTGCTTATGTATTGTGTATTGGATTAGGGTAAATAACTTGGTCTAAATCTTGCCTTATCAATGCTCATGAATTTGATTTGATTCCTCCATAAAAGCTTTCCAAACTTGGCCTAAATCATATCTTTTTTCACATGATTCACTTGATACGAATTTGATTGCAAGTATAGCTGTATTTGGAGCCTGAAATAGCCAAAAAAATCATGTGTTAGTAATACTTTAGATTTTATATGATTTTATTTGATTTAAAATGAATTAATTCAAATAGAAATCAAATTAAATAATAAAAATGTAATATGGACACATGGCTGGACTAGGGCACGTTGGCAATAATGAAAACTCAAATCAAGTGAAAAAGAATGGGCCCATTTGGCAAAAATTGAAGTTTTGGGGATAATTGACTTTTGGCAATTTTGCAAAAAAGTCCAACTTCAACAATGCATAACTTCTTCAATTTTGAACTTTTGGAGGTGTTATTGGACTTTTTAGAAAGCTTAAGATGTCATCTAACCAACCATTTTGGTATCATTTCATTTTGATATTCCATGCTTGTTGTACCCCAAAATTTGCCCTCCCATATTCTTCAAGGTTTGTCAAGAATCATCTTCAAATGGTTCAAGATTTCTCAAGGGTTGCACAGTCCAAATGCCTCCTAAGCCAGTCAAAATTAGGGTTTTGGTTCTTTCAAGGAATTTGGGGTTTTCAATGCTTCAACCAAGTCTCATAGGCCTATATACATCCTCAAGCACCTACATGCCAAGTTTCAAGACTCATAGTGCCAATTTGCACAGTCAAAAGCCCCATTTGATCCACAGTCAACTGCAAGGGCAAAATGGTCATTTTGCAGTCAAAAGTCAGAATTTTTGGTCAACATCTTATTTTGAGTCCACAATCATCATTTGATCAAGCCTTGATCATGATTCCACAAGGATAGCTCAAAAATCATCAAGATGCAAAAGTTACTATTTTTGGACAGCAGAAAAGTCAACTGTATCTTGACCAGGGCATAACGTTTTCTTGGTTTGTCAGAAAAATTCCATCCAATGCTCATTTTGAAGGGGATGTAATTTCCTACAATCCATCTTCACACTCCAAGTCCAAGAAATGCTCTCACAAGAAGTTACCAATTTTTACATTATAGGTCAAATTCAAAAGTCAACAAAAGTGCACTTTGAGTCAAAGGCCATAACTTGAGATTGGTAAATCCAAATGACATGGGACCAAAGGCATTGGTTAGAGAACTTCAAGACCTTTCCAAAATGTCCAAGAACATGGTCATATGATTAAAATTGAGCAAGATATGCATTGGAGAAGTTGGGAAATTTTCATGAATTTGCAAAAGTCAACTTTGCTCAAAACACCTTATTTTTGCTAATGGGCCTCAAATTTCTTCTTGAAACTTTATCCATGGCCTATGTACGACCCATCAAGCTTAATTGAATTATTTTCTTATTTTTTATTAATTAATTGGATTTTTAATCAATATTAATTCATTTAATTAATTTAAATTGTAGGAAAATATAAAGATATGGTTTTTCAATCTTTTTGTGAAGCAAGAATGACCTAAAAAGGCTGGCAATTTCGTGCACCAAGTCAAAGATGCAATATCTCCAAATTTGGCAACTTTTTCCAATCATGAAGATTTCAAAAATATATGATTTCCAATCAAATATTCAAATCATCATTCCATGGATTTTTGCTCAAGATTCTGACCTAATCTCATTCTCCTATAAATATACAAGCTAACCCTGATCATGCACACGTGAACAAGCTGCAAACAAAGCCATAGCCATATTGAAATTTTCCAAGAAAACTTGAAAACTGATTTCTATATTCCAGGACGATTCAAGAACTTTTGTTGACTCTACCACCTTGCAGGGGTTCCCAGGAACGTGTGGCAATTGAATTCACGCCTTGAAGCTCAAAGAATAATCAAGAACAGAGTCGCGGTTTGCATTTTATTTTGAGAATCGTACAACTTCATTCATGCATCATTAACATGATTTTGTGTTTGATTTGTGTTGCTAGGGACTGTACAAAGCTAATGGTATAGCTCAATTGAATTATAACGCCATAAATCACAGATTGCCATTGACGAGTTTTAGGGTTCATAAGCTTTCAAATTAGGGCTTTGCAATCCAGGCAAAATTGAGACCACTAAGGCATATGGTTGAAACCGTTAGAACCAGACAAACACATTAGACTATTCGCGAAATATTTATATTAATCACAGCCCTAATCGCTATTATTCCTCGTGTCATATAGTGGGGGTTAAAAACCCCCGCTATCTAATGTGTTTTTATGCAGGCGAAGGAAGAAGGTGATGAGTTGTTGATATACTATTGGTCAGTTAAAAAAAAGGGCGTGCGTGTTTTGTGTTACAGCATATTTGTGTGTTTGTTAATATGATAATTGATTTTTCTTTTACTAACGAATAAAGCGTGCAGTTGGAGTGGTTAAGGCATTGGATTATTGATCATTGGGACCTGTGTTCGAATCCCAGGTCCCCCAAAATTATTATTGCTATTTTCTTGCAGCTTATCCAGTATGCCTTATGCCTTGTGGTCTACCATGCATCTCAATTGTCCACACGCCAAGTGGCTTGCAAAGCAAATCTGAAGGCCAAAGATGAAGGACCGTGATACTCCCAGTCAATGCACATGTGGACGATCTCAGAAAGTCAAACGGGCTTGAAACAAATGGGCCTTCAAATTTCCAGATTAACCTCTCTATTGGGCCAGCACCCCCTAGTTTATTATTCCTCTTTTATATTTTTTCCCATTTAATTATTTTACTAATTATTATTATTATTATTATTTAATTAACATAATTAATTATTTTCATAATAAATTCAGAAAACTAAAATATTATTATTATTTATTAATTTCACCTTTAATTTATTATTTTTGTAAATAAATGCTAACATAAATTAATTTAGTTAATTAGGTCAATTTTAACTTCTTTTCACAATAAATAAAATCCATGTAGAATTAGGTTAATTAATATATTTAACTCTTTTATTTTATTTTCATTAAAAAACATAAAAAAACTTAACAATATTTATTTTATTTAATTAATTAGAATTAGGTTTAATTAAATGCAAAAAGGACCAAAAACTCATTCTTTCTCAAAAAAGGGTCAAAACCCTAAGGACTTCTCCGATTCAATTTCTTTTCGCGCCTAATATTTTTGATCATGTTTATGTATTTGCTCCGAGGATGTAATAGCTCTAATCAGGACTTTTTATCGCTTTTCTTTAATTTCTCGCATTTACTTTTCAAGGGTTGCTTTTGGCGATGTAAATACCCGACGCCTTATAATAGCGTAGATTTACTTTCCGCAATTTATTTTCCGCAAATACTTAAACTGCTAGATGTATGTTAATTAGGCTATGCATGACAAGAATTGTTCTGAAAATTAAAATTAAAACGTAGCTCACCATAACATGTGCAAAGATAATATAACTGAAACCTGACACACTCGCACATGCCACTCCTAGGGTACGCCTCACTTGGTTGCCTCGACGTGGTCATTGAGTATAGGGTGTTTTAGAGGTCGCCCTCTTGTCTAAAGATCCAAGTTGCCTCGAAACAGTTGCCTCGGATAAAAAGGATCTAAGACATTAGGGTTACCGCTAAGGCGTCCTACTATTGCTTTGGTGACCACATGTCCCTATAATCGAATTGACCCGAAAACTCCAACGACGGTGCTACCTACTTCTCAATAGTGGGATAGTACTGTCTAAAGGACATTTACACAGCTTAATTTCCTTTGAGTAGCTAGAGGTTCTCAGGTACTTGCTCTTTCAAAACAAAAAAATACTTTTCGCACCTACACTTTTCTGACCAAAGTTTTCAAACAAACATTTCATACACTCTTGTGGACCGATACAAGAGTCAAATCGAAGTTTTCAAACAAAACTTTTTCAAAATCCACAATCACAAAGAAAAGCAAATTTTTGAAAACATAGTGAGCAAGTACCTAAGAGCCCGTGGATAACCGCGGATAGAAAGGGTGCTAACACCTTCCCTTTCTATAATCTACCTCCCGAACCGAGAAACATCTCGAAAAGGAATTTTGCTGTGCTTTTGTCCTTTACTTGTTGGATCAAATAAAAGACGGTGGCGACTCTTGCTTACCGCGACATTTCACGAACCAGCATCCCAAAACAGTCAGTTCTATTTCCACCGATCACAATGCTCAAGTTAGAAGCTTTGACAAAAAATATGTTTGTTGACTTTCAAAAACGACCTATAATGTCCAAATTCATAACTTCTTGTGTGTGCTATTTTTGAACTTGGGGTATGAAGATGGATTCAGGAATTGCATCCTCTTCAAAATGAGCTTTGGATGGGTCATTTCTAATAAAGTATGAGAAAGTTATGCTTGGTCAAAGTTGGGTTGACTTTTCCTGCAAAACCCTAATTTAGCAACTTTTGAATCTTGATGAATTTTGAGCAATCCTTTATGAATCATGATCAACCCTTGATAAAATGATGAAATATCCTTCAAAATGATAATGTTGACAAAAAATATTGAAGTTTGACTATTTGTAGGTCACAATTGACTTTTGCCCTAGCACAGTCGATTTTTGGACCTTTGAGCAATTAACTGAGCAAACTTTCTCTGCAAGGCTTGAAACTTGGCATGGATGATCTTGAGGACATATTAGGACATTGGTGAGAACTTGGGGTCACTTGTACTCAAGGATCTTGATGCAACACAAAACCCTAATTTGGGGTAGACTGTCTTAGGAGATAGCTTGTCTGACCAACTCTTGAGCTACCTTGAGCAACTTGGATATTTTTCTTGCAATGTTTTGAGAAATATGGGAGGGAAAATTTTGGGGTACAACAGCTACCAATGAGGGTTTCAAATACTACGCCCAGAAGTGGAGGGACTTAGCTGGAAGGGTGCAACCACCATTATCTGAAAGAGAGCTAGTTGACATGTTCTTGGGGACTCTGTCAGGTCCTTTCTTTAATCACCTGATTGGAAGCTCCTTTACAGGTTTCACTGAGTTGATTCTAACTGGCTAAAGGGTGGAAGCCGGTATTAGAAGCGGGAAAATTCAGAAAGACGCGTCTGCCTCAACTGCTACAAAGAAGCCCTTCACGGGAAAGAAAGAAGTGTCTGTTGTATATGCCCAGAGAAATCAGGGAAGAATTGAAAGACGACCAACTGTAGGGGCCGTGATGATTCAAAAGTATGTATCAGACTAACCGAGAAACAACCATCCGAGAAATGATCAGCCGAGGAATAGCTAGCATAGGGTGGAAAGGCCTGTAAGGCAATTCACCAAGATAAACATGACTCCTGCTCAAGTCTTACCCCATCTCTTGAAGTTGAACCTGGCCATGCTAAAGGAGGCCCCTAAAAATCCTAACACTGCTTCTCCACACAACCATCCCAACGCCAGATGCGCGTACCGCTTAGAAAGTCCGGGACACGACACCAACAACTGTTAGGCCCTGAAGAATAAGATTCAAGATCTAATTGACGCCAAGGACGTTGAATTTGAAGCTCCTGAAAAGCCGAATGTTATCTCCGCTCTGATGCCGAGGCATGGACACAATGCCAATGTTGTGGAATAAGATCTGTTTGTTTCTGCTGTGGATGAACTGTTAACTCCTCTCCTAACCATCAAGATGAATTTGTTAAAGGCTGGGGTGTTCCCAGGTTGTGACCAAGATTGTCGTGCTTGCCTATCCTCCCCATTTGATTGTCCTCTATTGAAGAAAGGAATCCAACAATTGATTGATAACAAGGAAATTTTATTTGAGAAAGCTCCTGTCTCACCCATTCCAGTTTCAGAAGTTTCAATAATAACCATATACGCCAATCCTTCCAGGGTTCCTAAAAAACCCGTTAGGATTACATCCGCTCCTATGACTACTCTGTTGAAGATAACAATGCCCGGGCCAACCACATACAAATCAGATAAAATGGTACCATGGAACTATGGTGGAGAAATCTACTACCATGGTGTCAAACAGATTGAACAGACCATTGAAGAAGAAAGCTCTGGGGAAGATAACCCTGACATCAGTAACATTGCCGGAACAAGCAAAATTACTCATAGTGGGAGAATCTTTTCTCCAGAGATTGCTCCTCCAACAACAGTCTTTGGACCCGCGGCCATCCCGAAGATTACACCTAAACCAGTAACGGTACCTGTAAGTGTACCCGCCAACAACGATAATGCAATTCCCATCCCTGTTTCCGCTGCTGAGAAAAAAGGAAAGAATGGTCAAGAGGAGCCTGTCTTGACGAAGGCTCAGTCACTTGTTATTCCTGAAACATCCCAGAAAGAGATGGAAGAGATTCTGAGGATCATTAAGAAAAGTGATTATGATGTTGTTGAACAACTGGGGCAGACCCCCTCCAAAATATCTATGTTAGCCCTGTTGCTGTGCTCTGAGGCACATGATAAAGCTTTGGTCAAGTTTTTGAAGACGGCCCACGTGCCACAAGAAACCTCCGCTGATCAGTTCCAGGAATGTGTGGCTAGTTTAACAGCTGACAATGGTCTAGGATTCTTCGATGCAGATTTAACTTCGAAAGGGAGAAAACATAATGATGCTTTGCATGTCTCGGTGGAATACAGAGGGACAACCCTAGCACACATACTGGTAGACACTGGTTCGTCTTTAAATGTCTTGCCGAAGAAAGCCTTGGATAGACTGGATTGTGAAGGCTTAACCCTGAAACCCAGCAATATCATTTTTAGAGCCTTTGGTGGTTCTAAGAGGATGGTCCATGGAGAGGTGGACATCCCGATCAAGGTGGGTACCCAGACGTTCAGTTCAACATTCTACGTGATGGACATCCTTCCTTCCTATTCTTGCCTGTTGGGAAGACCTTGGATCCACCATGCCGGAGCTGTCACTTCTACTCTGCATCAAATGCTCAAGTACCCTGTTCAGGGGAAAATCATAATTGTTCATGGCGAAGAGGAATACATGATCAGTCATCTTAGTTCCTTCCGTTATGTGGAATTAAATGGCGAATTCATCGAGACCCCTTTCCAACACTTTGAAGAGGTTTCTGAAGAAATAGCGGCGACCAAAGCAGTGTCCTCAACTCCTGTGATCACAAGACCTGTACCTCGGATATCGTCTCTCAAGGATGCTAGAGCAGTAGTGGAAGAAGGAGGATCCACTATTTGGGGGCAGCTTCCCGATTTTCCTTTCAAATCAGACAAATTCGGCTTGGGTTTCACCTCAACTGGTCAGAAGGTTGTGCGTCACTCCCGTGCCGGAGGGCCACCTGTAAAGATCAGCCACCGAGGGGTTAATGCACTAGAGGACAGTGAAGAAGAGGGAAGCTTGGAAGACTGGATTTTTCCTACTATTGACGGAGGACTGTGCAACTGGGAAGCAAAAGACTTTGTTCCGATTACTTTCATACCGCAGTAATTTATCTTTTCCATTTCTGTTGGACTGTAATAATTCACAAACAATTCGTACTTTTTCAACCTTGTGTCTTACCCGAGGCACATAGGTCCATTTGTAAGGGTTCTTATTTCATTTTCATATGTCATTTAATGAATCATGGACGCTTTTCATATTTAAACACTTTTATGCTCATTGTCTTTCTTTTACATTTTGTTGTTTTAAGATGGCTATGCCCTTACACACACCCACACTCACAAATGCAGGTACCCTTCCATTCCGAACCCATGGGTAACGATACTGCTATAGCCTTCAGTGACTCTGAAGATCTGATCTACCAAGCCAAATACGGAGGTGAGGAAGGTTGTGAGGTGCCAGGGGAATTGGCCAGATTACTATAACAAGAGGAAAGAGCATTTCAGCCTCATGAGGAGCCGTTGGATACGATCAACTTGGGTACTGAGGAAGATAAAAAGGAAATCAAGATATGTGCCAATCTAGAGTCGAGTGTCAAAGAGCGCCTAATTCAGCTACTGAATGATTATGTTGAGATCTTTGCCTGGTCATACGAAGACATGTCGGGACTCGATACAGACATTGTGGTACACCGTCTACCCACAAGAGAAGACTGTCCACCAATTAAACAAAAAGTCTGCCGTATGAGACCTGACATGTCAGAGAAGATCAAAGCAGAAGTTATGAAGCAGTTCAATGCAGGATTTCTGGTTGTTACTTCCTATCCACAATGGGTTGCTAACATTGTGCCCGTGCCTAAGAAGGACGACAAAGTGAGAACGTGCGTGGATTATAGAGATTTAAACAGGGCCAGCCCCAAAGATGATTTTCCACTTCCGCACATCGATATCCTGGTTGACAACACAGCTCAACACAAAGTATTTTCTTTCATGGACGAATTCTCAGGCTATAACCAGATCAAAATGGCACCTGAGAACATGGAGAAAACTACATTTGTCACACAGTGGGGTACATTCTGCTACAAAGTGATGCCATTCGGACTGAAGAATGCCGGGGCAACCTATCAACGCACCATGGTAGCTTTGTTTCATGATATGATACATCATGAGATAGAGGTCTACGTAGATGACATGATAGACCGATCACAAACTGAAGAAGAACACCTTGATCACTTGCAAAAGCTGTTTGTCAGGTTGAAAGAGTACAAACTCAGACTAAATCCAAACAAGTGTACATTCGGAGTCCGGTCCGGTAAACTCTTAGGTTTCATTGTCAGCAACAAAGGCATCGAGGTTGATCCTGCCAAAGTCAAAGCTATACAAGAAATGCCTGCTCCTCGCACTGAGAAGGAGGTCAAAGGTTTCTTGGGACACCTAAACTACATTGCAAGGTTCATTTCTCACCTAACATCTACTTGTGAACCAATCTTCAAGTTGTTAAAGAAAGATCAGGTAGTTCGATGGAATGATGACTGTCAGATTGCTTTCGATAAAATCAAGGAGTATTTGCTAGAACCTCCTATCTTGATGCCACCCGTCAAGGGAAGACCGCTAATCATGTATCTGACCGTCCTAGAGAATTCAATGGGGTGTGTACTTGGGCAGCATGATGAGTCTGGCCGAAAAGAGCATGCCATTTATTACCTTAGCAAAAATTTTACCGACTGTGAGACCCGATACTCACTGCTCGAGAAAACTTGATGCACTTTGGTATGGGCTGCTCGCCGGCTAAGGCAGTATATGTTGACTCATACCACTTTGTTGATATCTAAGATGGATCCGATAAAGTACATCTTTGAGAAGCCTGCTTTGTCTGGAAGAATAGCTAGATGGCAAATGATCCTAACGGAATACGATATACAGTACACGACCGAAAAATCTATAAAGGGGAGTGTGCTAGCGGACCATTTGGCCCATCAAGCTGTCGAATATTACCAATCCATGAAGTTTGACTTCCCTGACGAAGACATCATGACTTTGGACAACATTGAAGATATCAGACCATATGATGGACCTGAACAAGGATTCCGATGGACCCTGTACTTTGATGGGGCATCCAATGCACTAGGAAACGGTATCAACACGGTACTCATCTCCCCAGAAGGTTGCCATACTCCTTTCACAGCCATACTTTGTTTCAATTGTACGAACAACATGGCAGAGTATGAAGCTTGCATCTTTGGACTCAAGGCTGCCATAGACTTGGGAATCAAATCCTTAGATGTGTTTGGGGACTCAGCTTTGGTCATCAGTCAGATCAAAGGAGAGTGGGATACTAAGCATCCAAACCTCATCCCTTACAAAGAACATGTTCTGACATTGCTACCACATTTCGAGCAGATTACCTTCCTTCGAGCACTTCCCGCGAGAAGAAAATCAGCTAGCAGATGCTCTAGCTACAATGTCATCAATGTTTAAACTTAACTGGGATAATGAGGCTCCTCAAATCACCATTGAACGGATGGACGAGCCTGCACATTGTCACGAGATTAACACCGAAGAAGTAGTGGACCAACCATGGTTTCATGAAGTCAAAAGGTATCTCGAGGCTCAGGAATACCCCGAAGGAGCTTCAGTCAATGACAAAAAGTTCTTAAGGAGATTCTCGGCAAAGTTTTTTCTAAGCAATGGCGTCCTGTACAAGCGCAATCATGATTTTGTTCTTCTCCATTGTGTGGACAAAGCTGAAGCTGAAAAGATCATGGCTGAATTGTATGAAGGTACCTTCGGCACTCACTCTAGCGGGCATACAATGGCTAAGAAGATTTTGAGGGCAGGCTATTACTGGTCTACCATGGAAGCCGACTGCTATCAACACTCCCGTACATGCCATAAATGTCAAATCTATGCAGACAAGGTGCACGTGCCTCCTGTTCCTCTAAATGTCTTAACAGCTCCTTGGCCATTCGCTATGTGGGAAATCGACATGATTAGAGAGATCAAGCCTACAGCATCCAATGGACACCATTTCATTTTGGTAGCCATTGACTACTTCACCAAGTGGGTCGAAGCAGCTTCCTTCACATCCATTACTAAGAATGTTGTTGCCCGCTTCATCAAGCAGAATCTTATTTGCCGGTATGGTATCCCTGAAAGGATCATCACTGATAACGGTACAAACCTTAACAATACTATGATCACTGCTTTGTGCGAATAGTTTAAGATTCAACATCACAATTCATCTCCCTATCGACCAAAGATGAACGGTGTTGTCGAAGCTGCGAACAAAAATATCAAGAAGATCATACAAAAGATGACAGTCACCTACAAGGACTGGCATGAAATGTTACCATTTGCTCTCCACGGGTACCGTACCACGGCTCGCACATCAACTGGGGCAACACCCTATTCTTTGGTATATGGCATGGAGGCTGTTTTACCTATCGAGGTTCAGATTCCCTCTTTGAGAATCATGAAAGATGCTGGTTTGAGTGAAGATGATTGGATTCAAACCCGACTTGATCAACTGAACTTAATTGACGAGAAGAGACTTACTGTTGTTTTCCACGGTCAAACGTATCAAAAACGGATGATCAAGGCTTTCAACAAGAAAGTCAGACGCCAGACATATCAAGTTGGGGATCTAGTGATCAAGCGCATTATTCTGCCACAAAGTGATCCCAGGGGCAAATGGAATCCTACCTATGAAGGACCATTTGTAATCAAGAACATCTTTTCTGGTGGGGAAATGATCTTAACCACCATGGACGACGACGATCTGCCGCACCCTGAAAACGCAGACATAGTCAAAAGATACTATGCATAAACGACCCGCTAGGTTGACACACCTAGGCAAAAAAGGGAATCCCGGTGAATCGAAAACCCGAAAGGGAGGTTCAGGCAAAAATTAGGGATAAATAAAAAAAATATGTACACCCGGCAAGTTGAAAACTCGAAAGGGCGACTTGGGCAAAAAAGGGTTTCCCGATGGACTGAAAATCCGAAAGGGCGGTCCAGGCAAAAGTTAGGGAATTAAAGCGTATGATTATGTCTCGTCGGATCACTTTAAGGACAATCTCTTCACATACAAACTCTGAGCTTCTGATCAATTCAATCATCTTCAGACGAAGCAACGGATGGACAAGATATTCGGAGTTACGAAGGCTATAGCAGAATGGGAACCCCATGAGATTTTACACACATAGCCATCTTTCTTTGTATAAAATTTTTCCTATTTTTTATGACACCATCCTCTTACTAGGATGACTGTCTCCTTTGTACAAAACACTTATTCAAAGTAAATACAAAGATGTCTCTTTCAAAGTGCAAAAAAAAAACTATTTGTCTTTTTCTTTTACAATTGTGTTTTTATTTGCAAAAACGTCCAATGATTCATTGATGAACATATGCATTTGAACATAATTACTGTTTACAAATAAACAGGATGAAAGAGAACAATTACTGACAGGCTGAAAGGATAGGAAACCGTCTTTAGGCTATTCCAGGAGCAATCTCTACAATACATCATCTAGATCCCCAGCGGAGTCAAAACCTTGAAATACATATCCCCAGCGGAGCTAAATTTCAAACCCTTAATCCTCATCAGAGTTAAAACATCAAACTCCCAATCTCCCAGCGGAGCCAAAACTTTGAGTTACAGATTCCCAGCAAAGCTGAAACCTCCTTCCCCAGTCGAGTCAAAACTTCAAACTATCAATCCCCGCGGAAACCATTCAGTTTCTCCAAATTCCCCAGCAAGTTGTATTCAAGCATGGAAATCAATCAAATAACAATTAACTTTTGTCTCTCCCCAACCTAGGATAACTTCCCCAGTAAAGTGGCAGACGACCGAAAACTCCTGAACTTACTCTCCAGTAGTAAGCCTTCTTCCCCACAGAGTTTTTACTCCCCAACATAAAGTCGCCAGAGTTTTCACTACTCCCCAACAGGATAAAGATTCTCATTCTTATTTCCCCAGTGAAGTCACCAAAGTTTTCATTACTCCTCAACAGAATGAAGATTCTCATTCTTAATTCCATGCATAAGTCATCATAGTTTCCCCTATTCCCCAGCAGAATAAGGATTCCCATTGCCTAATCCGCAATAGAAGTCTTCAAAGTTCTCTGGATTTCCCAAGCAGATTTCTCAAGCAGTTTGGTATTACTCTCACAACAGAATTTTTGTCAATGCTCTAACTTCAAGACATGAAGGATCCTCACATCCCCACAGAATTTGTCAAGGATTTATTTTCCCCGGCAGCAGTCAAGAGTTTTTATCCCCAACTGTCAAGGATTTATTTTCCTCAATCAGGCAGCAAGACAGCAAATCAGCTTACATGCGCAGACATTACATCCATATATCATAAACATTGATATAACACATATATTGCATCATACATTTCATGCAACATAACCTTGTGTTTCAGCTAACATTTTACCCTTTTCAGGATAAGATTAACAAGCTACCATTAACAGTGTACAATCATGATACAGTACGGATACACTCTAGAAACGAAAGCCATTCTGTCACTCATTCAGATTCAGATTTCAGATACAGTACAGATGCACTCCAAACAAGGAAGTCATTATGTTGCTCATTTAGATTCATGTTTCAGATACAGTTCAGATATGCTCCAGATACGGATGCCATCCTGATACTTATTCAGATTCCAATTATCTGATACAGTTCAGATACGCTCCAGATACGGATTCCATCCTGATACTTATTCAGATTCCAACTATCAGATACAGATTAGATACGCTCCAGACACGGAAGCCATTCTATTTCTCATTCAGATTCAATTATCAATTTCAGTCCAGATATGCTCCAGACACGGTTGCCATTCTGTCACTTATTCAGATTTCAGTCCAGATACGCTCCAGACACGGTTGCCATTCTGTCACCTATTCTGATTTTCCCCAGCTCAGAGACGCTCCAAACATGGATGCTATTCTATGGCTTATTCAGATTCAACATTCAGATACAACTCGGATACGCTCCAGACACTAATGCTATTCCTTTGCTCATTCAGATTCAGTCTCTAGATACAGTTCATATACGTTCCAGACACGGATACCATTCTGATACTTATTCTTTTGACTTACAACTTACAACTTAGCAAACATTATTGGATGGAATCTTTAAGCCCATCTCCAACAAGATTCTATCACCTCTCTAAGTGGCATCTTTAAGACCATTCCCTCAGCTACATTTTGACGAGTGCAAATTTACGGGCACTCTAGTGTCCAATCATCTTTTACCTTCGAGTCACGAACGACAAAACTCGCCAATCTAAATCTTCAGGTTCAAGAAGATTGAACAGGGGCAGCTATTGTGCCCCAAAATTTTCCCTCTCATATTATCAATATTTTTCCTCACAAGACTCTTTGGACTCAGGACAAGATTAGGGTTTGCTCAGCTCAAGACCCCACCTTGCACTGATGACCTGAAATTAGGGTTTGAGTTTGCACAAGGATTTTTGGGCCATCAATGCCTCATATGACTTTCATACACCATCTTTGACCCCTAAGTTTGTTCATACCAAGTTTCAAGCCTTGAACCATATTTTGACCAGTCAATTAGACAGTTGACCTAAAAATCAGCTGTATTGGGGAAAAGGTCAACCATGGCCAATTTATAGTCAAACTTAATAATTTTTGATCCACAATCACATTATAGGCTCCTATGTACCATTTTATTAAGTTTGGATCACAACTCCTCAAGAAATTTGATCAAATCATCAAAAGGGCAAAATGGTCAAAATTAGGGTTTTGACTGAGAAAGGGAAATTTCTGATTTTTAACCTAGCCAATGACCAATTGGGTTCAAGCATGATTTCAAGGACTCAATAGAATCATCTTGACCTAATTGTATAGTTCAAAAGATCTCAAATGCATAAGATTGACAGATGAATTTTGCAGTGAACTGATCAAAAATCAATTGTGCACTGAAAAGTTAAACTTTGACTTTTTGGTCAAAATCAAGTGCAAGGGTCATAATTCATCAAGATGTGTCAAAATGTGAAACTTGTTGATCAAGAAACCTAAAATTGCAAATTAGGGTTTAATTTGAAGATTTTTCATAACTTAGAAAATTTCTAAGCATGGAAATTTTCTTATTTTTTCTCAACTTTCCACAACTTTTTCACCATGATGCATTTGGATTCAAAGAAAACTTCCAACATGAAAGTTGTATTCCTCCATGAAATATACAACTTTTATTCACAAATTTTTCCCAAAAGATGCTTGGATCTCAAGTTATGATTTTGTGAATAGGGGTCCATAAACTTTTTAACTTAGTGAAATTTTGCCCTAGTTTAGGCAGATTTTTGACCTAACTTCATGACAATTTTTCACCTAGTTCCAAGAGGAATCTCAAAATTCATTTCAAATATGAATTGTAGAGCATGTTACAAGATTTCAAAAATTTCCAAGAACTCTCTAAGATCATTTATGGTTAGGGAGAATCGAAGAAGAGAAAATGGCAATTTGTCACTTTTGTTCAAGCCATTTTCACAATGGTTCAAGTTGCAGATCTGTCCTAGCATGCTTGTACTTGGTATTACAGGTCCTAATCCTTTACACACTCCATAATTGAATGCTAACACAATGGATAATGGTCTTGTTCTGACTTTTGAAGCATTGCACAATGAATTAATCAAAAAATGGCATAAAGTTCATAATACCATTTTGATAAAGCATGCTTTTTGCAACTTTGCAAATCTTGAGCCATGGACCTGATCTTTTGTTGCAAGCAAGATCCACAAACATCAGAAAAAGTTTACCAACTCCTTGCAGCCCTAGAACTAGCAAGTACAACATTTTGGCATTGTCACTTTGAACTTTCTTCAAAAGCAAGCAAACTTGCAAAAGTCAAGACAACTTGTGTATCTGTTAAAGGGAAGCCTTAGCATCATTTGAAACAACTTCAGAACTATGTAACAAGCAGAAACACGAATCCATAACATCCCAAATACTCTCAAACACCAAAATCACACTTTTCTGCCCAAACATGGCATCATCTACAGAACACTTGCCAACTTGAAACTTGCTCGTGCGTTTTGCCTTTCAACCCTTGAAACATCTTCCCTACATCACATCCAAGCTATCCAAGCATTCATCTTGCAACTGTGAGCTCAGTTTCACACTTCACCATTTTCATTTTGCAAAGTTGCAGGTTGACTCGTGCAAGGAGATTCAAGCATCTACAAGGTCAGCTGAGCATTGGAGAAGCTTGAGGGAACTTCAAGGAAGCTCACACGATCCTCAGGCCTCACTCAAAGTTCCCACATTTCCATATCCAAACTCAACTGAACAAGGTATTTTTCAAAGTTCTATCTCCTTATTTAGGCTTCCTTAAGCTTTGATTTGTGAAGCAAAAATGTAGTCCTTAACTTGCTTAAGCTGTACATATGCATAGTTTTTATTTATATTAACTGAGTAGTGAGAATTTGAAGCTTGAAGTTCATGAAAATTTTAGATCAGAAATTAGGGATGATAAAATTCTCCTTGATCTTTGAGTGTTAGGTCACAAACTTTATATCATTGGAATCGTGAGTTTACAAGCTACACTTTTTATGTTATGAGTTTTTGATTTTATGCAAGCATGAGCAAGAACAGGATTCGAAAGCAGAACGCGCGAAATTGTTTGGCTGGAGGACAGGGATGAAGCCAGCCTGGGCCTGGCGCCTTGGGCTTGCTACTTTTCACATCCCCCACTTTACTTTTGCACCCCCTTGATTCATATTTGTTATTTTTAATATTTTCTTTTTATTTTTATGATTATTGACTTTAATAATTTTTTTCTGAACATTAAAAATCACAACAATAATTTTCTTTATTTTTTGCATTTTTAATTTATTTTTTGCATAATAAAATAGTTTACTAGAATAAATAGAAATTCATTTTCTTAAAAAATAGTAATAACATTTAAAAATACCATGCATTTTTATTTTATTTTTTTTCACACATAAAATATTATTTTCATACATTTTTTTTAATACTTGTAAATATTTTTATTTATTTATTTCTTGTACAAAATGAATAAAATAATATTATAGAACATATTTTCTTTTAATCAAAAAATTAGGATTTCCCCCTTCAAAAATAATAATATTATTTTTTCTTATTTTCAGGAATTAGATAATGATATTTTCTCATACATAAAACAATCGCAAAACACTTTTTTTGCATAAATACATATTATTGCATATATAAATAATTGTTTATTTATTTATTGTATAATAAATTCAATTGGGTTGTAATAGTGAATTAGGGTTTTATTTTGTGCAAATATCCCCATTCAAAGACTTGTATCCCCCCTCCCATAATATTGTTGTAATAGCTTAGATTTTCTTTACGCAATTTATCGCATTATATACATGTTTAGTAAATTAGGGTTTGTATGATAAGACAAAAACCAAACAAATAGAATGACCTAATTCAAGACAAACAAAATGTGTGAAAAATGACAACACCTTGCACACAAGCACCCTTAGGGTTTCACCCACTTGGTTGCCTTACAACATGGTCATGATATGCATGTTAGGTATCTTGGAAAAACAAAACGAAACAAAAGATCATAGTCCCTCGATGACGCTATCAAAAGGTTGCCTAAAAACAAATGATCTTGGTCCCTTAAACAATCTAAGATCCTTGGCACTATTGTTATCATGGTCATACGATGACCCACGTCCGTCCCGTTTAACATCCAAAGATAGGGTTGTCTACTAAAACAATAGTAGGTCAACAATGTCAAAGGAATAAAAATGTGTAGGAAAGACTTTTGAGTAGGTAGAATGCTTTTAGTTACTTGATCAATTTGCAAACAATCCTTGCTATTCTAAAAAAAACAAACACACATTTTCAAAACAATCTCCAAACAACTTTCAAAACATTGAAACATTTTTCAAAAGACAAACATCTTTGTATACATTCTTACAAACAAGAATCATTACAAAGATTGCCTAAACGATGGCCTATTTTCTTTCAAAACCACACAAAGCACCATTTCAAACAATTGAAAAAGCAAAGCAAGTGATCTAAACAAGTAACTAAGAGCCCATGGAAAACCATGGATGAAAAGGGTTCTAACACCTTCCCTTTTCATAATTTACCCCCCGAACTCAAAAACAATCTCAAAGGTCTTTCTTGTGCTTTTTTACCTTTCCTTTTGGATAAAAGAAAAGTCGGTGGCGACTCTTGCTAAACCGCAACATTTGCGAACATAAAATGCAAAACTCAAGTCTGTTCTCCAACCGCATCACAACGTCCATCTGACATATGTGCCATCTGTTTATTTCCGCTAGACCAACAACCAACCTGGTTGTTTCGATCCTAGCAACAGGTGCAAAAACTTCATCAAAGTCTATTCCTTCTTTCTGTAGAAATCCTTTCGTCACAAGCCTTGCTTTGTGTCGAGTTACTTTCCCTTTGGGATTCATCTTTACTTTGTATACCCACTTGACATCAATTGCCTTCTTTCCTTGAGGCAATTTGACAACTGACCAAGTGTTATTGTCTTCTATGGACTTCACTTCTTTGTTCATTACTTTCACCCACTTCGAATCCTTCAATGTTTCAGCTGCATTGACAGGTTCGACATCTGCATAGAAATCATAATGTACGAACTCACCTTCATTATCTATCACATCATCTGATGTAATCACACAATCTTGCAATCTTGCAGGCATACGTCTTGTTCTTTGAGGTCTTCTTGTAATTGGTTGATCTATAACTGCTGGTTCCTCTTGTCTAACTTCTCTTTCGACTTGAGGTTTTTGTTCTTCAAGTAGGATTCCAACTGAATCTTTCTTGACATTTTCAGTCCAATCCCATTCTTTAAGCTCATCTATGATTACGTCCCTGCTGATCACAATCTGCTTGTTCACTGGGTCAAACAACTTGTAACCTCCTGTCGAATGATATCCAACTAGAATCATTTGACTTGACTTGTCATTAATTTTTCTTCTCCACTGATCTGGAACATGTCTATGTGCAATAGATCCAAATACCTTCAGATAACTCAATCTAGGCTTCACACCAGACTAACATTCTTCTGGAGTAATTCCTTCTAGCTTCTTTGTAGGACATCTGTACAAAATGTATGTTGCAGTCGGCACAGCTTCACCCTAAAACTCTTTAGGTAAATTCTTGCCTTTCAACATGCTTCTCACCATATTCATGATGGTTCGATTCTTCCTTTCTACAGTTCCATTATGCTGTGGAGTATAGGGTGGCACCACCTCATGCATAATCCCTTCCTTTTCACATAACCTGTCGAAGTCTTTCGACACATACTCTCAACCATCATCAGTTCTCAAAACATTGAGTTTTCGACCACTTTGTCTTTCGACCATAGACTTAAACTTGGCAAATACCTCGTTCACTTCACTTTTCTTCTTGATCAGGTAAGTCCACAACTTTAGACTAAAATAATCTATGAATGTAATAAAGTATTTATTACCTCCCATCAAATCCACCTAGATTGATCCACATACATCAGAGTATATGACTTCAAGAATAACCTTCGACCTACTTCTTGCATCCTTGCTGAAGCTATTCTTGTGCTGCTTCTCCTGAACACATTCCTCACATACCTCGTTTGGAATGTCGAATTTTGGAAATCCTGAAACCATATTTCTTCTCTTCAAATCGCTGATGTCTCTGAAGTTGAGATGACCTAGTCGATAATTCCATATCCATTCAACTCTGCTAGCTGCATTCGAGAGGCACTTGTGCTCCATCACATTTAGTTCGATCTTGAAGGTTCTATTCTAAGACATAAGAGCCTTCAAGATTAATCTTCCATTTGCATCGACGACTCTCATCATCTTATCTTTGATCGACACTTTATAATTATTTTCGACCAACTGCCCTATACTGAGAAAATTGCTCTTCATGCCTGGTATGTACAACACATTGGAAATTACTGACCTCTTTCCATCTTTCCTCATAATCATAACATCACCAAATCCTTCAGCTGCTAGGGTATTGTCATTTGCGAATTTTACCATATTTTTCATTGAGGGATTTATGTTGACAAACTAGTATTTCCTTCCAGACATATGTGATGAGCATTCTGAATCCAAGTACCATTGGTCTTTGAATCTATCTTCATCTCTTGTTGTGACCATCATCATCATCATCATCCATTCTTCTTCTTGTTTTGCAAACTTTTCATCACTTTCTTGATTCTTTCGCTTTTCTAGAAAATCACTCGAGTAGTGACCATACTTCTGACAATTGTAACATTGAATGTGACTCTTGTCAGGTTTTCGACCACCGCCTCTTCCTCTATTTGTAACACCACCTCTTTGGTTATCTTGGTATGGTCTTCTCTGATTTGACACGTTTCCTTCGTTCTGGTTTCCTCTACCAGTCGATTTGTTGTAGACGCCTCTACCTCTACCGAACCAATTTCCTTTGCCTTTGGTTTCTTTTGCTAAATGTTCCTGCAAAGCCACATCACTCTTCGACTTGCCTGCAGCTCTTTCAATCATTCTTTGTTCATGAGATTCAAGCGTTTCTTGAAGCTCTTCCTTTGTCAATTTCGACAAGTCTTTCCCCTATTCTATAGCTACCACCACGTGGTCGAACTTAGGAGCCAAAAATCTCAACATCTTCGAAACAACAACTCTTGTTATTAATGTTTATCCACATACCTTGATTTGATTCACTAGTTTTGTAACCCTAATGAAGAAATTAGATATGCTCTCACTATCTTCCATCTGAAGCAATTCATATATTCTCTTGTGAGTTAGTAACCTCACTTCTTTCACCTTTTCTGCACCACCAAAAGACTTCTCAAGAACCTCCCAAGCTTCTTTTGCAGATTCTGAATCACTCATTTTTTCAAAATTTTCTGGACTCAAACATTGAAGAATTATAAAGAGTGCTTTATAACTCAGCTTCTCAGATTCTGTGTGTTTCTTCTTTTCTTCTAAAGCATTTTCTCTAAGCGCTTCTAATCCATCATTTACAAGATCCCAAAGACCTTGACACCTGAATAAAACTTTCATCTATTTGCACTAATTCTCATAGTTTTCTACTTTCATAATTGGCAGAGTTGCTGTATAATTTGCATTCCCATAACTCGCCATCGTGAATTCTTCAATCGTTCTTGATCGATATTTCCTTTGAATCGATTAATCGAGCTCTTACACCAGATGTTGTAAATCCACCAAATATCTATGATGAATTTCTACCAATCTTGATGAACAAGATTGATATCACCACACAATGACAAATAATTATGAGAAAAGAAAATAAAAGAAAGAAGACAATTATTTTCTACAGAGTTTCTCTCTGCCCACAAACTGTGGAAAACTTTGTTATTCACTTACAACTGCAAATTCTGTGAATACAACTTAATTGACTTAATTATAAAATTAGGGGTTACTCCTTCTATTTATAGATTTAGGTTAGCTTGCTCCTAAGCCAAAGCCCAAAACTATAAAAGTCCAAAATAACTATTTTGGTACTAAATCAAATCAAATTTGTGTGTAGTTTGCTTCGATCCACAAGCTCTTCGACTAGGCAATCTCCTTTCGACACACACACTGTTTCGACACAATCGAATTACAATTTAACAAATGTAGTTAAAGAGTTCAATAGAATTCAAATCAAGATTCATTGGGTGAGTTAGAAGACCGTTAATTTACCTTTTGAGAAATGGGGTTTGGATATTAAGAGTATGACGGAGTTCAATTTAGCTCTTCTAAATAAATGGAGATGAAGAATTATTCAAGGTCAAAACAATTTATGATTTAAAATGTTGAAAGCTCGATATGGTGATTTGTCGATAAAAACCTTGTGTAGATATGCTTCCAAAGTTACATCTTCCTCTAGTTCTACTTGGTGGAGGGATATTATTAAGATTAAATAACTTTCTTTTGAAGATCCTATCATCTCTAATAGTAGATTTCTTATTGGTAATGGTTTTAAAACTCCTTTTTGGGAAGCTAAATGGTTGGAAGACAAAACTTTGAAGGAGCTTTTTCTGGATTTATATTTGGCTTCTTGTTTGGAGGAAGTGGCGGTGCCGGGAATGGGGTGGTTGGATTGAAGAGGGGTGGATTTGGAGAGACTTGGGTCTATTAGCCGCTACGGCCAATAATCCTCATATCTTGGTCGAATATAACTTATTGAAAGAGAAGTTGGAGGAGTTCGGAGGATCCGGATTTGGTTGTGTGGAGTCTTAATTCAGAGGAAGGTTTTTCGGTGTCTTCTTGCTATGGTTTTTTTTTGCTAGTTTCCTGGTTCCGTTTGGTCCTTCCAATAGGAATGATGTTGCTTTAAGATTTATTTGAAAGATGGAGGTGCCTTTTAAAATTAAGGCTTTTTATTGAAGACTTTTTGTTGATACGTTCCCAACAAAGGATGTCTTGGTGTATAGAGGTATTTTTTTACCTATTGATTCTCGAAAGTGTTCTTTTTGTGATATAGACATGGAAAATAGAGATAATTCTTTTCTTTTGTGTGAAGTGATTAAGAGAATATGGAAGGAGATAGCTTTTTGGGTGGGAAAGACCAATGAAGAGGAGGAAGATTGTCTTTCAAATTTCATGAGTTGGTACTCCTTTTGTAGGGATAAAAAGGTTAGGGAAGACAAATTGGAGGTGGTTTGGCTCGCAACGACATGGAGTATATGGTTGCTTCGTAATGAAATTTGTTTCCGAAACAATAGTTGGAATGTGAATAATATGGTATGGAGTATCAAAACGATGATTTGAAAGTGGTCTTTTTGTGAAGAAATTACGCATTCCAATTGCAACTTTTACGAGTTTAACAAAGATTGGTTACTATTTTTATTGAAAATGTAATTGATTTGTACTTTTCCCTTTTAACGGTTTTTTTCCGCTTCTTTATATAAAAGGTTGGGAAATCCTTAATTTTTTCTTTCATAATATCCTACTTACAAAAAAACCAAAGAGAAAAGACACTATAGACCAAAATACAAATACAAAGAAACCCAAAAGAAGCTCAACTACCATATAGAAAAAAAGGATATTATCATCAACGTTATATGAAACATACACAAAGCACGTAGCACACAACAACATGGCATTAATTTACTTACTTAGATATCACTTATTTATTTCTAAATGCCAATCACCACATTTAAAATAAAGTAACACCCATTCATTAGATTGAACTAACTAAATCCTCATCTAACGATTCTGTGGATGTCACAGTTGCAAGATCCAATTCAGAAGACTCCTTGTTAATAAAATTGCATTGTTTTCTAATTTCACCTTTCTTTCCGGTAAGCACGCCAATATTTCCCATTTTAATCATTGACTTCGCAAAATTCTGAAAGAAAGCATTTTGGTTATTGGCAAAATTGTTGACAATGCCAATAGTATCTGCACCTGGTGTTGAGAACAATTCTTGATCACTTTGAAGCAAACCCTTTTTAACTTGAAGATTGTTGTAGTAGTTTTTGTCCAATATATCAGGAGTAGTTGGATCAAAATTGACACGGTTAGTTCCAGGTCCATCCTTAGGACACTCTTTCTGCAATTCTTTTAAGTATGTTGGATCAAGAGTGGGATCCGGTTTGCCAGTCTTACTGAAGTTGTATAATCGATCAACAAATGATGAGCAACGCGCTCTTCCAAATGTATGAGCACCTGCAATTGAAGCATATAAGAAAATCATATACTATATTGTCACTAAATGGTTGCATGTATATATTTTATACCTGAGAGTGCTACTAGATCATTGGTGTTGAGGCCTTGGACAGCAAAAGAAGATTTAAGTTGACTTAGATTAAAGGAAGAAGATGGAAGACTTTGATTAGCAAGACTTTGATTTGCGTTTAGACTATCCCTTCTCCCCAATGGAACAATCCAACATGGACCTCGAGTCTGAGATCATATAGATTTGATTTATTTAAAGATTATACAGAAATAGATGCAAATGGATAACAGGCTTCGCCGCTACCATATTTACCAGAATAGATGATACTCCAGCTGCAAGTGCAAGAATATCAGCACAAGAAACTGTATTAGGGCAAGCCTTTTCCACTGCAGTTTTGATTCGATTAACAACATCGAAACCTCTTAATGAGTTGATATTAGGAAAAGCTCCTTGTTCGCTCACGATGGTAGCAGTGTTGTTCAGTAAAACTGATGCATCACAACCCTATATATATTATCAACATTTACATAAGACCTTAGAGACATTTATGCTTGGATAATATTGAGTTCGAGAAAACGTTTCGATATAGATACTTACTTGAACAAAACAATCATGAAAATGAAGCCTTATGAGGCTCGCAGGCATGCGAGGATCCGTCTTAGAAACATTCCATAAAATTTGATATACAATAAAAGGCAATTGAGGACAAGTTTTACTGTAAAACAATGGATCAAGCTGGGGTTCTGAGGAGAATGGTACTGGTAGTCCTCTTAACAAAACCGCAACAAAGCAAAGAGCTATTGCTATGAGAAGACAAAAGTTCATTTTCATATCTGATAGATATTAGAGCTATAGCTTATTGAAGTTGTGCTTAACTATGCATAATATGAATCCCTATTTATAGGGCCATAACATGACTATGTGTATGTGAAATGGCTTGTTGGTTGCCATGAATGTTACTAGTAATTGTTAAGAATCAAAGACACACTTGTAGGTTAGTGATCGTATTTCAAAAGATTAACAATTAATTAAGTCTTTGAAAAATAACACTTGTCAAAGTCTTCGATAAACTAATTAAATCATAATCTTGTTCAAAGTATTTCTACCAATTTAGGGTGATGTTACTAGTTAGTAATATACAATTGAAAAAGAGGGATATAGATTTAATGTAGAAAAAGATAAAACATTGAATAAAATGAAAGTCGAGACCACATCGTTTGCATCTTCACGTTTTAAATGTAGTTTCTTTCCTCCTCTATTTCTACTTGCTATTGAAAACAATTAAATTTCGAGAAAATTATTAAATTTACTATTCTTTTTTAGAAAATACAAAAATGGTAAACTTATTCCAAATTTACTGGATCATTGTTTGAAAATAATAAGCTATTCAAATATCCAAGATGATTAGAAAATCACATCATCTCTCATAATTCAGTTACATACTCTATTTTGTCAAAATATGATACAGAGATGCATCTCTATAAAATTTTAAGAGTGGATCCAAAGATACATTTTTGTAAAACCTCTTGAACTTATTTTAAGTTATTGAAAACATGTTTATTGCATATAACAGGGAATATTTTGACCTGCATATCCGAAAACTCCTCTGAAATATTGTTTAGGAAGTAACATTTTTCTAACTTAGTCATTTTTCGAGACCAACTTTTATTATAGATCATTTTGTACCATAAATTAAAAATCATATACATTAATTAATTCAGACATGCTACTCGTACATTAAAAAAGTCATATATTAATTAAAGTAAATTCAAAATGTATCGGTCATACATAACTTGTTCTGAAAATACAAAAAATAGTACAACCAAACATAAACTACTTTGTGTGTCTAACCCCTCGACTTCTCCGCCTATACCACAAGGCATTTAGTGCCACGACAATAATGCCTTTTACGAGAGCCAACTTGGGACTGTGTATGTCCTATTGTGGTCATCCCTAGCCTGTAGTACATCTTGATTAGATGGTCTAGGTGGTCTTCCAAGAGCGTCTGATGTCATGATATGATGTGACACCCTATAGAACCATGTGAAGTAGTCGCCCGCATAAGCTCATTGTATAAGAACTCACACCCTATGATAGTCCTCTGGTACCAAATAACTCTCAAGATCCTCAAGTATGTCATCAAGATCTTTGTTGCAAATAATGGGAGGAGCAGACTATGAGGAGAGGTATCTCGAAATAACTTGCAAATAACCAAATTAGTGCATCACTCGCTTGGACATATACACATACATCAGACCTCATCCACAAGCAAGCCATCAAAAGTATCACGAAATGACGTCCAGTTGACGACACAAGTTGCACTTTTGTCCATAAACATGGACGTGCCAACAAAGAATATGAGGTGAAAGCTCAATGCACACGACCACTGATACTCAACTTGTATATCATCACCTTCGGCATACACAACCATCTGCAGCTGGTCTTTATAAAGTTCTTCCAGGAATTTAAATCTTGAATGAGTACCTCTAGTGTCAACTACATCATTTACGACCTAAGTTGGATCATCCCCCAAATAGGTAACCATCCTCTCGTTGGCTTCCTCTTAATTGAGCCTTCTGTGGTCCAGTAACTTTCCTATAATGGGAAGATGTAGGAGGCATGAGACCTCATCTAGGGTGATTGTCATCTCGCCAAGAGAAAGGTGAAAAGATGACATCTTTGAATGCCATCTCTCTACATATGATGCATGCATGCCATGGTTTATGCTCTTGTATGCAGCATCACATAAACCAACAAGCCTAGAGTACCAAATAACACCCTTGAACCTGTCATCTTCCGGTTGTTCTGAATCCAAAATCTTCCTTCAGTGGTTTACATATTTTGAACATGAACGTTCATATAAAAAACATATATATCACCATCAATCGCGATTAAATTACATTAAAACAGATGTAATGTAAAACTAAATAAATATACCTCTTCTTCTCAAATACGCCTAGTAGCATGGTCTCCATATATATACAATAAGGAGGTGTAAAATAGGCCTTATGGATAACTATCTACAAGGGCATCTGCATCAGTAGTGGGTTCTTTCTGATTGGTCTCATAGGCTTCAAGGGCTTCTTTGGGAGCTTTAAAGGCTTCATAAGCAGGGGACGCATGTACCTGTGAAGAAGATGTCTGAGACATGCGACTTCGGAAAGTATAACCCAATTGTTGTGAACCTCGACCTTGTTAATCATCAAACGATGTGGCATCGACCGGTGGCCTTGCAGCCCCTCCCCTGGCCCTATCATGTTGTACACATGCGTGTTGGGACACATGGCCAAGCCTAATTTTGTCTGGGTTGTTTTTAGTCATTGCACATGTAATTAACCTGAAATCACATAAAAATATAGTCAAAATGCAGTCGGCCATATCCGGAGATACATCTCCAAAAAACATTTCAGAGATAATCCGGAGATGCATCTCTGGATGAACTTGTGACTTGCAGAAATGGAAGAAACCTCGTTAGTACCCTAAACTCTAACCAAATGATAATTCATATATATATATATATATATATATATATATATATATATATATATATATATATATATATATATATATATATATATATATATATATATATATATATATATATATATATATATATATATATATATATATATATATATATATATATATATATATATATATATATATATTATCTACCTATTTTAAATGTACTACTATCTAATGCATCTTAAATAACCTATGTTACCCAAAACATCATTCAAAACTAAAAAAGAATTGAAATGAATGAGAAACTTACCAAATTAGAGTTGTTGATTAGAAGCATGAATAAAGTGAATGACTTTGCAACAAATGAAGTAGAATGGAGTGAGTGAACTTGAAGAAACTTGCTTAAATGAGGTTTGGAATTGAATTTGCAGCAAAATAGCTCAAATGAGGTTTTTTGTGACTTTTCATAAAATGAAGAAGGAATAGGGAAGGGTCTGGTGTCGGCGTATCAAATAAATGCGTCCGAAGATGCATCTTTATAAAACTCCCTGAATTTTGAATTAAGGATTTTCACATAGATGGATTTCCGAACTCGCCCTTATGTTGATATGAAGATACATCTTCAGATTAACTTTTGACAAATGAGAGTGGCTCATTTGTGTTGATGAGTGTGAAAAAATGTGCGTCCAGAACACCATGGTGAAGAAGCACCCCTAAGGGTGTCAAAGTAATCCCCTAAATATAATAAATTAACATCGACTTTGTATCACATAGACCGACTCTAATAAATTTATTCATTTAATTTTAATTTTTAAAATAACTTTAATCTTACCTTCTGCTTTAGCAACCGCTAAAAAGAAGCTAAAAAATAAAATAAAAATAAAATCATTTAGCCTCCCAAATGGCAAACTCAATGTTTTCAAAAAAAAATTATATTTATTTATTAAAATTGTAGATACGACTTTAACCGACGCTAAACCGTGTATAGCACGAAATATTTTGTGAACCCCCAAATAACTTTTCTTCCACTCTTTTTTTAATATTATTAAATAACAAATAAAAAATAATAAAATAAAAATGAAAAACCCTTTGGTCCTCTCTCTCACTAGAAACCCTTCTCTCTTAAATTTTAAACCCTTCATTTATCTCTCTCACCATAGATACCTTAATAGAAAATCTTCGTTCATCTCTAATTGACTTATCAAAACTTTCGTTCATCAATCAGAGATGCTTGAGATAACTATCTGACATTGATTGAATTCACCTACAACAATAATTTCTATTTGAGTATTGAAATGACACCATTTGAGACGTTGTATGATATAAGATGTAGAACTCTTTTATATTGGTATGAATCAGGTGAGAGTGTTGTGCTTGGACCTGATATTGTTCAGTAGACCTCTAAGAAGATCAAGATGATCCAAGAGAAGATGAAAGCTTCATAGAGGCTTCAGAAGAGCTACCATGTTAAGATGAGGAAATCGCTTGAGTTTCAAGAGGGAGATCATGTGTTTTTGCGAGTTACTCTAGTAATTGGTGTTTGTCGAACTTTGAAGTCTCTAAAGCTCGTGCCGCGTTTCATTGGTCCATATCAGATTATGAAGAGAGTAGGAGATGTGGCCTACAGAGTTTCCTTATCGTCGTTCCTTTCAAATATTCATGATGTCTTCCATGTGTCCAATTGAGGAAGTGCAATCCTGATCCGTCTCATGTGATCCAAGTGGATGATGTACAAGTGAGAGATAACCTGACTATTGAGGCATCACCCATGAAGATAGAAGATCGAGAAGTGAAGCAGTTGTGTCGTAAGAAAATTTCCTTGGTGAAGGTAGTTTGGGGAGGACCAGCTAGTAGAAAATTCACTTGGGAGCTTGAGAGTCAGATGAGGGAGTCATATCTGACTCTGTTTGCTTAAGGTTATTTTTGAAGACGTAAATTCTTCAAGTGGAGGAGAGTTGGAACACTCCAATTTTGATTAAATTATTTTAATTGATTTATTTGTAACTTTTTTATGGTTTATTTAATAATTGGGTAGCATTTATTAAATAAATGAGAATTTGAGAAGTGTGTGTTTTAGAGGTAGAGGTGTAAAGAGTAAGTTGAAAGTGGCTGAGTTGATTAGAATTATTTAGAATTCATTTAGAACTTTAATTAATTAAAATAATAGTAATTGTGGTTGGTTTATTTAATTAAAATATATGAAGAGTTTGTCCATATTTGAGAATTAAGAGAAATAAATGGAGGAATGAGTAAAATAGAATGAGGGGAGATTTAGAATTTTAAGAGATTAAATAACCTGCACATCTCGAAAATATTAGTCTCGACCGGGTTATGAAGTCGTCTATAAAAAGAGCAAGACTAAGCGAACTGATATGCAATAGAGAGATGTACTCAAGAAAGGGTGCAACCCGGCCTGGAGTACTAGGCGATCTTTCATCTCCGGGTAGCAACCCATACACGTCTACCAACTTGGATGACACTAGTAATCCGAAGTCTACCTACCCATAATCGGATTAACCCGATTCATTAACGACTGTAACTGTCATCGATACATTTAAACCACTATTACAAGTCATTAAGGGGCAGTTACGAACGTCATTAATAGGTGATTACGAACGTGTTTCCAGTGATTTCTGGTAAACAACCGCTAGTCTTCCAAACTATCGAATAATCTTTCTTACTGTTATTCAATCTCTCTGGTAACTCACAGGATCGACTAGATTGATCCTAGGACTCCTTGGATACTAAGGTTACTCTCACAATCGAACAATTATTCATGGTTGATATTGTATAAGTGTCTGGCTTACTTCGATCTCTCTCTACGAGTCTAAAAATGTAGTCAAAATGTATATGAAAACTAAGTTATACGAATAAATGCTAATTGTAATGCTGATTGTAGAGACATATAAAACTGCATGAAAAATGAAGTAAATGGTTTCGACTTACAAAACGTTTAACATAAAAGGTTTCTGGAATGTAGAAGTTTAAAATATGCAAAAAGCGTTTAATGCAAGAAATCTGTAAATGATTTTAAGTAAAAGTATGCGCTCGAAGGACAATACTTGAAGGTAAAGGTATGGAAAATGTGACAGTTCTCTGAAATATAAAGTGCTCGAAATATAAAGAAAACAGTAAAACGTAAAACTTTGAGGAAAAGACTTCGAAGTGAAAAGACTGTAAATAAGAAAACTTGTAAATGTTGCCTGACAAAAAGAATAGAGGAAAGTACTGGAAATGGTAAAAGGTTTTCATTAAGTTAGAAATACATGGTGCTATCATACATACATTTCTCTTGCATTCGTTTCCCTTGCCATGTGGTAGTTTGAATGTTATTGAGTATTTTGTATAACAGATATGACACACCGAAATCCTAATACTAAGACTTCTATTTATACTAATTCGACCCTAACGGTCTCGCTACAGGATTATGCCACGTTTCGAACATGCAAGACAATGCTTCTTTCATCTTTCCACGTGTCCCCAAATGCTCCAACACATAACTTTCAAATTTTGAAAGTCCCGCTTCCATTTGAATTTTAAATGCTTTTGGTGTCTCTCTATTTCGAGCGTTCTTCCCAAACACAGCCTCGCTGTTGTTCCGAGACTCCTTTAACTATGTTCCCATAATTGTCGTTCGAAGCTTCACGCTTTGACACCCTTATTCGAAACACTGCTTCTGCAACTTCGAAATATGGCGTTTAATTCCATTTCGATCAGAACGTTTATCTCTTTTGGCTTCTAAATAATATTATCGAAATCTTCAGCCAACAAATTGCCCCTTTAAAATATGTATTTCGATTCCTTTGAGAAATACCTATTTTAAACATCTACACAAGATTTCGATAGGACTTTCGAATCATCGTAACATTTAATGCATTTGACTCCAGTCACATCAATCATAGCACCTTTTAGATTCCTTAACCGCCCAGGGTCACTTCACAGCGTGGTGCAGTTATAAGTAATGATTATTTTTAAATCACGCCTATTACCTATATCAACTTCACGCCACCTCTTCATCACACCAACCCATGATCTCCACGTATCACACCTTTATTCGGTGGATGTTTAAACTTCTCATTATAAAACATCAACTTAATCTTCTTCTTTTCTTTTCACACTCTAAACCTTTCATACTCAGAATTTTTACCCTTCTTCTCTCATAAAACAATCCAAGCTTTCAAACAACAAAAATGTCTTCTTCCACTTCATCCCAACTCAAGAAAGTCTCCAAGAAGAAAGGAAAAACTACAGGAGCAACCATGGAGAGTAAAATCATCACCATTCAAGGCCAATCTTCTCTTGCTCCTCAAATGATTTCCAAAGAAAAAGAAATGATGTACGCATCACAGGTACTCATCCCTACCCATGTTGCTGGTAAGAGGTTAGCCTTAAATGGCCCTCTTACAGTTTTTGAAATATTAAAGGACACCAGGACAATTTTTCCCGTCTGTTATAGCTTCAAACCCTTATTCAACAAAATGGATGCCCCTAGGGCAGTAGAATCTCTTAGTTCAAATACCGTAGAAACCCCAACTGTTCCTCCCAAGGACCCATTTGTTTTGGATTATGTAAAAAGCAATTTTAAGCCATTTCGATCTTGCCCTACTTCTGATATTGCTTATCAAAATTGGTTCACGAAAGTAGAAGCCAAGAAATCCCAGCAATGGGAAGAATTAGGCATTTATAACCTCATTAAGCTATCGAAACCTGGATTCACCTATAGCCATCCTCTGCTGTTTGCGTCCCTTTATTTCTGGGATAGTACCTACAACACTTTCCATCTCCCAGGTGGAATGATTACCCCAACCTTCTTCGATATAGCGGCCATTACTGGGCTGTCGCCAGTGGGAGAAACTTATGTTCCTGACAACGAAGAGCACTCAAGCATAATTGACTTCGAAGTCAAGTTAGCCAGCTTTTCCAAATTTATCAGCCATTATCATGCTGAAGGGGACAATGTGTCTGACATAGAGCACATTGCTTTCTTAACCCTGTGGCTGTCTAGATACGTTTTCTGCAGTAGATCCCTGCAGGTAGCTAGTAGGTTCATTCCTCTAGCTAGGGATTTACACGAAAATCGCAAAGTGTGCCTAAGTGAATTACTCTTAGTTGACCTCTATGAGAGCCTGAGGTCAGCTGTTTCGAGCCTCAAATCCCACACCTCCAAAAACATTCTATTAGCTGGCCCATTTTGGTTACTCCAACTATGGCTAAATGCCATGTTCGAACCTTCCTTATCAACCGCCAACACCATAGATGAGCAAGATTCTGAAATAAGTGATAGGATAGTCGAAGGCACTAGGCTTCAAAGACTAACTCCTAATGATGACAAGGATGACTTCAAGGTTCAATTCTCGAAGTACATCATGATATTCTCCAAAAGGCACAAGTTCGAAGAGAGCATGGCGCCTTTTGCTTCGAGGGCTCATGGACCTTCTTGGTTCACCATGGCTCTCTCAGAAGCCATCAAGAGCAAGGAGATTCAGGATGTATGGAGAGCTTTCTTGCTTCCTATACTCATCTCTTCAAGGATAACCCCAGCCAAGAACCAAATTCTTCTCTTTGCCTACCAACCAAACTTTGTTTCGAGGCAGTTTGGCTTATGCCAATTGATCCCTGAACCTTTGTTCCAAACTGAGGGCGCCATCACTTCTGGACGAACTTTCAAGGCAAGGGAAGCCAAGATCCAGCAAGAACAATATCAAGGATTTGCCCAATTTGAGCTGATAGCCTTCGAACCTACCCATCTCGCGGCTAAAGGATTTCTGGAGTGGTGGATTAAGTTTTATCAAACTTGTATGTTCGATACACTTACAATTCGACAAAAACTAATTGATGCCTTCGATGTGCAGGTACCAGCAAAGAAAGGTATGTTTACTCATGCCAAAGAGATAAAAGCTTTTCAAAATTATTTTGAAACTACTTACGACCCCACGCGCTTGGACTCCACTGTGCATCAAGCAGCTGAGACCTTGAAGGAAAAATTTAAACAAAAAGTTTCTAAGCTAAAACTTCCTTCAGGGATGTCACCTGAGGATAGGTATAGGTTGGCATTCGAAATGCATCCACCTAAATTTCCCAGATTACCTACCTCAGAACTGGCTCTGGCTTGGTTTCCCCCATACCCATGGTGGTTTACTTGCAAAGAGATGTTCAAACATCTTCAAAGGAAACCAAAGCCATCTGAGACTGTGACATGGGCTCGATACTGGCTTCATGATTTCCCAGGACAACTTCGATACGACCTTTCTGCCATGTCAATTAAATCTGATCAAGGCACAGGTGCGAACGCTTGGGAAAATCCCAAATGTCTTTTATTTCCCATATCTTTAACCTTTACTTTAATTGTTTCGATTTTCAGCTATCAGGATAAAGACGACTGCCTCGAAGTCGAAGGAAGGGAGTGCCTCTCAAGCCTCCATTGAAACCAATGATAAAACGACTCCGCCCGAAACAACTACCACTGCTGCAACTACAACAACAACAATAACGCTAACAATAACAAGTGCCCCAATTCCAACGGTAATCACTTAGTTTTTGATGTTTCGAATTCACTCAAGCTTTGTGGTTTATATCTAACTTCGTTAAAATTCGTTCAGACCAACAAGCTTCCTCCTACTACTCCCAAGAAGCGGAAACCAAGCACTACTGGGGAAGACCCCAAGGCTGGAGGAAACTCAAATACTGCTTCGAAGAAGAAGCTAAAGAAAGCTACTCCTAAAAGCACTGTTCCGAATAGTGTCTCTGGACTCGATTCCAGGGATGCTGCTCCCTTACCTAAATCCAAAAATCCACCTTCGACCTCCAACCCACCGTTGGAACGCATAGCTAGTAACCTCTCCTGAGGGTCCACAGGTAAATCGAACTTCTTCTAAAAAATGTTTAACTTCTTGTTACCTTGGTGAATGTTTTTCTTTAACATTCTGCTGCCCTTCGCAGAACATTTTGAATCCCACTTCTACCATTTCGACCTCACCATCCAGAGCTGCTGCTCCGCTTAACTCCTCTCCTCAAGGAGATTCCAGCAACTTGGTCCAAAACAAAGGTTCTTCCAATGTGGCGGTTCTGGCTGGAACTTCTGAACAGCCGGATGACCAAGGTACCTCCATTCCTCTGAAAGAGGTGAACGAAACGATACTTCAAACGTCTGCAGAGGATTCGCAAAGGGTTCTTCAAAAGTCCCCTCTTGAAACTCTTCAAGAGGACCCAAAGGATACTCAGACTGAAGAAGAAAAAGCTGATTCTGGGCGAGGAGCCGAAGAATCTGCAGACGAAGAATCTGAGGAGGAAAACGCCAATGACGAGGAAAACGTCAATGATGGTTCGACTGCCGGGACGGAGTCTAACGCAAATAGCGGCGAAAGGGATGGTATCGAAGTGGTAGATTTGGACGAGGATGAAGAAGACCAAGAGCACGAAGCAAATGAAGGGGATGGTGATGCAATCAACGAAACCCCAGAGGTTGAAACAAATGTGGTTCCCCTACGCGTGGAATTCCCCCAATCCTCTCCGTCTCGAATGAATGACGAGGAACTGGCACTTCTGAGGCGAAATGACCCCATTGGGTACATGAAGGCAAAGTTGGCTCAGAGGGACGTCCCACTCGCTAGGGCTGGCACAAGTTCAACCAGCTATCCTCTTCCCACAGATGAAAGAGTTGTTCTTCTCAACAAAATTAGGAGAACTATTCTCAATGTGGATATATTCGAAGTGCTTAAGCAAGATAGTACTGCTTGCTATACTATGAAGGAGCTGCTCACAAAGGTCAATCTTTCCACCTGCTCCTTGCCAGTTAGTACTCTCTTGTTCGACCTTCAGAATTTGCTGGACAACATAACTGGCTACCTTCTCCAAGACGAATCTGCTGCCAAGAAGGTTCAAGAGAAACGCATTGCCATGGATGCCGCCTATGAACAAGCTTCGAAACTTTCTCAAGAAGCTGAGGATCAAGCTATGCATCTGAAGCAGGCGAAAACTGAATATGAGGCTCGAGCTGAGTCCATTCTTATTTGGGAAAGGCATATTCTGGAACTTCAACAGAAAGTTAAGGAGGCTAAGGAACAACAACTAGCCTTCGAAACTAATCCTGCAGGTAACTAATTCGAAGAGCTTCTCAACCAGGGGCTTGCAGAAATGGAGACTGCAGAACAGCTTAAAGGAGAAGTGGCAACCTTGGAAGGAGCCAGGCGGTTCGCTCAGCAGAAACTTGAAACATTTCGAAGCACCTTTAATCGATTGAAAAACAATGCTTATTTCTAGATTTTGATGTTTATCTGACCATAACTTTGGTTTTTTACATGTAATATTCGAACAACGCCATTTTGGCATTCTATCTTGCCATCTTGGCTTTTTATAATATTTTGTTTACGTTGTTACTATTCGAATCTCCCGCAGGCTTGGCTTATATTTCTTTAAATATTTCCCATTAACCTTTAGGACACGTTTATCATCCAAGAGTTCTTCGACTTCGTATGCATTGTTTGAGAATACTTTTAATATTCGAAAAGGTCCTTCCCAATGAGGTGACCATTTACCTAACGCTTTGTTCTTCTTATCCATAGGCAATATGACTCTCCAAACCAAGTCATTAATAACGAATACTTTTTTCTTCACCCTTTTATTGTATGTTCTGGCCACTCTTTCTTTTTGCCTCATCAAAATTTCCAACGCATGTAATCTAATTTCGTCCAACTCAACTAATTCATTCATCATCATTTCCCAATATAATGCAGCTGGAATTTCGTTTTGTTTCTGAATTCGAACTGATTGCAGATGAATTTCTACTGGTAACACTGCATCATGACCAAATGTAAGTTGGAAAGGCGTAGTGTTAGTGGCTTCCTTAGGAGATGTTCTACAAGCCCATAACACTTGGTCCAGAGTTTTGTGCCAATTTCTTGGCTTCTTGCCAACATGCTTCTTGATTAATCCTATTATTACTTTATTTGATGCTTCGACTTGTCCGTTTGCTTGAGCATAATATGGTGTTGATGTTAGCAATCTAAACCCCATTTCTTGGGCAAATCCTTGCATCTTTCTACCAGTAAATACAGAGCCTTGGTCTGTAGTTATACTTTCTGGCAATCCAAACCTATAGATAATGTGCTTTTGTATAAATTCAATAATTTCCTCTTGATCAGCAACTACCAAAGGTATAGCTTCGATCCATTTGGTAAAATAATCTACTCCCACCAAGATGTATTTCTGCCCTTTAGACGAAGCAGGATTTATTTCTCCTATCAAATCCAATGCCCATCCTCTGAATGGCCATGGTTTGATGATCGAATGCAACTCACTTGCAGGGGTATGTTGAATTCCTGCATGTTTCTGACATTCCTCACATCCTTTAGCAAAGTCTATGCAATCTTTGAGCATGCTAGGCCAATACAAACCATATCGAAATAGCAACCATTTCATTTTATGGCCTGCTTGGTGTGCCCCACATGCCCCATTATGGACTTCAGACAATGCTAAATATGCCTCACTCTCTCCTAGGCATTTCAATAATACACCTTCTTGGGTCTTTTTTGAACAATTCGTTCCCCATGAGGAGATATGACAATGCTCTATATTTTGTTTTTCTGTCCACTTTCAGAGTTGGGTCTGCTAAATAACTCTTCAATGGACTTCGCCAATCTGCATCAGACAAAGTATTGATGGCTAGTATTTCGAACCCCTGTTTCTCAGCATATCCCAATCTCATATTTTCCAGATCCGATGGTGTGAATCTAGTGGCCATAACTCTTCCCCTTATTTCGACCAAATCTTTAAAGTTCTTGGTAGACACTTTATAACCTGAAGCCAACTGCGCTAAGTCATTTGCTTCTTGGTTCTCTAATCTTGGTATGTGTTGAATATCCATGTATTCAAATTTCCTTAATAGCCTATTGACTATGACGAAGTATACCATTAAATTTTCCTTTATGCACTTGTATTCCTTTGTGATTTGTTTGACCACCAATTCAGAGTCTCCTTTAATTTCGACTCTGGTTGCCCCCAATTCCAACAAAGCTTCAAGTCCAACAATGAGCGCTTCATACTCAGCTTCGTTGTTCGAACAACGAGGACCATCCAATTTATACTTGAATTTTGTTGGAATTCCTTCAGGAGAGACTAGAAGGACTCCAACACCACTTCCATTCCTGTGGGTTGAACCATCAAAGTACAATTTCCATGGTTGCATTTCGACGTAACTCATGCTTGTCTGCTCAACCAACGAATGATCCACAATGAAATCGGAAATCACTTGACCTTTCATTGCTTTTAAAGGCATGAAAGTCAATGAATATTCTGTTAAGGCTAAAGCCCACTTGCCAACTCTATTATGCATTATTGGCTTTGAAAGCATATGTTTAATGACATCGAAGTGAGATGAAACGTAAACATCAACAAGTTTTATATAATACTTGAGTTTCATACAAGAGAAATATAAACAGAGACATAGCTTTTCTAAATTGCTATATCTGGTCTCTGCATCATTTAGCACTCTACTTAAATAGTATATGGCTCTTTCGACGCCATTGCTATCCTCTTGTGCCAGCATACTACCTATACTAACTTCAGAGGCAGATATGTACAATCTCATGGGCTTCCCCCATGATGGTGGAGACAAAATAGGAGATTGAGAAAGATATTCTTTTATTTTGTCAAACGCCTCCTGGTGAGCTTCGTTCCATTCGAAGGCTTGACCTTGCTTCAGACGAAGTAACGGAGAGAAAGCTTGGGTTCTTCCACTCAGGTTCGAGATGAATCTTCTGAGGAAGTTAATTTTCCCTAGTAGAGATTGCAACTCCCTTTTTGACGCAGGTGCTTTCGTCTCCATTATGGCTTTGGTTTTGTTCTGGTTGATTTCGATTCCTTTCTTGTGGACCACAAAACCAAGAAAATCTCCAGCCTGCACAAGAAATGCACATTTAAGGGGATTCATCTTTAAGCCATGTTTTCTCATTCGTTCGAATGATTGGCTTAAATGATGCAAATGCGCTTCTGCAGATATAGATTTGATGACTATATCGTCAATATACACCTGCATGAAGGTTTCGATGAAGTCATGAAAAATTGAATTCATCGCCCTTTGATAAGTTGCCCCAGCATTTTTTAAACCAAAAGGCATCACCACCCATTCGTAGGTGCCTAAGGCTCCTGGGCAACGAAATGCTGTTTTTGCAACATCTTCTTCAGCAATGAAAATCTGGTTATATCCAGAGTATCCATCTAACATGCTCAAGTATTCGAATCCTGCAGCAGAATCTACCAGCATTTCTGCCACGGGCATGGAATATTCATCCTTAGGGGTTGCAGTGTTTAAATCCCTAAAATCTATGCAAATTCTTAAAGAACCATTTTTCTTAATAACGGGTACTATGTTTGCTAACCATTCAACGTACCTTGTTGTTCTGATGAATTTGCAGCGCAGCAACCTTTCGATCTCAGCTTTAATTTTTGTGAGAACCGCTGGTGCGAATCTTCTGGGAGTTTGTTTGATGGGCCTCTTGCCATCTTTGATTGGCAGTCTGTGTTCGACCAATTCCCTCTTTAAACCAGGCATCTCATCATAATCCCAAGCGAAGCAATCTTTGTTTTCCTTAAGGACTTCGATCACTTTCTTCTTGAGGCCTGGGTTAAGTTTAGCACTTATGTAGGTTACTCTTTTCGTTTTTTCATCCCCTAAGTTGACTTCTTCGAGCGGGTCCTGTGCCAACATTTTGACACCTGAGTTTATGGGGTCCCTTTCGAAGCCTAAGGGTTCTTTATCATAGATGGCATCCAACCTTTGATCCATCTCATATTCCTTGATGGGTGAACATTTCGAACCCTACCCACTAACTTCGTTCATCTTTATAGTTGATTTATTTATTTCAGCCTCTAAGGCCGCTTTTGATTCATTCTCAGCCATATAGGCCGAAATCCTTTCGAAAAAGGTAGACTCAGTCATGGTTAAGGTTGTCGAAGTCCCAGCCTGCTGGCCGTTTTTGTATAGCACCTTCAACTTCCTCTTCTTCACTGATTATTGTTCTATCCCAGTAAAGGCCATCATGACGAAGTGTCATGTAGTAGTGGGCGTTTCTAGTTTCATTCATCTCATCATTTGGAACACATGGAGCAATCTTTGCCAGATTTTTATCATAATCCCTTTTGTCAACTAAATTGACAGTTGACATAAAGTAACTCTGGTCTGCTTCGATGTTTTCCACGATTCCATCATCTCTCCACAGAACTAGTCGTTGATGCATAGACGAAGGAACTGCCCCCACGCCATGGATCCACTCTCTTCCCAGCAGCAGGTTATAGTTGGCCTTGGCTTCGATCACCATAAACATGGTGGGCCTGCAACTTGAGCCTATTGTCAATTCCAACTGGACCACCCCCAGTGTTTTGCCCACTTTTCCCTCATAATTGGACAGAACCATATTATGGGGCTTGATATCTCCTTCGCGGATCTCTAATCTTTTTAGCATGAAATGGGGTATCAGATTGACTGCAGCACCCCCATCCACTAGAACTTTGTTCACACCATGGACACCCACTTTCGCCCGAATGAAAAGTGGTTTGAGATGGTTCTTCATTGCAGGTTCTGGACGTTCAAAGAACGCATTTTGTTCCTCAACAGCCCCATTGTCCATTACGTAGTAGCACACGAGCCTGTGTTTCGTCAAATCTGTGGTGTCTTCCTCCTCATATTCGTTGATTTCGGTTTCCTGCCCAAATTCGCAGGGAAGCACAGACACCACATTACAGTTCAAGTTAAATGACGACTCCCCCTCCGATTCGAAGTTATCTATTATCATATCTTCGTCCTCTTCTGGGCCTGGAGTGTATTCCTTTGGTTCATCTCGTTGGTCTTCAGAGAAAAGCCTCCTATTGACTGGAGGTTTATCTTCAGTTTGATTTTTTGGTTTGTTGGTGCTCGATTCACCTTGTATTTTCGTTGAAGTATCCCCTTTGTTTGCCACAGCTTCTCTCTCAGCCTTTCGAATCCTTTGCTGTCTGCGCCACTGGGATCTTGACATGGGGTTCCTTCCTTTGTAATTCTCTAATCTCACTTCCTCCCTTTTTTGTGTGTTGAATTGCCTCCTGTATGTCACAGCATGGCGTGCATTTCGTTCAGCATTCCTCCATCTATCTTTGCCTTTGTCATTTCTGACTTGTAACCATCTATCGGTTGGCACTTCAGCAGGGAGTTTAAAAGTCACTCTTCGAGCAGCTTTGGGGTGAGGGCTATCAGGCCTTCGCTGTTTGTGTCTGCTGTCGAAATATGGGCCCATCTGGGCAGTTTCTTGATGGTTCCAGCAAGGGGCGAAGGGAATCGTTTCGAAGGCCCTGGCCATGCTTTGGTCATACACAGCAGAACACCTTGGGCAAATCAAACACTTGGTTGCCCCTTTGTAGCAGCGAAAAACAAACTCCAGCAAACTCTCTCCAGCCTTGGGATAGCACCTAAAAAGCTGGTTATCCTGGCGCCAATTGTTGCCAGTTCGAGCCCTCTGTACCCTTTCGAAATTTGCAGCAATTCTTTGGTTGCAGAGGATGCTGCACCTAGGGCACAATATCATGCCTGGATCTCCTTTGTGGCATGTCATGAGATAGTCTTTGAGACTAGCATCTCCAGTGTGATTATCCCCCATTCTGTACTTTTCTTTTTCTAAGTATTTTTCCACTTCCTCCATCTCAGAGCGGGGTCTTTCCATATCCACCATATTTATTTCCACATCCCCCTCTTTAGTTTCGTCATCGCCCCATCCTGTGGGCTTTATATCTTCAATCTGGACCTTCGAACTCTCTGGGGCAGAATATTTGACCAGATAGTCAAATTTTCCACTGGGTTCCCCTAGAGTGTCCCATATTTCCTTCTGAGGGGGAATTGGCTGCGTAATTTGGACTTTCTCCAATTCCAGCCTCAAGCCCTCAGTGACTTGTGTTAATCCTTCGTTTTGATTCCCTTGGCCTTCAGTAGCCTGGGTTTCTCCTGCAACAGCCACAGGTGCAGCAATCGAAGTGTCTGGCGTATTCTGGATGTCTTCAGTGACTTCCTCGCTGACTTCGACCATCACCCAGTTTTCGACTCCCGTGTCCTTTTCTTCTGTTAGGGCGTCGCTTCGATCAGTTTCCACCATGTTGACCTCTCCAATGCATGCAGGCTCGGAGTAGTTGGTGTCTGCGACGTCCAAAGGATCTTCGTCCACTTTCATCTTCACCTTATCAGCAAACTTTAGTCTGCCATCTTTGATCGCGTTTTGAATCAAGTCCCTGAAAAGAAAACATTGTGAGGTCTTGTGGCCTAGGAAACTATGATATTTGCAAAATCCCCTCTTCTTCCTCTGATCCAAAGGAGGTATTTTGACATTTGATGGCACAATTAGTTGGCCATCCTTGACAAGCAAGTCAAAAATTTCGTCACACTTAGTGACGTCGAAGGTATAAACCTTCTTTGGAAACTTGTCACTTTTCTCATTTTCAACAATATCTTTCCCTTTTGTGGGAACTAACATTTTGCAGGAGTAAGGCGGGGCCTGTTTTAATTCAGCGAGGTCGATTTCGACCTCTTCGAATTCGAATTCAGGATATTCTTCTACTTCCTCAGTCCCAACATAGGAAATCCTTTCTTTCTTACTATTCTTAAAGACTCTGGCTTTTTCGGCCTTTAGTCTTTCGACCTGTCGAACCCTATCGGCTAACTGAGCCATATCCCTCAAATACTGAGTGTCTAGTTTCTTTCGAATAGAATAATCCAAGCCCCCAGCGGCCATTTCCACTAACTCATGTTCAGGCACTACTGTGTAACATCTGGATTTCAACAGCCTAAATCTATTCAAATAATCATCTATGGGTTCGGTGAACTTTCTCTTAACACTGGCCAATTCCTTCAAACTTATTTTCGATTGTCCCATGTAAAATTGTTCATGGAATAATCTCTCTAAAAGAGTCCAAGTGTCAATAGACCCAGGAGGCAACGTGGTAAACCAAGTGAAGGCGTTTTTTGTCAAGGAACTTGGGAAGTATTTGATCCTGAGATCTTCATTATTGGCTATATCTCCCGCTTCGGTTAGATATCTCGCTATGTGTTCGACTGTTGACTCATTGGTATCCCCAGCGAACTTTGTAAATTTAGGGACTTTATACCCCCTTGGTAAATCAGTATGCATTATACAATCCAGTATAGGAGAAGCGTAATTTGGCCTCCTCATTCCCGTGTTGAGGCCATTCTGGGCCATGATCCTCTCTATCATGGTGGTTAGGTTATTTTCTGCCAAGATGTTATCGTTTCGAATCCTATGAACGACGGCATCGGCATCTTGATTTCGACCAACCAAAACAACTCCCCTAGGTTGTTATTCTCGAAATTCTGGGGCTTCTGGCCTTTCGATCCTTACCCCTGGTTCCATAACTTCCCTTTGTGGACCCGGGATTATTGGGGCTTCTAACCTTGGTGCTCTGGCCCCTAAGTTAACTTCTTCTCTGGGTGGTCTATGAATTGGGTCGTTAGCAATTTGTTCTATAACAGGCATGTTTGTTCGAAATCCCGCCTGGTTCTGCCTACGCCTTTCTGTGGGAGCAAAGAAATCTGCTATTCGACTCATATTGTCAGCGTTTTCCCTATTCGTCACAGTCACATTCTGAACTATTGGGGCAAATATTTCCTGCATGGTTTGCGCTAACACCCCTATCATATTGTGGTTGCTGTCATCCATCAATTGCCTAAAAGCCAACTGGTTATCTGTGGTTAGGATAGGCAACATGCTATAACCCACTGACCCTTGGTTATTTGTCATAAACTGATTCGCCCCAGACCCAGATCCTAGTTGTGGAGATGAATTCGATGTGGAATTGTGTAAACCTGCCATAAAAGATGTTGGCATTCCGTAAGAAGAACTTCTAATTCTATTCCCATCGAAACCGGGTGGTCTAGTTAATGGTGTGGCGAAATGGGATTGTGTCCCTGATGGTGGAACGAATCCCCCAGGGTAGCCCATAGTTCCAGTATTTCCTAAGATCGAACTATTAGTTGATATGCCACTTACTCAATTGGTGGCTATGTTACTGGTTGAAGATGCAACAGACTGTGCATTCGAAGGGATTACATTAGATGTTCTGCTCGAAATGGACGCATTAGTGCCTGTTGCATGTGGGCCACCTTGGTCTCCTTGTTGATTGTCTGAATTAGACATTTTGTCCAAACGTTTTCTTCTGGATAAAGGTTGGTTGCTGTTGGTTATCTTACCACTTCTCAGGTTCATAAAACAGCAAACTTCTTAGGTTCCTACGTTTTTGTAATGGCTACGTCTCGAAAATCCTTAATTCAGATATCCAATTATTGGTCCCATCAGGTGTGCCAATTTGTTTCTAGTGATTTCTGGTAAACAACCGCTAGTCTTCCAAACTATCGAATAATATTTCTTACTGTTATTCAATCTCTCTGGTAACTCACAGGATCGACTAGATTGATCCTAGGACTCCTTGGATACTAAGGTTACTCTCACAATCGAACAATTATTCATGGTTGATATTGTATAAGTGTCTGGCTTACTTCGATCTCTCTCTACGAGTCTAAAAATGTAGTCAAAATGTATATGAAAACTAAGTTATACGAATAAATGCTAATTGTAATGTTGATTGTAGAGACATATAAAACTGCATGAAAAATGAAGTAAATGGTTTCGACTTACAAAACGTTTAACATAAAAGGTTTCTGGAATGTAGAAGTTTAAAATATGCAAAAAGCGTTTAATGCAAGAAATCTGTAAATGATTTTAAGTAAAAGTATGCGCTCGAAGGACAATACTTGAAGGTAAAGGTATGGAAAATGTGACAGTTCTCTGAAATATAAAGTGCTCGAAATATAAAGAAAACAGTAAAACGTAAAACTTTGAGGAAAAGACTTCGAAGTGAAAAGACTGTAAATAAGAAAACTTGTAAATGTTACCTGACAAAAAGAATAGAGGAAAGTACTGGAAATGGTAAAAGGTTTTCATTAAGTTAGAAATACATGGTGCTATCATACATACATTTCTCTTGCATTCGTTTCCCTTGCCATGTGGTAGTTTGAATGTTATTGAGTATTTTGTATAACAGATATGACACACCGAAATCCTAATACTAAGACTTCTATTTATACTAATTCGACCCTAACGGTCTCGCTACAGGATTATGCCACGTTTCGAACATGCAAGACAATGCTTCTTTCATCTTTCCACGTGTCCCCAAATGCTCCAACACATAACTTTCAAATTTTGAAAGTCCCGCTTCCATTTGAATTTTAAATGCTTTTGGTGTCTCTCTATTTCGAGCGTTCTTCCCAAACACAGCCTCGCTGTTGTTCCGAGACTCCTTTAACTATGTTCCCATAATTGCCGTTCGAAGCTTCACGCTTTGACACCCTTATTCGAAACACTGCTTCTGCAACTTCGAAATATGGCGTTTAATTCCATTTCGATCAGAACGTTTATCTCTTTTGGCTTCTAAATAATATTATCGAAATCTTCAGCCAACAGAACGTTATAGAGTGGCTTAATGGCCATTAGACAAAGGACTTTCCTATATAAAGAATCTTTGGTGAATGAAAAAGGGGAGGCACCATACATCATATATAGGGGTTCTCTCGAGAGGGATAAGCAAGACATTCTTCTTGAGACACACACTTCACTTACATAACTTCGAAATCTCCACTAATCAACTAAACCTACTTCTGTGGCTTTTTCCACCTACAATAGAAGGCCGGACGAATATTTATTCTTCACAAGAACATTGACTTCCACTGTGAATCCAGATAAAACTTTCTCATGCCACACAATCTATCATCCGCCAAAGCCCTCTTCGCCCAACAATTCCATAAAGTGCTCATGACAATACGTGTGACAAAAGACATCTGACGCACGCGTCCTGTGTACCTGTGGGAAAGGCTTGTCTCTATGGTCCATGACTTTTCATTACCTATGGTTTTTGCTATCGGACCTCAGGCGACGATGACAAAGTCGTTATACTCAAATCACCAACGTGGAACTGTGAATCCCATCCTTTACCGAGGAACCAAATCCACTTTATATGCTATTCCTACAATTCGTTAAGGCGACAACTAGCGTTCAAATGAGAATCCAAGCTGCACGATTGTAAGAGGAAGGCCCACCTTCCTTGAACAATTGCAACGACATTTGTTGCAGGTCACAGAAGCATCGATGGTAACGGCGAAGCTACGGTCCAAATGATCCGAGCATTAAGGAAGTACACAGTGTTAGATGAAATGTCTGAGATGAAATTAAAATCATTCCCTGAAGAATCGTGCATTAGTTAGAATACGGAAAGGACTCCAAAATTGCTAGATGATTTGAATTCATCATCGAAAGATAAGTCATTTTCGTATGTTACACATTGAATGATAAAAACGGTCATTATAATTATGATAATCTTTATGTTAGAAGGGATTGCGATGGTTTTATCGAATAGCCTCTGTTATAAGATAATGATGCAGGTGAGAAACTGTTCGGCACCGTCAATAACCATTATTGGTGTGATAAAGAGGGGCCTAGCATTAAAGGCGAAGCTCCACATGTCGATGCCAGGAGTAGATGCCCCGATCGAACTCGGAAGGTCATGGCTGGTTACGCAGCTCCAGGTCCATGTTTAAAAATAATTACAAAAGCCCGGCCAAAAAAGATCGAACACATCTCATTGACATCGGAAGTAAAAAAGGAATGAGCTCGATTGATGTGACTCTGGGCAGTGCAATGATGATCGTTAGAAACTTTCGATGTCGATGTCTAAGCTGCACCCAGGTGCTCGACGTAAAGCACGAGTTGTAGCACGCTTGTTTCTTCCGCGTATCATGTCAAGGATTCATTATGAATGAAGCAAAGCACCGACATGATGTCGAAGCTAATCACAGTTCGGCACCACAATCGAAAGATAAGTGACTCTTATACATTCATTTAGTCTATCACAAGTCTATTCACGATTCTGGTTATACATAAATTATACATAAATTAGTCTGCGACTACCCTTAAGAATCTCCAAATCATTTGGGACGTTGATACTGTTAGGGAGACTTATCATATATATATATATATATATATATATATATATATATATATATATATATATATATATATATATATATATATATATATATATATATATATATATATAATATCCGTTATAAAGTGATCAGACTTCTATATGAATACTTCTATATTGCTCTTGTTAAAATAAAATACACTCCTGGTATTTATATAGACTCAATGGCTTTTATAATTCTAAAAACATAACTGCTACTAATAAACTATCATAACTTACTAAACTTTTGTCCTTCCTAATACCATATTTAATGTAAAACTTATTACTAACACATTAAAGTTTATTCAACAAAACTCCTCTGTAAACTTAAATGTTTCTTCCATCTAGCATTCCTATCATCTTCTTGCATCTGTCGAAGATCTCTTTTGATAGTGGTTTTGTAAAAATATCCGCTGCTTGGTTTCTGCTTGCTACTGTTTACAGTGATTTCTGGTAAACAACCGCTAGTCCTCCAAACTATCAAATAATCTTAATGACTGTTACTTAATCTCTCTGGTAACTTGCAGGATCGACTAAATTGATCCTAGGATGTATTGATCATTTGGATAATTCTCATTATAGAACTGATATTCATGGTTGGTATTTAGAATGTTGTGTAGGTGTTTAACTTACTTCGATTAATCTATTAAAGATCTAAAGGCGTGATCAAGTAAATGCGCGCGAAACTAAATTGCATGAATAAAGTTCAATTGTAAAGACATGTAAAAACTGCAGAAAAGACAAGTAAATGACTTCGAAATATAAAAGCATGTAATGTAAAAGATTCTCTAGAATGTAAAAGACTCGAAATATAAAGAAAGCGTTTAAATGCAAGAAATCAGTAAAATGACTTTAAATGAAAAAAGGTATTCGAATGATAAAAGCATGAAGATAAAGACATGAAAATATACAAAAGTTTCTGAAATGTAAAGGATTTGGAATGGAAAGAAAACATTTAAATGTAAGACATCAGAATGAAAATATTTTAATGTAAAGGCTTTTGAATGATATTGACATGAAGATAGAGGAAAAGACTGGAAATGATAAAGAGTTTTATTGAATCATAAACACTTGGTGTTATCATACGTACATTGTTCGTGCATTCGTTTCCCTAGCCATGTGGTATTTTGAATGTTTTACTGAATTTTTGTACAATAGATATGACACACGAAATCCTAATGCTAAGACTTCTATTTATACTACTTCGACCATAACGGTCTTACTATAAGATTCTGCCACGTTCAGAACATGCAAAGCAATGCCCTCCTCTAGCTTCTACGCGTCTTCGAATGCTCCAGCGCATATATTTTAAATTTCGAACATCCCGCTTGCGTTTGAATTTCAAATGTTTTTGGCACTCTTCGTTTCGAACTCATTTCTTGGACACAACCTTGTTACCATTTCGAGACTTCTTTGAATATATCCCCATAACTGTCACTCGAAGCTCAGAGTTTTGCCATGCCCATTCGAAGCACTGCTTCTACCATTTCGAAACACGACATCTTGCTTTATTCCAATCGAAACATCCAACTTGCTTCGCTTCGAACAATATCATCAAAATCTTCAGCCAACAAAATACCCCTTTAAAATATGTATTTCGATTCCTTTGAGAAATACTTATTTTAAACATATACACAAGATTTTGATGCGACCTTCGAATCATCGTAACATTTATTGCATATGACTCCAGTCACGTCAATCATGACGCTTTTCAGATTCCTTAACCGCCTTGAACCATTTCACAACATGGTGCAGTTACAAAACAATGATTATTATTTAATCACGCCTATTACCAATATCAACTTTACGCCACCTCCTTCTCAAACCAACCCACGATTACCACGTATCACAATCTTACTCAGTGGATGTTTAAACTTCCACATTATAAAAAACCCATCAACTTAGTCTTTTATTTTTTCTTTCCACATTCTGAATCTTTTCTTCCTCTCTTCTCACCGAAACCCTAAAACCTCCAACACTCTTCAAACAATGTCTTCTTCAACTTCATCTCAACTGAAAAAAGCTTCCAAAAAGAAAGGAAAGAACACAGGAACCACAATGGAAAGCAAGGTTGGAACCTACCAAGGTCAATCTGTTCTTATTCCTCAGATGATCTCAAAAGAGAAGGAAATGCTCTACGCATCCCAGGTACTAATTCCTACTAACGCCGCTGGCAAGAGGTTAGCTTTAATGGGCCCTCTTACAGTCTTTGAAATCTTAAAAGACACCAGAAAATTTTTCTCTGTTTGTTATAATTTTAAACCTCTGTTTAATAAAATGGATACCCCCAAGACAGGGGAGTCTTCTGATTCGACCACCGTGGAAAATCCAATCATTCCCCCTAAGGACCCTTTTGTGCTAGATTATGTAAAGAGTAACTTCAAACCATTTCGATCTTGCCCCACCTCTGACACAGCCTATCACAACTGGTTTACTAAAGTAGAAGCCAAGAAATCCCAGCAATGGGAAGAATTAGGCATTTACAACTTGATTAAACTATCGAAACCAGGCTTTACCTATAGCCACCCATTATTATTCGCGTCCTTATATTTCTGGGACAGTACTTACAATACCTTCCATCTCCCTGGTGGAATGATTACACCCACCTTTTTTGACATAGCAGCCATTGCTGGGTTATCACCAATAGGAGAAACCTACATTCCTGACAATGAAGAGCATTGGAGTATTATTGACTTCGAAGTCAAGCTAGCCAGCTTTTCAAAGTTCATCAGCCACTATCACACTGAAGGAGACAGTGTGTCAGATGTGGAACACATTGCCTTCCTTACCTTATGGTTATCAAGGTATGTCTTTTGCAGCAGGTCCCTACAGGTAGCCAGTAGGTTTATTCCTCTAGCTAGAGATTTACATGAAAATCGGAGGGTGTGTTTAAGCGAACTGCTACTTGTTGATCTTTACGAAAGTTTAAGATCAGCTGTCTCGAGTTTGAAATCCCACACCTCCAAAAACATCCTGCTAGCTGGCCCTTTCTGGTTACTCCAGTTATGGCTTAATGCCATGTTTGAACCCTCACTATCAACTGCCAATACTATTGCTGAACAAGATTCAGAAATAGCGGATCGAATCATCGAAGGCACTAGGCTGCGAAGACTTACCCCAAACGATGATAAGGATGACTTCAAAGTTCTCTTTTCCAAATACATAATGATCTTCTCCAAGAGACACAAATTCGAAGAGACCGTGGTGCCCTTTGCCTCAAGGACTCATGGACCATCATGGTTCACCATGGCTCTCTCAGAAGCTATCAAAAGCAAAGAAATTCAAGATGTATGGAAAGCCTTTTTGCTCCCCAGATTAATCTCCTCACGAATTACTCCTGCTAAGAATCAAATCTTCCTTTTTGCTTATCAACCCAACTTCGTTTCGAGACAATTTGGCTTGTGCCAACTAATCCCTGAACCCCTATTCCAAACAGAAAGTGCCATCACCTCTGGGCGAACCTTCAAAGCAAGAGAAGCAAAACTACAACAGGAACAATACCAAGGCTTCGCCCACTTTGAACTAATATCTTTCGAACCTACACACCTCACAGCAAAGGGTTTTCTGGAATGGTGGACAAAGTTCTATCAGTCTTATATGTTCGATACCCTCACTATTCAGCAGAAACTAACTGATGCGTTCGATGTGCAGGTACAATCCAAGAAAGGTATGTTCACTCATGCCAAAGAGATTAGGGCTTTTCAAAATTATTTCGAAACTACTTATGATCCCACACACTTGGAATCCACTGTGCATCAAGCGGCTGAGACCTTGAAGGAAAAATTCAAAAGAAAAAATTTCTAAGTTAAAACTTCCTTCAGGGTTGTCACCTGAGGATAGGTATAGGTTGGCATTTGAAATGCATCCACCTAAATTTCCTAGATTACCTACCTTAGAACTGGCTCTGGCTTGGTTTCCTCCATACCCTTGGTGGTTCACTTGCAAAGAAATGTTCAAATATCTTCAAAAGAAACCAAAGCCATCTGAGACTGTGACATGGGCTCGACATTGGCTCCACGATTTCCCAGGACATCTTCGCTATGACCTTTCTGCCATGTCGATTAAATCTGATCAAGGCGCAGGTGCGAATGCTTGGGAAAATCCCAAATGTTTCTCACTTTCTATATTTTTAACTTTTGCCTTAATTGTTTCGATTTTCAGCCATCAGGATAAAGACTGCTGCTTCAAAGTCAAAAGATGGAAGCGCCTCCCAAACATCTGTCGAAACCATTGATAATGTGACTCTATCCAAACCAACAACAACTGCTGCAACAACAACAACAACAACACCAGTAATAACCAGTGCTCCAACTCCACAGGTGATCACTTAGCCTTGAGGTTTCGAATACACTAATGTTTCATGATTTGTATCTAACTTATTGTTTAAATCTTTTCAGACTAACAAACTCCCGCCAACCACTCCAAAGAAAAGAAAAACAAACACTACTGGGAAGGATCCCAATGCTGGAGGGAATTCACCAACTGCTTCGAAGAAGAAGCAGAAGAAGGAAATTTCCAAAAGTGTTGTACCAACTAGTGCCTCTGGACTCGATTCCAGAGATGCTGCTCCCTCAACTAAATCCAAAAATCCACCTTCGACCTCCAACGTAATGTTGGAACGTATAGATAGCAACCTCTCTTCTGAGAGTCCACAGGTAAATTAAACTCTAATTTTTAACAAAATAATTATTCATTACCTTGGTACATCCTCTTAACATTCTTTGCCTCTGTAGGACATTTTGAATCCAGCTCTTACCACTTCGACTTCACCATCAAAGACTGCTGCTCCCATCAACTCTTCTCCTCAAGGGGACTCCAGCAACCTGGTGCAGAACAAAGGTTCCTCCAACATGGCGGTTCCGACCGGGGCTTCGGAGCAGCAAGATGACCAGAGTACTTCTCCCCCTCTAAAAGAAACAAATGAAGCAACGCTTCATGAATCTGCAGAGACTTTACAAAAGACTTCTCTTCACAAGTCCCCTCTTGAAACCCTTCAAGAGGATCCAAAGGACATTCACGCTGAAGGAGAGAAAGCTGATTCTGATCAAGGAAACGAAGAATCGGCAGAGGAAGGGTCTGAGGAAGAAGATGCCAACGATGGTTCGACTGCTGGGACAGGGTCAGATGCAAATAGCAGTGACAACGAAGATATCGAAGTGGTGGATCTGGACGATAATGAAGAAGGCAATGAACATGAAACGAGTGAAGGTGACGGTGACGCGACCAATAAACCCATGGAAGTCGAAATGGATGTGACTCCCTTGCGCGTGGAACTCCCTCAACCGTCTCTATCCCGAATGACTGAAGAGGAGCTTGCTCTCCTGAGACGAAATGACCATATTGGGTACATGAAGGCGAAGCTAGCTCAAAGGGATATTCCACCTGCTAGGGCTGGTACGAGTTCGACTAGCCATCCGTTGCCCACAGATGATAGAATTATACTTCTTAACAGGATTAGGAGAACAATTCTTAATGTGGATTTGTTCGAAGTGCTCAAATAGGATAGCACAGCTTGCTACACTATGAAGGAGTTACTTACAAAAGTCAACCTTGTTACCTGCTCCTTTCCAGTTAGCACTATCTTGTTCGATCTTCAATCTCTGCTAGACAACGTGACTGGGTGCCTTCTCCAAGATGAATTTGCTACCAGAAAGGTTCAAGAAAAACGAACTGCAATGGATGCTGCTTATGAGCATGCTTCGAAACTCTCTCAAGAAGCTGAGGATCAAGCCATGCATCTAAAGCAAGCAAAAATTGACTATGAAGCTCGAGTTGAGTCCATCCTTCTCTGGGAAAGGCAAATTCAGGAACTTCAACAGAAGGTTAAGGAGGCTCAAGAACAACAATTAGCCTACGAAACCAATACTGCTGGCAACCAATTCGAAGAGCTCCTCAACAAAGGACTTGCAGAAATGGAAACCGCAGAACAACTCAAGGGAGAAGTGGCTACCTTAGAGGGAGCAAGACGTTTTACTCAACAAAGGCTTGAGTCTTTTCAAAGTACCTTTAACAGATTGAAGAATAATGTCTATTTTTAAATCTTAGTGTTGATTAGTTTTGTAATTTGGTTTTTGTCTGTAACATCTGAACAACGCCATTTTGGCAATCCCATATTACCATTTTGGCATTCCTATGATATTTTGATTACGTTGTTATTATTCGAATCTCCTGCAGGCGTGGCTTATATTTTTTTAAATATTTCCCATTAACCTTTAGGATACGTTTATCATCCATCAATTCTTCGATTTCATATGCATTGTTTGAAAATACCTTTATTATTCGAAAAGGTCATTCCCAATGAGGTGACCATTTACCTAACGTTTTATTTTTCTTGTCCATGGGCAATATGACTTTCCAGACTAAGTCATTAATAGTGAATGCTTTTCCCTTCACCCTTTTGTTATATGTCCTGGCCACTCTTTCCTTTTGTCTCATCAGGATTTCCAATGCATGCAATCTAACTTCATCCAACTCAACTAACTCATTCATCATCATTTCCCAATATAATGCAGCTGGAATTTCATTTTGTCTTTGAATTCGAACTGATTGTAGATGAATTTCTACTGGCAGAACTGCATCATGACCAAATGTGAGTTGGAAAGGTGTGGTGTTAGTAGCTTCTTTAGGAGATGTTCTACAGGCCCATAGTATCTGGTCCAAAGTTTTGTGCCAGTTCCTTGGCTTTTTACCAATATGTTTCTTGATTAACCCTATTATCACTTTATTAGCTGCTTCGACCTGACCATTTGCTTGAGCATAATATGGCGTTGATGTTAGTAATTTGAACCCCATTTCTTGAGCAAACTCTTGCATCTTTCTACCAGTAAACACAGAACCTTGGTCTGTGGTTATGCTCTCTGGCAATCCGAACCTATAGATAATTTGTTTCTGTACGAACTCAATAATAGCATCTTGATCAGCAACTATCAATGGTATTGCTTCGATCCACTTGGTAAAATAATCTATTCCTACCAAGATATATTTCTGTCCTTTAGACGAAGCAGGATTTATTTCTCCTATTAAATCCAATGCCCATCCTCTAAAGGGCCATGGTTTAATGATTGAATGCAACTCACTTGCAGGGGCATGTTGAATCCCTGCATGCTTCTGGCATTCTTCACACCCTTTAGCAAAGTCTATACAATCTTTGAGCATACTGGGCCAATACATGCCATATCGAAATAACAACCATTTCATTTTATGACCTGCTTGATGTGCCCCACATGCCCCATTATGGACTTCTGACAATGCTAAGTATGCCTCACTTTCTCCTAGGCATTTCAGTAATACGCCTTCTTGGGTCTTTTTGAACAATTCGTTTCCCATGAGGACATATGACAATGCTCTATATTTTATCTTCCTATCAACATTCGAAGTTGGATTTGTTAAATAGCTCACAAGTGGACTTCGCCAATCTGCATCTGATAAAGTGTTTATGGCTAATATTTCGAATCCCTGTTTCTCAGCATGACCCAATTTCATACTTTCTAGATCTGATGGTATGAATTTAGTAGCCATAACTCTACCCCTTAATCCAACTAAATCCTCAAAGTTTTTGGCAGAAACTTTATAACCTGAAGCCAACTGTGCTAAGTCATTTGCTTCTTGGTTTTCTATTCTTGGTATATGTTAAATATCCATGTATTCAAATTTTCTAAGTAGCCTGTTAACTATGATGAAGTATATCATCAGATTTTCCTTTATGCATTTGTACTCCTTTGTTATTTGCTTGACCACTAACTCTGAGTCTCCTTTAATTTCGACTCTAGTTGCCCCCAATTCCAACAAAGCTTCAAGTCCAACAATAAGCGCTTCGTACTCAGCTTCGTTGTTCGAGCAACGAGGACCATCTAATTTATACTTGAATTTTGTTGGAATTCCTTCAGGAGAAATTATAAGGACCCCAACACCACTACCATTCCTGTGGGTCGAACCATCAAAGTATAATTTCCATGGTTGCGTTTCAACATAACTCATGACAGTCTGTTCAACCAATGAATGGTCCACAATGAAATCATAAATCACTTGACCTTTCACAGCTTTTAAAGGCATGAAAGTCAAAGAATATTTTGTTAAGGCTAAAGCCCATTTACCAACTCTGCTATGCATTATTGGTTTCGAAAGCATGTGTTTGATAACATCAAAATGAGATGAAACATAAACATCAACAGGCTTTATATGATACTTGAGTTTCATACAAGAAAAGTACAAACATAGACATAGCTTTTCTATATTGCTATATCTAGTCTCTGCATCATTCAATACTCTACTTAAATAGTATATGGCTCTTTCGATGCCATTGCTATCTTCTTGTGCTAACATACTACCTATACTAACTTCAGAGGCAGATATGTACAATCTCATGGGCTTTCCCCATGAAGGTGGAGACAAGATGGGAGGCTGAGAGAGATATCCTTTTATCTTGTCAAATGCCTCCTGATGGGCTTTGTTCCACTCGAAGGCTTGGCCTTGCTTCAAACGAAGCAACAGAGAGAAAGCTTGGGTTCTTCCACTCAGATTCGAAATGAACCTTCTGAGAAAGTTAATCTTCCCTAGCAAAGATTGCAGCTCCCTTTTTAACATAGGTGCTTTCGTCTCTATTATGGCTTTGGTTTTATTTTGGTTGATCTCAATTCCTTTTTTATGAACCACAAAGCCAAGGAAATCTCCAGCCTGCACAAAAAATGCACATTTAAGGGGATTCATCTTTAAGCCATGTTTTCTCATTCGTTCGAATGATTGGCTCAGATGATGCAAATGGGTTTCTGCAGATATAGATTTGATGATTATATCATCAATATACACCTGCATAAAAGTTTCAATGAAATCATGGAAAATCGAATTCATTGCCCTTTGATAAGTGGCCCCAGCGTTTTTTAAACCAAAAGGCATCACCACCCATTCGTAGGTGCCTAAGGCTCATGGGCAACAAAATGCTCTCTTGGCAACATCTTCTTCAGCAATAAAAATCTGATTATACCCAGAGTATCCATCTAACATACTTAAATATTCGAATCCTGCAGCAGAGTCTACTAACATTTCTGCCACAGGTATGGAGTACTCATCTTTAGGGGTTGCAGTATTTAAATCCCTAAAATCTATGCAGATTCTCAGAGAGCCATTTTTCTTAATAACAGACACTATATTTGCTAACCATTTGACATACCTTGTGGTTCTGATGAATCTGCAGTGCAACAACCGTTCGATCTCAGTTTTGATCTTTGTGAGAACCGCTGGTGCGAATCTTCTAGGAGTTTGCTTGATGGGCTTCTTGCCATCCTTGATTGGAAGTTTGTGTTCCACTAACTCCCTCTTTAAACCAGGCATTTCGTCATAATCCCACGCGAAACAATCTTTGTTTTTCTTGAGGACTTCGATCACTTCCTGCTTGAGGCCTGAGTTAAGTTTTGCACTTATGTAGGTTATTCTTTTCGTGTTCTCATCCCCTAAGTTCACTTCTTCGAGTGGATCCTGCGCCAACATTTTGGCACCTGAGTCTATGGGGTCCCTCTCGAAGCCTAAGGGTTCTTTATCATAGATGGCGTCCAGCCTTTGATCTATTTCAAGTTCCTCAAAGGGTGAGCCTTTCGAGCTACCCCCATTTATTTCGCTCATCTTTACAGCCAGTTTATTTATTTCAGCCTCTAAGGCCGCCTTTGATTCGTTCTCAGCCATATAGGCCGAAATCCTTTCGAAAAAAGAGGACTCAGTCATGAGTAAGGTTGTCGAATTCCCAGCCTGCTGGCCGTCTTTGTATAGTACCTTCGACTCCTTCATCTTCACTGATTATTCTTCTATCCCAATATATGCCATCATGGTGAAGGGTCATATAGTAGTGTGCGTTCCTGGTTTCGTTGATTTCATCATTTGGGACACAAGGAGCAATCTTTTCCAGATGTTTGTCATAATTCCTCTTGTCAACTAAGTTGACTGCTGACATGAAGTAACTCTGATCCCATCTTCTCTCCATAAAACTAATCGCTGGTGCATTGACGAAGGAACTGCTCCCACGCCATGGATCCACTCCCTTCCCAGCAACAAGTTGTAGTTGGCCTTGGCTTCGATCACCATGAACATGGTGGGCCTACAGCTTGAGCCTATCGTCAAGTCCAATTGAACCACCCCCAGTGTTTTGCCTACTTTCCCTTCATAATTGGATAGAACCATGTTGTGTGGTTTGATGTCTCCTTCGCGTATTTCTAACCTTTTCAGCATGAAATGGGGTATTAAGTTAACTGCAGCGCCCCCATCCACTAGAACCTTATTTACGCCATGGGCACCAACCTTTGCCCGAATAAATAATGGCTTCAGATGATTCTTCATAGCTGGTTCTGGACGCTCGAAGAACGCATTCTGCTCCTCGACAGCTCCGTTATCCATCACGTAGTAGCACACAGGCCTATGCTTCATCAGATCTATGGTATCTTCTTCCTCATACTCGTCAATTTCAGTTTCCTGTCCAAACTCACAAGGAAGCACAGATACCACGTTGCAATTGATATTGAACGAAGACTCCCCCTCTGATTCGAAGTTGTCCGTTAGCATATCTTTGTCTTCTTCTGGACCTGGAGTGTATTCCTTTGGTTCATTTAGTTGTACTTCGGAGAAGAGCCTCCTACTAACTGGGGGTTTGTCTTCAGTTTGATTTTTTGGTGTGGGTTTATTGGTGCTAGATTCACCTTGGTTTTTTGTTGAAGTTGCCCCTTTATTTGCCACAGCTTCCCTTTCAGCCTTTCGAATTCTCTGTTGCCTTCGCCATTGAGATCTTGACATGGGGTTTTTTCCTTTGTAGTTCTCTAATCTCACTTCTTCCCTCTTCGCTATGTTGAACTGCCTTCTATATGTCATAGCATGGCGTGCGTTTCGTTCATTGTTTCTCCATTTGTCTTTGCCTTTGTCATTTCTGACTTGCAGCCATTTGTCTGTTGGCACTTCAGTAGGAATTTTGAACGTCACTCTTCGAGCGCCCTTGGGATGAGGACTATCAGGCCTTCGTTGATTGTATTTGCTATCGAAACGTGGGCCCATCTGAACAGTCTCTTGGTGGTTCCAGCAAGGGGCGAAAGGGATTGTTTCGAAGGCTCTGGCCATGCTTTGATCATACACAGCAGAACACCTTGGGCATATCAAGCATTTGGTTGCCCCTTTGTAGCAGCGAAGCACAAATTCCAACAAACTTTCTCCAGCTTTAGGATAACACCTGAATAACTGGTTATCCTGGCGCCAGTCGTTGCCAGTTCGCGCCCTTTGTACCCTCTCGAAGTTTGCAGCGATTCTCTGGTTGCAGAGGATGCTGCACCTAGGGCATAGTATCATTCCTGTATCTCCTTTGTGGCATATCATGAGGTAATCCTTAAGACTAGCATCCCCAGCATGATTATCCTTCATTTTATACTTTTCTTTCTCTAAGTATCTCTCCACCTCCTCCATTTCAGAACGAGGTCTCTCCATATCCACCATGTTTACCTCAACATCCTCCCCCTTAGCGTCATCATCTCCCCAACCTGTAGGTTTTATATCTTCAATTTGAATTTTTGAACTCTCTGGGGCAGAATATTTGACCAAGTAGTCAAACTTTCCACTGGGCTCCCCTAAAGTATCCCATATTTCTTTCTGAGGGGAAGTTGGCTTCGTGATCTGGACTTTCTCCAATTCTAGCCTCAGGCCTTCAGTAACCTGTGTCAACTCTTGGTTTTGGTTTTCCTGACCTTCAGTAGCCTGGATTTCTTTTGCAACAGCTAAAGGTGCTGCTTCGATCGAAGTCTCTGGTTGCTTGTGGACGCCTTCAGTGACCCCTTTATTGACTTCGACTAACACCCAACTTTCATTTTCAGTACCTTTCTCTCCTACTGGAGCGTCATTTTGATCCACTTCCACCATGTTGATTTCTCCAATGCACGCAAGCTCAGAGTAATTGGTGTCTGCGACATCCAAAGGATCTTTATCCACTTTCATTTTTGCTTTATCAGCGAACTTCAGTCTGCCATCTTTAATTGCATTCTGAATTAGGTCCCTGAAAAGAAAACACTGTGAGGTTTTGTGGCCTAGGAAACTATGATACTTGCAAAATCCTCTTTTCTTCCTTTGATCTAAAGGAGGTATTTTGACATTTGATGGCACAATGAGTTGGCCATCTTTGACAAGTAAATTAAAAATCTCGTCACACTTAGTTACATCGAAGGTATAAACCTTCTTTGGGAATTTGTCACTTTTCTCATTTTCAACAATTTCTTTCCCTTTTGTGGGAACTAATAATTTGCAGGAGTAAGGTGGTGCCTGTTTTAATTCAGCGAGGTCGATTTCGACCTCTTCGAATTCGAATTCAGGATAATCTTCTGTTTCCTCAGCTCCAACATAGGAGACCCTTTCTTTTTTGTTATTTTTAAAAACTCTGGCCTTTTCGGCCTTTAGCCTTTCGACCTGTCGAACCCTATCGGCTAATTGAGCCATATCCCTCATGTATTGAGTGTCTAATTTCTTTCGAATAGAGTAATCCAGGCCGCCAGCAGCCATTTCGACTAACTCATGTTCAGGAACTACTGTAAAGCATCTAGATTTCAAGAGCCTGAATCTATTCAGATAATCATCTATGGGTTCAGTAAACTTCCTCTTGACACTGGATAGTTCCTTCAGACTTATTTTTGATTGCCCCATGTAGAACTGCTCACGGAATAATCTCTCCAACAAAGCCCAAGTATCTATGGACCCAGAAGGTAAAGTGGTGAACCATGTGAAAGCGTTCTTAGTTAGGGAACTTGGGAAATATTTGATCCTAAGGTCTTCATTATTGGCTATATCTCCTGCTTCGGTTAGATACCTGGCTATGTGTTCGATTGTTGACTCATTGGTATCCCCAGCAAACTTTGTAAACTTAGAGACTTTATATCCCCTGGGTAAATCAGTGTGCATTATGTAATCTAATATAGGAGAGGCATAATTTGGCCTTCTAATTCCTGTGTTGAGGCCATTCTGGGCCATGATTCTCTCTATCATGGTGGTTAAGTTGTTTTCTGCCAAGATGTTATCGTTTCGAATTCTGTGAACGACTGCATCAGCATCTTGATTTCGACCCACCATGACAACTCCTCTAGGTTGTTCTTCTCGAAACTCTGGGACTTCTAGCCTTTCGACCCTTGCCCCTGGTTCCATAATTTCCCTTTGTGGGCCTTGATTCATTGGGGCTTCTAACCTTTGTGCCCTTGCCCCCAAATTAGCCTCCTCAATGGCTGGTCTATAGGGTGGGTCGTTAGCAACTTGTTCTATGATAGGTACGTTTGCTCGAACTCCCGCCTGATTCTGCCTACGCCTTTCTGGGGGAGCGAAGAAGTCTGCTATTCGACTCATGTTATCTGCGTTTTCTTTGTTTGTCACAGTTACATTTTGTACTATTGAGGCAAAGATTTCCTGCATAGTTTGTGCTAACACTCCTATCATATTATAGTTACTGTCATCCATTAATTGCCTAAAGGCCAACTGATTTTCTGTGGTTAAGATAGGCATTGCACTATAACCCACTGACCCTTGGTTATTTGTCATAAATTGATTTGCCCCAGACCCAGACCCTAATTGTGGTGATGAATTCGATGTGGAATTGTGTAAGCATGCCATAAAGGATGTTGGCATTCCATAAGAGGAATTTCTGGTTATGTTACCATCGAAACCGGGTGGTCTAGTTAGTGGGGTGGCGAAATGGGTTTGTGTCCCTGGTGGTGGGACGAATCCCCCAGGATAACCAATGGTTCCAGTATTTCCTAGGATCGAACTGTTAGTTGATATGCCACTTATTCCATTAGTGGCTACGCTACTACTAGAGGATGCAACAGACTATGCGTTCGAAGGGATTACATTAGATGTTCCCATCGAAGCGGACATATTAGTGCCTATTGTATGTGGGATATTTTGTTCCCCTTGTTGATTGTCTGGATTAGACATCTTGTTTAAACGTTTTCTTCTGGATAAGGGTTGGTTGCTATTGGTTATTCTACCACTTCTAAGGTTCATAAAACAACAAACTTATCACTCAGAGAGTACTTTCACAATGGTTATGTCTCAACAATTTTTACTTTGTTCTAAATTTCGTAATGACCAACGACGCGTCCCACCGGGTGTGCCAATTTGTTTACAGTGATTTCTGGTAAACAACCGCTAGTCCTCCAAACTATCAAATAATCTTAATGACTGTTACTTAATCTCTCTGGTAACTTGCAGGATCGACTAAATTGATCCTAGGATGTATTGGTCATTTGGATAATTCTCATTATAGAACTGATATTCATGGTTGGTATTTAGAATGTTGTGTAGGTGTTTAACTTACTTCGATTAATCTATTAAAGATCTAAAGGTGTGATCAAGTAAATGCGCGCGAAACTAAATTGCATGAATAAAGTTCAATTGTAAAGACATGTAAAAACTGCAGAAAAGACAAGTAAATGACTTCGAAATATAAAAGCATGTAATGTGAAAGATTCTCTGGAATGTAAAAGACTCGAAATATAAAGAAAGTGTTTAAATGCAAGAAATCAGTAAAATGACTTTAAATGAAAAAAGGTATTCGAATGATAAAAGCATGAAGATAAAGGCATGAAAATATACAAAAGTTTCTGAAATGTAAAGGATTTGGAATGGAAAGAAAACATTTAAATGTAAGACATCAGTAAAAAGACTTCGAATGAAAATATTTTAATGTAAAGGCTTTTGAATGATATTGACATGAAGATAGAGGAAAAGACTGGAAATGATAAAGAGTTTTATTGAATCATAAACACTTGGTGTTATCATACGTACATTGTTCGTGCATTCGTTTCCCTAGCCATGTGGTATTTTGAATGTTTTACTGAATTTTTGTACAATAGATATGACACACGAAATCCTAATGCTAAGACTTCTATTTATACTACTTCGACCATAACGGTCTTACTATAAGATTCTGCCACGTTCAGAACATGCAAAGCAATGCCCTCCTCTAGCTTCCACGCGTCTTCGAATGCTCCAGCGCATATATTTAAAATTTCGAACATCCCGCTTGCTTTTGAATTTCAAATGTTTTTGGCACTCTTCGTTTCGAACTCATTTCTTGGACACAACCTTGTTACCATTTCGAGACTTCTTTGAATATATCCCCATAACTGTCACTCGAAGCTCAGAGTTTTGCCATGCCCATTCGAAGCACTGCTTCTACCATTTCGAAACATGACATCTTGCTTTATTCCAATCGAAACATCCAACTTGCTTCGCTTCGAACAATATCATCAAAATCTTCAGCCAACAGCTACATGCCTCAATTCGACACTTTCCTCCTTCACATGTTCACGAATGAAATGAAATCGAACATCAATGCCTAGAAAGATAAGATCATCAACATCGAGAGCAACAAGTAATAAATTACTTCCATTTTTCTTCACATAGAGGGCGGGTTCATAAGGACATTGCTCGAACCCATTCTCCTTGAAATATGTGTCAATACGTGTGTTCCATGCCCTAGGTGCTTGCTTCAGCCCATTGTTGGCTGAAGATTTTGATGATACAGTTCGAAACGAAGCAAGTTGGATGTTTCGTTGGAATAAAGCAAGATGTTACGGTTCGGAATGGTAGAAGCAGTTCTTTGAACGAACATGTCAAAGCTCGGAGCTTCGAGTGACAGTTGTGAAGATATATTTAAAAGAAGCCTCGAAGTAGTAACGAGACTGTGTCTAAGAAATGAGTTCGAAGCGAAGAGTGCCAAAACATTTGAAATTCAAACGCAAGCGGGATGTTCGAAATTAAATATATATGCGCTGGAGCGCTCGAAGACGCGTGGAAGCTAGAGAGGAGCAGTGCTCTGCATGTTCTGAACGTGGCAAAATCTTATAGGCAAGACCGTTATGGTCGAAGTAGTATAAATAGAAGTCTTAGTACTAGGATTTCGTGTGTCATATCTATTGTACAAAATTCAGTAAACATTCAAAATACCACATGGCTAGGGAAACGAATGCTCGAATAATGTACGTATGATAACACCAAATATTTATAATTCAGTAAAACCCTTTATCTTTTCCAGTTTATCTTTTATCTTCATGTCAGTGTCATTCAACACCTTTACATTCAAAGTCATTTACTTGTTTCTTGCATTTAAACACTTTCCTTCTATTTCGAATCCTTCACATTTCAGAAACTCTTTTACATTTCATGCTTTTATATTCATGTTTTTTCATTAAAGTCTTTACATTCAAAGTCATTTACTTGTCTCCTGCATTTAAACGCTTTTCTTCTATTCGAATCCTTTACATTTCAGAAACTCTTTTATATTCATCCTTTACATTTCTTTGCAATCGAATCTTTATTCATACAATTCAGTTTCGTATGTTTTTACTTGATTATGTCATTAGATCCTTTTAATATGGTAATCGAAGTGAGTTGAACCCCTATAAAACATTCCAAATACAAATCCTAACTATGAATATCAGTTTTACAATTAGAGTTATCCAAACGACCAATACCCCATAGGATCAATCTAGTCGATCCTGCAAGTTACCAGAGAGATTAAATAACAGTCATTAAGATTATTTGATAGTTTGGAGGACTAGCGGTTGTTTACCAGAAATCACTGTAAACACCCATACAACAATTTCTTCAGTTTCAACACCTTCTTCTCTTCTCCAATTCTCATATATCCAAGTGGTTGTTCGACATAGATTTCTTCTTCGATCACACCATTCAAAATTACTGTCTTGACATCCATTTGAAATATTGGCCATTTAAATTGAGCAGCTTGAGAAATGAGTAATCGAATTGTCTCTATTCTTGCAACAGGCGCATACACTTTGTCATAGTCAATTCCTGCTTTCTGTTTGTATCCCTTCGCAACCATTCGTGCTTTGAATCTTTCGATTTCTCCTTGAGCATTCATCTTTTTCTTGAATACCCACTTTACACCAATGGGTTGACTACCTTTTGGCAATTCAACTAGATCCCAAGTATTGTTGCGTTCGATTGCTCTAATTTCTTCGTCCATGGCACTTTTCCACTTCTTATCTCATAACGCTTCTTCGACACTGATATTTTCAGCATCTTCCAGAAGACACACAAGATGCACCTCACTTGTTGAATCATACAAATCTTGCAAACTTCTCATTTTTGGTTGTAGAGGTTCATCTTCATCTTCAGTTTCTTCATGTTCTGTTGGAATACTAGTTGGTACAACTACAATTGTTTCTTCGACCGTGTCATCAACCTCTGTCGAATTGTTCCAGTCCCACTTGCTTGCTTCGTCCATTCGAACGTCTCTACTCACGATTACTTTCTTGCTTATGGGATTGAAGAGCTTGTACCCTTTCGTCTTCTCATCATATCCAATGAATATGTACTTCTGACTTTTGTCTTCAAGCTTTGTTCTTCGTTGATCTGGTACATGCGCATAAGCTATACTACCAAATACCTTGAGATGAGAAATTGTTGGCTTCTGTCCACTCCATGCTTCTTGTGGTGTTTTGTCTTCTAACTTCGAATGTGGACATCTATTCTGAATATAAACAACACATTGTACTGCTTCTGCCCAGAATTCTTTCGACATGTTCTTGCTTTTGAGCATTGATCGAGTCATGTCAAGAATAGTTTGATTCTTCCTTTCAGCCACACCATTTTGTTGAGGTGAATATGGTGCAGTTAGGAATCTCCTTATGCCCTGTTCTTCACAGTACTTCACAAAGGTCATTGAAGTATACTCACCTCCTCTATCAGATTGAATTACTTTGATGTGTCTGTCTGTTGCCTTCTCCACCATTACTTTGAACTTTTTGAACACTTCTAATGCTTCAGATTTTTCTTTCAGGAAGTAAACCCAGGTTTTTCTTGAGAAGTCATCAATAAAAGAAATGAAGTACCTTTTTCCACTGAAGGATTCTGGAGTGATTGGCCCACATATGTCAGTATGTATCAATTCGAGAATATGTTTAGCTTGATACTCTGCCTTCCTTTGAAATGAGGTTCTTGTTTGTTTGCAGCACACATTCTTCACAGAATTTTCCTTCGAAATCCATGTCTGGTAGTCCATGCACCATGTTCCTTTTCGCCAACCTTTTCAAACCAGCATGATGTAGATGACCAAAGCGCATATGCCACAGTGACGCTTTGTCTTGCACTTCGATTTGCAGACATTTCTCTCGAATGTTCCTCAGGTTCAGTTTGTACATTCGATTTCTTTCCATTTCGACACTGGCAATCAGATGTCCTACTTTGTCCTTTAAATGCAGTGTTCGATCTTTCATAAGTATCGAAGCACCTTTTTCTGTAAGTTGTCCCAGACTTAATATGTTGGTCTTGAGATCTGGTACATAGTAAACGTCTTCGATTGATCCAATCAAGCCATCCTTCTGCAAGTAACCGATTGTGCCCTTTCCTTCGACCTTCACTTTCGATGCATCTCCAAAGGACACATTACCATCTTCAATTCTCTTCATATCTTTAAACAGGTGTTTGTAACCACACATGTGATTACTTGCTCCTGAGTCAAGATACCAAACATTGTCATTATTGGTGTTGATTTCATTTTGAGCCATCAGGAGAAAGCCTTCATTCGATTCAGCTTCCAAGGCTAGGTTGGTTGTTTCTTCAATCTTCTTTTCGATTCGACAGTCTTTTGCAAGATGTCCCACTTTGTCACAGTTGTAACATTTGTAGGAGTTGCAATCCTTCGCATAATGACCATACTTCTCACACTTGTAGCATTCGAAGTTGGAATGATTCGAACGACCACCTCTTTGACCACGTCCTCTGCCACGCCAATTTTGTTGGCTCGATTGTCCCCTTTCGAAGTTGCTACCTCTACCACTTCGACCACTGTCACGACCTCCACGTCCACGTCCTCTTCCTCGAAAGTTGTTTGAAAAGAGTACCTTTTCGTCTTTGTTCGATTCCTTGGTTTGGTTTGCTTCTTCGACTGCTTATTCTTTCTTTTTCATCTTTCGTTGTTCATGTGCTTCGAGAGAACCAGCGAGCTCTTCGACTGAGAGCATCAAAAGGTCCTTCGACTCTTCTATTGCACACACAATATTCTCAAACTTGTCTGTTAAAGATCTCAAGATCTTTTCAACAACTAACTAGATCACCAAGTTTCGATGGTAACAGACACAAAAATTCCTCTTATGGGATGCCAACATCTTTTATGGCGGGTCTGCATACTTCGACATCGAATACGTCACCATAATTAGGGTCTAGATCTGGGACTAATCAATTTATGACAAATAACCAAGGGTCAGTGGGTTATAGTGCAATGCCTATCTTAACCATAGAAAATCAGTTGGCCTTTAGGCAATTAATGGATGACAGTAACCATAATATGATAGGAGTGTTAGCGCAAACTATACAAGAGATCTTTGCCCCAATAGTACAAAATGTAACTGTGACAAACAGAGAAAACGCGGATAACATGAGTCGAATAGCAGATTTTTTTGCTCCCCCAGAAAGGCGTAGGCAGAATCAGGTGGGAGTTCGAGCAAACGTACCTATCATAGAACAAGTCGCTGATGACCCACCCTATAGACCAACCAGAGAGGGGGTTAATTTGGGGGCAAGGGCACAAAGGTTAGAAGCCCCAATGATTCAAGGCCCACAAAGGGAAATTATAGAACCAGGGGCAAGGATCGAAAGGTTAGAAGTCCCAGAGTTTCGAGAAGAACAACCTAGAGGAGTTGTCATGGTGGGTCGAAATCAAGATGCTGATGCAGTCGTTCACAGGATTCGAAACGATAACATCTTGGCAGAAAATAATTTAACCACCATGATAGAGAGAATCATGGCCCAAAATGGCCTCAATACAGGAATTAGAAGGCCAAATTATGCCTCTCCTATATTAGATTACATAATGCATACTGATTTACCAAGGGGATATAAAGTCCCTAAGTTTACAAAGTTTGCTGGAGATACCAATGAATCAACAGTCGAACACATAGCCAAGTATCTAACCGAAGCAGGAGATATAGAAAATAATGAAGACCTTAGGATCAAATATTTCCCAAGTTCCCTAACTAAGAACGCTTTCACATGGTTCACCACTTTGCCTCCTGGCTCCATAGATACTTGGGCTCTGTTGGAGAGATTATTCCATGAACAGTTCTACATGGGACAATCTAAAATAAGTCTGAAGGAACTAGCCAGTGTCAAGAGGAAGTTTACTGAACCCATAGATGATTATCTGAATAGGTTCAAACTCTTGAAATCTAGATGTTTCACAGTAGTTCCTGAACATGAGTTGGTCGAAATGGCTGCTGGCGGCCTGGATTACTCTATTCGAAAGAAATTAGATACATAATACTTGAGGGACATGGCTCAATTGGCCGATAGGGTTCGACAAGTCGAAAGGCTAAAGGTCGAAAAGGCCCGAGTTTTTAAAAATAACAAGAAAGAAAGGGTCTCCTATGTTGGAGCCGAGGAAGCAGAAGATTACCCTGAATTCGAAGAGGTCGAAATTGATCTCGCTGAATTGAAACAGGCTCCACCTTACTCTTGTAAATTATTAGTTCCCACAAAAGGGAAAGAAATTGTTGAAAATGAGAATAGTGGCAAATTCCCAAAGAAGGTTTATACTTTTGACATAACAAAGTGTGACGAGATTTTTGATTTGCTTGTCAAAGATGGCCAACTCATTGTGCCATCGAACGTCAAAATACCTCCTTTAGATCAAAGGAAGAAAAGAGGATTTTGTAAGTATCATAGTTTCCTAGGCCACAAAACCTCACAGTGTTTTCTTTTCAGGGATCTAATTCAAAATGCAATTAAGGATGGCAGACTGAAATTCGCTGACAAACCAAAAATGAAAGTAGATGAAGATCCTTTGGATGTCGCAGACACCAATTACTCCGAGCCTGCATGCATTGGAGAAATCAATATGGTGGAAGCAGATCAAGATGACACTCCATTATGAGAGAAAGGCACTGAGAATGAAAACTGGGTGTTAGTCGAAATCAACAAGGGGGTCACTGAGGACGTCCACAAGCAACTAGAGGCTTCGATCGAAGCAGTACCTCTGGCTGTTTCGAAAGAGATCCAGGCTACTGAAGGCCAGGAGAACCAAAAGCAAGAGTTGACACAGGTTACTGAAGACCTGAGGCTAAATTTGGAGAAAGTCCAGATCACAAAGCCAGCCTCCCCTCAGAAAGAAATATGGGATACTTTAGGAGAGCCCAGTGGAAAGTTTGACTACTTGGTGAAGTATTCTGCCCCAGAAAGTTCAAAAATCCAAATCGAAGATGTAAAACCTACAGGATGGGGAGATGATGACATAAAGGGGGAGGATGTAGATGTCAACATGGTGGATATGGAGAGACCTCGTTCTGAAATGGAGGAGATGGAGAGATACTTAGAAAAAGAGAAATACAAAATGGAGGATAATTATGCTGGGGATGCCAGTCTTAAAGATTACCTCATGTTGTGCCACAAAGGAGATGCCGAAATGATACTATGCCCTAGATGCAGCATCATCTGCAACCAGAGAATTGCTGCAAACTTCGAGAGGAAACAAAGGGCACGAACTGGCATCAACTGGCGCCAGGATAACCAGTTATTCAGGTGTTATCCTAAAGCTGGAGAAAGTTTGCTGGAGTTTTTGGTTCGCTATTACAAAGGGGCAACCAAATGCCTAGTATGCCCAAGGTGTTCTGCAGTGTACGATCAAAGTATGGCCAGAGCCTTCGAAACAATCCCTTTCGCCCCATGCTGGAACCACTAAGAGACTGGTCAGATGGGCCAACGTTTCGATAGCAAATACACTCAACGAAGGCCTGATAGTCCTCATCCCAAAGGCGCACGAAGGGTAACGTTCAAAATTCCTGCTGAAATACCAACAGACAAATGGCTGCAAGTCAGAACTGACAAGGGCAAAGACAAATGGAGAAACAATGAACGAAACGCACGCCACGCTATGACATATAGAAGGCAGTTCAACATGGCGAAGAGGGAAGAAGTGAGGCTAGAAAACTACAAAGGAAGAAACCCTATGTCAAGATCACAATGGCGAAGGCAACAGAGAATTCGAAAGGCTGAAAGGGAAACTATGGCAAATAAAGGAGCAACTTCGATAAAAAACCAAGGAGAATCAAGCACCAACAAACCCACACCAAATAATCAACCTGAGGACAAACCCCCAGTTAGTAGGAGACTCTTCTCTGAAACACAACCAAATGAATCGAAGGAATACACACCAGGTCCAGAAGAAGACGAGGATATGCTAACGGACAACTTCGAATCAGAGGGGGGAGTCTTCACTCAATATCAATTGCAACGTGGTATCTGTACTACCTTGTGAGTTTGGACAGGAAACTAAAATCGAAGAGTATGAGGAGGATGATACAATAGATCTGATGAAGCATAGGCCTGTGTGTTACTACGTAATGGATAACGGAGCTGTCGAGGAGCAGAATGCTTTCTTCGAGCGCCCAGAGCCAGCTATGAAAAATCATCTGAAGCCATTATTCATTCGGGCAAAGGTTGGTGCCCATGGCGTAAATAAGGTCTTAGTGGATGGAGGCGTTGCAGTTAACTTAATACCCCATTTCATGCTGAAAAAGTTAGAAATACGCGAGGGTGACATCAAACCACACAACATGGTTCTATCCAATTATGAAGGGAAAGTAGGTCAAACATTGGGGGTAGTTCAACCGGACTTGACGATAGGATCGAGCTGCAGGCCCACCATGTTCATGGTGATCGAAGCCAAAGCCAACTACAACTTGTTGTTGGGAAGAGAGTGGATCCATGGCGTAGGAGCAGTTCCTTCGTCAATGCATCAGAGGTTGGTTTTATGGAGAGAAGATGGGATTGTGGAGAACATTGAAGCGGACCAGAGTTACTTCATGACAGCAGTCAACTTAGTTGACAAGAGGAATTATGACAAACATTTGGCCAAGATTGCTCCTTGTGTCCCTAATGATGAAATCAACGAAACCAGGAACGCACACTATTATATGACCCTTCTCCATGATGGCATATATTGGGATAGAAGAATAGTCAGTGAAGATGAAGGAGTCGAAGGTAATATGCAAAGACGGCCAACAGGCTGGGAGTTCGACAACCTTGCTCATGATTGAGTCCTCCTTCTTTGAAAGGATTTCGGCCTATATGGCTGAGAACGAATGGAAAGCGGCCTTAGAGGCTGAAATAGATAAATTGGCTGTAGAAGTGAATGAAATAAATGGGGATGGCTCGAAAGGCTCACCCTTTGAAGAACACGAAATAGATCAAAGGCTAGATGCCATCTATGATAAAGAACCCTTAGGCTTCGAGAGGGACCCCATAGACTCAGGTGCTAAAATGTTGGCGCAGGATCCGCTCAAAGAAGTGAATCTGGGGGATGAGAACACGAAAATAATAACCTACATAAGCGCAAAACTTAATCCAGGCCTCAAGCAGGAAGTGATCGAAGTCCTCAAGAGAAACAAAGATTGCTTCGCATGGGACTATGATGAAATGCCTGGTTTAAAGAGGGAGTTAGTGGAGCATAAACTTCCAATCAAGGATGGCAAGAAGCCCATCAAGCAAACTCCTAGAAGATTCGCACCAGCGGTCCTCACAAAGATCAAAGCTGAGATCGAAAGGTTGTTGCGCTGCAGATTCATCAGAACCACAAGGTATGTCGAATGGTTAGCAAATATAGTGCCTGTTATTAAGAAAAATGGCTCTCTGAGAATTTGCATATATTTTAGGGATTTAAATACTGCAACCCCTAAAGATGAGTACTCCATGCCTGTGGCAGAAATGTTAGTAGACTCTGCTGCAGGATTCGAATATTTGAGTATGTTAGATGGATACTCTGGGTACAATCAGATTTTTATTGCTGAGGAAGATGTTGCCAAGACAACATTTCGTTGCCCAGGAGCCTTAGGCACCTACGAATGGGTAGTGATGCCTTTTGGTTTAAAGAATGCTAGGGAAACTTACCAAAGGGCAATGAATTCGATTTTCCATGATTTCATTGAAACCTTTATGCAGGTGTATATTGATGATATAGTCATCAAATCTATATCTGCAGAAACCCATTTGCTTCATTTGAGCCAATCATTCGAACGAATGAGAAAACATGGCTTAAAAATGAACCCCCTTAAATGTGCATTTTTTGTGCAGGCTGGAGATTTCCTTGGCTTTGTGGTTCATAAAAAAGGAATCGAGATCAACCAAAATAAGACCAAAGCCATAATGGAGACGAAAGCACCTACATCAAAAAGGGAGCTGCAATCTTTGCTAGGGAAGATTAACTTTCTCAGAAGGTTCATTTCGAATCAAAGTGGAAGAACCCAAGCTTTCTTTCCATTGCTCCGTTTGAAGCAAGGCCAAGCCTTCGAGTGGAACGAAGCCCATCAGGAGGCATTTGACAAGATAAAAAGATATCTCTCTCAGCCTCCCATCTTGTCTCCACCTTCATGGGGAAAGCCCATGAGATTGTACATATCTGCCTCTGAAGTTAGTATAGGTAGTATGTTAGCACAAGAAGATAGCAATGGCATCGAAAGAGCCATATACTATTTAAGTAGGGTATTGAATGATGCAGAGACTAGATATAGCAATATAGAAAAGCTATGTCTCTGTTTGTAATTTTCTTGTATGAAACTTAAGTATTATATAAAGCTTGTTGATGTTTATGTTTCATCTCATTTTGATGTTATCAAACACATGCTTTCGAAACCAATAATGCATAGCAGAGTTGGCAAACGGGCTTTAGCCTTAACAGAATATTCTTTGACTTTCATGCCTTTAAGAGTTGTGAAAGGTTAAGTAATTTCTGATTTCATTGTGGACCATTCACTGGTTGAAAAGACTGTCATGGGTTACGTTGAAATGCAACCTTGGAAATTATACTTTGATGGTTCGACCCATAGGGATAGTAGTGGTGTTGGAGTTCTTATAATTTCTCCTGAAGGAATTCCAACAAAATTCAAGTATAAGTTAGATGGTCCTCGTTGCTCGAACAACGAAGCGGAGTACGAAGCGCTTATTGTTGGACTTGAAGCTTTGTTGGAATTGGGGGCAACTAGAGTCGAAATTAAAGGAGACTCAGAGTTAGTGGTCAAGCAAATAACAAAGGAGTACAAATGCATAAAGGAAAATTTGATGACATACTTCGTCATAGTTAACAGGCTACTTAGAAAATTCGAATACATGGATATTCAACATATACCAAGAATAGAAAACTAAGAAGCAAATGACTTAGCACAGTTGGCTTCAGGTTATAAAGTTTCTGCCAAAAACTTTGAGGATTTGGTCGAATTAAGAGGTAGAGTTATGGCTACTAGATTCATACCATCAGATCTAGAGAGTATAAAATTAGGTTATGCTGAGAAACAGGGATTCGAAGTACTAGCCATAGACACCTTATCAGATGCAGATTGGCGAAGTCCACTTGTGAGTTATTTAACAAATCCAACTTTGAATGTTGATAGGAAGATAAAATATAGAGCATTATCATATGTCCTCATGGGAAATGAATTGTTCAAAAAGACCCAGGAAGGCGTATTACTGAAATGCCTAGGAGAAAGTGAGGCATACTTAGCATTGTCAGAAGTCCACAATGGGGCATGTGGGGCACATCAAGCAGGTCATAAAATGAAATGGTTGTTCTTTTGATATGGCGTATTGGCCCAGCATGCTCAAAGATTGTATAGACTTTGCTAAAGGGTGTGAAGAATGCCAGAAACATGCAGGGATTCAACATGCTCCTGCAAGTGAGTTACATTCGATCATTAAACCATGGCCCTTTAGAGGATGGGCATTGGATTTAATAGGAGAAATAAATCCTGCTTCGTCTAAAGGACAGAAATATATCTTGGTATGAATAGATTATTTTACCAAATGGATAGAAGCAATACCATTAATAGCTGCTGATCAAGAGGCTATTATTGAGTTCATAAAGAAGCAAATTATCTATAGGTTCGGATTGCCAGAGAGCATAACCACGGACCAAGGTTCTGTGTTTACTGGTAGGAAGATGCAAGAATTTGCTCAAGAGATGGGGTTTAGATTACTAACATCAACACCATATTATGCTCAAGCAAATGGTCAGGTCGAAGCAGCCAATAAAGTGATAATAGGGTTAATTAAGAAACATGTTGGAAAAAAGCCAAGGAACTGGCACAAGACTTTGGACCAAATACTATGGGCCTGTAGAACATCTCCTAAAGAAGCTACTAACACCACGCCTTTCCAACTAACATTTGGTCATGATGCAGTTCTACCAGTAGAAATTCATCTACAATCAGTTCGAATTCAAAGACAAAACGAAATCCCATCTGCATTATATTGGGAGATGATGATGAATGAGTTAGTTGAGTTAGATGAAGTTAGATTGCATGCATTGGAAATCCTAATGAGACAAAAGGAAAGGGTAGCCAGGGCATATAACAAAAGGGTGAAAGGAAAAGCATTCAGTATTAATGACTTAGTCTGGAAAGTCATATTGCCCATGGACAAGAAAAATAAAACATTAGGTAAATGGTCACCTCATTGGGAAGGACCTTTTCGAATAGTAAAGATATTTTCAAACAATGCATATGAAATCGAAGAGTTGGCTGATGATAAGCGAATCCTAAAGGTTAATGGGAAATATTTAAAGAAATATAAGCCACGCCTGCAGGAGATTTGAATAATAACAACGTAATCGAAACATCATAAAGGAATGCCAAAATGGTAATATAGGATTGCCAAAATGGCGTTGTTTGGATATTACAGACCAAAATTTAACCAAGTTTCAAAACTAATTAGATAAACAGAGATTTAAAAATAGGCATTGTTCCTCAATCTATTAAAAGTACTCCGAAAGGACTCAAGCCTTTATTGAGTAAAACGCCTTGCTCCTTCTAGGGTAGATACTTCTCCCTTAAGTTGCTCTGCTGCTTCCATTTCTGCAAGTCCTTTGTTGAGGAGCTCTTCGAACTGATTTCCAGCAGTATTGGTTTCATAGGCCAATTGTTGTTGTTGAGCCTCCTTAACCTTTAGTTGAAGCTCTTGAATTTGATTTTCCCAGAGAAGAATAGACTCAACTCGAGCTTCATAGTCAGTTTTGACTTGCTTTATATGCATGGCTTGGTCTTCAGCTTCTTTAGAGAGCTTCGAAGCATGCTCATAAGCAGCGTCCATGGCAGTTCGTTTCTCTTGGACCTTTGTAGTAGCAAATTCGTCTTGAAGAAGACACCCAGTCATGTTGTCTAACAGAGATTGAAGATCGAATAATATGGTGCTGACTGGCAAAGAGCAGGTGGCGAGGTTAACTTGCGTAAGTAGCTCCTTCATGGTATAGCAAGCTGTACTATCCTGTTTGAGCACTTCGAACAAATCCACATCAAGGATTGTTCTCCTAATTCTGTTAAGGAGTACAACTCTATCATCTGAGGGCAATGGATTGTTAGTCGAACTAGTACCAGCCCTAGCAAGAGGAATGTCCCTTTGAGCTAGTTTTTCCTTCATATACCCAATTGGTTCATTTCGTCTTAGGAGAGCTAGCTCCTCTTCAGTCATTTGAGATTGAGACGATCGAGGAAGTTCCATACGCAAGGGAGTCACATCCATTTCGACTTCCATAGGCTCATTGGTCTGGTCACCATCACCTTCACTTGTTTCCTGCTCATTGCCTTCTTCATTATCAACCAGATCCACCACTTCGATATCATTGTTCTCATTGCTATTGGCATCTTCTTCCTTGGATCCTTCCTCTGCAGATTCTTCGTTCTCTTGATCAGAATCAGCCTTCTCCTCTTCAACTTGAATGTCCTTTGGGTTCTCTTGAAGGGTTTCGAGAGGAGACTTTTGAAGAGAAGTTTCTGGTAAAATCTCTGCAGATTCATGAAGCGTCGCTTCATTCGTTTCTTTCAAAGGAGGAGAAGTGCTTTGGTCATCTTGTTGCTCTGAAGCCCCAGTCGGAACCGCCATGTTGGAGGATCCTTTGTTATGCACCAGGTTACTGGAGTCCCCATGAGGAGAAGAGTTGATGGGAGCAGCAGTCTTTGATGGAGAAGTCGAAGTGGTAAGAGTTGGGTTCGAAATGTCCTACAGAGACAAAGAATATTAAGAGCACGCACCAAGGTAATGAATAACTATTTTTGTTAAAAATTCGAGTTCAATTTACCTGTGGATTCTCAGAGGAGAGGTTGCTATCTATATGTTCCAACATTACGTTGGAGGTCGAAGGTGGATTTTTGGATTTAGTTGAGGGAGCAGCATCTCTGGAATCGAGTCCAGAAATGCCAGTTGGTTCAACGCCTTTGGAAATTTCTTTCTTCTGCTTCTTCTTCGAAGCAGTTGGTGAATTCCCTCCAGCATTGGAATTCTTCCCAGTAGTGCTTGTTTTTCTTTTCTTCGGAGTGGTTGGTGGGAGTTTGTTAGTCTGAAAAGATTTAAACATAAGTTGGATCTAAATCATGAAATTCAGTTTATTCGAAACATCAGGGCTAATTGATTACCTGTGGAGTTGGAACAGTTGTTATTACTGGTGTTGTTGTTGTTGCAGCAGTTGTTGTTGGTATGGATAAGGTCACATCGTCAGTGGTTTCGGCAGATTGTTGGGAGGCGCTTCCTTCTTTAGACTTCGAGGCAACGGACTTTATCCTGATGGATGAAAATCGAAACAATTAAGGTAAAAGTTAAAAATGAAGAAAGTAAGAAGCATTTGGGATTTCCCCAAGCATTCACACTTGCGCCTTGATTAGATATAATCGACATGGCAGAAAGGTCATAGCGAAGATGTCCTGGGAAATCATGGAGCCAATGACGAGCCCATGTCACAGTCTCAGATGGCTTTGGTTTCTTTTAAAGGTATTTGAACATTTCTTTGCAAGTAAACCACCAAGGGTATGGAGGAAACCAAGCCAGAGCCAGTTCTGAGGTAGGCAATCTAGGGAATTTAGGTGGATGCATTTCGAGTGCCAACCTATACCTATCCTCAGGTGACAACCCTGAAGGAAGTTTGAGCTTAGAAATTTTTTCTTTAAATTTTTCCTTCAAGGTCTCAGCCGCTTGATGCACAGTGGTTTCCAAGTGTGTGGGACCATAAGTGGTTTCAAAATAATTTTGAAAAGCCCTAATCTCTTTGGCGTGAGTGAACATACCTTTCTTGGAGTGTACCTGCACATCAAACACATCAGTTAGTTTTTGTTGAATGGAGAGGGTATCGAACATATAAGATTGGTAGAACTTTGTCCACCATTCCAGAAAACCCTTTGCTGTGAAGTGTGTGGGTTCAAAGGGTAGTAGTTCAAATTGAGCAAAGCCTTGATATTGTTCCTGTTGCAGTTTGGCTTCTCTCGCTTTAAAGGTTCGACCAGAAGTGATGGCACTCTCTGTTTGGAACAGAGGTTCAGGGATTAGTTGGCACAAGCCAAATTGTCTAGAAACAAAGTTAGGTTGATAGGCAAAGAGGAATATTTGATTCTTGGAAGGAGTGATTCGTGAGGAAATTAATCTAGGAAGCAAAAAGGCTTTCCAAATATCTTGAATTTCTTTGCTTTTAACTGCTTGTGAGAGAGCCATGGTGAACCATGATGGTCCATGAGTCCTTGAAGCAAAGGGTGCCATGGTCTCTTCAAATTTGTGTCTTTTGGAAAAAATCATGATGTATTTTGAGAAAAGGACTTTGAAGTCATCTTTGTCATCATTCAGGGTCAGTTTTCGCAGCTTGGTACCTTCAATAATTCTATCCGCTACCTCCGGATCTTGTTCAACAACGGTGTCAGAAGTTGATAGCGAGGGTTCAAACATGGCATTAAGCCATAATTGGAGTAACCAGAAGGGGCCAGCTAGAAGGATGTTTTTGGGAGTATGGGATTTCAAACTCGAAACGGCTGATCTTAAGCTTTCGTAAAGATCAACAAGTAACAGTTTGCTCAAACATACCCTCCTATTCTCATGTAAGTCTCTAGCTAGAGGAATGAACCTGCTCGCTACCTGTAAGGATCTACTGCAGAATATGTATCTTGATAACCATAAAGTGAGGAAAGCAATATGTTCCACATCTGACACATTATCTCCTTCAGTGTGGTAATGGCTAATGAATTTGGAAAAGCTGGCTAATTTGACTTCGAAGTCAATAATGCTGGAGTGTTCTTCATTGTCAGGGATATAGGTTTCTCCTACTGGTGACAAACCAGTGATGGCTGCTATATCGAAAAATGTGGGTGTTATCATTCCCTCAGGAAGATGAAAGGTGTTGTAGGTGCTGTCCCAGAAATATAAGGACGCAAATAACAACGGATGACTATAGGTGAAGCCTGGTTTCGATAACTTAATCAAATTATATATTCCTAATTCCTCCCATTGCTGGGATTTCTTGGCTTCTACTTTGGTAAGCCAGTTTTGGTAAGCTATGTCAGAGGTAGGGCAGGATCGGAATGGTTTAAAGTTTCTCTTCACGTAGTCTAACACAAAGGGATCTTTTGGGGGAACGGTTGGAGTTTCTATGGTTGTGTTGGCTGAAGATTTTGATAATATTATTAGAAGCCAAGTGAATTGGACGTTTCGATTGAAATGAAACAAAGCGTCATGTTTCGAAATAGCAGAAGCAGTGTTTCGAATGAGAATATCAAAGCTTGGAGCTTCGAGTGGCAATTATGGGAACATATCTAAAGAAGTCTCGAAATGACAACAAGGCTGTATCTAAGGAATGCGTTCGAAGCGAGGAAGTGCCAAAACATTTTAAATTCAAATGCAAGCGGGATGTTCGAAATTTGAAATATATGCGCTGGAGCATTCGAAGACACGTGGAAGTAATGGAGAGGCATTGCTCTGCATGTTCTGAACGTGGCAGAATCTTATAGCAAGACCGTTATGGTCGAAGTAGTATAAATAGAAGTCTTAGCATTAGGATTTCGTGGGTCATATCTATTTGTACAAAAAACTCAGTAAACATTCAAATTACCACATGGCTAGGGAAACGAATGCAAGAGCAATGTACGTATGATAGCACCACATGTTTATGATTTAATGAAAACCCTTTATCATTTCCAGTACTTTCCTTTGTCTTTGTATCAATACCATTTACAAGTTTTTTGCATCTAAAGTCTTTTTATTCGAAATCTTTTCATTGATGCCTTACATTTAAATGCTTTCTTTACATTTCAAACACTTTACATTTCAGAAACTGTTATACATTTCATGCCTTTATCTTCAAGTTTTTATCCTTCGAACGCCTATTTTTACTTAAAGTCATTTTACAGATTTCTTGCATTAAACGCTTTCTTCGCATTTCGAATCTTTTACATTAACTGTTTTGTTTTATGTTTCGAAGCCATTTACTTATCTTTTATGCAATTTTACATGTCTTTACAATTAACATTTATTCATGCAATTTAGTTTCACGCACATATATTTTGATTACACCTTTAGATCTTTAAGAGAGAAATCGAAATAAGCCAAACACCTACACAACACTCTAAATACCAACCATGAATACCTGTTCGATCATGAGAGTTATCCTAATGACCAACAAGTTCTAGGATCAATCTAGTCGATCCTGCGAGTTACCAGAGAAATTGAATAACAGTCAGTAAGTTTATTCGATAGTTTGGAAGACTAGCGGTTGTTTACCAGAAATCACTGGAAACAAATTGGCACGCCCAGTGGGACCCAATAGTTGGACATTAGAAATAAAGATTGTTGAGACATAACCATTATAAAAACGTTGGAACCTAAGAAGTTTGCTGTTTTATGAACCTAAGAAGTGGTAAAATAACCAACAGCAACCAACCCTTATCCAGAAGAAAACGTTTGAACAAGATGTCTAATTCTGACAATCAACAAGGGGAACAAAATGCCCCACATACAACAGGCATTAATGTGTCCGCTTCGATGGGAACATCTAATGTGACCCCTTCGAATGCACAGTCTGTTGCATCTTCAACAAGTAATATAGCCACTAATGGAGTAAGTGGCATATCAACTAATAGTTCGATCTTAGGAAATACTGGAACCATTGGTTATCCTGGGGGATTCGTTCCACCATCAGGGACACAAACCCATTTCGCCACTCCACTAACTAGACCACCCGGCTTCGATGGTAATAGAGCCAGAAACTCCTCTTATGGAATGCCAACATCCTTTATGGCAGGTTTACACAATTCCACATCGAACTCATCACCATAATTAGGGTCTGGGTCTGGGGCGAATTAGTTTATGACAAATAACCAAGGGTCAGTGGGTTATAGCAAAATGCCTATTTTAACCACAGAAAACCAGTTGGCTTTTAGGCAATTGATGGATGACAGTAACCATAATATGATAGGGGTATTAGCACAAACTATACAGGAAATATTTGCCCTAATAGTACAAAATGTGACTGTGACAAACAGAGAAAACGCTGATAACATGAGTCGAATAGCAGATTTCTTTGCTCCCCAGAAAGGCGTAGGCAGAATCAGGCGGGAGTTCGAGCAAACATGCCTGTTGTGGAACAAGTTGCTAACGACCCAATTTATAGACCACCTAGAGAAGAAGTTAACTTGGGGGCAAGGGCACAAAGGCTAGAAGCCCCAATAATCCCAGGCCCACAAAGAGAAATTATGGAACCAGGGGCAAGGGTCGAAAGGCTGGAAGTCCCAGAGTTTCGAGAAGAACACCTAGGGGGGTTGTCATGGTGGGTCGAAATCAAGATGCTGATGCAGTCGTTCATAGAATTCGAAACGATAATATCTTGGCAGAAAACAATCTAACCACCATGATAGAGAGAGTCATGGCCCAGAATAGCCTCAAAACAGGAATGAGAAGGCAAAATTATGCTTCTCCTATATTAGATTGCATAATGCATACTGATTTGCCAAGGGGATATAAAGTCCCTAAGTTTACAAAGTTCGCTGGGGATACCAATGAATCAACAGTCGAACATATAGCCAGATATCTAACCGAAGCGGGAGATATAGCCAATAATGAAGACCTCAGGATCAAATACTTCCCAAGTTCCCTGACAAAAAACGCCTTCACATGGTTCACCACTTTGCCTCCTGGGTCCATTGATACTTGGGCTCTTTTGAGAGATTATTCCATGAACAATTTTACATGGGACAGTCGAAAATAAGCTTGAAGGAATTAGCCAGTGTCAAGAGAAAGTTCACAGAACCCATAGATGATTATCTGAATAGATTTAGGCTTTTGAAATCCAGATGTTACACAGTGGTGCCTGAACATGAGCTAGTCGAAATGGCCGCTGGTGGCCTGGATTACTCTATTCGAAAGAAACTAGACACTCAATATTTGAGGGACATGGCTCAGTTAGCCGATAGGGTTCGACAGGTCGAAAGGCTAAAGGCCGAAAAGGCCAGAGTCTTCAAAAATAACAAGAAGGAAAGGATCTCCTATGTTGGAACTGAGGAAGCAGAAGATTATCCTGAATTCGAATTCGAAGAGGTCGAAATCGACCTCGCTGAATTAAAACAGGCACCACCTTACTCCTGCAAGTTATTAGTCCCCACAAAAGGGAAAGAAATTGTTGAAAATGAGAAAAGTGACAAATTCCCAAAGAAGGTCTATACCTTCGATGTCACTAAATGTGACGAGATTTTTGATTTACTTGTCAAAGACGACCAACTCATTGTGCCATCAAATGTCAAAATACCTCCTTTAGATCAAAGAAAGAAGAGAGGATTTTGCAAATATCATAGTTTCCTAGGCCACAAAACCTCACAGTCTTTTCTTTTCAGGGACCTAATTCAGAATGCAATCAAAGATGGCAGACTGAAGTTTGCTGATAAAGCAAAGATGAAAGTGGACGAAGATCCCTTGGACGTCGCAGACACCAACTACTCCGAGCCTGCATGCATTGGAGAGATTAACATGGTGGAAGCTGACCGAATTGATGCCCCAATAGGAGAGAAAGGTACTGAAAACGAAAGCTGGGTGATGGTCGAAGTCGATAAGGAGGTCACTGAAGACGTCCAGAAGCTACCAGAGACTTCGATTGAAGCAACACCTGTAGCTGTTGCAAAAGAAACCCAGGCTAGTGAAGGCCAGGAAAATCAAAACCAAGAGTTAACGCAGGTCACTGAAGGCCTGAGGCTAGAATTGGAGAAAGTCCAAATCACGAAGCCAACTTCCCCTCAGAAGGAAATATGGGACACTCTAGGGGAACCCAGTGGAAAATTTGACTATTTGGTCAAATATTCTGCCCCAGAGAGTTCGAAGGTTCACATTGAAGATATAAAACCCACAGGATGGGGAGATGATGAAGCTAAGGGGGAAGATGTTGAGGTAAACATGGTGGACATGGAAAGACCTCACTCTGAGATGGAGGAGGTAGAAAGATATTTGGAAAAAGAGAAGTATAAAATGGAGGATAATCATGCTGGAGATGCTAGTCTCAAGGATTACCTCATGACATGCCACAAGGGAGATACAGGCATGATACTGTGCCCTAGATGCAGCATCCTCTGCAATCAGAGAATCGCTGCGAATTTCGAAAGGGTACAGAGGGCTCGAACTGGCAACAATTGGCGCCAGGATAACCAGCTGTTCAGGTGTTATCCTAAGGCTGGAGAAAGTTTGCTGGAATTTGTGTTTCACTGTTACAAAGGGGCAACCAAGTGCTTGATATGCCCAAGGTGTTCTGCTATGTATGATCAAAGCATGGCCAGAGCCTTCGAAACGATTCCCTTCGCCCCTTGCTGGAACCATCAAGAAATTGTCCAGATGGGCCCACGTTTCGACAGCAGACACAAACAACGAAGGCCTGATAGCCCTCACCCTAAGGCTGCTCGAAGAGTGACTTTCAAACTCCCTGCTGAAGTGCCAACCGACAGATGGCTGTAAGTCAGAAATGACAAAGGCAAAGACAGATGGAGAAACACCGAACGAAATGCACGCCATGCTACGACGTATAGAAGGCAATTCAACATAGAAAAAAGGGAAGAGGTAAGATTAGAAAACTACAAGGGAAGGAACCCCATGTCGATATCCCAGTGGCGCAGGCAACAGAGGGTTCGAAAGGCTGAGAGGGAAGCTGTGGCAAATAAAGGGGTAACTTCAACAAAGAACCAAGGTGAATCTAGCACCAATAAACCCACACCAAAAAATCAAACTGAAGACAAACCTCCAGTTAATAGGAGGCTTTTCTCTGAAGTGCAACTAGATGAACCAAAGGAATACACTCCAGGCCCAGAAGAAGACGAAGATATGATAACTGATAACTTCGAATCGGAGGGGGAGTCTTCGTTCAACCTAAACTGCAACGTGGTATCTGTGCTTCCCTGTGAATTTGGACAGGAAACTGAAATTGATGAATATGAGGAAGAAGATACCATAGACTTGATGAAGCATAGGCCTGTGTGCTACTATGTGATGGACAATGGGGCTGTCGAGGAGCAGAATGCGTTCTTCAAACGTCCAAAACCTGCTATGAAGAACCATCTCAAGCCACTATTTATTTGGGCAAAAGTTGGTGCCCATGGCGTGAATAAAGTTCTAGTGGATGGGGGTGCTGCAGTCAATTTGATACCCCACTTCATGCTGAAAAGATTAGAGATCCGCGAAGGGGACATCAAGCCCCATAATATGGTTCTGTCCAATTATGAGGGGAAAGTGGGCAAAACACTGGGAGTGGTTCAGTTGGACTTAACAATAGGCTCAAGCTGTAGGCCCACCATGTTTATGGTGATCGAAGCCAAGGCCAACTACAACTTATTGCTGGGAAGGGAGTGGATCCATGGCGTAGGGGCAGTTCCTTCGTCAATGCATCAGCGACTAGTTCTATGGAGAGATGATGGGATCGTGGAAAACATCGAAGCAGACCAGAGTTACTTTATGTCAACAGTCAATTTAGTTGACAAGAGGGATTATGATAAACATCTGGCAAAGATTGCTCCGTGTGTTCCAAATGATGAGATTAACGAAACCAGAAACGCCCACTACTACATGACCCTTCGCCATGATGGCCTATACTGGGATAGAACAATAATCAGTGAAGACGAGGGAGTCGAAAGTACTATACAAATACGGCCAGCAGGCTGGGACTTCGACAACCTTATCCATGACTGAGTCCACCTTTTTCGAAAGGATTTCGGCCTATATGGCTGAGAACGAATCAAAAGCGGCCCTAGAGGCTGAAATAAATAAAATAACTATAAAGATGAACGAAGTAAGTGGGGATGGCTCGAAATGCTCACCCTTCAAAGAATTTGAGATGGATCAAAGGTTGGATGCCATCTACGATAAAGAACCCTTAGGCTTCGAAAGGGACCCCATAGACTCAGGTGCCAAAATGTTGGCACATGATCCACTCGAAGAAGTCAACTTAGGGGATGAAAAAATGAAAAGAATAACCTACATAAGTGCAAAGCTTAGCCCAGGCCTCAAGCAGGAAGTAATCGAAGTCCTCAAGAAAAACAAAGATTGCTTCGCATGGGATTATGAGGAAATGCCTGGTTTAAAGAGGGAGTTAGTCGAACACAGACTGCCAATCAAAGATGGCAAGAAGCCCATCAAACAAACTCCCAGAAGATTCTCACCAGCGGTTCTCACGAAGATTAAAGCTGGGATCGAAAGGTTGTTGCGTTGCAAATTCATTAGAACCACAAGGTACGTCGAATGGTTAGCAAATATAGTACCTGTTATTAAGAAAAATGGTTCTTTAAGAATTTGCATAGATTATAGGGATTTAAACACTGCAACCCCTAAAGATGAGTACTCCATGCCTGTGGCAGAAATGCTAGTAGACTCTGCTGCAGGGTTCGAGTACTTGAGTATGTTAGATGGATACTCTGGGTATAATCAGATTTTCATTGCTGAAGAAGATGTTGCAAAGACAACATTTCGTTTCCCAGGAGCCTTAGGCACCTAAGAATGGGTGGTGATGCCTTTTGGTTTAAAGAACGCTGGGGCAACTTATCAAAGGGCAATGAATTCGATTTTTCATGATTTCATTGAAACCTTCATGCAGGTGTATATTGATGATATAGTCATCAAATCTATATCTGCAGAAACACATTTGCATCATTTGAGCCAATCATTCGAACGAATGAGAAAACATGGCTTAAAGATGAATCCCCTTAAATGTGCATTTTTTGTGCAGGCTGGAGATTTTCTTGGTTTTGTGGTTCACAAGAAAGGGATTGAGATCAACCAGAACAAAACCAAAGCCATAATGGAGACGAAAGCACCTACGTCAAAAAGGGAGCTGCAATCTCTGCTAGGGAAGATTAATTTCCTTAGAAGATTCATTTCGAATCTGAGTGGAAGAACCCAAGCTTTCTCTCCATTGCTTCGTCTAAAGCAAGGCCAAGCCTTCGAATGGAACGAAGCCCACCAGGAGGCATTTGATAGGATAAAAAGATACCTCTCTCAGCCTCCTATCCTGTCTCCACCTTCATGGGGGAAGCCCATGAGATTGTACATATCTGCCTCTGAAGTTAGTATAGGTAGTATGTTAGCACAAGAAGATAGCAATGGAATCGAAAGAGCCATATACTATTTAAGTAGAGTACTAAATGATGCAGAGACCAGATATAGCAATTTAGAAAAGCCATGTCTCTGTATGTATTTCTCTTGTATGAAACTCAAGTATTATATAAAGCCTGTTGATGTTTATGTTTCATCTCATTTCGATGTCATTAAACACATGCTTTCAAAACCAATAATGCATAGCAGAGTTGGTAAATGGGCTTTAGCCTTAACAGAACATTCTTTGACTTTCATGCCTTTAAAAGCTATGAAAGGCCAAGTGATTTCTGACTTCATCGTGGACCATTCATTGGTTGAGCAGACTGTCATGAGTTACGTCGAAATGCAACCATGGAAATTATACTTTGATGGTTCAACCCACAGGAATGGAAGTGGTGTTGGAGTCCTTCTAATTTCTCCTGAAGGAATTCCAACAAAATTCAAGTATAAATTAGATGGTCCTCGTTTCTCGAACAACGAAGCTGAGTATGAAGCGCTCATTGTTGGACTTGAAGCTTTGTTGGAATTGGGGGCAACTAGAGTCGAAATTAAAGGAGACTCAGAATTAGTGGTCAAACAAATTACAAAGGAGTATAAATGCATAAAGGAAAACTTGATGATATACTTCGTCATAGTCAACAGGCTACTTAAGAAATTTGAATACATGGATATTCAACATATACCAAGAGTAGAGAACCAAGAAGCAAATGACTTAGCACAGTTGGCTTCGGGTTATAAAGTTTCTGTCAGGAACTTTGAGGATTTAGTTGAATTAAGGGGTAGAGTTATGGCTACTAGATTCACACCATCAGATCTAGAAAGTATGAAATTGGGATATGCTGAGAAGCATCAGTTCGAAATATTAGCCATAAACACTTTATCAGATGCAGATTGGCGAAGTCCACTGGTGAGTTATTTGGCAAACCCAACTCTGAATATGGATAGAAAGACAAAATACAGAGCATTATCATATCTCCTCATGGGGTACGAATTGTTCAAAAAGACCCAAGAGGGCATGCTATTGAAATGTCTAGGAGAAAGTGAGGCATACTTAGCATTGTCAGAAGTCCACAATGGGGCATGTGGGGCACATCAAGCAGGTCATAAAATGAAATGGCTGTTGTTTCGATATGGCTTGTATTGGCCTAGCATGCTCAAAGATTGCATAGACTTTGCTAAAGGATGTGAGGAATGTCAGAAACATGCAGGGATTCAACATGCCCCTGCAAGTGAGTTGCATTCGATCATCAAACCATGGCCATTTAGAGGATGGGCATTGGATTTGATAGGAGAAATAAATCTTGCTTCGTCTAAAGGACATAAATATATCTTGGTAGGAATATATTATTTTACCAAGTGGATCGAAGCTGTACCATTAATAGTTGCTGATCAAGAGGCTATTATTGAGTTTATACAGAAGCACATTATCTATAGGTTCAAATTTCCAGAGAGCATAACCACAGACCAAGGCTCTGTGTTTACTGGTAGAAAAATGCAAGAATTTGCCCAAGAAATGGGGTTTAGGTTACTAACATCAACGCCATATTATGCTCAAGCAAACAGTCAAGTTGAAGCAGCCAATAAAGTGATAATAGGGTTAATCAAGAAACATATTGGTAAAAAGCCAAGAAACTGGCACAAAACTTTGGACCAAATACTATGGGCCTGTAGAACATCTCCTAAGGAAGCTACTAACACTACGGCTTTCCAACTCACATTTGGTCATGATGCAGTGCTGCCAGTAGAAATTCATCTACAATCAGTTCGAATTCAAAGACAAAACGAAATCCCAGCTGCATTATATTGGGAGATGATGATGAATGAATTAGTTAAGTTGGACGAAGTCAGATTACATGCATTGGAAATATTGATAAGACAAAAAGAAAGAGTGGCCAGGACATATAACAAAAGGGTCCTTAGGAGGAACAGTTGGATTTTCCACGGTGTTTGAGCCTGAAGATTCTATTGCCTTAGGGGCGTCCATTTTATTAAACAGGGGTTTGAAGTTATAGCAAACTGGGAAAATCTTCCTGGTGTCTTTTAAAATTTCAAAAACCGTAAGAGGGCCCATTAAAGCTAACCTCTTACCAGCAGCGATGGTAGGAATAAGTACCTGGGATGCATAAAGCATTTCTTTCTCCTTTGAGATCATCTGGGGAGCAAGAACAGATTGACCTTGGTGAGTGATAACCTTACTTTCCATTGTAGTGCATGCGGTCTTTCCTTTCTTCTTGGAAACCTTTTTTAGTTAGGATGAGGTAGAAGAAGACATTTTTTTGAAGAATGTTGAAAGCTTAGGGTTTTCGGTGAGAGAATAAGGAGAAAAGATTCAGAATGTGGGAAGAAAAGAAAGAGACTAAGTTGATGATGTTTTATAATGTGGAAGTTTAAGCATCCACTGAATAAGGTTGTGATACGTGGAAATCATGGGTTGGTGTGATGAAGAGGTGGCGTAAAGTTAACATTGGCAGTAAGCGTGATTAAAGATAATCATTGTTTTGTAACTGCACCATACTGTAAAGTGGTTCCAGGCGGTTAAGGAATCTAAAAAGTGTTATGATTGACGTGACTGGAGTCAAATGCATTAAATGTTACGATGATTCGAAGGTCGCATCAAAATCTTGTGTATATGTTTAAAATAAGTATTTCTCAAAGAAATCGAAATACATATTTTAAAGGGGCATTTTTTTGGCTGAAGATTTTGATAATATTATTAGAAGCCAAGTGAATTGGACGTTTCGATTGAAATGAAACAAAGCGTCATGTTTCGAAATAGCAGAAGCAGTGTTTCGAATGAGCATATCAAAGCTTGGAGCTTCGAGTGGTAATTATGGGAACATATCTAAAGAAGTCTCGAAATGACAACAAGGCTGTATCTAAGGAATGCGTTCGAAGCGAGGAAGTGCCAAAACATTTAGAATTCAAATGCAAGCGGGATGTTCGAAATTTGAAATATATGCGCTGGAGCATTCGAAGACACGTGGAAGTAAGAGAGAGGCATTGCTCTGCATGTTCTGAACGTGGCAGAATCTTATAGCAAGACCGTTATGGTCGAAGTAGTATAAATAGAAGTCTTAGCATTAGGATTTCGTGGGTCATATCTATTTGTACAAAAAACTCAGTAAACATTCAAATTACCACATGGCTAGGGAAACGAATGCAAGAGCAATGTACGTATGATAGCACCACATGTTTATGATTTAATGAAAACCCTTTATCATTTCCAGTACTTTCCTTTGTCTTTGTATCAATACCATTTACAAGTTTTTTGCATCTAAAGTCTTTTTATTCGAAATCTTTTCATTGATGCCTTACATTTAAATGCTTTCTTTACATTTCAAACACTTTACATTTCAGAAACTGTTATACATTTCATGCCTTTATCTTCAAGTTTTTATCCTTCGAACGCCTATTTTTACTTAAAGTCATTTTACAGATTTCTTGCATTAAACGCTTTCTTCGCATTTCGAATCTTTTACATTAACTGTTTTGTTTTATGTTTCGAAGCCATTTACTTATCTTTTATGCAATTTTACATGTCTTTACAATTAACATTTATTCATGCAATTTAGTTTCACGCACATATATTTTGATTACACCTTTAGATCTTTAAGAGAGAAATCGAAATAAGCCAAACACCTACACAACACTCTAAATACCAACCATGAATACCTGTTCGATCATGAGAGTTATCCTAATGACCAACAAGTCCTAGGATCAATCTAGTCGATCCTGCGAGTTACCAGAGAAATTGAATAACAGTCAGTAAGTTTATTCGATAGTTTGGAAGACTAGCGGTTGTTTACCAGAAATCACTGGAAACAGGTTGTCGAATCAGAAGACTCGCCTATCTTAGGGATATCCATCTTATTAAACAAGGGCTTAAAGTTATAACAAACAGGGAATATTTTTCTAGTATCTTTTAAGATTTCAAAGACTGTAAGAGGACCCATTAGAGCAAACCTCTTTCCAGCAGCGTTAGTTGGAATCAGTACCTGAGAGGCGTAGAGCATTTCCTTTTCTTTGGAGATAATTTGGGGGATAAGCACAAATTGACCTTGATAAGTACCAACCTTGCTTTCCATTATTGTTCCTGTGTTCTTGCCTTTCTTTTTGGAAGTTTTCTTCAGTTGGGATGATGTTGTAGAAGACATTGTTGAAGATTGTTGGAAGTTTTAGGGTTTCGGTGAGAAGAGAGGAAGAAAAGTTTCAGAATGTGGAAGAGAATAAAAGACTAAGTTGATTGGTTTTTATAGTGTGGAAGTTTAAACATCCACTAAGTGAGACTAGGATACGTGGGAGTCGTGGGTTGGATTGAGAAGGAGGTGGCGTAAAGGCTGATATTGGTAATAAGCGTGGTTAATAATAATCATTGTTTTTATAACTGCACCATGCTGTGAAATACTGATTCAAGACGGTTAAGAAATCCAAGAGGCGTCGTGATTGACGTGATTGGGGTCATACGCAATAAATGTTATGATTACTCAAAGGTCACATCAAAATCTTGCAAATATATTTAAAATAAGTGTTTCTCAAGGGATCGAAATACATATTTTAAAGGGGCATTTTGTTGGCTGAAGATTTTGATGATACAGTTCGAAACGAAGCAAGTTGGATGTTTCGTTGGAATAAAGCAAGATGTTACGGTTCGGAATGGTAGAAGCAGTTCTTTGAACGAACATGTCAAAGCTCGGAGCTTCGAGTGACAGTTGTGAAGATATATTTAAAAGAAGCCTTGAAGTAGTAACGAGACTGTGTCTAAGAAATGAGTTCGAAGCGAAGAGTGCCAAAACATTTGAAATTCAAACGCAAGCGGGATGTTCGAAATTTAAATATATATGTGTTGGAGCGTTCGAAGACGCGTGGAAGCTAGAGAGGAGCAGTGCTCTGCATGTTCTGAACGTGGCAGAATCTTATAGGCAAGACCGTTATGGTCGAAGTAGTATAAATAGAAGTCTTAGTACTAGGATTTCGTGTGTCATATCTATTGTACAAAATTCAGTAAACATTCAAAATACCACATGGCTAGGGAAACGAATGCTGAAACAATGTACGTATGATAACACAAAATATTTATAATTCAGTAAAACCCTTTATCTTTTCCAGTTTATCTTTTATCTTCATGTCAGTGTCATTCAACACCTTTACATTCAAAGTCATTTACTTGTTTCTTGCATTTAAACACTTTCCTTCTATTTCGAATCCTTCACATTTCAGAAACTCTTTTACATTTCATGCTTTTATATTCATGCTTTTTTATTAAAGTCTTTACATTCAAAGTCATTTACTTGTCTCCTGCATTTAAACGCTTTTCTTCTATTCGAATCCTTTACATTTCAGAAACTCTTTTATATTCATCCTTTACATTTCTTTGCAATCGAATCTTTATTCATACAATTCAGTTTCGTATGTTTTTACTTGATTATGTCATTAAATCCTTTTAATATGGTAATCGAAGTGAGTTGAACCCCTATAAAACATTCCAAATACAAATCCTAACTATGAATATCAGTTTTACAATTAGAGTTATCCAAACGACCAATACCCCATAGGATCAATCTAGTCGATCCTGCAAGTTACCAGAGATATTAAATAACAGTCATTAAGATTATTTGATAGTTTGGAGGACTAGCGGTTGTTTACCAGAAATCACTGTAAACACCCATACAGCAATTTCTTCAGTTTCAACACCTTCTTCTCTTCTCCAATTCTCATATATCCAAGTGGTTGTTCGACATAGATTTCTTCTTCGATCACACCATTCAAAAATACTGTCTTGACATCCATTTGAAATATTGGCCATTTAAATTGAGCAGCTTGAGAAATGAGTAATCGAATTGTCTCCATTCTTGCAACAGGCGCAAACACTTTGTCATAGTCAATTCCTGCTTTTTGTTTGTATCCCTTCGCAACCATTCGTGCTTTGAATCTTTCGATTTCTCCTTGAGCATTCATCTTTTTCTTGAATAACCACTTTACACCAATGTGTTGACTACCTTTTGGCAATTCGACTAGCTCCCAAGTATTGTTGCGTTTGATTGCTCTAATTTCTTCGTCCATGGCACTTTTCCACTTCTTATCTCATAACGCTTCTTCGACACTGATATTTTCAGCATCTGCCAGAAGACACACAAGATGCACCTCACTTGTTGATCATATAAATCTTGCAAACTTCTCATTTTTGGTTGTAGAGGTTCATCTTCATCTTCAGTTTCTTCATGTTCTGTTGGAATACTAGTTGGTACAGCTACAATTGTTTCTTCGACCGTGTCATCAACCTCTGTCGAATTGTTCCAGTCCCACTTGCTTGCTTCGTCCATTCGAACGTCTCTACTCACGATCACTTTCTTGCTTATGGGATTGAAGAGCTTGTACCCTTTCGTCTTCTCATCATATCCAATGAATATGTACTTCTGACTTTTGTCTTCAAGCTTTGTTCTTCGTTGATCTGGTACATGTGCATAAGCTATACTACCAAATACCTTGAGATGAGAAATTGTTGGCTTCTGTCCACTCCATGCTTCTTGTGGTGTTTTGTCTTCTAACCTCGAATGTGGACATCTATTCTGAATATAAACAACACATTGTACTGCTTCTGCCCAGAATTCTTTCGACATGTTCTTGCTTTTGAGCATTGATCGAGTCATGTCAAGAATAGTTTGATTCTTCCTTTCAGCCACACCATTTTGTTGAGGTGAATATGGTGCAGTTAGGAATCTCCTTATGCCCTGTTCTTCACAGTACTTCACAAAGGTCATTGAAGTATACTCACCTCCTCTGTCAGATCGAATTGCTTTGATGTGTCTGTCTGTTGCCTTCTCCACCATTACTTTGAACTTTTTGAACACTTCTAATGCTTCAGATTTTTCTTTCAGGAAGTAAACCCAGGTTTTTCTTGAGAAGTCATCAATAAAAGAAATGAAGTACCTTTTTCCACTGAAGGATTCTGGAGTGATTGGCCCACATATGTCAGTATGTATCAATTCGAGAATATGTTTAGCTTGATACTCTGCCTTCCTTTGAAATGAGGTTCTTGTTTGTTTGCTGAGCACACATTCTTCACAGAATTTTCCTTCGAAATCCATGTCTGGTAGTCCATGCACCATGTTCCTTTTCGCCAACCTTTTCAAACCAGCATGATGTAGATGACCAAAGCGCATATGCCACAGTGACGCTTTGTCTTGCACTTTGATTTGCAGACATTTCTCTCGAATGTTCCTCAGGTTCAGTTTGTACATTCGATTTCTTTCCATTTCGACACTGGCAATCAGATGTCCTACTTTGTCCTTTAAATGCAGTGTTCGATCTTTCATAAGTATCGAAGCACCTTTTTCTGTAAGTTGTCCCAGACTTAATATGTTGGTCTTGAGATCTGGTACATAGTAAACGTCTTCGATTGATCCAATCAAGCCATCCTTCTGCAAGTAACCGATTGTGCCCTTTCCTTCGACCTTCACTTTCGATGCATCTCCAAAGGACACATTACCATCTTCAATTCTCTTCATATCTTTAAACAGGTGTTTGTAACCACACATGTGATTACTTGCTCCTGAGTCAAGATACCAAACATTGTCATTATTGGTGTTGATTTCATTTTGAGCCATCAGGAGAAAGCCTTCATTCGATTCAGCTTCCAAGGCTAGGTTGGTTGTTTCTTCAATCTTCTTTTCGATTCGACAGTCTTTTGCAAGATGTCCCACTTTGTCACAGTTGTAACATTTGTAGGAGTTGCAATCCTTCGCATAATGACCATACTTCTCACACTTGTAGCATTCGAAGTTGGAATGATTCGAACGACCACCTCTTTGACCACGTCCTCTGCCACGCCAATTTTGTTGGCTCGATTGTCCCCTTTCGAAGTTGCTACCTCTACCACTTCGACCACTGTCACGACCTCCACGTCCACGTCCTCTTCCTCGAAAGTTGTTTGAAAAGAGTACCTTTTCGTCTTTGTTCGATTCCTTGGTTTGGTTTGCTTCTTCGACTGCTTCTTCTTTATTTTTCATCTTTCGTTGTTCATGTGCTTCGAGAGAACCAGCGAGCTCTTCGACTGAGAGCGTCAAAAGGTCCTTTGACTCTTCTATTGCACACACAATATTCTCAAACTTGTCTGTTAAAGATCTCAAGATCTTTTCAACAACTAACTAGACCACCAAGTTTCGATGGTAACAGACACAAAAATTCCTCTTATGGGATGCCAACATCTTTTATGGCGGGTCTGCATACTTCGACATCGAATACGTCACCACAATTAGGGTCTGGATCTGGGACTAATCAATTTATGACAAATAACCAAGGGTCAGTGGGTTATAGTGCAATGTCTATCTTAACCACAGAAAATCAGTTGGCCTTTAGGCATTTAATGTGTCTTTTGGAGATGCATCGAAAGTGAAGGTCGAAGGAAAGGGCACAATCAGTTACTTGCAGAAGGATGGCTTGATTGGATCAATCGAAGACGTTTACTATGTACCAGATCTCAAGACCAACATATTAAGTCTGGGACAACTTACAGAAAAAGGTGCTTTGATACTTATGAAAGATCGAACACTGCATTTGAAGGACAAAGTATGACATCTGATTGCTAGTGTCGAAATGGAAAGTAATCGAATGTACAAACTGAACTTGAGGAACATTTGAGAGAAATGTCTGCAAATCGAAGTGCAAGACAAAGCGTCACTATGGCATATGCGCTTTGGTCATCTACATCATGCTGGTTTGAGAAGGTTGGCGAAAAGGAACATGGTGCATGGACTACCAGACATGGATTTCGAAGGAAAATTCTCTGAAGAATGTGTGCTCAGCAAACAAACAAGAACCTCATTTCAAAGGAAGGCAGAGTATCAAGCTAAACATATTCTCGAATTGATACATACTGACATATGTGGGCCAATCACTCCAGAATCCTTCAGTGGAAAAAGGTACTTCATTTTTTTTATTGATGACTTCTCAAGAAAAACCTGGGTTTACTTCCTGAAAGAAAAATCTGAAGCATTAGAAGTGTTCAAAAAGTTCAAAGTAATGGTGGAGAAGGCAACAGACAGACACATCAAAGTAATTCGATCTGACAGAGGAGGTGAGTATACTTCAATGGCCTTTGTGAAGTACTGTGAAGAACAGGGCATAAGGAGATTCCTAACTACACCATATTCACTTCAACAAAATGGTATGGCTGAAAGGAAGAATTGAACTATTCTTGACATGATTCGATCAATGCTCAAAAGCAAGAACATGTCGAAAGAATTCTGGGCAGAAGCAGTACAATGTGTTGTTTATATTCAGAATAGATGTCCACATTCGAAGTTAGAAGACAAAACACCACAAGAAGCATGGAGTGGACATAAGCCAACAACTTCTCATCTCAAGGTATTTGGTAGTATAGCTTATGCACATGTACCAGACCAACGAAGAACAAAGCTTGAAGACAAAAGTCAGAAGTACATATTCATTGGATATGATGAGAAGACGAAAGGGTACAAGCTCTTCGATTCCATAAGTAAGAAAGTGATCCTGAGTAGAGACGTTCGAATGAACGAAGCAAGCAAGTGGGACTGGAACAATTCGACAGAGGTTATTGACGCAGTCGAAGAAACAATTGTAGCTGTACCAACAGGTATTCCAACAGAACATGAAGAAACTAAAGATGAAGATGAACCTCTACAACCCAAAATGAGAAGTTTGCAAGATTTGTATGATTCAACAAGTGAGGTGCATCTTGTGTGTCTTCTGGCAGATGCTGAAAACACTAGTGTCGAAGAAGCGTTACGAGACAAGAAGTGGAAAAGTGCCATGGACGAAGAGATTAGAGAAATCGAACGCAACAATACTTGGGAGCTAGTCGAATTGCCAAAAGGTAGTCAACCCATTGGTGTAAAGTGGGTATTCAAGAAAAAGATGAATGCTCAAGGAGAAATCGAAAGATTCAAAGCACGACTGGTTGCAAAGGGATACAAACAGAAAGCAGGAATTGACTATGACGAAGTGTTTGCGCCTGTTGCAAGAATGAAGACAATTCGATTACTCATTTCTCAAGCTGCTCAATTCAAATGGCCAATATTTCAAATGGATGTCAAGACAACCTTTTTGAATGGTGTGATCGAAGAAGAAATCTATATCGAACAACCACTTGGATATATGAGAATTAGAGAAGAGAAGAAGGTGTTGAAACTGAAGAAATCGCTGTATGGGCTGAAGCAAGCACCTAGGGCATGGAACACACGTATTGACACATATTTCAAAGAGAATGGGTTCGAGCAATGTCCTTATGAACCCGCCCTCTATGTGAAGAAAAATGGAAGTAATTTATTACTTGTTGCTCTCTATGTTGACGACCTTATCTTTCTAGGCAGTGATGTTCAGATGATCGAAGATTTCAAGAGCACCATGACAAGCGAATTCGAAATGACAGACTTAGGTCTAATGAGATTCTTTCTTGGTCTGGAGGTTCGACAAGAAGAAGCTGGAATCTTTATCTCACAAGAAAAATATGCAAAAGAAATCCTAGAAAAATATAAAATGAAGAATTGCAATCCAACTTCGACGCCAATGGAACCAGGTACAAAACTGTCAAAGTTTGATGGAGGAGAACGGGTTGAAGGAAGCAAATATAAAAGCTTGGTAGGTAGCCTTTGATATCTCACATGCACAAGGCCAGACATTTCACTAAGTGTTGGCGTGCTAAGTCGATTCATGGAGGAGCCAGTACACACACATTAGAAGACGCTGAAATGAATTCTAAGATACTTCCAAGGAACAATATCACTAGGAATGCTTTATTCAAAAACAGAAGACTACAAGTTAGTTGGTTATTCTGACAGTGACTGGTGCGGAGACATAGACGATCGAAAGAGCACCTTTGGATATGTGTTTTTCATGGGAAACACAACATTTACTTGGCTATCGAAGAAGCAACCTATAGTAACACTTTCGACGTGTGAAGCTGAATATGTGGCAGCATCCTGGTGCGTCTGTCATGCAGTATGGCTCAGAAGGTTGATAAGCAAGATGGAGCTAAAACAGGAAAGTCCAACAATAATACAAGTGGACAATAAATCAGCTATCGAATTGGCAAAGAATCCAGTGAATCATGAACGAAGCAAACACATTGATGTTCGATTTCACTTCATTCGTGAACATGTGAAGGAGGGAAGTGTCGAATTAAGGCATGTAGCAAGCAAAAACCAAGCAACGGATATTTTCACAAAACCACTATCAAAAGTGGACAATAAATCAGCTATCGAATTGGCAAAGAATCCAGTGAATCATGAACGAAGCAAACACATTGATGTTCGATTTCACTTCATTCGTGAACATGTGAAGGAGGGAAGTGTCGAATTAAGGCATGTAGCAAGCAAAAATCAAGCAGCGGATATTTTCACAAAACCACTATCAAAAGAGCTCTTCGACAGAGGCAAGAAGATGATAGGAACGCTGGATGGAAGAAACATTTAAGTTTACAGAGGAGTTTTGTTGAGTAAACTTTAAATGTCATTAGTAATAAGTTTCATATTAAATATGGTAGTAGGAAGATTAATAGCCAATGTAATTTTGAAGGACAAAAGTTGGTAAGTTATGATAGTTTTATTAGTAACAGTTATCTTTTGAGAATTGTAAAAGTCATAAGGTCTATATAAGGACCAAAAGTGTATTTTATAAGAGCAATACAAAAGGTTTGTCTCCTTTTACAAGAAGTAATCACATAACGAAGTCTGATTATTTATAACAATTACCATATCATTATCAAAACATGGTGATATTACTACTGTGAATGCACGTTATGCATCATCGGGTTGTCGGGTGTTAAGGATACAAGAATCAACCATGTCAAACGGCGTCGAAACCACAAAGTTACGGTTGTTTTGATAACGCAGGGGCTGAATCGAGTAAGAAATTGGTTGATATGCGTTTTGTCCTACCAAAGTGGAATATCCTCTTAAAAGGTATCATGTGCTATAGCTACGGGTGGAGAAACATCTTCGTCAAGGTAAGACAATGAGGCAGACGCTATACAAGACTGGACTAGAATTTGTGTCTGTTTCCGGTTATGAAACTAACAATTGTTCAACCGTAGAACCCTTATCTCTTCGTATGAAATTTTCAATTGAGGTTGAAGGCTAGCCTCCTTCACTTGGGTTACTCTTTTATTTGAGTAAATTGTATCTTACTAAGTCTGTCAATCGTGCAAATGTTGATTATAATGCAAGTCTGTGAACAGCTTGCGCGGTTTTAGAACCGGGTCAAGAACACTGTCGCCATTCAGATGAATCTCCATTGGTCATTCGTGTCACTGATAAGCTAGGGCTCGTTAGCAATGGCGTAATCTCGGTCTAATCCCGGTTGGACATAAAGGAGTCATACAAGTCTTACAAGCTTGTAGGATAGAAGTTCACACTGCCAACAAAGATGCTGACCCCAAATAAAGCCGAGTTCTGCAGCGAAAAAGCTCGGGAGACACCAGCTCGATATAACATTGAAAAGAAGCATGAAGGACCACTCCTCGGCTAGACTTCTGAGAGGGCCAAGATGAACGTAACACTTGAGGATTACTGCTACCACAGTTATCAACTACAACCAGGAACTTCAAATGCTCGAAAATGCATACCTGCACTGGAGTTCTCACTCTTCTCTTCACAATGCTAATAAATTGGTACATTTTTACATTTGATTGATTTATGTATTTCTTACTCATAATGTTTATGTTGGAGGCAGAAACCGTGTATGCTTAAAAGTACATAACTCACAAAATTAATGTTCGACTCAATCATGAGAGCACCATGGTACGGGGAACACATGTCATATTCATAAAAGCTTGTCCGCCTATTTATCGCACCGAATGTATGCACTATGTGTAATGAAGTATCAACGCAATGTAATCATAAGTGTTAGAATAGTAGTACATCTACGAAGCATGTTGTTGGCATATGATATGTAGGGGTAGTAAAAATTATGATATGTGCGTCATGTGCAATTATGTATTTGGAACCAGCTGCACAACAACACTGAGACATTACAACGAGAAAGAACCAAGATACCACATAATGGAAGTTAAAGGTGAATCGACTGAACTCATATGGGAGAGAATCTGACATAAAGTTGGACAAAGCATAAATTTATGCTTTAAGTGATTATTTTTGTTGTAAAAAGGCGAGTTGGTGTCCCTGTCATTTGTAAAATAGCTCATCTACTAAAGGAAGTAAAATGTGTCTTCCTTTTCCCCTGTGTGTGCAGAAGACACCCTACTCTTATTAGTCTAGAAAACTAGGTGTGATTCGAATAAAATGTAAATAATATGTAATCGATTATGGTTGGGTAGTGCAAATATAAACACCCGGTCTTAAAACTCGGCCAGTCTTGCCAAGACTCTAGACCTACTCTACTACCTTTACAAGAGGCTCTGATTCGGTAAAAGTTGAAGCACACTCAAAGCCTCTCGCAAACTCGGTCAACCTCGCCAAGACTTTGGACCTACTCGGCCACCCTTACAAGAGGCTTTGATCCGACAAAAGTCAAAGCGTACTCAAAGCCTCTCGCAAACTCGGTCAACCTCGTCAAGGCTATGGACCTACTCAGCCACCCTTACAAGAGGCTCTGATCCGCAAAAGTTGAAACGCACTCGAAGCCTCTCGCAAACTCGGTAAACCTCGTCAAGGCTCTGGACCTACTCGACCACCTTTACAAGAGGCTCTGATCCAGCAAAAGTTGAAGTGCACTCAAAACCTCTCGCAAACTCGGTCAACCTCGCCAAGGCTCTTGACCTACTCGGCCATCCTACAAGAGACTCTGATCTGATAAAAGTCAAAGTGCACTCAAAGCCTTTCGCAAACTCGGTGAACCTCGCTGATCAATAGTATTTACACAGTTATTTATTGTTAATTGCAGTTATCTTTTCTTTTATTGTCGAGTGTTTTATTTCATTTTACCGCATTTTATGCTATGGTTGTGTGTTTTAGTGTTTTCAAGGTCAGAGGAATAAAACATGACAATTCATAGCGAAAAAGTGCAAAAACTCAAAGTTTCAGAGAAAGTAAAAAAATTCACCTACAAGAAGCCTGACACGGCCACCCGTGTCACCTGACATGGGTCATGTCAGGATGGGCGAGTGAAGAAAGATGGAAGTCAGGGGTGCAACACGGGAGGCCGTGTTTCCTGACACGAGCTGTGTTGCAACCCTTGGGACCTTAAAAAAGGATTTGGGAGCCAACACGGGTGCTCGTGTTGCCTGACACATGTCGTGTTGGCCTGAGACACTGATTTCCTAATTTTTTCATATGTTGAGTTGCGAGGGCATTTTGGGTACTTTCGATCAATCTGGATGAATGGTGACTATTTAAATGAGTTTTCACAAAGAATCAGGGGACTTTTTGGTCAGAGATAATTTCTACGATTGAAGAAGGAAGCATATGCAATTGTTGGAGAACAAAGACTTTTCATGAGTGGAAGCAATTGAAGATCAAATCTCACTAGTAATTTATAATCTCTATTTTTTATTCTGAAATTACTTTGAACAATATGAGTAGCTAAACCCCCCAATACCAGGGGAGTGTCCGTGATTTCATTCAGTAATGACTTTGAATTTATGATTTTATCAATTCCATGGTGTTGTACCCCAAAATTTTCCCTCTCATTTTCAAATCAAATTATCTCAAGAGGTCTCCTCATCTTCCTAGGATTCTCAATTGCTCAAGATTACTCAAGGATTTGATCACACAGGTCTTCTCCTAAGCAATTAGCCTACAACTAGGGTTTTGCTTTTATCAAAGGAAATTGGAATTCTAATGCCTCAAATGGTTTTCATGACTCCTCATATACTTCAAATAATTCTCATACCAAGTTTCATGCCTTGTATCACAAGTTTGCTCAGTCAATTGCTTAAATGATGGAAACTCAACTGTATTGGATAAAAAAGTCAATTATGGCCAACATACAGTCAAACTTCAAGATTTTTGGTCAACATCAAGATTTTAAAGTCACATTCATCATTTGATCAAGGATTGATCAGGATTCCTCAAGAAAAACCCTCAAATCATCAAAAGTCAAAAGTTGCCAAATTAGGGCTTCCTTAGGAGAAGTCAACTGAACTTTGACAAAGCATAACTTTCACATGCTTCATCTGTTTTTCCCCAACGAAAGCTCATTTTGAAGGAAATTCAATTCTCTACAAATTTGTCTCTCGAAGCTCAAGTCCAAAACTGCCTCATTTAAGAGATATGGGCCAAGACATTATAGGTCATTTCAAAAGTCAACAAAAAGACACTTTTTATCAAGGCAACTTACATCAAGATAAAGTCTTCAAATGCAAAAATGATAAACATAGAGATTGTATAGGACATCTTGAAATTTCTAAAAAGTCAAATATCACCTTCAAATGATGAAATTTGAGAGAGTTATGATTGGTGCAAGTTGGGCAATTTTTGAGAAAATGCATGAAACTTCATTTGAGCAATCTTGAACTTTTGGACTAATGGACCTAACTTTTGATGTTTAAACATGTTAGAGGACCTCTAAGTCCATTTATACATTAATTTGAATTTTTATTTTATTTATTTCGATTTTATTCAAATTAAGTCAAAATAAATCAAATAAAATATGAATTGATGGACCAAAGGGCGTGTGGGCTTCATTTGGATATCTTCTAGAAGGCCCAAGACCGCATAAGAGCTTGCAAAAACCGTGAAAACATGTTAGGAACAAGAATCTTTAAGTTTGGAATGTTTTTAAAACAATTTTGGAAAGATTTCAATGTGTTTTCTTTGCAATGAATTGTAACATAATGATACAAGATCCTTGTCTTGCTTTGATCCATTTTATTCCTCTATAAATACATGCAACACTCAAGTGCAAAAGAAAAAAAGTGGCTGCCATAGAAGCAAGGTTTCAAAATCACAAATTTTCAAAGAAACATGCAAACTCGTATCAAAATTTCCAGCCACTCTCATTCAAAACCAAGCCTCAAATCGTGTTCCTGAAGCTCCCAAGAATCTCACTAAGTCCAAAAACAAATCTATTCACGTCTGGAATAGCTTACACAAGCCCACCGGTTTTGATAATTTTCTTGAATTCGAATATATTAATCTATGCATATTTAACTAATTTGGTGTGCACATATGAGTTCATCATGGTGTTTATAACATGTTTGAATAATAAAATGCAAGCTTTAACGCAGAGATGATGAGTTACCATGGCAATTGGTATCTTTACTGCACAAGAAGTAGCTTGCTTAATGATTTTCTCAAAGATATATAGTCCAAAATCATAATTAATTTTGGTCCCGACAATGTATATGAATCTTCCAAAACCAATGGCTACATTGGAAGTGTGGTTGGTAGGCACCCAGTTAACAGCTCAAATCTTGTGAAGGATGGCATACTTCACACTCATATAGTTTGTAGACAACTTCCCTTTTCTAGGCCATTCTTTTACCTGCCTCCTAGTTATCTCTCTACAAATGGTGTTATCAAACACCTCAATCTCAGGTTGTTCTTCCTCACATCTTCCCAAAAACCTATTAATCACAACTAGAGAAAATTCTACAGATCTTCCTCTTACATACACTTTCATAAACTCGTTGCTTCTCTTGTCATCACATTCTTGAGTTATGTTTACCACAAACTCATTCACCAGTCTCTCATAGAAACTACCCAACTTGGAAATAGTCTTCATTAATCCAGCTTGATTAATAAGATCAACAACCTCCTTAAACTCTAGAGCATCTTTCCCCAATTCTCTTTCCAGAGCAATACGTCTTTGGTACACGTATTTCCACTTCTCTATATTTTTAGCAGAATGAAGAGACACATTATCTAGAGGAACATCTGGAATATTTGCAAGACTCTTCTTGGTCACATATTTTCCTTTATTGTCATGTATGAGGTCCTAAACATCAACATCAACATCAAACTCTGAATCACCCTAAGGAGCATCCTTCCTATGTAGAGTTTTCTTCTTTAAGCTCAGAGCAAGTACTTTACTCCAACCCTTAGTTGGTCCCACACTAGTGCTTCTCTTGGGAATTTTTTAGGGAGTACTCTCAATCATACCAGTAGCCTTTTCTTTCCTATTTCTTAATCTCTTGGCAATTCCAGGAACTAATCTTTTGCTAATAGGCTTATCATTAGAATCTTACTCATCAATGTTGACAATCTCATTATTTATGTCTTTACCAACATCTTCTTCTACACCCGTTATGCAGAAACTTCATGCTCATATTCAGGTTGAACAGGTTTGGCCATTGATGTTGAAACATATGGCACATCATCTGGGGTAGCTTCACCACTCAGTATGTTTGAGAGAAATCTATGAATGCTTTTGTCAACAACAATATCTTCATGGGTAGACTATGTTACAGTTCTCTTAATGTTATCATTTTTTAGGCTTGTCTTCTGAGATATCTCATTGATGTTAGGGTTTATAGAATCCCTAGACTTATCAGTGGAATTAGGTTCAGTAGAACAACTTGCTTATCTATAGGTGTGACCATCTCATATATCTTTTCGACTGATACAGAAGGATTCGAAGAGGTACTTACACGAGAGGAATGAGTCCTTCTTCCAGCAAGAGTCTTTGTTCTACTTTTCTTTGGAGTACCGTCTGGAATTATTGTGAGAGGAACATCATTTGTTATAACATTTGACAAATTTTCTAAATCCCTTGATGAATACGGATCATAGGGTGGGCATATCCCTTTTGTTTGACATATTCGTTTCTTGATTATTAAAAAGAGAGATATTGAGAATGATGTTTTGAGCAATCTTTTGGAGATACAAGAATGTGAAATGATGTTTAAACTAAGGATTGAGGAAGTAAGGCTTTGTAATGATGTTTCTGATTTTTCGTAAGCCACTAAATGAAGAGAGGAAAAAATATCTGTTGCAAGCCTCCACCTTACTAATTTCCATAATTTCTTAGCAATATAAATTTCAACTTCACCTCTTAACTTCTCAAGCAGATTTTCATCCATGACCTTAGTAAAACTTTTTGCAAGTTGCTTCCCTGTGACAACATCCTTAATAGCAACAACTTTGTCCCTAATTAGATCATTTATGGAATGATAGAGACTACCACTCTTCTTTATCCTATCATGTTGAGTGAGATTCTTAACTATATTAATGTCACTCAGATAATCACAGTCCAATGTCGTGACATCCCGTTTGACATTGCATTCTTTCAACATTTTCTGCTCAATTTGAAACTCATCACAAATTTTTTCACTGGATATTAAGCATGTGTTAAGAATTTCTTGTAATGTCCTCATATAACAATTACCATCAGTTCTAACTTCTTCCATATGTATTGAACACACACTATCAAAGTTCCTATCTTCTCTTGTTTGAATTCTAAGAGAAAAGTGAGCCATGAAACAAATGTTCTCCCTTTTTGAACTCCACTTCCCTCTAGCCTCATTCACTTGATTAATATTAGGATTATTATAATGTTTAGGATAACCATACAACTTGTAGCAGAAGGGTCTTATGTGACCATACTTCCCATATTGTTGACATTTCGTGGGTTGATGTTTAGGTCTGATGTAAGATCCCTGATGTCTCACAGGATGTTGGAACTTCTTTCTTAACATCATGGTATCATCCCTTTGTTTAGGATGAACAATTTTTTACCTATAGGCTTTATCTTGTTTATTAAGTCCAATTCTTGTTGAATTTCCAGTACCTTTTCCATCTTGAATTATTTAATCTAATATGTATGTCCCATTGTTCAACATTCTAATAGATTTAGTCAAGTTTTCAAGCTTGGATGTCAGAAGAGATACTTCACTTTGAAGATCATACACTTTGGTAAGAAGTTCCTTCTTCTCAACCTAAAGTTGAGTTATGGTTAGCTTATGATCTTTGTAAGAAATAGTTAGTTCTTCATAAGCTACCATCCCATTACATCTTCCTGAAAAGGCCTTCTCATGCTTGATAGTTCCATTATCTTTCCCCTTTTTAGAATCTTCCCAGGCCAGAAAAAAGGCATCCCCTTTTGTTGTTTCTTGAGGTATGTTGGACAATCTTCTCTAATGTACCCAAATCCTTCACATTCATGACGTTGAACACCTTTGCTTTGACCTGGGTTCTCTTCATCTTTGGTTTTTCTATGAACCTCATAGTTCTTGCTGATGTCAGATGAGATGTTCTTGACATTAGGCCTTACCCTTCAATCCATCTTCTCAAGTACTTGATTGAATTTCCTTCCAAGAAAAACAATGGAATTTGACATTCCTTCCTCAGTATCCAAATCCCAACGCCTCTCTTCATCTTCAGTATTGGATACAAAGACTATGTTCTTATTTTTCTTCTCAGACTTGTCATTGATAGCCAATTCAAAAGTTTGAAGTGACCCAACAAGTTCATTAACCCTCATGTTGATGATGTCTTGATCTTCTTCAATAGTTGTTACTTTCATGTGAAATTTCCTGGGCAGAGACCTAAGAATCTTCCTAACAAGCTTTTCTTCAGACATGTTCTCCCCCAAGGCACTAGATGCATTTTCTATTTCTAGAACATTCATGTGAAATTTTCTGAATGCTTTCATCATCATTCATCTTTAGGTTCTCAAATCTGGTAGTGAGAAGTTAAAGTCTGGACATCTTCACTCTGGATGTACCTTCATGAGTTGTCTTAAGGATTTCCCTAGCATCTTTAGCTACAATACATGAATTTATTAACCTGAAAACATTCTTGTCCACTCCATTGAATAGACCATTCAAGGCTTTGGAATTTCCAAGAGCTAATTCATCTTCCTCCTTAAACCAATCTTCTTCTGGCTTCAAAGACTCATTCCCCTCTTTTTCCTTCACAACATGATGATTTTATCCTTTCAAAACATCCTTCCAATATTTGTTGCCCATGGATTTCAAAAAGGCTACCATTCTAACCTTCCAATAGTCATAGTTTGCACCATCTAACAAAGGTGGTTTGTTGTTGAATCCCCCTTCCTTGTCCATAGTACCGGAGAATATTCCCCCTGGAGCTCACCCAAAACAAAACAGGGTGTCTTCTCTGATGCCAATTGAAATTATGGCACTTTAAAACAAATGTCAATACTTATGTCCTAACACCAAAACACAATGTCAAGACAGATGTTAAGACATCATCTGTTGACATAATACTTTTACCAAAACAATAAATTATGCAGAAGTAAATTGCATAAGGTAAAAGACACAATTAATTTTTAATCCAGTTCGGTGTAACTCCCCTACTCTGAGGGCATCCAGGCCCGGAAGGAAATCCACTATGATACTATTAGTTTAAAGCTAAATAATCCTAGTTTACAACTTATCTCCTAATCACTACCTTGTGCTACTTCTACCTAGAAACCTTCTAGATATTAGATCCCCTTCTCACTTCCCACAATCACCCAATGACAATAACAAAAATAGAAGAACACACTTCCAATTACAATACTCAGTTTTTCTTAAAAGCTTTTAACTGAGAACAATAACTTGACGCACAGTCTACTCTTTACTTAAAAGCTCATGAGTGATTGGCAAGTAACAATGAACAATCAGTCTACCTCAATGTATCAGAAGATACACATGTGACATACAAAAACAAACAAAGCACTTAAAGTACTCTCAAAACCCTAAACCCTTATTTCATCCACACACGTTTTCTTGATGTGAATTCTTGCTAATTTTAGGTTTAGTAAGTCCTTATATAAAGACTCTTGCAGTATGGGCTTGTACTCTTCAATCAAATCCAATATTCCAATTGTAAATTACCTATAAGATCTTCTCCAAAAAAATAGGAACAAATCTTCAAAGTTTCCTAAAAAGTCTCCAAGATCCTTTTTATGAAACCAAATAAAATATGCATTGTTCCAAATAAAATCTTCTTGACCTGCAAAAATAAGTGAGATATATCCAAGAGGATCTCACAAAAACAAAGCAATTCTGTCAAGAAAATAATAGTAGCACCTACTGTACAGTTGGCCAAGATGTCAAGACATTAGGCTCAACATCAGTCTGAGATACATGACAGCAGAACCTGTCATGATAGTTGGTTAAGATGTCATGACATCTTGTTCAACATCAGGTTGTGATAAATGTTATTCCAAATGAAACAGGTTTTACCAAAATTGTTGTCAATCATAAAATCACATACCTAACAGAGGCTGATATGAGCTTCCTTTCGTGCAGGGTGGAAGACAAAGAGTTTTTGTTCCTTGGCATTCCCGTCGGCTCGAATCCTAGAAGGATTTCATTGTGTAAGATGTTAACTAACAAAGTGAAGATTCATATATCTTTTTGGAGGGGTTGTTTCCTTAGTTTCGGAGGTAGCATTACGCTGTTTAAAATTGTGCTTTGTAGTCTTTCGATTTTTCTTCTTTCCTTTTAGAAAGCTCTGGTGAAAATAAGTAAAGATATTATTAAGTTGCAAAGCCATTTTCTTTGGGGAAGTTCGGAGGAGAGAAATATAATTCATTGGATTAGTTAGAAGAAAGTATGTTTACCATTGATAAAGGAGGTTTGGGCATAAAGAGGATCGAGGACTGTAATACTGCACTTTTGCATAAGTGGAGGTGGATGATTCTAGTTGGTTCAGAAGCTTTATGGTTTAATGTTTTGTAGGCGAGGTATGGAGACATTAAGTTGTAGATGTTTCCCCATGGTAATAACCATAATAGTAGGGATTTCAAATCTACTTGGTGGATGGATTTGATGTCCCTAGAAAAGAGGATTCCATAGGAAGTGTTTTCTGACAATTGCAGGTTTATTATTGGAAAAGATTTCACCAATTCCTTTTGGCACGCGATTTGGCTCAGTAACAACTCTTTGAAAATCAATTTTCTGCTCTGTTTTCTATTTCTAAACTGCATGGAGTTTCGGTAGTAGGATTGGGAGCATGGATCGACGGGGTTTAGAGATGGGGAGACTTCGGCATTCTAGTTTCAAGTCATCTTATAGTTATTGCCATCGTTCTGGACCTGTGTTGGAGATGTTTTCTCCAGGGCCGACGGGAAGGGATATAGCAATTTGAAATCTATATCGTGTCTGCGATTTTTCAATGAAATCGTTCTACTCTATCATTTGTAGGTTCCACATCCCTTTCGGTCCTCATAACCAATTTGACATAGCATTGGAAAAGGTTATGAAGATGGAGATTTCTTATAAAATTAAGGCTTTCGGATGGAGGTGCTTTATAAACAGGTTACCGACGAAGGATCTCTTATGGTTCAGAGGTATTTTCTCTTCATCTACGGATTTATCCTGCATTTTCTGCTTGTCTGTCTCAGAATCTTTGGAGCACTCGCTTTTGTTTTTCCGTATTTCTATTTTGGTTTGGAATGAGGTGTCATATTGGATTGGTTTTCCAGAGTTTAGGAACTCATGTTTTAAAGGTGATTTCTTGTCTTGGTCGTCTTTTTATAAGACTAAGAAAGTCAAGGTTGGTAAAGAAGGTTGTATTGGTTGGAAGTGTGTTGGAATCTTTGGATCTTAAGGAATTCCATTGTTTTCTGTAACAAAGATCTGAACGTCCTTGACGTTGTCTGGAACATTAAGGAGACGGTATGGAGATAGTCTTTTATCGGAGATATTACTCATCCAATTGTAACTTTTATGAATTTTACAAGAATCCTTTGTATTATTTGTCGTAATTTTAATTGGATTGTAATCTCTTTGTTCTCGAGTGTCTCTCGTTTTTTTTTTGTAATCTGGATTTAGTACCCATAGTACTCCTATAAATATATCTTACTTACAAAAAAGTGACATTTGTTTGATCCTTGAAGTAGCTTTCGAATGACGTATAAGCTACATGATAAGCTTAGAGAAATGTTCATTTGGTAAGATATTGTATGCTTACCAAAAGAGGGGAATTGCACGTAAGAAAATGGATAATCTCCATGGACTGGCTTCCACACTGCAAGAAAAAATGTTATTTTCCAGGGGTTAAACCCCTTAGAAATGGCAAAAACTCCTCACAAATACAAAATTTACCTAGAAAAACAGGGGGTCGCAAATTTATTTGTGAGGGACTTTACACGTCACCATTTTACCAGGGGTTGACCCCCTCGCAAAATGCAATTTGATTTTTACAGTCTGCAACATGCAGACGTAGGCGCATGCTAGGTGGTCAACTGCTGTTGCATTGTGTCAGAATTTTTGCTCGGGGTTAAGCCCCTGGAAAAATGTAAATGATTTTCCATTTACTAGGGGTTAAGCCCCTGGAAAAATGCAGACGTTGACATTTTCCTTGAGATTATCCCTGGAAAATTATAAAAATAATTATAAAAAATAATAATATTAATAGAATAAAAATCAATAATGATAATTCTATTAATTATAATATAATTAATAAAATTAATATAATAAATATAATTAAACATAATAAATATAATAATTAAAATTCAATCAAACATAATAAATGTTAAAATAAAACTTCATGCAAATTACAATAAAGTTGTTAAGTTCAAAATAGTTAACATAAATTCTTTCATACAAATCAAAATAAACACCAAAATTTCAAATTTATACATTCTATTCTTGTTCATCTTGTTTTTCTCTTTGCTCTTCTTCTTCTTCAACAATTCCTCCATGTCCACTAGTTCCTCCAAATCCGCCATCGGAATTTTGTGAAGCAAAAAATTGATCAAATCTTTGAACTCGCTCATTTACAATCTGTATTGCTTCTTGATACTACTATGATTGCCTCCTCATTTCTCCCTGCAACTCTGTTTCTCTTCTCTGCATTTCTTGTTGCATCTCTAATTGTTTTTTCTTCATCTCTTCAATTTCTGCATTTCTTGCTGCTACTTGGAGTGATGCCTCAGTATTCGCCAAGTTACTCACAATTTCAAGCATTTAGGCGGTTAATATAGGTGGAGTTGATGTTCCTTCTCCATCAACAAGTCTCATTCTAAAACTCCTATCACGTCGCTTGATAGTTTTGGTGTACCCTTCACCACTATACACTCTCCCATTTTTCTTCTTTCCACTTGAAACATCATACAATGTCCGAAAATCCACAATAGGATCAACAAGATATCCATGTGGTGGTCCAGGTAATTCAGGATGCTCTGACAACTGTAGGGTAAGTTGTCTATCAAACTCCTCCCGCAAAAAAAATTAAATGTTATAATAATTCAAATAAGCTAGGTCTATATAAAATAAATGAATAAAATGTTTTTAATATAAGAAAAACTTACTTGAGTGTTTCTTGCGCGCTCGTCAACAAACTTTCCATTTCTTTTGAGATGAGTCTCTAGATGGAGCTCATTAAGAAGTGGATTTCTACCCAACTCTTCATGCTAATTAAATAAGTAAAAACATAATTAGTTATATGTAATCTAAAATCTAAATGATAAATTAATTAATAAATTAATAAATTTATGTATCATCCTTTGTGCAACTTCAGAAACACTAATACTACCTGCTGCGTAGTTGCAGCCACCAGCTTCAAATGCTATATTTTTCTTTGCCTTTTCAAATATTTCCTTAAATTTTTCAGAACTCCAATGGGCAATAAGCTCTTGAAATAATTATACTCCTATCCAACGTGTACGTTGCTTTTTTCCCCATTTAATTCTAACATTCCTCATGGTGTCAGAAAACCAGACACTATATTTTGAATGAAAATTTTCTTCAATTTGGACTTCATCTTTAACATCCCAACAACACTTCTCCTACATTGTTGTATGAATTCAAAATTAAGAAATAAAGAATCATGAATATCTCAAATACTATAAAGGAAAGATATCTCAAAAAATATAAAGGAAAAAAAAGGAAAAAATATACCTTAAATGCACTAAACCAATCTTTTATGTCATCTTCAAGTACAGCTCCATAACTCAGCCAAAATTTTATATACTTCTCTTTAATAATGCATGTTATGATCGATACTGCCTAATGGGGGCAAGATCCTAAACACCAAAATCTCAAGTTATAATTGATTAAATAAAACTCAAATTGAAAATAATATAAAACATATATAAACACTTACGATCCAGAATCGGGATAAATGGCAAGTCTGTCATGATAATATCTAACTTTTTGCGGCTCATTTCTTCTCAAAATGCGCCACCTCTTTGTTTTCTCCTCGATAGAACTTGTATCTTCTTGAGCACTGGTATCTCCAGGAGCACTGGTATCTTCAAGAGCACTACAATCTCCAGGAGCATTGGTATCTCCATGATAATCTTCATGAGGCATGGGTCAGGACATGCTAGATTCACCTGGCTTCATATGAATGGGTAATGATTGTGGCATGTTTGGTCCACTCAACTGCATAGAAGGCATAGGAAAATATGTGATGGGTCTAGTAGGAAAATATGTGTTGGGTTCAGTAGGAAAATAGGTGTGTATTCAGTAGGAATAATAAAAGTTGTAGGGGATATGGGTGAGAATGATGTGCATCCAGGAGGTGTGGATAGTAATCCAGTGAAAGATCCAGACATGGGGTGGAGTAGGATGCATAGGAAGTGGAGTAGAATGCATAGTAGGTGGAGTAGAATGCATAGGAGGTGGGGTAGAATGTGGAGGATGATTAACCACTTACCTCGATTGTGGCACAAGATAAAACAAATCTGAATCAGAAACCTCTTCTATAATGTACCTGCTGCAACGAAGCTTTTTTTGGATGGCATTTTTTCCTTCTATTTGAAAGAAAAGCATTAAACAATTAATATTACATAAAAGATAATATTACACAAGATAATATATATACATATATATATATATATATATATATATATATATATATATATATATATATATATATATATATATATATATATATATATATATATATATATATATATATATATATATATATATATATATATATATATATATATATATATATATATATATATATATATATATATATATATATATATATATATATATATATATATATATATTTGAAAGATAATATTACACAAGATTATTTTTGAAATATAATATTACACAAGAGTTATTACATAATACATATTCAAATTATTCATCATCATAATCTTCATTGTCTTCATCGGATCTGAAGTTATTATCTTCGGACAATCCTAGCTCTTCATGCTCTTCTTCCACGGGATTTTTTTACAAAAGATAGTCGCGTCAACTTGTTGACCCTCAACTAGAGTATCTGTTGGCTCCCAAATTCGACACTTACTATATTTGGTCTTTTAGACCAAACAACTGGAAAGAACCAAGCCAAGAAGTATGATTCGACACATGAAATAACTTAAGAAAAAAAGATCTAAGTTATGTTGGAATCTTCGACCAAGGGCTCATTCGACTGAAGAAGACTTATGTCACTCGACTAAGAGAACATATTCTCACTTTGACACATGATACGAGGACTATTTGAATTTTGAATTATTGGAGGGAAAGGCAGTTTCGCTAGCGTTTGAGAAGAGGCAATGTGGCTAAAAGCTATAGGTCGAGGGATATGCAGAAGACACTTGTCTTCATCCTAGCACAGAATGTTCCCTCGACGGTTACCTACTCTTAGTATAAATTAAGAAACTTGTGTAATTTTTAAGTGTGTTGAACCTATTGTACTAAGTCACTCAAACATTATCCAAGTAACCGCTGCGTGAGAAAGGATAAAGCTGAGAAATGTATGTTGGAAACACCTTTTTTCCTTAATGAAAGTCTTTTACATTACTTTACTATTATCTTACAAAGTTATCTCTTTTTTCTTTTACTTCTTTTACTTGCATTTCTATACTTCTGCTTATTTTTCAACAATCTCAAACATCCTTTCTCTGGGTCGAACGTGCGTTCTTCCTACTTATCCATTTTACATAAAAATTAGCATATGTCCTGGGATTAGTTTGATCGATCCCGTAAGTAAACCAAAAAACTTACCTTTTGGGAGATTAGCGGTCGTTTACCAAAAACAACGGTAAACAAATTGGCACACCCGGTGGCACCTTGCTAATTGTCTATGTTATTGTGTTTTTCCTGTACAGTTATAACATTGCATGTTATTAAGAAGTGGTAGAGTAACCAACAAATATACTGTTAGGAAGGAAAATAGAGAGAGTAGTATGGCTAACGAGCCAAACCATGGAGAAATACCTCCACCAATCACAGGAACAACGATTACTACTGTTGTCGAAGGGAATATCCCAACTTCTGTTGGATCAATGCCAGCGTTAACCACAAATCAAACTGGACCTTTACTTTCGTATGTGGGTCCAAGAGGTCCTTTGGGAACGCCTCCACCAAGGATAAATCTAGGATCTCGATCAACTGTACCCCCAGGCTTTTCGACAACCTGGATGGGTCGAGAATAGCCATATGGCATGCCAACTACTGAAATGGCTAGCCTTATGAATGTTGCGTCCACTTTTTCAGAACCTTTGGTGAATGCAACATCGCCATTACAAGGGTCTGGAGCCAGTAGAAACCAATTTTTGGGAGGGCCATCTCACATGATACCAAGCCTCACAAATGTTTCGACAGCAATTTTGAGGCAACAAATGGACGAAAGTAATCATGAAATGGTACAAATGTTAGCACAAACTCTAAGTACAGTACTAAATCCCCTCATTCAGACTGCTACACAGTCGAATCAACAGATGACAGCGCAAATGACGCGCATGGATGAATTCTTTGGGGTACCCCAAGTTGTTCGACAACCCCAGAGGGTACCATTAAGGGTAAATCAAGGGGTAATTATGGAAGAAGATTTGACCGTTAATCTAAACCCCCAGGTTCCTAGAGTAGAAGTAGAACAACCAAGGATAGAGATACCACGAAACCTTCGAGAAATCGATCAAGGCGTTATTATGGCTAATAGAAACCAAAACGCTGACGAATTAATACATCAAGTTCGACACCTGAACTATGGGACGGACAATAATTTAACCGCCATGATCGAGAGGATCATGCTTCAAAACAGGATGAATGTTGGTTTTCACAGACCAAACTTTGCATCCCCATTGTCAGAATATATTCTGCAAACAGACTTACCACCTAGGGGAAAAGTCCCAAAATTCACTAAATTTTCAGGGGATACGACAGAGTCAACTGTCGAACATGTGGCTAGATATTTGATATAGGCCGGAGAAATAGCAAACAACGAAAACCTTAGAATCAAATATTTCCCAAGTTCCCTGACAAAGAATGCTTTCACTTGGTTCACTACCCTCCCAGCCAATTCGATCCACAACTGGAACCAATTGGAAATAATGTTCCATGAACAATTTTACATGGGTCAAACTAAGATAAGTCTAAAAGAATTGGCTAGTGTGAAGAGAAGGTTCACAGAGCCAATTGATGAATATTTAAATAGATTTCGATTACTCAAAGCCAGATGCTTTACCCAAGTGCCTGAGCATGAATTAGTCGAAATAGCAGCGGGGGGCCTGGAATATTCGATTAGGAAAAAGTTAGATACACAATACCTAAGAGATATGGCCCAACTTGCTGATAGAGTTCGAAAAGTAGAACGCCTTAAAGCTGAAAAAGCTAAAACTGCCAAAACTCATCGATGAGAAAGGGTAGCTTATGTCGAAATGGATGATAACGATTCGGAGACATACAACGATCCTATAGATGTCAAAGAAGGCGAAATTGATTTAGCAGAATTAAAACAAGGACCACCATACTCTTGTAAATTGCTAGTGCCATCAAATGGGAAAAATCCTGTAGAACCTGAGAAAAACAGTGATAAATTTCCTAAGAAAACTTATAGCTTTGACACATCCAAATGTGACGAAATATTTGATCTATTAGTTAAAGATTGCCAGATGATAGTGCCCCCAGGGGCTAAATTGCCTCCTTTAGAACAGAGAAAGAAAAGAGGTTTTTGTAAATACCATAATTTTTTGGGACATAAAACCTCACAATGTTTCCTTTTCAGGGATCTCGTTCAACAGGCGCTGAAGGAAGGAAGGCTGAAATTTGCTGATAAACCAGCAATGAAAATCGATACAAACCCACTGCAGACGGAGGCGCATTATGCCGAACCAGTTGGCATTCATATGGTGGGAGTGTCTGAAGATTTCATCACAAAACCCATCTTTGGAAGTTTCACTGGGAACATCTCCAGAAAAACTATTGAAGGGGTGAGAAAGGCCACTGAAGGCCTGGATTTAAAAAAAAGAAGTTGGCCAAGGGTCGAACAAGAAGGCTGCTGGAAGCCTGGAACTGACCAAACGGGTTACTGAAGACCCAAACAAAATCAAAGGGGTTGCTGAAAACTCCAACTAAAGAACCACCACAGGTTCTTATTTGGCTGCTGCAAAGGGTTCGACAGAGGACTTGGAGGCCAAAATGCAGAAGATGAACCCGGTTGCCAAAAGCAACATGCAGGTTAACATGGTTGAAGTCTTTGGAGCCAAAGCTTCAGAGGAAGCCATTCGACAAGAAGAAGTAAACAAAACTGCATTCCCAAAGGAGGATGAAGATTTGGCAGATTTTCTGCATAGGTTCCAAAAGAAGAAATTGGAAGTAATGCTATGCCCTAGATGTAGCTCTATTTTCGATAAGAAATCCGCTGAGCACATACAAGTTATGCGGGTTGTAAAAGCAAAATAGGGCACCAATGCCCAACAAAGAATGGGTTCAGAAATCCGATTTGACCCCAGAAGGGGGCATCAACAAAGACCCATAAATCAGGAAAGGAGGCCACCAACTTTTAGGCCTCCAACTAATGTGCCTACAGATACTTGGCTAAATACCATGGGAAGGAAGCGGCCAAATGAAGAAAGATGGCAGGCATTCAACGTACCAAGAGGTTCTTCTCTAGATTACAGAAAGGAGTACCATGCTTATGCATCGAACAAAATGACCCATGTGTCGAGCAATTACAAAGGAAAGAATCCTATGTCTCGTTCGCAGTGGAGAAGGTTCCAAAGACGGCGAAAGGCCGAGAAAGAGGCAGTTGGACCTCATCCAGAAGTTAGCACTAATGTGCAGAAAAAACAAAGGAAGCCTCTGGAGAGAAATCTTGTGCCCTGGGCGGAAGAGTGTGGGTCGAATGATGAAGGCGACTCTGAGTCTAGTGACAGTTTAGACATCATGGTGAATGTCATATCTGTGTTACCCAAAGAATACAACCGTGAGGTCGAAGTCGAAGAAACTGACCTAATGGTTGAACAAGAATTAGCTAGACACAAGCCAATATGTTACTATATAATGAACAATTGATGCGTGGAAGAACAAAATGCATTTTTTGAACCACCAACAGAGGCAATGAAGAGCCATCTGAAACCCCTGTTCATTAGAGCAAAGGTTGGGGAGGTAACCATAAATAAAATTCTGGTTGATTGTGGGGCGACAATCAATATCATACCACAATTCATACTGGAAAAGTTAGGGAAGGGAGATGCTGACATAAAGCCACATAACATGGTCTTATCCAACTATGAAGGGGGCATTGGCACCACAATGGGTGTCATTCAACTAGACCTCAAAGTGGGCTCAATCCTTCGACCCACCATGTTCATGGTTATTTCAGCAAAACCCAACTACAATCTACTCCTTGGTCGGGAGTGGATACATGGCATTGGAGCAGTGCCATCTTCGATGCACCAAAGGGTCACAATGTGGCACCCCGACGGCATTGTGGAGAACATTGAAGCGGATCAGAGTTATTACTTGGGTGAAATCAATAGTGTCGGAAAGAACGATTTCGATAGAAATTTGGCTCACATAGGGCCATGTAACCCACCAGAGTTTGGTTTAACCCCAACTCCTAATGCGTTCTGCTCCCTATACCTACACTCCGATTACGACTTTCAGTGGGATAAAGAAGACTTATCCAACATCGACTTTGGAGGAGTTAGCGATATATGGCCAACAGGCTGGGGAAGCGAGTTTGATGATGATGACTGAGTCATCAACTCTCCAAAAGATTTCGGCATATGTGGCCGAAAACATAATGATAGCGGCCTTAGAGGCTGAAAGTTAAATATGTGGCTTTCGAAGCCAATGAACAAGTCCTTTCGAAGACAGGGTCTGGGAAAGATTTCAACCCAGAGCCTCCCGACTTAGGAGCGAAAGACTTTCAAGACCAGAGGTTAGACGCCATCTATGACGATGAACCTCTAGGTTTCAAAAAGGACCCGCTGGCGAACAATGTCAGAATGTTGGCGCAAGATCCTCTAGAAGAGGTAAATCTAGGCGAAGGTCCTGTGAACAGGCCCACATACATAAGCCCAAAAATGGATCCAGGACTCAGGGTCGAAATGATCAAATTACTGAAAGAGTTCAAGGATTGCTTTGTGTGGGACTATGACGAGATGCCTGGTCTCGACAGAGGATTGGTAGAACTGCAGTTACCAATAAAGCTTGGAAAGAAACCCGTTAAGCAGACTCCAAGATGGTTTGCACCAAAGATTTTATCAAAAATCAAAACGGAGGTCGAAAGGCTGCTGAGATGCAAGTTCATAAGAACGACCAGGGAAGGCTCACATGGATCATCTTCGACAATCCTTTGAGAGGATGAGACACTACGGCCTGAAGATGAATCCTCTGAAGTGTGCTTTTGGTGTAAAAGCAGGAGATTTCTTAGGTTTTGTGGTCCACAAAAAGGGCATTGAGATAAACCAAAACAAGACCAAGGCTATCTTGCAAGCCAAAGAACCAACTAACAAAAAGGAATTGCAATCCTTACTTGGGAAGATAAATTTCCTAAGGAGATTCATATCCAACCTTAGTGGGAAAACGCAAGCCTTTTCGCCATTACTTCGACTCAACAAAGGAGGATTTGAATAGAGGGAGGAACATCAAGAAGCCTTCGATAAAATCAAAGAGTACCTCATTAAACCAACTATTTTGATGCCTCCTTATCGAAGTAGAAGTATGAGACTGTACATAGCTGCGTCTGATCAGACTTTAGGGAGCATGCTGGCTCAGGAGGATGAACATGGTGTCGAAAGGCCCATATACTACCTCAGTTGAGTTTTAAACGATGCCGAAACTAGATATAACGAAGTTGAAAAACTGTGTTTATGTCTATATTTTTCATGTACAAAACTTAAGCAATATATAAAGCCGGTTAATGTTTATGTTTCGTCTCATTTTGACGTTTTAAAATATATGTTGTCGAAACCCATCTTGCACAGTAGAATTGGCAAATGGGCACTTGCATTGACTGAGTACTCATTAACCTTTATGCCTCTCAAGGCTATTAAAGGTCAAGTAGTCGCAGACTTTATAGTCGACCACTCTATACAAGAAAGATCACTGAATTATTTGGAGATCGAACCATGGAAACTTTACTTTGATGGCTCTAGTTATAAAGATGGAGTTGGAGTCGGAGTCCTTATTATTTCTCCAAATAAAATTCCAACAACACTTAAGTACAAAATAGACGGGGATTGCTCCAATAATGAGGCTGAATACGAAGCGTTAATCGTAGGCCTTCAAATCCTGTTGGAATTGGGGGCAACTCAAGTCGAAATAATGGAAGACTCAGAGTTAGTCCTAAAACAAATTACGAACGAATACAAATGCATAAAAGAAAACCTTATCATGTATTTTTTAATAGCCAGACGGTTGTTGAAGAACTTCGAGGCAGTTAACATTCGACACATACCCAGATTGGAAAATCAAGCAGCCAATGACTTGGAAAAAATTGCTTTTGGGTATAAAGTTTCGAAAGATAGGCTACAACAAGCAATCGAAGTTAGAGGAAGAGTAACTTCCACTAAGTTATCTGTATTAGATTTAAGGACCACAACGTTAGGATACACTGATCACGAAAATTTTGAAATTTCGTTCATAGACAATCTAACAGAGCAAGATTGGAGAAAGCATGTAGTGGACTATTTACAAAATCCAGCGGCTTCGACAGAACGAAAGATAAAGTACAGAGCGTTGAGTTATGTGTTGATGGGAAATGAACTATTTAAGAAAACACCGGAAGGTGTGCTTCTGAAATATTTAAGTGAAACAGAAGCATATATAGCTCTTTCCACTACTCACGCTAGGGCATGTGGAGCGCACCAAGTAGGCCAAAAGATGAAATGGTTATTGTTTCGACAAGGCTTATATTGGCCCACTATGTTAAAGGATTGTGTTGAGTTTGCAAAAGGATGTCAAGAATGCCAAAAACATATAGGCATTCATCATGTGCCAGCAAATGAACTTCATTCGATTGTGAAATCTTGGCCCTTTAGAGGATGGGCTTTGGATCTCATTGGAGAAATTCGACCAGCATCTTCTAAAGGTCAGAAGTATATATTGGTGGGCATTGACTATTTTACTAAGTGGATTGAAGCGATTCCTTTAGTCAATGTAGACCAGGAGAATTTCATTGAGTTCATTCAAAGGTACATCATATATAGATTTGGAATCCCTGAAACAATAACTACATACCAAGGGTCAGTCTTTACTGGTCAAAAGATGCAAGACTTCGCTGCAGAAATGGGGTTTAAACTGTTAACGTCTACGCCCTATTATGCGCAAGCTAATGGCCAGGTCAAAGCAGCAAATAAAGTAGTGATCAGTTTAATAAAGAAACATGTGGGAAAGAAACCTAGAAACTGGAACAAGACACTAGATCAAGTCCTGTGGGCGTGTCGAACTTGTCCGAAAGAAGCCACAGGGACAACACCATTTCGCCTAACCTATGGTCATGATGCAATGTTACCAGTGGAAATCCACTTGCAGGCGACAATGATTCAGATACATCATGAGATCCCTTCTGAAGTCTATTGGAGTATGATGTTGGATGAACTAGTAGACTTAGACGAAGAAAGGTTGAAAGCTCTGGATCTTTTGAGACTGCAGAAGAAGCGAGTCGAGAACTCCTACAATCACAGGGTGAAGTCCAAGACGTTTCAGCCTGAAGATCTAGTTTGGAAAGTAATACTCCCAATGGATCGAAGAGACTGAAATTTGGGGAAATGGTCCCCTAAGTGGGAAGGACCTTTTAGAATTGTTCAATCATTCTTGGGCGAAGCCTATGAGATAGAAGAATTAAGCGAAGATCAAAGACTCTTGAAGGTGAATGGTAAATACCTGAAAACGTATAGATTTGTGCTTCAAGAGGTAAAAATAAATAATATATAGTCACTATTAATAGAGAATGCCAAAATGGAAACTTAAAAATTTCATTAAAAGTGCCAAAATGGCTCTAGAATCGTTACAAACAAGTGATTACATGAATAGGAGAAACAAGATTCAAAAGGGAAGATTAGTTTTAATCTGGAGATACTTGATTCTTTGTAATTCTAGCCGTCGATCACATAGAGCTTTCGATTGGTGAAGAGTCTCGAGCTTAGCATCCAGAGATTGAGCTCGATCGACATTTCTTAACCCTTCAGCCAATTCTTCTTGGCTGTCTGATTCAGTGTTCACAGCAAGAAGTTCCTCTTTCTTTTTGTCGTTGGCAGCAATTTTGGCTTCCAACTCTGCAATCTGCACCCTCAGTTGAGCATTGTCTCGATCTATCTCCTCGACCGCCTTTTGTCTAGCCTCCTGGGCCTTCGACAAATCCTTTACCCTAGAAGCTGACTCAGTAGCAGCATGCCAGGCAGCAGCCACTTAACCATTGGCTTCTTCAATCTCATGATTGAGAATTCTCTGACGGTTGTAATCCGCTGATACCTGGTCAACAATGGAGAGTAAATCCAAGATTACACTGGCCACGTCTGGAGGAGCAACAAGGAGATCAACAGCCTTCAAGATATTCTTCAGAAAGGAAGGAGCTGCTGGTTCCCCCTCTAAAGTTAACATAAAATATCTTTTAAAGATTTGTGCTTTAACTTTCTGCAGAGCCTCATCGAGAAGAGAAGTCGAAGTAGATCTTCCAGATGCAGTCGAGGCGCTGTGATCAGAGGAACTCTCTCGACCTTCTAGAATTGCAGTCAGATAACCTAACGGATTCTGTTGTTTCAGCAAGGCCAAATCCTCCTTGGTTCTGGATCCCGTCGAAGGGATACTTTCGTTGGCTGTAACAACCACGTTGGCCACTTGACTTGGAATTGTTTCAGTGCCTGGAGGATTTTGGTTTCCTTCAGCAAAACCTTCTTCACCGTCAGCCTCTGGGATCTCTACATTCTCCGTCTCTGTTTCAGTTTCAATGCCAGGGGTACCTTCCTCCTCAGTCTCTCGCACATCAACCAACATAACCCTAGTCTCCTCTTGGTTCCCTACAGCTTCATCTTCATCGGCTTCTTCTATGGTTTCGTGCTGAGGTTTAGAAGTCTGATTTACTTCGTCAGCTGAAATCATAAAAGAGTCTTTCGCTGAAGAGGGCCTATAGGTAGGATCCCCTTCACTATTCAAGAGAGTGACAGAGTCCTCGACATGAGTAGGAATTCGTTTGGAAGTTCCAGCAGTGTCCTGGAAAATAAAAGGAATGCGTTTCTTTTAGAACCCTGATAAAGCAAAAGGGAGTGGAGGAATAAATGATGAGCAGTTGAAGTAAATACCTGGACTGGAATTTCAGCACCAGGACTGGAGTTATCACTTTCACTGGGATTGTTTAACCTAGTGATTACCTCCTGTTCAGTGGGCTTGTTGATGACTACGGGAGGAGGCCTCGCAACTGTAGTCTTAACCCTGATTTTGGGACGGGGTTCGACGGCAGGAATTGGTTTCTTCAATCTTCGTCTCTGCAAAGGAACAGGAGGAGACTCCTCTTCTTCATCGCTAGAGATCTAGATCTCCTGAACCTTCCGTTTTTTGGGGGTTGGTTTCTGAATATCCAGAAAACCAAGTCGAAGGGATCAGTACCTGTGTCAGATAAAAAATAAGGGTATGAAAGAAAAGTAAATACCTTGGGAGAGGGGTTGACAGCGGAATCTCCCCCTTTTGTACTCTCAGCAGTTTTCTTCGAGGTGGTTCTCTTGACAACTAAATAGAAGATAAGAAAACTATAGTTAACCGAGTGTCGCAAGACAAATCTGAGGCGAAGAGATGGAGAAGAATAATACCTTTTTTGACTCTGTCGAGAACCAGCTTAAACGCCTCACGTAGGTGGTGGGCGAAGTCCTTCTCATCGAAGAACTCTTCATCGTAATATTGTTTCCACCACTCCTCAAAGGGAACGGAACTCAGAAAATTGAGGTTAAAGTCGAATAGGGTTAGTATGGTTCGACCAGAGTACCTACCGATATGCTTGGTAGTGGCGTCCTCCGAGTAGTCTGCATTGTAAAAAAGTAGCAGCTTCTCTCGAGGATAAATAGGTGAATGAAGTGATTGAGCAATACCAAATTGTCGGGAGACAAGATTTGGTTGATAGGCAATTAAGCTCAATTGATTTTTTGAGCTCTTGAATCTCAAAGGCATGATCCTGGGGCGAAGAAACGATTCCCACATGCTCACGAACTCATCAGTCACGTCATCCTCCTCATTCGAAGGATATGGTCTGGTGAACCATTTCGGACCAACTTTTCGACTGGCAAAGGGAGCCATGGTAAAAACAAAGTGCTTTCGCTCCGCAAAAATCATTACGAAGCTTGTGAAAGCCTTCTGAAACTGTTGGCCTTCATCAGTGGGAGTTAGCAATACAAGCCTGGTGCCTTCGACTCTCCTGTTCAGCATTTCAGGAGCCTCTTCGTTAATCTTGTTCTTCTGGGGAAGGAAATATTCAAAGGTGGCATTGAGCCACAACTGGAGAATCCAAAAGGGACCATATAGAAGCAGGCTCCCCCTGTCCCCTATAACCTTAAGTTGAGTCACACCATTACTAATGGACTCATATAAGTTGGCCAAAATCAATTCGGCCAGGCAAAGGGGGTATTTATGGTGAAGCTGCGTCGCGAGCGTCATCATCTTTTTTGTCACCTGTAGTGACTTAGTACAAAAAACAAATCGAGACAACCACATAGCCAAGAAGGCTATATGCTCCACCTCCGACACAGTACTAGAGGCTTTATCGTGGAAGTTGTTAATGAAGGTGGTGTAAGTGGGTTTTGTAGCAGCAAACCCAATAGCATCCTCAGACAAGTCTTCAGGGTCGAAATAGTCACCAGTGGGTCGAAGACCAGTGATGGCAGCTATGTCGAATAAAGTGGGGGTCATCATCCCACAAGGAAGATGAAAAGTGAAATATGCGCTATCCCAAAAGTACAATGAAGATACCAGCATGCGGGGACAGTAAGGCAATCCTGTCTTCGACAGCATCACCAAGTCATAAATGCCCATCTCTTTCCAGACAGAAGCTTGCGCCCTCTCCATTTTATTCAACCAGTCTGAATATTCAGAAGAGAGGTTAGGGCTTGATCGAAAGATTCGGTTCCCTTTGTTCATGAACTGGAGGTTGATATCCTCTGTAGTCTGAGGATGCTGCTGGTTAGCCAAAGTAGCGTCTTCAGGGTCCTCCCTAGGTTTCTTTGCGCAACCTATGGGTCTAAGCCTTGGGTGAGTAGGAAAGAAGGCGCGGTTTTTCAAGGGATTTTCGACGCATGAAGATAACGGACCGGACATAGCATACATGTTTCCACCGTATCTGATGGGAATGAGGAGTTGAGAATCATATTCTTCTCGCCATTCTTTCGTCATAGGTTCAACAACATACCTATCAATCGAGGAAGAAGGAGGGTTAGTGGAAAAGACCTCTGGTGGTTTCTGGACATCATCGGCGTTTTTGGGTTGAGGATTGTTTGGTGCATTAGAGAGAAAATACATTGTTGAGGATTTAAGAGAAAAAATGAAGTTGATAGTACAATGTTGTGAGAAAGCAAGGGATTTGGAAATGCTGGAAATGGTAAAAGTTCCAAATATAAAGGCTTAGAAGTATTTAAAGCCTTAAGAAGAGGGATATGTCTCATCAAGGCCATTTAATGTTTCACATGTAGTGGGACACGTGGCGAAGCGCGAAACGGTTACCGTGCAGGCATTAGGAAACGTTTAGACATGCTTGCCTAGGTTATAGGGATATGGTCATCATGGCAAGCGTGGTAACGACAGTTTGAAGAGACATCTTGGAGAAAGAGTAATGATGGTTTTCTCGAGTGCAGCAGCTGTTGGAATGCGAAAAGCACACGTCAAGACTTGATGGACAACTGGGAAGACATGTGTCAAATGGGAAGTTCAAAGAATGGCTATTTCTTTGAGCGTCGAAATAGACATTCTTGGGGGGCAATTTGTTGGCTCCCAAATTCGACACTTACTATATTTGGTCTTTTAGACCAAACAACTGGAAAGAACCAAGCCAGGAAGTGTGATTCGACACATGAAATAACTTAAGAAAAAAAGATCTAAGTTATGTTGGAATCTTCGACCAAGGGCTCATTCGACTGAAGAAGACTTATGTCACTCGACTAAGAGAAAGTATTCTCGCTTTGACACATGATACGAGGACTATTTGAATTTTGAATTATTGGAGGGAAAGGCAGTTTCGCCAGCATTTGAGAAGAGGCAATGTGGCTAAAAGCTATAGGTCGAGGGACATGTAGAAGACACTTGTCTTCATCCTAGCACAGAATGTTCCCTCGATGGTTACCTACTCTTAGTATAAATTAAGAAACTTGTGTAATTTTTAAGTGTGTTGAACCTATTGTACTAAGTCACTCAAACATTATCCAAGTAACCGCTGCGTGAGAAAGGATAAAGCTGAGAAATGTACGTTGGAAACACCTTTTTTACTTAATGAAAGTCTTTTACATTACTTTACTATTATCTTACAAAGTTATCTCTTTTTTCTTTTACTTCTTTTACTTGCATTTCTATACTTCTGCTTATTTTTCAACAATCTCAAACATCCTTTCTCTGGGTCGAACATGCGTTCTTCCTACTTATCCATTTTACATAAAAATTAGCATATGTCCTGGGATTAGTTTGATCGATCCAGTAAGTAAACCAAAAAGCTTACCTTTTGGGAGATCAGCGGTTGTTTACCAAAAACAACGGTAAACAGTATCACACAAACTTATAATCTCCTTAATTTCAATCACCTCATTAACATATGAAATCTCATCATCTTGGATGCAACATCTTCCATTACTTCGTCAGTATCAATGTGACCCATTGGGTTGGACTTGATTACATCACACCATCCTCGTTTGTGAGGGGTAATTTAAGGATAAGGTACATAATAAACTTTCCTAACATTGTGTGCCATTATGAAAGAGTCATACTCTTTGTACTTTCTTTCTATTCGACCTTCAACAATGTTATATTTTTTATCAATTTTTGTTCCTCTAGAAGATGGATCATACCAGTCACAATAAAAAAAGACAATTTTATTTTCTGAGTCCATATAATTATAGAACAACTCGTAAATATGGGTGATCACCCCATAGAATTTGTCCTCACCACCCTCTGTAACTCCTTTTACGACTACATCGCTGTTTACGGTTTTCTTCCCTTCACTCCATATCCCAGTGTGAAATTCGTAACTGTTTACAAAGTATGTGTGCCATTCATTCACATGTTGACGACGACCTTTAGACAAACTTCTCAAATGTATTATTTCAGGACTTGGTGCAACAATACATGATAATTGTTGCTTGAACCATGTTGGAAAATAGGCATGTGTGTAACCAGTCGATGGTTTTTCGCCTGTGCTTTGATAATAGTATGTACTAAATATCCTATTTCAGAGAAAAATAGGTTAGAGAAGGTTACAAGTCTTAACCAATAAAACATATATACTTAATTAAATATACTTACTCAAGATATGGTTTAACTTCAACGCAGTTAATCAGCACATGAACATGGGCAAATTGCATTTCTATTTTAGAAAGCCAATGCTTACTCGTCTTCCCTGAGGGACGGCCTGGACGATCGAAAACAGGTAAGGTGAATTGACTTTTTTCACTGAAGTGAACTTCATTCCTTATGATTCTTGGAGTCAACATCATGTGATTGAAATAATGAGAGCAAAAATGTGATGTTTCACGATGTAAATAATATGCATAAATTGATCCCTCAACTCTTGTCTTATTTTTCACATATCACTTTGAATCACCCATGAATCTTTCAAATGGATACATCCATCTATATCGAACAGGTCCACCTATGAAAGCTTCATAATCAAGATGCACAGGGAGATGCTCCATAGAATCAAAGAAACTTGGCAAAAATATTTGCTCCAACTTGCAGAGAATGACAAGAATATTTTGGTCCAATTTAATGATGTCGTCTACTCTTTAAGTTGACGCACAAATGTCTCTGAAAAATTGACTAATATTAGTTAGTGGATTAAGCATATTCTTGGGCAGTGAGCTGAATGCAATTGGAAGCAATCATTCCATGAAAACATGACAATCACAACTTTTCATTCCATGTATCTTCCCTGTTGAGGCGTCAGCACATCTTGCCAAGTTAGAAGAATAACCATCACGCATCCTCAAATCGTTTAACCACTGACATAGTGCTTTTGCTTCTTGGGGAGTAAGAGTGTAACAAGCCTTGGGTTTTAATAATTTTCCATTTGGTCGAGGTTTTAACTTCAATTATTTTTTATTACACAAAAGTTTCATGTCTTTTCTAGCCTTCTCATTATCTTTTGTCTTTTCATTATCCATCACCGTGTTAAATACATTATCAAAAAAATTCTTCTTAATATGCATAAAATCAAGATTATGTCGTAAAAAATTATCCTTCCAATATGGGAGGTCCCAAAAAATACTTCTTTTTGTCCAATTATGAGAATCCCCATATCCTTAAATTTTGCATGCTTCACCATTATCTGTGAAATTTGGTAGGTCACAGACACTATTCCATACTTAAGTCGATAACAATCGAGGGGGAGGTAGATCTGTTACTTTTACTCCTTTTATAAAAGCATTCTTATTTCTTCTAAATTCATGGTTCGTAGGTAAGAACCTATGGTGACAGTCAAACAACAAACTTTTTCCAGCCTTATCCAAAGTAAACGCTTTTGTGTAATCAATGCAATGCAGACATCCCATTTTGCCATGTGTACCCCATCTAGACAACATGCCATATGCAGGAAAGTTGTTAATTGTCCACATCAAGGCAACTCGCATATTAAAGTTTTGTTTATGAGACACCTTATAAGTCCACTCTCCCACCCACAACCTCTTGAGATCATCAATTAAAGGTTGCAAATAAACATATATTCCTGCCTTTGGACTCGATGGTCCTGGAATGATGCATGTCAAAAACATGTAAGGTTTCTTCATACACATCTCGAGAGGGAGATTGTACGAGGTAACAATAACTGGCCAACAAGAATATGCATTTGCTGACAAATTATAAGGAGTGAAATCATCTGAGCATAATCCAAGTCTGACATTCCTTGGTTCTGCTGCAAATTAAAGATGAACTCTATCAAAGTGTTTCCATGCCTCGCCATCAGATCGATGTTGCATCATGCCTGGACTAATTATGTTTGTATGGTTCCATGTCATTTGGCTTGCGTTGTGTATTGATGCAAACATTCTTTGCAACCTAGGTATTATGAGAAGATAGAACACGGACTTCACTATAGCTCGTTTTTGCTTTCGATCAGCTCCTTTACGGCGAACTAAATACCTTGGACTATTGCAAAACTTACATTCCTCCAATTCTCCATTCGTTGTACCAAACTCGTTGTCATAAAACAACATGCAACCTCTAATGCAACAATCAATCTTTTTTACTTCTAGTCCCAACTTCGACACCATCCTCTTTGCATCATAATAACTTGTAGGCGTGTTTTCTTTCACAGGAGTCGCGTCCAACATCATTCTCGCAAAGAATTCCAAACACTAATCAGGAACATTCCAATTTGTCTTTGTAGCCAAAAGCCTCACACACATTGATAGCCTAGAGTCAGATGACCCCTCAAACAATGGTATATTTATTTCTTTCAACAACTGATAAAACTTTTGTGCTTTCTCATTCAGGAGCTCTTTTGCGTCAAAGTCTTGAAGTTCATCATAAGTCACATTCACCCTTAATGCGCCACTGACCATATCCTCGACTAGATTAAATTGTTCCTGGCATTTCATATGTGATGGACTCCCTGAATCATCTCTATTTATATCTGGTATAATATGTGTTTGACTGCTATAAGCCTTTCTATTAATCTCTGGCATTTTTTCCCCATTAGATGTCCAAACCCAATAATTTGGCCTAAAACTCACTCTCTCCAAGTGACGTTTCACTTCACTAGGGTCACTAATAATATTTCTGCAACCACACTTTAAACACGAACACCTTACCCCTCCTTCGCTTCGACAACATTCTTGAGAAAACGCATACGAGAGAAACTTGGCAACTCCTTCTATAAAATATGATTTAAGCCCACGTCTTCAAGAAAATGTTCTATCATACATCCAGCTACGTTAGAATTGATAATATTACATATTGCACATGTACAACATTGTTCGTGTTTAATTTTATTAAATAAACTTGGGAGTGATCTTTCAACACATTTTAAATTTTTGTCGATAACATCATATAACTAATTATATATAAAATTGATAATATTCAATACTTGTTGTTTTTTTCAAAAAATAAAGCATATATTACTATTCAATTATTCTAAATATTCACTCTAATTAAACATATATTTATACAATATATCTACCTAATTTTAATAATATCGTACAAATATTTTTTCTAGATAAACATATAGTTCCACAAATATATATAATTTTAATAATATAGCGTACAAATATTTTTTTCTTCTAAATAAACATATAATTCCATAATATATATACTTTTAAAATATATTTGTTTCATTGTTTTCTAAAAATACTATGATAATTTTATATACGTATATTTTTTTAGTTCTAAACATATATTTTTTAGTCTTAAACATATATAAATTGTATATTTGTTTTTAAAATATATTTACTTGTTTTTAGTCTTAAATAAAACTACATACTTATTTTTAAAATATGTTTACTTGTTCTTAGTCCTAAACATATACATTATATACTTGTTTTAAATTATATATTTTTTAGAGTATACATTTTTTTAAAATAAAAATACATTTCTAAAAAAATATACATATTGAAAATTATACACATTCTAGGGTCAAATCTTCACAGTCCAATCTGTCCAATGCTTTCTTTGGTAGAACATTTAAAGATGAACCGGTATCAACCAGGATATGAGCAAGTATGGTCCCTCTGCACTCTATCGAGACATGCAGCGCATCATTATGCTTTCTTCCCTTAGGGGTCAAATCAGCATCAGAGAAACCAAGACCATTATCGGCTGTAAGGCTAGCCACGCACTCTTGAAACTGGTTCGTAGAAGTTTCCTGAGGCACGTGTGCCGTCTTCAGAAATTTGATCAAGGCTTTGGCATGAGCCTCGGATCAGAGTAAGAGAGCCAACATAGAGATTTTTTAAGGGGTTTGCCCTAGCTGCTCTACGACATCATAATCGCTCTTCTTAATTATCTTTAAAATCTCCTCCATCTCCTTTTGGGTGGTGTCGGGGATAACCAAAGTCTGAGCCTTCATCCTGACAGGCGCTTCTTGGATCCCCTTACCTTTATCAGCAGTAACAGTAGAGGGTATAGCTTCGGGAGCATCAATTTCTTCAATAACTGGACTTCGCACAGATATCTTGACAGGCACTGGAGCACTTGAGGGTCCTAAGACTTCCCGTGGAGGAGAAATCTCCGGAGAAAAGATTCTTCCGCTACGAGTTATCTTACTCGTCCCCGCAATATTCCCTATGTCAGGAGTTTCTTCATCAGAATTCTCTTGAACTGATTCGATCTGCTTAACACAATGGTAGAAGATCTCTCCTCCATAATTCCATGGTATCGTCTTGTTGGACTTATATGGGATAGGCCCCGACATAGTAATCTTCAGTGGTACAAGCTTTGGATCAGGCGTAATCTTAACAGGCCTTTTGTAGGTCTTGGAAAGATTGTCGGAAATGATGATTATAGCAATGTCATTGATTGGAGCAACAAAGGTAACAGGAGTAACATGAGTGATAATAGCAACAGGAGTTTTCTGAAAGAGGATCTCTTGAGTATCCATCAGGCGTTGGATGCCTGATTTCAACAGTGGACAGTCGGTTTGCATGGTTGAATAGAAGTAACAATCTTTTTCACATCCCGGGAAAATCCCGACTTTCAACAGATTCAATTTAATCATTGGCAACAAAGTCATTAGGTCATCAACAGTGGTAACATGAAGATCTTCCACAATAGCATGGATATTATGACCATGTTTTGGCATAGGAGCGGATATCACATTAGGTTTTTCGGGGGCATCAAACTCTACCTCCTTGGTGTCTATTAAATCTTGGATCTTGTTTTTAAGAGCCCAACAGTTGTTGGTATCATGCCCTACACTGTCCGAGTGGTATGCACATTTTTCATTTGAATGATAATAGGGAGAAGAGGTATTTGGGTTTTTCGGCGCTTCTTTCAAGTTGGTAAGGTTTAACTTTAACAGATGAGGGAGGACCTGAGCCGGTGTCATATTGATTCAGGTGAATTGCCGTTGTGGCCTTTCTACCCTTTGCTGGTTAGCTCTTGGTTGATTGCTGCGAGGTTGATCGGCTGAGGAGTTATGGATCATCACAGCCCCTACCGCTGGTCGACACTCCATTCTCCCTTGATTTCTCTGGGTGTGAACAGCAGAAACTTCCTTCTTGGCTGGGAAGGTCTTCTTGATAGCAGTGGAAGCGGAGGCATCCTTCTGAATTTTACCACTCTTAATGCCAGCTTCGACCCTTTCACCGGTCAGAATTAATTCAGTGAACCCTGCAGATGAGCTCCCGATCAAGTGATTGAAGAATGGACCTGACAGGGTCCTTAAAAACATGTCAACCATCTCTCTATCCGACAATGGTGGCTGCACCCTTCCAGCGAAATCTCGCCACTACTGGGCATACTCCTTAAATCCCTCATTAGAGGCCATACCCATACTCTGTAGTTGAGTACGAGTAGGCGCTAAATCTGTGTTGTATTAGTATTGTCGGTAGAAAGTAGCATCTAAATCTTCCCAGTTATGAATATCAGATCTCTCAAGTTGATAGAACCAGTCCAATTGCGTACCCGACAAACTATCTTGAAAAAAGTGGACCCAAAGATCCTTATCAGATGAGTGAGGCTGGATCTTTCTGACGTAAGACCTCAGATGCATCTTTGGATAGGACAAACCGTCGTATTTAGCAAATGTAGGCACTTTGAACTTGGGAGGAATGATGATCCCAGCAACCAACCCTAGTTCTTCGAAATCTAACCCAGGTACCCTTTGCACTTCCATGGCTGCTAGCCGGTCCTCAAGATTTTTATACTTATCATTCGCCGGAGGGTATTGCTGTTCGGAGTAATCTTCATCCTCTTCCTCTTCTTCTTCTTCAGCCTCAGATTCGAAGGGCATTGCAACTGCCTTTCCCTTACCAACCCCTTCATCAGACGTTGAGGGGAATTCCAGAACTCTCCTAGCCTGATGCTCAAATCTTCTTCCCATAGTGGCCACACCAATTCTTTTTTGTTTCTTCTTTTCTGGTTCCTTCTCTTTCTCTAATAGTGCTTTAAGATCCTCTTGACCCTTTGCTAAGGTCATGAGGAGTTGTTGGAATTGCGAATTCCGTGCTTGCATATCTTTAACCGTTTGCTCTAAATCCATCTTGCTGAAATAAACAGCAGAAAGATAAGGAAACCTGGTGTGAAGACCTGTTTATGCATATGATGAATGATATGTTATTCATGTAATGCATTCAAGGATTTGGAAATTCAAATTTGTTGCAAACAAAAAGAACGCACGTCATATTAATAAGAAGAAATTTGTTAGTACATAAATGCCCCATGGGCAAAATATTACAAAGCTTCTTAATGTAAAAAGACGTTGTGCATCCTCTTTGGCGCGATGTAAGTGTTAAGAGTCTCCTCTTCGTGAAGTCGGCAGGTAAGTTCCAAAACCTTCTTCTCACTGGCATAGAAGCTGGCTTCAAAAGTATTCCGCTCTTCCTTGAGCTGTATCCAACTCTTTTGCAATTCTTCTAATGATGTTGGCATGTCTGGATGTAGGAGGGTGTATGAAACCTCTCCTTCCATAACAGGCTCTTTGATCACGGGGAGAATATGAGGGTATGGCATCATAAGACTCTGGCCGCGGGTTCGTACCCACTTGAGATAAGGCTCAAGGGGGATGGAATTCTTGTGTCCCAGTGTCTTACTATCCACTTTGTTGGGCATCCTCCATGCTCGGATAAACCTTTGTCGAAGTCCTTGAGCGTTGTTGTCGAAGTCAAAAACCAAGTCAGGAATCAGCATATCATGAGGGTCATCCCTTCGGGCATACCCAAATTGTCTCAGAGCTAAACAGGGGTTATAGGTAATGCCTCCCCTAATGCCAAGTAATGGGACATTAGAGAATTCTCCACAACGATCAATGATGATGACATTTTCTCTGGACCGAGAACACCAATGAACATCAGAATGTGTGAGGGTCATCAACCGTTGTGACCACCTTAAACCCTTCTCATTCTTCAAAACTGATTGGGGAAGGTGAGAAATAAACCACCTTGCTAGAAGAGGAGTACAACACATGAGAACACCTATTTTCCTCATTGTTCGTGTGTGAAATGAGTGTAGGATGTCCCCAAGCAATGTAGGCACATGGTTCCGAGATGTGAAAATCTTGACAGCATTCACATCTATAAGCTGATCAGGGTTTGGGAACAAGACCAACCCATAGATAAGAAGTGCCACAATCTCTTCAAAAGCTTGTAGATCTAGAGAATTCAAACAGTCTTGTGCCTTCTCAAGCAGAAACTTTGCCAAGAATCCCTTGACACCACTTCTGGTTTCCCAATGACCTTTGATATTGGATGGTTGCAAGTGTAAGGCTTGAGCAACATCTTCAGGCTTTGGTTCTCTTTTTGTACTGTTGTAGAGTAGTTGATGAAGAATAGGAATCCTCAGGAGTTGAGAAAATTCCTCCAAAGTAGGTACTAGTTGGTAATCAGGGAATGTGAAACAGTGGTGTAGGGGGTCAAAGAACTGGAAGAGGACTTTCACCATGTCTTCTTCAATGTTGGAGTTGACCAAGTTGAGAAGTCTACCATATCTTTCACTGAAGAGAGAATTCTCTGGAATCTTGGAAGTAAGCTCCTTGAGTTGAGGAGGGATTCTCACAAGGTTGACTTGAATTGTTTTCCTGCGAAGAGATTCCATGACCTACAAAACAAGAACAAAGATGAAGATCCAAACCCTTGAAATGGTTAGTGGATGCATATGATGCTTTATGATGTTCATGATGTATGCACAAACATATGTACAAACAAGTCATACAAGATCCTAGTTTCAGGCTTGCATGGGGTTTCATAGGTAAGTACCCTCTTGAAGTTAGTTGGCTCAACATGTCCTATAAATAGTAACCGGATTCTAAGGAGCTCAATATCACTGGATTATTTTCTGTGTTCATTGTTTCAGTTTAGCCACTTAACTGGCAACCGAAATATTCCAAGAAAACAACCCTCAATGAGTGTAGTATCGAGTATCTACCAACTTCGGACTGAACCAAAGCCGGTCATCTCACTACGCCTAATAAGGCCAAGATGGTCAAGTAAGGTTCTAAGAGTTCATTAGTGCTTCATGATATCACTCAGCGGCCCCGTATTCTCTTTGATTAACTCAAAGGCTACCGGTACTCACAAATATGTCGCACTAATATAGTTATTGCTTCAACCATATCGGTATACCCCGCACAACTTCCACAACGTATTGCTATTTACCTATGAATGTTTCCCAAAAATCTGGGTGGAGGATTCAAAACCCAAACAAGAGAACCAAATGTAAAGCAAACAAAGCAAACAAGATAAGCATGCAAGGGTGATCTAAACCCTAAGGTTACTCCACTTTTAGATATCTCCCCAGCAGAGTCGCCAGTTCTGTGATACGGTGGGAGAATTGACTTGAGGTTTTGCGTTTGTGTTCGCAAATGTTTCGGTTTAGCAAGAGTCGCCACCGACTTTTTATTTTATCCTAAGGAAAGGTCAAAAAGCACAGGAAAGACCTTTGAGATCTTTTCTTAGGTTCGGGGAGTAGATTATGAAAAGGGAAGGTGCAAGCACCCTTTTCATCCATGGTTATCCATGGGCTCTTAGTTACTTGTTTAGATCACTTGCTTTTGCTTTTCAATTGTTTGAAATGGTGCTTTGTGTGTGGTTTTGAAAAATGTTTTGAAAAGAGGCCATCGTTGTGCAAACCTTTGTAATGATTCTTGTTTGAATGTATACAAAGATGTTTTTGTCTTTTGAAAAGATTTCAAGGTTTGAAAGTTTGATTTGGGAAATGTTTTGAAATTGTGTTGTGAAGTGTGTTTGAAAATAGCAAGGATGTTTTGCAAGTTTTGATCAAGTAACTAAGAGTTATCTACCCTATTTTACTCAAAGATCTTTCCTATATGTTTTTAACCCTTTTGACAGTGTTATTTTACCATTACATTTAGTAAACAACCTTGTATTAGGATGTTAAACGGGATGGGCGCGGGTCATCGTATAGATCATGATAGCAGTTTGTGTTAAGTATTTTTGGCAATTTTCCGAGGGACTTGATCATTTTTTGTTTAGGCAACCAAGATAGCATCATCGAGGGACTATGATCTTTTGTTTTGTTTTTGTTTTGCCAAAGTACCCAACATGCGTAACATGGCCCATTTTTAAGGCGACAAATGGATGTAACCCTAAGGGTGCAAGTGTGCATTGTGTATTGATTTTCATGCATATTTGTCTTTGTATTAGGTCAAACTACTTGTTGATTTGGATTTTTGCATACAAACCCTAATCTCTAATCATGGTATAATTGAAAGCATAAAGCGCGAAAATTAAAAGTCTAAGCTATTACAACATGATTATGGGGATGGGGGTATAATTTTGAATGGGGGTGTATTTGACAAGAAATATAAACCCTAATTTACTATTACATCCAAATTGAATAATGGCATAAATAATAAATGGATAATATTTAAATAAACAAAATAAACAAATATACCAAATAGTATGAATTATGCAAAAAGAGGTTTTTGTTTATTTATGTATGTAAAAATATTTAAAGAAATAAATAAAAAGATTAATTTTATTTGGTTAAGGGTAAAACCCTAGTTTTCTTTAAGAAAGTAAATATATTAATTATTTATATACAATAAAATATATTAGTATATACAAAAATAAAATATATTTATAAAAAGTATTTTTTAGTATAAATAATAATAAAAGTAAAAATGTAATATTTTATATTTTTATTCTAAAGTATTTAATAAAATAAAAGTATATATTTATATATGTATTAATTATATTAAATATGATAAAATAAAATATATACAAAAATAAAATATATTTAGAAAAATATTTTTAGTGTGAATAAAAATAAAGAACAAAAATAAAAGTATAATTTATATGTATTTTTCAAGTTTTGGATAAATAGATAAAAGTAAATAAATTGCTTTTTATGTTAAAAAAAATAAAAATAAAATGCAAAATAAATGTGAAAAAATTATAAAAATATTTTTGAGCATTTTTTATATTTGGAAATAATAAAATATAATCATAAATGAAAATAAAAATGCAAGAATATAAAATATCAAGAAATTGGGCCAGGGGGTGCAAAAAGGAAAAGGGAGGTGTCAAAAGTAGCCAGGACCAAGCCCAGCCAAAACCAACTTCATCTTCAACCTTCTGACTTTGAAAACGCGCGCGCCCTGCTCAAATACCAGATCCTGTATACGAGCTCTATTGCAAAAACACATAACATCAAACTTGTAGAGCATTTCAAGACGATTCCAACCATATAAACAACTTGTCTTAACTCTCAAAAACCAGAGAGAATTTTTCTGGCCCTAAAATCTAACCTAATTTTTTCAGCATGTTCATGGATGAAATTCTCTTAGCATGCTTAATATAAATGAAAACTGAGCATATGTACAACTTTATGGCAATGAATACTACATTTCTTATTCACAAACCTACGGCTAAATGTTCCTAAATAGAGAGATAGGAAGTTGACAAAAACTTGTTTCAGCTGACTTCGTGTAGGGCAATGTGGAGCTTTTCAACAAGGCTTGAGATGTCTGGGAGCTTGCTTGAACTTCACTTGACCTTCTACAATGTCTAGCTTGCCTTGAATGTACTTGAATCAACCTATAGAACTCAACCTGCACAAGCTCAAAATGAAAATGGCAAACCATGTAAATGGAGTTACAGTTGGTGTTTGAGGTTTAGGATAGATTGGATGAGTTGAATAGAAAGTGTTTGAACCAGTTTGGGGCAAAACGCACGAGCCAAATGAGCTATGGAAGTCAAGTTGCAGGTTCTGCTCTGTTTTGCCAATGGAAGGTGATTTCTGGCTATGGGATGTTTGAGGGCTTTAGAGGTCATGTTTCTGGATCAAAGGGGTGTGAGAAAGATGTTCAAAATGTTTTCACAAGTTGGTTTTTTCTGATTTTCTTGGTATTTGATTTTGACCAAAAAGTCAAAGTTTGACCAAAAATTCATCTGTCAATCGAATGCAATTGAGGTCTTTTGAACTTGTTGAATAGGTCAAGATGATGCCATTGAGTCCTTGAGTCCATGGTTGAGCCTAATTTGCCATTGGCTAGGTCAAAATGTGAGAAATTGTCTTTGTGCAGTCAAAACCCTAAAAATGACCATTTTGCCCTTTTGGTGATCTGATCAAATTTCTTGTGGAGTTGTGGTCCAAACTTGATCAAATGGTTCATATGAGTTTATAATGTTGATGTGGGTCAAAATTCATGAGTTTTGACTATAAATTGGCCACAATTGACTTTTTCCCCAATACAACTGATTTCTAGGTCAACTGTCCAATTGATTGGGCAAAAATTTGATTCAAAGCTTGAAACTTGGTATGGACAAACTTATGAGTCCAACATGAAGTATGAAAGTCACTTTGAGCATTAGAAGTCCAAAAATCCTTGTGCAAACTCAAACCCTAATTTAGGTCATCAGTGCAAGGAGATGTCTTGAGCAGTGCAAACCCTAGCTTGGTCTTGAATTCAAAGAGCCTTGTGATGAGAAATGTTGATAAAATGAGAGGGAAAATTTTGGGGTACAATAACCATTAGTACCCTGACCGTAGGATCTTTTTAGCCATCGTATGCCCACTGGAATGGGTGCCAAAATTGCCTTCATGTAAATCAGCCATGATCTTTTCTGCCTCATCCTTGTCTACGCAACAAAGCAAAACAGCGTCGTGGTTGCGTTTGTAGAGAATGCCATTACTGAGGAAGAACTTAGCAGAGAATATCCTTAAGAATTTCTTATCATTGACTGAAGCTCCTTCCGAATATTCTTGGGCCTCAAGATGCCTCTTAACTTCATGGAACCAAGGCTGGTCCACTACTTCTTCAGCATTGATCTCGTGACAGTAAGCTGGTTCATCCATCCGTTCAATGGTGATCTGGGGAGCATCGTTACCCCACTTGAGTTTAAACATGGATGACATAGTGGCTAGCGCATCAGCTAGTTGATTTTCCTCTCGTGGAAAAAGCTCGAAGGTAATTTCCTCAAAATGTGGGATTAATGTCAACACATGTTCTTTGTAGGGGATTAGACTAGGGTGCTTCGTATCCCACTCTCCTTTGATCTGACTGATGACTAAGGATGAGTATCCAAATACACTCAAAGACTTGATTCCCAAATATATGGAAGCTTTGAGACCCATGATACACGCTTCGTATTTGGCCATGTTATTTGTACAGTTGAAGCAAAGTCTTGCAGTGAAGGGAGTATGACATCCTTCAGGGGATATGATTACATCACCTATGCCATTGCCGAGTGCGTTGGAGGCTCCGTCAAAAACCAATATCCATCGGGATCCTTGTTCAGGTCCGTCATATGGTTTGAGTTCTTCATAATTGTTTACCAACATGATGTCTTCATCTGGGAACTCGAATTTTATGGACTGATAGTCATCCACTGCCTGATGAGCGAGGTGATCGGCTAACACACTGCCCTTTATTGCTTTTTGGGTAGTGTACTAAATGTCGTACTCTGTCAGGATCATCTGCCATCTTGCTATTCTTCCAAAGAGGACAGGCTTTTCAAATATGTATTTAATTGGATCCATCTTGGATATCAATAAGGTAGTATGGGTCAGCATATACTGTCTTAGCCGGCGAGCAGCCCATGCCAGAGCGCAACTAGTTTTCTCGAGCAGTGAATATCTGGTTTCACAGTCGGTAAACTTTTTGCTCAGGTAGTATATTGCGTGCTCTTTTCGGCCAGACTCATCATGCTGCCCCAGCATACACCCCATTTAATTTTCCAAAACAGTTAGATACATGATCAAAGGTCTTCTCTCGATTGGAGGCATCAAGATGAGAGGCTCTAGTAGGTACTCTTTGATCTTGTCGAAGGCGGTTTGGCATTCATCATTCCATTTGACCACTTGATCTTTCCTCAGTAATTTGAAAATTGGTTCACAAGTAGCAGTTAGGTGAGAAATGAATCTGGAAATGTAGTTAAGCCGTTTTAAGAATCCTCTGACTTCCTTCTCAGTGCAAGGAGCAGGCATTTCTTGTATTGCTTTTACCTTTACAGGGTCCACTTAGATACCTTTACCACTGACGATGAAGCCTAGGAGTTTATCGGACCTCACTCCAAATGAGCATTTACTCGTGTTTAACCTTAGCTTGTATTTCTTTAGCCTTTCAAACAATTTCTGAAAATGGTCAAGATGTTCCTCTTCAGTTTGAGATCTGGCTATCATGTCATCCACGTAGACCTCTATCTCGTGATGGATCATATCGTGAAACAGAGCTACCATGGCGCATTGATAAGTTGCGCCGGAGTTCTTCAGCCCAAATGGCATAACTTTGTAACAGAACGTGCCCCACTGTTTGACAAAGGTCGTTTTCTCCATGTCCTCCGGTGCCATTTTGATTTGATTGTACCCAGATAATCCATCCATGAAGGAAAATACTTTATGCTGTGCGGTGTTATCAACTAGAATATCGATGTGGGGAAGCGGGGAGTCATCCTCGGGGCTTTCCCTATTCAAATCTCTGCAGTCCACACACATACGCACCTTACCGTCCTTTTTAGGCACTGGAACAACATTGGCGACCCATTGTGGATAGGAAGTGACAACTAAGAATCCAGCATTGAACTGCTTCATGACTTCAGCCTTGATCTTTTCTGACATGTCTGGCCGCATGCGACGGACTTTCTGTTTTACCGGAGGGAAGTCTTCTCTTATCGGCAGATGATGGACCACAATATCAGCGTCGAGCCCTGGCATGTCTTCGTATGACCAGGCGAAAACCTCAACATAGTCATGTAGTAACTGAGTTAGGCGTTCCTTGACACTAGGTTCCAGGTTGGCACCTATCTTGATTTCTTTCTTGTCCTCCTCAGTACCTAAGTTGAATGTTTCAACCGGCTCTTCGTGAGGCTGAATGGTCCTTTCTTCCTGTTGCAACAACCTGGCCAATTCCCCTGGTACTTCACAATCTTCCTCACCTTCGTCTTCCGCTTGGTAGATCGGATTTTCAAAGTCACAATAGGCCATAGCAGAACCGTTATCCATGGGATCCTGAATGGATGTAGATCTGCATTTTAATATGTGAGCGTGTGTAAGAGCATAGCTACCTTTGAAAGAAATAAAATGTAAGAAAGAAAGACAAAGAGCACAAAATTTGTATGCAAAAACGTCCATGATTCATTGATGACATATGAGAATGAAGTAACAACCCTCACAAATGGACCGTTGTGCCTCGGGTAAGACACAAGGTTTTAAAAGTCTGAATTGTTTAAATATTACAAGCCTGAAAACATTAAAAGACAATTAATCTTGAATAAAAGTAATAGGGACAAAATCTTTGGCCTCCCAATTGTTGAGTCCTCCGCTGATGGTTGGAAAAATCCACTCGTCCATGTCACAGCTGCCATCATTGTCTTCTACTGCATTGACTTCCTGATTGCTGATACGTAAAGGTGGTTCCCCGACACGAGAACGTCGAACAGCTCTTTGGGCCTCTGTAGTGAATCCCAAACCAAATTTGTTGGACTTGTAAGGAATATCTGGATGTTGACCCCAGATGGTACACCCGCCTTCCTCAACTAGTGATCTAGCATCTTTCAGAGAGGCCATCTTCAGTGGAGGTCTGGTAATCCTCGAAACTTTGGGAGTAGACTTGGTCGCCGTAACTGTTTATGGAACCTCCTCAAAATTCTGACACAGAGTCTCAATGAATTCACCATCCATTTCAACATACCTGAAAGAGTTCAGGTGGCTAACCATGTACTCCTCTTCCCCGCGAACTGTGATAATCTTTCCTTTGATCGGGTACTTCAGCATCTGATGTAGGGTAGAAGTGACGGCACCAGCACCGTGGATCTAGGGTCGACCCAATAGATAAGAATAGGAAGGGCGGATATCCATCACATAGAAAGTCGAATCAAAAGTCTGAGTTCCAACTTTTATGGGGATGTCAACTTCTCCGTGCACTGTCCTCTTAGAACCATCAAAGGCCCTCACTATGATGGTGCTAGGCTTTAAAGTGAGTCCCTCGCAGTCCAGTCGGTCGAGAGAATTTTTGGGTAAGACATTCAATGATGAGTCGGTATCCACCAGAACGCGGGCTAGTGTAGTTCCCCTGCATTCAATGGAAACATGCAAGGCATCATTGTGCTCCCTTCCCTTGGAAGTTAAATCAGCGTCGGAAAAGCCCAATCCATTATCAGCAGTTATACTGGCCACATAATTCTCAAATTGATCGATGGAGGTCTCTTGAGGCACGTGGGCGTTCTTGAGAAACTTTACCAAGGCTTTAGCATGGGCCTCAGAACACAAAAGTAAGGACAACAACGATATCTTCGAGGGGGTCTTCCCCAACTGTTCTACGATGTTGTAGTCACTTTTCTTGATTATCTTCAGTATCTCTTCTATCTCCTTTCTATAAGCCTCAGGGATGATTTTGGGACGTGTTTTTGCTTGGACAGGCTCAACCAAAACCTCTTTGCCCCTTGTCTCGGTAGCAGGGATAACAGTAGGAGCATCAACAGGAGTATCACTGGGAGTGCTGGTAGGAGCGACAGTGGGAATGATCACAGGAGTAGTAACGGTCTTTGGAGAGATCTCGGGTGAGAAGATTCTTCCCCTTCTTGTTATCTTACTGGTCTCAGTGATATTACCGACGTCATAATCAATATCTCTTGCAACTTCATCTTTGATAGCCAATTGATCCTGCTTGACGCCATAGTAATAGACGTCAGCCCCATAGTTCCAGGGAACAGCTTTATCCGAAGAATATGGTATTGGTTCTGGCATACTGATGATTAGAGGTGCAGACCTTGGAACAGATGTAATCCTGACGGGTCTTTTGGTGGAGACCCCAGGAGGATTGTTGGAAATGGTGATTATTGAGACATCTTGATAAGAATTTCTGGTAAGAGGAATATTTTCAAATAAGATTTATTTGCTAGACATCAGGCGTTGGACGCCTACCTTCGGTAACAAACAGCCATTTGGTAGAGACATGCATAAGTGACAATTCTTATCACATCCTATGAACAGACCGGCTTGCAACAGATTCTGTTTAATGGTCAACAGAGGAGTATTTAAGTCATTCACGGAGGAAACAAAACGATCATCATCAATGGCGTTGACACCTTGACCATGTTTAGGCATTGGCATCGTTATTACATTAGGTGTTTCTGGTGGATCAAACTTAATCTCTTTCACATCGATAAGGTCTTGTACCTTATTCTTCAAGGCCCAACAGTCATTTGTATCATGCCCCGGGCTTTCAGAATGATAGGCACATTGAGTGTTCGGGTTGTAGCAAGGAGAAGCAGTGTTGGGGTTCTTGGGGGCTTCTTTTAAAGTTACCAGATTGGACTTCAAAAGATGTGGCAAAACTTGAGACATGGTCATGTTGATCCGGGTGAATCGTCTCATGGGCGCTTCTGGCTTGCGCTAATAATTTCGCTGTTGAATTGACACAGGATTAGAAATCATAACAACCCCTACCTCCAGGAGACGTTCAGTTTTGTTTTGATTCCTCTGGTCATATGCAGCACTGACCTCCTTCTTTCCAACAAAGGGTTTCTTCATCGTGCTTGAGGATGCATCTCTTTGAATTTTGCCACTTTTTATACCGGCTTCAACCTGTTCACCAGTCATGATTAGTTCAGTAAATCCAGCCAAGGAACTTTCGATCAAATGGTTGAAGAATGAACCTGATAACGTGCCTAAGAACATATCCACCAATTCTCTGTCAGATAGAGGGGGCTGGACTCTGCCTGCGAGATCCCTCCATTTTTGAGCATAGGTTTTGAAACCTTCACCTGTACCCATAGACATGCCTTGCAATTGCGTTCGAGTTGGAGCTAAGTCAGCGTTATACTGGTATTGTTTATAAAAGGCGGCAGCCAAATCTTTCCAGTTGCGAATATTGGTCCCTTCCAACTGATATAACCAATCCAATGTTGGTGTAAGCCCTAGAGGCCAATACTTTTGGTACTTGTGTCGAATTATTTATTAATAATAAAAGGCGTTTCTTTATTATGTTTGCTTTCCAAAATAATAAAGTCCCTAGAATGGTTTATTGGTTTAATGAAATGTTAAGTGTGACTTAATCATGAGATCCCATTAAACATAAGACACTATTCTTAAAGTATCCGTAGTCAAGCTTTAATGTGAAGTGGGATAACATTAAAGCATTAAGATTATTATGAAGATAGATTGATGATCACATCTCATGGATCATAGATAAGGAGTTATCAAGTCTTGACATAGGTATGAATATTAGGAGTAATATTTATACTAGATTGACCCGCTATGAGAATACTACATAGAATGTTATGCAAAGTGTCATAAGTTATTCTCATGATTATAATGGTGTATACCACTGTTTACAGTGATTTCTGGTAAACAATCGCTAGTCCTCCAAACTATCGAATAAACTTACTGACTGGTATTCAATTTCTCTGGTAACTCGCAGGATCGACTAGATTGATCCTAGGACGTGTTGGTCATTAAGGTAACTCTCATGATCGAACATGTATTCATGGTTGGTGTTTGGAATGTTGTGTAGGTGTTTGACTTATTTCGATTTCTCTCTTAAAGATCTAAAGGTGTAATCAAAATATATGTGCGCGAAACTAAATTGCATGAATAAAGGTCAATTGTAAAGACATGTAAAAACTGCATAAAAGACAGGTAAATGACTTCGAAACGTAAAACAAAACAGTTTATATAAAAGATTCGAAATATGAAGAAAGCGTTTAATGCAAGAAATCTGTAAAATGACTTTAAGTGAAAAAGGTGCTCGAAGGATAAAAACTTGAAGATAAAGGCATAAAATGTATAACAGTTTCTGAAATGTAAAGCATTTGAAATGGAAGGAAAACATTTAAATGTAAGGCATTAGTAAAAAGATTTCGAATAAAAAGACTTTAGATGCAAAAACTTGTAAATGGTATTGACATAAAGATAAGGAAAGTACTGGAAATGATAAAAGGGTTTTCATTAAATCATAAATATGTGGTGCTATCATACGTACATTGCTCTTGCATTCGTTTCCCTAGCCATGTGGTAATTTGAATGTTTACTGAGTTTTCTTGTACAATAGATATGACACACGAAATCCTAATGCTAAGACTTCTATTTATACTACTTCGACCATAACGGTCTTACTACAAGATTCTGCCACGTTCAGAACATGCAGAGCAATGCCTCTCTCTTGCTTCCACGCGTCTTCGAATGCTCCAGCGCATATATTTCAAATTTCGAACATCCTGCTTGCATTTGAATTTCAAATGTTTTGGTACTTCTTCGCTTCGAACGCACTTCTTAGACACAGCCTTTTTGTCATTTCGAGACTTCTTTGGATATATTCTCATAATTGTCACTCGAAACTCCAAGCTTTGATATGCTCATTCGAAGCATTGCTTCTACTATTTCGAAACATAACGTTTTGTTTCATTTCGATCGAAACGTCCAATTTACTTTGCTTCTAATAATACTATCAAAATCTTCAGCCAACAAAATGCCCCTTTAAAATATGTATTTCGATTCCTTTGAGAAATACTTATTTTAAACATATACACAAGATTTTGATGCGACCTTCGAATCATCGTAACATTTATTGCATTTGACTCCAGTCACGTTAATCATAACACTTTTTAGATTCCTTAACCGCCTGGAACCACTTCACAGCATGGTGCAGTTACAAAACAATGATTATCTTTAATCACGCCTATTACCAATGTTAACTTTATGCCACCTCTTCATCAAACCAACCCATGATTACCACGTATCACAACCTTACTCAGTGGATGCTTAAACTTCCATATTATAAAAACCCATCAACTTAGTCTTTTTCTTTTCTTCCCACACTCTGAATCTTTTCTCCTTATTTTCTCACCGAAACCCTAAGCTTTCAACATTCTTCCAACAATGTCTTCTTCTACTTCATCCCAACTAAAAAAGGTTTCCAAAAAGAAAGGGAAGACCACAGGAACTACCATGGAAAGCAAGGTTGTCACTCACCAAGGTCAATCTGTTCTTGTTCCCCAGATGATCTCAAAGGAGAAAGAAATGCTTTATGCATCCCAGGTACTTATTCCTACCACCGCTGCTGGTAAGAGGTTAGCTTTAATGGGCCCTCTTACAGTTTTTGAAATTTTAAAAGACACCAGGAAAATTTTCCCAGTTTGCTATAGTTTCAAACCCCTGTTTAATAAAATGGACGCCCCTAAGGCAATAGAATCTTCTGGCTCAAACACCGTGGAAAACCCAACTGTTCCTCCTAAGGACCCTTTTGTATTAGACTATGTAAAGAGTAACTTCAAACCGTTTTGATCTTGCCCCACCTCCGACACTGCTTATCAAAACTGGTTCAATAAGGTAGAAGCTAAGAAATCCCAGCAATGGGAAGAATTAGGTATCTACAACTTGATTAAGCTGTCGAAGCCAGGTTTTACTTACAGCCACCCATTGTTATTCGCGTCCCTATATTTCTGGGACAGTACTTATAATACTTTCCATCTCCCTGGTGGAATGATTACCCCTACCTTCTTTGACATAGCGGCCATCACTGGGCTATCACCAGTAGGAGAAACATATATCCCTGACAACGAAGAACATTCGAGTATAATCGACTTCGAAGTCAAACTAGCAAGTTTTTCAAAGTTTATCAGCCACTACCATGCTGAAGGAGATAGTGTGTATGATGTAGAACACATTGCTTTCCTTACCCTATGGCTGTCAAGATATGTCTTTTGCAGTAGATCCCTACAGGTAGCCAGTAGGTTTATTCCTCTAGCTAGGGATTTGCACGAGAATCGGAGAGTGTGCTTGAGCGAATTGCTACTAGTTGATCTTTATGAGAGTCTAAGGTCAGCTGTTTCGAGCCTAAAATCTCACACCTCCAAGAATATCCTGTTAGCTGGCCCTTTTTGGTTACTTCAGCTATGGCTAAATGCCATGTTCGAACCTTCATTGTCAACTGCCAACACCATTGCTGAATAAGACCCTGAAATAACGGATAGAATAATCGAAGGCACTAAGCTGCGAAGACTAACTCCAAATGATGATAAGGATGACTTCAAAGTCCTATTCTCAAAGTACATCATGATATTCTCCAAGAGGCATAAGTTCGAAGAGACCATGGCGCCTTTTGCTTCAAGGGCTCATGGACCTTCATGGTTCACCATGGCTCTCTCAGAAGCTGTCAAGAGCAAAGAGATTCAAGATGTATGGAGAGCCTTTTTGCTACCCAGACTAATCTCTTCAAGAATAACTCCTGCCAAGAATCAGATTTTCCTTTTCGCTTACCAGCCAAATTTTGTTTCGAGACAGTTTGGCTTATGCCAACTAATTCCTGAACCCTTATTTAAAACTGAGAGTTCCATTACCTCTGGGCGAACCTTCAAGGCACGGGAAGCCAAATTACAGCAAGAACAATACCAAGGCTTTGCCCAATTTGAGCTAATAACTTTCGAACCTACCCATCTTACAGCAAAGGGGTTTCTGGAATGGTGGACAAAGTTTTATCAGACTTATATGTTCGATACTCTTACAATTCAGCAGAAACTAACTGATGCCTTTGATGTGCAGGTACCATCCAAGAAAGGTATGTTCACTCATGCCAAAGAGATTAAAGCTTTTCAAAATTATTTCGAAACTACTTATGATCCCACACACTTGGAATCCACTGTGCATCAAGCGGCTGAGACCTTGAAGGAAAAATTCAAACAAAAAGTTTCTAAGTTAAAACTTCCTTCAGGGTTGTCACCTGAGGATAGGTATAGGTTGGCATTCGAAATGCATCCACCTAAATTTCCTAGATTACCTTCCTCAGAATTGGCTCTGGCTTGGTTTCCTCCATACCCTTGGTGGTTCACTTGCAAAGAAATGTTCAAACATCTTCAAAAGAAACCAAAGCCATCTGAGACTGTGACATGGGCTCGAAACTGGCTCCACGATTTCCCAGGACATCTTCGCTATGACCTTTCTGCCATGTCGATTAAATCTGATCAAGGCACAGGTGCGAATGCTTGGGAAAAATCCCAAACGTTTTTCATTTTCCATATCTTTAACTTTTGCCTTAATTGTTTCGATTTTCAGCCATCAGGATAAAGACAGCTACTTCAAAGTCGAAAGAAGGGAGCGCCTCTCAAGCCTCTATCGAAACCACTGACAATGTAACTCCATCCGAAACAACAACCATTGCTGCAACAACAACAACAACAACAACAATACCAACAACAACCAGTGTTCCAACTCCACAGGTAATTATTTAGCCTTGATGTTTCGAATTCACTAATGTTTCATGATTTGCATCTAACTCTTTGTTTAAATCTTTTCAGACCAATAAACTTCCGCCTACCACTCCAAAGAAGCGAAAATCAAACACCACTGGGGAAGACCCCAAGGCTGGAGGAAACTTACCAACTGCTTCGAAGAAGAAGCAGAAGAAGGATATTTCGAAAAGTACCGTACCAAATAATCTTCTTCGCTGTTTATTTGGAACAGTCAGTCATCATGAATCCAGACTCATCCAGTGAGCAAGCAATCAAGGCCCTTCAGGCCCAAAGTGCACAGTTTCAAGAGATGGTCCTAAGCCTAGCCCAGGGTCAGCAAGAGTTGAAGACTCTACTCCTGAAGAAGAAAAAGAAAAAGAGGACCGCGTTGTTCAACACCGGACGCAGATTTGGGAACACACTCCATAATGAAGCTGATCCAACTACTTCTTCTGCTGAGAAAAACAGTCCCCAAGGGGGAGGAGCTCCTAGTCCCGCAGTCTCCGACAACGAGACGGACTATAACGACGAACAATACCCACCTGCTGCTGACAGATACAAGCAATTGGAGGACCGCTTGAGCGCCATGGAAATTCAGAATGTACCGGGACTGGATTTCGGAGATTTGGGGTTATCTTCTGGGGTAGTGATTCCACACAAGTTTAAAGCGCCTGCCTTCGCCAAGTATGATGGGGTCTCCTGCCCAAAGCTGCATCTGAGGTCGTACGTAAGGAAAATCCAACCTTACACGGCGGATAAGAACCTTTGGATTCACTTCTTCCAAGATAGCCTCTCGGGGTCGCAACTTGAATGGTTCTACCAGTTGGATGGAGCTAGCATCCGACACTGGGAAGATTTGGCAACCGCATTCTACAGACAATACCAATACAATTCTGATCTCGCTCCTACGCGTACCCAACTTCAGGGTATGTCTCTAGGAACGGGTGAAGGGTTCAAAGAGTACGCTCAAAAATGGAGAGATTTGGCTGGCAGGGTGCAGCCTCCATTGACTGATCGGGAGCTGGTTGATATGTTTCTAGGGACGTTGTCTGGTCCGTTTTTCAATCATTTGGTTGGTAACTCCTCCGCTGGGTTTACAGATTTGATATTGACCGGAGAAAGAATTGAAGCTGGCATCAGGTCAGGAAAGATACAAAAGGCTGCCTCCACAAGTGCTGAGAAGAGGCCGTTTAAGAAAGAAGCAAGTGTCGTCTATGGTCCTAGAAGACAAGTCAAGCCCGAAAGTCGCCAAGCCATCAACGCTTTGGTCATCTCAAAACCTGTTGCTATTCCTCAGCAGTACAATCAACAAAGAAGTGAAAGGCCCAAGAGGCAGTATACTCGGCTGAGTATGACCTTATCTCAAATTTTACCCCAACTGTTATCCACCAACCTGGTGACCCTCAAAGAAGCTCCTAAGGTCGTCAACACTGCATCTCCTAAGTATAACCCGAATGCCCGGTGTGCTTATCATTCTGATGGTCCCGGGCACACTACTGATGATTGCTGGGCCTTGAGAAACAAAGTGCAAGATCTGATCGACGCAAAGGAAATTCAGTTTGAAGCCCCGGAGAGACCAAATGTTGTAACTGCTCCTATGCCCCAGCATAGAGTAAATGCCATTGAGGAAGAAACATATGCTGTTTCGGTAGATGAAGTTGTTACCCCTCTGAAGACCGTCAAGAAGAACCTACTGCTGGCCGGTTTATTTCCGGGTTGCAGTGAAGGTTGCCTGCTCTGTGCTATTTCCCTATCTGGTTGTCCCTTGCTGAAGATAGGCATCCAAAGCCTAATGGATAGTAAGGAGATTTTGTTTCAGAAGTCTGTTGTTCAAGTAGTTCCGATAAGAGAAGTTTCCGTGGTTACCATCTTCAAAAATCCAATCAAGGCTCTCCCGAAGAAGCCTGTTCAAATCTTGACTGTCGCACCTGTGATTGTTACTGTTCCGGGGCCTTTCCCCTACGTGTCTGATAAAGCTGTCCCTTGGCATTATGGGGCAGACGTATATGTGAATGGAATCAAACAGGAATTTGACACTGGCGCCAGTATCTGCGATATCACTGGTCCAGCCAAGGTCACCCGCAGTGGCAGGCTCTTCTCGCCTGACATTGCACCTCCCGCCATTCGAAGACCCCTCCTTATAAAACCTGCAAGTTTACCTGTTCCTGCTGCTGATCAAGTTGTTTCCCCTGCTGCCGAGTCCTCAAATGCTCGAGGCAAAGGGATTGAAGAAGAGCCTGCCCGGATGGAGGCACCAATACCCGTAAATGCTGAGGCCTCCCAACAAGAAATGGAGGAGATTCTGAAAATAATAAAGAAAAGTGATTTCAATGTTGTCAAACAGCTGGGGCATACGCCCTCCAAGATCTCCCTGCTCTCCTTATTGCTATGCTCTGAGGCCCATGCTAAAGCCTTGATTTCATTTCTCAAGACGGCCCATGTACCACAGGAGACATCTGCAGTCCAATTCGCTGATTGCGTAGCAAACCTGACAGCAGACAATGGCTTGGGGTTTTCAGATGCTGACCTGACCACGAAGGGAAGAGACCACAACGATGCCCTGCATGTCTCTATCGAATGCAGGGGCACTACTCTGGCGCATGTATTGGTGGATACTGGTTCTTCCTTGAATGTTCTACCGAAAAAGGCTTTAGACCGTTTGGATTATGAAGGCCTGGAACTGAAGCCCAGCAATATCATCGTCAGAGCCTTTGACGGTTCAAAAAGGATGGTTCATGGAGAGGTTAACATCCCTATTCGTGTGGGCTCTCAAGTATTTGACTCTACTTTTTATGTGATGGATATATGTCCATCGTACTCTTGTCTACTGGGTCGACCGTGGATCCATAAAGCTGGGGCAGTAACCTCTACCTTGCACCAGAAGCTGAAGTACCCTGTCAGGGGAAAGATTGTCACTGTGCAAGGAGAAGAGGAGTATATGGTGAGCCATTTGAATTCCTTCAGGTACATTGAGATGGATGGGGAGTTTATTGAAACCCCCTTTCAGCATTTCGAGGAGGTGCATCCAATTTCAGCAGCAGCAGAGGCAACAGTTGAAGAGAATGTTTCCTTGAAGATGGCTTCCTTAAGGGATGCCCGGGCTGTGGTTCAGAAAGGCAATTGTGCAAGCTGGGGTCAGCTTCCCGACTTCACTCAGAAGAACGACAAGTTTGGGCTAGGCTTTACTGCAAAGGCTCAGAGGGTTGTGCGCAAAGAGAAGATCAGAAAGGCTCCAGTGTTTATCTCCAGCTCAAGGGTGAATGCCATCGAGGAGGATGTAGAGGAAGCAGAGTTTGACAGTTGGATCTACCCGACCACCAGCGACGGACCAAGCAACTGGACGGCAAAGGATTTTACCCCTATCACATTTGTCACGCAGTAATTGATTTCTTTTGATTTCCAATTTGTAACAAACAATATGAAACTTCGTTGGCTCGGTGTCCTACCCGGGGCATCGTAGCTCCATTTGTGAGGGCTTTTTGTATGACATTTTCATATATCATCAATCAAAACATTGGATGTTTGTTGCATTTCAAATCTTGTGCTCTTTTCCTTTCTGTGTTATGTATTGCAAAACAGCTATATTTACACACACTCACTTATACAGGTTTCAATCCACTCCGGATCTCACTGGTAACAGCTCTGCTACCACCAGTTATGACTTCGAAAATCCGATCAACTTGGCCGAGGACGAAGGTGAAGATGATTGCGAAGTGCCTGGTGAACTCGCAAGACTGCTACTCCAGGAAGAGAGGGCTATTCAACCACATGAAGAGCCTGTGGAAACAATTAACCTGGGTACCAAGACGGATAGGAAAGAGGTTAAGATTGGTGCCAATCTAGAGCTCAGCGTGAAGCAACGATTGATCCAGATGTTACAAGATTACATGGAAATTTTTGCTTGGTCCTATGAAGATATGCCTGGTTTGGATGCCGACATTGTAGTTCACCATCTGCCAACCAAGGAAGATTGCCCTCCGGTAAAGCAAAAAGCCCGACGGATGCGTCTAGAGATGTCCGAAAATATCAAGGCCGAGGTTATGAAACAGTTTGATGCCGGGTTCCTTGCAGTGACTTCTTACCCTCAGTGGGTTGCCAATGTAGTGCCAGTACCGAAGAAGGACGGTAAAGTCAGAATGTGTGTCGACTACAGGGATCTGAACAGGGCCAGCCCCAAGGATGACTTCCCCCTACCTCACATTGATGCCCTTGTTGACAATACAGCTCAACACAAGGTGTTCTCCTTCATGGATGGTTTTTCAGGGTATAATCAGATCAAGATGGCTCCAGAGGATATGGAGAAAACTACATTTGTGACTCAGTGGGGCACCTTCTGTTATAAGGTCATGCCATTCGGATTGAAAAATGATGGGGCAACCTATCAACGTGCCATGGTTGCTTTGTTTCATGATATGATCCATCATGAGATTGAGGTATACGTTGATGACATGATCGCAAGGTCTCAAACTGAGGAGGAGCACCTTGACCATCTGAGGAAGTTATTTGACCGACTCAAGTTGTACAAGCTGAGATTGAATCCCAACAAATGCACCTTTGGGGTAAGGTCCGGAAAATTGCTAGGTTTCATTGTAAGTGATAAAGGTATTCAGGTGGACCCTGCCAAGGTAAAAGCCATACAAGAGATGCCGACTCCAAAAACAGAGAAAGAAGTCAGAGGCTTCCTAGGACGACTGAATTACATTGCCCGATTCATCTCGCATCTGACTGCCACTTGTGAGCCAATCTTCAAGCTGCTGAAGAAAGATCAAGTAGTACGCTGGAATGATGAATGTCAAGTTGCCTTTGAAAAGATAAAGGAATATCTCCAAGAGCCACCCATTCTTATGCCACCGATGGAAGGAAGACCTCTGATACTTTACTTGACAGTGCTTGATAATTCAATGGGGTGTGTGCTGGGGCAGCATGACGAGTCTGGCCGAAAAGAGCACGCTATTTATTACTTGAGCAAAAAGTTTACCGACTGTGAGTCTCGTTACTCACTGCTTGAGAAAACTTGCTGCGCTCTTGTATGGGCTGCTCGCCGGCTGAGACAGTATATGCTGACTCACACTACTTTATTGATTTCAAAGATGGATCCCATCAAGTACATATTTGAAAAGCCCGCTCTGTCTGGAAGAATAGCGAGATGGCAAATGATCTTAACAGAATATGATATCCAGTATACAACTCAGAAAGCGATTAAAGGAAGTGTACTGGCGGATCACTTGGCACACCAACCTGTGGACGATTACCAATCATTGAACTTTGATTTTCCGGACGAAGACATCATGGTGGTAACTGACTGTGAAGTACCTGGACCGGATGAAGGACCTGAGGAAGGATCCCGATGGTCTATGCACTTCGATGGAGCCTCCAATGCTTTGGGTAACGGCGTCGGCGCTGTAATCATATCTCCCAAAGGAACTCATACTCCACTCACCGCCCGATTATGTTTCAACTGCACCAACAACATGGCGGAATATGAGGCATGTATCATGGGTTTATAAGCTGCAATCGACTTGAGGATCAAATTTCTAAGGGTCTTCGGAGATTCCGCTCTCGTAATCAATCAGATCAAAGGCGAGTGGGATACGAAACACCCGAATCTTATCCCTTACAAGGAGTATGTGTCGACCCTGCTTCCCCACTTTGAAGAGATAACTTTCGAACACTTCCCTAGAGAGGAGAATCAGCTAGCAGACGCACTAGCTACGATGTCTTCAATGTTCAAAGTTAAATGGGACAATGAGGCTCCCCGAATCATCATCTGGAAGTTGGATGAACCGGCATACTGCTGTGAGCTCGAGGCTGAGAAGGTTATTGAAAAACCCTGGTATCATGAGGTGAAGAGGTACTTGGAAGCTCAGGAATACCCTGAAGGTGCATCTGTCAATGATAAGAAGTTCATGAGGAGGTTTGCAGCAAAATTCTTCCTCAGCAACGGCATTCTCTACAAGCGGAATCATGATTCAACTCTGCTGCGTTGTGTGGATAAGGCTGAAGCAGAGAAAATTATGATGGAATTACATGAAGGCACATTTGGAACACATTCCAGTGGGCACACCATGGCTAAGAAAATCCTTCGGGCAGGATATTTCTGGTCCACAATGGAAGCCGATTGTTACTAACATTCCCGAACTTGTCATAAATGCCAGATCTATGCTGACAAGGTGCATGTCCCTCCGGTTCCTTTGAATGTTCTAACTGCACCTTGGCCGTTTGCAATGTGGGGCATAGACATGATCGGTGAGATCAAACCTACGGCATCCAATGGGCATCGCTTCATCTTGGTGGCGATCGATTACTTCACGAAATGGGTTGAGGCAGCATCCTATGCCACAGTAACCAAGAGCGTCGTGGCACGTTTCATCCGGAATAATCTGATCTGTCGGTACGGTGTCCCGGAAAGAATCATTACGGACAATGGTACCAATCTCAATAACAAAATGATCACTGAACTCTGTGAACAATTCAAAATACAGCACCACAATTCTTCTCCCTACCGGCCGAAGATGAATGGGGCTGTAGAGGCAGCCAATAAAAATATTAAGAAAATTGTGCAGAAGATGACAGTGACCTATAAAGATTGGCACGAGATGTTACCGTTCGCTCTTCATGGGTACCGCACCTCAGCCAGAACGTCAACCGGGGCAACTCCCTTCTCCTTGGTCTATGGAACGGAAGCAGTCTTTCCAATTGAAGTCCAGATACCCTCTCTCCGGATAATGAAGGATGCAGACTTGAATGAAAATGATTGGATCCAGACTCGACTTGATCAATTAAATCTGATTGACGAAAAGAGGCTCACTGCTATCTGTCATGGTCAAACGTATCAAAAACGGATGATCAGGGCATTTAACAAGAAAGTCAGACCGCAAGAGTATCAAGTTGGGGACCTGGTAATCAAACGCATCATCCTTCCTCAAAGTGATCCCCGGGGCAAATGGACCCCTACTTACGAAGGGCCATTTGTGGTTAAGCGTGTGTTCTCAGGAGGAGCCATGATCCTAACCACCATGGATGGTGACGACCTTCCTCACCCCGCCAATGCAGACATAGTGAAAAAATACTACGCATAAATAAAAGACCCGCTAGGTTGACATACCTAGGCAAAAATAAGTGCTTCCCGGCGAACCAAAAGGGTTCGGGCAAAAATAAGGGATGAAATGAAAAATCTGTACACCCGGCAAGTCGAAAACCTGAAAAGGCGGCTTGGGCAAAAATGGGTATCCCGGTGGACTGAAAACCTGAAAGGGCGGTCCAGGCAAAAGTTAGGGATGGAGTGTAACACTATGTCTCATTGGATCACATCGCATCCAAAATTCAGTATCCACTACCTGGCTCAGACTTCGGCATCGACCAATCAACTTCATCTTCAACTAGGTAGCAAAGCGATGAGACGTTCGAAGACATAAAGGCAATAGCAGAGTTGGAACCCAGTGGGATCGTACACATAGCTGTTTTATTTCCTTTTCAAAATTCTATGTTATTTGGCGGCGTCCTCTTACTAGGATGTCAGCCTCTTGTATAAAAACGCCTGTTCACAGGCAAAGTTCAAATCAATACAAATTCACTTGTCCATACAAATTACCATTGTTTTCTTCTTTCTGTTTTGTCTTGCAAAGAACGTCCAATGTTCGTTTTTGATATATGCATTTGACATCAAAATTGCTGATTCATAAATGTTCGCGTATGAGACAAAAGATCAATTACAGGTGACATCGGACACAGGGCAATGTAAAGTTGTCTGATGCAGTCGGGTTGCTTTGTCCGCCAAGGTACCAAGGTAGATTCGACTGAAGAATGCGACTAAATCATCTACTCTCCCCGCAGAGTAAGACAAGATTCGGCAATACTTTCCCCAAGCAGAGTTGGTTCCCTATCAATCCTGAAAAAGGCACCACATTCCCCAGCGGAGTATAGGCATTCATCAGCAAGCATCCCCGGCAGTCTTGATCTAAGTTTGTTACCTGGCGAAATACGGACACCCCAGTGGAACCATTTACCAGCACAATTCCAAAAAGTTTCCCCAGGAAAGTGGGATTCTTGTCCCCAACAGGTCTTAAAGCTTATCCCCAGTAGATTCTGGAAGATTATCTCCTGCAGGATACGGACGTCTCTCCCTAACTTTATTCAGAGTTATTCCTCACAAGGGCTTATAACTGGGTTATCCTCAGCTAATCGCCACGGAAGATCGCCCCCAACAAAGTTCTTTCAATCCCCAGCGGAGTTTATCTTTCGATCCCCAGCGGAGTTTATCTTTCGATCCCCAGCGGAGTTTATCTTTCAAATCCCCAGCGGAGTTTATCTTTCGATCCCCAGCGGAATTTATCTTTCAAATCCCCAGCGGAATTTATCTTTCAAATCCCCAGCAGATTTTATCTTCGGTATCCCCAGCAGATTTTATCTTTGTTATCCCCAGTGGAGTCCATCATCGAAACCCTCAACGAAGCTCTCATCAAAACTTCAGCAAAGTATCTCGGCCACAGGGCAACTCCCCAGCCGATCGTCAAAGACCTATTTTCCTAAGACGAAGATACATTCATAAGCATTTCACACTTTCATACATCTTGCTTACATACATGATAAAGTGCATACAACACTATCTCATGTTGAACATCATGACATCATGCATCATGACATGGCGTACAACTTATGTTTTTGCCTTTTCAGGGAAAAAGACGATCCCAAAAACAACTACCTCCAACTGTCACAAATTCCGGATTCGATACCTGTATCTAGCCAGGGCATATCTGAGAGTGATCAGTTTCCAGATTCGATTCCTGTATCTAGCCAGGGCACGTCTGAAGAGTTCAAAGATTCGATTCCTGTATCTAGCCAGGGCACATCTATCAACTACAACATTTCCAGACTCGATTCCTATATCTAGCCAGGGCACGTCTGAAGAGTTCGGAGATTCGATTCCTGTATCCAGCCAGGGCATATCTGTGGACCACATTTCCAGACTCAATTCCTGTATCTAGCCAGGGCACGTCTGAAGAGTCCGAAGATTCGATTCCTGTATCCAGCCAGGGCACATCTATTAACGACTATTTCCAGATTCGACTCCTGTATCCAGCCAGGGCACATCTGTGAGCAACCGATTGTGGATCCGATACCTGTATCTAGCCAGGGCACATCTGCATAAGGAGATTGAAGATCAAACACCTGTAACAAGCCAGGAAAGCATCCGTCTTTCTCAAATATACAAATTTCTCGCTAAGGAATCTCTTATGCGATCGACACTTCCAAATGGCATCTATAAGCCCATTCCCGACAAGGTTCTGCCACGTCTCCAGATGGCATCTATAAGCCCATCTCCCTATCTACCGCCTCTCCAAATGGCATCTGTAAGCCCATTCCCGCCATCACATTGCTGATACTCTACTAAGCGAGTGCAAATTTTCGGGCACTCTGGTGTCCAATCTTCTTTTACCTTCAAGTCGCGAAAGGCAAACTCGCCAATCTAACTCTTCAGGTTCAAGAAGATTGAACAGGGGCAACTGTTGTACCCCAAAATTCGCCCTCCCTTTCTTCAGGAAACCATCTTAGATTTTTCAAAGTCCCCTGAAACAAATCCAAGTCCTGAGTTATCCTTTTGCCCAAGCAAGTCACTTACTAGAGCAAGATGATCTCACAAACTCCAGAAACAACGCTTTCATCTGGAGGAAAATCAAATTCTAAGTGCTTAAAATGTTTCTATAAAATAAGTGTTTTTAGAAAAATCAGCACTTCAGAACTTCTGGACCCATTCCAGATGAAGACGGTCAGAAGTTGCAAGTTTGGCTCAGCATGGTCAGAAGTTGGCTATTCAGCAGCTACATCAGTTCAATCAGAAGTTGTAAACGTGGTTCAGAGTGTAAGCCTCAAACAGAACATGCCCCTTCAGCAGTTACACAAGCTCAGTCAGAACTTGCTAAAGGAATGCAAGAGAAACATGAAAGTATAAAGGCTCCTTCAGAATAGGTTGAAATCAGAAGATGAAAGGTCAGAGGGATAGGTGTCACATTGATACAGAATCCCTAAGCCCAGATTGTCTAGAAGCATATCCAAGGAACGTACCAGAAAAACCAGGAGAATCTCCAGACAACAGGTAGCCAAGGCCAGAGCATGGTTTACGCTGCTGATTCAACAACCAGAATGTTGGTATTGACAGGTCTTGTCACCATTTAATGCCCATTAATGCTTCCAACCACTCCTGAGCGTTCACGTGTGGCTTGGAAAATGCTTTTGCACAGATTCTGGCATGGGTCTTCACGCCACCGCCCATTTCAGAGGTCACTTCCCCCAATCTACGCCTGCTGCTGCTACCTAGGCTGAAAAATAGCTGTTATCACAACTTCCCAGGAATTTCTGTCAAAGAACAAAGATTCAAACTCTGTTGGCGCCTTAAATGTTCAAGGCATCCACAAGAACTTTGCCTATAAATAGAGAGCTTTCACCACTGCAAAAGACGTTCAAGAAAAGAAACAGAAAAATTGCTAAGAGAGAAACGAAACTCCTAGCAACATAACATTCTGAAACTCTGCCAAAATCTCCAGCTTTGTTTCATAACTTTAAGTTTCTCACCTTCAACTTCATCAAACATCCAGCTCTTTTCTGTAAACCAAAAACGTTCTTTCCAAACTTCTGACCCTATACACGTATACACCTTCACTTCCCCTTTTCCAAATCTGTCCAGAACACCACCAGAACCAAAAGCTAACTTTCACCCACCATTTTCCAGAAAGTCAGGTAAGCACCTGCTGACTCTCACCACACTGTTAAGCATCATCAGCTGTGCATACTCAAGTAACATAATGTAAATATTCATGTTATTGTTGTTTATGTTCTGAGGACTCTCATACCTCAGAATGTTCTGAGCCAGTTTAGGACTTGTCTGTGACCTTGGTGATTCTGACCTCTGAGACGTTTTGCTATTTTGCTGGATCTGTTCCAAATATGTTTTCTGTTTTGTGGAGTAACAACAGGATTGCAGATGTTCTGATTAGTGCAGGAAAAAGCCAAGTGCTGACTTTGACGTTAGCACATCTGAAGCCTGTTTTGCTGTCAATGACATCAGAACCTCTGAGAGTTATTGCCTTTTCAGCAGAATCTGAACTTCTGGGTTCTCCACTAACAAACTTCTGTCTTGCAGCGCAGGGAAATCAGAACTTCTGGTTTCCCCACTAACAAGGTTCTGTTTTGCAGGTTCTAGAGTCAGAAGTTCTGACTCATCCAGTTTCACCAACAGGTTGATCATCTGACAGCGGATCTGGGTCAGAACTTCTGATGGCCTCCCAACAGCGCGTAGCCTCCCTCCCTCTCTCTATATATCTTGTTTTCCGCTATTTTCTTTTTTGTCTATTTTTCTCGTTGAACCCCCCATGTACAAATGTGTATCCCCCTCCCCTAATTGTTGTAATAGCGTAGGATTTTACATTTCCGCTTCTTATTGCTAGTAATTAGGACGTGTATGACAAGATAAAATCAATGAAATAGAAAAACCTAATTCAAAGAAAAACTCTTGTATGCAATAAAACACACTTGCACACTAACACCCCTAGGGTTATATCCACTTGTTGCCTCAAAATTGGGCCATATTGCATGTTAGGTCTCTTTGGGCAAAACAAACACAATTCAAATGATCATAGTCCCTCGATGACGCTTTCGAAAGTTGCCTAAAAAATGATCAAGTCCCTTAAGGAAAATGCCCAAAGATACTTGGCACCATTGCAATTATGGTCTAAACGATGACCCGCGCCCGTCCCTTTCACATCCTAACACAAGATTGTCCACCAAATACAATGGTGGAACAAAATTGTTAAAAGGGTTAAAAACATAACAAAACCTTTGAGAACTTTAGGGTAGATCGCTCTTAAGTACTTGCCAACTTGCAAAACCAAAACACTTGCCTAATTTCAAAATCACACATCACTACACTTTCAAAACAACTTTCAAAAACAAATGAAAACTTTTTAAAAGACATACATCTTTGTATACATCCCCACATGGATCATTACAAAGATTGCCACCACATTGGCCTCTTTTCAAAACATTTTCAAACCCACACACACAAGCACCATTTCAAACAATTGAAAAAGGCAAGTGATCTAAGCAAGTAACTAAGAGCCCATGGATAACCATGGATAGAAAGGGTGCTAATACCTTCCCTTTCTATAATCTACTCCCCGAACCCAAGAAAACATCTCAAAGGTTTTTGCTGTGCTTTTTAAACCTTTCCTTAGGATAAAATAAAAAGTCGGTGGCGACTCTTGCTCAACCGAAACATTTGCGAAAACAAACGCAAAACTCATAGTCAGTTCTCCCACCGTATCACAAATTTCTACTGGCAGCACTGCATCATGACCAAATGTGAGTTGGAAAGGCGTAGTGTTAGTAGCTTCCTTAGGAGATGTTCTACAGGCCCATAGTATTTGGTCCAAAGTTTTGTGCCAATTCCTTGGCTTTTTACCAATATGTTTCTTGATTAACCCTATTATTACTTTATTGGCTGCTTCGACTTGACCATTTGCTTGAGCATAATATGGCGTTGATATTAGTAATCTAAACCCCATTTCTTGGGCAAATTCTTGCATCTTTCTACCTGTAAACACAGAGTCTTGGTCTGTGGTTATGCTCTCTGGCAATCCGAACCTATAGATAATGTGCTTCTGTATAAACTCAATAATAGCCTCTTGATAGCAACTATTAATGGTATAGCTTCGATCCACTTGGTAAAATAATCTATTCCTACCAAGATATATTTCTGTCCTTTAGTCGAAGCAGGATTTATTTCTCCTATCAAATCCAATGCCCATCCTCTAAATGGCCATGGTTTGATGATTGAATGCAACTCACTTGCAGAGGCATGTTGAATCCCTGCATGCTTCTGACATTCCTCACATCCTTTAGCAAAGTCTATACAATCTTTGAGCATGCTAGGCCAGTACATGCCATATCGAAATAACAGCCATTTCATTTTATGACCTGCTTGATGTGCCCCACATGCCCCATTGTGGACTTCTGACAATGCTAAGTATGCCTCACTTTCTCCTAGGCATTTCAATAATACGCCCTCTTGGTTCTTTTTGAACAATTTGTTCCCCATGAGGAGATATGATAATGCTCTGTATTTTGTCTTTCTATCCACATTCAGAGTTGGGTTTGCTAAATAACTCACCAGTGGACTTCGCCAATCTGCATCTGATAAAGTGTTTATGGCTAATATTTCGAATCCCTGTTCTCAGCATATCCCAATTTCATACTTTCTAGATCTGATGGTGTGAATCTAGTAGCCATAACTCTACCCCTTAATTCAACTAAATCCTCAAAGTTCCTAGAAGAAACTTTATAACCCGAAGCCAACTGTGCTAAGTCATTTGCTTCTTGGTTCTCTATTCTTGGTATGTGTTGAATATCCATGTATTCAAATTTCCTAAGTAGCCTGTTGACTATGACGAAGTATATCATCAAGTTTTCCTTTATGCATTTATACTCCTTTGTAATTTGTTTGACCACTAATTCTGAGTCTCCTTTAATTTCGACTCTAGTTGCCCCCGATTCCAACAAAGCTTCAAGTCCAACAATGAGCGCTTCATACTCAGCTTCATTGTTCGAGCAACGAGGACCATCTAATTTATACTTGAATTTTGTTGGAATTCCTTCAGGAGAAATTAGAAGGACTCCAACACCACTTCCATTCCTGTGGGTTGAACCATCAAAGTATAATTTCCATGGTTGCATTTCGACGTAACTTATGACCGTCTGCTCAACCAATGAATGGTCCACAATAAAATTAGAAATCACTTGGCCTTTCACAGCTTTTAAAGGCATGAAAGTCAAAGAATATTCTGTTAAGGCTAAAGCCCATTTACCAACTCTGCTATGCATTATTGGTTTTGAAAGCATGTGTTTAATAACATCGAAATGAGATGAAACATAAACATCAACAGGCTTTATATAATACTTGAGTTTCATACAAGAGAAATACAAACAGAGACATAGCTTTTCTAAATTTCTATATCTGGTCTCTACATCATTCAATACTCTACTTAGATAGTATATGGCTCTTTCGATACCATTGCTATCTTCTTGTGCTAACATACTACCTATACTAACTTCAGAGGCAGATATGTACAGTCCCATGGGTTTCCCCCATGAAGGTGGAGACAAGATAAGAGGCTGAGAGAGGTATCTTTTTATCCTGTCAAATGCCTCCTGATGGGCTTCGTTCCATTCGAAGGCTTGGCCTTGCTTTAGACGAAGCAACGGAGAGAAAGCTTGGGTTCTTCCACTCAGATTCGAAATGAATCTTCTGAGGAAATTAATCTTCCCTAGCAGAGATTGCAACTCCCTTTTTGACGTAGGTGCTTTCGTCTCCATTATGGCTTTGGTTTTGTTCTGGTTGATCTTAATCCCTTTCTTGTGAACCACAAAACCAAGGAAATCTACAGCCTGCACAAAAAATGCACATTTAAGGGGGTTCATCTTCAAGCCATGTTTTCTCATCCGTTCGAATGATTGGCTCAGATGATGCAAATGTGTTTCTGCAGATATAGATTTGATGACTATATCATCAATGTACACCTGCATAAAGGTTTCAATGAAATCATGAAAAATCGAATTCATTGCCCTTTGATAAGTTGCCCCAGCGTTCTTTAAACCAAAAGGCATCACCACCCATTCGTAGGTGCCTAAGGCCCCTGGGCAACGAAATGCTGTCTTGGCAACATCTTCTTCAGCAATAAAAATCTGATTATACCCAGAGTATCCATCTAACATACTCAAGTATTCGAACCCTGCAGCAGAATCTACTAGCATTTCTGCCACAGGCATAGAGTACTCATCCTTAGGGGTTGCAGTGTTTAAATCCCTAAAATCTATGCAAATTCTTAAAGAACCATTTTTCTTAATAACAGGTACTATATTTGCTAACCATTCGACGTACCTTGTGGTTCTGATGAATTTGCAACGCAGCAACCTTTCGATCTCAGCTTTAATCTTTGTGAGAACCGCTGGTGCGAATCTTCTGGGAGTTTGTTTGATGGGCTTCTTGCCATCTTTGATTGGCAATCTGTGTTCGACCAACTCCCTCTTTAAACCAGGCATTTCGTCATAATCCCATGCGAAGCAATCTTTGTTTTTCTTGAGGACTTTGATTACTTCCTGCTTGAGGCCTGGGCTAAGTTTTGCACTTATGTAGGTTATCCTTTTCGTGTTTTCATCCCCTAAGTTGACTTCTTCGAGTGGATCCTGCGCCAACATTTTGGCACCTGAGTCTATGGGGTCCCTTTCGAAGCCTAAGGGTTCTTTATCGTAGATGGCATCCAACCTTTGATCCATATCAAGTTCTATGAAGGGTGAGCATTTCGAGCCATCCCCACTTATTTCGTTCATCTTTACAGCTAATTTATTTATTTCAGCCTCTAAGGCCGCCTTTGATTCGTTCTCAGCCATATAGGCCGAAATCCTTTCAAAAAAGGTGGACTCAGTCATGGATAAGGTTGTCGAAGTCCCAGCCTGCTGGCCGTTTTTGTATAGTACTTTCGACTCCCTCTTCTTCACTGATTATTCTTCTATCCCAGTATAGGCCATCATGGCGAAGGGTCATGTAGTAGTGGGCGTTTCTGGCTTCGTTGATCTCATCATTTGGAACACACGGAGCAATCTTTGCCAGATGTTTGTCATAATTCCTCTTGTCAACTAAATTGACTGTTGACATGAAGTAACTCTGGTCTGCTTCAATGTTTTCCACGATGCCATCTTCTCTCCATAGAACTAATCGCTGGTGCATTGACGAAGGAACTGCCCCTACGCCATGGATCCACTCCCTTCCCAGCAATAAGTTGTAGTTGGCCTTGGCTTCGATCACCATAAACATGGTGGGCCTACAGCTTGAGCCTATTGTCAAGTCCAACTGAACCACTCCCAGTGTTTTGCCCACTTTCCCTTCATAATTGGATAGAACCATATTGTGGGGCTTGATGTCTCCTTCGCGGATCTCTAATCTTTTCAGCATGAAGTGGGGTATCAAATTGACTGCAGCACCCCCATCCACTAGAACCTTATTCACGCCATGGGCACCAACTTTTGCCCGAATAAATAGTGGCTTAAGATGGTTCTTCATAGCTGGTTCTAGACGTTCGAAGAATGCATTTTGCTCCTCGACAGCCCCATTGTCCATCACATAGTAGCACACAGGCCTATGCTTCATCAAATCTATGGTATTTTCTTCCTCATATTCGTCAACTTCAGTTTCCTGTCCAAATTCACAGGGAAGCACAGATACCACGTTGCAGTTTAGGTTGAATGAAGACTCCCCCTCCGATTCGAAGTTATCAGTTATCATATCTTCGTCTTCTTCTGGGCCTGGAGTGTATTCCTTTGGTTCATCTAGTTGTACTTCAGAGAAAAGCCTCCTATTAACTGGGGGTTTGTCTTCAGTTTGATTTTTTGGTGAGGGTTTGTTGGTGCTAGATTCACCTTGGTTCTTTGTTGAAGTGACCCCTTTATTTGCCACAGCTTCCCTCTCAGCCTTTCGAATCCTCTGTTGCCTGCGCCACTGGGATCTCGACATGGGGTTCCTTCCCTTGTAGTTTTCTAATCTTACCTCTTCCCTCTTTGCTATGTTGAATTGCCTTCTGTATGTCATAGCATGGCGTGCATTTCGTTCGGTGTTTCTCCATCTGTCTTTGCCTTTGTCGTTTCTGACTTGCAGCCATCTGTCGGTTGGCACTTCAGCAGGGAGTTTGAAAGTCACTCTTCGAGCAGCCTTGGGATGAGGACTATCATGCCTTCGTTGTTTGTGTCTGTTATTGAAACGTGGGCCCATCTGCACAGTTTCTTGATGGTTCCAGCAAGGGGCGAAGGGAATCGTTTCAAAGGCTCTGGCCATGCTTTGATCATACACAGCAACGAAACACAAATTCCAGCAAACTTTCTCCAGCCTTAGGATAACACCTGAATAGCTGGTTATCCTGGCGCCAATTGTTGCCAGTTCGAGCCCTCTGTACCCTCTCGAAGTTCGCAGTGATTCTCTGATTGTAGAGGATGCTGCACCTAGGGCACAATATCATTCCTGTATCTCCCTTGTGGCATGTCATGAGGTAATCCTTGAGACTAGCATCTCCAGCATGATTATCCTCCATTTTATACTTCTCTTTTTCTAAGTATCTTTCTACCTCCTCCATCTCAGAGCGAGGCCTCTCCATATCCACCATGTTTACCTCAACATCTTCCCCCTTAGCTTCATCATCTCCCCACCCCGTGGGTTTTATATCTTCAATGTGGACCTTCGAACTCTCTGGGGCAGAATATTTGACCAAATAGTCAAATTTTCCACTGGGTTCCCCTAAAGTGTCCCATATTTCTTTCTGAGGGGAAGTTGGCTTCGTGATTTGGACTTTCTCCAATTCCAGCCTCAGGCCTTCAGTGACCTGTGTTAACTCTTGGTTTTGATTTTCCTGGCCTTCAGTAGCCTGGATTTCTTTTGCAACAGCTAAGGGTGCTGCTTCAATCGAAGTCTCTGGTAGCTTCTGGACGTCTTCAGTGACCTCCTTATCGACTTCGACTATCACCCAACTTTCATTTTCAGTACCTTTCTCTCTTATTGGGGCATCACTTTGGTCAGCTTCCACCATGTTAATCTCTCCAATGCATGCAGGCTCGGAGTAATTGGTGTCTGCGACGTCCAAGGGATCTTCGTCCACTTTCATCTTTGCTTTATCAGCAAACTTCAGTCTGCCATCTTTGATTGCATTCTGAATTAGGTCCCTGAAAAGAAAACACTGAGGTTTTGTGGCCTAGGAAACTATGATATTTGCAAAATCCTCTCTTCTTTCTTTTATCTAAAGGAGGTATTTTGACATTTGATGGCACAATGAGTTGACCATCTTTGACAAGTAAATAAAAAATCTCATCGCATTTAGTGACATCGAAGGTATAAACCTTCTTTGGGAATTTGTCACTTTTCTCATTTTCAACAATCTCTTTCCCTTTTGTGGGAACCAATAATTTGCAGGAGTAGGGTGGTGCCTGTTTTAATTTAGCGAGGTCGATTTCGACCTCTTCGAATTCGAATTCAGGATAATCTCCTGCTTCCTCAGTTCCAACATAGGAGATCCTTTCCTTCTTGTTATTTTTAAAGACTCTGGCCTTTTCGGCCTTTAGCCTTTCGACCTGTCGAACCGTGTCGGCTAACTGAGCCATGTCCCTCAAATATTGAGTGTCTAGTTTCTTTCGAATAGAGTAATCCAAGCCACCAGCGGCCATTTCGACTAACTCATGTTCAGGCACCACTATGTAACATCTGGATTTCAAAAGCCTAAATCTATTCAAATAATCATCTATGGGTTCAGTGAACTTTCTCTTGACACTGGCTAATTCCTTCAAGCTTATCTTTGATTGTCCCATGTAAAACTGTTCATGGAATAATCTCTCCAAAAGAGCCCAAGTATCAATGGACCCAGGAGGCAAAGTGGTGAACCATGTGAAGGCGTTTTTAGTCAGGGAACTTGGGAAGTATTTGATCCTGAGGTCTTCATTATTGGCTATATCTCCCGCTTCGGTTAGATATCTGGCTATATGTTCGACTGTTGACTCATTGGTATCCCCAGCGAACTTTGTAAATTTAGGGACTTTATATCCCCTTGGTAAATCAGTATGCATTATGCAATCTAATATAGGAGAAGCATAATTTGGCCTTCTCATTCCTGTGTTGAGGCCATTCTGGGCCATGACTCTCTCTATCATGGTGGTTAAATTGTTTTCTGCCAAGATGTTATCGTTTCGAATTCTATGAACGACAGCATCAGCATCTTGATTTCGACCCACCATGACAACCCCCCTAGGTTGTTCTTCTCGAAACTCTGGGACTTCCAGCCTTTCGACCCTTGCCCCTGGTTCCATAATTTCTCTTTGTGGGCCTGGGATCATTGGGGCTTCTAGCCTTTGTGCCCTTGCCCCCAAGTTAACTTCTTCTCTAGGTGGTATATAAGTTGGGTCGTTAGCAACTTGTTCCATAACAGGCATGTTTGCTCGAACCCCCGCCTGATTCTGCCTACGCCTATCTGGGGGAGCAAAGAAATCTGCTATTCGACTCATGTTATTTGCGTTTTCTCTGTTTGTCACAGTCACATTTTGTACTATTGGGGAAAATATTTCCTGCATAGTTTGTGCTAATACCCCTATCATATTATGGTTACTGTCATCCATCAATTACCTAAAAGCCAACTGGTTTTCTGTGGTTAGAATAGGCATTGTGCTATAACCCACTGACCCTTGGTTATTTGTCATAAACTGATTCGCCCCAGACCCAGACCCCAATTGTGGTGATGAATTCGATGTGGAATTGTGTAAACCTGCCATAAAAGATGTTGGCATTCCATAAGAGGAATTTCTGGTTCTATTACTATCGAAACCGGGTGGTCTATTTAGTGGAGTGGCGAAATGGGTTTGTGTCCCTGATGGTGGAACAAATCCCCCAGGATAACCAATGGTTCCAGTATTTCCTAAGATCGAACTATTAGTTGATATGCCACTTACTCCATTAGTGGCTATATTACTGGTAGAAGATGCAACAGACTGTGCATTCGAAGGGATCATGTTAGACGTTCCCATCGAAGCGGACACATTAGCGCCTGTTGTATGTGGGGCATTTTGTTCCCCTTGTTGATTGTCAGAATTAGACATCTTGTTCAAACGTTTTCTTCTGGATAAGGGTAGATTGCTGTTGGTTATTTTACCACTTCTTAGGTTCATAAAACAACAAACTTATCACTCAGAGGGTCTTTTTATAATGGTTATGTCTCAACAATCTTTATCACTGTTCTAAATTCCGTAACGTCCAACGATTGGTCCCACCGGGTGTGCCAATTTGTTTACAGTGATTTCTGGTAAACAACCGCTAGTCCTCCAAACTATCGAATAAACTTACTGACTGTTATTCAATTTCTCTGGTAACTCGCAGGATCGACTAGATTGATCATAGGACGTGTTGGTCATTAAGGTAACTCTCATGATCGAACAGGTATTCATGGTTGGTGTTTGGAATGTTGTGTAGGTGTTTGACTTATTTCGATTTCTCTCTTAAAGATCTAAAGGTGTAATCAAAATATATGTGCGCGAAACTAAATTGCATGAATAAAGGTCAATTGTAAAGACATGTAAAAACTGCATAAAAGACAGGTAAATGACTTCGAAACGTAAAACAAAACAGTTAATATAAAAGATTCGAAATATAAAGAAAGCGTTTAATGCAAGAAATCTGTAAAATGACTTTAAGTGAAAAAGGTGCTCGAAGGATAAAAACTTGAAGATAAAGGCATAAAATGTATAACAGTTTCTGAAATGTAAAGCATTTGAAATGGAAGGAAAACATTTAAATGTAAGGCATTAGTAAAAAGATTTCGAATAAAAAGACTTTAGATGCAAAAACTTGTAAATGGTATTGACATAAAGATAAGGAAAGTACTGGAAATGATAAAAGGGTTTTCATTAAATCATAAATATGTGGTGCTATCATACGTACATTGCTCTTGCATTCGTTTCCCTAGCCATGTGGTAATTTGAATGTTTACTGAGTTTTCTTGTACAATAGATATGACACACGAAATCCTAATGCTAAGACTTCTATTTATACTACTTCGACCATAACGGTCTTACTACAAGATTCTGCCACGTTCAGAACATGCAGAGCAATGCCTCTCTCTTGCTTCCACGCGTCTTCGAATGCTCCAGCGCATATATTTCAAATTTCGAACATCCCGCTTGCATTTGAATTTCAAATGTTTTGGTACTTCTTCGCTTCGAACACACTTCTTAGACACAGCCTTGTTGTCATTTCGAGACTTCTTTGGATATATTCTCATAATTGTCACTCGAAACTCCAAGCTTTGATATGCTCATTCGAAGCATTGCTTCTACTATTTCGAAACATGACGTTTTGTTTCATTTCGATCGAAACGTCCAATTTACTTTGCTTCTAATAATACTATCAAAATCTTCAGCCAACAAAATGCCCCTTTAAAATATGTATTTCGATTCCTTTGAGAAATACTTATTTTAAACATATACACAAGATTTTGATGCGACCTTCGAATCATCGTAACATTTATTGCATTTGACTCAAGTCACGTCAATCATAACACTTTTTAGATTCCTTAACCGCCTGGAACCACTTCACAGCATGGTGCAGTTACAAAACAATGATTATCTTTAATCACGCCTATTACCAATGTTAACTTTACGCCACCTCTTCATCAAACCAACCCATGATTACCACGTATCACAACCTTATTCAGTGGATGCTTAAACTTCCATATTATAAAAACCCATCAACTTAGTCTTTTTCTTTTCTTCCCACACTCTGAATCTTTTCTCCTTATTTTCTCACCGAAACCCTAAGCTTTCAACATTCTTCCAACAATGTCTTCTTCTACTTCATCCCAACTAAAAAAGGTTTCCAAAAAGAAAGGGAAGACCACAGGAACTACCATGGAAAGCAAGGTTGTCACTCACCAAGGTCAATCTGTTCTTGTTCCCCAGATGATCTCAAAGGATAAAGAAATGCTTTATGCATCCCAGGTACTTATTCCTACCACCGCTGCTGGTAAGAGGTTAGCTTTAATGGGCCCTCTTACAGTTTTTGAAATTTTAAAAGACACCAGGAAAATTTTCCCAGTTTGCTATAGTTTCAAACCCCTATTTAATAAAATGGACGCCCCTAAGGCAATAGAATCTTCTGGCTCAAACACCGTGGAAAACCCAACTGCTCCTCCTAAGGACCCTTTTGTATTAGACTATGTAAAGAGTAACTTCAAACCGTTTCGATCTTGCCCCACCTCCGACACTGCTTATCAAAACTGGTTCAATAAGGTAGAAGCTAAGAAATCCCAGCAATGGGAAGAATTAGGTATCTACAACTTGATTAAGCTGTCGAAGCCAGGTTTTACTTACAGCCACCCATTGTTATTCGTGTCCCTATATTTCTGGGACAGTACTTATAATACTTTCCATCTCCCTGGTGGAATGATTACCCCTACCTTCTTTGACATAGTGGCCATCACTGGGCTATCACCAGTAGGAGAAACATATATCCCTGACAACGAAGAACATTCGAGTATAATCGACTTCGAAGTCAAACTAGTAAGTTTTTCAAAGTTTATCAGCCACTACCATGCTGAAGGAGACAATGTGTCTGATGTAGAACACATTGCTTTCCTTACCCTATGGCTGTCAAGATATGTCTTTTGCAGTAGATCCCTACAGGTAGCCAGTAGGTTTATTCCTCTAGCTAGGGATTTGCACGAGAATCGGAGAGTGTGCTTGAGCGAATTGCTACTAGTTGATCTTTATGAGAGTCTAAGGTCAGCTGTTTCGAGCCTAAAATCTCACACCTCCAAGAATATCCTGTTAGCTGGCCCTTTTTGGTTACTTCAGCTATGGCTAAATGCCATGTTCGAACCTTCCTTGTCAACTGCCAACACCATTGCTGAACAAGACCCTGAAATAACGGATAGAATAATCGAAGGCACTAAGCTGCAAAGACTAACTCCAAATGATGATAAGGATGACTTCAAAGTCCTATTCTCAAAGTACATCATGATATTCTCCAAGAGGCATAAGTTCGAAGAGACCATGGCGCCTTTTGCTTCAAGGGCTCATGGACCTTCATGGTTCACCATGGCTCTCTCAGAAGCTGTCAAGAGCAAAGAGATTCAAGATGTATGGAGAGCCTTTTTGCTACCCAGACTAATCTCTTCAAGAATAACTCCTGCCAAGAATCAGATTTTCCTTTTCGCTTACCAGCCAAATTTTGTTTCGAGACAGTTTGGCTTATGCCAACTAATTCCTGAACCCTTATTTCAAACTGAGAGTGCCATTACCTCTGGGCGAACCTTCAAGGCACGGGAAGCCAAATTACAGCAAGAACAATACCAAGGCTTTGCCCAATATGAGCTAATAACTTTCGAACCTACCCATCTTACAGCAAAGGGGTTTCTGGAATGGTGGACAACCCCTGAGACAAGTCCTAACTCTTCAAAATCCAATACGGGTACCCTCTGGACCTCCATAGCATTCAAACGGTCCTCTAGTTATTTGTATTTATTATCAGCAGGAGGATACTGCTCCTCAGATTAGTCAGGTTCTTCCTCTTCTTTGGATGATGGATTGTTGTTTACTTCCTTGGTCTTGTCTTCTTGATTATCTCCTTCACTTGATGATGTTGCGAAGTCTATAGTGCGTCTAGCTTATCCTTTGAAACCTCTTCCCATGATCACAATACTGGGTGGTTTCTTCGCTTTCTTCTTCTTCTCTTTTGCCAGTAGAGTCTTCAACTCCTCTTGTCCATTCGTCAGAGTCAAGAGCATTTGTTAAAACTAGACGTTCTGCGCCTGAAGATCTTTCATTGTCTGTTCAATATCCATCTCACTGAAATAAACAGTAGAAGGATAAGGAGACCTGTTGTAAGAAACATGTGTGTTGTTATGATGAATAAAGATGCGTATGCAAATGATTTCAAGGTAATTAGAGATTTAAATTTGTTCACACAAAAAAGGAACACACGTCATACTAATAAATCCAAGTTTGAGTACATCATGCCTCTTTGGGCTTACAATGAAAGAAACAAAAATACAACAAAACTCCTAAGACAAAAAGGTTGAACGCATCCTCTTTGGCGCGATGTAGGCGTTCATATTCTTCTCTTCACGAAGTTGCTTGGTGAGTTCCAGAACTTTCTTCTCACTGGCGTAAAATTGGGCTTCAAAGGTGTCTCGCTCTTCCTTCAACTGAACCCAAGCTTTCTGCAAGTCTTCGAGAGAGGTAGGCATGTCAGGATGAAGGACAGTGTATGGGACGTCTCCTTCGACAACAGGCTCTATGATGACAGGGAGGATGGAAGGGTAAGGCATTACAAGACTCTGAGCGCGAGCCCGTACCCACCTAAGGTAAGGCTCGAGAGGGATAGAGTTTTTGTGTCCCATAGTTCTACTGTCCACCTTGTTCACCATTCTCCAAGCTCTTGTAAACCTCTGGCGATAACCTAGGTCTTCTTTGTCGTAGTCGAACACTAGCCCTTAGATGAGCATCTCGTGAGGGCCGTCTCTTCGGGCATACCCAAACTATCGAAGAGCCAAGCAGGGTTTGTAGGTGATACCTCCCCTAATTCCAAGCAAAGGGACGTTAGAGAATTCCCCACAGCGGTCAATGATAGAGACATTTTTCGAGGATCTCGAACACCAATGGATGTCAGAGTGGGTGAGGGACATCATCCTTTGAGACCATGTCAGTCTTTTCTTGTTCTTTAACACTGATTGAGGTAGGTGTGAAGTGAACCACTTAGCGAGTAGGGGAATACAACATAAGAGAGTACCTCTTTTCTTCATGGTGCGGGTATGAAGGCAATGCAAGATGTCTCCCAGTAAGGTAGGTACAGGATTGTGAGAGAGAAGGACTTTGATGGCGTTAATATCTATGAATTGGTCCGAGTTGGGGAGCAGAACCAAACCATAAATGAGAAGAGCCAGGATGTCTTTGAAAGCTTGGAAATCCATGTCGTCCCAGAATGAACAAGCCTTCTCCAATAAAAGCTTGGCTAGGAAACCTTTAACCCTGCTTCTTGTCTCCCAATTGGCTATGATGTCAGCTCTTTTTAGATGCAAAGCTTCGGTAATGGATTCGGGTTTTGAATCCCCTCTAGACCGGTGAACGGTATCTGATCAAGTACGAGCACCCCTAAGAGTAGAGATAACTCTTCCAGTGTAGGTACCAACTGATAGTCCGGGAAAGTGAAACAATGATGTACGGGATCAAAGAATTAGAACAGCACACACATCATCTCTTCTTGGAAACTGGATGTAGCCAAACTGAGGAGTCAACCATATTTCTTGGTAAAAGGATAAACCCCGGGCACTCTTGAGGCTAACTCTTGAAGCTGAGGGTGTGCCTTTACAAAGTTGATTCAGATGGTGTTCCTTTGGACGAAATTCATGACCTACAAAACAAAAACAAAGGTAAATTTCTAAATCCTTGAAATGGTTAGTGTACATGCGTATGATGCTTATGATGTTTATGATGTTATGTACAAGTAAATATATACACACAAAGCAGACAAGTCCCTATGTTTTAGGCTTGCATGGCATTTTATAGGTAAGTATCGTCTTGAAGTTTAGTTGGCTCAACCTGTCCTAGTAATACTGATCGAGTTCTAAAGGATCTCAATATCACCGACCTTTCTCTTAGGCATTGTCTCAACACAATCAATCTTTTCTTGCGGTTGAGACATCCCAAAAGTCCAGCCTCAATGAGTGTAGTATCGAGTATCAACCAATTTTCAGCTCTACACCGAAACCGGTTATCTCACTACGTCCTAATGGCCAAGTTTGTTCAATTAGGGTTCTAAAGTCAATCAGTGCTTTATGACACCACTCAGCGGCCCCGTATTCTCCTCGATTCACCACGAGGGATACCGGTACCCACAAATGTGACACACTAACGTAGCCATTGTTTCAACCATATCGTTCTACGCCGTACAGTTTCCACAATCTATTGCTACTTACCTAAAAAGGTGTCCCAAATCCGAGTGGAGGATCAAAGCAAGCCCAATACAAAGAACAAAATATAAAGCAAGCAAAGAAAACAAGTAAAGGTTATCTAACTCTAAGGTAACCCCACTTTTAGATTTTGAATCTCCAGCAGAGTCGCCAGTTCTGTGATACGGTGGGAGAACTGACTCGGGTCATTTTGCGTTTGATCGCATTTATGCGAATAGCAAGAGTTGCCATCGACTTTTCTTTTATCCAAAAGGAAAGGTAAAAAAGCACAGGAAAGACCTTTCGAGATTATTTCTCGGGTTCGGGGGGTAGATTATGAAAAGGGAAGGTATTAACACCCTTTTCATCCGTAGTTATCTACGGGCTCTTAGTTACTTGCTAGATCACTTGCTTTTGCTTGACAATGTGCTTGTGGTGTGGGCTTTGAAAGTATTTTGAAAATGTCTTTGTAATGGTTCTCGTTTCTATAAGAACGCATATAAAGTTTTGTTTCGGAAAATAGTTCAAAGATGTGTTTGTGGAATGTGTTTTTAAAAGTTGTTTTGAAAAGATGTTTTTGCAATGGTTCTCGTCTCTATAAGAACGTATACAAAATGTTTTGTCTTTTGAAAAATGTTTTGAAATGAAAGTGTTGGTAAAAAATGTTTTTTATCGTGAGCAAGCGAGCAACTAGGAGTGAATCTACCTACTCGAAAGGTCTTAAATGTTCTTTTCTTCCTCCTTTAGATGTTGCTATCTTACCATTAATTTGGTAAGAAACCCCATCGTTGGATGTGAAGGGACAGGCGTGGGTCAATCGTACAGTCATCGAAAGCAACTTATGAGACACTTTTAGCAATTTCGTAAGGGACTAGATCGTTTTATCGAAGGCAACATCGAGGGACTACGATCTTTTTTTTATCGAAGGGTCTTTGCTAAAGCGTCCCATATTCGAGGGACATGACTGTGTTTCCGAGGCAACGAGCAAGGTTACCCTAGAGGTGCGCGTGTGAAAAAGTGTTTCAAGTTAATTTTGTCTTTGAAATTAGGTTATCTAGCGTTTGTTTTTTAATCTTGCCATACACGCCTAATTACTATACAATATAAGGAAACAGTAAATTGCGGAAATGGAAATTCTACACTATTACAGAGCTTTCGAGAATGGGGGTACAATTTTTACAAATGGGGATGAGTCGAATGAGATTAAAAGTCCAAAATAGGAAATCAATACAACCAAATCGAATTAAACGATTAATTAAAATTATAACAGTCTATGAAATAAAATTAATTAACAAAGTATGGCAATAAAATTATAAGTATTTGTTTGTAAAAAGTAATGGAAAGAAAAGAAAAGAAAATAATTGATTAAAAGAAATTAAGTCATTTGTATGCATTTTTGTCTTTTTGGTATTTTTTATTATGAAAAACAGTTGAAGACTTAAACAGAAAAGTTAATTAAATTTTTTTTTTAATTAGAAATAAAACTAAACTAATTAAAAAAAGAAAATTTGGTTAAGAAAAACTATGTTATTGTTAATTGAATTAAAAAAAAGACTAAGTTAATTAGACATACGGAAAATATTAAAACTAGAACAAAAAGGTGAAAACAACAAATAAGGGGTAAGCAAGTGAAGTTTGGATGGGCCTGGGGTAACTGAAAGGCCCAAATATATTTTTTTGTTTAATTTCTTGCCTAACAAAAAAATGGAGAAAGAAAAGAGGAAAAAAAGAGTGATAAGATGAACAAAACTGTCCCAGGGGGTCTTGAACCCAGGACCTCACACTTATAACTCACACGCTCTAGCCACTACACCATATTGTTCATTCGCGCACTTGTATGCCTTCAATAATACAGAAGGCATGATTTGGGAAATGGGCTGGGCCAAAATAAACCAGGCTCAAACCCGGTTTTATGAATGAAATGAAAGGGGTTGAAACAAAAGATTATTATCGTTAGTTCCTAGACATGAAACCCTAACTCAAAGGAAAATTACCCATCTTTCTCTCTCAAATCCAACGCTTCCCTTCTCTCTATTCTATTTCAAAATCGACTTATAATGGCAACAAATTCAGAATCTCTTCTGATTTGCCTCTCATCTGTTTCTCCATCTCACGATCTCTAGCTAACCGTATTCTAGAGAAACCCTAAAACCCCAAATTGAAATGGTACAGTAATCGCAAAAGGGTAAGAACAACGATGAGTTACCTTTTCTTTTTAGCTTATGAGGTATGTTCCAAATCTTGCTTTTGTTTCTTCTTCTGATGTTATTGCTTCTAAAAGAAATCCGAACTGCTTGATTTGAGTAAGTTCACTTCTTGTTCTTTATGATTTTGTGATGCTGAGTTGATGAAATGAATAGATGCAAGGTTTGTAGATGGAGGTTAGGCTGTTAGTGGTTAAGCAAAATAGTTAGGGTTGTGATTTTTTGGTTTTTTCGAGTAGAGGTTAGAGGGAGTATATCAGATTCTCTCTTCTTTTTGTTTGCTGGCTATTGTCCTGTTGGTTTTGTGTTTGCTGGTTCTGTTTTGTTTAGGTATTTTTGCTGGTTATGTTGAATGTTGGTTTGGTTTTCTGGTATGGTTTTTGTGTTGTCTCGTTTTGGATTTTTTGTTGGTTTACAGTGAGGTTGTCACAAGGGTTTGGTGGTGAAATGAGTGAAATTTTGGAGGAGAAGGTGCTTGAGGTTTTTGTTGCTGTCCAATTGTTCTCTCCCCTTTATGTTCAATGAAACAGTAGCTTTATATTTTGAGATTGGAGAGAAGTTGTTGAGATTTTTGGAACAAAACGGATATGCTATTTTACTGTCTTTATTATGCAGCTTTGACTTGGTCTGTTTGTGTGTAATTTTTGGCTGTACACTGCAGTTGCTTTTGACAGTTTTTTGGACTAATGTGTAGCAGCCTGTGGACTCTTGTGCTTGGACTGTTTGGACACAAAATGCAGTAGATTTTGGGCAGGTTTATACACAAGGTGATATCTCTCTTATCTTTCCTCTTTCAATGAAAAAGCAATTTTGCTTATTTTTCTATGAAAAATTCTGAAGGGTTTGTATGATTATAGGAAAATGATGACATGTGAACAAGCTGAGCAAGTTTATTTGCATTGCAACATTTGATGCTTTTGACCCTTTGGCCTGTTGCTTGTTGTTTTGTTTAGGCTTCCCATTTGTTGCTGCATATTTTGTTTTTATTTGATGTTGTTGCTCTGTATTCTTGTGTTGTTGCCTGCTATTTGTAGTTTCGCTGTTGTTATATTAGCTGCTTGTTTGGTAGCCTTGCCTTATTTCTATGCTTGCTTTTGTCTGCTGATTTTTCAATGCAGCCTGTTTGTTTGGACTGTTGCAATAGCTTGTTTTGCTTGCTTTTAGGCCTACCTTGTATATTTCTTTTTCCCCTTTTTTTTGTGAACCAAAATTCAGGTTTTGAGATTTGAAAAATAGGGAGAAATGGATTGTGATTAAAACAAACAAACATTCTAATTCCAAGACACAAACCCTAATGATGAATTTTCCTCTTCTTTACACATCACTTTTGATTGAATGCTTGCTAACTTTTCCTTTTCTTGTTTCATGAATGGCAAGCAAGGCTTGGATGCAAAGGAAGGTTGGATTGATTACTTAGAGATGAAGATGAAGACTTGAAGAAGAAATAAAACTTCTCTTTGTAAACAAGAACTTGAGATTTTTTGTAAACAAGACAAATAATTTGTAATTTCATTTGCAATGTAATAATACAAAGCATTAAATAACTTTTGATATGATAGGATTCTATACAAATTTTTGTATTCTAATTGAATTTTGAAATTCCCAATCAGAATATTTGAAATGAAACACTTCAGTCTGGTAACTTGAATTCCAAATAATCACAAATGACTTTGTAATTTGTATTTCAAACAAACATGCACCTTGTACCCTAATCAAATTCCTAAACAAAATAAATGTTTAAGAATGTAATTCACTTGGTCAACTTGAATCCAAAATCATGATTGTTTTAAATGATAGTCTTAATCTTCACATCTTGTCCAAGTCAAATTTGCATTTACAAATGAACTCGCGTGCCATGCTTGATTAAAAGATGGAGCTTTATTTCTAAACAAACATGCTCTGAGAACAGTCGTCAATCTTTCGACAAACTGTGGTTAAGAACAATAAAAAAATCAACAAATGACTTGCGACGATTCGATAATTTTTTAAAGTCTTCCAAACACAATTTTCTTTCGATCTCTGAAGATAAACCCGTGAGCAACATCATTTATGACCATAAACTGAAATAATCGTCTCAAGGTCTTATAACTTGAAGAAATTACGATTCTTAGAAATCAGACGGCTGTTATTTGAAATTAGGTCAAATTTCATGATGCAACTTCTAACGCATTCGAATTTTGGTGATCTTCTACGCGTAATCAGCTCTTGATTTGTGAAGAGAAATTTGAGGTGGCATCAAGGAGAATCATACGCAAGAAAAGCCACTCGAAAGTATCGAATAATGAAGAAATTACAAGCATTTGAACTTGCTGTCGCAAAAGGTCGATTTTTGGGTCGATGTAGTCGTTTTCAATTATCTGAACCATTGATTGAGCAAACTTGCAATGAGAGGTTTGAAAACTGGCTTAAACAAATCTTGAGGAGACATGAATACCTATGAAGACCAATTAAGACCTTGAAGACTCAATTTTTATTGAGAAATGCAAAACCCTAATTGCTGATTTACTTCCTAGGAAGAGAATCTGTCTGATCGACTTCTGAGCCAAATTGAGCATTTGAGTAACCCTAGGATAACATCTTGAATGAAAAATGGGAGGGAAAATTTTGGGGTACAACACCGACATTGTACAAATATTACAAAATATTGGAACACAGACCTAAACAAAAGAAAATAGGGTGAAGCCCTTGTCAAAAGTTTACATAAACATATGGGCACACAAGCCCCCAGTCCAAGTTAAAACAAAAGAGGGAGTGCATGCCCTGAAACTTAATCTCAACTCTCATCCTCGCCGTCAATCTCCTCCCTGAGACTATTATCGAGGGGATAGAAAAGTCTTCCCATTAACCACCTGGTTAAATAGCCTCGCACCTTCGACCACCAGCTCGACCCCTTGGTTAAGGATCTTGATCAGCTCTACGATTGTGTTAAAGCAATAATTGAGAGTACCCACGACGTCTAGTTCGAGCACACGACTCTGAGCGATCAAATATTTCCTAGTCACGATGGATTTCTCCGTATTAATCTCTTCATCAGTAGGCGCCATGATCCTCTCCAACTCCTTTACCTGGGCGGCCAGCCGCTCGTTCTCCTTAGTCGCAGCCTCTAGTTGAGGTCATAGCTCATTCATATCTTTGAGGAGCTGGACATGTGCTTCATACTTTGTCTTATGGTTGAGAATATCACCCTTCTGCTTTTCATTTATTCCTTTTAAATTTTGGATTCAGACATAATTTTTGTCAAGAGCGGCCTGAGAGCCTGCAACCTCATGGTTCAACGTCAAAGCAGTTTCAAGAACCCTCATCACGACGGCCACGTTGTCCGACAGGTTCTTCCGCTGGGTTTCTTTATCCTTAGACAATATGGCTTCCCTGTCCTTCTCATGAAGACCTAAATAATTCTCCCCACTAAAGATGCCTCAATTGAGATAATAGGGAGGCAACACGATAACTATCCTGACACCATTGTCCCCTTCGACAGGCGCTACATGCTCGGGGTCCTCCAAGCGTTTCCTTTTCAGTGTTTGTTTAGGATGGGGGGCCTGGGTCCCTAAAGATGAAGATGAACCACTCAGGCGGGAAAGAGTTTTGGCCTGTTTCTGAAGTTGAGCAACTTGATTCTTAGGTCCCAAGTTAGATGCATTCTTGGGCCTCAACTTGAGTAAACATTCGGAGAGGGTCGTCATCTGATCTGTAATAAAAAAGAAACTGTCAGTCACAAGAAAAACTTAAAAACATAAAATCACATGCACATCCCTTACCTATAAGTCTCAAAGCCTCCTCGTCAGAGGAGCACTCGAGGAGTGCTTTCGTATTAATCAGTATGTGAACAAGGAGATACTCCCCTTGATCATTAAAAAGGAAGTTGTTATCCACGTCCACACACTTCGCTGGTGAGAAGCTCTTGACATAAGCCGTTATCTTGTCGTAAGAGAGTTGATATTAGGCGTCCAAGTTCTCGGGCTTCACCGTGTAATACTCGGGCTTCTGCTTAAAGTGTTTCCACTGCCACTCAAGAGGAAACCTCACCTTCAGCTGGACCACTGTCTGACCACCCTTGATCTCTTACGAGCGATCATACATAGAAGCCACAATGGCATCTGTAAGAGGCTTCATGATGAAGTACCTCTCTTTAAAGTGGAGAACATATTTAGGGTACGACCGGAAGAGTTTTCTTAATTGTTTGAATGACACCCAGGCTTATCGCCCTCTAATGGTCTACCGTGGTAAGTGAAAGAAATGAAAGAAGAGGGTCAAAGTGGCACCAATCTGGAGGTACTGGCATACAAGCTCGGACGCACACATAAATGAGAGCGCATTCAGATGAAGCTGGGAAGGTGCCAATTGCAACCATTGGAAGACCCCCACTTGGAAGTCGTTCAAAGGAAAACGCATCCCCGCTTCCTTAAAAGAAAACTCATACATAGGGAAAAGTTTTCTCAGGAATGTCGAGCATATCCTCTTATTTCGATGAGGGATTTGAAGAACCCAGTTGGCAGGAGCACCCTCTGCTCGGTCCTCGGGGACATTGAACGCGTCAGAAGTGTCCTGCGTAAAACACGACTTTTTATTTTGAGGCTCGGGCGTGATCCAATCTAAAGGGTCATCCGCAACCATAGTTTCATCCTCGTTGGTATCGGGCACGATGTATTCCTCGACTTAGTGTTCCATTGTACCTAAAAAGCAGGGGAAAACCGTGAATTCGAAATCATCAAATTCACTCTTCCATCGCAAATCAAGTGAAAGGGCGATGAATACGTCGAGGAATAGACCTCGACCCAAGCCCTCGACAACCAACACCAGAATGAACGATGCCCTACGCGGGGACATTTTGTCGAATGGGCAAGTTACCCAAATTCTCCCTACTATTTGGGGGTGTCATACCCCAAATTTGCCCTACCTTTATTTTCAAGATTAAAAATAGAAGACATTTTAATTAGGAACGGTTCACCAATATCTGATGACTCATTCTTAAATCCAAGACAATCATGGGATGTACTTTAATTCAGAAGAATGGAGCTTTCTAAATCAGAAAGACCCATGTATCTGTAGGCCTATTTACGAAACATTTTGGCCAATGGCCCATGCGATGCGAAAATGAAAAGTTATTTCAATTAATAATTAAGTTATAGTTATTAGGTCCATTAGGATGTGTTGTTGTTAGTAAAAAAAGAAGATAAAATGGCAATATGAGGCCCATTAAGGCCCTTATTAAAAAAAAGTCAGCCCATTTATCATTCTTGCTATTTTGTTTTAAAAAGGAAAAAAAATTTGTTATAAAAAACATTTTCTGTTATAAGATATTAAACATTTTAGGAGTTTTTGAAAAAAAGGAGATATGTTGGATGAAGTTACAAAAAAGTGTTGCAGGCCCATTAAGATTGTTGATCAACCCATCTAATGTTGGTACCGTTGTATTATTTTTGAGAAAATCATTATTATCAAAACTTTTCTTTTATTATTTTAATAAAGAAAATTTTCTTTGCAAATTATTAAAAGATTAAATTATTATTAAAATATTTTATTATTTTTTATAACTAGTTATTAAAAGTTTTCAAAAATAATGTAATGTTTATAAAGAAAAATATGTTCTATAGCCCAAGCCATTTAGGCCCAGTCTGTAAGGTGTTTGTAATTGGAAAAAGAATTGTTGTCATGGACAGAAAAAAGCGTTTTACAAGACAGACCCAATTTAATGTAAATAGCGCACAACCCAATTTGATAACATCTACTGTATCAATCCAACAATGATTATGCACGTTTTACTCCACAAACAAATACTGTAGAAATCCAAATCCAATCTTCAAAATCGTAAAAGCCCAGAAATATTACATAAATTGGGAAAATAACAGTAAAACAAAATCTAATATATTACTCAATCAATTACAAATTCTAACAAAATCAATTACAGTAATGAACGAAATCCCTAATTGATTCACAATTCCTAAATATGTGCTATCTAATTCTATAACAACAATTCACAAACCCTAAATAACAAAGCCTATAAATAGAGAAAACAAGGTCGATTAGAGGGGGGGGAGAGGACTGAAGGATGGAATCGCGAAGAAAACGAAAGAATAGATGGGAGATACTGAATACAGGAGGCCGAAGAACTTGAAGAACGAAGGTGATGAACACGAAGAAGACGGAACTAAAACCTCTGGTTGCTGAAAAACAAAGAGAACCGTGATTAGGGTTTCAATATCTGAAACCCTAATCGCATAATTGCTAATCTCCTTCGCCGCTTCCTCCATCCACCACCATCCTCAACACTCAACTCTATAGAACCTACAAAACGGAGAGAGATTAATTGCAAATCCAGAAGCTCGAGAACGGTCGCACGAAAGGGGTAATACTTAGCTCTTTTTCTTTTGTCTAATTGTGGGTTTGGGGATCTGTTAGGTAACGTATGGGTTTTGGTCGAGGATGGTTGCACCATCGGAGAGTAAAGGGAATTAGGGTTAGAAGGTGGGGGATTTTAGGGTATATGCGAGAGAGAAAGGGGAATTTAAAGCTATAACCAAGAAGATGAAGCAACAATGTAAAAAACATTATTTTTGTATTCCTTTTCAATCATGTAACAGTGCGTTCACAATAACTAACATGCTCCCTCATTATCGTCCCTTATATTTTCGTTGAACGACCGTAGGCCAAGTCCCACGCTAAGCTTCATACACCCTCGCCTCACACAATCCAACCGGCCCCTAAAAAAATGTACGTTTGGGCCAAGCCCGTTAATTTCGCCACCCCCCTTTGCACATATTTCTGAAACAAGAACAACAATGCACCCCTCTCTCAAACTGCGTTTGGGCCTAGCCCAGTTCTTCTTTCAACACCCCCTATTTTACTGCTTAACCTAAAACTACACCCCCTGAGGTTAATTAAGTTATTTTCTATATTTTTATATAATTCTTATATTTTTTATTTTTTGGTTATAATTATTATATTTTTTCTTATTATTTTATTCTTTTCTTTATTTTATATAATAATAATTATTTTTATTTTATTATTCTTTATTATCATATTATTAGTTATCATATGTGAATAACTTATTTTCATTCAAAAATTCATATATTATTTTCTATACATTGCATTAAAATATTTTAGTCATGCATTAATTAAGATTTTTGCAATTTATATGATTAAAAAACTAACAAACATCAAATTCTTTTTCGAAATAAACTAAGCTAAACAACCTATTTTTGCAAAAGGGTTCCAAACTAATTTTGACTAATCGCACATTTAGTCCACAATTCCACAATCTCTACTCCCGGTCAAAATGCGAGGCGATTCAAAATACATTTGCAACCCCTAAAAAACACAAACTATATACGAACTACGAATTGGGACTCTGATTCCTCATAAGAGAATACGTAGGCATACGATCAAAAATCGTGGCGAGTTCCCCTATTAAAATTTAAAACCCTATCTTACCCAAATTTAAACCTAAAACGTAATATCCTTGTGAACAAGGTAGATGAAAGGTGCATAACACCTTCCTTTCGTCTAATGAAGTCCAAACTTAGTATCTTTGTATTTGTGAATTAGTGTTTCCTATTAGATGCCCTTCCTTAGGATAAAAACTAGTAGTGGCGACTCTAATAAAAAACCAGTCGCAACAGCTGGCGACTCAGCTGGGACGCTCAACCTTAGGTTTTATGTTTTACTTTGGGTTTTATTTTCTTCATTTATGTATTTATTGCATTTTATTTATTTATTGCATTTATTTATTCTTTTATATTGTTTATCATTATATATTTACTGCGTGGCAGGATTTTATTTCAAAAAATTATATTCTCAAATAACCCTTAGAAAGAAGGTTCGTCTATTAGCTTAGCGGATACATCATCCCTGCGAGTTTATGTGACGACTTCGCCTAGAGTCGGTGGAATTCCGTAAAAGGAATACTTATCGAGAGATATCCTCTTGACGAGTAGGACTTTGGAATGCCACCCATGACTCTTTGTAATGACCTTAACCCAACATCTCATGACGAGACCTTTCACGACTTTGAGACGAAAGTCTCGGTCTGTAAAGAGGCTCTGCCTAAGGGATTCCCTTATGCATTTTCCCTCTGGTGTTATTCATGACACCCTTAAGGAAACCACCTTATGGGGAGGATAGAATATCCGTAGGCCAAAACTAGGAGTCTACCTTCTAAGGATATAATTCATATAATCTGATTTCCGCTATCCCTAAACCCGCAAGGGTCACTTTTGGTATACTACAATCCCTAGCCTATAAGGTATATCTTTCATAAGTCACAAACCATAGCGTGTAGGGATTCTTCAATTGTCCATTAGTCTATTACCATCTCTAGCTTGTAGGGATTCCCCTTTCATCTTCTATGGTCCCTAATCCCTAAGGAGTTCCTATCTGACTCAATATCTAAGTCAGCGTAGGGCATCCCCATTTCCATTTCTATCATTATCTTTGCCCTTAATAAGTTCCTATATGACTCAATATCTGAGTCAGTGTAGGGTATCCCCACGTCTATCATTATCTTCTCCCTTAAGAAATTCCTATATGTCTCAATATCTGAGTCAGTATTGGGTACCTCCAAATCCGCATCAACTTATCTTTGTCCTTAATGAATTCTTATATGTTTCAATCTCTGAGACAGTGTAGGATATTATCATTTTCATATCTACCATCAAACCTGTATAGGGTACCCCTGTATCTACCCTCATACTACATCTGCGTCACATTACATATCCATAAAACCTTTTTGCATCATACCCTAAAGCCAAAAACATTTTTGCATTCACATACATTCATACATTTGCATCTCATGCATTTCCACCTTTGCCCTTATCCAACTGTTACCCACATGCTAGTTGATTTCTTGGTACTCGCTTGAGGAAGCCCGAAAGTGTGGAAGTAGGAGATTAAACATTGGAGACTCAATTAAACTTGGCCCTACAAAGAAACAAGGCAGCCCTTCACAAGGTTAACAACAGATCTACACAACGCCTCAAATGCCACTACCATTGGTGATTCTTATACATCACGAACAAATGCCTTATCAACGAAATAAGTATGCCCAAGAAAAGTCAAGGGTCATCCCCATGCTCTGACAAGTCCAAGAACTACGAAGCATCTCCTAAAGTCAGTGGATCAACTAAAATCTCTTCCATAAGATCATTAGGCTTTATCAAGTACAAATTGTAATTTCCTATTTGCTAAGGTTCATTTGGTATAAATTTGTATCTTTTGATCAATAATTCTAATAAAATAAGCATGCATATTTTTTAAATAAATTCAATCCACAAAAATCAACAACTTTCTATTTTCACTCTTTTCCATTTTCAAATTAACAAACTTCAATGGAGAATGATGAAAATTAAATAACAAGAATTTTCTAATGTATGCTTTCAATGGTAAGACCGAGCTGACAATGTAAGGCATTTTTTCAATTCCTAAACAGTGGAGAAATAAGGAGTTAATCTGTAGTTAACCCCCTCGAGCCAGAAGTTGGAGTTGTTTCTATTTTCTATAAAAAAAAACTTAATTTCAACCAGGGGCATGGTAGTGTTTCAATTAATTCAATGGCGTGTTCTATTATCAAGAGAAGTGATTTATCTAAACAAAAGGTTCAAGCCTATCTCCTTCCTCGATACATCATTGAGGGAACAATCTAAGAAAAGGTTCAAGCACATCATCTTCCTCGTGCATATCAATAAAGGTTGAGGAAGCAATCAATGAAGACAAAGCTCTCAACACCTTCCTCCTCAATACATCATTCAAAATTGAGGAAAATGATAAAGACGAAGCTCACAACAATCATCGTGGTAGTCATAAATTTTCAAAGTCAAAAGCAAAAAGGAAAATTTTCAAAAAAAAGAGAGATCCCGCTAAGTCAAAAACAAAAAGCAAAAAAAATTTGACTTAGGAAAAAGTTAGGGCATCCCGACGGACCAGAAAATTCAAAAAAAAATCGGTCCATGCAAAAATAAGGGATTGAAAACAAAATTGGAGAAAAATCTTGTGACCGCCACCTCAAAGGCTTCTCATCAATGCTTGGATATTATCGATGCTTGGATCTTATTAGCGCTTCTCATCATCTGCGCGACTACAAAATTTCTCTTGGAGATTGAACGCATCTATTGGATTAATTGAACTTAGGATTGGAGAACATTAAGGAGAATGGGGTGGGATAAATAAATTATGAGCCTTATATCCTTTTTTCTTAAACCATGAACCATGGCCACATTACAACCTTCAAAATTCCTAATTGAAGCAAGGTTAACTATGAAAGCATACTAAGCAAAATTAGTGTTAAACTGACTCCTACGTTTGTTAAATTTATTACTAATCACTTCGCTTCTTCGAATCTCTGTATCTAATCATCCATTTCTATTCAAACTTTGATTTCAAAACTTGCATGTACATCACTAAGAATTATTTTTTTCAAAATATACAATTTTATTACGAATCAATACTTAGCATCAAGGAGATTTCAAAAAAGGTCTGGTCAAAGGCAGCATTTCCAAGAAGCTTCTAATTAGGGGAAAAGAATCTAAAAGGATCCCTATATACAAGGGAAAATACTAATGATCATGGGGGCATATCACATGAAGATGCTATTAATAAGGGCGGTCGTTCTGAGATTCAATCGACTCAGATCAAATTTCAAAGCATTGTTTAATCAGGGGCATACCTTTCGAAAGAGCATTCCTTAATCAAGTCATATCATAACAGGGCATGACTCGGTTCCCTCGTTTTAACAAATCTCTAAAGGCTTTGATTCAAGGGGAAATATTACAAGATTTCAAATGTTAGGGCAATGCATATCAGATTCATTCTACCACTCGTAGGGTCCAAGTTCCTCTTCAAGCGACTTCAAGTACAAACTTTTCAAAGATTCAAATCTTGGGGAAATCTATATCAAAGTTCATGGTGAGGTCTAAGTTCTTTATGAGGGTACTTCCTCTAGATCCAGGGAATTGAGGGGTGCCTCTTTCAAAATTTAAATGGTGGGGAAAACCACTGCGAGGCTCATCAAAAGAAGTTGATTCACAAATAGCCCATCAAGGGAAAACTATCCAGGAGCCCATTAGTCAAGGGCATAATGTTTCGAATTACAAAATAGTGGGGTCATTCATACTATGATTAAACTATCCCCAAGATCATATCAATGAGAATCTCCTATAACACCCTACCACAAATTAGGGAAGGACAGTCCACATAGAGGCAAGCTCCCCGCGTACTTTCATAATCTCCAATGGATTTTTCTTCTATATCAGCAATCTTCCGAGTTCAAAGCAAGTATCAAGAAATCATGCAAGCACAACATTCAACCATCATGTGACAAGCAACTGTGTTACATAGTCGAACTGCTACGCTTAATCATCAATGACCCATGGCAGGGGTATCATTCAACAAATCACGCGAGTCATAATCATAAAGCATAAGTCTGCATAAATCATTAGCATACATTCATTAGGATACTGCAATCCAAAACCAAACTACACCTATCATCTCACTCGGCTCACGAATTCTGACAGCATGGATCTAACAGAGAACCCAATTCTCATTGACACATCAAAATTTCAACATCCATTAACGCATATCCAAGTCACCCATTACATGCATTGGTCAGTCATTCTATGCATTAACACATGCATCTGCATGCATGTATAACACATCATAGCCCGAGATTTAGGACCCCGTAAAAATACATAGTCAATTTCTAGGAGAGTCCCTATTATAATCTCTAACATATCTCCACCTATCCCTCTGAGTGAGTCTATGATACAAGCATTCTTCGTTAAACTAAACCGTAAGCAGCCTTACATACCGCCGTCTAAGATGTGAGCAGCCTCACACATTTTCTAATCCGCATTTCATAAAAGACGTGAGCAGCCTCACGCAACCTCATCCACTATCCATTCATAAGCAGCCATATGAGGCATGAGCAACCTCATGCATTTATCATCCATCCTACGTAAGCAACCTTACGTAAAAGTCATGAGCTGCCTCACACTTTCCAATTAATGTATCTAGGTAACCTTACCAATATTAGCAACCTTGCTATCCATTTTACATTTCCCAACCACCGAGTTGATACTATTCAGGCAACCATATGGATATGGGTGCAAAGCCCAGTTCTCGTCTGGCCCATATTTTCAAAATCCCAGTTCCCGTCTGGCATATCTTTTCAAAAGTCCAGTCCCAATTGGCATGGCTTCTCAAAAAGAATAACTCTTGGCTAATAGTCCGCCTTGAGCATTGGTTGTGCAGTTCAAATAACAGGGGTATTACATTTATCAATCATTGAATCATTTCAATTCATAACATTATCACATCAAGCATACATACCATACATCATGCATACATCAAGCATAATCATATCAAACATGCATACATGCATTACATTCAATCATACATGCCTATAAAAAACTGCGAAAAAATCTCAAGGCATGACTACCAGCTAAGGCAAACTCAAATTCAAATCCAAGCTCAGCATTATCCACTCACCTTGTTATAGCTACCTCGATAGACAACGAACACAATCGTCAAAGGTACCTCTATCAAAATCTTACTAGGTAGCTTACCTATGATTCATATCCACGCTTACATCCACATCCGCGCCTATTTCTACGACCATGCCTACACCTACGTCCACGTCTACGCCTACGCCCACGTCCATACCTACGCATGCGCCTACGATAAAAATGTCAAGACACTCTTCATCATGTCCACACCAATTCATCATGTTGGGGAATTGATAACTCAAAACCATTGGTTTAACAAAGGGGGATTATCAAAAACATTTTCAAACTACCTGGGGCATACACACACTTTGCACATATTTTACATATACAAACATTCAATACACATACACTCAGGGCTCCATGTCAATATCAGACGGCATACGCATGCGTCATACAGCAAACAAACAATCTCACCCTCGATTTAGACATCTAAGGGTCAGTCATTAAAGCACATTTTTTCTATAAATCCAACCCATCACCTAAGACTCCATGCAGTGATGTGTTCAGCCCATCACCTAAGACTCCATGCAGTGATGTGTTCCTTACAACGTAGCATTACCTAAGTCTCCATGCAGTAATGTGCAAAACCCATCTCATTACCTAAGTCTCTATGCAGTAATGTGCAAAACCCAGTACATTGCCTAAGACTCCAAACCGCAATGTTCAGAAAGCCAAATAAGATCCGCCACCTAAGACTCCATGTCGTGATGTGTTCATCCAATATAGTTCATTACTTTAGACTTCAGTAATGCACGAAGCTCGGTACATTGCCTAAGACTCCACGCAACAATGTATTCCCCTCATCTAACCCACTGCCTAAGACGTCGTGCAGTAGTGTGGTTCCTTGTTCCGTAATAAAAACCATTGCCTAAGACGTCGTGCAACAATGTGTTTCTTTATTCTACAACACATACCATCGCCTAAGATATCATGCAGCGATGCTCGAAAACCAAAATTTAGCCTATCGCCTAAGACGACATGCATCGATTCGCAAACCTAACCCACTACCTAAGATGTCGTGCAGCAGTGCGGTTCCTTGTTCCGTAATAAAGACCATTTCCTAAGACGTCGTACATAAATGTGTTTCTTTATTCTACAACATAAACCATCGCCTAAGACATCATGCAGCGATGCTCGAAAACCAAAATTTAGCCTATCGCCGAAGATGACATGCAGCGATTTGTGAACCTAACCCACTGCCTAAGACATCGTGCAGCAGTGCGGTTCCTTGTTTCGTAATATAGACCATTTCCTAAGACGTCGTGCAGCAATGTGTTTCTTTATTCCATAACACAGATCACTGCCTAAGACATCATGCAGCGATGCTCGAAAACTAAAATTTAGCCTATCTCCTAAGACGACATGCAGCGATTCGCGAACCCAACCCATTTCCTAAGACATCATGCAGCAATGCGGTTCCTTGTTCTGTAATATAGACCATTTCCTAAGACGTCGTGCAATGATGTGTTTCTTTATTCCGCAACACAGACCATCGCCTAAGACATCATGCAGCGATGCTCGAAACCCAAAATTCATCCTATCGCCTAAGACGACATGCAACGATTCGCGAACCTAACCTATTGCCTAAGACATCGTGCAACAATGCGGTTCCTTGTTCTGTAATAAAGACCATTGCCTAAGATGTCGTGCAACAATGTGTTTATTTATTCTGCAACACAGACCATCGCCTAAGACATCATGTAGTGATGCTCGAAAAAATACAAAATCTAGGTTATCGCCTAAGACATCATGCAGCGATTGGCGAACATAACCCATGGCCTCAGTCTCCAAGCAGCCATGCATCATCAATTGTTGTTTTATTCATCCGCCAAATGGGTGAATAAGAAAAACCATACCAAGACATACAACATTGCTCTCTCAAGCTCAAGACCATCTGCCTCGTCATCAAACCCTAGTAAGCGATATATCATCAGCTTTGCCTACTTCCTCAAGACTCGTAAGGGTATGCTATATCAGCGTAACCTTATGTTTGTCAGACAAATTTTAGGGTATTCCAAGTATTCAATAAACTCCCAATCAAGACACGCAAGACTCGTGTATTCTCACGCTATTTGATTGGAAGATAATTGAATAGGGGCAGTTGTCGTACCCCAAATTTGCCCTACCTTTATTTTCAAGATTAAAAATAGAAGACATTTTAGTTAGGAATGGTTCAACAATATCTGATGACTCATTTATCATTCTTGTTGTTTTGTTTTAAAAAGGAAAAAAGATTTTTTATAAAAAACATTTTCTGTTATAAGATATTAAACACTTTAGGAGTTTTTGGAAAAAAAAAAGGAGATATGTTGGATCAAGTTACAAAAAAGAGCTGCAGACCCATTAAGATTGTTGATCAGCCCATCTAATGTTGGTACAGCTATATTATTTTTGAGAAAATCATTATTATCAAAACTTTTCTTTTATTATTTTAATAAAGAAAATTTTCTTTGCAAATTATAAAAAGATTTAATTATTATTAAAATATTTTATTATTTTATATAACTAGTTATTAAAAGTTTTGAAAAAGAATATAATGTTTATAAAGAAAAATATGTTCTATAGCCCAAACCATTTAGGCCCAGTCCGTAAGGTGTTTGTAATTGGCAAAAGAATTATTGTCATGGACAGAAAAAAGCATTTTACAAGACAAGCCCAATTTAATGTAAATAGCGCACAACCCAATTTGATAACATCTACTGTATCAATCCGACAAAGATTATTCACGTTTTACTCCACAAACAAATACTATAGAAATCCAAATCCAATCTTCAAAATCGTAAAAGCCTAGAAATATTACATAAATCCGAAAATTTAGAGTAAAACAAAATCTAATATATTACTCAATCAATTAAAAATTCTAACAAAATCAATTACAGTAATGAATGAAATCCCTAATTGATTCACAATTCCTAAATTTGTGCTGTCTAATTCTATAACAACAATTCATAAACCCTAAATAACGAAGCCTATAAATAGAGAAAACAGGGTCAATTACAGGGAGGGAGAAGGCTGAAGGATGAAACCGCGAAGAAAACGGAAGAATAGAGGGGAGATACTGAATACAGGAGGCCGAAGAACTTGAAGAATGAAGGTGAGGAACGCGAAGAAGACGGAACCAAAACCCCTGGTTGATGAAGAACAAAGAGGACCACAATTAGGATTTCAATATCTGAAACCCTAATCGCATCGTTACTAATCGCCGTTTCCGCTTCCGTCATCCACCATCATCCTCAACCTTCAACTCCATAGAACCTACAAAATGGAGAGAGATTAGTTGCAAATTCGGAAGCTCGCGAACGATCGCAAGAAAAGGGTAATACTTAGCTCTTTTTCTTTTGTCTAATTGTGGGTTTGGGGATCTGTTAGGTCACTACTGGGTTTTGGTCGAGGATGGTTGCGCCGCCGGAGAGTAAAGCGAATTAAGGTTAGAAGGTGGGGGATTTTAGGGTATATGCGAGAGATAAAGGGGAATTGAAGCTGTAACCAAGAAAATGAAGCAAAAATGTGATAAACATTATTTTTGTATTTCGTTTCAATCACGTACCCGCACGATCATAATAACTAACATTCTCCCTCATTATCGTCCCTTAGATTTTCATTGGACGACCGTAGACCAAGTCCCACGCTAAGCTCCGTACACCCTCACCTCACACGATCCAACCGGCCCCTCAGAAAATGTATGTTTGGGCCAAGCCCGTTAATTTCGCCACCCCTCTTTGCACATATTTCTGAAACAAGAACAACAAAGCACCCCTCTCCCAAACTGCGTTTGAGCCTAGCCTAGTTCTTCTTTCAACACCCCTTGTTTTACTGCTTAACCTAAAACTACACCCCCTGAGGTTAATTAAGTTATTTTCTATATTTTTATATAATTCTTATATTTTTTATTTTTTGGTTATAATTATTATATTTTTTCTTATTATTTTATTCTTTTCTTTATTTTATATAATAATAATCATTTTTATTTTATTATTCTTTATTATCATATTATTAGTTATCATATGTGAATAATTTATTTTCATTCAAAAATTCATATATTATTTTCTATACATTGCATTAAAATATTTTTAGTCATGCATTAATTAAGATTTTTGTAATTTATATGATTAAAAAATACTAACAAACATCAAATTCTTTTTCGAAATAAACTAAGCTAAACAACCTATTTTTGCAAAAGGGTTCCAAACGAATTTTGACTAATCGCGCATTTAGTCCATAATTTTGCAATCTCTACTCCCAATCGAAATGCAAGGCGATTCAAAATACATTTGCAACCCCTAAAAAACATAAACCCCGTACGAACTACGAATTAGGACTCTGATTCCTCATAAGAGGATACGTAGGCATACGATCAAAAATCGTGGCGAGTTCCCCTATTAAAATTTAAAACCCTATCTTACCCAAATTTAAACCTAAAACCTAATATCCTTGTGAACAAAGTAGATAAAAGGTGCCTAACACCTTCCTTTCGTCTAATGAAGTCCGAACTTAGAATCTCTGTATTTGAGAATTAGGGTTTCCTATTAGATGCCCTTCCTTAGGATAAAAACTAGTAGTGGCGAATCTCATGAAAAACCAGTCGCAATAGGGGGGAGGGGGGAACAACCATGACGCGAGTCAGAATGAAATTCTAGATCTATGAATCTTCATCCACATCCATGAACTTTGATAAACATCCATGGAGATTCATTTCAGAACCCATGAATCTTCATCCATAGATTCATCCGTTCATGATAAAACCCAAGTGTTTCATCTAAAAAATCTAAGAAAAAGCACGATCAAGAAGATATCACTTACTTGGAGAAGATTATCTTTGAAGACGTCTACGGTGGAGTTAGAGCAAAGCAGATCCACAGGAAAATGTAGGAGAGAGGAGAAGAGAGCTTGAAAATGACAAATGAACCTCTGAATCCCCCTTTTTATAGATAGTTCCCACCTCATGAAGTAGCATGCGAAAAGTCATCATTACTTGGGATTTTGGACTGCCCTATGAAATGATGGCACCCCAAACAGCTGCCACGTGGGGATAACGAGAGGACACGTCGCCTGCAGAGGTCTCACGCAAAACCACGCTCCTGCACCACGTAACTCTCAATGGCGGGCACACTCTTGACATCATTACAAAGCCTTGTATACATGCACATTGATGATGTTCCACTCTCGATGGTGGGAAAATGCACGACATCATTACAAAACCTTGTATATTGGCACATCAATGACGTTTCACTTTCGATGGTGGGTAAACGCTCGATATCATTGCAAATGCCTTACAGATGGGCATGTCGAAGACAAATACACAGGAGAAATCCTCGCACCAATGCAAATCTAGGTCCCTAACGGGCACCGCGTCGACATGATCAGAAAGTGAAGTCGACCAATGAACTTCTCTCTGGGCTGGTCGACTATACCACACGCGTATTTTCTTAATCCTCGACATGAGTCAAAGAGCCATCCCCGATGGGAGTTGGTAGTTTCCCCTCTCGGGCAACACTTCCCTGACACTTGAATTGATATCAAGTCATCACCCTTTCACCTAAGGGAAATAACTTGGAGGGCTCCTGTTTTGGACTGGGCTGACACTTTCCCCCACCGTTTGGGAGGCTCAATTCAGCACCTTTACAAAGGCCCAAAAGCGTGCAGCCTAAACTGAGAACTGTTGGGAATTTCCCCACGTGTCCACTAGGAGAACATAACCCATGTGCCCATATCTTCATCACCCTGCCCTCCAAGAATAACGGGTCCAACTTCCCTACTTTCTCGGGGCAGTTAACCAGGGAGGAGGCCACGTGCTAGACTCTATACACCCGTAAACCCTGGAAGTCTTCATTGTTGGGCCTCATCGTGGCCCATCACTAAAGAACTTAGCCCAACATTAGGGGCTATAAATACCCTATCACTTGAGAGAGTCAGGGATTCATTCATTCACCCATACTATCACACTTAATTTCACTTGCTATGAACCTTACTTTGGCATTAAAGTGTCTTGCAGGTACCCCCCACTTCACATTTAACCACTAATCAACTTGCTGCTCGTGGGCCTTGACAATCTCTTCTGATCAGGTACGATCAGTAGGTTAATTCAATCAATGATAATTAATTATCCTAGTTACCTCCCTGCTTCAAAACACAAGACCTTAGAAAATCCTCCAAAGATTGGATAGTCATGTCTGACCATCTGTCAGTGGATGATAAGTAGATCTCAACTCTAGGTTAGTACTCATGGCTTCCTAGAAACCCTCCCAGAATCTCGATGTGAATCTTGAATCTCTACCAGAAACAGTACTCAAAGGAAACCATGGAAATTAATGATCTCCTCAATATAAATCTCAGCCAACTTCTACAAAGAATAATTAATTTTCATAAGAATAAAATGACCGACTTAGTGAACATGTCAACTATAATCCAAATTGAATTATTGCCCTTAAAATTCTTCAGTAAACTTGTCACAAAATCCATAGAAATACTATCCCACTTCCACTCAGGAATATCCAATGGCTGCATCAAACATGGCAGCTTCTGATCTTCAATCTTCGACTTCTGGTAAGTCAAACACGCATAAACAAACTTGGCTATATCTGTTATACCCCAATTTTTGCCCTTAATATTTCTCATCATCTCACTTTTATCAATACAACAAGATCACAAATTAGGTTTGGTTCTTCCTATCTTCATCCTATCATTAAATTTTCTCTTGAGAGATTACCAAGCACCTTGAAGTATGTATCTTGTACATGTGTTCTTTAAACTAACATCAAAATATGTATATATGTTTCTTTAAATGTTCATATTGTAGGGGGTGATACAATTGCATTCATCTCACCATCTAACCTAGGGTTAAGGGTTGGTTCTCAATTAAATGAATCTTTAATGGATTGAAAGAGCTCAAGTTTCAAGGCTATGTCCATGATGTCAAAGATTTGTGGTTCAAAGAATTCCCTCACCTTATTTAGGTCAAACTTTCCTCAAGGTTGGTGTTGACATTCATCAAAGAGATATGTTCATGTGTTTATTTCCATGCCTTCTTCAACAAGCTTCATTGAGACTTAAGCTCCATTTTTTGAGTTTGCTTCAAGACAATATCATTTCAAGACCTATTATGATTCATCATGATTTCTTTTGTCAAGAAAGATCAAAATATTCAAAGTTTGGTTCAACAAGTTTGACCTATAAGGCTAATTTTGAATGGAAGATCATTAATGGTTGAGAAAGATTACAAGTCTCCTTGAAAGGTTTTTGAATTTTAAGGTTTAACTTCAAATGATCATAACTTGGTCAATTTTTATCTCATTGAGCCCGTTATTTTTCCATAATGATCATAAGAGTGTGAGCTTAAACTCTTCTTTTTTGTGAAAAGCTTTAAAATGGTTAGAAGATGCCTTAAGAGTTCAAAAGATTACTTCATGGATTTCCATTAACTTCACAAGGTCATAACGCTCTCAATTCTTGGAGTTTTTGGATGATTCAAGTTTCAAAATGCTATTTAAGAAGTCTAATTCATGCCATCTTCATTGACAAAAACATGATTTTCAAAGTGAGCTAGCAACTAAGAGCCTGTAGATAACTACATATGAAAAGAGTGCTAACACATTCCCTTTTCATAACCTACCGCCCGAATTCAAGAAAAATCTTAAAAGGTCTTTCCTGTTCTTTTCACCCTTTCCTTTATTGGATAAAAGAAAAGTCGGTGGGACTCTTGCTATCCGCAACAATTGCAATAAAACGCAAAACACCCAAGTCAGTTCTCCCACCGTATTACAGATTGGTTTAGTCATTTTTAATCGATTATCATTCCCAACCTAAAATATTTGATATATAGTCGTTACAAGTTATTAAGTTTTTGTCTTAATAATTTGGTTAATCGTTTAGGCTCTCTCCAATCGGTTGACTTAAAGCTCTAATCGATTGGCTTAAGTATCCAGTCGATTGATTAGTTTAAAAAAGTTTTGGAAAGAGATTAGACAAATTCTTAATCTTAATCACTTAACTTTGCTTAGAAAATAATTTTCAAGATTAAAATGTTTGAAAAATATTCTTAAAAGTGTGTGTGTCTGTGAGTTACCTTTATACTTAGAAGTTACTTTACAAAATTCGAGCCACTCAGACAGACACAAAGAAAGACGATTGATATTTAGACATTTAAAATTAAACATCAATAAACATAACATAAAAATACTTTGAAAAATGAAACAAAATTGATAAACCACAGATGTATACTAATTGGGCGTGGAACACCTTAGAGGTATCCAACTATCTTTTCTGTAAAAAAATTATCACCATAACAACTTTCAATTTTTAATATACATACACTACAAGAAATTTTACATATACCAACAGACACCTTTAGTAACCGTAAAAAAAAGCATTAGTATAGATAGCATTTAGAAACAAAAATTAAAAATCAACTGTTGGTATAGGTTGTGAAAAAGGCGCTTAATTTAGCCGCTCACTTTTTCACGTTTTAGGCGCTCAATTATTTTAACTTTTTTTTCAATTAAAAAAATAAAATAAAAGTAGAATAGGAAAAACCAGGTTTCTTCTCTCTTTGCTCGACCGCTTCATCTCATCTTTTGCTCAACCTTTTCTTTCTTTCAAATCTAACTACCAATGTGTTTTGGCCCTGCAACAATTTTACACTGACGCCCCCTTCGTCGTCTCATTAGATGGCCTAGTCGTTGCTATAGCCTCGTAATTTTATCCAAAAGCTGAAAATTTCCATTGGTATAACATAATAGGACGACAATTTACTGTTCATATAGTGAATAATAGTTGACAGAAGCAAATGTCTGTTGGTATAGGTGTTTTGACCTATTCCAACGGAGTTTGAACCTTTACCTATGGATTTTTGCCGTTGGCAAATGGCAATGTTTTTGTAGTGAGATATGATATATCCTTTAGTGATTATCATCGACTATATATAACTATTAATTAAAAAATACATGCAAACTACCAGTATTACCCTTCATTTCAAAATTATTTACACTTGAAAAATGTTAAAATAGTAAAAATTTAATCTTCTAATTAATTCACTCTACTTCAAACAAATGTTGTCAAGTGTCAAGTACCTACTTTACACTTTTTCAACTTTTATTTTTCCCCTTTCTCACTCTTTCACTCACCATTTCATTCTTCTCTCAAATTACATTCATTTTTCTTGTATATATATTTTTTCTTTCCATTTCATTATTTTATCTAGCCTTATTATTGCTACTAATTTATTTTTGTTTTTCAAATCTATTAACAATGCAAATGAAGAAGTATAAAAATACATGAAGAAATAAAAAAATAAAATAAAAGAACCCGGGTGAATACAAACAAATATTTTATATTTTTCATAATTATTAATTTATTTATGTTTTTCAAATCTATCAACAATGTAAATGAAGAAGAAAAAAACATGTGAAGAAATAGAACAGCAAAACAAAAGAATACAAATGAATACAAATAAATATATATATATATATATATATATATATATATATATATATATATATTTATATTATTGTCTCTTTATTTATATTTACCAATTACAAATGAAACAAAATAAGTTTAAAAATCTCAAAATATAGATATAGATGAATCCAGCTCATTTAATTATATTTTTTAAAATTTTATTATTGTTTTCACCGTATTTGTATAAAGAAAACATATTTCTTTTTTATTTTTCAAAAAACAAACTATTATAATATACAAGTGGAATAAATAATTGTGTAGAAGATTTTTTTTAATTACCAACAAAATAAAGTCTTTTTTACACTTTTTATGCATATTAAAAATTATTTATAATATATTAATATGTATAATTATAGTACAGATTATTATACTAAATTTTTATTGGTGTATAAATGTATATAATTTTAACGTTTAATTTTGTTTTTATAATATATTTAATCAATTTTATTTATTTATTATTACTAAAAATATTAATTTATTTATTTTTAAATTTTAATAAAATTAACTATTTATTTTATTAAATTGAATAATATTCAATAGTCGTGCATACAACTAACTTTCCATTTCACAAGTCAGTATTAACAAAATATCTATTTTATTTTAATTAACAATTATATTTATTTAATTAACAAAATTCTTGTTTTAAATGTCAAAATTCCCTTCTTTTTTTTTCATCACTCAAGTATCTTAGTACTATACATTGGTATGATTGTTTTAAGAGAAGATGTGAAGAGGATGGCCGGTCCTGACTTTTTAGAGACCTAGGACAAATAATAAAAATAGACCGTTAATAAAAATATTATAGTCAAAGTTCAAACCCGCAACCTCAACCTTGTATTAATATCTTCCTTTCAATGCGCTGCAGATATAATATATGTTTGTCTTTCAACATAATATATATATATATATATATATATATATATATATATATATATATATATATATATATATATATATATATATATATATATATATATATATATATATATATATATATATATATATATATATATATATATATATATATATATATATATATATATATATATATATATATATATATATATATATATATATATATATATATATATAATCATATTACTATATAATTTACAAGCTCATCACCCCCAAATTTTGAGGCCCTGGGTTATGGGCCTAGTTGCCATGACCTAAAGTCGGCCTTGGTGAAGAGTAAGGTGTTCATGGGTGTGGGTTGACCCGCGAACCCGCTGTTAGATCTTTGGGTATGATAATCCTGGATAACTTCGAAGAATCGTGTTCGTACACTTTCCGAATAAAGTATTTCGACCCTATTCTTGCCTGGGTTCACGAAATCTTTGTGGAGATAATTCTCGAAGATCAATCTGTTTCTGGCAAAAGAAACTGATTACAAATGTAGAGAGAAAGTGTCGTTTTTCGTATTTGAAACCGAGGCCAAATGACTCCTTATATAGGAGATCAATAACTGAAACCGAAAAGACACACCTGTTCGGAAAAACGGTTATGTCGGTTGGGGAAAAGGATTCAAAATTTTCGAACGGGGCGCTGCCCCGCACCCCGCCCGCTGGCAGCGGGACCCCAGCCAGGGGCTCCGCCCCTTGGACCCCAACGGGGCGCTGCCCCGCACCCCGCCAGGGGCTTTGCCCCTTGGAACCCCAACGGGGCGCTGCCCCGTACCCCGCCAGGGGCTTCGCCCCTTGGAACCCCGTTTCAATTATTCATATTCAATTATACATTGCCTCGACGAGCGTGCACTCTGCACTTCCCTAACTCGTTTCCAAGCTTAACGCATAATTGCATCGGCCTTTAGTAAATCACATTACTACTAAAATACATTGGTGATGCTAAAATCACCAACACCTGCCGATCCCAACTGAATCAACTCTTTAATTATCCGAACTCATTCATTTACGGGTTACCCAACCCAACTTTTAACAAACCTGTTTAGTTTTGATTCGGGTATCAGGTTTGAGCATCTCAAACTGTAGACCCAACCCATCGACCTGTTGACGTGCCAATAATGATATTTTATTATTATTTTAGGTGAATGTACAAAATCAATTTATCACTACAAACCAAAAAAAAATCCAATTTTTTTGGTTCACTACCAATAACACTTACTAGACTAATGAGTTTATGTAATTTGAGTTAAATATATGTTACCCCACCATTGTAGCATATTTTGATATATCTTCTTTAAGAAATTTTTTTGTGATTCTATTACATGATGAAAATAATTCTGTTTAGTTTGTTACTAAACAGTTAGTTAGTTTGTTACAGAACAGTTAGTTAGTTTGTTACAGTTTGTTACTTAAACAGTATATATAATACTGTTTTGTAAATTCCAAAATAAGAAATATACTATGAGTTTATTCCAAAATTAACATGGTATCAGTTTGAATTCTCTTTTCCGCACCTTTCTTCTCCGCGCCTTTCTTCTTCATTTGCTGCATCAGCTTGATTATGGCGCTTCCTTACTCTGATTTTGCTACCAATCCTTCCAATCCTTACTACATGCACCCTAATGAGAATCCCTCTCTTGTTCTTGTTCAACCTGTTCTTGATACCAAGAACTACCAAATCTGGTCCAAATCGATGAAAGTAGCTCTTATCTCCAAGAACAAGATCAAATTCGTTGATGGCACTCTTTCTCCTCCCCCTATCTCCGACTCTCTATACGAACCTTGGCTGCGATGCAACAATCTCGTCCTCTCATGGCTTCAACGCTCAATTTCTGAGGAAATTGCAAAATCTCTTCTCTGGTATGATCGGGCTTCTCTTGTCTGGAAAAGTTTGGAAAATCGTTTTTCTCAGGGAGATATTTTTCGCATTGCTGACATTCAAGAAAATGTTGCTCGTCTTCAACAAGGAACTCTCAATATCTCTTCGTTCTTCACGAAATTGATGACGCTTTGGGAAGAAATCGAGAACTTCTGGCCAATTCTTGATTGTACTTGCGCTATACCGTGCTCCTGTGGTGCTGCTTCAGACTTACGCAAATTCAAATAACAAGATAAAGTTATCAAGTTCTTGAAGGGCCTTGATGACCAATACGCTCATGTTCGCTTGCAGATTATGTTGATGAAACCACTGCCAACTCTTGATAATGTTTTTAATATGGTTCTTCAATAAGAACGTCAATTCAACCTTCTTTCACCTTCTGCTTCTTCGATTGAGTCTCCATCGTCTGTGAATCACCTTTCTCAAGCACCTTTTCGTTCTTCTCACAACCCTGGTCGTGGTCGTGGTGGCCTTGGAAACCGACTCTGTACTCATTGCAACCGCACAAATCACACTATTGAGACTTGCTTCTTGAAACATGGCTATCCCCCTGGATTTCAACAACGCAAGCCTACTACATCTGTGGGGAATTCTGCTGATTCTACAGTGAACTCGATTCAAGATGCTACTTCCACATCAAACACCAGTCCAAGTGCTTTGTCTACAATTCAAGAGCAATACACTCAGATTCTGCAGCTCCTCCAACAATCTAATTTGCAATCTCCTTCACTTCCCTCGATTAATTCAGTTTATACTGCTAATTCTGTGTCCCATACCTCTCCTCATACTTCCTCTGGTAAGAATTCCTTAAATCTCCCTTGTCATATTTGGTGGATCATTGACACAGGTGCCACTGATCACATCACCCATATCTTTGCCAGTTTCCTTTCCACATACCACATTGCACCTAAATCTATGACAATGCCTAATGGTGACTCTGTCACTACCACTATTGTTGGTTCAGTTTTACTATGTGGTTCACTTGTCTTTCACAGTGTTTATTACTTTCCTTCATTTCATGTCAATATTATCTCTGTCACCACTCTTTTTGACTCCACTTTATATGATGTGAAATTTTCTCCTAATTGCTGTCAAATTATGCAGTTGCCCCAATCCAAGATGACTGGATTTACAGCTAGGAGGATTGGAAAATTGTATGTTCTTGATGCCACCCCACCTAAGACCATCTCTCCCACATCTGGCTCTGTCAACACCTCCTCTTCTCCCCAATTAGAACCTGCTAAACACGATCCTGCTATTATTTGGCATCTTAGGCTTGGACACTTAAGTCCCTACATACACAAATGTATTTCCTCTCAATTTCCTTTTGTCACCTACAATGACAATCATAAGCCCTGTAACACTTGCCATTTGGCTAAGCAAAAACATTTGCCATTTACTCACAGTAATACTAAGTCTGTTGCCATCTTCGATTTACTTCATGTTGATATTTGGGGCCCTCTTTCCACACCTTCCATATGTGGCCACAAATATTTTTTAACCCTCGTAGACGATTACAGTAGGTTTACTTGGACAATTTTTATGGCCAACAAAAGTGAAACCAGAAACCATTTAATTCACTTCATATCCTTTATCGAAACTCAATTTAACAAGAAACTCAAGTGCATTCGAAGTGATAATGGTCCTGAGTTTCTCATGACCACTTTCTACCTTTCTAAAGGAATCATTCATCAAAGGTCTTGTGTGGAAACTCCTCAGCAGAACGGTATCGTGGAAAGAAAAGATCAGCACATTTTGAATGTTGCTCATGCCCTCTCTTTCCACTCTCACCTCCCTCACAACCTTTGGCACCTTTCCATACAACAAGAAATTCATATTATAAACCGTCTTCCCACTCCTCTTTTAAACAACCACTCTCCCTACCAAAAACTCCATTCTACTCCTCCCAGCCTTAACCATATGAGAGTCTTTGGTTGTCTTGCCTATTCTTCGACCTTGCTTAACCATCGCACTAAATTCGAACCAAGAGCAAGGAAATCTATTTTTCTTGGCTACAGGGAAGGCACAAAAGGCTACCTTCTCTATGATCCTATCACACATGAATTTTACATTTCAAGGAATGTATTCTTTTATGAAACTGTGTTCCCTTTTTCCTCCATCCCACCTGCACCTAATCTTATAATTCCTACTCCTGACCCTCCTTCCCTTGATTCACCTGATATTTTCACCAACATTCCACCCAACTTACCTCCACCATCAAATGAACCTTCCTCTCCTACCTCTCTCCCCCAGCCAGATTCTCCCACTAACCTCTCTTCTTCCTCAAATGACACTAACAACTCCCCTTGCCCCTCCCCTCCCGTGCCAACCAGAAAATCCAATCGAAATAGTAAACCTCCAGCTTATCTATCTGATTATCACTGCAGTTTACTATCCCCCATGCTGCCAGCATCTGACTCAGGTTCCTCTAACTACCCTCTCTCTTATGTATTATCTTATACCAAATGTAGTCCTGATCACTAATTATTTTGTCTATCCATAAGCTCTTTCACAGAACCAAAAACCTATAAACAAGCCTGCAAGTTTGATTGTTGGAACAATGCTATGAAATCTGAGTTAGATGCTCTTGAATCTACAAATACTTGGTCTGTTGTTGATTTTCCTGCAGGCAAACAATCGATTGGTTGCAAATGGGTCTACAAAATCAAGCATCATGCTGATGGATCCATCGAACGATACAAGGTTCGTTTAGTAGAAAAAGGATATACTCAGCTGGAGGGGGTGGATTATTTCGACACTTTCTCACCTGTTGCGAAGCTTACTTCTATTCAAACCCTTCTCTCAGTGGCTGCCATTAAGAATTGGCACTTGGAACAACTTGACGTCAACAATGCCTTCCTTCATGGTGATCTACATGAAGAAGTGTATATGGATCTGCCTCCTGGATTCATGCTTCCTGCTTCTTCGACCAACGAAGTCTGCACTTCTTCGACCAACAAAGTTTTCACCCCTTCGGCCAACAAAGTTTGCACTCCTTCGACCAACGAAGTTTGCACTTCTTCGACCAACAAAGTTTGCACTTCTTCTGCTTCTTCGACCAACGAAGTTTGCACTTCTTCGACCAACGGAGTTTGCACTCCTTCGACCAACGAAGTTTGCACCTCTTCGACCAACGAAGTTAGCACTTCTTCGACCAACGAAGTTTGCACTTCTTCGACCAATAAAGTTTGCAAATTGCATAAGTCACTATATGGCCTGAAGCAGGCTAGCAGACAGTGGTTTTCGAAATTGTCCATTGCCCTTATCTCTCTTGGCTACTCATATTCTTCTGCTGATCATTCTTTTTTCACAAAATCACATGACTCTTCTTTTACTATTTTATTAGTCTATGTTGATGATATTGTCTTAGCCGGTAATGATTTGCAGGAAATCAAATATGTCAAATGCTTCCTTGATTCCACTTTCAAAATCAAGGACCTTGGTAGGCTAAAATATTTTCTTGGTCTAGAAGTTGCCAGATCCACTCACGGCATTTTTCTCAATCAGAGAAATTACGCTTTGAAATTGCTTGAAGACAGTGGCTTATTGGCTACAAAACCTTGCTCTACTCCCTTCGATTCCTCCTTGAAGCTTCATGATGATAACTCACCACCTTTCGAAGACGTCACAGCTTATCGAAGGCTTGTTGGAAAACTTCTATATCTGACTACCACCAGACCTGACCTTGCATTCATCGTTCAACAGCTCAGCCAATTCATCTCACATCCTATGCAAGTTCATCATTCTGCAACAATTCGAGTACTTAAGTATCTCAAAGGTGCTCCTGCCAAGGGTTTGTTCTATTCATCTTCCTCTCCACTCAAACTCTCTGGCTTCGCATACTCAGATTGGGCAAGTTGCCCAGCTACCCGCAGATCCGTAACTGGATATTGTGTGTTCCTTGGCAATTCCCTCATATCCTGGAAATCCAAAAAGCAGTCTACAGTATCCAAATCAAGTTCAGAAGCAGAATACAGGGCCTTGGCAAGCTTGACTTGTGAATTGCAATGGCTGCAGTATTTGTTCAAGGATCTCCACATCTCCTTTGATCAACCTAGCTCAGTCTATTGTGACAACAAAAGTGCTATCTACCTTGCTCACAACCCCACCTTCCATGAACGGACAAAACATATCGAAATTGACTGCCACGTCATTCGTGAAAAAATCCAAACTGGTCTCATCCACCTTTTACCAGTTTCTTCTGCTGCTCAATTGGCAGATGTTCTCACCAAGCCTTTGGCAGCTCCCTCTTTCGATTCTCTTGTTTCCAAGCTTGTTCTATTAGACATCCATAGTCCAACTTGTGGGGGGCTATTACATGATGAAAATAATTTTGTTTAGTTTGTTACTAAATAGTTAGTTAGTTTGTTAAAGTTAGTTAGTTTGTTACAGTTTGTTACTTAAACAGTATATATAATACTGTTTTGTAAATTCCAAAATAAGAAATATACTATGAGTTTATTCCAAAATTAACAGATTCCCTAAAAAATAACTTTGATATAGAATTTGGTTGAAGATTCCTTGCTCTTGTCCCACATGGCCATTTTGATTTTGAGGATTGGACATTTTATGTTTTATTTTTGTTGACTGGTCATTTTGGAAAACATAGAAAAATCTTAAATTTTACTTCTAAGAGGAATCATACCCAAGTAAATTCGAATGCATGTCAGGCGCCCAATCAATGGGCTAGCTGCGTTGGTTTATAAATTATTCCCTCAAATATTTACTTCTTTCAATTTCTGCAAATTTAGTTATGTAAAACGATTCCAACTTTCCATACACCTAGTGTAGCATTCACATCTATGCTACGTCTAGTTTACTCCGAAATTTGAATCCATTAGTAGGGGCATATAAGTTTCTGATTAAAAGGATGTTGCACGGTGTTGGGGCATTTAAGTTTCTGATTAGAAGGATGATGCATGGTGTCGGGTTGAGCAAACACTATCACCATAGTCAAGCCTAATTTTCTGTTATGGTTGCTTTAGATGAAGACTTTTGCATCCTGTACTAGGGTTCTCACTACTATTTGAAATACACTCCATTAAGTTATCTGGTTTGATTACTACCAGTGTAGTGATTTAACATTTTCAAATGTTTGGTAGGCAATGCTGCCTTGTTGAATATATGCTCCATGTCACCTTTGTCTTTTTCCTGTGTTAAGTCAAGAATACCTACTATTCATCATTCTCTTCAACATCTTGTTTCTGAGACTTTCCCATTTTTGTTATTTGAGCATAGGTTGCATAGAACATGTATGCTAATAGTTCATTAAGGATGATTTATTCCAGTTTTTGGGACTTTCCCAATCTGTTTTGAAATATGTGTTTTTTTAGACAATTTAATCTTAATTCTACTACCAGAATATTTCAACTATTATGAATACAGAGAATTCAATTTCATACCAGCCTAATACTTCTTCTAAGTTCCAACTTTTATCTTAATATATGGCTAAATGTTACTCTTTTCTAATTAATTTAAAAACCACAGCAGTAGAAAGTGAGAGAAGTAAATATTTCAGTGAATGATTTACAAATCAAAGTGGCTAGGCCAGTGGTTGAGTGTTGACATGTATTCAAATGTACTTGAATTGAGAGGGGGATCACAATTTTTTTCTTAAGGGTTATATCAAAACACGCTACAATGTTTAAGATTAAGTGTTCTTTCTTACTTGTTTTTGTATCATTTTTAACTTATGTATTTTATGAAAATGATGTGGTTTTGTAGAATTTTCTATTATTATTAATTGTTATGCCATATAGATGAATTCTATTAGACGTTATATGGTGTCTTACATCTAATATAAGTGTTAGAAATTTGTGCAATTGAATTAAATTGTATTTAAAAAAAAATTATAAATGAAACAAAATTATCAAAAAAAAAAATTTTGAAACACAATCCGCGAACTCAACTCAACTTAGCCCATAAATGAGTAGGTCAGTTTGATTTATTTTTTACTTTGAAATTATGGGTTGAACGATGAACCAACCCAACCCGTGTACACCCTTGATAAAAAGAGAGATTACTTAGAGAGAAGTACACGATAAAGGAGAAACTTCTCTTATTTGGTGTGCAAAGAAATAGAGAAGAGAGACTTTAATAATATGGAACCCACCAAATTTTGTGATCTTCTCTCATATGAGAAGAAATATAAAAGAAACTAATATTTTATATTTATTTCTATCAATGCTCTTCTCTTTTTATAAATCATCAACTAGAATAAACAGATACAGATAGAAACACCATGTCCGAATAAAACCACAAAATCCACAAAATAACCTAATTTTTATCTGAGTCAACTTCAGAGATGCATATCCGAAAACAATGTAGACCAAATCCAGAGATGCATCTCAGGAAAAACTTATGATTGTCTCAACCAAGGCATATACGCCATTTCTTTCCTAACAGAACCAATAAACCTCATTACATGTTCCAATAGCATATCAATTTCGTTTACACTACTACCTAATGTACCTAAAACAAATGATGTATCCTCACTATGCCAAACAAGACATTAGACAACATTTTTTTTTGCTTTTAACAGCGCTTAAAAGCACTGCCTAAAGCAGCGCTGCTAAAGTAAAGACAATGTTTTTTTCAATGTAAAAGCGTTGTCTTATGCCCACTTTAGGCAGCACTTTTACATTAAAAACGCTTTCTTATGCACCCCCTTTAGACAGCGCTTTTAAAATAGACAGCGCTTTTAAAATAGACAGCGCTTTTAAAATAGACAGCGCTTTTTTATATACCCCTTTAACAACACTTTTGCTTTAGACAGCACTTTATGTTATTTTTTAAGTTAGGCTTTAGACAACGTTTTTCTTTAAAAACATTGTCTATTCACCCACTTTAGATAGCGCTTTCCCACTTTAGGCAGCGCTTTTTTTGACTTTTTACAGCGCTTTTCTCTTAAAGCGCCGTCTATTGATCACGATTTTTTTTAATAAAATACATATTTTGACTTACAAAAATGTTGTCCAATATATATAATGCATTTTAATCAGATTTTAACCATATTTGAACCAGGTTTTCACCATATTATGCACCATATTTGGTAGCTTCATTCCAATAAAATATGCATATGTAAAAATTCCACATATATATAAATTGATGATATATACAACAACAACTACAAAATTTATGATACTAGTTAAAATTCTACAAGTTGAAAATCCTAAAATTCAAAATTGATGTTACATCTACATCTTACTATCTTCGAGAATTCTCATAAAACAACAACAACATGAATATCTTAGCTCTATCTTCTACCTATAAACTTGAAGAAAAAAAACCAAATGATCGGAATTCATATCATGATAATATTAATATTGCACTTTATTCGAATTTAATTTATACTCAAAACTCAAAAGTTCTCATCAAAGGAAATAAGACAATATACCTTAACTTATAAAATTCTCAACTCGATAATGAATTGACACCATTCCTCCTTAAGTTCATCCAATTGATCTTTTGAGTAATGTGCACAATTGAATTCCTCAAAGTACTACATATATAATAATATAACATAGTATGTGATTTAGTTAAAACAATATGTCATTTTATGAGAAACACAAAATATGAAAATAGTATGTAATTTCTAAGTTAGAAATCCATATCGTGGATGGAATCTCTAATCGGTCCAAAAGAATAGTTTCTTTCATAAACCTCAACATGAAATAGCCGCAATCTATACCGTTACGCTGGCGAGGACACTACACATGGAAAGAAAATACGAATATATATCAGGATATGCCCCTTAAATTGTTTTATCAAGTATCATCACTAATGTAACAAAACTGAATATTTCTTTGTGAAAATATACCTCCACTCTGATCCATGTAACGTTGTTGGCTCTATTTTTTGGCACTTGAATATCTCTTTGGGAGTGAAAAGCTAATAGAACGCTATAATAAAATATAAACGACTGTTTAGAACAATCTCACATAGAAACATAAACATAAACACAAATCCAGATATATATCTTTGGGAGCAAAAAACTTACGTGTCAATCATCTTCTTCAAATCTGGATATGTTGACCAATCATTGTATAACGAATTCAGATAATACACAGTATCTCTTACATGATTAATCGCAACCAATAACCAGTGTCCAATGCAAGATTAAACAAAGATTAAACAATGACCAAAAACAGAAAATTATAATAGATCAAGTTAGGATGAAAATCTAACTCGTTGCCAGTATTATATGGTAAAAAGAACAACTTTTCAGTATCTTTGTTGGCCACGAATAAACCGAGTACATATGCTATGACATCATCTGGTCTTGTTACGATTAATCCTGAATTGACAGTGTTGGGAGCTAAGAAGCCAAATCTTTCTTCTAATCCACGCGGGCGCACAATATTGTCATACATAAACCTTAAATTAAAACATCATTAACATTATACTATATTCATTCAAATGAGGAAATGAATTATTCATCTAATTAAACAAAGTTGATCAGAGTATACCTGATGTATGTATCGATAACACCGAGGCCTAATTCCAAATGTTTAAAAACTTACTCCATATCCTCTCTACCAATTGCTTTTATGTATTCAAAACCAAAGATGTCTGCACTCATAGGTATAAGGCGGGTACCACCATCCGGAATATCTATTATTCCTAAATATGTCGGAAGGCACGACCTATACTGAGCAGTAGTTTTTTTGTTAGCCACGGTCTTCTTAACAACATTCTTTTTTTGTGTGGAAATATTGCAAATTTCAAGCGCCTTACCCCTACTGACTTGTGCAATCTCTTTAGCATGGATATAATTATCATATAATTAGTTAGGTGAAGTATAAAATCACAAATTAGCATTTTTCATAGCATAAATGTCATATACTTGTGTTGTACCTCAATTGATGCAACTGACTTGGTTTCCCGCCTAATCCCCTTATCTTTTAGAATAGATTTTGTTGGAGTCTAACATTACCATTTAAACAAAATGCAAGTAAAATTGCCTTAAAAAATTTGAATAGTAAACGGTTTTAAGCATACCTCATCATCTATGCAAACGAGGCTTGACGGCCATGCAACAAATGATCCTATTGCATCTGCCACCAATGTTGCATCCGCCATATCGTCAGGTAGTGGTAACAACACACCCCCTCTAAAACAACATCAACCGATACTTTCAAAAATCCATTTGGAAGCGGTTTATGGTGAAGCATTTCTCCCAAAGTATTATGCGCTTTTCCCTCGCCAACCATCCGATAAGTCGATGACGACAAATAGAGTTGACACCGGGAAATTCCCTATAACCATTAATAAATATGGTTATATAATTAATAAATATGGTTATATAATTAATAAATATGGTATATAATTACCTCTGGAATGTTCGGTCCAAAGTTACCATTGATACTACCTTTGTCACTAGTATCTTTAAAACCTGTAGCTTGATCTATTTCTTTTTTCTTTCTCAACTCATAAACTTCTTGTTGTAATTTTTCCAACTTTTACTAAAGTTATTTATTGCTAGGAGCTTTTTTCTTTGATTTTTTCTTCAAGAATATTGGAGTGATCCCAAATCCCTTACCCCTCACCCGATCAGAATACTCATGAATATCTAATGCTTGACTAAGTATTCTCCTGCAATCATTATCTTCCTCTGGAGGTATAGACTGAGAAAGAGTCTCCTGAAATTCATATGAATATTGTAATTAAAGAATAATATATTAATAAAAGAATGATTTAATTAAATAAATAAAAGAATGATGTAATTAAATAAATAATGTTATACTTACACATCTCTGAAAATTGGTTGAACATTTTCTTTAACAGCTCCATCCTTACACACACGGGCTTCCTTCCACAAAACATGTTCCGAAAGAGATGTTTCAGAACTATTCTTCTTTGTTAACTACACATTAAGCCAAATAACATGATCAAATATAAGCGTGCATATATTATAAATACTTTACAATTTATAGATACTTACAATAGATTGTTGTAAGCGTGCATATCCCATACGCCCTTTTTTGTATGGATACGCGGGACTTGATACTCGTTGTCGATTTACGACACTTAAACTCTTAAATTTCTGGGTTTTCTTTTGGATTTAAAAGTTTCACATTCTTCAGGTGTAATCAAATCTGCATATTTATTTGGAAGCTCTACATCAAGAAAAATTTTATCCACATCCCTAAGAAACTTGTTTGATAAAAAAGCTTTAAACCCTCTATGTAATTTTCCGGCCAATTTGAGTATATAATCTCTCCTGGTATCATCAATGTTGAACGACCTCTACGAAAATCATACACAAAGTGCGTTAGTATAAGTAATTTAAAGATATAATCGTCATTAAAAACAAATAACATCACATATGGTATCTGTATCTCACTCCATATTTTATCTTTAGCGTCGTTCAACACTTTTGCTCTCCAATCTTCACAAGTAATTGGAATTTCTCTCCTTACCACTGAACCAAGATAACTCGTTAACGTTGAACTGTTAAGCTCAATTAGTTGGCCTTTTTGACTCCAATGTACATCATACTTTATGCCTCGATCTCTATCTCGAATGATTCTCTTTATAATTGTTATTCCCCATCTAATTTTCATTTCTGTTTTATTAACGGGCTCATCTCCATCATGCCTAGAATCATCATGTGGGTGATCCTCGTTAGTATCCATCTAACCTGTAATAAACATAAACATAAACCCAATATAAAATTCCATAATCATTTGAATATATATAAAATTCCAATACCCAATTCTCGTACTCTTTTGACAATCGACCAGCAGACATCCATTTTTTATCCATTGTTTTACTACTAAGTGACGTTCAAAATATTGGAACATAACGGAAACACTGAACAGAACAGGCGTTATTTCGGTTACGCGGAAATATTATAACAATAAACGATAACACTATAGAGTAAAAACTAAAGACTAACACACACAAGCACACTTGAAATCCTACAAACAATAAGAATCAGTAATATTGAATTTGATGTTAATATTTTCCATTCATGAGAAATAGAAATAGATCCTGCTATTTTGAATCATCAAACTATATTTTTCTGGACAAATGAATTAGAACATAAAACTAACGGTTTCACAGAGAGAAAGAGAGAAGAGAAATAGAGAAGAGTACCTTGAAAGTGACGGTGGAGGACGGCAGACAGCGATGGAGAGAGAGACGTTGAAAAGGGTTTCACATGAGGAGGGAATTCGATCTGTGAAAAGAGAAACAATAATGATTCTAATTTTTAATTTCTAATTATATGACTTTAGACAACACTTTTGAGAAAAACGCTGGCTAATATGGACCTTTAGCAGCGCTTTTGAAAAGCGCTGGCTAATGTGGTCCTTTAGCAGTGCTTTTGAGATTATTTTTTTAAAAATTTATATGACTTTAGACAGCGTTTTTGAAAAGCGTTGTCTAAAGTGGTCCTTTACCAGCACTTTTGATAAAACGCTTTCTAAAGCAACACTTTTAGCAGCGCTTTTTAAAAGTGTTGTCTAAGGTCATATTTTAGCAGCGCTTTTATTTATTATTGTATACAGTTGCCGTATTTTTTTTTTAATTTCACTTATAGCAGCGCTTTTGTATAAAAGTGTTGTCTAATGTGCGCTGTTAAAAATCCTTTTTGGCGTAGTGCCTAAAAAACTTACTAAAAATCAAGTCATAAAAAGAAAATTTGAAAAACTCACCAAAAGAAATTGATTGACGAGAATGAGCAGCTTGGATGTTATGAGATTCTGGAAAGAGCTCCAATGATATTAGATTGATTGAATGAATACATAGGTAAAATCGTTGCAGAGCTCAAATGACTTTTTTTAAAAACTTTTGAGAAAATAAAGGGAAGAGCGGAGTGTGTGGGATATGAAACAATAGCATCAAGAGATATATCTCTGATCTTCCCACTAACTTTTGATTAAATAGTATTTACGAAGATGCATCTTTTCGACACACTTTTTACACATACGATAATGTATCTCCTGGTTAATTTTTTACATAAAAATGATGCCTCTTTAATTTAGACTAAAAAATAATTAAAATAGATACGTCCAAAAATATTTTTTTAAATGTCAGAGATATTAGATTATTCAGAGAAATATTAGAGCATTCATGAGAACGAAAATATCATCTCTCTAAAATTCTAACGTGATAATACAACATCTCAGAGAAATATCATTATCATTGTATATATCATGTAGTACCACAGTAAATATTGTAATAAAAAAGTGATAAAATATTTTTTTTGCTAGATAAGCTATCAATTGAAAATGTTTAAATAATAAAATTACAATGAACTTCAATTTTTTTTAAAGAAAAGTAGACACAAATTATTTTAAAAACTGAAAAACAAAAACAATACTATAAATCTGTCATATTAATTAACATATTACTCAAAATTGAGAATTTTTTTTTTACAATAACCAGGTATTAAAATAAAATTTCGCAAATAACCGCGTTTCAGAAAAAATTACGCAAATAACCATGTTTCGGATGACTCCCCAAAGGAGGAGCCATCTCAGTTGGCGCCTCCACCCCTAGTTTTTCCCTAGGCACCATCTCACTTGGCGCCTCCTCTCACTTTTAGCCAAGTGAGATAGCGCATGCACTTTGTGATACGGTGGGAGAATTGACTTGAGGTTTTGCGTTTGTATTCGCACTTGTTCGGTTTAGCAAGAGTCGCCACCGACTTTTTATTTTATCCTAAAGGAAAGGTTAAAAAGCACAGGAAAAACCTTTGAGATGTTTTCGTGGGTTTGGGGGGTAGATTATGAAAAGGGAAGGTGCTAGCATCCTTTTCATCCATGGTTATCCATGGGCTCTTAGTTACTTGTTTTAGATCACTTGCCTTGATTTTCAATTGTGTGAAATGGTGCTTTGTGTGTGTGGTTTTGAAAGTGTTTTGAAAAAGATGCCTTGTCTAGGCAACCGTTGTAACAATTCTTTACTCGAATATTTTACAAAGGTGTTTGTCTTTTTGAAAAGATGTTTCCATGTTTTTGAAAGTTGTTTTGGAAGTTGTGTTTGTGAAGTGTGTTTTGAAAATAGGCAAGTGTGTTTTGCAAGTTTGATCAAGTAACTAAGAGTTGTCTACCCCTAAATTTACTCAAAGATCTTTCCTATGTTTTAACCCTTTTAACAGTATTGTTCCACCATTGTATTTGGTGGACAATCTTGTGTTAGGATGTTAACGGGACGGGCGCGGGTTATCATATAGACCATGAATGCAATAGTGCCAAGTGTCTTTGGCAATTTTTCCTTTAAGGGACTATGATCATTTTGTTTAGGCAACTTCGAAAGCGTCATCGAGGGACTATGATCATTTGATTTGTTTTTGTTTTGCCAAAGACACTCGACATGCAACATGGCCCATTTTTGAAGGCAACAAGCGGGATTACCCTAAAGGTGCGAGTGTGAATTGTGTATTGATTGTCAGGCATTTGTCTTGTATTAGGTTATCTAGCGGTTAATTTTGAATCTTCGCATACAAACCCTAATTACTGTACAGTATATAGAAAGCGATAAATTGTGGGAATTTAAAGTCTAAGCTATTACAAATAAGTATCCGGGAATGGGGGTACAAATATTTACAAATGGGGATGAGTCTTATCAGGATAGTAGTGTCCAAATAATATTTACAACCAAATCGAATCACATTCTCAATGTAAAGTATAGCCAAGTATAAGAATCAAAGAGAAATAAAAGTATTTGTGAAAGTGTATGTGATTATTTACAAATGAGAAAAATATGTTAACCTAATGCAATATTAAGTATTTTATTTATTTTTGTGTTTTTCGTTAATGATATAAATAAAGGTTTTTTTTAAAAGAAAAGAAAATTGTTTAAATTAAAGAAAACTAATGTTTATCTATTTAGTTAATGTTTTTTTTTAAAAAAAAAGCTTATGTAAAAAGATTTATTAAACAAAAAAAAAGGTTTTAAACACAAGAAAATTATTTAAACCTAATAACCTAATATTTATATATTTTAATTAATGTTTTTATGCACAAGATTTAAATTAAACAAAAGAAAGGTTTTAATAAAGAAAAAATTGTTTAAACTTAACAAACCTAAGATTCATGCATTTTTAATTATTCTAAAATAAAAAGAAACATTTAAGAAATTTTTGTATAAAAAATTAAATGTATTGTTTTTTCTTAACAAAATAAATTATATAAAAAAAGATATAATGTGATAAAAATAAATAGAAGAAAGAAATGATTTGTTATAAAGAAAATGGATGGGCTGGTGTTAGGTGTTTGGCCCAAACAAACAGATTCAAAAAGAGGGGGTGCGCCATAAATTGAGATTGGGCTTGGGGTTTGGTTCCAGGGGTAAGGCCTAAGGCGTGTTACAATTTGTTTAGGGTTTCGTTTGTCTCGTTCAGAATTAGGGTTACAGTTCTACGAACAGCGCTCTCATCTTCTTCTTCATTGTCTTCTTCATCTTTCTTGAGCCAAGCTTTCTGAATGAACCTCCGCTCCACCTATGGTCACTAGGCGCCACCTACAACTCCTCCTCCCTCCATGGTTAAGCAAGGCGGTGGAAAGAAAAGGTACCGGTTCTCAGCTTTTCATGTTTTAGGGTTTCAAAGATTTATCTTTTGCGTGTTTTACCTCTTACACGTTTTGACTTTTATGTGTTATCTTTGTTTGTGTGAGGTGTGTAAAAAGGGAGAAGAAATTACTACCTTTGGAGAGGAGATGGAGAACTTGGATCGGAGGTGTCTTAGGCGGCCGGAGGCGGAGGGACTGGTGATGAGGCTTGCTGACTCCCTGGTATTTGTATCTTGCTTGCCTCTATGGTTTTATGATGATAGTTTCTCTGAAAACCCTGTAATAGTTGCTTCTTTTCCTCTTCTAAATGCTTGCCTCTGATTTTGATGATGTTGATTCTGAGTTGCCTGTTGTTGGATCCTGTGATGAGCTTAGCTATGAGGATGCTTGGATTTCTGTATTTTTATTTGATGATGTTCTTTGATATACTTTGTTGTTCTTTTACAGTGATGATGATGTTTGAATCTGAGTTTGTTCCTGGGCTTGTTTTGAGTTTGAGATGCTTGGACTTGCTTGAATTTTGATTGCTTGCTTCAGAGTTGTTGATATGTTAACCCTATGATGAACTTATTCTGAGGGCTTTTGGGATTTGTTTGATTCTGATTTGGTTTGGATATTTGGTTTGGACTTGCTTGTGTTAGTTAGGGCAGGCTTGTATGGCTTTGGGCAGGTTTGTTGTTTTACCACACAGGTTTGGAGTTTTGAGGCATTTTGTTGGAGTTTTGTTTGGTAATGAAACAGGTTTTTAGGAAGAACAAGCTTTTAGGCTTGTGGTTTGAAACAGGTTTACTGTGTTTTTTGAGTTTGTGGTTTGAAACAGGTTTACTGGCTTCAGGCTTATGTTATAAGGCTTGTAGTTGTAACAGGTTTATGTGTTCTGGCTTGTTTTGAACATAGGTTTGAAAGGCTTGAGAAACTTGACAGGTTTTTTGGCTTTGGCTTGAAGCAAGTTTTGGTTTTATTAGGCTTGAGCAGGTTGGAGGTGTTATGCAGGCTTTGAAACTGAACAATATTTGGTTTGTTGTTCAGGCAGGCATGAGGCTTGATTTATTATGCAGATTGTTGAGTTTTTGTTTTATGCAGGTTTTTGCAATGTTACAGTTTGTAGTATCTCTTGTGTATTCTACCTCTTCCTTTTACAGTGTTCTGATTTGTTCTCTTTATCTCTATGCCTGCCTGTAAGCCTCTACTTCTCTCTCTCTTTTCTCTCTCTATCAGAAAAGCATATTTTAATGCTTTACTGTCCTTTTTTCTGAAAAAGTGATGGCCTGGAAAATGATGATAATTTTGAAATATTGCTTGCATATTGTCTTTCCTCTGCATATTGTACTTTCCAGATTTCCTGCATTGCTTTGATATCTTCTTTGGACAGTTTTGACAGCTTTGGACAGTTTGGTTGACATTGTGACTTAGTTGGCCATTTTGACAATTTGGTTGCCTTTTCAGTTTGCAATTTGGTTTGGATTTATGTAGCTTGTCCCTTTGGCTATTTTGAACTGTGCAACTTGTTTCAATTATGCAACCTTGTACATTTTTATATTTGCAAACATATTTCCTTTCCCTCTTTGTGAACCAAGAGTCTTCTTGTGATTTGCAGAGAGGGCGAACAAACTGATTCCGGCCAACACTTTTAATGATGAGTTTTAATTATCTGTCTGCCTTTTTAATTCATCTGTGTTTGACTTCTTCTTTTTTTGTCTTTGCAGATAAGTATCAGTTGAGCAATGGGGAGCAGCAGTAGAAGATGAAGATTTAGGATAGATTTAATTTATTTTTAATCATTGTAATAATATTATTGTAATCAACTGTAAATAAATTCAGTGTTCAAATAATATTTATAACAAACAATTAAAAATGAATAAAAATCTTTCTTTGTCAGTTAATCTCTTTAATTCTTCTGCATTCATTTATTTAATTACTTTAATTTCTTGAATTATAATAATTGGAAATTATCCAATAATTTTAACTTAGAAATTATAAATAATCAATAAACGTCTGGCGTTCCGAATAACCAAAAGCATTGCACAGTTAAACAAACAAACGTCCATACGCCTTTCATTTCGTTGATTAGACCAATACTTCAAACTCTCAATCAGAAGCCTCAGCCCATGTCCCAGATGTTTAGACCTTGAGAAACAAACAGAAATCTTGAGCAAACGTCAAAGCAGTGTAACATCCAATTAAGACACTGTGGATTCAAATTCTTCTGAAAATGCGCGTGCAAACCCTAATTCTTGATTTATTGTCAAAGAAGCGTCTGCTTGATCAAACCTTGAGCCAAACTCAACCAAACCCTAATAATCTGCTTGAACTGATTCAGAATCCATGAAAACCCTAATTTGGATAGACTGATAAGAAAAAGTTTGTTTGACTGATTCTTGAGCCAATCTGAAAAATCAGAAAAAGCCTGAAGCTGTGATTTCTTGTGGAAAAGGGGAGGGAAAATTTTGGGGTACAACACACTTTAAAAGTGAGAGGAGGCGCCATCTCACTTGGCTCCTAGGGCAAAACTAGGGCAAAATGCTGTTTTATAAATAATTTGTATGTTTCTCCGTCGTTTCTCACACTTTCTCGCACTGTTTTGTTATTTTTTACTCTGTTATTTGTGTCATGACATCGCCCATGATTTTTAGCAGAGATGGTTACGTTATCTTCTCTGCCACGAAACTTGTGATGAAAATGAAATTCTGGCACATTCACTCCATGGAGCGTCTGAAGCGGGAGTTAATGTGATGGCTAGATAGAGACATTGCGGAGGGGGGAAATTCGAAGGATCCAGCGAAGACGAACAACAACTTCACATGCGATAGGGAGACCTAATGTATGGTTGGAGGAAGTCAAAACAGACAGCGATGTAATGTTGATGATGCATGGGTCAGATGAAATTGTGTTAACAGTTGTAATTTCATAGACGGAATATCGTGTATTTTTCTTGAACGTGAAATATTTATTGTAGCAAAATTTGTTAACGGAAAACCCCAATGTTTACAACATAATTAAAGAAATATTTTATGTATTACAATTTTTATGTGGTCGAGGCAGACGCCCGATTCGGAGAACTTTTGCGATTGTGTCTGACCTGACGGCATAAACCACACTTTCTTTCCAGCTTGTCAAGATCGTCCATTTCTGTTTCCCAATTCTCATGCATGCATGCACCAGCTACCACCTCACTCACTCTATAAAAAAAATTCCTATAAATACATACCATATCATACTTCTCTCACACCCACACTCGTCTCACTCTCTGCTACGAAGTCTTTCATAATCTCTTACACTTTCTAAGTCTTTCATAATCTCTTACACTTTCTAAGTTTTCATAATCTCAAGCATTTTAAACAATGGCTCTTCTAACAATGGGTGATTCTCACAGAGGCACAAGGGAAAATATTGCCGCATTTGTAAGTTTCTAATTTGGTTATACATTATTTATACTTAAGGTAATGCTATGTTCATCTTACTTAATCTTACATCTTTTACATTATTAACTCAGGATACCAAAAGATTCAGAATCTGGTCTCACAACTACCTGGCTCCCGACCCATTTATCGTACCATATCTGGAATACGCAGGTTTCAGACATGTTATAAAGATCTCCAACTGCACAATTGATTCGAAGTTCATTCTTGTAATGTTGGAAAGGTAGAGACCAGAGACCCATACATTTCACCTACCAATAGGTGAATGTACCGTCACGCTAGAGGATGTGTACATGTTACTAGGTCTCCCTGTCGAAGGTAAGGCCGTGAACGGGTCAGTTTAACAACCCAATTCTCAGTGTGAAGAATTGTTGGGCAGGGATATGGTTGAAGGTGGTGGTGCGAGAGGTCATGGAATACTACTCACTGGGCTTAAAAATCATTATGCAAGTTTGGAATTAAATGAAAATTCCTCCGAGCAAGACAGGGTAGTAAAAGCCAGAACTTATCTAATGATACTATTTGGTACCTTTTTATTTCCCGAAAGTACGGGAAATAGTGTAAATTTTATGTATTTACATTTACTTAGAGATTTTGAAAAAACAAGAAAGTATAGTTGGGGTTCTGCAATTTTAGCCCACGGTTGGCTCCTAAATTCGACACCCATGTTTATTATCATATAGACCATTAATTATGAGTCAGAAGAGTTTCCTACATAAGAAGGCTTCGACCAACTGATCATGTCGAAGGCTCATCAAAGAATGACAAGATACTTAGAGAAATTCCTTTAAGTTGGAATCTTGTTGTCTTCGACGTCGAAGGAACCTCTCGACAAAGGTTCCTGATGCCCAAGGTCGAACGGTTTGAGATTTGAATTATTGGAGGGAAAATGGTTCCCAGCAGTTACCAAGTGCAACGTGTCGGGAACATAGGCGTCGAAGGTTGTGAGCATGCCATGTGGCGTCATCTCGGAGTGGTGTAACTGCCCAGCGGTTACTTATGATTTTTTCTTAGTATAAATACTAAGTTTTTCTGTAGTTATTAGTGTGTTCATCATTTTATACAAGTCACTCATTTAGATTCAAGTACCCAACGTGAGAGAAAGAATCATTGAGAATGTATGTGTGAAACACCATTTAAATTAATCAAAGTCTTTTACATTCAAGCAATTTGCCGTTGTTCATTTATTTACCTTCGTCGAAGCCTTTTATTTAACAATTCCTTAACGCTTTTATTTATTCTATCAAGCTTTTCTCCATGCAATTTACTTAAAGTGTATTTACTTTACTGGCATTAACCACCATTAGGATTAGTCAAACTCCAAAAATCAACCATGTCTTAGGATCAATCTGATCGATCCTGCGAGTCACCAAATAAGTAACCTTTTGGAAGATCAGCGGTTGTTTACCATTTTTCAGGGTAAACAAATTGGCACACCTGATGGGACTTTGTGTTGATTTTCTCATAATTAACCGTTTTATATAAAATATCCTCCTTTTTTGAGAGTATTGCATGTTATTGAGAAGTGGTAGAATATACACCAACGAAACCAATACTAGGAGAAGAAGTGAAGAAATGGCGAATCCGCCAAACAACGGAGAAATCCCCTAGACAAACGTAGGAGCAACGGTTATCCCAACCGTAAGTGAAGTGGTAACCGCTGGTTCAATGCCAGCAGTAACGGTTACACAAACGGGGCCATTACCTCCATTTACAGGCCCTAGAATGCCTTTGGGAACTCCCCCACCAAGGGGAAACCAAGGAACTAGGCCATATGTTCCCCTAGGCTTTTCGACAGTCGGTTTAAATCGAGAACCACTCTATGGCATGCCAACTTCTGAATTGGCTAGCCTGACGAATGCTACGTCCACTTTTTCGGATCCTTTAGTGAGCGCCTCTTCGCCACTCCAAGGCTCTGGAGTTGGTATGGCGAACAGGGGTAGGACCCAACTCTTAGGAGGAACGTCCCAAGTAATGCATGGCCTTACGAATGCCTCGACAGCAGTCTTGAGGCAGCAAATGGATGAAAGCAGCCACGACATGGTTCAAATGTTGGCGCAAACTTTAAGTACAGTGCTAAATCCTCTAATACAAAATACCACCCAGTCGAATCAGCAAATGACAGCGCAAATGTCGCGTCTGGATGACTTTTTTGGGGTACCCCAACCTATTCGACAGCCTCAAAGGGCACAAATAAGGGGGAACCAAGGCATACTTCTAGAGGAAGAAACCACTATTAACCAAGTCCAGCAGCCTGTCGAAGAGAACCTTAGGGTACAAATGGAACAACCCGGGGTCGAAGAGCCTAGAGTTATAGCCCCGGAAATAAGGATGGTTAATAGAAACCAAAACGCTGACGAAGTAGTTCAGCAGATCCAATACCAGAATGTTGGTTTGGAGAATAACTTGACAGCCATGATTGAAAGAATCATGATGCAAAATGGGATGAATACGGGCTTCTGTAGGCCCAACTTCACATCCCTGCTGTCAGAATAAGTGTTACAAACGGACTTGCCTCCTAGATGCAAAGTCCCTAAGTTCACTAAGTTTTCAGGGGACACCACAGAATCCACTGTCGAACATGTGGCAAGATATTTAATCGAAGCAGGAGAAATTTCAAACAATGAGAACCTGAGGATTAAGTATTTCCCAAGTTCCCTAACCAAGAATGCGTTTACTTGGTTCACAACTCTCCCCCCCAAATCGATCCACCATTGGACCCAATTGGAGAGATTGTTCCATGAGAAATTCTACACGGGATAAACCAAGATAAGCCTGAAAGAGTTTTCCAGTGTAAAGAGGAGATTCACTGAGCCTATAGACGAATACCTAAATAGGCTTAGATTACTCAAGGCAAGATGCTTTACGCAAGTGCCAGAACATGAGTTAGTCGAAATAGCCGCAGGAGGTCTAGATTACTCCATTAGGAAGAAATTAGACACTCAGTACCTGAGGGACATGGCCCAATTGGCCGATAGGGTTCGACAGGTAGAACGCCTTAAAGCTGAAAAAGCCAGGGCGACGAAAACTCATAAAAGAGAAAGGATAGCATATGTCGAAATGGACGATGAAGATCCAGAAACGTTCGACGAACCTATAACCGTCGAAGAAAGTGAGGTCGATTTAGCTGAGTTAAAACAAGGGCCACCATACTCTTGCAAACTACTAGTCCCCTCAAGTGGAAAAAAACCCACTGGTTCTGAAAAGGCCAATGATAGGTTCCCTAAAAAGACTTACAGTTTTGATATTACGAAATGTGATGAAATTTTTTATTTACTTGTAAAAGATGGCCAAATGATAATACCCCCAGGGGTAAAAGTTCCTCCTCTTGATCAAAGAAAGAAAAGAGGCTATTGTAAATATCATAACTTTCTGGGCCATAAAACATCTCAATGTTTTCTTTTCAGGGATCTCGTGCAGAATGCTATCGAAGAAGGGAGGCTGAAGTTCGCTGATAAGGCCCCCGTGAATGTGGATTTGAGCCCTTTGCAGGCGGAAGCCCACTATGCTGAACCTTCAGAGGTGAATGTGATCGAAGCTTCCAGAAGTCAGGTGAAAAGGCCAGGGATAACTATGGTCGAAGTCACCAAAGATCATATCAATATGCCAATCTTTGGCATTTTTTCTAGGAACCTTTCTAGAAGACAATTGAAGCAGTCCAAAAGGCCGCTGAAGGTCCAAAACTGGAGACAGTTGGAGCCTCAAAATCTGGAACTAAACCCGTTTCCTACTTGGCTGCAGTGCAAGGCCAGACAAAAGACCTGGAGGCTCAAATGAAGCAAATGACTCTTGCTACTAAAGACAACATGAATGTCAACATGGTCGAAATATCTGAATCAAAAGTTTCAAAGGAGACCATTAGGCAAGAGCAAGCAAACAAAACAACTTTTCCTCTGGAGAACGAAAATCTGGCAGAATTCCTGCAACGATGCCAGAAGAAGAAATCAGAAGTGGTGATGTGTCCTCGATGCAGCTCTATTTTTGACAAGAAAGCTGCTGAACACATCGAAGGTGTGAGAGCAGCAAACAAAAATTAGAGCAGAAATGCCCAAAAAGGTGCAGGCTCTGATGCTCGACACGATCCCAGAAGAACCTACCAAAAGGGTTCAAATCAGGAAAGGATGCCACCAACTTTCAGGCCTCCAACCAATGTGCCAGTCGATACATGGCTCAAAACATTGAGTCGAAAGAGACTCGACGAAGAAAGGTGGCATTCCTTTGAAGTGCCAAGAGGTTCATCTTTGACACTCAAGAAAGAACCTCATGTAGGTGCCTCCAAAGTGACCCAAGTATCAAGTAACTACAAGGGAAAGAACCCAATGTCTCGATCCCAGTGGAGAAGATACCAAAGGCGGCACAAGGCTGAGAGAGAAGCTGTCAACGAACCAAAACCAGAGTCAAGTTCAAATGTCCCCCAGCTAAAGCAAAGAAAGCCTTTGGAGAGGGAACCGGTGTCCAATAGGTTGGTATGGCCTGAACAAGGCGAAGCTGGTGACGAAGATGGCTCTGAGTCTGACGACACATTAGACATCATGGTAAATATAGTTTCAGTTTTTCCAATAGAATTCAACTGCCAAATGGAAGTCGAAGCAAACGACTGGGAAGTCGAACAAGAGATGGCCAAGCATAGGCCAGTTTGCTACTTTGTCATGGGTAATGGCTGCTGTGATCGGTGGATCTGGAACTGACTGTTTAACGCTGGTTCGCGAAATGTCGCGGAAGCAAGAGTCACCACCGTCTTTTATTTTCTCCAATATGGAAAGGACAAAAGCACAGAAAAATTCCTTATGAGATTGCTCTCGGTTCGGGAGGTAGATTTATAGAAAGGGAATGTGTTAGCACCCTTTCTATCCATGGTTATCCATGGGCTCTTAGATACTTGCTCATTGTGTTTTCAAAATGTTTATTTGCTTTTCAAGGTGAGTGAGTTTGAAAAAGTTTCGTTTAAAATTTCAGATCGACTCTTGTATCAGTCCTCAAGAGTGTTTGAAAAAATGTTTTGAACGCCTTTTGAAAAGTGTCGGTGTGAAAAGAGTTTTTGATTGGTTTTTGAATTAGAGCAAGTATCTATGAGTCATCTACCTACCCTAAGGAATTAGGCTGTGTAAATGTCCTTAAGGTAGTGCTATCCCACCATTGAGAGGTAGGTAGCACCACCGTTGGAGGTGTTCGGGTCAATTCGTTTGTAGGGACAGTGTGGTCACCGAGCAACAGTAAGACACCTTAGAAGCTACCCTTATGCCATTGATCTTTTTATTCCGAGGCAACCGTTTCGAGGCAACTTGTTTCGAGGCAACCATTTCGAGGCAACTTGTTTCGAGGCAACGGGATCAATGAACATAAGGACTTACTAAGACGTCCTATAGTCGACGACCACGTTTCGAGGGGCAAGGCAACAGTGTGATCACCAGAGCAATAGTAGGACACCTTAGAAGCTACCCTTATTCTATGCTCATGGACATAAGGACTTACTAAAACATCCTATACTCGACGACCACGTTTCGAGGGGCAAGGCAACAGTGAGGCGTACCCTAGAAGTGGTGTGTGAATTGTGTGTCATTTTCAGTTTATGTTTTATCTTGATCATGCATTGGGTGAGCTACGCTTTGATTTTATTTGAGCCATTCATTCTTTCATGCAATAATTAGCAGTTTAAGGGGTGCGGAAATTAAAGTGCAGAAAATAAAGTCCTAAGCTATTACAAGGCGCGGGTCTATACATCGCCAAATTAACAAAGACCCGATTTTAAATAAAATACGGAAAATAAATAAATTCCTAATTATCTATTACAAGGCTTTGGGGAAAATACATTATATTTAAAAAGGAAATAAAAATAAACGTGCGAAAAGAAATTAGAATCGAGTGCGAGGGCGTTGGACCCTTTAAAGAAATTAAATTGAATTTGGAAGTGAATTAATTATTTAATAAGAAAAGAAGTTATTTTTTGATGTTTTTTGTATTTATGAAATAAAGGAAATTAATTGAAACTAGAAATTAAATAAAACCCTAATTCTAAGTCATTTTTAATTGTTAAAGAAAATATTTAAGTTTTGACTTAATTTACTAATTATTTAATTACATGGGTATTTACAAAATAGTTAAGAGTTAATAATAATGGTAATAAGAAAATTATTTATTAAGCAAAAAGAATAAAAATTCTAAAACCTAATTTCTATATTTTTTGATTATTAAGGAAATATTAAAATTGAAAACCTAAAATTAACTAAGTTGATTAATAAAATTTATTTACAAGAGATATTAGTGAATTAAATATTAAAAACAATAAACATATTTTATTTTTATGGTTTCTGATTTTTTTATTTTAAAGAATTATTTTTATGAATTTAATAAAATAGTTAAAACAAATTGAAAAAAAGAATAAAAAAGAAAGGAGAAAATTAGAAAGAATAATACAAACAAAGGGGATTTCTGGCCCAATTATGGAGGTGTTGTTGAAGCAATTAGGCCCATTGATTCCAAGCCCCTTTTGACTTTTCTGGATCACATGCTTATGGTTGACTGAGCGTGCATGATGGTCTCCACATCCTGACCCTTGGATTGATCTCCTGGGACATTTGGCAAGCACAAGCGTTGGGTGTATGATGGACCACTGGAGAGAAGCAATACCTGAACACGTTACAAGAAAAAATATTGAGAATATGGGGGGACCTGGGAATCGAACCCAGGTCCTAGCGTTTACCCCATGCACGTCCAACCGTCTGAGCCATGCGCGCGCCTTGTATTGAAATTGGCTAGCAAATAATATAATGCAAAGCAGCGCTGAGTGGTATCCAACGCGCCAAAATTCAAATGCGCCAGTCCCCATTAGCCACGTCCCCTTTCTTCTTCGTTTTGCCTGCATTTATAAAACAGATAGCGGGGGTTTTAAACCCCCACTAAGCTTCAACCTGCAAAATAGCAATAGGGCATAGAGTAATATAATTTAGGCACGATGTGATCAATTGTTTCGTCCAGATGCCCTGATCTCAAAGGTACCAGTTTGATTGTCCAATTTTGCCTTATGAAGGAATCCCCAAATCTGGCACTCTGAAACCCTAAAAAGCTTCCATGGCAATTTTTGATACAAGGCCTAATAACTCAATTGAGTTATGTCATTAGCTTCAGAAAGTGCACATTAGTATAAATCAATGCTTAAAACGTATGAAAAATGTATGCACATTCAAACACGAATATGAAAATATTTATGAACAGGGAGGACTCATTCTACCAATTCTGGATGTATTGACACTTGATTTCAATTGGAAACGCTTCCTAGGTAGTCCAGCAACGTATTGGAACACTTTTCAGGCCTTGAAACACCTTGCAATTCAGTTTTCAGTTTCCAAATTTTTTGTCAAAAATTGCAATGTTGTTCTTTGTTCTCAGCGCAACTTTCTTGTTCTTTGCATTAGGTTTTTGTTCTGCATATGTAAGTGAGTGAATTAGGTTAACAATCCAAGCCCAAAGTCCTTGCATTCATGTTTTGGAGATTTGATTTTTCCTTATATCTTTTTCAATCTTTTTGTCATGAAAAACATGCCAATTATGGAAGATTTGCCTTTTTTTGGACATGAAACAAATTGCCACCTTGCCCTAGTTGGATTTGCTGCATCAAAAAGATTTAAAAGCATTATTTTGTATTTTTCTCATTTTTAGTTTTAATTAAGTGAATTAATAATAATAATAATTCAAATAATTAATAAAAAAATGATGAAATAACTCCCTTGGATGTCAATGGGTCGTGCATAGCCTTTGGGTGATGATTCATGGAATAAATTGAGGCCCATTAGAAATTTTGAGGCATTTGAAGCAAAGTTGACTTTTCAAAACTCCCAAAACTTTCCCAACTTCCACAAGGCATATCTTGCTCAATTTTTAAGCTTTGATCATGTTCTTGGACATTTTGGAAAGGTCTTGAAGTCCTCTAACCAATGCCTTTGGTACCATGTCATTTTGATTTGCCAATATCAAGTTATGGTCTTTGACTTAAAGTGCCTTTTTGTTGACTTTTGAAAATGACCTATAATGTTGAGATTGATAACTTTTTGTGAGAGCATTTCTTGGACTTGAAGTGTGAAGATGAGTTGTAGGAAATGTTATTCTATTAACAATGAGATTTGGATGGAATTTTTCTGATAAACCATGTGGAAGTTATGCGCTGGTCAATTTGTAGTTGACTTTTTCAGCTGTCCAAAAATAGAAACTTTTGCATCTTGAGACTTTTTGAGCCATGCCTTGAGAATCATGATCAAGAATTGATCAGATGATGTTTGTGGCTTCAAAATAATATGTTGACCAAAAATTTTGACTTTTGACTGTCAAATGACCATTTTGCCCCTGCAGTTGACTGTGAAGCAATTAGGGTTTTTGACTGTGCAATTTGGTGCTGTGAGTCTTGAAACTTGGCATATGGATGCTTGACAATGTATGTAGGCATGTGGGACTTGATTGGACCCTTGGAAACTTCAATTTCTTTGCCAGAACCAAAACCCTAATTTTTGACTTTTAGGAGGCCATTGGACTGTGCAACCTTGAGAGATTTTGAACCTTGACCTTGGAAAATCTTGAAGAATATGGGAGGGAAAATTTTGGGGTTCAACAGTTGCCCCTGTTCAATCTTCTTAGACCTGAGGATGTAGATTGGCTGGTGTGCCTTTCGTGATCCGAAGGTGGAAGATGATTGAACACTAGAGTGCCCAGAAATTTGCGCTCACATAGTAGTGTGATGGTGGGAATGGGCTTACAGATGCCATTTGGAGATTGGTGGATAGGAGGATGGGCTTACAGATGCCATTTGGAGATTGATGGATAGGAAAGATGGGCTTATAGATGCCATGTGGAGGTTGTTGATCGCGTAAGAGTTTCCTTAGCGAGAACTTGCGTACCTAAAAAAAGAAAATGATTACCTGGCCTGTTACAGGAGATGGTCTTCAAACTCTTTGTGTGGATGCGTTCTGGCTGGATGTAGGTATCGAAACTTTAAACTCTTCAGACATGCCCTGGCGAGATACAGGAATCGAGTCTGGAGCTTCAAAAGGTGATGAATGAATCAGGGATGGTTACTACCTCAACGGGACGATGAGAGAACCTTGGGAGATTACTACCTCAACAGTAACGATGAGAGAACCTTGGGCGATTACTACCTCAACAGTAACGATGAGAGAACCTTGGGAGATTACTACCTCAACAGTAACGATGAGAGAACCTTGGGCGATTACTACCTCAACAGTAACGATGAGAGAACCTTGGGTGATTACTACCTCAACAGTAACGATGAGAGAACCTTGGGCGATTACTACCTCAACAGTAACGATGAGAGAACCTTGGGCGTCTTCTACTGAGTCTTCATCGGGAAAATCTTTAAGAATCGATTTAACTGGACCAGAGAAGGCCTTTGACTGGATCGGCATCAGAAAAATCTTTAGGAGTCGATTTAACTGAACCAGGCAAGGTCTTGGAATCTTCAACTGGAATAAGAATCAGGGAGATCTTAGCGTCGATCTGACTGAACCAGAGAAGGCCTTTGACTGGATCGGCATCAGAAAAATCTTTAGGAGTCGATTTAACTGAACCAGGCAAGGTCTTGGAATCTTCAACTGGAATAAGAATCAGGGAGATCTTAGGGTCGATCTGACTGAACCAGAGAAGGCCTTTGACTGGATCGGCATCAGAAAAATCTTTAGGAGTCGATTTAACTGAACCAGGCAAGGTCTTGGAATCTTCAACTGGAATAAGAATCAGGGAAATCTTAGGGTCGATCTGACTGAACCAGAGAAGGCCTTTGACTGGATCGGCATCAGAAAAATATTTAGGAGTCGATTTAACTGAACCAGGCAAGGTCTTGGAATCTTCAACTGGAATAAGAATCAGGGAGATCTTAGGGTCGATCTGATTGAACCAGAGAAGGCCTTTGATTGGATCGGCATCAGAAAAATCTTTAGGAGTCGATTTAACTGAACCAGGCAAGGTCTTGGAATCTTCAACTGGAATAAGAATCAGGGAGATCTTAGGGTCGATCTGACTGAACCAGAGAAGGCCTTTGACTGGATCGGCATCAGAAAAATCTTTAGGAGTCGATTTAACTGAACCAGGCAAGGTCTTGGAATCTTCAACTGGAATAAGAATCAGGGAGATCTTAGGGTCGATCTGACTGAACCAGAGAAGGCCTTTGACTGGATCGGCATCAGAAAAATCTTTAGGAGTCGATTTAACTGAACTAGGCAAGGTCTTGGAATCTTCAACTGGAATAAGAATCAGGGAGATCTTAGGGTCGATCTGACTGAACCAGAGAAGGTCTTGGATTAACTTTGACTGGATAAGAATCAGAAAAATCTTAGAATCGATTTAACTGAACCAGACTAAAGTCTTGGAATATCTTCAACTGGAATAAGAATCAGGGAGATCTTAGGGTCGATCTGACTGAACCAGAGAAGGTCTTGGACATAGCTGAGAACTTAACTGGATCTTTCCTGAAAGGTAAAGGTCAGTCATATGCAATGCATGATATGGATCAAGCAATGATGTTCTCAACATAAATGAGATTGTAAGATATGATGCGTTTATGCATGTATCATGATGCATGGAGATGTGATGTTTTTGAACGTATTTTCGTCTAGGAAAATATATCCTTGACGAATGCCGGGAAGTCACATCCCGGGCTGATGTTGAGGAATAGTGCTTTGTTGTTTCCGCTGGGGATGATAGTTGCAAGAATACCGGTAGGAGAAGATAACTCCGTTGGGGAATAAACTTGGCGAATGGATTACTCTGCGGGGAGAAATTACTCTAGCTACCTTGCTGGGGAACAGTACTCTGTAGGGAGAGAGGTACTTTGCTGGGATGTTGATGATAACTTCGCTGGGGATACTGTTGTTACGTTGGAAGTGTTAATAGACTCCGCTGGGGATAGGAAGACTTCGCCGAGGACGATCTTTCCGCGGCTTTTGGCTGAGGATAACCCAGTTATATCCTGGTAGGGAAATAACCTTTGAATAAATCTGGGGGACGCGCTCGTGCTCTGTAGGGGATAAGCTTCCAGACTCTATTGGGGATAAGCTTACTGCTGGGGGATGGATTCCACTTTCCTGGGGGAACTTCAGACTGGACTCTCCTGGGGAAACTAATTTGATACGTACTGGGGAAGTGGCTCCGCTGAATGTCTGGTATACTGCCGGGGAACAATCTTAGATTAAGGATGCCGGGGATGCTTGTTAAGAATGTCTGTATAATTGCGCTGGGGAATATTGAGATCTGCTGGAGGATACCCAACTTCCTTAAGGTTGACAGGATAACTTTGCTTGGGGAGAGTGTAATAACTTGCTGGCTCACTCTCTGGGGGGTTAAGATATCCCAGTTATGTTCTTTAGCTGAAGCTACCTTGGTACCTTGGTGGACAGAACAATTAGATCGCTTAGACAACTCATTATTGCCCCTGTTTCTAATGTTACCTGTAATTAATCCTTTGTTTCGTATGCAAATATTTATGAGTTAGCAATTAGTGTCAAGTGCATATATCACAAATTGAACCTTGGACGTTCTTCGCACAACAAAACAGAAGAAGGAAAAACAATTGGCAATTGATCTGAAAAGTGAATTTATATTGATTTTTGAATTTGCCTGTAAATAGACGTTTATGTACAAGAGGCTGACGTCCTAGTAGGAGAACGCCGCCGAATAAAAGAGTTTATACAATTTGTACAAAGGGAAAACAAAACAGCCATGTGAAAAGAACAATCCCACTGGGTTCCAACTCTGCTATCGCCTTTATATCTTCGAGCGTCTCATTACTTGATGACCTAGCTGAAGATGAAGCTGATTGATTGATGCCTTTTGAACTTGACAGTTGATACCGGATTCTAGATGCAAGGTGATCCAATGAGACATAGTATTACGCTTTATCCTTAACTTTTGCCTGGACCGCCCTTTCGGGTTTTCAGTCCACCGGGATACCCATTTTTGCCCAAGCCGCCTTTTCAGGTTTTCGACTTGCCGGGTGTATAGATTTTTTCATTTCATCCCTCATTTTGCCCGAACCCTTTTGGTTCGCCGGGAAGCCCTAATTTTTTCCTAGGTATGTCAACCTAGCGGGTCTTTTATCATGCGTAGTATCTTTTTACTATGTCTGCATTGGCGGGGTGAGGAAGGTCGTCACCATCCATGGTGGTCAGAATCATGGCTCCTCCTGAGAACACATGTTTAACCACAAATGGCCCTTCGTATGTAGGGGTCCATTTGCCCCTTGGATCACTCTGAGGAAGGATGATGCGCTTGATTACCAGATCCCCAACTTGATACTCTTGTGGTCTGACCTTTTTGTTAAATGCCCTGATCATCCGTTTTTGGTACGTCTGACCATGACAAATAGCAGCAAGTCTCTTTTCGTCAATTAAGTTTAATTGATCAAGTCGTGTCTGGATCCAGTCATCTTCACTCAGATCTGCATCCTTCATTATCCGGAGAGAGGGTATCTGCACTTCAATTGGTAAGACTGCCTCCATACCGTAGACCAAGGAGAAGGGAGTTGCCCCGGTTGACGTCCTTGCTGAGGTACGGTACCCGTGTAGAGCAAACGGTAACATCTTGTGCCAATCTTTATAGGTCACTGTCATTTTCTGCATAATCTTTTTGATATTCTTATTCGCTGCTTCTACAGCCCCGTTCATCTTCGGCCGGTAACGAGAAGAGTTGTGGTGCTGTATCTTAAATTGCTCGCAGAGCTCAGTGATCATCTTGTTATTAAGATTGGTACCGTTGTCTGTAATGATTCTTTCAGGGACGCTGTATCGACAGATTAAGTTATGCCGAATGAACCGTGCCACAACGTTCTTGGTTATTGTGGCATAGGAAGCTGCTTCAACCCACTTCGTAAAGTAATCAATCACCACCAGGATGAAGCGATGCCCGTTGGATGCCGTAGGTTTAATCTCGTCGATCATATATGTGCCCCACATTGCAAAAGGCCAAGGTGCAGTCAGGACATTCATAGGAACTGGAGGAACGTGCACCTTATCTGCATATATCTGACACTTACGACATGTCTGAGAATGTTGGTAACAGTCGGCTTCCATTGTGGACCAGAAATACCCTGCCCGAAGGATTTTCTTTGCCATGGTATGTCCACTGGAATGTGTTCCGAAGGTACCCTTATGTAGCTCCGCCATGATCCTTTCTGCTTTAGTCTTATCCATACAACGCAGTAAGGTTGAATCATGGTTTCTCTTGTACAGGATGTCGTTGCTGAGGAAGAACTTCGCTGCGAACCTTCTCAGAAACTTCTTGTCGTTGACAGATGCGCCTTCAGGGTATTCCCGAGCTTCCAAGTATCTCTTCACCTCATGATACCAAGGTTTCTCAATTACTTCCCCAGCCTCAAGATCACAACAGTATGCCGGTTCGTCCAGTTTCCAGATAATGATCCGGGGAGCCTCATTGTCCCACTTGACTTTGAACATGGAAGACATCGTAGCTAACGCGTCTGCCAACTGATTCTCCTCTCTTTGGAAATGTTCAAAAGTTATCTCTGTGAAATGGGGGATCATTGTCAACACACATTCTCTGTAAGTAATAAGATTCGGATGTTTCGTATCCCACTCGCCTTTGATCTGATTGATCACGAGAGCAGAATCTCCGAAGACACTCAGAAACTTGATCCTTAAGTCGATCGCAGCTCGAAGACCCATGATGCATGCCTCATACTCCGCCATGTTGTTGGTGCAGTTGAAGCATAGCCGGGCAGTAAGTGGAGTATGAGTGCCTTGAGGGGATATGATCACAGCGCCGATACCATTACCCAAAGCGTTGGAGGCTTCGTCAAAGTGCATAGACCATCGGGATCCTTCCTCAGGTCCTTCATCCGGTCCAGGTACTTCACAATCAGTCACAATCATGATGCTCTCGTCCGGAAACTCAAAGTTCATTGACTGATAGTCGTCTACTGCCTGGTGTGCCAAGTGATCTGCCAATACACTTCCTTTGATGGATTTCTGAGTCGTGTATTGGATGTCGTATTCTGTCAAGATCATTTGCCATCTTGCTATTCTCCCAGACAGAGCAGGCTTTTCAAATATGTACTTTATAGGATCCATCTTTGAAATCAACAAGGTAGTGTGAGTCAGCATATACTGTCTCAGCCGGCGAGCAGCCCATACCAAAGCGCAGCAAGTTTTCTCGAGCAGTAAGTATCGGGTCTCGCAGTCGGTAAACTTTTTGCTAAGGTAATAAATGGCATGCTCTTTTTGGCCAGACTCGTCATGCTGCCCCAGCACACACCCCATTGAGTTGTCAAGTACTGTCAGGTATAGTATCAGAGGTCTCCCTTCAACCGCTGGCATAAGGATGGGTGGCTCTTGGAGATACTCTTTAATTCTGTCAAAAGCGGCCTGACATTCATCATTCCAACGTACTACTTGATCTTTCTTCAGCAGCTTGAAGATTGGTTCATAAGTAGCAGTTAGGTGCGAGATGAATCGAGCAATGTAATTCAGACGTCCCAGAAAGCCTCTGACCTCTTTCTCTGTCTTGGGAACTGGCATCTCTTGAATAGCTTTAACCTTGGCAGGGTCCACCTGAATACCCTTGTCACTTACAACGAAGCCTAGTAACTTTCCAGATCTAACCCCGAATGTGCACTTATTCGGGTTTAACCTCAGCTTGTACAATTTCAAACGGTCAAACAGTTTCTGCAGATGGTCAAGGTGTTCCTCCTCAGTTTGGGACCTTGCAATCATGTCATCGACATACACTTCTATCTCATGATGGATCATGTCATGAAATAGAGCAACCATGGCACGTTGGTAGGTTGCCCCGACATTTTTCAACCCGAATGGCATGACCTTGTAACAGAAGGTGCCCCACTGAGTGACGAAGGTAGTCTTTTCCATATCTTCCGGAGCCATCTTGATCTGATTATACCCTGAAAAACCATCCATGAAAGAGAACACCTTATGCTGAGCAGTATTATCAACCAGAACATCAATGTGAGGTAGGGGAAGTCATCCTTGGGGCTGGCCCTGTTCAGATCCCTGTAATCAACACACATTCTGACCTTACCATCCTTCTTCGGTACCGGCACCACATTAGCAACCCACTGAGGGTAAGAAGTCACTGCAAGAAACCCGGCATCAAACCGCTTCATAACTTCAGCCTTGATCTTTTCAGACATCTCTGGACGCATACGGCGGACCTTTTGCTTAACCGGGGGGAAGTCCTCCTTGGTAGGCAAGTGATGGACTACGATGTCAGTATCCAACCCCGGCATGTCTTCGTAGGACCAGGCAAAGATCTCCACATAATCATGTAGCATCTGAGTCAACCGTTGTTTTACGCTGAGCTCCAGATTGGCACCAATCTTAACTTCCTTCCTATCTGTCTCAGTACCCAGATTTATCGTTTCCACTGGCTCTTCATGTGGTTGAATTTCCCTATCTTCCTGGAGTAACAGTCTTGCAAGTTCGCCAGGCACTTCGCAATCATCTTCACCTTCATCTTCGACTAAGTTGATCAGATTTTCGAAGTCATAATTGGCAGTAGCAGAGTCGTTACCAGTGAGATCCAGAGTGGATTGAAACCTGTGTAGGTGAGTGTGTGTAAATATAGCTGTTTTGCAATATATAAATAAAGAAAGAAAGAAAGGGAGCACAAGATTTGAAATGCGAAAAAACGTCCAAGATCTTTATTCATGATATATGGAAATGACAGTTATAAGCCCTCACAAATGAAGCCAACGGTGCCCCGGGTAAGACACCGGGCCATAAAGTTTCAATTCATTGTTTATTACAAATAATAAAAACAAAGGAATTCATTACTGCGTAACAAAAGTAACAGGTAGATTGTCCTTTGCAGTCCAATTGCTAGGTCCACTGTCGGTCGTCGGATAAATCTAGCTGTTGAACTCAGATTCTTCCACTTCGTCATCATCCCTGATAGCATTTACTCCATGAGCAGGCAGGGGAGCTGTCACTACATTGGGTTTCTCAGGTGCCTCAAATTGTACCTCCTTCGCATCAATAAGATCCTGCACCTTGTTTCTCAGGGCCCAACAATCATCAGTAGAATGCCCCGGGCTATCGGAGTGATAAGCACAGCGGGCATTTGGATTATACTCCGGAGATGCAGTATTCGCAATCTTCGGAGCCTCTCTAACGGTCACCAAGTTGGTTGATAGCAGCTGCGGCAAGATTTGTGACAAGGTCATACTCAGCCGAGTGTATTCTCTTCTGGGTCTCTCAGCCCTTGGTTGATTAGCTTGCCGAGGAGCGGCAGCAGGCTTAGCAATCACCACCGCGTTGACAGATTGGCGGCGCTCTGGTTTATCTTGCCTTCTAGGCCCATACACAGCACTGGCCTCTTTCTTAAAAGGTTTCTTCTCAGAACTCGAAGATGCACCTTTCTGAATCTTTCCTGATTTCATTCCAGCCTCTATCCTTTCCCAGTCAGAATGAGGTCAGTGAATCCTGCAGATGAATTACCGATAAGATGATTGAAGAATGGCCCGGAGAGGGTCCCCAAGAACATATCTACCAGCTCACGGTCTGTTAACGGAGGCTGCACCCTGCCAGCCAGATCCCTCCACTTCTGTGCATACTCTTTAAAACCTTTGCCTGATCCTAGCGACATACCCTGGAGTTGGGTACGTGTAGGAGCAAGGTCGGCATTATATTGATACTGCTTGTAAAAAGCAGTAGCCAACTCCTCCCAGTTACGAACCTTGGCTCCATCCAGCTGATAGAACCATTCGAGATGAGTCCCTGAAAGACTCTCCTGGAAGAAGTGGATCCACAAGTTTTTGTCCACTGTGTACGGCTGAATCTTCCGCACATAAGATCTGAGGTGTAACTTAGGGCAGGACGCCCCGTCATACTTGGTGAAAGATGGTGCTTTAAACTTGTGAGGGATGATCACACCGGTAGATAAACCCAAGTCTCCGAAATCCAAACCAGGCACTTGTTGAATTTCCATGGCGTTCAGACGGTCTTCCAATTGCTTGTACCGGTCTTCAGCTGGAGGATACTGTTCCTTATTAAAATCAGTCTCGTTGTCAGAGACTACCGGACTAAGACCTCTTCCCCCCTGGGGACTGTCTTTGCCTACAGAAGAACCAGCTTCCTCATTCTGCACTGTGTTACCGAACCTCCGGCCCGAGTTGAATAGGACAGTTCTCTTCTTCTTCTTCTTCTTAACCAGCAGAGCCTTCAGCTCCTCTTGACCTTGGGCCAAGCCCATGATCAGCTCTTGAAATTGTGCGTTCTGCGCTTGAAGGGCCTTGATAGACTGCTCGGTTGATGATTCAGGGTTCATGATGCTGAAATAAACAGCGAAGAACAGTAAGCAACCTGAAAAGAAGAGTACCTGCTATGCACATGATGAATGGAATGCGTATGATTTATGTTTTCAAAGACAATCGGGGATCAACTTTGTAAACAAAAAGGAACACACTTCATTAGATTCAACTTTGAAATTTAAATTGTTCAACATGTTGCCCTTAGGCGTTACATAAAAAATGGAAATACTGAAAAGGGAAATAAAGCTGTAAAAGAAAATCCAAATCTCCTTATTGATCCCAAGGTCTCCTCTTCTCAGTACGGATGTAGTCATTCAGAGCCCGCTCATTCTCCAACTGCTTTGTCAGCTTCTGGATCTTCAGTTCCTGCTCGTTGAACTTTTCCCGGTAAGAATCCCGTTCTTCTTGCAGTTGCGCCCAAGACCTCTTTAATGTCTCATAATCCGTAGGTATCTGAGGAGGGAGAACAGTTGGGGGAACCCCCTCTTTGTCAGGATACTCAAGAACGATGGGTCTGACAGCTTCGTACGACATACCTAACTTCTGAGCACGGATGCGGACCCACTTGTAGTAAGCTTCCATAGGTAGAGAAGTCTTTGGTCCTAACTCCTGTGGGTCAGCTTTTTGAATTCTGTCCCAAGCCTTGATGAACCTACGACGCAGCTCGTCACTATCTGCCTGAAACTCAAAACTGATGTGAGGCACCAACATCTCATGAGGCCCTACTCTTCTGGCTCTTCCAAACTGACGGAGAGCTAGACATGGATTATAAGAGATTCCTCCTTGGGTACCAATCAGAGGAACATTAGGATATTCTCCGCAATGATCAATAACAGCTATCTCATCCAAACCTCTGAGGGTCCAAATGATGTCCTTATCAGTGAGAGACATTAACCTATGAGCCCAACCTCTTCCTTCTTGGTTCTTCAGCACGAACTTAGGGAGGTGCAAAATAAACCACCTCACCAACAAAGGGATACAACACCACAGAGTTCCTCGTCTTCGGGCAGTACGAGCATAAAGTTGTTGCAGGATATCACCCAAGAGAGTGGGCACAGGGTTCCGAGACATGAAGATCCTTATGGCAGTGACATTAATGAAGTTATCAGGATTAGGGAACAAGACTAGACCATAGATTAAGAGAGCCAGGATGTCTTCATATGCCCTAAAGTCCAAGTCATTCCAGAAATTGTTAGCTTTACCAATCAGAAACTTAGCCAAGAAACCCTTAACTCCGCTTCTAGTCACCCAGTTGTCCATTACTTCTTGGTGGGTCAAGGGAAGAGCTGCAGCAACCTCCTCAAGCCTAAGAGTCTTTTCCCAGCCAGTGTAGGGAGTCTGATCCAAGATAGGGATGCCAAGCAAATCAGAGAACTCTTCCAGGGTAGGGACCAGCTGGAAGTCTTGAAAGGTGAAGCACTGGTATAGAGGGTCATAGAACTGGGTCAGGACACTCGTCAACTGTTGGTCCCACTTTGCTGTGGCTAAGCTGAGAAGAGAACCATGCCTCTGGATAAAGGAAGTAGTATTTGGAATTCTGCTAACCAACTCTTCAAGCAACTCAGGTGGGTGAACAAAGTTGAACCGGATAGTATTCCTTCGCATAGGCATCATGATGTCCTACAAAACAGAGCAAAGGTGAAACCCTCTTGTCTTTGAAATGGTCAGTCCTTATGCAGGATGCATGCAATGTTTATGATGGCATGATGTTATGATAAAGCACACCACAAATATTTACAAAGGCAAACATGATAAGGCACACCAGTCACACAAGACAAGCCCTTAGAGTTTAGGCCAGCATGGGGTATAGGTATTACCCTCTTTCAGTTTGTTGGTTCAGACCTGTCCTATCAGAAGTAACCGGGTTCTAGAGGATCCCAATATCACTGACTACCCTCAATCGGTCATAACTCCAGCATCGCAATCTTTTCTTGCAGCCAAAACCATCACGAGAGTTTAGCCTCAATGGGCGTAGCATACTGCTACTGTTCTATTGGCCAAGTTGTGTCATTTAAGGTTCTAAGGTCGGTTGGTGCTTAATGACTCCTCAGAAGACCCATATTCTCCTCATTGCAACACAAGGGATATCGGTACAGACCAAGGTGCCACACCAATGTAGCCACTGCTTCATCCATGTCGGTCTACGCCGGACAGGTCCCTCACAGCTTATGCTACCTAACAGGGTATCCCCAGATCCGGGTTAGGATCTATGTAACTCCCAAGACAGTCCCACAATAATAAAGCAAACAAGTCGAAGCAATTGAAAACACAGTGATCTTAGTCCTATGGTACACCTCACTTCAATTTAGTCCCCAGCAGAGTCGCCAGTTCTGTGATCGGTGGATCTGGAACTGACTGTTTAACGCTGGTTCGCGAAATGTCGCGGAAGCAAGAGTCGCCACCGTCTTTTATTTTCTCCAATATGCAAAGGACAAAAGCACAGAAATATTCCTTATGAGATTGCTCTCGGTTCGTGAGGTAGATTTATAGAAAAGGAAGGTGTTAGCACCCTTTCTATCCATGGTTATCCATGGGCTCTTAGATACTTGCTCATTGTGTTTTCAAAATGTTTATTTGCTTTTCAAGGTGAGTGAGTTTGAAAAAGTTTCGTTTAAAATTTCAGATCGACTCTTGTATCAGTCCTCAAGAGTGTTTGAAAAAATGTTTTGAACGCCTTTTGAAAAGTGTCGGTGTGAAAAGAGTTTTTGATTGGTTTTTGAATTAGAGCAAGTATCTATGAGTCATCTACCTACCCTAAGGAATTAGGCTGTGTAAATGTCCTTAAGGTAGTGCTATCCCACCATTGAGAGGTAGGTAGCACCACCGTTGGAGGTGTTCGGGTCAATTCGTTTGTAGGGACAGTGTGGTCATCGAGCAACAGTAAGACACCTTAGAAGCTACCCTTATGCCATTGATCTTTTTATTCCGAGGCAACCGTTTTGAGGCAACTTGTTTCGAGGCAACCATTTCGAGGCAACTTGTTTCGAGGCAACGGGATCAATGAACATAAGGACTTACTAAGACGTCCTATAGTCGACGACCACGTTTCGAGGGGCAAGGCAACAGTGTGATCACCAGAGCAATAGTAGGACACCTTAGAAGCTACCCTTATGCCATGCTCATGGACATAAGGACTTACTAAAACGTCCTATACTCGACGACCACGTTTCGAGGGGCAAGGCAACAGTGAGGCGTACCCTAGAAGTGGTGTGTGAATTGTGTGTCATTTTCAGTTTATGTTTTATCTTGATCATGCATTGGGTGAGCTACGCTTTGATTTTATTTGAGCCATTCATTCTTTCATGCAATAATTAGCAGTTTAAGGGGTGCGGAAATTAAAGTGCAGAAAATAAAGTCCTAAGCTATTACAAGGCGCGGGTCTATACATCGCCAAATTAACAAAGACCCGATTTTAAATAAAATACGGAAAATAAATAAATTCCTAATTATCTATTACAAGGCTTTGGGGAAAATAAATTATATTTAAAAAGGAAATAAAAATAAACGTGCGAAAAGAAATTAGAATCGAGTGCGAGGGCGTTGGACCCTTTAAAGAAATTAAATTGAATTTGGAAGTGAATTAATTATTTAATAAGAAAAGAAGTTGTTTTTTGATGTTTTTTGTATTTATGAAATAAAGGAAATTAATTGAAACTAGAAATTAAATAAAACCCTAATTCTAAGTCATTTTTAATTGTTAAAGAAAATATTTAAGTTTTGACTTAATTTACTAATTATTTAATTACATGGGTATTTACAAAATAGTTAAGAGTTAATAATAATGGTAATAAGAAAATTATTTATTAAGCAAAAAGAATAAAAATGCTAAAACCTAATTTCTACATTTTTTGATTATTAAGGAAATATTAAAATTGAAAACCTAAAATTAACTAAGTTGATTAATAAAATTTATTTACAAGAGATATTAGTGAATTAAATATTAAAAACAATAAACATATTTTATTTTTATGGTTTCTGATTTTTTTATTTTAAAGAATTATTTTTATGAATTTAATAAAATAGTTAAAACAAATTGAAAAAAAGAATAAAAAAGAAAGGAGAAAATTAGAAAGAATAATACAAACAAAGGGGGTTTCTGGCCCAATTATGGAGGTGTTGTTGAAGCAATTAGGCCCATTGATTCCAAGCCCCTTTTGACTTTTCTGGATCACATGCGTATGGTTGACTGAGCGTGCATGATGGTCTCCACATCCTGACCCTTGGATTGATCTCCTGGGACATTTGGCAAGCACAAGCGTTGGGTGTATGATGGACCACTGGAGAGAAGCAATACCTGAACACGTTATAAGAAAAAATATTGAGAATATGGGGGGACCTGGGAATCGAACCCAGGTCCTAGCGTTTACCCCATGCACGTCCAACCGTCTGAGCCATGCGCGCGCCTTGTATTGAAATTGGCTAGCAAATAATATAATGCAAAGCAGCGCTGAGTGGTATCCAACGCGCCAAAATTTAAATGCGCCAGTCCCCATGAGCCACGTCCCCTTTCTTCTTCGTTTTGCCTGCATTTATAAAATAGATAGCGGGGGTTTTAAACCCCCACTAAGCTTCAACCTGCAAAATAGCGAATAGGGCATAGAGTAATATAAATTAGGCGCGATGTGATCAATTGTTTCGTCCAGATGCCCTGATCTCAAAGGTACCAGTTTGATTGTCCAATTTTGCCTTATGAAGGAATCCCCAAATCTGGCACTCTAAAACCCTAAAAAGCTTCCATGGCAATTTTTGATACAAGGCCTAATAACTCAATTGAGTTATGTCATTAGCTTCAGAAAGTGCACATTAGTATAAATCAATGCTTAAAACGTATGAAAAATGTATGCACATTCAAACACGAATATGAAAATATTTATGAACAGGGAGGCCTCATTCTACCAATTCTGGATGTATGGACACTTGATTTCAATTGGAAACGCTTCCTAGGTAGTCCAGCAACGTATTGGAACACTTTTCAGGCCTTGAAACACCTTGCAATTCAGTTTTCAGTTTCCAAATTTTTTGTCAAAAATTGCAATGTTGTTCTTTGTTCTCAGCGCAACTTTCTTGTTCTTTGCATTAGGTTTTTGTTCTGCATATGTAAGTGAGTGAATTAGGTTAACAATCCAAGCCCAAAGTCCTTGCATTCATGTTTTGGAGATTTGATTTTTCCTTATATCTTTTTCAATCTTTTTGTCATGAAAAACATGCCAATTATGGAATATTTGCCTTTTTTTGGACATGAAACGAATTGCCACCTTGCCCTAGTTGGATTTGCTGCATAAAAAAGATTTAAAAGCATTATTTTGTATTTTTCTCATTTTTAGTTTTAATTAAGTGAATAAATAATAATAATAATTCAAATAATTAATAAAAAATGATGAAATAACTCCCTTGGATGTCAATGGGTCGTGCATAGCCTTTGGGTGATGATTCATGGAAGAAATTGAGGCCCATTAGAAATTTTGAGGCATTTGAAGCAAAGTTGACTTTTCAAAACTCCCAAAACTTTCCCAACTTCCACAAGGCATATCTTGCTCAATTGTTAATCTTTGATCATGTTCTTGGACATTTTGGAAAGGTCTTGAAGTCCTCTAACCAATGCCTTTGGTACCATGTCATTTTGATTTACCAATCTCAAGTTATGGTCTTTGACTTAAAGTGCCTTTTTGTTGACTTTTGAAAATGACCTATAATGTTGAGATTGATAACTTTTTGTGAGAGCATTTCTTGGACTTGAAGTGTGAAGATGAGTTGTAGGAAATGTTATTCTCTTCACAATGAGCTTTGGATGGAATTTTTCTGATAAACCATGTGGAAGTTATGCCCTGGTCAATTTGTAGTTGACTTTTTCAGCTGTCCAAAAATAGAAACTTTTGCATCTTGAGACTTTTTGAGCCATGCCTTGAGAATCATGATCAAGAATTGATCAAATGATGTTTGTGGCTTCAAAATAAGATGTTGACCAAAAATTTTGACTTTTGACTGTCAAATGACCATTTTGCCCCTGCAGTTGACTGTGAAGCAATTAGGGTTTTTGACTGTGCAATTTGGTGCTGTGAGTCTTGAAACTTGGCATATGGATGCTTGACAATGTATGTAGGCATGTGGGACTTGATTGGACCCTTGAAAACTTCAATTTCTTTGCCAGAACCAAAACCCTAATTTTTGACTTTTAGGAGGCCATTGGACTGTGCAACCTTGAGAGATTTTGAACCTTGACCTTGGAAAATCTTGAAGAATATGGGAGGGCAAATTTTGGGGTACAACAGTTGCCCCTGTTCAATCTTCTTAGACCTGAGGATGTAGATTGGCTGGCGTGCCTTTCGTGATCCGAAGGTGGAAGATGATTGAACACTAGAGTGCCCAGAAATTTGCGCTCACATAGTAGTGTGATGGTGGGAATGGGCTTACAGATGCCATTTGGAGATTGGTGGATAGGAGGATGGGCTTATAGATGCCATGTTGAGAGGTGATGGATAGGTGGATGGGCTTATAGATGTCATCTGGGTGTCGATCGCGTAAGAGTTTCCTTAGCGAGAACTTGCGTACCTGAAAAAGAAAATGATTACCTGGCCTGTTACAGGAGCTGGTCTTCAAACTCTTTGTGTAGATACGTTCTGGTTGGATGCACGTATCGAATCTTTAAACTCTTCAGACATGCCCTGGCGAGATACAGGAATCGAGTCTGGAGCTTCAAAAGGTGATGAATGAATCAGGGATGGTTACTACCTCAACGTAACGATGAGAGAACCTTGGGCGATTACCACCTCAACAGTAACGATGAGAGAACCTTGGGAGATTACTACCTCAAAAGTAACGATGAAGGAATATTGGATGTCTTCTACTGAGTCTTCATCAGGAAAATATTTAGGAATCGATTTAACTGGACCTGAGAAGGCCTTTGACTGGATCGGCATCAGAAAAATCTTTAGGAGTCGATTTAACTGAACCAGGCAAGGTCTTGGAATCTTCGACTGGAATAAGAATCAGGGAGATCTTAGCATCGATCTGACTGAACCAGAGAAGGCCTTTGACTGGATCGGCATCAGAAAAATCTTTAGGAGTCGATTTAACTGAACCATGCAAGGTCTTGGAATCTTCAACTGGAATAAGAATCAGGGAGATCTTAGGGTCGATCTGACTGAACCAGAGAAGGCCTTTGACTGGATCGGCATCAGAAAAATCTTTAGGAGTCGATTTAACTGAACCAGACAAGGTCTTGGAATCTTCAACTGGAATAAGAATCAGGGAGATCTTAGGGTCGATCTGACTGAACCAGAGAAGGCCTTTGACTGGATCGGCATCAGAAAAATCTTTAGGAGTCGATTTAACTGAACCAGGCAAGGTCTTGGAATCTTCAACTGGAATAAGAATCAGGGAGATCTTAGGGTCGATCTGACTGAACCAGAGAAGGCCTTTGACTGGATCGGCATCAGAAAAATCTTTAGGAGTCGATTTAACTGAACCAGGCAAGGTCTTGGAATCTTCAACAGGAATAAGAATCAGGGAGATCTTAGGGTCGATCTGACTGAACCAGAGAAGGTCTTGGATTAACTTTGACTGGATAAGAATCAGAAAAATCTTAGAATCGATTTAACTGAACCAGACTAAAGTCTTGGAATATCTTCAACTGGAATAAGAATCAGGGAGATCTTAGGGTCGATCTGACTGAACCAGAGAAGGTCTTGGACATAGCTGAGAACTTAACTAGATCTTTCCTGAAAGGTAAAGGTCAGTCATATGCAATGCATGATATGGATCAAGCAATGATGTTCTCAACATAAATGAGATTGTAAGATATGATGCGTTTATGCATGTATCATGATGCATGGCGATGTGATGTTTTTGAACGTATTTTCGTCTAGGAAAATATATCCTTGACGAATGCCGGGAGTTAAATCCTGGGCTGATGGCTGAAGAGAGTTCTTCGTTTCTGTTGGGGATGAAGATTGCAAGAATGAACCAGTAGGAGAAGATGACTCCGTTGGGGAATAAACTTGATGAAGAGATTACTCTGCGGGGAATAACTACTCTAGAGATCTTGCTGGGGAACAATACTTTGTGGGAGGAGAGGTACTCTGTTGAGATGTTGATGATAACTTTGCTGGGGATACTATTGTTACGTTGGAAGTGTTAATAGACTCCGCTGGGGATAGGAAGACTTCGCCGAGGACGATCTTTCCGCGGCTTTTGGCTGAGGATAACCCAGTTATATCCTGGTAGGGAAATAACCTTTGAATAAAGCCGGGAGACGCGTTCGTGCTCCGCAGGTGATAAGCTTCCAGAATCTACTGGGGATAAGCTTCCTACTGAGGAGATGGATTCCACTTTCCTGGGAGAATCTTCAGACTGGACTTTCCTGGGGAAATTTTTGAGATATATTGGGGAAGTGGCTCCGCTGAATGTCTGGTATACCGTCGGGGAACAATCTTAGATCAAGACTGCCGGGGATGCTTGTTAGGAATGTTTTATATATTGCGCTGAGGAATGTTGAGATCTGCTGGGGATGTCCAACTTCCTTAAGGCTGATGGTATAGCTTTGCTTGGGGAGAGTGTATTGACTTGCTGACTCACTCTCTGGGGAATTAAGATATGCCGGTTATGTTCTTCAGCTGAAGCTACCTTGGTACCTCGGTGGACAGAACAATTAGATCGCTTAGACAACTCATTATTGCCCCTGTTTCTAATGTTACCTGTAATTAATCCTTCGTTTCGTATGCAATTTTTTATGAGTTAGCAATTATTATCAAATGCATATATCACAAATTGAACCTTGGACGTTCTTCGCAAAACAAAACAGAAAAAAGGAAAAACAATTGGCAGTTTTAACTGAAAAGTGAATTTGTATTGATTTTTGAATTTTCCTGTAAATAGGCGTTTATGTACAAGAGGCTGACGTCCTAGTAAGAGAACGTCGCCGAACAAAAGAGTTTATACAAATTTGTACAAAGGGAAAACAAAACAGCTATGTGAAAAGAATGATCCCACTGGGTTCCAACTCTACTATCACCTTTATATCTTCGAGCGTCTCATCACTTGATGACCTAGCTGAAGATGAAGTTGATTGGTTGATGCCGTCTGAACTTGGTGTTGATACCGGATTCTGGATGCAAGGTGATCCAATGAGACATAGTATTACGCTTTATCCCTAACTTTTGCCTGGACCGCCCTTTCGGGTTTTCAGTCCACCGGGATACCCATTTTTTCCCAAGCCGCCTTTTCAGGTTTTCGACTTGCCGGGTGTACAGATTTTTTTCATTTCATCCCTCATTTTGCCCGAAACCTTTTGGTTCGCCGGGAAGCCCTAATTTTTTCCTAGGTATGTCAACCTAGCGGGTCTTTTATCATGCGTAGTATCTTTTTACTATGCCTGCATTGGCGGGGTGAGGAAGGTCGTCACCATCCATGGTGGTTAGAATCATGGCTCCTCCTGAGAACACATGTTTAACCACAAATGGCCCTTCGTACGTAGGGGTCCATTTGCCCCTTGGATCACTCTGAGGAAGGATGATGCGCTTGATTACCAGATCCCCCACTTGATATTCTTGTGGTCTGACTTTCTTGTTAAATGCCCTGATCATCCGTTTTTGGTATGTCTGGCCATGACAAATAGCAGTGAGTCTCTTTTCGTCAATTAGATTTAACTGATCAAGTCGTGTCTGGATCCAATCATCTTCACTCAGATCTGCATCCTTCATTATCCGGAGAGAGGGTATTTGCACTTCGATCGGTAAGACTGCCTCCATGCCGTAGGCCAAGGAGAAGGGAGTTGCCCCGGTTGACGTCCTTGCTGAGGCACGGTAGCCATGTAGAGAAAACAGTAACATCTCATGCCAATCTTTAGAGGTCACTGTCATCTTCTGCACAATTTTCTTGATATTCTTATTTGCTGCTTCTACAGCCCAATTCATCTTCGGCCGGTAGGGAGAAGAGTTGTGGTGCTGTATCTTGAATTGCTCGCAGAGCTCAGTGATCATCTTGTTGTTAAGATTGGTACCATTGTCCGTAATGATCCTTTCCGGGACGCCGTACCGACAGATCAGGTTGTGCCGGATGAACCGTGCCACGACGTTCTTGGTTACCGTAGCGTAGGAAGCTGCTTCAACCCACTTTGTGAAGTAATCAATCGCTACCAGGATGAAGCGATGCCCGTTGGATGACGTAGGTCTGATCTCGCCGATCATATCAATGCCCCACATTGCAAAAGGCCAAGGTGCTGTCAAGACGTTCATAGGAACTGGAGGAATGTGCACCTTATCAGCATAAATCTAGCATTTGTGACACGTCCGAGAATGTTGGTAACAGTCAGCTTCCATTGTGGACCAGAAATATCCTGCCCGAAGGATTTTCTTTGCCATGGTATGTCCACTGGAATATGTTCCAAAGGTACCTTCATGTAGCTCTGTCATGATCCTTTCTGCTTCAGTCTTATCCACACAACGTAGTAAGGTCGAATCATGATTTCGCTTGTATAGAATGCCGTTGGTGAGGAAGAACTTTGCTACGAACCTTCTCATAAACTTCTTGTCGTTAACGGATGCACCCTCGGGGTATTCTTGAGCTTCCAAGTACCTCTTCACTTCATGATACCAAGGTTTTTCTGTTACCTCTTCAGCCTCAAGATTGCAGCAATGTGCAGGTTCGTCCAACTTCCAGATAATGATCCGGGGAGCCTCGTTGTCCCATTTGACTTTGAACATAGAAGACATCGTAGCTAACGCGTCCGCCAACTGATTCTCCTCTCTAGGGAAGTGTTCAAAAGTTATCTCCGTGAAATGGGGGATCAACGTCAACACACACTCTTTGTAAGGAATAAGATTTGGGTGTTTCGTATCCCACTCGCCTTTGATCTGATTGATCACGAGAGCGGAATCTCCAAAGACACTCAGAAACTTGATCCTTAAGTCAATTGCAGCTTGAAGACCCATGATGCATGCCTCATACTCCGCCATGTTGTTGGTACAGTTGAAACATAGCCGGGCAGTAAGTGGAGTATGAGTGCCTTTTGGGGATATGATCACAGCGCTGATACCGTTACCCAAAGCGTTTGAGGCTCCGTCAAAGTGCATAGACCATCGGGATCCTTCCTCAGGTCCTTCATCCGATCCAGGTACTTCACAATCAGTCACTACCATGATATCCTCGTCTGGAAATTCAAAGTTCATAGATTGGTAGTCATCCACTGCCTGGTGTGCCAATGGTCTGCCAGTACACTTCCCTTGATTGCTTTCTGAGTCGTGTACTGGATGTCGTATTGTGTCAAGATCATCTGCCATCTTTCTATTCTTCCGGACAAGGCGGGCTTTTCGAATATGTACTTTATTGGATCCACTTTTGAGATCAACAGAGTAGTGTGAGTCAACATATACTGTCTCAGTCGGCGAGCAGCCCATACCAAAGCGCAACAAGTTTTCTCGAGCAGTGAGTATCGGGTCTCACAATCGGTAAACTTTTTGCTAAGGTAATAAATGGTGTGCTCTTTTCGGCCAGACTCGTCATGCTGCCCCATCACACACCCCATTGAGTTGTCAAGTACTGTCAAGTATAGTATTAGAGGTCTCCCTTCAACCGGTGGCATAAGAATGGGTGGTTCTTGGAGATACTCTTTGATTCTTTCGAAAGCGGCTTGACATTCATCATTCTAACGTACTACTTGATCTTTCTTCAGTAGCTTGAAGATTGGTTCACAGGTAGCAGTTAGGTGCGAGATGAATCAGGCAATGTAGTTCAGCCGTCCTAGAAAGCCTCTGACTTCTTTCTCTGTCTTGGGAGCTGGCATCTCTTGTATGGCTTTCACTTTGGCAGGGTCCACTTGAATACCTTTGTCACTTACGACGAAGCCTAGCAACTTTCCAGATCTCACCCCAAAGGTGCACTTGTTTGGGTTCAACCTCAGCTTGTACAACTTCAGACGGTCAAATAGTTTCTGCAGATGGTCAAGGTGTTCCTCCTCGGTTTGGGACCTTGCAATCTGTCATCGACATACACTTCTATCTCATGATGGATCATGTCATGAAATAGAGCAACCATGGCACGTTGGTAGGTTGCCCCGACATTTTTCAACCCGAATGGCATGACCTTGTAATAGGAGGTGCCCCACTGAGTGACGAAGGTAGTCTTTTCCATATCTTCCGGAGCCATCTTGATCTGATTATACCCTGAAAAACCATCCATGAAAGAGAACACCTTATGCTGAGCAGTATTATCAACCAGAACATCAATGTGAGGTAGGGGGAAGTCATCCTTGGGGATGGCCCTGTTCAGATCCCTATAATCAACACACATTCTGACCTTACCATCCTTCTTCGGTATTGGCACCACATTGGCAACCCACTGAGGGTAAGAAGTCACTGCAAGAAAACCAGCGTCAAATTGCTTCATAACCTCAGCTTTGATCTTCTCAGACATCTCTGGACGCATACGGTGGACCTTTTGCTTAACCGGAGGGCAGTCTTCCTTAGTAGGCAAATGATGGACCACAATGTCAGTATCCAACCCAGGCATGTCTTCGTAGGACCAGGCAAAGATCTCCACATAATCATGTAGCATATGAGTCAACCGTTGTTTTCACTGAGCTCTAGATTGGCACCAATCTTGACTTCCTTCCTATCTGTCTCAGTACCCAGATTTATCGTTTCCACTGGCTCTTCATGTGGTTGAATTGCCCTCTCTTCCTGGAGTAACAGTCTTGCAAGCTCGCCAGGCACTTCACAATCATCTTCACCTTCTTCTTCGGCTAAGTTGATCGGATTTTCGAAGTCATAACTGGCAGTAGCAGAGTCGTTACCAGTGAGATCCAGAGTGGATTGAAACCTGTATGGGTGAGTGTGTGTAAATACAGTTGTTTTGCAATATATATAGAAGGAAAGAAAGAAAGGGAGCACAAGGTTTGAAATGCAAAAAAAACGTCCAAGATCTTTATTCATGATATATGTAAATGACAGTTATAAGCCCTCACAAATGAAGCCAACGGTGCCCCGGGTAAGACACCGGGCCATAAAGTTTCAAATCATTGTTTATTACAAATAACAAAAACAAGGGAATTCATTACTGCGTAACAAAAGTAACAGGTGTATGATCTTTCGCGGTCCAATTGTTCAATCCACCGTCAGTCGTCGGGTAGATCCAGCTATCGAACTCTGATTCTTCCACTTCGTCTTTATCACCAATAGCATTCACTCCTGGATTGGTAATGAGCACAGGAGATCTTCCGGTCCTAGCCTTGCGCACAGCCCTCTGAGCCTCTGCAGTAAAACCCAGTCCAAACTTGTCAGTTTTAGGGGTGAAATCAGGGAGCCTGCCCCAGTTAGCACATTCACCTTTCTCGATTACAGCCCGGGCGTCCTTTAAGGAAGCCATCTTCAAAGGAAAGTCCTCTTCAACCACTGTTTCTGCTGCTGCCAATGTTGGAGGTACCTCTTCAAAATGCTGAAAGGGGGTTTCAATAAACTCCCCGTCCATCTCGATATACCGGAAGGAATTCAGATGACTCACCATATATTCTTCCTCCCCCTGCACCGTGACAATCTTCCCTCTGACAGGGTACTTGAGCTTCTGGTGTAGGGTAGAGGTCACTGCCCCAGCTTTGTGAATCCAAGGTCGACCCAGTAAACAGGAGTAAGATGGACGAATATCCATCACATAGAAAGTTGAGTCAAAGACTTGAGAACCCACACGAATAGGAATGTCTACTTCTCCATGAACCATCCTCTTCGATCCGTCAAAGGCTCGAACAATGATGTTGCTAGGTTTCAACTCCAGGCCCTCACAATCCAACCGGTCTAAGGCCTTTTTGGGTAATACATTCAGGGAAGAACCGGTGTCCACCAACACGTGAGCAAGGGTAGTGCCCCTGCATTCTATAGAGACATGCAGGGCATCATTGTGGTTCTTTCCCTTGGCGGTAAGGTCAGCATCCGAGAAACCCAAACCATTGTCAGCTGTCAAATTGGCTACACAGTCAGTGAATTGATCTGCAAAAGTCTCTTGTGGCACATGGGCCGTCTTTAGAAATGAAATCAGGGCCTTAGCATGGGCCTCTGAGCACAGCAGTAATGAGAGCATATAGATCTTGGAGGGTGTATGCCCCAGCTGTTCAACAACATTAAAATCACTCTTCTTGATTATTTTAAGAATTTCCTCCATCTCTTGCTGGGAGGCTTCAACATTCACAGACTTTGGTGCCTCCATCCGGGCAGGTTCATCTTCAATCCCTTTGCCCCGAGTATTAGATGACTCGGCGGCATGGGAAGAAACTTGATTAGAAGTGGAAACAGGCGCACTTGCAGGTGTTATAATGAGCAACAGTAAGACACCTTAGAAGCTACCCTTATGCCATTGATCTTTTTTATTCCGAGGCAACCATTTCGAGGCAACTATTCCGAGGCAACCGTTTCGAGGCAACTTGTCCGAGGCAACTAGATCAATGGACATAAGGACTCACTAAGACATCCTATACTCGACGACCACGTTTCGAGGGGCAAGGCAACAGTGAGGCGTACCCTAGAAGTGGTGTGTGAATTTGTGTGTTGTTTTCATGTTAATGGGTGGATCTTTATCGAACTCTGATTTGTCCACTTCATCTTCATCCCAAATAGCATTCACTCCTGGATTGGTGATGAGCACAGGAGGTCTTCCGATCCTAGCTTTGCGCACAGCCCTCTGAGCCTCTGCAGTAAAACCCAGTCCAAACTTGTAAGTTTTAGGAGTGAAATCAGGGAGCCTGCCCCAGTTAGCACATTCACCTTTCTCGATTACAGCCCGGACGTCCTTCAAGGAAGCCATCTTCAAAGGAAAGTCCTCTTCAACCACTGTTTCTGCTGCTGCCAATGTTGTAGGTACCTCTTCAAAATGATGAAAGGGGGTTTCAATAAACTCCCCGTCCATCTCGATATACCGGAAGGTCCCCAACAGAGTCGCCAGTTCTGTGATCGGTGGATCTGGAACTGACTGTTTAATGCTGGTTCGCGAAATGTCGCGGAAGCAAGAGTCGCCACCGTCTTTTATTTTCTCCAATATGGAAAGGACAAAAGCACAGAAAAATTCCTTATGAGATTAGTTCTCGGTTCGGGAGGTAGATTTATAGAAAGGGAAGGTGTTAGCACCCTTTCTATCCATGGTTATCCATGGGCTCTTAGATACTTGCTCATTTGTGTTTTCAAAATGTTTGTTTGCTTTTCAAGGTGAGTGAGTTTGAAAAAGTTTCGTTTAAAATTTCAGATCGACTCTTGTATCAGTCCTCAAGAGTGTTTGAAAAGTTGTTTTTGAAAGCTTTTTTGAAAGTGTCGGTGTGAAAAGAAGTTTTGATTTGTTTTGAATTAGAGCAAGTATCTATGAGTCATCTACCTACCCTAAGGAATTAGGTTGTGTAAATGTCCTTTAGGTAGTGCCATCCCACCATTGAGAGGTAGGTAGCACCACCGTTGGAGGTGTTCGGGTCAATTCGAGTTTGTAGGGACAGTGTGGTAACCGGAGCAAAAGTAGGACACCTTAGAAGCTACCCTTATGCCATTGATCTTTTAATTCCGAGGCAACTATTCCGAGGCAACTTGTTTTGAGACAACTGTTCTGAGGCAACCGTTTTGAGGCAACTAGATCAATGGAACATAAGGACTCACTAAGACGTCCTATACTCGACGACCACGTTTCGAGGGGCAAGGCAACAGTGTGGTCACCAGAGCAATAGTAGGACACCTTAGAAGCTACCCTTATGCCATGTTCATGGACATAAGGACTTACTAAAACGTCCTATACTCGACGACCACGTTTCGAGGGGCAAGGCAACAGTGTGGTCACCAGAGCAATAATAGGACACCTTAGAAGCTACCCTTATGCCATGTTCATGGACATAAGGACTTACTAAAACGTCCTGTACTCGACGACCACGTTTCGAGGGGCAAGGCAATAGTGAGGCGTACCCTAAGAGTGGTGTGTGAATTGTGTGTCATTTTCAGTTTATGTTTTATCTTGATCATGCATTGGGTGAGCTACGCTTTGATTTTATTTTTGGCCATTCATTCTTTCATGTGATTAGCAGTTAAAAGGTGCGGAAATTAAAGTGCGGAAAATAAAGTCCTAAGCTATTACAAGGCGCGAGTCTATACATCGCCAAATTAACAAAGACCCGATTTTAAATAAAATACGGAAAATAAATAAATTCCTAATTATCTATTACAAGGCTTTGGGGCAAATACATTATATTTAAAAAGGAAATAAAAATAAACGTGCGAAAATAAATTAGAATCGAGTGCGAGGGCGTTGGACCCTTTAAAGAAATTAAATTGAAATTGGAAGTGAATTAATTATTTAACGAAGAAAGGAAATTATTTTTATGTTTTTTTGGTATTTATGGAAAAGGAAAATTAATTGAAATTAGAAATTAAATAAAATCCTAATTCTAAGTTTGTTTTTTATTATAAAAAAAATGTTTAAGTTTTGACCTAATTTACACTAATTATTTAATTACAAGTTTATTTACAAAATAATTAATAGTTAATAATAATAATGATAGGAATTATTTATTTATTAAAAGAAAAGGCAAACATGCTAAAAACCCTAATTTCTAAGTATTTTAGTTATTAAGAAAAACATTGAAATTTTAACCTAAAATTAAACTAGATTGATTAATAAAATTTATTTACAAAAAAATATTAATGCATAAAATATTAAATAAACATTTTTTATTTTTGATTTCTGATTTTATTATTGTGAAAATTATATTTTTGTGAATTAAATAAAACAAAAGAAAAAAAACAATTAAAATAAAAAGAAGGAAAGAAAAAGAAAAAGAAAATGTGATGCAAACCATGGGGGTGTTGGCCCTTTATGGAGGTGTCTTGGAAGTATTTTGGCCCATCAGAGTGAGGCCTGGTTGACTTTCAAAGATTGTGTGTGGGTCCATTGACCAGCGTGTATGGTAATCTTCCCATTCTGGCCATTAGATTGAAGTTGCTGGACATGTGGCAAGCTCAAGTATACGCGTACATGGTGGACCACTGGAGGGAAAGTGTACCTGAACACGTTACAAGAAAAAATATTGAGAATATGGGGGACCTGGGAATCGAACACAGGTCCCAATACCTGAAGGACAACACACCAACCAGCTGAGCCAACGCGCGCTTATGATATTATTATGGAATGTGAATAACATATATGAAAACGCGCTGGTGGCCTGAAGCAAAACAAAAAAAAACGCGCTAAATTCAAATTATCCAGTCTGGCTGAGACACGTCCACCTTCTTCTTCGTTTTACCTGAAAATACAAGATAGATAGCGGGGGTTTTAAACCCCCACTAACCCTAAACCTGAAAAATAGCGATTAGCGTATGGTCAAAAAGAAAAAGGGTGCGATGGGTGGATTCCGTTCGTTGGGAGGTCCTGATTCCAATAGTATAGGTTTGAATGGCCAATTGTTCCATATGAAAGAATCCCTAATTTCAAACCTCTGAAACCCTAAAAAGCTTCCATGGTGGATTCTCATACAGGCCTTATTAATTCAATCAAAGCATGCTATTAGCTTCAGAATACCCATGTTAGTACAAATCAATGATTAAAAGTCACAAACAATGCATGGAAAATGGAATACGATTATGAATAATTTTATGGAAAGTGAGACTTCAATATACCAATTCCTTGAGTATGGATGCGTGGTTTTGATTGGAACAACTTCCTGGTAGTGTCAGCAAGCCTTTGGAATAGTTTTGAGGCCTTGAAACGAGCTCTAGCTATGAAAACAGTTTTGAGGTTTTTGTCAAAAAATGCAAGTTTGGTTCTATGCCTTATGCGCAGCTTTCTTGTTCTTTTCATTAGGGTTCAATTGTGCTTATGTATGTGAGTAGAACTAGGTCAAAAAACCAGCCCAAAATCCATGTTTTAATGCTTTTCAATATTTGATTTTCCATGATCTTTTTCAATCCTTTTTGCCATCAAACCATTGCCAATCATGGGAGATTCTTTCCCTTTTGGATGATACACGAATATTGAGTACATAAAGAGTGCATATGCTGCATAAAAAGATTTGAAAGGTGGCATTTGATATTTTTGTCATATTTAATTTTAATTAAGTGAATTAATAATAATAATAATTCAAATAATTAATCAAAAATAATAAAATAACTCCCTTGGATGTCAATGGGTCGTGCATAGCCTTTGGGTGATGACTCATGGAAGAAATTGAGGCCCATTAGCAATTTTGAGGCATTTGAAGCAAAGTTGACTTTTCAAAATTCCCAAAAATTTCCCAACTTCCACAAGGCATATCTTGCTCAATTTTTAAGCTTTGATCATGTTCTTGGACATTTTGGAAAGGTCTTGAAGTCCTCTAACCAATGTCTTTGGTCCCATATCATTTTGATTTACCAATCCCAAGTTATGGTCTTTGACTTAAAGTGCCTTTTTGTTGACTTTTGAAAATGACCTATAATGTTGAGATTGATAACTTTTTGTGAGAGCATTTCTTGGACTTGAAGTGTGAAGATGAGTTGTAGGAAATGTTATTCTCTTCACAATGAGCTTTGTATGGAATTTTTTTGATAAACCATGTGGAAGTTATGCCCTGGTCATTTTGCAGTTGACTTTTTCAGCTGTCCAAAAATAGAAACTTTTGCATCTTGAGACTTTTTGAGCCATGCTTTGAGAATCATGATCAAGAATTGATCAAATGATGTTTGTGGCTTCAAAATAAGATGTTGATCAAATTTTTTGACTTTTGACTGTCAAATGACCATTTTGCCCCCTGCAGTTGACTGTGAAGCAATTAGGGTTTTTGACTGTGCAATCTGGTGCTGTGAGTCTTGAAACTTGGCATATGGATGCTTGACAATGTATATAGGCATGTGGGACTTTATTGGACCCTTGGAAACTTCAACTTCTTTGCCAGAACCAAAACCCTAATTTTTGACTATTAGGAGGCCATTGGACTGTGCAACCTTTGGGAGATTTTTGAAGTATGCTCTTAGCAAATCTTGAAGAAAATGGGAGGGAAAATTTTGGGGTACAACAGTTGCCCCTGTTCAATCTTCTTAGACCTGAGGATGTAGATTGGCTGACGTGCCTTTCGTAATCCGAAGGTGGAAGATGATTGAACACTAGAGTGCCCAGAAATTTGCGCTCACATGTTAGCAGTGTGATGGTGGGAATGGGCTTACAGATTCCATTTGGAGATTGGTGAATAGGAGGATGGGCTTATAGATGCCATGTTGAGAGGTGATGGATAGGTGGATGGGCTTATAGATGCCATTTGGGTGTAAGAGTTTCCTTAGCGAGAACTTGCGTACCTGAAAAAGAAAATGATTACCTGGCCTGTTACAGGAGCTGGTCTTCAAACTCTTTGTGTAGATGCGTTCTGGATGGATGCAGGTATCGAATCTTTAAACTCTTCAGACATGCCCTGGCGAGATACAGGAATCGAGTCTGGAGCTTCAAAAGGTGATGAATGAATCAGGGATGGTTACTACCTCAACGTAACGATGAGAGAACCTTGGGCGATTACCACCTCAACCGTAACGATGAGAGAACCTTGGGCGATTACTACCTCAACAGTAACGATGAAGGAATCTTGGATGTCTTCTACTGAGTCTTCATCAGGAAAATCTTTAGGAATCGATTTAACTGGACCAGAGAAGGCCTTTGACTGGATCGGCATCAGAAAAATCTTTAGGAGTCGATTTAACTGAACCAGGCAAGGTCTTGGAATCTTCGACTGGAATAAGAATAAGGGAGATCTTAGCGTCGATCTGACTGAACCAGAGAAGGCCTTTGACTGGATCGGCATCAGAAAAATCTTTAGGAGTCGATTTAACTGAACCAGGCAAGGTCTTGGAATCTTCAACTGGAATAAGAATCAGGGAGATCTTAGGGTCGATCTGACTGAACCAGAGAAGGCCTTTGACTGGATCGGCATCAGAAAAATCTTTAGGAGTCGATTTAACTGAACCAGGTAAGGTCTTGGAATCTTCAACTGGAATAAGAATCAGGGAGATCTTAGGATCGATCTGACTGAACCAGAGAAGGCCTTTGACTGGATCGGCATCAGAAAAATCTTTAGGAGTCGATTTAACTGAACCAGGCAAGGTCTTGGAATCTTCAACTGGAATAAGAATCAGGGAGATCTTAGGGTCGATCTGACTGAACCAGAGAAGGCCTTTGACTGGATCGGCATCAGAAAAATCTTTAGGAGTCGATTTAACTGAACCAGGCAAGGTCTTGGAATCTTCAACTGGAATAAGAATCAGGGAGATATTAGGGTCGATCTGACTGAACCAGAGAAGGTCTTGGATTAACTTTGACTGGATAAGAATCAGAAAAATCTTAGAATCGATTTAACTGAACCAGACTAAAGTCTTGGAATATCTTTGACTGGATAAGAATTAGAAAAATCTTAGGGTCGATTTAACTAAACCAGACGAAAGTCTTGGAATATCTTCAACTGGAATAAGAATCAGGGAGATCTTAGGGTCGATCTGACTGAACCAGAGAAGGTCTTGGATTAACTTTGACTGGATAAGAATCAGAAAAATCTTAGGGTCGATTTAACTGAACCAGACTAAAGTCTTGGAATATCTTCAACTGGAATAAGAATCAGGGAGATCTTAGGGTCGATCTGACTGAACCAGAGAAGGTCTTGGATTAACTTTGATTGGATAAGAATCAGAAAAATCTTAGGGTCGATTTAACTGAACCAGACGAAAGTCTTCCATAGATATAGTTTTTTTTTTAGGGACTACTAGGTCATTTGAGTGGTCAGCGGTGTTTACTGATTCGTCTTTCCCTGAAATGGTAAAGGGTCAGTCATATGCAATGTCATGATGTATGAAATGCATGATATATATCAAGCAATAATGCTCTCAACATAAATGAGATTGTATGTTCATGATGCGTATATGCATGCTATAATGTATGGAAATGCGATGTTTATGAATGTATGTTTTCGTCTTAAGAAAATAAATCCTTGACGGGTGCCAGGAAGTCACATCCTGGGCTGATGGCTGAAGAGAGTTCTTCGTTTCCGCTGGGGATGAAGATTGCAAGAATGAACCGGTAGGAGAAGATGACTCCGTTGGGGAATAAACTTGATGAAGAGATTACTCTGCGGGGAATAACTACTCTAGCGATCTTGCTGGGGAACAATACTCTGTGGGAGGAGAGGTACTCTGTTGAGATGTTGATGATAACTTTGCTGGGGATACCGTTGATGCATTATGTTGAAGGATTTAATAGACTCCGCTGGGGATGAGAAGACTTCGCCGAGGACGATCTTTCCGTGGCTTTTGGCTGAGGATAACCCAGTTATATCCTGGTAGGGAAATAACCTTTGAATAAAGCCGGGGGAGAGCGTTCGTACTCTGCAGGGGGGAAGCTTCCAGAATCTACTGGGGATAAGCTTCCTGTTGGGGAGAGGATTCAAACTTTTCTGGGGAAATCTTTGGGTTGGACTCTCCTGGGGAAATTTTGAGATACATTTGGGGAAGTGGCTCCGCTGAATGTCTGGTATACCGACGGGGAACAATCTTGGATTAAGACTGCCGGGGATGCTTGTTAGGAATGTTTGTATATTGCGCTGAGGAATGTTGAGATCTGCTGGAGGATACTCAACTTCCTTAAGGTTGACAGCATGATTCTGCTTGGGGAGAGTGCATTGACTTGCTGGCTCACTCTCTGGGGAATTAAGATATGCCGGTTATGTTCTTCAGCTGAAGCTACCTTGGTACCTTGGTGGACAGAACAATTAGATCGCTTAGACAACTCATTATTTCCCCTGTTTCTAATGTTACCTGTAATTAATCCTTCGTTTCGTATGCAATTTTTTTATGAGTTAGCAATTATTGTCAAATGCATATATCACAAATTGAACCTTGGACGTTCTTCGCAAAACAAAACAGAAAAAAGGAAAAACAATTGGCCGTTTTAACTGAAAAGTGAATTTGTATTGATTTTTGAATTTGCCTGTAAATAGGCGTTTATGTACAAGAGGCTGATGTCCTAGTAAGAGAACGCCGCCGAACAAAAGAGTTTATACAAATTTGTACAAAGGGAAAACAAAACAGCTATGTGAAAAGAATGATCCCACTGGGTTCCAACTCTGCTATCGCCTTTATATCTTCGAGTGTCTCATCACTTGATGACCTAGCTGAAGATGAAGCTGATTGGTTGATGCCGTCTGAACTTGGTGTTGATACCGGATTCTAGATGCAAGGTGATCCAATGAGACATAGTCTTACGCTTTATCCCTAACGTTTGCCTGGACCGCCCTTTCGGGTTTTCAGTCCACCGGGATACCCATTTTTGCCCAAGCCGCCTTTTCATGTTTTCGACTTACCGGGTGTACAGATTTTTTTCATTTCATCCCTCATTTTTCCCGAACCCTTTTGGTTCACCGGGAAGCCCTAATTTTTGCCTAGGTATGTCAACCTAGCGGGTCTTTTATCATGCGTAGTATCTTTTTACTATGTCTGCATTGGCGGGGTGAGGAAGGTCGTCACCATCCATGGTGGTCAGAATCACAAATGGCCCTTCGTACGTAGGGGTCCATTTGCCCCTGGGATCACTCTGAGGAAGGATGATGCGTTTGATTACCAGATCCCCAGCTTGATACTCTTGTGGTCTGACCTTTTTGTTAAATGCCCTAATCATCCCTTTTTTATACGTCTGACCATGACAAATAGCAGCAAGTCTCTTTTCGTCGATTAAGTTTAGCTGATCAAGTCGTGTCTGGATCCAATCATCTTCGCTCAGATCTGCATCCTTCATTATCCGGAGAGAGGGTATTTGCACTTCGATCGGTAAGACTGCCTCCATTCCGTAAACCAAGGAAAAAGGAGTTGCCCCGGTTGACGTCCTTGCTGAGGTACGGTATCCATGAAGAGCGAACGATAACATCTCGTGCCAATCTTTATAAGTCACTGTCATCTTCTGCACAATCTTTTTAATATTCTTATTAGCTGCTTCTACAGCCCCATTCATCTTCGGCCGGTAAGGAGAAAAGTTATGGTGCTGTATCTTAAATTGCTCGCAGAGCTCAGTGATCATCTTGTTATTGAGATTGGTACCGTTGTCTGTAATGATCCTTTCTAGGATGCCGTATCGACATATCAGATTGTGTCGAATGAACCGTGCCACGACATTCTTGGTTACAGTGGCATAAGAGGCTGCTTCAACCCACTTCGTAAAGTAATCAATCGCCACCAGGATGAAGCGATGCCCGTTGGATGCCGTAGGTTTAATCTCGCCGATCATATCTATGCCCCATATTGCAAAAGGCCAAGGTGCAGTCAGGACATTCAGAGGAACTGGAGGAACGTGCACCTTATCTGCATATATCTGACACTTATGACATGTCCGAGAATGTTGGTAACAGTCGGCTTCCATTGTGGACCAGAAATACCCTGCCCGAAGGATTTTCTTTGCCATGGTATGTCCACTGGAATGTGTTCCGAAGGTACCCTCATGTAGCTCCGCCATGATCCTTTCTGCTTTAGTCTTATCCACACAACGCAGTAAGGTTGAATCATGGTTTCGCTTGTACAGGATGTCGTTGCTAAGGAAGAACTTCGCTGCGAACCTTCTCAGAAACTTCTTGTCGTTGACAGATGCGCCTTCAGGGTATTCCCGAGCTTCCAAGTATCTCTTCACCTCATGATACCAAGGTTTCTCAATTACTTCCCCAGCCTCAAGATCACAACAGTATGCCGGTTCGTCCAGTTTCCAGATAATGATCCGGGGAGCCTCATTGTCCCACTTGACTTTGAACATGGAAGACATCGTAGCTAACGCGTCCGCCAACTGATTCTCCACTCTTGGGAAATGTTCAAAAGTTTTCTCTGTGAAATGGGGGATCATTGTCAACACACACTCCTTGTAAGGAATAAGATTCAGATGTTTCGTATCCCACTCGCCTTTGATCTGATTGATCACGAGAGCGGAATCTCCGAAGACACTCAGAAACTTGATCCTTAAGTCGATCGCAGCTCGAAGACCCGTGATGCATGCCTCATACTCCACCATGTTGTTGGTGCAGTTGAAGCATAGCCGGGCAGTAAGTGGAGTATGAGTGCCTTGAGGGGATATGATCACAGCGCCAATACCGTTACCCAAAGCATTGGAGGCTCTGTCAAAGTGCATAGACCATCGGGATCCTTCCTCAGGTCCTTCATCCGGTCCAGGTATTTCACAATCAGTCACTATCATGATGCTCTCGTCCGGAAACTCGAAGTTCATTGACTGATAGTCGTCTACTGCCTGATGTGCCAAGTGGTCTGCCAATACACTTCCTTTGATAGCTTTCTGAGTCGTGTACTGGATGTCGTATTCTGTCAAGATCATTTGCCATCTTGCTATTCTTCCAGACAGAGCAGGCTTTTCAAATATGTACTTTATTGGATCCATCTTTGAAATCAACAAGGTAGTGTGAGTCAGCATATACTGTCTCAGCCGGCGAGCAGCCCATACCAAAGCGCAGCAAGTTTTCTCGAGCAGTGAGTCACCATGCTCAAACAGTATATAAAACCAGTTGATGTGTATGTTTCGTCTCATTTTGATGTTTTCAAATACATGTTGTCGAAACCCATCTTGCACAGTCGAATTGGCAAGTGGGCGCTAGCATTAACTGAGTATTCATTGACCTTTATGCCTCTTAAGGCAGTAAAAGGACAAGTGGTAGCAGACTTTATAGTCGACCACTCGATTCAGGTTGAAAATATAAATTACGTGGAGATAGAACCCTGGAAATTTTACTTCGATGGTTCCAGCCATAAAGATGGAACGGGAGTAGGGGTCTTAATTATTTCTCCAGAAAAAATTCCAACAACATTCAAGTACAAGATAGAAGGTACTTGTTCGAATAATGAGGCTGAATACGAAGCTCTAATTACTGGCCTTGAAATATTGTTGGAATTGGGGGCAACTCGAGTCGAAATAATGGGAGACTCAGAGTTAGTCATTAAGCAAGTCACAAAAGAGTACAAATGCATAAGAGAAAATCTCATTATGTACTTTGTGATAGCAAATCGTTTATTGAAAAAATTCGAAGTGGTTAATATTCGACACATACCGAGATTGGAAAACCAAGTAGCCAATGATTTGGCACAAATTGCATCTGGGTACAAAATTTCAAAAACGAGATTACAAAGAGCAATCGAAGTTCGAGAAAAAATAAAAGCAATCAGCTTGTCTCCAACTGATTTAGAATCGACAAGACTAGGGTATGTTGATCGAAGGAATTTCAAAATTTCGTTCATAGACAATTTATCATAACAGGATTGGAGGAAACCCATTGTAGATTATCTACAAAATCCAGCAGCTTTGACAGAACGAAAAATAAAATATAGGGCGTTAAGTTACGTACTCATGGGTAATGAGTTGTTCAAAAAGACGCCTGAAGGGGTATTATTAAAATGCTTAAGCGAAACCGAAGCATACATAGCCCTTTCGACTACGCATGCTGGAGCATGTGGGGCTCACCAAGTAGGTCATAAGATGAAATGGTTGTTGTTTCGACAAGGACTATATTGGCCCACTATCTTGAAAGATTGTGTTGAGTTCGCGAAGGGTTGCCAGGAATGCCAAGTCCATACTGGTATCCAACATGTACCAGCAAGCGAACTTCACTCAATAGTGAAACCTTGGCCTTTTAGAGGATGGGCGTTGGATCTTATTGGAGAGATTCGACCAACATCATCAAAGAGCCAGAAGTATATACTGGTAAGCATTGATTATTTCACTAAATGGATCGAAGCCATCCCTTTAGTCAACGCAGACCAAGAAAATGTCATTGAATTTATTCAAAAGAACATTATCTACAGATTTGGAATCCCGGAGACTATAACAACTGATCAAGGGTCAGTGTTTACTGGTTGAAAGATGCAGGAATTCGCTCAAGAAACATGCTTTAGACTCCTAACATCAACACCTTATTACGCGCAGGCAAATGGTCAGGTCGAAGCGGAAAATAAAATAGTGATTGGCCTGATAAAAAAGCATGTAGGAAAGAAGCCAAAAAATTGGCATAAAACGTTAGACCAGATCTTGTGGGCCTGTCGAACGTCCCCAAAGGAAGCCACAGGTACAACACCATATCGGCTAACTTATGGTCATGACACAGTACTGCCAGCAGAAATTTGTCTTCAATTAACAAGGGTTCAAAGACATCAAGATATCCCCTCTGAGGTTTATTGGGATATGATGTTAGATGAATTGGTAGATTTAGACGAAGAAAGACTACGAGCTCTCGACCTACTGAGAATTCAGAAGAAAAGAGTGGAAGACTCTTACAATAAGAAAGTAAAACCTAAGGCATTCACGCCTGAAGAACTAGTTTGGAAGGTAATTCTTCCTATGGATCGAAGAGATCGAAGCATGGGAAAATGGTCACCCAAGTGGGAAGGACCCTTCAAAATCATTCAAACTTTTTCTGGTGGAGCTTATGAGGTCGAAGAGTTAAGTGAAGATAAAAGACTCTTGAGAGTAAACGACAAATATTTGAAAAAATATAAACCTATGCTCCAAGAGATCAAAATAAATAATAATTAATGACTAAGTTAACCATAAGGCCAAAATGGAAAATGACATTGATTAACCAAAATGGCTACATTTATTACAAAAATTACAGTACGTGGTCAATGAAATACAGAGTAAATTAAAAAGGGATGGAAGCTTTGAGACGAAGATATTTGGCTCGCTGTAACTCCAGTCATTTGTTACACAAGGCATTCGCTTGAGAGATTTTGGCAATCTGGTCATCTAGATCCTGGGCCCTTTCAGCGAACTCTAAGCCTCGAGCAACTTCATCTTGGCTCTCTACGTCTGAAACAGTCGAAAGGAGTTCTTCTTTGCGCTTAGTATTAGCGTTTAACCTGGATTCCAACTCCTCGATCTGCGCTCGTATAGAGGCATTATCCTGATCTATGGCTTCGATTTCCTGTTGCTTGGACGTCTTCTATTTCGACAATTCGGAAATTCGAGAAGTCGATTCAGCTACTTCAGTCCAAGCAGAAGAACTCTTGCCATGCAGTGTTTCGAGTTGGCTGTTGAACCCCCTCCGACGATTATAATCCGCAGAGACTTGGTCAATAATGGAGTATAACTCCAAGATGAAGCTGGAAATCTCTGGAGAAACAACAAGCAAATCAATTGCACCCAAGACAACCCCCAAACAAGACTGGGCAGTAGGATCCCCCTCCAAAGCCTTCATTAGATCCCTCTTGAAGAATTGAGCCTTGACTTTCTTCAAGACCTCATCGAGAGGAGAAGTTGAAGTAGACTTCCCTGATGCAGTAGAAGCATCATGGCTAGGGTCAGATGAATTTTCCCTGCTCTCGATGATGGCATTCAGGTAGCCAATTGGATCGTTTTGCTTCAAGAAGGCCAAGTCCTCTTTAGACCTGGGCTTTGTTGAGGTAACCGTTTCTGCGGCAATGTGGGTTTGGGGCTGAGCATTTTCAGCAGCGTCAGCGTCAACATGACCCTCTTCATCATGTTGCTCTTCTGTCTCATTGACCACTTGAGCTTCCTCCTGTTGATGCTTCTCAGGGGCACCCTCTGTTTCAGCAAGAACTTCATCATCCACCAGTTCCTCCTCTCGTTGTCTGCTATGGTCAGTAGAATCTTGTGGCTCCGAAGTTTGATTCACTTTGTTAGTAGAACTGACAAAAGAAGAAGGATGGTAAGTGGGTTCCCCTGCGCTGTTTACAAAGGTATCAGAACCTTCGACAGGATGCCAAGTTGGCGCTGAAGTTCCAGCTGTTTCCTACAAATAGAAAAGAAAAATATTCTGATTAGAGAGATGCACAATCGAAGGTGATCATCGACACCTAAGTTAAAAGTGGTCGAAGGCACTACCTGTAAAGGAACCTCAGCCCCAGGGCTAGAGTTGTCACTCTCAACGGGTTAGCTGAGCAAGACATTTAGCTCCTCCTCCGTGGGTTCTTCGATGATCACAGAAGGTGGCCTGGGTTTATTCCCCGTGACTTTAGTTCTAATCACAGGTCGAGGCTCAGGAGCAGGGGCAGCCTTTTTCAGCTTTCTCCATTTGAGAGGAACAGGAGGAGATTCCTCCTCGTCGCCACTCGAATATTCGACCATTAATATAGGTCGCTTCTTAGGCGCAGGTTCCTGAAAGTCCCAAATGGAGTCGATTTAAAACACAACATCGAAAACCAGGATGTTTAAAACCAAAGCAGGAAATAAGAGAAATTTTTGTTACCTGTGCTGGAGGTTTTGTAGAGGTACCTCCACCCTGATGGCTGTCTGTGGCCTTCTCAGCCACAGGTTTTCGAACAACTGAAAGAAAAAACGTTCACAAGTTATAATTGACAGATGTAGGTCGAAATGGAAAGACAAATACAATTTGAAGAGGGAACGTACATTTCTTTATTTTGTCGAGAACCAAGACGAAGGACTTCTGGAGTTCGTCTGCAAAATCCTTTTCATCGAAGAACTCTTCGACGTAATATCTCCTCCACCAGTCTTCAAAAGATGGTGAACAGAGGAAGTTGAGTTGGTAGTCGAACAATGATAGTATGGTCCGACCAACGTACCTACTAATATGCCTAGTAGCGGCATCCTCAGAGTAGTCATTACAAAAGTACAACAACAATTTCTCCCGAGGATAAATTGGAGAAGGAAGCGATTGGATAATGCCAAACTGTCGAGAGACAAGATTCGGCTGGTAAGTAATCAGGCTCAGCTGATTCTTTGAACTCTTGAAGCGCAATGGCATTATCCTTGGGGTAAGAAACGCTTCCCACATTGTTGTGTGCTCTTCAAGGTGAGGATCCTCTGATGATTTAGGATGGGGCCTGGTAAACCACCCTGGACCAAACTTTCGACCGGCGAAAGGGGCCATGGTCGAGGTAAATTCCTTCCTCCCTACAAACATCTGAACGAAGTTTGCAAAGGTCTTTTGTAGTTCCATCCCATCTTCAGTAGGAGTTAATAAGGCAAGTCTGGTGCCTTCGACGCGCCTTCTGGCATGTGGTATTTTGAATGTTTACTGAGTTTTTTATACAATAGATATGACACACGAAATCCTAATGCTAAGACTTCTATTTATACTACTTCGACCATAACGGTCTTGCTATAAGATTCTGCCACGTTCAGAACATGCAAAGCAATGCCTCTCTCTAGCTTCCACGCGTCTTCGAATGCTCCAGTGCATATATTTTAAATTTCGAACATCCCGCTTGCATTTGAATTTCAAATGTTTGGCACTTCTTCGCTTCGAACACATTTCTTGGACACAACCTTGTTACCACTTCGAGACTTCTTTTGAAGATATCCTCATAACTGTCACTCGAAGCTCCAAGCTTTGATATGCCCATTCGAAGTACTGCTTCTACCATTTCGAAACGTGACATCTTGCTTTATTCCAATCGAAACATCCAACTTGCTTTGCTTCGAACAATATCATCAAAATCTTCAGCCAACAAAATGCCCCTTTAAAATATGTATTTCGATTCGTTTGAGAAATACTTATTTTAAACATATACACAAGATTTTGATGCGACCTTTGAATCATCGTAACATTTATTGCATATGACTCCAGTCACGTCAATCATGACGCTTTTCAGATTCCTTAACCGCCTTGAACCATTTCACAGCATGGTGCAGTTACAAAACAATGATTATCATTTAATCACGCTGTGATCGGTGGATCTGGAACTGACTGTTTAACGCTGGTTCGCGAAATGTCGCGGAAGCAAGAGTCGCCACCGTCTTTTATTTTCTCCAAATGGAAAGGACAAAAGCACAGAAAAATTCCTTATAGAGATTGCTCTCGGTTCGGGAGGTAGGTTATAGAAAGGGAAGGTGTTAGCACCCTTTCTATCCATGGTTATCCATGGGCTCTTAGATACTTGCTCACTTGTGTTTTCAAAAATGGTTTGTTTGCTTTTCAATGTGGGTTTTTAAAAAGTTTCTTTGAAAATCTCAGTTCGACTCTTGTATCGGTCCTCAAGAGTGTTTGAAAAATTGTTTTCGAAAGCTTTTTGAAAAGGTGTCGGTGTGAAAAGTATTTTTGATTTGTTTTGAAATTTAGAGCAAGTATCTAGAGTCGTCTACCTACCCTAAGGAATTCGTCTGTGTAAATATCCTTTAAAGTAGTGCCATCCCACCATTGAGAGGTAGGTAGCACCACCGTTGGAGGTGTTCGGGTCAATTCGAGGTTCGGGACATGGTGATCACCAGAGCAATGGGAAGACACCTTAGAAGCTACCCTCATGCCAGGTTCCCGGATCATGAGGACTTACTAAGACATCCTCTACTCGACGATCACCTTTTGAGGCAAGGCAACAGTGAGGCGTACCCTAGGGGTGGTGTGTGATTTGTGTGTCAGATTCAGTTATTTTATCTTGTCATGTCATGGGTGATCTATGCGTTTGTTTTTTATTTAAGGCCATTTATTCTTGCATGCATTTATTAACAGTTAAAAAGATGCGGAAATTAAAAGTTCTAAACTATTACAAAGGCGCGGGTCCACATCGCCAAATTTAAACCTGGACCCGATTTGACAGAAAATAAAGAAGTAAAGTGCGAGAAATAAAATGTCCGAGTTTACAAGGCTTTGGGAGAGATACAAAATTATAATAAATGACATAAAATAAATGCGCAAATTAAATAATTAAAGCGACGGGCGTTGGACCCTTTTACAAACACTTAAGATTAATGAGGAATTAATTAATTAGAATTAAATGTTTTTGTTATTTTATGTTTTTTAAGATTTAAAAGAAAAAAGAATTTATTGAAATAAAAAATGAAATGCTAAACCCTAGTTCTAATGTTTTTTATTTATTTATTATGAAAGATATCGAAATTTAACCTAATTTAAATCTAATTTATTTATGTACAAATTTAATTATAAAAAATAAATAAATAAATAATTATTACTGTGGAAAAAAGGGCAAAATATGAAAAGGAATCAAAATTGCTAATTAACCTAATTCTATATTTTGGATTTTTAATTGTTAAAAAGAATGAAATTATAACCTAATTAAAACTAAGTTTATTTACATATAAAATTTAATTATAGAAAATAAATAAAATAAATATTATTAAAAAGAAAGTAAGAAGAATAAAAATTAAACCTAATTCTATTTTTGGATTTTAGTTATTAAAAGGAATTAAAGTTAACAACCTAATTAAACTAAATTTTTACATGTAATTTATTTATGGAGATAATAAAATAAAAATTATATTTTTTGCCTTTTTTGATTTTTATGATGTTTTTGTATTTTGATTAAAAATTAAATAAACAATAATTAAAATAAACATAACAATTAAAATAATAATTAAAAGGATATAAGAAAAATAAATAAAATTGGCAAACCAGGGTGGGGTGTAGCCCCAAAATTGGAGGTAAGGTTCAGCAAGTCAAGCCCATTAAGCATTGGATCCATTGACTTTGCCAGTTGTGTGCTAACGCGTTGACTCCTGTGCGCGTGTTCCTCAGATCTAGGCCATTGATCTGGAGCAGCTAGGCGCGTGTATGATGGGATGATGATGGAACACGGTGAACCACAATAGGCGCGCTGCATAAGAATTTATATTGAAAAATAATATTGCAATTTGCCAGACCTGGGACTTGAACCCAGGTCTTTGATGTTACCAACACATGTCCCTGCCACTGAGCCATCACATTTTAATTGATATATTATATTAAAGAAATAACAAAAAGCAAACCCACGCATGATGGTTAAAAACGCGCGCAAATTTGAAACACCCAACCACTGCTTGCCAACGCATCATCGTCTTCGTTCTCTTTTTATTTTTTTCTGAAAACACAAGCCTATGGAAACGGTTTTCTGGGCGTGGTCTAAAGCTAGCTACAAGAAAATAGCGACTAGCGCTATGGTGATCATAAATTGATCGCGAGGCTTGTGTCTTCTTCGTCCAGACCTACTGTATACAACCATGGCATTCATGAGTCTTGATTTTTCCTCTATGCAAAAGCCCTAATTCAGAAAACCTGCAACCCTAAATTTTAACCATGGCAAAATCGCCTACAACGCATAATAATCAAATTAAAGTTATGGGTTAGCTTTGAAATCATGTCAGGAACACAAATCAAGTCTCAAAAATTATGGAAAATGTATGAATCAATATGCAAGAACATCAAATATTTTCGGTACAGGGTGTGCCTGTTTTACCAATTCTTGATGCTAGAATGAGTGGTTTCGATTGGTATGTGATCCTTGAAGCTTCAGGAATATGATGGACTCAGTATTATGGCTTGAAACGATCTCTAAAGCACTTTTCAGTTCTTGAGTTTTTTCCAGAATTTTCAAGTTTGTCTAGGGCTTATGAGCGCAGCTTTCAGTCTCATGCCATTAGGTCTTTGATTCTGAATATGTAGTGAGCATGCTAGGTCAACAAAACTTGACAAAATCCAAGGCATTCATTGTTTGGATATTTGATTTTGTTAAGAATCTTTTCACATCTTTTTTCATGTTGTTTTTGCACAAATCATATCCCAATGCTCCAAATCTTTCCAAATTGGCTTAGGCACGAATTATTGAGCCTAAAATGTGTACAAAAAGATTCATTAGGTCAAGTTAGATATTTTCTATATATTTAAATAATTTAAATGAATTAATATTAATATAAATTCAAATAAATAATTAAAAAATGAGAAAATACTTCCCTTTGGGCCTAATGGTCGTGCATAGGCTTGGCATGAAGAAACTTGGAAGAAAAATGGGCCCATTAGCATTTTTGGATCATTTGCATCAATGTTGACTTTTCAAAATTCCCAAAAATTTCCCAACTTCCACAAGGCATAACTTGCTCAATTTTTAAGCTTTTCACATGTTCTTGGACATTTTGGAAAGGTCTTTGAGTCCTTTAACCAATGCCTTTGGTCCCATGTCATTTTGATTTACCAATCTCAAGTTATGGCCTTTGACTTAAAGTCCCTTTTTGTTGACTTTTGAAAATGACCTATAATGTTGAAATTGATAACTTTTTGTGAGAGCATTTCTTGGACTTGGAATATGAATATGAGTTGTAGGAAATGTCTTTCTCTTCAAAATGAGATTTGGAGGGAATTTTTCTGATAATCCATATGAAAGTTATGCCCTGGTCAATTTCAGTTGACTTTTTCAGCTGTCCAAATATAGTAACTTTTGCATCTTGATGATTTTCTGAGCCAAATTTTGAGAATCATGATCAAGCATTGATCAAATGATGTTTGTTGCTTCAAAATGATATGTTGACCAAAAATTTGAACTTTTGACTGTCAAATGACCATTTTGCCCCTACAGTTGACTGTAGTGCAATTTAGGGTTTTGACTGTGCAATTTTGAGCTGAATGCCTTGAAACTTGACATGAGGATGTCTGACCACATTTGTGAGCATATGAGACTTGATTGGGCCTTTGAAACCTTCAATTTCTTGATCAGAGCTCAAACCCTAGTTTTGACTGTATAGGAGACAGTTGCACTGCATAACCCTTGGGGAATTTTGTGACCTTGACTTGACAAATCTTGGAGAATATGGGAGGGCAAATTTTGGGGTACAACACACGCCTATTACCAATATTAACTTTACGCCACCTCCTTCTCAAACCAACCCACGACTACCACGTATCACAATCTTACTTAGTGGATGTTTAAACTTCCACACTATAAAAACCCATTAACTTAGTCTTTTGTTTTTCTTCCCATATTCTGAATCTTTTCTTCCTCTCTTCTCACCGAAACCCTAAAATTTCCAACACTCTTCAAACAATGTCTTCTTCAACTTCATCTCAACTGAAAAAAGCTTCCAAAAAGAAAGGAAAGAACGCAGGAACCATAATGGAAAGCAAGGTTGGCACCTACCAAGGTCAATCTGTTCTTATTCCTCAGATGATCTCAAAAGAGAAGGAAATGCTCTATGCATCCCAGGTACTAATTCCTACTAACGCCGCTGGCAAGAGGTTAGCTTTAATGGGCCCTCTTACAGTCTTTGAAATCTTAAAAGACACCAGGAATTTTTTCCCTATTTGTTATAATTTTAAACCTCTGTTTAATAAAATGGATACCCCTAAGACAGTAGAGTCTTCTGATTCGACCACTGTGGAAAATCCAATCATTCCCCCTAAGGACCCTTTTGTGCTAGATTATGTAAAGAGTAACTTCAAACCATTTCGATCTTGCCCCACCTCCGACACAGCTTATCACAACTGGTTTACTAAAGTAGAAGCTAAGAAATCCCAACAATGGGAAGAATTAGGTATTTACAACTTGATTAAACTATCGAAACCAGGCTTTACCTATAGCCACCCATTACTATTCGCGTCCTTATATTTCTGGGACAGTACTTACAATACTTTCCATCTCCCTGGTGGAATGATTACACCCACCTTTTTTGACATAGAAGCCATTATTGGGTTATCACCAATAGGAGAAACCTATATTCCTGACAATGAAGAGCATTCGAGTATTATTGACTTCGAAGTCAAGCTAGCTAGCTTTTCAAAGTTCACCAGCCACTATCACACTGAAGGTGACAGTGTGTCGGATGTGGAACACATTGCTTTCCTTACCTTATGGTTGTCAAGGTATGTCTTTTGCAGCAGATCCCTACAGGTAGCCAGTAGGTTTATTCCTCTAGCTAGAGATTTACATGAGAATCGGAGGGTGTGTTTAAGCGAACTGCTACTAGTTGATCTTTACGAAAGTCTAAGATCAGTTGTTTCAAGTTTGAAATCCCACACCTCCAAAAACATCCTGCTAGCTGGCCCTTTCTGGTTACTCCAGTTATGGCTTAATGCCATGTTCGAACCTTCACTATCAACTGCCAATACTATTGCTGAACAAGATCCAGAAATAGCGGATAGAATCATCGAAGGCACTAGGCTGCGAAGACTTACCCCAAACGATGATAAGGATGACTTCAAAGTTCTCTTCTCAAAATATATCATGATTTTCTCCAAGAGGCATAAATTCGGAGACCATGGCGCCTTTTGCTTCAAGGACTCATGGACCATCATGGTTCACCATGGCTCTCTCAGAAGCAATCAAAAGCAAAGAAATCCAAAATGTATGGAAAGCCTTTTTGCTTCCCAGACTAATCTCCTCACGAATTACTCCTGCTAAGAATCAAATCTTCCTTTTTTCTTATCAACCCAACTTCGTTTCGAGACAATTTGGCTTGTGCCAACTAATCCCTGAACCCCTATTCCAAACAGAAAGTGCCATCACCTCTGGGCGAACCTTCAAGGCAAGAGAAGCCAAACTACAGCAGGAACAATACCAAGGCTTCGCCCACTTTGAACTAATATCTTTCGAACCTACACACCTTATAGCAAATGGGTTTCTGGAATGGTGGACAAAGTTCTATCAGTCTAATATGTTCGATACCCTCACTATTCAGCAGAAACTAACTGATGCGTTCGATGTGCAGGTACAATCCAAGAAAGGTATGTTCACTCATGCCAAAGAGATTAGGGATTTTCAAAATTATTTCAAAACTACTTATGATCCCACACACTTGGAATCCACTGTGCATCAAGCGGCTGAGACCTTGAAGAAAAAATTTAAAGAAAAAGTTTCTAAGTTAAAACTTCCTTCAGGGTTGTCACCTGAGGATAGGTATAGGTTGGCATTCGAAATGCATCCACCTAAATTTCCTAGATTACCTACCTCAGAACTGGCTCTGGCTTGGTTTCCTCCATACCCTTGGTGGTTCACTTGCAAAGAAATGTTCAAATATCTTCAAAAGAAACCAAAGCCATCTGAGACTGTGACATGGGCTCGACATTGGCTCCACGATTTCCCAGGACATCTTCGCTATGACCTTTCTGCCATGTCGATTAAATCTGATCAAGGCGCATGTGCGAATGCTTGGGAAAATCCCAAATGTTTCTCACTTTCTACATTCTTAACTTTTGCCTTAATTCTTTCGATTGTCAGCCATCAGGATAAAGACTACTGCTTCAAAGTCGAAAGAGGGAAGCGCCTCTCAGGCATCTGTCGAAACCATTGATAATGTGACTCTATCCAAACCAACAATAACTGCTGCAGCAACAACAACAGCAACACCAGTAATAACCAGTGCTCCAACTCCACAGGTAATCAATTAGCATTGTTGTTTCGAATACACTAATGTTTTCATGCTTTGTATCTAACTCATTGTTTAAATCTCTTCAGATTAACAAACTCCCGCCAACCACTCCAAAGAAAAGAAAAACAAACACTACTGGGGAAGACCCCAATGCTGGAGGGAATTTACCAGCTGCTTCGAAGAAGAAGCAGAAGAAGGAAATTTCCAAAAGTGCTGCACCAACTAGTGTCTCTGGACTCGATTCCAGGGATGCTGCTCCCTCAACTAAATCCAAAATTCCACCTTCGACCTCCAACGTAATGTTGGAACGCATAGATAGCAACCTCTCTTCTGAGAGTCCACAGGTAAATTGAACTTTAAATCTTTGACAAAATAATTATTCATTACCTTGGTGCATGCTTTTAATATTCTTTTGCCTCTGCAGGACATTTTGAATCCAGCTCTTACCACTTCGACTTCACCATAAAAAACTGCTGCACCGATCAACTCTTCTCCTCAAGGGGATTCCAGCAACCTTGTGCAGAACAAAGGTTCCTCCAATATGGCGGTCCTGACTGGGGCTTCAGAGCAGCAAGATGACCAGAGTACTTCTCCTCCTCTAAAAGAAACAAAAGAAGCAACGCTTCATGAATCTGCAGAAACTTTACAAAAGACTTCTCTTCATAAGTCCCCTCTTGAAACCCTTCAAGAGGATCCAAAGGACATTCACGCTGAAGGAGAGAAAGTTGATTCTGATCAAAGAAACGAAGAATCTGCAGAGGAAGGGTCTGAGGAAGAAGATGCCAACGATGGTTCGACTGTTGGGACAGAGTCAGATGCAAATAGCAGCGAGAAAAAAGATATCGAAGTGGTGGATTTGGATGATAATGAAGAAGACAATGAGCATGAAACGAATGAAGGTGACGGTTACGCGACCAATAAACCCATGGAAGTCGAAATGGATGTGACTCCCCTGCGCGTGGAACTCCCTCAACCGTCTTTATCCCGAATGACTGAAGAGGAGCTTGCTCTCCTGAGACGAAATGACCCTATTGGGTACATGAAGGCGAAGCTAGCTCAAAGGGATATTCCACCTGCTAGGGCTGGGACAAGTTCGACTAGCCATCTGTTGCCCACAGATGATAGAATTGTACTTCTTAACAGGATTAGGAGAACAATTCTTGATGTGGATTTGTTCGAAGTGCTCAAACAGGATAGCACAGCTTGCTACACTATGAAGGAGTTACTTACAAAAGTCAACCTTGCTACCTGCTCTTTGCCAGTTAGCACTACCTTGTTCGATCTTCAATCTCTGCTAGACAACGTGACTGGGTACCTTCTCCAAGATGAATTTGCTGCCAGAAAGGTTCAAGAAAAACGAACTGCAATGGATGCTGCTTATGAGCATGCTTCGAAACTCTCTCAAGAAGCTGAGGATCAAGCCATGCATCTAAAGCAAGCAAAAACTGATCATGAGGCTCGAGCTGAGTCCATCCTTCTCTGGGAAAGGAAAATTCAGGAACTTCAACATAAGGTTAAAGAGGCTCAAGAACAACAATTAGCCTACGAAACCAATACTGCTGGAAACCAATTCGAAGAGCTCCTCAACAAAGGGCTTGCAGAAATGGAAACTGCATAACAACTCAAGGGAGAAGTGGCTACCTTAGAGGGAGCAAGACGTTTTGCTCAACAAAGGCTTGAGTCTTTTCGAAGTACCTTTAACAGATTGAAGAATAATGTTTATTTCTAAATCTTAGTGTTGATTTGGTTGAAATTTGGTTTTTTGTATGTAACATCTGAACAACGCCATTTTGGCAATCCCATATTACCATTTTGGCATTTTTATGATATTTTGATTACGTTGTTATTATTCGAATCTCCTGCAGGCGTGGCTTATATTTCTTTAAATATTTCCCATTAACCTTTAGGATACGTTTATCATCCATCAACTCTTCGATTTCATATGCATTGTTTGAAAATACCTTTATTATTCGAAAAGGTCCTTCCCAATGAGGTGACCATTTACCTAACGTTTTATTTTTCTTGTCCATGGGCAATATGACTTTCCAGACTAAGTCATTAATAGTGAATGCTTTTCCTTTCACCCTTTTGTTATATGCCCTGGCCACTCTTTCCTTTTGTCTCATCAAGATTTCCAATGCATGCAATCTAACTTCATCCAACTCAACTAACTCATTCATCATCATCTCCCAATATAATGCATCTGGAATTTCGTTTTGTCTTTGAATTCGAACTGATTGTAGATGAATTTCTACTGGCAGAACTGCATCATGACCAAATGTGAGTTGGAAAGGTGTGGTGTTAGTAGCTTCTTTAGGAGATGTTCTACAGGCCCATAGTATTTGGTCCAGAGTTTTGTGCCAGTTCCTTGGCTTTTTCCCAATATGTTTCTTGATTAACCCTATTATCACTTTATTAGCTGCTTCGACCTGACCATTTGCTTGAGCATAATATGGCGTTGATGTTAGTAATCTAAACCCCATTTCTTGAGCAAATTCTTGCATCTTTCTACCAGTAAACACAGAACCTTGGTCTGTGGTTATGCTCTCTGGCAATCCGAACCTATAGATAATTTGTTTCTGTATGAACTCAATAATAGCCTCTTGATCAGCAACTATTAATGGTATTGCTTCGATCCACTTGGTAAAATAATATATTCCTACCAAGATATATTTATGTCCTTTAGACGAAGCAGGATTTATTTCTCCTATTAAATCCAATGCCCATCCTCTAAATGGCCATGGTTTAATGATTGAATGCAACTCACTTGCAGGGGCATGTTGAATCCCTGCATGTTTCTGACATTCTTCACAACCTTTAGCAAAGTCTATACAATCTTTGAGCATGCTGGGCCAATACATGCCATATCGAAATAACAGCCATTTCATTTTATGACCTGCTTGATGTGCCCCACATGCCCCATTGTGGACTTCTGACAATGCTAAGTATGCCTCACTTTCTCCTAGGCATTTCAGTAATATGCCTTCTTGGGTCTTTTTGAACAATTCGTTTCCCATGAGGACATATGACAATGCTCTATATTTTATCTTCCTATCAACATTCAGAGTTGGGTTTGTTAAATAACTCACAAGTGGACTTCGCCAATCTGCATCTGATAAAGTGTTTATGGCTAATATTTCGAATCCCTGTTTCTCAGCATAACCCAATTTCATACTCTCTAAATCTGATGGTGTGAATCTAGTAGCCATAACTCTACCCCTTAATTCAACTAAATCCTCAAAGTTTCTGGCAGAAACTTTATAACCTGAAGCTAACTGTGCTAAGTTATTTGCTTCTTGGTTTTCTATTCTTGGTATATGTTGAATATCCATGTATTCAAATTTTCTAAGTAGCCTGTTAACTATGACGAAGTATATCATCAGGTTTTCCTTTATGCATTTATACTTCTTTGTTATTTGCTTGACTACTAATTCTGAGTCTCCTTTAATTTCGACTCTAGTTGCCCCCAATTCCAACAAAGCTTCAAGTCCAACAATAAGCGCTTCGTACTCAGCTTCGTTGTTCGAGCAACGAGGACCATCTAATTTATACTTGAATTTTGTTGGAATTCCTTCAGGAGAAATTATAAGGACTCCAACACCACTTCCATTCCTGTGGGTCGAACCATCAAAGTATAATTTCCATGGTTGCATTTCGACGTAACTCATGACAGTCTGTTCAACCAATGAATGGTCCACAATGAAATCAGAAATCACTTGGCCTTTCACAACTTTTAAAGGCATGAAAGTCAAAGAATATTCTATTAAGGCTAAAGCCCATTTGCCAACTCTGCTATGCATTATTGGTTTTGAAAGCATGTGTTTAATGACATCGAAATGAGATGAAACATAAACATCAACAAGCTTTATATAATACTTGAGTTTCATACAAGAAAAGTACAAACAGAGACATAGCTTTTCTAAATTGCTATATCTAGTCTCTGCATCATTCAATACTCTACTTAAATAGTATATGGCTCTTTCGATGCCATTGCTATCCTCTTGTGCTAACATACTACCTATACTAACTTCAGAGGCAGATATGTACAATCTCATGGGCTTTCCCCATGAAGGTGGAGACAAGATGGGAGGCTGAGAGAGATATCTTTTTATCTTGTCAAATGCCTCCTGATGGGCTTCGTTCCACTCAAAGGCTTGGCCTTACTTTAAACGAAGCAACGGAGAGAAAGCTTGGGTTCTTCCACTCAGATTCGAAATGAACCTTCTGAGAAAGTTAATCTTCCCTAGCAAAGATTGCAACTCCCTTTTTGACGTAGGTGCTTTCGTATCCATTATGGCTTTGGTTTTATTTTGGTTGATCTCAATTCCTTTCTTGTGAACCACAAAGCCAAGGAAATCTCCAGCCTGCACAAAGAATGCACATTTAAGGGGAATCATCTTTAAGCCATGTTTTCTCATTCGTTCGAATGATTGGCTCAAATGATGCAAATGGGTTTCTGCAGATATAAATTTGATGACTATATCATCAATATACACCTGCATAAAAGTTTCAATGAAATCATGGAAAATCGAATTCATTGCCCTTTGATAAGTTGCCCCAGCATTTTTTAAACCAAAAGGCATCACCACCCATTCGTAGGTGCCTAAGGCTCCTGGGCAACAAAATGCTGTCTTGGCAACATCTTCTTCAGCAATAAAAATCTGATTATATCCAGAGTATCCATCTAACATACTTAAATATTCGAATCCTGCAGCAGAGTCTACTAACATTTCTGTCACAGGCATGGAGTACTCATCTTTAGGGGTTGCAGTATTTAAATCCCTAAAATCTATGCAGATTCTCAAAGAACCATTTTTCTTAATAACAGGCACTATATTTGCTAACCATTCGACATACCTTGTGGTTCTGATGAATCTGCAACGCAGCAACCTTTCGATATCAGCTTTGATCTTTGTGAGAACCGCTGGTGCGAATCTTCTAGGAGTTTGCTTGATGGGCTTCTTGCCATCTTTGATTGGAAGTCTGTGTTCGACTAACTCCCTCTTTAAACCAAGCATTTCATCATAATCCCACGCGAAGCAATCTTTGTTTTTCTTGAGGACTTCGATCACTTCCTGCTTGAGGCCTGGGCTAAGTTTTGCACTTATGTAGGTTATTCTTTTCGTGTTCTCATCCCCTAAGTTCACTTCTTCGAGTGGATCCTGCGCCAACATTTTGGCACCTGAGTCTATGGGGTCCCTCTCGAAGCCTAAGGGTTCTTTATCATAGATGGCGTCCAGCCTTTGATCTATTTCACGCTCTTCAAAGGGTGAGCCTTTCGAGCTACCCCCATTTATTTCGTTCATCTTTACAGCCAGTTTATTTATTTCAGCCTCTAAGGCTGCCTTTGATTCGTTCTCAGCCATATAGGCCAAAATCCTTTCGAAAAAGGAGGACTCAGTCATGAGTAAGGTTGTCGAATTCCCAGCCTGCTGGCCGTCTTTGTATAGTACCTTCGACTCCTTCATCTTCACTGATTATTCTTCTATCCCAATATATTCCATTATGGCGAAGGGTCATATAGTAGTGTGCATTTTTGGTTTCGTTGATCTCATCATTTGGGACGCAAGGAGCAATCTTTGCCAGATGTTTGTCATAATTCCTCTTGTTAACTAAGTTGACTGCTAACATGAAGTAACTCTGGTCCGCTTCAATGTTTTCCATGATCCCATCTTCTCTCCATAAAACTAATCGCTGGTGCATTGACGAAGGAACTGTCCCTACGCCATGGATCCACTCCCTTCCCAGCAACAAGTTGTAGTTGGCCTTGGCTTCGATCACCATGAACATGGTGGGCCTACAGCTTGAGCCTATTGTCAAGTCCAATTGAACCACCCCCAGTGTTTTGCCTACTTTCCCTTCATAATTGGATAGAACCATGTTGTGTGGCTTGATGTCTCCTTCGCGTATTTCTAACCTTTTCAGCATGAAGTGGGGTATTAAGTTGACTGCAGTGCCCCCATCCACTAGAACCTTATTTACGCCATGGGCACCAACCTTTGCCCGAATAAATAATGGCTTCAGATGATTCTTCATAGCTGGTTCTGGACGCTCGAAGAATGCATTCTGCTCCTCGGCAGCTCCATTATCCATCACATAGTAGCACACAGGCCTATGCTTCATTAGATCTATGGTATCTTCTTCCTCATGCTCGTCAATTTCAGTTTCCTGTCCAAACTCACAAGGAAGCACATATACCACGTTGCAATTGATATTGAACGAAGACTCCCCCTCTGACTCGAAATTGTTCGTTAGCATATCTTCGTCTTCTTCTGGACCTGGAGTGTATTCCTTTGGTTCAGTTGGTTGTACTTCGGAGAAGAGCCTCCTACTAACTGGGGGTTTGTCTTCAGTTTGATTTTTTGGTGTGGGTTTGTTGGTGCTAGATTCACCTTGGTTCTTTATTGAAGTTGCCCCTTTATTTGCCACAGCTTCCCTCTCAGCCTTTCGAATTCTCTGTTGCCTTCGCCACTGAGATCTTGACATGGGGTTTCTTCCTTTGTAGTTCTCTAATCTCACCTCTTCCCTCTTCGCTATGTTGAACTGCCTTCTATATGTCATAGCATGGCGTGCGTTTCGTTCATTGTTTCTCCATTTATCTTTGCCTTTGTCATTTCTGACTTGCAGCCATTTGTCTGTTGACACTTCAGCAGGGATTTTGAACGTCACTCTTCGAGCGCCCTTGGGATGAGGACTATCAGGCCTTTGTTGATTGTATTTGCTATCAAAACGTGGGCCCATCTGAACAGTCTCTTGGTGGTTCCAGCAAGGGGCGAAAGGGATTGTTTCGAAGGCTCTGGCCATGCTTTGATCATACACAGCGGAACACCTTGGGCATATCAAGCACTTGGTTGCCCCTTTGTAGCAGCGAAGCACAAATTCCAGCAAACTTTCTCCAGCCTTAGGATAACACCTGAATAACTGGTTATCCTGGCGCCAGTTGTTTCCAGTTCGCGCCCTTTGTACCCTCTCGAAGTTTGCAGCGATTCTCTGGTTGCAGAGGATGCTGCACCTAGGGCATAGTATCATTCCTGTATCTCCTTTGTGGCACATCATGAGGTAATCCTTAAGGCTAGCGTCTCCAGCATGATTATCCTCCATTTTATACTTTTCTTTTTCTAAGTATCTCTCCACCTCCTCCATTTCAGAACGAGGTCTCTCCATATCCACCATGTTTACCTCAACATCCTCCCCCTTAGTGTCATCATCTCCCCATCCTGTAGGTTTTATATCTTCAATTTGGACCTTTGAACTCTCTGGGGAAGAATATTTGACCAAGTAGTCAAACTTTCCACTGGGTTCCCCTAAAGTATCCCATATTTCTTTCTGAGGGGAAGTTGGCTTCGTGATTTGGACTTTCTCCAATTCTAGCCTCAGGCCTTCAGTAACCTGTGTCAACTCTTGGTTTGGGTTTTCCTGGCCTTCAGTAGCCTGGATTTCTTTTGCAACAGCTAAAGGTGCTGCTTCGATCGAAGTCTCTGGTTGCTTGTGGACGTCTTCAGTGACCCCCTTATTGACTTCGACTATCACCCAGCTTTCATTTTCAGTATCTTTCTCTCCTACTGGAGCGTCACTTTGGTCAGCTTCCACCATGTTAATTTCCCCAATGCATGCAGGCTCGGAGTAATTGGTGTCTGCGACATCCAAAGGATCTTCATCTACTTTCATTTTTGCTTTATCAGCGAACTTCAGTCTGCCATCTTTAATTGCATTCTGAATTAGGTCCCTGAAAAGAAAACACTGTGAGGTTTTGTGGCCTAGGAAACTATGATACTTGCAAAATCCTCATTTCTTTCTTTGATCTAAAGGAGGTATTTTGACATTTGATGGCACAATGAGTTGGCCATCTTTGACAATTAAATCAAAAATCTCGTCACACTTAGTGACATCGAAGGTATAAACCTTCTTTGGGAATTTGTCACTTTTCTCATTTTCAACAATTTCTTTCCCTTTTGTGGGAACTAATAATTTGCAGGAGTAAGGTGGTGCCTGTTTTAATTCAGCGAGGTCGATTTCGACCTCTTCGAATTCGAATTCAGGATAATCTTCTGCTTCCTTAGTTCCAACATATGAGATCCTTTCCTTCTTGTTATTTTTAAAGACTCTGGCCTTTTCGGCCTTTAGCCTTTTGACCTGTCGAACCCTATCGGCTAATTGAGCCATATCCCTCAAGTATTGAGTGTCTAATTTCTTTCGAATAGAGTAATCCAGGCCGCCAGCAGCCATTTCGACTAACTCATGTTCAGGAACTACTGTAAAACATCTAGATTTCAAGAGCCTGAATCTATTCAGATAATCATCTATGGGTTCAGTGAACTTCCTCTTGACACTGACTAGTTCCTTCAGACTTATTTTTTATTGTCCCATGTAGAACTGTTCATGGAATAATCTCTCCAAAAGAGCCCAAGTATCAATGAACCCAGGAGGCAAAGTGGTGAACCATGTGAAAGCGTTCTTAGTCAGGGAACTCGGGAAATATTTGATCCTAAGGTCTTCATTATTGGCTATATCTCCTGCTTCGGTTAGATACCTGGCTATATGTTCGACTGTTGACTCATTGGTATCCCCAGCAAACTTTGTAAACTTAGGGACTTTATATCCCCTTGGTAAATCAGTGTGCATTATGTAATCTAATATAGGGGAGGCATAATTTGGCCTTCTAATTCCTGTGTTGAGGCCATTCTGGGCCATGATTCTCTCTATCATGGTGGTTAAATTATTTTCTGCCAAGATGTTATCGTTTCGAATTCTATGAACGACTGCATCAGCATCTTGATTTCGACCCACCATGACAACCCCTCTAGGTTGTTCTTCTCGAAACTCTGGGACTTCTAGCATTTCGACCCTTGCCCCTGGTTCCATAATTTCCCTTTGTGGGCCTTGGATCATTGGGGCTTCTAGCCTTTGTGCCCTTGCCCCCAAATTAACCTCCTCTCTGGCTGGTCTATAGGGTGGGTCGTTAGCAACTTGTTCTATAATAGGTACGTTCGCTCGAACTCCCGCCTGATTCTGCCTACGCCTCTCTGGGGGAGCGAAGAAATCTGCTATTCGACTCATGTTATCTGCGTTTTCTCTGTTTGTCACAGTCACATTTTGTACTATTGGGGCAAATATCTCCTGCATAGTTTGTGCTAATACTCCTATCATATTATGGTTACTGTCATCCATTAATTGCCTAAAAGCCAACTGGTTTTCTGTGGTTAAGATAGGCATTGCACTATAACCCACTGACCCTTGGTTATTTGTCATAAACTGATTTGCCCCAGACCCAGAACCTAATTGTGGTGATGAATTCGATGTGGAATTGTGTAAGCCTGCCATAAAAGATGTTGGCATTCCATAAGAGGAATTTCTGGTTCTATTACCATCGAAACCGGGTGGTCTAGTTAGTGGGGTGGCGAAATGGGTTTGTGTCCCTGATGGTGGGACGAATCCCCCAGGATAACCAATGGTTCCAGTATTTCCTAGGATCGAACTGTTAGTTGATATGACACTTGTTCCATTAGTGGCTATATTACTGGTAGAGGATGCAACAGACTATGCATTCGAATGGATCACATTAGATGTTCCCATCGAGGCGGAGATATTAGTGCCTGTTGTATGTGGGGCATTTTGTTCCCCTTGTTGATTGTCAGAATTAGACATCTTGTTCAAACGTTTTCTTCTGGATAAGGGTTGGTTACTATTGGTTATTCTACCACTTCTAAGGTTCATAAAACAACAAACTTATCACTCAGAGAGTATTTTTACAATGGTTATGTCTCAACAATTTTTACTTTGTTCTAAATTCCGTAATGGCCAATGACGCGTCCCACCGGGTGTGCCAATTTGTTTACAGTGATTTCTGGTAAACAACCGCTAGTCCTCCAAACTATCAAATAATCTTAATGACTGTTATTTAATCTCTCTGGTAACTTGCAGGATCGACTAGATTGATCCTAGGATGTATTGGTCATTTGGATAACTCTCATTATAGAACTGGTATTCATGGTTGGTATTTAGAATGTTGTGTAGGTGTTTAACTTACTTCGATTATTCTATTAAAGATCTAATAACATGATCAAGTAAATGTGCGCGAAACTAAATTGCATGAATAAAGTTCAATTGTAAAGACATATAAAACCGCAGAAAAGACAAGTAAATGACTTCGAAGCATAAAAACATGTAATGTAAAAGATTCTCTGGAATGTAAAAGATTCGAAATATGAAGAAAGCGTTTAAATGCAAGAAAACAGTAAAATGACTTTAAATGAAAAAAGGTGTTCGAATGATAAAGGCATGAAATATACAAAAGTTTCTGAAATGTAAAGTATTTGAAATGGAAAGAAAACATTTAAATGTAAGGCATCAGTAAAAAGACTTCGAATGAAAATATTTTAATGCAAAGGCTTTTGAATGGTATTGACATGAAGATAGAGGAAAATACTGGAAATGATAAAGAGTTTTATTAAATCATAAACACTTGGTGTTATCATACGTACATTGCTCGTGCATTCGTTTCCCTAGCCATGTGGTATTTTGAATGTTTACTGAGTTTTTTGTACAATAGATATGACACACGAAATCCTAATGCTAAGACTTCTATTTATACTACTTCGACCATAACGGTCTTGCTATAAGATTCTGCCACATTCAGAACATGCAAAGCAATGCCTCTCTCTAGCTTCCACGCGTCTTCGAATGCTCCAGCGCATATATTTTAAATTTTGAACATCCCGCTTGTATTTGAATTTCAAATGTTTGGCACTTCTTCGCTTCGAACGCATTTCTTGGACACAGCCTTGTTACCACTTCGAGACTTCTTTTGAAGATATCCTCATAACTGTCACTCGAAGCTCCAAGCTTTGATATGCCCATTCGAAGTACTGCTTCTACCATTTCGAAACGTGACATCTTGCTTTATTCCAATCGAAACATCCAACTTGCTTTTCTTCGAACAATATCATCAAAATCTTCAGCCAACACATGGTAATGGTTGGTGTAGGTGGTATAAGTGGGTTTGGTAGCAGAAAACCCAACCTGGTCTTCAGACATTTCCTCTGGGTCGAAGTAGTCCCCAGTTGGTCTAAGACCAGTAATAGCGGCCACGTCGAAGAGAGTGGGCGTTACCATTCCACAAGGCAAGTGGAATGTATAGTGAGTATAATCCCAAAACAGCAAAGAAGCTACCAGCATTTCAGGACAGTAGTTAAGACCAGTTTTGGACAGCATGACTAGGTCATAAATCCCCATGCCTTTCCAAATTGAAGCCTGTCACTTCTCCATCTTGTTGAGCCAAGCATTGTATTCTAGTGTAAGGTTAGGGCTAGACCTAAAAGCCCTAACCCCCCTGTTAAAAAACCAAAGATCTATTTTCTCTTTTGCAGGATCTTCGGTATCATCTGTCGCCTTCTTTGAGCACCCAATGGGTTTGAGTGCCTCATGCACGGAGAAGAAACCCTCGATTTTTGTTGGGTCAGTAATGCATGGTGAAAGAGGACCTGACATGGCAAAAACCTGGTTGGAATACCCAACAGGAATCAGCAGTTGAGAACCATAAGTTTCACGCTCAGCGTCTCCCATGGGTTCAGGAACCTTTCGCATTCCCATGGAGTTAACTATCGGAGCGGTTGAGAAGATTTCCAGTTGAGTAGTTTTAGAGGGAGTGCTAGATCTGGGGACATTGGAAGCACGAGTACGTGAAGCCATTTTTTTTTTGGTTTGAGATGAAGATGGATGAAGATGAAGAACAAAGTTTACTGGGTTTGGAGAGGAAGAAGCAAAGGTTTACTTGCAGAAAATTTCGTTTGACTGAAGATTTGGATGCAAGAAAGCGTAAAGAGTCCAACAGAGGCCCTTAGTGCTATTTATAGTGATTGAAAAATCACAAGGCTCGAGGTCATTTAATGCCACAGACAAGAGTGAGGCACGTGGCACTCATTTGGTGTTGTAACCATTCTGAAGAACAGAAACGTTGCAGCGTGCGTCCTCGATTTTGGGAAATAGTCATGATGATGACATTTGAAAGGACATTGTGCATGCAAAACTCCTTACTGAAGTGACGTCTTGGGAAAAGGTGAAATGATGACTTTTTGAGATTGTCAGTTGGTTGGTAGGAGACGAAAAGCACACAAACTAATTTGTGGCTAAGAATGAAGGACAGGTGTCGAATGGAATCTCAAAGAATGCCTTTTTCTTTTCAGCGTCGAAATAAGACATTCTTGGGGGGCAATTTGTTGGCTCCTAAATTCGACACCCATGTTTATTATCATATAGACCATTAATTATGAGTCAGAAGACTTTCCTACATAAGAAGGCTTCGACCAACTGATCATGTCGAAGGCTCATCAAAGAATGAAAAGATACTTAGAGAAATTCCTTTAAGTTGGAATCTTGTTGTCTTCGACGTCGAAGGAACCTCTCGACAAAGGTTCCTAATGCCCAAGGTCGAACGGTTTGAGATTTGAATTGTTGGAGGGAAAACGGTTCCCAACAGTTACCAAGTGCAACGTGTCGGGAATATAGGCGTCGAAGGTTGTGAGTGTGCCATGTGGCGTCATCTCGGAGCGGTGTAACTGCCCAGCGGTTACTTAGGATTTTTTCTTAGTATAAATACTAAGTTTTTATGTAGTTATTAGTGTGTTCATCGTTTTATACAAGTCACTCATTTAGATTCAAGTACCCAGCGTGAGAGAATGAATAATTGAGAATGTATGTGTGAAACACCATTTAAATTAATCAAAGTCTTTTACATTCAAGCAATTTACCGTTGTTCATTTATTTACCTCCGTCGAAGCCTTTTATTTAACAATTCCTTAACGCTTTTATTTATTCTATCAAGCTTTTCTCCATGCAATTTACTTAAAGTGTATTTACTTTACTGGCATTAACCACCATTAGGATTAGTCAAACTCCAAAAATCAACCATGTCTTAGGATCAATCTGATCGATCCTGCGAGTCACCAAATAAGTAACCTTTTGGAAGATCAGCGGTTGTTTACCATTTTTCAGGGTAAACACCCACCTATACAGTTCTTTGTGCAAAAATGCAGTCAAGGAAAAATGTACATTTTATGGTTGCGCTTTTTTACTACAAGCCTGGGGTTGGTGGAGGATGGAGTCCTTAAACCCCGTCAACAACAACACTTTCATTTTCCCGTACGCAACAAAGTAAGTCATCAAGTTATATCATTTATTACTATTCATCTCTTCACCAAATATATGCTAAAAATAAAATGTTTTTCATTTCCTTTAGGTATTGCGTGAGGGGTATGGATTACGGCAAGAATCCAAGATTCAATGTCGCACTATACCGCAATCTGTTGGATCACTTAGGCCCGGATGATGTATGTCGTACCTTTAAACTTTTCTTCATTTAAATTATTTATATATTACGTTTTCGCTAACCTGATTTAAATTTTTTCGCAGTTCGTCTGGAGACCATATTTGGGTTTGGGCCATGAACCAAACCCCGAGGATGCAGCAATTTGGACCGCGAAGACTGCAATCATTCGGTTCAACGTTGTGGAGATGCACCACAGCGACCGTGTGAAGACGCGGTTCGGAATGCATCAAGAGATACCAAGTGATCCAACTTGTTTGTCCCCATGGCATCTCAAAAGGATCGACGCCCAGTGGGGTCTTACCAACTGGAAAGACTTTGCTCCAGAATGGTGTAAGATGTGGCAGAGGCGTCACCGACATGTCTTGCAATTCCCGGTTTTCCATATTCATGGTAATATGTGACACACGGATCAATATTTATCTTGGTACATATCGGTTAGTAACCCTGAAATGCATGTGTCTCATCCAAGGTACTTGGTTGACCCACGCACACAATGGGCACAACCCTCGTTTCCCCAACAACAAACCCAACACACATCAACCTCCCACTAACCCCCCAGAAGAAACAGAACCACAAATACCCAACCACAGTCCCCACCACAATACAATTACACTCAAATTCCCCACAACCAACCACAATCACCACCTCAGTACCAATACCCCCATATGCCTCACACCCAACCACAACCAATCATAATACCAACACACCTGCATACCCCACACACAATTTCAGTCTTCTGTATATCCCAATATGGGCTCCTCAACATCCAGCCTTAGCCCTGATCTGGGAATGTCAGAAGATTACGAACAAACCGACCCAACCTACCATCAACCACAGTATCACCAAACCACCCAACATCCTCAATACCAAACACCCCAAGATCTATTTCCTTTCTACCCCCCGTACTCAGACGATCAATGCTACAGACCCACCATGGAACCCCACCCACCGCCAACACGACCAAACTTTAAGGGTATGGGTAACCGACTGTACCAAAGCGGATCTTCTAGATATGGAGATCTGACTGATTTCATGGATCCGAAACGCATTGACTTCGCTGGGCCATCGACCCTGCCACAGCAGGAAACGCGACGACACCCAACACGGGAAAGGCGAGGACGGGGATGCAGAACCGGGGGTCATTACCGGATTCTGGGGGATCACTGATTTATCTGTTTTTTTATCTGTTTTTTTAATGTAATACATTTGGATGTAATTATCTTCTTTTTTTAATAAAAAGTCAATTTTGTTGACCCTGTATCCAATACGCAACGCACCGGACCGAAAAAAAAGCGAAATTTGTCCTAGAATTGCACTTAGGCGCCATCTCACTTGGCTTAGGACATGTCCTAAGCACATAGGCGCCATCTCACTTGGCTTAGGACATGTCCTAAGCACATAGGCGCCAAGTGAGATGGTGCCTCCCCTTAAATAATGGGTGTAGGCGCCAAGTGAGATGACACCTCCTTTGGGGAGTCATCTGAAACATGGTTATTTGCGTAATTTTTTCCGAAACACGGTTATTTGCGAATTTTTTTTTTAATAATTGGTTATTAAAAAAAAATTCCCAAATTGATATAGTTAATAAATTACTTAATTGATATAGTTAATTAAAATATTACTGAACGACAAATTGATATATTAAAAACTCCAAATTTACAATAGATGGGATCTCTTTTCAACTTTTTTCTCAACACCAAACAAACCCTAAATGAGATGCAATAGATGGGATCTTGAAAGGACAAGAAAACGAGTTATTTGTGCAGAAAATTATTAAATTAAGTTCTATTATGTCATAGTATCTCAGTTTAACAACTCTTATAACTATTTCTATTTGTCTTTTAGATAGACCATAAATTAGTTAATTAAAAAATTTCAAAGGTTGATTAAGGATAGATCGTGCGTCACGGATAAGATATCATATGATGCGTGTATGAATGCAGCATGCTGATCTTAGTGAGAACAAGACAAGGTAGTGGAATACAAACTTCAAACTCTATTCTAATGTCTAGGAATATTCGTAGTGTCCTATATAAATTACTATCAAGTATATGTTATTTAAGTTTAAATCTGTTTTAAATTCCTGCAAATAATTTTTCATTTTTTTTGTTAAGGTAAAAATATAAAAATTCCATTTTTATTATTAGTCACTGCAATTGCAAATACGTTTATTTTTTATTAGTAGTTTATTTTGATGTACAAAATATTTTCTTGTTTTATTAATTTGAGTCGCTATTTAATTTGAAAAACTAAAAGTTAATATATTGTAAAATATTAAAAGATTATAAATAATAGAATATGTATAAATTTCTTTATAAAAGTATATTTAAATTTATCGTTGATTAAAAGAGTTACATTCGAGGTGTAAAACATACAAATAAGTAATTGCTACAAAGCTATTTTAACCATTTACTTTCATTGTGTTCTATTTTATAAATGTCACTAGTTGTTGCTACGTTCTTCATCAATATCTTAATTAGAAGTTTAAAACAAATATACAATTAAAAAAATTGAAAATGTTTTCAAAACTAAATTTAACCATAGAAGATTATTTGATGAAATGATACAAAACTTCAATTTAATTAAAATTTTACATTCAAATCCAATTCTAGAAATGAAGTATAATCGATCTCCACAATTAGGGTCAGCAGAATCTTAATTTTGAACATAAATCATATTTAGTGTGAGAATGTGCTAACCATTTGCCATGTTAGCTATCTGAGTTAGAGCCATATATACTTCAATACCTAGAGTCTTTTTAGGAGGCTGTACTAATAAAAAGTAACACCACTTGAATAAATTAATAGTAAATAGAAATGACCAAGAGAAAAAGCAAACACATAAAATTTAAAAAATAGAGAGCGGAAAAATAAAAAATATATCCATATATGGCCAAGTTGGAAGTCACATATATACTAGTACTACTGTAATGCAACACGTACCAGTAGTATATAACAATTAATTCTCTGATCTAAAATTTATCAATAGTATTTTAATGATCTGTCAAAGTAAACCACTCAATAAAATATTCCCACTATGACATCAAAGGCAATTAACAACGTAAATGCCGGGAAAATGAAGACTATGTACGATGTTCCCAACAAATACTAGTGGAGATGTCTATATTTGGCAAGACATTCACCATTTACTCGTCAATATTCTACACGTACTTGCTTTGATTTGTTGTACACAAATTTTGAAATATTAAATTATTATTATTATTATTATTAATTTATTAATAATATTTTTAATTATATATTACAGAAAAATGTAAAAATCTTATAGAAAAAGAAAATAATTATATCAAAATAAGAAATTAGAATCTGAATCACCATCTGCTTAAGAACATTGTAACTGTGATTTTGTGAGTGTGAGGAGGAAAAAAAAATAAAGATACGAGAAAGTGAGATACAAACATAGAGACACACCAAAGAAAGAGAAAGAGGAGAGATCCAAATTCAAATTATTTAGTAAAAAGTAAAAAAATGACAATTGAATAGATGGGTTCATACCTAACTTTATAATAATGAAATTTAATATTACATTAACTAATTAAGGGTTAAGTACTTGTTTTGATTTTAAAAATAATTTTATGATATATTTTTTATAAACAACAATGCATTAACACGAGTATGGGGTAGTCAACCCTAATATAAAAATAGCACTAACTCAAACAATACAAAAGATTTGTCATCCAATGTACTTTAGAAAAATAAAAATCCCCTTGTATCTAATACCGAATCAATTTAAAAATAACGATTTCACGACCATAATTATGTCACAGATTCCTTTCGATTCACTATTAAAAATAATATTGTTACTTGTCAACTAAATAATCACTCTAACATCAACTAATCAAATAAATTTTTTGTAATTTGTCTTCGATCTTCCTCTCAAGGAAAAGTCGAAAACCAACAAATGATCAATAATATCAACATTATCAATGCTAAAACTAGATAAAACAATCCAATCTAAAATAACTAACCACACCTCTAAAACAACAGGACACTCAATGAACAAGTGATGATGGGATTCTTAGGGACCAAAACATAACGAACACATAAGACTCTGCACACATGCGATGGCAAGCTCATCTCTAGTTTGGAGCCTATTAAGGAGAAGATGCCAATCAAACACTTGAATATTACTTGGAACATTAGCTCTCCAAATGTAAGCCAAAGTTGGGTTCAGTGATGAATTCGACAGCGAATCGATGTTAATACAAGAATTCAATTTAGAATAAGTTAATTTGACAAAATAGCTGTTAGAATTGCACCACCATACAAACTTTTCATGGATTTCTGGGTTTAGGAAGACTCCATTCAGTATGTTGAGCAGAAAATGAAATTTGGACGCTAAAGATTCCGACAATCCCGCAATAAAGGATTCTATGAAATTCCATACCCGCTCACCATTAAGCCAAAAGCCATCATCACTAATTTTCAAGCGAGGCCCCTGCAGAGTTTCAAAAAAAAAAGGAAATTGTTTACATAGAGGTTCTAGCCACATCCAACAATCCCTCCAAAAGTCTATATTTTTTCAGTCCAAGATAACTTATTCCTCAAATAAACCTATTGACAAGTTTGCAACTTCTATGTTTGAATCCCAAGAAGTTGATATGATGGATTCCACTAGTGCTTACTCTATTCTTAAGGAGCTTGAGATTCAGACATGGTTCGCGGTTTCAAGTGCTTTCCACCATCTAAATCTAATCTTATTTTCTTGCATTCTAAGCAATCAAATGAAGGTCGTAATAGAGTCAGTGTTGATAATGGTGAGTCATTAGCAATTCATGGTATATGTTATTCACTTTTGTTTTCCCCTGCATGTCCAACTTCTTCACTTAAGCTAAATGATATTTTACTAGTTCCTTGCATTACAAGAAACTTATTATCAGTTTCCAAGTTTTGTAAAGATAATCATGTTATTTTTGAATTTATGGTTGAAAAATTCTATATCACATATCAAGATTCTAAAGTTCCTATCCTTGAAGGCTTTCTTGACTCAAGTGGATTGTATTTCTTTCTGCATCTGCTACTAAAGCCTTCATGCATGTCTTCACATCAACATCTTATTCTACTTTCCTCTTCTATTAATTTCAATTATATATCTTAGGATGTTGTTTCTAATGTACCTAAAATGAATACCTCCTTTCTATGGAATTATAGATTAGGAAATACTCATTTGTTTGCAGTAAAACTTGCTCTTAAACATTGTAAAAGTCATATTTCAAATAAAGTTCCTATTGTGTGTAAGTCATGTTGTTTAGGTAAATCGCATAGACTACCTGTTTACCGTTATTTTTGGTAAACAACCGCTGATCTCCAAAAAGGTAAGTTTTTTGGTTTACTTACGGGATCGATCAAACTAATCCCAGGACATATGCTAATTTTTATGTAAAATGGGTAAGAAGGAAGAACGCACGTTCGACCCAGAGAAAGGATGTTTGAGATTGTTGAAAAGTAAGCAAAAGTATAGAAATGCAAGTAAAAGAAGTAAAAAAGATAACTTTGCAGGATAATGGTAAAGTAATGTAAAAATACTTTCATTAAGGAAAAAAGGTGTTTCCAACGTACATTGCTCAGCTTTATCCTTTCTCATGCAGTAGTTACTTGGATAATATTTGAGTGATTTAGTATAATAGGTTGAACACACTTGAAAATTACACAAGCTTCTTAATTTATACTAAAAATAGGTAACCGTCGAGGGAACATTCTGCGCTAGGATGAAGACAAGTGTCTTTTGCATGTCTCTCGACCCATAGCTTTTGGCCATGTTGCCTCTTCTCAGACGCTGATGAAAACTGCCTTTCCCTCCAATAATTCAAAATTCAAATAGTCCTCGTTCCATGTGCCAAAGCGTGAACACTTTCTCTCAGTCGAGTAACATAAGCTTTCTTCAGTCGAATGATCCCTTGGTCGAAGATTCCTATCATAACTTAGATCTTTCCCTTAAGTTATTTCATGTGTCGAATCATACTTCCTGGCTTGGTTCATTCCAGTTTTTTGGTCTAAAAGACCAAATATAACAAGTGTCAAATTTGGGAGCCAACAAATTGCCCCCCAAGAATGTCTATTTCGACGCTCAAAGAAATAGCCATTCTTTGAACTTCCCATTCGACACATGTCTTCCCAGTTGTCCACCAAGTCTTGACGTGTGCTTTTTGCCTTCCAACAGTTGCTGCACTCGGGAAAACCATCATTACTTTTTCTCCAAGATGTCTCCTCAAACTGATGTTACCACGCTTGCCATGATGACCATATTCCTATAACCCAGGCAAGCATGGATAAACGTTTCCCAATGCCTGCACGGTAACCATTTCGCACTTCGCCACATGTCCCACTACCTGTGAAACATTAAATGGCCTTGACGAGACATATCCCTCTTCTGAAGGCTATAAATACTTCTAAGCCTTTCTATTTGGAACTTTTACCATTTCCAGCATTTCCAAATCCCTTGCTTTCTCACAACATTGTACTGTCAACTTCACTATTTTCTCTCAAATCCTCAACAATGGCTTTTCTCTCTAATGCACCAAACAACCCTCAACCCAAAAACGCTGATGATGTCCAGAAACCACCAGAGATCTTTTCCACCAACCCTCCTTCTTCTTCGATTGATAGGTATATCGCTGAACCCATGACGAAAGAATGGCGAGAAGCATATGATTCTCAACTCCTCATTCCCATCAGATACGGTGGAAACATGTATGCCATGTCCGTTATCTTCATGCGTCGAAAACCCCTTGAAAAACCGCGCCTTCTTTCCTACACACCCAAGGCTTAGACCCATAGGTTGCGCCAAGAAACCTAGGAAGGACCCCGAAGACGCCACTCCGGTGAACCAGCAGCATCCTCAGACTACAGAGGATATCAACCTCCAGTTCATGAACAAAGGGAATCGAATCTTTCGCTCAAGTCCTAACCTCTCTTCTGAATATTCAGACTGGTTGAATAAGATGGAGAGGGTGCAAGCTTCTGTCTGGAAGGAGATGGGCATTTATGACCTGGTGATGCTGTCGAAGACAGGATTGCCTTACTGCCCCCTTATGCTGGTATCTTCTTTATACTTTTGGGATAACGCACATTTCGCTTTTCATCTTCCTTGTGGGATGATAACCCCCACTTTATTCGACATAGCTGCTGTTGTACCCCAAAATTTGCCCTCCCATATTCTTCAAGATTTGCCAAGTCAAAGCTTCAAAATCTCCCCAAGGGTTGCACAGTTCAAGGGCCTCCTAACAGTCAAAAACTAGGGTTTTGGTTCTGACAAAGAAAATGAAGTTTCCAAGGGTCCAATCAAGTCCCACATGCCTACAAACATGGTCAAGCATCCTCATACCAAGTTTCAAGACCTACAACACAAAATTGCACAGTCAAAAACCCTAATTGCACTACAGTCAACTGCAGGGGCAAAATGGTCATTTGACAGTCAAAAGTTCAAATTTTTGGTCAACATCTCATTTTGAAGCCACAAACATCATTTGATCAATGCTTGATCATGATTCTCAAAGTTTGGCTCAAAAAGTCTCAAGATGCAAAAGTTTCCATATTTGGATAGTTGAAAAAGTCAACTGTAACTTGACCAAGGCATAACTTCCACATGGATTATCAGAAAAATTACCTCCAAAGCTCATTTTGAAGAGAATGACATTTCCTACAAATCCTCTTCATACTTCAAGTCCAAGAAATGCTCTCACAAAAAGTTATCAATTTCAACATTATAGGTCATTTTCAAAAGGCCATAACTTGAGATTGGTAAATCAAAATGACACTGGACCAAAGACATTGGTTAGAGGACTCAAAGACCTTTCCAAAATGTCCAAGAACATGAGCAAAGCTTAAAAATTGAGCAAGATATGCCTTGTGGAAGTTGGGAAATTTTTGGATATTTTGAAAAGTCAACATTGCTTCAAATGTCCTAAAATTGCTAATGGGCCTCTTTTTCTTCCACAATTCATCATCCAAAACATGTGCACGACCGTTTGGCCCAAAGGGAATTTTTTCATCATTTTTATTTTATTTATTTGAATTTTTAATTGCTAAATATTCATTTAATTAATTAAAATATATGAAAAATACTAAACCTAACTTTTTAAATCTTTTTGTGCATGGAATAGGCTTAAGATTTCGTGCATGATCAGATTTGGAAAGAATTATGGTGATTGGACATGATTTGAAGCAAATATGCATGAAGAAATATTGGAAAAGATTCTTGAAAATCAAATCTTGAAAATCATTGAAAGCAAGGCTATGGGCTTGGATTATTCATCAAATTCGTTCTCTATACATGTGCAAACCTAACCCTAGTGCTAATGACCAAAAAGCTGCGCCTGAAATCCATAGCAAAGTTTGAGTTTTTAACAAGAAATTCCAAAACTGAAAACACACTTGCAAGGCTTTTCAGGGCAAGAAATTCACTCCATCACCTTCCTAAGACATTACTGAGTCTGATTTGATAGCTTTCCACGCGCATAGTACCTTGAATCGGTATACAGAAATCAAAATTTTTCATATAATATGCATATTCGTGTTTTGATTTTCAAGCATTCTCATGGCATTTTATTTATGGATTTATACTAATTGGACCTTTCTGAAGCTAACCACATAATTTGATTGAGTTTTTATACACCATACGCGAAGTTGCCATTGTTGTCTTTTAGGGTTTTCAAAGCTTTGAATTGGGGTTTCCCAGTTAAGGAAAAATTAGAACGTGAGACCCAGGCCATTCAACTCAGCGTGCTTGGACAATTTGGACACACACCTCGCGCTCAATTTATGAGCTACCATGTGTTATTCGCTATTTTGGCATATGTCATATAGTGGGGGTTCAAAACCCCCGCAATCCAATTGTTTTTTATTTCAGGAAAATGCAACAAGGAAGAAGAAGGCTAGGTGGCACAAGCTGGTTAGTCTATTTGAATTTCGCACTGAATTTATCCACTAACCATTGTTTTATTTCATATTATTTATTAGTTATTATATAGACAAGAAGCGCAGTTGGAGCAGTTGGCAAAGCATATTGGTGGTAATCCCTGGGACCTGGGTTCGAACCCCAGGTCCCCCATCCCTTTCCATATTATTTTTATAAACATGCTTCTGTGCAGTTTCGTTACAAGGGAACACCATACGTCCCTCAAATCCAGCTTGCCACTTGGCCAATTGAGACAATCTGAAGGCCTAGATTTGGTGAATACCATGGGCATGAGTCAAAGAGGTGACACGCTTCCAGGAAAAGTCAACGAAGGCCTCCCAAGATGGGCCTAAAATGCTACATTCATACCTCCAATTGGGGACAGAACCCCCCAAGGTTTGCTATTTCTTTTATATTTTTCATTTTTTATTTGATTCAATTATTTCTTTTTTTAATTAATTTCTTTAATTTAGTTTATTTTCATAAAATATAAAATAATACAAAAAATCAGAAAAGTCATAAAAAAATCAAAAATATATATTTTATTTTAATATTTTGTAAATAAATCTCATCAATTTAATTTAGCTTTTTAAATCTAGGGTTAATCTCAATATTTTTTCAATAAAACCTAAAATTGGTAGAATTAGGGTTTCAAGCATTTTTCATCCTTTTTTTATTTTACTATATTAATTATTAATTCTTAATTAGTTATTTTTATAAATCAAGTTGCAATTAATTAATTAGGCTTAATTTTAGATAATTGTCATATTTTCTTAACAAATTAAAAAATAGTTAGAATTAGGTTTAAATTTCATTTAATTCTCATTAAAATCATAAATCCAAAAAATCTCAAAATAATTTCTTTTTTTCATTCTTTTTTATTTAATTAATTTAATAAGTTAATTTAATTTCATTAAGAAGGGTCCAACGCCCTCGTTTCCAATTTTAATTCAATTCGCGCATTTTACTTCTTATAATATTAATGTACTTCTCCCAAAGCCATGTAAATATTTATCTTTTGCACTTTACTTTATTTCTTTATTTTCCGTCAAATCGGGTCCTGGATTAAATTTGGCGATGTGGACCCGCGCCTCTGTAATAGTTTAGGAACTTTAATTTCCGCACTGTTTTTAACTGTTAATAAATGCATGCAAGAATGAATGACAAAAATAAAAACAAACGCGTAGATCACCCATGACATGACAAAAGACAAAATATCTGAATCTGACACACACAAATCACACACCACCCCTAGGGTACGCCTCACTGTTGCCTTGCCTCGAAAGGTGATCGTCGAGTAGAGGATGTCTTAGTAAGTCCTCATGATCCGGGAACCTGGCATGAGGGTAGCTTCTAGGGTATCTTCCCATTGCTCTGGTGATCACCATGTCCCGAACTTCGAATTGACCCGAACACCTCCAACGGTGGTGCTACCTACCTCTCAATGGTGGGATGGCACTACTTTAAAGGACATTTACACAGACGAATTCCTTAGGGTAGGTAGACGACTCTAGATACTTGCTCTAATTTCAAAACAGATCAAAATACTTTTCACACCGACACCTTTTCAAAAAGCTTTCGAAAGCATTTTTTCAAACACTCTTGAGGACTGATACAAGAGTCGAACTGGAATTTTCAAAGAAACTTTTTTAAACCCACAGTTGAAAAGCAAACAAACCATTTTTGAAAACACAAGTGAGCAAGTATCTAAGAGCCCATGGATAACCATGGATAGAAAGGGTGCTAACACCTTCCCTTTCTATAACCTACCTCCCGAACCGAGAGCAATCTCTTTAAGGAATTTTTCTGTGCTTTTGTCCTTTCCAATTGGAGAAAATAAAAGACGGTGGCAACTCTTGCTTCCGCGACATTTCGCGAACCAGCGTTAAACAATCAGTTCCAGATCCACCGATCACAGAACTGGAGACTCTGCTGGGGACTCTTTATAAAGTGAGGTGTACCTTAGGGTTAGTTCATAACTGTGTTTTCAATTGCTTTCCTTGTGTGCTTTAAATTGTGGGACTGTCTTGGGAGTTCTATAGATCCTAACCCGGATCTGGGGATACCTTCTTAGAAAGTAGCAACAAGGCTGTGAGGGAACTGTGCGGGGTATACCGACATGGTTGAAACAGTCTGCTACGTTGATGTGGCACTTTGGTGTGTACCGGTAACCCTTGAGTTCAGTCAAGGAGAGTACGGGGCCTCCGCGTGGTGTCGTGAAGCATCAACAAACCTTAGGAACCTTAATTGAACTATCTTGGCCTCTTTAGGGTAGTGAGATAACTGACTTTGGTGCAGTCCGAGGTTGGTTGATACTCGATACTACATCCAATTGAGGGTTGCTTTCCTGGAATATTTCGGTCGCCAGTTCAGTGGCTAAATCGAAACGATGAACAATGAAAGCAATCCCGTGATATTGGGACCCTTAGAACCCGGTTACTTCTAGTAAGACAGGTTGAACCCACCAACTTCAAGAGGGTAATACCCAGACCCCATGCTGGCCTAAACCTTAAGGGCTTGTCTTGTGTGCCTTGTGTGCCTTACATGTTTGTCTTTGTAAATAGATGTGGTGTGTTTAATCATAGCATCATGACATCATCCAGCATCATATGCATTGACTAACCATTTCAGGGGTTCGAATGTTCATCTTTGTTCTTGTTTTGTAGGACATGGAAACTGTTCGCAGAAAGACAATTCAAATCAACCTTGTAAGGGTCCCTCCTCAGCTTAAGGAGCTCATATCCAGGATCCCCGAAAGCTCTTCATTCAGTGAGAGACATGGAAGACTCATCAGCTTGGTCAATACCAACATTGAGGAAGATATGATAAAGGTCCTGTTGTACCCCAAAATTTTCCCTCCCATATTCTCCAAGAAATTGCCAAGTCAAGCTTCAAAATCTCCCCAAGGGTTGCACAGTGCAAGGGTCTCCTAAGCAGTCAAAATTAGGGTTTTTATTCTGATCAAGAAAATGAAGTTTCCAAGGGTCCAATCAAGTCCCACATGCCTACAAATATGGTCAAGCATCCTCATACAAAGTTTCAAGACTTACAGCACAAAATTGCACAGTCAAAACCCTAATTGCACTACAGTCAACTGTAGGGGCAAAATGGTCATTTGACAGTCAAAAGTTCAAATTTTTGGTCAACATATCATTTGGAAGCCACAAACATCATTTGATCAATGCTTGATCATGATTCTCAAAGCTTGGCTCAAAAATCATCAAGATGCAAAAGTTTCCTTATTGGGACAGTTGAAAAAGTCAACTGTAAATTGACCAGGGCATAACTTTCACATGGATTATCAGAAAAATTCCATCCAAAGCTCATTTTGAAGAGAAAGACATTTCCTACAACTCATATTCATACTTCAAGTCCAAGAAATGATCTCACAAAAAGTTATCAATTTCAACATTATAGGTCATTTTCAAAAGTCAACAAAAAGGGACTTTACGTCAAAGGCCATAACTTTAGATTGGTAAATCAAAATGACATGGGACCAAAGAAATTGGTTAGAGGACTCAAAGACCTTTCCTAAATGTCCAAGAACATGAGCAAATCTTAAAAATTGAGCAAGTTATGCCTTGTGGAAGTTGGGAAATTTTTGGATATTTTGAAAAGTCAACATTGATTCAAATGACCTAAAATTGCTAATGGGCCCATTTTTCTTCCACAATTCATCATCCCAAGCATGTGCACGACCACTTGGCCCAAAGGGAAGTTTTTATTCATTATTTATTTATTTATTTGAATTTTTATTAATAATAATTCATTTAACTCAATTAAATATATGAAAAATACTTAACCTAACTTATCAAATCTTTTTGTACATGTAATAGGCTCAATAATTCGTGCATGGAAGGAATTGGATTGATTGAATATGATTGAGAGCAAAAGTACATGGAAAAAAGATTGAAAAAGATCTTTGAAAAATCAAATCTCATAAACCATCAATGCATGGATTTTGATCAGAATTCTTGACCTAAATCATTACTACATATACAAGGAACACAACCCTAATGCCATTGACCTCTAAGCTGCGCAGAAAACCCTGGCACAAACTTGAAATTTTCTTTGAAAACTCAAATTCTGAAAACCTACTTGCAGGTCGATTCAAGCCTCAAAACCTATTCCATTAGCTTGCCAGGGTTGCCAGTAAACGATTCCAATCAAAAACTAAGCCTCATACTCAAGGAAACGTGAAATCACCATTGAAATTGGTAGAGAAAATTCCAAAATAGTTTTCCATTATTCATGCACTTTTAACATGTTTTGTTGTTGTTTTTGTGTTTATGATGATGTTTGCAAGCTAACTGCATAGTTTGATTGAAGTTTCATGCCCAAATGAGGAATCTACCATGAAAGCATATTAGGTTTCCGTGGAAATCAATTTGGGGGTTTTCAAACCTGGAATAATTAGGCCACGAGAGATATATAGTTGGAATCACGAGAGAGAGACGATTCTAATGGCCCTAGTCCGAACAATTTATGAATGCTCATGTGCTAATCGCTATTTTCTTGTATAGTGCCTACAGCAACGTTTCAAAACCGTTGCTTATTCTGTTTATGTTTCAGGAAAAATCAGGCCAAGGAAGAAGAAGGTATGTGGCAAGCCATGACTGGATACTTTGAATCTTGGCGCGTGCTTTTCTGATTTAGGCCACTAGCGTTTGTTTTTTTTTATAATAATTGTCATTCATATAATATACAAAGTAACCAAGTGGATCAGCTGGCAAGGCGTAGTGGTGGTAACGTTCATGACCCGGGTTCGAGCCCCAGGTCCTCATCCTTTCTATGTTATTTTTCAATTAACATTCATATGCAGTTCAAGCCCTGAAGACGCACCGTGCACCCACACCATCAAGCATGCCACGCGTTCAGTTTCATGAATTCAAAGGCACAGATGTGAGGAACATGATAAGTCCTAGTCAAACGCGTGTACACGCGTCATGGAAAGGTCAACAAGGCCTCTAAATGGGCCAGAATTATTGGACTTAACCTCCACTTTGGGGACAGATACCCCCCTAGGTTTGCATTTTTTTTTTTACATTCTTTCTCTTTTGTTTTTTTTTCTTTTAATTATTGTTCTTTTTTAATTAATTATTTTTTTCCATAAAAACACAAAACAATAAAAAATCAGAAAAGAAAAAATAATAAATATGTTTTTTTATTTTAATATTTCTTGTAAATAAATTCATAAATTAACTAGTTTTTTTTTTTAAATTAAGTTTCAATTTTAATTCTTTTAATAAAAATCTAAAAAATATAGAGTTAGGGTTTTAATTAAATTTTTATTCCTTTTTTCTTTTTCTCCCATAATAATTAAATATTAGAGATTTATTTTTATAATTAAATTGTATATAAAAATTAGGGTTAATTTTAGGTTAAAAACTTCAACATTTTTCTTAATAAATTAAAAACAACTAGAATTATGTTTAATTTTAATTAATTTTTTCCCATTAAACATAAAACCAAAAAATACCAAAAAAAACAATTCCTTTCTTTTTTTAATTAATTAATTTCACTATGTAATTTAATTTTGCAAAAGGGTCCAACGCCCTCGTTTAATTCTTATTAAATCGCATATTTATTTTGTTCCGTTTAAATATTTATGTATCTCTCCCGAAGCCGTGTAATTAACTTCTCGCACTTTATTTTCATTAATTCTTTATTTTTTTGTCAAATCGGGTTCTGGAAATTTTGGCAATATGGACCCGCGCCTTTTGTAATAGCTTTAGACTTTTACTTTTCTCGCAATATTTTAACTGTTAATCAAAGCATGAAAGACTGTATGGACAAAAATAAAAACAAACGTTAGATCACCAATAACATGACAAAAGACAAAATAATTAAAAACGACACACAAATCACACACCACCCCTAGGGTACGCCTCACTGTTGCCTTGCCTCGAAAGGTGATCGTCGAGTAGAGGATGTCTTAGTAAGTCCTCATGATTCGGGAACCTGGCATGAGGGTAGCTTCTAAGGTGTCTTCCCATTGCTCTGGTGATCACCATGTCCCGAACCTCGAATTGACCCGAATACCTCCAACAGTGGTGCTACCTACCTCTCAATGGTGGGATGGCACTACTTTAAAGGACATTTACACAGACGAATTCCTTAGGGTAGGTAGACGACTCTAGATACTTGCTCTAATTTCAAAACAAATCAAAAATACTTTTCACACCGACACCTTTTCAAAAAGCTTTCGAAAGCAACTTTTCAAACACTCTTGAGGACCGATACAAGAGTCGAACTGGAATTTTCAGAGAAACTTTTTAAAACCCACGTTGGAAAGCAAACAAACCAATTTTGAAAACACAAGTGAGCAAGTATCTAAGAGCCCATGGATAACCATGGATAGAAAGGGTGCTAACACCTTCCCTTTCTATAACCTACCTCCCGAACCGAGAGCAATCTCTTTAAGGAATTTTTCTGTGCTTTTGTCCTTTCCATTTGGAGAAAATAAAAGACGGTGGCGACTCTTGCTTCCGCGACATTTCGCGAACCAGCGTTAAACAGTCAGTTCCAGATCCACCGATCACAGAACTGGCGACTCTGCTGGGGACTTAACTTAAAGTGAGGTGTACCTTAGGGTTAGTTCATAACTGTGTTTTCAATTGCTTTCCTTGTTTGCTTTAAATTGTGGGACTGTCTTGGGAGTTCTATAGATCCTAACCCGGATCTGGGGGATACCTTCTTAGAAAGTAGCAACAAGGCTGTGAGGGAACTGTGCGGGGTATACCGACATGGTTGAAACAGTCTGCTACGTTGATGTGGCACTTTGGTGTGTACCGGTAACCCTTGAGTTCAGTCAAGGAGAGTACGGGGCCTCCGCGTGGTGTCGTGAAGCATCAACAGACCTTAGGAACCTTAATTGAACTATCTTGGCCTCTTTAGGGTAGTGAGATAACTGACTTTGGTGCAGTCCGAGGTTGGTTGATACTCGATACTACACTCAATTGAGGGTTGCTTTCCTGGAATATTTCGGTCGCCAGTTCAGTGGCTAAATCGAAACGATGAACAATGAAAGCAATCCCGTGATATTGGGACCCTTAGAACCCGGTTACTTTGATAGGACAGGTTGAACCCACCAACTTCAAGAGGGTACTACCCAGACCCCATGCTGGCCTAAACTCTAAGGGCACTTTTGTGTGGCTTGTGTACCTTCGTACTTGACTATTTGCATGCTTGTTGTCTGACACTTGAGTTTCCCGCAGGTTTTGTTTATAGTCCTTAAGTGGGACTCATAACAAAGTATACTGAATTTCTCGCAGGTTTCGTTTATAGTCCTTAACTAGGACTCATAACAGGGTTTACTGAATTTCCTGCAGGTTTTGTTCATAGTCCTTAACTAGGACTCATAACAAGGCTTACTAAGTTTCTTGCAGGTTTTTGTTTTAGTCCTTAACTAGGACTCATAACAGGGTTTACTGAATTTCCTGCAGGTTTTGTTCATAGTCCTTAACTAGGACTCATAACAAGGCTTACTAAGTTTCTTGCAGGTTTTTGTTTTAGTCCTTAACTAGGACTCATAACAAGGTTTACCGAGTTTCTTGCAGGGTTTGTTTTAGTCCTTAATGGGGACTCATAACAGGTTTTACCAAGTTTCTTGCAGGTTTTGGTTTGCAGTCCTTAATTGGGACTCATAACAGGGTTACCTACCTCACCCCACGCATCATGACATCATACCATTGCATACATCCTAACCCATTTCAAGGATCTCAAGGGCTTGTGATGCAGGTCACGATGAATCAAACATCTAGCAAGGGACAAAGAGGATTTATTTTCCTCTAGCCAAAGTTGTCAGAGGCTATGACCCACTTGATATGGTGAGCTCTGACTCTTGAAGAAGGTTCCCTTAACCAAGGTTGTTTGGATATCAAAACCAGACATGATGACTAAAGTCAGGGGCTATGACCCACTGGATATGGTGAGCCTTTGACCTTCGAAGAAGGACTCTCAATAATATGCAGTTCCTCCAATCAAGCTACCGGATCCAAATGCTAACAAATTTTCTTATTTACCCTGCGAGGTCCTTGAAAACATTACATGCATATCATACACATCATTGCATGACAGGTACCCTTGTTGCAGGTCACTTACCTTTCCCGCTGTTTATTTCAGCAATGGCTTCCCAACAAGACAACCAGGACTTTCTTGCTCAAGAGACCCGGTTCGGGGAAATCCTCCTGAATCTATCCAAGGGGCAGGAGGAGCTAAGGACACTTCTCATGGAGACCTTCGTCAGGAACAGTGCTGAGGATGAAAGGCTGAATCACCTACAAGCTGAGGTGGATGCATTGAAGGTCCAGATGCTGGGGCAGGTGACTGCCATTCAAGGGTTAGCTCAAAGACAAGATGAGCTCTGGTTTCTCGTCAACCAACTGCTTCAGGGTAACCAACTGGGGCAAAAGTCTAAGGGTAAAAAGCCAGTCATCGTGCAACCACCTTTGAGACAAGGAGGTAAGGGGAGAGCTCCTCAAATGGCTCCAGTGTCACAAATTCAACATCACAACCAACAAAAGAGCGAGAAAAGGCAGTTCACTCGACTCAGCATGACCTTATCTCAGATATTGCCACAGTTGCTGGAGACCAAGCTGGTAACTCTAAAAGAAGCTCCGAAGAACCAAAATACAACGTCACCGAAGTATAACCCCAACGCCCGCTGCGCTTATCACTCTGACAGCCCGGGGCATACTACAAATGATTGTTGGAGCTTGAAAAATAAGATCCAAGACCTGATCGACTCTGGAGAGATTCAGTTTAAAGTACCCAAGACTCCCCACGTGATCACTGCTCCCTTGCCAAAGTATGGCTAGGATTGAGACTTTTGTTCATTCGAATGTTCAAGTTGCAATTTTCTTTTGTCTAAACATTTATTCATGTTAAACATTGTTATTCCATTAATGCATCGCTTATGTCTATTTTGAATCAATATATTCGCATTCACTATATGCAAACTGTTTTCATATTTTTTCTGATGTCAACTCTTGATCTAAAATTCTAAAGCCTCTTGAGGGAGGATGACGAAAACGATACCATAATCTACAGTATGCTTTTGAACAGACCCCGCTGATGAGGTACAGGCATTGTTTCAATCCCTAAACACTGGAGTTATAAGGATGATAATCCCTCGTCAACCCCTCTGAGCCAAAGAAGTAGGAGTTTTTCTTTTCGAAATTTGAAACCCTTAATCATAACCTGGGGCAGGGTAGTCTCTCAGTTGATCCAAGTGCATAACGAATGGCATCAAAGAGGTCCTTACAAAACAAAAGACGGTGATGGTTCCGAATAATCAATAAAGAAAGGCAGTCATTATCTCAAAAAATAAAAAACCCATTAAGTCAAAACCCATGAAGGAGACTTACAAAACTGGGGCATCCCGCTGACTGTAATTCCAAAAAAGGGAAACAGTTCAGGCAAAAAAGAAAGGGATAACAAAAATCAAGAAAGAGGTCTCACAAACCCTCAACAAAAAAGGAATGACTGCCTATTCAAAATAAGTTATCAACATCCGAATCATCACCGGAAAATCAGAGCAAAGACTCAAACAAGGTCTAACGTATGATCAACTGAGTTTAGGTTTGGAGAACATCACGAAGAGCGGGTGGGTACAAATAAAATTTGAGCCTTTATCCTTTGTTTCTTAAACCGTGAACCAGGCCACGTTATAACCCTTAAAAGTCCTAGCTGAAGCATGGGTTAGTTCGAAAGCATACTGTGACGAAAGGTATCCTGACTCCTTAAGGCTTACTATAAAGAAGGAGTTGACATCACGTTTTACAAACATTCACTTGTTTTATGAAAAAAACGCATTTTTAAAATCTTCAAGACAGACATGAGCTTTGCATTTTTAACATAACTTTGTTTGCATATGACTTTTTTGTTTGAACAACAGGGAAGTTCGCACGACGAATGCCTAATGAACAGAAGTACCTCCAATCAAGGGGCAGACATGATCAGGGTCTATTATCTGGGGCAGTCCAATCAAGATTCGGAGAATCTTTCAAATGCCAAATAGCCTGGGGCAAATCTCCGCCTGAGTCACTTGGGGCATTCCAGCAACAAATGTTGCACGATCAGACATCTTCTGGTAATATGGCAACACTACACTACTGACAGGGGCACCTCCCTGCATTCTGAGAACATGGACATAGTCGAAAGATACTACGCAAAATCAAAGACCCGCTAGGTTGACACACCTAGGCAAAAATAAGGGCTTCCCGGCGAACCAAAAGGGTTCGGGCAAAAATAAGGGATGAAATGAAAAATCTGTACACCCGGCAAGTCGAAAACCTGAAAAGGCGGCTTGGGCAAAAATGGGTATCCCGGTGGATCGAAAACCCGAAAGGGCGATCCAGGCAAAAGTTAGGGATCAAAGCGTACGACTATGTCCGGTCAGCTCATCACTCGCCTACCAGAAGAAGGCTTGTCCATCAAACAACTATTAGCGCCTCACAGGTCTTCCTCTCCCACCTCAGAAACAGGGGCAATAAAGAATTGTCTAAAAGCAATCTAATTGTTCTGTCCTCCAGGGTACCAAGATGGGTTCAGCGGAAGAACGTAACCAGATATCTTAATCCCCCAGAGAGTGAGCCAGCAAATCAATATACTCTCCTCAAGCAGTCAAGTTATCTAATCTTTAAGAAGTTGTATATCCCCCATCAGATCTCAACATTCCTCAGCAGCAATGTACATATTCTTAACAAGCATCCCCGGCAGTCTTGGTCTAAAGATTGTTCCCCGGCGGCGTATCAAACATTCAAAGGAATCACTTCCCCCAGCATATCAAAACTTCCCCAGGAGAGTCCAATCTAGTTCCCCAGGAAAGTTAGAATCCATTTCTCCCAAGCAGTAAGCTTATCCCCAGTAGATTCTGGAAGCTTATCCTCGCAGAGCGCGAACGCATCGTCCGGCTTTATTCAAAGAGTTATTTCCTTAACAGGATATAACTGGGTTATCCTCAGCCAAAAGCCATGGAAAGGTCGTCGTCGACACAATTCTTTCTTATCCCCAGCAAAGTCCATTAACACTTCCAATACAACAAGAATATCCCCAGCAAGGTATTATCAACACTCAACAAAGTACCTCTCTCCCCACAGAGTATTGCTTCCCAGCATGGTCGCTAGAGTATTTTTCTCCCCGCAGAATCTTCCATTTGCCAAGTTTATTCCTCAACGGAGTCATCTTCTCCTACCGGTATTCTTGCAGTTATCATCCCCAGCAGGAGTAAAAGCTTATTCTTCAATATCAGCCCAGGAGTGACTTCCCGGCACCCGTCAAGGATTTACATTCCTAGACGAAAGCATACATAAACATCACATACATCATTATAGCATGCATGTACGCATCATATCATACAAATCTCATTTATGTTGAGAACATCATTGCTTAGTCCATATCATGCATGGCATATGACTGACCTCTACCTTTCAGGAAAGATGCAGTTAAATTCTCAATCATATTTCAAGACCTAGACCGGTTCAGTTAATCGACTCCAAAGATTTCTTATCCAGTCCAAGGCCTTCTCTAGTCCAGCTAAATCGACCCCAAACAGATTTTTCTGATGAAGACTCAGTAGAAGTTATCAAAGGTTTTTCTCAAAACGTCCGCTTTTGAGATTATAATTGCCTATTGGTTCTCTCCCCGACGGTTCGGAGATGATAATTCCAACCCAGGTTTTTCTCAAAACGTCCGCTTTTGAGATTATAATTTCCTATGGTTCTCTCCCCGACGGTGCGTGAGATGATAATTCCAGCCCAGGTTTTTCTCAGACGTCCGCTTTTGAGATTATAATTTCCTATGGTTCTCTCCCCGACGGTGCGTGAGATGATAATTCCAGCCCAGGTTTTTCTCAAACGTCCGCTTTTGAGATTATAATTTCCTATGGTTCTCTCCCCGACGGTGCGTGAGATGATAATTCCATTCCAGGTGTTTCTCAAACGTCCGCTTTTGAGATTATAATTTCCTATGGTTCTCTCCCCAGCGGTGCGTGAGATGATAATTCCATTTCAGGTTTTTCTCAGACGTCCACTTTTGAGATTATAATTTCCTATGGTTCTCTCCCCGATGGTGCGTGAGATGATAATTCCAGCTCAGGTTTTTCTCAGACATCCGCTTTTGAGATTATAATTTCCTATGGTTCACTCCCCGACGGTGCGTGAGATGATAATTCCATTTCAGGTTTTTCTCAAACGTCCGCTTTTGAGATTATAATTTCCTATGGTTCTCTCCCCGACGGTGCGTGAGATGATAATTCCAGCTCAGGTTTTTCTCAAACGTCCGCTTTTGGGATTATAATTTCCTATGGTTCTCTCCCCGACGGTTCGTGAGATGATAATTCCATCCCAGGTTTTTCTCAGACGTCTGCTTTTGAGATTATAATTTCCTATGGTTCTCTCCCCGACGGTGCGTGAGATGATAATTCCATTCCAGGTTTTTCTCAGACGTCCGCTTTTGAGATTATAATTTCCTATGGTTCTCTCCCCGACGGTGCGTGAGATGATAATTCCAGCCCAGGTTTTTCTCAAACGTCCGCTTTTGAGATTATAATTTCCTATGGTTCTCTCCCCGACGGTGCGTGAGATGATAATTCCATTCCAGGTTTTTCTCAGACGTCCGCTTTTGAGATTATAATTTCCTATGGTTCTCTCCCCGACGGTGCGTGAGATGATAATTCCATCCCAGGTTTTTCTCAAACGTCCGCTTTTGAGATTATAATTTCCTATGGTTCTCTCCCCGACGGTGCGTGAGATGATAATTCCAGCCCAGGTTTTTCTCAAACGTCCGCTTTTGAGATTATAATTTCCTATGGTTCTCTCCCCGACGGTGCGTGAGATGTTAGTTCCATCCCAGGTTTTTCTCAGACGTCCGCTTTTGAGATTATAATTTCCTATGGTTCTCTCCCCAGCGGTGCGGAGATGATAATTCCATTCCAGGTTCTTCTCAAACGTCCGCTTTTGAGATTATAATTGCCTATTGGTTCTCTTCCCGATCCTGCGAAGATGGTAATTCCCACCAAGATTTTCTCAACGAGCGTTGTTGAAGTTAAAGTCACCCAAAGTTCTCTCACCGTTCATGCTGAGGTAGTAACCATCCCTGGTTCATTCATCATCTTGTGAAGCTCCAGATCCAACTCCTGTAACCAGTCAGGACACATTTATACAAAGCATCTGAAAACCAGCTCCTGCAACATGTCAGGTACTCATTTTTTCTTTTGCAGGTATGCAGGTTCTCGCTAAGGAATCTCTTATGCGATCAACGTCCAGATGGCATCTATAAGCCCATCCACCTTCTAGCATCTCTTAGCATGGTGTCTATAAGCCCATCGTCCTACTCGTCAATCTCTAAATGGCATCTATAAGCCCATTCCCATCATCACACTGCTACTATGTGAGCGCAAATTTCTGGGCACTCTAGTGTTCAATCATCTTCTACCCTCGGATCACGAAAGGCACGTCAGCCAATCTGCATCCTCAGGTCTAAGAAGATTGAACAGGGGCAACTGTTGTACCCCAAAATTTGCCCTCCCATATTCTCCAAGAAATTGCCAAGTCAAGCTTCAAAATCTCCCCAAGGGTTGCACAGTGCAAGGGTCTCCTAAGCAGTCAAAATTAGGGTTTTTATTCTGATCAAGAAAATGAAGTTTCCAAGGGTCCAATCAAGTCCCACATGCCTACAAATATGGTCAAGCATCCTCATACAAAGTTTCAAGACTTACAACACAAAATTGCACAGTCAAAACCCTAATTGCACTACAGTCAACTATAGGGGCAAAATGGTCATTTGACAGTCAAAAGTTCAAATTTTTGGTCAACATATCATTTGGAAGCCACAAACATCATTTGATCAATGCTTGATCATGATTCTCAAAGCTTGGCTCAAAAATCATCAAGATGCAAAAGTTTCCTTATTGGGACAGCTGAAAAAGTCAACTGTAAATTGACCAGGGCATAACTTTCACATGGATTATCAGAAAAATTCCATCCAAAGCTCATTTTGAAGAGAAAGACATTTCCTACAACTCATATTCATACTTCAAGTCCAAGAAATGCTCTCACAAAAAGTTATCAATTTCAACATTATAGGTTATTTTCAAAAGTCAACAAAAAGGGACTTTAAGTCAAAGGCCATAACTTGATATTGGTAAATCAAAATGACATGGGACAAAAGGAATTGGTTAGAGGACTCAAAGACCTTTCCAAAATGTCCAAGAACATGAGCAAAGCTTAAAAATTGAGCAATTTATGCCTTGTGGAAGTTGGGAAATTTTTGGATATTTTGAAAAGTCAACATTGATTCAAATGACCTAAAATTGCTAATGGGCCCATTTTTCTTCCACAATTCATCATCCCAAGCATGTGCACGACCACTTGGCCCAAAGGGAAGTTTTTATTCATTATTTATTTATTTATTTGAATTTTTATTAATAATAATTCATTTAACTCAATTAAATATATGAAAAATACTTAACCTAACTTATCAAATCTTTTTGTACATGTAATAGGCTCAATAATTCGTGCATGGAAGGAATTGGATTGATTGAATATGATTGAGAGCAAAAGTACATGGAAAAAAGATTGAAAAAGATCTTTGAAAAATCAAATCTCATAAACCATCAATGCATGGATTTTGATCAGAATTCTTGACCTAAATCATTACTACATATACAAGGAACACAACCCTAATGCCATTGACCTCTAAGCTGCGCAGAAAACCCTGGCACAAACTTGAAATTTTCTTTGAAAACTCAAATTCTGAAAACCTACTTGCAGGTCGATTCAAGCCTCAAAACCTATTCCATTAGCTTGCCAGGGTTTCCAGTAAACGATTCCAATCAAAAACTAAGCCTCATACTCAAGGAAATGTGAAATCACCATTGAAATTGGTAGAGAAAATTCCAAAATCGTTTTCCATTATTCATGCACTTTTAACATGTTTTGTTGTTGTTTTTGTGTTTAGGATGATGTTTGCAAGCTAACTGCATAGTTTGATTGAAGTTTCATGCCCAAATGAGGAATCTACCATGAAAGCTTATTAGGTTTCCGTGGAAATCAATTTGGGGGTTTTCAAACCTGGAATAATTAGGCCACGAGAGATATATAGTTGGAATCACGAGAGAGAGACGATTCTAATGGCCCTAGTCCGAACAATTTATGAATGCTCATGTGCTAATCGCTATTTTCTTGTATAGTGCCTACAGCAACGTTTCAAAACCGTTGCTTATTCTGTTTATGTTTCAGGAAAAATCAGGCCAAGGAAGAAGAAGGTATGTGGCAAGCCATGACTGGATACTTTGAATCTTGGCGCGCGCTTTTCTGATTTAGGCCACTAGCGTTTGTTTTTTTTATAATAATTGTCATTCATATAATATACAAAGTAACCAAGTGGATCAGCTGGCAAGGCGTAGTGGTGGTAACGTTCATGACCCGGGTTCGAGCCCCAGGTCCTCATCCTTTCTATGTTATTTTTCAATTAACATTCATATGCAGTTCAAGCCCTGAAGACGCACCGTGCACCCACACCATCAAGCATGCCACGCGTTCAGTTTCATGAATTCAAAGGCACAGATGTGAGGAACATGATAAGTCCTAGTCAAACGCGTGTACACGCGTCATGGAAAGGTCAACAAGGCCTCTAAATGGGCCAGAATTATTAGACTTAACCTCCACTTTGGGGACAGATACCCCCCTAGGTTTGCATTTTTTTTTTACATTCTTTCTCTTTTGTTTTTTTTTCTTTTAATTATTGTTCTTTTTTAATTAATTATTTTTTTCCATAAAAACACAAAACAATAAAAAATCAGAAAAGAAAAAATAATAAATATGTTTTTTTATTTTAATATTTCTTGTAAATAAATTCATAAATTAACTAGTTTTTTTTTTTAAATTAAGTTTCAATTTTAATTCTTTTAATAAAAATCTAAAAAATATAGAGTTAGGGTTTTAATTAAATTTTTATTCCTTTTTTCTTTTTCTCCCATAATAATTAAATATTAGATATTTATTTTTATAATTAAATTGTATATAAAAATTAGGGTTAATTTTAGGTTAAAAACTTCAACATTTTTCTTAATAAATTAAAAACAACTAGAATTAGGTTTAATTTTAATTAATTTTTTCCCATTAAACATAAAACCAAAAAATACCAAAAAAAACAATTCCTTTCTTTTTTTAATTAATTAATTTCACTATGTAATTTAATTTTGCAAAAGGGTCCAACGCCCTCGTTTAATTCTTATTAAATCGCATATTTATTTTGTTCCGTTTAAATATTTATGTATCTCTCCCGAAGCTGTGTAATTAACTTCTCGCACTTTATTTTCATTAATTCTTTATTTTTTTGTCAAATCGGGTTCTGGAAATTTTGGCAATATGGACCCGCGCCTTTTGTAATAGCTTTAGACTTTTACTTTTCTCGCAATATTTTAACTGTTAATCAAAGCATGAAAGACTGTATGGACAAAAATAAAAACAAACGTTAGATCACCAATAACATGACAAAAGACAAAATAATTAAAAACGACACACAAATCACACACCACCCCTAGGGTACGCCTCACTGTTGCCTTGCCTCGAAAGGTGATCGTCGAGTAGAGGATGTCTTAGTAAGTCCTCATGATCCGGGAGCCTGGCATGAGGGTAGCTTCTAAGGTGTCTTCCCATTGCTCTGGTGATCACCATGTCCCGAACCTCGAATTGACCCGAATACCTCCAACAGTGGTGCTACCTACCTCTCAATGGTGGGATGGCACTACTTTAAAGGACATTTACACAGACGAATTCCTTAGGGTACGTAGACGACTCTAGGTACTTGCTCTAATTTCAAAACAAATCAAAAATACTTTTCACACCGACACCTTTTCAAAAAGCTTTCGAAAGCAACTTTTCAAACACTCTTGAGGACCGATACAAGAGTCGAACTGGAATTTTCAGAGAAACTTTTTAAAACCCACGTTGGAAAGCAAACAAACCAATTTTGAAAACACAAGTGAGCAAGTATCTAAGAGCCCATGGTTAACCATGGATAGAAAGGGTGCTAACACCTTCCCTTTCTATAACCTACCTCCCGAACCGAGAGCAATCTCTTTAAGGAATTTTTTTGTGCTTTTGTCCTTTCCATTTGGAGAAAATAAAAGACGGTGGCGACTCTTGCTTCCGCGACATTTCGCGAACCAGCGTTAAACAGTCAGTTCCAGATCCACCGATCACAGGTCCTATTCCAGTTCTTTGACCCTCTGCATCACTGTTTCACCTTCTTGGACTATCAGCTGGTACCTACCTTGGAGGAGTTCTCTCGGCTCCTGAAGATCCCTATCCTTGATCAACTACCCTACAACGGTACGGAAAAGGAACCCAAGCTTGAAGAGATTGCTAAAGCCTTGCACCTACAATCATCTGACCTCAAGGGACATTGGGAAGTTAGAAGTGGCATCAAAGGGTTCTTAGCCAGGTTTCTGTTGAAAAGGCCCATGAATGTTGGAACTCCCTTGACTTACAAGCTTTTGAAGAAGTTGTGGCCCTCCTTGTCTATGGTTTGGTGTTGTTCCCTAACCCAGATCAGCTTATAGATATCAGTGCTGTCCAGATCTTCATGTCTAGGAATCCTATACCTACGTTGCTGGGGGACATCCTTCACTCATGTTACACTCGAACCATGAGAAAAAGAGGTGTCCTTATGTGTTGCACTCCTATCCTGGGAAGGTGGTTTATTTCGCACCTTCCACAATCAGTTTTGAAGAACGAGCGGGGTTTGAGATGGTCACAACGGTTGATGACTCTTACACATGCAGATATACATTGGTGCCCTCGGTCCAGAGAGGATGTCACTATCATTGATCGTTGCGGGGAGTACCCTAATGTTCCTTTACTTGGAATCAGAGGAGGTATTACTTACAACCCATGCCTGGCTTGGAGACAGTTTGGTTATGCTCGGAGGGATGGCCCTCATGACATGTTAATTCCTGACATAGTTTTTGGCTTCGACAACGATGCACAAGGACTTCGCCAGAGATTTATCAGAGCCTGGAGGATGCCAAGTAGGATAGACAGTAAGACACTGGGGCACAGGAACTCCATTCCATTGGAACCTTATCTCAAGTGGGTACGTGCCCGCTCCCAGAAGTTAGTAATGCCATATCCTCATATGCTCCCGGTGATCAAAGAGCCAGTCTTGGAAGGAGAGGTGTCCTACACCATTCAGCATCCCGATATGCCCACATCCTGGGAAGAGATGCAGAAGAGCTGGATCCAGCTTAAGGAAGAACAAAATTCTCTTGAGACCAGTCTACATGCTAGTGAAAAGAAGGTCTTGGAGCTCACCCGCCTGTTGCATGAGGAGAGGAATCTCAACACCTACATAGCTCCAAAGAGGATGCGCAGTGTATTTTGGGATTAATTTGCTTTTGTATTATTTTTCCCACGAGGCTTTGATGTACCAAACAATTACTTCCTTAATGATAACGTGTGTTCCTTTTTGTCTACAACAAATTTGAACTTTCGAACCCTTGAATGCATTGCATAAACACATATCATTCATCATGTGCATAGCAGGTTTTCTTCTTTTCAGGTTGCTTACCGTTCTTCGCTGTTTATTTCAGCATCATGAATCCCGACTCATCATCAACTGAGATGTCCATCAAGGCTCTCCAGGCGCAGAATGTGCAATTTTAGGAACTAATCATGGGTTTGGCTCAGGGCCAAGAAGAGCTGAAGGCTCTGCTCTTGAAGAAGGAGAAGAAGAAGAAGAGAAGGACTATTCTTTTCAACTCGGGCCGAAGGTTTGGCAATACTCTGCAGAATGAAGAGGCTGGTTCTTCTATAGGCAAGGGTACGCCTCAAGAGGGAAAAGGTCCTAGTCCGGTAGTCTCCGACAACGAGACTGATTTTGATGAAGAGTAATATCCTCCTGCAGAAGACAGATATAAGCAGTTGGAAGACAAATTGAATGCTATGGAGATCCAACAAGTGCCTGGGCTGGATTTTGGAGATTTGGGTTTGTCTACTGGTGTGGTCATTCCTCATAAGTTCAAAGCACCATCCTTTACCAAGTATGACGGGGCATCTTGTCCCAAGTTACACCTCAGATCCTACGTGCGGAAGATTCAACCGTACTCAGTGGACAAGAATTTGTGGATCCACTTCTTCCAGGAGAGTCTTTCAGGGACTCATCTCGAATGGTTCTATCAGCTGGATGGGACCAAGGTTCGTAACTGGGAGGAGTTGGGTACTGCTTTCTATAAGCAGTATCAATATAATGCCGACCTTGCCCCTACGCGTACCCAACTCCAGGGTATGTCGTTAGGTTCAAGTGAAGGTTTTAAAGAGTACGCTCAGAAGTGGAGAGATCTGGCTGGCAGGGTGCAGCCTCCGTTGACTGATCGGGAGTTGGTAGACATGTTCTTGGGGACCCTATCTGGGCCGTTTTTCAATCATCTTATCGGTAACTCATCTGCAGGGTTTACTGATATTATTCTGACTGGAGAGAGAATTGAGGTTGGGTTGAAGTCTGGTAAGATTCCGAAGGGGGCATCTACAAGTTCTGAGAAGAAACCCTTCAAGAAGGAGGCTAGTGCTGTATATGGCTCCCGGAGACAAGAGAAATCTGAGCACCGCCAATCTGTCAGTGCGGTAATGATTGCTAAGCCTGCTGCTGCTCCTCGGCAAACCAATCCTCAAAGGGCTGAAAGACCCCGGAGAGAGTTCACCCGTTTGAGTATGACTTTGTCGCAGATCTTGCCACAGTTGCTATCCACCAACCTAGTGACTGTCAGAGAGGCCCCAAAAGTTGTGAACACTTCCTCCCCGAAATACAATCCAAATGCTCGCTGTGCTTATCATTCCGATAGCCCGGGGCATTCCACTGATGACTGTTGGGCCTTAAGGAACAAGCTGCAGGACCTTATTGACGCCAAGGAGGTACAGTTTGAGGCATCTGAGAAGCCTAACGTAGTGACAGCTCCCCTGCCTGCTCATGGAGTGAATGCTATTGGGGACGAAGATGAGGTGGATGAAGCTGAGTTTGATAGCTGGATTTACCCGGCAACCGACAGTGGACCTAGCAATTGGAGTGCAAAGGACAATCTACCTGTTTCTCTTGTTACTAAGTAATGAATTCCTATGTTTTGTTATTTGTAATAAACAATTAAAACTCTATGGCCCGGTGCCTTACCCGGGGCACCGTTGGCTTCATTTGTGAGGGCATATAAATTGTCATTTCATATATCATGAATGAAAATCTTGGATGTTTTCTCGCATTTCAAATCTTATGCTCCTTTTCTGTCTTTCCTTCCTTTACATATTTCAAAACAGCTGTATTTACACACACTCACTCATACAGGTTTCAATCCACTCTGGATCTCACTGGTAACGACTCTGCTACTGCCAGTTATGACTTCGAAAATCCGATCGACTTAGCCGAAGACGAAGGTGAAGATGATTGCGAAGTACCTGGCGAGCTTGCAAGACTGTTACTTCAGGAAGAGAGGGCAATTCAACCACATGAAGAGCCAGTGGAAATAATAAACTTGGGTATTGAGGCAGACAGGAAAGAGGTAAAGATTGGTGCCAACCTAGAGCTCAGCGTGAAGCGACGGTTGACTAAGATGCTACATGATTATATGGAGATCTTTGCCTGGTTCTACGAAGACATGCCCGGGTTGGATACCGACATTGTGGTCCATCACTTGCCTACTAAGGAAGACTGTCCCCCGGTTAAGCAAAAGGTCCGCCGTATGCGTCCAGAGATGTCCGAGAAGATCAAAGCCGAGGTCATGAAACAGTTTGATGCCGGGTTTCTCGCAGTGACTTCTTACCCTCAGTGGGTTGCTAATGTGGTGCCGGTACCTAAGAAAGATGGAAAGGTCAGAATGTGTGTCGACTACAGGGATCTGAACAGGGCCAGCCCCAAGGATGACTTCCCCTACCTCACATTGATGTCCTTGTTGACAATACAGCTCAGCATAAGGTGTTCTCTTTCATGGATGGCTTTTCAGGTTACAATCAGATCAAGATGGCTCCTGAAGACATGGAAAAGACTACATTTGTTACTCAGTGGGGCACCTTCTGCTACAAGGTCATGCCCTTTAGACTGAAGAACGCTGGGGCAACCTACCAATGTGCCATGGTTGCTTTATTTCATGACATGATCCATCATGAGATGGAAGTGTATGTTGACAACATGATCGCAAGGTCCCAGACTGAGGAAGAGCATCTAGATCATCTGCAGAAATTGTTTGACCGTCTGAAGTTGTACAAGCTGAGGTTGAACCCGAACAAGTGCACCTTCGGGGTAAGATCCGGAAAGTTGCTAGGCTTCGTTGTAAGTGATAAAGGTATTCAAGTGGACCCTGCCAAAGTTAAAGCTATTCAAGAGATGCCAGTTCCTAAGACAGAGAAAGAGGTCAGAGGATTTTTAGGACGCCTGAATTACATTGCTCGGTTCATCTCACACCTGACTGCTACCTGTGAGCCAATCTTCAAGCTGTTGAAGAAAGATCAGGTAGTACGTTGGAATGATGAATGTCAGGCTGCTTTTGACAGAATCAAGGAGTATCTCCAGGAACCACCTATCCTTATGCCACCGGTTGAAGGGAGACCTCTGATACTATACCTGACAGTACTTGACAATTCAATGGGGTGTGTGTTGGGGCAGCATGACGAGTCTGTCCGAAAAGAGCATGCCATTTATTACCTTAGCAAAAAGTTTACCGACTGTGAGACCCGATACTCACTGCTTGAGAAAACTTGCTGCGCTTTGGTATGGGCTGCTCGCCGGCTGAGACAGTATATGCTGACTCACACTACCTTGTTGATCTCAAAGATGGATCCTATAAAGTATATATTTGAAAAGCCTGCTCTGTCTGGGAGAATAGCAAGATGGCAAATGATCTTGACGGAATACGACATTCAGTACACAACCCAGAAAGCCATCAAAGGAAGTGTATTGGCAGACCACTTGGCACATCAGGCAGTAGATGACTATCAGTCAATGAACTTCGAGTTTCCAGACGAGAGCATCATGATAGTAACTGATTGTGAAGTACCTGGACCGGATGAAGGACCTGAAGAAGGATCCCGATGGTCTATGCACTTCGACGAAGCCTCCAACGCTTTGGGTAACGGTATCGGCGCCATAATCATATCCCCTCAAGGCACTCATACTCCACTCACTGCCCGGCTATGTTTCAACTGTACCAACAACATGGCAGAGTATGAGGTGTGCATCATGGGTCTTCAAGCTGCGATCGACCTAAGGATCAAGTTTCTGAGTGTCTTCGGAGATTCCGCTCTCGTGATCAATCAGATCAAAGGAGAGTGGGATACGAAACATCCGAATCTTATTCCTTACAGAGAATATGTGTTGACTTTGATCCCCCACTTCACAGAGATAACCTTTGAACATTTCCCAAGAGAGGAGAATCAGCTGGCGGACGCGTTAGCTACAATGTCTTCTATGTTCAAGGTCAAATGGGATAATGAGGCTCCCCGGATCATCATCTGGAAACTGGACGAACCGGCGTACTGTTGTGATCTTGAAACTGAAGTGGTGACTGAGAAGCCTTGGTACCATGAGGTGAAGAGATATTTAGAAGCTCAGGAATACCCTGAAGGTGCCTCTGTCAATGATAAGAAGTTCTTGAGAAGGTTTGCAGCAAAGTTCTTCCTTAGCAACGGCATCTTGTACAAGCGAAACCATGATTCGACCTTACTGCGTTGTGTAGACAAGACTGAAGCAGAAAGGATCATGGAGGAGCTACATGAAGGGACCTTCGGAACACATTCCAGTGGACACACTATGGAAAAGAAAATCCTTCGGGCAGGGTATTTCTGGTCCACTATGGAAGCTGACTGTTACCAACATTCCCGGACATGCCATAAATGCCAGATTTATGCAGACAAGGTGCATGTTCCTCCAGTTCCTCTAAATGTCCTGACTGCACCTTGGCCGTTTGCAATGTGGGGCATAGACATGATCGGTGAGATAAAACCTACGGCATCTAACGGGCATCGCTTCATCCTGGTAGCGATCGATTACTTCACGAAGTGGGTTGAGGCAGCTTCCTACGCTACGGTAACCAAGACTGTTGTGGCACGGTTCATTCGGCATAACCTGATCTGTTGATACGACGTCCCTGAAAGAATTATTACAGACAACGGTACCAATCTCAATAACAAGATGATCACTGAGCTCTGCGAGCAGTTTAAGATACAGCACCATAACTCTTCTCCTTACAGACCGAAGATGAATGGGGCTGTAGAAGCAGCAAATAAAAATATCAAGAAAATCGTGCAGAAGATGACAGTGACCTATAAGGATTAGCACGAGATGTTACCGTTCGCTCTACATGGGTACCGTACCTCAGCAAGGACGTCAACCGGGGCAACTCCTTTCTCCTTGGTCTACGGTATGGAGGCAGTCTTGTCGATCGAAGTGCAAATACCCTCTCTCCGGATAATGAAGGATGCAAATCTGAACGAAGATGATTGGATCCAGACACGACTTGATCAGTTAAACCTTATTGATGAAAAGAGACTTGCTGCTATCTGTCATGGTCAGACGTACCAAAAACAGATGATCAGGGCATTTAACAAAAAGGTCAGACCACAGGAATATCAAGTTGGGGATATAGTGTTGTACCCCAAAATTTGCCCTCCCATATTCTCCAAGAAATTGCCAAGCCCAGTCACAAAATTCCCCAAGGGTTGCACAGTCAAAGGTCTCCTATACAGTCAAAACTAGGGTTTGAGTTCTGATCAAGAAAAGGAAGTTTTCAAAGGCCCAATCAAGTCTCATATGCCTACAAATATGGTCAAGTATTCTCATATCAAGTTTCAAGGCATTCAGCTCAAAATTGCACAGTCAAAACCCTAAATTGCACTACAGTCAACTGTAGGGGCAAAATGGTCATTTGACAGTCAAAAGTTCAAATTTTTGGTCAACATATCATTTTGAAGCCACAAACATCATTTGATCAATGCTTGATCATGATTCTCAAAATTTGGCTCAGAAAATCATCAAGATGCAAAAGTTTCCTTATTTGGACACCTGAAAAAGTCAACTGAAATTGACCAGGGCATAACTTTCACATGGATTATCAGAAAAATTCCATCCAAAGCTCATTTTGAAGAGAAAGACATTTCCTACAACTCATCTTCATACTTCAAGTCCAAGAAATGCTCTCACAAAAAGTTATCAATTTCAACATTATAGGTCATTTTCAAAAGTCAACAAAAAGGGACTTTAAGTCAAAGGACATAACTTGAGATTGGTAAATCAAAATGACATGGGACCAAAGAAATTGGTTAGAGGACTCAAAGACCTTTCCAAAATGTCCTAGAACATGAGAAAAGCTTAAAAATTGAGCAAGTTATGCCTTGTGGAAGTTGGGAAATTTTTGGATATTTTGAAAAGTCAACATTACTTCAAATGACCTAAAATTGCTAATGGGCCCATTTTTCTTCCATGATTCATCATTCCAAGCATGTGCACGACCACTTGGCCCAAAGGGAAGTATTTTCTCATTTTTTATTTATTTATTTGAATTTTTATTTGTATTAACTCATTTAAATCAAATTAAATATAGGAAAAATACTCACCTAAGTTTTCAAATCTTTTGTACACATTTCAGCCTCAAGATTTCGTGCCTAAGTCAATAAGGAAAGATTTGGAGCAAATTGATCATAATTGACACAAATGCACATGGAAAAAGATATGAAAAGATCTTAAGAAATCAAATTTTCAAAAACAATGAATGCCATGGACTTGATTGTTTTTTGTTAACCTAATGGACTCAGTACAAATGCTAGAACACAACCCTAATCATGCTAGACAAGAAACTGCGCAAGAAGGCCATTGTCACACTTGAAAAAATTGCAAATAAACTGAAATCTGAAAACCACCTTGGAGGGCGATTCAAGACCTAATTTCTATTCCAATAGCTTCCTTGGAGACTATTGGACATATTCCAATCAAAAGCATCAAAGATAGTCTCTTGAAACGCTGTACAGAAGTCACTCTTTTGCCATTTTTTTTTCATTATCGTGTTTTGCATTCTATGCACTTTCACAACGTTTTATTCATGGATTCTTATTCCTCATGAGATTCTAAAGCTAACCATTATGTTTAATTGAATTATTACGCTGTATACGAGATTTCGCCATGCTTGATTTCTAGGGTTTGCAGAGCTCTAAATTAGGGACTTCAAAACAAGACAAAATTGGAACCCATGAGTCATACCATTCGCTTCAGCGTACTCAGGCGATTCCAAACCAACCCTCGCGCTCAATTTATGAGTGCCTGAGGGCTAATCGCTATTTTTCAATAGCTGGCCTAAGAAAACGCCATAAAAACCGTTGCTTTTGTTTTTGTTTTACAGGGATGGTGAAGAAGATGATGTGTTGTCAACAAGTGATACGCTAGTTTGAAAACTCGCGCGCGTTACCCACTAATGTTTTGTTTTCTTTTATAATATTTATTAGTCACTTATAAATCAAACGCGTAAGTTGGCTCCACTGGCAAGCATGAAGGCTGGTAATGTTAGTGACCTGGGTTCGATCCCAGGTCTTCACTCTTCCCATTTATTTTTCTTCAATTAACAATCACGTGCAGATTCCTGGCTGAGGTACACCATGCGCCTCCAAATCAGGCCTTGCCACGTTCATCTCAAGAGCAATCCAAAGGTGCAGATTGGAGAACACGGTGAATCCAAGTCAACGCATGTGTACGTTCCCAGAAAAAGTCAACAAGGCCATGCTTATTGGGCCAGAAATCTTGGGCTATACCTCCAAAATCAGGGGCAGACCCCTTAGGTTTGCAAGTCTTTGTTTTTATTTTTATTCTATTTTCTTTCTAATTATTGCTTTATTTAATTAATTAATTATTTCTATAAAATACAAAAACCTCATAAAAATCAGAAAAGATAAAAAAACATAATAAAAATTTTATTCTAATACTTTCATAAATAAATTGCATGTAAATAAATTTAGTTTAAATTAGGGTTTGCAATATTAATTCTTTTCATAAAAAATCTAAAAAATGTAGAAATAGGTTTAATTATTGTTTTATTCTTTTTTTTAATTTTTTCTTTCTTATAACAATATTTATTTTATTTATTTTTATAATCAAATTTGCATGTAAATTAACTTAGGGTTAAATTAGGTTAAAAAACTTCAATATTTTCTTAATAACTTAAAAATAATTAGAATTAGGTTTAGCATTTTATTTTAATTTTAATTAACTTTTTTTTTCATTAAATCTTAAAAAACATAAAAATACCAAAAAAACAAAAACAAGTTCTTTTCTTAAATTAATTAATTCATGTAATTTAATTTTTGCAAAAGGGTCCAACGCCCTCGTTCGATTTAATTTCGCATATTTATTTTATTTTGCTTAAATAATTATGTACCTCTCCCAAAGCTTTGTAATTAAATTACTTCTCGCACTTTTAATTTCTTTATTTTCGGTCAAATCGGGTCCGGTTTAATTTTGGCGATGTGGACCCGCGCCATTTGTAATAGCTTTAGATTTACTTTTCCGCAAATATTTTTTAACTGTTAAACAAAGCATGCAAGAATGAATGGACATAAATAAAAACAAGCGTAGATCACCTATACCATGAACAAGACAAAATATCTGAAAACGACACATAAATCACACACCACCCCTAGGGTACGCCTCACCGTTGCCTTGCCTTCGAAAGGTGATCGTCGAGTAGAGGATGTCTTAGTAAGTCCTCATGATCCGGGAACCTGGCATGAGGGTAGCTTCTAAGGTGTCTTCCTATTGCTCCGGTGATCACCATGTCCCGAACCTCGAATTGACCCGAACACCTCCAACGGTGGTGCTACCTACCTCTCAATGGTGGGATGGTACTACTTTAAAGGACATTTACACAGACGAATTCCTTAGGGTAGGTAGGTTCTCGTAGATACTTGCTCTAAATTTCAAAACAAATTCAAAAAAAAATACTTTTCACACCGACACCTTTTCAAAAAAGGCTTTCGAAAGCAAATTTTCAAACACTCTTGAGGACTGATACAAGAGTCGAACTGAAAATTTTCAAAGAAACTTTTTAAAACCCACAGTTGAAAAGCAAACAAACCATTTTTGAAAACACAAATGAGCAAGTATCTAAGAGCCCATGGATAACCATGGATAGAAAGGGTGCTAACACCTTCCCTTTCTATAATCTACCTCCCGAACCGAGAGCAATCTCTTTAAGGAATTTTTCTGTGCTTTTGTCCTTTCCATTTGGAGAAAATAAAAGACGGTGGCGAATCTTGCTTCCGCGACATTTCGCGAACTAGCGTTAAACAGTCAGTTCCAGATCCACCGATCACAGAACTGGCGACTCTGTTGGGGATATCTTATAAAGTGAGGTGTACCTTAGGGTTAGTTCATAACTGTGTTTTCAGTTGTATTGCTTTGCTTGCTTTATTATTGTGGGACTGTCTTGGGAGTTCTATAGATCCTAACCCGGATCTGGGGGATACCTTCTTAGAAAGTAGCAACAAGGCAATGAGGGAACTGTGCGGGGTATACCGACATGGTTGAAAGAGTCTGCTACGTTGATGTGGCACTTTGGTGTGTATCGGTAACCCTTGAGTTCAGTCAAGGAGAGTACGGGGCCTCCGCGTGGTGTCATGAAGCATCAACAGACCTTAGGAACCTTAATTGAACTATCTTGGCCTCTTTAGGGTAGTGAGATAACTGACTTTGGTGCAGTCCGAGGTTGGTTGATACTCGATACTACACTCAATTGAGGGTTGCTTTCCTGGAATATTTCGGTCGCCAGTTCAGTGGCTAAATCGAAACGATGAACAATGAAAGCAATCCCGTGATATTGGGAACCTTAGAACCCGGTTACTTTGATTAGGACAGGTTGAACCCACCAACTTCAAGAGGGTACTACCCAGACCCCATGCTGGCCTTAAACCTTAAGGGCTTGTCTTGTGTGCTTTGTGTGCCTTACATGTTCGTCTTTGTAAATATCTGTGGTGTGTTTAATCATAGCATCATGACATCATCCAGCATCATATGCATTGACTAACCATTTCAGGGGTTCGAATTTTCATCTTTGTTATTGTTTTGTAGGACATGGAAACTGTTCGTAGAAAGACAATTCAAATCAGTCTTGTAAGGATCCCTCCTCAGCTTAAGGAACTTATATCCAGGATTCCCGAGAACTCGTCCTTCAGTGAAAGGCATGGAAGCCTCATCAGCTTGGTCAACACCAACATTGAGGAAGATATGATCAAGGTCCTGTTCCAATTCTTTGACCCTCTGCATCACTGTTTCACCTTCTTGGACTATCAGTTGGTACCTACATTGGAGGAGTTCTCCCGGCTCCTGAAGATCCCTATCCTTGATCAGCTACCCTTCAACGGTACAGAAAAGGAACCTAAGCTTGAAGAAATTGCTAAAGCCTTGCACCTACAGTCATCTGACCTCAAGGGACATTGGGAAGTTAGAAGTGGTATCAAAGGTTTCTTAGCCAAGTTTCTGTTTGAGAAGGCCCTTGAATGTTGGAACTCCCTTGACTTGCAAGCTTTTGAAGAGGTTGTGGCCCTCCTTGTCTATGGTTTGGTGTTGTTCCCTAACCCAGATCAGCTTATTGATATCAGTGCTGTCCAGATCTTTATGTCCAGGAATCCTATACCTACATTGCTGGGGGACATCCTTCACTCATGTTACACTCGAACCATGAGAAAAAGAGGTGTCCTTATGTGTTGCACTCTTCTCCTGGGAAGGTGGTTTATTTCGCACCTTCCACAATCAGTCTTGAAGAATGAGCGGGGTTTGAGATGGTCACAACGGTTGATGACTCTTACACATGCAGATATACATTGGTGCCCTAGGTCCAGAGAAGATGTCACTATCATTGATCGTTGCGGGGAGTACCCCAATGTTCCTTTACTTGGAATCATAGGAGGTATTACTTATAGCCCATGCCTGGCTTGGAGACAGTTTGGTTATGCTCGGAGGGATGGTCCTCATGACATGTTAATTCCTGACATAGTTTTTGACTTCGACAATGATACTCAAGGACTTCGCCAGAGATTTATCAGAGCTTGGAGGATGCCCAGTAGGATAGACAGTAAGACACTGGGGCATAGGAACTCCATCCCATTGGAACCCTATCTCAAGTGGGTACGCGCCCGCTCTCAGAAGTTAGTGATGCCTTATCCTCATATGCTCCCAGTAATCAAAGAACCAGTATTGGAAGGAGAAGTGTCCTACACTATTCAGCACCCTGATATGCCCACATCCTGGGAAGAGATGCAGAAGAGCTGGATCCAGCTTAAGGAAGAACAGAATTCTCTTGAGACTAGTCTACAGGCCAGTGAAAAGAAGGTCTTGGAGCTCACTCGCCTGTTGCATGAGGAGAGGAATCTCAATACTTACATAGCTCCAAAGAGGATGCGCAGTGTATTTTGGGATTGATTTGACTTTTTGTACTTTTTCCCATGAGGCTTTGATGTATTAAACAATGATTTCCTTAATGATAACGTGTGTTCCTTTTTGTCTACAACAAATTTGAACTTTCGAACCCTTGAATGCATTGCATACGCATTTCATTCATCATGTGCATAGCAGGTTTTTTTCCCTTTTCAGGTTTCTTACAGTTCTTCGCTATTTATTTCAGCATCATGAATCACGAATCTTCATCAACTGAGACATCAATCAAGGCTCTTCAGGCGCAGAATGCGCAGTTTCAAGAACTAATCAAGGGTCTGGCTCAAGGCCAAGAAGAACTGAAGGCTATGCTCCTGAAGAAGGAGAAGAAGAAGAAGAGAAGAACGATTCTGTTCAACTCGGGCCGAAGGTTTAACAATACTCTACAACAAGAAGAGGCTGGTTCTTCTGTTGATAAGAATTCTCCTCAGGCAGAAGCAAGGGTTCCTAGTCCGGTAGTCTCCGACAACGAGACAGATTTTGATGAAGAGCAGTACCCTCCTGCAGAAGACAGATATAAGCAATTGGAGGACAGATTGAAGGCTATGGAGGTTCAACAGGTACCTGGGCTGGATTTCGGAGATCTGGGTTTGTCAACTGGTGTGATCATCCCTCACAAGTTCAAAGCACCATCCTTCTCTAAGTATGACGGGGCGTCTTGTCCCAAGCTGCATTTAAGGTCCTATGTTCCGAAAATTCAGCCGTACTCTGCGGATAAGAATTTATGGATCCACTTCTTCCAGGAGAGTCTTTCAGGGACTCATCTCGAATGGTTCTATCAGCTGGATGGGACCAAGGTTCGTAACTGGGAGGAGTTGGCTACTGCTTTCTACAAGCAGTATCAATATAATGCCGACCTTGCCCCCACACGTACCCAGCTTCAGGGTATGTCGTTAGGCGCAAGCGAAGGTTTTAAGGAGTACGCTCAGAAGTGGAGAGACCTGGCTGGCAGGGTGCAGCCACCGTTGACTGATCGGGAGTTGGTGGACATGTTCTTAGGGACCCTATCTGGGCCATTTTTCAACCATCTCATTGGGAATTCTTCTGCTGGGTTCACTGATTTGATCTTGACTGGAGAGAGGATTGAAGCTGGGTTAAAGTCTGGAAAAATCCCGAAGGGTGCATCATCTAGTGCTGAGAAGAAACCCTTCAAGAAGGAGTCTAGTGCCGTATATGGTTCCAGGAAATCAGAGAGGTCTGAGCACCGCCAATCTGTCAGTGCGGTAATGATTGCTAAGCCTACTGCCGCTCCCCGGCCAAACAACCCTCAGAAGGTTGAAAGACCCCGGAGAGAATTCACCCGCTTAAGCATGACTTTGTCGCAGATCCTGCCACAGTTGCTCTCGACCAATTTGGTGACTGTCAGGGAGGCTCCTAAGTTCCCCAATACTGCATCTCCCAAGTACAACCCGAATGCTCGTTGTGCTTACCATTCAGATAGCCCGGGGCACTCTACTGATGACTGTTGGGCATTAAAAAATAAGGTGCAAGACCTTATCGACGCAAAGGAGATACAATTCGAAGCGCCTGCGAAGCCGAATGTAGTTACTACCCCTATGCCTCAACATGGGGTAAATGCTGTTGATGAAGACATTTATGCTGTTTCTGTGGATGATCTAGCCACTCCTCTAAAGATTGTCAAGAAGAACCTACTGCAGGCCGGTTTATTTCCGGGTTGTAGTGAGGGTTGCCTATTCTGCGCTGTGTCCCCATCTGGTTGTCCCTTGCTAAAGTTAGGCATCCAAAGCTTAATGGATAGCAAGGAGATTCTATTCAAGAAGTCTGTTGTTCGGTTGGTTCCAGTGGAAGAAGTTTCTGTGGTGACTATCTTCAATAATCCGATCCCGGCTCTCCCGAAGAAGCCCGTCCAAATCATGACCGTTGCACCTGTTATTATCACCGTTCCAGGGCCCCTGCCCTATGTATCTGATAAAGCTGTCCCTTGGCACTATGGGGCAGACGTATATGTAAATGGGATTAAACAAGAACTCAACGCTGGCGCCAGTATTTGTGACATCACTGGCCCAACCAAAGTTACCCGCAGTGGCAGGCTCTTCTCGCCTGACATTGCACCGCCTGCTGCCCGAAGACCGCTCCTGATAACTCCTACAAGTGTACCTGTTCCTGCTGCTGATCCAATTGTTTCTCCTGCTGCCGAGTCATCCAATGCTCGGGGCAAAGGAGTTGAAGTTGAGCCCGCCCAAGTGGAGGCACCTGTACCAATAACTGCTGAGGCCTCCCAACAAGAGATGGAGGAGATTCTGAAGATTATAAAGAAGAGCGATTTTAATGTTGTGGAACAGCTGGGGCACACGCCCTCCAAGATCTCCATGCTCTCTTTATTGCTGTGCTCCGAGGCCCATGCTAAGGCCCTAATCTCGTTCCTCAAGACGGCCCATGTGCCCTATGAAACCTCTGCAGTCCAGTTCACTGATTGCGTAGCAAATTTGACGGCAGACAATGGCTTGGGTTTCTCAGATGCCGACTTGACCGCAAAGGGAAGAGACCATAATGATGCTCTGCATGTCTCTGTTGAATGCAGGGGCACTACCTTGGCACATGTGCTGGTGGACACGGGGTCTTCTTTGAATGTGCTACCCAAGAAGGCTTTGGACCGTTTAGATTGTGAAGGTCTGGAATTGAAACCCAGCAACATCATCGTCAGGGCCTTTGATGGTTCAAAGAGGATGGTCCATGGAGAGGTTGACATTCCGATTCGTGTGGGCTCTCAGGTGTTCGACTCCACTTTTTATGTGATGGACATCCGTCCATCTTACTCTTGTCTACTGGGTCGACCTTGGATACATAAGGCTGGGGCAGTGACCTCTACCTTGCATCAGAAGCTGAAATACCCCGTCAGAGGGAAGATCGTCACTGTGCAGGGAGAGGAGGAATATATGGTGAGCCACCTGAACTCCTTCAGATACATTGAGATGGATGGGGAGTTTATTGAAACCCCCTTTCAGCATTTCGAGGAGGTGTTTCCAATTGCAGCAGAAACAGCAACAGAAGAAGGTGGTCCTTTGAAGATGGCTTCTCTGAAGGATGCCCGGGCTGTGGTTCAGAAGGGTGAATGTGCCGACTGGGGCAGACTTCCAGACTTTACTCAGAAGACTGATAAACTTGGGCTGGGTTTTACCACAGAAGGTCAGAGAGTTATGAGGAAAGCGAAGATCGGAAGACCTCCGGTGTTTATTAAAAGTTCAGGAGTGAATGCTGTTGGGGAAGACCATGAAGTGGACGAAGCTGAATTCAACAGCTGGATCTATCCGACGACCGAAGGCGGATTGAACAACTGGACTGCTAAGGATCATACTCCTGTTACCTTTGTGACGCAGTAATAAATTTCTTTGTTTCGTTATTTTGTAATAAACAATGATAAACTCTATGGCCCGGTGTCTTACCCGAGGCACCGTGGTTCTATTTGTGAGGGCATACAAACTGTCATTTCATATATCATGAATGAAAATCTTGGACGTTTTTTCACATTGCAAATATTGTGCTCCTTTTCTGTCTTTCTTTTCCTTTACATAATTTTCAAAACAGCTGTATTTACACACACACTCACTCATACAGGTTTCAATCCACCCTGGATCTTACTGATAACAACTCTGCTACTGCCAATTATGACTTCGAAAATCCGATCAACTTAGCCGAAGACGAAGGTGAAGATGATTGCGAAGTGCCTGGCGAGCTTGCAAGACTGTTGCTTCAGGAAGAGCGGGCAATTCAACCCCATGAAGAGCCAGTGGAAACGATAAACTTGGATACTGAGGCAAACAGAAAAGAGGTAAAGATTGGTGCCAACCTAGAGCTCAGCGTGAAGCAACGGTTAACCAAAATGCTGCATGATTATATGGAGATATTTTCCTGGTCCTACGAAGACATGCCCGGGTTGGATACCGATATTGTGGTCCATCATTTGCCAACTAAGGAAGACTGCCCTCCAGTTAAGCAAAAGGTCCGTCGGATGCGTCCAGAGATGTCCGAGAAGATTAAAGCCGAGGTCATGAAACAGTTTGATGCGGGGTTCCTTGCAGTAACTTCTTACCCTCAGTGGGTTGCTAATGTGGTGCCGGTACCTAAGAAGGACGGAAAGGTCAGAATGTGCGTCGATTACAGGGATCTGAACAGGGCCAGCCCCAAAGATGACTTTCCCTTACCTCACATTGATGTCCTTGTTGATAATACAGCTCAGCACAAAGTATTCTCTTTCATGGATGGCTTTTCAGGTTACAATCAGATTAAGATGGCACCTGAAGACATGGAAAAGACTACATTTGTTACACAGTGGGGCACCTTCTGTTACAAGGTCATGCCGTTTGGGTTGAAGAACGCTGGGGCAACCTACCAACGTGCCATGGTTGCCTTATTTCATGACATGATCCATCATGAGATAGAAGTGTATGTTGACGACATGATTGCTAGGTCCCAGACTGAGGAAGAGCACCTAGATCATCTACATAAGTTGTTTGACCGGTTGAAACTGTACAAGCTGAGATTGAACCCGAACAAGTGCACCTTCGGGGTAAGATCTGGAAAGTTGCTAGGCTTCGTGGTCAGTGATAAAGGTATTCAAGTGGACCCTGCTAAGGTCAAAGCTATTCAAGAGATTCCAGTTCCTAAGACAGAGAAGGAAGTCAGAGGCTTTTTAGGACGCCTGAACTACATTGCTCGGTTCATCTCACACCTAACTGCTACCTGTGAGCCAATCTTCAAGCTGCTGAAGAAAGATCAGGTAGTACGTTGGAACGATGAATGTCAGGCTGCTTTTGACAGAATCAAAGAGTATCTCCAAGAACCACCTATCCTTATGCCACCGGTTGAAGGGAGACCTCTGATATTATACCTGACAGTGCTTGACAACTCAATGGGGTGTGTGCTGGGGCAGCATGACGAGTCTGGCCGAAAAGAGCACGCCATTTATTACCTTAGCAAAAAGTTTACCGACTGTGAGACCCGATACTCACTGCTTGAGAACACTTGTTGCGCTTTGGTATGGGCTGCTCGCCGGCTGAGACAATATATGCTGACTCACACTACTTTGTTGATCTCAAAGATGGATCCGATAAAGTACATATTCGAAAAGCCTGCTCTGTCTGGGAGAATTGCAAGATGGCAAATGATCTTGACGGAATACGACATTCAATATACAACCCAGAAAGCCATCAAGGGAAGTGTATTGGCAGACCACCTGGCACATCAAGCCGTAGATGACTATCAATCAATGAACTTCGAGTTTCCGGACGAAAGCATCATGATTGTAACTGATTGTGAAGTACCTGGACCGGATGAAGGACCTGAACCAGGATCCCGATGGTCTATGCACTTTGACGGAGCTTCCAATGCTTTGGGAAATGGTATCGGCGCCATAATCATATCTCCACAAGGTACTCATACTCCACTCACCGCCCGACTGTGTTTCAACTGTACCAACAACATGGCGGAGTATGAGGCGTGCATCATGGGTCTTCAGGCTGCGATCGACCTAAGGATCAAATTTCTAAGTGTCTTCGGAGATTCCGCTCTTGTGATCAATCAGATCAAAGGAGAGTGGGATACGAAACATCCAAACCTGATTCCTTACAGAGAATGTGTGTTGACCCTGATCCCCCACTTCACAGAGATAACCTTTGAGCACTTTCCAAGAGAAGAGAATCAGTTAGCGGACGCGTTAGCTACAATGTCTTCAATGTTCAAGGTCAAATGGGATAATGAGGCTCCCCGAATCATCATCTGGAAACTGGACGAACCGGCATACTGTTGCGATCTCGAAACTGAACTGGTGACTGAGAAGCCTTGGTACCACGAAGTGAAGAGATATCTGGAAGTTCAGGAGTACCCTGAAGGTGCCTCTGTCAATGATAAGAAATTCCTGAGAAGGTTCGCAGCCAAGTTCTTCCTTAGCAACGGCATCTTGTATAAGCGAAACCATGATTCAACCTTACTGCTGTGTGGACAAGACTGAAGCAGAAAAAATCATGGAAGAGCTACATGAAGGGACCTTTGGTACACATTCCAGTGGACACACTATGGCTAAGAAAATCCTACGGGCAGGATATTACTGGTCCACAATGGAAGCTGACTGCTACCAACATTCTAGGACATGTCACAAGTGTCAGATTTACGCAGACAAGGTGCATGTTCCTCCGGTTCCCTTGAATGTTCTGACTGCGCCTTGGCCGTTTGCAATGTGGGGCATAGACATGATTGGCGAGATTAAACCTACGGCATCTAATGGACATTGCTTCATCCTAGTGGCGATTGATTATTTTACGAAGTGGGTTGAGGCAGCATCCTATGCTACGGTAACCAAGACTGTTGTGGCACGGTTCATTCGGCATAACCTGATCTGTCGGTACGGCGTCCCTGAGCGGATTATTACAGACAACGGTACTAATCTAAACAATAAGATGATCGCTGAGCTCTGCGAACAGTTCAAGATACAGCACCACAATTCTTCTCCTTACAGACCGAAGATGAATGGGGCTGTAGAAGCAGCAAATAAGAACATCAAGAAAATCGTGCAGAAGATGACAGTGACTTATAAAGATTGGCACGAGATGTTGTCGTTCGCTCTACATGGGTACCGTACTTCATCTAGGACGTCAACCGGGGCAACTCCTTTCTCTCTGGTTTATGGTATGGAGGCAGTCTTGCCCATCGAGGTGCAAATACCTTCTCTCCGAATAATGAAGGATGCAAATCTGAACGAAGATGATTGGATCCAGACACGACTTGATCAACTCAACCTCATTGATGAAAAGAGACTTGCTGCTATCTGTCATGGTCAGACGTATCAGAAACGGATGATCAGGGCATTTAACAAAAAAGTCAGACCACAGGAATATCAAGTTGGGGATCTGGTAATCAAGAGAATCATCCTTCCTCAGAGTGATCCAAGGGGAAAATGGACCCCTACGTACGAAGGACCATTTATGGTTAAACATGTGTTCTCAGGAGGAGCAATGATATTAACCAATATGGATGGTGACGACCTTCCTCACCCCGCCAATGCAGACATAGTAAAAAGATACTACGCATGAAAAAAGACCCGCTAGGCTGACATGCCTAGGCAAAAGTTAGGGCTTCCCGTCGAACCAAAAGGGTTCGGGCAAAATGAAGGGATGAAATGAAAAAATCTGTACACCCGGCAAGTCGAAAACCTGAAAAGGAGGCTTGGGCAAAAATGGGTATCCCGGTGGACTGAAAACCCGAAAGGGCGGTCCAGGCAAAAATTAGGGATAAAGCGTAATACTATGTCTCATTGGATCACTTTGCATCCAGAATCCGGTACCTACATCAAGTTCAGACGGCATCGATCAGTCAGCTTCACCTTCAACCAAGGTCATCAAGTGATGAGACGCTCGGAGTTATAAAGGCAATAGCAGAATTGAAACCCAGTGGGATCATTCACTTCACACAGCTGTTTTATTTTCTTTTGTACAAAATTTGTATAAACTCTCTTGTTCAGCGACGTTCCTCTTACTAGGACGTCAGCCTCTTGTACACAAAACGCCTATTCACAGGCCATTCAAAAATCAATACAAATATATTTTCAGTTAAACGTGCTAAGTGTTTTTCTTTTTCTGTTTTGTTTTGCGAAGAACGTCCAAGGTTCAATTTGTGATATATGCATTGACAATAATTTGCTAACTCATAAATATTTGCATACGAAACAAAGGGATTAATTACAGGTGACACTAGAAACAGGGGCAATAAAGAGTTGTCTGAGCAGTCTAATTGTTCTATCCTCCAAGGTACCAAGGTAGGTTCGGCTAAAGAATATGACTAGTACGTATTAATTCCCCAGAGAGTGGTTCAGCAAAACAGTACATTCTTCTCCAAGCAGAGTTGATAAATCTCAAAGAAATTGAGTATCCCCCCGTAGATCTCAATACTTCCCCAGCAGCATGTATTCTTAACAAGCATCCCCAGCAATCTTGGTCTAAAGATTGTTCCCCGGCGGCATATCAAATATTCAAAGGAATCCCTTCCCCGCAGTCAAAACTCCCCAGAAGAGTCCAATCCAGTTTCCCCAGGAAAGTTGGAATTCATATCCCCAAGCAGTAAGCTTATCCCCAGTAGATTCTGGAAGCTTATCCTCGCAAAGCACGAACGCGTCTCCCGGCTTTATTCAAAGAGTTATTTCCTTAACAGGATATAACTGGGTTATCCTCAGCCAAAAGCCACGGAAAGAGCGTCTTCGACAAAGTCTTCCGATCCCCAGCAAACTATTATCAACACTCAGCAAGGCATCCCTCTTCCCACAGAGTTTTGCTTCCCAGCATGGTCGCTAGAGTATTTTTTCTCCCCGCAGAATCTCCCATTTGCCAAGTTTGTTCCGCAACGGAGTCATCTTCTCCTACCGGTATTCTTGCAGTTATCATCCCCAGCGGAAGCAAAATCTATTCTTCAACATCAGCCCAGGATATGACTTCCCAGCACCCGTCAAGGATTTAATTTCCCAGACGAAAATATACATTCATAAAACATCACATACATCATTATAGCATGCATAGACACATTATATCATACAAATCTCATTTATGTTGAGAACATCATTGCTTGATCCATATCATGCATTGCATATGACTGACCTTTACCTTTCAGGAAGGATGCAGTTGAAATTCTCAATCATATTTCAAGACCTTGTCCGGTTCAGTTAAATCGACCCTAAGATTTTCCTGATGCTTATCCAGTCAAAGGCCTTCTCTGGTTCAGTCAGATCGACCCTAAGATCTCCCTGATGCTTATCCAGTTTGAAGATATTTCAAGACCTTCTCTGGTTCAGTCAGATCGACCCTAAGATCTCCCTGATGCTTATCCAGTTTGAAGATATTCCAAGACCTTGTCCGGTTCAGTTAAATCGACCCTCAGATTTTCCTGATGCTTATCCAGTCAAAGGCCTTCTCTGGTTCAGTCAGATCGACCCTAAGATCTCCCTGATGCTTATCCAGTTGAAGATATTCCAAGACCTTGTCCGGTTCAGCTAAATCGACCCTCAGATCTCCCCGATGCTTATCCAGTTTGAAGATATTTCAAGACCTTGCCCGGTTCAGTTAAATCGACCCTAAGATTTTCCTGATGCTTATCCAGTCAAAGGCCTTCTCTGGTTCAGTCAGATCGACCCTAAGATCTCCCTGATGCTTATCCAGTTGAAGATACTCCAAGACCTTGTCCGGTTCAGTTAAATCGACCCTAAGATTTTCCTGATGCTTATCCAGTCAAAGGCCTTCTCTGGTTCAGTCAGATCGACCCTAAGATCTCCCTGATTCTTATCCCAGTAGAAGACACCCAAGATTTTTTCTCAACGAGCGTTGTTGAAGTTAAAGTCACCCAAGGTTCTCTTACCATTCATGCTAAGGCAGTAACCATCCCTGGTTCATTCATCGCCGTTCGAAGACTCCAGACTCAGCTCCTATAACCAGTCAGGACACATCTATACCAAGCATCTAAAAATCAGCTCCTGCAACGTGTCAGGTACTCATTTTCTGTTTTGCAGGTATGCAGGTTCTCGTTAAGGAATCTCCTACGCTATCAACATCCAGATGGCATCTATAAGCCCATCATCCTATCCAGCAACCTCTAAATGGCATCTATAAGCCCATTCCCACCACACTGCCACTATGTGAGCGCAAATTTCTGGACACTCTAGTGTCCAATCATCTTCTACCCTCGGATTACGAAAGGCACGTCAGCCAATCTGCATCCTCAGGTCTAAGAAGATTGAACAGGGGCAACTGTTGTACCCCAAAATTTGCCCTCCCATATTCTCCAAGAAATTGCCAAGCCCAGTCACAAAATTCCCCAAGGGTTGCACAGTCAAAGGTCTCCTATACAGTCAAAACTAGGGTTTGAGTTTTGATCAAGAAAAGGAAGTTTTCAAAGGCCCAATCAAGTCTCATATGCCTACAAATATGGTCAAGTATTCTCATATCAAGTTTCAAGGCATTCAGCTCAAAATTGCACAGTCAAAACCCTAAATTGCACTACAGTCAACTGTAGGGGCAAAATGGTCATTTGACAGTCAAAAGTTCAAATTTTTGGTCAACATATCATTTTGAAGCCACAAACATCATTTGATCAATGCTTGATCATGATTCTCAAAATTTGGCTCAGAAAATCATCAAGATGCAAAAGTTTCCTTATTTGGACACCTGAAAAAGTCAACTGAAATTGACCAGGGCATAACTTTCACATGGATTATCAGAAAAATTCCATCCAAAGCTCATTTTGAATAGAAAGACATTTCCTACAACTAATCTTCATACTTCAAGTCCAAGAAATGCTCTCACAAAAAGTTATCAATTTCAACATTATAGGTCATTTTCAAAAGTCAACAAAAAGGGACTTTAAGTCAAAGGCCATAACTTGAGATTGGTAAATCAAAATGACATGGGACCAAAGCCATTGGTTAGAGGACTCAAAGACCTTTCCAAAATGTCCAAGAACATGAGAAAAGCTTAAAAATTGAGTAAGTTATGCCTTGTGGAAGTTGGGAAATTTTTGGATATTTTGAAAAGTCAACATTACTTCAAATGACCTAAAATTGCTAATGGGCCCATTTTTCTTCCATGATTCATCATTCCAAGCATGTGCACGACCACTTGGCCCAAAGGGAAGTATTTTCTCATTTTTTATTTATTTATTTGAATTTTTATTTATATTAACTCATTTAAATCAAATTAAATATAGGAAAAATACTAACCTAAGTTTTCAAATCTTTTTGTACACATTTCAGCCTCAAGATTTCGTGCCTAAGTCAATAAGGAAAGATTTGGAGCAAATTGATCATAATTGACACAAATGCACATGGAAAAAGATATGAAAAGATCTTAAGAAATCAAATTTTCAAAAACAATGAATGCCATGGACTTGATTGTTTTTTGTTAACCTAATGGACTCAGTACAAATGCTAGAACACAACCCTAATCATGCTAGACAAGAAACTGCGCAAGAAGGCCATTGTCACACTTGAAAAAATTGCAAATAAACTGAAATCTGAAAACCACCTTGGAGGGCGATTCAAGACCTAATTTCTATTCCAATAGCTTCCTTGGAGACTATTGGACATATTCCAATCAAAAGCATCAAAGATAGTCTCTTGAAACGCTGTACAAAAGTCACTCTTTTGCCATTTTTTTTCCATTATCGTGTTTTGCATTCTATGCACTTTCACAACGTTTTATTCATGGATTCTTATTCCTCATGAGATTCTAAAGCTAACCATTATGTTTAATTGAATTATTACGCTGTATACGAGATTTCGCCATGCTTGATTTCTAGGGTTTGCAGAGCTCTAAATTAGGGACTTCAAAACAAGACAAAATTGGAACCCATGAGTCATACCATTCGCTTCAGCGTACTCAGGCGATTCCAAACCAACCCTCGCGCTCAATTTATGAGTGCCTGAGGGCTAATCGCTATTTTTCAATAGCTGGCCTAAGAAAACGCCATAAAAACCGTTGCTTTTGTTTTTGTTTTACAGGGATGGTGAAGAAGATGATGTGTTGTCAACAAGTGATACGCTAGTTTGAAAACTCGCGCGCGTTACCCACTAATGTTTTGTTTTCTTTTATAATATTTATTAGTCACTTATAAATCAAACGCGTAAGTTGGCTCCACTGGCAAGCATGAAGGCTGGTAATGTTAGTGACCTGGGTTCGATCCCAGGTCTTCACTCTTCCCATTTATTTTTCTTCAATTAACAATCACGTGCAGATTCCTGGCTGAGGTACACCATGCGCCTCCAAATCAGGCCTTGCCACGTTCATCTCAAGAGCAATCCAAAGGTGCAGATTGGAGAACACGGTGAATCCAAGTCAACGCATGTGTACGTTCCCAGAAAAAGTCAACAAGGCCATGCTTATTGGGCCAGAAATCTTGGGCTATACCTCCAAAATCAGGGGCAGACCCCTTAGGTTTGCAAGTCTTTGTTTTTATTTTTATTCTATTTTTTTTTCTAATTATTGCTTTATTTAATTAATTAATTATTTCTATAAAATACAAAAACCTCATAAAAATCAGAAAAGATAAAAAAACATAATAAAAATTTTATTCTAATACTTTCATAAATAAATTGCATGTAAATAAATTTAGTTTAAATTAGGGTTTGCAATATTAATTCTTTTCATAAAAAATCTAAAAAATGTAGAAATAGGTTTAATTATTGTTTTATTCTTTTTTTTAATTTTTTCTTTCTTATAACAATATTTATTTTATTTATTTTTATAATCAAATTTGCATGTAAATTAACTTAGGGTTAAATTAGGTTAAAAAACTTCAATATTTTCTTAATAACTTAAAAATAATTAGAATTAGGTTTAGCATTTTATTTTAATTTTAATTAACTTTTTTTTTCATTAAATCTTAAAAAACATAAAAATACCAAAAAAACAAAAACAAGTTCTTTTCTTAAATTAATTAATTCATGTAATTTAATTTTTGCAAAAGGGTCCAACGCCCTCGTTCGATTTAATTTCGCATATTTATTTTATTTTGCTTAAATAATTATGTACCTCTCCCAAAGCTTTGTAATTAAATTACTTCTCGCACTTTTAATTTCTTTATTTTCCGTCAAATCGGGTCCGGTTTAATTTTGGCGATGTGGACCCGCGCCATTTGTAATAGCTTTAGATTTACTTTTCCGCAAATATTTTTTAACTGTTAAACAAAGCATGCAAGAATGAATGGACATAAATAAAAACAAGCGTAGATCACCTATACCATGAACAAGACAAAATATCTGAAAACGACACACAAATCACACACCACCCCTAGGGTACGCCTCACTGTTGCCTTGCCTTCGAAAGGTGATCGTCGAGTAGAGGATGTCTTAGTAAGTCCTCATGATCCGGGAACCTGGCATGAGGGTAGCTTCTAAGGTGTCTTCCTATTGCTCCGGTGATCACCATGTCCCGAACCTCGAATTGACCCGAACACCTCCAACGGTGGTGCTACCTACCTCTCAATGGTGGGATGGTACTACTTTAAAGGACATTTACACAGACGAATTCCTTAGGGTAGGTAGGTTCTCGTAGATACTTGCTCTAAATTTCAAAACAAATTAAAAAAAAAATACTTTTCACACCGACACCTTTTCAAAAAAGGCTTTCGAAAGCAATTTTTCAAACACTCTTGAGGACTGATACAAGAGTCGAACTGAAAATTTTCAAAGAAACTTTTTAAAACCCACAGTTGAAAAGCAAACAAACCATTTTTGAAAACACAAATGAGCAAGTATCTAAGAGCCCATGGATAACCGTGGATAGAAAGGGTGCTAACACCTTCCCTTTCTATAATCTACCTCCCGAACCGAGAGCAATCTCTTTAAGGAATTTTTCTGTGCTTTTGTCCTTTCCATTTGGAGAAAATAAAAGACGGTGGCGACTCTTGCTTCTGCGACATTTCGCGAACCAGCGTTAAACAGTCAGTTCCAGATCCACCGATCACATATAGTAATCAAGCGAATCATCCTTCCTCAGAGTGATCCAAGGGGCAAATGGACCCCTACGTACGAAGGGCCGTTTGTGGTTAAGCATGTGTTCTCAGGAGGAGCCATGATTCTAACCAACATGGATGGTGACGACATTCCTCACCCCGCCAATGCAGACATAGTAAAAAGATACTACGCATGAAAAAGACCCGCTAGGCTGACATGCCTAGGCAAAAATTAGGGCTTCCCGGCGAACCAAAAGGGTTCGGGCAAAATGAAGGGATGAAATGAAAAAAATCTGTACACCCGGCAAGTCGAAAACCTGAAAAGGCGGCTTGGGCAAAAATGGGTATCCCGGTGGACTGAAAACCCGAAAGGGCAGTCCAGGCAAAAGTTAGGGATAAGGCGTAATACTATGTCTCATTGGATCACTTTGCATCCAGAATCCGGTATCTACATCGAGTTCAGACGGTATCGATCAGTCAGCTTCATCGTCAACTAAGGTCATCAAGTGATGAGACGCTCGGAGATATAAAGGCAATAGCAGAGTTGAAACCCAGTGGATCATTCATTTCACACAGCTGTTTTATTTTCTCTTGTACAAAATTTGTATAAACTCTTCTGTTCGGCGGCGTTCTCTTACTAGGACGTCAGCCCCTTGTACACAAAACGCCTATTTACAGGCAATTCAAAAATCAATACAAATATACTTTTCAGTTAAAATTGCCAATTATTTTCCTTTTCTGTTTTGTTTTGCGAAGAACGTCCAAGGTTCAATTTGTGATATATGCATTGGCAATAATTTGCTAACTCATGAATATTTGCATACGAAACAAAAGGATTAATTACAGGTAACGTTAGAAACAGGGGCAATAAAGAGTTGTCTAAGCAATCTAATTGTTTTATCCTCCAAGGTACCAAAGTAGGTTCAGCTAGAGAACATAACCAGGTATCTCAATTCCCCAGAGAGTGAGCCGGCAAATCAGCACACTCTCCCCAAGCAAAGCTATTATTAGCCTTAAGGAAGTTGTGTATCCTCCATCAGATCTCAACATTCCCCAGCAATATATATGCATTCCTAACAAGCATCCCCGGCAATCTTGGTCTAAAGATTGTTCCCCGACGGTATACCAAACATTCAGTGGAGTCACTTCCCCCAATACAGTTCAAAACTTCCCCAGGAGAGTCCAATCTAGTTCCCAAGGAAAGTTGGAATCCATCTCCCCAAGCAGTAAGCTTATCCCCAGTAGATTCTGGAAGCTTATCCCTCGCAGAACACGAACGCGTCTCCCGGCTTTATTTAAAGAGTTATTTCCTTACCAGGATATAACTGGGTTATCCTCAGCCAAAAGCCACGGAAAGAGCGTCCTCGACGAAGGCTTCTTATCCCCAGCGAAGTCTATTAACACTTCCAACACAACAAGGGTATCCCCAGCAAGTTATTATCCACAACTCCAGCAAAGTATCTCTCTCCCCACAGAGTCTTGCTTCCCAGCAAGATCGTTAGAGTACTTTTCTCCCCGCAGAGTAATCTATTCGCCAAGTTTATTCCCCAACGGAGTTATCTTCTCCTACCGGTATGCTTGCAACTATCATCCCCAGCGGAGGCAAAATCTATTCTTCAAACATCAGCCTAGGAGTGACTTCCCGGCATCCGTCAAGGATTTATCTTCCTAAGACGAAAACATACATTCATAAACATCTTCATACATTATAGCATGCATATACGCATCATATCTTACAAATCTCATTTATGTTGAGAACATCATTGCTTGATTCATATCATACATTGCATATGACTGACCTTTACCTTTCAGGAAAAAGCCAGTTAAAGTTCTCAGCTATATCTCAAGACCTAGACCGGTTCAGTTAAATCGACCCTAAGATTTCTCTGTTTCTTATCCAGTCCAAGGCCTTCTCTGGTTCAGTCAGATCGACCCTAAGATCTCCCTGTTTCTTATCCAGTTGAAGACATTTCAAGACCTAGACCGGTTCAGTTAAATCGACCCTAAGATTTTTCTGTTTCTTATCCAGTCCAAGGCCTTCTCTGGTTCAGTCCGATCGACCCTAAGATCTCCCTGTTTCTTATCCAGTTGAAGACATTTCAAGACCTAGACCGGTTCAGTTAAATCGACCCTAATATTTTCTGTTTCTTATCTCGTCCAAGGCCTTCTCTAGTCCAGTTAAATCAACCCCTAACAGATTTCCCTGATAAAGACTCAGCAGAAGTTATCCAAGATTCTCTCAATGATACTGTTGAGGTTGTAGTCGCCTGTGGTTCTCTCCCCGTTACTGCAGAGGTAGTAATCGCCCCAAGATTCTCTCATCGTTACTGTTGAAGTAGAAGATATCCAAGATTCTCTCAATGATACTGTTGAGGTTGTAGTCGCCTGTGGTTCTCTCCCCGTTACTGCGGAGGTAGTAATCGCCCCAAGATTCTCTCAGCGTTACTGTTGAAGTAGAAGATATCCAAGATTCTCTCAGCGTTACTGTTGAAGTAGAAGATATCCAAGATTCTCTCAGCGTTACTGTTGAAGTAGAAGATATCCAAGATTCTCTCAATGATACTGTTGAGGTTGTAGTCGCCTGTGGTTCTCTCCCCGTTACTGCGGAGGTAGTAATCGCCCTAAGATTCTCTCAGCGTTACTGTTGAAGTAGAAGATATCCAAGATTCTCTCAATGATACTGTTGAGGTTGTAGTCGCCTGTGATTCTCTCCCCGTTACTGCGGAGGTAGTAATCGCCCCAAGATTCTCTCAGCGTTCCTGTTGAGGTAGTAATCGTCCAAGGTTCTCTCAGCGTTCCTGTTGAGGTAGTAACCATCCCTGGTTCATTCATCACCTTTTGAAGATCCAGATCCAGTTCCTGTAACCAGTCAGGACACATCTACACAAAGAATTTGAAGACCAGCTCCTGTAATAGGTCAGGTAATCATTTTTCTTTTGCAGGTACGCAAGTTCTCGCTAAGGAATCTCTTACGCGATCAACATCCAGATGGCATCTATAAGCCCATCCACCGTACATCACCTCTTAGCATGGCATCTGTAAGCCCATCATCCTATCCATCAATCTCCAAATGGCATCTATAAGCCCATTCCCCATCATCACACTACTATGTGAGCGCAAATTTCTGGGCACTCTAGTGTTCAATCATCTTCCACCTTCGGATTACGAAAGGCACGTCAGCCAATCTGCATCCTCAGGTCTAAGAAGATTGAACAGGGGCAACTGTTGTACCCCAAAATTTGCCCTCCCATATTCTTCAAGATTTGCCAAGTCAAAGCTTCAAAATCTCCCCAAGGGTTGCACAGTTCAAGGGCCTCCTAACAGTCAAAAACTAGGGTTTTGGTTCTGACAAAGAAAATGAAGTTTCCAAGGGTCCAATCAAGTCCCACATGCCTACAAACATGGTCAAGCATCCTCATACCAAGTTTCAAGACCTACAGCACAAAATTGCACAGTCAAAAACCCTAATTGCACTACAGTCAACTGCAGGGGCAAAATGGTCATTTGACAGTCAAAAGTTCAAATTTTTGGTCAACATCTCATTTTGAAGCCACAAACATCATTTGATCAATGCTTGATCATGATTCTCAAAGTTTGGCTCAAAAAGTCTCAAGATGCAAAAGTTTCCATATTTGGACAGTTGAAAAAGTCAACTGTAACTTGACCAAGGCATAACTTCCACATGGATTATAAGAAAAATTCCCTCCAAAGCTCATTTTGAAGCGAATGACATTTCCTACAACCCCTCTTCATACTTCAAGTCCAAGAAATGCTCTCACAAAAAGTTATCAATTTCAACATTATAGGACATTTTCAAAAGTCAACAAAAAGGGACTTTAAGTCAAAGGCCATAACTTGAGATTGGTAAATCAAAATGACATGGGACCAAAGACATTGGTTAGAGGACTCAAAGAACTTTCCAAAATGTCCAATAACATGAGCAAATCTTAAAATTTGAGCAAGATATGCCTTGTGGAAGTTGGGAAATTTTTGGATATTTTGAAAAGTCAACATTGCTTCAAATGTCCTAAAATTGCTAATGGGCCTCTTTTTCTTCCACAATTCATCATCCAAAACATGTGCACGACCATTTGGCCCAAAGGGAAGTTTTTCATCATTTTTATTTTATTTATTTGAATTTTTAATTGCTAAATATTCATTTAATTAATTAAAATATATGAAAAATACTAAACCTAACTTTTTAAATCTTTTTGTGCATGGAATAGGCTTAAGATTTCGTGCATGATCAGATTTGGAAAGAATTATGGTGATTGGACATGATTTGAAGCAAATATGCATGAAGAAATATTGGAAAAGATTCTTGAAAATCAAATCTTGAAAATCATTGAAAGCAAGGCTATGGGCTTGGATTATTCATCAAATTCGTTCTTTATACATGTGCAAACCTAACCCTAGTGCTAATGACCAAAAAGCTGCGCCAGAAATCCATATCAAAGTTTGAGTTTTTAACAAGAAATTCCAAAACTGAAAACACACTTGCAAGGCTTTTCAGGGCAAGAAATTCACTCCATCACCTTCCTAAGACATTACTGAGTCTGATTGGATAGCTTTCCACGCGCATAGTACCTTGAATCGGTATACAGAAATCAAATTTTTTCATATAATATGCATATTCGTGTTTTGATTTTCAAGCATTCTCATGGCATTTTATTTATGGATTTATACTAATCGGACCTTTCTGAAGCTAACCACATAATTTGATTGAGTTTTTATACACCATACGCGAAGTTGCCATTGTTGTCTTTTAGGGTTTTCAAAGCTTTGAATTGGGGTTTCCCAGTTAAGGAAAAATTAGAACGTGAGACCCAGGCCATTCAACTCAGCGTGCTTGGACAATTTGGACACACACCTCGCGCTCAATTTATGAGCTACCATGTGTTATTCGCTATTTTGGCATATGTCATATAGTGGGGGTTCAAAACCCCCGCAATCCAATTGTTTTTTATTTCAGGAAAATGCAACAAGGAAGAAGAAGGCTAGGTGGCACAAGCTGGTTAGTCTATTTGAATTTCGCGCTGAATTTATCCACTAACCATTGTTTTATTTCATATTATTTATTAGTTATTATATAGACAAGAAGCGCAGTTGGAGTAGTTGGCAAAGCATATTAGTGGTAATCCCTGGGACCTGGGTTCGAACCCTAGGTCCCTCATCCTTTTCCATATTATTTTTATAAACATGCTTCTGTGCAGTTTCGTTACAAGGGAACACCATACGTCCCTCAAATCCAGCTTGCCACTTGGCCAATGGAGACAATCTGAAGGCCTAGATTTGGTGAATACCATGGGCATGAGTCAAAGAGGTGACACGCTTCCAGGAAAAGTCAACGAAGGCCTCCCAAGATGGGCCTAAAATGCTACACTCATACCTCCAATTGGGGACAGAACCCCCCAAGGTTTGCTATTTCTTTTATATTTTTCATTTTTTATTTGATTCAATTATTTCTTTTTTTAATTAATTTCTTTAATTTAGTTTATTTTCATAAAATATAAAATAATACAAAAAATCAGAAAAGTCATAAAAAAATCAAAAAAATATATTTTATTTTAATATTTTGTAAATAAATCTCATCAATTTAATTTAGCTTTTTAAATCTAGGGTTAATCTCAATATTTTTTCAATAAAATCTAAAATTGGTAGAATTAGGGTTTCAAGCATTTTTCATCCTTTTTTTATTTTACTATATTAATTATTAATTCTTAATTAGTTATTTTTATAAATCAAGTTGCAATTAATTAATTAGGCTTAATTTTAGATAATTGTCATATTTTCTTAACAAATTAAAAAATAGTTAGAATTAGGTTTAAATTTCATTTAATTCTCATTAAAATCATAAATCCAAAAAATCTCAAAATAATTTCTTTTTTTCATTCTTTTTTATTTAATTAATTTAATAAGTTAATTTAATTTCATTAAGAAGGGTCCAACGCCCTCGTTTCCAATTTTAATTCAATTCGCGCATTTTACTTCTTATAATATTAATGTACTTCTCCCAAAGCCATGTAAATATTTATCTTTTGCACTTTACTTTATTTCTTTATTTTCCGTCAAATCGGGTCCTGGATTAAATTTGGCGATGTGGACCCGCGCCTCTGTAATAGTTTAGGAACTTTAATTTCCGCACTGTTTTTAACTGTTAATAAATGCATGCAAGAATGAATGACAAAAATAAAAACAAACGCATAGATCACCCATGACATGACAAAAGACAAAATATCTGAATCTGACACACACAAATCACACACCACCCCTAGGGTACGCCTCACTGTTGCCTTGCCTCGAAAGGTGATCGTCGAGTAGAGGATGTCTTAGTAAGTCCTCATGATCCGGGAACCTGGCATGAGAGTAGCTTCTAGGGTATCTTCCCATTGCTCTGGTGATCACCATGTCCCGAACTTCGAATTGACCCGAACACCTCCAACGGTGGTGCTACCTACCTCTCAATGGTGGGATGGAACTACTTTAAAGGACATTTACACAGACGAATTCCTTAGGGTAGGTAGACGACTCTAGATACTTGCTCTAATTTCAAAATAGATCAAAATACTTTTCACACCGACACCTTTTCAAAAAGCTTTCGAAAGCATTTTTTCAAACACTCTTGAGGACTGATACAAGAGTCGAACTGGAATTTTCAAAGAAACTTTTTTAAACCCACAGTTGAAAAGCAAACAAACCATTTTTGAAAACACAAGTGAGCAAGTATCTAAGAGCCCATGGATAACCATGGATAGAAAGGGTGCTAACACCTTCCCTTTCTATAACCTACCTCCCGAACCGAGAGCAATCTCTTTAAGGAATTTTTTTGTGCTTTTGTCCTTTCCAATTGGAGAAAATAAAAGACGGTGGCGACTCTTGCTTCTGCGACATTTCGCGAACCAGCGTTAAACAGTCAAATCCAGATCCACCGATCACAGCTGCCATCACTGGGCTTCGACCAACTGGTGACTATTTCGACCCTGAAGACTTATCTGAGGATGCTATTGGGTTTGCTGCTACAAAACCCACTTATACCACCTTCATAAACCACTTCCACGATAGAGCTTCTAGTAATGTGTCGGAGGTGGAGCATATAGCCTTCTTGGCTATGTGGTTGTATCAATTTGTTTTTTGTACTAAGTCGCTTCAGGTGACGAAAAAGATGCTGACGCTCGCGATGCAGCTTCACCACAAATACCCCCTTTGCCTGGCCGAATTGATTTTGGCCAACTTATATGAGTCCATCAGTAATGGTGTGACTCAACTTAAGGTTATAGGGGACAGGGGAAGCCTGCTGCTAGCTGGTCCCTTTTGGCTTCTCCAGCTGTGGCTCAATGCCACCTTTGAATCTTTCCTTCGCCAGAAGAACAAGATCAACGAAGAGGCTCCTGAAATTCTGAACACGAGAGTCGAGGGCACCAGGCTTGCATTACTAACTCCCACTGATGAAGGCCAACGATTTCAGAAGGCTTTCACAAGCTTTGTAATGATGTTTGCGGAGCGAAAGCGCTTTGTTTCGACCATGGCTCCCTTTGCCAGTCGAAAAGTTGGTCCGGAATGGTTCACCAGACCATATCCCTCGAATGAGGAGGATGACATGACTGATGAGTTCGTGAGCATGTGGGAATCGTTTCTCAGCCCCAGGATCATGCCTTTGAGATTTAAGAGCTCAAAAAATCAATTGAGCTTAATTTCTTATCAACCAAATCTTGTCTCTCGACAATTTGGTATTGCTCAATCACTTCCTTCACCTATTTACCCTCGAGAGAAGCTGCTACTTTTTTACAATGCAGACTACTCAGAGGATGCCGCTACCAATCATATTGGTAGGTATTCCGGTCGAACTATACTGACCTTATTCAATTTTAACCTCAATTTTCTGAGTTCCGTTCCCTTTGAGGAGTGGTGGAAACAATATTATCACGAAGAGTTCTTCGATGAGAAGGACTTCGCCCACCACCTACGTGAGGCGTTCAAGCTTGTTCTCGACAGGGTTAAGAAAGGTATTACTCTTTTCCATCTCTTCGCCTCAGATTTGTCTTTCGACACTCAACTAACTATAGTTGTTTTGTCTTTTGTTTAGCTGTCAAGAGAACCAGCTCGAAGAAGACTACTGAGAGTACCAAAGGGGGAGATTCCGCTGTCAACCCCTCTTCTAAGGTATTTACTTTCTTTCATACCCTCATCTATTTTTTATCTGACATAGGTACTGATCCCTTCGACTTGGTTTTCTGGATGTTCATAAACCAACCCCCAAAAAACGGAAGGTTCAGGAGATCCAAATCTCCAGCGACGAAGAAGAGGAGTCTCCTCCTGTTCCTTTGTAGAGACGAAGATTGAAGAAACCAATCCCTGCCGTCGAACCTCGCCCAAAAATCAGGGTTAAGACTACAGCTGCAAGGCCTCCTCCTGTAGTCATCAACGGGCCCACTGAACAGGAGGTAATCACTAGGTTAAACAACCCCAGCGAAAGTGACAACTCTAGTCCTGGTGCTGAAATCCCAGTCCAGGTATTTACTTCGACTGCTTATTATTTATTTCTCCACTCCATTTTGCTTTATGAGGATTCTGAAAGAAACAAATTCCTTCTATTTTCCAGGACATTGCTGGCACTTCCACACGAATTCCTACTCATGTCGAGGATTCTGTCACTCTCTTGAATAGTGAAGGGGATCCTACCTACAGGCCTTCTTCAGCGAAAGGTTCTTTCATGAGTTCAGCTGACGAAGTAAATCAGGCTTCTGAACCTCAGCACGAAACTATAGAAGAAGCCGATGAAGAAGAAGCTGTAGGAAACCAAGAAGAGATTAGGGTTCTGTTGGTTGAAGTGCGAGAGACTGAGGAGGAAGGTATCCCTGGCGTTGAAACTGAAACTGAGAGGGAGAATGTAGAGATCCTAGAAACTGATGGTGAAGAAGTTTTTGCTGAAGGAAACCAAAATCCTCCAGGCACTGAAGCAATTCCAAGTCAAGTGGCCAACGTGGTTGTTACAGCCAACAAAAGTATCCCCTCGACGGGATCTAGAACCAAGGAGGATTTGGCCTTACTGAAACAACATAATCTGTTAGGTTATCTGATTGCAATTCTAGAGTGTCGAGAGAGTTCCTCTGATCGCAGCGCCTCGACTGCATCTGGAAGGTCTACTTCGACTTCCCCTCTCGACGAGGCTCTTCAGAAAGTTAAAGCATAAATATTTAAAAGAGATTTGGTGTTAACTTTAGAGGGGGAACCAGCAGCTCCTTCCTTTCTGAAGACTATCTTGAAAGCTGTCGATCTTCTCGCTGCTCCTCTAGATGTTGCCAGTGTAATCTTGGATTTACTCTCTATTGTTGACCAGGTATCAGCGGATTACAACCGTCAGAGAATTCTCAATCGTGAGATCAAAGAAGCCAATGGTCAAGTGGCTGCTGCTTGGCATGCTGCTACTGAATCCGCTTCTAGAGTAAAAGACTTGTCGAAGGCCCAGGAGGCTAGACAAAAAGCAGTTGAGGAGATAGATCGAGATAATGCTCAACTGAGGGTGCAGATTGCAGAGTTGGAAGCTAAAATTGCTGCCAACGACAAAAAGAAAGAGGAGCTTCTTGCTGTGAACAATGAGTCAGAAAGCCAAGAAGAATTGGCTGAAGGGTTAAGACTTGCCGATCGAGCTCAATCTCTGGATGCTAAGCTCGAAACCCTTCACCAATCGAAAGCTCTATGTGATCGATGGCTAGAATTGCAAAGAATCAAGTATCTTCAGATTAAAGCTAATCTTCCCTTTTGAATCTCGTTTCTCTCAATTATGTAACCACTTTTTGTAATGATTTCAGAGCCATTTTGGTACTTTTAATGAAATTTTTAAGTTTCCATTTTGGCATTCTCTATTAACAGTGATTATATATTATTTATTTTTACCTCTTGAAGCATAGGTCTATACGTTTTCAGGTATTTACCATTTACCTTCAAGAGTCTTTGATCTTCGCTTAATTCTTCGATCTCATAGGCTCCGCCCGAGAATGCTTGCACAATCCTAAAAGGTCCTTCCCACTTGGGGGACCATTTTCCCAAGTTTCTGTCTTTTTGATCCATTGGGAGTATTACTTTCCAAACTAGATCTTCAGGCTGAAACTTCTTGGACTTCACCCTGCGATTGTAGGATTTCTCAACTCGCTTCTTCTGCAGTCTCAAAAGATCCAGAGCTTTCAACCTTTCTTCGTCTAAGTCCACTAGTTCATTTGACATCATACTCCAATAGACTTCAGAAGGGATTTCATGATGTATCTGAATCCGTGTCGCTTGCAAGTGGATTTCCACTGGTAACACTGCATCATGACCATAGGTTAGGCAAAATGGTGTTGTCCCTGTGGCTTCTTTCGGACAAGTTCGACACGCCCACAAGACTTGATCTAGTGTCTTGTGCCAGTTTCTGGGTTTCTTTCCCACATGTTTCTTTATTAAACTGATCACTACTTTATTTGCTTCTTCGACCTGGCCATTAGCTTGTGCATAATAGGGCGTAGACGTTAACAGTTTAAACCCCATTTCTGCAGCGAAGTCTTGCATCTTTCGACCAGTGAAGACTGATCCTTGGTCTGTAGTAATTGTTTCAGGGATTTCAAATCTGTATATGATGTACCTTTGAATGAATTCAATGACATTCTCCTGGTCTACATTGACTAAAGGAATCGCTTCAATCCACTTAGTAAAATAATCAATACCCACCAGTATATACTTCTAACCTTTAGAAGATGCTGGTCGAATTTCTCCAATGAGATCTAGGGCCCATCCTCTAAAAGGCCAAGGTTTCACAATCGAGTGAAGTTCATTTGCTGGCACATGTTGGATGCTTGTATGTTTTTGGCATTCTTGGCATCCTTTTGCAAACTCAACACAATCCTTTAACATAGTGGGCCAATATAAGCCTTATCGAAACAATAACCATTTCATCTTTTGGACTACTTGGTGTGCTCCACATGCCCCAGCCTGTGTAGTGGAAAGAGCTATATATGCTTCTGTTTCACTTAAACATTTCAGAAGCACACCTTCCGGTGTTTTCTTAAATAGTTCATTTCCCATCAACACATAACTCAGCGCTCTGTATTTTACCTTTCGTTCTGTCGAAGTCGCTGGATTTTGTAAATAGTCCACTACAGGCTTTCTCCAATCTTGCTCTGTTAGATTGTCTATGAACGAAATTTCAAAATTTTCATGATCAATGTATCCTAACGTTGTGGTCCTTAAATTCGATGGAGATAACTTAGTGGAAGTTACTCTCCCTCTAACTTCGATTTCTTGTTCTAGCCTATCTTTCGAAACTTTATACCCTGAAGCAATTTGTGCCAAGTCGTTGGCTGCTTGATTTTCCAATTTGGGTATGTGTCGAATGCTAACTGCCTAGAAGTTCTTCAACAATCGTCTGGCTATTACGAAATACATGATAAGGTTTTCTTTTATGCATTTGTATTCTTTCGTAATTTGTTTTAGGACTAACTCTGAGTCTCCCATTATTTCGACTTGAGTTGCCCCAAATTCCAACAGGATTTCAAGGCCTGCGATTAACGCTTCGTATTCAGCCTCATTATTGGAGCAATCCCCGTCTATTCTGTACTTAAATGTTGTTGGAATTTTATTTGGAGAAATAATAAGGACTCCGACTCCAACTCCATCTTTATAACTAGAACCATCAAAGTAAAGTTTCCACGGTTCGATCTCCAAATAATTTAGTGATTTTTCTTGTATAGAGTGGTCGACTATAAAGTCTACGACCACTTGGCCTTTTATAGCCTTGAGAGGCATAAAAGTTAATGAGTACTCAGTTAATGCAAGTGCCCATTTGCCAATTCTACTATGCAAAATGGGTTTCGACAACATATATTTGAAAACATCAAAATTAGACGAAACATAAACATTAACTGGCTTTATATATTGCTTAAGTTTTGTACATGAAAAATATAGGCATAAACACAGTTTTTCAACTTCGTTATATCTAGTTTCTACATCATTTAAAACTCTAATGAGGTAGTATATGGGCCTTTCGACACCATTTTCATCCTCTTGAGCCAGCATGCTCCCTAGAGTCTTATCAGACGCAGCTATGTACAGTCTCATACTCCTACTTCAACAAGGAGGCACCAAAATAGGTGGTTTAACGAGGTACTCTTTGATTTTGTCGAAGGCTTCTTGATGTTCCTCCCTCCATTCAAATCCTCCCTTGTTGAGTCGAAGTAATGGAGAAAAGGCTTGCATTTTCCCACTAAGGTTGGATATAAATCTCCTTAGGAAATTTATCTTCCCGAGTAAGGATTGCAATTCCTTTTTGTTAGTTGGTGCTTTGGCTTGCAAGATAGCCTTGGTCTTGTTTTGGTTTATCTCAATGCCCTTTTTGTGGACCACAAAACCTAATAAATCTCCTGCTTTTACACCAAAAGCACACTTCAGAGGATTCATCTTCAGGTCGTAGTGTCTCATCCTCTCAAAGGATTGTCGAAGATGATCCATGTGAGCCTTCCCTGAAACAGATTTGACAACAATATCATCAATATAAATTTGCATGAAAGTGTCAATAAAGTCATGGAAGATCGAATTCATGGCTCTTTGGTACGTTGCCCCTGCATTCTTTAGGCCAAAAGGCATTACTACCCACTCATAGGTGCCTAAAGCCCCAGGGCAACGAAATGCCGTTTTCGGCACATCTTCTTCAGCAATGAAGATTTGATTATATCCAGAGTAGCCATCAAGCATACTCATGTACTCGAAACCAACAGCAGAATTTACAAGCATTTCCGCCACTGGCATTGGATATTCATCTTTGGGTGTTGCAACATTCATATCTCTGAAATTGATGCACACCCTCAAGGTACCGTTTTTCTTTATAACAGGTACAATATTTGCAATCCATTCGACGTACCTGGTCGTTCTTATGAACTTACATCTTAGCAGCCTTTCGACCTCCGTTTTGATTTTTGATAAAATCTCTGGTGCAAACCGTCTTGGAGTCTGCTTAACGGGTTTCTTCCCGGGCTTTATTGGTAACTGTAGTTCTACCAATCTTCTGTCGAGACCAGGCATCTCGTCATAGTCCCACGCAAAGCAATCCTTGAACTCTTTTAGTAATTTGATCATTTCGACCCTGAGTCCTGGATCCATTTTTGTGCTTATGTATGTGGGCTTGTTCACAGGACCTTCGCCTAGATTTACCTCTTCTAGAGGATCTTGCGCCAACATTCTGACATTGTTCGCCAGCAGGTCCTTTTCGAAACCTAAAGGTTCATCGTCATAGATGGCGTCTAACCTCTGGTCTAGAAAGTCTTTCGTTCCCAAGTCGGGAGGCTCTGGGTCGAAATCTTTCCTTGGCCCTGTCTTCGAAAGGACTTGTTCATTGGCCTTGGAAGCCACATATTTAACTTCAGCCTCTAAGGCCGCTATCATTCTGTTTTCGGCCATATATGCTGAAATATTTTGGAGAGTTGATGACTCAGTCATCATCATCAAACTTGCTTCCCCATCCTGTTGGCCGTATATCACTAACTCCTCCAAAGTCGATGTTGGATAAGTCTTCTCTATCCCACTGAAAGCCGTGATCGGAGTGTAGGTATAGAGAGCAGAACGCATTAGGAGTTGGAGTTAAATCAAACTCTGGTGGGTTACATGGCCCTATGTGAGCCAAATTTCTTTCGAAATCGTTCATTCCGACACTGTTTATTTCACCCAAGTAATAACTATGATCTGCTTCAATGTTCTCCACAATGCCGTTGGGGCGCCACATTGTGACCCTTTGGTGCATCGAAGATGGCACTGCTCCAATGCCATGTATCCACTCCCGACCAAGGAGTAGATTGTAGTTAGGTTTTGCTGAAATAACCATGAACATGGTGGGTCGAAGGATTAAGCCCACTTTGAGGTCTAGTTGAATGACACCTATTGTGGTGCCAATGCCCCCTTCACTGTTGGATACGACCATGTTATGTGGCTTTATGTCAGCATCTCCTTTGCCTAACTTTTCCAGCATGAATTGTGGTATGATATTGATGGTTTCCCCATAATCAACCAGAATTTTGTTTATGGTTACCTCCCTAACCATTGCTCTAATGAATAGGGGTTTCAGATGGCTCTTCATTGCCTCTGTTGGTGGTTTAAAGAATGCGTTTTGTTCCTCCACGCATCCATTGTTCATTATATAGTAACATACTGGCTTGTGTCTAGCCAGTTCTTATTCAACCATTAGGTCAGTTTCTTCGACTTCGACCTCACGGTTGTATTCTTTGGGCAACACAGATATGACATTCACCATGATGTCTAAACTGTCACTAGAGTCGGAGTCATCTTCATCATTCGACCCACACTCTTCCGCCCAGGTCACAGGATTTCTCTCCAGAGGCTTCCTTTGTTTTTTCTGCACATTAGTGCTAACTTCTGGATGAGGTCCAACTGCCTCTTTCTCGGCCTTTCGCCGTCTTTGGAACCTTCTCCAGTGCGAACGAGACATAGGATTCTTTCCTTTGTAATTTATCGACACATGGGTCATCTTGTTCGACGCAGAAGCATGGTACTCCTTTCTGTAATCTAGAGAAGAACCTCTTGGTACGTCGAATGCCTGCCATCTTTCTTCATTTGGCCGCTTCCTTCCCATGGAATTGAGCCAAGTATCTGTAGGCACATTAGTTGGAGGCCTAAAAGTTGGTGGCCTTCTTTCCTGATTCATGGGTCTTTGTTGATGCCCCCTTCTAGGGTCAAATCGGATTTCTGAACCCATTCTTTGTTGGGCATTGGTGCCCTGTTTTGCCTTTACAACCCGCATAACTTGTATGTGTTCAGCGGCTTTCTTATCGAAAATAGAGCTACATCTAGGGCATAGTATTACTTCCGATTTCTTCTTTTGGCACCTATGCATAAAATCTGCCAAATCTTCATCCTCCTTTGGGAAGGCAATTTTGTTTACTTCTTCTTGTCGAATGGATTCCTCTGAAGCTTTGGCTCCAGAGACTTCAACCACATTAACCTGCATGTTGCTTTTGGCACCCAGGTTCATCTTCTGCACTTTGGCTTCCAAGTCCTCTGTCGAACCCTTTGCAGCAGCCAAATAAGAACCTGTGGTGATTTTTTTGCTGGAGCTTTCAGCAACTCCTTTGATTTTGTTTGGGTTTTCAGTAACCCGTTTGATCAGTTTCAGGCTACCAGCAACCTTCTTGTTCGACCCTTGGCCAACTTCTATTTTTAAATCCAGGCCTTCAGTGGCCTTTCTCACCCCTTCAATAGTTTTTCTAGAGATGCTCCCAGTGAAACTTCCAAAGATGGGTTTGGTGATGAAATCTTCAGACACTTCCACCATATGAATGCCAACTGGTTCGACATAATGAGCTTTTGTCTGCAGTGGGTTTGTGTCGATTTTCATTGCTGGTTTATCAGCAAATTTCAGCCTTCCTTCCTTCAGCGCTTGTTGAACGAGATCCCTGAAAAGGAAACATTGTGAGGTTTTATGTCCCAAAAAATTATGGTATTTACAAAAACCTCTTTTCTTTCTCTGTTCTAAAGGAGGCAATTTAGCCCCTGGGGGCACTATCATTTGTTCATCTTTAACTAATAGATCGAATATTTTGTCACACTTGGATATGTCGAAGCTATAAGTTTTTTTAGGAAATTTATCACTGTTTTTCTCAGGTTCTGCAGGATATTTCCCATTTGATGGCACTAGCAATTTACAAGAATATGGTGGTCCTTGTTTTAATTCAGCTAAATCAACTTCGCCTTCTTCGACATCTATAGGATCACTGTATGTCTCCAGATCGTCATCATCCATTTCGACATAAGCTACCCTTTCTCTTCGATGAGTTTTGGCAGTTTTAGCCTTTTCAGCTTTAAGGCGTTCTACTTGTCGAACTCTATCAGCAAGTTGGGCCATATCTCTTAGGTATTGTGTGTCTAACTTTTTCCTAATCGAATAATCCAGCCCCCCCGCTGCTATTTCAACTAATTCGCACTCAGGCACTTGGGTAAAGCATCTGGCTTTGAGTAATCGAAATCTATTTAAATATTCATCATTTGGCTCTGTAAATCTCCTCTTCACACTAGCCAATTCTTTTAGACTTATCTTGGTTTGATCCATGTAAAATTGTTCATGGAACAATCTTTCCAATTGGTTCCAGTTGTGGATCGAATTGGCTGGGAGGGTGGTGAACCAAGTGAAAGCATTTTTTGTCAGAGAACTTGGGAAATATTTGATTCTAAGGTTTTCATTGTTTCCTATTTCTCCGGCCTCTATCAAATATCTAGCCACATGTTCGACAGTCGACTCTGTTGTATACCCTGAAAATTTAGTGAATTTTGGGACTTTTCCTCTAGGTGGTAAGTCTGTTTGCAGAATAAATTCTGACAATGGGGATGCCAAGTTTGGTCTGTGAAAACCAACATTCATCCCATTTTGAAGCATGATCCTCTCGATCATGGCGGTTAAATTATTGTCCGTCCCACAGTTCTGATGTCGAACTTACTGTATTAATTCATCAGCGTTTTGGTTTCTATTAGCCATAATAACGCCTTGATCGATTTCTCGAGGGTTTTGAGGTATCTCTATTCTTGTTTGTTCTACTTCTACCCTAGGAATTTGGGGGTTTGGATTAACGGTCAAATCCTCTTCCATGATTACCCCTTGGTTTACTCTTATTGGTATCCTCCGGGGTTGTCGAATAACTTGGGGTACCCCAAAGAATTCAGTCATGCGCGTCATTTGTGCTGTCATCTGTTGATTCGACTGTGTAGCAGTCTGAATGAGGGGATTTAGTACTGTACTTAGAGTTTGTGCTAACATCTGTACCATTTCATGATTACTTTCGTCCATCTGTTGCCTCAAAATTGTTGTCGAAATATTCGTGAGGCTTGGTATCATGTGAGATGGCCCTCCCAAAAATTGGTTTCTACTGGCTCCAGACCCTTGTAATGGCGATGTTGCATTCACCAAAGGCTCTGAAAAGGTGGACGCAACATTCATAAGGCTAGCCATTTCAGTAGTTGGCATTCCATATGGCTATTCTCGACCTATCCAGGTTGTCGAAAAGCCTGGGGGTACAGTTGATCGAGATCCTAGATTTATCCTTGGTGGAGGCGTTCCCAAAGGACCTCTTGGACCCACATATGAAAGTAAGGGTCCAGTATTATTCGTGGTTAACACTGGCATTGATCCAACAGAAGTTGGGATATTCCCTTCGACAGTAGTAGTAACCGCTGTTCCTATGATTGGTGGAGGTATTTCTCCATGGTTTGGCTCGTTAGCCATACTACTATTTTCCTTCCTAACAGTAAATTTGTCGGTTACTCTACCACTTCTTAATAACATGCAATGTTATAACTGTACAGGAAAAACACAGTAATATAGAAAATTAGCAACGTCCCACCAGGTGTGCCAATTTGTTTACCGTTGTTTTTGGTAAACAACCGATGATCTCTAAGAAGGTAAGTTTTTTGGTTTACTTACGGGATCGATCAAACTAATCCCAGAACATATGCTAATTTTTATGTAAAATGGGTAAGAAGGAAGAACGCACGTTCGACCCAGAGAAAGGATGTTTAAGATTGTTGAAAAGTAAGCAAAAGTATAGAAATGCAAGTAAAAGAAGTAAAAAAGATAACTTTGCAGGATAATGGTAAAGTAATGTAAAAAGACTTTCATTAAGGAAAAAAGGTGTTTCCAACGTACATTGTTCAGCTTTATCCTTTCTCACGCAGTAGTTACTTGGATAATATTTGAGTGATTTAGTACAATAGGTTGAACACACTTTAAAATTACACAAGCTTCTTAATTTATACTAAAAATAGGTAACCGTCGAGGGAACATTCTGCGCTAGGATGAAGACAAGTGTCTTCTGCATGTCTCTCGACCCATAGCTTTTGGCCACGTTGCCTCTTCTCAGACGCTGATGAAAACTGCCTTTCCCTCCAATAATTCAAAATTCAAATAGTCCTCGTTCCATGTGCCAAAGCGTGAACACTTTCTCTCAGTCGAGTAACATAAGCTTTCTTCAGTCGAATGATCCCTTGGTCGAAGATTCCTATCATAACTTAGATCTTTCCCTTAAGTTATTTCATGTGCCGAATCATACTTCCTGGCTTGGTTCATTCCAGTTTTTTGGTCTAAAATACCAAATATAGCAAGTGTCGAATTTGGGAGCCAACACTACCCGATCCTCTTTCTTCAAACACATACACTGCACCTTTTGATGACATGTACACAGACCTTTGGGGACATGCACGACATCCATTAAGGTATGGCTGTTCTTACTATACTAAATTCGTGGATGCTCATACTATTTATACTTGGATCTTTTTCTTAAATAACAAGTCAGAATCAATGCATGCTTTCAAATTCTTCTTAAAGTTTGTCCAGGTTCGATTGCATACAACTATCAAAGCACTTCAATCTGATTATGAGGTTGAATTCAGACCTTTCACCATTTTTTGATAGAGCTAGGTATCTATCATAGACTCACATGACCACACACTTCATATCAAAATGGATTTTTTGAAAGAAAACATCGACATATAGTGGAAATGGGCTTGGCATTGTTAGCTCATGCGTTTATTCTGGTTCACTTTTGGGGCCATATTTTTTCTATAGCAGTCCATGTTATCAATAGAACTCCTTTTACATGTCTTCCTAAATTCCACTCCCTCTATCATGCCTTGCACCAGAAGTTACCCAGTTATGAGTCCGTCAAAGTGTTTGGATGTACTTGCTTTCCACTTACTTGACCCTATAACAAACATAAACTAGACTTCAGGAGTCAAGAGTGTGTCTACTTATATGTCTCATCTCAACATAGAGGCTACAAATGTCTTAACAAATTTTGAAAGGTATTCATTTCAAAATATGTAGTATGATTCTCTTCCTTTTCCTCAAATAAATCAACCTCATATAACCATAGGTTTCACATCATTCAGAGGCTAATGTGTCCTTACATGTTGTTCAAGATAGTCTGTCTCCGGTCCCTATACCTAGTGCTTTGTCATCATCTAGTCTTATGTATTATCCTGAGCCTATGTTATCACAACAAAACCTTATCAGTCTTGATCATATAAGTCAGGCTAGTACATCTGTCTTCTCCACCTGTCAATCCTACTACTAGGGTCACTGAAGTTGCCTTAGTTATGACTCCTTCCATTGAGTCCTTATCCCATTTAATTCAAAACTCGACCACACACTCCATTTAGCAACTCAATGCTCATCCTACGTTGATAAGAGCTAAGACATGTTACTCTAAATCAAAAGTGTTTCTTTCACATGTGGAGCCTTATTCTGTGAAGCAAGCTCTGACTCATCCTATTTATTTCAAAGCTATGCAACTTTAATATGATTCCCTTTTGGCTATTCAACCGGGACACTAACATCTCTTCCTCCTCATAGAAATTTAGTGGGTTGCATGTGAGTTTTAAAGTAAAAGAAAACCCTTATGGAACTATTAACAAGTATAAACCTTGACTGGTTGCAAAAGGTTACCATTAACAATATGGTTTTGACTTCAATGAAACTTTCTCACCTGTGGTGAAACCAACCACTATTAGAGTTTTGTTTACTTTGGTCTTGACTAATACTTTTTTGAGTGGTTCGGTAAAAGAGGAAGTTTACATGATCCAGCCTCCTGGCCTCAAACAGGAACCCAAGGCATGGTATGACAAACTCACTCAAGATCTTGTTTATTTTGGATTTGTTTGTAGTAAATGTGACCATTCACTTTTCATCAATTCACATCAAAGAGAATTTTACAGTATCTTAGTGACACTATCACTCATGGTCTCTTGCTTTTATGCCTCAAAATTTCGTTGCGTGCCTATAGCGATTATGATTGGGCCAGTGACCCTGATAATCGTCATTCCACATCCAATTTGTGCATTTTCTTTGGTTTGAATCTCATGTCATGGGGCTTTAAGAAACAACCTCTTGTTGCATGCTCTAGCATTAAAGGTGAGTATCATGCACTTGCTCATACTATATCTAAATTTCTTTGGTGGAAATCCTTGCTCAAAGAACTCATCATGCCTTACTTTTCTCCCATTTTGTTGTGTGATAACCTGAGTGCACTCTTAGAGCATGATTATCGGTGTTCTTTGAGAGTTCCTACACATTTATTAAAGAAATTGTGTCAATAATAAATGGATATTTCACTTGTTTTCACGTTCCTGAACTAAAGCACGTCTTCATACTAAAGCACGCTTCTACACTCCAATTAAGTGGGTCATGATAATAAATTAATAAATAAAATTGCCAGAATGTAGTTGATTTGTTTTAAATGTGGGACCCATTTTAGATTTTTTGATGAGTTACATGGATATTTGAGAATTGTAGATGGGTTGTTTAAAAAATTGAGAAGTGTGAAATAATATAAAAAATTATGTGGGTCTCATTTAAAGAACCCAAATGAATATGATGGATGTGGATGCTCTTATTATCTCACAATCCGATTCTGCATGCACGCGCAAAGTATGTTGAATTAAACATTCATTTTGTTCAAGAATGTGTAATTGCGAAAACAATGAAGATTCAACTCATTCCTAGTTCACTACAGTTTGCAGATACCCTCGCCAAACCTCTCAGTACCATAACTTTTCAGGACCTTAGAACCAAGCTTAAGGTTGTCACCTTCTTCCTTCCTTGATCTTGTGGGGGATAATTAGGAGAAGTAGCTAAAGTTGCATGGAACACATGATGGAAGCAGACAATGTGTAAAGCCATGTATGGTATAATTTCATGTAAAGCATGGCATGACTGATTATCCATGAGATCTTGAGTCATGCACCACTATAAATAGTAGCCTCTTTCATCATCTATCACTAACTCATTTCTACACAAAGTGTAAATGATGTTCATAGTCAATATTCTAGAAGACAGTCTCCCTTTTATCATATATTATATATTATATTTGCTTTTAAAAAAAAAAATAGGCACCAGACTTATGAAACACATGCTTTGAACTCCCACTCACCTTCCAAAGTAAATTTGAAGTTTAAAAAGAACTCTCACTCACCTTCCAAAATAAATTTAAAGTTTAAAAAGAAAAAGTTTGAAAAGTCTTGAAAGCACCAGTATAATTTTTATCTTTTGAATAATTGGTATATAGATTTTAGAAAAGTGAATGCTAATTTACAAGTGTGTCCTATATTAGTACTATTATTATTCACATGGCAACCACAAGCCGCTCCTACTCATGTCATAACCCTATAAATAAATGCACATTTTATGCATATTCAAGCACAAACTTCAAACACATAAAGCTCTACTATCAGTAAGGGAAAAAAAATGAACCCCCTTCGTCTCGTAGGCACAGCTCTATGCTGTGTTGCAATTGTGTTTGGAGGATTAACTTTCCCCTCAGATGCACAACTTGATCCAAATTTTTACGGTAAAACTTGCCCCCAGTTGCAGTCTATAGTATCTCAAATCTTATCCAAAGTTGCTAACAAGGATGCCCGAATGCCTGCTAGTCTCATCAGGCTCCATTTTCATGACTGCTTTGTTCAAGTATGTACACATCATATATTTGTGCTGTGTTTTTCCTCATAAGTTCTTATAAAATAAACTTAAACTATTTTCGTATAACAGGGTTGTGATGCATCCGTTTTGTTGAACAAAACTGGTACCATTGTGACTGAACAAGAAGCCGGACCAAATATCAATTCCTTAAGAGGTTTAGATGTTATAAATCAGATTAAAACCGCCATAGAAAAAGCTTGTCCCAACACTGTTTCTTGTGCTGATATTATTACACTTTCAGCTGCAGTATCTTCCGTTTTGGTAAATATAATTATTTTCAGTTAACAACAAACGAATTTTCACATAAAATCATAATAGTTTTATTAACAAATTTATGTTCACAGACCGGAGGTCCAGGTTGGTTGGTTCCATTAGGAAGAAGAGATAGTTTAACAGCAAATCAAGACCTTGCTAATACAAATCTTCCAGGTCCATCTTCCACTCTACCTGAACTCAAATCTGCTTTTGCTAATCAAGGCCTCACCACACTTGATCTAGTATCACTCTCAGGTATGTATATATTCATAAAAAAAGGAACATACATTATAAATTTAATGATATGAAAATATTCAGAGTCGTCTCAAGTTTTTGGAGACTTTGTGTAGATTAGTCGTAGCTTAATCATGATATAACAAATGGAGATTATGTTTTAACTATTAAATTTGAAAATTTCAGGTGCTCATTCATTTGGAAGATCACGTTGCTTTTTATTCTCTGACCGATTATTCAACTTCAACAGTACTGGAAAACCTGATCCAACTCTTGATCCAGCATACTTAAAAGTATTGCAGAAACAATGTCCTCAGAACGGGCCTGGAGATACCCGTGTCAATTTTGATCCAACCACTCCTGATATATTAGACAAGAACTACTACAACAATCTTCAAGTTAAAAAGGGTTTGCTTCAAAGTGATCAAGAATTGTTCTCAACACCAGGTGCAGATACTATTGGCATTGTCAACAATTTTGCCAATAACCAAAATGCTTTCTTTCAGAATTTTGCCAATTCGATGATTAGAATGGGAAATATTGGTGTGCTTACCGGAAAGAAAGGTGAAATTAGAACACAATGCAATTTTGTTAACAAGAAGAAGAAATCACCTGAGTTGGATATTACTGGTGTGACCTCTACAGAATCAATTGAGGGGGGTGTGGTTAGTTCAATCTAAATGCTTTGAGGGTTACTTTAGTTGAAATAATGAAGTGATTATAGCTAGGTACATTTGTGCCATAAGCTTTGTGTTATGTGCCTTGTGTGTGTGTTGTGTAAGATAATCTTCTTTTATGTAATGTTTTAAATAATATCCACTCTTACTATTACAACTTGCAAGCTCTTGTTCCTTAACATTGATAGAAAGTATAGTTATGATTAGCAAGATAATATTAGTTATTGAAAATAATAGTGTAAGAATAGGTAAAACAGTGAGACTAAAATGCTGATTCAATTTGACTTGAGGGAGAGTGTTGCTTGTACAAGTTTCATAAAGTTTACATTAAACATGTGACTTCTATGACCAAACACATTTAGTAAGAAAAAAAAGGTATGAAAGTTAAGTATTATTAAAAATAAAAATACTACAGAGTCATAAATGCACCATCAATTCATGCATAATTTATAGTACTATATTCTTATTTTATAGTCAACTCTCTACTGTCTGAACGATTAAAATACAACTACACAACACTTTCATTTAATTTAAATCTTTAACTTTCCCAAATTATCATAAATAACGTCACCACCATCCACATCCATTAAATAAAACCACAACTGGTAGAAGATTCCCTAAGCAAAAGTGATAGGATAACAACAAAAATTAAGTACAAGTATTTTATTAGGTGGACTTAGGTGGAGGACTATCTTCTTATTTAAATTATTAATTTTGAGATTTTTTTAATAATTATGATCGTTTTAGGTTTTTATCTTCTTTTAATGTTTATCTTTTCTTTATTTAATCTAGTCTTTTCACTATAAAATTTATAAATTTTTTCTCTTTATCCAAATCACATAAATCTATTTTACGTCATTTTTCTATTATAAATATTATTTTAAAATTTTCTTTAATATTTTTATTTTTAATTTCACCTTATCGAGTCTTACCATGTATTTATCGCAACATATTCATCTCTATCCTATAACACTTAATTTATAGAGAGAAAAAAAAATAGAAAATCAATCATAATTAAAAATATATATTAAAATGATTATCTATAAATAAAATAAAAATTAATTGATTATTCAATCTATTAAAATATAGAATTTTTGCATATATATTTTATAATATTTATTAGTTTTAATTTAATTATTTCATTTTATCTTTATAATATCTATATTTACACAAACATATCTCATTTCTTATTCATAAAAACACTTATTAATTGATAGTTACGTTTTGTTACTTTTATATTATGATATATAATGTTTTTCTATTAAATAAATAATACTATTTAGTTATTTAATTAATTAATAATGCAATAATATTTCTATAATATCAGTTAAATAAAAAAAAGTTAAAAGTGTATTTTTCCTAGCAGCAAGGTTAGTTGTTAATAGGATTTAGTTAAGGGTTAAATTTCAAACAAAAATAATAATAATTTTGTTTAGGGTAAACTCCTTCGCAACGTATAAATTATTAAAAAAAAATAAAAATTATATGGGGTTATCCCTCACAAATAGGAGAGAGGAAAATTTTGAATTTTGAAATGTTTTATTGCGAGAGATAGACCCTTGAGAGTAATAAATAGCGCCAAAGTTAAATATGAGGTGTCAAATGTACCAGTTTTTTGCGACGGGTCATCCCAAACAAAATCACACTGTGATAATAGTGAGAGGTTACTCCACGCCACCTAGACAACTTTAGTCTAGTCATGTCAGTGTGCAGACTGCGCGTGCAGATTGCATTTTCCAATGCAATAATTTCTGACGGGTTACTCCACACGCATTTTTATCGTTTGTTTTGCGAGGGACTCCTCATCACAAATAACCATGTGCAATTATTTCGCTTCACTTATTTAATAAATTTGTTTCAATACAAATTAACAGCTCCACCACCGATCCCTCTATGTATTCTCTCTATTCCTCCGAACCTCCATTTTCTTCCTCTAAAATACAAAACTCAAATGTCCATAGTTTCTCAACATTAGCATGAATATTTTTCAGATAAATATATTAAATGATTTTGTTATGTGTTTAATTTATTTTTAGAGTTAGTTTGTAATGTAATTTTTGTTTTTATTTTTTATTTTTCATGTACCAATTGACATATCTAAAAGGAGCAAGATTTTGGAGAAAGCCCAGTAATATAATTGTTAGAGCCTTCGACGGTTCTAAGCGGATGGTTCACGGAGAAGTGGACATCCCAATCAAGGTGGGAACAGAAATTTTCAACTATACATTTTATGTGATGGACATCCGTCCTTCATATTCATGCTTGTTGGGAAGGCCATGGATCCACAACGCTGGGGCAGTCACTTCTTCTCTAGATCAGATGCTCAAGTACCCAGTCCAGGATAAGATCATAACAGTTCATGGTGAGGAGGAGTATATGATAAGTCACCTTAACTCTTTCCGCTACGTGGAGTTAGATGGAGAATTCATAGAAACACCTTTACAACACTTTGAAGAGGTTTCTCCTGAGGTCGCGGTAGCCAAAACAATGACTGATGTGCACATCATTACCAAGCTTGTGTCCTGGATGTCATCCCTTAAAGATGCGGAGGCTGTAATCAAAGAAAGAGGAAGTACAATGTGGGGTCAACTGCCAGATTTTCCTCACAAGACAGACAAGTTCGGATTGGGTTTCACTGCTGCTAGCCAGAAAGCTGTGCGTCGTTCCCGGGATGGAGGACCACCCTTTAAAATCACTCACCATGGAGTTCATGTTTTAGAAGATGATGATGAAGAAGGCAACTTTGAAGATTGGATCTTTCCAACCATTGAAGGGGGACTGAACAACTGGGAGGCAAAAGACTTTGTTCCCATTACTTTCATCAGTCAATAATTTATCTTTTGAACATTTATGTTGGTCTGTAATAACTTTTAAACAATTCGTACACTCTTTTCGCCTTATGCCTTACCCGGGGCATATAGGTCCATTTGTAAGGGTTTTGATTCTTCATTTTCATATGCCATTTTTAATGAATCATGAACGTTTTCATCTATAAACTTTTGTGCTCATTTTCTTTCCTTTTACATTTTATTTTGTTTAAGGATGGCTATCCCTTACACACACCCATACTCACAAAATGCAGGTACCCATCCACTCCGGATTCCATGGGTGACTGTTCTACTTTGGCCTTCAGTGACTCTGAAGATTTGGTCAATCATGTCGAGTACGAAGGTGATGAAGACTGTGAAGTGCCTGGAGAGTTAGCTAGACTTTTGCAACAAGAAGAAAGGGCTATTCTGCCCCATGAAGAGTTGTTAGAGACTATAAATTTGGGTACTGTTGAAGACAGGAAAGAGGTTAAAGTGGGTGCCAACCTGGAGCCAAATGTCAAAGAGCGCTTAGTTCAGTTGTTGAATGAATATGTTGAGATCTTTGCCTGGTCCTATGAAGACATGCCGGAACTAGATACAAATATTGTGGTTCACCGTCTCCCTACAAGAGAAGACTGTCCACCAATCAAACAAAAAGTCCGCCGAATGAGGCCCAATATGTCCGAAAAGATCAAAGCTGAAGTGATGAAACAGTTCAATGCTGGCTTTCTGGCTGTTACTTCCTATCCTCAATGGGTTGCTAACATTGTGCCCGTACCTAAGAAGGACGGAAAAGTCAGAATGTGTGTGGACTACAAAGACTTAAATAAGGCTAGCCCTAAAGATGATTTTCCACTACCACACATTGACATCTTGGTTGACAACACAACTTAACACAAGGTATTCTCTTTCATGGACGGATTCTCGGGATACAACCAGATCAAAATGGCCCCCGAAGACATGGAGAAGACTACTTTTGTTATGCAGTGGGGTACCTTCTGCTATAAAGTGATGTCATTCAGACTGAAGAATGTCGGGGCAACCTATCAGCGAGCCATGGTAGCTTTGTTTCATGACATGATACATCATGAAATCGAAGTCTACGTAGACGACATGATAACCCGTTCACAAACAGAAGAAGAACACCTCGACCATCTGCAAAAGCTGTTTGTCAGGTTGAAGGAGTATAAGCTCAGACTGAACCCTAGCAAGTGTACTTTCGGAGTCAGGTCCGGTAAACTTTTGGGATTTATCGTCAGTAACAAAGGCATCGAGGTTGATCCTGTCAAAGTCAAAGCTATACAAGAAATGCCTGCCCCCCGCACTGAAAAGGAGGTCAGAGGTTTCTTGGGACGCTTAAACTATATTGCAAGGTTCATCTCTCACCTAACATCTACCTGTGAGCCAATCTTCAAGCTGTTGAAGAAAGATCAGGTGGTTGAATGGAACAATGATTGTCAAGTTGCTTTTGATAAGATCAAGGAGTATTTGCTGGAGCCTCCTATCTTGATGCCACCCGTTGAAGGAAGACCTTTAATCATGTATTTGACTGTTTTGGATAATTCAATGGGGTGCGTACTGGGCCAACATGACGAGTCTGGTCGAAAAGAGCATGTCATTTATTACCTTAGCAAAAAGTTTACCGACTGTGAGACTCGCTACTCATTGCTCGAGAAAACTTGTTGCGCTTTGGTATGGGCTGCTCGCCGGCTAAGGCAGTATATGTTGAAACATACCACTTTGCTGATTTCCAAAATGGATCTGATCAAGTACATCTTCGAGAAACCCGCTTTATTCGGAAGAATCGCTAGATGGCAGATGATCCTGACTGAGTATGATATCCAGTACACAACCCAAAAAGCTATAAAGGGGAGTGTACTAGCTGACCATCTAGCTCATCAAGCCGTCAAAGATTACCAATCTATGAGGTTCGACTTCCCTGACGAGGATATTATGACTTTGGACAGCATTAAAGGTAACGGACCGTATGACGGACCTGAATGAGGATCCCGATGGACCCTGTACTTTGATGGTGCTTCAAATGCGCTTGGGAACGGTATCGATGCAGTACTTATCTCTCCCGAAGGTTTCCATACACCTTTCACTGCTAGACTCTGCTTCAGCTGCACCAACAACATGGCCGAGTATGAAGCTTGTATCTTTGGTCTCAAGGCTGCTATTGACTTGGGAATCAAATCTTTAATCGTATTTGGGGACTCAACTTTGGTTATCAGTCAAATCAAAGGAGAGTGGGATACTAAACATCCTAATATTATCCCCTACAAAGAACATGTCCTGACATTGTTGCCTCATTTCGAGCAGATTACCTTTGAGCACTTCCCGCAAGAAGAAAATCATCTAGCGGATTCTCTTGCTACAATGTCTTCCATGTTTAAACTCAACTGGGATAATGAGGCACCTCAAATCACCATTGAACTAATGGAAGAACAAGCGCATTGTCACGAGATTAATACCGGAGAAGTGGTGGATCGGCCTTGGTTTCATGACGTCAAAAGGTATCTCGAAGCACAAGAATATCCTGAAGGAGCTTCAGTCAACGACAAAAAGTTCTTAAGGAGGTTCGCGGCCAAGTTCTTTCTGAGCAACGGTATCTGTGATCGGTGGGAATGAGAACTGACTATTTTGGAATGCTGGTTCGTGTTTGCGTTTGTTTTTGCAAAATGTCGCGGTAAGCAAGAGTCGCCACCGTCTTTTATTTTATCCAACAAGGAAAGGACAAAAGCACAGAAAAATTCCTTTTCGAGATGTTTCTCGGGTTCGGGAGGTAAATTGTAGAAAGGGAAGGTGTTAGCACCCTTTCTATCCGTGGTTATCCACGGGCTCTTAGGTACTTGCTCACTATGTTTTTAAAAGTTTGCTTTTCTTTGTGTTTGTGGGTTTGAAAAGAGTTTTTGTTTTGAAGAGAGTGTAAGTGCGAAAAGTTTTGTTTTGTTTTAAAAGGAGCAAATACTTAAGAACCTCTACCTACTCAAAAAGGAATTAGACTGTGCAAGTGTCCTTTAGACAATGCCATCCCACTCTTGAGGAGTAGGTAGCATCGTCGTTGGAGTTTTCGGGTCAATTCGATTTAAGGGACGTGTGGTCACTAAAGCAATGTTAGGACGCCTTAGTGGTAACCCTAATGTCTTAGATCATTTTATCCGAGGCAACCGTTTTGGGGCAACTTATGATCTTTTGAAATTCTGGCTGCAGATACTCAATGTCACGTTCAATGTTATGACACCGTATCTGACTTACTATATGACAGTAAATACAAAAGCAATAAAGAACACAGTCAATTGTTTACCCAGTTCAGTGTGCAACAACACCTACTCTGGGGGCTACCAAGCCAGGGAGGAAATCCACTATAAGAGATGTTAATTCAGGAATAAACCAACCAGTTTATCTCCTTCACTTAAGACCTACCCAATGCAATTCCAATCTAAGTACAACTTAAATCTGAGTTCCTACTCACTCCCCCTCAATCACAGCAGTGATACATAAAACAATTTGACTTAAGAGTTGATGAAGACACTCTTCAAAAACAAACACTTGATTAAGATTCACAGGTTTTTAATCAAGCAACACAATCACTCTTGCTTCACAGCTTTGAGTGATCCACACAACTAACTTGACTCTGCTTCACAGCTTTAGTCAAGGAACATTCAAACACTCTTGCTTCAAAGCTTTGAGTGCTACACAGCCCTTACAATTAGAAACCTATTCCAAGTCACTTATCACAATGATAATTGCTTGGAGTACAATAATTAAATCTATACAGATTACAAATGATCTTCTGATCAAACAAAAGGGATACCTTGCAAAACAGCAGCTCTGTTGAATATATAGCAGCTGCAACTTCAGTTAGGGTTTCCACAAAAACCTAGGGTTAATTCCGTTTAACCTAAAGACCAGGTCACATGACTTTATTAACCAGGTTAGGGTTGAGCTAGGTTACCCCTCAGAAAACGCAGGATTCTGTTCAGGAAAGACTAAGTTATTTTCCTTAAAAAACTCAGACTTATCCAACCTGCAAACCTGTTAGTTCAGAACAGGATGTCATAACATCTGTTATGACATCTGAGAAAACCTGTCTACTGATTTAGCAAAATGTGATCATTTTGCAAAATGCTCAGATACACACTTATAAACATCAGTACTTGAATTACAATATTTTTCTGCAAAGGTACCTAATGAGCCAGTACAAACTAAACTAGAATGTTATGACATCAGTCATGACATTCACACATACACTTGGGTTTTACCAAAAATGCAAGCCAATACCTAAACAACTACAAACTCCCCCTTTGGCAGATTTTTGGCTAAAGACCCTAAGCAATCAGAGATAGATAGCAGCAGAAATAAATGACTGCAGAAAAATAGAATGTCTAATTGAGCAAGTACATATTAAGTACCAAAATGTTCTCCCCCTCTTTAGCCACAAATGGGCCAAAGATACATGTTCATAACAGTTATCCAAAAACAATTAATAAGAGCAGCAGCAGAAAAAAAGAACTGAACACACTTCCAAACTCCACCAGATATCAGCACTGACCAGCAACACCACCAAACAGCAACCAACCTTCAAGCACTATCATCAGACTCAGAGGAGCTAGTTTCTTCAATGTTGAGATGACCTTCAGCTTCTACACCTTCTTCCCTTCTATTTTCTTCAGCTTCCTCCTTTTCTAGCCTGGCAATTAGAATTTCTAGGGTCCTTTTTCTAGCATCCAGCTCTTTGCAAGTTTCTTTTAAAACAGCTATGACATCTGATGTCTTGGACTGGGTCTTCACAGACGATGTCTCAGCTGATGTTATGACAATGTCTGGAGCATGAGATCCCTGAAACAGTTTGTAGTGCAAGCCAAGGGCAGGAGCTCTTTTGCAGACTGTATCTCTTGCCACAAGGACATCAGGATATTGTGCAAGGATGATTCCACAAAGGAGGGAGGGAAAGGCAATTGGTCCTTTGACAGCATAATTGCCAGTATGCTTTAAAGTTTGTTCAAAGATGTACCTGCCATAGTCAAAAGCAGTCTTGGTTCCCACAGCATAAATAAATCTCCCCAATCCTGTGGAGATAGTTGATTTATGATTTGTAGGCACCCAGTTGGCTGCACCTATTTTATGCAAGATGGCAAATTTCATGCTGAGTTTACTGGCATTCAGCTTGCCTTTCAAGGGCCAGCACTTTACTTGCTTGGCTGTGATGGTTTGACAAATTTCATTGTCAGTTGCCTCCAGATCAGGACAGTCCTCATTTGTTCTTCCAAGAAACTTGTTGATTTCTGATGGAGAGAACTTGACCCTTCTTCCTCTAACAAAAACACTTTCAAAGTCAGCTGACCTTCCATCAGCACAATCATTAGACAAGTTCACTACAAACTCCTTGACCAGATTTTCATAACATTTGTTAAACTTTATCACTGTCTTCATTAGTCCAGCATTCTTGATCAGGTCCATGATGTCTTTGCACTCCAAGGCATCATTGTTGAGTTCTCTCTCTAAGGCTATTCTCTTTAAGCAAACATACTTCCATCTGTTTGCATTGTCAGGATGATGAAAAGAGATGTTGTCTGTTGGGACTTCAGGCACTCTAGCAATTTTGCTGGAGGGGAGCTTCCTTCTGATAGGAGTTTCTTCAATATCAATCTCAAATTCTGATTCCTCATCAGAATTAGAAGATTCAGGTTCTTTTCTCTTCTTAGAGATTGGTTGTCTAGCAGTATGCACCTGGGCCTTCTTCTCTTTTGTCTGAATACTTTTCTCAGCCATGCCTTCAGCCTTGGATTTCTTAGCATTAGGTTTATCATTCTGACTACTCTTTCTTTTCATCAATCTCCTAGCTATGCTAGGGTTCACATTAGCAATCAGATCATTATCTGAGTAATCCTCATCCACATCAATGATAGGTGGATCAGCAGCCTTTTTTGAAGAGTTCTGAATGTTGTCTTTTTGTGTCACAACATTCTCAGTGACATCTACATTCTCAGAAACTTCCACATTTGGACTTTCTGATTGGTTTAAAGGGACAGAGATCCCCGGTACAGATTGGTTGTCACTCAGTATACTAGTAACCAGCCTAGCAATAGCTTGATGAACTTGAACTGATCCTTCTCTATTAGGTACCGAAGACGAAGGATGAGAAGAATTACCAGAGGCTGTAGCTTGAGCTCTTCCTGCATGTCTGGTTCTGAGCTTTTTGACTTTGGCTGGGTCAGTTGCCATCTCTCTGAGAGGAGTGACCTCAAGAACTTCAGATTCTATGCATGTGGTGATTGCCCTAGAATCTTGGTCAGATGATGACGATGATGAGGATGACGAAGTTGCCATGGTTGAAGACGATGTCTGAGACATTTTGATTGACTTTGAGTAATGGTAGCAGTTTGAGAAAAATATTTGATTGTGAGGAGGAAACAGGTTGCAAGGACGAGAGAGGTAGCGGGTAAAAGGGAGTCTTTTCAACTTCTTAAAGATTTTGAAAGAATTGTGAAAGTATATGATTAACCCACTAAAGATAGACTTAATGAAATTAATTCCTTCAACCTTTGTTTTAAGCAAAGTTAATTGCTATAAAATCTTATGTTGGTGAATACCCAACCTGCCCTTCAAATTTTCAAGTTTATTTCCAACAAGAGCCTTGGTAGAAGAATCAGTCAGCTGAAGCTTAGAGAAACTATGTTCCAGTTTAAATGACTTCTTCTCTTCAAAGTCAATAGGGTTCAAGGAAATGTTGATTGTATTCAGATTGTCACAACACAATGTCACAACATCTTGTGTAACATTGTACTCAGGGAGCATCTGTTTTGACCAGATGTTTTGAGAACAGTTTTTCCTAGCAGCAACTATTTCCGCACAGAATTGGGAAGGCATTCTTTTGATATGAATCATAGTTCTGGTTGATTCTTGAATAATTTTCTGTTTGTCCAGTCCATTTTGATGGAGAGTTATAGGAGAGGAGACTTCAAGCCTCATTTCTTCAGGGAAACAGAATTTATTAGACTTGTTATTTCCAACATCCTTGTCAAGATGACTTATGGTTCTGACAACACATATCCTTCTTCAAGTTTATTTGCCACATCACAGATATTATCAACCTGTAGTTTTGGAGTTCTTCTGACTGCTTCCATAGAAATAGATCTTTTCATTCTTCTTAGATGAAGGGGACCAAGCTTATGCTGCCACAGTTTCATCTCTTTTTCTTCTTTGATAATTGGACACATAGTGGAGATATCAGTGTTCTCAAGCTGCCACAAGTAGCAGTTATCTTTGGATCTGATTCTTCTCATTACAACTTCTAGTTTTTCATTAATTACTAGACATTCAGATCTTGAGAAGTTGACCTTGAATCCTAGATCACATAATTGACTGATACTAATGAGATTAGCAGTCAGCCCTTTTACCAGCAGTACTTTATTCAGACTTGGAACTCCAGGGCAGTCCAAATTACCAACTCCTTTGACTTCACCTTTAGCACCATCTCCAAAGGTCACAAAACTGGTGGTGTGAGGCTTAACATTATTGAGGAGGTTCTTGATTCCAGTCATGTGTCTGGAACATCCACTGTCAAAGTACCAGTCTTCCTTTGCAGAGACCCTCAGGGAAGTGTGAGCTATCAGTGCAGTAGCCTTTTTCTTCCATTTAGGAGCATGTGGTACCTTTTTAGACTTAGGTTTGACACCTGAGTTCTGATTAGGATATCCATGTAGTCTGAAGCAGAAGGGCTTTATGTGGCCATATCTCCCACAATGATGACATTTCCATCTTTGGTACCTTTTCTTCATATGTCTCTGTTCCTGATGTTGAGAGTTGTGTTGAGACATCTGTTTTGACATTTGCTTACCAGTACCAGATTTCTTTGCTTCCATAAATCCTAGTCCAGATTTATTTCCCACATTTTGTCCAACCTGAAGGATCTCTTCCAATTTATCTGATCCATTGGTCAACATCTTGACAGATTTTGTCATTTGGTTCAGTTGTGAGTTCAGTAATTGAACTTCCCCTTCTAGGTGACTTATAGTTTCAAGATCTGCCCTTTTTTCCGCCTCCAGCTTTATAATGAGTTTTGATTGTTTCTCATTCTGCACACAGACTTCAGCACTTCTGATACACAATTTCTTGTAGGTATCAGCCAGTTCTTCAAATGTCACTTCTTCATCACTAGTGTCACTTTCAGAAGTACAAACACTAGTTAGAGCAGTAACTAGTTTGGCAGATTCTTCTTCAGAATTACTTTCTGAATCATAGTCAGACCAAGTAACAGTCATTCCTTTCTTTTGTTTCTTAAGAAAGGTAGGACATTCAGCTCGAATATGTCCATATCCTTCACATCCATGGCATTGAATACCTCTGCCTTGGTTTCCCTTATCTTCTGACCTTGGTCTTCTGCTGGAACTGTCAATGTCTGTTGATGAGCTTGTTGAACTGTCTTCCAAGCATGGCAATAGCTTCTGATATATTTTCTTCTTCATCCTCCTTGTTTTCAACATCAATGTTGGATACAAGTGCTATGCTTTTGTTCTTCTTGTCACCATTATCAGTGATCCCCATCTCAAAAGTCTGAAGAGAGCCAATAAGTTCGTCCACTTTCAACTTGCTGATGTCATGGGCTTCCTCTATGGCAGTTACCTTCATTGTAAATCTTTTAGGCAAGGATCTGAGAATCTTCCTTACCAGTTTTTCTTCTGACACCTTTTCTCCCAGTGCTCCTGAGGTGTTGGCAATCTCCAAGATGTTCATGTGAAACTCATGAATGGTTTCATCTTCCATCATTTTTAGATTCTCAAACTTGGTGGTCAACATCTGAAGCCTTGACATTTTTACTTTGGAAGTGCCCTCATGAGTAGTTTTGAGAGTGTCCCAAACTTCCTTGGCCAGTTCATATTGATGTACTAGTCTGAAAATGTTTCTATCAATTCCATTGAACAAGGCATTTAAAGCTTTTGAATTTCCCAGAGCTAACTCATCTTCTTCTTTACTCCAATCTTCCTCAGGCTTCAGACTGATTGTCCCATCTTTCTCAGTTATGGTGGGATGAATCCATCCTTTGTCAGCAGCTCTCCAAGCCTTTTTGTCCAGAGATTTTAGGAAGGCAATCATACGAGGTTTCCAGTAGTCATAATTAGTTCCATCCAGAATGGGTGGTCTATTTCCAAAGACTCCTTCTTTGTCCATAGTGCCAGAAAGTGATATCCCTAGATCTCACCCAGTAATACAGGCAGGGTACCTGCTCTGATGCCAATTGAAATTCTGGCTGCAGATACTCAATGTCACGTTCAATGTTATGACACCGTATCTGACTTACTATATGACAGTAAATACAAAAGCAATAAAGAACACAGTCAATTGTTTACCCAGTTCAGTGTGCAACAACACCTACTCTGGGGGCTACCAAGCCAGGGAGGAAATCCACTATAAGAGATGTTAATTCAGGGATAAACCAACCAGTTTATCTCCTTCACTTAAGACCTACCCAATGCAATTCCAATCTAAGTACAACTTAAACCTGAGTTCCTACTCACTCCCCCTCAATCACAGCAGTGATACATAAAACAATTTGACTTAAGAGTTGATGAAGACACTCTTCAAAAACAAACACTTGATTAAGATTCACAGGTTTTTAATCAAGCAACACAATCACTCTTGCTTCACAGCTTTGAGTGATCCACACAACTAACTTGACTCTGCTTCACAGCTTTAGTCAAGGAACATTCAAACACTCTTGCTTCAAAGCTTTGAGTGCTACACAGCCCTTACAATTAGAAACCTATTCCAAGTCACTTATCACAATGATAATTGCTTGGAGTACAATAATTAAATCTATACAGATTACAAATGATCTTCTGATCAAACAAAAGGGATACCTTGCAAAACAGCAGCTCTGTTGAATATATAGCAGCTGCAACTTCAGTTAGGGTTTCCACAAAAACCTAGGGTTAATTCCGTTTAACCTAAAGACCAGGTCACATGACTTTATTAACCAGGTTAGGGTTGAGCTAGGTTACCCCTCAGAAAACGCAGGATTCTGTTCAGGAAAGACTAAGTTATTTTCCTTAAAAAACTCAGACTTATCCAACCTGCAAACCTGTTAGTTCAGAACAGGATGTCATAACATCTGTTATGACATCTGAGAAAACCTGTCTACTGATTTAGCAAAATGTGATCATTTTGCAAAATGCTCAGATACACACTTATAAACATCAGTACTTGAATTACAATATTTTTCTGCAAAGGTACCTAATGAGCCAGTACAAACTAAACTAGAATGTTATGACATCAGTCATGACATTCACACATACACTTGGGTTTTACCAAAAATGCAAGCCAATACCTAAACAACTACATCTTTGGACAAGAGGGCGACCTCTAAAACATCCTATACTCAATGACCACGTTCGAGGCAACCAAGTGAGGTGTACCCTAAGAGTGGCATGTGCGAGTGTATTGTTTTTTAGTTACATTATCTTTGTATATTTAGGTGTTCTACCGTTTGTTTTCAGATCTTGTCATGCAATCCTAGTTAGCATACATCTAAACAGTTAATATATGTATAGGAATTTAAAGTGCGGGAATTGTAAATCCTACGCTATTATAAGGCTTCGGGGAGGGGGATTATTTACATGTCCAAAATTAAGGGAATAAAGCAGTAAAGTGTAAAAGTCTTAGTTAAGCTATCACAAACCAGTAGGCAGTTACAATAAAAATAACGCGCGCGAATCTGAAAATAACCTCTAAAAATCCTAAGAATAAAATCTTTTTGTTGTTTTATTTTATTTTGGGAAAATGATCTAAATCTTCTTAATTTTAGTTTTGAGAAAATGTTAAGATAATTAAATGATTAATTAACAGAGTTAATTTAATAGAAAAACTAGCCTAATGTTTTTGTGGTTTTTTTAATTGATTTTATGTTGATTAAAAAAAGGAAATAAAATAGTCAAAACAAAGATGAAATTGAAGGAACATGCAGTAAATCAAGAAAGGTATAATTCTGGAGGCCTGGATTGAAAAAGGTGTGGGCTGTCTTTCGATCCAGTGAAGAGGCTTGATCGAAGGTGCATGAGGGGCTGCACTTTGGGGGTGTTCGATTTGGATATGTCATCCTTCGATCTGGGAACCCTGGATCCAGTTCGAAGCTAAGCTGCTAAGCTTCAAAGCTCTGAACAAGATTCTGAGAAGATATTTCCTGCAAAACGGGACAAATGTTAAAGATCCAGGGGGGATTTTACCCCCCTGATTCGAATTTCCTCCCAATTCGAATCCTTCCTCAATTTGAATCTGCTGAATTTTGGTCTGGGTTTGTTTTATCCTGAGATTCGAAGGAGAAACTTAGATCGTGCCCAAGCAATGGCATGATCTCATCTTTGCGCTTTAGCTTACATGCAACATAATCAGTAATAACAAGAATACATATGCAATGTGTATTTAAATGTCATGAAGGTGCAATTTTGGTTTTGCAAACCCTTACCAATTAAAGATGTATGATTTGTGGCTCTGGGTGTGGAGATGTTTGCTGAATGGCTGCTTTGGCTTGGATTACTTATGAAAGTGTTGATAACCTTTGGTGGGTTTGTGGGCAGCGTATCTCCAAATCCTCCTTTTTTTCTTTTTTTTTTCTTTTTTCGTTCCCCCCTCGGCACTGTATGCTGGCCCTTGTATTTATAGGAGTGTGGGGGTGCATGAAAATGGCAAGGGACAGCCATTTAACCAGGCCTTTAAAGCCATGAGACAAGAATCAGACATATTAAAAGATTTCCTTTTTTGAAATATTTATGTCTCTTTGGAATCTTGAATGAACCTGGACACCTTTGATTTTCGAATGCCTCCAGGCCATGCTCTTCGATTGGTCTTGAGTTGCCTCCTTCGAATGGACTTCTTATGTACCCTTCGAATGGGCCTTCTGAATGCTTCTTCAAATGGACCTTTTGAATGTTCTTCGAATTGACCCTTTGAATGCTTCTTCAAATGGACCTTTACATGTTCTTCGAATGAGTCATTTACATGTTCTTCGAATGAGCCTCTTGCCTGGTGTGCTGGCAAGTTGAGGGGCCTTTTCCTTTGTGAATCGAAACAAACTTGTAGGAGATTCTTGCCTCGTGAGTCGAAGGTAAGCCTGAAGTAGTTAATGCATAGTCGAAGCATTGTGAAATTGACTTGATCGAAGGGGTCCAGCGCTCAATCGAAGACTTGCAGACCAAAGCTTGATCGAAGGGTTCCAAACACCTAATCGAAGCTTACTAATCAAAGCCTGATCGAAGAGTGCCAAGTGCCCAATTGAAGACTGGTGAGTCAACCCTGTATCGAAGGATTTTGGATACCCAATCAAAGACTTTTCCCAGATGCCAATCGAAAGACACTTTGTTCATCTTCAAAAAAACTTTATTTTCGTTAGGCAAGTGTTTGTGACCAACCATGTAAGGGAAGACCTTTGAAAACATGAGAGGGCAAATTTTGGGGTACAACAGTATCCTATACAAGCGCAATCTTGATTGTGTCCTACTCTGTTGTGTGGACAAGGTTGAAGCTGAGAAAATCATGGTTGAACTACATAATGGCACCTTTGGCACCCACTCAAGCGGTCATACGATGGCTAAAAAGATTCTACGGGCAGGCTACTACTGGTCTACCATGGAAGCTGATTGTCATCAATATTCCCGTACTTGTCACAAATGTCAAATCTATGCTGACAAGGTACATATTCCTCCAGTTCCTCTCAATGTCTTAACAGCTCCTTGGCCATTCGCGATGTGGGGAATCAACATGATTGGAGAAATCAAGCCTACAACGTCCAATGGACACTGTTTCATCCTGGTGGCCATTGATTACTTTACCAAGTGGGTCGAAGCAGCTTCCTTCGCTTCCGTTACAAATAATGTGGTTGCCCGCTTCATCAAGCAGAACCTCATATGCCGGTATGGTATCCCCGACAGGATCATTACGGACAACGGTACAAATTTGAACAATACTATAATCACCGCTCTGTACGAGCAGTTCAAGATTCAACATCACAATTCATCTCCCTATCGGCCTAAGATGAACGGTGTTGTTGAAGCTGCGAACAAAAATATCAAGAAGATCATCCAAAAGATGACAGTCACTTACAAGGACTGGCATGAGATGTTACCGTTTGCTCTGCACGGATACCGTACCACGGCACGCACTTCAACTGGGACAACCCCCTTTTCTTTGGTATATGGCATGGAAGTTGTTTTACCTGTCGAGGTTCAGATTCCCTCCTTGAGAATTATGAAGGATGCTGGTTTGAGTGAAGACGATTGGATTCAGACCCGACTTGATCAACTTAACTTGATTGACGAAAAGCGACTTACTGTTATTTGCCATGGTCAGGCGTATCAAAAACGTATGATCAAGGCCTTCAACAAGAAAGTCAAGAGACAAGTATATCAAGTCGGGGACCTTATAATCAAGCGAATCATCTTGCCGTAAAGTGATCCCAGGGGAAAATGGACTCCTACTTATGAAGGACCGTTTGTGACCAAGAACATCTTTTCTGGTAGGGCAATGATTCTGACCACCATGGACGGTGATGACCTGCCGCACCCTGCGAACGCAGACATAGTCAAAAGATACTACGCATAAAACAATCCGACAAGTCGAAAACCCGAAAGGGCGGCTTGGGCAAAAATGGGCATCCCGGTGAATCGAAAACCCGAAAGGGCGGTTCAGGCAAAAATTAGGGATAAATAAAAAATCTATACACCCGGCAAGTTGAAAACCCGAAAGGGCGACTTGGGCAAAAAAGGGTTTCCCGGTGGATCGAAAACCCGAAAGGGCGGTCCAGGCAAAAGTTAGGGAATTAAAGCGTATGACTATGTCTCGTCGGATCACTTTAAAGACAATCTCTTCACGGACAATCTCCAGGCTTCTAATCTACCCAATCATCTGCGGACGAAGCAACGAATGGACAAGATACTCAGAGTTGTGAAGGCTATAGCAGAATGGGAACCCCATGGAATTGTTACACATAGCCATCTTTCTTTGTATAAAATTTTTCTCAATTTTACGACAACATTCTCTTACTAGGATGACTGTCTCCTTTGTACAAAAATACTTACAAAGTTAATACAAAGATACTTCAAAGTGCATAAATTTGATTGCCTTTTCTTTCTTTTTACACTTATGTTTTATTCGAAAACCTCCAATGATTTGTTAAATGGGCATATGCATTTGAATATAATCACTGCTTACAAATAAAACAAAATGAGAAAGGATAATTACTGATAGGTTGAAAGTATAGGAAAACGTCTGTAGGCTATTCCAGAAGGAATCCCCTGTAGTATGTCATTCAGATCCTCAACAGAGCTAAAACCTTGAAATACATATCCCCAGCGGAGTTAAGTTTCAAAATTCCCTTCAGAGCTAAGTTTCTAAACTCCCGATCCCCAGCGGAGCCAGAAGACTTTGAACTACAAATCCCTAGAGAAGATAAAACTTTCTTCCCCAACGGAGTCCAAAACTTCAACCTTTAAACCCCGATGGAGTACTATCCAACTTCCCCCGATTCCCCAACAGATTGGCGTACAACCCAAACTTTTGAAAATTCTCCAACAGGATAAATATTCTCCCCACAGATTTATTTCCCAGCAGAACGAAGATTTTTGCTCTCATTTCTCCAAGTCAAAGCCTCCCAGGTTTTAAATTCCCCAGTAGAGATCGTCAGAGTTTTCCTTATCTGCCAGGGAAGTCATGAAGGATTCTCATTTCCCCGCAGAAGTTGTCAAAGCCCTTGTTAATCCCCACAAGTCACAAAGGATTTTAAATCCCCAACAGTAGCCCAAAGGATTTCTCTTTCTCAACAATCAAAGGTTTTGAATCTCCAACAGCAGTCAAGGGTTTATTTTCCCCAGCAGCAGTTAAAGAGTTCATTATCTCCAGTTATCAAGGATTTATTTTCCTCAGCAAGACAGCTAATCAGCTTACATGCGCATACATTACATTCATTGATATAGTACATTTTATTGCATCATACATATCATGCAACATAACTTTCTGTTTTAGCTAACATTTTACCCTTTACAAGATAAGATTAAAAGCTATCTTTAACAAATATTCAGAGGTCTCAGATACAGTATGGATACACCCTAGACACGGCGATTATTCTATTACTCATTCAGACTTCAGCAATCAGATACAGACTAGGTACGCTCCAGACACGAAAGCCGTTCTATCTCTCATTCAGATTCAACTATCAACTTCAAGCTCAGATACACTCCAAGACATGGAAGTTATTTTGTTGCTTATTCAGATCCGAGTTACAGTACGGATACACTCCAAACAAGAAAGTCATTCTGCTACTCATACAGATCTCAACTTCAGATACAGTCCAGATACGCTCCAGACACGGTTGCCATTCTGTCACTCATTCAGAATTTATCCCCAGCCCAAAGATGCTCCATACACGGATGTTTTTCTGTCGCCCACTCAGAATTCAGATACAATACAGATACACTCTAGACACGACAGTCATTCTGATATTCATTCAAGAATCATACACAGTTACAGCTCGGATACGCTCCATACACGGACGCTATTCCTTTGCTCATACGAATCCAATCTCCAGATACAACTCAGATACATTCCAAATACGGATACCAATCTGGTGTTCATTCTCCTGATTTTCAACAAACAAGTCTTGGATGGCATCTTTAAGCCCATCTCCAGCAAGATTCTACCATCTCCAAATGGCATCTTTAAGCCCATTCCTTCAGCTACATTTTGACGAGTGCAAATTTACGGGCACTCTAGTGTCCAATCCTCTTTTACCTTCGAGTCACGAAAGGCAAACTCGCTAATCTAACTCTTCAGGTTCAAGAAGATTGAACAGGGGCAGTTGTTGTACCCTAAAATTTACCCTCTCATTTTATCAACATTTCTCATCACAAGGCTCTTTGAATTCAAGACCAAGCTAGGGTTTGCACTGCTCAAGACATCTCCTTGCACTGATGACCTAAATTAGGGTTTGAGTTTGCACATGGATTTTTGGACTTCTAATGATCAAAGTGACTTTAATACTTCATGTTGGACTCATAAGTTTGTCCATACCAAGTTTCAAGCTTTGAATCAAATTTTTGCCCAGTCAATTGGACAGTTGACCTAGAAATCAGCTGTATTGGGGAAAAAGTCAACTGTGGCCAATTTACAGTCAAACCTCATGAATTTTGACCCACATCAACATTATAAACTCATATGAACCATTTGATCAAGTTTGGACCACAACTCCATAAGAAATTTGATCAGATTACCAAAAGGGCAAAATGGTCATTTTTAGGGTTTTGACTGCACAAAGGCAATTTCTGACTTTTTGACCTAGCCAATGGCAAATTAGGCTCAACCATGGACTAAAGGACTAAATGGCATCATCTTGACCTATTCAACAAGTTCAAAAGACCTCAATTGCATTAGATTGACAGATGAATTTTTCAGTCAACTGATCAAAATTTGACTGCACACTGAAAAGTCAAACTTTGACTTTTTGGTCAAAATCAAACACCAAGAAAATCAACAAAAACCAACTTGTGAAAACATTTTGAACATCTTTCTCACACCCCTTTGAGCCAGAAACACGACCTTTGAAGCCCTCAAACATCCCATAGCCAGAAATCACATTTAATTGGCAAAACAGGGTAGAACCTGCAACTTGACTTCCATAGCTCATTTGGCTCGTGCGTTTTGCCCCAAATTGGTTCAAACACTTTCTATTCAACTCATCCAAGCTATCCCAAACCTCAAACACCAACTGTAACTCCATTTACAGGGTTTGCCATTTTCATTTTGAGCTTTTGCAGGTTGAGTTCTATAGGCTGATTCAAGTACATTCAAGGCAAGATAGACATTGTAGAAGGTCAAGTGAAGTTCAAGCAAGCTCCCAGACATCTCAAGCCTTGTTGAAAAGCTCCACATTACCCTAAACGAAGTCAGTTGAAACAGGTTTTTGTCAACTTCCTATCTCTCTATTTAGGAACATTTAGCCTTAGGTTTGTGAATAAGAAATGTAGTATTCATTGCCATGAAGTTGTACATATGCTCAGTTTTCATTTATATTAAGCATGCTAAGAGAATTTCATCCATGAACATGCTGAAAAAATTAGGTTAGATTTTAGGGCCAGAGAAATTCTCTCTGGTCTTTGAGAGTTAAGACAAGTTGTTTATATGGTTGGAATCGTCTTGAAATGCTCTACAAGTTTGATGTTATGTGTTTTTGCAATAGAGCTCGTATACAGGATCTGGTATTTGAACAGGGCGCGCGCGTTTTCAAAGTCAGAAGGATGAAGATGAAGTTGGTTTGGGTTGGGCTTGGTCCTAGCTACTTTTGACACCTCCCTTTTCCTTTTTGCACCCCCTGGCCCAATTTCTTGATATTTTATATTTTTGCATTTTTATTTTCATTTCTGATTATATTTTATTATTTCCAAATATAAAAAATGCTCAAAAATATATTTATAATTTTTTCACATTTATTTTGCATTTTATTTTTATTTTTCTAACATAAAAAGCAATTTATTTACTTTTATCTATTTATCCAAAACTTGAAAAATACATATAAATTATACTTTTATTTTTGTTCTTTATTTTTATTCACACTAAAAATATTTTTATATATATATATATATATATATATATATATATATATATATATATATATATATATATATATATATATATATATATATATATATATATATATATATATATATATATATATATATATATATATATATATATATATATATATATATATATATATATATATATATATATATATATATATATATATATATATATATATATATATATATATATTTTATTTTATCATATTTAATATAATTAATACATATATAAATATATACTTTTATTTTATTAAATACTTTAGAATAAAAATATAAAATATTACATTTTTACTTTTATTATTATTTATACTAAAAAATACTTTTTCTAAATATATTTTATTTTTGTATATACTAATATATTTTATTGTATATAAATAATTAATATATTTACTTTCTTAAAGAAAACTAGGGTTTTACCCTTAACCAAATAAAATTAATCTTTTTATTTATTTCTTTAAATATTTTACATACATAAATAAACAAAAACCTCTTTTTGCATAATTCATACTATTTGGTATATTTGTTTATTTTGTATATTTAAATATTATCCATTTATTATTTATGCCATTATTCAATTTGGATGTAATAGTAAACTACGATTTATATTTCTTGTCAAATACACCCCCATTCAAAATTGTACCCCCATCCCCATAATCATGTTGTAATAGCTTAGACTTTTAATTCTCGCGCTTTATGCTTTCAATTATACCATGATTAGAGATTAGGGTTTGTATGCAAAAATCCAAATCAACAAGTAGTTTGACCTAATACAAAGACAAATATGCATGAAAATCAATACACAATGCACACTTGCACCCTTAAGGTTACATCCACTTGTCGCCTTAAAAATGGGCTATGTTACGCATGTTGGGTACTTTGGCAAAACAAAAACAAAACAAAAGATCATAGTCCCTCGATGACGCTATCTTGGTTGCCTAAACAAAAAATGATCAAGTCCCTCAGAAAATTGCCAAAAATACTTAACACAAATTGCTATCATGATCTATTCGATGACCCGCGTCCGTCCCGTTTAACATCCTAATACAAGGTTTTTTACCAAATGCAATGGTAAAATAACACTGTCAAAAGGGTTAAAAACATATAGGAAAGATCTTTGAGTAAAATAGGGTAGATAACTCTTAGTTACTTGATCAAAACTTGCAAAACATCCTTGCTATTTTCAAACACACTTCACAACACAATTTCAAAACATTTCCCAAATCAAACTTTCAAACCTTGAAATCTTTTCAAAAGACAAAAACATCTTTGTATACATTCAAACAAGAATCATTACAAAGGTTGCCACAACGATGGCCTCTTTTCAAAACATTTTTCAAAACCACACACAAAGCACCATTTCGAACAATTGAAAAGCAAAAGCAAGTGATCTAAACAAGTAACTAAGAGCCCATGGATAACCATGGATGAAAAGGGTGCTTGCACCTTCCCTTTTCATAATCTACTCCCCGAACCTAAGAAAACATCTCAAAGGTCTTTCCTGTGCTTTTTGACATTTACTTAGGATAAAATAAAAAGTCGGTGGCGACTCTTGCTAAATCGAAACATTTGCGAACACAAACGCAAAATCTCAAGTCAGTTCTCTCACCGTATCACAATGGTCTACCATGGAAGCAGATTGTTATCAGCATTCACGAACTTGTCACAAGTTCCAGATCTATGCTGACAAAGTTCATGTGCCTCCAGTTCCTCTAAATGTCCTGACTTCTCCTTGGCCATTCTCAATGTGGGGCATTGACATGATCAGAGAGATCAATCCTACAGCTTCCAATGGACACCGCTTCATCTTGGTTGCCATTGATTACTTCACAAAGTAGGTTAAGGCAGCTTCTTTCGCTTCTGTTACCAAGAACGTCGTGGCCCGATTCATCAAACAGAATCTCATCTGTCGGTACGGCATCCCAGAGAGAATCATCACGAATAACGGTACCAATCTCAAGAATACTATGATCACCTCCCTATGCGTGCAGTTCAAGATACAACATCATAACTCTTCCCCTTACCTGCCGAAGATGAATGGAGCTGTAGAGGCCGCTAACAAAAACATCAAGAAGATCATACAAAAAATGACAGTGACCTATAAGGACTGGCATGGGATGTTACCATTTTCTCTTCACGATTACCGTACCACGGCGCGCACGTCAACAGGGGAAACTCCTTTCTCCTTAGTATACGGCATGGAAGCTGTCCTACCAGTTGAAGTCCAAATACTTTCTCTGAGAATCATACAAGATGCATGGCTGAATGAAGATGAATGGGTTCAAACTCGACTGGATCAGTTGAACTTGATTAATGAGAAGAGGCTTGCAGCTATTTGTCATGGTCAGATGTATCAAAAACGAATGATCAAAGCTTTTACAAAAAGGTCAAACATCAGGTATATCGGGTTGGTGACTTGGTAATCAAGTGTATCATACTGCCACAAGGTGATTCCAGGGGCAAATGGACTCCTACATACGAAGGAATGTTTGTGATCAAAAACATATTCTCTGGTGGAGCAATGATCTTGACCATTATGGATGGTGACGACCTTCCACACCCTGTAAACACGGACATAGTTAAAAGATACTACGCATGAACAAGGACCCGCTAGGTCGACTGGCCTAGGCAAAAATTAGGGCGTCCCGACTAACCAAAAGGTTCAGGCAAAAATTAGGGATAAAATACAAAAAAATATGTACACTTAGCAAGCTGAAAACCTGAAAGGGCGGCTTGGGCAAAAAAAGGTATCCCGGTGGATCGAAAACCCGAAAGGGCAGTCCAGGCAAAAGTTAGGGAATTAAAGCGTATGACTATGTCCTGTTGGATCATCTTACAGACAATCTTCAATGTCGACCGACCAGCTCAAATAGTTCTAATCAATCCAATCAGCTTTACCGAGGCAACAAGTAGACAAGACACTCAGAGACACGAAGACTATAACAGAATGGGAACCCCATGGGATTATTTCACGTAGCTATCTTTTATTTGTATTAATTTTCATTTTTTACGATGACATTCTCTTACTATAATGTTCGTCTCATTGTACAAAAAAAAATTATTCAAGTTAATACAAAGATATCCTGTTTGAAAGAGCAAAACTGTTTGTTTTTCGTTACTTCTGGGTTTTGTTTACAAAAACGTCCAATGATTTATTTTTGAACATGTGCATTTGAACGTGATTACTATTTACAAATGAATAGAAAATAGAAAGACAATCACTAATAGCTTTAAGAAACTGGATAATATCTTTAGGCTATTCCATAAAATCCTCGCAGGTACTTTCCCTAGCAAGAGCGGAAATGAAGACGTCCTACTACAGGATCACCAACATATCCTCAATATACAGCCTAGTGCTATCAAGCGCTCTCACATCCCTGACAGACCAAAACCTCTAACTACCGCTCCAAGGATTCTCCAACGAAGGATTCCCGACTTCTCAGGTTTCCCCAACAGGATTTCACGAAATCCACGAGTAATGCACAATGTTTCCCTTCCACAACAAAGCGTATTTCTCTAAAAATGGAGATTCATCCATCAACACTTCAACCAAAGTATGGAGACTTACACTCCTCTTTCCCAGCAGTACTCAGGGATTTATTTTCCCCGACTCCAGCAACACTACGGCAGAATATTTATTATGTCCATACATTACATTCATACGTCGTAACATTGACAACACAAGTACATACAATGCAATCTCATTTATTTTGAGAAAACAACATTATACCATTCATTGCATACATCATAGCCTTGCATACAACTAACTCTTCACCTTTTCAGGAAAGAATCAATCGACAGGAAATTATCATCAATAAATTCCCGACATGTAAATATTTTCAACAAGTCATTTACAGATCAATTCCCGAGAAAGGACTGGTCGACCATCTACGTAGAAAATATTTCCTTCAGACCCCTGCTGGTTCAATTTAAATCTCTCAACTGTTTATCCTGATTCTTCCCTAGTATACGTTTTCTCTGGTTCAGACAAATCTCTCAACAATTTGTTCTGATTCTTCTCCAGATCCCTGCTGGTTCAATTTAAATCTCTCAACAGTTTATCCTGACTCTTTCCTCATAGACGTATTCTCTGGTTCGGATAAATCTCTCAATGATTTGTTCCGATTCTTCTCCAGACTCCCGCTGGTGCAGTTTAAATCTCTCAACGGTTTATCCTGATTCTTCCCTAGTAGACATTTTCTCTGGTTCAGACAAATCTATCAATGATTTGTTCTGATTCTTCTCCAGATCCCTGTTGGTTCAGTTTAAATATCTCAACGGTTTATCCCAATTCTTTCCCCGCAGACGTATTCTCTGGTTCGGATAAATCTCTCAACGATTTATTCCGATTCTTCTCCAGACTCCTTCTGGTTCAGACAAATCTATCAATGATTTGTTCTGATTCTTCTCCAGACCATTGCTAGTTCAGATAAACCTCTCAACGATTTATCTTGATTCTTTCCCAGTAGACAATTTTCTCTGGTTCAGATAAATTGCACCAAGATTTATTATGATGCTTTCCAGTCAAAGTTAATCCAAGACCTCTATTGGTTCAGTTTAAATTGCTCCAAGATTTATGTTGATTCTTTCCAATCAAACAACATTCAAAACTTCTGCTAGTTCCAGTTTAAATCAACCAAAGGTTTATTCTGATTTCTTTTCCGTTTGAAGTCAAGTTCAGACTTCGTCCACTTCTGTCAACAATCACCTTTGGATGGCATCTATAAGCCCATCTCCGATAACTCTCCATTATTTCTTCAAATTGCATCTTTAAGCCCATTCCCTACACAATCAACCAACACATCATCGAGTGCAAATTTTTGGGCACTCTAGTGTTCAATCATCTTCCACTTTAAAGCTACGAACGACGAACATGTCAATCTCACTTTTCAAGTTTAAGAAGATTGAACAGGGGCAGCTGTTGTACCCCAAAATCTGCCCTCCCATTTTTAATTCAATATGCTATCCTAGGGTTACTCAAATACTCAATTTAGCTCAGAAGTCGATCAAACAGATTCTCTTCCTAGGCAGTAAATCGGCAATTAGGGTTTTGCATTTCTCAAAGAAAATTGAGTCTTCAAGGTCTCAATTGGTCTTCATAGGTATTCATGTCTCCTCAAGATTTATTTAAGCCAGTTTTCAAACCTCGCATTGCAATTTTGCTCAATCAATGGTTCAGATAACTGAAAACGACTACATCGACCCAAAAATTGACCTTTTGCGAGAGCAAGTTCAAATGCTTGTAATTTATTCATTATTCGATATTTTCGAGTGGCTTTTCTTGCGTATGATTCTCCTTGATGCCACCTCAAATTTTCTTTACAAATCAAGAGCTGATTACGCGTAGAAGATCACAAAAATTCAAATGCGTTAGAAGTCGCATCATGAAATTTGACCTAATTTCAAATAACAGTCGTCTGATTTCTAAGAATCGTAATTTCTTCAAATTACAAGACCTTGAGACGATTATTTCTATTTATGGTCATAAATGATGTCGCTCACGGGTTTATCTTCAGAGATTGAAAGAAAATTGTGTTTGGAAGACTTTAAAAAATTATCGAATCGTCGCAAGTCATTTGTTGATTTTTTTGATTGTTCTTAACCACAGTTTGTCAAAAGATTGACGACTATTCTCAGAGCATGTTTGTTTAGCAATAAAGCTCCATCTGTTAATCGAGCATGGCACGCGAGTTCATTTGTAAATTCAAATTTGACTTGAATAAGATGTGAAGATTAAGACTATCATTTAAAACAATCATGATTTTGGATTCAAGTTGAACAAGTGAATTACATTCTTAAACATTTATTTTGTTTAGGAATTTGATTAGAGTACAAGGTGCATGTTTGTTTGAAATACAAATTATAAAGTCATTTGTGATTATTTGGAATTCAAGTTACCAGACTGAAGTGTTTCATTTCAAATATTCTGATTGGGAATTTCAAAATTCAATTAGAATACAAAAATTTGTATAGAATCCTATCATATCAAAAGTTATTTAATGCTTTGTATTATTACATTGCAAATGAAATTACAAATTGTTTGTCTTGTTTACAAAGAATCTCAAGTTCTTGTTTACAAAGAGAAGTTTTATTTCTTCTTCAAGTCTTCATCTTCATCTTCAAGTAATCAATCCAACCTTCGTTTGCATCCAAGCCTCGCTTGCCGTTCATGAAACAAGAAAAGAAAAAGTTAGCAAGCATTCAATCAAAAGTGATGTGTAAAGAAGATGAAAATTCATCATTAGGGTTTGTGTCTTGGAATCAGAATGTTTGTTTGTTTTAATCACAATCCATTTCTCCCTATTTTTTAAATCTCAAAACCTGAATTTTGGTTCACAAAAAAAAGGGGAAAAAGAAATATACAAGGCAGGCCTAAAAGTAAACAAAACAAGCTACTGCAACAGTACAAACAAACAGACTGCATTGTAAAATCATCAAACAAAAGAAAGCAAAGAAACAAGGCAAGGCTGCCAAACAAGCAGCTAATAGAACAGCAGCCAAACTGCAAATAGCAGGCAACAACACAAGAACACAGGACAACAACATCAAATAAAAACAAAACAGGCAGCAACAAATGGGAAGCCTAAACAAAATAACAAGCAACAGGCCAAAGGGTCAAAAGCATCAAATGTTACAATGCAAGTTAACTTGCTCAGCTTGTTCACATGTCATCATTTTCCTATAATCATACAAACCCTTCAGAATTTTCATAGAAAAATAAGCAAAATTGCTTTTTCATTGAAAGAGGAAAGAGGAAAGATAAGAGAGATATCACCCTGTGCATAAACCTGTCCACAATCTGCTGCATTTTGTGTCCAAACAGTCCAAGTACAAGAGTCCATAGGCTGCTACACATTAGTCCAAAAAACTGTCAAAAGCAACTGCAGTGTACAACCAAAAATTACACACAAATAGACTAAGTCAAAGCTGCATAATAAAGACAGTAAAATAGCATATCCGTTTTGTTCCAAATATCTCAACATCTTCTCTCTAATCTCAAAATATAAAGCTACTGTTTCATTGAATACAAAGGGGAGAGAACAATTGGACAACAACAAAAACCTCAAGCACCTTCTCCTCCAAAATTTCACTCATTTCACCACCAAACCCTTGTGACAACCTCACTGTAAACCAACAAAAAAGCCAAAACGAGACAACACAAAAACCATACCATAAAACCAAACCAACATTCAACATAACCAGCAAAAATACAATAAACAAAACAGAACCAACAAATACAAAACCAACAGGACAATAGCCAACAAACAAAAAGAAGATAGAATCTGATATACTCCCTCTAACCTCTACTCGAAAAAACCACAAAATCACAACCCTAACTCTTCTGCTTAACCACTAACAGCCTAACCTCCATCTACAAACGTTGCATTTATTCATTTCATCAACTCAGCATCACAAAAGCATAAAGAACAAGAAGTGAACTAACTCAAATCAAGAAGTTCGGATTTCTTTCAGAAGCAATAACATTAGAAGAAGAAACAAAAGCAAGATTTGGAACATACCTCAGAAGCTGAAAAGAAAAGGTAACTCATCGTTGTTCTTACCCTTTTGCGATTACTGTACCATTTAAATTTTGGGTTTTAGGATTTCTCTTGGATAAGGTTAGCTAGAGATCGTGAGATGGAGAAACAGATGAGAGGCGAATCAGAAGAGATTCTGAATTTGTTGCCATTATAAGTCGATTTTGAGATAGAACAGAGAGAATGGAAGCGTTGGATTTGAGAGATAAAGAGGGGTAATTTTCCTTTCTGAGTTAGGGTTTCATGTCCAGGAACTAACGACAACAATATTTTGTTTCAACCCCTTTCATTTCATTCATAAAATCGGGTTTGGGCCTGGTTTGTTTTGCCCCAGCCCATTTCCCAAATTATGCCTTCTGTATTATTGAAGGCATTGAAGTACACGAATGAACAATATGGTGTAGTGGCTAGAGTGTGTGAGTTATAAGTGTGAAGTCCCGGGTTCAAGACCCCCTGGGACAGTTTTGTTCATCTTATCACTCTTTTTTTCCCTCTTTTCTTTCTCCATTTTTTTTGTTAGGCAAGAAATTAAACAAAAAAATATGTTTGGGCCTTTCAATTACCCCAGGCCCATCCGAATTTCACTTGCTTACCCCCTATTTTTTGTTTTCACCTTTTTGTTCTAGTTTTAATATTTTTCGTAAGTCTAATTAACTTAGTCTTTTTTTTAATTCAATTAACAATAACATAGTCTTTCTTAACCAAATTTTCTTTTTTTAATTAGTTTAGTTTTATTTCTAATTAAAAAAAAATTTAATTAACTTTTGTGTTTAAGTCTTCAATTGTTTTTCATAATAAAAAATACCAAAACGACAAAAATGCATACAAATGACTTAATTTATTTTAATCAATTATTTTATTTTCTTTTCTTTCCATTACTTTTTACCAACAAATACTTAGAATTTTATTGCCATACTTTGTTAATTAATTTTATTTCATAGACTGTTATAATTTTAATTAATCGTTCAATTCGATTTAGTTGTATTGATTGCCTATTTTGGACTTTTAATCGCATTCGACTCATCTCCATTTGTAAAAATTGTACCCCCATTCCCGAAAACTTTGTAATAGCGTAGAATTTCCATTTCCGCAATGTACTATTTTCCTTATATTGTATAGTAATTAGGCGTGTATGGCAAGATTAAAAAATAATCGCTAGATAACCTAATTTCAAAGACAAAATTAACTTGAAACGAACACACTTTTTCACACGCTCACCTCTAGGGTAACCTCGCTCGTTGCCTCGGAAACGCAATCATGTCCCTTGAATATGGGATGCTTTAGCAAAGACCCTTCGATAAAAAAAAAATCGTAGTCCCTCGATGACCCTTGATGTTGCCTTCGATAAAACGATCTAGTCCCTTACTAAATTGCTAAAAGTGTCTCATAAGTTGCTTTTGATGACTGTACGATTGACCCGCGCCTGTCCCTTCACATCTAACGATGGGACTTCTTACCAAATTAATGGTAAGATAGCAACATCTAAAGGAGGAAGAAAAGAACATTTAATACATTTCGAGTAGGTAGATTCGCTCCTAATTGCTCGCTTGCTCACGACAAAAAACATTTTTTACCAACACTTTTATTTCAAAACATTTTTCAAAAGACAACATTTTGTATATGTTTTTATAGAGACGAGAACCATTGCAAAAACATCTTTTCAAAACCACTTTCAAAAACACATTCCACAAACACATCTTTGAACTATTTTTCGAAACAAAACTTTGTACGCGTTCTTATAGAAACGAGAACCATTACAAAGAAATTTTCAAAATACTTTCAAAGCCCACACCACAAGCACATTGTCAAGAAAAAGCAAGTAACCTAGCAAGTAACTAAGAGCCTATAGATAACTACAGATGAAAAGGGTGCTAATACCTTCCCTTTTCATAATCTACCCCCCGAACCCGAGAAATAATCTCGAAAGGTCTTTCCTGTGCTTTTTTACCTTTCCTTTTGGATAAAAGAAAAGTCGGTGGCGACTCTTGCTATCCGCACAAATGCAATCAAACGCAAAATAACCCGAGTCAGTTATCCCGCCGTATCACAGTCGGCCTGCATGGTCAGCTCTTGTAAATGCCTTTACTTTTCCTTTCTATTGTATGTTAGATATTTTCTTGTCGTCGTGCTTGATTTATTTATTTTGTGAAATGTTGAATTTCGATGAGTGGAGGTTTGTTCTCGACCTTAGTTGTGGTTGACACATGTTGGGATGTGTCGAGGAAGCGGAGTAGGAGTCCATAGGGATGAGATCAAGATCGCGGTTGGGGTCTTGGCTTTGTGGCGTGAACTGCCCATCGCGAGCTGGGTGTTCTTCTTATTGGGTACTTCGATGGTGGATCTCAGTCGAGGTGTCCCCGTTGGGCTAAGGTTCCGCTTGACCCATGAGTAAAAATCTGCCTTTCGTTATTGGTTGGAGGCTATGTTTGTACCTCAACATGCTTTTTTGGTTGAGCAAACCCTTTCATTTGTCAGAGAGGGCACATCAATTGTTGGGCCCCAACGTTTATCAGAGACCTAGTTGTAATATTGGTTCAGCTTTGTAGCGTTCCATGGCCGAGGTAGTGGTTCTCCTCTTAGGCGTTCGAGGTGGTAGGCTCCAGTGCCCGTTGCCCTGCGGGTGCGGTACGGTCCTTCCCAGTTGGTGGCCAGCTATCCTTCATGAGAATCTTTCTGATTTCTTTGCAAGACTAGGCTACCGACTTGGAATTCACGTTTTATGACTTTGGTGTTATGACGCATGGCTATCTGTTGTTTCAGTGTGGCTTCACGAAGATCTGCTCCTGATCGAATTTCTTTGACCAGGTCGAGCTCTTCCCTTAGGGCCTTGTCATTTAGTTCCTTGTCTAAAGGGACTTCAGTTCGCTTTGATGGCTCTATGGTTCCCACAGGAATTACGGTTTCGGTGCCATAGGTTATCCGAAATGGGGTTTCGATAGTTGTCGAGTATGTTGTTGTTTGGTAAGCCCACAAGACAATGTGCAGTCTTTGACCCACCCCTTTTTGGCTTCGCCTAACCCGTGCTTGAGTCCTCGTAATATTCAGGGAAAGCTTCACCCAACCATTGCTTGCACTCCTCGGTCCATTCGAAAGCTACCTCTTTATGCAAGAGTTTGAAGAATGGGAGTATGTGCTATGCAGACATCGTGATAAAACAGGAAAGCGAGGTGAGCATATCGTTTAGGACTTGTATATATTTTTTAGAGCTTGGCATGGGGACCTCGGAGAATGCTCGGCATTTTTCGAGGTTGGCTTCAATTCCTCGTTCAGTTAGATAGAAACCGAGGAATTTTCCCGCCTTGACTCCGAATGTGCATTTCTCCGGGTTGAATCTCATTTTCATTGCCTTGCTTGGGTGAAAACTCTTTTTAGGTGAGCAGCATGGTCGGTTTCCGTTCGAGATTTGATGATCACGTCGTCTATGTATACCTCAAGCATGTCCCCGATCTCACCGCGGAAGATTTTTTTCATCATCCACTGGTATGTTGCCCCTGTATTTTTTAGTGCAAAGGGCATTACGTTATAGTAGTAATTTCCCGACCCGGTCATGAAGGTGGTGCAATGTTTGTCGCTCATCACAATAGGAATTTGATTATAGCCCGAGTAGGCATCCATAAATGATAAAATTTATTAGTCAGCCGAGTTTTTGACCAGCATGTCGATGTTAGGTAAAGGAAAAGCATCTTTGGGACATGCTCGATTGAGATCAGTATAGTCAATACACATACACAAGTTGAATACGGGGCCTCAGAAATAAAATTTTCCTCTAGGAGGTCTTTTACAGCTTTTTTCAGCAACCTTCACTTTTTCAGGAGACTGTCTATGCCTTTGTTATATTATTTCCCTAGAGATTGAGTCAACAGGAAGTTGGTGACAGGCGACCTCAGGGTCGAGTCAGGGCATCTCTACAATGCTTTGGCAGCTGAGATGTCTCTATAGATGGTGGTTACATGGACCCTCTTGGTGTATAACTTCATCTTTAAATGCACCGTGGAGGGTACGATGGTCAGCTCGGCCAGTGTTGGTCTCCCCAGGATACAATTGTAGAGAGACAGAAAATCGATCACCAGAAACCGCACTTTGACTCTTCGGGATGCAGTTTCTTCCTCGAATGTAACAAAGAGCTCAATGTATCCCCATGGCTTAGAGGTTGAACCTTTGAATCCTTGTAGGTCAGACTCCACGTATGGTGACATGTGGGTATCATCGAGCTGTAGGGTGCAAAATAGGTGGGTGTACATGACACAAAACTCCCCTTGTCAACCAGAATGTACAATAATGTTGGTCATCCTTGCCCCTCCCCAGAAGAGGAATGCTTGAGTTTGGGGCTTCAACGTGAAGCTCCTTGAGGTAGATGGGGATCGACTAAGATTTTCCCTTGAACCTTTCAAGGGTTACTGCCTGGGTCGGGGGTTGCGTCTACCAGCTCGTTGAGTTTCCTCTATACTGAATTTACCAAGATGACATTGAATCCCCCACCATATATTACCATGGCGGATGGGAACTCCTCCCATTTGTTGTGGGTGGACATGGGTTCTTCATCTTCAAAGCTGTCGGAGATGTGGAAGTCCTCGGGCCTTGAGACAGAGAAAGCCACTTGAGGGGACCCGATTCATCGAATGGTCGGGTATCCTCCTCAATTTCTTTAACCTTGTGATTAAATCGACGAGGGGCGTCATTTCTCCTGTATTTCCCGAGTCTCCCTGCCTTAATGAGAGTCTCGATGGCATCCTTAAGGTGGACGCAATCTTCAATTAAGTGATCGTGGCTCCGTTGGTACTGATAGTATTTTGTTGTGTCGGCCCCGGGCTTTACAGGGGCAGGTTGAGGACATATGATGCTGCCGTCCTTGAACTCGGTATTGGAGAACTCCGCAAGGATACGCTCGCGGGAAGTGGTCAGCAGGGTGTAATCTATGAACCGTTTGGTTGGTCCTTTGTGCTTGTGGGGATCGTGAGGTTTCTCTTCCCTTCTCTTCTCCCTAGTCCATCGAGAAGGGCCCATGTTAGGGTGTCGTGGGATGTTAGTTGGTCTGCGGTTCCTCAAATCACAGACTCTGATGGCTGCCTCTTTCTCCTCATAGTCCATGTATGCCTGAGCTTTTTCGAGAGGGCATCAAAAGACCTGAGGGGTTCAATGTCAACAGCCTTTCTAAATTCAGTGCCCGAGAGGAGTTCCCTATCTAGCATGTATCTTTTCATGTGGTCAGGGCATGAGAACTGAATGGCCTCGCGGTTGAACCGATCAATGTACTCACTGAGGGTCTCGTCGCTTCTCTGGGCGATTACCTCGAGGGCGACTTCAGTCTTCAGATGTCGTTGAGATGCAGTGAAGCTACTGATGAACTAGTTTTTGAGGCTCCTCTATAAGGTGATCAACCCAGGGGAGAGGTTCTTGTACCAATCCATGTTTGTTTTCCTCAACATCATGGGGATCAGTATGCATTTAATTGGGCCTTTGACATTGTGGTAGTGGAGAATCACTTCAAACCCATTGATTTGGTCAACATGATCAACAATGTCTTCTTACTTCTTTAGTAGGGGAGGTTTCTCCATTCCTTTAGGAATAAGAGCCTCCATGATGGCTTGGGATAGTGGACCACGAGGGTCGTCTTCATCTCTTATGTTTGGAGAGTGATAGGGGGATCGGTTGTAGCGGTGGTCGTTGTGTCGGCCTTGGCCACGGGGAGGGTCCCTTGGCCGAGATTGCTTTTCTTCATTCCCCCTATTTCTTTTATGTTTATGGGATCGTCTCTCCTTGCGCGGGGGAGGGGGTGACTATGCTTCCTCACAGCTTCGGGCTGGCTCCTCTCCAATGCACGACCTTACCTAGTTTCGCAGGGAGAAGGGCTTCGAGAGTTGTCCCGTCTCTGTCTCCGTGGGGGAGACCAGGGGAGGTCCTCATTCCATCAGGGAGGAGGAGTTCGAGAGCAGGTCTCATATGCCTTATGGGGGCCCGAGGAGTCTGCTCGAACATCATCAGTCGCTCACCCTGTGAGAAGATCATGTAGTTGGTCTGAATGATTATCGAAAACAGAGCTTTGGTCATGGCGTCAGCGTCTGTAGGAACAAAGATCTCCTGATATGTGTTGGGTTCATAATTTTGTGGGGGATGGTAATCGTCTCGCGTGACTGAGCGAGTGGATGAAGAAGCAGTCAGTCTGTCCCTGTAGATTTGTTCAGGACCAACCACGTCGTTGTTGTTTCTCGCGTTGTTGTCGCCAGGGTTGTTGTTGTTGCGGTCGGTGAAATGGAATTTTTGGTTATCATTGACAGCTTGATCAACCATGACAATTAGAAGGTTGGTGAAGAGTTTCTTTGGTCTTGAGAGGAAGACGAGGAAGCTGGATTCTCACAGACAGTGCCACTAATCATACCTGATAAGAAGGGATTGTCAAGGCCCACGAGCTGTAAGTCGAGTTGTGGTTGAATATGAAGTGGGGGGTTACCTACAAGACACTATGATGCCAAAGCAAGGTTCAGAGTAAGTGCAAGTAAGTGTGAGATTATGGGTGAATGAATGAATCGCTAACCCTCTTAAGTGAGAGGGTATTTACAGCCCCCGATGTTGGGCCAAGGTCATCAGTGATGGGCCATGATGGGGAATTTATTTTGATATGATCCTTGTACAAATGTTCTGAGGATGTCTATTCCCTACTAAGCTAACAGTTATGGAGATGACAGTATTTTGAGTTCGTGAGGGAGCGTGGGGTGCATGTCTCCGTGTCTTTGATATTTGTCGCATTTTTTTACGTTCTCCTTCGTGTCTTGCTGCATGGTGGGATAGTAATAGCATGCTTGCAGCGCCTTTCATGCAAGAGATCTTCCGCCCAAGTGTTGGGTGTTAATTCCCTCGTGGATTTCTCGTAATATCTCAAGGATTTTGGACTCCCTGACGCATTTTAGAAGTGGGATGGGGAATCCCTACCGATAGAGTTTGTGCTCGACTACTACATAAGAGAAGGATCGTCGTTTGGTCGCATTGGCCTCTTTTTGGCCAGTGGTTAATTCTTCCATTGTGAGAAAGTTAAATACCGAGGTCATCCAACATGAATTGTCCCCGATGGCGTTCACCTCGGGCAGTGCAGTGGGGTTTTTTATGCTCAGACGAGAAAGGTATTCTTGGATGACGGATTTATTCCCACCTTTCTTCTTTGTGCTTGTGAGTTTTGAAAGTATGTCAGCCCGCATATTTTATTTGTGGGGTACATGTTTGATTTCTGCCCGACTAAACTTTTTCATCTGTTCTTTGACTAGGTTCAGGTATTCAATGAGGTTATCGTTATTATCCTGATATTCTCCTCGAACTTAAGATGCGATGAGTTGGGAGTTCGTGAATATTTGTACTTCTCGAAAAGGGCGAATGAATGTTCAATTATGACGTCCTCTTCGTTTGGGAGGAGGATTCATGCCCCGCTTCCTGTCGAGCTGGAAGCTCTGTCTACAAAGATGGTCCACTTGTGTTTCCCATCTCCAGGGGGTTCGTGGGTGGTCATCTCCATAACAAAGTCGACCAATGCTTGGGCTTTAAGGGATTTCTGACTCTTGTACTTAACAACTAACTCTGAAAGCTCTAGGGACCATTTTAGCATTCACCCGACCATGTTTGGTCGACCTATGAGCTGTCTCACGGGTTGGGCTGTTCGTACGAAGACCGTGTGGTCCAGGATGTAATATCTGAGTCTCCTCGCTGCGTTGATGAGGGCTAAGGCTATTTTTTCAATTTGTTGATACCTGACCTCAGGGGCCTTGTAACACTTTACTAGTAAAGTACACTAGTTTTTTCCCGTTCGGTGTCTCGCGGACGAGGGCTTCGCTTACCGCTTTGGTGGAGACGACTAGATAAAGGAACAAAGTTTCTCCGCTCTCTGGCCATGATAACACGGGCAGTTTTGAGAGGCTTCACTTGAGGTGCAGTAGGTCTTTCTCTCACTCCTCGGTCCATTCGAAAGCTGCCTCTTATGCAAGAGTTTGAAGAACGAGAGTGTGTGTTGTGTGGAATTCGCGATGAGACGGGAAAGCGAGGTTAGCATACCGCCTAGGACTTTTATAGATTTTTTTGAGCTTGGCGTAGGGAGCTCGAAGAATTCTTGGAATTTGTCAGAGTTGGCTTCAATTCCTCAATCGTTTAGATAGAAACTGAGGAATTTTCCCGCCTTGACCCCGAATGTGCATTTCTCTGGGTTGAATTTCATTTTGCATTGCCTTGCTTGAACAAAAACTCTTTTGAGGTGAGCAGTGTGGTCGGCTTTTGTTCTAGATTTGACGATCATGTCGTCCATGTATACCTCGAGCATGTCCCTGATCTCACTGCAAAAGACTTTGTTCATCATTTGCTGGTATGTTGCCCCTGCATTTTTTAGGCCGAAGGGCATTATATTGTAGTAGTAATTGCTCGACCCGATCATGAAGGCGGTGCAATGTTTGTCGCTCATCTCCATGGGAATTTGATTATAGCCCGAGTAGGCGTCCATAAATGATAAAATTTATTAGTCGACCGAGTTATCGACCAGCGTGTTGATGTTAGGTAAAGTAAAAGCATCTTTGGGACATGCTCGATTGAGATCAGTATAGTCAATACACATACGTCATTTTCTATTATTTTTCTTAACAAGTACAACGTTTGAGAGGCAGATTGAATATCGGGCCTCAGAAATAAAATTTGCCTCTAGAAGGTCTTTTAAAGATTTTTCAATAGCCTCTGCTTTTTCGGGAGACTGCCAACGCCTACATTGTACTACTGCCCTAGTGGCTGGGTCCACAACAAGTTGGTGACAGGCCACCTCAGGGTCGAGTTAGGGCATCTCTGCAGCACTTCACACGAATAGGTCAGCATTCTCCCTCAAGGAGGCTTTGAGTTTCTTCCTCGCCAGGTCGAGGAGTCCAGCACCGATCGTCACGCCTTTGAGTCTCTGTCTGGGAAGGGTCAGAGAGGATCGTGTTTTCCATTGGGGGCTTTGACTTCATATTTTTCGAAGCGGGTGTTGAGCGAAATGTAATCGACCTTTGGTGGAGCCTGTTTTTCTTCGACTCGGGCAGGTTTGACCATAGAGATAGCCGTTGTTGTCGAGGCTGTTGACCTTTTAGTAGGTCGTGTCCTAGTGTAGACCATGTTTTTCCCTTTGAAATCCGCGTTGAAACATCTCCTGGAAGCTGAGACGTCTCCATGGATGGTGGCGACGCGGGCCTTCTTTGTGTAAAACTTCATCTTTAAATGCACCATGGAGGGTACGACGGTCAGCTCAGCCAATGTTGGTCTCCCCAGGATGCAGTTGTAGAGAGACGGGAAATAGATCACTAGAAACCACGGTTTGACCTGTCAGGATGCAGTTTCTTCCCTGAATGTGACAAAGAGCTCGATGTAACCCCATGGCTTAGAGGTAGAGTCGTTGAATCGTTGCAGGTCAAACCCCGCGTATGGTGACATGTGGGTATCGTCGAGCTGCAGGGTGCGAAATAGGTGGGTGTACATGACATCGGTGGAACTCCCCTTGTCAACCAGAATGTACATCGAAGTTGGCTATCCTTGCCCTCCTCAGCATAAGAATGCTTGAGTTTGAGGCTCCAACGTGCAGCTTCTTGAGGTAGATGGTGATCGGATCATATTTTCCCCTGAACCTTTCAAGGGTTACTGCCTGGGTCGGGGCTGCGCCTACATGCTCTTTTAGTTTCCTCTTTGCTGAATTTACCGAGATGTCGTTGAATCCCCCGTTAGATATGACCATGGCGGAGGGGAACTTCTCCAATCTATTGTAGGTGGACAAGGGTTCTTCATCTTCGAAGTTGTCGGGGATGTGGAAGTTTTCGAGCCTTAAGACAGAGAAAGCCACCTGAAGGGGACCCAATTCATCGGATGGTCAGGTATCCTCCTCGATTTCTTTAACCTCATGGTTATTCTGGCGAGGGGCTTCATTTTGCTTATATTTCCTGAGTCTGCCTGCCTTGATGAGAGTCTCGATGGCATCCTTCCGGTGGACGTAGTCTTTGGGTCAAGTGACCGTGGCTCCGATGGTACTGAGAGTATTTTATTCTGTTAGCCCCAGGCTTTGTAGGGGTGGGTCAAGGACGTCTAACACTGTTGTCCTTAAACTTGGCATTGGAGCACTCCACAAGGATACGCTCGCGGGAAGCCATCAAAAGGGTGTACTATGTGAACCGTCCGAATGATCCTATGTGAACCGTCCGGATGACCCTCATATTCTCCCCATTCTGTCAAGAAGAGCCCGTGTCGGGGTACCGTGGGATGTTAGTTGGTCTGCGGTTCCTCGAATCACGGGCTCTGTTGGCTACCTCTTTCTCCTCGTAGTCCATATATGCCCGGGTTTTTCCGAGGATGGCATTAGAAGACCTGAGGGGTTCAATGTCGACTGCCTTTCTAAATTCCGTGCCCGGGAGGAGTCCTCTCTCAAGCAAGAATATTTTCACGTGGTCAGCGCATGGGACCCGAATGGCCTCGCGGTTAAACCGATCAATGTACCCCCTAAGGGTCTCTTCGCTTCTCCAGACGATTGCCTCAAGGGCGGCTTCAGTCTTCGGATGTTGCCGAGACGCAGTGAAGCTGCTGATGAACTGGTTTTTGAGGCTCTTCCATGAGGTGATCGACCAAGGGGAGAGGTTCTTGTACCAATCCATGGTTGTTTTCCTCAGTGTCACGGGGAACAATCTGCATTTAATTGGGTCCCCAACATTGTGGTAGTGGAGCATCGCTTCAAACCCGTCGATGTGGTTGACAAGATCAACAATGCCTTCGTACTCCTTCAGTAGGGGACGATTTTCAATTTCTTTAGGAATGGGAGCCTCCATGATGGCTTGGGACAATGGATCGCAGGGGTCATCTTCGTCGCTTCTGTTTGGAGAGCGAGAGGGGGATCGGTTATAGTGATGATCGTTATGTCGGTCTTGGCCATGGGGAGGGTCCCTTGACCGAGACTGCTTTTCTTCAATACCCCCATTTATTTTACATTCATGGGATCATCTCTCGTTGCGCGAGGGTGTGACCATGCTTCCTCGCAGATTCAGACTCGCTCCTCTCCAATGCTGGGCCTCGCCTAGTTCGATAGGGAGAAAGGCTTCAAGAGTCGTCTCTGCGGGAAGATCGGGAGAGGTCCTCGTTCTGTTGGGGAGGAGGAGTTCGAGATTCAGGTCTCCCGTGCCTTCTGGGTACCCCACGAGTTTGCTCGAGCATCATCAGTCGCTTCCCCTATGATAAGATCATGTAGTTGGTTTGGTTGATTGTCGCGAACAGAGCTCTGGTTATGGTGTCAGCACCTGTAGGAACTAGGATCTCCTAATATGTATTGGGTTCATGATTTTGTGGGGGATGGTAGTCTTTGTTGCGCGGTTGCGAGTGAGTGGACGAAGAAGCAGTCAGTTTGTCCATGTAGTCTTGCTCGGGACCGACCACGTCATTGTTGTTGCCTGCGTTGTTATCACCAGCGTTGTTGTCGCTAATGTTGTGGTTTTTGGGGTCTACGAAATAGACGTTTTGGTTATCATTGATAGTTTGGTCAGCCATGACAATTGGAAGGTTGATGAAGAGTTGCTTTGGTCTTGAGAAGAAGACGGATTCCCACAAACGGTGCTACTGATTGTACCTGATCAGAAGGTATTGTCAAGGCCCACGAGCTGCAAGTCGAGCAATGGTTGAATGTGAAGTGGGAGCTACCAGCAAGACACTCTGATGCCAAAGTAAAGTTCAGAGTAAGTGTAAGTAATGTGAGAGTATGGTTGCATGAATGAACCCCTGACCCTCTCAAGTGAGAAGGTATTTATTGCCCCCAGTACTGGGCCAAGGTCTTCAGTGACGGGCCATGATGAGGCCCAACAACGAAGACTTCCAGGGTTTACGGGTGTATGGAGTCCAGCACATGGCCTCCTCCTTAGTTAACTGCCCCGAGAAAGCAAAAAAGTTAGACCTGTTATTCTTGGAGGGCGGGATGATGACGATATCAACACATGGGTTATGTTCTCCTAGTGGGCTCGTGGGGAAATGCCCAACGGTCCCCAGTTTTGGATGCACGCTTTTGGGCCTTTGTAAAGGCGATGGATTGGACCTCCCCAATGGTGGAGCAAATGTCGGCCCAGTCCAGAACACCTACGATAATAGTTTTAATTTTAGTATTATGGTATCTTCATATGAGGCTTTGTATAGAAGTAGATGTAAGACTCCTTTGTGTTGATACGAATCTGGTGACAGTGTTATGCTCAGACTTGAGATAGTTCAGTAGACTATTGAGAAAATCAAGATGATTCATTAGAAGATTATAGCTTCACAGAGTCGCCATAAGAGTTAAAATGATAAGATAAGGAAATCACTTTAGTTTTAAGAGGGATATCATGTGTTCTTAAGTGTAAATCATGTGACAGGTGTTGGTCATGTTTGAAATATCGAAAGCTCATGCCGTGTTTCATTTGTCCTTATCGTATTTTGAAGTAAGTAGGATAAGTAGCCTAGTGAGTTGCGTTACCATCATTTATTTCAAATCTCTATGATGTATTTCATGTGTCTAAGTTGCAGAAATACATTCCTAATCCGTCTCATGTGATTCAAGTGAATGATGTGCAAGTTAGGGAGAACTTGATTATTGAGGCATTTCCCTTCATAATAGAGGATCGAGAGGTGAAACACTTGAGAGGAAAGAAGATCATCTTAGTGAATGTAGTTTGTGGAAGACCTGTAGACGGAAGCATGACGTGGGAGATGGAGAATCAGATGAGAGAGTCTTATCCATAGTTGTTTCGTTCAGGTAATTTTCGAGGGCGAAAATTATATAAATGAGGGATAGTTGTAATTATGACAAATATAAAATATGATTTCCACCGGGAGTTGTAATACCCCAGATTTAATTAATTTTATTTAGTTGAAATTATTTGAATAATATTTAATTATTAAATGAAATATATGATTTTAGTTGATTTTTATATTAAAAGTGGAGAAGTGTGTGAAGTTGAGATATTACTGATACATGAAATTGAGCTTGAGACAAAAAGAGACCAAGACATTATGAAGAACAAGGTTGGGAAGGAGATATCACCAAGGCTAGAGATTCAAGTGCTTTTGGTGGAAGACTAAGGTAAGGGGGGACTACTTTTGATATAGGTGTAATTTATGAAAGGTAAAGAGAGATCCTCACCCTCCTCTAGGTTTTATCCATTGTTGTGATTTTGGAAAGCTTATTATATGATTTTATGAAAATTGATGATGATGATGATTCTTGATGTTTGGTTATGTATTCTTGAGATGATAATTATAGAACTTGGAATATGAAATCGTGTTGATAATGTTCTTGTTGATGAGTTGTGTTAATGATGAATTGGAGATGATGAACAAAAGTATAATTGTCATGATGCATTGTTGATACAGTGTAAATTGGTGAAACTATGTGTTAATTGATAGGTTTATAATGTAATAACAGTAGATGGTTGACATACAATGTTAGATTTTTTGAAATAAGTTGTTTTAGCATGTTAAGGTTTGTTTGGGTAGGGTTTTAAATTGATTAAGACTGCAGTAACGTGATTCAAAACTGAAATTTTTGTAAAAGTTGCAGGTGTCAATCGGTTGACACATTGGACAAATCGATTGTCCCATTCAAATTTTAACAAAAGAAGAAACAAAGTGTGTGGGATAATCGATTACTGTTGTAGGCCAATCAATTGGTCTCTTTGTAAATTGAAAAATAATAAGAAATTGGGACTTGGAACAATCTATTGATGGCATATGCTAATCGATTGGTTCCTTTATAAAATTCAAAAAATAAAGTCAGGGGGCTAAAGGAAATCAATTGGTCCGATATGACAATTGATTGATCTGTTACAATAGTTGATTAGTTCACTTGTTGTTTTGACCATAACTTAAGTTCCGTGACTCCAATTGAGGCACAATTTGAAGCGTTGGAAATCTAACACATATGTCATAAGAGGTTACTTGTGTATGTATGAATAATGGATATGTAATCATATGAATATGTGTGATAGGTAGTTATGCTATAATGAAGGTGAAATAATAATGAATCAATTGTGTTGTTCTATAATGTTGTATGTTTTGGTGAATACTTATGTGACATGCACATAATTGTGAATGTTATGTTGTGGTGATAGCTCAGAAGAGGGAACTATGAAATTCTATTTTGCATGATGTTTATGGTTAGAAGGGGAACCATAAACATGTTATTGTTTTTGTTGTATTAATAATATTCCATGCGTCATATTGTGTCGTGTTATGAAAGAGGTGAGTCATAAGTTTAGAAGAGGGACGAGTGACTTGTCCAAAGCTCAGATGGGGGGTCTAGTTTGTATGGAGAAGCATTGTTGATTAGGTACCACATGCATAATATCGATTCATGAATGACATTGTGTAGTACTCCAAAATTTTCCCTCTCACTTATCAAGAATTTTCTCACAAAATCTCCCTTGACTCAAGATTGCATTAGGTTTGATCAGCTCAAGACACCTCCTTAAGCACTGATGACCAAAATTAGGGTTTGAGTTTGCACATGGATTTTTGGACTTCCAATTCCCCATATGACTTTCATATATCATTATGGACCCCCAAGATTACTCATGTCAAGTTTCAAGCTTTAAATCACATTTTTTATCAGTCAATTGAGCAGTTAACCTAAAAATCAGTTGTATTGGGAAAAAAGTCAATCATGGCCAATTTACAGTCAACCTTCATAATTTTTTATCCATGTCAACATTTTAAACTCATATGTATCATTTGATCAAGTTTGGACCACAACTCCTCAAGAAATTTGATCAAATCTCCAAAAGGGCAAAATGGTCAAAATTAGGGTTTTGACTGGGAAAAGGCAATTTCTGATTTTTGACATAGAAAATGGTCAATTGGTTTAAGGAATGATCTCAAGAGTCCAATTTCATCATTTTGACCTAATGACATGGTTCAAAACATTGCAAGTCCATTGGATTGACAGATGAATTTTGCAGTCAACTGATCAAAAGTAAACTATATAATGAAAAGTCAAACTTTGACTTTTTGGTCAAATTCAAGTTCCAAAGATCACAATTCATCAAAACATGTCAAAATATGAAAATTATTCATCAAGAAATCAAAAAGTCAAGATTTCATTTTGAAAAGTCAAAATTTCTAAACTTAGAAATTTTTCCAAGTGTTGGAAATTTCATGTTTTTTCATAACTTTGAGCCAAATTTTCACTATGATGCAAGATGATTCAAGAGAAACTTCCAACATGAAAGTTGTATATATACATGAAATATAAAACTTTTATTTACACAACTCCTTCCAAAATTTCTTGGATCTCAAGTTATAATTTTATGAACATGTGGTCATGAAACTAAACACTTAGTGAAATTTTGCCCTAATTTGGTCAGGATTTTGACCCAACTTCATGGCACTTTTTCATATAGTTCCAAGGGGAATCTTCAAAATCAATTAAAATATGGGTTGTAGAGCACATTTCAAGCTTTCCAAAAGGTCCAAGAACTCCTTGAGATAATTCTAGAGTAGGGATAATCGAAGAGATGAAGTTAGGGTTTTGTCACTTGAATTACAAGTCATTTTCGATGAACACATGAACCAAATCAATGCTAGGCTGCATAATCTTTGCTTTTCAGACCTCAAACTTGTTTGTCACTCCATAATTAAATGTTTACACATCTCTTAGGGCTTTGATCCAAGCAATTGAGCTATTATCCAAGTTGCATTTCCATTAATGGCACAAAGTTAACATTGCCATTCTTGTAAAGCAAGCTTTTGCATAAAGTTCATTCTTGAGCCTATAACTTGTTCCCTCTGATCACAATCCATCCACAAAGTCAGAAGCAAGCTTGTTTAAAGCATAACCACTCTATCTTAGCAAGTACACAAGGCTTTGAAACTTGATTTTCTCAAAAATCACATGTTATGCATAAACTTGTGATTTTGAATTCTGATCAACAAGAGTCTCCAAACTTGTTGCTTATAAATAGAGTCAGTATTTGGGAGCTAGAGGACGAGCTTAAACACCCTGAAATACACCAAAACTCTCTCAAAGCAGAAATTTCCCAAAAACTCCATTGTTGCACAGTTTCTGACCTTGAACATCAAACTCACATTTCCCTCATGCGTTTCTTGGCCTTTTAGTTTCTAAAGCTTCCTTACATTAAGTGTAACTTATCCCTGTCCCTGTTTAATTACTGTAACATCATTTACCATATCCTCCATAACCAAAAACAGAGCATTGCACATTAACTTCTCCAAGTCATTTCAGCCACTCTCAACTCAAGTAAACCATTGCATTAGCTTCCTAGGGACTTGAGGAAGCTAGCCTGATCATCACCACTTCCTAAAACAAGCTCAAACTCAAAACATGATTTCTAGTTTTGAGGTAAGTTTTCTCAACTTGGAACCCTTCATACAAGCATCATCAATAGTTTATTTGTGAACAAAACATGTATATATCATTGCCCTGAAGCTAACCATGTCCATAGTTTCCATTAATTTTGCTTGAGCTTAGAGAATTTTGAAACTGAAATTTCTGAGATTTTTAGGATTCAGATTAGGGCCATTAAAATTCATGCTTATCTTTGATCTATAGTTTTAATTCTTTACATTTCTGAAACCGTGAGAAAATTTGCTACAAGTTTCATGTTTACAGTTTTCATTTTTGATGAGAAATGAGCAAGTTACAGTTGGTCTGGTTGGAGGTTGAAGATGAAGTCTTCAGGGCACATTTTGTCTTGTATATTTATTATTTTGCTTATGTTAACAGATGTATAGCCACCCCAGTGGTAGAAGCGCGCGCTTGTAACCTTTGGGACCTAGGTTCGAGCCCTAGTGGTACCCTTTTGCATTTTTTACATGTTTTACAATTCTGACTTTTTTTGTTTGCAGGGCGCTGGGCCTGGCTTATTTTTTTATATTTTTGCTAGCTAACCCCCTGTTTCCTTTATACGCCCATGGCCCAATTTATTTTCTTTTTCTTTTTTTATTATTTCATTTATTTTCTTAAATATTTTTTCTAAATATTAAAAATCATAAAAATATAAACAATGATAGATTTATATTTTGGCTTATTTTATTTTATTTTTCTCACAAAAAAATATTTTTATTAACTATACTTTATTTATTTTTTACTTATTATCTTGTAAATATAAGTAAAACTAGGTTATTAATTATTTTCTTTCATGCTAATTAAAATACATTATTTTTAATATTAAAAAAGGCAAAAAATAGTCTATAATGCTATAAATATTTTCAAGACAAAAATACCAAAAATACTTTTCTTACAAAACCTAATTTCTTTTATTTTAATTAATAGATTTAGGGTTTTTCTTAAAGATCTTTTCCTAGCAAATTAGGGTTTACTTTTCATTAATTATTTTTCTTTTAATTAATTATATTAATACAAAATCTCTTTTCTCTAAAAAAACCAAACAAATATTAATTTACTTCATATTTTGCATTTTTGCACATATTTATTTTCTTTGTACATTATATTCATTAAAATTCTTGTACATTAATACAAATTCAATTTGGTTGTAATAAATTGACTAAGTTTATATTCTTGTAATCATCATTTACAAATCGTACACCCCTCCCCACAAATGTTGTAATAGCGTAGTAACTTTAAACTTCTGCAATTTATCGCTTTTATATACAAATGCTAGTAATTAGGGTTTGTATGGAAAGACTAAAACCAATACTTAGAAAAACCTAGTTCAAGACAAAAACAAGCATGAAAACAATACACTTGCGCACAAGCACCCCTAGGGTTATTCCACTTGGTTGCCTTATACAAAATGACCATATTACGCATGTAAGGTATCTTAGCAAAAACAAGCAAATACAAGATCATAGTCTCTCGATGACGCTATCTAAGTTGCCTTTCAAATGATCTTAGTCCCTCAAAAAGAATGCTAAGATACCTTGCAACATTGCTAATCATGGTTATACGATGACCCACGCCCGTCCCGTTTACATCCAAAGATAGGGTTGCTTACCAAATCAATGGTAAGATAACAATGTCAAAGGAAAATAAAATGAACAAGAAAGACTTTTTGAGTAGTTAGAATGCTCCTAATTACTTGCTCAATTTCAAAACAAACATCCTTGCTATTTTCAAAACAATCACCTACACTTTCAAACATCTTACAAAATTGAAAACATTTTCAAAAGATCAAACATCTTTGTATACATTCTTACAAACATGAATCATTACAAAGATTGCCTAAACAATGTCCTATTTACAAAATACTTTCAAAAGCCACACAAAGCACAATTTCAAACAAAAGCAAGTGATCTAGCAAGTAACTAAGAGCCCATGGAAAACCATGGATGAAAAGGGTGTTAATACCTTCCCTTTTCATAATCTACCCCCCGAACTCAAGAAATAATCTAAAAGGTCTTTCCTGTGCTTTTTCACATTTCTTTTTGGATAAAAGAAAAGTCAATGGAGACTCTTGCTAACCACAACATTTGCAATCAAACACAAAACCTTCAAGTCAGTTCTCCCACCGTATCACAGAACTGGCGACTCTGCTGGGGACAATTTTAAAAGTGGGGTTACCTTAGGGGTAGATCACATTTACTTGCTTTCATTGTTTAATTTGTATGCTTTACACTATAGTTCTTTGTTTGGGTTTGAATCCTCTACCTGAATTTGGGATACATTATAGGTAAGTAGCAATACGTTGTGGAAATTGTGTGGGGTATATCGACATGGTCTAAGCAATAGCTAAGTTAGTGCGACATATTTGTGGGTACCGGTAGCCTTTGAGTTAATCAAAGAGAATACAGGGCCGCTGAGTGATGTCATGAAACACTAATGAACTTCTAGAACCTTTACTTGACCAACTTAGCCTTTAGGATGCAATGAGATAACCCGCTTTGGTACAGTCCAAAGTTGGTAGATACTCTATACTACACTCATTAAGGTTGGGTTTCTTGGGATATTTCGGTCGTCATTAAAGAGGCTTGTGCTGAATCAATGACCAAGGAAACGAACCAGTGATATTGAGCTCCTTAGAACCCGGTTACTATTACTAGGACAGGTTGAGCCAACTAAACTTCAAGAGGGTACTTACCTATAAAACTCCATTCAAGCCTAAACCTAGGGACTTGTTTGTTTTGTTATACATACTTGTACATAACATCATGAACATCATAACATCATACACATTCACTAACCATTTTAAGGATTTTTGGATTCATCTTTGTTCTTGTTTTGTAGGACATGGATTCTATTCGCAGGAAAACTATTCAACTCAACCTTGTAAGGATCCCTCCACAACTTAAGGAGCTAGCTTCAAGGATTCCTGAAAACTCTCCATTCACCGAGAGACATGGTCGCCCGCTCAACTTGGTCACCTCCAACACAAATGAGGACATGATGAAGGTGCTCTTTCAGTTCTTTGATCCTTTACACCATTGCTTCACATTTCCCAACTATCAACTTGTGCCAACTTTGGAAGAATTCTCCCGACTCTTGAGGATTCCCATTCTCAACCAACTACCTTTCAACGGTACGGAAACATACCCAAATACATAAGAGATTGCTCAAGCTCTACACTTGCACTCATTTGATGTCACAACTCATTGGGAAACAAGGAGTGGTGTCAAAGGTTTCCTAGCAAAGTTCTTGTTCGAGAAAGCCCAAAACTGTTTGAATTCCTTGGATTTGCAAGCCTTTGAGGAAATTGTGGCTCTCCTCATCTATGGGATGGTTTTGTTTCCAAATCCTGACTAACTCATAGATGTGAACGCCGTCAAAATCTTCATATCCCGCAACCCGGTGCCTACATTGCTAGGGGATATCCTACACTCTTTTCACACTCGCACAATGAGGAAAAGAGGTGTCCTTATGCGTTTCACTCCTCTCTTGGCAAGATGGTTTATTTCACATCTTCCCCAATCTGTATTAAATAATGAGCAAGGTTCAAGGTGGTCACAAAGATTGATGACGCTCAAACATTCAGACATCCATTGGTGCTCCCGATCCATAGAGAATGTTACTATTATCGACCGTTATGGAGAATTTCCTAATGTCCCTTTACTTGGCATTAGGGGAGGTATCACCTACAACCCCTGCTTAGCCTTAAGACAGTTTGGTTACGCCCGAAGGGATGGCCCGCACGAGATGCTGATTCAAGGTTTGGTATTTGACTACGACAATGATGATCAAGGTCTTCGCCAGAGATTTATCCGATCTTGGAGGATGTTAAACAATGTAGATAGCAAGACTTTGGGGCACAAGAATTCCATCCCTCTTGAGCCTTACCTCAAATGGGTATGAACTCGTGCTCATAGTCTTATGATGCCTTACCCTTCCATTCTCCCGGTAATCATAGAGCCTGTCATGAAAGGAGATGTTCCATACACTATCCTACATCCTGACATGCCCACCTCTCTTGAAGACCTACAAAGGGATTGGATACAACTCAAGAAGGAGTGAGATACTTTCGAAGCCCAATTCTACGCAAGCGAGAAGAAGGTTTTGGAACTCACTAGACTACTTCATGAGGAGCAGACTCTGAATGCCTACATTGCACAAAAGAGGATGCGTACTACCTTTTTATCTTAGAGTTTTTGTATTATTTTTCCCAAGAAGGCATTGATGTACTCGAGCTTTAATCTATTAATATAACGTGTGTTTCCTTTTTGTATAAAACAAATTTGAATCTTAAAATCCTTGAAATCATTGCATATGCATTCACCATTCATCATAACATAAGCAAGTTTCTTGCAACAAGTCTCCTCATCTCTCTACTTTTTATTTCAGTAAGATGGATCTCGAGCAAACGGTGAAGGAACTCCAAGCTCAGAATGCACAGTTTCAACAATTGTTCTTAACCCTAGCCAAAGGACAAGAAGAGTTGAAGACCTTGCTGGATGAGGAGAATAAAAAGAAGACGAAGAAGATAACCGGGGTTCTAAACATGGGAAGAAGATTCCACGGGCAGTAAAGAAGGACCTTAGACTTTGCAACGACATCCGGTGAGAAAGACAACCAAGATGGGAAAGGGAAAGAAACCTTTGTCCAGTCAGAGTCAGAAGAGGAAGAGGAAGAAGAAGACTATTCTGAAGAATAATACCCTCCAGCTGACGACAAGTATAAGCATCTAGAAGAGCGGCTGAGTGCAATGGAAATCCAAAAAGTGCCTGGGTTGGACTTTAAGGAGTTGGGACTAGTATCGAGAATTGTCATCCCTCCTAAATTCAAAGCACCTGTGTTCTCCAAATATGACGGAGTTTCATTCCCTAATATGCATCTCCGGTCCTATGTGAGGAAAATCCAGCCCCATACCGCTGACAAGGATCTATGGGTACACTTCTTCCAAGACAATCTGTCTGGAACTCAACTTGATTGGTTTTATCAGTTAGAAAGAGCCAATGTTCATACCTGGGAAGATCTTGCTGAAGCCTTTTACAAACAATACCAATACAACGCTGATCTTGCGACTACTCGTACTCAACTCCAGAATATGACCATGCTTTCAAGTGAATGTGTGATACGGTGGCAGAACCAGACTATTTTAGGAAAATGTTGGTTTGCATTTTACGTTTTTTATTCGCAAAATGTCGCGGTAAGCAAGAGTCTGCACTGTTGTACCCCAAAATTTTCCCTCTCATTTTATCAAGATTTCCCCTCACAAGACTTTTTGGACTCCAAACAGAATTAGGGTTTGCTATGCTCAAGACATCTCCTTGCGCTGTTGACCTGAAATTAGGGTTTGAGTTTGCACAAGGATTTTTGGACTTCCAATGCTCAAAGTTACTTTCATACTTCATGTTTGACTTATAAGATTGCCCATACCAAGTTTCAAGCTTTGAATCAAATTTTTGCCCAGTCAATTGGACAGTTGACCTAGAAATCAGATGTATTGGGGAAAAAAGTCAACTGTGGCCAATTTACAGTCAAACCTCATAATTTTTTATCCACATCAACATTATAGGCTCATATGAACCATTTGATCAAGTTTGGACCACAACTCCTCAATAAATTTGATCAGATCATCAAAAGGGGCAAAAATGGTCATTTTTAGGGTTTTGACTGTACAAGGGCAATTTCTGATTTTTCACCTAGCCAATGGCAAATCGGGTTCAAGCATGGATTCAAGGACTCAATGGCATCATCTTGACATATTCACAAGGTTCAAAAGATCTCAATTGCATTGGATTGACAGATGAATTTTCCAGTCAACTGATCAAAAATCAATTGTACACTGAAAAGTCAAACTTTGACTTTTTGGTCAAAATCAAGTGCCAAGGGTCATTTTCCATCAAGATGTGTCAAAACATGAAACTTGTTCATCAAGAAACCTAATTTTTCAAATTAGGGTTTTAAAATGAAAATTTTCATAACTTAGAAATTTTCTAAGTTATGAAATTTTCTCATTTTTTCCAAACTTTGCCCAACTTTTTCTCCATGATGCAATTGGATTCAAACAAAACTTCCAACATGAAAGTTTTAGTCCTCCACAAAATACACAACTTTGATTCACAAAGTTTTCCCAAAGTATGCTTGGATATCAAGTTATTAGTTTTGGAATAAGGGTCCATGAAACTTTTAACTTAGTGAAATTTTGCCCTAGTTTAGGCAGGATTTTGACCTATCTTCATGGCAATTTTTCACATAGTTCCACTTGGAATATCAAAATTCATTTCAAAGATGGATTGTAGGTCATGTTACAAGATTTACAAAATGTCAAAGAACTCTCCAAAATCATTTATGGTTAGGGATAATCGAAGGTTTGAATTTGGCAAAAAGTCACTTTGATCCATGGCATTTTCATGTTGACACAAATTGCAAATTCTGTCCAGCTTTGTTTGTACTTACTTACAGGTCTCTAAACCCTTCCACACTCAAAAATTGAATGAAACTTAATGTTTTAAGGCATTATTCTGATCAATGGAAGTTTACACAAGGGTTTAATCCATTTTTGGCAAAAAGTGAACATTGCCATTTTCATAAAGTTGGCTTTATGTCAAGTTGTTCCTCTTGAGCCTTGAACCTTTTCTTTTACATCAAACAAACTCCATAAACTCAGGGCAAAGGACAACCACTTTGTGCAGCTAGGACAGAGGCATGTACAGGCTCTTTGCTTGATCACTTCACACTTTTCTTAAAAGCCAAGTCAACTTGCAAAAAGAAGAGAACTTTGGTATCTGATAAAACCAACTCTTGTAACCATTCCAAACAAGTTTTGCATATTTCCTTACGTCAGAAGCATGAGCTATCCACTTCCCAAGCCTTCTAAAACACCAAAACACCATAAAATTGCAAAACAAGACAACTTCTGCAGTTGCACCTCCATCTCACAAACCACTCGTGCGTTTTGCCCCAAACCTTTTCCAACACACTCCATACAACCCACCTAAGCTATCCCAACCATTGACCAGTGACTGTAACTCCATTTACAAGCTTCACCATTTTTAAATTTTGCTTGTGCAGGTTGACTTCTACAGGCTTATTCAAGCAAACTCAAAGCCAACTAAGCATTGGGGAAGGTCAAAGGAAGTTCAAGCAAGCTCCCAAGCATCTCAGGCCTCATTGAAAACCTCCACATTGCCATACTCGAGTTCAACTGAAGCAGGTATTTTCCAACTTTCTATCTCTCTATTTAGGAATCATTAGGCTTAGGTTTGTGAATAAAAAATGTAGTACTCATTGCCCTTAAGCTGTACATATGCATAGATTTCATTTAAGTTAACTGTGTTGAGAGAATTTGATTGATGAACTTTCTGAAAAAGTTAGGTTAGAAATTAGGGCCAGAGAAATTCTCTCTGGTCTTTGAGAGTTAGATTAAGTTCTTTATATGGTTGGAATCGTGTTGAAAAATACTATAACTTTTGTGTTGTGAGTTTTTGCTTTAGAGCACGTATGCAGGAGTTAGCCATTTGTACAGGAAGGCGCGCGTTTTTTTGAACAAAGGTTGAAGATGAAGATCAGCTGGGCTGGGCCTGGCTGTTTCTTACTTTTTGTACCCCTGATTTGCTTCTCACACCCCTTGGCCCATTTGATTTTAATTTTTTATATTTTTCATTTCTTTTTTAATTTCTGACTTTATTTTATTTTTCTAAACTTTAAAAATTACTAAAAATATTTAATTTTCACATTTTATTTTATTATTTTTATTATTTTTTTTAGACATAGAAATAATTATTAAATAGTATATACTTTTATTTTCTTTAACAAAAACCTGTAAATACTATTAAAATAATATTATATTTTTATTTTTATTATTTATATACTTAAACAATATTTTTTCTAACATATTTTTTTTTTGACATTTGTATATATTTTTATTTTATTGTACATAAATAAATAATACATAATATATATATATATATATATATATATATATATATATATATATATATATATATATATATATATATATATATATATATATATATATATATATATATATATATATATATATATATATATATATATATATATATATATATATATATATATATATATATATATATATATATATATATATATATATATATATATATATATATATATATATATAAAACAAATTAGGGTTTCCACCCTTAATAAAAATAATCTTTTATTTTGTTATTTTTAATGCATTAAATATTTTATTTTTACATATATAAAAATAATACAAAAATATTTTTGCATATTTATAATATATTGTATATTTATTTAATTGTCTATTTAAATATTGCTTATTTATTTATTTGCAAAGAATTCAATTTGGTTGTAATAATCTTAGGGTTTAATTTCTTGCAAATAATCCCCTATTCAAAATTGTATCCCCCTCCCATATCAATGTTGTAATAACTTAGATTACTTTTACGCATTTATTGCTTTCAAATATGTCATGATAGAGATTAGGGTTTGTATGCTATATCCAAAATCAAAACAAATAACTAGACCTAATGCAAGACATAAAAGCATGTAAATTGACAACACAATGCACACATGCACCCCTAGGGTTTCATCCACTTGTTGCCTTTAAAATGACCATGGTATGCATGTTGAATATCTTGGCAAAACAAAAACAAAACAAAAGATCATAGTCCCGCGATGACGCTATCTTGGTTGCCTATATAAAATGATCTAGTCCCTTAAACAAAAAACTTGCTAAGATATTTAGCACTATTGCTATCATGTTCAATACGATGACCCGCGCCTGTCCCGTTTAACATCAAAACACAAGGTTGTTTACCAAATACAATGGTAAAACAACAATGTAAAAGGGTTAAAAACGTATAGGAAAGATCTTTGAGTAGATAGGGTAGACAACTCTTAGTTACTTGATCAAAACTTGCAAACATCCTTGCTAATTTCAAAACACACAATTTCAAAACATTTCCCAAAACAAACTTTCAAACAATGAAACATTTTTCAAAAGACAAAACATCTTTGTATACATTCAAACAAGAATCATTACAAAGGTTGCCACAACGATGGCCTCTTTTCAAAATACTTTCAAAACCATACACAAAGCACCATTTCAAACAATTGAAAAACAAAAGCAAGTGATCTAAAACAAGTAACTAAGAGTCCATGGAAAACCATGGACCCCGAACCCAAGAAAACATCTCAAAGGTCTTTCCTGTGCCTTTTTTACCTTTCCTTTGGATAAATAAAAAGTCGGTGGCGACTCTTGCTAAACCGAAACATTTGCGAATACAAACGCAAAACCTCAAGTCAGTTCTCCCACCGCATCACAACCATCGACTTTTATTTTATCCAATCAGGAAAAGGAAAAAAGCACAGAAAAAATCCTTTTTCGAGATATTCTGAGTACGGGGGTAGATTATAGAAAGGGAAGGTGTTAGCACCCTTTCTATCCATGGTTTTCCATGGGCTCTTAGGTACTTGCTCATCATTTTAAAAAATTGCTTCCGTGTTTGTGTGTTTTGAAAAGTTTTGTTTAACTTCGTTTTAACCCTTGTATCAGTCCTCAAGAGTGTTACGAAGTGTTTTTGAAAACATTGTTTGAAAAGAGTGTAAGTGTGGAAAAGTTTATTTTGAGCAAGTAGCTATTAGCATCTACCTACTCGAAAAAATAATGTTTCTGTTCTTGTTTCCTTCAGACAGCGTTATCCCATTATTAGTGAGTAGGTAGCACCGTCGTTGGAGTTGTAAGGGTCAATTCGAAAGGGACGTACAATCACTAAAGCAATGTTAGGACGTCTTAGTAATAACTATAATGTCTTAAGATCATATTCGAGGCAACATTTCCGAGGCAACCTTTCTGAGGCAACATTTCTGAGGCAACCTTTCCGAGGCAACCTTTCCGAGGCAACCTTTCTGAGGCAACATTTGATCTTTGTTTAGACAAGAGAGCGACCACTAAAACACCCTATACTTAATGATTGTTTACCGAAGGTGTTGTACCCCAAAATTTTCCCTCTCATTTCTTCAACATTTTCTCATCACAAGACCCTTGGAGCTCAAGATCAAGTTAGGGTTTACTCTGCTCAAGGCCCCTCCTTGCACTGTTGACCCAAATTAGGGTTTGAGTTTGCACAAAGATGTTTTGACCTGAAATGCCCAAAGTCACTTTCATGCTTCATGTTGGACCAACAAGTTTATCCATACCAAGTTTCAAGCCTTGATTCCAATCTTTGTCAAGTCAATTAGACAGTTGACCTAGAAATCAGCTGTATGGGGGAAAAAGTCAACTGTGGTCAATTGACAGTCAAACCTCATGATTTTTGACCCACATCAACATTGTGAACTCATATGGACCATTTGATCAAGTTTGGATCACAATTCCACAAGAAATTTGATCAGATCACCAAAAGGGCAAAATGGTCATTTTTAGGGTTTTGACTGCACAAAGGCAATTTTTGACTGTTTGACCTGGCCAAAGGAAAACCAAGCTCACATATGGACTCAAGGACTCAATGGCATGGTCTTGACACATTCAAAAAATTCAAAAGATCCCAAATGCACAAGATTGACAGATGAATTTTCCAGTCAACTGAGCAAAATTTGACTGTATACTGAAAAGTCAAACTTTGACTTTTTTGTCAAAATCAAATGCCAAGATTCATTTTTCATCAAGACATGTCAAACTATGAAACTTGTTCATCAAGAAACCAAAAATTACAAATTAGGGTTTAAAATGAAGAAATTTCATAACTTAGAAATTTTCTAAGTTATGAAATTCCCTTATTTTTTCCTAACTTTGTCCCATGTTTTCATCAAGAAATATTTGGATTCAAACAAAACTCAAAACATTAAAGTTATAGTCCATTGCAAAATATACAACTTTGATTCACAAAGTTTCCTCAAAAGAAGCTTGTAGCTCAAGTTATGATTTTTGGAATAGGGGTGCAAAACATTCTTAACTTAGAAATTTTTTGACCTATTTTAGGCAGGATTTTTGCCCAACTTCATGGCCACTTTTCACATGCTTCCACTTGGAATTTTAACTTGCATTACAAAGATGGATTGTTGTACACATTCCAAGCTTTCCAAATTGTCCAAGAACTTCTCAAACACCCTTGTGGTTAGGGAGAATCGAATTTGTGAAGATGGGCAAAAGTCACTTTGTTCATGGCCAAATTCATGTACATAACACTTTGCATTTTCAAACTCAGCTTGCACAAGCTAGGTTACAGGCCTCTAATCCCATTAACACTCAATAATTCAATGTTAAACCATTGTGCCAAGATGTTATTTTGTTCATTTGGTCATTACATGAAAGATTAACCTTTAAATGGATAAAGCATTTTTGCCATTTTGGAAAAGGTACACTTTATGTCAAATACAAATCCAAGAGGCATGGGCAAAATCTTGAGAGCTAGCATTTTATACACTAATCACTCTGATCAAGAAGAAGAGGTGCAACATAGTTTAGGGCATTGGACAGGCTGGTATAGAAACTTGTATTTTCTTACTTATCAAAGGAGAAACATTGCAAAAGGGGTCCAACATTGAGCTCCTGTCAACACAAGCTAAAACAAACATCTTGAACATCTTCCAAACAGAAAACCAGACCTAAGGCACGACCAAACCACCTTTAATACCTCCTCATTCACAAAAATACCTTCTTGCTGCAAAAACAGAGTCTCTTCTGCAACTTGAATCCCCCAGTCCATTCCTGTCGTGCGTTTTGGCTAAAACCTCTTCATACACATTCCCTAACATCCATTGAAGTTGTCCCAAGCCTTAGATACAAGTTGTAACAGCCATAGCCAAGTGTGCCATTTTCATTTTTCATCTGTGCAGGTTGACTTCTATAGCTCGATTCAGTGAGATTCAAAGCAAGCCAAGCATAGAGGAAGCATCCTTGGACCTCAAGTAAGCTGTACAAGTCCTCAAACTTCATTGAAAGTACCTCCATTGTTGTGCACGATTCAAGCTGAACAGGTAAAAGTTTGAACTTCTATCTCTCTATCCAAGCATATCTAGGCTTAGGTTTGTGAAGAAAGTATGTCCTACTCATGGCCCTGAATCTACCCATATCATTACTTTTCATTTATGTTGTGTGTACTGAGAGAATTTTGAACCTGAACATTGAAAAAAAGCTAGGTCAGGAATTGGGGGAAGAGAAATTCTCTCTCATTTCTGAGAGTTAGATCAAGTTCTTCATATGTATGAATTCGTGATTTGATGCTTTACATTTTTGGTGTTATAAGTTTGTGCTAAAAATCAAAGAATCAGGATGTTTGAATCAAGCAAGGAAACGCGCGTTTTTGAGACAGAAATGGCTGGAGGTTGAAGAAGCTTGCCTTTGGGCTGGGCCTGTTTCATTTTTCTGTTTGCACACTCATTTTCCACTTACACCCCCTTGGCCCATTGTGTGTTATTTTTATCATTTTTGATTTTTTCTTTTTGATTCTGACTTGTTATTTTTTGTCAAAATATAAAAAACATTAAAAATATTTTTTCACCCATTTTTACATTTATTTTGAATTTATTTGCTTTATTTATACTTATGTGTGCAAAATAATACATTTACTTTTATTTGAAATACTAAAAAATAATACAAATACATTTTATTTTCTGATTTTATTTTATTTTATCTTTTGAAAACATTTCCTTAAAATATACTTTTTTTTATATAAATAATAAATATTTTATTTTTGTATATATTTAGTATATTTAATATATAATATAAATACTTATATATTTATTAGAATATTTAGGATAAAAATACAAAAAATAATACATTTTTATTTTTATTAATATTTGACCTCAAAAATTACTTTTTTACAATATACTTCCCTTTTATTTATTTTATGTACATAATTAATAAATATTGTATATGATAAATAATAAATACTATTTATTTACAAAATTAGGGTTTTGCCCTAAACCATGAAAAAAAATCCAAAAAGAATCAATACTTAATTTTTCATTAAGTTAACATCATTCTCACTTGTAAATAATTACATGCATTTACACAAATACAATACACATTTTATTTTTCTTATACATTGATACATTTACATTGCTTTATTCTTGTACATTCGATACATTTTACATTTGAGATCGCAATTCGATTTGGTTGTAAATTATTTGGACACTACTCTCCTATTAAGTCTCATCCCCATTTGTAAATATTTGTACCCCCACTCCCGGATACTTATTTGTAATAGCGTAGACTTTAAATTCTCGCAATTTATCGCTTTCAAATATACCATGGTTAGATCTAGGGTTTGTATGTAAATAAAATCAAACGCTAGATAACCTAATACAAGACAAATACATGCAATCAATACACAATTCACACTTGCACCCCAAGGGTAATCCCATACGTTGCCTTCCAAAATGGGCCATGTTGCATGTTGGGTGTCTTTGGCAAAATAAAACAATTCAAATGATCATAGTCCCTCGATGACGCTTTCGAAAGTTGCCTAAAAATGATCAAGTCCCTTAAAGGAAATGCCAAAGATACTTGGCACCATTGCATTCATGGTCCATACGATGACCCGCGCCTGTCCCGTTAACATCCTAACGCAAGATTGTCCACCAAATGCAATGGTGGAACAAAATTGTTAAAAGGGTTAAAACATGAGAAAAACCTTTGAGTAAATTTAGGGGTAGACAACTCTTAGTTACTTGATCAAACTTGCAAAAACACACTTGCCTACTTTTCAAAACCCCACTTCACAAACACAAATTCAAAAACAAACTTCCAAAAACATTTGAAACATCTTTTCGAAAAGATACACACCTTTGTATATACTCAAACACGAGTCATTACAACGGTTGCCTAGACAAGGCGTCTTTTTCAAAACACACACACACACACGCACACACACCATTCCAAAGCAATTGAAAATCAAGGCAAGTGATCTAAACAAGTAACTCAGAGCCCATGGATAACCATGGATGAAAAGGGTGCTAATACCTTCCCTTTTCATAATCTACCCCCCGAACCCACGAAACATCTCAAAAGGTTTTTCCTGTGCTTTTTTAACCTTTCCTTAGGATAAAATAAAAAGTCGGTGGTGACTCTTGCTAAACCGAACAAGTGCGAACACAAACGCAAAACCTCAAGTCAGTTCTCCCACCGTATCACAGAACCGGCGACTCTGCTGGGGAGAATTCTAAAAGTGGGGTTACCTTAGGGTTTAGATCACCTTTACATTCTTGCTTTGATTGCCTTGATTGCTTTACTTTTTGGGTCCTTGTTTGGGTTTGTTGTAAATCCTACACCCGGATTTGGGGCACCTTTTTAGGTAAATAGCAAAAAAAAACTGTGAGGGAACTGTGCGGGGTATACCGACATGGTTGAAGCAGTAAGCTATGTTAGTGTGACATATTTGTGAGTACCGGTAACCCTTGAGTTCAATCAAGGAGAGTACGGGGCCGCTTAGTGATGTCGTGAAGCACTAACGAACTCTTAGAACCTTAATTGACCATCTTAGCCTTTTTAGGGGTAGTGAGATGACCGACTTTGGTGCAGTCCGAAGTTGGTAGATACTCGATACTACACTCATTGAGGGTTGTTTTCTTGGAATATTTTGGTCGCCAGTTAAGTGGCTAAACCAAAACAATGAACACAGAAAACAATCCAATGATATTGAGCTCCTTAGAACCCGGTTTCTATTTTAGGACAGGATGCGCCAACTAACTTCAAGAGGGTACTTACCTACAAACCCCATGCAAGCCTAAACCTAAGGACTTATTTGCTTTTTGTGAATATTATTTCCTGTATATACACTTACTTGCTTTCGCATACACGTACATAACATCATGACATCATACCATAGCATTTTTTCACTAACCATTTCAAGGATCTCGAGGGTTCTTTTGATGCAGGGTTACGTTGAACCAGACATCTACCAATGGGCAAGAGGTTTCTCCTCTAAACAAATGCCATCAAAGATCAAGTGCAACAGCTTGAATCAGGGGCTATGACCCACTTGACATGGTGAGCTTGATTCTCGTGGAAAGACATCTACCAGTGCAAAGTTCTCCAATCAAAGATCAAGTGCAACAACTTGAATCAGGGGCTATGACCCACTTGACATGGTGAGCTTGATTCTCGTGGAAAGACATCCACCAGTGTAAAGTTCTCCATTCAAAGATCAACGTTCAACCTTTAACATTCTTTTGTGTTTACCCCAAGAGATCCTTGAAAACATGCATCCACATATCATGCATTGCATCTTGACAGTTTTTCCTTTTTCAGGTTTCCTTACTCTCCTACTGTTTATTTCAGTAAGAGATGGCTCTAGAGAGGACTGTCAAGGATATCCAGGACCAGACTGCTCAGATGCAGGAAATGTTCTTGAACCTGTCACTGGGGCAAGAAGAAATGAAAGCTCTCCTCACAAAGGGCTTGGTCCAGGAGAATTCAAACAATGCCAGGAGTGATCAGCTGGGGGAACTGCAGTTTTATTTGGCAACATTGAGGATCCAAGTGATGGGGCAACTGGTGGGCCAGATGTCTCTCATCCAAGACCTGTCTCAAAGACAAGAGGAACTCAGAGTTCTTGTCAGCCAACTGCTTCGGAACAACCAACTGGGGAAAACGTCTGAGGTTGAAGAGCAAGTCACCACTCAACCCCCCTCCAGACAAGAAGACAAGGGGAAGGCTCCTTTGCTTGCTTCAGGGTCACAAGCCCAACAACAACCTCGTCAGCATCAACGGCGTAATCGGCGTAAGCAAGAGACGTCGGGCAGACAGTTCACTGAGACTGACATACCGTCATCTCTGATTCTGCAGCGCTTGTTAGAGGTCAATCTGACTGCTTTGAGGGATCCTATTCGGAAGCCCAATACCTCCGCTCCTAACTATCATCCCGATGCATTTTGTGTGTACCACTCCTATAGCCCGGGGCATGACACCGACGACTGTTGGGCCTTGAAGAACAAGATTCAAGATCTGATTAACATTGGAGTGTTGAGGTTCATGCCAGACGGAGAGATGAAAATCTTCCGTTAAGGGTTTCTCCACCTGAAGTGACAAAGCTCGAACTGAAAGACTTTTGCTTCATTTGAATTTTCAAAGTTGTAATTTCTTTTGTTATTCAAACAATTATCTGTTGATGCTAAACTTTGTTTCATTAATGCATTGCATATGTTTGTCTTGAATTCATCCATTCGTTTTCGCTACTCTTATGCTTTCTTTATGATATTTAACTCTTGATAAAAAGTTGCCAGCCTTTAGAGGGAGGATGACGAAACAATACCATAATCTCATACAGTATGCTTTTGAACAGACCTTGCTGATGATGTACAGGCATTTCTTTCAATTCCCAAACACTGGAGTTATAAGGAAGATAATCCCTAGTCAACCCCTTCGAGCCAAAGAAGTAGGAGTTTTCTGTTCTAAACAATCAAAACCTTTGATATAAACCTGGGGCAGGGTAGTCTCTCAGTTAATTCAAAAAAAGGTGCGCATTAAAGTCGCAAACTCTCAGTTCGTAATACAACGAACGACGTCAAAAAAAGAAGAAACATTCCTTTGGAATCACAAGACAGTGATGGTTCCCTATCACATAGGCAGTCAATCTCTCAAAAAAGAAAAAGCCCACTGAGTCAAAACCTGTAAAGGAGGCTTAAGAAAGCTGGGGCATCCCGCTGACTGGGATCTCAAAAACGGGAACAGTCAGGCAAAAGTTAGGGATAGCAAATCAAAATCAAAATAAAGAGGTCATTACAAATCCTCAACAACATGAAAAATGTTGCAAAGAAAAAAGGAGATGATGATTGTCTTCCCAAATTTAATTGGTGAGCCATCACCCAAAAGTCATTCCAAACTCGAATAGAGTGCGACGCACAATTAACTGAGCTTAGGGTTGAAGAACATCACGAAGAGCGGGTGGGTACAAATATACTTTGAGCCTTTATCCTTTTTTCTTAAACCGTGAACCAAGCCACGTTACAACCCTTCAAAAGTCCTAATTGAATCATGGGTTAGTTCGAAAGCATACTGTTACAAAAGGTATCCTGACTCCTGTAAGGCTTTGCTCTAAAATCTTGTGTTGATTTGTCTTATAAAAAGTTTTCTGCTAAAAAACGCATTTTTCAAAAAAAAAAAATTCGAGACAAACATAAACTTTGCATTGCTTGAATATCACTGTTTGCATTTGGCTATTTGTTTAACAGCCAAGAAATTCATACAACGAATTTTCGGAGGAACAAAAACTCTCTCAATGAACAAAATCACTTCAAAAAGGATAACACCTCCAACGACAAGTCTCCTATCAACAAGGGGCATGACATGTCACCATCCAATTAACCAGGGGCAGTCGAGTCGAGATTTCAACAAATCTCTCAAAAGTTCAGTGAACTTGGGGCAAGTCTCCTTCATCACCACTTGGGGCATTCGAATGTCAAAAGTGTTCAACAATTCCTTCATCACCTGTTGGAAGATACGGTCCAAATATGCTCCAGACACGGTTGCCATTTTGTCACCTTTCTTAAGTTCCGGATTAACACCTGTAACAAGCCAGGAAAATATCTGTGGACGACTGATTGTGGATCAACACCTGTAACAAGCCAGGAAATTATCTACATAAAGAGTCTCCTTCATCACCACTTGGGGCATTCGAATGTCAAAAGTGTTCAACAATTCCTTCATCACCTGTTGGAAGATATAGTTTCAGATACGCTCCAAACACGGTAGCCCTTCTGTCACTCATTCAGATCCTAGTTATAGTTTCAGATACACTCCAGACACGGAAGTTATTCTGCTACTTATACAGATCTCAACTCCAAGATACAGTTTCAGATACGCTCCAAACACGGTAGCCATTCTGTCACTCATTCAGATCCTAGTTACAGTTTCAGATACACTCCAGACACGGAAGCCATTCTGCTACTCATACAGATCTCAACTCCAAGATACAATTTCAGATACGCTCCAAACACGGTAGCCCTTCTGTCACTTATTCAGATCCTAGTTACAGTTTCAGATACACTCCAGACACGGAAGTCATTCTGCTACTCATACAGATCTCAAAATCCAAGATGTAGTTTTACACGGACTCATCATGAAGCAACCCTACGCAGGTTCCTTCTCAAAACCAGATGCAGTTTTACACGGACTCATCATCAGGAAACCCTACACCAGTTCCTTCTCAAACTCAAAATATTCTTATTCAAGATATAGAAATAGTTCAAGATGTGATCCATAAATAGTTCAAGATGTGACCCAAGATTTGGCGACATTCCGCAACTTATTCAAGATTTCATTCTAGAGATAGTTCAAGATGTGACCCAGAGATGGCGACATTCCGTAACTTATTCCAGATCAACACCTGCAGCAATCAGAAGATTCTTACAATCCCTAGCCAGAGAGCCTTCCAGAAGCTAACTCCCCTTAGAGTCAAGTTTCAAAGTCCCCAGTGGAGCCAAAACTATCAATCCCCAACGGAGCTAAAACTTCCAACTATCAATCCCCAAACAGAGTGAAGACTCTCATTCTCATTTCCTCACAGGATATTCGAATATTCCCCAGTGAAGATCTCCTCAAGACAGGAATTCCCCAGTAGATTGACATACAACCCAAACTCCTGATCCCCCAACAGTGGTCCCAGGACTTCTCACTGTCAACGATCAAAAGATTCTTGCCCTCCCCAGCAGCAGCCAAGGAATTATTTTCCCCGGCAGCAGTCAAGATTCTTTTATCTCCAGCTATCCAGGAATCATCTATCCTCAGCAAGACAGCTCATCAGCTTACATGCGCATTCATCACATTCATATCATAAACATTGATATAACATACATTACATCATGCATCATGACGTTGCATACAACTAACTCTTTACCTTTTTAGGTAAGATTAGTCGACAGACAAAGATCATCATCTTCTAAGATTCTTTCTAGAAATAGTTCAGATATGACCCAGACGCGGCGACATTTTGATACTTATTCCAGATTCATCCAGATGCAGTTTTTCACAGACTCATCATCTGGAAACCCTACACTGGTTCCTCCTCCACTCTTCAACTTTTGAAAACAGTTTACGGACGCTTCCAAACATGGATGTTGCTCTATTGCTTATTCAACTTCCAAGACCTCTGAAAACAGTTTACGGGTTCTCCAGTAACGGATGTTAACCTATCGCTTGTTCAGACTCTTCTCAACTTTTGTAAATAGTTTACGGATTCTCCGAACATGGATGTCGATCTATTGCTTATTCGGACCTCCAGTTCAGAGATGTTCCAAAACATGGACACCTTTCTAATACTCACTCACTCACCAACAGCATACAGTTCAACAAATACCTTCAGATGGCATCTATAAGCCCATCCTCCTACCAACAACTTCCAGATGGCATCTCTAAGCCCATCCCCCGACAAGATTCTGTCACATCTCCAGATGGCATCTTTAAGCCCATCACCAAATGGCATCTGTAAGCCCATTCCCTCTACCATCACATCACCGAGTGCAAATTTTTTTGGGCACTCTAGTGTCCAATCTCCTTTTACCTTCGAGTCGCGAACGGCAAGCTTGCCAATCTAACTCTTCAGGTTCAAGAAGATTGAACAGGGGCAACTGTTGTACCCCAAAATTTGCCCTCTCATTTCTTCAACATTTTCTCATCACAAGACCCTTGGAGCTCAAGATCAAGTTAGGATTTACTCTGCTCAAGGCCCCTCCTTGCACTGTTGACCCAAATTAGGGTTTGAGTTTGCACAAAGATGTTTTGACCTGAAATTCCCAAAGTGACTTTCATGCTTCATGTTGGACCCACAAGTTTATCCATACCAAGTTTCAAGCCTTGATTCCAATCTTTGCCCAGTCAATTGGACAGTTGACCTAGAAATCAGTTGTATGGGGGAAAAAGTCAACTGTGGTCAATTGACAGTCAAACCTCATGATTTTTGACCCACATCAACATTATGAACTCATATGGACCATTTTATCAAGTTTGGATCACAATTCCACAAGAAATTTGATCAGATCACCAAAAGGGCAAAATGGTCATTTTTAGGGTTTTGATTATACAAAGGCAATTTTTGACTGTTTGACCTGGCCAATGGAAAACCAAGCTCACATATGGACTCAAGGACTCAATGGCATGGTCTTGACACATTCAACAAATTCAAAAGATCCCAAATGCACAAGATTGACAGATGAATTTTCCAGTCAACTGAGCAAAATTTGACTGTATACTGAAAAGTCAAACTTTGACTTTTTGGTCAAAATCAAATGCCAAGATTCATTTTTCATCAAGACATTTCAAACTATGAAACTTGTTCATCAAGAAACCAAAAATTACAAATTAGGGTTTAAAATGAAGAAATTTCATAACTTAGAAATTTTCTAAGTTATGAAATTCCCTTATTTTTTCCTAATTTTGTCCCATCTTTTCATCAAGAAATATTTGGATTCAAACAAAACTCAAAACATGAAAGTTATAGTCCATTGCAAAATCTACAACTTTTATTCACAAAGTTTCCTCAAAATAAGCTTGTAGCTCAAGTTATGATTTTTGGAATAGGGATGCAAAACATTCTTAACTTAGAAATTTTTTGACCTATTTTAGGCAGGAATTTTTCCCAACTTCATGGCCACTTTTCACATGCTTCCACTTTGAATTTCAACTTGCATTACAAAGATGGATTTTAGTACACATTCCAAGCTTTCCAAATTGTCCAAGAACTTCTCAAACACCCTTGTGGTTAGGGAGAATCGAATTTGTGAAGATGGGCAAAAGTCACTTTGTTCATGGCCAAATTCATGTACATAACACTTTGCATTTTCAAACTCAGCTTGCACAAGCTAGGTTACAGGCCTCTAATCCCATTAACACTCAATAATTCAATGCTAAACCATTGTGCCAAGATGTTATTTTGTTCATTTGGTCATTACATGAAAGATTAACCTTTAAATGGATAAAGCATTTTTGCCATTTTGGAAAAGGTACACTTTATGTCAAATACAAATTCAAGAGGCATGGGCAAAATCTTGAGAGCTAGCATTTTGTACACTAATCACTCTGATCAAGAAGAAGAGGTGCAGCATAGTTTAGGGCATTGGACAGGCTGGTATAGAAACTTGTATTTTCTTACTTATCGAAGGAGAAACATTGCAAAAGGGGGTCCAACATTGAGCTCCTGTCAACACAAGCTAAAACAAACATCTTGAACATATTCCAAACAGAAAACCAGACCTAAGGCATGACCAAACCACCTTCAATACCTCCTCATTCACAGAAATACCTTCTTGCTGCAAAAACAGAGTCTCTTCTGCAACTTGAATCCCCCAGTCCATTCCTGTCGTGCATTTTGGCTGAAACCTCTTCATACACATTCCCTAACATCCATTGAAGCTGTCCCAAGCCTTAGATACAAGCTGTAACAGCCATAGCCAAGTGTTCCATTTTCATTTTTCATCTGTGCAGGTTGACTTCTATAGCTCGATTCAGTGAGATTCAAAGCAAGCCAAGCATAGAGGAAGCATCCTTGGACCTCAAGCAAGCTGTACAAGTCCTCAAACTTCATTGAAAGTACCTCCATTATTGTGCACGATTCAAGCTGAACAGGTAAAAGTTTGAACTTCTATCTCTCTATCCAAGCATATCTAGGCTTAGGTTTGTGAAGAAAGTATGTCCTACTCATGGCCCTGAATCTACCCATATCATTACTTTTCATTTATGTTGTGTGTACTGAGAGAATTTTGAACCTGAACATTGAAAAAAAGCTAGGTCAGGAATTGGGGGAAGAGAAATTCTCTCTCATTTCTGAGAGTTAGATCAAGTTCTTCATATGTATGAATTCGTGATTTGATGCTTTACATTTTTGGTGTTATAAGTTTGTGCTAAAAATCAAAGAATCAGGATGTTTGAATCAAGCAAGGAAACGCGCGTTTTTGAGACAGAAATGGCTGGAGGTTGAAGAAGCTTGCCTTTGGGCTGGGCCTGTTTCATTTTTCTGTTTGCACACTCATTTTCCACTTACACCCCCTTGGCCCATTGTGTGTTATTTTTATCATTTTTGATTTTTTCTTTTTGATTCTGACTTGTTATTTTTTGTCAAAATATAAAAAACATTAAAAATATTTTTTCACCCATTTTTACATTTATTTTGAATTTATTTGCTTTATTTATACTTATGTGTGCAAAATAATACATTTACTTTTATTTGAAATACTAAAAAATAATACAAATACATTTTATTTTCTGATTTTATTTTATTTTATCTTTTGAAAACATTTCCTTAAAATATACTTTTTTTATATAAATAATAAATATTTTATTTTTGTATATATTTAGTATATTTAATATATAATATAAATACTTATATATTTATTAGAATATTTAGGATAAAAATACAAAAATAATACATTTTTATTTTTATTAATATTTGACCTCAAAAATTACTTTTTTACAATATACTTCCCTTTTATTTATTTTATGTACATAATTAATAAATATTGTATATGATATAATAAATACTATTTATTTACAAAATTAGGGTTTTACCCTAAACCATGAAAAAAATCCAAAAAGAATCAATACTTAATTTTTCATTAAGTTAACATCATTCTCACTTGTAAATAATTACATGCATTTACACAAATACAATACACATTTTATTTTTCTTATACATTGATACATTTACATTGCTTTATTCATGTACATTCGATACATTTTACATTTGAGATCGCAATTCGATTTGGTTGTAAATTATTTGGACACTACTCTCCTATTAAGTCTCATCCCCATTTGTAAATATTTGTACCCCCACTCCCGGATACTTATTTGTAATAGCGTAGACTTTAAATTCTCGCAATTTATCGCTTTCAAATATACAATGGTTAGACCTAGGGTTTGTATGTAAATAAAATCAAACGCTAGATAACCTAATACAAGACAAATACATGCAATCAATACACAATTCACACTTGCACCCCTAGGGTAATCCCATACGTTGCCTTCCAAAATGGGCCATGTTGCATGTTGGGTGTCTTTGGCAAAACAAAACAATTCAAATGATCATAGTCCCTCGATGACGCTTTCGAAAGTTGCCTAAAAATGATCAAGTCCCTTAAAGGAAAATTGCCAAAGATACTTGGCACCATTGCATTCATGGTCCATACGATGACCCGCGCCTGTCCCGTTAACATCCTAACGCAAGATTGTCCACCAAATGCAATGGTGGAACAAAATTGTTAAAAGGGTTAAAACATGAGAAAAACCTTTGAGTAAATTTAGGGGTAGACAACTCTTAGTTACTTGATCAAACTTGCAAAAACACACTTGCCTACTTTTCAAAACCCCACTTCACAAACACAAATTCAAAAACAAACTTCCAAAAACATTTGAAACATCTTTTCGAAAAGATACACACCTTTGTATATACTCAAACACGAGTCATTACAACGGTTGCCTAGACAAGGCGTCTTTTTCAAAACATTTTCAAAACACACACACACACACACACACACACACACACACACACACACACACCATTCCAAAGCAATTGAAAATCAAGGCAAGTGATCTAAACAAGTAACTAAGAGCCCATGGATAACCATGGATGAAAAGGGTGCTAATACCTTCCCTTTTCATAATCTACCCCCCGAACCCACGAAACATCTCAAAAGGTTTTTCTTGTGCTTTTTTAACCTTTCCTTAGGATAAAATAAAAAGTCGGTGGCGACTCTTGCTAAACCGAACAAGTGCGAACACAAACACAAAACCTCAAGTCAGTTCTCCCACCGTATCACAGAAGGCAACCGAAGTGAGAGTATACCCTAGGAGTGCGCATGTGCGAGTGATTTGATATCAAGTTATTATCTTTGTACATTTAGGGTTTGCTAACCATTTTAAAATTAACATACAGTCTTGTCATGCAATCCTATTATCATACATCTAATGGTTAAATATTTGCGAGAATTAAAATGCGGAAAATAAAACTACGCTATTACAAGGCTTCGGGGTAGGGGATTAATTACATAGCCAAAAAAAACCGTAAAACGATAAATAAAAAGAAAACCCTAATTAAACTCTTACATCCCATGAGCAGTTACATTAATATCGTAAAAATAATAAATGCGCGCGATGAATCGGGGACGAGAGAAATTAGGGTTTTGACCCCGTCTAAACCTAATTGAAAGAAAAATTGTTTTTTGTTGTTTTTGATAAAATAATATTTTAAATGGATGAATACAAACCTAGTTACTAATTAATTTAATTTGAGAAAAGTATTAATTTGACTTATTTTTTTTGCATTTTGTTATTTTAGGAAAAGAAAATAAAAATTAAATCAAACAAAACCCTAATTTTCTAATTGATTTTAAATTATTTACAAAAAGGTTAAAATTACCCGAAAATTAAATTAAACTAATTATTAAATTAAATTTGATAAAAATAAACCTAAATCTAAATTGTTGAAAATTGATTTTATGAGTTTTTTGTAAAAAAGAATTAATTTTATGTTAGAAAATAATTTAAACAAAAATAAATAAATAAAAGAAAATATAAGAAGAATAAAGAAAAGGGCCTGGTTTTGTACCAAGAAGGGGGGTGTTAATCTGACTTCTAGGCCCAAAACTCCTTGGCCCATGTTGACTTTTAGATCCTGTGCATTGGCTTGACTAGGGTGCATCATGGACTTCCCAAGGATGACCCTTGGATCTAGCTTGCTGGTGGCCTGGATGATGAGATATTGATGATGCACGGTGGATGTCCTAGAGGCTTGTACACCTGATCATGTAAAATAAAATAGCATTGAACAAATATGGGGGGGACCTGGGAATCGAACCCAGGCCTTTTGGCTTTTCCAAGCGCCTGATGACCAACTGAGCTAGCGTGTTTTCTTGTACATGGAATAGCAAGCAAATATTATATTAGCAAAACAAGATAACATATTACAAAGGCGCGAATTTTTGAATGAGCCAGTCAGGGGGTGCCACGCCATCCTTCTTCTTCCTCCCTCCGTTGGCAAAAGTACAGAACTTTTACCTATGGTTTTCTGGGCGTAGGTACAACCCTGTGAACCTCCAAAATCCTATGCAAGCATGGTAAATTAATTCTAGTGGTACCAATCAACTCGTGGCAACCTCTCGAGCATCATGGTACCACTCTTCATGGCCAATTGTACCTGTAACAAAAAACCCCAAAAACGAGCCAAGAACCCTAACTATGGCATCTTGCTCTACAATCAATAAAAATGCAATTGAACATAACCAATAGCTTGCAAATGATTCAGTGATGAATAATATGTAAAGAAATCATGCTACAAATGTCAGAATCACGATATTCAATTTCAAGAAAGTATCAATGTCGTGAGATGCTTACAGCGCGTTTTAGGATGGTATGAGGCTTGCTAGTGATTGGAATAAGGTCCCTGGATGTCCGGCAAATCAATAGCGTGCTTGGAATGGCTTGAGGAATCTTGGAACTATGAGATTATATTACCACTTTTCCTTTGAAATTATGAGATTTGTTTCCACCTTTGCACGCCTCCAATCTCCCTGTTTTTGGTGTGCACATGTTCTATATGTACCCTTGAATGGATTAGGGTTACAAGCTTGCTTCAAATCTTTCTCAATTAAGAGGATTGAATCATGATTTTATTCTTATGTAAATCTTTCTAAATCAAGAAAAACTCAATCTTTTTGTGTCCAAATTCCCTTTGCACGATTTGATTCTCTTCCCAACTGTGTAAGGGACCTAAACATGCACAAAATCTCAAGCTTTGATTAGTTTTGATATTTCCATGATTTTATTTTGATTTAATTTGATTTAATTAAAATCAAAATCAAAATAAATGACAAAAATAAAATAAAGACAAGTGGGAAGGATCATGGGTCGTGGAACATGTTACCAACTCAATACAAGCACAAAAAGTTGGGCCCATTTGACAAAAATTGCAATTTGAGACATATTTGGCTTTTGGCAATTTTGCAAAAATGGTCAACTTTGCCAATGCATAACTCCTTCAATTTTGACCCTAGAGATGTGTTCTCTGACTTTTTAGAAATCTCAAGATGTCCTCTAAGCAACCCTTTTTGTCTCATCTCAATTGAGTCTTCCATGTTTATGTATGAAGCTTTGACAAAAAAGGTGTTTTTGCTGACTTTTCAAAATAACCTATAATGTCCAAATTTATATCTTCTTGTGAGTGCATATTTTGAACTTGGGAGATGAATATGAATTGTAGGGAATTGCATCCTATTCAAAATGAGCTTTGGATGGGTCATTTTTTATAAAGTATGAGAAAGTTATGCTTGGTCAAAGTTGAGTTGACTTTTCCTACAAAGCCCTAATTTAGCAACTTTTGGGTTTTGATGAATTGTGAGCAATCCTTGAGGAATCATGATCAACCCTTGATAAAATGATGAATAATGCTTCAAAATGAGGATGTTGACCAAAAATCTTGAAGTTTGACTGTATGTAGGACACAGTTAACTTTTGCCCTAGCATAGTCAATTTTCAGGCCTTTGAGCAATTGACTGAGCAAAATTTCTCTGCAAAGCTTGAAACTTGACATGGGTGATCTTGAGAATATATTAGGACAATGGTGAGCATTTGGGACCCTTTGGACTCACACATCTTGATGCAAATTGAAACCCTAATTTGGGGTTGACTGCCTTAGGAGAAAGTTTGTCTGGTCAACCTTTGGACTTCCTTGAGTAATTTGAGGACCTCAGTTGAAATGTATTGAGAAATATGGGAGGGAAAATTTTGGGGTACAACAGAATTCTTCAAGGACTATGCGCAAAAATGGAGGGACTTGGCAGGGAGAGTCCAACCTCCTTTATCTGAAAGAGAGTTAGTTGATATGTTCTTGGGCACCTTGTCCGGACCCTTCTTCAATCACTTAATTGGGAGTTCATTGGCATGTTTTACTGAATTGATATTGACCGGAGAAAGGGTAGAAGCCGGGATAAATAATGGAAAGATTCAAAAGATGCATCCTCTGCTGCGGTAAGGAAACCATTCATCAGAAAGAAAGAAGTGGTTGTTGTATATCCTCAGAGAAATCAAGATAGGGCTGAACGCTGTCTAATGGTGGGGGCTGTTATGATTCCTAAACCGATGCCTGATCAGCAAAGAAACAACCAACCAAGGATGGAAAGACCAGTCAGACAATTCACCAGAATTAACATGACCTTATCTCAAGTATTGCCACATCTGTTAAGATCCAATCTAGTGACTTTGAAAGAAGCTCCAAAGAACCCTAACACAACCTCTCCTTACTATCATCCTAATGCCCGTTGTGCATACCATTTCGAGAGTCCTGGCCATGACACTAACACCTGTTGGGCTCTGAAAAACAAAGTACAAGACCTCATTGAAGCCAAAGAGATTGAATTCGATGTGCTAGAAAAACCCAATGTCATTTCTGCCCCTATGCCCAAGCACGGTCATAATACCAATGCCATTGAGGAAGATATGTTTGTTACTTCAATTGATAAACTTATGACCCCACTCCTGATTATCAAAAAGAACTTGTTGAATGCCAATGTTTTCCCAGGCTGCGATGAAAGCTGTCATTTCTGTTTGTCCTCACCAACCAGCTATCCTTTATTAAAAGCAGGCGTTCAGTGCCTAATAGATGACAAGGAAATTTTGTTCGAAAAGACTTTTGTTCCACCTGTTCCTTTTAATGATGTTTCCATCGTTACCATTTCCGCCAATTCTTCCAGGGTCTCCACCAAAAGACCCGTTAGAATTACATCAGTTCCAAAAGTAACCCCTTTGATAATTACAATTCCTGGACCAGTCCCGTATTCGTCAGACAAAACCATACCATGGAATTATGGAGGGGATGTCTACTACCACGGTATCAAGCAAGATTGGCCAGCTGCCGAAGATTCAAGTTCTAAGAAGGTTAAATCTGATATCAGTAATATTTTAGGGACTAGCAAGATTACCAGAAGCGGAAGGATATTCTCTCCAGAAATTGCTCCCCCAAAAGCAGTTTCTGGACCCGTAATCATTCCTGTTGTTGTTGCTCCTCCAAAGGTTGTTCCCAGTCTTACAATCAGCTCTGCTAATACTCCAACTTACAAATCTGATACAACCCCTGTTATCACTCCTACTGACATTCCTGCTGCCGAGTCAACTAAAACTCGAGGTAAAAGTATTCTAATTGAGCCTGTCCAGACGAAGGCACAATCATTGGCCATCCCTGAGACTTCCCTAAAAGAGATGGAGGAAATTTTAAAGATCATAAAAAGAAGTGACTACAATATAGTTGAGCAACTGTGGAAAACTCCATCTAAAATTTCCATGCTGGCTTTATTACTATGTTCTGAGGCGCATGCAAAGGCCTTGGTAAAATTCCTGAAAATTGCCCCTGTACCCCAAGAAACATCTTTCGATCAATTCTAAGACTGCGTAGCCAGCTTGACTGCAGATAATGGCTTAGGTTTTTCAGATGTTGATTTAACGCTGAGAGGAAGGAAGCATAATAAGGCATTGCATGTCTCAGTGGAATGCAAGGGCATAACTCTGGATTATGTCTTGGTGGACACTAGTTCGTCTCTGAATGTATTGCCTAAAAAGGCTCTTGATAGGCTTGACTGTAAGGGATTGACATTGAAACCAAGAAACATAGTAGTTAGAGCTTTTGACGGCTCAAAAAGGATGGTGCGTGGGGAAGTGGATATCCCCATAAAGGTTGGAACCCAAACATTTGATTCAACTTTTCATGTAATGGATATTCGCCCTTCATATTCCTGCTTGCTAGGACGACCATGGATTCACAATGTTGGCGTTGTTACTTCTACGTTGCACCAAATGATGAAATATCTAATTCAAGGTAAGATTATCACCGTTCATGGAGAAGAAGAGTATATGATCAACCATATCAATTCCTTCAGATATGTGGAGTTAGATGGTGAATTTATTGAAACTCCATTCCAGCACTTTCAAGAAGTCCCGTAGGATGTGGCAGTAACCAAGGCTGTGTCTCAATTTCCCAATATCACAAGGCCTCCGCTCAGGATGTCATATTTGAAGGATGCCAAGGCAGTGATAGAAGAAGGTGGGTGCACTATCTGGGGACAACTCCCAGATATCCCATACAAATTTGATAAGTTTGGCCTGGGTTTCACTTCAGGTGCCCAGAAGGTTGTACGTCGCGCTCGTGCCGGAGGACCACCCTTGAAGATCAGTAACCGCATAGTCAATATGGTGGAAGATGATGAAGACAGCTACAACCTGGAGGATTGGATTTTACCAACTGTCAATGGAGGGCTCAACAACTGGGAGGCTAGAGATTTCGTCCCGATCACTTTTATCCCACAATATTTTGTCTTTATATTTTGTTGGATCTGTAATATTAAAACAATTCAGACTCTTAAAACCTTGTGTCTTACCCGAGGCACAATGGTCCATTTGTAAGGGTTATTATCTCATTTCCATATGACATCAATGAATCATGGACGTTTTTGCATACAAACTTTGTGCTCATTGTTTTTCTTTTTTACATTTTCATTTCTTTCAAAGATAGTTATACCCTTACACACACTCACACTCACAATGTAGGTCTACATCCATTCGGGATCCCATGGGTAACGGTTCTTTTATGGCCTTATGTGACTCTGAAAATATAATCTACCAAGCCCAAGACGAAGGTGACGAAGATTGTGAAGTACTAGTGAAACTTGCCAGATTACTACATCAAGAAGAGAGGACCATTCAGCCCCACGAGGAACCCGTGGATACAATCAACCTAGGTACCGAGGAAGACAAAAGAGAAGTCAAGGTGGGTGCTAATCTGGAACCCAGTGTCAAAGAGCGTCTGATTCATTTGCTACACGACTATGTTGAGGTCTTTGCCTGGTCGTATGAAGACATGCCAGGACTTGATGCAGATATTGTGGTACATCGTCTACCTACAAAAGAGGACTTCCCACCAGTAAAACAAAAGGTCAGTCGCATGAGACCATATATGTCAGAGAAGATTGAAGCAGAAGTCATGAAACAATTCAACGCTGGATTCTTGGCCATCACCTCCTATCCGTAATGGGTTGCCAATGTTGTTCCCGTGCCCAAAAAGGACAGCAAGGTACGAATGTGCATGGACTACATAGATTTGAATAGGGAAAGCCCTAAGGATGATTTCCCACTTCCCCACATTGACATCCTAGTTGACAATACAACACAACACAAAGTGTTTTCCTTCATGGACGGTTTCTCAGGCTACAACCAAATCAAATTGGCGCCTGAGGACATGGAGAAAACAATGTTTGTCACGCAGTGGGGCATATTCTGCTACAAGGTTATGCCATTCGGACTGAAGAATGTTGGGGCAACCTATCAGTGTGCCATGGTAGCTCTATTTCAGGACATGATACATCACAAAATAGAGGTCTATATGGATGACATGATAGCTAGATCTCAAACAGAAGAAGAGCATCTTGATTATTTATAGAAACTGTTTGAGAGGCTAAAGAAGTACAAGCTGAGGTTGAACCCAAATAAGTGCACGTTTGGGGTGAGGTCTGGTAAACTCCTAGGCTTTGTCATCAGGAATAAGGGTATTGAAGTGGATCTTGCCAAGGTGAAAGTGATACAAGAGATGTCTGCTCCTCGTACTAAGAAGGAAGTCAGAGGATTCTTGGGACGTTTGAACTACATTGCCAGACTCGTTTCTCATCTGACAGCTACTTATGAACCAATCTTCAAACTACTGAAGAAAGATCAAGTAGTCAAATGGAATGATGAATGCCAAATTGCTTTCGACAAGATCAAATAGTACCTGCAAGAGCCTCCTGTGTTGATGCCACCAGTTGAGGGAAGACCATTGATCATTGTTGTAACCCAAAATTTTCCCTCTCATTTTATCAAGATTTCCCCTCACAAGACTCTTTGAATTCCAGACAGAATCAGGGTTTACTCTGCTCAAGACATCTCCTTGCACTATTGACCTGAAATTAGGGTTTGAGTTTACACAGGGATTTTTAGACTTTCAATGCTCAAAGTGACCTTTGTTGTACCCCAAAATTTGCCCTCCCATATTCTTCAAGGTTTGTCAAGAATGATCTTCAAATTGGTCAAGATTGCTCAAAGGGTTGTACAGTCAAATCACCTCCTAAGACAGCTGAAATTAGGGTTTTGGGTCTTTCAAGGAATTTGAGGTTTTTAATGGTTCAATCAAGTCTCATAGGCCTATATACATCCTCAAGCATCTACATGCCAAGTTTCAAGACTCACAGTGCCAATTTGCACACTCAAAAGCCTCATTTGATCCACAGTCAACTGCAAGGGCAAAATGGTCATTTTGCAGTCAAAAGTCAGAATTTTTGGTCGACATCTTATTTTGAGTCCACAATCATCATTTGATCAAGTATTGATCATGATTCCACAAGAATGGCTCAAAAATCATCAAGATGCAAAAGGTTACTATTTTTGGACAGTAGAAAAGTCAACTGTATCTTGACCAGGGCATAACTTTTTCATAGTTAGTCAGAAAAATTCCATCCAATGCTCATTTTGAAGGGGATGATATTTCCTACAATCCATCTTCACATTCCAAGTCCAAGAAATGCTCTCACAAAAAGTTATCAATTTTGACATTATAGGTCAATTTCAAAAGTCAACAAATGTACACTTTAAGTCAAAGACCATAACTTGAGATTGGTAAATCCAAATGACATGGGACCAAAGGCATTGGTTAGAGGACTTCAAGAGCTTTCCAAAATGTCCAAGAACATGGTCATATGATCAAAATTGAGCAAGTTGTGCATTGGAGAAGTTGGGAAATTTTCATGAATTTTCAAAAGTCAACTTTGCACAAAACACCTTATTTTTGCTAATGGGCCTCAAATCTCTTCTTGAAACTTCATCCATGACCTATGCACGACCCATCAAGCTTAATGGAATTTATTTTCTTATTTTTATTGATTAATTGGATTTTTAATTAATATTAATTCATTTAATTAATTTAAATTGTAGGAAAATAGAAGATTTGATTTTTCAATCAATTTGTGAAGCAAATATGGTCAAGATATGCTGGCAATTTCGTGCTCAAAGTCAAAGATGCAAAATCTCCAAAATTGGCAACATTTTCCAATCATGAAAAATAAAAAAGATTTGATTTTCAATCAAGGATTAAAACATCAATGCAATGGATTCTTGCTCAAGTTCTTGACCTAATTCAATTGCTCTATATATATGCAAGCAAACCCTAATCTCATAAACGTGAGAAAGCTGCAGAAAAAAGCCATAGCATATTGAGAAAATTCAAGAAAATTGTAAACTGGTTTTTGTATTCTAGGGCGATTTAAGAGTTTTTATTGATTCCAATACATTGCATGAGATCCCAGGAAGGTTTTGCAATCAAATTCAGACCTTAAAGCTCAAGAAATCGTTGAAAACAGAACCACGATTTGCATTTATTTTCCAAAATCGTATTGTTGACATCATGCATAATTAACATGTTTTTGTGATTGTTTTGCATTGCTAGAGGTCATACCAAGCTTATGGAATAGTTTAATTGAATTATAATGCACTGAATCACAAGATGCCATGAACGATTTCTAGGGTTCTTAAGCTTTGAAATTGGGGCTTTCTGAACCAAGCAAAATTAGGACTCATAAGGCCCATGGTTGGAATCGTTGAACCAAGACGAACACAAAGGACCCCTCGCGAAATATTTATATGTGCTGTATCTCTAATCGCTATTATTCGTGCAACTAGTTTGTGGGGGTTAAAAACCCCCGCTATCTGATATTCTTTTTACAGGGCAAACGAAGAAGACGAGGGCGTGTTGTCACCTGATTGGCCAGTTTTAAATCTTAGCGCGTTTTTCATAATTTCAGCATATTAATTGATTTTTACATATTATATTTACTTGTTATTATCATAATGGATAAACGCGCTAGTAGGAGTGGCAAGCAGGTGGATGGAAAAGCTATTGGGACCTGGGTTCGAATCCCAGGTCCCCCCAAAACGCTTATTTTATTTTTCCTAACATATTCACATGCAGATTCCAAAGTGATGTCCACCATGTGCTTCACATCCCAGCGCGTCAGATGGCTTCAAATTCAAATCTAATGGTCCTGAGTGGAAGACCATCATACTCCCAGTCAACACGCGCCATGGAGAATCAGCAAAGTCAAACAGGCTTGAGTATTGTTGGGCCTGAGAAAATTCCAAAGACACCTCCAAACTGGGCCAGCACCCCCCTGAGTTTATTTTTCTTTTCCTTTTTATTTTTTATTTTAATTGTTTTTACTATTATTAATTATTATTATTTTCACTAACCAAAATAATTAACATTTTTCTTAATAAATTCAGAAAAACATAAAAAAGATAATATTTTTATTTATTTATTAAATTCACCCTTTAATTAGTTATTTTGTAAATAAATACATAATTAATCTATTTAGTTAATTAGGTTAACTTTAATATTTTCACAATAAATAAAATTAACATAGAATTAGGGTTTTTACTAACTTTTGACTATTTTTTTATTTATTTCCTTGAGACATTAAAAAACCAAAAAATTTCTTTTTATTAATTAATTAATTAGGTTTAATTTAATTAAATGCAAAATAGATAAAACTTCTTTCTTTCTCAAAAGAGGGTCAAAACCCTGGAAACTCTCCGATTCAATTTTTCTCGCGCATGTTTATTTTTGATTCATGTTTTTGATCCATATTTATGTAATTGCTCTGAGGATGTAATAGCTTTAATTAGGACTTTTTATCGCTTTCTTTTATTTTCTCGCATTTTATTTTCAAAGGGTTGTTTTTGGCGATGTAAATACCCGACGCCTTGTAATAGCGTAGTTTTACTTTCTGCAAACTATTAACTGTTAGATGTATGTTAATTAGGCTATGCATGACAAGACTTATCTCTGAAATTAAAATCAACTCGTAGCTCACCATAACATGTACAAAGATAACTTAACTGAATCCTGACACACTCGCACATGCCACTCCTAGGGTACGCCTCACTTGGTTGCCTCGACGTGGTCATTGAGTATAAGGTGTTTTAGAGGTCGCCCTCTTGTCTAAAGATCCAAGTTGCCTCGAAATGGTTGCCTCGGATAAAAAGGATCTAGGACATTAGGGTTACCGCTAAGGCATCCTACTATTGCTTCGGTGACCACGTGTCCCTATAATCGAATTGACCTGACGAACTCCAACGAAAGTGCTACCTACTTCTCAATAGTGGGATGGTACTGTCTAAAGGACATTTACACAGCTTAATTTCTTTTGAGTAGGTAGAGGTTCTCAGGTACTTGCTCTTTCAAAACAAAAAAAAACTTTTCGCACTTACACTTTTCTGACAAAAGTTTTCAAACAAACACTTCATACACTCTTGAGGACTGATACAAGAGTTAAATCGAAGTTTTCAAACAAACTTTTTCAAAACCCACAAACACAAGAAAAGCAAAAATCTTTTGAAAACATAGTGAGCAAGTACCTAAGAGCCCGTGGATAACCACAGATAGAAAGGGTGATAACACCTTCCCTTTCTATAATCTACCTCCCGAACCGAGAAACATCTCGAAAAGGAATTTTGTTGTGCTTTTGTCCTTTCCTTATTGGAGAAAATAAAAGACGATGGCGACTCTTGCTTACCGCGACATTTCGCGAACCAGCATTCCAAAACAGTCAGTTCTATTTCCACCGATCACAACCTTAATACTTCATGTTGGACTTATAAGATTGCCTATACCAAGTTTCAAGCCTTGAATAGAATTTTTGCCCAGTCAATTGGACAATTAACCTAGAAATCAACTGTATTGAGGAAAAAGTCAACTGTGGCCAATTTACAGTCAAAACTCATAATTTTTGATCCACATCAACATTATAAACTCATATGAACCATTTGATCAAGTTTGGATCACAACTCCTCAAGAAATTTGATCAGATCATCAAAAGGGCAAAATGGTAATTTTTAGGGTTTTGACTGTATAAGGGCAATTTCTGATTTTTTACCTAGCCAATGGCAAATTGGGTTCAATCATGGATTCAAGGACTCAATGGCATCATCTTTACCTAATCACAAGATTCAAAAGATCTCAAATGCATTGGATTGACAGATGAATTTTCCAGTCAACTGATCAAAAATTGACTGTACACTGAAAAGTTAAACTTTGACTTTTTGGTCAAAATCAAGTGCCAAGGGTCATTTTTCATCAAGATGAGTCAAAACATGAAACTTTTTCATCAAGAAACCTAATTTTGCAAATTAGGGTTTAAAGTTGAAAATTTTCATAACTTAGAATTTTTCTAAGTTATGAAATTTTCTTATTTTTTCCCAACTTTGCCCAATTTTTTTCACCATGATGAAATTGGATTCAAACAAAACTTACAACATGAAAGTTTTAGTCCTACATAAAATATACAACTTTGATTCACAAAGTTTTCCCAAAAGAGGCTTAGATCTCAAGTTATACTTTTTGGAATAAGGGTCCACTTGGAATCTTCATGGCAGGATTTTAACCTATCTTCATGGCAATTTTTCACATAGTTCCACTTGGAATCTCAAAATTCATTTCAAAGATGGATTGTAGAGCATGTTACAAGCTTTTCAAAATGTCCAAGAACTATCCAAAATCATTTATGGTTAGGGATAATCAAAGGTTTGAATTTGGCAAAAACTCACTTTGATCCATGGCATGGTTCATGTTGACACAAGTTGCAAAATCTGTCCAACCTTGAATTGTACTTGATTACAGGTATCTAAACCCTTCCACACTAAAAAAATTAAATGCAAATACAATGGACATTGGTCTTATTCTGATCAATAGAGCTTGGCACAATGAATTAATCCATTTATGGCATAAAGGTAGCATTTCCATTTTCATAAAGGCAACTTTATGTCAACTTGCTTCCCTTGAGCCTTGGACCTCTATCTTTGCAGCAAACAAGTTCCATAAACTTAGGCAAAGGTACAACCATCTTGCGCATTCTTGGAGATAGCCTGTACAGGCCTATCTTGTATCACTTCACACTTTTCTTTCAAAACAAGTCAACTTGCCAAAATCACATATCTTTGAAATCTGATATAACCAACTCTTGTAAACATTCCAAACGAATTTTACACATTGCCTTGAGTCAGAAGCACGAGTTATCTAACCCTCAAGCCTTCCAAAACACAAAAACACCTTCTTCTTGCAAAACAGGGCAGTTTCTGCATTTTCACTTCCATCTCACAAACCACTCGTGCGTTTTGTCCCAAATCAGTTCCAATACCTTCCATATAACCCACATAAGCTATCCCAACCATTGGCCATTGACTGTAACTCCATTTGCAAGCTTCACCATTTCTGATTTCAGCTTGTGCAGGTTGACTTCTACAGGCTATTTCAAGCAAGCTCAAAGCAAACAAAGCATTGGGGAAGGTCAGAGGAAGTTCAAGCAAGCTCACAAACATCTCAGGCTTCATTGAAAACCTCCACATTGCCATACACGAGTTCAACTGAAACAGGTATTTTTCAACTTTCTATCTCTCTATTTAGGAATCATTAGGCTTAGGTTTGTGAATAAAAAATGTAGTACTCATTGCCCTTAAGCTGTACATATGCATAGATTTCATTTAAGTTAAGTGTGCTGAGAGAATTTGATTGATGAACATTCTGAAAAAGTTAGTTAGAAATTAGGCCAGAGAAATTCTCTCTGGTCTTTGAGAGTTAGATTAAGGGCTTTATATGGTTGGAATCGTGTTGAAAAATGCTATAACTTTCATGTTGTGAGTTTTTGCTTTAGAGCACGTATGCAGGAGTTAGACATTTGTACAGGGCGCATATTTTTTCTGATTCAAAGGTTGAAGATGAAGTGGAAATGGGCTGGGCTGGCTTGTTTCTGTTTTTGACACCCCCCTGTTTACTTCCTACACCCCCTGGCCCAATGTTTTATATTTTTATATTTTTCTATTTCTTTTTCATTTCTGATTTTATTTTATTTTTTCTAAACATAAAAAATTACCAAAAATATTTTTATAAATTTTCACATTTTATTTTATTATTTTTATTATTTTTTCTAACATAAAAATAATTATTAAATAATATACTTTTATTTTCTTTAATAAAAACTTATAAATAATACATAGAAATATTATATTTTTATTTACATACTTAAATAATATTTTTTTCTTGGATATTTTATTTTTGTAATATTTGTATATATTTTATTATTTTCTTTTATTGTACATAAATACTATAACTAATATATATAAAAATAACTTTTATTAACCTTAACAAAAATAACTTTTTTTATTTTCTTTTTTTAATACATTAAATATTATATTTTTCTCACACATTTTATTTTTTAATATTTTGTATATATTTTATTTTATTTTATTGTATATAAATAAATAACACATTAATATATATATACTTTCTTAAAGCAAATTAGGGTTTCCACCCTTAATAAAAATAATATTTTATTTTCTTATTAAATATTATATTTTTACATACATAAAAAATATCAAAAACATTTTTGCATATTTATAATATATTGCATATTTATTTATTTGTCCATTTAAATATTTGCATATTTATTTTATTTGCACAAGAAATTCAATTTGGTTGTAATAACTTAGGATTTTAATTTCTTGCAAAAATAATCCCCTATTCAAAATTGTATCCCCGTCCCCATATCAATGTTGTAATAGCTTAGATTACTTTTACGCATTTATGCTTTCAAATATGTCATGATAGAGATTAGGGTTTGTATGCAATATCCAAAATCAAAACAAATAGTTAGACCTAATACAAGACATAAATGCATGAAATTGGCAACACAATGCACACATGCACCCCTAGGGTTTCATCCACTTGTTGCCTTTAAAATAGCCATGGTATGCATGTTGAGTATCTTGGCAAAACAAAAACAAAACAAAAAGATCATAGTCCCTCGATGACGCTATCTTAGTTGCCTATACAAAATGATCTAATCCCTCAAAAAATTGCTAAAGATACTTAGCACTATTGCTATCATGGTCAATACGATGACCCGCGCCTGTCCCGTTTAACATCCAAATACAAGGTTGTTTACCAAATGCAATGGTAAAACAACAATGTAAAAGGGTTAAAAATGTGTAGGAAAGACTCTTTAGTAGATAGGGTAGACAACTCTTAGTTACTTGATCAAAACTTACAAACATCCTTGCTATTTTCAAACACACCTCACAACACAATTTCAAAACATTTCCCAAAACAAACTTTCAAACTTTCAAACATTGAAACATTTTTCAAAAGACAATACACCTTTGTATACATTCAAACAAGAATCATTACAAAGGTTGCCACAACGATGGCCTCTTTTCAAAATATTTTCAAAACCACACACAAAAGCACCATTTCAAACAATTGAAAAGCAAAAGCAAGTGATCTAAACAACTAACTAAGAACCCATGGATAACCATGGATGAAAAGGTTGCTTGCACCTTCCCTTTTCATAATCTACCCCCCGAACCCAAGAAAACATCTCAAAGGTCTTTCCTGTGCTTTTTGACCTTTCCTTTGGATAAAATAAAAAGTCGATGGCGAATCTTGCTAAACCGAAACATTTGCGAACACAAACGCAAAACCTCAAGTCAGTTCTCCCACCGTATCACAGAACTGGCGACTCTGCTGGGGAAAAAATAAAAGTGGGGTTACCTTAGGGTTTAGATCACCTATTACATGCTTACCTTGTTTGCTTTGATTGCTTTACACTTGGTTCTATTGTTTGGGCTTGAAATCCTCTACCCGGATTTGGGAAACATTCATAGGTAAATAGAAATACATTGTGGAAACTGTGTGGGGTATACCGACATGGTCAAAGCAATAGCTATATTAGTGCGACATATTTGTGGGTACCGGTAGCCTTTGAGTTAATCAAAGAGAATACGGGGCCGCTGAGTGATGTCATGAAGCACTAATGGACTTTTAGAACCTTTACTTGACCATATTGGCCTTATTATGGGTTGTGAGATGACCGGCTTTGGTACAGTCCGAAGTTGGTAGATACTCGATACTACACTCATTGAGGGTTATTTTCTTGGAATATTTCGGTCGCCAGTTAAGTGGCTAAACTGAAACAATGAACACACAAAATAATCCAGTGATATTGAGCTCCTTAGAACCCGATTACTATTTATAGGACAGGTTGAGCCAACTAACTTCAAGAGGGTACTTACCTATGAAACCCCATGCAAGCCTGAAATTAGGATCTTGTGTGATTTGCCTGTACATATACTTGTGCATAAACATCATGAGCATCATAAATCATCATGTACATCCACTAACCATTTCAAGGGTTTGGATCTTCATCTTTATTCTTGTTTTGTAGGTAATGGAATCACTTCGCAGGAAAACTATTCAGGTCAGCCTTGTGAGAATCCCTCCTCAACTCAAGGAGCTTACTTCCAAGATTCCAGAGAATTCTCCCTTCACTGAAAGACATGGTAGACTTCTCAACTTGGTCAACTCCAATACTGAAGAAGACATGGTGAAAGTTCTATTCCAGTTCTTTGACCCCCTACACCACTGTTTCACATTTCCTGATTACCAGCTTGTGCCTACTTTGGAGGAATTTTCTCAACTCCTGAGGATTCCTATTCTCCATCAACTACCCTACAACGGTATGGAAAGAGAACCAAAGCCTGAAGATATTGCTCAAGCCTTACACTTGCAACCATCTGATATAAAAGGTCACTGGGAAACCAGAAGTGGTGTCAAGGGTTTCTTGGCAAAGTTTCTGTTTGAGAAGGCACAAAACTGCAGGAATTCTCTAGATCTGCAAGCTTTTGAGGAGATTCTAGCACTTCTCATCTATGGGTTGGTCTTGTTCCCAAACCCTGATCAGCTTATAGATGTGAATGTTGTCAAGATTTTCATATCTAGGAATCTTGTGCCTACATTGCTTGGGGATATCATCCACTCATTTCACACACGAACAATGAGGAAAAGAGGTGTTCTCATGTGCTATACTCCTCTGCTAGCAAGGTGGTTTATTTCTCACCTTCCCCAGTCAGTCTTGAAGAATGAGCAAGGCTTGAGATGGTCACAACGGTTGATGACTCTTACACATTCTTATGTTCATTGGTGTTCTCGGTCCACAGAAAATGTCATCATCATTGATCTTTATGGGGAATTCCCTAATGTCCCACTACTTGGCATTAGGGGAGGAATTACCTACAACCCCTGCTTGGCTCTGAGACAATTTGGGTATGCCCAAAGGGATGGCCCTCATGACATGCTGATTCCAGACTTGGTTTTTGACTTCGACAATGACGCTCAAGGACTTCGACAAAGGTTTATCCGAGCTTGGAGGATGCCCAACAAAGTAGATAGTAAGACACTGGGACACAAGAATTCCATCCCCCTTGAGCCTTACCTCAAGTGGGTACGAACCCGCACCCAAAGTCTTATGATGCCTTACCTCTACATTCTGCCTATGATCAAAGAGCCTGTTATGGAAGGAGAGGTACCATACACCCTCCTACATCCTGACATGCCAACATCATTGGAAGATTTGCAAAGGAGTTGGATACAGCTCAAGGGAGAACACGGTATGTTTAAAGCCCAATTCTACGCCAGTGAGAAGAAGGTTTTGGAACTTACTCGCCAACTTCACGAAGAGCAGACTCTCAACACCTACATAGCACCAAAGAGGGTGCGCAACGTCTTTTTACATTATAATTTTGTATTATCTTGACCATGGGGCATTTATGTACTAACAAATTTCTTCTTATTAATATGACGTGCATTCCTTTTTGTTTGCAACAAATTTGAATTTCTGAATCCTTGAATGCATTACATGAATAACATATCATTCATCATATGCATAAGCAGGTCTTCACATCAGGTTTCCTTATCTCTCTGCTGTTTATTTCAGCAAGATAGATATAGAGCAGACGGTTAAAGACCTACAAGCGCAGAATTCACAGTTCCAACAACTACTCATGACCTTGGCAAAGGGTCAGGAGGATCTTAAAGCACTGCTGGAAAAGGAAAAGGAAAACGAAAACGAAAAGGAAAAAGAAAAGGAGAAAAAGAAAAATAAAAGAGTGGGTGTGGCTACTTTGGGAAGAAGATTTGAGAACTAAGCTAGAAGGATCCTTGATTTCCCCTCGTCATCTGAGGAAGGGGCAGGAAAGGGAGCTGCAGTACAACCTGAGTCTGAGGAAGAAGAAGAAGAAGAGGATGAAGATTTCTTTGAGCAGCAGTACCCTCCTGCAGACGACAAGTACAAGAATCTGGAGGAGCGTCTGGCAGCTATGGAGGTACAAAGAGTGCCTGTGATGGATTTCGAGGAGCTAGGGTTGGTTGTTGGGATTGTGATTCCCCCTAAATTCAAGGTGCCTACATTTGCTAAATATGATGGTTTGTCTTGTCCGAAGATGCACCTACGGTCTTACGTCAGAAAGATCAAACCTCATTCTTCTGATAAGGATCTGTGGGTCCACTTTTTTCAAGATAGTTTGTCGGGTACGCAATTGGATTGGTTCTACCAGCTTGAGAGATCTGATGTGCACAATTGGGAGGATTTAGCTGCTGCCTTCTACAGACAATATCAATATAATACGGACTTAGCACCTACTCGTACTCAATTACAGAGTATGGGTATGGTCTCCAACAAAGGCTTTAAGGAGTATGCCCAGAAATAGAGAGACTTGGCTGGAAGGGTGCAGCCACTTTTGTCTGAGAGAGAACTTGTTGATATGTTTTTGGAGACTCTGTCAGGACCATTCTTTAATCACTTGATCGGGAGTTCGTCTGTGGGGTTCACCAAGTTAATTCTGACTGGTTAAAGAGTTGAAGCTGGCATCAAGAGCGGTAAAATTCAAAAGGATGCATCTGCTTCCGCTGCTATCAAGAAGACCTTTCCAGCCAAGAAAGAAGTCTCAGCTGTTTACTCCCAGAGAAGTCAAAGAGGAGTCGAGTTCCGGCCAGCGGTGGGGGCTGTAATGATTCAGAATTCTGCAGTAGATCAACCTCGAAACAGTCAACCCATAACCAACCAAGCAAGGGTGGAAAGGCCTGCACGGAAATTCACCCGGATCAATATGACACCTGCTCAGGTTCTCCCTCATCTGTTGAAGTTAAACCTTACAAGCTTGAAAGAGGCGCCAAAGAATCCGAATACCTCTTCTCCTTACTACCATTCAAATGCGAAGTGTGCTTATCATTCGGACAGCGTGGGGCACGACACCAACAATTGTTGGGCCCTCAAAAATAAAATCCAGGATTTAATAGATGCCAAGGAGGTGGAGTTTGACGCCCATGAAAAACCTAATGTGATATCCGCTCTGATGCCAAAACATGGTCATAATGTCCATGTTGTTGTAGAAGATCTTTATGTTGCTGTTGTTGATGACTTAATGACTCCATTACCAATGATCAAGATGAATCTATTGAAAGCCAGAATTTTCCCGAGCTGTGGAAAAGATTGCTACCTTTGCTCATCCTTACAATCTGACTGTTCGCTGTTGAAGTTAGGCATCCAACGCCTAATGGATAACCAAGAAATCCTCTTTGAGAAAACTCTTGTTACCCCTGTTACTCCTGTTACTCCTATCAATGATGTTGCTATAATTACCATTTCCGCCAGTCTTTCCAAGTTCTCCAAAAGACCTGTTAAGATTACACCCGATCCAAAGTTCGTACCTCTGAAGATAACTATGCTGGGGCCTATCCCGTACAAGTCCAACAAGACAATACCGTGGAATTATGGAGGAGAGATCTTCTACCACGGTGTTAAGTAGATTGAATCAGTTGAAGAAGGTTCCGATAAAGAGACTCCTAACGTAGGAAATATTGCTGGGACGAGTAAGATCACCCGCAGCGGAAGAATTTTCTCTCCGGAGATTTCTCCTCCAAGGGCAATCTTCGGACCCTTAAATGCTCATAAGGTTACTCATGTGTCAGTCAACATCTCTATGCAAACTCCAGTGATTGAAGAAATTGTTACTCCCGTATTTGTACCCTCTACTGTTACTACTGATAAAGGTAAGGGGATCCAAGAAGCGTCCGTCAGGACAAGGGCTCAACCTTTGGTCATCCCTGAGACCACTCAAAAGGAAATGGAGGAGATTTTAAAAATAATTAAGAAGAGTGACTATGATGTCGTAGAACAACTGGGGCAAACCCCTTCAAAAATCTCTATGCTGGCCTTGTTGCTCTGTCCCGAAGCTCATGCCAAAGCTTTGATCAAGTTCTTGAAGACGGCCCATGTGCCTCAGGAAACCTCCACGGACCAGTTCCAGGAGTGTGTAGCCAGCCTAACAGCCGACAACGGTCTTAGTTTCTCTGATTCCGATTTAACATCTAAGGGAAGAAAGCATAATGACGCACTGCATGTCTCGGTGGAATGCAGAGGGACTACTCTTGCTCATGTTCTGGTGGACACTGGATCGTCTTTAAATGTCTTGCCTAAGAAAGCATTGGACAGATTGGACTGTGAAGGTTTAATTTTGAAGCCCAGCAACATCATTGTCAGAGCCTTCGATTGTTCTAAACGGATGGTCCACGGGGAGGTGGACATCCCAATTAAGGTGGGTACGGAAAGTTTCAACTCCATATTTTATATCATGGACATCCGTCCCTCCTACTCTTGTTTGTTAGGAAGACCCTGGATTCAGCATGCTGGAGTTGTTACATCTACTCTGCATCAGAAGCTTAAGTACCCTGTTCAGGGGGAAATTGTGACAGTTCGTGGCGAGGAGGAGTATATGATAAGCCAACTGAATTATTTCCGCTATGTTGAATTAGATGGTGAATTCATTGAGACCCCCTTTCAGCACTTTGAAGAGGTTTCTCCTGAAGTTGCGGTAGCCAAGACAATGACTTACGTGCCCATCATTACCAAACCTGTGTCCCGGATGTCATCCCTTAAAGATGTGAAGGTTGTGATTGAAGAAGGAGGAAGCACATTATGGGGTCAACTGCCAGATTTTCCTTACAAGACGGATAAGTTCGGCTTGGGTTTCACTGCTGCTAGTCAGAAGGTTGTGCGTCGCTCCCGGGCTGGGGGACCACCATTGAATATCACCCATCATGGAGTTCATGCTTTAGAGGAGGATGAAGAGGAGAGCAATCTTGAAGACTGGATCTTTCCAACTATTGAAGGAGGGTTGAACAACTGGGAGGCGAAAGACTTCGTTCCCATTACTTTCATCAATTAGTAATTTATCTTTCGAACATTTTCTGTTGGTCTGTAATAATTTTTAAACAATTCGTACACTTTTTGCCTTATGCCTTACCCGAGGCATATAGGTCCATTTGTAAGGGCTTGATTTTTCATCTTCACATGCCATTTTTAATGAATCATGGACGTTTTCATATATAAACTTTTGTGTTCATTTTCTTTATTTTTACATTTTATTTGTTCAAAGGTGGCTATCCCTTACACACACCCACACTCACAAAATACAGGTCCCATCCACCCCGGATTCCATGGGTAACAATTCTGCTATGGCCTTCAGTGACTCTTAAGATCTGGTCAATCATGTCGAGTACGAAGGTGATGAAGACTGTGAAGTGCCTGGAGAGTTAGCTAGATTGCTGAAACAGGAAGAAAAGGGATATTCTACCTCACGAGGAGTTGTTAGAGACTATCAACTTGGGAACAGAGGAAGACAGAAAAGAAGTTAAAGTGGGTGCCAACCTAGAACCGAATGTCAAGGAGCATTTAGTTCAGTTGTTGAATGAATATGTTGAGATCTTTGCCTGGTCATACAAAGACATGTCGGGACTAGATACAGATATTGTGGTTCACCGTCTCCCTACAAGAGAAGACTGTCCACCAATCAAACAGAAAGTCCGCCGAATAAGGCCCGACATGTCCAAAAAGATCAAAGCTGAAGTGATGAAGCAGTTCAATGCTGGCTTTATTGTTGTTACTTCCTATCCATAATGGGTTGCTAACATTGTGCCCGTACCGAAGAAGGACGACAAAGTCATAATGTGCGTGGATTACAGAGACTTAAACAGGGCTAGCCCTAAAGATGACTTTCCACTACCGCACATTGACATCTTGGTTGACAATATAGCTCAACATAAGGTATTTTCTTTCATGGATGGATTTTCAGGGTACAACCAGATCAAAATGGCCCCCGAAGACATGGAGAAGACTACTTTTGTTACGCAGTGGGGTACCTTCTGCTATAAAGTGATGCCATTCAGAATGAAGAATGTCGGGGCAATCTATCAGCGCGCCATGGTAGCTTTGTTTCATGACATGATACATCATGAGATTGAAGTCTATGTAGACGACATGATAGCCCGTTCACAAACCGAAGAAGAACACCTCGACCATCTGCAAAAGCTGTTTGTCAGGTTGAAGGAGTACAAGCTCAGACTGAACCCTAACAAGTGCACTTTCGGAGTCAGGTCCGGTAAACTTTTGGGATTCATCATCAGTATCAAAGGCATCGAGGTTGATCCTGCCAAAGTCAAAGCTATACAAGAAATGTCTGCCCCTCACACTGAGAAGGAGGTCAGAGGTTTCTTGGGACGCCTAATCTACATTGCAAGGTTCATCTCTCACCTAACATCTACCTGTGAACCAATCTTTAAGCTATTGAAGAAAGATCAGGTGGTTAAATGGAATGATGACTGTCAAGTTGCTTTCGATAGAATCAAGGAGTATTTGCTGGAACCTCCTATCTTGATGCCACCCGTTGAAGGAAGGCCTTTAATCATGTATCTGACTGTCCTGGAGAATTCAATGGGGTGCATATTGGGCCAACATGACGAGTCTGGCTGAAAAGAGCATGCCATTTATTACCTTAGCAAAAAGTTTACTGACTGTGAGACCCGATACTCACTGCTCGAGAAAACTTGTTGCGCTTTGGTATAGGCTGCTCGCCGGCTAAGGCATTATATGTTGACTCATACCACTTTGTTGATCTCTAAGATGGATCCGATCAAGTACATCTTCGAGAAGCCTGCTTTATCTGGAAGAATAGCTAGATGGCAAATGATCCTCACCGAATATGATATACAGTACACGACCCAGAAAGCTATAAGGGGGAGTGTGTTAGCCGATCATCTGGCCCATCAAGCTGTCGAAGATTACCAATCTATGAGGTTCGACTTTCCCGACGAGGATATCATGACTTTGAGCAACATTGAAGAAAGCAGACCGTATGACGGACCTGAACAAGGATCCCGATGGACTCTGTACTTTGATGGTGCCTCCAACGCACTTGGAAATGGTATCGGCGCGGTACTTATCTCTCCAGAAGGTTTCCATACACCTTTCACTACTAGACTCTTCTTCAGCTGCACCAACAACATGGCCGAGTATGAAGCTTGTATCTTTGGTCTCAAGGCTGCTATTGACTTGGGAATCAAATCTTTGATCGTATTTGGGGACTCAGCTTCGGTTATCAGTCAAATCAAAGGAGAGTGGGATACTAAACATCCTAACCTCATTCCTTACAAAGAACATGTCCTGACATTGTTACCACATTTCGAGCAGATCACCTTCGAGCACTTCCCGCGAGAAGAGAATCAGCTAACGGATGCTCTAGCAACAATGTCCTCCATGTTTAAACTTAATTGGGATAATGAGGCTCCCCAAATCACTGTTGAGCGGATGGACGAACCTGCACATTGTCACGAGATCAATACCGAAGAAGTAGTGGACCGACCATGGTTTCATGACGTCAAAAGGTATCTCGAAGCACAAGAATACCCTGAAGGAGCTTCGGTCAACGACAAAAAGTTCCTAAGGAGGTTCTTAGCTAAGTTCTTCCTAAGTAATGGTATCCTATACAAGCGCAATCATGATTGCATTCTGCTCCGTTGTATGGATACGGTTGAAGCTGAGCAGATCATGGCTGAACTACACAACGGTACCTTTGGCACCCACTCAAGCGGTCACACGATGGCTAAGAGGATTCTGCGGGAAGGCTATTACTGGTCTACCATGGAAGCTGATTGTCATCAACATTCCCGTACTTGTCACAAATGCCAAATCTATGCTGACAAGGTACATATACCTCCAGTTCCTCTCAATGTCTTAACAGCTCCTTGGCCATTCGCGATGTGGGGAATCAATATGATTGGAGAGATCAAGCCTACAACATCCAATGGGCATTGTTTCATGCTGGTGGCCATTGATTACTTCACCAAGTGGGTCGAAGCAGCGTCATTCGCCTCTGTTACAAAAAATGTGGTTGCCCGCTTCATCAAGCAGAACCTCATTTGCCGGTATGGTATCCCCGACAGAATCATCACTGACAACGGTACAAATTTGAACAATACTATGATCACCGCTCTTGCGAGAAGTTCAAGATTCAACATCACAATTCATCTCCCTACCGATCGAAGATGAACGGTGTTGTCGAAGCTGCGAACAAAAATATTAAGAAGATCATTCAAAAGATGACAGTCACCTACAAGGATTGGCATGAGATGTTACTGTTTACTCTGCACGGGTACCGTACCACGACACGAACATCAACTGGGGCAACACCATATTCTTTGGTATACAGCATGGAAGCTGTTTTACCTATTGAGGTTCAGATTCCCTCCTTGAGAATAATGAAAGATGATGGTTTGAGTGAAGACGATTGGATTCAGACCCGGCTTGATCAACTTAACTTGATCGACGAGAAGCGACTTACTGTTGTTTGCCATGGTCAGGCGTATCAGAAACGAATGATCAAGGCATTCAACAAGAAATTCAGACGCCAGACATATCAAGTCGGGGATCTTGTAATCAAGCGGATCATCTTGCCGCAAAGTGATCCCAAAGTGATCCTACGAAGGACCATTTGTGATTAAAAACATCTTTTTAGTGGGGCAATGATCCTGACCACTATGGACGGCGATGACCTGCCACACCCTACGAACACAGACATAGTCAAAAGATACTACGCATAAACGACCCGACAAGTTGAAAACCCGAAAGGGCGACTTGGGCAAAAATGGGCATCCCGGTGAATCGAAAACCCGAAAGGGAGGTTCAGGCAAAAATTCGGGATAAATAAAAAAATCTCTACACCCGGCAAGTTGAAAACCCAAAAGGGCGACTTGGGCAAAAAAAGATTTCCCGGTGGATCGAAAACCCGAAAGGGCGGTCCAGACAAAAGTTAGGGAATTAAAGCGTATGACTATGTCTCGTCGGATCACTTTATGGACAATCTCTTAACAGACAAGCTCCAGGTTTATGATCAATTCATTCATCGGCGGACAAAGAAACGAATGGATAAGATATTCAGAGTTACGAAGGCTATAGAAGAATGGGAACCCCATGGAATTTTTACACATATCCATCTTTCTTTGTATAAATGTTTCTCAATTTTTACGACAACATTCTCTTACTAGGATGTTTGTCTCCTTTGTACAAAATACTTACACAAAGTTAATACAAAGATACTTCAAAGTGTAGAAAACTATTTGCCTTTTACTTTTCTTTACACTTGTGTTTTATTTGAAAACGTCCAATGGTTTATTAAATGAGCATATGCATTTGAATATAATCACTGTTTACAAATAAACGAAAATGGGAAAGAATAATTACTGATAGGTTGAAAGGATAGGAAGACGTCTTTAGGCTATTCCAAGTGAAATCCCCTGCAGTACATCATTTGGATCCCCAGCGGAGCTAAACCTTGAAAAACATATCCCCCACGGAGTTAAATTTCAAAATCACCACCAGAACTAATTTCCCAAACTCCCAATCCCCAACGGAGCCAATCTTTGAACTATAGGCCCTCAGCGAAGATGAAAATTTCTTCCCCAACGAAGTCTAAAACTTCAACCCTTAAATCCCGGTGGAAGACCATCTAGTTTCCTCCAATTCCCTAGAGAGCTGTCCTAAAAACAGAAAATTCCCCAGAGAGCTGTCCTAAAAACAGAAAATTCCCCGGCAAGTTATCTTAAAGCCTGGAAATCAACCAGATAACAATTAACTTTTGTTTTATCCCCAACGAAGGATAATTTCTCAGAAGATTGGCATACTCCCAAGCTCCTGACCCTTAACCAAATGAAGATTCTCATTCTTGCTTCCCCAGTAGATCGGCATACAACCCAAACTCTTGAAAACTCTCAAACAGAATAAACTTTCTCCCCACAGAATTATTTTCCCAATAGATTGAAGATTCTCAATCCTCATCCACAATCATCAAGTTTCTCGGGATTCCCCAAACAGGTTTCTCAAGCAATACTCGGCATTATTCTTACAATGGAATGTCTATCATGTTCCAACTTCAAAGGACTTGAAGGATCCCTATGGGCCCAGGAAGTTGTGAAGGATTCTCACATCCCCATAAGTTTCCAGAGATTTTCTATCCCCAACAGTGGTCCAAGGATTTCTCATTCTCAACAATCAAAGATTTTGAATTCCCGGCATCAGTCCAGGATTTATTTTCCCCGGAAGCAGTCAAAGATTTCATTATCCCCAGCTATCAAGGATATATTTTCCTCAACAAGACAGCTAATCAGCTTACATGCGCATACATTACATTCACATATCATAAACATTGATAGAACACATGTTATTACATCATACATGTCATGCAACATAACTTTGTGTTTCAGCTAACATTTTACCCTTTTCAGGATAAGATTAAAAGCTATCTTTAACAACTATTCAAAGATTTCAGATACAGTACGGATACACTCCAAGACATGGAAGTCATTCTGCTACTCATTCAGGATCTCCTATTCAGATACAGTATGGATACACCCCAGACGCGGAGGTCATTCTATTTTCTCATTCAGAATTTCAAGTCAAGATACAGTATGGATACACCCCAGACACGGAGGTCATTCTACTACTCATTCAGACTTCAGCAATTAGATACAGACTAGATACGCTCCAGACCCGGAAGCCATTCTATTTCTCATTCAGATTCAACTATCAACTTCAAGCTCAGATACACTCTAAGACATGGAAGTCATTTTGCTGCCTTTTCAGGTCCCAGTTACAGTACGGATACACTCCAGACACGGAAGTCATTCTGCTACTCATACAGATCTCAACTACAGATACAGTCCAGATACGCACCAGACACGGTTGCCATTCTGTCACTCATTCAAACATTTCCCCAGCCCAGAGATGCTCCATACACGGATGCTATTATGTCGCCCATTCAGAATTCAGATACAATACAGATACACTCCAAGCACGGCAGTCATTCTGATATTCATTCAAGAATCAAATACAGTTATAGCTCGGATACGCTCCAGACACGGACGCCATTCCATTGCTCATACAAATCCAATCTCCAGATACAACTCTGATACGTTCCAGATTCTGATACCATTCTGATGTTCATTCTCCTGATATTCAACAAACATTTTGGATGGCATCTCTAAGCCCATCTCCAGCAAGATTTTATCATCTCCAAATGGCATCTTTAAGCCTATTTCCTCAGCTACATTTTGACGAGTGCAAATTTACGGGCACTCTAGTGTCCAATCCTCTTTTACCTTCGAGTCACGAAAGGCAAACTCGCCAATTTAACTCCTCAGGTTCAAGAAGATTGAACAGGGCAGCTGTTGTACCCCAAAATTTGCCCTCTCATTTTATCAAGATTTCCCCTCACAAGACTCTTTGAATTCCAAACAGAATCAGGGTTTGCTCTGCTCAAGACATCTCCTTGCACTTTTGACCTAAAATTAGGGTTTGAGTTTACACATGGACTTTTAGTCTTTCAATGCTCAAAGTGACCTTCATACTTCATGTTGGACTTATAAGATTGCATCTACCAAGTTTCAAGCCTTGAATCAAATTTTTGCCCACTCAATTGGACAGTTAACCTATAAATCAACTGTATTGGGGAAAAAGTCAATTGTGGCCAATTTACAGTCAAACCTCATAATTTTTGATCCACATCAACATTATAAACTCATATGAACCATTTGATCAATTTTGGATCACAACTCCTCAAGAAATTTGATCAGATCATCAAAAGGGCAAAATGGTCATTTTTAGGGTTTTGACTGTATAATGGCAATTTCTGATTTTTTACCTAGCCAATGGCAAATTGGGTTCAATAATTGATTTAAGGACTCAATGTCATCATCTTGACCTAATCACAAGGTTCAAAAGATCTCAAATGCATTTGATTGACAGATGAATTTTCCAGTCAACTGATCAAAAATTGACTATACAATGAAAAGTCAAACTTTGACTTTTTGGTCAAAATCAAGTGCCAAGGGTCATTTTTCATCAAGATGAGTCAAAACATGAAACTTGTTAATCAAGAAACCTAATTTTGCAAATTAGGGTTTAAAGTTGAAAATTTTCATAACTTAGAATTTTTCTAAGTTATGAAATTTTCTTATTTTTTCCCAACTTTGCCCAATTTTTTTCACCATGATGAAATTGGATTCAAACAAAACTTCTAACATGAAAGTTGTAGTCCTCCATAAAATATACAACTTTTATTCACAAAGTTTTCCCAAAATAGGCTTGGATCTCAAGTTATGATTTTTTGAATAAGGGTCCAAAAACTTTCTAACTTAGTGAAATTTTGCCCTAGTTTAGGCAGGATTTTGACCTATCTTCATGGCCATTTTTTACATAGTTCCACTTGGAATCTCAAAGTTCATTTCAAATATGTATTGCAGATAATGTTACAAGCTTTCCAAAATGTCCAAGAACTCTCCAAAATCATTTATGGTTAGGGAGAATCAAAGGTTTGAATTTGGCAAAAACTCACTTTAATCCATGGCATGGTTCATGTTGACACAAGTTGCAAAATTTGTCCAACCTTGCTTTGTACTTGATTACAGGTATCTAAACCCTTCCACACTCAAAAATTAAATGCAAATACAATGGACATTGATCTTATTCTGATCAATAGAGCTTGGCACAATGAATTAATCCATTTATGGCATAAAGGTAGCATTTCCATTTTCATAAAGGAAACTTTATGTCAACTTGCTTCCCTTGAGCCTTGGACCTCTCTCTTTGCAGCAAACAAGTTCCATAAACTTAGGCAAAGGTACAGCCATCTTGTGCATGCTTAGAGATAGCTTGTACAGGCCTATCTTGTATCACTTCACACTTTTCTTTCAAAACAAGTCAACTTGTCAAAATCACATATCTTTGAAATCTGATATAACCAACTCTTATAAACATTCCAAACGACTTTTGCACATTGCCTTGAGTCAGAAGCACGATTTATCCAACCCTCAAGCCTTCCAATACACAAAAACACCTTCTTCTTGCAAAACAGGGCAGTTTCTGCATTTTCACTTCCATCTCACAAACCACTCGTGCGTTTTGTCCCAAATCAGTTCCAATACCTTCCATATAACCCACCTAAGCTATCCCAACCATTGACCATTGACTGTAACTCCATTTGCAAACTTCACCATTTCTGATTTCAGCTTATGCAGGTTGACTTCTACAGGCTATTTCAAGCAAGCTCAAAGCAAACAAAGCATTGGGGAAGGTCAGAGGAAGTTCAAGCAAGCTCACAAACATCTCAGGCTTCATTGAAAACCTCCAAACTGTCATACACGAGTTCAACTGAAACAAGTATTTTTCAACTTTCTATCTCTCTATTTAGGAATCATTAGGCTTAGGTTTGTGAATAAAAAATGTAGTACTCATTGCCCTTAAGATGTACATATGCATAGATTTCATTTAAGTTAAGTGTGCTGAGAGAATTTGATTGATGAACATTCTGAAAAAGTTAGGTTAGAAATTAGGGCCAGAGAAATTCTCTCTGGTCTTTGAGAGTTAGATTAAGTTCTTTATATGGTTGGAATCGTGTTGAAAAATGCTATAACTTTCATGTTATGAGTTTTTACTTTAGAGCACGTATGCAGGAGTTGGACATTTGTACAGGGCGCGCGTTTTTTCTGATTCAAAGGTTGAAGATGAAGTGGAAATGGGCTGGACTGGCTTGTTTCTGTTTTTGACACCCCCCTGTTTACTTCCTACACCCCCCTGGCCCATTGTTTTATATTTTTATATTTTTCTATTTCATTTTCATTTCTGATTTTATTTTATTTTTTCTAAACATAAAAAATTACCAAAAATATTTTTATATATTATCACATTTTATTTTATTATTTTTATTATTTTTTCTAACATAAAAATAATTATTAAATAATATACTTTTATTTTCTTTAATAAAAACTTATAAATAATACATAGAAATATTATATTTTTATTTACATACTTAAATAATATTTTTTCTAGAATATTTTATTTTTTTCAATATTTGTATATATTTAATTATTTTATTTTATTGTACATAATTATTTTATTTTATTCTATATATATATATATATATATATATATATATATATATATATATATATATATATATATATATATATATATATATATATATATATATATATATATATATATATACTTTCTTAAAAATAAATTAGGGTTTTAACCTTAACAAAAATAACTTTTTTTTATTTTCTTTTTTTAATACATTAAATATTATATTTTTCTCACACATTTTATTTTTTAATATTTTGTATATATTTTATTTTATTTTATTGTATATAAATAAATAACACATTTTATATATATATATATATATATATATATATATATATATATATATATATATATATATATATATATATATATATATATATATATATATATATATATATATATATATATATATATATATATATATATATATATATATATATATATATATATATATATATATATATATATATATATATATATATATATATATATATATATATATATATATATATATATATATATATATATATATATATATATATATATATATATATATATATATATATATATATATATATATATATATATATATATATATATACTTTCTTAAAGCAAATTAGAGTTTCCACCCTTAATAAAAAAAATATTTTATTTTCTTATTAAATATTCTATTTTTACATACATAAAAAATATCAAAAACATTTTTGCATATTTATAATATATTGCATATTTATTTATTTGTCCATTTAAATATTTGCCTATTTATTTTATTTGCACAAGAAATTCAATTTGGTTGTAATAACTTAGGGTTTTAATTTCTTGCAAAAATAATCCCCTATTCAAAATTGTATCCCCCTCCACATATCAATATTGTAATAGCTTAGATTACTTTTACACATTTATGCTTTCAAATATGCCATGATAGAGATTAGGGTTTGTATGCAATATCCAAAATCAAAATAAATAGTTAGACCCAATACAAGACATAAATGCATGAAATTGGCAACACAATGCACACATGCACCCCTAGGGTTTCATCCACATGTTGCCTTTAAAATAGCCATGGTGTTGTACCCCAAAATTTGCCCTCCCATATTCTTCAAGAAATTGCAAAGCCAAGCTTCAAAATTCCCCAAGGGTTGCACAGTCAAGGGTCTCCTAAACAGGCAAAATTAGGGTTTGTGTTCTGATCAAGAAAATGAAGTTCTCAAAGGTCCAATCAAGTCTCACATGCTTACAAATATGGTCAAGTATCCTCATATCAAGTTTCAAGACTTTCAGCTCAAAATTGCACAGTCAAAAACCCTAATTGCACTACAGTCAACTGTAGGGGCAAAATGGTCATTTGGCAGTCAAAAGTTCAAAATTTTGGTCAACATATCATTTTGAAGCCACAAACATCATTTGATCAATGCTTGATCATGATTTTCAAAGCTTGGCTCAAAAATCATCAAGATGCAAAAGTTTCCTTATTTGGACAGCTGAAAAAGTCAACTGTAAATTGACCAGGGCATAACTTTCACATGGATTATCAGAAAAATTCCATCCAAAGCTCATTTTGAAGAGAAAGACATTTCCTACAACTCATCTTCATATTCCAAGTCCAAGAAATGCTCTCACAAAAATTTATCAATTTCAACATTATAGGTCATTTTTAGAAGTCAACAAAAAGGGACTTTAAGTCAAAGGCCATAACTTGAGATTGGTAAATCAAAATGACATGGGACCAAAGGCATTGGTTAGAGGACTCAAAGACCTTTCCAAAATGTCCAAGAACATGAGAAAATCTTAAAAATTGAGCAAGTTATGCCTTGTAGAAGTTGGGAAATTTTTGGATATTTTGAAAAGTCAACATTGATTCAAATGACCTAAAATTGCTAATGGGCCCATTTTTCTTCCACAATTCATCATTACAAGCATGTGCACGACCACTTGGCCCAAAGGGAAGTATTTTTTCATTTTTTATTTATTTATTTGAATTTTTATTTATAATAATTCACTTAAATCAATTAAATATGTGGAAAATATTTAACTTAACCTAACAAATCTTTTTGTACATGTTTTATTCTCAATAATTCGTGCATATCCCAATATAGAAAGATTTGGATTGATTGGAGTTGATTTGTATCAAAAAGCACATGGAAAATATTTGAAAAATAAAGCTTGGAAATCAAATCTCAAAATCATGAATACAAGAGATTCTGATCAAATTTGTTAACCTAATTGATTCATTACATAAGCCTAAACATAACCCTAATGCTTGGAACCCTTGAAGCTGCGCAGAAGCCATTGAACAAACTTGGAAAATTTGTCAAGAAACTCAATTCTGAAAACATCTTTGCAGGTTGATTCAAGGCTCGATTTTTATTTCATTGGCTTCCTCAAGGTTCACTGAACATATTCCAATAAAAAACATTCCTCAAAACCTCAGGAATCGGTATACAGAACTCAATATGTTTCATGAAAAATGCACATTCGTATTTTGATTTGCAGGCATCCTCATAACATTTTATTCATTGATTCATATTCCTTATGCTATTCTGAAACTAACCCATGCGTTTGATTGAGTTTTTGCAAGCTATAGAAGATTCTACCATTGTCAATTTCTAGGGTTTACAGGACCTTGGATTAGGGCTTTTTAAATAAGAAAAAATTGAGCCACAGGACCTTGACCATTGAAACGAGCGCACTTGGACGAAGAAGAACCCATCATCGCGCTCAATTTATGAGCGTCCTATGCCTATTCGCTATTTCCTGGAAAGTGGCCTAAAGGAGCGTTTGCAAAACCGTGGCCATTGTTTTTATATTTTCAGGAACGAAGAAGAAGATAACTAGGTGGCAGGGAGTGATTGGCTGGTTTAAAACTCGCGCGCAAAGTCCACTAATGCATTGGTTTTCTTTTATATTATTTGTTCGTTCTTATATATTAAAACGCGTGAGTTGGCACAGTTGGTAAGCGAAAGTATTGGCAATATACATGACCTGGGTTCGAGCCCCAGGTCTTCATTATCTCTCATATTATTTTTCAAATAACAATCACATGCAGGATAACGTTGTTGTCCCATGATACACCTCCATAATCCAATCGTCCACGCGTCCAAGGGAATCAAACCAACGTCTCAGATCTAAGGCACATGGTAACCCTGGTCAGCGCACATACACATGTCCTGAAAAGTCAACGGAGTCAGGTTTGTTTGGGCCTGAATTACATGGGCCATACCTCCTATTTGGGGACTACCACCCCCCAAGGTTTGCTTTTTTTTAATATTTTCTTTTTTGCATTATTTCTATTCTTATTAAAATTATTATTTGTTTAATTAAATTTACTTATTCTCATAAAATCATAAAATACCTAAAAATCAGAAAAAAGGGAAAAATATAATAAATATTTTTTGTTTTAATATTTCTTGTAAATAAATGCATGTAAATTAATTAGTTTTAAATTAGGGTTTTAATTTTAATTCCTTTCATAACAAAATCTAAAAAACATAGAATTAGGTTTAATTAATGTCTTTATTCCTTTTTATTTTTCCTTTTTATAATAATATTATTTATTTTATTTACTTTTATAATTAAATTTGTATATAAAAATTAGGGTTAATTTAGGTTAAAAACTTCAATATTTTTCTTAATAAATTAAAAGCCATTAGAATTAGGGTTAGTATTAATTTTAATTAATTCTTTTTATATTAAATCCTAAAATACTAAAAAATATAAAAAAACAATTTCTTTCTTTTAATTAATTAATTCCATGTAATTTAATTTTGCAAAAGGATCCAACGCCCTCGTTTCGATTTAAATTTCAATTCGCATATTTATTTCCTTCGTATAATATTATGTATCTCTCCCGAAGCCATGTATTTAATTACTCGCACTTTTCAATTCTTTATTTACTTTGACTATTTATTTTTTCTGTCAAATCGGGTCCTGGTTTAATTTTGGCGATGTGGACCCGCGCCTTTTGTAATAGCTTTAGATCTTTACTTTCCCGCAACCTTTTAACTATTAATCAAAAGCATGAAAGAATGTATGGACAAAATAAAAACAAGCGTAGAACACCAAAAACATGACAAGATAAATGCAAATGAAAACGACACACGAATCGCACACACCACCCCTAGGGTACGCCTCACTGTTGCCTTGCCTCGAAAGGTGATCGTCGAGTAGAGGATGTCTTAGTAAGTCCTCATGATCCGGGAACCTAGCATGAGGGTAGCTTCTAAGGTGTCTTCCCATTGCTCTGGTGATCACCATGTCCCGAACCTCGAATTGACCCGAACACCTCCAACGGTGGTGCTACCTACCTCTCAATGGTGGGATGGCACTACTTTAAAGGACATTTACACAGACGAATTCCTTAGGGTAGGTAGGTTCTCGTAGATACTTGCTCTAAATTTCAAAACAAATTCAAAAATACTTTTCACACCAACACATTTTCAAAAGCTTTCGAAAGCAAATTTTCAAACACTCTTGAGGACCGATACAAGAGTCGAGCTGGAATTTTCAAAGAAACTTTTTTAAAAAAAACCCACAGTTGAAAAGCAAACAAACCATTTTTGAAAACACAAATGAGCAAGTATCTAAGAGCCCATGGATAACCATGGATAGAAAGGGTGCTAACACCTTCCCTTTCTATAACCTACCTCCCGAACCAAGAGCAATCTCTCTAAGGAATTTTTCTGTGCTTTTGTCCTTTCCATTTGGAGAAAATAAAAGACGGTGGCGACTCTTGCTTCTGCGACATTTCGCGAACCAGTGTTAAACAGTCAGTTCCAGATCCACCGATCACAGAACTGGCGACTCTGCTGGGGACATTTTTAAAGTGAGGTGTACCTTAGGGTTAGTTCATAACTGTGTTTTCAATTGTATTGACTTGTCTGCTTTAAATTTGTGGGTTGCATGGGAGTTACATAGATCCTAACCCGGATCTGGGGATACCCTGTTTAGGTAGCATAAGCTGTGAGGCACCTGTCCGGCGTAGACCGACACGGGTGAAACAGTGGCTACGTTGGTGTGGCACCTTGGTCTGTACCGATATCCCTTGTGTTGCAACGAGGAGAATATGGGTCTTCTGAGGAGTCATTAAGCACCAGCAACCTTAGAACCTTAATTGACACAACTTGGCCTTTAGAATTGTAGCAGTATGCTACACCCATTGAGGCTAAACTCTCGTGATGGTTCTGGCCGCAAGAAAAGATTGCGATGCTGGAGTTATGACCGATTGAGGGTAGTCAATGATATTGGGATCCTCTAAGAACCCGGTTACTTTGATAGGACAGGTTGAACCCACCAACTTCAAGAGGGTAATACCTAGACCCCATGCTGGCCTAAACCCTAAGGGCTTCTCTTGTGTGACTTGTGTGCCTTCGTACTTGACTACTTGTATGCTTGTTATCTGACACATGAACTATTTGCAGGTTTTGTTTTAGTCCTTAATTGGGACCCATGGCAGGGCTTACTAAGTTTCTTGCAGGTTTTGTTTATAGTCCTTAATTGGGACTCATAACGGAGTGTGCTAAGTTTCTTGCAGGTTTTGTTTATAGTCCTTAACTAGGACTCATGACAGGTTTTACTTGAGTTTCTTGCAGGTTTTGGTTTGCAGTCCTTAATTGGGACTCATAATAGGGTTACTCACATTACCCCATGCATACCATAACATCATACCATTGCATACATCCTAACCCATTTCAAGGATCTCAAGGGCTTGTGATGCAGGTCATGGTGAATCAACTATCCCAACAAGGGGCAAAGAGGATTTATTTTCCTCTAGCCAAGGTAGTCAGGGGCTATGACCCACTTGATATGGCGAGCTCTGACTCTTGAAGAAGGTTCCCTTAACCAAGGTTGTTTGGAAATCAAAACCAGACATGATGACTAAAGTCATGGGCTATGACCCACTTGATATGGTGAGCCTTTGACCCTTTGAAGAAGGACTCTCAACAACATGCAGTTCCTTCAATCAAACTACCGGACCCGAGTTCTAACAAATTTTCTTGTTTACCCCGCGGGATCCTTGAAAACATTGCATGCATGTCATACACATCATTACATAACAGGTATCTTTGTTGCAGGTCACTTACCTTTATCGCTGTTTATTTCAGCAATGGCCTTCCAACCAGATAACCAGGATCTTCTTGCTCAAGAGACTCAATTTGGGGAAATCCTCCTAAATCTATCCAAGGGACAGGAGGAGCTAAGGACACTTCTCATGGGGACTTTTGTCAAGAACAATGCTGAGGATGAAAGGCTGAAGCACCTGCAAGCTGAGATGGATGCATTGAAAGTCCAGATGCTGGGGCAGGTGACTGCCATTCAAAGTTTAGCTCAAAGACAAGACGAGCTCGGGGTTCTCATCAACCAACTGCTTCAGGGTAACCAACTGGGGCAAACGTCTAAGGGTAAAAAGCCAGTCATTGTTCAATCATACTTGAGACAAGGAGATAAGGGGAGAGCTCCTCAAATGGCCTCAGCGCCACTAATTCAGCATCAACCTCACCAGCTTCAGCCAGACAAGCCCAGGAGGCAATTCACCCAGCTCAACATGTCGTTGTTCCAAGCTTTACAACGCCTGTTAAGATTGAACCTGATCACATTAAGGGCTCATCCCCAGAACCAGAACACAGCATCACCTGTCTATGATCCCAATAAAAGGTGTGCCTACCACTCTGTCTGTCCAGGACATGATACAAACGAGTGTTGGGCTTTGAAAAACAAGATCCAGGACCTGATTGATGAAGGAGCGCTGGAATTCACACAAGATGGTCAGGCTGAATTTTTCTACCATCCCTCCAAGGCTCACCATTTGAAGTGACAAGCCCTGAGATGAAAAGACTTTTGTTCATTAGGATTTTCAAGTTGTAACTTTCTTTTGTTCAAACATTTACTCATGTTAAACGTTGTTATTCCATTAATGCATCGCATATGTCTGTTTTGAAGCAATATATTCGTATTCACTAAATGCAAATTATTTTCATATTTTTTCTGATGTCAACTCTTGATCTACAATTCTAAGCCTCTTGAGGGAGGATGACGAAAACGATACCACGATCTTTACAGTATGCTTTTGAAACAGACCCCGCTGATGAAGTACATGCATTATTTCAAATTCCTAAACACTGGAGTTATAAGGAAGATAATCCCTCGTCAACCCCTCTGAGCCAAAGAAGTAGGAGTTTTTCTTTTAGAAATTTAAAACCCTTAATCATAACCTGGGGCAGGGTAGTCTCTCAGTTGATCCAAGTGCATAACGAATGGCACCAAAGAGATCCTTACGAAAAAAGACAGTGATGGTTCCGAATAATCAATAAAGAAAGGCAGTCATTACCTCAAAAAATAAAAAACCATTAAGTCAAAACCCATGAAGGAGACTTATAAAACTGGGGCATCCCGCTGACTGTAATTCCAAAAAAGGAAACAGTTCAGGCAAAAAAGAAAGGGATAACAAAAATCAGACAAGAAAGAGGTCTTACAAACCCTCAACAAAAAAGGAACGACTGCCTATTCAAAATAAGTTATCAACATCCGAATCATCACCGAAAAATCAGAGCAAAGACTCAAACAAGGTCTAACGCACGATCAGCTGAGTTTAGGTTTGAAGAACATCACGAAGAGTGGGTGGATACAAATATTTTGAGCCTTTATCCTTTGTTTCTTAAACCATGAACCAGGCCACGTTATAACCCTCAAAAGTCCTAGCTGAAGCATGGGTTAGTTTGAAAGCATACTGTTACAAAGGTATACTGACTCCTTAAGGCTCACGGTAAAATACGGAGTTGACATCACGTTTTACAAATATTCACTTGTTTTATGGAAAAAATGCATTTTCAAAAACTTCAAGACAGACATAGGCTTTGCATTTTTAACATAACTTTGTTTGCATATGACTTCTTGTTTGAACAGCAGGAAAATTCGCACGATGAATACCTAGTGAACAAAAGCACTTCCAATCAAGGGGCATGACATGATCATGGTCCATCATCTGGGGCAATCCAATCAAGATTCGGAGAATCTCTCAAAGGCCAAATAGCCTGGGGCAAATCTCCGCCTGAGTCACTTGGGGCATTCCAACAATAAATCTTGCCTGATCAAATACCTTCTGGTGGCATGACAAAACACCGTTAACAGGGGCAACTCCTTACATTCTGAGAGCGTGGACATAGTCGAAAAAATACTATGCATAAAAAAAAGACCCGCTAGGCTGACATGCCTAGGCAAAAATTAGGGCTTCCCGGCGAACCAAAAGGGTTCGGGCAAAATGAAGGGATGAAAATGAAAAAATCTCTACACCCGGCAAGTTGAAAACCTGAAAAGGCGGCTTGGGCAAAAATGGGTATCCCGGTGGACTGAAAACCCGAAAGGGCGGTTCAGGAAAAAGTTAGGGATTAAAGCGTACGACTATGTCCTGTCATCTCGTCACTCGCCTATCAGAAGAAGGTTTGTCCATCAACAACTATTAAGCACCTCCACAAGTATCTTTCTCTCCCACATCAGAAACAGGGGCAATAATAGGTAGTCTAAGCAATCTGATTGTTCTGTCCTCCAAGGTATCAAGGTAGGTTCCGTTGGAGAACATAACCAATACAGTTCAATACTTCCCCAGGAGAGTCCAATCCAGTTTCCCCAAGAAAGTTGGAATCCATCTCCCCAAGCAGTAAGCTTATCCCCAGTAGATTCTGGAAGCTTAACCTCTCAGAGCATGAACGCGTCGTCCGGCTTTATTTAAAGAGTTATTTCCTTAACAGGATATAACTGGGTTATCCTCAGCCAAAAGCCACGGAAAGGTCGTCGCCAACATAGTTCTTTCTTCTTACCCCAGCGAAGTCCATCAATACTTCCAACAACAAGGGTATCCCCAGCAAATTATTATCAACACTCAGCAAGGCATCCCTCTTCCCACAGAGTATTGCTTCCCAGCATGGTCGCTAGAGTATCTTTTCTCCCCGCAGAATCTTCCATTTGCCAAGTTTATTCCGCAACGGAGTCATCTTCTCCTACCGGTATTCTTGCAGTTATCATCCCCAGCGGAAGCAAATCTATTCTTCAACATCAGCCCAGGATATGACTTCCCGGCACCCGTCAAGGATTTACTTTCCTAGACGAAAACATACATTCATAAAACATCACATACATCATTATAGCATGCATAGACGCATTATATCATACAAATCTCATTTATGTTGAGAACATCATTGCTTGATCCATATCATGCATTGCATATGACTGACCTTTACCTTTCAGGAAAGATGCAGTTGAAATTCTCAATCATATTTCAAGACCTAGACCGGTTCAGTTAATCGACTCCAAAGACTTCTTATCCAGTCATAGGCCTTCTCTAGTCCAGCTAAATCGACTCCTAACAGATTTTTCTGATAAAGACTCAGTAGAAGTTATCCCAAATTATAATTTCCTATGATTCCCTCTCCGACGGTGAGTGAGGTGATAATTCCTTTTCAGATGGTTCCCTCTCCGACGGTGAGTGAGGTGATAATTCCTTTTCAGATGGTTCCCTCTCCGACGGTGAGTGAGGTGATAATTCCTTTTCAGATGGTTCCCTCTCCGACGGTGAGTGAGGTGATAATTCCTTTTTCTATGGTTCCCTCTCCGACGGTGAGTGAGGTGATAATTCCTTTTCAGATGGTTCCCTCTCCGACGGTGAGTGAGGTGATAATTCCTTTTCAGATGGTTCCCTCTCCGATGGTGAGTGAGGTGATAATTCCTTTTCAGATGGTTCCCTCTCCGACGGTGAGTGAGGTGATAATTCCTTTTCCTATGGTTCCCTCTCCGACGGTGAGTGAGGTGATAATTCCTTTTCCGATGGTTCCCTCTCCGACGGTGAGTGAGGTGATAATTCCTTTTCAGATGGTTCCCTCTCCGACGGTGAGTGAGGTGATAATTCCTTTTCCTATGGTTCCCTCTCCGACGGTGAGTGAGGTGATAATTCCTTTTCAGATGGTTCCCTCTCCGACGGTGAGTGAGGTGATAATTCCTTTTCAGATGGTTCCCTCTCCGACGGTGAGTGAGGTGATAATTCCTTTTCAGATGGTTCCCTCTCCGACGGTGAGTGAGGTGATAATTCCTTTTCCTATGGTTCCCTCTCCGACGGTGAGTGAGGTGATAATTCCTTTTCAGATTATAATTTCCTATGGTTCCCTCTCCGACGGTGAGTGAGGTGATAATTCCTTTTCAGATTATAATTTCCTATGGTTCCCTCTCCGACGGTGAGTGAGGTGATAATTCCTTTTCAGATTATAATTTCCTATGGTTCCCTCTCCGACGGTGAGTGAGGTGATAATTCCTTTCAGATTATAATTTCCTATGGTTCCCTCTCCGACGGTGAGTGAGGTGATAATTCCTTTCAGATTATAATTTCCTATGGTTCCCTCTCCGACGGTGAGTGAGGTGATAATTCCTTTCAGATTATAATTTCCTATGGTTCCCTCTCCGACGGTGAGTGAGGTGATAATTCCTTTCAGATTATAATTGCCTATGGTTCTCTCCCCGATCCTGCGAAGACGGTAATTCCCACCAAGATTTTCTCAACGAGCGTTGTTGAAGTTAAAGTCACCCAAGGTTCTCTTACCGTTCATGCTAAGGTAGTAACCATCCCTGGTTCATTCATCATCTTGTGAAGCTCCAGATCCAGCTCCCGTAACCAGTCAGGACATATATATGTCAAGCATCTGAAATCAACTCCTGCAACGTGTCAGGTACTCATGTTTCTTTTTGCAGGTATGCAGGTTCTCGCTAAGGAATCTCTTACGCGATCAACATCCAGATGGCATCTATAAGCCCATCATCCTATCCATCAATCTCCAAATGGCATCTATAATCCCATTCCATCATCACACTGCTACTATATGAGCGCAAATTTCTGGGCACTTTAGTGTTCAATCATCTTCTACCCTCGGATTACGAAAGGCATGTCAGCCAATCTGCATCCTCAGGTCTAAGAAGATTGAACAGGGGCAACTGTTGTACCCCAAAATTTTCCCTCCCATATTCTTCAAGAAATTGCAAAGCCAAGCTTCAAAATTCCCCAAGGGTTGCACAGTCAAGGGTCTCCTAAACAGGCAAAATTAGGGTTTGTGTTCTGATCAAGAAAATGAAGTTCTCAAAGGTCCAATCAAGTCTCACATGCTTACAAATATGGTCAAGTATCCTCATATCAAGTTTCAAGACTTTCAGCTCAAAATTGCACAGTCAAAAACCCTAATTGCACTACAGTCAACTGTAGGGGCAAAATGGTCATTTGGCAGTCAAAAGTTCAAAATTTTGGTCAACATATCATTTTGAAGCCACAAACATCATTTGATCAATGCTTGATCATGATTCTCAAAGCTTGGCTCAAAAATCATCAAGATGCAAAAGTTTCCTTATTTGGACAGCTGAAAAAGTCAACTGTAAATTGACCAGGGCATAACTTTCACATGGATTATCAGAAAAATTCCATCCAAAGCTCATTTTGAAGAGAAAGACATTTCCTACAACTCATCTTCATATTCCAAGTCCAAGAAATGCTCTCACAAAAAGTTATCAATTTCAACATTATAGGTCATTTTCAGAAGTCAACAAAAAGGGACTTTAAGTCAAAGGCTATAACTTGAGATTGGTAAATCAAAATGACATGGGACCAAAGTCATTGGTTAGAGGACTCAAAGACCTTTCCAAAATGTCCAAGAACATGAGAAAAGCTTAAAAATTGAGCAAGTTATGCCTTGTAGAAGTTGGGAAATTTTTGGATATTTTGAAAAGTCAACATTGATTCAAATGACCTAAAATTGCTAATGGGCCCATTTTTCTTCCACAATTCATCATTCCAAGCATGTGCACGACCACTTGGCCCAAAGGGAAGTATTTTTTTCATTTTTTATTTATTTATTTGAATTTTTATTTATAATAATTCACTTAAATCAATTAAATATGTGGAAAATATTTAACTTAACCTAACAAATCTTTTTGTACATGTTTTATTCTCAATAATTCGTGCATATCCCAATATAGAAAGATTTGGATTGATTGGAGTTGAGTTGTATCAAAAAGCACATGGAAAATATTTGAAAAATAAAGCTTGGAAATCAAATCTCAAAATCATGAATACAAGAGATTCTGATCAAATTTGTTAACCTAATTGATTCATTACATAAGCCTAAACATAACCCTAATGCTTGGAACCCTTGAAGCTGCGCAGAAGCCATTGAACAAACTTGGAAAATTTGTCAAGAAACTCAATTCTGAAAACATCTTTGCAGGTTGATTCAAGGCTCGATTTTTATTTCATTGGCTTCCTCAAGGTTCACTGAACATATTCCAATCAAAAACATTCCTCAAAACCTCAGGAATCGGTATACAGAACTCAATATGTTTCATGAAAAATGCACATTCGTATTTTGATTTGCAGGCATCCTCATAACATTTTATTCATTGATTCATATTCCTTATGCTATTCTGAAACTAACCCATGCGTTTGATTGAGTTTTTGCAAGCTATAGAAGATTCTACCATTGTCAATTTCTAGGGTTTACATGACCTTGGATTAGGGCTTTTTAAATAAGAAAAAATTGAGCCACAGGACCTTGACCATTGAAACGAGCGCACTTGGACGAAGAAGAACCCATCATCGCGCTCAATTTATGAGCGTCCTATGCCTATTCGCTATTTCCTGGAAAGTGGCCTAAAGGAGCGTTTGCAAAACCGTGGCCATTGTTTTTATATTTTCAGGAACGAAGAAGAAGATAACTAGGTGGTAGGGAGTGATTGGCTGGTTTAAAACTCGCGCGCAAAGTCCACTAATGCATTGGTTTTCTTTTATATTATTTGTTCGTTCTTATATATTAAAACGCGTGAGTTGGCACAGTTGGTAAGCGAAAGTATTGGCAATATACATGACCTGGGTTCGAGCCCCAGGTCTTCATTATCTCTCATATTATTTTTCAAATAACAATCACATGCAGGATAACGTTGTTGTCCCATGATACACCTCCATAATCCAGTCGTCCACGCGTCCAAGGGAATCAAACCAACGGCTCAGATCTAAGGCACATGGTAACCCTGGTCAGCGCACATACACATGTCCTGAAAAGTCAACGGAGTCAGGTTTGTTTGGGCCTGAATTACATGGGCCATACCTCCTATTTGGGGACTACCACCCCCCAAGGTTTGCTTTTTTTTAATATTTTCTTTTTTGCATTATTTCTATTCTTATTAAAATTATTATTTGTTTAATTAAATTTACTTATTCTCATAAAATCACAAAATACCTAAAAATCAGAAAAAAGGGAAAAATATAATAAATATTTTTTGTTTTAATATTTCTTGTAAATAAATACATGTAAATTAATTAGTTTTAAATTAGGGTTTTAAATTTAATTCCTTTCATAACAAAATCTAAAAAACATAAAATTAGGTTTAATTAATGTCTTTATTCCTTTTTATTTTTCCTTTTTATAATAATATTATTTATTTTATTTACTTTTATAATTAAATTTGTATATAAAAATTAGGGTTAATTTAGGTTAAAAACTTCAATATTTTTCTTAATAAATTAAAAGCCATTAGAATTAGGGTTAGTATTAATTTTAATTAATTCTTTTTATATTAAATCCTAAAATACTAAAAAATATAAAAAAACAATTTCTTTCTTTTAATTAATTAATTCCATGTAACTTAATTTTGCAAAAGGATCCAACGCCCTCGTTTCGATTTAAATTTCAATTCGCATATTTATTTCCTTCGTATAATATTATGTATCTCTCCCGAAGCCATGTATTTAATTACTCGCACTTTTCAATTCTTTATTTACTTTGACTATTTATTTTTTCTGTCAAATCGGGTCCTGGTTTAATTTTGGCGATGTGGACCCACGCCTTTTGTAATAGCTTTAGATCTTTACTTTCCCGCAACCTTTTAACTATTAATCAAAAGCATGAAAGAATGTATGGACAAAATAAAAACAAGCGTAGAACACCAAAAACATGACAAGATAAATGCAAATGAAAACGACACACGAATCGCACACACCACCCCTAGGGTACGCCTCACTGTTGCCTTGCCTCGAAAGGTGATCGTCGAGTAGAGGATGTCTTAGTAAGTCCTCATGATCTGGGAACCTGGCATGAGGGTAGCTTCTAAGGTGTCTTCCCATTGCTCTGGTGATCACCATGTCCCGAACCTCGAATTGACCCGAACACCTCCAACGGTGGTGCTACCTACCTCTCAATGGTGGGATGGCACTACTTTAAAGGACATTTACACAGACGAATTCCTTAGGGTAGGTAGGTTCTCGTAGATACTTGCTCTAAATTTCAAAACAAATTCAAAAATACTTTTCACACCAACACATTTTCAAAAGCTTTCGAAAGCAAATTTTCAAACACTCTTGAGGACCGATACAAGAGTCGAGCTGGAATTTTCAAAGAAACATTTTTAAAAAAAACCCACAGTTGAAAAGCAAACAAACCATTTTTGAAAACACAAATGAGCAAGTATCTAAGAGCCCATGGATAACCATGGATAGAAAGGGTGCTAACACCTTCCCTTTCTATAACCTACCTCCCGAACCGAGAGCAATCTCTCTAAGGAATTTTTCTGTGCTTTTGTCCTTTCCATTTGGAGAAAATAAAAGACGGTGGCGACTCTTGCTTCCGCGACATTTCGCGAACCAGCGTTAAACAGTCAGTTCCAGATCCACCGATCACACATGGTATGCATGTTGAGTATCTTGGCAAAACAAAAACAAAACAAAAATATCATAGTCCCTCGATGGCGCTATCTTGGTTGCCTATACAAAATGATCTAATCCCTCAAAAAATTGCTAAAGATACTTAGCATTATTGCTATCATGGTCAATACGATGACCCGCGCCTGTCCCGTTTAACATCCAAATACAAGGTTGTTTACCAAATGCAATGGTAAAACAAAAATGTAAAAGGGTTAAAAATGTGTAGGAAAGACTCTTGAGTAGATAGGGTAGACAACTCTTAGTTACTTGATCAAAACTTACAAACATCCTTGTTATTTTCAAACACACCTCACAACATAATTTCAAAACATTTCCCAAAACAAACTTTCAAACTTTCAAACATTGAAACATTTTTCAAAAGACAATACACCTTTATATACATTCAAACAAGAATCATTACAAAGGTTGCCACAACGAAGGCCTCTTTTCAAAATATTTTTCAAAACCACACACAAAAGCACCATTTCAAACAATTGAAAAGCAAAAGCAAGTGATCTAAACAAGTAACTAAGAGCCCATGGATAACCATGGATGAAAAGGGTGCTTGTACCTTCCCTTTTCATAATCTATCCCCCGAATCCAAGAAAACATCTCAAAGGTCTTTCCTGTGCTTTTTGACCTTTTCTTTTGATAAAATAAAAAGTCGGTGGCGACTCTTGCTAAATTGAAACATTTGCGAACACAAACGCAAAACCTCAAGTCAGTTCTCTCACCGTATCAAAATCATCTATCTGACTGTTTTAGAAAATTCAATGGGGTGTGTGTAGGGACAGCATGACGAGTCTAGCCGAAAAGAACATGCTATTTATTACCTGAGCAAAAAGTTTACCAACTGTGTGTTTACTGGGAAAAATGGTAAACAACCGTTGATCTTCCAAAAGGTTACTTATTTGGTGACTCGCAGGATCGATCAGATTGATCCTAAGACATGGTTGATTCTTGGAGTTTAAATGCTTTGAAATAAAGAGTTTCGACTAATCCTAATGGTGATTAATGCAAGTAAAGTAGAGACACTTTAAATAAATTGCATGGAGAAGAGCTTGATAAAATAAATAAAAGCATTAAAGGTTTGCTAAATAAATGCCTTCGACTGAAGTAAATGAGTGAAAGTGATAAATTGCTTGAATATAAAAGACTTTGATTAAGGTAAATGGTGTTTCACACATACATTCTCAACGATTCTTTCTCTCACGTTGGGTACTTGAATCTAAATGAGTGACTTGTATACAATGATGAACACCCCTAACTTTGTAAAATACTTAGTATTTATACTAAAAAAAACTAAGTAACTGCTGGGCAGCCACACCGCTTCATGATGACTCCACATGGCATGCTCACAACCTTCGACGCCTACGTGCACGACACGTTGCGCTTGGTAACTGCTGGGAACCGTTTTCCCTCCAACAATTTAGAATTCAAACTGTTCGATCTTGGGCATCAGGGACCTTGGTCGAGAGGTTACTCCTTCGACGTCGAAGACAACAAGATTCCAACTTAAAGGAATTTCTCTAAGTACCTTGTCATTCCTTGATGAGCCTTCGACGTGATCAGCTGGTCGAAGCCTTCTTGTGTCAGAAACTCTTCTGACTCAATTAATGATCTATATAATAATAGAATGTGGGTGTTAAATTTAGGAGCCAACAAATTTCCCCCCAAGAATGTCTTATTTCGACACTCCAAAGAAAAAGGCATTCTTTGATATTCCATTCGACACCTGTCCTTCACTCTCAGCCACAAATCAGTTTGTGTGCTTTTCATCTACCAACCAACTGACAAACTCAAAAAGTCATCATTTCACCTTTTTCCAAGATGTCATTTCAGTAAGGCATTTTACACGCACATTTACCTTTCATATGCCGTCATCGTGACTATTTCCCGAAATCGAGGAAGCACACTGCAACGTTTCCTTTTTTCAGAATGGTTACAACGCCCAATGTGTGCCACGTGCCCCACTCTTGTCTGTGGCATTAAATGACCTCGAGCCCTGTGATTTTTCACTCACTATAAATAGCACCAATTTCCTCAGTTAGACTATTTACGCCTTCTTGCACCCAAACCTTCAATCGATCGAAATTTTCTGCAAACAAACCTTTGCTTCTTCCTTTCCAATCCCAGTAATCTTCATCTTCATCTACTCTCATCTCAAACCAAAAAATGGCTTCACGTACTCGTGTTCCCCATACCCCAAGAACTAGCACTCCCTCAAAAACTTGCTCGACCAGAAATCTTCTCAACCGCTCCGATAGTCAATTCTATGGGAAAGCGAAGGGTTCCTGAACCCATGGGTGAGGCTGAACGTGAAACTTATGGCTCTCAACTGCTGATTCCTGTTGGATATTCCAACCAGGTTTTTGCCATGTCAGGCCCTCTTTCAACAAGCATCAATGACTCCACAAAAAATGAGGGTTTCTTCCCTGTGCATGCGGAACTCAAACCTGTTGGGTGTTCAAAGAAAGCAAAAGATGATACTGAAGATCCTGCGAAGGAGAAGATAGATCTTCGGTTTTTTAACAGGGGGGTTAGGGCTTTTCGCTCTAGCCCTAGTCTGACACCAGAATACGCCGCTTGGCTCCTTAAGATGGAGAGGTGTCAGGCTTCGATTTGGAAAAATATGGGCATTTATGACCTGGTCATGTTGTCCAAAACTGGCCTTAACTACAGCCCTGACATGCTGGTAGCTTCATTGCTGTTTTGGGACTACACTCACTATACCTTCCACTTGCCTTGTGGAATGGTTACGCCCACACTCTTCGATGTGGCCGCCATTACTGGTCTTCGACCAACTGGGGACTACTTCGACCCAGAGGAAATGTCTGAAGACCAGATTGGGTTTTCTGCTACCAAACCCACCTACACCACCTACACCAACCATTACCACGACAAATCGACAGATGTGGTGACTGATGTGGAGCACATCGCGTTTCTAGCCCTATGGCTGTCGCGCTTCGTGTTCTGCACGAAATCTCTGCAGGTGACGAAGAAAATGGTCACCCTCGCTACTCAGCTTCATCACGGCCAAAACATCTGTTTGGCCGAATTAATATTGGCGAATTTGTATGAGTCAATAAGCAGTAGAGCGGCTCAATTGAAAGTAATCGAAAATAGAGCCAGCCTGCTACTTGTCGGTCCCTTCTGGCTACTTCAACTCTGGTTGAATGCCACTTTCGAGTCGTTTCTTCCCCAGAAGCCTCAAATAAACGAACAGGCTCCTGAGATAGCTAGAAGGCGCGTCGAAGCCACCAGGCTTGCCTTATTGACTCCTACTGAGGATGGGCTGGAACTACAAAAAACCTTCACAAACTTCGTTCAGATGTTTGCAGGGAGGAAGGAATTTACTTCGACCATGGCCCCTTTCGCTGGTCGAAAGTGTGGTCCAGGATGGTTTACCAGGCCCCATCCCAAATCATCAGAGGATCCTCACTTGGAAGAGCATACAACAATGTGGGAAGCGTTTCTCACTCCAAGGATAATGCCATTGCGCTTCAAGAGTTCAAAGAATCAGCTGAGCCTGATTTCCTACTAGCCAAATCTTGTCTCTCGACAATTTGGCATTATCCAATCGCTTCCTTCTCCAATTAATACTCGGGAGAAATCATTGTTGTTCTTTTCTACTGACTACTCTGAAGAAGCCGCTACTAGGCATATTAGTAGGTACGTTGGTCGGACCGTACTATCATTGTTCGACTACCAACTCAACTTCCTCTGTTCACCAGCTTTTGAAGACTGGTGGAAGAGATATTACGTTGAAGAGTTCCTCGACGAGAAGGACTTTGCAGATAAACTCAAGAAGTCCTTCGTCCTGGTTCTTGATAAAATAAAGAAATGTACGTTCCTTCAAATTATATTTGCCTTTTCATTTCAACTTATATCTGCCAAATATAACTTGTGAACGTTTCTTCTTTCAGTTGTTCGAAAACCTGTGGCTAAGAAAGCCACAGACAGCCATCAGGGTGGAGGTCCCTCTACAAAACCTCCAGCACAGGTAACAAAAATTTCTCTTGTTTCCTTCTTTGGTTTTAAACATTCTTGTTCCTGACGCTGTATTTTAAATCGACTCCATTTGGTATTTTCAGGAACCTGCGCCTAAGAAGCGACCTATATTAACGGTCGAATCTTCGAGTGGCGACAAGGAGGAATCTTCTCCTGTTCCTCTCAAACGAAGAAAGCTGAAAAAGGCTGCCCCTGCCCCTGAATCTCGACCTGTGATGAGAACTAAAGTCACAGGGAATAAACCCAGGCCACCCCCTGTAATCATCAAAGAGCCCACGAAGGAGGAGCTAAACGTCTTGCTCAGTAATCCTGTTGAAAGCGATAACTCCAGCCCCGGGGCTGAGGTTCCTGTACAGGTAACGCCTCCGACCACTTTTAACTTAAGTGTCGATGATCACCTTCAATTGTACATCTCTCTAATCAGAATATTTTTCCTTTTCTATTTTTAGGAAACGGCTGGAACTTCAGCGCCAGCTGGGCATCCTGTCGAAGGTTCTGATACCTTCGTAAACAGCGCAGGAGAACCCACCTTTAATCCTTCTTCTTTCGTCAGTTCTGCTAACGAAGTGAATCAAACTTCGAAGCCGCAGGACTCTGCTGACCATAGCAGACAACGCGAAGAGGAACTGGTGGATGATGAGTTCCTTGTTGCAATAGAGGATGTCCCTGAGGAGCATCACCAGGAGGAAACTCAAGTGGTCAATGAGATAGAAGAGCAACATGATGAAGAGGGTCATGTTGACGTCGATGCTGCTGAAAATGCTCAACCCCAAGCCACCAATGCCACAGAAAAGGTTACCTCGACAAAGCCCGGATCTAAAGAGGACTTAGCCCTCTTAAAGCAAAATGATCCAATTGGCTACCTGAACGCCATCGTCGAGAGCAGGGAAAATTCATCCGACCCCAGTCATGATGCTTCTACTGCATCAGGGAAGTCTACTTCGACTTCTCCTCTCGATGATGTCTTAAATAAAGTTAAGGCTCAATTCTTCAAGAGGGATCTAATGAAGGCTTTGGAGGGGGATCCTACTGCCCAGTATTGTTTGGGGGCTGTCTTGGGTGCAGTCGATTTGCTTGCTGTTTCTCCAGAGATTTCCAGCTTCATCTTGGAGTTATACTCCATTATTGACCAAGTCTCTGTGGATTATAATCGTCGAAGGGTGTTCAACAGCCAACTCGAAACGCTGCATGGCAAGAGTTCTTCTGCTTGGACTGAAGTGGCTGAATCGACTTCTCGAATTGCAGAATTGTCGAAATAGAAGACGTCCAAGCAACAGGAAATCGAAGCCATAGATCAGGATAACGCCTCTATACGGGCGCAGATTGAGGAGTTGGAAGCCAGGTTAAAGGCTAACACTAAGCGCAAAGAGGAACTCCTTTCGACCGTTTCAGACGCAGAGAGCCAAGATGAAGTTGCTCGAGGCCTAGAGTTCGCTGAAAGGGCCCAAGCCCTAGATGACCAGATTGCCAAAATTTCTCAGGCGAATGCCTTGTGTAACAAACGATTGGAGTTACAGCAAGCCAAATATCTTCGTCTCAAAGCCTCTGTCCCCTTTTAATTTGCTTTGTATTTCATTGACCACGTACTGTAATTTTTGTAATACAATGTAGCCATTTTGGTTAATCAATGTCATTTTCCATTTTGGCCTTATGGTTAACTTATTCATTAATTCTTATTTATTTTGATCTCTTGAAGCATAGGTTTATATTTTTTCAAATATTTGCCGTTTACTCTCAAGAGTCTTTTATCTTCGCTTAACTCTTCGACCTCATAAGCTCCACCAGAAAAAGTTTGAATGATTTTGAAGGGTCCTTCCCACTTGGGTGACCATTTTCCTAAGCTTCGATCTCTTCGATCCATAGGAAGAATTACCTTCCAAACTAGTTCTTCAGGCGTGAATGCCTTAGGTTTCACTTTCTTATTGTAAGAGTCTTCCACTCTTTTCTTCTGAATTCTCAGTAGGTCGAGAGCTCGTAGTCTTTCTTCGTCTAAATCTACCAATTCATCTAACATCATATCCCAATAAACCTCAGAGGGGATATCTTGATGTCTTTGAACCCTTGCTGATTGAAGACAAATTTCTGCTGACAGTACTGCATCATGACCATAAGTTAGCCGATATGGTGTTGTACCTGTGGCTTCCTTTGGGGATGTTCGACAGGCCCACAATATTTGGTCTAATGTTTTGTGCCAATTTTTTGGCTTCTTTCCCACATGCTTTTTGATCAGGCCAATCACTATTTTATTCGCCGCTTCGACTTGACCATTTGCCTGCATGTAATAAGGTGTTGATGTTAGGAGTCTGAAACCTGTTTCTTGAGTGAATTCCTGCATCTTTCGACCAGTGAACACTGAACCTTGATCAGTTGTTATAGTCTCAGGGATTCCAAATCTGTAGATAATATTCTTTTGAATAAACTCAATGACATTTTCTTGGTCTGCGTTGACTAAAGGGATAGCTTCGATCCATTTAGTGAAATAATCAATGCCTACCAGTATATATTTCTGGCTCTTTGATGATGTTGGTCGAATCTCTCCAATAAGATCCAACGCCCATCCTCTAAAAGGCCAAGGCTTCACTATTGAATGAAGCTCGTTTGCTGGTACATGTTAGATACCAGTGTGGACTTGGCATTCCTGACAACCCTTCGCGAACTCGACACAATCTTTCAAGATAGTAGGCCAATATAGTCCTTGTCGAAACAACAACCATTTCATCTTATGACCTACTTGGTGAGCTCCACATGCTCCAGCATACGTAGTCGAAAGGGCTATGTATGCTTCGGTTTCACTTAAGCACTTTAGTAATACCCCTTCAGGCGTCTTTTTGAACAACTCATTCCCCATGAGTACGTAACTTAACGCCCTATATTTTATTTTTCGTTCTGTCAAAGTTGTTGGATTTTGTAGGTAATCCACAATGGGTTTCCTCCAGTCTTGCTCCGATAAATTGTCTATGAACGAAATATCGAAATTCCTTTGATCGGCATACCCTAGTTTTGTTGATTCCAAATCAGTTGGAGACAAACTGGTTTCCGTTATTTTTTCTCGGACTTCGATTGCTCTTTGTAATCTCATTTTTGAAATCTTATACCCAGATGCAATTTGTGCCAAATCATTGGCTACTTGGTTTTCCAATCTAGGTATATGTCGAATATTAACCACTTCGAATTTTTTCAATAAACGATTTGCTATCACAAAGGACATAATGAGATTTTCCCTTATACATTTGTACTCTTTTGTGACTTGCTTAATGACTAACTCTGAGTCTCCCATTATTTCGACTCGAGTTGCCCCAAATTCCAACAATATTTCAAGGCCAATAATTAGAGCTTCGTATTCAGCCTCATTGTTCGAACAAGTACCTTCTATCTTGTACTTGAATGTTGTTGGAATTTTTTCTGGAGAAATAATTAAGACCCCTACTCCCGTTCCATCTCTATGGCTGGAACCATCGAAGTAAAATTTACAGGGTTCTATCTCCAAGTAATTTATATTTTCAACCTGAATTGAGTGGTCGACTATAAAGTCTGCTACCACTTGTCCTTTCACTGCCTTAAGAGTCATAAAGGTCAATGAATACTCAATTAATGCTAACGCCCATTTGCCAATTCGACTGTGCAAGATGGGTTTCGACAACATGTATTTGAAAACATCAAAATGGGACGAAACATACACATCAACTGGTTTTATATATTGTTTGAGCTTTGTACAAGAGAAATATAGACATAGACATGATTTTTCAACTTCGCTATATCTAGTTTCTGCATCGTTCAAAACTCTGCTAAGGTAGTAAATGGGTCTTTCGACTCCATTTTCATCTTCTTAGGCTAACATGCTTCCCAAAGTTTTGTCAGATGCAGCTATGTACAATCTCATACTCCTATTTCTACAAGGAGGCACCAAAATAGGTGGCTTGGTGAGGTACCCTTTGATCTTGTCGAAGGCGTTTTGCTGCTCTTGCCCCCACTCGAATCTTTCCTTATTCAATCGAAGTAAGGGTGAGAAGGCTTGCGCTTTTCCACTTAGGTTGGATATAAATATCCTCAAGAAGTTTATCTTGCCCAGCAGAGATTGCAATTCCTTCTTGTTCGTTGGCGTTTTCGCTTCCAAGATTGCCTTTGTTTTGTTCTGGTTGATTTTGATTCCTTTCTTGTGGATGATGAAGCCCAAGAAATCTCCAGCTTTCACACAGAACGCACACTTCAAAGAGTTCATTTTCAGACCATGCTTTCTCATTCTTTCGAATGATTGTCGAAGGTGGTCTATATGGTTCTTCCTCGTAGTTCGTATGAATTTGCACTTCAGTAGTCTTTCAACTTCCGTTTTGATCTTCGACAGTATTTCTGGAGCGAAGCGTCTTGGAGTCTGTTTGACAGGCTTTTTTCCAGATTTGATTGGCAACTGGAGTTCTACCAATCCCCTGTCGAGTCCAGGCATTTCGCTGTAATCCCATGCAAAGCAGGTCTTGAACTCCTTCAGTAATTGGATCACTTCAACCCTGAGCTCTGGGTCTGTTTTGGCACTGATGTAAGTGGGCCTTTTATCTAACCTTCCGCCCAAGTCGATTTCTTCTAAAGGATCCTGTGCTAACATTTTGATGTTGTTCGCCAGGGGGTCCTTTTCGAAACCCAAAGGCTCATCGTCGTAGATGGCGTCGAGCCTCTGTTCCTGCATTTCCTCTGTCATGATATCGGGAGGTTCTGGGTCGAAATCTTTTCCAGGACCTATATCTGGTGGCTCCTGGTCATTGGCCTTGCTGGCCATATATTTTACTTCGGCTCAAGATCCGCTATCATTCTTGTTTCGGCCACGTAAGCCGAAATTCGTTGTAACACTTGAGACCCAGTCATTATCACTGAATTCGCTTCCCCAACCAGTTGGCTGGATGTCAGTCAGCCCACTGAAATCTATGTGGGACAAGTCTTCTTTATCCCATTGAAACCCATGATCAGGATGCAGGTACAAGGAACAAAAAGCATTTGGCGCTGGCGCCATGTCGAAGTCAGGTGCTGGACATGGCCCAATGTGAGCCAAATTTTTGTCGAATTCAGCTCTCCCTAGGTGATTAACTTCGCCTAAGTAGTAGCTCTGATCTGCTTCTACATTCTCAACAATCCCATCAGGACGCCATAATATCAACCTTTGATGCATCGATGATGGTACTGCTCCAACACCATGTATCCATTCTCGGCCTAATAATAGGTTGTAATTTGGTTTCGCCGATATGACCATGAACATGGTTGGTCTAAGGATGGATCCCACTTTGAGGTCTAGTTGAATCACACCCATGGTGGTCCCTATTCCACCTTCGTAGTTCGATAAGACCATATTATGAGGCTTAATGTCTTCATCATTCTTGCCTACTTTTCTTAGCATGAAGTGGGGGATTATGTTGATAGTCGCCCCACAATCCACCAAGATCTTGTTTACAGTGGCCTCATCGAGCTTTGCCCTTATGAATAAAGGCTTGAGGTGACTCTTCATCGCCTCAGTTGGTGGTTCGAAGAAACCATTTTGCTCTTCAGTGCAGCCATTACCCATGAGAAAGTAGCATACTGGCCTATGCTTGGCCATCTCTTGTTCGACTTCCCAATCGTTTGATTCGACTTCTACTTGGCGGTTGAATTCTCTTGGCAAGACCAAAACTATATTTACCATGATGTCTAATGTGTCGTCGGACTCAGAGCCATCTCTGTCACCAACTTCGTTTTGGTCAGGCCATATCAATCTATTGGTTATTGGTTCCCTCTCCAAAGGCTTTCTTTGCTTTCGCTAGGGGACATTTGAACTCGACTCTGGCTTTGGTTCTTTGACAGCCTCTCTCTCAGCCTTGCGCCGCCTTTGATATCTTCTCCACTGGGATCGAGACATTGGGTTCTTTCCCTTGTAATTACTCGATACTTGAGCAACTTTGGTGTCACCTGGATGAGGTTCCTTCCTGAGTATCAAAGATGAACCTCTTGGCACTTCAAAGGGGTGCCACCTTTCTTCGTTGGGTCTCTTTCGACCTGATGTTTTTAGCCATGTATCGACTGGCACATTGGTTGGAGGCCTGAAAGTTAGTGGCCTCTTTTCCTGACTTGAACCCTTTTGATAGGTTCTTCTAGGATCGTGTCGAACATCAAAGCCTGCACTTTTCTGGGCATTTCTGCTCCATTTCTTGTTTGTTGCTCTCATACCTTCGATGTGTTCAGCAGCTTTCTTGTCAAAAATAGAGATGCATCGAGGACAGAGCATTACCTCTGGTTTCTTCTTCTGGCATCATTGCAAGAATTCTGCCTGATTTTCGTTCTCGAGGGGGAATGCTGTCCTGTTTGCTTGCTCTTGCCTGATGGCTTCCTTCGATACTTTTGATTCAGAAATCTCGACCATGTTGACATTCATGTTGTCTTTAGTAGCAAGAGTCATTTGCTTCATTTGAGCCTCCAAGTATTTTGTCTGGCCTTGCACCGCAGCCAAGTAGGAAGTGGGTTTAGTCCCAGATTTTGAGACTCCGCCTTTTTCCAGTTTTGGGCCCTCAGCGGCTTTTTGGACTGCCTCGATTGTTTTTCTAGAAAGGTTCCCAGAAAAACTGCCAAATATTGGCATATTAATGTGATCTTTGGTGACTTCAACCATAGTTATCCCTGGCCTTTTCACCTGACTCCTGGAAGCTTCGATCATATTGACCTCTGAAGGTTCAGCATAATGGGCCTCCGCCTGTAAAGGGTTCGAATCCACATTCATGGGGGCCTTATCAGCAAACTTCAACCTCCCTTCTTCGATAGCATTTTGCACGAGATCCCTAAAAAGAAAACATTGAGATGTTTTATGGCCCAGAAAGTTATGATATTTACAATAGCCTCTTTTCTTTCTTTGATCAAGAGGAGGCACTTTTACCCCTGGGGGTATTATCATTTGGCCATCTTTTACAAGTAAATCAAAAATTTGATCACATTTCGTAATATCGAAACTGTAAGTCTTTTTAGGGAACCTATCATTGGCCTTTTCAGACCCAGTGGGGTTTTTTCCACTTGAGGGGACTAGTAATTTGCAAGAGTACGGTGGCCCTTGTTTTAACTCAGCCAAATCGACCTCACTTTCTTCGACGGCTAAAAGTTCGTCGAATGTTTCTAGATCTTCTTCATCCATTTCGACATATGCTATCTTTTCTCTTTTATGAGTTTTCGTCGCCCTGGATTTTTCAGCTTTAAGGCGTTCCACCTGTCGAACCCTATCGGCCAATTGGGCCATGTCCCTCAGATACCGAGTGTCTAATTTCTTCCTAATGGAGTAATCTAGACCTCCTACGGCTATTTCAACTAACTCATGCTCTGGTACTTGCATAAAGCATCTTGCCTTGAGCAATCTAAACCTATTTAAGTATTCGTCTATAGGCTCAGTGAATCTCCTCTTTACACTAGCCAACTCTTTCAGGCTTATCTTGGTCTGTCCCATGTAGAATTGCTCATGGAACAATATCTCCAATTGAGTCCAATGGTGGATCGAATTGGGAGGGAGAGTTGTGAACCAAGTAAACGCATTCTTTGTTAGGGAACTTGGGAAATACTTAATCCTCAGGTTCTCATTGTTTGAGATTTCTCCCGCTTCGATTAAATATCTTGCCACATGTTCGACAGTGGATTCTGTCGTATCCCCTGAAAACTTAGTGAACTTAGGGACTTTGCATCTAGGAGGCAAGTCCGTTTGTAACACATACTCCGACAAGGGGGATGTGAAGTTGGGCCTGCGGAAACCCGTATTCATCCCGTTTTGCATATGATTCTTTCAATCATGGCTGTCAAGTTATTCTCCAAACCAACATTCTGGTATTGGATCTGCTGAACTATTTCGTCAGTGTTTTGGTTTCTATTAACCATCCTTATTTAAGGGGCTACGACTCTTGGCTCTTCGACCCCGGGTTGTTCCAGTTGTACCCTAAGTTTCTCTTCGACAGGCTGCTGGACTTGGTTAATAGTGGTTTCTTCCTCTAGAAGTATGCCTTGGTTTCCCCTCATCTGTGCCCTTTGGGGCTGTCGAATTTGTTGGGGTACCCCAAAAAAATTAGCCAGGCGCGACATTTGCGCTGTCATTTGCTGATTCGACTGGGTGGTATTCTGTATTAGAGGATTTAGCATTGTACTTAAAGTTTGTGCCAACATTTGAACCATGTCGTGGTTGCTTTCGTCCATTTGCTGCCTCAAGACTGCTGTCGAGGCATTCGTAAGGCCAGGCATTACGTGGGTCGTTCCTCCTAAGAGTTGGTTCCTACCCCTGTTCGCCATACCAACTCCAGAGCCTTGGAGTGGCGAAGAGGCGCTCACTAAAGTATCTGATAAGGTGGACGTAGTGTTCGTCAGGCTAGCCAATTCAGAAGTTGGCATGCCATAGGGTGGTTCTCGATTTAACCCGACTATCAAAAAACCTGGGGGAACATATGGTCTTGCTCCTTGGTTTCCCCTAGGTGGGGGGGTTCCCAAGGGCATCCTGGGGCCTGTAAATGGAGGTAATGGCCCCGTTTGTGTAATCGTTACTGCTGGCGTCAAACCAGCGGTTACCACTTCACTTACGGCTGGGATAACCGTTGCTCCCACGTTTGTTTGTGGGATTTCTCCATTGTTTGGCGGATTCGCCATTTCACTAACTCTTCTCCTAGTATTGGTTTCGTTGGTGTATATTCTACCACTTCTTAATAACATGCAATACTCTCGAAAAAGAAGGATAGTTTATATAAGACGATTAAACGTGAAAAAATCAACACATTGTCCCACCAGGTGTGCCAATTTGTTTACCGGGAAAAATGGTAAAAAAACCACTAATCTTCCAAAAGGTTACTTATTTGGTGACTCGCAGGATCGATCAGATTGATCCTAAGACATGGTTGATTCTTGGAGTTTAAATGCTTTGAAATAAAGAGTTTCGACTAATCCTAATGGTGATTAATGCAAGTAAAGTAGAGACACTTTAAATAAATTGCATGGAGAAGAGCTTGATAAAATAAATAAAAGCATTAAAGGTTTGCTAAATAAATGCCTTCGACTGAAGTAAATGAGTGAAAGTGATAAATTGCTTGAATATAAAAGACTTTGATTAAGGTAAATGGTGTTTCACACATACATTCTCAACGATTCTTTCTCTCACGCTGGGTACTTGAATTTAAATGAGTGACTTGTATACAATGATGAACACCCCTAACTTTGTAAAATACTTAGTATTTATACTAAAAAAAACTAAGTAACTGCTGGGCAGTCACACCGCTTCATGATGACTCCACATGGCATGCTCACAACCTTCGACGCCTACGTGCACGACACGTTGCGCTTGGTAACTACTGGGAACCATTTTCCCTCCAACAATTCAGAATTCAAACCGTTCGATCTTGGGCATCAGGGACCTTGGTCGAGAGGTTGCTCCTTCGACGTCGAAGACAACAAGATTCCAACTTAAAGGAATTTCTCTAAGTACCTTGTCATTCCTTGATGAGCCTTCGACGTGATCAGCTGGTCGAAGCCTTCTTGTGTCGGAAACTCTTCTGACTCAATTAATGATCTATATAATAATAGAATGTGGGTGTCGAATTTAGGAGCCAACACTGTGAAATAAGTTATTCACTGCTCGAGAAAACTTGTTGTGCTTTGGCATGGGCTGCTCGCCGGCTAAGACAGTATATGCTGACGCATACTACCTTGTTGATATCTAAAATGGATCCAATAAAATACATATTCGAGAAACCTGCTCTCTCTGGGAGAATAGGAAGATGGCAGATGATCCTGACGGAATATGACATATAGTATACTACCCAGAAAGCAATAAAGGGCAGTGTGTTGGCTGATCACCTTGCTTACCAAGCTGTAGAAGACTACCAGTCCATGAAGTTTGAATTCCCAGATGAAGATATCATGATGGTAAACAACTATGAAGAATTCAGACCATATGACGGACCTGAATAAGGATCCCGATGGACCCTGGTTTTTGATGGGGCATCTAACGCACTCGGCAATGGTATTGGTGCTATACTCATATCTCCGGAAGGATGTCACACTCCCTTTACGGCAAGACTCTGCTTCAATTGTACAAATAACATGGCGGAATACGAAGCGTGCATCTTTGGTCTCAAAGCTGCCATAGATTTGGGGATCAAATCTTTGAATGTATTCAGAGATTCAGCTTTGGTTATCAGCCAGATCAAAGGGGAATGGGACACCAAACACCTTAACCTTATCCCTTACAAATAACATGTTTTGATATTGCTCCCACATTTTGAAAAGATTACCTTCGAGCATTTCCCGCGAGAAGAAAACCAGCTAGCAGACACACTAGCCACAATGTCATCTATGTTTAAACTTAAATGGGATAACGAGGCCCCCCAGATCACCATTGAACGAAGGGATGAACCAGCACACTGTCACAAGATTAATACTGAAGAAGTAGTGGACCATCCTTGGTTTCACGAAGTCAAGAGGTATCTCGAAACCCAAGAATATCCAGAAGGAGATTCTCTGCTAAGTTCTTCCTTAGTAATGGCATTCTTTACAAACGCAACCATGACTCTGTGTTACTTCGGTGTGTAGGCAAGGCTGAAGCTGAAAGAATCATGGCTGAGTTACATGAAGGCACTTTTGGCACTCATTCCAGTGGGCATACGATGGCAAAGAAAATCCTACAGGTCGGTTATTACTGGTCTACCATGGAAGCATATTGCTATCAACACTCTCGAACCTGCCACAAGTGTCAGATTTATGTTGACAAGGTGCACGTACCTCCGGTTCCTATGAATGTCTTGACGGCTCCTTGGGCCTTTGTTATGTGGGGGATTGATATGATTGGGAAAATCAAGCCAACAGCCTCCAATGGACACCGCTTCATCTTAGTGGCCATTGACTATTTTACAAAGTGGGTGGAGGCAGCTTCTTTCGCTTCCGTTACCAAGAAAGTTGTCTCCCGGTTCATCAAGCAGAATCTCATTTGTCGTTATGGTATCTCGGAGAGGATCATTATAGACAATAGTACAAACTTGAACAATACTATGATCACCGCCTTGTGCGAGCAATTCAAGATCCAACATCACAATTCTTCCCCTTACCGGCCAAAGATGAATGGTGTTGTCGAAGCCGCGGATAAGAACATTAAAAAGATCATACAGAAAATGACAGTCACGTACAAAGACTGGAATGAGATGCTACCATTCGCTCTCCACGGATATTGTACCACGACACGCACATCAACTGGGGAAACACCCTACTCTCTGGTATACGGCATGAAGGTTGTCTTGCCTATTGAGGTTCAGATCCCCTCTCTAAGAATTATGAAGGATGCAGGGCTGAATGAAGAAGATTGGATCCAGAATCGACTTGATCAACTAAACTTGATTGATGAGAAAAGACTTATTGCTGTCTGTCATGGTTAAATGTATCAAAAACGAATGATCAAGGCTTTTAACAAAAAAAGTCACACACCAAGTATGTCAAGTCGGGGATCTAGTGATCAAGCGCATCATACTGCCACAAGGTGATCCCAGGGGAAAATGGACTCCTAAATACGAAGGACCATTTGTAATCAAAAGCATTTTCTCTGGTGGAGCAATGATTCTGACCACCATGGATGGCGACGACCTTCCGCACCCTGCGAACGCAGACATAGTCAAAAGATACTACGCATAAGAGACCCACTAGATTCACACACCTAGGCAAAAAAAGCACATCCTGGCGAACCAAAAGGGTTCGGGAAAAAATTAGGGATAAAACTAAAAAATCTGTACACCCGGTAAGATGAAAACCCGAAAGGGCAGCTTGGGAAAAAAAAGGTATCCTGGTGGATTTAAAACCCGAAAGGGTGGTCCAGGCAAAAGTTAGGGAATTAAAGCGTATGACTATGTCCCGTTGGATCACCTTACAGGCAACCTGCAAACTCATAGGTTCTGATCAATTCAATCAACTTCAGACAAGGCAACAAATAGACAAGATGCTCAGAGATACAAAGGCTATAGCAGAATGGGAACCCCATGGGATTATTGCACATAGCTATCTTTTCTTTGTATTAAAATTTTCATTTTTTACGACGGAATTCTCTTACTAGAATGTTTGTCTCATTGTACAAAAATACTCACTCAAAGTCAAATACAAAGATATCCCTTTGAAAGTGCAAAACTATCTATTTTTCTTTACTCTTTTATTTACAAAAATGTCCAATGATTTATTGTCGAACATATGCATTTGAACATAATTACTATTTACATATAAACAAAATAGAAAGACAGTTATTGATGGCTCCAAGAGGTAGGGAAATCTCTCTAAGTTATTTCCATAAAATCCCCCACAATATACAGTTTAATCCCCAGTGGAACAAAGCTTCCAATTATCAATCCCCAATAGAAGTCGTTCAATTTCTCAGAATTCCCCAACAAGATTTTACAAGCAGTACATGGCATTTCCCTTACAACAGAGTTTATTTCTCTAAACGGAAATTCATCAACACTTCAACTTCACAGCGTGAAGACTTACACTCCATATCCTCAGCAGCAGCCAGGGATTTATTTTCCCCAATCCAACAACAGTACAACAGATTAGCTCACATGCTCATACATCGCACCCAGATATCATAAACATTGATAACATGAATGCATTATACAATGCATTTCATACAACATAACATTGCATATTATCTAACATTTTACCTTTTCAGGATAAGATTAATCAACAACTACCATTAACAATGTTCAAAGTTTTCAGATATAGTTCAGATACGCTCCAGACACGGATGACATCCTGAAACTCATTCAAATCTCAGATACAGTTCAGATACGCTCCAAACATGGATGCCATTATGATACTCATTAAAATTCAGCTTTCAGATACAGTCCAGACACGCTCCAGCCACGGATGCCATTCTGATACTTATTCAAATTCTTTCTCAGATACAGTTCAGATACGCTCCAGACACGGATTCCATTCTGATATTCATTCAGATTTAACTTTCATATATAAGTTCGGATACGCTCCAGACACTGATTCCATTCTGATACTCATTCAAAATCAGCCTCCAGATACAGTTCAGATACGCTCCAGACACGGACGCCATTCTGATACTCATTCTTTCAGCTTACAAATTACAATTTAACAATCACTTTTAGATGGCATCTACAAGATCATCTCCAACAAATTTCTATCATCCCTCCAAATGGCATCTTTAAGCCCATTCCCTCAACCATCACATCACCGAGTACAAATTTCTGGGCACTCTAGTGTCCAATCACCTTCCACCTTCGAGCCACGAATGGCAAAACCCGCCAATCTAACTCTTCGGATTTAAGAAGATTAAACAGAGGCAGCTGTTGTACCCCAAAATTTTCCCTCTCACTTATCAATAATTTTCTCACAAAATCTCCCTTGACTCAAGGCTGCATTAGGTTTGATCAGCTCAAGACACCTCCTTAAGCACTGATGACCAAAATTAGGGTTTGAGTTTGCACAAGGATTTTTGGACTTACAATGCCCCATATGAATTTCATGGATCATTATGGACCCCCAAGATTACTCATGTCAAGTTTTAAGCTTTGAATCACATTTTTTATCAGTCAATTGAGCAGTTGACCTAAAAATCAGTTGTATTGAGAAAAAAGTCAATCATGGCCAATTTACAGTCAAACTTCATAATTTTTGATCCACATCAACATTTTAAACTCATATGTATCATTTTATCAATTTTGGACCACAACTCCTCAAGAAATTTGATCAAATCTACAAAAGGGCAAAATGGTCGAAATTAGGGTTTTTATTGGGAAAAGGCAATTTTTGATTTTTGACCTAGAAAATGGTCAATTGGTTTAAGGCATGATCTCAAGAGTCCAATTGCATCATTTTTACCTAATGACATGGTTCAAAACATTTCAAGTCCATTGGATTGACAAATGAATTTTGCAGTCAACTGATCAAAAGTCAATTGTATACTGAAAAGTCAAACTTTGACTTTTTGGTCAAATTCAAGTGCCAAAGATCACAATTCATCAAAAAATATGTCAAAATATGAAACTTATTCATCAAGAAATCAAAAATTCAAGATTTCATTTTGAAAAGTCAAAATTTCTAAACTTAGAAATTTTTCTAAGTGTTGGAAATTTCATGTTTTTTCATAACTTTGAGCCAAATTTTCACCATGATGCAAGATGATTCAAGAGAAACTTCCAACATGAAAGTTGTATATCTCCATGAAATATAAAACTTTGCTTTACACAACTCCTTACAAAAGTGCTTGGGTCTCAAGTTATAATTTTATGAACATGTGGTCATGAAACTAAACACTTAGTGAAATTTTGCCCTAATTTGGTCAGGATTTTGACCCAACTTCATGGCACTTTTTCATATAGTTCCAAGGATAATCTTCAAAAGTAATTCAAAGATGGGTTGTAGAGCACATTACAAGCTTTCCAAAAGGTCCAACAACTCCTTGAGATTATTCTTTATTAGGGAGAATCAAAGAGATGAAGTTAGGGCTTTGTCACTTGAATTATAAGTCATTTTTGATGAACACATGAACCAAATTCATGCTAGGCTGCATAATCTTTGCTTTTCAGACCTCAAACTTATTTGTCACTCCATAATTAAATGTTTACACAACTGTTAGGACTTTGATCCAAGAAATTGAGCTATTATCCAAGTTGCATTTCCATTAACGGCACAAAGTTAACATTGTCGTTCTTGTAAAGCAAGCTATTTGCATAAAGTTCATTCTTGAGCCTCTAATTTGTTCCCTCTGATCACACTCCATCCACAAAGTCATAATCAAGCTTGTTTAAAGCATAACGACTCTATCTTAGCAAGTACACAAGGCTTTGAAACTTGAATTTCTCAAAAATCACATGTTATGCATAAACTTGTGATTTTGAATTCTGATCAACAAGAGTCTCCAAACTTGTTTCTTATAAATAGAGTCAGTATTTGTGAGCTAGAGGATGAGATTAAACACCCTGAAATACACCAAAACTCTCTCAAAGCAGAAGTTGCCCAAAAACTCCATTGTTGCACAGTTTTTGACCTTGAACATCAAACTCACATTTCCCTCGTGTGTTTCTTGGCCTTTTAGTTTCTAAAGCTTCCTTACATCAAGTGTAACCTATCCCTGACCCTGTTTCATTACTGTAACATCATTTACCATATCCTCCATAACCAAAAATAGAGCATTGCACATTGACTTCTCCAAGTCATTTCAGCCACTCTCAACTCAAGCAAACCATTGCATTAGCTTCCTAGGGACTTGAGGAAGCTAGCATGATCATCACCACTGCCTGAAACAAGCTCAAACTCAAAACACGATTTCCAGTTTTGAGGTAAGTTTTCTCAACTTGGAACTCTTCATACAGGCATCATCAATAGTTTATTTGTGAACAAAATATGTAGATATCATTGCCCTGAAGCTAATCATGTCCATAGTTTCCATTAATTTTGCTTGAGCTTAGAGAATTTTGAAACTGAAATTTCTGAGATTTTTAGGGTTCATATTAGGGCCATTAAAATTCATGCTTATCTTTGATCTATACTTTTAATGCTTTACATTTCTGAAACCGTGAGAAAATTTGCTACAAGTTTCATGTTTACGGTTTTCATTTTTGATGAGAAATGAGCAAGTTACAGTTGGTCTGGCTGGAGGTTGAAGATGAAGTCTTCAGGGCACATTTTGCCTTGTATATTTATTATTTTGTTTATGTTAACGGATGTATAGCCACCCCAGTGGTAGAAGCGCACGCCTGTAACCTTTGGGACCTGGGTTTGAGCCTCAGTGGTACCCTTTTGCATTTTTACATGTTTTACAATTCTGACTTTTTTTGCTTGCAGGGTGCTGGGCCTCTTTGGGCCTGACTTATTTTTTTATTTTTGCTAGCTCACCCTCTGTTTCCTTTATACGCCCCTGGGCTAATTTATTTTATTTTTCTTTTTTTATTATTTCATTTATTTTCTTAAATATTTTTTCTAAATATTAAAAATCATAAAAATACAAAAAATGATAGATTTATATTTTGGCTTATTTTATTTTATTTTTCTCACAAAAAATACTTTTGTTAACTATACTTTATTTATTTTTTACTTATTATCTTGTAAATATAATTAAAACTAGGTTATTAATTATTTTCTTTCATGCTAATTAAAATACATTATTTTTAATATTAAAAAAGGCCAAAAATAGTCTATAATGCTATAAATACTTTCAAGACAAAAATACCAAAAATACTTTTCCTACAAAACCTAATTTCTTTTATTTTAATTAATAAATTTAGGGTTTTGCTTAAAGATCTTTTCCTAGCAAATTAGGGTTTACTTTTCATTGATTATTTTTCTTTTAATTAATTATATTAATACAAAATCTCTTTTCTCTAAAAAAATCAAACAAATATTAATTTACTTCATATTTTGCATTTTTGCACATATTTATTTTCTTTGTACATTATATTCATTTAAATTCTTGTACATTAATACAAATTCAATTTGGTTGTAATAGATTAACTAGGTTTATATTCTTGCAATCCCCATTTACAAATTGTACACCCCCTCCCCACAAATGTTGTAATAGCGTAGTAACTTTAAACTTCTGCAATTTATCGCTTTTATATACAATGCTAGTAATTAGGGTTTGTATGGAAAGACTAAAACCAATACTTAGAAAAACCTAATTCAAGACAAAAACAAGCATGAAAACAACACACTTGCACACAAGTACCCCTAGGGTTATTCCACTTGGTTGCCTTATACAAAATGGCCATATTACGCATGTAAGGTATCTTAGCAAAAACAAGCAAATACAATATCATAGTCCCTCGATGACGCTATCTAAGTTGCCTTTCAAATGATCTTAGTCCCTCAAAAATAATGCTAAGATACCTTGCAACATTGCTAATCATGGTTATACGATGACCCACGCCCGTCCCGTTTACATCCAAAGATAGGGTTGCTTACCAAATCAATGGTAAGATAACAATGTCAAAGGAAATGAAAATGAACAAGAAAGACTTTTTGAGTAGTTAGAACGCTCCTAATTACTTGCTCAATTTCAAAACAAACATCCTTGTTATTTTCAAAACAATCACCTACACTTTCAAACATCTTACAAAATTGAAAACATTTTCAAAAGATCAAACATCTTTGCATACATTCTTACAAACAAGAATCATTACAAAGATTGCCTAAACAATGACTTCTTTACAAAATACTTTCAAAAGCCACACAAAACACAATTTCAAACAAAAGCAAGTGATCTAGCAAGTAACTAAGAACCCATGAAAAACCATGGATGAAAAGGGTGCTAATACCTTACCTTTTCATAATCTACCCCCCGAACTCCAGAAATAATCTCAAAGGTCTTTCCTGTGCTTTTTCACCTTTCCTTTTGGATAAAAGAAAAGTCGGTGGCGACTCTTGCTAACCGCAATATTTGTGATCAAACACAAAACCTTCAAGTCAGTTCTCCCAGCGTAGCACACATTGCATACATATAAGCTTTATGATGTTGGTGTGAATTATTCATTTGTGCTAAGTGAGAATAAATATTTGTAGTGTTGTGGTATGATTAAATGATTTTGTTGTACACTTTAATCTATGCTCCCATTGTTTACACTATTAATATATCGAAGTTTATTCTCACCATTTCTTATTTATTTTTGTGTTGATTGTACCTTGTTGTACAAATACTCTGGAGGAGTGATCTTAGTTCATGTGAGTCAAAATATGGCATGGATGCTCATCTTCGTTTATTTTCAGTTTATCGTTAATTTAGTTGGTTTGTAATGCTCTGATTTGTAACATTAGGAATGGGGCGTTTGATTTTTTTTTGAATTAACTTATGAATTAAGTTGTTGACTCAGTTTTCCTTGAAGTAATTGTCTGAACATGATGTTGTTATTAAATTCTTCTGTGAGATGTTAAATTTTAAATGATGAAGCTATGCATGTTTTGTTGAGTGACATACATTTTTGTTTAATTATTTTAAAATGAGTTTCGGGGTTTAGGGTGTTACATAGTGGTATTAGAGCTTGATTGGTCCGTCCAACCAGGTTGTTGTAACATTGTGTGTCCCCTAGTGAGCGACAAGTGTGTGAAATTTGTCGATATAATGTTTCTTCTAGTGGCTATTAACTAGTCTGCATAGATATGGCTGGAGGAAGAAATGACCGAGCAATTACTAATGCTTTGGAAGCAATGGCTCAAGCACTACAGGGTCAAAAAAATCATCAGGGTGCAAATGATAAATTTTGTGGATTGGAAAAGTTTCAGAGAAATAATGCACCTACCTTCAAGGGCAGTTATTATCCAGAGGATGCACATACATGGTTCATAGAGATTGAGAATATTTTTTGAGTGAAGGTATACACTGAAGCTCAGAAGGTGTAGTTTGGTACTAATATGTTGTTAGAAGAGGCCGAAGACTAGTAGAATAATGCATGTTAGACGATGGAGGCTATCACTGCTAAGATTACTTGGGTTGTGTTTATAACTGAATTTCTAGAAAAGTAATTTCTGACAAATGTTCATACTAAGAAAGAGATCGAGTTCCTTGAGTTAAAGCAGAGAAATACGGCAGTTGCGAAATATGCTACTAAGTTCGAAGAGCTAGTGAAAAGACCTAAAAAAAGATTTTTAAGATTTAAACACACAGATGAGAGAGAGAGAGAGAGAGAGAGAGAGAGAGAGAGAGAGAGAGAGAGAGAGAGAGAGAGAGAGAGAGAGAGAGAGAGAGAGAGAGAGAGAGAGAGAGAGAGAGAGACGTGAATCGTATCTACTATTTAATATTGCAATTTACTTTTACAATTTTAATTTCCTTCAAATTTCTTTTTATTTTTAATTTTAATTTTATGAGCATAAAATCTCAAAATTCTACATTGGTAAGAGATAGAGTTTAGAAAAGGTGTATATAGAGTAACACCCCTCACCTTACAAGTCAATTTTATAAGGTTGAGTTAAGTCCAACCAACATACTCTAATATGGTGTTAGAGTTTATAGATCAAATTATAGTTCGCCCACCGTTAATATCTTCCCACCAAGTCTAATATTGTTGGACGTGAGATTGTATATTGTGAAAAATCCCATAGTCACAAATTGATAAAAGATAGAACTTGAAAAGAGTTTTTATATAAAATTACATCATCAGGGCCGACCCTTCACAAGAACAACAAGTTCTACTACACTAGCCCCCAAACTCCGGGAGGTCAACTGTTTTTATTACTAAATATAAGAAAAATCTATAAAAATCGAAGAAAAAAAATGAAATGGACTAAAAGTTAAAACAATTATAATTGGGCCATTTTTTATTATAGATAATTATATTTTTGGTGTGTCATTTTTCATTATTAAAATTGTATTTTTTAAAATTTAGATCCATTTTTTTTAATTCATATAGGATTTTCAAATTAATTGAATCAGTTCTAAATATATCTCACCTTAGAATTTATTTTATAATGTTGAGTTAGACCTAACTCACATTACATACTCATTACAAATTGGTTGTACGTATAAGGTGATTGCTAATTTACTAGCAGGAAGATTGAAGAGAGTGGTGAACTCTATTATTTTCTCGTGTCAAAGTGTGTTTGTTCCGGGAGACAATTGCTTGATGGAGTCTTGGTGGCTAATGAAGTGGTTGATTATGCTAGGAAGGAGGATATACATTGTCTTCTCTTTAAAGTGTACTTTTAAAAAGCGTATGATAAGGTGAATTGGAATTTTCTAAGATTCATGATGGAGAAGATGGGGTTTGAGTCGGTTTTGAGGAGGTGCATGGAGTTATTAGTGTTTCAAAGCAAGATGTTGGTCTTAGTTAACGGTAGTTCGACGAAGGAGTTTGCTGTGGAGAAAGGTTTAAGGCAAGGAGATCCTCTCTCTCCTTTTCTATTTGTTTTGGTAGCGTAAGGTTTAGCGGGGTTGGTTGGGAAATCTCAAGAAATTGGTGAATATGGTGAGTTTGTGATTGATGGGAAATGTGTTGTTGATATTCTTCAATTTGCAGACGATACATTGCTTATTGGGGAACGGTCTTGGAAGCATGTGTGGGCTATTAAGTCAGTATTGAGGACTTTTGAACTTGTGTCAGGTTTAGGCATTAATTATCATAAAAGCAAATTGATTGGTATTAATGTGAATTCAAATTTTTTGGAAGTCGCTTCCTATGTTCTTGTGTGTAAGGTGGAAGAGAGTAAAATTTCTTTTCTTGGTATTTAGGTTGGCTTCAATCCAAGGAGTTATTCGACTTGGGTTCCTCTTATTAATAAGATGAAAAATCGCTTACCGGGTTGGAAGAATCGTTTTCTTAACCTTGGAGGAAGAATCACGTTATTGAAATGTTTTCTTTGTTCTTTGACTATTTTCACTATGTTTTTTACAAGATGCCAAGGAAGGTGGCAAAATAATTTACTAGCTTGCAAGGTAGATTCTTATGGGGAGGGATGAAGGAAAAGAAAAAGATTCATTGGGTTAGTTGGAATAAAGTGTGTCTTCCTTTCGAATCGGGAAGGCTTGCTGTCAAAAATATTGTGGATTTTAATATGGCCCTTCTTAATAAGTCAAAATAGAGGATTCTTCAAGGTCAAGATAAGCTTTGGTTTAATTTATTGAAAGCTAGATATGGAGATATTTCTATGTAAGTGTTTTGTGGTGGTAAAAGTAATATTGCTTTCGGTTCTCAATCTTCTTGGTGGAAGGATATTATTACTATTACCAATTATTCTAAAAGTGATCCTATAGTGGAGTTTTGTAGGTTTGAGGTTGGTAAAGGTTTTACTACTCTTTTTTGGGAAGCTAGATGGTTGGGGGATTCTAGTTTAAAGATTTTACTTTGGAGTTTGAAAGTCCTAATGGGGACAAGACTGTAAGTTTGAATGTCATTTCCGTATTATACTCTAATTTGGTTGCTTTAGATTATCAGAAGCCTTTTTATTATTATCTTCGATCTGTTAGGCTCATACGCAGTCCCTGTTCTCCATTATTCTGCTATGTATTGTGTTTTGTTCTCTTAATCCATGTCTGTTTTGCAATTTTTTCATTCTCATGGTGGCTGATTGGTTGACACGGTTGATGTTGTCTTACCTCCGATACGAGTCTGACCAAGTGAGTCTTCCATGTTTGTTGCAACTTGTATGGTTGCTTCACTATGTATTTGATGTGTAAATATTTGTCTTTAATTTTATACATGATAATTTTAAGGGAATTTATGCACATTAATGACTGAAAGCTATAAATTGATATGGGACAACACACATTTAACTTTTTTTAGAAAGTTATTTATCATGTCTCTTTGTCCCATTTTTGATAAGTTGTCTGATATTTTTTCATTCAGATTTTGTGCACTCCAAATTTGTTAGTTTGAAAAAATTTAATTTATAATAAATATTTGACATACACACTTATAAAGACATACAGAGTGACATACACATTAATATGCCTTATTCTCTTTCCTTGGTTTCAATAGGTCAAATATATGATCGTTCTGCTTTTTGCATCTACCATGATGAGTAATAAAGAGTATGGAGTACGGATATGCCTTATGAAACATAAACGCGGGTGTGTATCTATCCTTGTGCCTCCAAGATTATGAATTTGTATTTTTTTTACACTTTATTGATTTTTATTTTGACCTAGGAAACAACTTTTGTGGTACTTAATCTTCTTGTCTTTGGAAAAAAGAAGGAAACTTTGAAATATGCCCAATATGGTCAATTAATGGGACCTGCACTTGTTTTTGCTTCACAACTTTGTGAATAGGTATATTGTCAAAAAATTTAGTGTTTGATACTATACTGAATTAATGATCCTAAACATGAGCTAGACAGTCTCTTATATGTCTTCCTGTCCTTTTTTATTTTTCTTTATTGGGGGAATGACTTTGGTACATGTTTGCACCGCAATTCTATTTTGATATAGTGAAACAAATGGCCCTTCATCAATTGGTTGCAGAGCCTCCTTTGCATACATTATGCCTTTGGCTCCAGTATTCTATTTTTTAAGGAACAATAGCTTAAGTTAATATTATTTATAAGTTTGACCTTACCTGATGAAGTGTATGGCTGTTCTCATTCAGCCTAGTACATTTTATAAATTTTTGACCGAACTCTGAGATATAAAGTTATTTGCATTATATAATATCATGATTTCGTAATCTTTTGGTGCTAGGTCTCAAGGTTGGGAAAAGAAGGAACTAGGAAGACCACTCTCGCAATTGGTGATGGTGGCAATGATGTTGGCATGATACAAGAAGAAAATATTGGTGTCAGAAACGGTGGGGTTGAAGGTATGCAAGTCAGTGGCTCACATGAGTGTCTCTTTAAGAATCATTGACATACATGATTGTCTCTTTAAGAATTATTGTGTCACAAATATCACTGCATATGACCTGTATCTGAATATTATAGCCTAAATTTTATATAGTTTTATCTGAATTTTGATTAGCTAAATTTTATTGCAATACGGAAAATGATTGGTAAATTTTTGAAGTTCAATCATTGTGACACACACCTCCTTAGAACTGCATGTATCATTTTGTTGGATGTGCTTCTTAGAGATGTTTTGTAGTTGCTCCTTAGAACTGTCTGACATTTGGTGTATGATTTGTTGTGCGATGTTCAGTGGCATTGGTTGTGCATACTCCATTAAAATGTTTGATTTTTGTTCGTTAAGCTCTTTAGAACTGCTAGCATTTTTCTGTGTTTGATCTGTCTGATACGATACATTATGTTATATTGAAATTTGTAAATTTTTCTTCATATGATGCGTGATGGGTTCCAGTCCCGCTGAATTCGTGTAAGTTGCTGCTCCTTTGAACTGTTTGAAATCAGCATAGTCGCTATCCTTTGAGTTAAATTAATCTCCATGCTTCTATAACTTCCAGTTGTGTATACTTGTTGTTGTTGAATAAACATTAAATGTGTTAGCAATAAAGTTTTACATTAAACATAGTAGTAGGAAGGACAAAAGTTTTAGTAAGTTATTAAGTTATTAGTAGCAGTTATGTTTTAGTTTATGTTTTAGAATTGTAAAAGTTATTTGAGTCTATAAAAGACCAAGTGTGTAATTTATTTGACAAGAGCAATATATAGAAGTTTTCATATAGAAGTCTGATTCATTTTATAACAATTTGGCATCAGAGCTCATGGCAAACATGATGAATCAAATGCCGTTGCCACGGCTAACGAAGTCTAATTATGAAAACTGGAGTATCCAAATGAAAGCTCTTCTTGGATCTCTAGACGCGTGGGAAGTGACCAATGATGGGTTTGAAGAACCAACAGAAGTTGGGGGATATACGACAGCTCAAACGAAGGCGTTGAAAGAGACGCGATCGAAGGACAAAACGACATTATACATGTTGTTCAGGGCTGTAGATGAATCAGGCTTCGAGAAAATTGCTGGTTCGACTACGTCGAAACAAGCGTGGGACACGTTAGAAAAAGTGTTCAAAGGAGCAGATCGAGTGAAGCAAGTTCGACTCCAAACTCTTCGTGGCGAATTAGAGAGGATACAGATGAAGGATACATAAATTGTATCTGACTACATCACACGTGTGCAAAAGGTGGTGAATCAACTCACCAGAAATGGAGAGACCGTACCTGATGCACGAGTTGTTGAAAAGATCTTGAGATCTTTAACAGACAAGTTTGAAAATATTGTATGTGCAATAGAAGAGTCGAAGGACCTTTCGACGCTCTCAATCGAAGAGCTCGCTGGTTCTCTCGAAGCACATGAACAACGAAAGATGAAAAAGAAAGAAGAAGCAGACGAAGAAGCAAACCAAACCAAGGAATCGAACAAAGACGAAAAGGTACTCTTTTCTCACAACTTTCGAGGAAGAGGACGTGGACGTGGAGGTCGTGACAGTAATCGAAGTGGTAGAGGTAGCAACTTCGAAAGAGGACAATCGAGCCAACAAAATTGGCGTGGCAGAGGACGTGGTCAAAGAGGTGGTCGTTCGAATTATTCCAACTTCGAATGCTACAGGTGTGGGAAGTATGGTCATTATGCGAAGGATTGTAACTCCTACAAATGTTACAACTGTGACAAAGTGGGACATCTTACAAAAGACTGTCGAATCGAAAAGAAGATTGAAGAAACAACCAACCTAGCCTTGGAAGCTGAATCGAATGAAGGCTTTCTCCTGATGGCTCAAAACGAAATCAACACCAATGACAATGTTTGGTATCTTGACTCAGGAGAAAGTAATCACATTTGTGGTTACAAACACCTGTTTAAAGATATGAAGAGAATTGAAGATGGTAATGTGTCTTTTGGAGATGCATCGAAAGTGAAGGTCGAAGGAAATGGCACAATCAATTACTTGTAGAAGGATGGCTTGATTGGATCAATCGAAGACGTTTACTATGTACCAGATCTCAAGACCAACATATCATGTCTGGGACAACTTACAGAAAAAGGTGCTTCGATACTGATGAAAGATCGAACACTGCATTTGAAGGACAAAGCAGGATATCTGATTGCCACTGTCGAAATGGAAAGAAATTGAATGTACAAACTGAACCTGAGGAACATTCGAGAGAAATGTCTGCAAATCGAAGTGCAAGACAAAGCGTCACTATGGCATATGCGCTTTGGTCATCTACATCATGCTGGTTTGAGAAGGTTGGCGAAAAGGAACATGGTGCATGGACTACCAGACATGGATTTCGAAGGAAAATTCTGTGAAGAATGTGTGCTCAGCAAACAAACAAGAACCTCATTTCAAAGGAAGGCAGAGTATCAAGCTAAACATATTCTCGAATTGATACATACTGACATATGTGGGCCAATCACTCCAGAATCCTTCAGTGGAAAAAGGTACTTCATTTCTTTCATTGATGACTTCTCAAGAAAAACCTAGGTCTACTTCCTGAAAGAAAAGTCTGAAGCATTAGAAGTGTTCAAAAAGTTCAAAGTAATGGTAGAGAAGGCAACAGACAGACACATCAAAGCAATTCGATCTGACAAAGGAGGTGAGTATACTTCAATGGCCTTTGTGAAGTACTGTGAAGAACAGGGCATAAGGAGATTCCTAACTGCACCATATTCACCTCAGCAAAATGGTGTGGCTGAAAGGAAGAATCAAACTATTTTTGACATGGTTCGATCAATGCTCAAAAGCAAGAACATGTCGAAAGAATTCTGGGTAGAAGCAGTACAATGTGCTGTTTATATTCAGAATAGATGTCCACATTCGAAGTTAGAATACAAAACACCACAAGAAGTATGGATTGGACAGAAGCCAACAATTTCTCATCTCAAAGTATTTGGTAGTATAGCTTATGCACATGTACCAGATCAACAAAGAACAAAGCTTGAAGACAAAAGTCAGAAGTACATATTCATTAGATATGATGAGAAGACAAAAGGGTACAAGCTCTTCAATCCCATAAGCAAGAAAGTGATCGTGAGCAGAGACGTTCGAATGAACGAAGCAAGCAAGTGGGACTGGAACAATTCGACAGAGGTTGTTGACACAGTCGAAGAAACAACTGTAGCTGTACCAACAAGTATTCCAACAGAACATGAAGAAACAGAAGATGGAGATGAACCTCTACAACCCAAAATGAGAAGTTTGCAATATTTGTATGATTCAACAAGTGAGGTGCATCTTGTGTGTCTTCTGGAAGATGCTGAAAACATCAGCGTCGAAGAAGCGTTACGAGATAAGAAGTGGAAAAGTGTCATGGACGAAGAGATTAGAGCAATCGAATACAACAATACTTGGGAGCTAGTCGAATTACCAAAAGGTAGTCAACCCATTGGTGTAAAGTGGGTATTCAAGAAAAAGATGAATGCTCAAGGAGAAATCGAAAGATTCAAAGCACGGCTGGTTGCGAAGGGATACAAACAGAAAGCAGGAATTGACTATGACGAAGTGTTTGCGCCTGTTGCAAGAATGGAGACAATTCGATTACTCATTTCTCAAGCTGCTCAGTTCAAATGGCCAATATTTCAAATGGATGTCAAGACAGCATTTTTGAATGGTGTGCTCGAAGAAGAAATCTATGTCGAACAACCATGTAGCATTATTTCAAATCGAAAGATTCAACATGTCGAATTAAGGCATGTAGCAAGCAGAAACCAAGCAGTGGATATTTTTACAAAACCACTATCAAAAGAGGTCTTCGACAGAGGCAAGAAGATGATAGGAATGCTGGATGGAAGAAACATTTAAGTTTACAGAGTAGTTTTGTTGAATAAACATTAAATGTGTTAGTAATAAAGTTTTACATTAAACATGGTAGTAGGAAGGACAAAAGTTTTAGTAAGTTATTAAGTTATTAGTAGCAGTTATGTTTTAGTTTATGTTTTAGAATTGTAAAAGTTATTTGGGTCTATAAAAGACCAAGTGTGTAATTTATTTGACAAGAGCAATATATAGAAGTTTTCATATAGAAGCCTGATTCATTTTATAACAGTTGTGCCTTTGTAGTTTCCTCAACCTTGTTGATGCCCTGTATTTGTCCTAAAGTTATATTCCAATAAATTTAATTTTGTTCTAAACCTTGTAGTTTCCATTCAATTGGTCTATTTTCATTCATGAGGTAGGTTTAAGTTTTCATTGATCTTTAGTGTGTTTTCCTTTGCATATACATGGATATCTTATTTTTTCCTGTAGAGAAGTTCAAACAATGTCAATCAATTTAGTTCTCAATAGAACTTTTTTTCATATAGATCTTAGAATCAATCTTCCCTGCTCCTCCCAAATATACAATGTTAGATTAAATCACTTCCACTTTTTAAAGGTTACTTAGTTTAGTTCTCTATATTTTGAGATGAATCACTACAAGAAATATGCTCCCCAGCGACATAAAGTTGTGACATGATTATCACGTGGCTAAAAGAAGGCAGTTGCAACGTGATAATCATGTCACTAAAAATTTATATATTAAAAAATCAACATAACGTTCAACTGCAGAGATTTTTTTTAAATGAAATTTGTTGCGACGTAGGATTCACGTCGCTACAAAAAAGTTAAAATAAAATAAAACAAAAGCGGTAACGTTCAGATGGAGGGATTTTTAAAAAGTTTTAAAAATTAAGTTGTGACGTGTTTTTCACGTCGCAACTTTTAAGAGGGAATTTATATGATTTTGACTTGACAAGTTACAGTCTTTGGGCAGAGTGAGTGAATATTTTATGACCGTTAAGTGTGTTGCGACGTGAAAATCACGTGGCAAAGTTGCGACGTGATTTTCATGTCGCTACGTGGCGTATATCTCCAAATCACAATTTCATTGTTTTACAGTTTTTCATATTGTTATCACTTCTTCTTCTTCCCTCTCAGTTTTCTATTTGCTTCTCCTCCTCAAATCGTCTCAAATCTTCCATTAAATTTCTTCAAAAAATTTCCAAAGCTAAAATTTTATGGATACTGATAATTATATTATATGATATAATTTCAATATGTTGATATTATTTTGTTTATTGTTTATTATATTTACTAATACTAATTTTTGTTCAATTTATTTTGTCAAAATTGAAGAACATTGAAGAGTTTAGAAAAAGATTGAAGAAGAAGATTGTTTGAAGAAGATTAAAGAAGAGGTTAGAATATTATGTTAATTTATAAATTATTTCAATTTTTATATATAAAATTAATATATATATATATATATATATATATATATATATATATATATATATATATATATATATATATATATATATATATATATATATATATATATATATATATATATATATATATATATATATATATATATATATATATATATATATATATATATATATATATATATATATATATATATATATATATATATATATATATATATATATATTCAATATGTTTATAAAATGTTTAGAATATATATAATTTTAAAATAGTTATAAAATTTAATTATAATTACTATAGTTAAATATTTATTTATGGTTAAAATATAATTGTTTATGGTTAATATATTTATTTATGGTCAATAATAAGATAATGATTGTATAAATGTGCAGTATGGAATATTATCGGTATGATCGTAGTTGGATGTACGATAGATTGTATTCAGGAAGACGTGCACTTAAACTCCATTTTATAGAAGGAGTTAATGAGTTTATCACGTAGGCGTTTGCTCAGGAATATTGTCGAAACGGAGGAGGAGTTAGGTGTCCATGTCTTAAATGTGAATGTAGACCAATAATTAGTGACCCGAAGGAAGTAGCACGTCATTTGCATAGAAGGGGTTTCATTGAAAATTATTGGATTTGCACGTATAATGGTGAAGAAATACCGAGTAACGTACCAGAGACTAGCAACACATATGCTTCAAGTAGTCGATCGTTGTTGCACCCCAAAATTTGTCCTCTCATTTCTCAAAGAATCACCCTGGATCCTCAAGTTTGCTTCCATCCAATTCCAAGCCTTGAACTACAAATTTTCCAAGAAAATCACTCCAAGAAAATCACTCACTGAAAAGTCAAACTTTGACTTTTGGATCAAAATCAAATTTCAAGAATCATATTTCATCAAGACATGTTGAAATATGAAGTTTGTTTCATCAAGAAATTCAAAAGTCAAAACTACTTTGAAGAAGTCAAAATTCTAAATACTTAGAATTTTTTCTAAGTATTTAAGAAAATATGACAAGCTCAGAACTTCTGACCAGATTATCACCAAAACACTAAGCAAATTCTGGACACTCTCAAGGCAGAGTTTGGTCAGAACTTCTGGGCAAGTTTTCACAAAAGCTTCAGTCAGAGTTTGCCAGGGTAATTCAAAGAAGGTTAAGAAGCATGCTGCAAGCTTTCTAGAAAGTCTGAAATTTCCTTCAGAACGTGCTGGAGCCAGAAGATACAAAGATCAGAGGTTGGATGCTACGCTGAAGCAGAAATTCTGATCCAGAACTAAGCCTTGGTGTAGAATCTCACGTTGCAGGATTTCTGGTTGTGATAAGTCTTATCGTCATTAATGCTCACAACCACTTTCTGAGTCTTTATCCAAAGGATTTTCACCACGTGTACCTCTACTATCTTGGGATAGAAAACTTTGGTACTAGGACCATGCTTTGTTTTGCTTTTCCTTAAATCCTGCTGATAACTCCAGCTTAAGCATGGTTAAAAGCTGCTAATCAGCAGCTAGTTCAGCCTATGCCTGTATCCCATAATTGCACCAAACTAGCATACGAAAACAGTGATGAAAAAGCAAGGGAGCAGGATACCAATTTGATTTAAAATACCATTTGTATTTCCCCCCAAAATCACAACAAATTCACCTATAAATACTTTGCTCCATCACACGTTCAAGTGGTTGGGCTTTGAGGGAGAGGCTGGCTTTGGAAGAGAGATTGGTAAAAAAGGGAGAAAAAAGGAAGTTGAAACCTTCATAAAAAAATCCAGAAATCCCAAACAGAAAACCAAACCTTTGTTCTTCCTTTTGAATCAAAGAGCTTGGCACTTCCTCTTCCGTTATTCTTGCTGATTCCAGAACATCCAAAGGTAGCAGCTCAAAGCTCCAAGCCCACGTTCCAGGTTCAAGGTAAGTCTTTCTAACTTTGCATCTTTTTAATTCAGAACATCATTAAACATGTAAATATCATAGTATTGATGTTGTTCATATCATTGCATAAGTAGAAAAAACTGTGGATAAGAGTTTCTTGATTAGGGCTAGACTCAGATTTAGGATTAGAACTTCTATAAGCTGTTGTGTTGTTATCCTTCTGATTTGTTGTTTAATAAGAACTGAATGAATTACTGATGTGTTGATTAAGAGTTAAAATATGGCATAGAACTTCTGTTTTTTCACTCACCATTTTAACACACATAACTTCTAGGATTTTCTCACTGTTTAAGCATGCAGAACTTGAGTTCCCTTCACTGTTTTAACACACATAACTTCTATGATTTTTCTCATTGTTAACACACACTGAATTTCTGATGCTTACATGCTGATAACGCACTGAACTGCTAATGTTCACTCACTGGCTCATCATAATTCAAAACTTCTGATGATTCACTCATTGTTCTAACACAGCACAGAACTTCTGAGTTCTCCTTACATGTCAAATACACTGAACTTCTGATGTTTCCACTCGTTGTTTTCAAACACTCAGAGTTTCTGATTTTTACATGCTGATAACGCACTGAACTGCTGACGTTTACTCACTGTTTTAGTGTAATACAGAACTTCTGACTTGTGGCCCACTGTCTGAATACCACCCAGAACTTCTGTGTTTTCCCTCTAACGTGTCTTGTAGGACCTCAGAGTTTACCAATCCAGAACTTTTGATTCCACTGACGTTCCTTTCTGAGACATCACGCGCCTAGCTTCAGAACTTCTGATCCTTGTTTATTTTGCTTGCAGTAGCACGCTGTTTGTCTTTCATTTATTTCTCTTTTCATCATTTTTAATTTAACATAAAAAGACATAAAAATATTTTCTTTTATTAATTAATTTATTTCTTTTTTCATTAAGATAAAAACATTTTCTAAACAAGTCCATTTCTTTCTTATATTATGCATTTCAATATGGTTGTAATAGATAATTAGGACTTAAATTATTTGCTATCCCCGTTCATAAATATGTACCCCCATCCCTACAATATTGTAATAGCGTAGGACTTTACATTTCCACAATTTATCGCTTTAGAATGTAAATGCTAGTAACTAGGTGTGTATGGAAAGATAAAATCAACAAATAGATCACCCTAATCAAGACTAAAATGCATGCAATCAAACACACTTGCACACTAGCACCCTTAAGGTTAACTCCACTTGTTGCCTAAAAATGGTCATGTTACGCATGTGGGATGTCTTAGCACAAATAAAAATATAAGATCATAGTCCCTCAATGACGCTATCAAAGTTGCCTTTCAAAATAATCTTAGTCCCTCAAGAAAAGTGCTAAGTCATCTCACAACATTGCTATCATGGTTATACGATGACCCACACCCGTCCCTTAACATCCAACGATGGGGCTTCTTACCAAAACAATGGTAAGATAGCAACATCTAAAGGAGGAGGAAAAGAACACCTAAGACCTTTTGAGTAGATAGGTCTGCTCTTAGTTACTCACTTGCTCACAACAAAAACATTTTATACACCAACACTTTCATTTTGAAACACTTTTGAAAGACAACACTTTGTACGCGTTCTTATAGAAACGAGAACCATTACAAAGAATACACCTTTTCAAAATCACTTTCAAAAACACATCTCACAAACACATCTTTGAACTATTTTTGAAACAAACACTTTGTATGTGTTCTTATAGAAACGAGAATCATTACAAAGTTATATTTTCAAAATACTTTCAAAAACCACACCACAAGCACATTCAAACAAAAGTAAGTGATCTAAACAAGTAACTAAGAGCCCATGGAAAACCATGGATGAAAAGGGTGCTAACACCTTCCCTTTTCATAATCTACCCCCCGAACTCAAGAAAACATCTCAAAGGTCTTTCCTGTGCTTTTTTACCTTTCCTTTTGGATAAAATAAAAGTCGGTGGCGAATCTTGCTAAACCGAAACATTTGCGAATACAAACGCAAAACCTCAAGTCAGTTCTACCATCGTATCACAGAAATGGCGACTCTGCTGGGGAAAATTCTAAAAGTGGGGTTACCTTAGGGTTTTAGATCACCTTTACATGCTTATCTTGCTTGAATTGTATGCTTTACACTTTGGTTCTATTGTTTGGGTTTGAATCCTCTACCCGGATTTGGGAAACATTCATAGGTAAATAGCAATACGTTGTGGAAACTGTGCGGGGTATACCGACATCGTCTAAGCAATAGCTATATTAGTGCGACATATTTGTGGGTACCGGTAGCCTTTGAGTCAATCAAAGAGAATATGGGGCCGCTGAGTGATGAAGCACTAATGGACTTTTAGAACCTTTACTTGACCAACTTGGCCTTTTAGGATGTAGTGAGATGACTGGCTTTGGTGCAGTCTGAAGTTGGTAGATACTCAATACTACACTCATTAAGGGTTGGTTCCTTGGAATATTTCGGTCACCAGTAAAGAGGCTGAATTGAAACAATGAACAAGGAAACAATCTAGTGATATTGAGCTCCTTAGAACCCGGTTACTATTTCTAGGACAGGTTGAGCCAACTAAACTTCAAGAGGGTGCTTACCTATGAAACCCCATGCAAGCCTAAACTAGGAACTTGTGTGATTTGTTTGTACATATATACTTGTGCATAACATCATGGACATCATGAAGCATCATATGCATCCACTAACCATTTCAAGGGTTTTGGAGATTCATCTTTGTTCCTGTTTTGTAGGTTATGGATTCACTTCGCAGGAAAACTATCCAAGTCAACGTTGTAAGAATCCCTCCACAACTCAAGGAGCTAGCTTCAAGGATTCTTGAGAATTCTCCATTCACCGAGAGGCATGGTCGTCTTCTCAACTTAGCCACTGCCAACACTGAGGAGGATATGCTGAAAGTTCTCTTCCAGTTCTTTGACCCTTTGCATCATTGCTTCACATTTCCTGACTACCAACTTGTGCCCACTTTGGAGGAATTTTCTCAACTCTTGAGGATTCCTATTCTCAATCAACTACCCTTCAACGGTACAGAAAGAGATCGAAAGCAAAAAGAGATTGCTCAAGCCTTACACTTGCACCCATCTGATGTCACAACACATTGGGAAACTAGAAGTGGTGTCAAAGGCTTCTTGTCAAAGTTTCTGTTTGAGAAGGCCCAAAGCTGCTGGAATTCTTTGGACTTACAAGCTTTTGAGGAGATTGTAGCTCTTCTCATCTATGGGATGGTCTTGTTCCCTAATCCTGACCAACTTATAGATGTGAACACTGTCAAAATCTTCATGGCTCGCAACCCGGTGCCTACATTGCTTGGGGATATCCTCCACTCTTTTCACACTCGAACAATGAAGAAAAGAGGTGTTCTCATGTGTTGCACTCCTCTCCTGACATGATGGTTTATTTCTCGTCTTCTCCAATCAGTCTTGAAGAATGAGCAAGGTCTGAGGTGGTCACAACGGTTAATAACCCTTATACATTCAGATATTCATTGGTGTTCTCGATTAAAAGAGAATGTCATTATCATTGACCGTTGTGGGGAATTCCCTAATGTCCCTCTACTAGGCATTAGGGGAGGCATCACCTACAACCCTTGCTTGCCTCTGAGACAGTTTGGTTATGCCTGAAGGGATGGCCCATATGATATGCTGATTCAAGGATTGGTTTTCAACTTCGACAACGACAACCAAGGACTCCTACAAAGGTTCATCCGAGCTTGGAGGATGCCCAACAAAATGGACAGTAAGACCTTGGGACACAAGAATTCCATCCCTCTTAAGCCTTACCTCAAGTGGGTACGAAACCACGCCCAAAGTCTTATGATACCTTACCCCTCCATTCTCCTTGTGATTATAGAGCCTGTTATGGAAGGAGAGGTTCCATACACCCTCCTACATACTGACATGCCAACATCACTCGAAGATTTACAAAGGAGTTGGATACAGCTCAAGGGAGAGCGCGACACTTTCGAAGCCCAATTCTACGCAAGCGAGAAGAAGGTTTTGGAACTCACTCGTCAACTTTACGAAGAGCAGACTCTCAACATCTACATTGCACCAAAGAGGATGCGCAACGTCTTTTTACCTTAGAATTTTTATATTATTTTGCCCAAGGGGCATTGATGTACTAACTATTCTATCTTATTAATATGACGTGTGTTATTTTTTGTTTAAAACGAATTTGAATTTCTGAATCCTTGAAAGCATTACATGAATACATATCATTCATCATATGCATAAGTAGGTCTTCACACCAGGTTTCCTCATCTCTCTACTGTTTATTTCAGCAAGATGGATATTGAACAAACGGTCAAAGACTTACAAGTTCAGAATTCACAATTTCAACAGCTACTCTTGACCTTGGCTAAGGGGTAGGAGGAGCTCAAGACTCTACTAGAGAAGGAGAAAGAGAAAAAGAAGAAGCGGGCCGATGTAGTTATCATGGGCAGAAGGTTTGAAGGACAAGCCAGACGGACTTTGGAATTCCCATCAACATCTGAAGAGGGGGAAGGAAAAGGTAAAGGAACTGCAGTGTCATCTGAGTCTGAAGCAGAAGAAGAGGATGAGGACTATTCCGAACAGCAGTACCCTCCGGCCGATGACAAATACAAAAACCTGGAAGAAAGTATGGCTGCCATGGAGATACAGAGAGTCCCGAGGCTGGATTTTGAGGAGTTAGGGTTGGTTTCTGGAATTGTAATCCCTCCTAAATTTAAGGTGCCACTGTTTGCTAAGTACGATGGGGTGTCTTGTCCCAAGATGCACCTGCGATCCTATGTCAGGAAAATTCAACCACATTCTTCTGACAAGGACCTGTGGGTCCAATTTTTCCAGGACAGTTTATCGGGGACGCGGCTGGATTGGTTTTACCAGTTGGAGAGGTCTGATGTGCATAATTGGGAAGATTTGGCAGCCGCCTTCTATAAACAGTATCAATACAACACCGACTTGGCACCAACTCGTACTCAGCTACAGAGTATGGTTATGGCTACCAATGAGGGTTTCAAAGACTACGCCCGAAAATGGAGGGATTTGGATGGAAGGGTACAACCACCTTTATCTGAAAGAGAGCTAGTGGACATGTTCTTGGGGACTCTGTCAGGTCCTTTATTTAATCACCTGATTGGAAGCTCCTCAGCAGGTTTCACTGAGTTGATTCTAACTGGAGAAAGGGTGGAAGGAGGTATTAGAAGCGGGAAAATCCAGAAGGATGCATCTACCTCTGCTGCTGCAAAAAAGCCCTTCACGGGAAAGAAAGAAGTGTCTGTTGTCTATGCCCAGAGGAATCAGGGAAGAATTGAAATACGACCAACTGTGGGGGTCGTTATGATTCATAAGTCTGCCTCAGACCAGCCGAGAAATGATCAGCCGAGAAATAACCAGCAAAGGGTGGAAAGGCCTGTGAGGCAATTCACCAAGATAAATATGACTCCTGCTCAAGTCTTACCACATCTCTTGAAGTTGAACCTGACCATGCTGAAAGAAGCCCCTAAAAATCCTAACACTGCTTCTCCACATTACCATCCCAACGCCAGATGCGCGTACCACTCAGAAAGTCCAGGGCACGACACCAACAACTATTGGGCCCTGAAGAACAAGATTCAAGATCTGATTGACGCAAAGGAAGTTGAATTTGAAGCTCCTGAAAAGCTGGATGTTATCTCTACACCGATGCCTATGCATGGGCACAATGCCAATACTGTGGAAGAAGATCTGTTTGTTTCTACTGTGGATGAATTGTTAACTCCTCTCCTAACCATCAAGCTAAATTTATTAAAGGCTGGGGTGTTCCCAGGTTGTGACCAAGATTGCCATGCTTGCCTGTCCTCCCCACTTGATTGTCCTCTATTGAAGAAAGGAATCCAACAGTTGATCGATAACAAGGAAATTTTGTTTGAGAAAGCTCCTGTCTCACCCATTCCAGTTTCAGAAGTTTCTATAATAACCATATACGCCAATCCTTCCAGGGTTCCTAAAAAACCCGTTAGGATTACATTCGCTCCAGTGACTACTTCGTTGAAGATAACAATGCCCGGGCCAACCCCGTACAAAACCGATAAAATGGTACCATGGAACTATGGTGGAGAAATCTACTACCATGGTGTCAAACAGATTGAACAGACCATTGAAGAAGAAAGCTCTGAGGAGGATAATCCCGATATCAGTAACATTGCCGGAACAAGAAAAATTACTCGTAGTGGGAGAATCTTTTCTCCAGAGATTTCTCCTCCAACAGCAGTCTTTGGACCCGCGGCCATTCCAAAGATCACCCTTGTGACTGTACCCGCCAACAAAAACAATACAATTCCCATCCCTACTTCCGCTGCTGAGAAAAAAGGAAAGAATGTTCAAGAGGAGCCTGTCTTGACGAAGGCTCAATCACTTGTTATTCCTGAAACATCCCAGAAAGAGATGGAAGAAATTCTGAGGATCATTAAGAAAAGTGATTATGATGTTGTTGAGAAAATGGGACAGACCCCCTCCAAAATATCTATGTTAGCCCTTTTGTTGTGCTCTGAGGCACATGCTAAAGCTTTGGTCAAGTTTTTGAAGACGACCCACGTGCCACAAGAAACCTCCGCTGATCAATTCCAAGAGTGTGTGGCCAGTTTAACAGCTGACAATGGCCTGGGATTCTCCGATGCAGATTTAACTTCGAAAGGGAGAAAACATAATGACGTGCTACATGTCTCGGTGGAGTGTATGGGAACCACCCTAGCTCATGTCTTGGTTGATACTGGGTCATCTCTAAATGTCTTTCCGAAGAAAGCCTTGGATAGACTGGATTGTGAAGGCTTAACCCTGAAACCCAGCAATATAATTGTCAGAGCCTTTGATGGTTCTAAAAGGATGGTCCATGGAGAGGTGGACATCCCGATCAAGGTGGGTACCCAAACGTTCAATTCAACATTCTACGTGATGGACATCCATCCTTCCTATTCTTGCCTGTTGGGAAGACCTTGGATCCACCATGCTGGAGCTGTCACTTCTACTCTGCATCAAATGCTCAAATACCCTGTCCAGGGGAAAATCATAATTGTTCATGGCGAAGAGGAATACATGATCAGTCATCTGAATTCTTTCCGTCATGTAGAATTGGATGGCGAATTCATCGAAACTCCTTTCCAGCATTTTGAGGAGGTAGCTCAGGATATAGCGGCAACCAGGACATTATCCTCTGTACCAACGATTACCAGACCTCCGCCTCGGATGTCATCTCTCAAGGATGCTAGGGCAGTAGTGGAAGAAGGCAGATCCACGATCTGGGGGCAGCTTCCAGACTTTCCTTTCAAATCAGACAAATTCGGCTTGGGATTTACTTCGATTGGTCAGAAGGTCGTGCGCCGCTCCCGTGCCGGAGGGCCACTTGTGAAGATCAGCCACCGAGGGGTTAATGCACTAGAAGACAGTGAAGAAGAGGGAAGCTTGGAAGACTGGATTTTTCCTACTGTTGGCGGAGGACTATGCAATTGGGAAGCAAAAGACTTTGTTCCGATTACTTTCATAAATAAGTAATTTATCTTTTCCATTTCTGTTGGACTGTAATAATTCACAAAATAATTCGTACTTTTTCATCCTTGTGTCTTACCCGAGGCACATAGGTCCATTTGTAAGGATTCTTATTTCATTTTCATATGTCATTTTAATGAATCATGGACGCTTTTCATATTTAAACCTTTTGTGCTCATTGTCTTTCTTTTACATTTTGTTGTTTTAAGATGGCTATGCCCTTACACACACCCACACTCACAAATGCAGGTACCCTTCTATTCCGGAACCCATGGATAACGATACTGCTATAGTCTTCAGTGACTCTGAAGATCTGATCAACCAAGCCGAATATGAAGGTGAGGAAGATTGTGAGGTTCCAGGGGAATTGGCCAGACTTCTACAGCAAGAGGAAAGAGCAATTCAGCCTCATGAGGAGCAGTTGGATAAAATCAACTTGGGTACTGAGGATGACAAAAAGGAAATCAAGATAGGTGCCAACCTAGAGCCGAGTGTCAAGGAGCGCCTAATTCAGCTGTTACATGATTATGTTGAGATCTTCGCCTGGTCATACGAAGACATGTCGGGACTCGATACAGACATTGTGGTTCACCGTCTACCCACAAGAGAAGACTATCCACCAGTGAAACAAAAGGTCCGCCGCATGAGACCTGACATGTCCGAGAAGATCAAAGCAAAAGTTATGAAGCAGTTCAATGCTGGATTTCTAGCTGTTACTTCCTATCCACAATGGGTTGCTAACATTGTGCCCGTGCCAAAGAAGGACGACAAAGTGAGAATGTGCGTGGATTACAGAGACTTAAACAGGGCCAGCCCTAAAGATGATTTTCCACTTCCGCACATTGACATCCTGGTCGAGAACATAACTCAGCACAAAGTATTTTCTTTCATGGACGGATTCTCAGGCTATAACCAGATCAAAATGGCACCTGAGGACATGGAGAAAACTACTTTTGTTACACAGTGGGGTACGTTCTACTATAAAGTGATGCCATTCGGACTGAAGAATGCTGGGGCAACCTATCAACGTGCCATGGTAGCTTTGTTTCATGATATGATACATCATGAGATAGAGGTCTACGTAGATGACATGATAGCCTGATCACAAACTGAAAAAGAACACCTTGATCACTTGCAAAAGCTGTTTGTCAGGTTGAACGAGTACAAGCTCAGACTGAATCCAAACAAGTGTACATTCGGAGTCCGGTCTGGTAAACTCTTGGGTTTCATTGTCAGCGACAAAGGAATCGAGGTTGATCATGCCAAAGTCAAAGCTATACGAGAAATGCCTACTCCTCGCACTGAGAAGGAGGTCAGGGGTTTCTTGGGACGCCTAAACTACATTGCTAGGTTCATTTCTCACCTAACTTCTACTTGTGAACCAATCTTCAAGCTGTTGAAGAAATATCAGGTAGTTAAATGGAATGATGACTGTCAAATTGCTTTCGATAAAATCAAGGAGTATTTGCTAGAACCTCCTATCTTGATGCCACCCGTCGAGGGAAGACCGCTAATCATGTATCTGACTGTCTTAGAGAATTCAATGGGGTGCGTATTGGGCCAACATGACGAGTCTGGCCGAAAAGAGCATGCCATTTATTACCTTAGCAAAAAGTTTACCGACTGTGAGACCCGATACTCACTGCTCGAGAAAACTTGTTGTGCTTTGGTATGGGCTTCTCGCCGGCTGAGACAGTATATGTTGACTCATACCACTTTGTTGATATATAAGATGGATCTGATCAAATATATCTTTGAGAAGCCTGCTCTATCTGGAAGAATAGCTAGATGGCAGATGATCCTAACGAAATACGATATACAGTACACGACCCAAAAAGCTATATAGGGGAGTGTGTTAGCTGACCATCTAGCCCATCAAGCTGTCGAAGATTATCAATCCATGAGGTTTGACTTCCCTGACGAGGATATCATGACATTGGATAACATTGAAGATATCAGACCATATGACAGACCTGAACAAGGATCCCGATGGACCCTGTACTTTGATGGGGCCTCCAATGCACTTGGCAACGGTATCGGCGCAGTACTCATATCTCTAGAAGGTTGCCATACTCCTTTCACAGCCAGACTTTGCTTCAACTGTACGAACAACATGGCAGAGTATGAAGCATGCATCTTTGGACTCAAGGCTGCCATAGATTTGGGAATCAAATCTTTGATTGTGTTTGGGGACTCAGCTTTGGTCATCAGTCAGATCAAAGGAGAGTGGGATACTAAGCATCCAAACCTCATCCCTTACAAAGAACATGTCTTGACATTGTTACCACATTTCGAGCAGATTACCTTCGAGCACTTCCCTCGAGAAGAAAATCAGCTAGCAGATGCACTAGCTACAATGTCATCCATGTTTAAACTTAATTGGGATAATGAGCATCACCAAATTACCATTGAACGGATGGACGAACCGACACATTGTCACGAGATTAATACCGAGGAAGTAATGGACTAGCCATGGTTTCATGAAGTCAAAAGGTATCTCGAGGCGCAAGAATACCCTGAAGGGGCTTCAGTTAATGACAAAAAGTTCTTAAGGAGATTCTCGACAAAATTCTTCCTAAGTAATGGCATCCTGTACAAGCACAATCATGATTCTATTCTGCTTCGTTGTGTGGACAAGCTTGAAGCTGAAAAGATCATGGCTGAATTGCATGAAGGTACCTTCGGCACTCACTCTAGCGGGCATATGATGGCTAAGAAGATTCTACGGGCAGGCTACTACTGGTCTACCATGGAAGCTGACTGTTATCAACACTCCTGCACTTGTCACAAATGTCAAATCTATGCAGACAAGGTGCATATGCCTCATGTTCCTCTAAATGTCTTAACAACTCCTTGGCCATTCGCTGTGTGGGGAATCGACATGATTGGAGAGATCAAGCCTACAACATCCAATGGACATCGTTTCATTCTGGTGGCCATTGACTATTTCACCAAGTGGGTCGAAGCAGCGTCCTTCGCATCCGTTACTAAGAATGTTGTTGCCCGCTTCATCAAGCAGAATCTTATTTGCTGGTACGGTATCCCAGAAAGGATTATCACTGATAACGGTACAAACCTTAACAATAATATGATCACTGCCTTGTGCGAGCAGTTCAAGATTCAACATCACAATTCATCTCCCTATCGGCCAAAGATGAACGGTGTTGTCGAAGCTGTGAACAAAAATATCAAGAAGATCATACAAAAGATGACAGTCACCTACAAAGACTGGCATGAAATGTTACCGTTTGCTCTTCACGGGTATCGTACCACGACACGCACATCAACTGGGGCAACACCTTATTCCTTGGTATAAGGCATGGATGTTGTTTTACCTATCAAGGTTCAGATTCCCTCTTTGAGAATCATGAAAGATGCTGGTTTGAGTGAAGACGATTGGATTCAGACCCGATTTGATCAACTTAACTTGATTGATGAAAAGCGACTTACTGTTGTTTGCCATGGTCAGACATATCAAAAACGGATGATCAAGGCTTTCAACAAGAAAGTCAGACGCCAGACATATCAAGTCAGAGATCTAGTGATCAAGCGCATTATCTTACCACAAAGTGATCCCATGGGCAAGTGGACTCCTACTTATGAAGGACCATTTGTAATCAAGAACGTCTTTTCTGGTGGGGCAATGATCTTAACCACCATGGACGGCGATGACCTGCCGCACCCTGCGAACGCAGACATAGCCAAAAGATACTATGCATAAACGACGCGCTAGGTTGACACACCTAGGCAAAAAAAGGGCATCCCGGTGAATTGAAAACCCGAAAGGGCGGTTCAGGAAAAAATTAGGGATAAAACAAAAAAAATCTGTACACCCGGCAAGTTGAAAACCCGAAAGGGCGACTTGGGAAAAAAGGGTTTCCTAGTGGACTGAAAACCCGAAAGGGCGGTCCAGGCAAAAGTTAGGGAATTAAAGCGTATGATTATGTCTCGTCGGATCACTTTAAGGACAATCTCTTCACTGACAAACTCTGAGCTTCTGATCAATTCAATCATCCTCGGATGAAGCAACGGATGGACAAGATATTCAGAGTTACGAAGGCTATATCAGAATGGGAACCCCATGGGATTTTATTTTTCACACATATCTATCTTTCTTTGTATAAATTTTTCTTACTTTTATGACACCATCCTCTTACTAGGATGTTTGTTTCCTTTGTAGACAAATACTTATTCAAAGTAAATACAAAGATACCTCTTTAAAGTGCATAAAACTATTTGTCTTTTCCTTTTTACACTTGTGTTTTTATTTGCAAAAGCGTCCAATAATTCATTGATGAACATATGCATTTGAACATAATTACTGTTTAAAAATAAACAGGTGGAAAAGAACAATTACTGACAGACTGAAAGGATAGGAAAACGTCTTTAGGCTGTTCCAGGAGCAATCCCTACAGTACATCATCTAGATCCCCAACAAAGCCAATCCCCTGAAATACAGATCCCCAGCGGAGCTAATTTCAAACCCTTAATCCCCATCAGAGTTAAAACTTCAAACTCCCAGATCCACGGCGGAGCAAAAACTTCAAGTTACAGATTCCCAGCGGAGATGAAACCTTCTTCCCCAGTCGAGTCAAGATTTCCAACTACCAATCCCCAGGGAAAACCATCCAGTTGATCCAATTTCCCCAGCAAGTTATCTTGAAGCCTGGAAATCAACTAGATAACAGTTAACTTTTGTCTCTCCCCAACCTAGGATAACTTCCCAGTAGAGTGGCAGACGACCGTAAACTCCTGAACTTACTCTCCAACAGTAAGCCTTCTTCCCACAGAGTTTTTATTCCTCAACAGAATGAAGATTCTCATTCTTAATTCCCCAGTGAAGTCACCAAAGTTTTCATTACTCCTCAACAGAATGAAGATTCTCATTCTTAATTCCCCGCAGAAGTCATCAGAGTCTTTCTCATTCTCCAGCAGATCAAGGATTTCCTTTGTATAATCCCCAGTAGAAGTCATCAAAATTCTATGAATTCCCCAAGAAGATTACTCAGGTAGTATATGACAATACTCCAACTTCAAGACATGAAGGATCCTTATATCCCCACAGAAGTTGTCAAGATTTTTTCTATCCCCAACAGTCGCCCAAGATTTCTCATCCTCGGAAATCAAAGATTTTGAATCTCCAGCAGCGGTCAAGGATTTATTTTCCCCGGCAGCAGTCAAGGATTTTATTATCCCCAGCTATCAAGGATTTATTTTCCTCAGAAAACCAGCTTACATGCACATACATTACATCCATGTATCCTAAACATTGATAAAACACATTTATTGCATCATACATTTCATGCAACATAACTTTGTGTTTCAGCTAACATTTTACCCTTTTCAGGATAAGATTAACAAGCTATCATTAACAATATACAATCATGATATAGTACAGATACACTCCAGACGCGGAAGTCATTATATTGCTCATTCAGATTCAGATTTCAGATACAACACGGATACACTCTAGACACAGAAGTCATTTTGTTGCTCATTCATACTCAGATCTCAGATACAGTACGGATACGCTCCATACACGGAAGCCATTTTGTCACCTATTCTGATTTTCCCCAGCTTAGATACGCTCCATACACGGATGACATTCCTTTGCTCATACAGATTCAAGTCTCCAGATACAGTTTAGATACGTTTCAGACGCGGATACCATTCTGATACTTATTCTCCTGACTTACAACATATAACTCAGCAAACATTCTTGGATGGCATCTTTAAGCCTATCTCTAACAAGATTCTATCGCCTCTTCAAATGGCATCTTTAAGCCCATTTCCTCAACTACATTTTGACAAGTGCAAATTTACGGGCACTCTAGTGTCCAATCATCTTTTACCTTCGAGTCACGAACGGCAAAGCTCGCCAATCTAACTCTTCAGGTTCAAGAAGATTGAACAGGGGCAGCTGTTGTACCCCAAAATTTTCCCTCTCATTTATCAAGATTTTTCCTCACAAGACTTCTTGGACTCCAGACAAATTTAGGGTTTGCTCAGCTCAAGACATCACCTTGCACTGTTAACCTGAAATTAGGGTTTGAGTTTGCACAAGGATTTTTGGACCATCAATGCTTCATGTGACTTTCATACACCATCTTGGACCCCTAAGATTGCTCATACCAAGTTTCAATCCTTTAATCACATTTTCCCCCAGTCAATTGGATAATTGACCTAAAAATCAACTGTATTGGGAAAAAAGTCAACCATGGCCAATTTACAGTCAAACTTCATAATTTTTGATCCACAACAATATTTTAGACTCATATGAACCATTTTATCAAGTTTGGACCACAACTCCTCAAGAAATTTGATCAAATCATTAAAAGGGCAAAATGGTCAAAATTAGGGTTTTGACTGAGAAAGGGCAATTTCTGATTTTTAACCTAGTCAATGACCAATTGGGTTCAAGCATGATTTAAAGGACTCAATAGCATCATCTTGACATAATCACATAGTTCAAAAGATCTCAAATACATAGGATTGACAGATGAATTTTGCAGTCAACTGATCAAAAGTCAACTGTACACTGAAAAGTCAAACTTTGACTTTTTGGTCAAAATCAAGTGCCAAGGGTCATAATTCATCAAGATATGTCAAAATGTGAAACTTGTTGACCAAGAAACCTAAATTTGCTTATTAGGGTTTTAATTTGAAATTTTTCATAACTTCGAATTTTTCTAAGTTATGGAAATTTCTTATTTTTTCCCAACTTTCCACAACTTTTTAACCATGATGCAATTGGATTCAAAGAAAACTTCCATCATGAAAGTTGTAGTCCTCCATGAAATCTACAACTTTGATTCACAAAGTTTTCCCAAAATATGCTTGGATCTCAAGTTATAAATTTGTGAATAGGGGTCCATAAACTTTTTAACTTAGTGAAATTCTGCCCTAGTTTAGGCAGGTTTTTGACCTAACTTTATGGGCATTTTTCACCTAGTTCCAAGAGGTATCTCAAAATTCATTTCAAATATGGATTGTATAGAATGTTATAAGCTTTCCAAAATATCAAAGAACTCTCCGAGATCATTTATGGTTAGGGAGAATCAAAGAAGGGAAAATGACAATTTATCACTTTTGTTCAAGGCATTTTCACAATGGTTCAAGTTGCAAATCTGTCCTAGCATGATTGTAATTGGTATTACAGGTCCTAATCCTTTCTACACTCCTTAATTTAATGCAAACTCAATGGATAATGGTCTTGTTCTGACTTTTGAAGCATTGCACAATGAATTAATCCAAAAATGGCATAAAGTTCACAATACTACTTTGATAAAGCTTGCTTTTTCCAACTTTACATTTCTTGAGCCATGGACCTGATCTTTTGTTGCAAACAAGACCCATAAACATCAGGTAACTTGTACCAACTCTATGCAGTCCATAAGCTAGCAAGTACAGCACCTTTGGCATGGTCATGTCAACTTTCTTCAAAAGCAAGCAAACTTGCAAAAGTCAATACAACTTGTCCATCTGTTAAAGGCAAGGCTTAACATCATTTGAAACGACTTCAGAACCTTGTAACAAGCCAATACACGATTGCCTAACATCCCAAACACTCTAAAACACCAAAATCATACTTTTCTACCCAAACAGGGCATCATCTGCAGAACACTTGCCAACTTGAAACTTGCTCGTGCGTTTTGCCTTTCAACCCTTGAAACATCTTCCCTAGATCACATCCAAGCTATCCAAGCATTCATCTTGAAACTGTGAGCTCAGTTTCACACTTCACCATTTTCATTTTGCAAGGTTGCAGGTTGACTCGTGCAAGGAGATTCAAGCATCTACAAGGCCAGCTAAGCATTGGAAAAGGTTGAGGGAACTTCAAGGAATCTCACACGATCTTCAGGCCTCACTCAAAGTTCCCACATTGCCATATCCAAACTCAAATGAACAAGGTATTTTTCAAAGTTCTATCTCTCTATTTAGGAATCCTTAGGCTTTGATTTGTGAAGCAAAAATGTAGTCCTTAACTTGCTTAAGTTGTACATATGTATAGTTTTTATTTATATTAACTGAGTAGTGAGAATTTGAAGCTTGAAGTTCATGAAAATTTTAGGTCAGAAATTAGGGGTGATAAAATTCTCCTTGATCTTTGAGTGTTAGGTCACAAACTTTATATCACTGGAATCGTGAGACCATGAGCTACATTTTTCATGTTACAAGTTTTTGACTTTATGCAAAGAATAGCAAGTTACAGGTTGAAGCACAGAAACGCGCGTTTGAGAAGAGTTGGAGGACAGGGACGACCTATCTGGGCCTGGCGCGCCTGAGCCTTGTTTTTTCTACTTTCCACACCCCCATGTTTCCTATCTGCACCCCCTTTGATTATTTTTATATTTTTACATATTTTCTTGCATATTTTATATTTTTGACTTGCATTTATTTTTCTGAACATTAAAAATCACAAAAATCACAAAAATATTCATAAAAACTTTTAATAAAAATATTATACATTTTTATTTTATTATTTTTCATACAAAACATTATTTTCACATGTATTTAATTTTTAATATTGTGTATATATTACTTATTTTTTCCTAATGACAAAAATGGACAAATAAATATTAGAACATATTTTCTTTTTAATCAAAAAACTAGGGTTTTACCCCTTTCAAAAAACAATATTATTTTTTCTCTTGTTTTCTAGGGTTTAAATAATTAATTCTCACATACATAAAATAAATACAAAACATTTTGCATAAATACATTTTATTGCATATTTAAATAATTGTTTATTTATTTATTGTACATTAATTCAATTGGGTTGTAATAGTAAACTAGGGTTTTATTTTGTGCAAATATCCCCATTCAAAACTTGTATCCCCCTTCCCATAATATTGTTGTAATAGTTTAGATTTACTTTACGCAATTTATCGCATTATATCCATGTTTAGTAAATTAGGGTTTGTATGATAAGACAAAAATCAAACAAATAGCATGACCTAATGCAAGACAAAAATGCATGTAAAATGACAACACATTGCACACAAGCACCTCTAGGGTTTCACCCACTTGGTTGCCTTACAAAATGGCCATGGTATGCATGCTAGGTATCTTGGCAAAATCAAACAAAACAAAAAGATCATAGTCCCTCGATGACGCTAGACAAGGTTGCCTAAAAACAAATGATCTTAGTCCCTAAAACTTGCTAAGATACTTGGCACCATTGCTATCATGGTCATACGATGACCCACACCATCCCGTTTAACATTCAAAGATAGGGTTATCTACCAAAACAATGGTAGGTTAACAATATCAAAGGAATAAAAAATGTATAGGAAAGACTTTTGAGTAGGTAGATAAGCTTCTAGTTACTTGATCAGTTTGCAAACCATCCTTGCTATTTTCAAACACACACATATTTTAAAAACATTTCCAAACAACTTTCAAACATTAAAACATTTTTCAAAAGAGAAACATATTTGTATACATTCTTACGAACGAGAATCATTACAAAGATTTCCTAAACGATGGTCTCTTTTCAAAATACTTTCAAAACCACACAAAGCACCATTTCAAACAATTGAAAAAGCAAAGCAAGTGATCTAAACAAGTAACTAAGAGCCCATGGAAAACCATGGATGAAAAGGGTGCTAACACCTTCCCTTTTCGTAATCTACCCCCCAAACTCAAGAAAACATCTCAAAGGTCTTTCCTGTGCTTTTTTACCTTTCCTTTTAGATAAAATAAAATTCGGTGGTGACTCTTGCTAAACCGAAACATTTGCGAATACAAACGCAAAACCTCAAGTCAGTTCTCCCACCGTATCATAGGTTGCATGTTGTTTTATGATAATGAGTTTGGTACTTAAGATGGATTGTTTGAGGAATGCAAGTTTTGTAAGAGTCCAAGATATCAAGTTCGCAGTAGAGCCATTAACAGCAAACAAAAGCGTGTAGCAGTAAAATCCATGTTTTATCTTCCGATAATACCAAGGTTAAAAAGAATGTTTGCTTCAATGCACAATGCAAGTCAAATGACATGGCGTCATAAAAACCAAACAAATTCAGGAACTATGCGACATCCATCTGATGGCGAGGCATGGAAGCACTTTGATCGGACACATCCTGATTTTGCCGCAGAACCTAGAAATGTCAGGCTTGGATTATGCTCTGATGGTTTTGCCCCATATGTGCAAGCGTAGGGAAGTGTGTATTCTTGTTGGCCAGTTATTATAACTCCTTACAATCTCCCTCCTGATATGTACATGACAAAACCATACATGTTTTTGATGTGCGTCATTCCAGGGCCTTCTGGTCCAAAAGTCGGAGTCGATGTGTACTTACAACCTTTAATTGATGATTTTAAGAGGTTGTGGATTGGAGAATGGACTTATGATATATCCTGTAAACAAAACTTTACTTTGCGAGTTGCCTTGATGTGGACCATTAATGACTTTCCAGCATATGACATGTTGTCTGGTTGGGGTACGCATGGCAAAATTAGTTGTCCACATTGCATGGCATACACCAAAGCGTTTACGTTGGATAAAGGGGGGAAAAGCTCGTGGTTTGACTGTCACCGCAGATTCCTACCAACAAATCCTCCCTACAGAAGAAACAAGACAAATTTTAAGAAAGACGAACGAGTAACAAATCTACCTCCACCTCGATTGTCACCATGTGATATATGGAATCAAGTTTGTGAAATACCAAAATTTACAGATACTGGCAAAGCATGTAGAATTGAAGGATATGGAGTCACACACAATTGGACAAAAAGAAGTATATTTTGGGACCTCCCGTATTGGAAAGATAATTTGTTGCGCCATAATCTTGGTGTTATGCATATTGAGAAGAATTTTTTTGATAATGTATTTAACAGAGTGATGGATGTTAAAGACAAAACATAAGATAATGAGAAGGCTAGACAAGACATGAAAATTTGGTGTAACTGGAAAGAGTTGGAGTTGAAACCTCAACCGAATGGAAAGTTATTAAAACCCAAGGCTTGTTTTAGTCTGACTGGAGGATCCGGCACCCCACATCCCACACAGACTGGAGGATCCAGCACCCCATATCCCACACAGACTGGAGGATCCCACACCCCACATCCCACACAGACTAGAGGATCCCGCACCCCACATCCCTTACATGTACCTGCACGTGAGGATGATCATGCGCAGTCAGATGATGATGATGATCATGTGGATCGGGATGATGATGTGTTAGATGGAAATGATCTTCGAGAGAATGATGATCCAAGTGAGATTCATGTCATTGACATGAGATTTTGGATTTGGCCCGAAGGGAACTCGTAAGTTTCTTATTTATAAATTTTTATTTAAGAATACATTTTCATTTTTAATATAAATTTATATTTAATATTAATAATTCAAATTATTATTGTTTAGTTTCTCGCCAAGTCGAACTGCTGCCAAGGTTATAAATTATATAATTTAGCAGATGTATAAACAATTTTGGAAGACCTTCAGAGATGTAAAAAATAAAGAAGCTTAGTTTAACAAATTTAAGGTATAATTAATTTATTTTTTAGTTATTGTTATTTAAATGAATTTTTAATTATAATTATCTAACTATTCATTTTAATGTCATACAATTTTGCAAGAAAAATGTGTGTGGGACCCATTGAATGAGAAGATGATAAAAAAAATTATTATGGCAGAACCTCAAGACGACTTTCTGACATAATGCAGCGTGTTAGAGAGCGTTGGGAACTTCAGGGTATCCGTCCCAATTGGATAGGGAAAGAGGTGTTTGAGGAACTTATTAAATATTGGGAGTCACCTGAATTTCGGGCTAAAACTGAAAATTTTAAGAAGATGAGGGCATCTGAAAAAGGGGGTTGTGTTAATGCAGTTGGAAGTATAAGTACCGCAGAGCATGTTCGGCGCATGGTAAATATTATCACTTTTTAAATTTATATTTTGATTCATAATATATTTTTTAAGTAAGGTTAATTTTACTATTAATTAGTCCAAGAATTTGGGGAGACCTCCATTGATGATTGAGTTGGTTAAAAAGACTCGAACAAAGAAAACCGAAGATTTGTTGACGAACACACTCTAAAAGCCTTCGTAAGTTATTTAATTTAAGTTGTTGTTTAAATTTTTTTATTTAATGACAATTTTGTGTCGTGATTATCACGTGGCAACTGATAAACTGTGACGTGAAAATCATGTGGCAATTGACAAGTCGTGACGTGATAATCACGTGGCAACTTTTTAAATATAATTTAATTTAATTTAATTTAATTTATTAAATATTTAATTTAATTTTTTTATTGAATGTATAGGAGGATTATCAGACATTGCTCGCAAATTTTCTGATTCATAATCCTCAATATACTCCGGGAGAGGGAGAGCAACTTCATCCAGATGTGGATTTTTATATTTGGGATCAAGTCATTGGCAGAAAAGACCCTAACGGTTGTTTTTTTGGTGGTGGAAATTTGGAGGGCTCCTTGAGAAGTGGGGATAAAACTCTATTTCAAAGAGTTAGAGATGGGGAAGGGGGGTCACGTCAACCAAATTTGACACCGGAACAACTTGAAACAGTAAAACAATTGGCGTTAAATGACGCGAGACGCGAGTCAGCGCAACGTGAGGCGGCAATGAAAGCCCAAATGGAGGCAATGAGACAAGATCAACAATGACAAATGGAGGTCATGGCGAAGTGGCAGGCTGATATGGAGCAACAAATGCGACAATTTATGCAAGGGTTTGGTGGAGATCAAAACTTTTGTGGTCAAGAGCCGAAGGATGACGAAAGCGAGGATGATTTTGACATTGACAATTATACCAACCAAGATGACCCGTAAACTTAAATTTTTTTATATTTATCCAGGTTTGAATTTGTGTACCATACTAATTAATTAGTTCTTAAATTTATAATTTTAGTTTATTAATTTTATTATATTAAATTTAATATATCGAATTTATTATATATAGAATTTATTAAATATTGAATTTATTATATATTGAATTTATTATATATTGAATTTATTATATATTGAATTTTTTAATTTAATTTATTATATATTGAATTTTCTATATGTTAAAGTTATTAATTTAATTTATTATATTGAATTTATTAATTAATATTATTAATTTAATTAATTATATAAATAAAAACAAATCTAGTTATTAAATTTAAATAAAAAAAAAACATTAGCGACGTGAATTTCACGTCACAAGTTGTGACGTGAAAATCACGTCGCAACTTAGCATATAAAGTAAAAGCTGGAGCAAAATGTGTGTTATAAGTTTAGAATTTAGTGACGTGATTTTCACGTCACTAGTTTGTGACGTGAAAATCATGTGGCAAATAAAGCAACTTTTACACTGTCCCACCTGCTTTTCCTGCAAAAGTGGATACTCCTATAAAATATGTTGCGACGTGATTTTCACGTCACAACTTTGTGACATGAAAATCACATTGCAAATAATTTGCCACCCTCTCCCCAGCCACGTGATCCTTTACGTCGCTAATAATTGGTTGTGACGTGAATTTTTAAGTTGTGACGTAAAATTCATGTCGCAAATGAGAGTTTTTTTTGTAGTGAATTTACTTTGGTTCTAAAGTGGATTAGTGTTGGAACAAGTCATTGGTCCAATTTATATGAAAGAATTTGAATAAGCAAGATTGATCAGTGTTGGAAGCAGTGAAGAGGCAAGAAAAAATAAGTTATTAATTTACCGGGTGAATTTTAGGTTATATTCTATCATGTCCACATAGATTGGTGTATTGAAATATCGTTCAAAAAATCTCTTGTTAATGAGTGTGACGGTAAATGGGTTAAAAGGAAAAGTATCAACAGAAAACTAATGTATAAAAAGGAAAAAGGAATAACTTATCAAACATGAATATATACTACTTCTCACAGACTTACACCTATTGACATGTTATACTAAACCTATAATATTCATCAATGTCATCACATGTCAAACACAACACCCACTGCATCACCTCGGCGGTGATCTCTCAACCAACCTTAACAACATAGAAATCAACCGTACTCGATTGCATCGGCGATCTCTCAGAGCGACACAAACAACACAGAGGCATTAATCACATACATCCTAAGTGAATAACAATGTTAAATCTATCTCTAGAATTCAGACACTATTAGATAATCATCCTAGATAAGAATTCAAATAATATATGTCTATAGAAACTCAAATCCCTAGCACAGAGCAAAAATCAAGGATAACAATCAACAAAGATTTTTAAAGCAAGTTTTATATAACACTAAGGGCAACAAATATACATAAGATCAAAGTAAATACATGTACAAATCCAACCAATAGAGAATACGCAAAGAAAAGGAGAAATGAACCACAAAGCTACTGGTTTGTCAGTGCCGATCAAAGAACAATCCATCCCGGATCATCCGTATGCAAGCTCCATAGTTGTTATCTAAGCTAATCCTAACAAAATTGGAGGTTGATGGAGTTGGAAGAAAAAACTTCCCCAAAACTATAACAAAAAATGAACTGAAAATGGAGTTATAAAAAAAATCTCTACATGCCGCACTTAGCATGCTCACCGTGCTAAGCGAGCTGCGCGATATTTACACATTAAACCAACCTAAATTGCACTAAGCGCACTATCTGCGCTAAGCGGGCTTCAAAACAATGCTTCTGCCAAAATGTCAAAACGCAAGCAGCGCGTTGCAAAATGCACTGAGCGCACTCGCGCTTAGCGTGTTTCTGCGTGCTAAGCGGGATCTCCTAGATAGAACTTCCCAAAGCTGGTCTTTTATTCCGAAAATATACATATGGAGCCGTGACTTCGACACCTTATTCCTCGATGCTCCAAAATGCAATAAATACCTACAAAATGAATGGAAAAACATCAAACAATTCACTATGTACACAAAAACACAAACTAAACGTATTTAAACGAAAGTCGAGTTTATTCAAATGATATTAACAACAAAAAATGATAAGTGCAACAAAAAAGTATATACAAAAATAGCTACAATTTTCACTTATCAATCACTCTCTGATGATGATAAATTCTTACAAGTTTAATGGAAAGGAATCAAGCAATAGTGGATGCTTTGCCCTATTTTTGTGGCTGATATTCACTAGTATGAGGCTTTAATCTGCACCTTTCTTCACCTAGACCAACTATTTTTCTCTCACTAAAGTAAGGTTCTATAACCTCTCAGATATTGTCATGTTTATCTTAGTGAAGTTCTTTTCTTTACAGTAAGTTGTTGTGAATATATTTACAAAACACTTTGTTGTTTGTCTAGAATTATTTGCTTATATTAATTTATGTATCACGCTCCTTGCATAATGGAGATGAAGAAGCTTGTCATCAAGATATGGAAGAATAACAAGAAGGAGAAGATGATCAAGAAGAAGAACAATATGATATATGAGTTTAATTAATAGAAGTTGTGTTTTATATTATCTATCTCTTAGAATTTTTGTTTTGAATTTGGGATGAATCTCTCTCTCTCTCTCTCTCTCTCTCTCTCTCTCTCTCTCTCTCTCTCTCTCTCTCTCTCTCTCTCAACTTGGTTTTGTTTAAGAATGACAATATCAAAACTTATCTATATTTTTGTGATTTATTAGTCAGTAGCGTCACTTGATTTAGACTTACTTTTTTCTTAATGAATACTTTGATGTTGTGGCTTAATGTTTTCTTGTATAATTATATTTTAATTTTTTTATTCAATATCTACAAAAATGAGTATTCTTGTTGGAAGACATTTTATATTGATCTAAAATGGTTCTTTATGCCATGGCATGAAGAACACCATTTTGTCACAACTATGCGGCACAAAAAGAAACTGTAGCCTACTTAAATGGTGTAAAATTGTGAGAAAAATTCAGCCGCAGTTTTAATTAGTATCCATAAACAAACTGTGGCTAAACTAGGCAACTAAACCGTAGGCTATAAATTAAATAAGAATCGTGGCTAGATTTGGCCACTGATAATAATCAAGGTGCAAGCTAAACCACGACCTTAACTTGGATACCTAAACTGTGACCTATTCAAGCCACATATATTTAGAAAACATGGCCCAAACTTGAAAACTGTGACGTATAATTTAGACCATGGCTGTATATCCCACAGTCACTTATTCGTGGCCAAAACTTAGAACCACTGTTATTTTACATATAACTGCGATTTTCTGGCCGTGACGAATGACTTTTTTTATAGTGTACACAAAATCTCTTACTCTAGATTCTCTCTCATCTCTAGTCTCACCTCTACCCAAAATCCAACCACCTCTAAAACCATCCTATCCCTTAAAGCCTCCACTTATCCCCTTATTTGTTGCATCGATTCTTTTTCAAGTATTGTATTGTGCAGATTTGGTCTGTTTTGAATAATTGGAAAATTGAGGGAAGGAAGTTAGTAGTGAAGAATGGAAAAGAAATTTTTTTTCCAATAACCAGGTATTGAAAAAAAATCGCAAATAACCATATTTCTGAGAAAATTACATAAATAACCATGTTTCAGAAAACCCCACAAGGGAGGAGCCAAGTGAGATGGTGCATGCACTGGCCCATTTGCCTTAGGCGCCATCTCACTTGGCGCATGCACTCTATTTTAGCCAAGTGAGATGGCGCACACACTCTAAAATTGAAAGGAGGCGCCATCTCACTTGGCTCCAAGGGAAAAATGCATTTTTTATAAATAATTCCTCCATTTATCCGTCGTTCTTCACATTGTCTTCTTATTTTTTTCTCTGTTATTTGCGTCATGACATCACCCATGATTTTTACCAGAGATGGTTACGTTATTTTCTCGGCCACCAAACCTCCGACGAAAATGAAAATTTGTCACATTCACTCCATGGAGCGTCTAAAGAGAGAGTTGATGCGATGGCTAGAGGGAGACATCGAGGATGGGTAACAAATTAGAAGGATCCAACGAAGAAGAAGAACCACCTAAATTGCGACAGGAAGACCTAATTTTTGGTTGGAGGAAGTCAAAATAGACAGCGACGTAATGTTGATGATGCATGGGTCAGATGAAATTGTTTTAACGGTTGTAATTTCGTAGACAGTTTATCGTGTTTTATTTGTTGTTCACGCAAGGTTTTTTTGTAACAAATGCTCTTAATGAAAAACCATAATGTTTATAACTTAAAAAAGTAAAGATGTTTTGTAATACAATTTTTATGTGGTTGAGCTAGTAGCCCGAGTCGGACATTTTTTGTGATTGTGTCCGACCTTGTTAGACGGTGTGGCAAGTGATCGAGAGGGGGGTGAATAGATCACCTCTTACTTTTTCAAGGATTTAAAATTATTTTATCAAAGCGTGTTGAAAGCAGCGGAAAATTAATGTCCTGAATCAATTCCATCTACTCTGAACCGACTACTAGAAAACTTGACATGTGAAAAACTTGCTAGATTTTATCATATGAAATGGATGAATATACAACTCCGATTTCTTAACGTTTCAATGCACTTATCATTAAAGCAGTATTTCCAATGAATTAAGAAATTTGTTAGGAATTTTGTCAAACACTTGGCGTATGCTTGTTTAATGATTTAATAGTGGTGGTTTGATGAAAGTGTTTGAACCACTATGTTTATCATTAGACAGAAAAACTTCGAAAGCCAATTGAATTACAAAATTATGGAATATGTAAAAAGATAAAGAGAAAGAAAGAAAGAACGATACGCAGGAAGTTTGGTAAGGAAGTTCCCCACTGTCGTCCTCGCGTGTGGGTACGTCACCCTCTCAATTTCACAATTGAAACTCAGAACTTTTATAACAATTTACTGAATGTTTGATAAAAGGGTTACACTACACAGACAGATAGAAATTTATATGATCTTCTTCTTCTTGTAAGAACCAGCACTTGATATGAGTTGTATCAAGATTCCCTGCAGGGTCCACAATCGATCCTCTACTTCCACGACCTGTTTGCAAAAATCCTTCTGATTTCCAAACCCCTCACTACGGCTGAATCTGACTCGTGCGACTGTGACTAACAAAACCCTCAAGAAAACACCTGTTCTTGAAGGACAAACCCCTTGGTTTATTTCTTGAAGCCTCCTTTACAATCTTCAACTCAGCTGAGATTCTTTTAATTCACAGCTGAACGTTATCTCTGACCTCTTGATCCACTTCAACAAGGATGTTTGATTTTCATTGTTGTTGTTGAATGAAGATGATTGAGAAGATGATGAAGATGAAGTTTCTTTAGGCTTCTAGCTTCTCACAAATGTTTGCACACAATTCTAATATGTTGCAATGAATTTCTGCTGAGAAAAATACTTGCTTATATATGTAACAGAAAACGGTTAGCCAAAAGAAAGTATTATGAGTCGATGCATGTTGGTCATGAGTCGACACATGTTAGTTATGAGTTACAGGATGGGTCGACACATGTTGTTTTGAGTCGATGCAAGATCATATCATAACATTTTACAGAACCAACAATTTTATATCCGTCGATGCATAATACATATGTGTCGATGCATACTGATTGTAATTTTAATTTTTTAACATAAAACGTGGTATGAGTCGACGCATGATATTATGTATCGATGCATATAAATTCAAAAATGTTTTCCAGGAGCATCAGAATGTCATGTGTCGATGCATGAGGTTTTGTGTCGATGCATACAAGTTTAAGTTTGCATTACAGGGGCATCAAAGTTTTATGTGTCGATGCATAAGATTTTGTATCGATGCATGCAAGTTTAAGTTTGCATTACAGGGGCATCAGTAAGTTATGGATCGATGCAAAACCTAATGTGTCGACTCATAATGATGCATTATGAGTAAAATATATTTTTAGCTTATTTTAAACATGTTATATTATATTTTTGTAATGCACACATGTATTTATTATTTCACATATATTTGCAATCACTAAAAACTAATTATGAAGGGGTTGCTCACAAACTCCCCCTTGTTGATGATGGAAAATATTTGATGATGTATGGTGATATAGTGTAGATGAATAAGCTTGCTCCCCCTGAGTTTGTGCATCTTCTTTCTAACACTAAAACAATCTTCACTAACACAATCTTCTTCTCCCCCTTTGACCACATCAAAAGAGAATAAGCAATATTTTCAGCAATCTCAGCACATAAGAAAATTGATATACAATTTCAGCAAATATTGTCTTGGCATTCACACAGAATATCTTGGCATAATGTTATCAATAATTGAGTAAATAATTGAGTAAACAGGAAGTAATCAAGTTAAAAGTAATTAATGCATATAAGAGTTATATTACATAAGCAAAATAGATTGTTTGAAGGAGACATTAATACAACTATTTGAAAAAGAGACATGAATTAATGGTATGAAATGTATGATATGGAGATATAGACTAAGGATTATGCCCATCACAAGTTTTGACAGAAATGCAGTTTTTCACAAGTTCTTGTTAACAGGTGGATATTATGCATGCATAATGATGTAATGCAATTTGCATATGTCAAGTTCAAACAATTTATGTAAAAGAGATATACATATAGACATTATCAATGGAACATTACGGTCAACTTATAAGTAATTGAGAAAGTAAATAGGAGGGGTATCACCTCGTTTGATGAGATGTTAAGACACATGTACTAAAGCTGAAAAGCACATCTCAACAGTATGGTGAGACATAGATATATTTCAACTACATATATGCTTAAGACATCACGTAAGAGAGATCTAAAATCTCTAGCTCACGACGAATGTTGAAGAAAAGTTCCATTGCTAGTGGTTTTGTAAAGATGTCAGTAAGTTGATTTTTAGTATCAACATGCTCAAACGTAACATCTTCCTTTTCAACATGATCGCAAAGAAAGTGATTCCTAATCTCTATGTGTTTAGTGCGTGAGTGTAAGACTGGATTCTTAGTGAGATTTATAGCACTTGTGTTGTCACATTTTATTGGAATACGTTTTAATTGAATATCATTGTCTTGTAATTGTTGCTTCATCCATAAGATTTGAGCGCAACAACTATCGGCTGCAACGTATTCAGCCTCAGCAGTTGACAAAGAAACAAAAACTTGCTTTTTGCTATGCCAACTTACTAGAGAGTTTGAAAACAAGTGACATGTTCCACTAGGGCTTTTCCTATCTGATTTACATCCAGCAAAATCAGAATCTGAGTAACCTACTAAACTGCAACCGCTTCCCTTGGAATACCATAGCCCATACTTAGATGTATATTGAGATACCTAAGTATATGCTTAACAGCTTTCAAGTGGGATTCCTTAGGATCTGATTGTTATCGTGCACACATGCAAACACTAAACATGATGTCAGGCCTAGATGTTGTGAGATACAAGAGGGATCTGATCATACCTCTATATTTTTTTACATCAACACTCTTACCATGTTCATCCTTGTCTAAATTCTCGTTGGTAGACATGGGGGTGTCAATTGGTTTTGAGTTGTTCATTCCAAATTGTTTAAGCAACTCTTGGCAGTATTTTGTTTGACATATAATTGTGCCTTTATTGAGCTACTTTATTTGGAGACCGAGGAGGTAGTTTAGCTCCCCCATGAGACTCATCTCAAATTCACCCTGCATGACTTTGGAAAATTCCTCGACCAAGTATAGATTAGTTGAACCAAAAATAATATCATCTAAATATATTTAAACTAAAAGGATGTGTTTTCCTTTATGTTTAATGACAAGAGTGGTAACCATTTTACCTCTTGAATAACCATGATCAAGTATAAATTTACTAAGTCTTTCATACCAGACCCGAGGGGCCTGTTTGAGACCATATAAAGCTCGTTTTAATTTGAAGACATGATCTGGATATTCGTTATTCTCAAAACCAGGAGTTTGTGAGACATACACCTCTTAATTTATGACTTCATTAAGAAAGGCACTCTTTACGTCCATTTGATAAAGCTTAAAATCTTTTGCACACGCATAAGCGAGCAAGAGACGTATAACCTCAAGGCGAGCAACTAGAGCATAAGTCTCCTCATAATCAATGCCCTCCTCTTGGTTATACCCTTGTGCTACTAAGCGTGCTTTATTGCGGGTTACCATTTGTTGTACCCCAAAATTTTCCCTCTCATATTTCTCAATACATGTCAAGTGAGGTCCCCAAATTACTCAAGGAAGTTCAAAAGTTGACCAGACAAACTCTCTCCTAAGGCAGTCTACCTCAAATTAGGGTTTCATTTTTTATCAAGATGCTTGAGTCCAAAGGATCCCAAATGATCACCATTGTCCTAATATGTTCCCAAGATCATCCATGTCAAGTTTCAAGCCTTGCAGAAGAAGTTTGCCCAGTCAATTGCTCAAATGCCTGAAAATCGACTGTGCTAAGTCAAAAGTCAATTGTGGCCCACATACAGTCAAACCTCAATACTTTTGGTCAACATACTCATTGTGAAGTATTATTCATCATTTGATCAAGGGTTGATCATGATTCCTCAAGGATTGCTCATAATTCATCAAAACCCAAAAGTTGCTAAATTAGGGTTTTGTAGGAAAAGTCAACTTAACTTTGACCAAGCATAACTTTCTCATATTTTATCATAAATGACCCATACAAAGCTCATTTTGAAGAGAATGCAATTCCATACAATTCATATTCAGATCCCAAGTTCAAAATATGCACTCACAAGAAGAAATGAATTTTGACATTATAGGTCACTTTGAAAGGTCAACAAAAAAACCTTTTGGGTCAAAGCTTCATACATGAACATGGAAGACTAAATTTATATGAGACCAAAAGGGTTGCTTAGGGGACACCCTAAGATTTCTAAAAAACCCAAGAAAACCTCTCTAGGGTCAAAATTGAGAGAGTTATGCATTGGCCAAGTTGACCTTTTTTGCAAAATTGTCAAAAGACAAATGTGCTCAAATTTGCATTTTTTGTCAAATGGGCCTAGTTTTTCATGATTTAATCTTGCTTATGATGTGTTCCACGACTCAAATGCTTATCCACCAATTGTTTGCTTCATTTTTCAATTTATTTTGATTTTTTATTAAGTAAAAGGTGAATTAAATCAAATAAATGATGAAAATTAGCCAAGATTTGATTTGATTATTTTTTTTTGACAGGTTAGCAACCAAGATTTGATGAGCTTGCATGATCAATTCGTATCAATGGTAATTGGAACAAAAAGAGCATGATAAGACCTAATTTGGAAACAAATCATACAAGGAAGGAATGAGATCAAATCTTCAAAGTTTTCAAAGATACATGTAGTTTTTATAACCCTAATTCATTGAGGTTTATATATTGAACATGTCCAAGGCAAGAACAGAGGTTGACAATCGTGCATAGCCAAGAACAAAATCTCAATTTTTGGTAGAAAAGTGGTGATCTGATCTCTACCCTATAGGAAGATTCAAAGCTTTCCAACACTCCTAATCGCATACTGGAGCGTCTCTGAAGCTAACTGGATCAATTGCAAGCCTCCTCGTGCCCGGAATCGACCCATAGCAGTTACACGGTTTTCCTAAAAAACTCGTTTTCAATTTCATTGATTTACTCATCATATGCATGTTTTGATTATATATATTATTGTTCATTATTAAGTTTGCAAGCTAATCATTCTATTCAATTGCATTTTTGATGACTGTATGTGAAACTTCCATGGCTAGGGTTTTGCTTTCTCGTTTAGGGCTTTGCAGTATAGGCTAAATTGGACGTTAATTCTGGTACCATGATACTCGTGAGGATGAGACGAGTTGATTGGTACCTTTGAATTCCATTTATCTTGCTTGTGGACAATTTTTGAGATGCACAGGTCTGTACCTACAACGAAACGTCCATAGGTAAAAGCTTGTTTACCTAAAACGATGATTTGATGAAGAAGACGATGCGTGGCACTCCCTGGTTGGATGGTTTGAATTTTAGCGCGTTTTTCCATTAACCATTATTTTTCATATATTATATTTTGTTTTCATTATATGTACAAACAAGTCAAGCAACTCAGTTGGCAAGCGTGCATTGGAAATATGCATAAGGACCTGGGTTCGATCCCCAGGTCCCAACCTTTGTTCATATTATTTTGCTTCATGAGATCAGGTACACTGCAGCTTCCAGCGTCCACCATAGGCCATCCAAATTCCACCATCAGATCCATCAACAAGCTGGATCCAACGCCCAGGAAGCCTAAAGGACTACCATGCGCCTCAAGTCAACCTACACACCAGATCTAGCAAAGTCAAATGGGCTTGGATCATTTGGGCTCAGAATTTCAACAAGCATACCCCCATAATTGCTAGCGGGCCCATCATTCTTTTCTTATTTATTTTATTTTATTTAATTCTTTTAATATTTATTTTATTTATTCTTAATTCATAAATTAACTATTTTCCGTAAAATCATAAAATCAATAATTCACAAAAAAATTAGGATTAGTTTTTTATCATTATAAAAATTAATTTAATTTTGTTTAACTTAGGGAAATTGTAAGTTATTTTCATAAATAAAATCAAATAGAAATTAGGTTAAAACTCTTGATTTAATTTTATTTTCTCTTTTTTCTCAAATAAATAAAAATACAAAAAATAGGTTTTTTAGGATAGATTAATTTATTTTTCTTAATTTAAAATTAATTAGAATTAGTATTTTTATTTTTTATTTAACTATTTCATTATTTCCTTAAAACATGACAAAAAACTTTTTTAGTCAATCGTCAATAGGTTTAGTCAAGGGTCAAAACCCTATTTGTCTCGTATTTAATTCATCGCGCGCGTTTATTATTTTTGCCAATATTTTTGTAACTGTTCATGGTTTGTAATAGTTTAATCTAGGGCTTTTTACTCATCGCTTTTTCCCCGAGTTTTTGGCTATGTAATTAATCCCCCACCCTGAAGCCTTATAATAGCGTAGATTTACTTTCTCGCATTTTTAATTCCCGCAAATATTTAACTGTTTAGATGTATGCTAATAGGATTGTATGACAAGAATGCATGACAAATTAATACGGTTAGAAAACCCTAATATGCAAAGATTAAATAACTGAAAACAGATCACTTGCACATATCACTCTTAGGGTATACTCTCACTTCGGTTGCTTTCGGTAAACGATCATTAAGCATAGGGTGTCTTAGTGGTTACCCTCCTGTCTAAAAAGATCAAATGTCCCGTTCGAATGTTGCCTCAGAAATGTTGCCTCAGAAATGTTGCCTCGAATATGATCTTAAGACTCTAGGGTTATTACTAAGATGTCCTAACATTGCTTTAGTGATCGTACGTCCCTTTCGAATTGACCCTTACAACTCCAACGACGGTGCTACCTATTTCTCAATAATAGGATAGCATTGTCTAAAGGAAACAAGAATAGAAACCATATTTTTTCGAGTAGGTAGATGCTAGTGGGTACTTGCTTAAATAAAAGCTTTTTTACGCTTACACTTTTCAAAACAATTTTCTAAAACAACTTCGTCACACCTTTGAGGACTGATACAAGGGTTATCACGAAGTCGAACTTTTCAAAAAAACAAAGCACACACACAAGCAATTTTAAAAAGATGAGCAAGTACCTAAGAGCCCATGGAAAACCATGGATAGAAAGGGTGCTAATACCTTCCCTTTCTATAATCTACCCCCCGTACTCAGAATATCTCGAAAAAGGATTTTCTCTGTACTTTTTTCCTTTCCAATTGGATAAAATAAAAGTCAGTGGCAACTCTTGCTTACTGTGACATTTTGCGAACAAAAAACGCAAACCAGCGTCAAACAGTCGGTTCTGCCACCATATCATAGAACTGGAGACTCTGTTGGGGATATAAAGTAAAGTGGGGTATACCTTAGGATCTAGGTCATTAAAATTTCTTATTTTGATTGTCTTGATTGCTTTACTTTTAAGGGTTTTGTCTGGGGTTACTATAGATCCTATACCCAGATCTGGGGGCACTCATTAGGTAAGTAGCAATAGACTGTGAGGGAATTGTACGACGTAGACCGATACGGTTGAAGCAGTAGCTACATTGGTGTGGCACTTTGGTTGGTACCAGTATCCCTTGTGGTGAAACGAGGAGAATACGGGGCCGCTGCGTGGTGTCGCGAAGCACCAACAGACCTTAAAACCTTAGTTGAACAACTTGGCCATTAGAAAGTAGCGAGATAGCCGACCTCGGTGTAGAGATGAGAACTGGTTGATACTCGATGCTACACTCATTGAGATCAGACTTTCGGGATATTTTGGCCGCAAGAAAAGATTGAGAGCTGAAACAATGCCCGATAAAGGATGGTCAGTGATATTGAGAATCTCTAGAACCCGGTTACTTTTAAGACAGGTTGAACCAACTAAACTTCAAGAGGGTACTACCTTAAAACCCATGCAAGCCTAAACCTAAGGCTGTTTGTGTGACTTGTGTGCCTTTAACTTGAACTGCTTGCACAATTTTTATTATCTGATAACATGAGTTCCTTGCAGGTTTTGTTTACAGTCCTTATCCAATAACTTGGATTTCTTGCCGGGTTTACTTGCTTACATCACCTCACACTTTTGCTTAAACGCATAGCATACACATCATAACATCATGCCTTAACATTTCCTTAACCATTTCAAGGATCTCAAGGGTTTGTGATGCAGGTTATGGTAAATAAGACGTCTAGCAAGGGGCAAGGGGATTTATTTTCCTCTAGCCAATGTCGTCTAGAGATCAAAACACGATAACTTGGGTCAGTGGCTATGACTCACTCGATATGGTGAGCTGTACTCTTGAATAAGGACTCTCAACGACATGAAGTTTCTTCAATCAAGCTGCAATCAAATTCTAACAATTTCTTGTTTACCCTGCGAGATCCTTGAAAACATTGCAAACATATATCATACATATAATTGCATAACAAGTCTTCCAGTGCAGGTCTCTCATGTTCTCGCTGTGTATTAGCAATGGCTCTCAAACAAGACAGCAGAGATCTTCAAACTCAAGAAGCTCAGTTCAGGGACATATTCCTAAACCTATCCAAGGGGCAGGAAGAGTTGAAAACACTCCTCATTGGGAACTTGGTCAAGAAAAGTCCTAAAGACAATAAGGACGAACGGCTGGAACAACTGCAAGCCGAGGTAGGTGCAATAAGAACCCAGATGCTGGGGCAGATGGCTCTTATCCAAGGCCTAGCCTGCAGGAAAGAAGAGCCAAAAGCCATCATCAACTGTGATCGGTGGATCTGGAACTGACTGTTTAACGCTGGTTCGTGAAATGTCGCGGAAGCAAGAGTCGCCACCGTCTTTTATTTTCTCCAATATAGAAAGGACAAAAGCACAGAAAAATTCCTTATGAGATTGCTCTCGGTTCGGGAGGTAGATTTATAGAAAGGGAAGGTGTTAGCACCCTTTCTATCCATGGTTATCCATGGGCTCTTAGATACTTGCTCATTTGTGTTTTCAAAATTGCTTGTTTGCTTTTCAAAGTGTGAGTGAGTTTGAAAAAGTTTCGTTTAAAGTTTCAGATCGACTCTTGTATTAGTCCTCAAGAGTGTTTGAAAAGTTGTTTTTGAAAGATTTTTGAAAAGTGTCGGTGTGAAAAGGAGTTTTTTTATTTGTTTTGAATTAGAGCAAGTATCTACGAGTCATCTACCTACCCTAAGGAATTAGTCTATGTAAATGTCCTTGAGGTAGTGCCATCCCACCATTGAGGGGTAGGTAGCACCACCGTTGGAGGTGTTCGGGTCAATTCGAGTTTAGGGACAGTGTGGTCACCAGAGCAATAGTAGGACACCTTAGAAGCTACCCCCATGCCATGTTCATGGACATGAGGACTTACTAAAACGTCCTATACTCGACGACCACGTTTCGAGGGGCAAGGCAACAGTGAGGCATACCCTAGGAGTGGTGTGTAATTGTGTGTCATTTTCAGTTATATTTTATCTTGATCATGCATTGGGTGAGCTACGCTTTGATTTTATTTGGGCATACATTCTTTCATGTGATAGTTAGCAATTAAAAGGTGCGGAAATTAAAATGCGGAAAATAAAGGTCCTACGCTATTACAAGGCGCGGGTCCATACATCGCCAAATTAACAAAACCCGATTTTGAATAAAAGTGTGGAAAGTAAATGTCCTAATTACTATTACAAAGCTTTGGGGCAAATACATTATATTTAAAAAGGAAATAAAAATAGACGTGCGAAAAGAAATTAGAAGCGAAAGCGCGAGGGCGTTGGACCCTTTAAAGATTAGATTGAAATTAAAAATTAATTAATGGTTAAATAAAGAAAAGAACTTGTTTTTTTGATGTTTTTGTATTTAATGGACATAAAGAAAATTAATTGGAATTTGAAATTAAATAAAACCCTAGTTCTAAATTGTTTTTAATTATTAAAGAAAAATGTTTAAGTTTTAACCTAATTTACCCTAATTAATTAATTGCATATTTATTTACAAGATAATTAATAATTAATAATGATAAGAATAAAAAGGTTAATAATTGAGAAAAAGAATAAAAATACTAAAACCCTATTTTTTATATTTTTTAGTTATTAAGAAAACATTAAAATTTAATCTTATTAAACTAAATTGATTAATAAAATTTATTTACAAAAAATATTAATGAATTAAAAATTAAATAAACATATTTTATTTTTGACTTTTCTGATTTTTTTTTTGTTTTTTTATGAAAAATATTTTGGTGAATTAATTAAAACAATAAAGCAAATTAAAAAGAATAAAAAAAAAGAAAGAAGAAAATTAGGAGGAAGAGTACAAACAAAGGGGGTTTCTGGCCCAATTATAGAGGTCAATTGTAAGCAATTTGGCCCATTGAAATGCAAGGCCCTTTGGACTTTCTGGGATTATGTGTGCATCAGTTGACCAGTGCGCATGGTGGACGGCTTTTGTGACCATTGGATTGATCAATCAGATTGCATGGCAAGCAGAGGCATATACGTTGTATGATGGGTCACTGGGAGCGTGCTGCACAGAATCATGTTACAACAAAAATTATAGGGAAATATGGGGGACCTGGGAATCGAACCCAGGTCCCAGCGTTTGAAGGACACATCATTCACCAACCCAGCCAGCGCGTTTCTTTGTCATATTAGTGGAATAGAAATAATATAAGAGAAAACGAGTATTATTCTGGAATAATCAAAAAAAGCGCACCAGTATTCAAATCACCCATTCACGCTTAGACACCTCAGCTTCGTCTCCATTTTTTTTCTGCAACTAAAAGCAAATAGCGGGGGTTTTGAACCCCCACTAAGTCAAATCTGCAAAAATAGCGATTAGGCTATGGAGCAATATAAATTGGGCGCGAATAGTGAGTTCAATTCATTTTGAGGTCCTGAGTCCAATGGCATAGGTGTGTTTGGCCAATTTTTCCAGATGAAGGAAGCCCTCTTTCAAAGTCCCTGAAACCCTAATATGCATTCATGGTGGAATCTTATACATGGCTTAATACTTCAATTAAAGCATGCTATCAGCTTCAGAATACTCACGTTAGTCCAAATCAATGATTGAAAATCACAAATAATGCATGAATAATGAAACACGAATATGAAAATTTTCAAGAAAAGTCAGACTCTGTTATACCGATTCCTTGCGTATGGAGGGTTGGTTTCAATTGGAGAAGCTTCCTGGTAGTGTCAGGATTGTATTGGAGTGCTTTTTGATCTTTGAAACAAGCTCTTGCTATGAAAACAGTTTCTCACTTTTTTTGTAAAAAATGCAAGTTTTGTTCTTTGTTTATGCGCAGCTTCTTCTGTTCTTTGCATTAGGGTTGCAATATGTATATATGTGTGAATGCATTAGGTCAGAAAAATCAAGCCCAAAGCCTTGTATTCAATGATTTTCAATATTTGATTTTCATGATCTTTTTCAATCTTTTCTTGCCATGGAACTTGCCTATTTGGAAGATTTGGTCCCTTTGATGTGGTACACGAAATATTTAGGCCTTAATGAGAGAATATGCTGCACAAAAGGATTTGGAAAACATGATTTGCTATTTTTGTCATATTTAATTTTAATTAAGTGAATTAATAATAATAATAATTCAAATAATTAATCAAAAATGATAAAATAACTCCCTTTTGGGTCAATGGGTCGTGCATGGCCTTTGGGTGATGATTCATGGAAGAAATTGAGGCCCATTAGCAATTTTGAGGCATTTGAAGCAAGGTTGACTTTTCAAAATTCCCAAAAATTTCCCAACTTCCACAAGGCATATCTTGCTCAATTTTTAAGCTTTGATCATGTTCTTGGACATTTTGGAAAGGTATTGAAGTCCTCTAACCAATGCATTTGGTCCCATGTCATTTGGATTTACCAATCTCAAGTTATGGTCTTTGACTTAAAGTGCCTTTTTGTTGACTTTTGAAAATGACCTATAATGTTGAGATTGATAACTTTTTGTGAGAGCATTTCTTGGACTTGAATTGTGAAGATGAGTTGTAGGAAATGTCATTCTCTTCAAAATGAGCTTTGGATGGAATTTTTCTGATAAACCATGTGGAAGTTATGCCTTGGTCAATTTGCAGTTGACTTTTTCATCTGTCCAAATATAGAAACTTTTGCATCTTGAGATTGTTTGAGCCATACCTTGAGAATCATGATCAAGAATTGATCAAATGATGTTTGTGGCTTCAAAATAAGATGTTGACCAAAAATTTTGACTTTTGACTGTCAAATGACCATTTTGCCCCTACAGTTGACTGTGAAGCAATTAGGGTTTTTGACTGTGCAATTTTGTGCTGTAAGTCTTGAAACTTGGCATAAGAATGCTTGACAATGTTTATAGGCATGTGGAACTTGATTGGACCATTGGAAACTTCAATTTCTTTGCCAGAACCAAAACCCTAATTTTTGACTGTTAGGAGGCAATTGGACTGTGCAACCCTTGAGAGATTTTGAAGCATGATCTTAGCAAACCTTGAAGAAAATGGGAGGGAAAATTTTGGGGTACAACAGTTGCCCCTGTTCAATCTTCTTAGACCTGAGGATGTAGATTGGCTGACGTGCCTTTCGTAATCCGAAGGTGGAAGATGATTGAACACTAGAGTGCCCAAAAATTTGCGCTCACATGTTAGCAGTGTGATGGTGGGAATGGGCTTACAGATGCCATTTGGAGATTGATGGATAGGAAGATGGGCTTACAGATGCCATGTTTAGAGGTGATGGATAGGTGGATTGGCTTATAGATGCCATCTGGGTGTCGATCGCGTAAGAGATTCCTTAGCGAGAATTTGCGTACCTGAAAAAGAAAATGATTAACTGGCCTGTTACAGGAGCTGGTCTTCAAACTCTTTGTGTAGATGCATTCTGGCTGGATGCAGGAATCGAATCTTTGACCTCTTCAGACGTGCCCTGGCGAGATACAGGAATCGAGTCTGGAGTTTCAAAAGGTGATGAATGAATCAGGGATGGTTACTACCTCAACGGGACGACGAGAGAACCTTGGACGATTACTACCTCATCAATAACGATGAGAGAACCTGGGGCGATCACTACCTCAACAGTAACGATGAGAGAATCTGGGGCGATTACTACCTCAACAGTAACGATGAGAGAATCTGGGGCGATTACTACCTCAACAGTAACGATGAGAGAATCTGGGGCGATTACTACCTCAACAGTAACGATGAGAGAACCTGGGGCGATTACTACCTCAACAGTAACGATGAGAGAATCTGGGGCGATTACTACCTCAACAGTAACGATGAGAGAATCTGGGGCGATTACTACCTCAACAGTAATGATGAGAGAATCTTGGATGTCTTCTACTGAGTCTTCATCAGGAAAATCTTTAGGAATCGATTTAACTGGACCAGAGAAGGCCTTTGACTGGATCGGCATCAGAAAAATCTTTAAGAATCGATTTAACTCAACCAGGCAAGGTCTTAGAATCTTCAACTGGAATAAGAATCAGGGAGATCTTAGCATCGATCTGACTGAACCAGAGAAGGCCTTTGACTGGATCGGCATCAGAAAAATCTTTAGGAGTCGATTTAACTGAACCAGGCAAGGTCTTGGAATCTTCAACTGGAATAAGAATCAGGGAGATCTTAGGGTCGATCTGACTGAACCAGAGAAGGCCTTTGACTGGATCAGCATCAGAAAAATCTTTAGGAGTCGATTTAACTGAACCAGGCAAGGTCTTGGAATCTTCAACTGGAATAAGAATCAGGGAAATCTTAGGGTCGATCTGACTGAACCAGAGAAGGCCTTTGACTGGATCGGCATCAGAAAAATCTTTAGGAGTCGATTTAACTGAACCAGGTAAGGTCTTAGAATCTTCAACCGGAATAAGAATCAGGGAGATCTTAGGGTCGATCTGACTGAACCAAAGAAGGCCTTGGATTGACTTTGGCTGGATAAGAATCAGAAAAAATCTTAGAATCGATTTAACTGAACCAGACTAAAGTCCTGGAATAACTTCAACTGGATAAGAATCAGAAAAATCTTAGGGTCGATTTAACTGAACCAGAGAAGGTCTTGGACATAGCTGAGAACTTGACTGGATCTTTCCTGAAAGGTAAAGGTCAGTCATATGCAATGCATGATATGGATCAAGCAATGATGTTCTCAACGTAAATGAGATTGTACGATATGATGCGTTTATGCATGTATCATGATGTATGTGATGTTTATGAATGTATGTTTTCGTCTTAGGAAAATATATCCTCGACGACTGCCGGGAGTTAAAATCCTGGGCTGATGGAGAGCTTATGTTTCCATTGAGGAGTGATGGTTGCAAGAATGCCGGTAGGAGAAAATAACTCTGTTGGGGGATAAACTTGACGAAGAGATACTCTGTGGGGAATACTCTGTGGGGAAGGGATACTTCGCTGAGAATTTGATGATAACTCCGCTGAGGCATACCGTTGATAAGCTTTGTTGAGGGAATTGATGAACTCCGCTGGGGGGGAGGAAGAAACTTCGCCGAGGACGATCTTTCCGTGGTCATTAGCTGAGGATAACCCAGTTATAAGCCCTGGTGGGGAATAACCTTTGGATAAAGCCGGGGAGACGCGTTCGTGCTCTGTAGGGGATAAGCTTCCAGAATCTACTGGGGATAAGCTTCCATAATCTATTGGGGAGATGGTTCAACTCTCCTGGGGAAACTTTTGAGATTGCACTGGGGAAGTGGCTCCACTGGGGTGTCTTGATTCCACCGGGGAACAATCTTATATTAAGACTACTGGGGATGCTTGCTTAGGAACATCTGTATACTCCGCTGGGGAATATTGAGATCTTCTGGGGATACCCAACTTCCGCAAGGCTGACTGTAGGCTAACTCTGCTTGGGGAGAGCGTTGCTGACTCGCCGGAGATACTGTGCCTTGTAGAGCTTGTGGGAGACCAACTCTGCTCAGGGAGAGTATTGTTGAGTCTTGACTTACTCTGAGGGGAGTGGAGGCATCTTGGTCAAATTCTTCAATTGAATCTACCTTACACCTGGAGGAAAGCAGCTGTACAGTTAGACGATTCTTATTGCCCCAGTTTCTGTGGGAGAAGAAGGCATATGAGGTGCTTGATGACTGCCAATTTGACAGATCTTCTTCTGGTAGGCAAGTGACGAGAAGACAGGACATAGTCGTACACTTTGATCCCTAACTTTTGCCTAGACCGCCCTTTCGGGTTTTCAGTCCAACGGGATACCCATTTTTGCCCAAGCCGCCTTTTCAGGTTTTCGACTTGTCGGGTGTACAGATTTTTCATTTTCGTCCCTTATTTTTGCCCGAACCCTTTTGGTTCGCCGGGAAGCCCTTATTTTTGCCTAGGTGTGTCAACCTAGCGGGTCTTTTATCATGCGTAGTATCTTTTTACTATGTCTGCATTGGCGGGGTGAGGAAGGTCGTCACCATCCATGTTGGTTAGAATCATGGCTCCTCCTGAGAACACATGTTTAACCACAAATGGCCCTTCGTACGTAGGGGTCCATTTGCCCCTGGGATCACTCTGAGGAAGGATGATGCGTTTGATTACTAGATCCCCAACTTGATATTCTTGTGGTCTGACCTTTTTGTTAAATGCCCTTATCATCCGTTTTTGATACGTCTGACCATGACAAATAGCAGCAAGTCTCTTTTCGTCAATTAGATTTAGCTGATCAAGTTGTGTCTGGATCCAATCATCTTCACTCAGATCTGCATCCTTCATTATCCGGAGAGAGGGTATTTGCACTTCAATTGGTAAGACTGCCTCCATGCCGTAGACCAAGGAAAAAGGAGTTGCCCCGGTTGACGTCCTTGCTGAGGTACGGTACCCATGTAGAGCAAACGGTAACATTTCGTGCCAATCTTTATAGGTCACTGTCATCTTCTGCATAATTTTCTTGATATTCTTATTCGCTGCTTCTACAACCCCATTCATCTTCGGCCGGTAGGAAGAAGAGTTGTGGTGCTGTATTTTAAATTGCTCGTAGAGCTCAGTGATCATCTTGTTATTGAGATTGGTACCGTTGTCTGTAATGATTCTTTCTAGGACGCCGTATCGACAGATCAGGTTATGCCGAATGAACCGTGCCACAACATTCTTAGTTACAGTAGCATAGGAAGCTGCTTCAACCCACTTCGTGAAGTAATCAATCGCTACCAGGATGAAGCGATGCCAATTGGACGCTGTAGGTTTAATCTCGCCGATCATATCTATGCCCCACATTGCAAACGGCCAAGGTGCTGTCAAGACATTCAGAGAAACTGGAGGAACGTGCACTTTGTCTGCGTAAATCTGGCATTTATGACACGTCCGAGAATGTTGGTAACAGTCGGCTTCCATTGTGGACCAGTAATATCCTGTCTGAAGGATTTTCTTTGCCATAGTGTGTCCACTGGAATGTGTTCCGAAGGTACCTTCATGTAGCTCTGCCAAGATCCTTTCTGCTTCAGTCTTATCCACACAACGCAGTAAGGTCGAACCATGGTTTCGTTTGTACAGGATATCGTTGCTAAGGAAGAACTTCGCTGCGAACCTTCTCAGAAACTTTTTATCATTGACAGACGCACCCTCAGGGTATTCTTGAGCTTCTAAGTATCTCTTCACCTCATGGTACCAAGGTTTCTCAGTCACTACTTCAGCCTCATGACCACAACAGTATGCTGGTTCATCCAGTTTCCAGATAATAACCCGGGGAGCCTCATTGTCCCATTTGACTTTTGTGATACGGTGGGAGAACTGACTATGGCTTTGCGTTTGTTTTCGCAAATGTTTCGGTTAAGCAAGAGTCGCCACCGACTTTTTATTTTATCCTAAGGAAAGGTTAAAAAGCACAGCAAAAACCTTTGAGATGTTTTCTTGGGTTCGGGGAGTAGATTATAGAAAGGGAAGGTATTAGCACCCTTTTTATCCATGGTTATCCATGGGCTCTTAGTTACTTGCTTAGATCAACTTGCCTTAATTTTCAATTGTTTGAAATGGTGCTTTGTGTGTGGGTTTGAAAATGTTTTTTTTGAAAAGAGGCCGATGTGGTGGCAACCTTTGTAATGATCCATGTTGGGATGTATACAAAGGTGTACGTCTTTTGAAAAAGGTTTTCATTTGTTTTTTTTTTTTTGGAAAGTTGTTTTGAAAGTGTTGTGAGGTGTGGTTTAGAAAATAGGCAAGTGTTTTGTTTTGCAAGTTTGATTCAAGTAACTAAGAGGTTGTCTACTCCTAAATTTCTCAAAGATTATCGCTATGTTTTAACCCTTTTGACAATTTTGTTCCATCATTGTATTTGGTGGACAATCTTGTGTTAGGATGTGAGAGGGACGGGCGCGGGTCATCGCTTAGACCATAATTGCAATGGTGCCAAGTATCTTTGGGCAATTTTTCTTTAAGGGACTTGATCATTTTTTAGGCAACTTTCGAAAGCGTCATCGAGGGACTATGATCATTTGAATTGGTTGTTTTGCCCAAAGAGACCTAACATGAAATATGGCCCAATTTTGAAAGGCAACAAGTGGATGTAACCCTAGGGGTGTTAGTGTGCAAGTGTGTTTTATTGCATACAAGAGTTTTTTCTTTGAATTAGGTTTTTCTATTTCATTGATTTTATCTTTCCATACATGTCCTAATTACTAGCAATAAGAAGCAGAAATATAAAATCCTACGCTATTACAACAATTAGGGGATGGGGATTCACATTTGTACATGGGGGGTTCAACGAGAAAAATAGACAAAAAAGAAAATAGCAAAAAACAAGATATATAGAGAGAGAGAGGGAGCCAGCGCGCTGCTGAGAGGTCATCAAAAGTTCTGACTCAGATCCACTGCCAGATGATCAACCTCTTGGTTAAACTGTATGAGTCAGAACTTCTGACTCTGGCACCTGCAAAACAGAACCCTGTTAGTGGGGAAATCAGAAGTTCTGACCCCCCTACGCTGCAAGACAGAAGTTTGTTAGTGGAGAAACCAGAAGTTCTGATTCTGCTGGAAAGGCAATAACTCTCAGAGGTTCTGATATCATTGACAGCAAAACAGACTTCAGATGTGCTAACGTCAAAGTCAGCACTTGGCTTTTCCCTGTACTAATCAGAACATCTGCAATTTTGTTGTTATTCCACAAAACAGGAAACATATTTGGAACAGATCCAACAAATGTCAAAATGTTTTAGAGGGCAGAACCAACAAGGTCACAGGCAAGTCCTACACTGGCTCAGAACGTTCTGAGGTATGAAGATCCTCAGAATATAAACAGCAACAACATGATATTTACATTATGTTTATTTGAGTACGCACAGCTGATGATGCTTAGCAGCGTGATGAAGGTCAGCAGGTGCTTACCTGGCTGTTGGAAAAGTTTGTGGGTGAAAGCTAGCTTTTGGCTCTGGTGGTGTTCTGGACAGATTCTCTTTTTTTTTTGGAAAAAGGCAGGTGAAGGTGTATGCGTATGTAGGGTCAGAAGTTTGAAAAGAGGTTTTTTAGTTCATACAGAAAACTGGGTATTGGATAAAGTTTGAAGATGAGAAATTCAAAGTTATGAAACAAACTGGAGATTTTGGCAGAGTTTCAGAACGCTATGTTGCTAAGGGTTTCTGTTTCTCTCTTAGCAATTTTTCTGTTTCTTGAACGCCCTTTTACAGTGGACAATGACTCTCTATTTATAGGCAAAGTTCTTGTGGGTGCCTTGAACATTAAAGCGCCAACAGAGTTTGAATTGCTCTTTGACAGAAATTCCTGGGAAGTTGTGATAACAGATAGCCTTCAGCCTAGGCTGCAGCAACAGACGTGGATTGGAGAGAAGTGACCTCTTAAGTGGGCGGTGGCGTGTAGACCCATGCCAGAATCTGCACAAAGGCGTTTTCCAAGCCACACGTGAATGTTCAAGAGTGGTTGGGAGCATTAATGAGCATAAAATGGTGATAAGACCTATCAACACAAATATTCTGGTAATGGAAACCAACGTTGAATCAGCAGTTCTGTTTTAAAAAGAACAGCGTAAACCATGCTCTGGCCTTGACTTCCTGCTGTCTTAGTAAGTTCTGGGGATTCTCCTGATTTTCTGATACGTTCCTTGGATTTGCTTCTGGACCTCCTGGGCTTTAGAGATTCTGTATCAGTGTAACACCCACTCTTCTGACCTTTTCATCTTCTGATTTCAACATGTTCTGAAAGAGCCTTTAGACTTCCCTGCTTCTTTTGCATTCCTTTAGCAAATTCTGACTGAGCTTGTGTAACTGCTGAAAGGGTCATGTTCTGTCTGAGGCTTACATACTGAACCACGTTTACAACTTCTGATTGAGCTGATGTAGCTGCTGAAAAGCCAACTTCTGACTACGTTGAGCCAAGCTTGCAACTTCTGACCGTTTTTATCTGGAATTGGTCCAGAAGTTCTGAAGCGCTGATTTTTTCTTAAACACTCATTTTTTAGAGAAACATTCCAAGTATTTAGAATTAAATTTTTTTTTTTCAAGATAAAAGCGTTGTCTTTAGAGCTTGTGTGATCATCTTGCTCTTGTAAAATGGTCTGCTTGGGCAAAAAAGATAACTCAGGACTTGGATTTGTTTCAGAGGGACCTTGAAAATCCAAGATGATTTCCTGAAGAAGGAGAGGGCAAATTTTGGGGTACAACAGTTGCCCCTGTTCAATCTTCCTGAACCTGAAGAGTTAGATTGGCAAGTTTGCCTTTCGCGACTCGAAGGTAAAAGGAGATTGGACACTAGAGTGCCCTGAAATTTGCACTCGCATAGTAGAGTATCAGCAATGTGATGGCGGGAATGGACTTATAGATGTCATTTGGAGAGATGGTGGATAGAGAGATGGGCTTATAGATGCCATCTGGAGATGTGACAGAACCTTGTCGGGAATGGGCTTATATATGCCATTTGAAAGTGTTGATCGCATAAGAGATTCCTTAGCGAGAACTTGTGTATTTTGAGAAAGACAGATGTTTTCCTGGCTTGTTACAGATGTTTGATCTTCAATCTCTTCATGCAGCCATGTCCTGGCTAGATACAGATGTCGAATCTACAATCAGTTTGCTCACAGATGTGCCCTGGCTGGATACATGTATCAAATCTGGAAATAGTCATCAACAGATATACCCTGGCTGGATACAGGAATCGAATTTGGAATTGTAGTAGTTGATAGATATGCCCTGGATGGATACAGGAATCGAATCTTCAAACTCTTCGAATGTGCCCTGGCTAGATACAGGAATCGAATCCGGAAATAGTCGTCAACAGATATGCCCTGGCTGGATACAGGAATCGAATCTGGAATTGTAGTAGTTGATAGATATGCCCTGGCTGGATACAGGAATCGAATCTTCAAACTCTTCGGATGTGCCCTGGCTAGATACAGGAATCGAATCCGGAAATAGTCGTCAACAGATATGCCCTGGCTGGATACAGGAATCGAATCTGGAATTGTAGTAGTTGATAGATATGCCCTGGCTGGATACAGGAATCGAATCTTCAAACTCTTCGGATGTGCCCTAGCTAGATACAGGAATCGAATCCGGAAATAGTCGTCAACAGATATGCCCTGGCTGGATACAGGAATCGAATCTGGAATTGTGACAGTTGGAGGTAGTTGTCTTTTTCCTGAAGAGGCAAAACATCAGTTGTATGCAACGTTATGATGTATGAAATGCATGATGTCATGATGTTCAACATGAGATAGTGTTGTATGCACTTTATCATGCATGTAAGCAAGATGTATGAAATGTGAAATGTTTATGAATGTATTTTCGTCTAGGAAAATAAATCCTTGACGACCGGTTGGGGAATTAAATCCTGGGCTGACGTTGAAGAGTAGAGCTCTTTGTTTCTGCTGGGGATGACGGTTGCAAGAATACACCGGTAGGAGAAGATGACTCCGTTGAGGAATAAACTTGTTGGAGAGATTACTCTGCGGGGAATTGCTCCGTGGAAGAGATACTTTGCTGAAGTTTGACGAGAGCTTCACTGAGGATTTCAATGATGGACTCCGCTGGGGATAACAATGATGAACTCCTCTGGGGATGACAATGATAAACTCCTCTGGGGGTTGCGTTGGTAAGTTATGTTGGGGAACTTTGATGAACTCCGCTGGGGATAGGAAGAACTTCGCCGAGGACGATCTTCCGTGGCAATTAGCTGAGGATAACCCAGTTATAAGCCCTTGTGGGGAATAACTTTGAATAAAGCTTGGGAGGGACGTCCTTACTCTGCAGGGGATAAGCTTTAAGACCTGCTGGGGATAAGAATTCCACTTTCCTGGGTGGAATTGCACTGGGGTGATGATATTCCGCCGGGGAACAATCTTAGGTCAAGACTGCCGGGGATGCTTGCTGATGAATGCCTATACTCCGTTGGGCAATTGTTGACCTCTTCTGGGGGTACACAACCTCCTTCATGCTGACCGTAGACTAACTCAGTTGGAGGAGAGTATTGCTGACTCGCTAGGGGAACAGGGTGCCTATTGTAGGGCTGATGATAGACTAACTCTTCTTGAAGAGAGTTTTGCTGAATCTTGTCTTGCTCTGTGGGGAGTTGAGATATCTGGGTCACATTCCTCAGTTGGACCTACCTTGGTATTTCGGCGGATAAAGCAACCAGACTGCATCAGACAACTTTTACATTGCCCCCGGTTTCTGATGTCACCTGTAATTAGTCTTTTGTTTCAAAATGCAAATATTTATGAATTAGCAATTTAATGTCAAATGCATATATCAAAAATGGACATTGGACGTTCCTCGCAAGACAAAACAGAAAAAGGGAAAACACAATTGGCAATTTGTTTGGAAAACTGAATCTGTATTGATTTTGAAATTTGCCTGTAAATAGGTGTTTTTTTATACAAGAGGCAGACATCCTAGTTAGAGAATGCCGCCGAAATCATATAGTTTACAATTTTGAAAAGGAAACAAAACAGCTATGTGCATAATATTCCCACTGGGTTCCAACTCTACTATCGCCTTTATGTCTTCAAGCGTCTCATCACTTTGTTGCTTAGTTGAAGATGAAGCTGATTGGTCGATGCCGAAGTCTGAGCCAGATAGTTGATGCTGAATTCTGGATGCAAGGTGATCCAATGAGACATAGTGTTACGCTTTATCCCTAACTTTTTCCTGGACCGCCCTTTCGGGTTTTCAGTCCACCGGGATACCCATTTTTGCCCAAGCCGCCTTTTCAGGTTTTCGACTTGCCGGGTGTACAGATTTTTTTCATTTTCATCCCTTATTTTTGCCCGAACCCTTTTGGTTCGCCGGGAAGCCCTTATTTTTGCCTAGGTATGTCAACCTAGCGGGTCCTTTATTTATGCGTAGTATCTTTTTACTATGTCTGCATTGGCGGGGTGAGGAAGGTCGTCACCATCCATGGTGGTTAGAATCATGGCTCCTCCTGAGAACATATGTTTAACCACAAAAGGCCCTTCGTACGTAGGGGTCCATTTGCCCCGGGGATCACTTTGAGGAAGGATGATGCGCTTGATTACCAGGTCCCCAACTTGATACTCTTGTGGTCTGACTTTCTTGTTAAATGCCCTGATCATCCGTTTTTGATACGTCTGACCATGACAGATAGCAGTGAGTCTCTTTTCGTCAATTAGGTTTAATTGATAAGGTCGAGTCTTGATCCAGTCATCTTCGCTCAGATCTGCATCCTTCATTATCCGGAGAGAGGGTATTTGGACTTCAATCGGCAAAACTGCCTTCATGCCATAGACCAAGGAGAAAGGAGTCGCCCCGGTTGACGTCCTTGCTGAGGTACGGTACCCATGAAGAGTCGCCAGTTCTGTGATCGGTGGATCTGGAACTGACTGTTTAACGCTGGATCGCGTATGTCACGGAAGCAAGAGTCGCCACCGTCTTTTATTTTCTCCAAATGGAAAGGACAAAAGCACAGAAAAATTCCTTAAAGAGATTGCTCTCGGTTCGGGAGGTAGGTTATAGAAAGGGAAGGTGTTAGCACCCTTTCTATCCATGGTTATCCATGGGCTCTTAGATACTTGCTCATTGTGTTTTCAAAAATGGTTTGTTTGCTTTTCAACTGTGGGTTTTAAAAAGTTTCTTTGAAAATTCCAGTTCGACTCTTGTATCGGTCCTCAAGAGTGTTTGAAAAAATGCTTTCGAAAGCTTTTTGAAAATGTGTTGGTGTGAAAAGTATTTTTGAATTTGTTTTGAAATTAGAGCAAGTATCTACGGGAACCTACCTACCCTAAGGAATTCGTCTGTGTAAATGTCCTTTAAAGTAGTGCCATCCCACCATTGAGAGGTAGGTAGCACCACCGTTGGAGGTGTTCGGGTCAATTCGAGGTTCGAGACATGGTGATCACCGGAGCAATAGGAAGACACCTTAGAAGCTACCCTCATGCCAGGTTCCCGGATCATGAGGACTTACTAAGACATCCTCTACTCGACGATCACCTTTCGAAGGGCAAGGCAACAGTGAGGCGTACCCTAGGGGTGGTGTGTGATTTGTGTGTCATGTTCATTTATTTTTGTCTTGTCATGTTATGGGTGATCTACGCTTTTGTTTTTATTTAGACATTCATTCTTTCATGCAATTATAATTTAAAAGTGCGGAAATTTAAATGCGGAAAGATAAATCCTACGCTATTACAAGGCGCGGGTCTATACATCGCCAAATTACAAAGACCCGTTTTTAATAAAATGCGGAAAGTAAAACCTAGTTACTATTACATGGCTTGAACAGTTACATAATATTTACAAGAAAAATAAGAATAAATGCGTGAAAAGAATAGAAAATAGAACGTTCGAGGGCGTTGGACCCTTTTGGAATTAAATTGAATGAAAAGTTAATTAATTATTAAATTAAAGAAAAGAAATGTTTTTTTGATGGTTTTTGTATTTATGAAATAAAGAAAATTAAAATTCAAGAGAAACCTCAATTCTAAGTTATTTTTAATTATTAAAGAAAAATATTAAAGTTTAACCTAATTTACTAAATATTTAATGTACATGTTTATTTACAAAATAAATTAGTAATTAATAATAATGATAATAAGAAAAAATTATTTATTAAGAAAAGTGATAAAAAGTTAAAAAACCTAATTTCTACATATTTTAATTTATTGAGAAAAAGATTAAAGTTTTAAAACCTAATTTACTAAACTAATTATTAAAGTTTATTTACAAAATAAATTAATAGTGAAATAATAATAATTAAATATATTTTAGTTTCTGATTTTTTATCTTATGAAAATTAATTTATGAAATTAAAGAAAACAATTGAAAACAATTAAAAGAATAAAAAGGAAAATCAAAAAAATAAAAATGTGCAAACCATGGGGGTATTCAGACCCAAAGGGAGGTTTTTTGTGAGAAATCTGGCCCATTAGACAAAAAGCCTTGTTTGACTTTCTGGCATCACGTGCGTGTTCATTGACTCCTGAGTACCGTGGTCTGCATTCTTTGGCCATTGGATTGGGTTTCATGGCCATTTGTGTTCTGGCTGTTGGCCATTTGTGTTATGGCCTCAACGTTTCTTAATCTTCTAGGATGTCTGTCTCGCCATGTATTGGTGTCATGCATAAGTTTTTCTACTTTGGCCATTTGGCTTTTGCCTTTTGGCTTTTGGCTTTTGGCCATTTGGCTTTTGGCCTCAACGTTCCTTAATGAACCTGCATGGGATCCTGTCTAAATCTGCAGTGTTGAATCTCACGAACACATTAAATAAAATCATAAAATACAAATAAAGCCAATATATGAAGAAATTTAATGTTTAGGCACAATATGGCATGTATGAATGATTATACCATTTTGATCATGGAGATCAAATCAATCTTACCCTTACTGGAAAATTAGTGACCTGAATGCTTTTATGCCTTATTGGAAAATTAGGATCATGGAGATCAAGCCAGCCTTATCCTTACTGAAGAAGTAGTGAGTTGTTGGTTTGTAACTGTGATGACTTGTTTGTAGTGAGAGAGGGATTTGTAATAAGGATTTCAAGGTTTTAGGGTTCTTGAAAGAGTTTGATATTCTAACAGTGTTGTGGCAAGGTTTTTTTTTCTCTCTTCTTTTCTCCTCTCTGGTTTGTGTGAAAAGAATGTGATTATATAATGGAAATTAGGGTAAAGAAAATGGGCTTTGAATGTGCAATTGGGCCTCCAATGTTCACTTGAGTTTGTCATTTTCCAGGCTAAATCGCAGGGACTTAAGTGCATTTTTTGAAGTTGAAATGTGAAAACAAAATGTATCTGACATCGATAACTAACTCCTGTCCGAAAATCGGCTCAATCGGATAAACGGTGAATTAGTTATGAATTTTTGAAGTTTCAGCTCAGACAAACTTATTTTGGGCTCCAGTGTCGACTCTGACACGTTCTTCAATAATAAAATGGTATTGATCGGAGCATAATCCGGTCTCGACTTTTGAAGCAAAGTTGTAGATCTATGAGTCAGTGACCTTGTGTAAAAATATGAGCCCAATCCGATAAAAATTGACCGAGTTATGAATTTTCGAAGTTTCGGCCCAGATGAAATAATATTCAGCATTCAGGATTTTCAGCGTGTCACGCACTCTGAGCAAAAAACGAAGGCCTTTTGAATACCGTTTGAACTCAATACCTTCTGTGAAAATGTAGCCAAATCAATTTGTGAAATTTTGGCGCCAGAACCAGCTCGATACGATGAAAATCGACCAAGTTATGATTTTTTGAACATGACGCAAATAAACTTCTGTCACAAATTTTCTACACGAAAATACTTGATAAATCCACATTTTTGAAGACCTTCTGATCGAAATTGGCTTCCAGCCGTGAGAGATGAAAACGTAGATAATGTCAAGACGGAATTTTGGCCACCGGAACGGGTTCAAAACGAGTCACGATCTTCAAGTTATGAATTTTTTAACGCGTAAAAACTGCACTTTCAGCACAATTTTTCACTATATTTCTTCAAGAAAACTCACACATTCGGATACCTTCTTTAAAGAATTGATTCTTGAGCCGAACCTGAATTTGAGAATATGTTATCAGAGATATCTTGGCGAAAGAACACCTGAATATAACGCGCCGGGTTGGACTTGTGAATTTTCTTGAAATGTTTTGAGAAATATGGGAGGGCAAATTTTGGGGTACAACAGTTGCCCCTGTTCAATCTTCTTAGACCTGAGGATGCAGATTGGCTGACGTGCCTTTCGTAATCCGAAGGTGGAAGATGATTGAACACTAGAGTGCCCAGAAATTTGCGCTCACATAGTAGTGTGACGGGGGAATGGGCTTATAGATGCCATTTAGAGATTGATGGATAGGATGATGGGCTTATAGATGCCATGCTAAGAGATGATGGGTGGGTGGATGGGCTTATAGATGCCATCTGGGTGTCGATCGCGTAAGAGATTCCTTAGCGAGAACTTGCGTACCTGAAAAAGAAAATGATTACCTGGCCTGTTTACAGGAGCTGGTCTTCAAACTCTTTGTATAGATGCGCCCTGACTGGTTACAGGAATCGAATCTGGAGCTTCAAACGGCAATGAATGAACCATGGATGGTTACTACCTCAACAGGAACGGTGAGAGAACCTTGGACGATTACTACCTCAACAGGAACGCTGAGAGAATCTTGGACGATTACTACCTCAACAGGAACGCTGAGAGAATCTTGGGCGACTTCAACCTCAACAGTAATCATTGAGCGAATCTTGGGCGACTTCAACCTCAACAGTAATCATTGAGAGAATCTTGGGCGACTTCAACCTCAACAATAATCATTGAGAGAATCTTGGGCGACTTCAACCTCAACAGTAATCATTGAGAGAATCTTGGGCGACTTCAACCTCAACAGTAATCATTGAGAGAATCTTGGGCGACTTCAACCTCAACAGTAATCATTGAGAGAATCTTGGATAACTTCTACTTCAACAGTAACGCTGAGAGAATCTTGGGGAGATTACTACCTCCGCAGTAACGGGGAGAGAACCACAGGCGACTACAACCTCAACAGTAATCATTGAGAGAATCTTGGATAACTTCTACTGAGTCTTTATCAGGAAAATCTGTTAGGGGTCGATTTATCTAGACTAGAGAAGGCGTTTGACTGGATAAGAAACAGAAAATCTTAGGGTCAATTAACTGAACCGGTCTAGGTCTTGAAATCTTCAACTGGATAAGCAACAGGGAGATCTTAGGGTCGATCTGACTGAACCAGAGAAGGCCTTGGACTGGATAAGAAACAGAAAAATCTTAGGGTCGACTTAACTGAACCGGTCTAGGTCTTGAAATAGCTGAGAACTTAACTGAATCTTTCTTGAAAGGTAAAGGTCAGTCATATGCAATGCATGACATGGATCAAGCAGTGATGTTCTCAACATAATGAGATTTGTAAGATGTGATGCATATATGTATGGGAGTGCGATGTTTATGAATGTATGTTTTCGTCTTAGGAAAATAAATCCTTGACGGGTGCCGGGAAGTCATATCCTGGGCCGATATTGAAGAATAGATTTTTGCCTCCGCTGGGGATGATAGCTGCAAGAATACCGGTAGGAGAAGATAACTCCGTTGGGGAATAAACTTGGCGAATGGATTACTCTGCGGGGAGAAAAGTACTCTAATGATCTTGCTGGGGAACAACACTCTGTGGGGAGAGAGATGCTTTGCTTAAATGTTGATAATAACTTGCTGGGGATACCCTTGTTGTGTTGGAAGTGTTAATAGACTTCGCTGGGGATAAGAAGACTCCGTCGAGGACGCTCTTTCCGTGGCTTTTGGCTGAGGATAACCCAGTTACATCCCGGTAGGGAAATAACTCTTTGAATAAAGCCGGGAGACGCGTTCGTGCTCTGCGAGGATAAGCTTCCAGAATCTACTGGGGATAAGCTTACTGCTTGGGGAGATGAATTCCATCTTTCCTGGGGAAACTGGATTGGACTCTCTTGGGGAAGTTTTGAGCTGTACCGGGGAAGTGACTCCATTGAATGTTTGGTATACCGCCGGGGAACAATCTTTAGGTCAAGATTGTCGGGGATGCTTGTTAAGAATGTATATATGCTGCTGGGGAATGTTGAGATCTGCTGGAGGATACTCAACTTCCTTAAGGTTGATGATATAGCTTGGCTTGAGGAGAGTATACTGCTTGCTGGCTCACTCTCTGGGGAATTGGGATGTACTGGTTATGTTCTTTAGCTGTACCTACCTTGCTACCTCGGAGGACAGAACAATTAGATTGCTTAGACAACTCTTTATTGCCCCTGTTTCTGATGTGGGAGAGGAAGACCTGTGAGGTGCTGATAGCTGTTGAGGGTCAAACCTTCTTCAGGTAGGCAGGTGACAAGATGACAGGACATAGTCGTACGCTTTGATCCCTAACTTTTGCCTGGACCGCCCTTTCGGGTTTTCAGTCCACCGGGATACCCATTTTTTGCCCAAGCCGCCTTTTCAGGTTTTCGACTTGCCGGGTGTACAGATTTTTTCATTTCATCCCTTATTTTTCCCGAACCCTTTTGGTTCGCCGGGAAGCCCTTATTTTTGCCTAGGTACGTCAACCTAGCGGGTCTTTGATTATGCGTATTTTTTTCCGACTATGTCCGTACTCTCAGAATGTAGGGAGTTGCCCCTGTCAGTAGCATTGTGTAGCCATATTACCAAAAGATGTCTGATCATGCAAGATTTGTTGCTGGAATTCGTGTCCAATGCCCCAAGTGATCCAGGTGGAGATTTGCCCCAAGCTATTTGGCCTTTGAGAGATTCTCTGAATCTTGATTGGACTGCCCCAGATAATAGACCATGCTCATGTCATGCCCCTTGATTGGAAGTGTTTCTTCCACTGGAGGTGACTCTTTTTGTTGAGAAGACCTTCGTTCATTGGATATTCGTTGCGCAAAGTTCTCTGCTGTTCAAACAAATAATCATATGCAAACAATGTTATCTTAAGAATGCAAAGCTTATGTCTGTCTTGAAATTTTTGAAAATGCATTTTTCAATAAAAGCAAGTGAGTTTTTTTTTTTTGCAAATTGTGATGTCAACTCGTTATTTTACCGCAAGCCTTAAGGAGTCAGGATACCTTTGTGACAGTATGCTTTCGAACTAACCCATGCTTCAGCTAGGACTTTTAAGGGTTGTAGCGTGGCCTGGTTCACGGTTTAAGAAACAAAAGATAAAGGCTCAAATTTTTTGTACCCACCCGCTCTTCGTGATGTTCTTCAATCCTAAACTCAGATGATCGTGTGTTAGACCTTATTTGAGTCTTTGCTTTGATATACCAATGATGGTTCGGATGCTGACAATTTAGAATAGGCAGTCATTTCCCTTTTTTGTTGAGGGTTTGTAGTACCTCTTTTCTTTTTCTTGATTTTGTTATCCCTATTTTTTTTGCCTGAACTGTTCCTTTGTGATTACAGTCAGCGGGATGCCCCAGTTTCGTAAGTCTCCTTCGTAGGTTTTGACTTATTGGGTTTTTATTTTTGAGATCTAATGACTGCCTATCCTTATGATTATTCGGAATCATCACTGTCTTCTGTTTTGTAAGGACCTCTTTGGTGCCATTTGTTATACACTTGGATCAACTGAGAGACTACCCTGCCCCAGGTTATGATTAAGGGTTTTAAATTTCGAAAAGAAAAACTCCTACTTCTTTGGCTCAGAGGGGTTAACGAGGGATTATCTTCCTTATAACTCCAGTGTTTAGGGATTTGAAACAATGCATGTACCTCATCAGCGGGGTCTGTTCAAAAGCATACTGTAGATTGTGGTATCGTTTTCGTCATCCTCCCTCAAGAGGCTTAGAATTTTAGATCGAGAGTTGACATCAGAAAAAATATGAAAATAATTTGCATATAGTGAATACGAATATATGGCTTCAAACAGACATATGCGATGCATTAATGAAATAACAACGTTTAATATGAGCAAATGTTTGAACAAAAGAAAATTACAACTTGAAAATCCTAATAAACAAAAGTCTTTTCATCTCAGGACTTGTCACTTCAAATGGTGAGCCTTGGAGGGATGGTAGAAAAACTCAGCCTGACCATCTTGTGTGAACTCCAGTGCTCCTTCATCAATCAGGTCCTGGATCTTGTTCTTCAGAGCCCAACACTCATTTGTATCATGTCCTGGACAGGCAGAGTGGTAGGCACACCTTTTATTGGGATCATAGATAGGAGATGCTGTGTTGGGGTTCCTGGGATGAGCCCTTAATGTGATCAGATTCAACCTCAACAGGCGTTGTAAAGCTTGAAACAGCGACATGTTGAGCTGGGTGAATTGCCTCCTGGGCTTGGCTGGCTGAAGCTGGTGAGCTTGATGCTGAATTTGTGATACTGGAGCCATTTGAGGAGCTCTCCCCTTACCTCCGTGTTTCAAAGGTGGTTGAACGATGACTGGCTCTTTACCCTTAGACATTTGCCCCAGTTGGTTACCTCGAAGCAGTTGGTTGACGAGAACCCCGAGCTCATCTTGTCTTTGAGCTAAGTCTTGGATGATAGTCACCTGCCCCAACATTTGGGCTTTCATTGTATCCATCTCAGCTTGCAGGTGTTTCAGCCGTTCGTCCTCAACACTGTTCCTGACCAAAGTCTCCATGAGAAGTGTCCTTAGCTCCTCCTGCCCCTTGGATAGATTCAGGAGGATTTCCCCGAACCGAGTCTCTTGAGCAAGAAGGTCCTGGTTATCTTGTTGGGAAGCCATTGCTGTCACGAGTCCCAATTGAGAACTATCAACAACACCTGCAAGAAACTTAGTAAACCATGTTATGAGTCCCAATTAAGGACTATGAACGAAACCTGCAAGTAATTCATGTGTCAGATAACAAGCATGCAAGTAGTCAAGTTGGAAAGCACACAAGTCACATAAGACAAGCCCTTAGAGTTTAAGGCCAGCATGGGGTTTAGGTATTACCTTCTTGAAGCTGGTTGGTTCATACATGTCCTATCAAAGTAACCGGGTTCTTAGAGGATCCCAATATCATTGACTACCCTCAATCGGTCATAACTCCAGCATCACAATCTTTTCTTGCGGCCAGAACCATCACGAGAGTTTAGCCTCAATGGTCGTAGCATACTGCTACTGTTCTAATGGCCAAGTTGTGTCATTTAAGGTTCTAAGGTTGTTGGTGCTTAATGACTCCTCAGAAGACCCATATTCTCCTCGTTGCAACACAAGGGATATCGGTACAGACCAAGGTGCCACACCAACATAGCCACTGTTTCACCCGTGTCGGTCTACGCCGGACAGGTCCCTCACAGCTTATGCTACCTAAACAGGGTATCCCCAGATCCGGGTTAGGATCTATGTAACTCCCATGCAACCCACAATTTAAAGCAAGCAAGTCAATACAATTGAAAACACAGTTATGAACTAACCCTAAGGTACACCTCACTTTAAGTTTAAATCCCCAGCAGAGTCGCCAGTTCTGTGATCGGTGGATCTGGAACTGACTGTTTAACGCTGGATCGCGTATGTCGCGGAAGCAAGAGTCGCCACCGTCTTTTATTTTCTCCAAATGGAAAGGACAAAAGCACAGAAAAATTCCTTAAAGAGATTGCTCTCGGTTCGGGAGGTAGGTTATAGAAAGGGAAGGTGTTAGCACCCTTTCTATCCATGGTTATCCATGGGCTCTTAGATACTTGCTCATTGTGTTTTCAAAAATGGTTTGTTTGCTTTTCAACTGTGGGTTTTAAAAAGTTTCTTTGAAAATTCCAGTTCGACTCTTGTATCGGTCCTCAAGAGTGTTTGAAAAAATGCTTTCGAAAGCTTTTTGAAAATGTGTTGGTGTGAAAAGTATTTTTGAATTTGTTTTGAAATTAGAGCAAGTATCTACGGGAACCTACCTACCCTAAGGAATTCGTCTGTGTAAATGTCCTTTAAAGTAGTGCCATCCCACCATTGAGAGGTAGGTAGCACCACCGTTGGAGGTGTTCGGGTCAATTCGAGGTTCGGGACATGGTGATCACCGGAGCAATAGGAAGACACCTTAGAAGCTACCCTCATGCCAGGTTCCCGGATCATGAGGACTTACTAAGACATCCTCTACTCGACGATCACCTTTCGAAGGGCAAGGCAACAGTGAGGCGTACCCTAGGGGTGGTGTGTGATTTGTGTGTCATGTTCATTTATTTTTGTCTTGTCATGTTATGGGTGATCTACGCTTTTGTTTTTATTTAGACATTCATTCTTTCATGCAATTATAATTTAAAAGTGCGGAAATTTAAATGCGGAAAGATAAATCCTACGCTAGTACAAGACGCGGGTCTATACATCGCCAAATTACAAAGACCCGTTTTTAATAAAATGCGGAAAGTAAAACCTAGTTACTATTACATGGCTTGAACAGTTACATAATATTTACAAGAAAAATAAGAATAAATGCGCGAAAAGAATAGAGAATAGAACGTTCGAGGGCGTTGGACCCTTTTGGAATTAAATTGAATGAAAAGTTAATTAATTATTAAATTAAAGAAAAGAAATGTTTTTTTGATGGTTTTTGTATTTATGAAATAAAGAAAATTAAAATTCAAGAGAAACCTCAATTCTAAGTTATTTTTAATTATTAAAGAAAAATATTAAAGTTTAACCTAATTTACTAAATATTTAATGTACATGTTTATTTACAAAATAAATTAGTAATTAATAATAATGATAATAAGAAAAAATTATTTATTAAGAAAAGTGATAAAAAGTTAAAAAACCTAATTTCTACATATTTTAATTTATTGAGAAAAAGATTAAAGTTTTAAAACCTAATTTACTAAACTAATTATTAAAGTTTATTTACAAAATAAATTAATAGTGAAATAATAATAATTAAATATATTTTAGTTTCTGATTTTTTATCTTATGAAAATTAATTTATGAAATTAAAGAAAACAATTGAAAACAATTAAAAGAATAAAAAGGAAAATCAAAAAAATAAAAATGTGCAAACCATGGGGGTATTCAGACCCAAAGGGAGGTTTTTTGTGAGAAATCTGGCCCATTAGACAAAAAGCCTTGTTTGACTTTCTGGCATCACGTGCGTGTTCATTGACTCCTGAGTACCGTGGTCTGCATTCTTTGGCCATTGGATTGGGTTTCATGGCCATTTGTGTTCTGGATGTTGGCCATTTGTGTTCTGGCCTCAATGTTTCTTAATCTTCTAGGATGTCTGTCTCGCCATGTATTGGTGTCATGCATAAGTTTTTCTACTTTGGCCATTTGGCTTTTGGCTTTTGGCTTTTGGCTTTTGGCCTTTTGGCTTTTGGCCATTTGGCTTTTGGCCTCAACGTTCCTTAATGAACCTGCATGAGATCCTGTCTAAATCTGCAGTGTTGAATCTCACGAACACATTAAATAAAATCATAAAATGCAAATAAAGCCAATATATGAAGAAATTTAATGTTTAGGCACAATATGGCATGTATGAATGATTATACCCTTTTGATCATGGAGATCAAATCAATCTTACCCTTACTGGAAAATTAGTGACCTGAATGCTTTTATGCCTTACTGGAAAATTAGGATCATGGAGATCAAGCCAGCCTTATCCTTACTGAAGAAGTAGTGAGGTGTTGGTTTGTAACTGTGATGGCTTGTTTGTAGTGAGAGAGGGATTTGTAATAAGGATTTCAAGGTTTTAGGGTTCTTGAAAGAGTTTGATATTCTAACAGTGTTGTGGCAAGGTTTTTTTTTCTCTCTTCTTTTCTCCTCTCTGGTTTGTGTGAAAAGAATGTGATTATATAATGGAAATTAGGGTAAAGAAAATGGGCTTTGAATGTGCAATTGGGCCTCCAATGTTCACTTGAGTTTGTCACTTTCCAGGCTAAATCGTAGGGACTTAAGTGCATTTTTTGAAGTTGAAATGTGAAAACAAAATGTAGCTGACATCGATAACTAACTCCTGTCCGAAAATCGGCTCAATCGGATAAACGGTGAATTAGTTATGAATTTTTGAAGTTTCAGCTCAGACAAACTTATTTTGGGCTCCAGTGTCGACTCTGACACGTTCTTCAATAAAAAACTGGTATTGATCGGAGCATAATCCGGTCTCGACTTTTGAAGCAAATTTGTAGATCTATGAGTCAGTGACCTTGTGTAAAAATATGAGCCCAATCCGATAAAAATTGACCGAGTTATGAATTTTCGAAGTTTCGGCCCAGATGAAATAATATTCAGCATTCAGGATTTTCAGCGTGTCACACACTCTGAGCAAAAAACGAAGGCCTTTTGAATACCGTTTGAACTCAATACCTTCTGTGGAAATGTAGCCAACTCAATTTGTGAAATTTTGGCGCCAGAACCAGCTCGATACGATGAAAATCGACCAAGTTATGATTTTTTGAACATGACGCAAATAAACTTCTGTCACAAATTTTCTGCACGAAAATACTTGATAAATCCACATTTTTGAAGACCTTCTGATCGAAATTGGCTTCCATCCGTGAGAGATGAAAACGTAGATAATGTCAAGACGGAATTTTGGCCACCGGAACGGGTTCAAAACGAGTCACGATCTTCAAGTTATGAATTTTTTAGCGCGTAAAAACTGCACTTTCAGCACACTTTTTCACTATATTTCTTCAAGAAAACTCACACATTCGGATACCTTCTTTAAAGAATTGACTCTTGAGCCGAACCTGAATTTGAGAATATGTTATCAGGGATATCTTGGCGAAAGAACACCTGAATATAACGCGCCAGGTTGGACTTGTGAATTTTCTTGAAATGTTTTGAGAAATATGGGAGGGCAAATTTTGGGGTACAACAGCAGGCTTTTCGAATATGTACTTGATGGGATCCATCTTTGAAATCAACAGAGTAGTGTGAGTCAACATATACTGTCTCAGCCGGCGAGCAGCTCATACCAGAGCGCAGCAAGTTTTCTCGAGCAGTGAGTATCGAGACTCACAGTCGATAAACTTTTTGCTCAGGTAATAAATGGCGTGCTCTTTTCGGCCAGACTCATCATGCTGCCCCAGCACACACCCCATTGAATTGTCAAGTACAGTCAAGTATAGCATCAGAGGTCTCCCTTCCACTGGAGGCATAAGAATGGATGGTTCTTGGAGATACTCCTTTATCTTTTCAAAAGCGGCCTGACATTCATCGTTCCAACGTACTACTTGATCTTTCTTCAGTAATTTGAAGATTGGCTCACAGGTAGCAGTTAGATGTGAGATGAATCGGGCTATGTAATTCAGTCGTCCCAGAAAGCCTCTGACTTCTTTCTCTGTCTTGGGAGTTGGCATCTCTTGTATGGCTTTTACCTTGGCAGAGTCCACCTGAATACCTTTGTCGCTTACAATGAAACCTAGCAATTTTCCAGACCTCACCCCAAAGGTGCATTTGTTGGGATTCAACCTCAGCTTGTATAATTTCAATCGGTCAAACAACTTCCGCAGATGGTCAAGGTGCTCCTCCTCAGTTTGAGACCTTGCAATCATGTCATCAACATATACCTCAATCTCATGATGGATCATATCATGAAATAAAGCAACCACGGCGCGTTGGTAGGTTGCCCCAGCATTTTTCAACCCGAATGGCATGACCTTGTAGCAGAAGGTGCCCCACTGAGTCACAAAGGTAGTCTTTTCCATATCTCCCAGAGCCATCTTGATCTGATTATACCCTAAAAAGCCATCCATGAAGGAGAACACCTTGTGTTGAGCCGTATTGTCAACAAGAACGTCGATGTGAGGCAGAGGGAAATCATCTTTGGGGCTGGCCCTGTTCAAATCCCTGTAGTCGACACACATTCTGACTTTACCGTCCTTCTTCGACACCGGTACCACATTGGCCACCCATTGAGGGTAAGAGGTTACTGCTAGAAACCCGGCATCGAATTGCTTCATAACCTCGGCTTTGATCTTTTCGGACATCTCTGGACGCATGCGGCGGACCTTTTGCTTTACCGGAGGGCAGTCTTCCTTAGTAGGCAGATGATGGACCACAATGTCGGCATCCAAACCGGGCATGTCTTCGTAAGACCATGCAAAGATTTCCATGTAGTCATGTAGCATCTGGATCAATCGTTGCTTCATGCTGAGCTCTAGATCGGCACCAATCTTGACTTCTTTTCTATCTGTCTCAGTACCCAGGTTCACTGTTTCCACCGGCTCTTCATGCGGCTGAATGGCCCTCTCTTCCTGGAGTAGCAGTCTTGCGAGTTCACCAGGCACTTCGCAATCATCTTCACCTTCGTCCTCGGCCAAGTTGATCGGATTCTCGAAGTCATAACTGGCAGTAGCAGAGCTGTTACCAGTGAGATCCAGAGTGGATTGAAACCTGTATAAGTGAGTGTGTGTAAATATAGCTGTTTTGCAATATATAACACAAAGAAAAAGAGCACAAGATTTGAAATGCAACAAACGTCCAATGCTTTGATTAATGATATATGGAAATGTCATACAAAAAGCCCTCACAAATGGAGCTACGATGCATTGGGTAGGACACCGAGCCAATAAAAGTTTCAACATATTGTTTGTTACAAATTGGAAATCAAAAGAGTTAATTACTGCGTGACAAATGTGATAGGTGTAAAATCCTTTGCCGTCCAGTTGCTTGGCCCGTTGTTGGTGGTTGGATAGATCCAACTATCAAACTCTGCTTCCTCTACGTCCTCCTCGATAGCATTCACCCTTGGGTTGGTGATAAACACCGGAGCCTTTCTGATCCTTTCCTTGCGAACAGCCCTCTGAGCCTCTGCAGTAAAGCCCAGCCCAAACTTGTCATTCTTTTGAGTGAAGTCAGGAAGCTGACCCCAATTTGCACAATTTCCTTTCTCGATTACATCCCGGGCATCCTTCAAGGACGCCATCTTCAGAGGAAAGTCTTCTTCAACCACTGTTTCAGCTGATGCCAACGTTGGAGGTACCTCCTCAAAATGCTGAAAGGGGGTTTCAATAAACTCCCCGTCCATCTCGATATACCGGAATGAATTCAAGTGACTAACCATGTATTCCTCCTCACCCTGCACAGTAACAATTTTCCCTTTGACAGGGTATTTGAGCTTTTGGTGTAGAGTGGATGTTACTGCCCCAGCTTTGTGAATCCAGGGTCGACCCAACAAGCAGGAATAAGATGGACGAATATCCATTACATAGAACATTGAGTCGAAGACTTAGGAACCCACACGAATAGGAATGTCTACCTCACCGTGCACCATCCTCTTAGAACCGTCGAAGGCTCTAACAATGATGTTACTAGGTTTCAATTCCAGGCCCTCACAATCCAAGCGATCCAATGCCTTCTTGGGCAAAACATTCAGGGAAGAACCAGTATCCACCAACACGTGTGCGAGAGTAGTGCCCCTGCATTCTATAGAGACATGCAGGGCATCATTGTGATTTTTCCCTTTGGCGGTAAGGTCAGCATCTGAGAACCCCAAACCATTGTCAGCTGTCAAATTAGCCACACAGTCAGTGAATTGATCCGCAGAGGTCTCTTGCGGCACATGGGCCGTTTTCAGAAATGAAATCAGGGCTTTTGCATGGGCCTCTGAGCATAGCAGCAATGATAGCATAGAGATTTTGGAGGGGGTATGCCCCAACTGTTCAACAACATTGAAGTCACTCTTTTTAATGATTTTAAGGATTTCCTCCATCTCTTGTTGGGAGGCTTCAACAGCAGTCTTTTTTGGTGCCTCTGTCCTGGCAGGCAAATCGGTAGCAACTTCTTTGCCCCGAGCATCAGAGGACTCGGCGGCAGTAGTAGACACAGGAACTTGATTTGGAACATGCACACTTGCGGGTGTGATGATGAGAGGTTTTCGGATAACTGGCGGTGTAATGTCAGGCGAGAAGAGCCTGCCACTGCGAGTAATCTTGGCGGGACCAGTGATGTTACTGATACTGGTACTGGTGTTGAACTCCTGCTTTACTCCAAGCATATACACGTCGGCCCCATAATGCCATGGGACAACCTTGTTAGATTCATAGGGGAGAGGCCCTGGAACAATAATAGTAATGGGTGCAACAGACATAATTTGGACTGGCTTCCTCGGGAGAGCCTTGGTAGGATTGTTGAAAATTGTGACGACAGATACTTCTTCAGCCGAAACAAACAGAACAACAGTTTTCTTGAACAGAATTTCTTTTCTATCCATCAGGCTTTGGATGCCTGATTTCAGCAGCGGACAACCGGTAGGGATAACAGCACACAGGAGGCAACCCTTGCTACAACCCGGAAATAAACCGGCTAGCAGTAAGTTCCTCTTAACAGTCAAAAGAGGGGTAGCAACATCATTCACCGAAACAGCATACAAATCTTCCTCAATGGCATTTACTCTATGCTGGGGCATAGGAGCAGTTACAACATTTGGCCTCTCAGGCGCCTCAAACTGAATTTCCTTCGCGTCGATAAGGTCTTGCACCTTATTTCTCAGGGCCCAGCAATCATCAGTAGTATGCCCGGGGCTATCAGAATGATAAGCACAACGGGCATTTGGGTTATACTTAGGAGATGCAGTATTCACGACCTTCGGAGCCTCTTTGATGGTCACCAAGTTGGTGGATAACAGTTGCGGTAAGATTTGTGACAAGGTCATACTCAGCCGAGTATACTGCCTCTTGGGCCTTTCACCTCTTTGTTGATTGTACTGCTGAGGAGCAGCAACAGACTTTGAAATTACTAAGGCATTGACGGCTTGGCGGCTTTCTGGCTTGACTTGTCTTCTAGGACCATAGACTGCACTTGCTTCTTTCTTGAAAGGTCTCTTCTCAGTACTTGCGGAGGCAGCCTTTTGTATCTTTCCTGACCTGATGCCAGCTTCTATTCTTTCCCCTGTCAGGATCAAATCCATAAACCCAGCGGAGGAATTACCAACCAAATGATTGAAAAATGGACCAGACAAGGTCCCTAGAAACATATCAACTAGCTCACGATCAGTCAATGGAGGCTGCACCCTGCCAGCCAAATCTCTCCATTTTTGTGCATATTCTTTGAACCCTTCGCCCGTTCCTAGAGACATACCCTGAAGTTGGGTACGCGTAGGAGCGAGGTCAGAATTGTATTGATATTGTCTGTAAAATGCGGTCTCCAAATCTTCCCAATGTCGGATACTAGCTCCATCTAGTTGATAGAACCACTCAAGCTGTGACCCCGAAAGGCTATCTTGGAAGAAGTGGATCCAAAGATTTTTGTCTGCCGTGTAAGGCTGGATCTTCCTTACGTACGACCTTAGATGCAGCTTTGGACAGGAGGCCCCGTCATATTTGGCAAAGGCAGGCGCCTTAAACTTGTGTGGGATTACTACCCCAGAAGATAACCCCAGATCTCCGAAATCCAGCCCCGGCACATTCTGAATCTCCATGGCGCTCAAGCGGTCCTCTAATTGCTTGTATCTGTTAGCAGCGGGTGGGTCTTGTTCGTCATTGTAGTCCGTCTCGTTGTCAGAGACTGCAGGACTAGGAGCTCCTCCCCCTTGGGGACTATCTTTCTCTGCAGAGGAAGTAGTTGGATCAGCCTCATTATGGAGTGTGTTCCCAAACCTGCGTCCGGTGTTAAATAACGCAGTCCTCTTTTTCTTCTTCTTCTTTAGGAGTAGAGCCTTCAACTCTTGCTGACCTTGGGCCAGGCTTAGGACCATTTCTTGAAACTAGGCACTTTGGGCCTGAAGGGCCTTGATTGCTTGCTCACTGGATGAGTCTGGATTCATGATGACTGTTCAAAATAAACAACGAAGAGGATTAAGCAACCTGTAGAAAAAGGGTACCTATTATGCACATGATGCATGAGATGCTATCTATGCAATGCATTCAAGGGTTTTAGAAATTCACAATTGTTGCAGACAAAAATAACGCACGTCATATTAAGAAGAAAAGATTTGTTAGTACATAAATGCCCCATGGGCCAAATATTACAAAAACAACTTCTCAAGGTAAAAAGACGTTGCGCATCCTCTTTGGCGCAATGTAGGTGTTGAGGGCCTCTTGCTCATGGAGACGGCGGGTGAGCTCTAAAACCTTCTTCTCACGGGCGTAGAAGCTGGTTTCAAAAGTGTTCTGTTCCTCCTTGAGTTGGATCCAACTCTTCTGCATCTCCTCCCACGATGTAGGCATGTCAGGATGTAGGATGGTGTAGGGAACCTCTGCTTCCTTGGCGGGCTCTTTAATCACAGGGAGAACGTGAGGATAAGGCATCATTAGACTCTGGGCTCGGGCTCGTACCCACTTGAGGTAAGGTTCAAGAGGGATGGAGTTCTTGTGTCCCAGAGTCTTGCTATCAACCTTGTTGGGCCTCCCCCAAGCTCTGATGAATCTTTGGCGAAGTCCTTGCGCATCGTTGTCGAAGTCAAAAACTAGGTCAGGAATCAACATGTCGTGAGGGCCATCCCTCCGTGCGTATCCAAATTGCCTCAAAGCTAGGAAAGGGTTGTAGGTGATACCTCCTCTGATTCCAAGTAAAGGAACATTAGGAAACTCTCCGCAACGATCGACGATGATGACATTTTCTCTGGACCGAGAACACCAATGTACATCAGAGTGAGTAAGAGTCATCAACCGTTGGGACCACCTTGAGCCTTGGTCATTCTTCAAGACAGATTGTGGAAGGTGCGAAATAAACCACCTTGCAAGGAGAGGAGTACAGCACATGAGAACACCCCTCTTTCTCATTGTTCGTGTGTAAAATGAGTGAAGAATGTCCCCAAGCAATGTTGGTATTGGATTTCTGGACAAGAAGATTTTGACGGTGTTGACATCTACCAATTGGTCAGAATTTGGGAACAAGACCAACCCATAGATAAGGAGTGCCATAATTTCTTCAAAGGCTTGTAGGTCCAATGAATTCCAACATTCTTGTGCCTTCTCAAACAAGAATCTTGCTAAGAAACCTTTGACGCCGCTTCTGGTTTCCCAATGCCCCTTGATGTCAGAAGGCTGTAGATGTAATGCTCGAGCAACATCTTCAGGCTTTGAATCCTTTTCCGTACCGTTGAAAGGTAGTTGATTGAGGATAGGAATTCTCAGGAGTTGAGAAAATTCCTCCAAAGTGGGTACCAACTGGTAGTCAGGGAAAGTGAAACAGTGGTGAAGAGGGTCAAAGAACTGGAATAGCACTTTCATCATGTCTTCTTCAATGTTGGTGTTGACTAAGCTGAGCAGTCTACCATGTCTTTCACTGAAGGATGAGCTTTCCGGAATTCTTGAGGTGAGCTCCTTGAGTTGAAGAGAGATTCTCACAAGGTTGACTTGAATGGTTTTTCTGCGAGGAATTTCCATGACCTACAAAACAAGAACAAAGATGAAGATCTAAACCCTTGAAGTGGTTAGTAAATGCATATGATGCTTTATGATGTTCATGATGTATGCACAAACATATGTACAAGCAAATCACACCAAACCCTAGTTTCAGGCTTGCATGGGGTTTCATAGGTAAGTACCCTCTTGAGTGTAGTTGGCTTAAAAACCTGTCCTATAAATAGTAACCGGGTTCTAAGGAGCTCAATATCACTGGATTGTTTTCATTGTTCATTGTTTTGGTTTAGCCACTTAACTAGCGACCAAAATATTCCAAGAAAACAACCCTCAATGAGTGTAGTATCGAGTATCTACCGACTTCGGACTGCACCAAAGCCGGTCATCTCACTACCCTTAATGTAAGGCCAAGATGGTCAAGTAAGGTTCTAGGTCATTAGTGCTTAGTGACATCACTCAGCGGCCCCGTACTCTCCTTGATTGAACTCAAGGGTTACCGGTACTCACAAATATGTCGCACTAATATAGCTATTGCTTCGACCGTGTCGGTATACCCCGCACAGTTTCCACAACGTATTTCTATCTATGAATGTTTCCCAAAATCCGGGTGTAGGATTGCAAACCCAAACAAGAGAGCCAAAATGTAAAGCAATCAAATCAAACAATTAGTCATGCAAGAGGGTGATCTAAGCCCTAAGGTTACTCCACTTTTAGATTATTCCCCAGCAGAGTCGCCAGTTCTGTGATACGGTGGGAGAACTGACTATGGCTTTGCGTTTGTTTTCGCAAATGTTTCGGTTGAGCAAGAGTCGCCACCGACTTTTTATTTTATCCTAAGGAAAGGTTAAAAAGCACAGCAAAAACCTTTGAGATGTTTTCTTGGGTTCGGGGAGTAGATTATAGAAAGGGAAGGTATTAGCATCCTTTCTATCCATGGTTATCCATGGGCTCTTAGTTACTTGCTTAGATCAACTTGCCTTAATTTTCAATTGTTTGAAATGGTGCTTTGTGTGTGGGTTTGAAAATGTTTTTTTTTAAAAGAGGCCGATGTGGTGGCAACCTTTGTAATGATCCATGTTGGGATGTATACAAAGGTGTACGTCTTTTGAAAAAGGTTTTCATTTGTTTTTTTTTTGGAAAGTTGTTTTGAAAGTGTTGTGAGGTGTGGTTTAGAAAATAGGCAAGTGTTTTGTTTTGCAAGTTTGATTCAAGTAACTAAGAGGTTGTCTACTCCTAAATTTCTCAAAGATTATCGCTATGTTTTAACCCTTTTGACAATTTTGTTCCATCATTGTATTTGGTGGATAATCTTGTGTTAGGATGTGAGAGGGACGGGCGCGGGTCATCGCTTAGACCATAATTGCAATGGTGCCAAGTATCTTTGGGCAATTTTTCTTTAAGGGACTTGATCATTTTTTAGGCAACTTTCGAAAGCGTCATCGAGGGACTATGATCATTTGAATTGTTTGTTTTACCCAAAGAGACCTAACATGCAATATGGCCCAATTTTGAAAGGCAACAAGTGGATGTAACCCTAGGGGTGTTAGTGTGCAAGTGTGTTTTATTGCATACAAGAGTTTTTTCTTTGAATTAGGTTTTTCTATTTCATTGATTTTATCTTGCCATACACGTCCTAATTAATAGCAATAAGAAGCAGAAATATAAAATCTTACGCTATTACAACAATTAGGGGATGGGGATACACATTTGTACATGGGGGGTTCAACGAGAAAAATAGACAAAAAAGAAAATAGCAAAAAACAAGATATAGAGAGAGAGGGAGCCAGCGCGCTGCTGAGAGGTCATCAGAAGTTCTGACTCAGATCCGCTGCCAGATGATCAACCTCTTGGTTAAACTGTATGAGTCAGAACTTCTGACTCTGGCACCTGCAAAACAGAACCCTGTTAGTGGGGAAATCAGAAGTTCTGACCCCCCTGCGCTGCAAGACAGAAGTTTGTTAGTGGAGAAACCAGAATTTCTGATTCTGCTGGAAAGGCAATAACTCTCAGAGGTTCTGATATCATTGAAAGCAAAACAGGCTTCAGATGTGCTAACGTCAAAGTCAACACTTGGCTTTTCCCTGTACTAATCAGAGCATCTGCAATTTTGTTGTTATTCCACAAAACAGGAAACATATTTGGAACAGATCCAGCAAATGTCAAAATGTTTTAGAGGGCAGAACCAACAAGGTCACATGCAAGTCCTACACTGGCTCAGAACGTTCTGAGGTATGAAGATCCTCAGAATATAAACAGCAACAATATGATATTTACATTATGTTTATTTGAGTACGCATAGTTGATGATGCTTAGCAGCGTGATGAAGGTCAGCAGGTGCTTACCTGGCTGTTGGAAAAGTTTGTGGGTGAAAGCTAGCTTTTGGCTCTGGTGGTGTTCTGGATAGATTCTCTTTTTTTTTTTGGAAAAAGGCAGGTGAAGGTGTATGCGTATGTAGGGTCAGAAGTTTGAAAAGAGGTTTTTTAGTTCATACAGAAAACTGGGTATTGGATAAAGTTTGAAGATGAGAAATTCAAAGTTATGAAACAAACTGGAGATTTTGGCAGAGTTTCAGAACGCTATGTTGCTAAGGGTTTCTGTTTCTCTCTTAGCAATTTTTCTGTTTCTTGAACGCCCTTTTACAGTGGACAATGACTCTCTATTTATAGACAAAGTTCTTGTGGGTGCCTTGAACATTAAAGCGCCAACAGAGTTTGAATTGCTCTTTGACAGAAATTCCTGGGAAGTTGTGATAACAGATAGCCTTCAGCCTAGGCTGTAGCAGCAGGCGTGGATTGGAGATAAGTGACCTCTTAAGTGGGCGGTGGCGTGTAGACCCATGCCAGAATCTGCACAAAGGCGTTTTCCAAGCCACACGTGAATGTTCAGGAGTGGCTGGGAGCATTAATGAGCATTAAATGGTGATAAGACCTATCAACATCAATATTCTGGTAATGGAAACCAATGTTGAATCAGCAGTTCTGTTTCAAAAAGAACAGCGTAAACCATGCTCTGGCCTTGACTTCCTGCTGTCTTAGTAAGTTCTGGGGATTCTCCTGATTTTCTGATACGTTCCTTGGATTTGCTTCTGGACCTCCTGGGCTTTAGAGATTCTGTATCAGTGTAACACCCACTCTTCTGACCTTTTCATCTTCTGATTTCAACATGTTCTGAAAGAACCTTTAGACTTCCCTGCTTCTTTTGCATTCCTTTAGCAAATTCTGACTGAGCTTGTGTAACTGCTGAAAGGATCATGTTTTGTCTGAGGCTTACATACTGAACCACATTTACAACTTCTGATTGAGCTGATGTAGCTGCTGAAAAGCCAACTTCTGACTACGCTGAGCCAAGCTTGCAACTTCTGACCGTTTTTATCTGGAATTGGTCCAGAAGTTCTGAAGCACTGATTTTTTCTTAAACACTCATTTTTTAGAGAAACATTCCAAGTATTTAGAATTTAAATTTTTTTTTTCAAGATAAAAGCGTTGTCTTTAGAGCTTGTGTGATCATCTTGCTCTTGTAAAATGGTCTGCTTGGGCAAAAAAGATAACTCAGGACTTGGATTTGTTTCAGAGGGACCTTGAAAATCCAAGATGATTTCCTGAAGAAGGAGAGGGCAAATTTTGGGGTACAACAACTTTGAACATGGAAGACATCGTAGCTAACGCGTCCGCCAACTGATTCTCCTCTCTTGGGAAATGTTCAAAGGTTATCTTTGTGAAGTGGGGGATCAATGTCAACACACATTCTCTGTAAGGAATAAGATTCGGATGTTTCGTATCCCACTCCCCTTTGATCTGATTGATCACGAGAGCAGAATCTCCGAAGACACTCAAAAACTTGATCCTTAAGTCAATCGCAGCTTGGAGACCCATGATGCATGCCTCATACTCCGCCATGTTGTTGGTGCAGTTGAAACATAGCCGGGCAGTGAGTGGAGTATGAGTGCCTTGAGGGGATATGATCACAGCGCCGATACCGTTACCCAAAGCGTTGGAGGCTCCGTCAAAGTGCATAGACCATCGGGATCCTTCCTCAGGTCCTTCATCTGGTCCAGGTACTTCACAATCAGTCACTATCATGATACTCTCGTCTGGAAACTCGAAGTTCATTGACTGATAGTCGTCTACTGCCTGATGTGCCAAGTGGTCTGCCAATACACTTCCTTTGATGGCTTTCTGAGTTGTGTACTGGATGTCGTATTCTGTCAAGATCATTTGCCATCTTGCTATTCTCCCAGACAGAGCAGGCTTTTCAAATATGTACTTTATTGGATCCATCTTAGAAATCAACAAAGTAGTGTGAGTCAGCATATACTGTCTCAGCCGGCGAGCAGCCCATACCAAAGCGCAACAAGTTTTCTCGAGTAGTGAGTATCGGGTCTCACAGTCGGTAAACTTTTTGCTAAGGTAATAAATGGCGTGCTCTTTTCAGCCAGACTCGTCATGCTGCCCCAGCACACACCCCATTGAGTTGTCAAGTACTGTCAGGTATAGTATTAGAGGTCTCCCTTCAACCGGTGGCATAAGGATGGGTGGTTCTTGGAGATACTCTTTGATTCTGTCAAAAGCGGCCTGACATTCATCGTTCCAACGTACTACCTGGTCTTTCTTCAGCAGCTTGAAGATTGGTTCACAGGTAGCAGTTAGGTGTGAGATGAATCGGGCAATGTAATTCAGGCGTCCTAAAAAGCCTCTGACCTTCTTCTCTGTCTTGGGAACTGGCATCTCTTGGATGGCTTTAACCTTAGCAGGGTCCACTTGAATACCCTTATCACTTACAACGAAACCTAGCAACTTTCTAGACCTTACCCCGAAGGTGCACTTGTTCGGGTTCAACCTCAGCTTGTACAACTTCAGACAGTCAAACAATTTCTGCAGATGATCAAGGTGTTCTTCCTCAGTTTGGGACCTTGCAATCATATCATCGACATAGACTTCAATCTCATGGTGGATCATGTCATGAAATAAAGCAACCATGGCACGTTCGTAGGTTGCCCCAGCATTTTTCAACCCGAATGGCATGACCTTGTAGCAGAAGGTGCCCCACTGAGTAACAAAGGTAGTCTTTTCCATGTCTGCAGGAGCCATCTTGATCTGATTATACCCTGAAAAACCATCCATGAAAGAGAACACCTCATGCTGAGCAGTATTGTCAACTAGAACGTCAATGTGAGGTAGGGGGAAGTCATCCTTAGGGCTTGCCCTGTTTAGATCCCTGTAATCGACACACATCCTGACCTTACCATCTTTCTTAGGTACCGGCACCACGTTGGCAACCCACTGAGGGTAAGATGTCACTGCAAGAAACCCGACATCGAACTGTTTCATAACCTCAGCTTTGATCTTCTCAGACATCTCTGGACGCATACGGTGGACCTTTTGCTTAACTGGAGGGCAGTCTTCCTTGGTAGGCAAATGATGGACCACAATGTCGGTATCCAACCCAGGCATGTCTTCGTAGGACCAGGCGAAGATCTCCACATAATCATGTAACATCTGAGTCAACCGTTGCTTCACGCTAAGCTCCAGATTGGCACCAATCTTAACCTCCTTTCTATCTGTCTCAGTACCCAGATTTATCGTTTCCACCGGCTCTTCATGTGGTTGAATTGCCCTCTCTTCCTGGAGTAACAGTCTTGCAAGCTCGCCAGGCACTTCGCAATCATCTTCACCTTCGTCTTCGGCTAAGTTGATCGGATTTTCGAAGTCATAACTGGCAGTAGCAGAGTCGTTACCAGTGAGATCCAGAGTGGATTGAAACCTGTGTAGGTGAGTGTGTGTAAATACAGTTGTTTTGCAATATATAAAGAAAGAAAGAAGGAAGGGGAGCATAAGATTTGAAATGCGGAAAAACGTCCAAGGTCTTTATTCATGATATATGAAATGACAATTAATATGCCCTCACAAATGAAGCCACGGTGCCCCGGGTAAGACATCGGGCCATAAAGTTTCAATTCATTGTTTATTACAGATAACAAAATCCAAGGAATTCATTACGGCGTAACAAAAGTAACAGGTAGGTTGTCCTTTGCAGTCCAATTGCTAGGTCCACTGTCGGCCGTCGGATAAATCCAGCTGTCGAACTCAGATTCTTCCACCTTGTCATCATCCCTGATAGCATTCACTCCATGAGCAGGCAGGGGAGCTGTCACTACATTGGGCTTCTCAGGTGCCTCAAATTGTACCTCTTTCGCATCAATAAGGTCTTGCACCTTATTCCTCAAGGCCCAGCAGTCATCAGTAGAATGCCCCGGGCTATCGGAGTGATAAGCACAGCGGGCATTTGGATTATACTTGGGGGATGCAATATTTACAACCTTTGGAGCCTCTCTGACAGTCACCAAGTTGGTTGATAACAGTTGCGGCAAGATTTGTGACAAGGTCATACTCAGTCGGGTAAACTCTCTTCTGGGTCTTTCAGCCCTTTGTTGATTGGTTTGCCGAGGAGCGGCAGCAGGCTTAGCAATCACCACCGTGTTGACAGATTGGCGGCGCTCTGGTTTATCTTGCCTTCTAGGCCCATACACAGCACTGGCCTCCTTCTTAAAAGGTTTCTTCTTAGAATTTGAACATGTACCCTTCTGAATTTTACCTGACTTCATGCCAGCCTCTATCCTTTCCCCAGTCAGAATAAGGTCTGTGAACCCTGCAGATGAATTGCCAATGAGATGATTGAAGAATGGCCCGGATAGAGTCCCCAAGAACATATCTACCAGCTCACGGTCTGTTAACGGAGGCTGCACCCTGCCAGCCAGGTCCCTCCACTTCTGCACATACTCTTTAAAACCTTCACCTGATCCTAGCGACATACCCTGGAGTTGGGTACGTGTAGGAGCAAGGTCGACATTATATTGATACTGCTTGTAGAAAGCAGTAGCCAACTCCTCCCAGTTACGAACTTTGGTTCCATCCAGCTGATAGAACCATTCGAGATGAGTCCCTAAAAGACTCTCCTGGAAGAAGTGGATCCATAAGTTCTTATCCACTGTGTACGGCTGAATCTTCCGCACATAAGACCTGAGGTGTAGCTTAGGGCAAGACGCCCCGTCATACTTGGTGAAAGATGGTGCTTTAAACTTGTGAGGGATAATCACACCAGTAGATAAGCCCAAGTCTCCGAAATCCAGCCCAGGTACTTGTTGAATTTCCATGGCATTCAGCCGGTCTTTCAACTGCTTGTACCGGTCTTCAGCTGGAGGATACTATTCCTCATTAAAGTCAGTCTCGTTGTCAGAGACCACCGGACTTGGAGCCCTTCCCCCCTGGGGACTGTCTTTGCCTACAGAAGAACCAGCTTCCTCATTCTGCAGAGTGTTACCAAATCTCCGGCCTGAGTTGAACAGAACAGTTCTCTTCTTCTTCTTCTCCTTCTTCAGGAGCAAAGCCTTCAGCTCTTCTTGACCTTGAGCCAAAACCATGATCAGCTCCTGAAATTGTGCGTTCTGCGCCTGAAGGGCCTTGATAGACAACTCGGTAGATGATTTAGGGTTCATGATGCTGAAATAAACAGCGAAGAACAGTAAGCAACCTGAAAAGAAGAGTACCTGCTATGCACATGATGAATGATATGTGTTTATGCAATGCATTCAAGGGTTCGAAAATTCAAATTTGTTGTAGACAAAAAGGAACACACGTTATCATTAAGGAAATAATTGTTTGGTACATCAAAGCCTCATGGGCAAACATTACAAAGCAGATCAATCCCAAAAGACACTACGCATCCTCTTTGGAGCTATGTAGGTGTTGAGATTCCTCTCCTCGTGCAGTAGGCGGGTGAGCTCTAAGACCTTCTTTTCACTAGCATGTAGACTGGTCTCAAGATAATTCCGTTCTTCCTTAAGCTGGATCCAGCTCTTCTGCATCTCTTCCCAGGATGTGGGCATGTCAGGATGTTGAATGGTGTAGGACACCTCTCCTTCCAAGACTGGCTCTTTGATCACAGGGAGAACATGAGGATAAGGCATTACTAACTTCTGGGAGAGGGCTCGTACCCACTTGAGATAAGGCTCCAACGGGATGGAATTCCTGTGCCCCAGGGTCTTGCTGTCTATCCTACTTGGCATCCTCCAAGCTCTGATAAATATCTGGCGAAGTCCTTGTGCATCATTGTCGAAGTCAAAAGCTATGTCAGGAATTAACATGTCATGAGGGTCGTCCCTCCGAGCATAACCAAACTGTCTCCAAGCCAGACACGGGTTGTAAGTAATACCTCATCTGATTCCAAATAAAGGAACATTAGGGTACTCCCCGCAACGATCAATGATAGTGACATCCTCTCTGGACCGAGAGCACCAATGTATATCTGCACGTGTAAGAGTCATCAATCGTTGTGACCATCTCAAACCCCGCTCGTTCTTCAAAACTGATTGTGGAAGGCGCGAAATAAACCACCTTCCCAGGAGAGGAGTACAGCACATAAGAACACCTCTTTTTCTCATGGTTCGAGTGTAACATGAGTGAAGGATGTCCCCCAACAACGTAGGTATAGGGTTCCTGGACATGAAGATCTGGACAGCACTGATATCTATAAGCTGATCTGGATTGGGGAACAACACCAAACCATAGACAAGGAGGGCCACCACTTCTTCAAAAGCTTGTAGGTCAAGGGAGTTCCAACATTCTTGGGCCTTCTCAAACAGAAACATGGCTAAGAACCCTTTGATACCACTTCTAACTTCCCAATGTCCCTTGAGGTCAGATGATTGTAGGTGTAAGGCTTTAGCAATCTCTTCAAGTTTGGGTTCCTTTTCCGTATCGTTGTAGGGTAGTTGATCAAGGATAGGGATCTTCAGAAGCCGGGAGAACTCCTCCAATGTAGGTACCAGTTGATAATCCAGGAAAGTGAAACAGTGATGCAGAGGGTCAAAGAACTGGAACAGGACCTTTATCATATCTTCCTCAATGTTTGTGTTGACCAAGCTGATGAGTCTTCCATCCCTTTCACTGAATGAAGAGCTCTCGGGAATCCTAGATATAAGCTCCTTAAGCTGAGGAGGGATCCTTACAAGGCTGATCTGAATTGTCTTTCTGCGAACAGTTTCCATGTCCTACAAAACAAGAACAAAGATGAAGATTCGAACCCCTGAAATGGTTAGCCAATGCATATGATGCTGTATGATGTCCTGATGCTATGATTAACACACCACAAATATTTACAAAGGCAAACATGATAAGGCACACAAGTCACACCACAGCCCTTAGAGTTTAGGCCTGCATGGGGTCTGGGTATTACCCTCTTGAAGTTGGTGGGCTCAACCTGTCCTATTAGAAGTAACCGGGTTCTAAGGGTCCCAATATCACTGGATTGCTTTCATTGTTCATCGTTTCGATTTGGCCAATGAATTGGCGACCAAAATATTCCAGGAAAGCAACCCTCAATTGAGTGTAGTATCGAGTATCAACCAACCTCGGACTGCACCAAAGTCAGTTATCTCACTACCCTAAAGAGGCCAAGATGGTTCAATTAAGATTCCTAAGGTCAGTTGATGCTTCATGACACCACGCGGAGGCCCCGTACTCTCCTTGACTGAACTCAAGGGTTACCAGTACACACCAAAGTGCCACATCAATGTAGCAGACTGTTTCAACCATGTCGGTATACCCCGCACAGTTCCCTCACAGCCTTGTTGCTACTTTCTAAGAAGGTATCCCCCAGATCCGGGTTAGGATCTATAGAACTCCCAAGACAGTCCCACAATTTAAAGCAAACAAGTCAAAGCAATTAAAAACACAGTGATCTTAGTCCTAAGGTACACCTCACTTTATAAGATTCCCCAACAGAGTCGCCAGTTCTGAGATCGGTGGATCTGGAACTGACTGTTTAACGCTGGTTCGCGAAATGTCGCGGAAGCAAGAGTCGCCACCATCTTTTATTTTTTCCAATATGGAAAGGACAAAAGCACAGAAAAATTCCTTATGAGATTGCTCTCGGTTCGGGAGGTAGATTTATAGAAAGGGAAGGTGTTAGCACCCTTTCTATCCATGGTTATCCATGTGCTCTTAGATACTTGCTCATTTGTGTTTTCAAAATTGCTTGTTTGCTTTTCAAAGTGTGAGTGAGTTTGAAAAAGTTTCGTTTAAAGTTTCAGATCGACTCTTGTATCAGTCCTCAAGAGTGTTTGAAAAGTTGTTTTTGAAAGCTTTTTGAAAAGTGTCGGTGTGAAAAGGAGTTTTTTGATTTGTTTTGAATTAGAGCAAGTATCTACGAGTCATCTACCTACCCTAAGGAATTAGTCTGTGTAAATGTCCTTGAGGTAGTGTCATCCCACCATTGAGGGGTAGGTAGCACCACCGTTGGAGGTGTTCGGGTCAATTCGAGTTTAGGGACAGTGTGGTCATCCGAGCAATAGTAGGACACCTTAGAAGCTACCCCCATGCCATGTTCATGGACATGAGGACTTACTAAAACATCCTATACTCGACGACCACGTTTCGAGGGGCAAGGCAACAGTGAGGCGTACCCTAGGAGTGGTGTGTGAATTATGTGTCATTTTCAGTTATATTTTATCTTGATCATGCATTGGGTGAGCTACGCTTTGATTTTATTTGGGCATACATTCTTTCATGTGATAGTTAGCAATTAAAAGGTGCGGAAATTAAAATGCGGAAAATAAAGGTCCTACGATATTACAAGGCGCGGGTCCATACATCGCCAAATTAACAAAACCCGATTTTGAATAAAAGTGCAAAAAGTAAATGTCCTAATTACTATTACAAAGCTTTAGGGCAAATACATTATATTTAAAAAGGAAATAAAAATAGACGTGCGAAAAGAAATTAGAAGCGAAAGCGCGAGGGCGTTGGACCCTTTAAAGATTAGATTGAAATTAAAAATTAAGTAATGGTTAAATAAAGAAAAGAACTTGTTTTTTTTGATGTTTTTGTATTTAATGGACATAAAGAAAATTAATTGAAATTTGAAATTAAATAAAACCCTAGTTCTAAATTGTTTTTAATTATTAAATAAAAATGTTTAAGTTTTAACCTAATTTACCCTAATTAATTAATTGCATATTTATTTACAAGATAATTAATAATTAATAATGATAAGAATAAAAAGGTTAATTATAGAGCAAAAAGAATAAAAATACTAAAACCCTATTTTTTATATTTTTTAGTTATTAAGAAAACATTAAAATTTAATCTTAAATTAAACTAAATTGATTAATAAAATTTATTTACAAAAAATATTAATGAATTAAAAATTAAATAAACATATTTTATTTTTGACTTTTCTGATTTTTTTTTTGTTTTTTTATGAAAAATATTTTGGTGAATTAATTAAAACAATAAAGCAAATTAAAAAGAATAAAAAAAAAAGAAAGAAGAAAATTAGGAGGAAGAGTACAAACAAAGGGGGTTTCTGGCCCAATTATGGAGGTCAATTGTAAGCAATTTGGCCCATTGAAATGCAAGGCCCTTTGGACTTTCTGGGATTACGTGTGCATCAGTTGACCAGTGTGCATGGTGGACGGCTTTTGTGACTATTGGATTGATCAATCAGATTGCATGGCAAGCAGAGGCATATGCGTTGTATGATGGGTCACTGGGAGCGTGCTGCACAGAATCATGTTACAACAAAAATTATAGGGAAATATGGGGGACCTGGGAATCGAACCCAGGTCCCAGCGTTTGAAGGACACATCATTCACCAACCCAGCCAGCGCGTTTCTTTGTCATATTAGTGGAATAGAAATAATATAAGAGAAAACGAGTATTATTCTGAAATAATAAAAAAAAGCGCGCCAGTATTCAAATCACCCATTCACGCTTAGACACCTCAGCTTCGTCTCCATTTTTTTTCTGCAACTAAAAGCAAATAGCGGGGGTTTTGAACCCCCACTAAGTCAAACCTGCAAAAATAGCGATTAGGCTATGGAGCAATATAAATTGGGCGCGAATAGTGAGTTCAATTCGTTTTGAGGTCCTGAGTCCAATGGCATAGGTGTGTTTGGCCAATTTTTCCAGATGAAGGAAGCCCTCTTTCAAAGTCCCTGAAACCCTAATATGCATTCATGGTGGAATCTTATACAGGGCTTAATACTTCAATTAAAGCATGCTATCAGCTTCAGAATACTCACGTTAGTCCAAATCAATGATTGAAAATCACAAATAATGCATGAATAATGAAACACGAATATGAAAATTTTCAAGAAAAGTCAGACTCTGTTATACCGATTCCTTGCGTATGGAGGGTTGGTTTCAATTGGAGAAGCTTCCTGGTAGTGTCAGGATTGTATTGGAGTGCTTTTTGATCTTTGAAACAAGCTCTTGCTATGAAAACAGTTTCTCACTTTTTTTGTAAAAATGCAAGTTTTGTTCTTTGTTTATGCGCAGCTTCTTCTGTTCTTTGCATTAGGGTTGCAATATGTATATATGTGTGAATGCATTAGGTCAGAAAAATCAAGCCCAAAGCCTTGTATTCAATGATTTTCAATATTTGATTTTCATGATCTTTTTCAATCTTTTCTTGCCATGGAACTTGCCTATTTGGAAGATTTGGTCCCTTTCATGTGGTACACGAAATATTTAGGCCTTAATGAGAGAATATGCTGCACAAAAGGATTTGGAAAACATGATTTGCTATTTTTGTCATATTTAATTTTAATTAAGTGAATTAATAATAATAATAATTCAAATAATTAATCAAAAATGATAAAATAACTCCCTTTTGGGTCAATGGGTCGTGCATGGCCTTTGGGTGATGATTCATGGAAGAAATTGAGGCCCATTAGCAATTTTGAGGCATTTGAAGCAAGGTTGACTTTTCAAAATTCCCAAAAATTTCCCAACTTCCACAAGGCATATCTTGCTCAATATTTAAGCTTTGATCATGTTCTTGGACATTTTGGAAAGGTCTTGAAGTACTCTAACCAATGCCTTTGGTCCCATGTCATTTTGATTAACCAATCTCAAGTTATGGTCTTTGACTTAAAGTGCCTTTTTGTTGACTTTTGAAAATGACCTATAATGTTGAGATTGATAACTTTTTGTGAGAGCATTTCTTGGACTTGAATTGTGAAGATGAGTTGTAGGAAATGTCATTCTCTTCAAAATGAGCTTTGGATGGAATTTTTCTGATAAACCATGTGGAAGTTATGCCTTGGTCAATTTGTAGTTGACTTTTTCAACTGTCTAAATATAGAAACTTTTGCATCTTGAGATTTTTTGAGCCATACCTTGAGAATCATGATCAAGATTTGACTGTCAAATGACCATTTTGCCCCTACAGTTGACTGTGAAGCAATTAGGGTTTTTGACTGTGCAATTTTGTGTTGTAAGTCTTGAAACTTGGCATAAGGATGCTTGACAATGTTTATAGGCATGTGGGACTTGATTGGACCCTTGGAAACTTCAATTTCTTTGCCAGAACCAAAACCCTAATTTTTGACTGTTAGGAGGCAATTGGACTGTGCAACCCTTGAGAGATTTTGAAGCATGATCTTAGCAAACCTTGAAGAAAATGGGAGGGCAAATTTTGGGGTACAACATCAACCAACTTCATCAAGACGGATACAACAGTATGAAGCAAACAGTCGAGGCCGGGGACCAAGTCATTGATCAACCTCCAAGAAGACAAAAGGTTAGTTTGGGGAAGAGTGGACCTTTCCAAATTGTTATTACATCACGGGTCCAACAACAACCTCGCCAAAAACAACGGGTTAATCAAAGTAAGCCGGATATGCCCAAAAGGTAGTTTACCAAACTCAACATGTTGTTGCCTCAAGCTTTGCAACACCTGTTAAGGATGAATCTGATTACGTTGATAGGACCTCATCCAAATCCCAAGACTTCTTCCCCTAACTACAATCCTGATGCAAGGTGTGCATACCATTCCAACAGCCCGTGGCATGACACTAACGACTGTTGGAGGCTGAAATATAAAATTTAGGACTTGATTGATGAAGGAGTGTTGGAGTTTACACGAGATGGTCAGGCTCAGTTCTTCTACCATCCCTCCAAGGCACGTCCTCTGAAGTGACAAGATCAGACGAAGAGGCTTTCATTCATTAGAATTTTCAATGTGTAATTTTCTTTTGATTTGTTTGAACATTTATTCATATCAAACCTCGTTATTTCATCAATGCATTGCACATGTTTGCCTTGAATCAATTCATTCGTATTCACTATTTCAAAAATGTGTTCTTATTTCCTTTTATGATATTCAACTCCCGATTAAAAACTCTAAGCCTTAGAGGGAGGATGACGAAAATTATACCACAATCTTTACAGTATGCTTTTGAACAGACCCGCTGACGAGGTACATGCGTTGTTTCAAATCCTAAACAGTGGAGTTATAAGGAAGATAATCCCTAGTCAACCCCTTCGAGCCAAAGAAGTAGGAGTTTTCTTTTCACACAAATTAAAACCCTTAATCATAACCTGGGGCAGGGTAGTTTCTCAGTTAATTTAGATGTGCGTTCAGTCGCAATATTCTACTTCATACATAATGAATGGCATCAAATACGTCCTTCCAAAACAAAAGACGATGATGGTTCCGTATAATCGTCAAGACAGGCAATCATTATCTCTCGAAATAAAATCCCATTAAGTCAAAACCTATGAAGGAGACTTAAGAGAAAAATTGGGGCATCCCGCTGACTGTAATCACAAAAGAAACAATTCAGAAAAAAATTAGGGATAACGAAAACCAAAAAAAAGGTTACTACAAATCCTCGAAAAAAAAGAAGATTACAAAAATGACTGCCTTTTCAAAATAAAGGTTCAATTTCTGAATCCTCACCAAGTATCAGAGCAAAGATTCCAGATTCAATCGGGATCTAAACGCGCAATTAACTGAGCATAGGACTGAAGAACATCACAAAGAGTGGGTTGGGTACAAATAAAATTTGAGCCTTTATCCTTTGTTTCTTGAACCGTGAACCAGGCCACATTATAACCCTTAAAAGTCCTAGCTGAAGCATGGGTTAGTTCGAAAGCATATTGTTACAAAAGGTATCCTGACTCCTATAAGGTTTGCTATAAATCCTAAGTTGACATCACACTTTTACAAAAAAAAAACTTGTTTTACTAAAAAATGAATTTTCAAACTTCAAGACAGACATAAGCTTTGCATTCTTAAAATCACATTGTTTGCATATGACTATTTGTTCAATAGCAGAGAAATTCACATGACGAATATCTAGTGAACATAAACCTTCTCAATAAAAAGGATCACCTCAAGTGGAAAAACACTTCCAACCAAGGGGCACAACATGATCATTGTCCATCATCTGGGGCAGTCAAGTCAAGATTCAAGGAATCTCTCAAAGATGCCAAATAGCCAGGGGCAGATCTCCATCTGAATCACTTGGGGGAATTAGGCATGAATTCCAGCAACGAATCATGTACGATCAAACAAACATCTTCTGGTAATGTGGCAACACTTACTACTATGGACAGTGACAATTCTCCGTACCCGGTGAACATGGAGATAGTCGGAAAATACTACGCATGAACAAAGACCCGCTAGGTTGACATACCTAGGCAAAAATAATGGCATCCCGGTGAACCAAAAGGGTTCGGGGAAAAATTAGGGATAAAAACAAAAAAGATCTGTACACCCGGCAAGTCGAAAACCTGAAAAGGCGACTTTGGCAAGAAAGGGTATCCCGGTGGATTGAAAATCTGAAAAGACAATCCAGGCAAAAGTTATGGATTAAAGCGTACGACTATGTCCCGTTATCCTGTCACCTGCCTATCAGTAGAAGACTTATCATTCTGATCGGCAGTTACCAAGCACCTTATAAGTTGGGACGACACTCAATCCACAAGGCCTTCGTAGGCACTTTCTCCAGCAGGTACATGGGCATAAAAGTCTTGATGCAAAGTCATTGTCGTATCCTCAGCATACGACCCTGTGATATCTATGCTCCCCACAGAGTAGAGGCAACCAAAGTTTTGATCTCTGCTTCCCCAAACATGAGTTACTTTCCCCAGCCAAGCTCTTTCGGAGAGCCGACGTCTATATTCCCCAACCGAATTTTGTAATCGCAAGCAATTCGTAAAGTTGTCTCCCAAGCAGAATTTATTTCTCTGAATACAGAAGCTCAATCCCTAACAGAGTTTATTCCTCCGGCTACGGAAGTTCATGCCCCAATGTAGTTTATCTCTCCGAATCGGCAAGATATTCCAGCAAAGCATCTCCTCTCTCAAACAGAGTTATTCCCCTGCAAAGTTGTTCTCAAGCAGAGTCTCTCCTCAGCAGAATATCTGTAAACAAGGAGCAAATCTCCACCATAGTCATCTCCGTTCACCATCCCCAGCGGAAGTAGAAGAACCACTTTTTCTACGACGACCAGGAACTCAATTTCCGTTACTCTCCAGCAGCGGTCAGGGATTTATTTTCCCAAACTCGGACGTGCCACAATAGCATTTCATGTTCATATATCTTGACGTGCGCATACATATTGAATACAGCATAATCTCATTTATTTTGAGAACGTCATCATATAATGCATTTCATGCATCATATACGATTAATCATGTACCTTTTCAGGAAAGATGGTTATCATCAACAACTTCCAGCAAGTTCAAGATTAGCTCCTGAAACTAAACAAAGTAATTATCTGCACGATCAAATGTAGCTTTACACGGGTTTATCCTGAAAAATCTTACACGGGTCCTTTCTCATACATTTCCTTCTGAAGTTTCACACGAACTTATCACAAAGTAACCTTACCCAGGTTCCTTTTGAAGTTTTACACGAACTTATCACAAAGTAACCTTACCCAAGTTCCTCCTGAAGTTTTACACGAACATATTCCAATGTAACCTCACCCAGGTTCCTTCTAAAGTTTTACACGAACTTATCACAAAGTAACCTTACCCAGGTTCCTCCTGAAGTTTTACACGAACTTATCCCAAAGTAACCTCACCCAGGTTCCTTCTGAAGTTTTACACGAACTTATCACAAAGTAACCTTACCCAGGTTCCTCCTGAAGTTTTACACAAACTTATCTCAAAGTAACCTTACCCCGGTTCATTCTGAAGTTTTACACGAACTTATCACAAAGTAACCTTACCCAGGTTCCTGCCAAAGTTTTACACGGACTTATCCCGAAGAAACCCTACCCAGGTTCCTCCTAAATCCCTACACAGACTCCTCACAAAGCAACCTTACCCAGGTTCCTTCTCAGTTCAGATGCAGTTTTACCCAAACTCCTCACAAAGCAACCTTACCCATGTTCCTTCTCAGTTCAGATGCAGTTTTACCCAAACTCCTAACAAAGAAACCTTACCCAGGTTCCTTCTCAGTTCAGATTCAGTTTTACCCAAACTCCTCACGAAACAACCTTACCGAGGTTCCTTCCCATCATCCCTACTATCCAGGATTTCATACAGAAGTAACCCTACCATCCAGGTTCCTTCTCAGCAGCCCTACTATCCAAGATTTCATATCAAAGTAACCCTGCTATCCAGGTTCCTTCTCACAGCCCTACTATCCAGGCTTTCATATCGAAGTAACCCTACTATCTAGGTTCCTTCTCACAGCCCTACTATCCAGGCTTTCATATCGAAGTAACCCTACTATCTAGGTTCCTTCTCACAGCCCTACTATCCATGCTTTCATATCGAAGTAACCCTACTATCTAGGTTCCTTCTCATAGCCCTACTATCCAGGCTTTCATATCGAAGTAACCCTACTATCCAAGTTCTTTCTCACAACCCTACTATCCAGGCTTTCATATCAAAGTAACCCTACTATCCAGGTTCCTTCTCATAACCCTACTATCCAGGGTCCTTCTCACAGCCCTACTATCCAGGTTCCTTCTCACAGCCCTACTACCCCGGCTTTCATATCAAAGTAACCCTACTATCCAGGTTCCTTCTCACAGCCCTACTACCCCAGCTTTCATATCGAAGTAACCCTACTATCCAGTTTCCTTCTCACAGCCCTACTACCCCGGCTTTCATATCGAAGTAACCATACTATCCAGGTTCCTTCTTACAGCCCTACGATCCAGGCTTTCATATCGAATTAACCCTACTATCTAGGTTCCTTCTCACAGCCCTACTATCCAGGCTTTCATATCGAAGTAACCCTACTATCCAGGTTCCTTCTCATAACCTTACTATCCGGGTTCTTCCTCTCTTATCCCCAGAAAGCAGTCCGCAACACTGTAAGACCGGGACCCGATCAGACACAATTGATTTCACATTTCCCCAAAAAGTCGCGGTGAAACATATACCTCGACCAGACATGCAATTCACTTCCACTTCCCAAACCAAAATTATTCCCCAGTAGATTAACGGACAACTGAAGCTCCTAAAACTCTATTTCTCTCAAGATAGAGACCAGTATTCCCCAACGAAGTCCTCCTCAATAACAGGTATACGGGTTCTCGTGAAGGAATCTCTTATGCGATCGACACTTCTTCAGGTGGCATCTTTAAGCTCGTCTCTGACAATTCTCTAGCAACTCCCAGATGGCATCTTTAAGCCCATCTCCGACGATTCTCCGTCATATCTTCCGGATGGCATCTTTAAGCCCATCTCCGGTGACCTTCCATCATCTCCGCCAAATGGTATCTGTAAGCCCATTCCCGATACTACTTACATAGTCAAGCATCATTATAGACGAGTGCAAATTTCTGGGCACTCTAGTGTTCAATCATCTTCCACCTTCAGATCACGAAAGGCAGACGAGCCAATCTACATCTTCAGGTTTAAGAAGATTGAACAGGGGAAGCTGTTGTACCCCAAAATTTGCCCTCTCATATTTATCAATACATGTCAAGTGAGGTGCCCAAATTGCTCAAGGAAGTTCAAAAGTTTACCAGACAAACTCTCTCCTAAGGCAGTCTACCTCAAATTAGGGTTTCATTTTTCATCAAGATGCTTGAGTCCAAAGGATCCAAAATGCTCACCATTATCCTAATATGTTCCCAAGATCATCCATGTCAAGTTTCAAGCCTTGCAGAAGAAGTTTGCTCAGTCAATTGCTCAAATGCCTGAAAATCGATTGTGTTAGGTCAAAAGTCAATTGTGGCCCACATACAGTCAAACCTCAAGATTTTTGGTCAACATCCTCATTGTGAAGTATTATTCATCATTTGATCAAGGGTTGATCATGATTCCTCAAGTATTGCTCATAATTCATCAAAACCCAAAAGTTGCTAAATTAGGGTTTTGCAGGAAAAGTCAACTCAACTTTGACCAAGCATAACTTTCTCATATTTTATAAGAAATGACCCATTAAAATATCATTTTGAAGAGGATGCAATTCCATACAATTCACCTTCAGCTCCCAAGTTCAAAATATGCACTCACAAGAAGATATGAATTTTGACATTATAGGTCATTTTGAAAAGTCAACAAAAACACCTTTTGGGTCAAAGCTTCATACATGAACATGGAAGACTCAATTGAGATTATACCAAAAGGTTTGCTTAGGGTACATCCTAAGCTTTCTAAAAATCCCAAGAACACCTCTCTAGGGTCAAAATTGAGAGAGTTATGCATTGGCCAAGTTGACCTTTTTTGCAAAATTGCCAAAAGACAAATGTGCTCAAATTTGCATTTTTTGTCAAATGGGCCTAGTTTTTCATGATTGAATCTTGCTTATGATGTGGTCCACGACTCAAATGCTTATCCACCAATTGTTTGCTTCATTTTTCAATTTATTTTGATTTTTTATTAAGTAAAAGGTGAATTAAATCAAATAAATGATTAAAATTAGCAAAGATTTGATTTGATTGGTTTTTTTGACAGGTTAGCAACCAAGATTTGATGAGTTTGCATGATCAATTCGTATCAATGGTAATGGAACAAAAAGAACATGATTAAGCCTATATTGGAAACAAATCATACAAGGAAGGAATGAGATCAAATCTTCAAATTTTTCAAAGATACATGTAGTTTTTATAACCCTAATTCATTGAGGGTTATATATTGAACGTGTCCAAGGCAAGAACAGAGGTTGACAGTCGTGCATATCCAAGAACAAAATCTCAATTTTTGGTAGAAAAGTGGTGATCTGATCTCTACCCTAGAGGAAGATTCAAAGCTTTCCAACACTCCTAATCGCATCCTGGAGCATCTCTGAAGCTAACTGGATCAATTGCAAGCCTCCTCGTGCCCGGAATCGACCCATAGCAGTCACATGATTTACCTAAAAAACTCATTTTCGATTTCGTTGATTTACTCATCATATGCATGTTTTGATTATATATTCTTGTTCATCATTAAGTTTGCAAGCTAATCATTCTATTCAATTGCATTTTTTATGACTGAATGTGAAACTTCCATGGCTAGGCTTTTGCTTTCTCGTTTAGGGCTTTGCAGTATAGGCTAAATTGGATGTTAATTCTGGTACCATGATACTCGTGAGGATAAGACGAGTTGATTGGTACTTTTGAATTCCATTTATCTTGCTTGTGGATAATTTTTGAGATGCACATGTTTGTACCTACAACGAAACGTCCGTAGGTAAAAGCTTGTTTACCTAAAACGACGATTTGGTGAAGAAGACGATGCGTGGCACTCCCTGGTTGGGTGGTTTGAATTTTAGCGCATTTTCCATTAACCATTATTTTTCATATATTATATTTTAATTTCATTATATGTACAAACAAGTCAAGCAACTCAGTCGGCAAGCGTGCATTGGAAATATGCATAAGGACCTGGGTTCGATCCCCAGGTCACAACCTTTGTTCATATTATTTTGCTTCATGAGATCAGGTACACTGCAGCTTCCAGCGTCCACCATAGGCCATCCAAATTCCACCATCAGATCCATCAGCAAGCTGGATCCAACGCCCAGGCAGCCCGAAGGACTACCATGCGCCTCAAGTTAACCTACACACCAGATCTAGCAAAGTCAAATGGGCTTGGATCATTTGGGCTCAGAATTTCAACAAGCATACCCCCATAATTGCTAGCAGGCCCATCATTCTTTTCTTATTTATTTTATTTTATTTAATTCTTTTAATATTTATTTTATTTATTCTTAATTCATAAATTAACTATTTTCCATTAAATCATAAAATCAATAGTTCACAAAAAAATTAGGATTAGTTTTTTTATCATTATCAAAATTAATTTAATTTAGTTTAACTTAGGGAAATTTTAAGTTATTTTCATAAATAAAATCAAATAGAAATTAGGTTAAAACTCTTGATTTAATTTTATTTTCTCTTTTTTCTCAAATAGATAAAAATACAAAAAATAGGTTTTTTAAGATAAATTAATTTATTTTTTCTTAATTTAAAATTAATTAGAATTAGGATTTTTATTTTTTATTTAACTATTTCATTATTTCCTTAAAACATGACAAAAAACTTTTTTAGTCAATCGTCAATAGGTTTAGTCAAGGGTTAAAACCCTATTTGTCTCGTATTTAATTCATCGCGTGCGTTTATTATTTTTGCCAATAGTTTTGTAACTGTTCATGGTTTGTAGTAATTTAATCTAGGGCATTTTACTCATCGCTTTTTCCCCGGGTTTTTGGATATGTAATTAATCCCCCACCCTGAAGCCTTGTAATAGCGTAGATTTACTTTCTCGCATTTTTAATTCACGCAAATATTTAACTGTTTAGATGTATGCTAATAGGATTGTATGACAAGAATGCATGACAAATTAATATGGTTAGAAAACCCTAATGTACAAAGATTAAATAACTGAAAATAGATCATTCGCACATATCACTCTTCAGGTATACTCTCACTTCGGTTGCCTTCGGTAAACGATCATTAAGCATATGGTGTCTTAGTGGTTTCCCTCCTGTCTAAAAAGATCAAATGTCCCGTTCAAATGTTGCCTCGGAAATGTTGCCTCGAATATGATCTTAAGACTTTAGGGTTATTACTAAGATGTCCTAACATTGCTTTAGTGACCGTACGTCCCTTCCGAATTGACCCTTGCAACTCCAACAACGGTGCTACCTATTTCTCAATAATAGGATAGCGCTGTCTAAAGGAAACAAGAATAAAAACAATCTTTTTTCGAGTAGGTAGATGCTAGTGAGTACTTGCTCAAATCAAAGCTTTTTTACGCTTACACTTTTCAAAACAATTTTCTAAAACAACTTCGTCACACCTTTGAGGACTGATAAAAGGGTTATCACGAAGTCAAACTTTTCAAAAAAAACAAAGCACACACACAAGCAATTTTAAAAAGATGAGTAAGTACCTAAGAGCCCATGGAAAACCATGGATAGAAAGGGTATTAATACCTTCCCTTTCTATAATCTAGCCCCCGTACTCAGAATATCTCAAAAAATGATTTTTTCTGTACTTTTTTCCTTTCCAATTGGATAAAATAAAAGTCGGTGGCGACTCTTGATTATCGCGACATTTTGCAAACAAAAAACTCAAACCAGGGTCAAACAGTTGGTTCTGCCACCGTATCACACCATTCCATTTTCATCAAGTCTATTTCTAAAAACCCACTTAGTGCCTATGATATGATGGTCTCGTGGACGAGGGACAAATTCCCAAATGTCATTTCTTTTAAACTGATTTAGCTCTTCTTGCATGGCCATTAGCCAAAATTCATCAATCAAGGCCTCTTTAGCATTTTTAGGTTCTACTTGTGAAACGGAAGTAAAATGATAACAAAAATTACTTATCTTGGAGCGAGTTATTACTCCTTTTGAGATATCTCCCAATATGTTGTCAATGGGATGGTGTTGTACCCCAAAATTTTCCCTCCCATTTCTCAATGATTTCTCATCACAAAGCCCTTGAAGCTCAAGATCCAGTTAGGGTTTCATCTGCTCAAGACTTCTCCTTGCACTGTTGACCCAAATTAGGGTTTGTGTTTGCACAAAGATGTTTAGACATAAAATGCCTAAGATGACTTTCTTGCTTCATATTGGACTTCCAAGTTTATCCACATCAAGTTTCAAGTCTTGATTCCAAGTTTTGCCCAGTCAACTGGACAGTTGACCTAAAAATCAGCTGTATTGGGGGAAAAGTCAACTGTGACCAATTGACAGTCAAATCTCATGAAAGTGGACCCACATCAACATTATGAACTCATATGGACCATTTGATCAAGTTTGGATCACAATTCCACAAGAAATTTGATCAAATCACCAAAAGGGCAAAATGGTCATTTTTAGGGTTTTGACTGCACAAAGGCAATTTTTGACTGTTTGACCTAACCAAAGGCAAACCAAGCTCACATATGGACTCAAGGACCCCATGGAATTATCTTGACATGCTCAACAAGTTCAAAAGATCCCAAATGCACAAGATTGACAGTTGAATTTCCCAGTCAATTGATCAATTTTGACTGTATACTGAAAAGTCAAACTTTGACTTTTTGGTCAAAATCAAGAGTCAAGATCCCTTTTTCATCAAAACATGCCAAATCATGAAACTTGTTCACCAAGAAATCAAAAAATACAAATTAGGGTTAGAAATGAGAATTTTTCATAACTTAGAATTTTTCTAAGTTATGAAAAAACCTAATTTTTTCCCAACTTTGTCCCACTTTCTCACCAAGATTCATTTGGATTCAAACAAAAGTCAAAACATGAAAGTTGTAGCTTGTTGAATAATCTACAACTTTTATTCACAAATTTTTCCCAAATGAATCTTGTATCTCAAGTTACAATTTTTGGAATAAGGGTATTAAACCATTCTTAACTTAGTGAAATTTTAACCTATTTTGGCAAGGTTTTCTACCTAACTTCAAGTCCATTTTCCATACACTTCCACTTGGAATTTCAATTTGCATTTCAAATATGGATTGTATTACACATTCCAAGCTTTCCAAAATGTCCAAGAACTCATCAAAAAACCTCATAACTTGAGAGAATCGAATTTCACAATATGGCAAAAACTCACTTTTGAATTGGTCATGTACATGTTCATAACTTATGCCATTTTCAAGTCAGCTTAGTTTGTGCTACATTACAGGTCCTTAAACCATCCAAAACTCAATAATTTAATGCATGTTCATTGTGTTAAAGTGTTGTTCTATGAGTTCAAGCATTACATACAAGTTTAATCCATTTATGGAAAAAGCAAAATGGCCATTTTTGCAAAAGCAAGCTTTATGTCCAATTGAAAATCCAACAAGTACAGATCAAATCTAATGGGCACAAGATTATGAGCATAACACACTGATCAAGGAGGAGTTTTGCAGTATGATTAGGGGCCATTTACCTGCCTAGAACACAACTTGGCTTTTGTTGGCTTAAGTGTTAAGAAACATCCCATATCACAACATAACTTTCATCTCAGCATTAGAAGACTTAAGCAAATATTGTACACACATTCTAATCATCCTAACCAAGCTGAAGCACGACCCTAAGACCATCAATACCTCCCCATTGCCAAAATCACTCTCAAACTGCAAAAACAGGGCAAGGCCTGCAGATTGAACCCCATCTCTCATCCCTTGCATGATTTCTTGCCCAAAGCTCATCAAACACATTCCCTAGCATCAATGCAAGCTAACCAAAACCTAAAACACGACCTGTAATTCCTCTAACCATTTCCACCATTTTCAATTTCTTATTTTGCAGTTGAAGGTCCATAGCTCGATTCAAGGTGTTTCAAGACAAAGTAAAGCTTGGAATAGCATCCCTGGACATCAAGGAAGATATACCAATCATCACCTTGCACTGAAAGCTTCTCCATTGCCAGATAGAACTTCAACTGAACAGGTAAGTTCATGAATTCGTATCTCTCTTATTAGGCATTGTTAGCTTTAGGTTTGTGAAGAGAATATGTCACATTCATAGCCCTGAACATGCCCATGTAATTAGATTTCATTTATGTTATGTGTGCTGCAAGAATTTTGAGTCTGAACATGGCAGAAAACTTAGGTCAGGATTTGGGAATGTCAAAATTCTCTCTCATTTCTGAGAGTTAAGATGAGTTTTTTTTATATATTTAGAATCGTGATTCAATGCTTAACATTTCTTATGTTGGAAGTTTGTGCAAAAAATCAAAGAATCCAGGTGTTTGAATTGGATGAACAGGCGCGTGTTTTTTTGATATTTTCTGGCCAGAGGTTGAAAAAAGGTTATCTGGGCTGGGCTTGTTTTGTATTTTCTTTTCACACACTCTTTTCACTTTGACACCCCCTGAGCCCATTTTGTGTATTTGCATGATTTTTTGATTTTTCTTTTTTCATTTTGACTCATTTATTTTTGCTTATAATATAAAAAATATAGAAAATATTTTTCTCACCATTTTTGAATTTATAGCCATTTATTTATTTAGTTTAAGTTATTTGTACATATATATATATATATACATATATTATTTAGAATAAATAGGAAAAATAGTGCAAATATACTTTATTTCTGATTTTTGTTTCATTTTTCTTTTGAAAATTATTTTATACAAAATATACTTTTTAATAATATTAAATATTATTATTTTTATATATATAGTATTATTTAATAAATAATGAAGATATATATATATATATATATATATATATATATATATATATATATATATATATATATATATATATATATATATATATATATATATATATATATATATATATATATATATATATATATATATATATATATATATATATATATATATATATATATATATATATTAATATACTTAGGGCAAAAATACTAAAATACATACATTTTTATTTTATTAATATTTGATATGGAAAATACTTTTTTTTTATGAATATACTCCATTTTATTTAATTTTTGTATATAATTATTAAATATTATACATATTAAATATTTAATATATTTATTTAATGAAATTAGGGTTTCACCCTTAAAATATAAAAAACTCCAAAAATAATACTTTTCTTTATTTTATTTATTTAACATAAATAATACCTTTTTTTTCATACATATAAAAATCCTTTTTGCATTTTTGCATCTTTATTTTATTTTCCATTTAATTTATACAATTAATTATTTGTAAATATGCCAAAAATAATGTAATAGCTAGATTTAATTTCTTTGTCTAAATATCCCCCCATTTGAATATTTGTATCCCCCTTCCCATATTGTGTTGTAATAGTGTAGAAATTTTACTTTTCGCACTTTAAACGCTTTCTAAATATATCATGCCAGAATTAGGGTTTGTATGCAAATAAAAAGAACAAAATAGTTTGACTTAATCTCAAGATAATCAAAGCATGAAAATGGACAACACATCTCACACTTGCACCCCTAGGATATTCCACTTTGTTGCCTTCAAATAATTGGGCCATATTGCATGTTAGGTTTCTTTGGGTAAAACAAACGATCAAATGATCATAGTCCCTCGATGACGCTTTCGAAAGGTTGTCTAAAATGATCAAGTCCCTTTCAAAGAGAAATTGCCCAAAGACACTTAGCACTATTGCAATTATGGTCTAAACGATGACCCGCGCCCGTCCCTTTCACCTCCTAATACAAGATTGTCCACCAAATGCAATGGTGGAACAAAATTGTCAAAAAGTTTAAAACATAGTAAAAATCTTTGAGAACTTTAGGGTAGATAGCTCTTAAGTACTTGTCAATTTGTAAAAGAAAACACTTGCCTATTTTCAAACCACACTTCACAAACACTTTCAAAACAAACTTTCAAAAACCTTGGAACATCTTTTCAAAAAGACAAACACCTTTTGTAAAACATTCGAGTAAAGAATTGTTACAAGGGTAGCCCATACAAGGCATCTTTTTCAAAACCTTTTCAAAACCACACACCAAGCACCATTTCAAACAATTGAAAACCAAGGCAAGTTGATCTAAGCAAGTACCTAAGAGCCCATGGATAACCATGGATAGAAAGGGTGCTAATACCTTCCCTTTCTATAACCTACTCCCCGAACCCAAGAAAAATCTCAAAGGTTTTTGCTGTGCTTTTTAAACCTTTCCTTAGGATAAAATAAAAAGTCGGTGGCGACTCTTGCTCAACCGAAACATTTGCGAAAACAAACGCAAAACCATAGTCAGTTCTTCCACCGTATCACAGAACTGGCGACTCTGCTGGGGAATTATTTTAAAAGTGGAGTAACCTTAGGGCTTAGATCACCCTCTTGCATGACTAATTGTTTGAATTGTTTGCTTTATATCTTGGCTCTATTGTTTGGGTTTACAATCCTACACCCGGATTTTGGGAAACATTCATAGATAATAATACGTTGTGGAAACTGTGCAGGGTATACCGACACGGTCGAAGCAATAGCTATATTAGTGCGACATATTTGTGAGTATCGGTAACCCTTGAGTTCAATCAAGGAGAGTACGGGGCCGCTGAGTGATGTCACTAAGCACTAATGACCTAGAACCTTACTTGACCATCTTGGCCTTTTATTAGGGGTAGTGAGATGACCGGCTTTGGTGCAGTCCGAAGTTGGTAGATACTCGATACTACACTCATTGAGGGTTGTTTTCTTGGAATATTTTGGTCGCTAGTTAAGTGGCTAAACCAAAACAATGAACATTGAAAACAATCCAATGATATTGAGCTCCTTAGAACCCGGTTATTATTTATAGGACAGGTTTTTAAGCCAACTACACTCAAGAGGGTACTTACCTATAAAACCCCATGCAAGCCTGAAACTAGGGTTTGGTGTGATTTGCTTGTACATATGTTTTATGCATACATCATAAACATCATAAAACATCATATGCATTCACTAACCATTTCAAGGGTTTGGATCTTCATCTTTGTTCTTGTTTTGTAGGACATGGAAATTCCTCGCAGAAATACCATTCAAGTCAACCTTGTGAGAATCTCTCCTCAACTCAAGGAGCTCACCTCAAGAATTCCGGAAAGCTCATCCTTCAGTGAAAGACATGGTAGACTGCTCAGCTTAGTCAACACCAACATTGAAGAAGACATGATGAAAGTGCTATTCCAGTTCTTTGACCCTCTTCACCACTGTTTCACTTTCCCTGATTACCAGTTGGTACCCACTTTAGAGGAGTTTTCTCAACTCCTAAGAATCCCTATCCTTAATCAACTACCATTCAACGGTACGGAAAAGGAACCAAAGCCGGAAGATGTTGCTCGAGCATTACATCTACAACCATCCGACATCAAGGGGCATTGGGAAACCAGAAGCGGCGTCAAAGGATTCTTAGCAAAATTCTTGTTTAAGAAGGCACAAGAATGTTGGAACTCATTGGACCTACAAGCCTTTGAAGAGATTGTGACACTCCTTATCTATGGGTTGGTCTTGTTCCCAAATCCTGACCAATTGGTAGATGTCAACGCCGTCAAAATCTTCTTATCCAGAAATCCAATACCAACATTGCTTGGGGACATTCTTCACTCACTTTACACACGAACAATGAGAAAGAGGGGTGTTCTCATGTGTTGTACTCCTCTCCTTGCAAGGTGGTTTATTTCGCACCTTCCACAATCTGTCCTAAAGAATGACCAAGGCTCAAGGTGGTCCCAACGGTTGATGACTCTTACTCACTCTGATGTGCATTGGTGTTCTCGGTCCAGAGAAAATGTCATCATCGTCGACCGTTGTGGAGAGTTTCCTAATGTTCCTTTACTTGGAATCAGAGGAGGTATCACCTACAACCCTTGCCTAGCTTTGAGGCAATTTGGATATGCACGGAGGGATGGCCCTCATGACATGTTGATTCCTGACCTAGTTTTTGACTTCGACAACGATGCGCAAGGACTTCGCCAAAGATTCATCAGAGCTTGGGGAAGACCCAACAAGGTTGATAGCAAGACTCTGGGACACAAGAACTCCATCCCTCTTAAGCCTTATCTCAAGTGGGTACGAGCTCGAGACCAAAGTCTAATGATGCCTTATCCTCATGTACTCCCTGTGATTAAAGAGCCCGTCAATGAAGGAGAGGTTCCCTACACCATCCTACATCCAGACATGCCTACATCGTGGGAGGAAATGCAGAAAAGTTGGATTCAGCTCAAGGAGGAACGAAACACTTTTGAAGCTAGCTTCTACGCCAGTGAGAAGAAGGTTCTAGAGCTTACCCGCCGACTCCATGAGCAAGAAGCCCTCAACACCTACATCGCACCAAAGAGGATGCGCAATGTCTTTTTGCCTTGAGAAATTATTTTGTAATATTTGGCCCATGGGGCATTTATGTACTAACAAATTTCTTCTTATTAATATGACGTGCGTTCTTCTTTGTCTGAAACAATTTTGAATGTTCCAAATCCTTGAATGCATTGCATACATAAGCATACCATTCATCATGTGCATAAGCAGGTCTCACTCCAGGTTTCCTTATCTGTCTGTTGTTTATTACAGTAGGATGGATCTCGAGCAAACAGTCAAAGACCTACAAGCTCAGAATGCACAGTTCCAGCAACTCCTGATGACCTTGGCTAAGGGTCAGGAGGATATCAAAACTCAATTGGGGAACAAAGACCCAGTAAAGAAGAAGAAAAAGAGACTCGGGGTGGCTACTTTAGGGAGAAGATTTGACGGAGAAGCTCGGAGAGTGCTTGAATTTCCTCCTGTCTCTGATGAAGGAACCAGCAAAGGAGGTGGGGCTGCGGTACCTTCCGAGTCTGATGCAGAAGAAGAAGAGGTCGAAGAGGATGAAGATTATTCTGATCAGCAATACCCTCCAGCTGATGATAAATACAAGGGGCTAGAGGACAGATTGGCTGCCATGGAATTACAAAGAGTACCGGGTTTGGACTTTGAAGACTTGGGTTTGGTTGCCGGGATTGTGATTCCCCCAAAGTTCAAAGTGCCAGTGTTTGTGAGGTATGATGGGCTGTCCTGTCCCAAAATGCATCTCAGGTCCTACGTGAGAAAGATTCAACCCTATACGGCAGATAAAAACCTTTGGATTCATTTCTTTCAAGACAGCCTTTCTGGAGCTCAGTTGGAGTGGTTTTATCAGCTAGAGGGAACCAGCGTCCGAAATTGGGAAGATTTGGCCACCGCTTTTTACAAACAATACCAGTATAATTCTGACCTTGCTCCTACTCGTACCCAACTTCAGGGTATGTCGTTAGGAACAGGCGAAGGATTCAAAGAATATGCACAAAAATGGAGGGATTTGGATGGCAGGGTGCAGCCTCCTTTAACCGACCGCGAACTCGTTGATATGTTTCTAGGGACCCTATATGGGCCATTTTTCAATCATCTAATTGGTAACTCGTCCGCGGGGTTTACCGATTTGATCTTAACAGGCGAAAGAATAGAAGCGGGCATCAAGTCAGGAAAGATTCAGAAGGGTGTTGCTGCAAGTGTTGAGAAGAAGCTTTTTAAGAAGGAGACAGTTGTGGTATATTCTCAGAGAAGAGCAGGGAAGACGGAGCGTCGGCCAACTGTGGGGGCCGTAATGATTCAAAACACTCCAAGTGAGCAGCCTCGCTATAACCAGTCCAGACCAAATCAACAACGGGTGGAACGGCCACAACGACAGTTCACCCGCATCAATATGACTCCAACGCAAGTGCTTCCTCATCTGTTGAAGTTGAATCTCGCCACCATCAAGGAGGCACCAAAGAATGTGAATACGTCATCTCCGCATTATCATGCTAATGCTAAATGCGCCTACCATTTTGACAGTGTCGGGCACGACACCAATGATTGTTGGGCACTCAAGCATAAGATCCAAGACCTGATAGAGGCGAAGGAGGTAGAGTTTGACGCTCCGGAGAAGCCTAATGTGATATCTGCTCCCATGCCGAAGCACGGCCGAAATGTCAATGCCATCGAAGAAGATTTGTATGTTGCTGATGTCAATGATCTGATAACTCCTTTGCTAATCATCAAGTTGAATTTGTTAAGGGCCGGGATCTTCCCGGGATGTAAGGAAGACTGCTATTGTTGTTACTCTCTGCCGTTTGATTGCCCGTTACTGAAGAAAGGCATCCAAGGCCTTATGGATAGTCGACAAATTCTGTTTGAAAAAGTTTCTGCTGTTCCAGTTCATACTGAAGATGTCTCAATCATAACCATTCACGCCAATCTTTCCAAGGCCGTCAAAAAGCCTGTTAAGATTACACCAGCTACGAAATCTGTTCCTTTGAAGATAACAATTCCAGGGCCTGTTCCCTATGTTTCTGAGAAGTCCATACCATGGAACTATGGCGGTGACGTCTACTACCATGGTATCAAACAAATCGAAATAACTAAAGAAAGTTTGGATAATGAAGAAGCCAGCATTAGTAACATTGCAGGCACGAGCAAAATCACCAGGAGCGGGATAATATTTTCTCCAGAGATTGCCCCTCCAAGAGCAATCTTTGGACCCTCATCAGCTGACAAGGTCATCCCTGCACCAATAAAACTTTCTGCTAGAACTCCTTTGATTGAAGACGTTGTTGTTCCTAGTACTGTCTCTCCTACCGCTGCTGACAAAGGTAAGGGAATCCAAGATGAGCTCGTCAGGACGAGGGCTCAACCCTTGGTCATCCCGGAAACCTCCAAGAAGGAAATGGATGAGATTTTGAGGATAATCAAAAGGAGTGATTACGATGTGGTAGAACATCTGGGGAAAACCCCCTCAAAGATCTCCATGCTGGCACTGCTACTTTGCTCAGAAGCGCATGCTAAAGCCCTGATAAAATTCCTGAAGGCAGCCCATGTGCCCCAGGAAACCTCTGCAGATCAATTTCAAAATTGTGTGGCTAGCCTGACTGCGGACAATGGATTAGGTTTTTCTGATGCCGACCTAACTCCTAAAGGTAGGAACCACAATGATGCTTTGCACATTTCAGTCGAGTGTCGAGGAACTACTCTCGCACACGTCTTGGTCGACACTGGTTCGTCGCTGAACGTATTGCCTAAAAAGGCCTTGGACCGACTAGATTTTGAAGGGTTGGAATTGAAGCCGAGTGATATTGTTGTCAGAGCTTTCGATGGTTCGAAGAGAATGGTCCATGGAGAGGTTGAGATTCCCATCAAGATAGGCACTGAGGTGTTTAAATCTACTTTCTATGTGATGGACATCCGTCCATCATACTCTTGCTTGCTGGGTAGGCCTTGGATACACCATGCTGGGGCAGTCACCTCCTCCTTACATCAGATGTTGAAGTATCCTGTTAAGGGAAAGATCATTACTGTCCATGGTGAAGAGGAGTACATGATTAGCCACATGAATTCTTTCCGGTACGTGGAGGTAGAAGGAGAGTTCATTGAGACGCCTTTTCAGCATTTCGAAGAAGTCCTTCCTGAAATAGCAGTAACGAAGTTGACAGCTGAGACACCGAGGCAGATGGCCAGGATGGCATCTCTGGAGGACGCAAGGGCCGCAATAAAGGAAGGGAAGAATTCAGCATGGGGGCAGTTACATGACATTCCACATAAGACAGACAAATTTGGATTAGGGTTCACAGCCACAGGCCAGAAAGCTATGCGCCGTTCGAAGATTGAAAGAGCGCCAGTCAAAATTTCTCCCTATGGAATCAACGCTTTGGAGGACGAAGACAAAGAGAGCAACATCGAAGAGTGGATTTATCCAACTGTCAAAGGAGGATTGAGCAACTGGGAGGCAAAAGACTTTGTCCCCATCACTTTTATTCATCAGTAATTTATCTGTTAAACATTTCCTATTTGGTCTGTAATATTTACTTTCAAACAATCCGTACACTATCTTTTCACCTCATGCCTTGCCCGGGGCATGTAGGTCCATTTGAAAGGGTTTTGATTATTTTTCATATTCATATGCCATGTTTAATGATTCATTGGACGTTTTTCATTTGATAAACTGCTTGTGTTCACTTTCTTTCCTTTTTGCATTTTTTGTTTGAGGATGGCTATCCCTTACACGCACCCACACTCACCAATGCAGGTACCCATCCACTCCGGATTCCATGGGTGACTATTCTGCTGTATCTTTCAATAACTCTGAAGATCTGGTCAATCAAGCCGAGTATGAAGATGACGAAGGTTGTGAAGTACCCGGGGAACTAGCCAGACTTCTACAGCAAGAGGAAAGGGCCATCCTACCTCACGAAGAGTCATTGGAAACTGTCAACTTAGGGACCGAGGAAGACCGGAAGGAGGTACAAGTGGGCGCCAATCTGGAACCAAGAGTCAAGGAGCGCCTGATACAGTTGTTGAATGAGTATGTTGAAATCTTCGCTTGGTCTTATGAAGACATGCCGGGTTTAGACACAGACATTGTGGTTCACCGTCTCCCCACAAGAGAGGATTGTCCACCGATCAAGCAAAAAGTTCGCCGAATGAGGCCTGACATGTCTGAAAAGATCAAGGCGGAAGTAATGAAGCAATTCGACGCTGGCTTTCTGGCTGTTATGTCCTATCCTCAATGGGTCGCTAACATCGTGCCAGTACCTAAGAAAGATGGCAAAGTCAGGATGTGTGTGGACTACCGGGATTTGAATAGGGCCAGCCCCAAAGATGATTTTCCGCTACCTCACATTGACATTTTGATCGACAATACAGCTCAGCACAAAGTGTTTTCCTTCATGGATGGATTCTCGGGCTACAATCAAATCAAAATGGCCCCCGAAGATATGGAGAAAATAACTTTTGTTACGCAATGGGGCACTTTTTGTTACAAGGTGATGTCGTTCGGGCTGAAGAACGCATGGGCAACTTATCAACGCGCCATGGTAGCTTTATTTCATGATATGATACATCATGAAATTGAAGTTTACGTAGACGATATGATAGCTCGGTCACAAACAGAGGAAGAGCACCTTGAACATCTGGAGAAGCTGTTTGCCAGATTGAAAGAATACAAGCTCAGGCTGAATCCAAGTAAGTGCACTTTTGGAGTTAGGTCTGGTAAACTCCTGGGATTCATTGTAAGCAACAAAGGCATTAAAGTCGATCCAGCAAAAGTAAAAGCAATACAAGAGATGCCTGCCCCCCGTACTGAAAAGGAGGTTAGAGGATTCTTGGGGCCCTTGAACTATATTGCCAGATTCATCTCTCATCTGACTTCTACCTGTGAGCCAATTTTCAAACTCTTGAAGAAAGATCAGATAGTTGAATGAAACGACGATTGTCAAGCTGCTTTTGATAGAATCAAGGAGTATTTGCTAGAACCCCCTATTCTGATGCCACCCGTCGAAGGAAGACCATTGATCATGTATTTGACCGTCTTGGATAACTCAATGGGGTGTGTTTTGGGCCAGCATGACAAGTCTGGTCGAAAAGAGCATGCTATTTATTACCTTAGCAAAAAGTTTACCGACTGTGAGACTCGCTACTCACTGCTCGAGAAAACTTGCTGCGCTTTGGTATGGGCTGCTCGCCGACTAAGACAGTATATGTTGACTCATACTACCTTGTTGATTTCCAAAATGGACCCTATCAAGTATATTTTCGAAAAGCCCGCTTTATCTGGAAGGATAGCTAGATGGCAAATGATCTTAACTGAGTATGACATCCAGTACACCACCCAAAAAAGCTATAAAAGGGAGTGTACTAGCTGACCATCTGGCTCATCAGGCTATCGAAGATTATCAACCCATGAGATTTGACTTCCCAGACGAGGACATCATGAATTTGGACAACATTGAAGGTAACAGACCGTATGACGGACCCGAAAAGGGATCCCGATGGACCCTGTACTTTGATGGTGCTTCAAATGCACTTGGAAACGGTATCGACGCGGTACTCATTTCTCCGGAAGGCTGTCACACACCTTTCACGGCCCGACTTTGCTTCAGCTGCACAAACAACATGGCTGAATATGAAGCTTGCATCTTTGGTCTCAAGGCTGCTATAGACTTGGGGATCAAATCTTTGATCGTATTTGGGGACTCGGCTTTGGTCATCAGCCAAATCAAAGGAGAGTGGGATACCAAGCATCCTAATCTTATCCCATACAAAGAACATGTCCTGAAATTGTTGCCTCATTTCAAGCAAATTACCTTCGAGCATTTCCCGCGAGAAGAGAATCAGCTAGCAGATGCTCTGGCCACAATGTCTTCCATGTTTAAACTCAACTGGGATAACGAGGCTCCCCAAATCACCATCGAGCGAATGGATGAACCTGCGCATTGCCACGAGATTAATACCGAAGAAGTAGTGGAACAACCTTGGTTCCATGAAATCAAAAGGTATCTCGAGACCAGAGATTATCCCGAAGGAGCTTCCGTAAATGACAAGAAGTTCTTAAGGAAATTCGCTGCTAAATTCTTCCTGAGCAACGACATCCTTTACAAACGAAGCCATGATTGTGTATTACTCCGATGCGTAGACAAAGCTGAAGCAGAGTTGATAATGACTGATATACACAGTGGCACATTTGGCACTCACTTAAGCGGGCATACAATGGCTAAGAAGATCCTAAGGGCAGGCTATTACTGGTCTACCATGGAAGCTGACTGCCACCAACATTCCCGTACTTGCCACAAATGCCAAGTTTACGCTGATAAAGTTCATATCCCTCCGGTTCCTCTCAACGTTCTGACTGCTCCGTGGCCCTTTGCAATGTGGGGCATTGATATGATTGGAGAGATCAAGCCCACGGCTTCCAACGGACATCGCTTCATCCTGGTTGCCATTGACTATTTCACCAAATGGGTCGAAGCAACTTCCTTCGCCTCTGTCACTAAAAATGTGGTTGTCCTCTTTATCAAGCAAAATCTCATATGTCGGTATGGTGTTCCAGACAGGATCATCACAGACAACGGTACAAATCTGAATAACACAATGATTACCACATTGTGCGAACAGTTCAAGATTTATCATCACAATTCATCTCCCTATCGGCCGAAGATGAACGGTGTTGTTGAAGCTGCGAACAAAAACATTAAAAAGATCATTCAGAAAATGACAGTCACTTACAAAGACTGGCATGAGATGTTACCGTTTGCTATGCATGGATACCGTACGACGACACGTACTTCAACTGGGGCAACCCCATTTTCTTTGGTTTATGGCATGGAAGCTGTTTTGCCCATGGAAGTTCAGATTCCTTCTCTAAGGATTATGAAGGATGCGGGTTTGAATGAAGATGATTGGATGCAGACCCGACTTGATCAACTCAATTTGATCGACGAAAAGCGACTCGCTGCTATATGCCATGGTCAGACGTATCAAAAACGGATGATCAAGGCCTTCAATAAGAAAGTCAGACGTCAAGTGTATCAAGTCGGAGATCTCGTAGTCAAGCGGATTATCTTGCCGCAAAGTGATCCCAGGGGAAAATGGACTCCTACATATGAAGGACCATTTGTGATCAAGAGCATATTTTCTGGTGGTGCAATGATTCTGACCACCATGGACGGTGACGATTTTCCGCACCCTGCGAACGCAGACATAGTCAAAAGATACTACGCATAAAATAACCCGACAAGTCGAAAACCCGAAAGGGCGGTTTGGGTAAAAAATGGGCATCCCGGTGGACCGAAAACCCGAAAGGGCGGTTCAGGCAAAAGTTAGGGATAAAAATAAAAAAAATTTGTACACCCGGCAAGTTGAAAACCTGAAAGGGCGGCTTGGGCAAAAAGGGGTTTCCCGGTGGATCGAAAACCCGAAAGGGCGATTCAGGCAAAAGTTAGGGAATTAAAGCGTATGACTATGTCTCGTCGGATCACTTCAAAGACAATCTCTTCATCAACCAGTTCCAGGCTTCTGATCAATCCAGTCATCGGCAAACGAAGCATTGAATGGACAGATATTCAGAGTTGTGAAAGCTATAGCGGAATGGAATCCCATGGAATTATTTCACATAGACATCTTTATTTTTGTAAATCTTTCAAATATTTACGACAAAATCCTCTTACTAGGATGATTGTCTCCTTTGTACAAACATACTCAGAGAAAGTTAATACAAATACTTTTCCCAGAAATTTGTGTCATTTCCTTTTTCTTTTCTCTTGCACTACTTGTTTATTTTTGAGAAACGTCCAATGTTTTGTTAAATAGGCATATGCATTTGAACATAATCATTTCCTTACGAATCAAGAAAGATGATTACTGATGAGTCAAAAGCGCAGTTGGATATCTTGATACCCTCCCAAAGGAAAACCCCCGGAGATTTGGAATCCATATCCCTAGCAAGTTTTGAAGCTTATCCCCAGTAGATTCTGGAAGCTTATCCCCTGCAGAGTACGGACGTCTCTCCCGAGTTTTATTCAAAGTTATTCCTCACAAGGGCTTATAACTGGGTTATCCTCAGCTTATTGCCACGGAAGATCGCACTCGCCAAAATTCTTCCTACCTCCAGCGGAGTTCATCAGAGTTCCCCAGCGTAACTTATCTTTACAATCCCCCAGCCAGAGGATCCTCCGGAATTCAGTTCCCCTCAGAGTTTAAGTTTCAGAATCCCCAACAAAGCCAGACTAATGAACCTTCTCCCCACAGAGTTTTAGGAGAGCAAATCTTGAGTTCCCCAGTGAAGTCGCCAGAGACACTTCCCGCCAAACTGAAGATTCTCAGTTTTACATCCCCAGCATGAGTCTTTTAGATTGGAACTTCCCAGTAGAAGTCATCAGGAATTCCCCAGAAGATTGGTATACAACCCAAGCTCCTTTTTCTCCAGCAACGACCAGGAATTATTCTTCCCGGCAGCAGTCAAGATACTGTCATCTCGGATTCATTTATCCTTTGCAAGACAGCTCTCCAGCTTACATACGCATTCATTTACATTCATATCATATAGCATACATTGTGTCATGCATCATAACATTGCATATAACTAACTCTTTACCTTTTCAGGTAAGATCAGTCGAAAGACTAAAATCATTATCTTCCGAGATTCTTTCCAGGAATAGTTCGGGTGTGACCCAGACACGACAACATTCTAATGCTTATTCCAGATTTATCCAGATGCAGTTTTACACGAGCTCATCATCAGGGAACCCTACACCGGTTCTTCTTCCAAATTCAAGACTTCTGAAAATAGTTTATGGATTCTTCCCAACAACGGATGTTAATCTATCACTTGTTCAGATGCAACCTTTGAAAACAGTTTACGGACGCTTCCCAACAACGGATGCTGCTCTATTGCTTATTCAACTTCAAGATTCCTGAAAACAGTTTACGGATTCTTCCCAACAACGGATGTTAATTTATCGCTTGTTCAGATGCAACTTTTGAAAATAATTTACGGACGCTTCCCAACAACGGATGCTGCTCTATTGCTTATTCAACTTCAAGATTCCTGAAAACAGTTTACGGGTTCTCCAAGTAACGGAGATTAACCTATCGCTTGTTCAGTTTCTTCTCAAGACTTCTGAAAACAGTTTACGGATTCTTCCCAACAACGGATGTTAATCTATCGCTTGTTCAGATGCAACTTTTGAAAACAATTTACGGACGCTTCCCAACAACGGATGTTGCTCTATTGCTTATTCAACTTCAAGATTCCTGAAAACAGTTTACGGGTTCTCCAAGTAACGGAGATTAACCTATCGCTTGTTCAGTTTCTTCTCAAGACTTCTGAAAACAGTTTACGGATTCTTCCCAACAACGGATGTTAATCTATCGCTTGTTCAGATGTAACTTTTGAAAACAATTTATGGACGCTTCCCAACAACGGATGTTGCTCTATTGCTTATTCAACTTCAAGATTCTTGAAAACAGTTTACGGGTTCTCCAAGTAACGGAGATTAACCTATCGCTTGTTCAGTTTCTTCTCAAGACTTCTGAAAACAGTTTACGGATTCTTCCCAACAACGGATGTTAATCTATCGCTTGTTCAGATGCAACTTTTGAAAACAATTTACGGACGCTTCCCAACAACGAATGTTGCTCTATTGCTTATTCAACTTCAAGATTTCTGAAAACAGTTCACGGGTTCTCCAATAACGGATGTTAACCTATCGCTTGTTCAGATTCTTCTCAAGACTTCTGAAAACAGTTTATGGATTCTTCCCCACACCGGATGTTAATCTATCGCTTGTTCAGACTCTTCTCAACTTTTGAAAACAGTTTACGGATGCCTCCAGATACGGATGTCAATTTATTGCTTATTCAGCCCCCAGTTCAGAGATGGTCCTAAACATGGGTACCTTTCTGATACTCATTCTAGATGGCATCTTTAAGCCCATCCCCGACAAGTTTCTGTCACTCCTCCCAATGGCATCGTTAAGCCCATCTCCAAATGGCATTTCTAAGCCCATTCCCGCATCCATTGCTTTGACGAGTGCAAATTTAAGGGCACTCTAGTGTCCAATCTCCTTTTACCCTCGAGTCACGAAAGGCAAACCTGCCAATCTAACTCTTTGGATTCAAGAAGATTGAACAGGGGCAACTGTTGTACCCCAAAATTTGCCCTCCAATTTCTCAATGATTTCTCATCACAAAGCCCTTGAAGCTCAAGATCCAGTTAGGGTTTCATCTGCTCAAGACTTCTCCTTGCACTGTTGACCCAAATTAGGGTTTGTGTTTGCACAAAGATGTTTTGACATAAAATGCCTAAGATGACTTTCTTGCTTCATATTGGACTTCCAAGTTTATCCACATCAAGTTTCAAGTCTTGATTCCAAGTTTTGCCCAGTCAACTGGACAGTTGACCTAAAAATCAGCTGTATTGGGGAAAAGGTCAACTGTGACCAATTGACAGTCAAATCTCATGAAAATGGACCCACATCAACATTATGAACTCATATTGACCATTTGATCAAGTTTGGATCACAATTCCACAAGAAATTTGATCAAATCACCAAAAGGGCAAAATGGTCATTTTTAGGGTTTTGACTGCACAAAGGCAATTTTTGACTGCACAAAGGCAATTTTTGACTGTTTGACCTAACCAAAGGCAAACCAAGCTCACATATGGACTCAAGGACCCCATGGAATTATCTTGACATGCTCAACAAGTTCAAAAGATCCCAAATGCACAAGATTGACAGTTGAATTTCCCAGTCAATTGATCAATTTTGACTGTATACTGAAAAGTCAAACTTTGACTTTTTGGTCAAAATCAAGAGTCAAGATCCCTTTTTCATCAAAACATGCCAAATCATGAAACTTGTTCACCAAGAAATCAAAAAATACAAATTAGGGTTAGAAATGAGAATTTTTCATAACTTAGAATTTTTCAAAGTTATGAAAAAACCTAATTTTTTCCCAACTTTGCCCCACTTTCTCACCAAGATTCATTTGGATTCAAACAAAAGTCAAAACATGAAAGTTGTAGCTTGTTGCATAATCTACAACTTTGATTCACAAAGTTTTCCCAAATGAAGCTTGTATCTCAAGTTATAATTTTTGGAATAAGGGTATTAAACCATTCTTAACTTAGTGAAATTTTAACCTATTTTGGCAAGGTTTTCTACCTAACTTCAAGTCCATTTTCCATACACTTCCACTTGGAATTTCAATTTGCATTTCAAATATGGATTGTAGTACACATTCCAAGCTTTCCAAAATGTCCAAGAACTCATCAAACAAGCTCATAACTTGAGAGAATCGAATTTCACAATATGGCAAAAACTCACTTTTGAATTGGTCATGTACATGTTCATAACTTATGCCATTTTCAAGTCAGCTTAGTTTGTGCTACATTACAGGTCCTTAAACCATCCAACACTCAATAATTTAATGCATGTTCATTGTGTTAAAGTGTTGTTCTATGAGTTCAAGCATTACATACAAGTTTAATCCATTTATGGAAAAAGCAAAATGGCCATTTTTGCAAAAGCAAGCTTTATGTCCAATTGAAAATCCAACAAGTACAGATCAAATCTAATGGGCACAAGATTATGAGCATAACACACTGATCAAGGAGGAGTTTTGCAGCATGATTAGGGGCCCTCTACCTGCCTAGAACACAACTTGGCTTTTGTTGGCTTAAGTGTTAAGAAACATCCCATATCACAACATAACTTTCATCTCAGCATTAGAAGACTTAAGCAAATATTGTACACACATTCTAATCATCCTAACCAAGCTGAAGCACGACCCTAAGACCATCAATACCTCCCCATTTCCAAAATCACTCTCAAACTGCAAAAATAGGGCAAGGCCTGCAGATTGAACCCCATCTCTCATCCCTTGCATGATTTCTTGCCCAAAGCTCATCAAACACATTCCCTAGCATCAATGCAAGCTAACCAAAACCTAAAACACGACCTGTAATTCCTCTAACCATTTCCACCATTTTCAATTTCTTATTTTGCAGTTGAAGGTCCATAGCTCGATTCAAGGTGTTTCAAGACAAAGTAAAGCTTGGAATAGCATCCCTGGACATCAAGGAAGCTATATCAATCATCACCTTGCACTGAAAGCTTCTCCATTGCCAGATAGAACTTCAACTGAACAGGTAAGTTCATGAATTCGTATCTCTCTTATTAGGCATTGTTAGCTTTAGGTTTGTGAAGAGAATATGTCACATTCATAGCCCTGAACATGCCCATGTAATTAGATTTCATTTATGTTATGTGTGCTGCAAGAATTTTGAGTCTGAACATGGCAGAAAACTTAGGTCAGGATTTGGGAATGTCAAAATTCTCTCTCATTTCTGAGAGTTAAGATGAGTTTTTTATATATTTAGAATCGTGATTCAATGCTTAACATTTCTTATGTTGGAAGTTTGTGCAAAAAATCAAAGAATCCGGGTGTTTGAATTGGATGAACAGGCGCGCGTTTTTTTGATATTTTCTGGCCAGAGGTTGAAGAAAGGTTATCTGGGCTGGGCTTGTTTTGTATTTTCTTTTCACACACTCTTTTCACTTTGACACCCCCCTGAGCCCATTTTGTGTATTTGCATGATTTTTTGATTTTTCTTTTTTCATTTTGACTCATTTATTTTTGCTTATAATATAAAAAATATAGAAAATATTTTTCTCACCATTTTTGAATTTATAGCCATTTATTTGTTTAGTTTAAGTTATTTGTACATATATATATACATATATTATTTAGAATAAATAGGAAAAATAGTGCAAATATACTTTATTTTTGATTTTTGTTTCATTTTTCTTTTGAAAATTATTTTATACAAAATATACTTTTTAATAATATTAAATATTATTATTTTTATATATATAGTATTATTTAATAAATAATGAAGATATATATATATATATATATATATATATATATATATATATATATATATATATATATATATATATATATATATATATATATATATATATATATATATATATATATATATATATATATATATATATATATATATATATATATATATATATATATATATATATATATATATATATATATATATATATATATATATATATATATATATATATATATATTAATATACTTAGGGCAAAAATACTAAAATACATACATTTTTATTTTATTAATATTTGATATGGAAAATACTTTTTTTTATGAATATACTCCATTTTATTTAATTTTTGTATATAATTATTAAATATTATACATATTAAATAGTTAATATATTTATTTAATGAAATTAGGGTTTTACCCTTAAAATATAAAAAACTCCAAAAATAATACTTTTCTTTATTTTATTTATTTAACATAAATAATACCTTTTTTTTCATACATATAAAAATCCTTTTTGCATTTTTGCATCTTTATTTTATTTTCCATTTAATTTATACAATTAATTATTTGTAAATATGCCAAAAATAATGTAATAGCTAGATTTAATTTCTTTGTCTAAATATCCCCCCATTTGAATATTTGTACCCCCCTTCCCATATTTTATTGTAATAGTGTAGGAATTTTACTTTTCGCACTTTAAACGCTTTCTAAATATATCATGCCAGAATTAGGGTTTGTATGCAAATAAAAAGAACAAAATAGTTTGACCTAATCTCAAGATAATCAAAGCATGAAAATGGATAACACATCTCACACTTGCACCCCTAGGGTATTCCACTTTGTTGCCTTCAAATAATTGGGCCATATTGCATGTTAGGTTTCTTTGGGTAAAACAAACGATCAAATGATCATAGTCCCTCGATGACGCTTTCGAAAGGTTGCCTAAAATGATCAAGTCCCTTTCAAAGAGAAATTTCCCAAAGACACTTAGCACTATTGCAATTATGGTCTAAACGATGACCCGCGCCCGTCCCTTTCACCTCCTAATACAAGATTGTCCACCAAATGCAATGGTGGAACAAAATTGTCAAAAAGTTTAAAACATAGTAAAAATCTTTGAGAACTTTAGGGTAGATAGCTCTTAAGTACTTGTCAATGTAAAAGAAAACACTTGCCTATTTTCAAACCACACTTCACAAACACTTTCAAAACAAACTTTCAAAAATCTTGGAACATCTTTTCAAAAAGACAAACACCTTTTGTAAAACATTCGAGTAAAGAATTGTTACAAGGGTAGCCCATACAAGGCATCTTTTTCAAAACCTTTTCAAAACCACACACCAAGCACCATTTCAAACAATTGAAAACCAAGGCAAGTTGATCTAAGCAAGTACCTAAGAGCCCATGGATAACCATGGATAGAAAGGGTGCTAATACCTTCCCTTTCTATAACCTACTCCTCGAACCCAAGAAAAATCTCAAAGGTTTTTGCTGTGCTTTTTAAACCTTTCCTTAGGATAAAATAAAAAGTCGGTGGCGACTCTTGCTCAACCGAAACATTTGCGAAAACAAACGCAAAACCATAGTCAGTTCTTCCACCGTATCACAGATGGTATTTAGAGGACTTTCAAGCTAGTGGAAGATCATTAGCTTCCATTTGCTCTTCTTCCTCATCTTTTGAAAGGCTTGTATCTTTTTCTTCCTCATCATCAACTGTTTTAGACTGAACAATTTCCTCAACAGTTTCTTTGAGTATATCTTCAGTAGATACACCTGCCCCATCAAGAGAAATACCTTTTCCGACATGTTTCAGATAAGATTCATCAAAAGAGACATGAACTGACTCCTCAAACGTAAGTAAACGTTTATTGTATACCCTATATGCTTTGCTTGATTGTGAGTATCCGAGAAAGATTCCTTCATCTGCTTTTGCATCAAATTTTCCAAGATTTTCTTTTCCATTATTCAAAACAAAACATTTGCAACCGAATACATGAAGATGTGACAAGTTTTGCTTTCTTCCTTTTAAAATTTCATAAGGTGTTTTATCCAAAATGGGACGAATTAATATTCTATTTAAAATATAACAGGTTATGCTAATTGCATCAGCCCAAAAATATTTTGGTAATCCACCTTCATTGAGTATTGTTCTCGCCAACTCCTCTAAGACACGATTTTTGCACTCCACAACTCCATTATGCTGTGGAGTTCGAGGTAATGAAAATTTATGCTCAATACCATGCTTGTCATAATACTTATCAAAGAGATGGTTTTGAAATTCACCTCCATGATCGCTTCGAATTGCAATTATTTTCAATTCCATTCTGTTTTGAGATAGTTTTGCAAAACTCTTAAAAGCAGAAAAAGTTTCATTTTTGCTATGAAGGAATATAGTCCAAGAAAAATCTAGAGTAGTCGTCAACAATCACAAAACTATAATAATTTCCTCCTAGACTTTTTTTCTTCTAGAAGGTCCAAAGAGGTCCATGTGGAGAAGCTCAAGGGGTCGTGAAGTGGAAATCATATTTTTAGATTTGAAAGAGACCCTTGTTTGCTTTCCCATTTGGAAAGTATCACATAGGTGATCCTTTGTAAATTTTATCTTTGGAAGACCTACTACTAGATCCTTGGATACAACCTTATTAAGCAAATCAAAGTTAACATGCGCTAGACGTCTATGCCAAAGCCAATAATCATCATTCAAGGTGACTAGACACATAGTGCTTGTTAAGGATACATCAAAAAGGTCAAGCATATAGACATTGTTTACTCTAATGCCCTTAAACACAATATCCTTTTCAGTATTTTCAATTATGCAGCAAGTGTTTGTGAAGGTAAATTTATAACCCTTGTCACACAATTGACTAATACTCAGCAAATTATGTTTAAGCCCCTCTACTAAATGGACATCAGAAATAGTAGTGGTAGTGGGATTACCTACACTACCTTTACCGAGTATAGCTCCTTTGTTATTGTCTCCATAAGTGACAAATCCTTTCTTCTTTGCTTTGAAGTCAATGAAGAGCGATATGTCACCGGTCATGTTCCTTGAACACCCACTGTCTAGAAACCATCTTCTATCCATGGATGTAAGATACTTTTCCTGCAATATCAAAAGAGATAGGTAGGTACCCAATTTTTATTGGGTTCATGTGGGTAAGTGGTAACATGGTTTCCTTTAGGCCTCCATTGGTAGATGCCTTTAGGAACAAGAAACCTCCTAAACTTGCATTTTTCAATGGTATGACCAAAACGACAACAATAATGGCATAAACCATGATGATGATGTATTGTTTTACTTCTGCTCATTGAATCATTTGGTATCTTTTCAACAAAAGAATATTTTAAATATGGTGGATTCAACGTTTTCTTAAAAACTCTAGGATCGACTGCAAAAGTAACCTTGGGCTGTAAATCTTTTTCTAATTTGGCATTAAGAGTTCTAACCTCTTGTTTCCAAATATGACAAACTTCACATTCCCTTCTGAGAATACATCATGTAACATCCTTATCCTTTGAACTTTCTGCAATACTAGCTTTTAGACTTTTTAAGTCTTTTTCAGCTTTATAGACTTTACTCTCCAGAAATGAAAATATTTGTTTATCAGAGGATAATCTCTTAAAAGCATCTTCGGCTTTGTATTTCAGTTTTTCAAAAGCTATTTTTAGTTCAGAAAAAGTCATAGAAGAAAAGTTGTTAGGATATGCTTGTCTTACTTGCTTGTTGTGGTTGTCTTTCTTGTGGTAGGACTGATTTTTGGTATGTGCCATCAGACATAAATTTTCACTTTCATCACTACCACTTGAACTGTCATCATTTGATGAATCACTATCGCTTTCCCACGCAATGTAAGCTCTTCTTTGTTTGTTGAACTTCTTTGGTGGAGCTTTTCCTTTATCCTTTTTCATCTTTGGACAGTCTGTTCTAGTGACCAACTTTACCATAATTGTAACAAGGTCCTTTACCTCTTTGCTTTTTATTTTCTTCTTGCCTTGGCTCTTTGGATTGTTTTCGAAAGCTTATGAGATTCTTATCGGAGTGCTTGATTCCATTATTTCGAATAAACCTATTGTATCTCCGAACAAAAAGTCCCATTAATTCATCATCAGAATTTTCATCACTAGTTGAGTCATTATCATATTTCTCTTTGGTTGAGGACTTAGAGCTAGAAGCCATTAGAGCTATTGACTTCTGTGATACGGTGGGAGAACTGACTAGTGTTTTGCGTTCGTATTCGCACTTGTGCGGTTGAGCAAGAGTCGCCACCGACTTTTTATTTTATCCTAAAGGAAAGGTTAAAAAAGCACAGCAAAAACCTTTTGAGATATTTCGTGGGTCCGGGGGGTAGATTATGAAAAGGGAAGGTATTAGCACCCTTTTCATCCATGGTTATCCATGGGCTCTTAGTTACTTGGTTTTTTAGATCACTTGCCTTGTTTTTCGATTGCTTTGAAGATGGTGTGTGTGTGTGGGTGCTTTTGAAAATGTTTTGGAAAAAGATGCCTTGTCTTAGGCAACTAATGTATTTGACTCGTGTTTGAGTGTTTTACAAAAGTGTGAATCTTTTCGAAAAGATGTTTTCAAATGTTTTTTGAGAGTTTGTTTGAAAGTGTTGTGGATTGTGGTTTTTGAAAAGAAGGCAAGTGTTTTTGCAAGTTTGATCTCAAGTAACTAAGAGTTTTGTCTACCCTATTATACTCAAAGGTTTTTGTCATGTTTTAACCCCTTTTAACAATTTTGTTCTACCATTGAAATTGGTAGGCAATCTTGCATTTAGGAAGTTTATTCAGGACGGGCGCGGGTCATCGTATGGACCATGAATGCAATGATGCCAAGTGTCTTTGGCAATTTGCTTTGAAGGGACTATGATCATTCCGTTTAGGCAACACTTTGAGACTTATGATCATTTGATTTTGTTTTGCCAAAGATACTCGACGTGCAAGCATGGCCCATTTTGGAAGGCAACATGTGGGATTACCCTAGGGGGTGTAAGTGTGATTGTGTATTGATTACATGTATTTGTCTTGTATTAGGTCATCTAACGTTTGGTTTTATTGTGCATACAAACCCTAGGTCTAACCATGGTATAATTGGAAAGCTGTAAATTGCGGAATGTAAAATCTACGCTATTACAAAATAGTGTCCGGGAGTGGGGGTATAAATGTACAAGAGGGGATGAGGCTTATAATATCCAATAAGTTACAACCAAATCGAATGCGCAATCAAATGTAAATATCGAATATACAGATATAATATAAACAAATGTGTATGGGGCAATGTATTGTGTAAGTGTACATGTGAGATGTATATGAGGTATATATGTATTGTGTGTAATTATTTACAGGCGCGAAATGTGAGATTAAAGCGTATTAGGGTTTGACCTAGAGAAATGTATTTTAATGAATCTGTGATTTTTATCTTTAATTATGCACAAAAGAAAAATGTTTTAATTAAATGGTATGTTCAAATTTTAATTAAATTGTATTATGTATAAAAAGGAAAGTATTCTAATCAAATATTTGTGAATTTTAATATTAGAGAAAAAATGTATTTAAATTGTTATGTATGAATATGTATGTTAACTAAAAAGTTTTCAATTTTAATTATATGATAATAAAAAAGTATTTTGCTATTTCATATACAAATATATATTTAAAAGAGATATTTTAACTATATGACAAAAAAAAATATAATATGTACAAATGTTTTAAGAAATTTAAATTATGCAAGGAAAATGTATATTTATTTTAGTATGCACAAAATACATTTTTATTTAAAAGAGTAAACAAAATAAAAGAAAGTATTTTCAATTTAATATATGACAAAATGCTAGGTTAGAAAAATGTATGGTTCAGTAAAGAAGAAAAAGATTAATGCAAATCAAGTACTTGTTGTAAAAGAAATGTTAATGATTTTTGTTGGGCTTTAGAGGAAGGCAGAAACGGGTCAAGCCCATGTTAAACTTGAACGAATTTAGGGTTAGGGATTTTGTATCCAATTGAGACGAAAGCGTAGGGTTAGCAGCGGCGCCGTTCATAAGTTTGTCTTCTCCGATCATCTTCATTTCCCTGAATGCTTCCTCCATCCGGCCACCAACGTCACCTCCAGACCTCTCTTCCCTCCATGGCACGGGCTCGGCGTTCTCTTGATGCAAGGTTCGTTTCAATGCTCTTTTTTTCTTTTGTAAATGATACGCGTTTTTGATTTGAGTCTTAACTTTTACCTTTCATTATGAGATGAAGGAGAAGAGAAGAGGGAGAAGATTGTGCTACCTTCATTTTTGGAGATGGAGGAGAGGCGGAGGAGTGACGCTTTAGGAGGCCGGGATGGCGTGGACGGTGATGCTTGCCCTTGGTGACCCTGGTATCTTCGTTCTCAACTCTTGCTGTGTGAGGGTTTTATGATGATTTATACTGAGAACCTCTTTCAAATTCACTTCTTTATCTCTCTTTTTCTACTATATGTTGCCTCAATTTGTTGCTTCTTCTTTGTCCCTGAGTTGTTGTATGCCTGTTGCTTTGAATTGTTGAATGCTAGCTCTTGAATATGTGTATGCTTTTAGAACATTGGCTGCCTTGGTATTGCCTTGAAGGTTGAAGAGATTTTGAGATTGATTATCGCCCAGTGATGTTTATGCTGAGGGCTTAGGGCTTGGACTCTGAATTGCTTAGATTGAAGGGTTTGGATGTTGGTTTTACCAAATGGTGAGGCTTGAATTTGCAAGGGTTTTATCTGGTTTATGTGGTTAGGCCTTGACAGTAGTGGTGCTTTTTTGGATTAGGCAGGTTGTGTATGGACTTTTATGGTTTGGTTCAAGCTTGTTGATTTATTTGTTTGACAGGGTAGCGGTTAAGGCTACTGCAGGTTGGTAGTTTTGCTTATGTGTTGACAGTAGGTTCTTGCATTTTGGTTTGGTGTTTGGACGATGTGTTTGATAACTTGTGAAGTTCTGGACAGGTATGAGGTTATGGCCTATGCTGGTTTAGTTCTGAGTTATGCAGGTTATTGGTTCTGGTTAGCACTTCTCTTCGTCTTTTTAGTTGTGTTTTCAGGTTTTTTTTTTAGGCTTGGGTTTTGAGGTGTTTCAGGTTATGGTAGTGCCTGAGACAGGTATGAGGTTATTTGGTTGTTATGCTGGTATCAAGTTTGAGATGTGTTTGATTTGCTTCAGTTTGATAACAGGCAGGTTAAGGCATTAGCAGGTTTTGGGTAGTTTTTGAATTTGTATGTTTTTGATGTTCCACAGGTTTTCTATGCTTTTGAACTTGGTTTCAGGTTTTGAACTTTTTGGAATTTGAGGTTGAACTTGTCGTGGGTTTATGTCTGCCTGGCTTGGTTATGTTGTTTGCAGATTATATATTTTGTGATATTGGTGCTTGGCTCAATCAGGTTTGACAGTATGTTTTCTTGTGTTCTTTTGTCCTCTTTCTCTTGGTCTTTGGCGCCCAATCTTCATTCAAACCTTGGTATTCTCTTTGATCCAAGTTTGCTGGGTAGTTTTACAAAGCTTCTTGGAACTTTTCTATTTTTGGTAATTGTCTATGCTGTGTACTTCTGCCCAGTTTTGAATAATGCTGAATTGTATTCTCTTTTTTGTATATCTTTTATGTCTTCCCTGCCTAAGCCTAAAACCTGCCTATGCTGCTTTATCTCTCTTCTTCTCATTTTTAAGTACAGTTTAATATTATTATATGATTTCCTGTACTATTTCTGAAGGGGCCCCTCTATGCTGGGAAATGATGATTTAAGATTTTAGCTTGCATAACACATTTCTTGACTGCATCCTCTTTATCTCTTTTTTTGACAGTTTGGATAGATTTTCTGTTTTGACAGTAAATTGCCTTTTTGCTTTTGGTGGAAAGTGGAATTGGATTTGAACTATGTAGTTTGAACTTTGGATTTGAGATTCTATGCAGCTTGAATTTTGGAACTTATGCATTTGACATTTGCATTCATGAATAAAAATCTTCCCTCTCTGTGAACCGGGAGAAATCCCGTGATTTGCAGAGAGGGTCAACTGATCCCAGTCAGTGGCCTCTAATGATGAGCAAATTTTAACTGTCTCTTTTAATTTCAATTGCTTTCTGACTTTCTCTTTTCTTTTTGCAGATAAAAAATGGAGCACCGGAGCGGAGTGAAGAGTGAAGAATATTAGAAATAGGATAGAATTTTATTTTATTTAATATTTAAATTAATGTATATTATTGTTTGTAATTTTAAATTATAAACAACAATTTGTACAAATAATTCAAATATCAATAAAATCTAAATTATCCAATTAGTTCTAATTTTCTTTATTGTTTATTTATTTATTTAAAATTCTTTGAATTAAAACAATTGAAAAATAAATTTCAATCATTCAATTTTTAGAATAATAAATAACTTAAATAAAATCAATATTGATCAATTAAACCTGTCTCTTCCAATATCCAAAATAAAGCAGTAGTTAACCCAAATAGACTGATCAAACGCATTCCTTCTTCACTGATTTGCCATAAACACTGTGAATCCAATACTGCACATATCTTTTGACTGGTGAATTCAAACCAATTGCCTCCTTTTACTGATTAAATTATGAACAATGCAAATTCAACCCGAATCTCGGAATAAACCGCAAAGTACTGTGGAATTTCAACCTTTCTGAGAATATGCCCGTAACACCCTAACTCTTGATTAAATGCCAAATAACGCTCGCCTGATCAAAACTGAGCCAAAATCAACCAAAACCCTAAGCCAACTGTATGAAACAATCCAGAGTTCTGAAAATCATTAAAAACCCTAATTTCGCTTGACTGACACGAAAAGTCCGTTTGTCCGATTCTTGAGTCAGTTTGAAAAGTCAGGAAAGTCTTGAAGCTGAGATTTCTTGGGAAAAATGCGAGGGCAAATTTTGGGGTACAACAACTTCTACTCACCCTCCTTGTCTTTGTTCCTCTCCTTCTTACTCTTGTTTTCATATTTTTCAAGACTTTGCAATTCTTGTTGATGTTCTTCCAGATTTCCAAACAAAGTTGTAATGGTAAGCGTAGTGAGGTCATTTGCTTCCTTGATAGCTGTTACTTTAGGTTTCCCTTCCCTGCTAAGACATCTCAGAATTTTATTTGTAGAAATTTAATTGGAAATAGGTTTTCCAAGTGCATTTAAACGGCTCACAAGATGAACGCATCTCTTCTACATGTCAGAGACAGATTCTCCTTGTTTCATGCGAAAGAGCTCGAACTCTTGATTAAGTGTATTGATGCAGGACTGTTTAACTTCAGTAGTGCCTTCATGGGAAATTTCTAAAGCATCCCACATTTCTTTGGTGGATGTGCAATGAGACACCCTATAATACCCATCAACACCAAGTGTTGAGATTATCATATTTCTGCCTCTCCAATCGCACGATCATTTCTTTTCATCCATTTCATTCCATTGATCCTCGGGTTTAGGTACTATTTCACCTGCATCATTCCTCATGGTAATTTGAAAGGGACCATTTTGAATGGAAGTCCATACATTCCTATCAATGGAATTTATGTGTACTCGCATGCAGTCTTTCCAGTAGCCATAGTTTTCACCATTGAAAACAGGAGCTCTATTATACACCCCATTTGGTTCAAAGGCCATAGCGTTACTAGTAGATACAAAGCACCACTAACTGGTGCTCTGATACCACTTGTTAGACGGTGTTGCAAGTGATTGAGAGGGGGGGGTGAATAGATCACCTCTTACTTTTTCAAGGATTTAAAATTATTTTATCAAAGGGTGTTGAAAGTAGTGGAAAATTAATATCCTGAATCAATTCCGTCTACTTTGAACCGACTACTAGAAAACTTGACATGTGAAAAACTTGCTGGATTTTATTAGATGAAATGGATGAATATACAACTTAGATTTCTTAACGTTTCAATGCACTTATCATTAAAGCAGTATTTCCAATGAATTAAGAAATTTGTTAGGAATTTTGTCAAACACTTGGCATATGCTTGTTTAATGATTTAATAGTGGTGGTTTGATGAAAGTGTTTGAACCACTATGTTTATCATTAGATATAAAAACTTAGCAAGCCAATTGAATTACAAAATTATGGAATATGTAAAAACATAAAGAGAAAGAAAGAACGATACACATGCAGTTTGGTAAGGAAGTTCCCCATTGTCATCCTCGCGTGTGGGTACGTCTCCCTCTCAATTTCACAATTGAAACTGAGAACTTTTATAACAATTTGTTGAATGTTTAATAACAGGGTTACACTACACAGACAGATAGAAATCTCTATGATCTTCTTCTTCTTGTAAGAACCAACACTTGATATGAGCTGTATCAAGATTCCCTGCAGGGTCCACAATCGATCCTCCGCTTCTACGACCTGTTTGCAAAAATCCTTCTGATTTCCAAACCCCTCGCTATGGTTGAATCCGACTCGTGCGACTGTGACTAATAAAACCCTCAAGAACACACCCATTCTTGAAGGACAAACCCCTTGGTTTATTTCTTGAAGCCTCTTTTACAATCTTCAACTCAGCTGAGATTCTTTCAATTCACAGCTGAACGTTATCTCCGACCTCTTGATCTACTTCAACAAGGATGTTTGATTTTCGTTGTTGTTGTTGAATGAAGATGATTGATAAAATGATGAAGATGAAGTTTCTTTAGGCTTCTAGCTGCTCACAAATGTTTGCACACAATTCTAATATGTTGCAATGACTTTCTGCTGAGAAAAATACTTGCTTATATATGTAACAGAAAACAGTTAGCCAAAAGAAAGTATTATGAGTTGATGCATGTTGGTCATGAGTCGACACATGTTAGTTATGAGTTACAGGATGGGTCGACATATGTTGTTTTGATTCGATGCAAGATCATATCATAACATTTTACAGAACCAACAATTTTATATTCGTCGATGCATAACACGTATGTGTCGATGCATACTGATTGTAATTTTAATTTTTGAACATAAAACGTGATATGACTCGATGCATGATATTATGTATCGATGCATATAAATTCAAAAATGTTTTCCAGGAGCATTAGAATGTCATGTGTCGATGCATGAGGTTTTATGTCGATGCATACAAGTTTAAGTTTGCATTACAGGGGCATCAAAGTGTTATGTGTTGATGCATAAGATTTTGTATCGATGCTGCAAGTTTAAGTTTGCATTATAGGGGCATCAGTAAGTTATGGATCGATGCAAAACCTGTTGTGTCGACTCATAATGATGCATTATGAGTAAAATACATTTTAAGCTTATTTTAAACATGTTATATTATATTTTTGTAATGCACACATGTATTTATTATTTCACATATATTTGCAATCATTCAAAACCAATTATGAAGGGGTTGCTCACAGACCTGACGACATAAACCACACTTTCTTTCCAGCTTTTTAAAGGAGTCCTTTTTAGTTGTGATGCACTTTCTTTTGGGATGAACCTTTTTATTCCTTCGTATTTGGTCATTGTGCCATAATTGTTTTGCCGTTGTATGCAGGCTAATAATCAGGTTTTGCTACCAAAGGGAAGTTGTCGTTGTATACGTTGAGTAAGGTTTCAGACTTGTAAATGGGAGACATAAGTTGTAATGCGTCTTGATGAGTATAGGCACACGCAACAATGACATGAGAGAAAGGCATACGAAAGGCTTGAAACTTGCCACAACCGCACCAACGAGAAGGTAGTATAACCCTATACTCTTGTCTTGGCAGCCCCTCGTTGTGGTCGATTGTCTCTTTAATAATGAAGTTGTGGTTGTGTCGGTCGAACCGTATAACTAGATGGGTGTTGGCTTTGGCACTTTCTGCCTTAATATACTTCATGCACCTTTCACTCCATAGTTGTCCCGATTGCAACACATCATTCCATATTTCACTTCTTTTGGAAAACAACGAAGCCATCCTAAAATATGTTGATTTAACCAAAGCAGTTACTGGGAGGTTTCACGTGCCTTTAAATACCCCGTTCATGGATTTAATCATATTTGTTGTCACGTGGCCCCATCATTGTCCACTGTCGTTTGACCTAGTCCATTTCTCAACCAGAATGTTATTGATCCACCTACCGGCGTATGAATTTGACAATCGGATCTTGTTGCGATAATATTTGAAAGTAGGTTGTATCAATGCATACCCTACATTCATAACGACTTTCTTAAGTGCTTTGTCTTTGATCTCCCTCGTGAAATTTTGGATGATATGTCTAATGCAATAGACATGCGTAGAAGGAGGTTCATGCCAACCGTTTGCAGGATTGTTGTATGCACTCTTAATAGATGCATCTCTATCAGAGATCAAACAGAGATCTGGTTGAGGAGCCACGTGTGTTCGGAGATTCTTGAGAAAGAAGTTCTAAGCACCACCAGTCTCTCCCTCGACTAGGGAAAAGGAAATTGGGAAAATGATGTTGTTGCCATCTTGTGCAACTGCCATCAGTAGCGTGCCTTTGTATTTCCCATACAACCAAGTCCCATAAATTTGAATAATTGGTTTGCATGACATAAACCCTGTGATGCAAGGTTGAAAAGCCCATAACACTTGACTGGATATTCCATTTTTGGCGATTTTACTACCATCTGGGGCGTACGTCGGCAGTGTTTCCATAATGTAAACAGTACCCAGAGAATAAGTCTGAAGTGTATTCAGGTAGCGAGGAAGTTCTTTGTATGACTCCTCCCAGTTTCCATATAGTTTTTCAGTCGCCTTGGTCTTTGCTAACCACGCCTTTCGGTATGACAGAGTATAGTTAAATATCATAGTGATGCGAGAGATTATGGTTTTCACCTTCAATGATAGATCGTTGCTGACGAGGGGTAGGCTTTCTTGACATATGAGATCATAATTTAGTTTCTGATGATCCCGTGATTGAGTAGAATTGACACACGTGTGGGTGGACATAGAACCTATGACCCAACAATCACCTCTTAATTTGTATGATGCAGTGAGCTTGAACATACAATCTGGGTGGATACACTTGATCTTGTACCTTTTTGGATTTACACGATCTACCTTAAAATCGACCGAGTTGATCATGTGAAACTTTTTTATGGCTCAGATAAATTCTTCTCTATTACGAAATTTGTCTTTCTCTTTTAAGTTTTCATTCGACTGCATATACGGATTGAAAAATAAATCAGATGACGGTTCATCTCCGTCCATGTTGAAGTTTGTCATGTGTGGAGGTGGTGTGTAGATCTCGTTCGAAGGTATACCAGGTATCCCATCATCTTCAGAATCATCGTTGACCATTTCGTCAAACTCTAACTCGTCATCTTCTTTTTCTTCGTCAATGACATCTACTTTTGCTTGTTCGGTCTCGAGAGTATCAACCACTTGTGACAACTAAGGCTCTCGCGGCACAATGTACAACTCAATAGAGTCGTACCCAGAATACTCATGACTGGAAAACATATTCTGAAAGTCCTCGTCATCTTGAACCTCAACCTTATAAAATATTATTTAGTTGTTACCAAAAAAAACCGGATTCTGTTTGGCCTCCAATCGCTTTTTGAAATACAAGAAATTGGCTTTCCTGTTTAAACAAAATCGGATGTTCTCAATGTCTCTAAACAAAAACCCAGAGGTGAGACAAATGTATGTCTCACGTTGAAATATGCACTGATCACATATTATGGTGCATAGGCCATTGTGTTTGAATGTTTGAAGGTTTGAAGGTTTGAATGTTTGAAGGTTTAAGTGTTTGATTGTTTGAGTCTTTGAGTTAATTGTTTGAATTTTTGAATGTTCGAGTGTTTGAGTGATTGAGTGTAAAAATGTTTTGATAAATGTATGATTAAATAGATTATACTGAATTTGAATAAAACAACAGTAAGAAAACTCTAATTCGCCAACTGGGATATCCAATCGTATTACATGCATGCAGAGATGCCTTCCCCAAGGTTGCCACCTAGCCTGCACCTACACTGCAACCCACGCCACCTCTTATTCTCCTACAGGGGTGGAGACACCTTTCATTTTTGTACTCATTCGCCAAGTTCAATGGCGCCTCCCTACACGTAGAATCGTATTACATGCATGTAGAGATGCCTTCCCCAAGGCTGCCACCTAGCCTGCACCTACACTGCAACCCACGCCACCTCTAATTCGCCCACAGGGATAGCGACACCTTTCATTTTTGTACTCATTCTCCACATCCAATAACGGCTCCCTATATATCCAATCGTATTACATGCATGCAGAGATGCCTTCCCCAAGGCTTCCACCTAGCCTGCACCTACACTACAACCCATGCCACCTCTAATTCGCCTACAGGGATGGCGATACCTTTCATTTTTATACTCAATCGCCAAGTCCAATGGTGCCTCCCTACACGTCCAATCGTATTACATGCATGCAGAGATGCCTTCCCCAAGGATGCCACCTAGCCTGCACCTATACTGCAAGAGTGACACTTATCATACATGTATGCATCCACCAACCACTTCACTTACTCTGTGATAAAATTTTGCCTATAAATACAGAGCCTCACATACTTCTATTGAATCCACAAACATCTCACTCTCTGCTACAAACTCTTTCATAATCAAAGACAATTTCAACAATGGTTCTTCTCACAATGGGCGATTTTAACAGAGGCACAAGGGACAATATTGCAGTGTTTGTAAGTTTCTTGTATACTTATACATTTTTCATACTTCTATTAATGATTTATACATCTTATGGACTCTTACACTTTTTACATTCTTAACTTAGGATACTAAAAGATTCAGAATCCGGTCACACAACTACCTTGCTCCCGACCCGTTGATCGTACCCTATCTCGAATACACAGGTTTCAGAAATGTTATAAAGATATCCAACTGCACGATTGATTCAAAGTTCATACTTGCAATGTTGGAAAGGTGGAGACCAGAGACCCACACATTTCATCTACCAATAGGTGAATGTACCGTCACACTAGAGGACGTGTACATGTTATTGGGTCTCCCTATCGATGGTAAGACGGTTAACGGGTCGGTTCAACATCCCAATTCTATGTGCGAGGAATTGTTGGGCAGGGATATGGTTGAAGGTGGTGGTGCAAGAGGCCAGAGTGTACTACTTACTGAGCTCAAAAATCATTATGCGACTCTGGAATTGAACGAAAATTCCTCCGAGCTAGCTAAGGTAATAAAATCTAGAAATTATATAATGATACTTTTTGAAACCTTTTTATTTCCCGAAAGCATAGGAAATAGTGTAAATTTCATGTATTTAAATTTACTTAGAGATTTTGAAAAAACTAGAAAGTATAGTTGGGGTTCTGCTGTTTTAGCCCATCTATACAGTTCCTTGTGTAAAAACGCAATCAAGGAAAAATGTACCTTTTATGGATGCGCTTTTTTACTTCAAGCCTAAGGTTGGTGGAGAATGGAGTCCCTAAACCCCGTCAACAACAACGCATTCGTTTTCCCATACGCAACAAAGTAAGTCAATAACATATCATTTATTATTATTTATCTCTTCACCAAATATATGATAAAAATAAAATATTTTTCAATTCCTTTAGATACTACGTGAGGGGTATGGATTATAGCAAGAATCCAAAATTCAATGACGCTCTATATTCAATCTATTGGATCACCATGGCCCGGATGATGTACGTCATACCTTTCAACTTTTCTACTTTTAAATTATTTATTTATTACGTTTTCATTAAGCTGATTTAATTTTATTCGCAGTTTGTCTGGAGACCATATTTGGGTTTGGACCATGAACCAAACTCCAAGGATGCAACAATTTGAAGCGCAAAGACTGCAATCATACGGTTCAATATTGTGGAGATGCACCACAACGACCGTGTCAAGATGCAGTTTGGAATGCATCAAGAGATACCCTATGATCCAACTTGTTTGTCCCCGTGGCATCTCAAAAGGGTCGATGCCCAATGGGGTCTTACCAACTGGAAAGATTTTGCTCTAGAATGGTGTAAGATATGGCAGAGGCGTCACCGACATGTCTTGCAATTTCCAATTTTCCTCAACCATGGTAATATGCGACACACAGATCAATATTTAGCTTGGTACAGATCAATTAGTACCCCAGAAATGCATGTGTCTCATCCAAGGTATTTGGTTGACCCACGAACATAATGGGCACAACCCTCATTTCCCCAACACACATCAACCTCCCACCAACCTCCCCGGCGAAACAGAACCACAAACACCCAACCACAATCACCACCACAATACGATTACACCCACATGCCCCACAACCAACCACAATCACCACCTCAATACCAATACCCCCATATGCCCCACACCCAACCACAATTTCAATCACAATACCAGTACACCTGCATGCCCCACACACAACTCCAGTCTTCTACATATCCCAATATGGGTCCCTCAACATCTAACCTTAGCCCTGATCTGGGATTTTCCGAAGATTATGAACCAATCGACCCAACTTACCATCAACCACCACATCACCAAAGCACCAAACATTCCTAATAGCAAACACCCCTGGATTCATTTCCTTTCTACCCCCTTACTCAGACGACCAGTGCTATAAACCAACCATGGAACCCCACCCACCACCAACAAGACCAAACTTTGATGGTATTGGTAACCGACTGTACTAAAGCGGATCTTCTAGATATGGAGATCTGACCAATTTCATGGATCCGGAACGCATTGACTTCGCTGGGCCATCGATCCTGCCATAATAGAAAACGCGGCGAAACCCACCACGGGAAAGGCGAGGACGGAAATGCGGAACCGCGGGTCTTTATCGGGTTCCGGGAGACCACTGACTATTTGGTATTTTTTATGTAATCGTTTTGTGTAATCATATTGTGTAAATAAAAATTCGAATTTTCGTGATCCTATATCGTTTACGTAACGTCCCGCATTTAAAATAAAAAACACGAAAAATCGCCTTCCCATTGCACTAAGGCGCCATCTCACTTGACTTAGGACACAAATTTAACACCTAGGCGCCAAGTGAGATGGTGCCTCCCCTTTAAAATAAGGTGTATGCGCCAATTGAGATGGCTCCTCCCTTGTGGGGTTTTCTGAAACATGATTATTTGCGTAATCATCTCTGAAACATGGTTATTTGCGGGGGGAAATTTCAATACCTGGTTATTGCAAAATAAAATCTGGAAAAGCTTGTTCTATTTGGTTGGCGGTAATTTAGAGTATTTGGTGTTTAAGGAATAGTGTTATCTTTAATGGTTTAAGTTCTTCTATTTATGACTTAGGATGAAATATTAAATTGAAAGTTTGGAAATGATTCCGGAGTGTAATCATTTTTACTACTAAATGTAACTTTTATGATTTCAGCAAAGAGGTTTTGACTTTTCTGATTTAAATTTCAGTTGGTAAGTTGATTTTTCTCAAACTTTATAAGCGGATTAGAATATCCTTAGTACTCTCTCTTATCTATTTCTATCTTATAAAAAAATATTATATTGTGCAGATTTGAGAGGGAATAGATTATATGACTTTGACTTTCCATGACTTAGTAAACATATAGGGAAAAAAGCATGTGGTGGTTGTTCGAAGCAAGGTTATTTTTACTGAGAATGTGGTGGTGTTATTTTTACTGAGAATGTGGTGGTGACTTTGTTTGTTTATAATTTAATTACTAAAACATTTTCGGAAACATTTATTAAAGAAGTTGGATCAAATAATTTCTCAATATAAGAGAGTTTAATATGATAAGAAAGACTTTCCACTTTTATTAATATTAGGGTGAAGAGTTTTTTCAATTTTTCTTCTTTTGCCTTTGTTTGAGGATTGGTCAAACTTTTTTTTTCTTTCAAAAACTGAGATGGTGGTGACTTTGTTTATAATATAATTTGGGAAAGATAAAGATTTGAATTAAATGAAAGTGTTGTGTTATTGTATTTTAATGGTTCTAACATAAAAGAGTTGACTATAAAATAAGAATATATGTATAAGAATATAAATTATATGGATGCCGATGCATTTACGACCCAGTCTCATTTTATTTTTAATAATATTTAAAGGTTATAGAAGCTACATGTTTAATGTAAACACTATGAAACTTTTACCAGCAAAACTATCTCTCAGGTCAAATTGAATTAGCATTTTAGTCTCACTGTTTTTCCTAATGTTACACTATTATTTTCAATAAGTAATTAATTATCATGCTAATCATAACTATACTTTCTATCAATGTTAAGGAACAAGAGCTTCCAAGTTGTAATGGAAAGAGTGGATATTATTTAAAACATTACATAAAAGAAGATTATCTTACACACACAAAAGGCACGTAACAAAGCTTATGGCACAAATGTACCTAGCTATAATCATATCTTTATTTCAACTAAAGTAAGCCTCAAAACACTTAGATTGAACTAACCACACCCCCCTCAATTGATTCTGTAGAGGTCACACCAGTAATATCCAACTCAGGTGATTTCTTCTTCTTGTTAACAAAATTGCATTGTGTTCTAATTTCACCTTTCTTTCCGGTAAGCACACCAATATTTCCCATTCTAATCATCGAATTCGCAAAATTCTGAAAGAAAGCATTTTGGTTATTGGCAAAATTGTTGACGATGCCAATAGTATCTGCACCTGGTGTTGAGAACAATTCTTGATCACTTTGAAGCAAACCCTTTTTAACTTGAAGATTGTTGTAGTAGTTTTTGTCCAATATATCAGGAGTGGTTGGATCAAAATTGACACGGGTATCTCCAGGCCCGTTCTGAGGACACTGTTTTTGTAATACTTTTAAGTATGTTGCATCAAGAGTTGGATCAGGTTTACCAGTATTGCTGAAGTTGTACAATCGGTCAGAGAATAAAAAGCAACGTGATCTTCCAAATGTGTGAGCACCAGAGAGCGATACTAGGTCAAGTGTGGTGAGGCCTTGATCAGCAAAAGCAGATTTAAGTTGAGTTAAAGTGAAAGATGGACCTGGAAGATTTATATTAGCAAGTGATTGATTTGCTGTTAAACTATCTCTTCTTCCCAGTGGAACCAACCAACCTGGCCCTCCGGTCTGTCAATATAAATTTATTAATTAAATTATTATGATTTTATGTCAAAATTCGTTTGTTGTTAACTGAAAATAATTATATTTACCAAAACGGAAGATATTCCAGCAGAAAGCGTAAGAATATCAGCACAAGAAACAGTGTTGGGACAAGCTTTTTCTATGGCTGTTTTGATCTGATTTATAACATCTAAACCTCTCAAGGAGTTGATATTTGGTAAAGCATCTTGTTCAGTCACAATAGTAGAAGTTTTGTTCAACAAAACTGATGCATCACAACCCTGTATCAATCAGAAATAACTATTATTATAAAAATAAGTTACATATAAAAGCACTTATCATGAGAAATATATGTTTACATACTTGAACAAAGCAATCATGAAAGTGGAGCCTGATGAGACTAGCTGGCATTCGTGGATCCTTTGTAGCAACATTGGATAAGATTTGATATACTATAGACTGCAACTGGGGGCAAGTTTTACCGTAAAAATTTGGGTCAAGTTGTGCATCTGAGGAGAAAGTTAATCCTCCAAACACAATTGCAACACAGCATAGAGCTGTGGCTATGAGACGAAGGGGGTTCATTTTTTTCCCTTACTGATATTAGAGTTTGTGCTTGATTAGGCAGATAACGTGCCTTTATATATAGGGTCATGATATGACTAGGGGCGGCTTGTGGTTACATTGTGAATAAGACTAATGTTATATTACATCGATATTTAAGACACACTTGTAAATTATTAATCACTTTTCTAAAGTTCCACTACAATAAATATAGATATATAAATATAAACCTGCTTGTTTTACCAGTATTTTTTTTTAATTTTTAAAAATAGATTTTCAAATATTATAAATTTTTTTATATTTGATTTTTTTAAATTGGAAAACAAATTTTGACATCCTAATATATATATATATATATATATATATATATATATATATATATATATATATATATATATATATATATATATATATATATATATATATATATATATATATATATATATATATATATATATATATATATATATATATATATATATATATATATATATATATATATATATATATATAGTTTCAAAATAATTTTTATGAAAACTTATTTGAAATAGCTTTAAATTAAATTTGGCTTAAATGCAGTTTTGACCCCCCTAGTTTAAGGTTTTTGGAGTTTCGATCCCCCTAGTTTAAAAGCCAGGTTTCTAGTCCCCATAGTTTTCAAATTTGGGATTTTTGAAGCCCCCTCCATCTGGCTGCCCAAAAAGTTTTCAAATTTGGGATTTTTGAAGCCCCCTCCATGTGACATGGCACAGGGAGAGTAATGCCACGTATTATTTTCTTATTTCTTATTTAGAATAATATTTTTTAAACATTTAAATAAGTGATATTAATTTCCAAATGAATTTTTAATTTCATAATTCATATTTTCTGAAAATCCCAAATTGCTTAACCTAATTTCCTCTTCCATCCGCCCGTACGAGATTTCAAAAATCCCAAATTTGCAAACTTTTTGGGCAGCCAGATGGAGGGGGCTTCAAAAATCCCAAATTTGAAAACTATGGGGACTAGAAACCTGGTTTTTAAACTAGGGGGATCGAAACTCCAAAAACCTTAAACTAGGGGGGTCAAAAATGCATTTAAGCCATTAAATTTTTATTTATTTTAATATTTAAATTTTTTTCAATAAAATGATGAAATATTTAAATAAACATTTTAAAAAGAAATATTCAAATTAATATTTATTTAAAGGTTTTATGAAAAAAATTATTTATAAATTTTTTGTATACAAAATAATGTTACACTATAAAAATTATTTTTTAAAAAATCCAAAACAAATGTAACCATTATTTATAAATTTCTTAAAATTTTGACTTTAATAAGAATAAATTGAGGAAAAATCAAAATGGATCGTACTTTTAATTTTGATAAAATAGATGACATGTTTTTTCGATTGTGTCTCAAATCGATTTGAAATGTGACCCACTTAATATAGTGTCTTACATAGGAAACCGATATACACTACAAGAAATATCATCTCCAGCCACATGTTTTTGCCACGTGATTATCACGTGGCAATATGTTTTATTAATAAAATAAAGAAGCATGATGGTTGTCTGAGTTTTTTTAAAAAAAATATATGTTGCGACGTGAGAATCACGTCGCTAGTAAAAATATAATATAAAATATTTTAATTTGTCTAACGTTCAGATGGATGGATTTTTGAAATTTTGAAAAAGTCAGTTGTGACGTGGTATTTACGTCACAACATTTAAGAGGGAAAATCAAATTAATTCAGACCGGCATGATCAGCTTTTGCAGGCATGTGAAGAAAGAGAATATGACTGTTGGCATTGTTGCGACGTGAAAGTCACGTGGCAAAGTTGCGACGTGATTTTCACGTCGCTGAATGGTTTATATATTTAATTAAATCACGTTACACCAAGCAGACAGTGGTATATTTTCATCAAACAATCAAACACAACTCTCCCTCTCTCATTCCATCCCAATCTCCATTAACCCTCTTCTTCATAAAACTTCTTCTTCTCCATTATAAAACATCTTCTTTTTCATAAAATCCAACTTCAATCTCCATTAATCCTTGTTTTTTCAGGTTAATTTAATTTAATTTTGTCTCTATTTTGTTTACAAGTTTTTATTTATTGTATTATGGGATTGTAATTTATTTTAATTTTTCTTTGAATAGAAGAAGATTGATATAGTAGAAGTAGATTGCAAAAAGGTTGGACAAGAAGATTGAAGGAGTTAGAAGAGAAGAGGTATTTCTTGGAAAAAAATTTACATTTAGTATATTTTCTGAATTTAGTTAGATTTTAGGTTGAATTTGGTTAAATTATAATATTGTAATTTTCATTAAATATATATCTTGATTTATTTAATTTATTTATTATATAAAAAAAATAGCATAATATATAAATTTTATAAAAACAGTTTTAATGTTAATATATATTTTATTTAAAATAAATATAATATAATACTTTATGTATTGATTAAAAACATATATAAAAAAAATAGTTTTTTTGTATTGAATAAAAACATATTTAAAAAACTGTTTTAATATGTATATATTTAGTAAAAACTGTTTAATGTTATTACAAACAAAACAAGCCCAGGAAATATGCGACACCCATCTGACGGTCATGCATGGAAGCACTTTGATGAGGTACATCCTGATTTTGCTGCAGAATCTGGAAATGTCAGGCTTGGATTATACTCTGATGGTTTTGCTCCATATGTCCAAGCGTCTGGAAGTGCGTATTCTTGTTGGCCAGTTATTGTAATCCCTTACAATCTCCCTCCTGAGATGTGCATGACAAAACCATACATGTTTTTGACGTGCGTCATTCCAGGACCATCGAGTCCAAAAACCGGAATTGATGTGTACTTACAACCTTTAATTGATGATTTGAAGAGGTTGTGGAATAATGGAGAATGGACTTATGATATATCCCGTAAACAAAACTTTTCTATGTGAGCTGCCTTAATGTGGACCATTAACGACTTTCCAACATATGGCATGTTGTCTGGTGGGGTACACATGGCAAAATGGGTTGTCCACATTGCATGGAATGCACTAAGGTGTTTACATTGGATAAAGGGGGGAAAAGCTCGTGGTTTGACTGTCACCGCAGGTTCCTACCATCAAATCATCCCTTTAGAAAAAACAAGACAAATTTCAAAAAGGACGAACGGGTAACAGATCTTCCTCCGCCCCGATTGTCACCAGTTGCTATATGAAACCAAGTTTGTGAACTTCCAAAGTTTACAGATACTGGCAAAGCATGTAGAATTGAAGGATATGGCGTCACACATAATTGGACAAAAAGAAGTGTATTTTGGGACCTCCCGTATTGGAAAGATAATTTGTTGAACCATAATCTTGATGTTATGCATATTGAGAAGAATTTTTTTGATAACGTATTTAACACAGTGATGGATGTTAAAGACAAAACAAAAGATAATGTGAAGGCTATATAAGATATGGAAATTTGGTGTAATCGTAAAGAGTTGGAATTGAAGCCTCAACCAAATGGAAAATTATTTAAACCCAAAGCTTGTTTCAGTCTCAACCCCCAAGAAACTAAAGCGGTTTGTGGATGGCTAAAAGGTTTGAGAATGCCCGACGGGTATTCTTCAAATTTAGCAAGGTGTGCCGATGCTAACACTGGGAAGTTGCATGGTATGAAAAGTCATGATTGCCATGTTTTTATGGAACAATTGCTACCAATTGCGTTCGGTTATCTACCCAAACATGTGCTTAATTCACTCACTGAAATTAGTCAATTTTTTAGAGATATTTGTGTGTCAGATTTAAGAGTGGATGACATCATTAAGTTGGACCAAAATATTCCAGTCATTCTCTGTAAGTTGGAACAAGTATTTCGGCCTGGTTTTTTTGACTCCATGTAACATCTACCTGTGCATCTTGCATATGAGGCTTATCTAGGAGGACCTGTTCAATATAGGTGGATGTATCCGTTTGAAAGGTTCATGGGTGATTCAAAGTGATCAGTGAAAAATAAAGCTAGAGTTGAAGGATCAATATGTGCACATTACTTGCATCGAGAAACTTCACATTTTTGCAGTCACTATTTCAAGCACTTGATGTTAACTCCAAGAATCATAAGGAATCCTGTAAATGTTATCGAAAGAAGTCAATACACCTTATTAGTCTTTGGGCTTCCAGGTCGTCCTTCTGGAAAGAAGGGTGAGCATTGGTTGACCCAACAAGAAATGCAATCTGCACATGTTCATGTCTTGATCAACTGCATTGAAGTTAAACCATATCTTGAGTAAGTATAATCCAACTTTTTAATTTTATTTACAGTGTGAATATAAAATTGATTACCTTGAAACTTATAGTGTGTTTCTTTTTAGGGAATTTAATAACGCCTATTTTGATAGTACCGGTGTACAATCAACATCCGGTGTCATTCATGCCCAATTTCCAACATGGTTCAAGGAGAAATTGTATAGGGTTGTTGCACCGACTCCAGAAATACTCCATTTGAGAAACTTGTCTAATCGCCCTCGTCAAAGCGTAAACAAATGGCACACATACTTCGTGAACGGATATAAATTTCACACTCATGAATGGACTGAAGGGAAAAAGACCATAAACAGTGGCATATTTGTGAAAAGAGTTACAGATGGTGGTGAAGATGACTTCTACGGTTTTGTTAAACATATCTACGAGTTAGTATACAATTACTTGGACTCGGAAAATAAAATTGTCTTGTTTTATTGTGAATGGTATGATCCAACTAGAGGCACAAAAATAGATAAGACATATGGTACTGTTGAGATTCAAATGGACCGGAGGTACAAAGAGTACGACCCTTTCATAATGTCAAATATTGTTAGGCAAGTTTATTATGTTCCTTATCCTTCATTTGTGCCAAGTAAACGACGGTGTTGTGTTGTAATAAAAACAAAACCATTGGGTCATATTGAAACTGACGATCTAGTGGAAGATGTTGTTTACCAAGTTGATGAAGTTGAAGTTAATAATGTGATTCCAGATGAACACACTACAAGTTTGTCTGATACAATGGTTGAGGGGAATCAAGTTGATGAGGATGAAGATCATGAAGTTTCTGGATCAGAGGACAATATCACATCAGATGACGAGGATGATATGGATGCCGAGCATGACGATTTAGAATAGTGAACCTATATGAATGAGAATTGTGTCTTGTAATTTTACTTAACGAACCATCTATTGAATGAGTTAATGAATATGTATTCATGAGAATTGTGTCTTGTAATTTTACTTAACGAACCATCTATTGAATGAGTTAATGAATATGTATTCATGAGAATTGTGTCTTGTAATTTTACTTAACGAACCATCTCTTGAATGAGTTAATGAATATGTATTCATGAGAATTGTGCTTTTCAAATATATTATATGTTAACTTGTATTTTCTATAAATAGGTAAAAATGCCACCCAAGGATAATAAGGGTAAAGGTCCTAGTGATAGTGGTAGGAAGCCCAGGCGTACAAGGGTAGTAGTATGCCAGTCACCTCACTCTGCCACGTGTCCTCCCCCGCAGAGTCAGGTTTATCATATGTCCATGGACAGTAATATGCCTTTTACGCCATTACTATCCTCTCAGAGTTCTCTTCAGTTCTCATCTGGGAGTCCATCTTTTATTAGTCCATCTGAGGCCTCACCTGGTTTACCATTCCAGCAGACACAGGTGCCCTCATCCTTCGAGCATAATTTTCCATTTCCCACACAGATACCCTCATTTGTGCAGCAGCCTGGAGGATCCAGCACCCCACTTCCTACACAAATTCCCCCATCCGTCCAGCAGCCTGGAGGATCCACCTCTTCACGACCCACACAGACTGGTCGCACCCCACATCCCACACATGTACCTGCATCCGATGATCATGCAGATTCGGATGATGACGATCTTGGTGTGGACGATGATCAGATAGATGGGAGAGATCTTCGAGGGGATGGTGATCCGAGTGAGATTCATACCATTGATGAGAGATTTTGGATTTGGCCTGAAGGGAACTCGTAAGTTTCTTATTTATTGATTTTTATTTATAAGTACATATTTCTATTTTTAATATAACTTTATATACTTAATTATGCTAATTTATTGTTGTTTTAGTTTCAGGCCGAGTCGGACTGCTGCCAGGGTTATAAATTATATAATTCAGCAGAATTATACAAAAAATTTGAAGAGTTTTAGAGAAGTTTCGGATAAAGACGAATGGTTTAAGCAATTTCAGGTATAATTAATTTATTTCTTAAGTTATTTTTATTTAAATGACCTTTTCATTATTGTTATAATTTATCTAACTATTTATTTTAATGTCATACAACATTGCAGGCGAAATGTGTTTGGGATCCACTGAACCATAACAAAGTAAAAAAAATTATTTTGGCAGGAGTTCAAGAAGACTTTCTGACATGCTACGACGTGTTAAAGAGAATTGGTAACTTTTGGGCATTCATCCCAAACGAATAGGCAAAGAAGTTTTTGAACAACTTCTTAAGTATTGAGAATCGGATGAATTTAAGGCTAAATCTGAAATTGCAAAGAAGATGAGAGCATCGGAAAAAGGGGGTTGCCTTAATGCTGTTGGAAGTATTAGTACTGCTGAGCATGCTCGACGCATGGTAATTATTACCACTTTTTAAAGTCATATTTAGATTTATAACATATATTATTAATTTAAGTTAATTTTTTTATTTAGGCTAAGCGTTTGGGGAGACAACCATTGATGACTGAGCTGGTTACCGAAACTCGGATAAAGAAATCTGGGGAATTTATTGACGAGCGTACAAAAAAAACCCTGGTAAGTAAATTTATGTTTATATTTTTTTATTCTTTAAGCAATTTTGTGACGTGATTTTCACGTAGCAAGTGAGATGTTGTGGCGCGAAAATTGAGTGGCAACTGATAAGTTGTGGCGTTACAATCATGTGGCTATATGTTTTTTATTATTATTTTTATTTAATTTAATTTCATTAATTTTACTTATATATTTAACTTGATTTTTTTATTGTATGTGTAGGAGGATTATCAGGCCTTGCTTGTAGAATTTCTGACCCATAATCCTCAGTATACTCCTCCTCTGGGAAAACCGGTTCATCCAGATGTGGATTTCTATATTTGGAGTCAAGTTGTTGGGGGAAAGGGGCCTAACGAGTGCTTTTTGGTGGTGGAAATTTGGCGGGCACCTTGAGGAGTGAGGATAGAACTCTGTATCAGAGAGCTGCAGACGATGAAGGAGGGTCATGTCAAACAAATTTGACACCAGATCAGTTAGAAACGGTAAGATAATTGGCTAAACGCGAGTTCGAAGAACGTGAGGCCGCATTGAAGGCCCAAATGGTGGCAGCATTGAAGGTCCAAATAGAGGCAATGAGGGGTGAACATAATAGAGAAATGGAGGCAATGACGAAGAGGCAGACTGATATGGAGGAGCAAATGCGATAATTTATGCAAGCATTTGGTGGAAATCCCAACAATGGTGGCCAAAATAATGATGACTTTCTTCGCGACTTTTCCGACGACTCGAATAATCCTTCTGCTTAGTTTTATTTTTATTTTCTATTTAGTTTTTTATTTGTGTACAAATATAAATTTATAATCATACTTTATATTTAAAATATTAAATTTAAATTTTAGTTTATTAATTTTATTATATTAAGTATATTAATTTATATATTTTGATATATTTAGTTTTATTTTTGATAATTTGATTTATAATATTAAATTTAATAAATAAATTATAATATTTAATTTATAAATTTAATGAAACAGAAAATAATATTAATTATTATATCAAAATTATTATATTTAAAACAGAAAATAATTATAAAAAAAAAGTTGTGACGTGTTTTCCACATCACAAATTAGTGACATGAAAAACACGTCGCAACACACAACATAAAAGTGAATATAAAATCTGCTCTGACCGCTGCTCTGCTCTGACTGCCTTTGACCCCATAAAGTTTGTTGCGACGTGAATTTCACGTGACAACGTTGTGGCATGTTTCCCACATCGCAACAACATTGCCACGCGCTCTGTAGCGACGTGTTTCTTCAGGTGACAAAAATAAAGTTGTGACATGATTTTGGTGTTAGCGACGTGGGAGTCACGTGGCAACACACAATTTATTTTGTAGTGATAAAAAGTGTTTTAGATAGTATTAGTTAAATATATTAGGTATTGAAAATGATATATATAACTCGTTTATTTTAATTTTAAAATAATAATTTGTTTATATATTTAAAAAGAATTTTCATAAAAAATTCAAAATATTATAAGTTTTTTATTATTGTTTAAATATATATATTTTTAAATTTAAATATAGTGAAAATTATATATTTTTTAAAATAATATATTTCAAAAATGATTTTTATGAAATATATATATATATATATATATATATATATATATATATATATATATATATATATATATATATATATATATATATATATATATATATATATATATATATATATATATATATATATATATATATATATATATATATATATATATATATATATATATATATATATATATATATATATATATATATATATATATATATATATATATATATATATATATATATATATATATATATATATATATATATATATATATTAATAAAAAATATATATTATTATAACAAATATTTTTATAAAATAAATGAAACAAACATGTCTTATATATCTAGTTGAAAGAATTAATTAAACAAAAACGGCATCAATATATATATATTTAAATTATTTAGAAATTTAAAAACAACTGTATGTATACAGAATTGAAGAGCTTTTAACTTAATATTGTATGGTGCAAACTGATGTTTGAAAATAATACAAGATCTAAGGTTATGTTCATCTTTGGATGGTGTTGTACCCCAAAATTTGCCCTCGCATTTTTCCTCAAGAAATCACAGCTTCAGGCGTTTCCTGATTTTTCAGATTGGCTCAAGAATCGGTCAAACGGACTTTTCTCGTCAGTCAGACACAATTAGGGTTTTACTAATTTCCAGGGCTCTAGAATGTTTCAAACAGTTGGCTTAGGGTTTTGGTTGATGTTGGCTCAACTTTGATCAGGCGAACGTTCTTTGGCATTTAGTCAGGAATTAGGGTTTTGTGGGCACGTTCTCAGAAGGATTTAAATTCTACGATGCTTTGCAAGTTATTCCGAGATTTTGGTTGAATTCGCATTGTTTGATTTGATCAGTAAAAGAATGCATTTGAATTGAATTCACGTTTGTTTGACCGAATCAGTAAAAGGATACATTCAGTTTGGATTTGCAGTGTTTGGTAAAAAAATCAGTAAAAAGGGGAATGTGTCTGATCAGTGGTTGTGATTAACTGTTGTTTTGCTTTGGAAGTTGGAAATGCCAGGTTTAACTGATCAAATACTAAAGCATTGTTTATTTAAATTATTTATTATTCTAAGATTAAATGATTGGAATTTATTTTCAATTATTATAATTAAATAATTATAAATAATAAATAAACAAAAGGAGGAAAAAGAATTAATTGGATAATAAAAACTTTTATTTATTTTTAAATTATTCGTACAATTATTGTTTACAATTTATTTACAACAATGATTTTACAAGTAATTTAAACCTAAATAAAACTATCCTAAACTCTTTTTTTAATCTTCATTTCTTCATCTGCCATCCCTTGCTCCAGTGCTCCATTCAATTTTTTATCTGCAAATGAAAAAAAAGGAAAATCAATAGCAGATAAATAAATAAAGGAGACAGATAAAATTACAGTTCATCATTAAGGGCCACTGATTGAGATCAGTTAGCCCTCTCTGCAAATCACGGGATTTCTCCCGGTTCACAAAGAGGGACGAATTTTTATTTGTCAAAAATGAATGCACAAAAGTCAAAATTGCACAATTCAAAAATTGTCAAACTGCATAGTTCAAGTCCAAACTACAAAGTCCAAACTGAAAAATTTAAACTTTCTGTCAAACTGTACAAGGCTACCAAAGCTGTCAAAAAGAAGATTTGGAAGGATATCAAAAGATACAAAGTACAAGAAGCTGTCAAAAGAAGAGATAAAAAATGCAGAGAAAAGCATGATATGCAAGCAACATAATTCTTCATCATTTCCCAAAAAAATTGCCCTTTCAGAAAATAAAGTACAAAGCATAAACATTATTTTAATGCTAAAGTGTACTGGAGAGAGAGAGAAGAGAGAAGAAATGTTTAGGCTTACTGGCTTTGAGGCTTTAGGCAAGAAAGGTATATACAACAAACTGCAATAACACAGTGGATAAAGAGGGGGGAAAGAAAATATAAAGTTTCTTGGTCAATAAAACAGTAGGAGGAGATATAAAACCAAAAACAATAAACCTGTGTACACCACAAGCCTGTAACCTGTAGTTAAAACTCAAACTGCAACAACAAAAACCATAAACCAGTTAACCTGCACAAGACCTGCATAAGCCTTGCCATTCAAACGAGACCACTGTCAAAAAAAGCCAGTAACATAAAAACCTGCAAAGCCTATCATCAAAACATAAGCCAAAAAACCAGTTTCAAACCCAAGCCTCACCCTGCCTGAAGCCTAACAAAAACCATAAAAGCCTCAAGCCTCACCCTGCCTGAAGCCTAACAAAAACCAGATAAACCCCAAGCCTGAAACAAGCTCAAACCAAGTCCAGGCCTGCATCAACGCATATGCCCAAAACCTGTCCAACTCAAAACCTAAACAAAATTATCCAAACACAAAAGCCAGCATAAACTGTGAAGCCTAAACCACTGTAAACACCAATTCAACAGCATCATAGGGCCATCAAGCTAGCAAACACCCAGAAGCATACGTAAGCGTATCAAACATCATCAGGCAACCCATCAGGCCTCAGAAAAGCCTTCATCATAGGCCAATATACAAAATAGGCAACAGAAGAAGTAGGCAGAAGCAACATTCAAGGCAACAGGCTAGAAGAAAAGAGGAAAAGAATCAAATATACCCAAAGCCTCAGAGAACCCTCATCACAGGAAAACGTTCAAAGGCAACTCAAAGGCAACAAGCGTTTCAAAGAATATCAAGCATGTTCAGCATACAGTGAAAGACGAAGAAGGAAGAAGTGAAATTTACAAAAAGGCTCAGTTCATCATCATCACCAAATAAAAGGGCAACAAAAAGAGAGACAAAGAGTACCAGGGTTACCAAAAGGCAAAGCTAGCTTCATCGCGCATACCCATTCACCGTCGAGCCTCCTAAGCACCTCCACCATTCCTTCCCCTCTTCAGTCAAGGTAGTTCTCCTTTTCCCCTTTCCTTTCACACCTCAAATACACAAATCAAACAGTTAATCAAAAAAGGCAGTAATTCATAACATGTAAAATGGATTCAAACCCTAAACGCGCTAGACAAAAGACGAAGCAAGGTCGATTACCTTTCATTTGGCTTCACTGAACCAAGGAGGGAAGGAAGGTGAAGGAGGCACTGATGGCTTAGGCGAAAGGGTGATGCTCAAACAGCCATGGCATGAGAACGGATGAAGAGGAAACGAACGAAGAAGATGAAGATGAAAACGGCGCTTCAAACCCTAAGCGTTTCCCTAATGCCACAAACGTTTTCAACCCTAAGAAAGTTTTGTGTTAGATGCTGGGTGTGATACGGTGGGAGAACTGACTATGGTTTTGCGTTTGTTTTCGCAAATGTTTCGGTTGAGCAAGAGTCGCCACCGACTTTTTATTTTATCCTAAAGGAAAGGTTAAAAAAGCACAGCAAAAAACCTTTGAGATTTTTCTTGGGTTCGGGGAGTAGATTATAGAAAGGGAAGGTATTAGCACCCTTTCTATCCATGGTTATCCATGGGCTCTTAGTTACTTGCTTAGATCACTTGCCTTTTGTTTTCAATTATTTGAAATGGTGCTCTTGTGTGTGTGGGTTTGAAAAAATGTTTTGAAAAGAAGCCAATGTGGTGGCAACCTTTGTAATGATCCATGTTGGGATGTATGCAAAGGTGTACGTCTTTTGAAAAGGTTTTCATTTGTTTTTGAAGATTGTTTTGAAAGTGTCGTGAGGTGTGTTTTTAGAAAATAGGCAAGTGTTTTGTTTTGCAAGTTTGATTCAAGTAACTAAGAGGTTATCTACTCCTAAATTTCTCAAAGTTTATTGCTATGTTTTAACCCTTTTAATAAGTTTGTTCCACCATTGTATTTGGTGGACAATCTCATGTTAGGATGTGAAAGGGACGGGCGCGGGTCATCGTTTAGACCATAATTGCAATGGTGCCAAGTATCTTTGGGCATTTTCTTTAAGGGACTTGATCATTTGTTTAGGCAACATTTTGAAAGCGTCATCGAGGGACTATGATCATTTGATTTGTTTGTTTTGCCCAAAGAGACCTAACATGCAATATGGCCCATTTATTTGAAGGCAACAAAGTGGAATACCCTAGGGGTGCAAGTGTGAAATGTGTTGTCCATTTTCATGCTTGTTTGTCTTGTATTAGGTCCAATTATTTTGTTCATTTTTTATTCGCATACAAACCCTAATTCTAGCATAGTATGTTTAGAAAGCATTTAAAGTGCGAAATTTAAATTCATACGCTATTACAACACAATAATATGGGGAGGGGGGTACAATGTTTCAAATGGGGAGATATTTAGACAAGAAATTGAATCTAAGCTATTACATCATTTGCTTTGAATATTTACAATAGGATTAAAAAAATAGAAATAAAATAAATATACAAGAATGCAAAAAAGAATTTTTATATGTATAAAAAAAAATATTATTTATGAAAGATAAAAAGAAAATAAAAAGGTATTATTTTTGAGGTATTTTCAAATTTAGGGTAAAAAACCCTAATTTTTAATCAAAGGGGTATTAATCAATTATTTATTATTTACATACAAAAATAATATAAAATATGGTATATTTGTAAAAAAGGGTATTTTTTAGTATTAAATATTAAAAAATAAAATGTGTACATTTTTTGGTATTTTTATCCTAAGTATATTAATATATACCTATATATTTATATTATTTACAAAACATGTATTATATATATTAATTAATAATATTTAATATTTAAACAAAAAAAGTATTTTTTTTCTATAATATTTTCAGGAAGTAAAAATAAGATAAAAGGTGTATAAAAATATATTTTGTACTATCTTAATATTTTAAACAAAAAAAAAAGTATATATATGTATTTATTTATTTATGTACAAAACAAAAGAAACAATCAAATAAATACTCAATAAATTCAAAAAAAGATGAGAAAAATATTTTTATGTTTTTAATATGCTGAGAAAAAATAAATGAACCAATAAAAAAAAAGCAAAAGTCAAAAATATTAAAAATGAATGAAATGGGCTCAGGGGTGTAAAACCAAAAAGGGTGGTGTGAAAAGGAAAGTCAACATAGGCCCAGCCCATGAAGACCTTTCTTCAACCTCTGTACAACAACATTCAAAAAACGCGCGCCCTGTACTCCATCTTCTATCTCCTGATTCCTGGCTTTTCAATGAAAACTCATAACATAAAAAATGTTCAGCATGAAGAGACGAATCCAACCATATGCATAACTTGATCTAACTCTCTAAGATGAGGGAGAATTTCTCCTCCCCCAAATCCTAACCTAGATTTTCTGCCATTTTCAAACCTCAAATTCTCACAGCTCAAGCAAAAGAAATGAAAAGTAAAAACATGTACATGTTCAGTGGCATGAGTAGAACATTGTTTATTCACAAACTTAAAGCTAATGATGCATAATAAGAGAGATACGAGTTCACCAAGATACCTGTTCAGCTGAAGTTCTATCTGGCAATGAGGGAGCTTTCAGGGCAAGGTGATGATTGGAAAAGCTTCCTTGAGGTCCAGGGATGCTATTCCAATGTTTACTTTGTCTTGAGAGCTTCTAAATCGTGCTAGAGCACCTCACCTGCAAAACAAGAAACTGAAAATGGTGGAAGGGGTTAGAGTGATTACAGGTCGTGCTTTTGCTTTTGGTTAGCTTGCATAGATGGTATGGAAGGTGTGTGAACTGGTTTGGGCAAAAAAGCTTGAGAGAAATGAAAGATAGCACTCAAACTGCAGGTCTTGCCCTGTTTTTGCAATTTGAGAGTGATTATGGCAAGGGGAGTGTTTGAGAGGTGCTAGGGTCGTGCAAAAGCTTGGTTCTGATCTTTGGAATATGTTTGATAACTTTGTCTAAGTGTGTGTAAGCTGAGATGGAAGTTGGTGTGAGTTATGGTACTTTTCTTCACTCTTAAGCAAACAAAAGCAACTTGGTGTTTTAGGCAAGTAGGGGGCCTCTAATGAGCTGCATAACCTCTCCTTGATCAGAGTGATTTGTCCATAATCTTGTGGCAATTGGATTTGGTTTGTACTTGTTGGATTTGTAATTGGACATAAAGTGAAACTTTTGCAAAAATAGAAAGAATGCTTTATCTAATTTGGGATTAATCCATCATACAATGCTTTAGCTCATGAAACAAGGTCTTAACACAATGAATATGCATTAAATTATTGAGTGTTGGATGGTTTTAGGACCTGTAATCAAGGGCATGCTGGTTTTGAGAAGTTTGCACAAACTATGAACATGAAAAATAGCCAATTCAAAAGTGAGTTTTTGCCATATTGTGAAATTCGATTCTCTCAAGTTATGAGGTTGTTTGAGAAGTTCTTGGACATTTTGGAAATCTTGGAATGTGTACTACAATCCATCTTTGAAATGCAAATTGAAATTCCAAGTGGAAGTGTATGGAAAATGGTCTTGAAGTTAGGTAAAAACTTGTCCAAAATAGGTCAAATTTTCACTAAGTTAAGAATGGTTTAGTGCCCTTATTCAAAAATTTGTAACTTGAGATACAAGCCTCATTTGGGAAAACTTTGTGAACCAAAGTTGTAGATTATGTAACAAGCTACAACTTTCATGTTTTGACTTTTGTTTGAATCCAAATGAATCATGGTGAAAAAGTGGGGCAAAGTTGAGAAAAAATTAGGGTTTTCCATAACTTAGAAAAATTCTAAGCTATGAAAAAAATTCCATTTCAAACCCTAATTTGCAATTCTTGGTTTCTTGGTGAACAAGTTTCATGATTTGGCATGTTTTGATGAAAAATGAATCTTGACCAAAAAGTCAAAGTTTGACTTTTCAGTATACAGTCAAAATTGATCAATTGACTGGGAAATTCAACTGTCAATCTTGTGTACTTGGGATCTTTTGAGCTTGTTGAGAATGTCAAGACAATTCCATGGGGTCCTTGAGTCCATATGTGAGCTTGGTTTGCCATTGGCTAGGTCAAACAGTCAAAAATTGCCTTTGTGCAGTCAAAACCCTAAAAATGACCATTTTGCCCTTTTGGTGATCTGATCAAATTTCTTGTGGAATTGTGATCCAAACTTGATCAAATGGTCCATATGAGTTCATAATGTTGATGTGGGTCAATTTTCATGAGATTTGACTGTCAATTGGCCACAGTTGACTTTTTCCCCCATACAGCTGATTTATAGGTCAACTGTCCAATTGACTGGGTGAAACTTGGAATCAGGACTTGAAACTTGGTATGGGTAAGCTTGGGAGTCCAACATGAAGCATGAAAGTCATCTTAGGCATTTTAGGTCAAAATATCTTTGTGCAAACACAAACCCTAATTTGGGTCAACAGTGCAAGGAGAAATCTTGAGCAGAGGAAACCCTAATTGGATCTTGAGCTCCAAGGGCCTTGTGATGAGAAAATGTTGAGGAAATGGGAGGGCAAATTTTGGGGTACAACAGTTGCCCCTGTTCAATCTTCTTGGACCTGAAGAGTTAGATTGGCAAGTTTGCCTTTCGTGACTCGAGGGTAAAAGAAGATTGGACACTAGAGTGCCCGGAAATTTGCACTCGCATGTTGGAGTCTCAACAATATGATGTCGGGAATGGGCTTACAGATGCCATTTGGAGAGATGGTGGATAGGGAGATGGGCTTATGGATGCCATCTGGAGATGTGACAGAAACTTGTCGGGAATGGGCTTATAGATGCCATTTGGAAGTGTTGATCGCATAAGAGATTCCTTAGCGAGAACTTGTGTATTTGGGAAAGACAGATGTTTTCCTGGCTTGTTACAGGTGTTTGATCTTCAATCTCTTTATGCAGATATGCCCTGGCTAGATATAGGTGTCGAGTCTACAAATGGTTGCTCACAGATGTGCCCTGGCTGGATACAGGAATCGAATCCGGAAATAGTTGTCAACAGATATGCCCTGGCTGGATACAAGAATCGAATCTTTGAACTCTTCAGACGTGCCCTGGCTAGATACAGGAATCGAGTCTGGAAATGTGGTCAACAGATATGCCCTGGCTAGATACAGGAGTCGAATCTGGAAATGTTGTAGTTGACAGACGTGCCCTGGCTGGATACAGGAATCGAGTCTTCGAACTCTTCAGACGTGCCCTGGCTAGGTACAGGAATCGAGTCTGGAAACTGATCACTCTCAGATGTGCCCTGGCTAGATACATGTATCGAATCTGGAATTTGTGACAGTTGAAGGTAGTTGTCTTTGGGATTGTCTTTTTCCCTGAAAAGGCAAAAACATAAGTTGTATGCAATGTCATGATGTATGATATGCATGATGCCATGCTGTTCAACATGAGATAGTGTGAGCATGCACTTTATCATGTATGTAAGCAGGATGTATGAAATGTGAAATGTTTATGAGTGTAACTTCGTCTTAGGAAAATAAATCCTTGACGACTGGTCGGGGAATTGCTCTGTGGCAGAGATACTTTGCCGAAGTTTTGATGAGAGGCCTGCTGAGGACTTTAATGATGGATTCCGCTGGGGATAATGATGATAAACTCCGCTGGGGATGCCAAAAACTCTGCTGGGGATTGAAAGAACCTAGTCGAGGACGATCTTCCATGGCAAATAGCTGAGGATAACCCGGTTATAAGCCCTTGTGAGGGATAACTCTGAATAAAGCTCGGGAGAGACGTCCGTATTCTGTAGGGAACAAGCTTCCAGAATCTACTGGGGATAAGCTTTTAGACCTGCCGGGGAAAGTTGGCGACTTTACTGGGGGAAGTATTGCTGAATCTTGCCTTACTCTGCGGGGAGCTGAGATCATTTGGTCACATTCTTCAGTCGAATCTACCTTGGTACCTTGGCGGACAAAGCAACCAGACTGCATCAGACAATTCCACATTGCCCCTGTTTCTGATGTCACCTGTAATTGATCTTCCGTTTTATGTGCAAATATTTATGAATCAGCAATTTAATGTCAAATGCATATATCAAAAATGAACATTGGACGTTCTTCGCAAGACAAAACAGAAAAAGGAGAAACAATGGCAATTTGTATGGACAAGTGAATTCGTATTGATTTGAATTTTGCCTGTGAATAGGCGTTTTTTGTACAAGAGGCTGACATCCTAGTAAGAGAATGCCGCCGAATAATCACAGAATTGACAATTTTGAAAAGAAAACAAAACAGCTACGTGAACAATCACACTAGGTTCCAACTCTGCTATTGCCTTTATGTCTCCAAGCGTCTCATCGCTTTGCTGCCCAGTTGAAGATGAAGCTGATTGGTCGATGCCGAAGTCTGAGCCAGATAGTTGATGCCGAATTCCGGATGCAAAGTGATCCAATGAGACATAGTGTTACGCTTTATCCCTAACTTTTGCCTGGACCTCCCTTTCGGGTTTTCAGTCCACCGGGATACCCATTTTTGCCCAAGCCGCCTTTTCAGGTTTTCGACTTGCCGGGTGTACAGATTTTTTTCATTTCATCCCTTATTTTTTCCCGAACCCTTTTGGTTCGCCGGGAAGCCCTAATGTTTGCCTAGGTATGTCAACCTAGCGGGTCTGTTATTTATGTGTAATATTTTTTCACTATGTCTGCATTGGCGGGGTGAGGAAGGTCGTCACCGTCCATGGTGGTTAGGATCATGGCTCCTCCTGAGAACACATGTTTAACCACAAATGGCCCTTCGTATGTAGGGGTCCATTTGCCCCGGGGATCACTTTGAGGAAGGATGATGCGTTTGATTACCAGGTCTCCAACTTGATACTCTTGTGGTCTGACTCTCTTGTTAAATGCCCTGATCATCCATTTTTGATACGTCTGACCATGACAGATAGCGGTGAGTCTCTTTTCGTCAATCAGGTTTAATTGATCAAGTCGAGTCTGGATCCGGTCATCTTCACTCAGATCTGCATCTTTCATTATTCGGAGAGAGGGTATCTGAACTTCAATTGGCAAGACTGCCTCCATGCCATAGACCAAGGAGAAAGGAGTTGCCCCGGTTGACGTCCTTGCTGAGGTACGGTACCCATGAAGAGCGAACGGTAACATCTCGTGCCAATATTTATAGGTCACCGTCATCTTCTGCATAATTTTCTTGATATTTTTATTAGCTGCCTCTACAGCCCCATTCATCTTCGGCCGGTAGGGAGAAGAGTTGTGGTGCTGTATCTTGAATTGTTCGCAGAGCTCAGTGATCATTTTGTTGTTGAGATTGGTACCATTGTTCGTAATGATTCTTTCCAGGACGCCGTACCGACAGATCAGATTATGCCGGATAAAACGTGCCACGACGCTCTTGGTTACCGTGGCGTAGGAAGCTGCCTCAACCCACTTTGTGAAATAATCGATCGCCACCAAGATGAAGCGATGCCCATTGGATGCCGTCGGTCGGATCTCACCGATCATATCAATCCCCCACATTGCAAAAGGCCAAGGTGCCGTCAGGACGTTCAAAGGAACCGGTGGAATATGCACCTTGTCAGCATAGATCTGGCATTTATGACAAGTTCGAGAGTGTTGGTAACAATCAGCTTCCATTGTGGACCAGAAATATCCTGCCCGAAGGATTTTCTTAGCCATGGTGTGTCCACTGGAATGTGTTCCAAATGTACCTTCATGCAATTCTATCATGATCTTCTCTGCTTCGGCCTTATCCACACAACGTAATAGAATTGAATCATGATTCCGTTTGTAGAGAATGCCGTTGCTGAGGAAGAATTTTGCCGCAAACCTCCTCATGAACTTCTTGTCATTGACAGATGCACCTTCAGGGTATTCCTGAGCTTCCAAGTACCTCTTCACCTCATGATACCAGGGTTTTTCAGTCACCTTTTCAGCCTCAAGCTCGCAGCAGTATGCCGGTTCATCCAACTTCCAGATAATGATCCGGGGAGCCTCATTGTCCCATTTAACTTTGAACATTGAAGACATCGTAGCTAGTGCGTCCGCTAGCTGATTCTCCTCTCTTGGGAAGTGCTCAAAAGTTATCTCTTCAAAGTGGGGAAGCAAGGTCAACACATACTCCTTGTAAGGAATAAGATTTGGGTGTTTCGTATCCCACTCGCCCTTGATCTGATTGATCACGAGAGCGGAATCTCCGAAGACACTCAGAAACTTGATCCTTAAATCGATTGCAGCTTGTAAACCCATGATACATGCCTCATATTCTGCCATGTTGTTGGTGCAGTTGAAACACAATCGGGCGGTGAGTGGAGTATGAGTTCCTTTGGGAGATATGATTACAGCGCCGACGCCGTTACCCAAAGCATTGGAGGCTCCGTCAAAATGCATAGACCATCGGGATCCTTCCTCAGGTCCTTCATCCGGTCCAGGTACTTCACAGTCAGTTACCACCATGATGTCTTCGTCCGGAAAATCAAAGTTCAATGATTGGTAATCGTCCACAGGTTGGTGTGCCAAATGATCTGCCAGTACACTTCCTTTGATTGCTTTCTGAGTGGTATACTGGATGTCATATTCTGTCAAGATCATTTGCCATCTCGCTATCCTTCCAGACAGAGCAGGCTTTTCAAATATGTACTTGATGGGATCCATCTTTGAAATTAATAGAGTAGTGTGAGTCAGCATATACTGTCTCAGCCGGCGAGCAACCCATACTAGAGCGCAGCAAGTTTTCTCAAGCAGTGAGTAACGAGACTCACAGTCGGTAAACTTTTTGCTCAAGTAATAAATAGTGTGCTCTTTTCGGCCAGACTCGTCATGCTGCCCCAGCACACACCCCATTGAATTATCAAGTACTGTCAAGTATAATATTAGAGGTCTTCCTTCCACTGGTGGCATAAGAATGGGGGGCTCTTGGAGATATTCCTTTATCCTTTCAAAGGCAGCCTGGCATTCATCGTTCCAGCGTACTACTTGATCTTTCTTCAGTAATTTGAAGATTGGTTCACAAGTAGCAGTCAGATGTGAGATGAATCGGGCGATGTAATTCAGTCGTCCCAGGAAGCCTCTGACTTCTTTCTCTGTCTTAGGAACTGGCATCTCTTGAATGGCTTTAACCTTGGCGGGGTCCACTTGAATACCCTTATCACTTACAATGAAGCCTAGCAATTTTCCGGACCTTACCCCAAAGGTGCATTTGTTGGGATTCAACCTCAGCTTATATAACTTCAGTCGGTCAAATAGCTTCCTCAGATGATCAAGGTGCTCCTCCTCAGTTTGAGACCTTGCAATCATGTCATCCACGTATACCTCAATCTCATGATGGATCATATCATGAAATAAAGCAACCATGGCGCGTTGGTAGGTTGCCCCAGCATTTTTCAACCCGAATGGCATGACCTTGTAACAGAAAGTGCCCCACTGAGTCACAAAGGTAGTCTTTTCCATATCTTCCGGAGCCATCTTGATCTGATTATACCCTGAAAAACCATCCATGAAGGAGAAAACCTTGTGTTGAGCAGTATTGTCAACGAGGACGTCAATGTGAGGTAGAGGAAAATCATCCTTGGGGCTGGCCCTGTTCAAATCCCTGTAGTCGACACACATTCTGACTTTACCGTCCTTCTTCGATACTGGCACCACATTGGCGACCCATTGAGGATAAGAAGTTACTGCTAGAAACCCGGCATCGAATTGCTTCATTACCTCAGCCTTGATCTTTTCGGACATCTCTGGGCGCATGCGGCGAACCTTTTGCTTTACCGGAGGGCAGTCTTCCTTGGTTGGCCGGTGATGAACTACAATGTCGGCATCCAAACCAGGCATATCTTCATAGGACCAAGCAAATATCTCCATGTAATCACGTAGCATCTGGATCAATCGTTGCTTTACGCTGAGCTCTAGATTAGCCCCAATCTTGACCTCTTTCTTATCTGTCTCAGTACCCAGGTTAATTGTTTTCACCGGCTCTTCATGTGGTTGAATAGCCCTCTCTTCCTGGAGTAGCAGTCTTGCGAGCTCACCAGGCACTTCACAATCATCTTCACCTTCGTCTTCGGCCAAGTTGATCGGATTCTCGAAGTCATAACTGGCGGTAGCAGAGCTGTTACCAGTGAGATCCAGAGTGGATTGAAACCTGTATAAGTGAGTGTGTGTAAATATAGTTGTTTTGCAATATATAATACAGAAAGAAAAAAGAGCACAAGATTTGAAATGCAACAAACGTCCAATGTTTTGATTGATGATATATGGAAATGTCATACAAAAAGCCCTCACAAATAGAGCTACGATGCCCCGAGTAGGACACCGAGCCAACAAAGTTTTAACATATTGTTTGTTACAAATTGGAAATCAAAAGAAATTAATTACTGCGTGACAAATGTGATAGGCGTAAAATCCTTTGCTGTCCAGTTGCTTGGTCCGTTGCTGGTAGTCGGGTAGATCCAACTGTCAAACTCTGCTTCCTCCACCTCCTCCTCAATAGCATTCACCCTTGGGTTGGAGATAAACACCGGAGCCTTTCTGATCTTTTCCTTGCGCACAGCCCTCCGAGCCTCTGCAGTAAAGCCCAGCCCAAACTTGTCATTCTTTTGAGTGAAGTCAGGAAGCTGACCCCAGTTTGCACAATTGCCTTTCTCGATTACAGCCCGGGCATCCCTTAAGGACGCCATCTTCAACGGAAAGTCTTTTTCAACCACTGCCTCAGCCGATGCCAACACTGGAGGTACTTCCTCAAAATGCTGAAAAGGGGTTTCAATAAACTCCCCGTCCATCTCAATATATCGGAATGAATTCAAGTGACTCACCATGTATTCCTCCTCACCCTGCACAGTAACAATCTTCCCTTTGACAGGGTATTTGAGCTTTTGGTGTAAAGTGGAGGTTACTGCCCCAGCTTTATGAATCCAGGGTCGACCCAACATGCAGGAGTAAGATGGACGAATATCCATTACATAGAACGTTGAGTCGAAAACTTGGGAACCCACACGAATAGGGATATCCACCTCACCGTGCACCATCCTCTTAGAACCGTTGAAGGCTCTAACAATGATGTTGCTAGGTTTCAGCTCCAAACCCTCACAATCCAGACGATCCAATGCCTTCTTGGGTAAAACATTCAGGGAAGAGCCGGTATCTACTAACACGTGCGCGAGAGTAGTGCCCCTGCATTCTATGGAAACATGCAGGGCATCATTGTGATTTTTCCCTTTGGCGGTAAGGTCAGCATCTGAGAACCCCAAGCCATTGTCAGCCGTCAAATTAGCCACACAGTCGGTGAATTGATCCGCGGAGGTCTCTTGCGGCACATGGGCCGTTTTCAGAAATGAAATCAGGGCTTTTGCATGGGCCTCTAAGCATAGCAGTAGTGATAGCATAGAGATTTTGGAGGGAGTATGCCCCAACTGTTCAACAACATTAAAGTCACTCTTTTTGATAATTTTAAGAATTTCCTCCATTTCTTGTTGGGAGGCTTCCACAGCAGTCTTCTTTGGTGCCTCCGTCCTGGCAGGCGAATCGGTAGCGACTTCTTTGCCCCGAGTATCAGAGGACTCGGCGGCAGTAGTAGACACAGGAACTTGAATTGGAACATGCACACTTGCGGGTGTGATGGTGAGAGATTTTCGGATAACTGGCGGTGCAATGTCAGGCGAGAAGAGCCTGCCACTGCGGGTAATCTTGGCGGGACCAGTGATGTTACTGATACTGGTATTGGTGTCGAACTCCTGCTTCACCCCAAGCACATACACGTTGGCTCCATAATGCCATGGAACAGCTTTATCAGACTCATACGGGAGAGGCCCCGGGACAGTAATAGTAATGGGTGCAACAGACATAATTTGGACTGGTTTCTTCACGGGAGCTTTGGCAAGATTGTAAATTGTGACAACAGATATTTCTTCAATGGAGACAGACGGAACAACAGTTTTCTTGAACAGAATTTCCTTGCTATCCATCAGGCTTTGGATGCCTGATTTCAGCAGTGGACAACCGGTAGGGATAAGAGCACACAAGAGGCAACCCTTACTACAACCCGGAAATAAACCGGCTAGTAGTAAGTTCCTCTTAACAGTCAAAAGAGGGGTAACAACTTCATTCACCGAAACAGCATACAAACTTTCCTCAATGGCATTTACTCTATGCTGGGGCATAGGAGCAGTTACAACATTCGGTCTCTCAGGCACTTCAAACTGAATTTCCTTTGCGTCGATAAGATCTTGCACTTTGTTTCTCAAGGCCCAGCAGTCATCAGTAGTGTGCCCGGGACTATCAGAATGATAAGCACACCGGGCATTCGGGTTATACTTAGGAGACACAGTGTTGACGACCTTAGGAGCTTCTTTGGTGGTCACCAAATTGGTTGATAACAGTTGGGGTAAAATTTGAGATAAGGTCATACTCAGCCGAGTATACTGCCTCTTGGGCCTTTCACTTCTTTGTTGATTGTACTGCTGAGGAGCAGCAACAGGTTTTGAAATGACCAGAGCATTGACGGCTTGGCGACTTTCTGGCTTGACTTGTCTTCTAGGACCATAGACGGCACTTGCTTTTTTCTTAAAAGGCCTCTTCTCAGTATTTGTAGCAACACCCTTCTGAATCTTTCCTGACTTGATGTCAGCTTCTACTATTTCGCCTGTTAAGATCAAATCGGTAAACCGTTGAAGAGTTACCAATCAGATGATTGAAAAATGGCCCAGATAAGGTCCCTAGAAACATATCAACAAGTTCACGATCGGTTAAAGGAGGCTGCACCCTGCCAGCCAAATCCCTCCATTTTTGTGCGTAATCTTTGAATCCTTCGCCTGTTCCTATCGTCATACCCTGAAGTTGGGTACGAGTAGGGGCAAGGTCAGAATTGTATTGGTATTGTTTGTAGAAAGCGGTGGCCAAATCTTCCCAATTCTGGACACTGGTTCCTTCTAGCTGATAAAACCATTCCAACTGAGCTCCAGAAAGGCTGTCTTGAAAGAAATGAATCCAGAGGTTTTTATCTGCCGTATAGGGTTGAATCTTTCTCACGTAGGACCTGAGATGCATTTTGGGGCAGGACAGCCCATCATACCTTACAAACACTGGAACTTTGAACTTTGGGGGAATCACAATCCCGGCAACCAAACCCAAGTCTTCAAAATCCAAACCCGGTACTCTTTGTAATTCCATGGCGGCTAATCTGTCTTCTAACCCTTTGTATTTATCATCAGCTTGAGGGTATTGCTGGTCAGAATAATCGTCATCCTCTTCAACCTCTTCTTCTTCCACATCAGACTCGGAAGGCATCGCAGCTCCATCTCTCTTACTGGTCCCTTCATCAGAAGTAGGAGGAAATTCAAGCACTCTTCGAGCTTCTACGTCAAATCTTCTCCCCAAAGTAGCCACCCCGAGTCTCTTTTTCTTCTTTTTCACCGGGTCTTTGTTCCCCAATTGAGTCTTGATATCCTCTTGACCCTTAGCCAAGGTCATCAGGAGTTGCTGGAATTGTGCATTCTGAGCCTGTAGGTCTTTGATTGTTTGCTCGAGATCCATCCTACTGAAATAAACAGCAGACAGATAAGGAAACCTGGAATGAGACCTGCTTATGCACATGATGAATGGTATGCTTATGTATGCAATGCATTCAAGGATTTAGGACATTCAAAATTGTTTTAGACAAAGAAGAACGCACGTCATATTAATAAGAAGAAATTTGTCAGTACATAAATGCCCCATGGGCCAAATATTACAAAATAAACTTCTTAAGGCAAAAAGACGTTGCGCATCCTTTTTGGTGCGATGTAGGTATTGAGGGCCTCTTGCTCGTGGAGTCGGCGGGTAAGCTCTAGAACCTTCTTTTCACTGGCGTAGTAGCTAGCTTCAAAAGTATTCCGTTCCTCCTTGAGCTGAATCCAGCTTTTCTGCATTTCCTCCCACGATGTAGGCATGTCTGGATGTAGGATGGTGTAGGGAACCTCTCCTTCATTGACGGGCTCTTTAATCACTGGGAGTACATGAGGATAAGGCATCATTAGACTTTGGGCTCGGGCTCGTACCCACTTGAGATAGGGCTCAAGAGGGATGGAGTTCTTGTATCCCAGAGTCTTGCTATCAACCTTGTTGAGTTTTCCCCAAGCTCTGATGAACCTTTGTCGAAGTCCTTGCACATCGTTGTCGAAGTCAAAAACTAGGTCAGGAATCAACATATCATGAGGGCCATCCCTCCGTGCATATCCAAATTGCCTCAAAGCTAGGCAAGGGTTGTAGGTGATACCTCCTCTAATGCCAAGTAAAGGAACATTAGGAAATTCTCCGCAACGATCGACAATGATGACATTTTCTCTGGACCGAGAACACCAATGCACATCAGAATGAGTAAGAGTCATCAACCGTTGGGACCACCTTGTACCTTGGTCATTCTTCAAGACAAATTGTGGAAGGTGCGAAATAAACCACCTTGCAAGGATAGGAGTACAGCACATGAGAACACCCCTCTTTCTCATTGTTCGTGTGTAAAATGAGTGAAGAATGTCCCCAAGCAATGTCGGTATTGGATTTCTGGACAAGAAAATTTTGACGGCGTTGACATCTATCAATTGGTCAAGATTTGGGAACAAGACCAACCCATAGATAAGGAGTGCCACAATCTCTTCAAAGGCTTGTAGGTCCAATAAGTTCCAACATTCTTGTGCCTTCTCAAACAAGAATTTTGCTAAGAATCCTTTGACGCCGCTTCTGGTTTCCCAATGCCCCTTGATGTCGGATGGTTGTAGATGTAATGCTCGAGCAACATATTCCAGCTTTGGTTCCTTTTCCGTACCGTTGAAGGGTAGTTGATTAAGGATAGGAATTCTCAGGAGTTGAGAAAACTCCTCCAAAGTGGGTACCAACTGATAATCAGGGAAAGTGAAACAGTGGTGAAGAGGGTCAAAGAATTGGAATAGCACCTTCATCATGTCTTCTTCAATGTTGGTGTTGACTAGGCTGAGCAGTCTACCATGTCTTTCACTGAAGGATGAATTTTCCGGAATTCTTGAAGTGATCTCCTTGAGTTGAGGAGAGATCCTTACAAGGTTGACTTGAATGGTATTTCTGCGAGGAATTTCCATGTCCTACAAAACAAGAACAAAGATGAAGATCCAAAACCCTTGAAATGGTTAGTGAATGCATATGATGTTTCATGATGTTCATGATGTATGCACAAAACATATGTACAAGCAAATCACACCAAACCCTAGTTTCAGGCTTGCATGGGGTTTCATAGGTAAGTACCCTCTTGAGTGTAGTTGGCTTAAAAACCTGTCCTATAAATAGTAACCGGGTTCTAAGGAGCTCAATATCACTGGATTGTTTTCATTGTTCATTGTTTTGGTTTAGCCACTTAACTAGCGACCAAAATATTCCAAGAACACAACCCTCAATGAGTGTAGTATCGAGTATCTACCAACTTCGGACTGCACCAAAGCCGGTCATCTCACTACCCCTAATAAAAGGCCAAGATGGTCAAGTAAGGTTCTAGGTCATTAGTGCTTAGTGACATCACTCAGCGGCCCCGTACTCTCCTTGATTGAACTCAAGGGTTACCGGTACTCACAAATATGTCGCACTAATATAGCTATTGCTTAGACCGTTTCGGTATACCCCGCACAGTTTCCACAACGTATTGCTATCTATGAATGTTTCCCAAAATCCGGGTGTAGGATTGCAAACCCAAACAATAGAGCCAAAGTATAAAGCAAGCAAATCAAACAATTAGTCATGTAAGAGGGTGATCTAAGCCCTAAGGTTACTCCACTTTTAAAATTCAATCCCCAGCAGAGTCGCCAGTTCTGTGATACGGTCGGAGAACTGACTATGGTTTTGCGTTTGTTTTCGCAAATGTTTCGGTTGAGCAAGAGTCGCCACCGACTTTTTATTTTATCCTAAAGGAAAGGTTAAAAAAGCACAGCAAAAACCTTTGAGATTTTTCTTGGGTTCGGGGAGTAGATTATAGAAAGGGAAGATATTAGCACCCTTTCTATCCATGGTTATCCATGGGCTCTTAGTTACTTGCTTAGATCACTTGCCTTTTGATTTCAATTATTTGTAATGGTGCTCTTGTGTGTGTGGGTTTGAAAAAATGTTTTGAAAAGAAGCCAATGTGGTGGCAACCTTTGTAATGATCCATGTTGGGATGTATGCAAAGGTGTACGTCTTTTGAAAAGGTTTTCATTTGTTTTTGAAGATTGTTTTGAAAGTGTCGTGAGGTGTGTTTTTAGAAAATAGGCAAGTGTTTTGTTTTGCAAGTTTGATTCAAGTAACTAAGAGGTTATCTACTCCTAAATTTCTCAAAGTTTATTGCTATGTTTTAACCCTTTTAATAAGTTTGTTCCACCATTGTATTTGGTGGACAATCTCGTGTTAGGATGTGAAAGGGAAGGGCGCGGGTCATCGTTTAGACCATAATTGCAATGGTGCCAAGTATCTTTGGGCATTTTCTTTAAGGGACTTGATCATTTGTTTAGGCAACATTTTGAAAGCGTCATCGAGGGACTATGATCATTTGATTTGTTTGTTTTGCCCAAAGAGACCTAACATGCAATATGGCCCATTTATTTGAAGGCAACAAAGTGGAGTACCCTAGGGGTGCAAGTGTGAAATGTGTTGTCCATTTTCATGCTTGTTTGTCTTGTATTAGGTCCAATTATTTTGTTCATTTTTTATTCGCATACAAACCCTAATTCTAGCATAGTATGTTTAGAAAGCATTTAAAGTGCGAAATTTAAATTCCTACGCTATTACAACACAATAATATGGGGAGGGGGGTACAATGTTTCAAATGGGGAGATATTTAGACAAGAAATTGAATCTAAGTTATTACATCATTTGCTTTGAATATTTACAATAGGATTAAAAAAATAGAAATAAAATAAATATACAAGAATGCAAAAAAGAATTTTTATATGTATAAAAAAAATATTATTTATGAAAGATAAAAAGAAAATAAAAAGGTATTATTTTTGAGGTATTTTCAAATTTAGGGTAAAAAACCCTAATTTTTAATCAAAGGGGTATTAATCAATTATTTATTATTTACATACAAAAATAAGATAAAATATGGTATATTTGTAAAAAAGGGTATTTTTTAGTATCAAATATTAAAAAATAAAATGTGTACATTTTTTGGTATTTTTATCCTAAGTATATTAATATATACCTATATATTTATATTATTTACAAAACATGTATTATATATATTAATTAATAATATTTAATATTTAAACAAAAAAAGTATTTTTTTTCTATAATATTTTCAGGAAGTAAAAATAAGATAAAAGGTGTATAAAAATATATTTTGTACTATCTTAATATTTTAAACAAAAAAAAAGTATATATATGTATTTATTTATTTATGTACAAAACAAAAGAAACAATCAAATAAATACTCAATAAATTCAAAAAAAGATGAGAAAAATATTTTTATGTTTTTAATATGCTGAGAAAAAATAAATGAACCAATCAAAAAAAAGCAAAAGTCAAAAATATTAAAAATGAATGAAATGGGCTCAGGGGTGTAAAACCAAAAAGGGTGGTGTGAAAAGGAAAGTCAACATAGGCCCAGCCCATGAAGACCTTTCTTCAACCTCTGTACAACAACATTCAAAAAACGCGCGCCCTGTACTCCATCTTCTATCTCCTGATTCCTGGCTTTTCAATGAAAACTCATAACATAAAAAATGTTCAGCATGAAGAGACGAATCCAACCATATGCATAACTTGATCTAACTCTCTAAGATGAGGGAGAATTTCTCCTCCCCCAAATCCTAACCTAGATTTTCTGCCATTTTCAAACCTCAAATTCTCACAGCTCAAGCAAAAGAAATGAAAAGTAAAAACATGTACATGTTCAGTGGCATGAGTAGAACATTGTTTATTCACAAACTTAAAGCTAATGATGCATAATAAGAGAGATACGAGTTCACCAAGATACCTGTTCAGCTGAAGTTCTATCTGGCAATGAGGGAGCTTTCAGGGCAAGGTGATGATTGGAAAAGCTTCCTTGAGGTCCAGGTTTATCAGGGATGCTATTCCAGGGATGCTATTCCAATGTTTACTTTGTCTTGAGAGCTTCTAAATCGTGCTAGAGCACCTCACCTGCAAAACAAGAAACTGAAAATGGTGGAAGGGGTTAGAGTGATTACAGGTCGTGCTTTTGCTTTTGGTTAGCTTGCATAGATGGTATGGAAGGTGTGTGAACTGGTTTGGGCAAAAAAGCTTGAGAGAAATGAAAGATAGCACTCAAACTGCAGGTCTTGCCCTGTTTTTGCAATTTGAGAGTGATTATGGCAAGGGGAGTGTTTGAGAGGTGCTAGGGTCGTGCAAAAGCTTGGTTCTGATCTTTGGAATATGTTTGATAACTTTGTCTAAGTGTGTGTAAGCTGAGATGGAAGTTGGTGTGAGTTATGGTACTTTTCTTCACTCTTAAGCAAACAAAAGCAACTTGGTGTTTTAGGCAAGTAGGGGGCCTCTAATGAGCTGCATAACCTCTCCTTGATCAGAGTGATTTGTCCATAATCTTGTGGCAATTGGATTTGGTTTGTACTTGTTGGATTTGTAATTGGACATAAAGTGAAACTTTTGCAAAAATAGAAAGAATGCTTTATCTAATTTGGGATTAATCCATCATACAATGCTTTAGCTCATGAAACAAGGTCTTACCACAATGAATATGCATTAAATTATTGAGTGTTGGATGGTTTTAGGACCTGTAATCAAGGGCATGCTGGTTTTGAGAAGTTTGCACAAACTATGAACATGAAAAATAGCCAATTCAAAAGTGAGTTTTTGCCATATTGTGAAATTCGATTCTCTCAAGTTATGAGGTTGTTTGAGAAGTTCTTGGACATTTTGGAAAGCTTGGAATGTGTACTACAATCCATCTTTGAAATGCAAATTGAAATTCCAAGTGGAAGTGTATGGAAAATGGTCTTGAAGTTAGGTAAAAACTTGTCCAAAATAGGTCAAATTTTCACTAAGTTAAGAATGGTTTAGTGCCCTTATTCAAAAATTTGTAACTTGAGATACAAGCCTCATTTGGGAAAACTTTGTGAACCAAAGTTGTAGATTATGTAACAAGCTACAACTTTCATGTTTTGACTTTTGTTTGAATCCAAATGAATCATGGTGAAAAAGTGGGGCAAAGTTGGGAAAAAATTAGGGTTTTCCATAACTTAGAAAAATTCTAAGCTATGAAAAAAATTCCATTTCAAACCCTAATTTGCAATTCTTGGTTTCTTGGTGAACAAGTTTCATGATTTGGCATGTTTTGATGAAAAATGAATCTTGACTCTTGATTTTGACCAAAAAGTCAAAGTTTGACTTTTCAGTATACAGTCAAAATTGATCAATTGACTGAGAAATTCAACCGTCAATCTTGTGTACTTGGGATCTTTTGAGCTTGTTGAGAATGTCAAGACAATTCCATGGGGTCCTTGAGTCCATATGTGAGCTTGGTTTGCCATTGGCTAAGTCAAACAGTCAAAAATTGCCTTTGTGCAGTCAAAACCCTAAAAATGACCATTTTGCCCTTTTGGTGATCTGATCAAATTTCTTGTGGAATTGTGATCCAAACTTGATCAAATGGTCCATATGAGTCCATAATGTTGATGTGGGTCAATTTTCATGAGATTTGACTGTCAATTGGCCACAGTTGACTTTTTCCCCCATACAGTTGATTTATAGGTCAACTGTCCAATTGACTGGGTGAAACTTGGAATCAGGACTTGAAACTTGGTATGGGTAAGCTTGGGAGTCCAACATGAAGCATGAAAGTCATCTTAGGCATTTTAGGTCAAAATATCTTTGTGCAAACACAAACCCTAATTTGGGTCAACAATGCAAGGAGAAATCTTGAGCAGAGGAAACCCTAATTGGATCTTGAGCTCCAAGGGCCTTGTGATGAGAAAATGTTGAGGAAATGGGAGGGCAAATTTTGGGGTACAACACTGGGCCTCGCCCCATTCTCACTGCGCCTAGGCCCATTAATTCCAATTCACACCACCCTCATTTTTCTTCTGTTTGGGCCATAACCCCCACCCTTGAGCCCATTTCTGATTTTGTTTCAAACCTTTTTTTAAACATCATATTCCTTTTCATATATATAAAAATTAATATAACCTTTTTTTATTTATTTACATCAAATATTGACTTTCTTTAAAATTACATTTTTAATTACAATATTTTTCCTCTAACTTAAATTTTGTTACTTTGTATATTATTAAATTAATATAAAAATACACAATTAAAATGTAAAACCCTTTTTCTTTTAAGTAAGATACCATTCTTTGTACATTAATACTTTAATACATAAAATACTTAAAAATACGTTTTTTATACATAATTTAATTCAATTTAAAACATTTAATTAAAACATTCTCTTTGTACATATCAAAGAATATACAAGATTTCAAAAGACTAAATAAATGAATATCTAATTCTTTTCTTTAAGTTAAAGCAATACTTAAAAATACATTAATTTCACATTTTCGCACCTGTAAATAAATTACATACATGAACATATACACATACACTTACACAATGTACTTACATTTGATACATTATACATTTGCTTATTTTTGTATATTCGTTACATTTACATTTGATCGATTCGATTTGGTTGTAACTTATTGGACACTACATTCCTAAGTCTCATCCCCATTCGTAAATTTGTACCCCCACTCCCGGATACTTATTTTGTAATAGCGTAGACTTTAAATTCTTGCAATTTACCGCTTTCAATTATACCATGGTTAGACCTAGGGTTTGTATGTACATAAAACCAAACGCTAGATAACCTAATACAAGACAAATACATGAAATCAATACACAATCACACTTGCACCCTCTAGGGTAATCCCACATGTTGCCTTCCAAAATGGGCCATGCTTGCACGTCGAGTTTCTTTGGCAAAACAAATTCAAATGATCATAAGTCCCTCGATGACGCTTTCGAAAGTTGCCTAAATGGAATGATCATAGTCCCTTCAAAGCAAATTACCCAAAGACACTTGGCATCATTGCATTCATGGTCCATACGATGACCCGCGCCCGTCCCTTTCACATCCTAACATGAGATTGTCCACCAAATACAATGGTGGAACAAACTTGTTAAAAGGGTTAAAAACATAGAGAAAACCTTTTGAGTACAATATGGGTAGACAAAACTCTTAGTTACTTGAGATCAACTTGCAAAAAAACTTGCCTTCTTTTCAAACCACACTCCACAACACTTTCAAAACAAACTCTTCAAAAACATCTTGAAACCTTATGTATCAATCCTTTTTCACAGCTTTGGAGAATGCTCACTTTATGTATGCATCCTTTACACAACTTTGGAGGATGTTGCGCCATTTATATATCAAATATTGTTTTGTTATCCTTTGGTGCCATTCTTCTTTTAATCAATAAGAAACCATAAATCACATTTCATATGTATATAACAAGAAAATTATGGTATTCATTAGAAAAACACTTACTGGAATGTTTAATATTGATTTTGATTCCTTTGACCCCTGAAACAACTCATAAACATCAAATAATATAGGTATAGGTGTTTACGGTGGAAAATAGTAAACAACCACTAATCCTCTCAAAGCCTAAAACTAAGAGTTATTCGCAGGATCGATTAGTTAATTCTAAGACATGTGCTAATAAAATGCAATGAGACTTGTTCTGTTGACACAATGCCTTATTTTGTGAGAAATAATTTTTCTCTAAATAAGGGAACAAGTAAATTTTTTCCACAAATATGCTATGAATTGACCGGTTGAAGGTTTCTCGTGACTGACAGAAGACTAGGACTTGTCCTAAATGAAGTAAATGTTGAGTGAACTCTCAATGAATTTCAGTATCGTAATGGAATGAGATTCAATAACGTAAATGACAATATAAAAATATTGTTCAAAAGTAAATAAGATGCAAGCAAAAGATTTAAAGGGTACAACTGAAAAGAAAGAAGTCTGCATTGAAATAAATGTGGTGATTCACGTACATTAAAATTCTTGAACTCTTGTTTCCTTACGTTTGGAAATATGGAGTTTTACAAGTGATTTTAGTATAAAATGAACACCCTGGATCCTATATTAGGCCCTCTTATTTGTAGTAGTTACAAAATAATTGAACATGCACTTCAGTGTAATACTAGTCTGACATGTATGTGGCTTAATAAAACTGTTTCCTCAAATTTAGCCACGTAGTTGGCTGATAAGTGCAAAAATATAATTATTTTGTATATACTTTTTGTTGCATTTATCAACTCTTTGTTGTTAATATCAGCTGAATAACCTCGCTTTTTATTGTAAATACGTTTAATTGTGTTTTGTGTATATATTGTATTAGTTGATTAGTTTTGTATATGTTTTGTAGGTATTTGAGCATTGTTGAAGCAAGAGGAATAATAGCTCCAAGATGCATTTTGGGATCAATAAAGGAGTAATGCCAAGATTGGAGGCTAGATGAAGTTATGCAGTGGAAGCAACAAAAGTTGCTGAACTGTCATGCGTCGCCGGGAGAAATTCCTGTCATCGGGCGACAGTGAGCGAGAAGAGTAATTTTGATGTTGCCTCTGCCTTGCTTCGCGTCTAGGTCGCCTGACGAAAATAAAGAGAGTCGTCAGGAGAAGTAGTGTGTTGCTGGATGACGTTAGATATTTGTTTCAGTTGAGGACGTGGCACATTCTGGGCCAAATATATAGAAGCCATCACCGGGCAACGTGTTTGTGTCGCCGGACGACGGTTGCGGATCACCGTTTTGTTTATATTTCATTTCATTTTATTTTGAATTGTGATGGTTTTAGGGGTGAGTTTTTATTCTCCCAACTCCATCAACCTCATTTTTGTAGTGGATTAGCTTAGATAATAGCACTAGGGTTTTGCTTACGGATGATTGAAGGTGGATTTCTCATTGACCAGCGCTGACAAACCGAAAGATTTATGGTTTATCTCTTCTCCTCTCTATCTATTTCTCTTTTATTGGGTTTTATATGTATTTTACTTTGAACTTATGTATATTTTTCGCCCATGGCGTTATATTAAACTTTCTTTACAAATCTTTGTGGATTGTTGTTTTAGATTTTTGCTTCGTGCTAGAGATTTGACTTGTTATAGACATATACTGCTTAGATTCTTATCTAAAATGATTGTATGTTAGTTTCTGAACTCTACAGATAGATTTAAAGCTGACATCTACTTGGATATCAGAGCTTAATGCCTCAGTGTGGTTGTGTTGTGCTGAGAGATCGTCAGTGCAATTACATAGTTGTATTCTATGTTGTTGGGGAGGTAGAGAGATCTTTTCCTTGGTGATACAGTCGGTCTCTCGATTTGGGTTGGAAATGACTTAGGTTGTGAGTGATAGGTAATGACATTGATGAGTATTGTTAGGTTGAATGTAACTGGTCGGTAGATTTAAGTCTGTGATGAGTAGATTATATGCAGGCTTGATTAGTTCTTCCTTAGTTTTTTTCTTTTGTTTACATTTATTTTTTGTTGATATTTTTCTTTTCAACCCATTTATCTCCAAACTCCTTAACGAATGATTTGTCGAACAACGATTCAATAACCAATCTCTGTGGACACAATATGATATAACTTATACCACCCGGTAAAATTAATACTTTACTTTTTGCTTGCCGCTATACCGCTGCAACAAAATGGTGTTGTTGTCGGGGATTAGTTCTATTATTTTGGCATCGCAGTAATTATTTTGTTTTTGAGTTTTGTAATTAATGTATATGTTATATAGAAATTGTATATTAACTTGTATACGATATTTGTGCATATATGTGTTTTCACTTATTATTGTGAAATGTCTCATTTTCGAAACGTTTGTTTTAAGTTTATTAGGACACTTTCTTTAGGCTTGCGTGGTATGATAATACCATGGCATGACGAGAGGAGGTTACTAGCTTGCACAATAAAGGCGTCGAGCTTATGACGTAAAACAAGCATGTTTGTTTGTATTTGTTTATGTGTGTGGTGATTTGTATTTTAACAAGTAGAAACAAGGATTTGTTATGAATTTCAAATCTTCACTTTTTAACTTGTTAATTCATTTTCACCCGGTTTTCATATCGTTATTTGTATTTGTTTTGTTATGTTAATTTGTGTTTTCCGAAAGCTTGTCGTGTTTAACTTGAGGAGTTTTGTTCATTGTAAATATTGTAAATTTTGTACATTGAAATTTTGTAGGAGTATTATTTTTCTAATTCTTTTGTTGTTGTTTGGACTCAAGTTTTGGTCCGGAAACTTGTAGAATATTGAGGTGATTTGTCAAATTTGATTGTTTTGACTTACGAATGTATGGTAATGATTTTGTTAAAGTTTTGTACACGTTCGAGGTATGTGTTTATCGCTTTCTATACTTTATCATATTCATGATACTTAGAATTTTTACAATTTTTATGCCATTCATTCTTTTGTATACTTATTCATTTGTAAATCACTTTAGTTCCCACCCTTTTTGTGAGGTAACTTTTCATTGTTCACATATGCTGGAGGCCACAATTCTTGTTTTAATTGAATTTTATTATGCTTAATCTTTTGTTTTCTGTTGATTGTATGAATGCAAGAAAATGATCAAGGTAGTTTTGTTTCATATTGAGCACAACTACCTTGCCAAATAGTCGATTCACCTTGTAAGTGTATGATCATTAGTAACCCCTTTGAGCTTTTAGTCGATATCCATTTTGTATTTGCTAAATGTTTATCTATGAGTGTTTAGTTCACATTTTTGCATGGATGTTGACTCGTTATTTTCTTGAACCCTCAACCATTGTTTTGGTTTGAATTTTTACCTTGCCTTAGAAAGTAGGGAGTATTCACTAAGATGTTGGTTGAATTCAAGTTGGGGAGAAAAATGATTGTGTATTTATTGGTTGATTGCTATGAGGTTGAAAAAAAGAAAAGAAAAGAAAGAAAGAAAAATGTGAAAAAGAAGTGATAGAAAAAGAAAGGAAAAAAATATAAAATCTTTGAAAAAGGAAAAACAAAAAGAGTATGAAATAATTTTGTGTTAATAAGTGATGTGTGTTTGGTGTAACACTTGGAATGAATAAGAAGTTTGATTAAAATTCTATTGTTTGAAACTTTGTGGAAGTAATTACTCCCTTAGGTTTAGACAAGTTTTTGTTTCGATTAGCTTTAGGACTTATCACTTGTTTGTTAACCAAGCCACATTACAACCTTGAAAAGCCCTTGAGATTCTTTCTTTTATATCTTCAATGTAAATTTTTGGATGAATGCATAATTTAGTCTGTTATTTGCAAGATTGTTGGATGAGTGAAAATACCCCCATTTTTGTGTGTTTTTCATCTACCGATGATTGTGTTTGCTAGGTGTGATTCATTTGTGAACTAGTATTGTTTTATAATGTTTGGAAAAAAAATTGTATTTAGCATTTGTTTTGTATTTATGTTATAGTCGTAGTTTAGTGGTAAGTGTTTACTTTGTGTGTATTGTTTTTTATTTTGAATCATTGCATTTATTTTCTGTTTTCAAAACCTGTTGATTCATGATTCTTTGATTTATCATTCTTTGTTCTTTGAGTTATTTGACATTGTTTGAGGATAAACAATGATTCAAGTTGGGGAGAGTTTGATAAGTGCAAAAGTGTAGTTATTTTGTATATACTTTTTGTTGCACTTATCAATTTTTTGTTATTAATATCAGCTGAATAACCCTGCTTTTTGTTGTAAATACGTTTAATTATGTTTTGTGTATATATTGTATCGGTTGATTTGTTTTGTATATGTTTTGTAGGTATTTGAGCATTGTTGGAGCAAGAGGAATAAAAGCTCTAGGATGAATTTTGGGATCAATAAAGGAATAAGGCCAAGATTGGAGGCCATGTGAAGTTATGCAGTGGAAGCAACAGAAGTTGTTGGACTATCATGCGTCACCGGGCGAAATTCTTGTCGTCGGACGACAGTGGGTGAGAAGACCAATTTTGATGTTGCTTCTGCCTTACTTCGCATCTAGGTTGCTAGGAAAAAATAAAGAGAGTCGTCGGGCAAAGTAGTGTGTCGCCGAGTGATGTTAGATATTTGTTTCAGTTGAGGACATGGTGCAGTCTGGGCCAAGTATATAGAAGCCATCGTCAGGCGACGTGTTTGTGTCGTTGGGCGACAGTTGCGGATCACAATTTTGTTTATATTTCTTTTCATTTCATTTTGAATGGTGATGGTTTTGGGGGTGAGTTTTTGTTCTCCAAACTCCATCAAACTCATTTTTGTAGTGGATTAGCTTAAATATCAACACTAGGGCTTTACTTATGGATGATTGAAGGTGGATTTATCATTGACCAGCACTGACAAACTAGAAGATTTGTGGTTTATCTCTTCTCCTCTATATGTATTTCTCTTTTGTTGGGTTTTTTTTATGTATTTCACTTTGAACTTATGTATATTTGTCGCCCATGGTGTTATATTAAACTTGCTTTACAAATATTTGTTGATTGTTGTCTTAGATTTTTGCTCTGCTCTAGGGATTTGAGTTTTTATAGAGATATACTGCTTAGATTCTTATCTAGGATGATTATCTGTTAGTTTCTGAACTCTAGAGATAGATTTAGAGCCGACATCTACTTGGGTATCAAAGCTTAACGCCTCTATGTGGTTGTGCTGTACTGAGAGATCGTCAGTGCGATTACATAGTTATCTTTTGTGTTGTTGAGGAGGTAGAGAGATCGTTTCCTTGGTAGTACAGTCGGTCTCTCGATTTGGGTTAGAAATGACTTAGGTTGTGAGTGATACGTAATGACATTGATGAGTATTGTTAGGTTGAATATAACTGGTCGGTAGACTTAAGTCTGTGATGAGTAGATTATATGCAGGCTTGAAAAGTTCTTCCTTAGCTTTTTTCTTCTGGTTACATTTATTTTATGTTGATTTTTTTTCAACCCATTTACCTTGAAACTCATTAACTAATGATTTGTCGAACAATGATTCAATAACCAATCTCTGTGGACACGATACGACATAACATATACCACCCGGTAAAATTAATACTTTACTTTTTACTTGCCACTATATCGCTTCAATATTGGCGCCTTGATCAGGAAACTTCTTACAACCGCTGTCATATTCAAATATCAAACTCTATCCTGCCTATAAGTTTTTCTTCGATATCAACCATTGTCGTAGACAAATAACCCAAATTCTCTAAGTCTTGGATTCCATTCTTGTCGACATAACTAAAATTGAATGGCTTGTTATTGTCTCTATCGACTACTTGCTCTTTTGTTCATCGATCTCCCTTTAATTCATTATAAGAACTTTTCAGCTATCATTTTCTTGACTCTAATCTTCTTAAAGTTCCTACTCCTGGAAGGCACTTTCCTTTCAGTTTACAGGGTTGCCATACTAACAATGTAATAAATGCCTTAAAGAAATTTTAAGGTAACAAAATGCCCCGCAGAGATGCCATTTTCGAAATCGATAAATATGATGTAATGGCATCTGTGATACAGTGGGAGAACTGACTTAGGGTTTTGTGTTTTATCGCAAATGTTGCGGTTAGCAAGAGTCGCCACCAAATTTTCTTTTATCCAAAAGGAAAGGCTGAAAAGAACAGGAAAGACCTTTGAGATTATTTCTTGAGTTCGGGGGGTAGATTATGAAAAGGGAAGGTGTTATCACCCTTTTCATCCATAGTTATCTATGGGCTCTTAGTTGCTTTCTAGATCACTTGCTTTTGTTTGAAAATGTGCTTTGTGTGGTTTTTGAAAGTAATTTGAAAAGGTGCCTTCAATTAGGCAAACTTTGTAATAGTTCTCGTTCGTAAGAACGTATACAAAGTGTTGATCTTTTGAAAATGTTTCATGTTTGGAAAATGTTTTGAAAATGTTTTTGAAAGTGTTTTTTGAAAGTGTTGGTGTTTGTTTTAAAAATAGCAAGGATGTTTGATTTGAAAACGAGCAAGCAACTAGGAACAATCTACCTACTCAAAAGGCTTTAGTTCATTTCTTCCTTTCCTTTGATATTGCTTATCTTACCATTAATTTGGTAAGAAGCCTTATCTTTGGATATAAATGGGCAGGCGTGGGTCATCGTATAGCCATGATAGCAATATTGTGAGATGTCTTAGCAATTCTCTTTGAGGTACTAAGATCATTTTGAAAGGCAACATAGATAGCGTCATCGAGAGACTATGATCTTGTAATCTTGACTGCTTTTTGCTAGGATACCCCATATGCATAACATGGTCATTTTTATAAGGCAACAACGTGGAGTTAACCCTAAGGGTGTAAGTATGCAAGTGTGTTTGATTTACATGCTTGTTTATCTTGAATTAGGGTTTGCTAACTTGTTGATATTATCTTGCCATACAAACCCTAATTACTAGTATTTATATAAAGCGATAAATTGTGAAAAGTAAAAATACTAAGCTATTACATCATTAGGGGAGGGGGTATACAAATTTACAAATGTGGGATTTGCAAGAAAATTAAATCTAATTAACTATTACAACCATATTGAATAAATGTACAAGAATTAAATAAATAATAATGTACAAATGCAAATGGAAAAAGAACATGATTTTTGTTTGGATTTTTATGAAAGGAGTTTTAACCTAATTAAGAGAGACGATTAATTAATATTAAATAAAATTAACTTAAACTAATTAAAAAAGAAATTAGGTTAAAAAAGTATTTTTTTAGGGATTTTTATGAAAAGGTTTTAAATTAATAATAATAATAATTAAAATTAATTAATTAATTAAAAGAAAACCTAAGCTTTAAATTAATTTTAATTTACAAGAGAATAATATAATAATTAAACCTTATTATCTAAACATTAATTAAAAAAGAAATTAATTTATTAAAAGAAAATGTTTTTGTTCTTTTGTTTTATGAAGAAAATAAAATACAAGTGCAAATAATAAATAAAAATATTTTTTATATTTTCCATTAATAAAAATACTACTACTAATAATAATAATAGTAATAAAAAATGATAAAGAAAAAAATATAATAAGAAAATAAAAGAATAAATAATAAAAATAAAATGAAATAGTAAAAGTTGGGTCAGGCTACATAAGTAAACAGAGGTTAGCAAAAGAAAAAAAAGGGAAGGCCCATCTGTTTGGAGGCCCAGCGCCTGTTTCAAACAAAAAAATGGAAGAAAAATATGAAAAAGAGCCAAAAGGGTACCTCTGGGGCTCGAACCCAGATCCCAAAGGTTAACAGACGTGTGCTTTACTATTGGGGTGGCTATACATCCGTTGATATAAACAAAACAATAAATATGTAACATAAATTAAGTCCTGAATGAACTTCATCTTCAACCTCCAGCCAGAGAACTTGTAACTCATTCATTTCTCATCCATTCACAAAACTTCCAACATCAAACTTATTAGAAATTTCCCCACGATTATGAATATGTAAATAACTTAAGCTAATTCTCAAAGATGAGCATGAATTTCTAACAGTACCAAATTCTTACCTAAATATTTTCAGAGGTTCAAACTCAAAATTCTCCCTACTCGAGCAACATAAATGAAATCTATGGACATGTATAGTTTCAGGGAAATGATGTCTACATTTTATCTTCACAAATACAAGCCTAACAATGCCTAAATGAGAAGATAAAAGTTCAAGAAAAATACCTCAAAACTGGAAATCGTGAAATGAGTTTGAGCTTGATTCAAGGTGCTGCAATGAACAGGTTAGCTTCCTTGAGTCTCTAGGAAGCTAATGCAATGCTTAGCTTGAGTTGAGAGTGGCTGAAATCTAGAGAAGTCAATGTGCAGTGCTCTGTTTTTGGTTATGGGGGATGATGGAAATGGAGTTACAGTCGTGTAACAGGGACAGGGATGAGTTGTATTTGATGTAAGGAAGCTTTAGGAACTAAAAGGCCAAAGAACGCACGAGGGATATATGAGTTTGGAGTTCAAGGTCAGAAACTGTGTAACAATGGAGTTTTGGGGCAATTTCTAATTTAAGGGAGTTTGGGAGTGTTTCAGGGTGTTCAAGCTCGCGTTCTAGCTCAAAAATAGTGACTCTATTTATAAGCAACGAGTTTGGAGACTTGTTGTTGATCAGAATTCAAAATCACAAGTTTAAGCATAACAAGTGATTTTTGAGAAATCTAAGTTTCAAAGTCTTGTGTACTTGCTAAGATAGAGTGGTTATGCTTTAAACACACTTGCTTCTGACTTTGTAAATGGAGTGTGATCAAAGGAAATAAGTTAGAGGCTCAAGAATTGACTTTGTGCATAAAGCTTGCTTTTCAAGAATGATATTCTTCACTTTCTTCCCAAAATGGCAATGTGAATTGGATAAAGCTTAAACCACTTGGATTATAGCTTAAAAGTTTGTGTAATCCATTAATGATGGATAGATACACAAGTTAGAAGGCCTGCAAAGCAAGATTATGCAGCCTAACATTGAAATTTCATTATGTGTTCATCAAGAAATGACTTGTAATTCAAGAATGAAACCCTAACTTATTGCCTTCGATTCTCCTTCCTCAAACATGATCTCAATAAGTTCTTGTACATTTTGTAAAGCTTGTAACATCCTCTACAACCTCTACGTTGGAAATTTTTGAAAATTCATCTTGTAACTATGTGAAAAGATTCCATGAAGTTAGGTCAAAATCCTGCCTAAACTAGGGCAAAATTTCACTAAGTTTCCAAGTTTCATGAACATGTATTCACAAAATCATAACTTAAAATACATAAATTTCTAGGAGAAGTTGTATTCTATAATGTTTTAGATATAATTGAGATATACAACTTTCATGTTGGAAGTTTCCTTTGAATCATCTTGTATCATGGAGTAAATTTTGCTCAAAGTTATGAAAAAATATGAATTTTCCAACACTTGGAAAAATTTCTAAGTTTAGAAATTTTGACTTTTCAAAATGAAATCTTGATTTTTTGATTTCTTGATGAAATTTTTTCATATTTTGACATGTTTTTATGAATTGTGATCTTTGATACTTGATTTTGACCAAAAAGTCAAAGTTTGACTTTTCAGTGTACAATTCACTTTTGATAAGTTGACTGAAAATAAACTGTCAAACAATTGAACTTGAGGAATATTTTGAGACATTACATTAGGTAAAAATGATGCATTTAAATCCTTGAGATCATAATTTAAACAAATCAATCATTTGCTAGGTCAAAAAATCAGAAATTGCACTTCTTCAATCAAAACCCTAATTTTGACCATTTTGCCCTTTTGATGATCTGATCAAATTTCTTAAGGAATTGTGATACGAACTTGATCAAATAATATATATGAGTTCATAATGTTGATATGGACCAAAAATCATGGAGTTTGACTATAAATTGACCACAATTGACTTTTTCCATAATATAGCTGATTTAGGTCAACTGATCAATTGACTGAGCAAAAATGTGATCCAAGACTTGAAACTTGACATGAGCAATCTTGAAGGTCCAAAATGATCCATGAAAGTCACATGGGGCATTAAAAGTCCATTTGTCCTTATGCAAACTCAAACCCTAATTTTCAGTCATCAGTGCTTAAGGAGGTGTCTTGAGCTAATCAACCCTTGTGCAGTCTTGAACCAAAGGAGATCTTGTGAGAGGTTACTTGATAAATGAGAGGAAAATTTTTGGGGTACAACAGCATCTCTGAAATGTCTACTACCTTCAATCAAACTTATTCATTTTCATTTCTTGCTTAGTTGAAGCTACTATTTGCCCATTCTTATGACGTCATGCCATCATTATAATGTATTTCACATTTTCCTCGAGACGTGCGCCTATCAACTCAACCATTATTTCTTTTAAATTGGAGACGTGTCCCACTATCTTTCACCCTACATCACCATGTGTCATTAGATGTGGCAAATTATTTTGAGAAGTTGAAAAAAAAGAAACTCAAACGTTCTTTTTTTTCTCTTTTTAACTTATGGTTTCCTTCTCATTTTTCTCTTTTTCTACAACCAAACCTTCAACGAATCTTCTTCCCAAGCGACTAAACCCTATTGATTCCCTTTTCCCGTGTTGACGAACCTTTAGCCTTCTTAGGTCCACTTCTTGAAGAAGGTGAAATAGTAGTCTCTACAGATGAACATGCATTTTTTCCTTGCAGTAATGTTACTAGACCCTTAGTGTCCCTTGAACAACCTTTATCACTTCACTATGTTGATAGAAATTTTAGAACTGCTCCTCCCAGATACTGCCCTAAATTTCATGCTTGGATGGAACGTTTAGAAGTAGAGAAAGCTGACCAATGGAAAGATTTATGTATCTATACTCTTCTACAAATCTCTTGTTGTTGTCCTCCTTATTCCACTGGTATGTTACTTGCTGCATTACTATTTTGGGAAGGATCGACGAATACCTTCCAGACCAAATGTGGCATGATAAATCCAACACTTTTGGACATTCCTTCTATCACGGGTTTGAATTCGACTGATCGCGTTTTCAATTATGAGGATTTAGCCCTAATGCCTTTGAGATTTGACGTAGGTGAAACTAGAAAATCGCCATACAATAATTTTATCGACCATCACGCTAAAACAACATGCCACATTACTCCTAAAGAGCATGTAGCCTTCCTGACTCTATGGCTATCTCGTTTTGTCGTCTGCTCCAGATCCATGCAGATAGCCAAACAATACTCATACTTAGCCACCCAGTTACATCATGGCCATGACATTTCTCTAGGCCAATTAATACTAGCTTCACTGTATGAATCTTTGACGGAGGTTGTTTCCCAAATAAAGACCTTTGACCCCGCTAACTCTAGAAAAAAGAATGTTTTGGCCCATGGCCCTTTTTGGTTTCTGCAATTGGGGCTTAATGCCACTTTTTCCAAAGATATCAAGCCTTATGGGATGAAACGAGTGGCTTGTCCTCCGACAGAGCGCCAAATTGTTTGGAAACGTCCGATCCCAATGACTCCTAGTGACAAAACGTTTCCCAATATTGAGGTGTTTTGACTCCTTTTTAACATCATGTTAACTCGTGTCGAATTTGAACCTTCCATGGCGCCTTTTTGCGCCAGATTGCACGGGCCTGAGTGGTTCACCAGAGCTTTCTATCCTCCTAACGATGAAGACAAGAACAACTCCCTTAGTATCTGGAGGAGTTTTTTAGCTCCCCAATTTTTATTTGTTGTTGTTGTTGGTAGCGCACTAAGATTGGTAGCTTACCAACCAAATTTTGTGGCTCGACAATTTGGGCTTTGTAAGCTTACTTCTAAATCTCTATATCCTTCATTGGAGATACTTTTAAATATCACCACCGACCAACCTTATGTCGTCTTCAAATAAGATGTCGAGAACTTTTGGGCAAAAAGGCCGAGACTTGCTCCCATTCCTTATCAAACTGCTTTTTATGGCACCAAAGAATTTGAAACTTGGTGGAAGTCATATGTCGATACATATTTTTGTGCTCATGAAGTTAAAATGGCTGAGCTGACTAATGCTCTTGATAGTTTGTAGGAAAAGTTCACCAAAATTAAGATTACTAATGCCAAACAAATTCAATCTTTCTAGAAGTATTTTGCAGTTGTGTATAAATCTAATGATCTTTGTCACACCAATGCTGAGGCAGCCAAAGAATTAAAAGAGAAGGTAACTGACAGAATCCCAAAAATTAAAATTCCTGGTTACTCGAAAGATAAATATCTTTACGCACTTCATTTTGGGAATATTAATTTTCCTCCTTTGCCATATGTAGTGGTAGAAATGTTTAAGACTAATCCATTAGATTGACTAGACTCATACAGATCAAATTAAAAATTGCCACTGCACTTTATTGTTTCCAAAGGAATGGGAAAATAGCGAATAACCCAAAAAGAGGGGGAAAGATTCTAGGTAAGGGGCTTGGTTATGCAAAGGGAAGCTATTATCACCCTAAACATCTACGGTACTCCGCATGAACCTCTTTGTAAAAAATCTGTATATTTTGGCTATAAAATGTTGTATAAAAATAGATGGTGGAGGTGAGAAAAGAAATATATTTATTTATGATTTTTGCACCCGCCGCGGTTCCGAACCTTTAGTGCCTACGTACCACCTTCCGTGCAATAGGGGATCAGGGTACACGTAGTTCCTCTTTAATAAAATTTTTTAAAATACAAGTGTGTTAGTTAATTTTATGAGATAAGACATCATCGTCATTGTCCGTGTGGAAAACATACTTACTACCCACAATCATGAGAAAGGAGAATTTGCATCATCTCAAAGTGGAGGACATGGCTTAGATTTTCTTAAAATCAATAATGCCTCACTCAACACCCAAGTGGAAAATATCCCTCTTTACTACACATTGTAGAAGCATAGTTGTTTGCATCACTACAAGGACTGACAAGAGCCTAATCTTTTGAGAAAAGTTTGAGATGGCCAAAATGGCAAAATGGTTTGAATGAGATTGATTGATTTTTAATCTTCTCACAAAATTTTTTAAGGTATTATTAATGTTGATTGAAGTTGATTCATGAAAATGTTTGAAAATGCATGGACCTAAGTCCAAGTTTATTATGAAAGTGGTTCAAGTTAAAAAAAAAACAAGAAGAGTTTTCAAAAGGAGGGAGAAGATCTTTGAAATTAAAGAAGATGGGAGGAGAATAAGAGACTATCCTAATTCATAAGGTAAAAGCTAGGAATAGGAACCATCTAACCAATAAGAAGCCAATATTTGACATTATGAGTCAAGATAGAATTCTCATTCTTTGGATTGAAACCAAGCAAGCAAAGATACTATACCTCTTGAGAGAACCAAACTTCAAGTGTAATAAGTCTTCACAAAAATTGGGCAGAGTAACAGCTGTATATAGGTGAATTCCAGACTACAAACAAGGAATGTAATCACAATAACCTACACACAAAACAAACAAACAACCCAATATCTTAAGGTAAACCTCAAGAACTCTAGACAAAATATTAATTAAGGTCACAAGGTCTCCAATATAGGCCAAGGTTTCTAACCCTAAGTCCAAGAATTCCAATACTCCATAATGCCAAGGATAGTAACCAAATAGTCCAAGTATCATTAAATATTTTTATGGTTCATGTTGATTATTAGGTGTCTTAAAAGAGAAAAGAAAAGCTCAAGTGAGAAAAATAAAAATAACAATAATATAAATGCTCAAGTGAGCAAAAATAAAAATGACATGAAATGTAATGCTTAAAGTAAATGGTGCATAAAGCATAAAAAATAAAGGGCATAAAGTAAAAAAAAGGTAAAATCAATTATTAGTGATTAGTGGTTAGTTGGATGATCATCTTGAAACTTGCATTTGGAACTCATTAGAGGATTGGTAGAACCAAAGCCTCCACACAACAAGTTGCATTTTCTTTTTGTAAAGTATATCATCCATTTGGAATCCTCAAAAGTACCATTTAATGATCAACAATGTTTAAGTGATCTGCGTTGACGAAAAGTGTTGTAGATCCATTAGAGGATTGGTAGAACCAAAGCCTCCACACAATAAATCTCAAGATTATTGGATCAAAGGGATCAAATTAACATACTTGGGCTTGCAAACATAGGTTTGGGCCATGAATGATCATTTATTCGAATCGGGACAAAATTTAGCGCTATGTTAAGCAATCGTAAGTGGACTTATATAGAAGTCGCACCTATTTTGAGGTCGGTCAATAGCAATCTATGCACCATTTGTTTTGAGACATGATATAGAGATCATGCTCCAATAACACTTAGTGCAATAAGAAAGGGATGTGATGGAGAGGGGTGGGGAAGAATATACAAACCACATTTGAATTAAATTTTAATCAAACTATTATTAAAATCATTCATCCATTTTTGTGGAGTTAGACTCAACACTATGGATCCTATGATGTTAATAAAGTTCATGATCAAAATTCAATCCAAGTCAGCCAGAAAATAATCACAAAATAATATTGCATTTAATATATACATTAAAAAAGGTTTTTAAAAAAGGTTTTAAAATAGAAATAAGAAATAAAAATATCAACTATATTCAAATTAATCAAGAAAAATAAAGTAAGGCCGTAGAAAAATCAGAAAAGGACTCAAATATTTTTATGAAAGTTTTGGCAATTTTTGAAAGTCAGAAACAATTTTAAAACTAATTAAAATTGTTCAAAAAAAAGAAAATAGGTCAAAAAATAGTAAATATCAATACAAAATTCCATAAAATTTTCAAAAAGTCAGAAATATACAAAATGGTATTTATGATTTTTTTTAGAATTAAAAAATGCCAGAAAGTATTTTTAAAGTAATTAAAAGAAAGCAAATAATGCAAAAAATATAAAAAATATCAAATGTCAAAATAAAAATATGAAAAAATATTCATGAGATCAGAAATAATTCAAAGTATTTTTGTGAATTTTTTCATAATTTTTGGATAAAAAATAAAAGAGTTATAAATTTTTGAAAATTAAATCAATTAAAATATAAAATCAGAAAATAAAATAAAACCAAAAAGATATTGGCCATCAGATCATAGTCAAAACGCGTTAGTAAGCTAATCCAATGGACCAGACGCGCTGTGCTTGATATGGACCTTAGTGGAATGCGCAGGAAATCAGAAAAAAGGCAACCAATGAAATTAAAACGCTTGGCACGCTATCATTGGCTGAGACGAGATATGTAATCGTCTTCAACCTCCAGCCACCCTACAATGGAGATTTTGTGAGATCCTTCAAACGGTAAAATTAGGATCTCAGACCAGTATCATTGGATTCGTCTCTTCAAGACGATCCTAACACCACCATCGCGCCAAATTTATATAAAGTATACAAAGAGATATGAATCAAAAATCCAGAAAATAGTGAGCACCTTCAATTTGAGATTTCTCTCTCAATTCTCAATGGATTTAAAAATTGTAAGAAGCACTAGAATCAGGAGAAGGAGTAGAACATGTCAGTGCTTTATTTGGATCTAAATGATGGAGAATACTACCTTTTCGTAGTTCAAGAAATAAGCTCTGAAACTGGACTTCTGTATCTTGGATTATGGCTCGTTTTTCTTGGTTTAAGTGCTGGAGAGTTTGTATGATGCTTGAGGAAGATGAATGTGCAAAGAATTTTTGAGGAAAAGGCTGGAATCTCAAAAACTGATTTCAAAAATTTCAAGCTCGTATGAGGTTTTGACAGAGTGTTTTTGGCTCTCAAAGCTCGAGGAAATGAATGGGGGATGGCCCTCTATTTATAGGGAATCAAATGGAATATTCAAGCTGGTGAAATGATGAAGTTTGGAGGGAAATCGTGTGAACCTGATACACAAGTAAAGTGTGATTTGATTTCCATAAAAACTCATCCATTCCTTGCGTTTTAATGCTCTAATCCACTTTGGAAACTTGGTTAAACATGCTTAGATCACAAACGCGTGCTAATTTGATGTTTAGAGGCCAAAACATGAATTTCAAATTCTGACTTATGAAGAAACTTCAGTTCCAAGTTACCAAGTTCAATCCAATGGAATTCTCAACTCAAGGGGTCTTAAGGCATGATTCATGATGCTTTAGAAAGATGAGCTTACAAGCTTTGCAATGGAAAAATAATGGAATAAAAAGAATGCTTGAGCTGAAAGTTGTATTGGGTCAAAGTTGGGGGAAAAAGGTTGACTTTCCATACTTAGAAATATTTCAAATTTTTCTTCAAAAGTGACCTATAATGTTTTGCATCCAAACATGGCCTTCCACTTTGAATTTGCTATTGGCCAAAAAAGATGGAATGAAATATACCTCTTAAATGACACTTTGAAACTTGAACCATTCAAAATATTCAAAAATTGAGAGAGTTATGAATTGTTGAAGTTGGCAAAAAATCATGAAATGACTTATAATCTTTTGTATCCTTAGGGCATCTTCCATACATTTTCTCACTTTTCACATAAAAGAAGGCATAAAGTTAACATCTTCAAGATCATTATGGAAAAAGAGTGGGCTCAAGGTGATAAAAATTGACAAAGTTATGATCATTTGAAGTCACATATGAGAAAACAGGGGTTCATCTAGAGGACTTGTAATCCTTCTTCACCATCAAGCTTCTTCCACGTGAAAACTACTTGGAAATTTTGAATTGATTTGTTGATAACCCTTTGAAGAGAAGGATTTCTTTGGAATCACTAAAAAATACCAAAAGATGAGCAAGATATGTTTCTTTGAAGTTCAAAACCCTAGCTCCTAGGTCAAGAGAAATGCCTTGAGGAACTTTGGCAATTTGAACAATCTTCTTGTATCAACACAAATATTTTGTAAATAGAAGTTGTTGAGGATGAAAATTAGAACACATATCCACCAAAACCACTTCCATATCTTGAGAATTGATATAAATATGCACTTGTGACCAATGGGAACAAAGCCTTGTCCAACCATGACAACTTCTTCAATCAATCCCTTGAACTTTCGAACCAAATTTGATAATCTTGAAATGTGGTGAACCAAAATAACCTTGTCATGCCATTTCTTCCAAAACAAATTCAATGATGAGGTTTGAGCTTCTCAAACTTTATTGACTAGGGCATGGAAATAAACTCATGAACCCATGGAGAAACTTGCTAAATCTCATTGCCTTTACCTACATTAGTGACAAGCAAGACAAACCAACATTGAATTTTATTAATTAAAAGGAACAATCATGACAAAATATTCATGATCACAAAAAAAAGAGTCAAGGTGCTTGGTTATTCCTCAAAGAGCAAGACTAGAGATAGGGAGGATAACCAAAAGCCCTAGTGTGATCTTGTTGTGATTGAATCAATATGGTATGATGAAGGGATCTTAGGGGCAAAAATTGGGGTACAACAGTTGCCCTTCTTTAAATTGAGATCGAAGATACTTAAATAGAAATCAAACCCTATTTTTGGTCCTAAGATGCCATGCAATGCTTATGAGCATGAATGAATATGAACAAAATCAAAGAAGCACAAAACACCGCTGAGGGTGTAGCAAAGGAAATAAAGAAACAAAAGAGAAACCCGGCCAGGAAAATAAATCACTGGTGGATCAAAAGTCCTGACTTAGAGGATGGTAAGAAGTCAAAGGATGTACCAACTTCTACTGAAGGTGAAACTACCAACGTTCACTGAGGGTAGAAAGAGGAGAGAAATAATAACACCAACATTTACTGACGGTGAGCTACCAACGTTCACCGAAGGTAGAGAGAAGAAATTATTAACGTTTACTGATGATGAACTACCAGCTTTCACTGAAGGTAGAGAGAAAAGAAAATATCATAGCATCGCCGTTCACTGACGATGAACTACCAACGTTCGCTGAAGGTAGCAAAAAGATAACAATCACCAGCTTTCACTGAAGGTAGAAAGAAAAGAAAATATCATAGAACCTCCGTTCACTGACGATGAACTACCAACATTCATTGAAGGTAGAAAAAAGATAACAATCATCGACGTTCACTGCCAAAGACCTACCAACTTTCACTGAAGGTAGAAGAGAAAATATCATAACATCTCCGTTCACTGACGATGAACTACCAACGTTCATTGAAGGTAGCAAAAAGATAACAGTCATCGATGTTCATTTCCGAAGACCTACCAACTTTCGCTGAAGGTAGACGAGAAAATATCATAACATCTTTGTTCACTGACGATGAACTACCAACGTTCACTGAAGGTAGCAAAAAGATAACAATCACCAACTTTCACTAAAGGTGGCCTACCAACTTTCACTGAAGGTAGAGAGAAAATATATCATAGCATTGTCGTTCACTGACGATGAACTACCAACGTTCACTGAGGGTAGCAAAAAGATAACAATCACCAACTTTCACTGAAGGTAGAGAGAAAATATATCATAGCACATCCATTCACTGACGATGAACTACCAACATTCACTGTGGGTAGCAAAAAGATAATAATCACCAACTTTCACTGAAGGTGAGCTACCAACTTTCACTGAAGGTAGAGAGATAATATATCATAGTATCACCGTTCATTAACGATGAACTACCAACGTTCACTGAAGGTAGCAAAAAGATAACAATCACCAACTTTCACTGAAGGTGACCTACCAACTTTCACTGAAGGTAGAGAGAAAATATATCATAGCATCGCCGTTCACTGATGATGAACTACCAATGTTTACTGAAGGTAGCAAAAAGTTAACAAGTTTTTCCCTAAAATTCTAACATTTCACCTAGAACGGGTCTCAACTTCTTCTTTAACCAAGACATTCTGACTGGAAAGGGTAATATATAAGTTGTCTCAAGTAAAGAGACTACCACTTATAAAGACTTCACAATGAATTGTCTCTGCGATATCGAAAGACTTGCCATCCACTAGAGTAATTTTGGTAATGAACTGCAAACTATCTGCTCATAGGGAAGATAGCAAAAAGGGTAATGCCGACCTTTACAGGGAAGTATAGGTTGCTCAAATAAAGAGACCTACTACTTGATGTTTATGGAGAATATAAAAAAATGACTTTCTGGGAATGAAATATGACTTCCTGGGGAGATGCCAATATATTTCTGCTGAGGAGATAAAGTCTTCTCGTGCAAAATAAATGCACATTCTCAAGCCAAGGCTCGAAGTCTGTAGATATCATAAGTAATAAAGTTGCTGAGGATCAAAGATTCAAACCAGAAATAAACTGGAACGAGACCTTCATCCAAAATGCATCATTTGAGAAATAAACTCAAGAGGGAAACCCAAATCATCCATTCAAAGAGTTGTACAAGAAAGCTGAAGCAAAAATCATCCATGAGGGATAACTCAGTGGGGAAATTGAAAGAATATACACTTTCTGCTTAAGGCCAACACTCTATTAGAGAGAGGACAACAAAACATCTACAGAACAGGGTAATATGTCAACAAAATATTAACGAATGTGAATGAGTGATGATTCGCCAATTTTAGCTATGCATGATGTATGTATGAATGTATGAGTGTTTATTGCGCATATGCTGACAAAACAGATATATAACACTGGGAGTAAACAGGCAAAACCAACTCGGGCACAATCAACACTCGGCCAAATTACATCCAAGATGAATAATCCAAGAAAAAGTAAACGCCAGCTGAGGAAACAAAACCCACTGCCTGGTTTAACTTCCCTGAGGAGAAACGTAATCTAGAAGCAAACAAATCCAAGTGACAAAAAAAATAGTATAGATTCAAGGATATAACATCCTTCTCCCGACTTCACCAGGGAAAAGCACTCAGACTTCAACGGATATACAAATGTTTTCAAAAGTAACACTTCTATTGGGGATTTGAAAAAAATTCAATTTCGAGTAGGGCCGACGGACATCAAAAATCATCAAAACATTCATTGGGGAATTAGTGCCGACTTCATTGGGGAGGTCAACACCATATTCACAAAGGGAAAAAATATACATTCTTCACCGGGGAAAACAGAGGCATGCTTTCTTCGAGAGTGATTATTGTACCAACTTCTCTGGGAAGAAAGAACCTCTATTAAACAAATGGAATCTTCATTGGAGAAATCTTGGATTGAATCTTCATATCATGCAAACTCAGAAAACAGGAGAGATGTACCAAAACTTGACCGGGGATACTGGCGTTGCAAACCCTATACGACGAAACATCTTGAGCAAAACTTCTCTGGGACGCAACTGGAGTTTGCCCATTCCTGGGATCACCACTTTTGTTGTTTCTCTTGCGTCACAAATTTATAGTAAAAACAAATTGTAAATTCTTTTTGAAAATCAATTTTGTTATTCAATATGTTTTTCTTTGAAAGTTATTACCAATAATATATGGGGTCTTTGCAAGCTAAATAAAAATAAGAAATGCAAAGAATTGGGTAAAAGCTCAAATTTCATTAATAGAATGGTAGTCTGCGAATGGCGAGACTCCATAGATAACTACAAAGTTTGGAAAATGGTAATATATAATGGAAAAGATACATTGAGATACAATGACCACTATCCCCTCTAACAACTTTTGAAATCCTGAGCAGTAACTTCTGTTGAAGTATGATGAGGATCCGAGAAGATTGTTGCTCTAATGATCGAGTCTTGTCTGATGTAGTTACTTGCCAAGAAAGTCCCTAACTTTTTCCTAAGCTGCCCTTGCGGGTTTTCAACTTAGTGGTAAATTTATTCTGTTTATGTCTGTAATTTTTGCCTAGACCGCCCTTCCGGGTTTTCGGCCTACCGAGACGCTCTTTTTTTCCTAAGCCGCCCTTTCGGGTTTTCAACTTAGCAAGCTGTTCTTTTATTTCTTTAGGCGAAGTATTTCTTGACTGCATTAGCATTCATAGGACGTGGGAACTCCTCGCCATCCACAGTTTCAAGTATTAATGCACCGCCAGAGAAGGCTTTCTTGACAACATATGGGCCTTCAAAATTGGGAGTCCAATTGTCCCTAGAATCAGCGTTAAAAGACATGATCTTCCTGAGCACGAGGTCGCCTTCTCTGAATTCACGAGGTTTGACCTTTTTATCAAAATCTTTCTTCATTCTCTTCTGATATAACTGTCCATGACACAAAGCTGTCATTCTCTTCTCTTCAATCAAATTTAATTGGTCAAACCGGTTCTGGATCAATTCAGCCTCTGTCAACTTGGTTTCCATTATCACACGCAAAGAGGGAATCTCAACCTCGACTGGGAGTACAACTTCCATTCCATACACAAGGGAGAACGGGGTTGCTCCTGTTGAGGTGCAGACATATGTTCGATATCCATGCAAAGTAAAAGGGAGCATTTCATGCCAATCCTTATAAGTAACAACCATCTTCTGGATAATCTTCTTGATATTCTTATTAGCAGCTTCAACAGCCCCATTCATCTTTGGCCTGTACGAAGATGAGTTGTGATGGACAATCTTGAATTCTTTGCACAGTTCTGTCATCATTTTGTTGTTCAGATTCGAGCCATTGTTGGTGATAATTCTATTCAGCACACCATACCGACATATAAGATTATTCTTAATGAAGCGCACAACCACCTGCCTAGTGACATTAGCATATGAAGCAGCCTCCACCCACTTGGTGAAGTAATCAATTGCTACCAAGATAAAATGGTGTCCATTCGAAGATTTGGGTTCTATCATTCCAATCATGTCAATACCCCACATAGAGAAAGGCCATGGGGGAAGAGATCACATTAAGAAGTGTCGGAGGCACATGAACTTTGTATGCATAAATCTGGCATTTATGAGACTTCTTTGCAAATTTGTAACAGTCTGATTCCATTGTCAGCCAATAGTAACCTGCCCTTAGCATCTTTTTAGCCATTGAATGTCCATTGGCATGAGTGCCAAATAAACCTTCATGAATCTCATGCATCAACATGTCTGCTTCGTATCTATCCACGCATCTGAGCAAGACCATGTCATAATTTCTCTTATACACCACATTTTCACTGAGGAAGAAGCTGCCAGCCAATCTTCTCAATGTCTTTCTATCTTTCTTCGAAGCACCCATCGGGTATTCCTGAGTCTGGAGAAAATGATTGATATCATAATACCAAGGTTTCTCATCTACTACTTCTTCTATTGTAAACACATGAGGGGACCTATCCAGTCGCCGAAATAAAATTCGAGGTGTATCATTCCAAGTATTCACTTGACACATAGAAGCCAGAGTTTCCAGAGCATCCACCATTTGATTTTCATCTCTAGGAATGTGATGAAATTCAACTTTATTAAAGAAGGGTAACAACCTTCTAGCATAATATTTGTAAGGGATCAAGACGGGGTGACGAGTATCCCATTCTCTTTTAATCTGGTTTATTACCAAAGCTGAATCACCATATACATCTAGAATTTTAATTCTGAGATCAATAGCTTCCTCGAGGCCCATGATGCAAGCCTCATATTCTGCCATATTATTAGTGCAATCAAATGTCAACCTTGCAGTAAAAGGAATGTGTGATCCATGGGGGTGACAATCACGGCACCAATTCCTTTACCATAAGCATTCACAGCTCCATCAAATATCATACTCCAGCGAGATTCAGGATCAGGACCTTCCTCAGGCAATGGTTCATCACAATCTTTCACTTTCAGGAACATCACATCCTCATCGGGAAATTCATATCCTACATACTGATGATCCTCCACTGGTTGGTGAGCAAGATAATCGGCCAACACACTGCTTTTAATAACTTTTTGAGTGCGGTATTCGATGTCATATTTAGATAACAACATCTTCCAACGAGTAATTCTTCCAGTAAGAGCAGGCTTTTCAAAAATGTACTTGATTGGATCCATTTTGGAGATCAACCAAGTAGTGTGATTCAACATATATTGCCGCAAACGTTTGGCCGCCCATGCCAGAGCACAACATGTCTTCTCCAGCATGGAATATTGCGACTCACAATCAGTAAACTTTTTACTGAGATGATAAATGGCATAATCTTTCTTCCCTATTCTTTAATCAACACTGTCAGATACAGCCCATGGAATTATCTAACACTGTCAGATACATAATCAACGGTCTTCCTTCGACAGGAGGGAACAAGATAGGAGGTTCAAGCAGATATTCTTTAATACTTTCAAATTCCCTTTGGCAGTCATCCATCCACACACAACCTTGATCTTTCTTTAACAACTTAAAGATCGGTTCACAAGTTGAAGTCATGTGGGAAATAAATCTGGAAATATAATTCAAACGCCGGAGGAACCCTCTGACTTGCTTTTCAGTTCTTGGTGCTGGCATCTCTTGAATTTCTTTGACTTTATCAGGGTCAACTTCAATTCCTTTATGGCTAACAATGAAACCCAACAATTTCCCCGATCGAACATCGAAGGTACATTTATTTGGATTCAAGCGGAGACGATACTTCCTCAAACACTGAAACAACTTCAACAAATCTTCTACATGCCCTTCTTCCGTCTGGGATTTAGGAATCATGTCATCAACATATACCTCGATTTCCTTGTGCATCATATCATGGAATAGGGTTGTCATAGCCCTCTGGTACGTTGCACCAGCGCTCTTCAACCCGAAGGGCATCACTCGGTAACAGAATGTTCCCCAGGGTGTGATGAACGTTGTTTTTTCCATGTCCTCTGGAGCCATTCTTATTTGATTATAACCGGAAAATCCGTCCATGAACGAGAAAACTTTGAATTTTGTTGTGCTATCCACTAACATATCAATGTGTGGCAATGGAAAATCGTCTTTTGGACTAGCTTTATTTAGATCTCTGTAATCTATGCACATGCGTACTTTTCCTTCTTTTTTAGGTACTGGGACAATATTAGCAATCCACTGAGGGTACACTGACGTCACAAGAAAACCGACATTAATCTTCTTTAGAACCTCCTCTTTGATCTTCACTGCCATATCTGGGTGAGTTCTTCTCAACTTCTATTTGATTGGCGGGCACTCTGGCTTCAGCGGAAAATAGTGCTCTACAATATTTGTATCTAGACCAGGCATATCTTAGTAAGACCAAGCAAAAATATCCACATACTCTTTCAACAAATCAATCAACCTGCTCTTCACATTAGGAGGCAGCAATGCTCCGATCTTGACCTCTTTCGGATCTTCTTCTGAACCCAAATTGATCACTTCCCATGGCTCTTTATGTGGCTGAATGGAAATTTCCCCGTGCTCAAGAAACCATGAGACCTCTTCTGGAATCTCATCATAGTCTTCTTCTTCGGCCCCATACATAGGACATTTAAAGTTGGGAGAGGGTGCAGGGTCATTGTATTCAACAGGTTTTTTAGTTAATCTGCACATATGATTTATGATTGCATTTACAAACGGACACATATAACAAGTGATCGTGCATATTGTTTTTCAGTTATTATTTACTTTGAAAGGTTTTTTTTTTACCATTTTCCAAGAAAAAGTAGAAAATAAAGACACAATTTGGGAAACAAAGACAACTTTTATTATTGATTCTAAAAGTCACAACAAACAGATAAGCCCTACAATATTAATACTTCAACCTTGGGCAGAGTGAAAGCTTTTCAAAAAGATTAACAAAGCAAATTACTTTGAAACATGTATGCAAGAGGGAACATCAATGGTGGTCCAGTTCTGAACCCTAACTCCGTGTGTCACATAATTTGGCATTTCCTGCTCTGCTTCATCTTCCACAATGGAATTAATCCTGGAAATAGTTGGATGAAGATACCCCCCGCTACGGAAAATGTCTTGGTACTTGCCTGCAGAAGACTTCGGCTTTATGCTCTTACCTTTGTCATTCTTCAAAGAGAACCCCAAGCCGGTTTTGTTCTTGTTTACAGGTGGATCCACAATTTGTCCCCATAATTCACTATGACCCTTACGCACAACCTGTTGCGCATCCTTGAGCAAAACCATAGAATTCTCATTTCCTCTTATGTTGTCAATAGATAAAGCTTGGAACTGAGTCCCAATAGCAGCTTCATCCGCCTCCACAATGCTGAAAGAGGACAAATGAGATATCAATAATGCATGTTCCCCATTTATGATCACTACTTTCCCTTCACATACAAATTTCAGTTTCTGGTGTAAAGTTGAAGTGACATCCCCTGCCTCATGAATCCACGACCGTTCCAACAAGAAGCTATAAGCGGGTACAATGTCTATGACCTGGAAAGTAATCTAAAACAAATGTGGGCCTATATGAATAGGTAAGTCCACTTCACCAATAACATATTTCCTTGATCCATCAAACACTTTCACAATGATGCCACTCGGGCACATAGGTGTTCCTTGATATTTCAACTTCATAAGAGTGCTCCTCGGTATAACGTTTAAAGCGGATCCGTTATCAATCAACATATTGGATAGTGAATCATTCTTGCAATTCATAGAGATGTGGAGGGTCAGGTTGTGATTCCTTCCTTCATCTGGAAATTCATCATCGCAGAAACTCAAGTTATTACATGATGTAATGTTCCCTACTACATTGCTGAATTGGTTTACTGGCATATCACTTTCCACAAAAGCTTGGTCCAATACCCTCATAAGAGATTCTCTGTGAGCAGAGGAGTTCATCAACAAAGCCAAGATAGATATCTTTGAAGGAGTCTGCAGTAGCTGATCTACAATTTTGTAGTCGCTCATCTTGATTATCTTCAAAATATCATCCACTTCTTTCTCCAACGTAGCTCCACTAGATTCATTCGTAACCTTCTCGGGTTCAACATTCTCAACAATTTTCTTTCTAGCACTAACATTTTCTCGAACAACTGGTGCAAACACACGACCGCTGTGGGTTACTCTACTATTCTCAGCAATATTTCCAACATCAGGAATTGGTTGGATGGGAACTTCCACACCATCCTCCAAGATTGTAGCATTATATTTGTAGGGTACAACCTTATCTGACTTGTAGGGGACGGGACCCGAAAAACTAATCACCAATGGGGTAACAGCTGGCTTGTTATAATATTCAACTTCAAAATGGGCGGGTGCACCAAAACAAGGTACAATGACGTTTACCCCTTCTTCAACACAATCAGTCGTTATTGAGTCATTTCTGGAAAACAAATCCTCCTCGAGGAGAAATACTCATCTGCAGAGGCATACTCTTCATCTGACTCGTCTTCAGCAAAACAAACCATATCAACTTCATGGTAATCATCCCTTTGACCTGTGACCTTGATGGTCCCATTGTCCAACAACAACTAAACACCTTTCCTCACAATAGACCATCCTCAGGAGTCTTGACAGCAAATTCGGCAAGATCCATACTGGTGTTCCACCTGACCAGCCAAGTGGTAGAAAGTAGCATGTAATTGTACCAGATCCTCATTCATATGTTCTACATCAAAGATTCTAAACTCTCTAGGACATCCAAAAACCATGTTTACCTCTTCTTCATACTCTGCCCTAGGCCTGATTATGTGGATGAGACCCTCATCCATCATCTCCTGCAAATCAGCCTTTATCTTGTCGCAACCTTATATGCCTGTACTGCAAATAGCACAACCGGAATGGTCATACATATAGTAGCTAAATTCACAAAGGTCTGCATGCATTTTCACCAAATCTCCTCTAACTAGATGAATGACAAAAATCCGGAATTCGCCTGGACAATCGGCCATCATATTTACATCATTTACTCCTCCATGCTTGGGTAGGGGTTTGTCTTTCACATTAGGGCCCACATCCTTGAAAGATAGAATACCAGACTTCACCAATTTCTGCACCTCAGTCTTCAAAGGATAACAATTCTCAACATTATGCCCTGGTGATCCCTGATGAAAAGAACACATTTGGCCTGCCTTGTAATACCAAGGCAATGGTGATGGTACATCAGGAGGTGGTCGGGTCTGAACCAAATTATTTTGAATTAATGTCGGTAGTAATTCCGTATAGCTCATAGGAATAGGGTCATAACTCTCCCTTTTCTGATTATACCCTTGATTCCCCTGTTGGAATGGTCTCTGATAAGCAACAATGGTTGGAGCTACACCCACAAATGGAGTAACTGAGGCGACTTGCTGATGACACTAGGAACTCCTTCTAGAAGTGTTAACCCTCCTCTCTTGTATGACAACATTTACATCCCCTTCCTTCTTCTTGGTAAACCCGTAAGATGGCTTCTTCACACCTTCATATCCTTCACCTTTCGCTAAACGACCCTCTCTTACAGCCTCTTCTAAGTGGATACCCATGCCTACCATTTCAGTAAAGTCACTTGGCGCACTTGCTACCATCCTCTCGTAGTTGAAAGCACCCAGAATTTTCAAGAAAATCTTAGTCATATCCTTCTCTTCCATGGGAGGAATCACTTGGGCGGCTACCTCACGTCATCTTTGTGCATATTCTTTGAATGATTCTCTGTCTTTCTGAACCATGGCCCTGAGTTGATCACAGTCAGGCGCCATGTCCATGTTGTATTTGTATTGTTTGATGAACTCTTCTCCCAAGTCATTGAAAGTATGGATATTGACACTACCCAAACTCATATACCACTTCAGCGCAGCACCGGTCAAACTATCCTGAAAAAAGTGAATTAGCAGACGCTGATCATCAGTATGGGTAGACATTCTCCTTACATACATCACCAAATGGGCACGAGGGAAAGTGTTGCCCTTGTATTTCTCAAACTCTGGGACCTTAAATTTTGCAGGTACTTTGACATTCGGGACCAAGCATAATTCATTCACTTTCTTCCCAAATAACTCTTTACCCCTGAGGGCCTTCATCTCTCTCTGCATCTTGTCAAACTGTTCTTGGAAATCATCCATTCTGTCATAAAGATCCAAGTCTTCACTTGGTAGAGGGAAAGGACGACACACATCATTCTTAACAAACATAACCATATTCACCGAAGAAGGTGCAACAGGAGCAACATGCACCGCAGGAGGTGCATGAGTAACAATAGTATGAGCAATTGGAGTATCTTGAGGATCAAGATTGAAACCTTCAGGTGAAAAATTCTCTGGAATTCCCCATGGGTAACCTTGAGGCATGCGATTCTAAATAACAGCTGAAGTAGTAGACACAGGAATAGTCAGAACTTCAATGGTAACCCTTGCTTGTTGAGGTTGAACACTCGGTGGATGATTCTGAGCAGCCATCAGAGATTCCATCAGAGGAGTAAGACTGGCCATGCTGACCTTCAAAGCAGAAACCTCCTTGCGCAGCTTACGATTCTCTTATTCTAAGTTGTCCATCTTCTTTTTGAGATTAGCCCGAGTGTTGTGGTGATGAGTCAGCTTGCTGAACGAAGTAAAGAAGCTTGGTAAGACACTGGATATGCATAACAAATGCAAGAAATATATGCAATATAATGCATGATGTGCAATGCACATGATTTTATTTTGTTATTTAATATTTCAAGGGATTTAAAGTTTATAGACATATTGCAAATATCAAAGTAATACCGCATTTGAAAATATTGAAAATTTTATTATAACAACTTCAAAATGGATTACAAGTTTTAATAATCCCAAGTACAACATGAAAACAAAATCTAAAACCCTGAAAAGTGAAGCTGATGGAGATCACTCTACACGTTGGCGCTTCCTTGTGAGCCTGGCAATATGAGTCTTCAACCTCTGGTTTTCTTCCGTATATCTGGTGGCGACTTCCTTCCAATCACATGAATCAGGGAGTGAGCAAATAGCATCTGACTGAGGCTTAGGAGAAAATAAATCCCCTTGCCTCTCCATGATCTCTAAAACCCGTCTCTCAAGGATCTCAATCAAGTCGTCTTTCTCCTTCAAGTCTACTCTATAGGAAATCTCTAAAGTTTGGCACTTATTCTTCCAAGCATCATTTTCCTGTTGCATCCTGACTAAAGCAAGTTGCAGCTCTTCTAGATCATCCAATAAGGGATGAGTGGTCTTCACAAGTAAATCAGGCATGGGTGTTTCCCGGGAATACGGCATCTTCAACTGAATAGCTCTCGTTTGGATCCACTGAAAATATGGCTCCAAAGAAACAACACCCCTAGGTCCTAAGTCTTTCCTACTCTTCTTATGAATGTGACGCCATGCCTTCATAATCTTCTCCTTAGCTTCCCTATGATCTTCTCCCTCCTTCACAAAGAAACTACTCAAATGAATACAATTTGGTTTATCCCTCATCGGATAACCAAGCTATCATCGTGCAAGAACAGGGTTATAGTTAATTTCTCCCTTTGTACCGAGAAGAGGTACATTGGGGAAACTACCACAACTGTTGACAATCTATACATCATGGTAAGCCCGATGATACCAAACAATATTTGAGTGCGTAAGTTCCATGATCTTAGGAGCCCAACGGGGTTCCTTCTTGACATCCCAAAAAGCATCGGACTGAGGCATATGAGAGATAAACCACCAGTACAACAGAGGCGTGTAACACATAATCATCCCCCCATGATAAGAATTCCGAAGGTAAATAGAGTAATAAGCATCACCCAACAATGTAGGAACTGGGTTTCCAATCGTGAAGATCCTGATAGCATTGACGTCAACAAACTTGTCCATATTAGGAAATAAGAACAACCTGTAAGCAAGTAGAGCAAAGATGGCCTCAAAAGCGACTGTACTCTTCATCTTGGCAAAGTAACGAGCTTTCTCCAATAAGAACTAGGCTAGTAATCCTGTAATACCTCCTTTAGTAGTCATATGGGCTTCAACCTCAGACTTCCCCAGATTAATCAAAGCAACAATCTCATGAGGTTTTGGATCACCCTCCAAACCAGTCAAAGGAACACGATCGGTAACAGGTAAATCCAACAGATAAGAATACTCCTCCAGCGTAGGCATCAACTTATAGTCGGGAAAAGTAAAGCAATGATACATCGGATCATAGAACTGGACCAAGGTCGAGAGGAAAACCTTCTTCATCCTAAGCTTCATGAGAGGAATGATGGATCCATACTTCTTCCGAAAATCTGCAGGACACTCGATCTCGGGGATTAGACTGATCAACTCATCTATCCTGGGATCTTTGAAACTGTACTTCACGGTCTTTCTTTTTCCAGAATCCATGGTTAAAAAGCACCTGAGATATTCACAAATGGTTAACTTTTAAATCCCTTGAAACAAGATTTCTTCAAAATATGCTTATGAGTGCATGGATGCATGATGCAACAATCACACACAAGATCACACATATATGGTTCATAAGTTCAACGTCACGGGCATGAGGTCGAAGGTACTACCCATAAGGTATTGGTCTAAAAGTTGTCACATGCCGAACAAGGTTTTAAAGGTTCCCAGAGTCTACATCCTTCCTTTGGATATTACCAACTTCTCGATTGACTCGGTAATTAGTAATATTCTCAAGAAAAACTCGTCTGAGCGTAGTATCGCGTGACAAATATTTCCGGATTACTCCTTCATAGCTTCCGCACTACACCTAAAAGGCCAATATGGGTTAGGTATTCTATGGTCCTCAGCTTCAGCAGGCTCCCAGGTCGAAAGCAGCACATCTTCCCGATTACTCAGTAAACAACACCACAGTCAAAGAGACCTCCACTAAATGGGGGATATCATGCCTCCTTTTTCTGGATTACTCCCTCAAAGTTAACATGACTATACCTCCCGTCATATCTTAAAGTTTTCCCAAGTCCGGGTATAATACTTATGAGTAATCACCAAGTATGATCGGTGGATCTGGAACTGACTGTTTAACGCTGGTTCGCGAAATGTCGCGGAAGCAAGAGTCGCCACCGTCTTTTATTTTCTCCAAATGGAAAGGACAAAAGCACAGAAAAATTCCTTATTGAGATTAGTTCTCGGTTCGGGAGGTAGATTTATAGAAAGGGAAGGTGTTAGAACCCTTTCTATCCATGGTTATCCATGGGCTCTTAGATACTTGCTCATTTGTGTTTTCAAAATGTTTGTTTGCTTTTCAACTGTGAGTGGGTTTGAAAAGTTTCTTTGAAAGTTTTAGTTCGACTCTTGTATCAGTCCTCAAGAGTGTTTGAAAAATTGTTTTTTGAAAGCTTTTTGCAAAGTGTCGGTGTGAAAAGAAGTTTTTGATTTATTAGAGCAAGTATCTACGAGTCGTCTACCTAACCTAAGGAATTTGTCTGTGTAAATGTCCTTATAGTAGTGCTATCCCACCATTGGGAGGTAGGTAGCACCACCGTTGGAGGTGTTCGGGTCAATTCGAGGATTCGGGACATTGTGGTCACCAGAGCAATAGGAAGACACCTTAGAAGCTACCCTCATGCCATGTTCATGGACATGAGGACTTACTAAAACGTCCTCTACTCGACGACCACGTTTCGAGGGGCAAGGCAACATTGAGGCGTACCCTAGGAGTGGTGTGTGAATTCGTGTGTCATTTTCAGTTATTATTTATCTTGTCATGCATTTGGTGATCTACGCTTTGTTTTTATTTTTGGCATTCATTCTTTCATGTAAATTATTAACAATTAAAAGGTGAGGAATTAAAAAGTCCTACGCTATTACAAAGGCGCGGGTCTACATCGCCAAATTAAACCAAGACCCGATTTGAAATAAATAAAAATGCGGAAAGATAAATATCCTAATTAATTTATTACAAGGCTTTGGGGCAAATACACGAAATTAAAAAAAGAGGGAAATAAAAGTAAATGTGCGAAAAGAAATAAAATCGAGAATGCGAGGGCGTTGGACCCTTTTAAAGAAATTAAATCGAAATCATAAATTTATTGAATTAAATAAAAGAAAGAACTTATTTTTTTTGAGTTTTTGTATTTATTGAATTTAATGAGAAAATTAAATGAAATTAAAACCCTAATTCTAAACTATTTTTAATTTATTTAAAAAAATGTTTAAGTTTGACCTAGTTTTAACCTAATTATTTAATTACAAGTTATTTATAAAAATAATTAATTATTGATAATAATAAGAAGAAATTTTAATTATTGAAAAAGAATAAAAAGCTAGAAACCCTAATTTTTATGTTTTTAATTTAATTAAGAAAAGAAGTTAAAGTTAAAACCCTAATTTAAAGCTAAATTAATTATCAAATTTATTTACAACAAAAACATTAATACATTAAATAATAAATAGATATATTTTTATTTTTTTATTTTCTGGTTTTTTATATTATAAAACTTATTTTATGAATTAAAAGAAAAAATCATTAAATTAAAACAAACAAAAAGAAAAAAAGAATGAGAAAAGAAATACAAACATAGGGGGGTTTGTTGACCCTTTTGGAGGTATATTGCAGGCAATCTGGCCCATGAAATGCTAACCCACGTGGACTTTCCTGGCTTGTGTGTGGAGGCGTTGACCTGTGCACATGGTGGTCTTCAACTTCTGACCATTGGATTGGTCTTATTGGGCGCGTGGCAAGCACAAACATGAAGCTGCATGGTAGGCCTTAGGATGCAAGCTGCGTAGGAACACATTAAACAAAATGATATTGAGAAGGGAAGGGACCTGGGAATCGAACCCAGGTCCCAATGCTTGAAGGACACCTCACTTACCAACCAGCCAAGTGCGTTCTTTGTTTATTATATGGAATAGAAATAACATAATGGAAAATAAGCACTATTCTGGAATTTTAACAAAACGCGCGCCAGGATTTGTACTGCCCTTTAACGTCATGACACATAGGCATCTTCTTCATCTCTTTGCCTGTAAATATAAATCAAATAGCGGGGGTTTTAAACCCCCACTAACTTCAACCTGCAAAAATAACGATTAGGCCATACGCAAATATAAAAAGGGCGCGACTAATGGAATTGAATCGTCCAGATGCTCTGAGTTCAATGATATAGGTCTTGTGGCTTGATTTTACCAGACGAGAGAAACCCCAAATTCAGAGTTTTGAAACCCTAATGCGTGTTCATGGTAACTTCTTATTTAGGCGACCATTTTTCAATTGAACGGTACTGTTAGCTTCAGAAACATCATGTTAGCGTAAAACAACAATTAAAAAACATGAAACATGCGTATAAATCAAGATGCGATTATGAAAATTTCCATGAACAGGGCTATGGCGTTCTACCAGTTCTTGGTGTATGGAGATGTGGTTTTGATTGGGTTATGATCAGAGAGGTCCCAGCAAACTTTTGAGATATTTTCCACGCCTTGAAATGCCTTGCAACCAAGAAAACAGGTTTGAAGTTCTTAAGGAAAAAGTGAGTTTGTGTTCTTGAGTCTGAGCGCAGCTTCCAGGTCTTGAGCATTAGGGTTGTGTTCTGGCTTTTATGAAGAGTGTTTTAGGTTTGCAAAACAAGTCCAAAACCTTTGTAATCATGAATCAAATATTTGATTTTTAATGGTATCTTTTCCAATCTTTTCCATGTGAAGATCATGCCAATCATTGCCAATTCTTTCCATATTGAGTGTGCACGAAATCTTGGAGTTATGATGAGTAGAAATGCTGCATAAAAAGATTTGCAAGGTGGCATGTAGTATTTTTTCATATTTAATTTGAATTAAATGAATTAATAGATTTAAAAATTCAATTAATAAATTAAAAATAAGAAAACAACTTCCCTTTGGTCCAATGGGTCGTGCATAGCTTTTGGATGATGATTGTTGGAAGAAATTGTGGCCCATTAGCAATTTTGAGGCATTTGAAGCAAAGTTGACTTTTCAAAAATCCCAAAAATTTCCCAACTTCCACAAGGCATATCTAGCTCAATTTTTAAGCTTTGATCATGTTCTTGGACATTTTGGAAAGGTCTTGAAGTCCTCTAACCAATGCCTTTGGTCCCATGTCATTTTGATTTACCAATCTCAAGTTATGGTATTTGACTTAAAGTGCCCTTTTGTTGACTTTTGAAAATGACCTATAATGTTGAGATTGATAACTTTTTGTGAGAGCATTTTTTGGACTTGAAGTGTGAAGAGGGGTTGTAGTAAATGTCATTCTCTTCAAAATGAGCTTTGGATGGAATTTTTCTGATAAACCATGTGGAAGTTATGCTTTGGTCAAGTTACAGTTGACTTTTTCAACTGTCCAAATATGGAAACTTTTGCATCTTGAGACTTTTCGAGCCATGCCTTGAGAATCATGATCAAGAATTGATCAAATGATGTTTGTGGCTTCAAAATAAGATGTTGTCCAAAAATTTGAACTTTTGACTGTCAAATGACCATTTTGCCCCTGCAGTTGACTGCTGAGCAATTAGGGTTTTTGACTGTGCAATTTTGTGTTGTGAGTCCTGAAACTTGGCATGAGGATGCTTGACCATGTTTGTAGGCATGTGGGACTTGATTGGACCCTTGAAAACTTCAATTTCTTTGACAGAACCAAAACCCTAGTTTTTGACTATTATGAGGCCTTTGAACTGTGCAACTCTTGAGAGATTGTGAAGCATGCTCTTGGCAAATCTTGAAGGATATGGGAGGGCAAATTTTGGGGTACAACAGTTTCCCCTGTTCAATCTTCTTAAACTTGAGGATGTAGATTGGCTGACGTGCCTTTCGTAATCCGAAGGTGGAAGATGATTGAACACTAGAGTGCCCAGAAATTTGCGCTCACATGTTGGCAGTGTGATGATGGGAATGGGCTTACAGATGCCATTTGGAGATCGATGGATAGGTGGATGGGCTTATAGATGCCATCTGGGTGTCGATCGCGTAAGAGATTCCTTAGCGAGAACTTGTATACCTGAAAAAAGAAAATGATTACCTGGCCTGTTACAGGAGCTGGTCTTCAAACTCTTTGTGTAGATGCACCCTGATTGGTTACAGGAGTCGGGTCTGGAGCTTCAAACGGTGATGAATGAATCAGGGATGGTTACTACCTCAACGGGACGGTGAGAGAACCTTGGACGATTACTACCTCAACAGGAACGCTGAGAGAATCTTGGGGAGATTACTACCTCAACAGGGATGCTGAGAGAATCTTGGATGTCTTCTACTGAGATAAGAATCAGGGAGATCTTAGGGTCGATCTGACTGAACCGGAGAAGGTCTTGAAATCTTCAACTGGATAAGAATCAGGGAGATCTTAGGGTCGATTTGACTGAACCAGAGAAGGCCTTTGACTGGATAAGAATCAGGAAAATCTTAGGGTCGATTTAACTGAACCAGGCTAGGTCTTGGAATATCTTCAACTGGATAAGAATCAGGGAGATCTTAGGGTCGATCTGACTGAACTAGAGAAGGCCTTTGACTGGATAAGAATCAGGAAAATCTTAGGGTCGATTTAACTGAACCGGACAAGGTCTTGAAATCTTCAACTGGATAAGAATCAGGGAGATCTTAGGGTCGATCTGACTGAACCAGAGAAGGCCTTTGACTGGATAAGAATCAGGAAAATCTTAGGGTCGATTTAACTGAACTGGACAAGGTCTTGGAATATCTTCAACTGGATAAGAATCAGGGAGATCTTAGGGTCGATCTGACTGAACCAGAGAAGGTCTTTGACTGGATAAGAATCAGGAAAATCTTAGGGTCGATTTAACTGAACCGGACAAGGTCTTGAAATCTTCAACTGGATAAGAATCAGGGAGATCTTAGGGTCGATCTGACTGAACCAGAGAAGGCCTTTGACTGGATAAGAATCAGGAAAATCTTAGGGTCGATTTAACTGAACCAGACTAAAGTCTTGAAATGTAGTTGAGAACTTAACTGGATCTTTCCTGAAAGGTAAAGGTCAGTCATATGCAATGCATGATATGGATCAAGCAATGATGTTCTCAACATAAATGAGATTTGTAAGATATGATGCATATATGCATGCTATAATGTATGGAAATGTGATGTTTATGAACGTATGTTTTTGTCTAGGAAAATAAATCCCTGACGGGTGCTGGGAAGTCACATCCTGGGCTGATGTTCGGAGAACAGTGCTTTGTTGTTTCCACTGGGGATGATAGTTGCAAGAATACCGGTAGGAGAAGATAACTCCGTTGGGGAATAAACTTGGCGAATGGATTACTCTGCAGGGAGAAAAGTACTCTAGCGACCTTGCTGGGGAGCAATACTCTGTGGGGAGAGAGGTACTTTGCTGGAATGTTGATGGTAACTTCGCTGGGGATACCATTATTATGCTGGAAGTGTTAATAGACTTTGCTGGGGATAAGAAGACTTCGCCGAGGACGATCTTCTCGTGGCTTTTGGCTGAGGATAACCCAGTTATATCCTGGTAGGGAAATAACCTTTGAATAAAGCCGGGGGACACGTTCGTGCTCTGTGTGGGAGGCTTCCAGAATCTACTGGGGATAAGCTTCCTGTTGGGGAGATGATTCAACCTTTCCTGGGGAACTCTTGATTGGACTCTCCTGGGGAAATTTTGAACTATATTGGGGAAGTGACTCCGTTGAATGTTTGATATGCCGCCGGGGAACAATCTTTAGGTCAAGACTGTCGGGGATGCTTGTTTAAGAATATCTGTATATTGCTGGGGAATGTTGAGATCTGTTGGAGGATACCCAACTTCCTTAAGGCTGATAATAGCTTTGCTTGGGGAGAGTGCTCTGACTTGCTGGCTCACTCTCTGGGGGATTAAGATATCTGGTTATGTTCTTCAGCTGAACCTACCTTGATACCTTGGTGGACAGAACAATTAGATCGCTCAGACAACTCTTTATTTCCCCTGTTTCTAATGTTACCTGTAATTGATCCTTTGTTTCGTACGCAAATATTTATGACTTAGCAATTAGTGTCAATGCATATATCACAAATTGAACCTTGGACGTTCTTCGCAACACAAAACAGAAAAAAGGAAAAAACTAAAGGCAGTTTGTAGCTGAAAAGTGAATTTGTTATTGATTTTTGAATTTGCCTGTAAATAGGCGTTTTATGTACAAGAGGCTGACGTCCTAGTAGGAGAACGCCGCCGAACAAGAGTTTATACAATTTGTACAAAAGGGAAAGCAAAACAGCTATGTGAAAAGAATGATCCCACTGGGTTCCAACTCTGCTATCGCCTTTATATCTTCGAGCGTCTCATCACTTGATGACCTAGCTGAAGATGAAGCTGATTGATCGATGCCGTCTGAACTTGATGCCGATACCGGATTCTGGATGCAAAGTGATCCAATGAGACATAGTATTACGCTTTATCCCTAACTTTTTTCCTGGACCGCCCTTTCGGGTTTTCAGTCCACCGGGATACCCATTTTTGCCCAAGCCGCCTTTTCAGGTTTTCGACTTGCCGGGTGTACAGATTTTTTTTCATTTCATCCCTTCATTTTGCCCGAATCCTTTTGGTTCGCCGGGAGCCCTAATTTTTGCCTAGGTATGTCAACCTAGCGGGTCTTTTTTCATGCGTAGTATCTTTTTACTATGTCTGCATTAGTGGGATGAGGAAGGTCGTCACCATCCCTGTTGGTTAGAATCATGGCTCCTCCTGAGAACACATGCTTAACCACAAATGGCCCTTCATACGTAGGGGTCCATTTGCCCCTTGGATCACTCTGAGGAAGGATGATACGTTTGATTACCAGATCCCCAACTTGATATTCTTGTGGTCTGACCTTTTTGTTAAATGCCCTGATCATCCGTTTCTGATACGTCTGACCGTGACAGATAGTAGCAAGTCTTTTTTCATCAATAAGGTTTAGCTGATCAAGTCGTGTCTGGATCCAATCATCTTCACTCAGGTCTGCATCTTTCATTATCCGGAGAGAGGGTATCTGCACTTCGATCGGTAAGACTGCCTCCATACCCTAGACCAAGGAGAAGGGAGTTGCCCCGGTTGACGTCCTTGCTGAGGTACGGTACCCATGTAGAGCAAACGGTAACATCTCGTGCCAATCTTTATAAGTCATTGTCATCTTCTGTACAATTTTCTTAATGTTTTTATTCGCTACTTCTACAGCCCCATTCATCTTCGGCCGATAAGGAGAAGAGTTGTGGTGCTGTATCTTAAACTGCTCGTAGAGCTCAGTGATCATCTTATTATTAAGATTGGTACCGTTGCCAGTAATAATTCTTTCAGGGACGCCGTATCGACAGATCAGGTTATGCCGAATGAACCGTGCCACAACGTTCTTGGTTACTGTAGCGTAGGAAGCTGCTTCAACCCACTTCGTAAAGTAGTCGATCGCCACCAGGATGAAGCGATGCCCGTTGGATGCCGTAGGTTTAATCTCACCGATCATATCTATGCCCCACATTGCAAAAGGCCAAGGCACAGTCAGAACATTCAGAGGAACTGGAGGAATATGCACCTTGTCTGCGTATATCTGGCATTTATGGCATGTTCGAGAGTGTTGGTAACATTCGGCTTCCATAGTGGACCAGAAATACCCTGCCCGAAGGATTTTCTTCGCCATAGTGTGTCCACTGGAATGTGTTCCGAAGGTCCCTTCATGTAGCTCTTCCATGATCCTTTCTGCTTCAGTTTTGTCCACACAACGCAGTAAGGTCGAATCATGGTTTCGCTTATACAGGATGCCGTTGCTAAGGAAGAACTTCGCTGCGAATCTTCTCAGAAACTTCTTATCATTGACGGACGCACCTTCAGGGTATTCCTGAGCTTCCAAGTATCTCTTCACCTCATGGTACCAAGGTTTCTCAGTCACCACCTCAGTCTCAAGATCACAACAGTATGCTGGTTCGTCCAGTTTCCAGATGATGATCCGGGGAGCCTCATTGTCCCATTTGACTTTGAACATGGAAGACATCGTAGCTAACGCGTCCGCTAGCTGATTCTCCTCTCTCGGAAAGTGTTCAAAGGTTATCTCTGTGAAGTGGGGGATCAAGGTCAACACACATTCTCTGTAAGGAATAAGATTCGGATGTTTCGTATCCCACTCCCCTTTGATCTGATTGATCACGAGAGCGGAATCTCCGAAGACACTCAGAAACTTGATCCTTAAGTCGATCGCAGCTTGAAGACCCATAATGCATGCCTCATACTCTGCCATGTTGTTGGTGCAGTTGAAACATAGCCGGGCAGTAAGGGGAGTATGAGTGCCTTGAGGGGATATTATCACAGTGCCGATACCGTTACCCAAAGCATTGGAGGCTCCGTCAAAGTACATAGACTATCGGGATCCTTCCTCAGGTCCTTCATCCGGTCCAGGTACTTCACAGTCATTCACAATCATGATACTCTCGTCCAGAAACTCGAAGTTCATTGACTGATAGTCGTCTACTGCCTGATGTGCCAAGTGGTCTGCCAATACACTTCCTTTGATGGCTTTCTGGGTCGTGTACTGGATGTCGTATTCTGTCAAGATCATTTGCCATCTTGCTATTCTCCCAGACAGAGCAGGCTTTTCAAATATGTACTTTATAGGATCCATCTTTGAGATCAACAGGGTAGTGTGAGTCAGCATATACTGTCTCAGCCGGCGAGCAGCCCATACCAAAGCGCAGCAAGTTTTCTCAAGCAGTGAGTATCGGGTCTCACAGTCGGTAAACTTTTTGCTAAGGTAATAAATGGCATGTTCTTTTCGGCCAGACTCGTCATGCTGCCCCAGCACACACCCCATTGAGTTGTCAAGCACTGTCAGGTATAATATCAGAGGTCTCCCCTCAACCGGTGGCATAAGGATGGGTGGTTCTTGGAGATACTCTTTGATTCTGTTAAAAGCGGCCTGACATTCATCATTGCAACGCACTACCTGATCTTTCTTCAGCAGCTTGAAGATTGGTTCACAGGTGGCAGTCAGGTGTGAGATGAATCGAGCAATGTAATTCAGGCATCCTAAAAAGCCTCTGACCTATTTCTCTGTCTTAGGAACTGGTATCTCTTGAATGGCTTTAACCTTGGCAGGGTCCACTTGAATACCCTTATCACTTACAACGAAGCCCAGCAATTTCCCAGATCTTACCCCGAAGGTGCACTTGTTCGGGTTCAACCTCAGCTTATACAATTTCAGACGGTCAAACAATTTCTGCAGATGATCAAGGTGTTCTTCCTCAGTTTGGGACCTTGCGATCATGTCGTCAACATACACTTCTATCTCATGATGGATCATGTCATGAAATAAAGCAACCATGGCACGTTGATAGGTTGCCCCGGCATTTTTCAGTCCAAAAGGCATGACCTTGTAGCAGAAGGTGCCCCACTGAGTAACAAAGGTAGTTTTTTCCATGTCTTCAGGTGTCATCTTGATCTGATTATAGCCTGAAAAACCATCCATGAAAGAGAAAACCTTATGCTGAGCAGTATTGTCAACCAGGACATCAATGTGAGGTAGAGGGAAGTCATCTTTGGGGCTGGCCCTGTTCAGATCCCTATAGTCGACACACATTCTGACCTTACCATCCTTCTTAGGCACCGGCACTACGTTAGCAACCCACTGAGGGTAAGAAGTTACTGCAAGAAACCCAGCATCAAACTGCTTCATAACCTCGGCTTTGATCTTTTCGGACATCTCTGGACGCATACGACGGACCTTTTGCTTAACCGGAGGGCAGTCTTCTTTGGTAGGCAAATGATGGACCACAATATCAGTATCCAAACCAGGCATGTCTTCGTAGGACCAGGCGAAGATTTCCATGTAATCATGTAACATCTGAGTCAACCGTTGCTCCACGCTGTGATCTAGGTTGGCACCAATCTTAACTTCCTTTCTATCTATATCAGTACCCAGATTTATTGTTTCCACCGGCTCTTCATGGGGTTGAATTGCCCTCTCTTCCTGGAGTAACAGTCTTGCAAGCTCGCCAGGCACTTCACAATCATCTTCACCTTCGTCTTCGGCTAAGTTGATCGGATTTTCGAAGTCATAACTGGCAGTAGCAGAGTCGTTACCAGTGAGATCCAGGGTGGATTGAAACCTGTATGAGTGAGTGTGTGTAAATACAGCTGTTTTGCAATATATAAAGAAAGGAAAGAAAGAAAAGGAGCATAAGATTTGAAATGCGAGAAAACGTCCAAGGTCTTTATTCATGATATATGAAATGACAATTAATATACCCTCACAAATGAAGCCACGGTGCCCCGGGTAAGACACCGGGCCATAGATTTTTGTTTATTACAAATAACAAAAACAAAAGAATTCATTACTCCGTAACAACAGTAATAGGTAGGTTGTCTTTTGCAATCCAATTGCTAGGTCCACTGTCGGCCGTCGGATAAATCCAACTGTTGAACTCAGCTTCATCCACTTCATCATCCTCTCTGATAGCATTCACTCCATGGTTAGGCATGGGATCAGTCACCACATTGGGCTTCTCAGGTGCCTAGAACTGTACCTCCTTGGCATCAATAAGGTCTTGCACCTTATTCCTTAAGGCCCAGCAGTCATCAGTAGAATGCCCCGGGCTATCGGAGTGATAAGCACAGCGGGCATTTGGATTGTACTTGGGAGAGGCAGTATTCACAACCTTCGGGGCCTCTCTAACAGTCACCAAATTGGTGGATAGCAACTGCGGCAAGATTTGCGATAGGGTCATACTTAGACGGGTAAACTCTCTTCTGGGTCTTTCAGCCCTTTGTGGATTGGTTTGCCGAGGAGCGGCAGCAGGCTTTGCAATCATCACCGCGTTGACAGATTGGCGGCACTCTGGTTTCTCTTGCCTCCTAGGCCCATACACAGCACTGGCCTCCTTTTTAAAGGGTTTCTTCTCAGCACTTGAAGACGCACCTTTCTGAATTTTATCGGACTTCATTCCAGCCTCTATCCTCTCCCCAGTCAGAATAAGATCAGTAAACCCTACAGACGAATTACCGATAAGATGATTGAAAAACGGCCCGGAGAGGGTCCCCAAGAACATATCCACCAGCTCACGGTCAGTTAACGGAGGCTGCACCCTGCCAGCCAGATCCCTCCACTTCTGTGCATACTCTTTAAAACCTTCGCTTGATCCTAGCGACATACCCTGGAGTTGGGTACGTGTAGGAGCAAGGTCGACATTATATTAATACTGCTTGTAAAAAGCAGTAGCCAACTCCTCCCAGTTACGAACTTTGGTCCCATCCAGCTGATAGAACCATTCGAGATGAGTCCCTGAAAGACTCTCCTGGAAGAAGTGGATCCACAAGTTCTTGTCCACTGAGTACGGTTGAATCTTCCGCACATAAGATCTGAGGTGTAGCTTGGGACAAGACGCCCCGTCATACTTGGTGAAAGATGGTGCCTTAAACTTGTGAGGAATAATCACACTAGTAGATAAGCCCAAGTCTCTGAAATCCAGCCCAGGCACTTGTTGGATCTCCATAGCGTTCAGTCTGTCTTCCAACTGCTTATACCGGTCTTCAGCAGGAGGATACTGTTCCTCATTAAAGTCAGTCTCGTTGTCAGAGACTACCGGACTAGGACCTTTTCCCCCTTGGGGACTGCTCTTGCCTACAGAAGAACCAGCTTCCTCATTCTGCAGAGTGTTGCCAAACCTTTGGCCCGAGTTGAAAAGAACAGTTCTCTTCTTCTTCTTCTTCTCCTTCTTCAGGAGTAAAGCCTTCAGCTCTTCTTGGCCTTGAGCCAAACCCATGATCAGCTCCTGAAATTGCGCATTCTGCGCCTGAAGGGCCTTGATAGACATCTCGGTTGATGATGAGTCAGGGTTCATGATGCTGAAATAAACAGCGAAGAACAGTAAGCAACCTGAAAAGAAGAATACCTGCTATGCACATGATGAATGGAATGCGTATGATTTATGTTTTCAAAGACAATCGGGAATCAACTTTGTAAACAAAAAAGGAACACACTTCATTAGATTCAACTTTGAAATTTAAATCGTTCAACAGATTTCCCTTAGGCGTTACATAAAAGGGAAATACTGAAAAGGGAAATAAAACTGTAAAAGAACATCCAGAGCTCCTTATTGATCCCATGGTCTCCTCTTCTCAGTACGGATGTAGTCATTCAGAGCTCGCTCATTCTCCAACTGCTTTGTCAGCTTTTGGATCTTCAATTCCTGCTCATTGAACTTTTCCCGATACGAATCCCGTTCTTCTCGCAGTTGCGACCAAGACCTCTTTAACGTCTCATAATCAGTAGGTAGGAGGGAGGACAGTTGGAGGAGCCCCATCTTTGTCAGGATACTCAAGAATGACGGGTCTGACAGCTTCGTATGGCATACCTAACTTCTGAGCACGGATGCGAACCCATTTGTAGTAGGCTTCCATAGGTAAAGAAGTCTTTGGCCCTAACTCTTGTGGGTCAGTTTTATGAACTCTGTCCCAAGCCTTGATGAACCTACGACGCAACTCGTCACTATCCACCTGAAACTCAAAACTGATGTGAGGCACCAACATCTCATGAGGCCCTGCTCTTCTGGCTCTTCCAAACTGACGGAGAGCTAGACATGGATTGTAAGAGATTCCTCCTTGGGTACCAATCAAAGGAACATTAGGGTATTCTCCGCAGCGATCAATAACAGCTATCTCATCCAAACCTCTGAAAGTCCAAATGATGTCTTTATCAGTGAGAGACATTAACCTATGAGCCCAACCTCTTCCTTCTTGGTTCTTCAGTACGAACTTAGGGAGGTGCAAAATAAACCACCTCACCAACAAAGGGATACAACACCATAGAGTTCCTCGTCTTCGGGCAGTACGAGCATGGAGTTGTTGCAGGATGTCACCCAAGAGGGTGGGCACAGGATTCTGAGACATGAAGATCCTTATGGCAGTGACATTGATGAAGTTGTCAGGATTAGGAAACAAGACTAGCCCATAGATTAAGAGAGCCAAGATGTCTTCATATGCCCTAAAGTCCAAGTCATTCCAGAAATTGTTAGCTTTACCAATCAGAAACTTGGCCAAGAAACCCTTAACTCCGCTTCTAGTCACCCAGTTGTCCATTACTTCTTGATGTGTCAAGGGAAGAGCTGCAGCAACCTCCTCAAGCCTGAGGGTCTTTTCCCAACCAGTGAAGGGAGTCTGATCCAAGATAGGGATACCAAGCAAATCAGAGAACTCTTCCAGGGTAGGGACCAACTGGAAGTATTGAAAGGTGAAACACTGGTACAAAGGGTCATAGAACTGGGTCAGGACACTAATCAACTGTTGATCCCGCTTTGCAGTGACTAAATTGAGAAGAGACCCATGCCTCTGGATGAAGGAAGTGGTATTTGGAATCCTGCTAACCAACTCTTCAAGTAACTCAGGTGGGTGAACAAAGTTGAACCGGATAGTATTCCTTCGCATAGGCATCATGATGTCCTACAAAACAGAGCAAAGGTGAAACCCTCTTGTCTTTGAAATGGTCAGTCCTTATGCAGGATGCATGCAATGCTCATGATGTTATGATGTTATGATAAAGCACACCACAGATATTTACAAAGTCACACATGTAAGGCACACAAGTCACACAAGACAAGCCCTTAAAGTTTTTTTTAGGCCAGCATGAGGTCTAGGTATTACCCTCTTTCAGTTTGTTGGTTCATACTTGTCCTATCAAAAGTAACCGGGTTCTTAGAGGATCCCAATATCATTCACTACCCTCAATCGGTCATAACTCCAGCATCGCAATCTTTTCTTGCGGCCAGAACCATCACGAGAGTTTATCCTCAATGGGCGTAGCATACTGCTACTGTTCTAATGGCCAAGTTGTGTCATTTAAGGTTCTAAGGTCTGTTGGTGCTTAATGACTCCTCAGAAGACCCATATTCTCCTCGTTACAACACAAGGGATATCGGTACAGACCAAGGTGCCACACCAACGTAGCCACTTCTTCACCCATGTCGGTCTACGCCGGACAAGTCCCTCACAGCTTATGCTACCTAAACAGGGTATCCCCAGATCCGGGTTAGGATCTATGTAACTCCGATGCAACCCACAATTTAAAGCAAACAAGTCAATACAATTGAAAACACAGTTATGAACTATCCTAAGGTACACCTCACTTTAAGTGTCCCCAGCAGAGTCGCCAGTTCTGTGATCGGTGGATCTAGAACTGACTGTTTAACGCTGGTTCGCGAAATGTCGCGGAAGCAAGAGTCGCCACCGTCTTTTATTTTCTCCAAATGGAAAGGACAAAAGCACAGAAAAATTCCTTATTGAGATTAGTTCTCAGTTCGGGAGGTAGATTTATAGAAAGGGAAGGTGTTAGCACCCTTTCTATCCATGGTTATCCATGGGCTCTTAGATACTTGCTCATTTGTGTTTTCAAAATGTTTGTTTGCTTTTCAACTGTGAGTGGGTTTGAAAAAGTTTCTTTGAAAGTTTCAGTTCGACTCTTGTATCAGTCCTCAAGAGTGTTTGAAAAATTATTTTTTAAAAGCTTTTTGCAAAGTGTCGGTGTGAAAAGAAGTTTTTGATTTATTAGAGCAAGTATCTACGAGTCGTCTACCTACCCTAAGGAATTCGTCTGTGTAAATGTCCTTAAAGTAGTGCTATCCCACCATTGGGAGGTAGGTAGCACCACCGTTGGAGGTGTTCGAGTCAATTCGAGGATTCGGGACATTGTGGTCACCAGAGCAATAGGAAGACACCTTAGAAGCTACCCTCATGCCATGTTCATGGACATGAGGACTTACTAAAACGTCCTCTACTCGACGACCACATTTCGAGGGGCAAGGCAACAGTGAGGCGTACCCTAGGAGTGGTGTGTGAATTCGTGTGTCATTTTCAGTTATTATTTATCTTGTCATGCATTTGGTGATCTACGCTTTTTATTTTATTTTTGGCATTCATTCTTTCATGTAAATTATTAACAATTAAAAGGTGTGGAATTAAAAAGTCCTACGCTATTACAAAGGCGCGGGTCTACATCGCCAAATTAAACCAAGACCCGATTTGAAATAAATAAAAATGCGGAAAGATAAATATCCTAATTAATTTATTACAAGGCTTTGGGGCAAATACACGAAATTAAAAAAAGAGGGAAATAAAAGTAAATGTGCGAAAAGAAATAAAATCGAGAATGCGAGGGCGTTGGACCCTTTTAAAGAAATTAAATCGAAATCGTAAATTTATTGAATTAAATAAAAGAAAGAACTTATTTTTTTTGAGTTTTTGTATTTATTGAATTTAATGAGAAAATTAAATGGAATTAAAACCCTAATTCTAAACTATTTTTAATTTATTAAAAAAAATGTTTAAGTTTGACCTAGTTTTAACCTAATTATTTAATTACAAGTTATTTATAAAAATAATTAATTATTGATAATAATAAGAAGAAATTTTAATTATTGAAAAAGAATAAAAAGCTAGAAACCCTAATTTTTATGTTTTTAATTTAATTAAGAAAAGAAGTTAAAGTTAAAACCCTAATTTAAAGCTAAATTAATTATCAAATTTATTTACAACAAAAACATTAATACATTAAATAATAAATAGATATATTTTTATTTTTTTATTTTCTGGTTTTTTATATTATAAAACTTATTTTATGAATTAAAAGAAAAAATCATTAAATTAAAACAAACAAAAAGAAAAAAAGAATGAGAAAAGAAATACAAACATAGGGGGGTTTGTTGACCCTTTTGGAGGTATATTGCAGGCAATCTGGCCCATGAAATGCTAACCCACGTGGACTTTCCTGGCTTGTGTGTGGAGGCGTTGACCTGTGCACATGGTGGTCTTCAACTTCTGACCATTGGATTGGTCTTATTGGGCGCGTGGCAAGCACAAACATGAAGCTGCATGGTAGGCCTTAGGATGCAAGCTGCGTAGGAACACATTAAACAAAATGATATTGAGAAGGGAGGGGACCTGGGAATCGAACCCAGGTCCCAATGCTTGAAGGACACCTCACTTACCAACCATCCAATCGCGTTCTTTGTTTATTATATGGAATAGAAATAACATAATGGAAAATAAGCACTATTCTGGAATTTTAACAAAACGCGCGCCAGGATTTGAACTGCCCTTTAACGTCATGACACATAGGCATCTTCTTCATCTCTTTGCCTGTAAATATAAATCAAATAGCGGGGGTTTTAAACCCCCACTAACTTCAACCTGCAAAAATAACGATTAGGCCATACGCAAATATAAAAAGGGCGCGACTAATGGAATTGAATCGTCCAGATGCTCTGAGTTCAATGATATAGGTCTTGTGGCTTGATTTTACCAGACGAGAGAAACCCCAAATTCAGAGTTTTGAAACCCTAATGCGTGTTCATGGTAACTTCTTATTTAGGCGACCATTTTTCAATTGAACGGTACTGTTAGCTTCAGAAACATCATGTTAGCGTAAAACAACAATTAAAAAACATGAAACATGCGTATAAATCAAGATGCGATTATGAAAATTTCCATGAACAGGGCTATGGCGTTCTACCAGTTCTTGGTGTATGGAGATGTGATTTTGATTGGGTTATGATCAGAGAGGTCCCAGCAAACTTTTGAGATGTTTTCCACGCCTTGAAATGCCTTGCAACCAAGAAAACAGGTTTGAAGTTCTTAAGGAAAAAGTGAGTTTGTGTTCTTGAGTCTGAGCGCAGCTTCCAGGTCTTGAGCATTAGGGTTGTGTTCTGGCTTTTATGAGGAGTGTTTTAGGTTTGCAAAACAAGTCCAAAACCTTTGTAATCATGAATCAAATATTTGATTTTTAATGGTATCTTTTCCAATCTTTTCCATGTGAAGATCATGCCAATCATTGCCAATTCTTTCCATATTGAGTGTGCACGAAATCTTGGAGTTATGATGAGTAGAAATGCTGCATAAAAAGATTTGCAAGGTGGCATGTGGTATTTTTTCATATTTAATTTGAATTAAATGAATTAATAGATTTAAAAATTTAATTAATAAATTAAAAATAAGAAAACAACTTCCCTTTGGGCCAATGGGTCGTGCATAGCTTTTGGATGATGATTCTTGGAAGAAATTGTGGCCCATTAGCAATTTTGAGGCATTTGAAGCAAAGTTGACTTTTCAAAAATCCCAAAAATTTCCCAACTTCCACAAGGCATATCTTGCTCAATTTTTAAGCTTTGATCATGTTCTTGGACATTTTGGAAAGGTCTTGAAGTACTCTAACCAATGCCTTTGGTCCCATGTCATTTTGATTTACCAATCCCAAGTTATGGTCTTTGACTTAAAGTGCCCTTTTGTTGACTTTTGAAAATGACCTATAATGTTGAGATTGATAACTTTTTGTGAGAGCATTTCTTGGACTTGAAGTGTGAAGAGGGGTTGTAGGAAATGTCATTATCTTCAAAATGAGCTTTGGATGGAATTTTTCTGATAAACCATGTGGAAGTTATTCCTTGGTCAAGTTACAGTTGACTTTTTCAACTGTCCAAATATGGAAACTTTTGCATCTTGAGACTTTTTGAGCCATGCCTTGAGAATCATGATCAAGAATTGATCAAATGATGTTTGTGGCTTCAAAATAAGATGTTGACCAAAAATTTGAACTTTTGACTGTCAAATGACCATTTTGCCCCTGTAGTTGACTGCTGAGCAATTAGGGTTTTTGACTGTGCAATTTTGTGCTGTGAGTCCTGAAACTTGGCATGAGGATGCTTGACCATGTTTGTAGGCATGTGGGAATTGATTGGACCCTTGAAAACTTCAATTTCTTTGACATAACCAAAACCCTAGTTTTTGACTGTTAGGAGGCCTTTGAACTGTGCAACTCTTGAGAGATTGTGAAGCATGCTCTTGGCAAATCTTGAAGGATATGGGAGGACAAATTTTGGGGTACAACACCAAGCACCCTGAAAACTAGGAAAATCCAAGTAAACATATATACAACAAATAACTTAACACATAAACAACAAAAGCACATATACAGATATAAACAAAGATAGGCTCAACCCACTTAGGGATGGACCAGAAAGAGGTAAATCTTTCCCCAATGAAGTCGCCATTTTTCTGTAACGATAGAAATGTTTAAGACTAAGCCATTAGATTGACTAGACTCATACAAATCAAATTAAAAATCTCCACTGCGCTTTATTGTTTCCAAAGGAATGGGAAAAGAGCGAATAACCCAAAAAGAGGGGGAAAGATTCTAGGTAAGGGGGTTGGTTATACAAAGGGAAGGTATTAACACCCTAAACATCTACGGTACTCCGCAGGAACCTCTTTGTAAAAGATCCGTATATTTTGTCTATAAAATTTTGTATAAAAATAGATGGTGGAGGTGAGAAAAGAAATATATTTTTTATGATTTTTGCACCCGTCGCGGTTGCGAACCTTTAGTGCCTACGTACCACCTTCCGTGCAATAGGGGATCGGGGTACACGTAGTTCCTCTTTAAATTTTTGATATAAAATACAAGTGTGTTAGTTAATTTTATGAGATAAGACACCATCGTCATTGTCCGTATGGAAAACATACTTACTACCCACAATCAGGAGAAAGGAGAATTTGCATCATCTCAAAGTGGAGGATATGGCTTGTACTTTCTTAAAATCAACAATGCCTCACTCAACACACAAGTGGAAAATATCCCTCTTTACTACACATTATAGAAGTATAGTTGTTTGCATCACTACAAGGATTGACAAGAGCCTAATCTTTTGAGAAAACTTTGAGATGAAAGCCAAAATGGCAAAATAGTTTGAATGAGATTAATTGATTTTTAATCTTCTCACAAAAAATGTTAAGGTATTATTAATGTTGATTGAAGTTGATTCATGAAAATTTTTGAAAATGCATGGAACTAAGTCCAAGTTTATTATGAAAGTGGTTCAAGTTAAAAAAAATAAGAAGAGTTTTCAAAAGGAGGGAGAATATCTTTGAAATTAAAGAAGATGGGAGGAGAAGAAGAGACTATCCTAATGCATAAGGTAAAAGCTAGGTATAGGAACCATCTAACCAACAAGAAGCCAATATTTAACATTATGAGTCAAGATAGAATTCCCATTATTTGGATTGAAACCAAGCAAGAAAAGATACTAGACCTCTTGAAAGAACCAAACTTCAAGTGTATTAAGTCTTCACAAAAATTGGACAGAGTAACGGCTGTATACGGGTGAATTCCAGACTACAAATAAGGAATATAATCACAATAACCTACACACAAAACAAACAAACAACCCAATGTCTTGAGGTAAACCTCAAGAACTCCAGACAAAATATCAATTAAGGTCACAAGGTCTCCAATATAGGCCAAGGTTTCTAACCCTAAGTCCAAGAAGTCCAATACTCCATAATGCCAAGGATAGTAACCAAATAGTCCAAGTATCATTAAAGATTTTTATGGTTCATGTTTATTATTAGGTGTCTTAAAATAGAAAAGAAAAGCTCAAGTGAGCAAAATAAAAATAACAAGAATATAAATGCTCAAGTGAGCAAAAATAAAAATGGCATGAAGTGTAATGCTTAAAGTAAATGGTGCATAAAGCATAAAAAATAAAGGGCATAAAGTAAAAACAAAAGGTAAAATCAATTATTAGTGATTAGTGGTTAGTTGGATGATCATCTTGAAACTTGCAGTTGAAACTCATTAGAGGATTGGTAGAACCAAAGCCTCCACACAACAAGTTGCATTTGCTTTTTGTCAAGTATATCATCCATTTGGAATCCTCAAAAGTACCATTTAATGATCAACAATGTTTAAGTGATCCGCGTTGACCAAAAGTGTTGTAGATCCATTAGAGGATTGGTAGAACCAAAGCCTCCACACAATGAATCTCAAGGTTATTGGATTAAAGGGATCAAATTAACATACTTGGGCTTGCAAACATAGGTTTGGGCCACGAATGATCATTTATTCAAATCAGGACAAAATTTAGTGCTATGTTAAGCAATCGTAACTGGACTTATATAGAAGTCGCACCTATTTTGAGGCCGGTCAATAGCAATCTATGCACCATTTGTTTTGAGACATGATATAGAGATCATGCTCCAAATACACTTAGTGCAATAAGAAAGGGATGAGATGGAGAGGGGTGGGGAAGAATATACAAACCACATTTGAATTAAGTTTTAATCAAACTATTATTAAAATCATTCATCCATTTTTGTGGAGTTAGACTCAACACTATGAATCCAATGATGTTAATAAAGTTCATGATCAAAATTCAACCCAAGTCAGCCAGAAAATAATCACAAAATAATATTGCATTTAATATATACATTATAAAAGGTTTTAAAATAGAAATAAGAAATAAAAATATCAACTATATTCAAATTAATCAAGAAAAATTAAGTAAGGCCATAGAAAAATCAGAAAAGGACTCAAATATTTTTATGAAATTTTTGGCAATTTTTGAAAGTCAGAAACTATTTTAAAACTAATTAAAATTGTTCAAACAAAAATAAAATAGGTTAAAAAATAGTAAACATCAATACAAAATTCCATAAAATTTTCAAAAAGTCAGCAATATACAAAATGGTATTTATGAATTTTTTTAGAATTAAAAAATGCCAGAAAGTATTTTTAAAGTAATTAAAAGAAAGCAAATAATGCAAAAATTATAAAAAATATCAAATATCAAAATAAAAATATGAAAAAATATTCATGAGATCAGAAATAAATCAAAGTATTTTTGTGAATTTTTTCATAATTTTTGGATAAAAAATAAAAGAGTTATGAATTTTTGAAAATTAAATCAATTAAAATATAAAATCAGAAAATAAAATAAAACCAAAAAGATACGGGCCATCAGATCATAGTCAAAACGCGTTAGTAAGCTAATCCAATGGACCCGACGCGCCGTGCTTCATATGGAGCTTAGTGGAATGCCCAAGAAATCAGAAAAAGGCAACCAATGAAATTAAAACGCTTGGCACGCTATCATTGACTGAGACGAGACATTTAATCGTCTTCAACCTCCAGCCACCCTGCAATGGAGATTTTATGAGATCCTTCAAACGGTAAAATTAGGATCCCAGACTAGTATCATTGGATTCGTCTCTTCAAGACGATCCTAACACCACCATCGCGCCAAATTTATATAAAGTATACAAAGAGATATGAATCAAAAAACCAGAAAATAGCGAGCACCTTTAATTTGAGATTTCTCTCTCAATTCTCAATGGATTTAAAAATTGTAAGAAGCACTAGAATTAGTAGAAGGAGTATGTTAGTGCTTTATTTGGATCCAAATGATGGAGAATTCTACATTTTCGAAGTTCAAGAAAGAAGCTCTAAAACTGGACTTCTGTAGCTTGGATTATGGCTCGTTTTGCTTGGTTTAAGTGCTGGAGAGTTTGTATGATGCTTGAGGAAGATGAATGTGCAAAAAAAATTGGAGGAAAAGACTGGAATCTCAGAAACTGATTTCAAAAATTTCAAGCTCGTGTGAGGTTTTGACAGAGTGTTTTTGGCTTTCAAAGCTTGAGGAAATGAATGGGGGATGACCCTCTATTTATAGGGAATCAAATGGAATGTTCAAGCGTGTGAAATGATGAAGTTTGGAGGGAAATCATGTGAACCTGATACACGAGCAAAGTGTGATTTGATTTCCATCAAAACTCATCCATTCCTTGCGTTTTAATGCTCTAATCCACTTTGGAAACTTGGTTAAACATGTTTAGATCACAAACACATGCTAATTTGATGTTTAGAGGCCAAAACATGAATTTCAAATTCCGACTTATGAAGAAACTTCAGTTCCAAGTTACCAAGTTCAATCCAATGGCATTCTCAGCTCAAGGGGTCTTAAGGCATGATTCTTGATGCTTTAGAAAGACGAGGTTACAAGCTTTGCAATGGAAAAATAATGGAATCAAATGGATGCTTGAGCTGAAAGTTGTATTGGGTCAAAGTTAGGGAAAAAGGTTGACTTTCAAAAGTGACCTATAATGTTTTGCATCCAAACATGGCCTTCCACTTGGAATTTGCTCTTGGCCAAAAAATATGGCATGAAATATACCTCTTAAATGACACTTTGAAACTCGAACCATTTAAAATCTCCAAAAATTGAGAGAGTTATGAATTGTTGAAGTTGGCAAAAAATCATGAAATGACCTATAATCTTTTGTATCCTTAGGGAATCATCCATCCATTTTCTAACTTTGTACATAAAATAAGGCATAAAGTTCACATCTTCAATATCATTGTGGAAAAAGAGTGGGCTCAAGGTGATAAAAATTGACCAAGTTATGATCATTTGAAGTCACACATGAGAAAATGGGGGTTCATATGGAGACTTGTAATCTCTCTTCACCATCAAGCTTCTTCCACGTGAAAACTCCTTGGAACTTTTGAAGTGATTTGTTGATAACCCTTTAAAGAGAAGGATGTATTCAGAATCACCCAAAAATACCAAAAGATGAGCAAGATATGTTTCTTTGAAGTTCAAAACCCTAGCTCCTAGATCAAGAGAAATGCCTTGAGGAACTTTGGCAATTTTGAACAATCTTCTTGTATCAACACAAATGTTTTGTAAATAGAAGTTGTTGAGCATGAAAATGAGAACTCATAGCCACCAAAACCACTTCCATATCTTGAGAATTGAGAGAACTATGCACTTGTGACCAATGGGAACAAAGCCTTGTCCAACCATGACAAATTCTTCAATCAATACCTTGCACTTTTGAACCAAAATTGATAATCTTGAAATGTGGTGAACCAAAATAACCTTGTCATGCCATTTCTTCCAAAACAACTTCAATGATGAGGTTTGAGCTTCTCAAACTTTATTGACTAGGGCATGGAAATAAACTCATGAACCCATGGAGCAACTTGCTAAATCTCATTGCCTTTACCTACATTAGTGACAATTAAGACAAACCAACATTGAATTTTATTAATTAAAAGGAAAAATAAAGACAAAATGTTCATGATCACAAAAAAAAACAAGTCAAGGTGCTTGGTGATTCCTCAAAGAGCAAGACTAGAGATTGGGAGGATAACCAAAAGCCCTAGTGTGATCTTGTTGTGATTGAATCAATATGGTATGATGAATGGATATTAGGGGAAAAAATTATGGTACAACACCATATAGCCCATTGGCTTTGACCTTTGGCCAACCTATTCAGACTGGTGGTATTTCCCTTGGTCAGACATAAAAAACGCTTATAAGCAAAAGGCCGGGAGAGTGGTACTGATGAAGCATTATCTACACAACTACTCAAGTCCTCTTCATATTGATTATCAATATGTTAATGTACTCTCTATCATAAAAACTGGTAACAGGTTTTTGGAAAGTTTGGCTTTTTTACCATTTCGACTTTATCATTTTTTGATCTTTTACTTCTTTTTTACAGCCATTCCCATAGATCAAGATGAGGATGCTCATGTAGACCAAACTGGTTTTTCGACAAAATAGGTTTAGACTTGAATATTGTTGTTTTTATTATTTTTTTAGCATATTTGATTTAGTCAATTTTAAACTTTGCAGATCATGCCCGACAAAACTCCATCTGACGATGAAACCATTTTGACTGCTATTAAAATACCTAGTTCTTCAGTATGTGTGATTTTCTTCCTACTTCTTTTATGATTTTGGACTGTTACTAATAATTTGGCTTTCTGCAGAGTCAAAAATGCTCGACGAATTTGACTACTCCCTCCAAAACATCCAAAAAATCCAAGAAGGATAAGCACCATTCCACTAAAGGAAAAGAGGTAATTTATTGGTTTATATACTTTTAACTAAGGCACCAACTTATACTTTATTTTTCATATTCAACCATTTTCTGAGGCTCATTCTCCACAGCATTCCCACAAATCCAAAAGTCACAAGAGAAATAAAGATTCCCCCGCTAAGAGCGACGGGAAAAAAAAGAATAAGAAAACCAAGGTGTCTGCAGTAAAAGATGTTGAGCCTACTCCCAAGGCAAGCACGGTTGTTGTGGTAGTAAAGGTGGCAAATGTCAATCCATCTCTTGATCAAAAAATCCTTAGTACATCAAAGCTAACTGAAACCACTGTCGCAGGCCCTGTTGAAGGATACCTCAACATCAATCCTAATATGTCGGCATAGGTAAATATCAATTTTACCATTTTAATTTTTTCATCAATCTTGTCGAATTGACTTTACATTTTTTTAACCAGGCTGAAACTTCCCATCAACATGAACAAAGTATTCTATAATATAGCCCTACGTAAGAGGCTTCTTCTCCACACACTGATGAAACTCCTATCCACAATGCTGGTGAGTTCATTTATTTGGATACTCAAGCTACTCATAGCGATTCTGACTTAATCACTAGTCCTGTCACGCATAGGGATTCTAGTTCTACTAGCTCTGACTCTAGTCTTTCAGATTCCTTGCAGGGCTCAGGGGAAAAAGGAAATGCAACCACCTCTGAAACCATACCTCCTTCTGAAGGCGTGCCTAAAAAATCTATTGAGCAAGAGAACATAGATTCATCGACACTGTCAAGAAAGTTGATTATAAAGCCTTCTTCTACCTTAGAAGCAATGGCTAGATTATGAAGCCTGATAAGCTATCTTGAACTTTCCTCCTATGACTCTGATCACTCTCAAATTCATAATGATAAATTGGGCCTTGAGGCAACTAAAATTAAGATTCTCACAAATAAAATTCGTACTTATACGCTGAATCTAGATTTGCCTAATTTGGTTCTCTCTGAACCTATCATTGGTCATGAAATTTTGGATGCTCTTGCCCAGCTGAAAGAACTCAACATTTCTTAAATTGCTTGAACTATGATGATGGCATTTGAGAAGTTGTTTGTTCCCATGTTCCGTAACAGTGAATATATTAACAAGAATGAATAATTGGTCGAGTCTAAGGATACTTTTGTGAAGGAAAGTTGGGAGGAAGTTGTAAAAGCCAACAAAGATGCTACTAAGATGCTGGCAATGATTGAAAAGAAGAATAAAGACCTGATCCTCAAACAAAAAAGGGCCACTGAAATACGCCTTCAAATTGTTGCTTTGAATAAGGAACTGGAAACACTTGCAGAAGAAGAAGAATAAATAATCAACAAGGTCATCAATCCCACTCAAGAAAAGGTCGAAAAAATCGTATTGGATGTTGTAGCTAAAGGAGAAGAGATATCTTCTTTCGAAACTAAGATCAAGCAACTCAAAATTCAAACAGAAGATTTTGAATCTCAAGCCCATCACTTTAATGACCAACAGCGTGTATTCCAAGATTTATACAAACATTTCTAATGATGTATTTTCCATTTAATGAATAATATATTAATGTTTAATATGTTTTAATCATTGCACGTACTTTGTATGCTTGTAGTTGGCTTCACACAATTTTTTCCAACTTAGTAACTCAGCGACTACTTATTTTGTCGAAATTTTGACTTCTTGAAGAGTAGGCCTATACCTCTTCAAATACTTTCCATTTATTCTTAAAATTCGTCGATCTAAGGCCAATTATTTAATTTCTATGAATTGTTGGAAAAAATTTGTACTATCTTAAAAGGTCCTTCCAAATTTGGGAACCATTTTCCCATTACTCTATCATTCCTGTTCATGGGCAATATAACTTTCCAAACCAAATCATCAACAAAAAATACTTTATCTTTTACCTTCTTATTGTAGGCTACGGAAACTCTCTCTTTTTGTCTTCTTAATGAATCTAAAGCTGACATCCTTTCTTTATCCAAATCGACAAGCTCATCTGTCATCATGCTCCAGTAATCTTCATATGGTAATTTGTTTTTCCTCTGAACCTTAATTGGTTGTACATAAATCTCCACTGGTAATACTGCATCATGTCCATATGTGAGTCAAAATGGAGTGCTACTTGTTGCTTCTTTTAGTGAAGTTCTACATGCCCATAGAGCTTAATCTACTGTTTTGTGCCAATTATTTGGTTTCTTTCCTACATGCTTCTTGACCAGGCTAATTATAACTTTATTGGCTGCTTCGACCTAGCCATTTGCATGGGAATAGTAAGGGGTAGAACTTAGAAACTTAATTCCAACTTCATTTGCAAAATATTTCATTTTTCTACCAGTAAAGGCCGACCCTTGGTTGGTTGTAATTGTCTCTGGAACTCCAAATCTACACAAAATGTGTTTTTGGATAAAATCTATGACAACTTCTTGGTTGACATTTACTAATGCTACTGCTTCAACCCATTTTGTGAAATAATAAATTCCAACTAGAATATATCTTTGTTGTTTTCATGAAGCTGACCTTATTTCTCCAAATATATCTAATTCCCATCCCATAAAAGGCCAAGGTTTTATAATATCATGCAATTCACTCGCAAGAACATGTTATATGCCCTCATTCAACTGAAATTCTTAGCAACCTTTAGTAAATTTAACGAAATCTTTCAACATTGAAGGCCAATAGACACCCAGCCGCACCAAAAGCCATTTCAGTTTATGTCCAGCCTGATGTGCACCACAAGCTCCACTATGCACATTTGACACAACTATATATGCCTCACTTTCTTCGAGGAATTTTAGCAACACCCCTTCAGCTGTCTTTTTGAATAACTCATCTTCCATCAAGACATAACTGAGTTTGTGATACTTGAACTTACGATCAGTCAAACCTGTAGGGTTTCGTAGATAATCGACCAGTGGTTTTCGCCAGTCATTTTCCGACAAATTATCAATGGTCAAAATTTCAAAATTTTCAGCATCTACAACCCCTAACTTTATAATCGAAAAATCTGATGGTGACAATAAGGTAGCCGAACCTTCTCCCTTGCTTGGATTAGTTATTTATCTCGATCCTTCAAGACTTTATACCATGAAGCTTCTTGTGTTAAATCATTAGTTTCTTGATTCTTCCGTCGGGGTATGTGTCGAATACTCACTTATTCAAATTGCCTAAGCAATCTAATGGTAACCACAAAGTACATGGTTAAGTTTTCCTTGACACACCTATATTCCCTCGACACTTTTTTAATCACCAGTTCTGAATCTCCCATAATTTCGACATTCCTTGCCCCCAATTCTAACAAAAGTTTCAAGTCTTGTTATCAAAGATTCATATTCTGCTTCATTATTTGTACATACACCTTCAATTATGTACTTGAACTCTGATGGAATTCCACTTGGAGAAATGATAACTCCTCCTATACCAGCTCCATTTTTATGATTAGAACCGTCAAAATATTACTTCCATGGTACCACATCCATATAATTTTAGGGAATACCGACCATTGAATGGTCAACAAGGAATTCAACCACTATTTCCCCTTTATTTCTTTCAAGGGCATATAAGTCAGAGAAAATCCAGTTAATGCTAAAGCCTATTTACCAATTTGACTATGCAAAATTAGTTTAGACAACATGTGCTTAATGATATCAAAATGAGAAGACACATACACATCAACTGGCTTGATATACTGCTTCAATTTAATACAAGAGAAATACAAACACAAGCATAGTTTTTCTATATCACTATACCTAATTTCAGGGTCATTAAGTACTCGACTAAGGTAATACACAGGTCTTTCGACACCTTTTTTGTCTTCTTCGACTAACATACTCCCTATAGTCGATTTTGACATTGAGATGTACAACCTCATTGGCCTATTTCTAACATGAGGCACTAATATTGAAGGTTTCATCAAGTAATCTTTGATCTTTTCAAAAGCGTCTTGATGTTCTTCTCGGTTGGAAAAATCTTTGTTTTTTAGTCGAAGTAATGGTGAAAACGCTTTAGTTTTACCACTTAAATTGGATATAAATCTCCTTAAGAAATTTATTTTGCCCAATAAAGACTAAAGCTCATTTTTAGTCGAAGAGGGCTTTACATCCATAATGGCTTTGGTCTTGTTGTGATTCACTTCAATTCCTTTTTTATGTATCACAAAGCTAAGGAAGTCACATGTTTGCACACAAAAAGCATATTTTAATGTATTCATTTTTAATTCATATTTTCTCATTCTTTCAAAGGACTTTTGAAGATGTTCCAAGTGATTTGGCCTACTATTAGACTTTATGACAATATCATCAATATATACTTGCATAAAATCTTTAATAAAGTCATGAAAAATTGAATTCATTACCCTATGGTATGTCGCTCCGGCATTCTTTAGGCCGAATGGAATAACAATTCATTTATAGGTGCCTATGACCCCTGGGCAACGGAACACCATTTTCGGTACATCTTCATTTGCAATAAAAAATTGGTTATATCTAGAATAACCATCAAACATAAATATTCAAAGCCATCAGCAGAGTTGACTAACATTTCTTCCACATGCATGGCATATTAATCTTTAAGGGTAGCAACATTTAAATCTCTGAAATTAATGCATATTCTTAAAGTTCCATTCTTCTTAATTACTAGAACTATATTTGCCAGCCAGTCAACATACCTTGCAGTTTGTATGAACTTGCTTCTGAGGAGTCTTTCTATTTCCTCTTTGATCTTTGACATTATAGTTAGAGCGAAATATCTAGGAGATTGCTTCACTAGCTTTTTCCCACCTTTTATTGGCAGTTTCAACTCTACCAAATCCCTGCTTAAACTTGGCATTTTATTATAGTCATAAGAAAACAATCTTTAAATTCTTTAAGTAAAGATACTACCTCAACTTTTAGCTCCTTGCCTATATTGGCGCTAATATATGTCAGCTATTTATCTCCGTCTTCGCCAAGATTTACTTCTTCTAAAGGGTCTTGTGGCTGCATCTTTTTTGGCGCCATGTGATCCATCTCGAAGCCTAGGGGTTCGTTGTTGTAGATGCAGTCCAGACGCCGCTTGTCGACATTATCTCCATCCATTTTTGGCTTATCTGGTGGTTTTGGTTCCATAATAAAAATGTTCCCTTCTCTTGGGACTTGAGAATTATTGGCTTCGACAGCCATGTTTTCTATTTCAGCCTCTAAAGCCGAATTTAACTTGTTTTTAGCTATGTATGCCTAAATCCTTTTTAGAGCTTCTAGCTCAGGCATCATCATCAGAAATATCACCCTAGCCTGCCGGCGGGATTCCTTTATAAAATTTTTCTTCTAAAGGCTCAACATCCCAAGTAAACCCATGGGTCTCATGCAACTTTAAGGAAACAAATGTCTCAGCCAAGTTTTGGTAGACATCTTCAGCAGGATAGAAAGGAGAAATATGGGCTAACTTTCTCTCAAAAAATTTCTTACCAACATTATTGACGTCAGCCATGAAATATCCCTGATCAGCCTCAATATTTTTTACTATACCATCTTCTCTCTAAATCACCAAACGCTGATGCATGGAAAATGGAACAGCTCCCACACCATGTAGCCATTCTCTTCCTACTAAAATATTATAACTTGGCTTGACATTAATAACCATGAATATGGTTGACCTTTTTATTGTGCCGACAATAATATCCACTTGGATCATGCCCATGGTGCTTTCTGTCTTGCCCTTATGATCTGACAAGACTATATTATGAGACAGTATGTCGGTATCATATTTGCCAATTTTCTTCAATATGTGGTGTGGCATTATGTTCACAGTAATGCCATAATCTATCAAAACTTTATTGATAGCTATCTCATCTACTTTTTCTCTAATTAAGAGAGGCTTCAAATGGCTCTTCACGGCCACACATGGCTTTTCAAAAAAAGCATCTTGGTTCTCTACAGAACCATTATTCATAACAAAATAGCATGTTTGCTTATATAAAGCCATTTCTTCAGTACCCACATATGCCGAATCATCAAATTTAGTGGGGCAATCATACTCAGCTAGTAAAATTGACACCACGTTCACCAAAATATTCAAACTCTCCTCTAAATCTGATTTGAAATCATCAGTAGCTTTTTAAGAACTTTTGATGATTGTTCGATAAAAAATTCTTTTATACGCTCTTTTGCAGTTGTGTAGACTTTCACCATATATTTCATTCCAAGACCCTCTTTGCTTCCAATAGTTCTCTCAGCATTTCCTTCAGCAGCCTGCCTCTCAGCCTGCTTACGACGCTGAAAGCGCCTCACTGGGTCCTTGTCATAGGGTTTTTACCCATATAATTCTCAGAAACATGACTCTTCTTCTTAGACTTAAACTCTCGTTGGTAGTTTATGGCCAACTTTCCCTTGTCTCTGGCAGTGTCAACACCCTTTGGTGTCTCTATCTTTCCCTGAGGCTTTATCCAGGTGCCTTTAGGAACATTGGCTGACGGAACGAAACTCCTTGGCCTGGACTGACAATTTTCCATAGCCTCTCTTGGAGCTCCTTATTTGCGTGGTTGGAACTTCTAATTACAGAACCTACCTTTGGATTTCTCCAGCTGTAATCTGTGAAAATTTTCAGCAGCAACTTTGTCAGTTAGAGCGCCACATCTAGGGCACAAACAAGCTTGTGTGCCCTTATTCTTGCACCGATACAAGAAGTCTAGCAAATCCTCTTCAGGATTAGGGTTGGTGTTAGTCAAGTTCACATCAGGACTTTCATCAGTTCCCTCTACCATGTCTGCATTAGCAAAATCAATAATTTCCACCATGTTTATCTCGATTGGGTCGACAAACAATGCTTCTTCTTTCTGAAGAGGGTCGACGTCGATTTTCATCTTTCTACTGGAAAATTTCCGCCTTCCTTCCTGAAGTGATTTTTGCACAAGATACCTGAAAATAAAAACATTGTGAGGTTGTGTGACCAAAATAATTATGATATTTACAAAAACCTCTTTTCTGACGTTGTTCCAATGGTAATAATTTAGCACATGGAGGCACTAAAATCTGACTATCTTTAACCAGCAAATCAAAAATTTCTTCACACTTAGTGACATCAAAAGTATAAGTCTTTGCTGGAAATTTTGGATTGTTTTCGACAAGGTTTTTTCCTTTGGAAGGAAATAATAGTTTACATTCATATGAAGGCCCTTGCTTCATCTCATCCATATCAACCTCTACCTCTATAAGTGAGATATAATCAGCCTCATAAATAGGATATATGTCATCAAAATTTATAAATGCTACTTTTTCTTTTTTGGCCTTTGTATATATAACTTTCTCTAGTCTCAGACGCTCAAGTTGTCGAACTCTATCAGATAGCTGTGAAATACTTTTCACATAGGTTGGATCTATTTTCTTCCTAATGGAGTAATCCAAACTTCCCGCAGCCATTTGAACAAGTTCATGTTCAGGCACCAGAGTGAAGCACCTTGCTTTCAAAAAATGGCACCTATTTAAGTAATCACCAATACTCTCTGCAAACCTTCTTTTTATATTTGATAATTCTACCAAACTAATTTTCGAATGTCCCTCATAAAATTGTTCATGAAAAAGCTTTTCCAACTTAGTCCATGAATCAATTGTATTTGGGGGCAGGGTAGTAAATCATGTGAATGATGCCTTAGTAAGAGATGAAAGAAAAGTTTTTACCCGTAGGTTTTCATTATTAGCCATATTCCGTGACTCAGTTAAATATCTAGCAATGTGTTCTACTGTCGACTCACCAGACTCACCCCCAAACTTTATGTATTTAGGGATTTTTCATCCCCTAGGTAATTCAGTCTGTAAGATGTATTCAAACAAAGGGGAAGAATATGTTGGCCTCTGCAGTATGGTATTCATACCATTCCTGGCCATGATTCTTTCAACAATGGTGGTTAAGTTATTTTCTGTTGCTAAATCTTCTTGTCGATATTGATCAACAATCTGATCAACATCTTTTTATTGGTTAACCAATACCACTGGAGGGCGTTTTATCACTCTTGGTGAGTCGACCACAAGATTTTGCTGTAATTGGGGCCTTATTACTTGCCTCTGGTAAACAGTTTCATTATCTATTTCCCCCAATTCTATTTGAACAGGGACGACTGGTTGAAAAACAGGTGGCGCCTGTCGAATTGGCGATGGAGGAGCACCCAGAAAATTACCCAAGCGTGTTAATTGAGAAATTGCCTGCCTATTTGTCTTAGTGGATTATCTATTCGTCTCAGCCAATTCTTTCACTATAAGGTTAAATACAATACCTATTTGAGTGGTTAACATGTAACTAATTCATGGTTACTATCATCCATTTGCTTCCTTAAAACCGCTACTGAAGGTTAGTTAGAGGCGACACTGGCTGGGGAGGCACCACTCTACTTTGGTTATTTCTATTTAGAGAATTTACTCCTAGTGCAGACCCTGGTAACGAGGAATTCACATTCTGAGCGTTGTCTGAAAATGAATGGTTCAGAGATGACCATGCAGTTGATGTGTTGCTGATCTGTTAGAATATTATACAGATTACGAGAGATGGCATATAGTCTAGGTTGTTTGAGAGAGTTTGTGATGATGTGGTTGCCGTAACATATTCCATTATTACTGAGGCACATAATGTGTTGGGTTACTGGGGACAAAGAAGGATTTAGGGGTTAGGATTAGACATACGATGTAGGTTATGCTTTTTTTAAAATGTATTTTCATATGTTTTACCAGTATTATCCATACTTTGAGAATTATGTTTGTAATATTATGATATTTTTTAAAATTATTAATGCATACTTTGAGATTTTAATGGTTGAATCATATTATGAATTACGACATTGTTAGTCGGATTAAAATGACTTCAAATTAAAAAAAATACAAACTTAGACAATGTTTCTGCCCACAATGCATAACAAGAAGTTTTTGGATATGCATCTCTGAAAACTGCTATTTTAAAGATGTATCTCGAAACAGAGTTTTGGAAAATATGATTCATGGTGCTTTCAGAGATGCATCTCCTAAAATTTCTGAAGACATTTTTAGGTTTTCAGAGCACTACTAATATAAAAAACACATTCCACCTCGAACGCGAAATACATTTAACTTTGGCTACATAAGTGAGGTAATGAAAGACGTCATGAAAACTCTCACTTTATCCCTCAGTTAATAAAAAATGAGCGATTAAGTTATCTGCACACATGTTCGAACACTAGCATCGACATTTTTATGATTTTCAAAAGCAATGCATCATACATCTTAGTTTATCTATAAAACTGAGGGGTAAAGATATAATGTTTTTAAAAAAACTCGTTACATTGTTTACATAGAATATTAATAAATTAATTTGTTTTCAAACTACATTATTTACTCAAGATATTACATTTTCAATAAAGATCATATGTTGGATCTTCTAATCATTGAATTTTTGAAAAGATAAAATGCTAGGTGCCAATATATTCTTAATTTTTTTTACTTGCATGTTTCTGATATAAAACAAAAAAAGGGTTAGATAAATAAATGATTTTCTGGTCAAATAAATATTTAAGAACACAAACCTTAAACCCAAATAATTTTTTGCTCTTGTAATTCATCATATATATCTTTTCATGACAAATACTCTTACAAACCTTAAAGTGGTGGATATATATCCTTATAAACCAGAGATGTCCACAGTTTCTGAACAATCTTCTTGGTGTCTCGGCAACATAATGTCTATCAACTTATGGTTCAATGTTTGGTGTGGGGATCTGCTCTATCTTAGCATGGAAGATCCAATCTTGAAACCATAGTGTCAGTAGCATCATTGTCAATGGCAAGTGGGACTTCTCTAAATCTCCAACCCCTATTCCTCCTTCTCTTCAGATGCGGATTAATGATTGCCACATTCCTTTTGACCTTAGACCAGATAAGAGAGTCCAGATCCGTTCTTCAAATTGGGAATTATCTTCCAATATAGTTTTTGAATTTAAGCGGACAAAAGGAATTCATAAGGAGTAGTGGCATTGGATATGGTCCAAATCAATTCCTTCTTCAAAGTATTGTTTGGTTTGGAGGCTCCTTCATAACAAGGTGCCTACGGATGAGCAATGGAAACAAAGGAATTTCTCTTCTCCATCCAAATGCGACTTGTGCAATGTGGTAGAAGAATCAAATCAATATTTACTTTTTGAGTGTGAGTATGCTTCTAAGCTTTGGAATTGGTTGGAGAACAATCTTAATATCTCTACTCACATTCTTGGATGGACCGATATTTGGAGTATTTACAACAAAGATGGTTCTAATCAGTTCAAGTTTATCTCGGTGGCAGCTATCCTTTTCATTTTCAACGTTATTTGGATGACAAGAAACAATGTGAGATTTCAAAGTAGTGTTACTAATATTTCTTCTTCCATTTCTTATATCCTAGTTGGTGTTTTTTTGCTGGTAATTTTTCTTCTGCTGTATTTTATGTGAATATGCAAGACTTTGTGATTCTTAAGAGATTTAAGGTCAATTTTCATCTTATGAGAATCCCAAATATCATTGAATTTATTTAGAAATCTCCTCCTAGAAACTGGATAAAAATCAATTGTGATGGAGTTTCAATTTCTTCTTCTAGTAATTCTGCTTGTGGTGGAATAGGGAGAGATAATGATGATGGTTTTTTTGAGAGTTTTTGCTTTTTTTTGGGTGTGTCTAATTCTCTCATTGCCGAACTCTTTGGTACTACATTAGCAAATGAGTTTGCTTAGGAGAAGAATTGGCATAATATTTGATTGAAAATAGATTCAATAGATATGGTCAAAGCTTTTAAATCTTCTTTTAAAGTGCCTTGGCAAATCAGAAATATATGGGTCAATTGTATAAATATAGCTTCTAATATTTTTAGAGAAGAAAATAGTTATGAAAATGCCCTTGCTAATCTAAGACTTACTATAGCCGATTCTACTCATTTTTCTTCCATCACTTCTTTCTTAAGGATTAATTTTGTAAAGAATAGACTCGATATGTCTTTCATTAGGTTTGTTTCCTTCTTATAGGATTCTGGTTTTATGTCCCCTATCTATTTTGTAACACTTTTCTTTCTATTATATATCATCATTTAAAAATAATAATTTTGATATAATTATTTATTTCTATAATATATAACTATAAAAATATTAATAAATTAATAATTAATATTATTTTATAGAGTATGCAGAAGTTAATATAATTCATATTGTTTTTTTTATAAGTAATGGAATGATCATTAATTGAATACAAGGGAAATTCGCCCGATTACACTAGTCACTTCAGACTAATAAAGTCTAAAAGACATTTACACCAAAAATAAATATTTCTACACCCTTTACATATCATTCCAATTACATACCAAAACTAAGAAAATAATTACACATTATCAACAAGATCAATATTAAACGAGTTGTTCTTAAAAATAACTGCATTTCGCGTTTTCCATGGTGCCCAACAAATTGCCAACCTCAAAACTAAATTCCTACTTGAAGAAACTCTGAATAAGAAAATACTCTTTGAACCACAATAAATGATCCAATACCCATAGTGTTTGTCCTTGATACACAATAATTAATATTATTAAACCGAAAGCCATCAGAATTCGGACACAGATATTTACAATTTTTTTATGAATTTTTAATAATTATTACTATCTATCGAAAATACAAATGCATGGAGAGAGAGTAGGATTATATTGAAAAGTATATGGTCAATGTCTTATTTTTCCAGGCATTTACGTGGTTTACTGCCCTTTCATTTTATAGTGGGAATAATTTATTGAGTTAGTTTACTTTGTCAGAATCTCATGAAGTTGCTATTATTATTATTGTTCATCATAATACTCCACTCTCTGTCTCATAATATAATTTTTTTTTTTTGAAATTTTCAATATTTTTTAAGGTAATAATTAATTAGATTAATAAAATGAATGTCATTTATTAAAATAACTTTATTAATAATAGATGAAGAAATAATTATATAAACTAAAATATAATAAATAAAGATAAATTATGAAAAAAATAATAAATATCACATTAGTATTTTAAAAAGATAAATAATTTTAGACAAATAAAAAAATAATATTTATTGTAAAACGGATGGAGTATTAAATAAAAAATTTAGATCAGAGAATTAATTGTTATATACTACAAATGGTACCTGTTGCATTAAAGTATGCTTAGTCTATATATATATATATATATGGATATATTTTTTATTTCTTCGCTCTCTATTTTTTAAGCTTTGGGTGTTAGCTTTTTTCTCTTGCTCATATCTGTTATTAATTTATTCAAGTTGGTTTAGTTTTTAGCACAGCCTCCTAAAAAAGACTAGGTGTTGGTCCATATATAGTTCATTGACTTCATATATATATATATATATATATATATATATATATATATATATATATATATATATATATATATATATATATATATATATATATATATATATATATATATATATATATATATATATATATATATATATATATATATATATATATATATATATATATATATATATATATATATATATATATATATATATATATATATATATATATATATATATATATATATATATATATATATATATATATATATATATATTAACTATTCAAGGTATTTAAAAAAAAAAGTAAGTTATTTCTTATAAATAATATTGGAGTTAGTATTTTTCTAATTGCAACAAATTTCATATATATAATTAAATAATTGTGTGCGACATGTAAATTTGTGAAGATAACATAATATACAAATAACTAATTGCAACAAAGAAATTTTAGACCGTTTACTTTTTCAAGGTTTTCTATTTTAAATTTCAGTAGCATTCTTTTTCAACATCTTAATTAGAAAGTTTAAACAAATATACATTTAATAAAATTAAAAAATTGCTAGTTTCCTGAAAGAACATTTTGTTGTAAATTTGCTCTACAGTCTTCTGGTACTCGGTTCGAGACTTAGCAAAAAAATTGAAAGTGTTTTCAAAAGTAAATATAACCATAGAAGATTATTTGATGAGATGATACGAAACTTCAATTTAATTAAAAATCTAAATTCAAATCCAATTCTAAAAATGAAATATAATCGATCTCCACAATTATGGTAAGCATAATCTTAATTTTAAACATAAATCATATTTAGTTCGAGAATGTGCTAACCATGTGCCATGTTGGCTTTCTGAGTAGGAGCCATATACTTCTAAGATATCATTATTGTTATTTTAGAAGAAATAAATGGATTAGAAAAATACTAACTCCAATATTATTTATAAGAAATAACTTACTTTTTTTTTAAATACCTTGAATAGTTAATATATACATATATGAAGTCAATGATATATATATATATATATATATATATATATATATATATATATATATATATATATATATATATATATATATATATATATATATATATATATATATATATATATATATATATATATATATATATAACAGAATGGATCGTCACAGCTAACTCGAGCAGAAGTTGAGAGTGAAATGGGGGGTACCTGCAAGAACTCTGATGTCAAAGTGAGTTTCGGAATGAACAAACAAGTATGAGAGTTAGAAAGTGTTGAATACCTGACCCTCTCAGAGGGGGGTATTTATAGCCCCCGACGCTGGGCCAAGGTCTCCGTTATTGGACCACATTGAGGCCCAATAACAGAAATTGCCAGAGCTTACGTGTGTATGGAGTCCAGCAAGTGGACTCCTCCTGGTCAACTTCTCCACGAGAAATAGGGGTTGGACCCGTGATTCCCGGAGGACAGTTAAGATGACTGACATGAGGACGTGCGTCACGTTCCCCAACGAATATATGGGGAGTTGCCCAACGGTCTCTAACTTGGGTTGTCTTTTTTGAGCCTTATGCAAAGGTGTTGGTTTGGGCTTCCTATCCGAGGGGCAAGTGTAGGCCCAGTCTAGATCAGGAGCCCCCAAGTTATTGTCCTTAAGCGAAATGGTGATGACTTAAGTTCAGCTCTCATGGCCTGAGACTTGATCGAGAAGGACGGTCAAAGTCCTCTGAAAGCAACGAGTTGTTTCCCGTATGAGGGACAACCTATTCAAGTGTGTCGGGGATATTACGGGTGAACGAGCAGTGAGACCGAAGGGGTATGTCGCTTGTTCGAGAGGACCGTATTAGTTACGAGGAGCCTCCACGAGATCTCTTTCAACGCATCCGTCTTTAGGGGGTTGTTGAGGTGTCGAGCATTATTTCAACCTTGAGGTAGTTGAATGGATGTGCCCATGTATACGTTGTAGCGTCGAGCATTCCCTTGCATGGGGTATCTGTCTCGTGCTTGTATGGGGATTACGCGTTGGAGTCAGGGATATGCTCGTTGATCTAGAAGGGACACGTGGTTGACTGTTGAGCCACGTGGCTAATGCTTTGGGGTGCCACCCCTTCAAGGGGAAACCCAAAAGGCCCAATCAAATGATGACTTTTCGTGATGGACCTCGTTAAACGTGAATCACCTATAAAAGGGTGCCATGGGTCTCATTTGTCATCTTCTCAAGTTCTCCTTCAACTTCTCTTGCTCGCGCGTGAATCTATCCTCCCAACTTTCCCAGACTTTTTCTTCAAGAGTTCTTCATCCAAGTAAGTTATATCCGCTTAACAACATATTTCTTCAGCATTTCTGGATTAAACATCAAAAATGTGCCTTGACTGTATGAATATTTATGAGTTCTATGATGAACACTCATGAATGCTCATTGAAGTTCATGAGTTCTGCGACGAACACTCATGAATGTTCATTGATATTCATTAGGTATGACATCGGGGGAGATCCCCTCGAATAGTGGCCATGATACATGGGATGTTCTCTCTAGATAATGGGGGTTGACTCGGGCTTCTTGCTCGTTGAGTGAATATCCCCCATGACAATGTAACCCCCCAACGAAAACGTACTCCGCTTTAGCGTATATTCGAGGGCTTGGGTCGAGTTCGTCGCCCTTTCACTTGATCTGCGGTGGAAGGGTGGATTTGATAATGTCGAATTCACTATTTTCCCCTGCTTTTCAGGTATAATGGCGAACTCAGTCGGGGATGACGTTCTGGCCGCCAACTATGAAAATGAGCCATACGGTGATGAGGACCCTCTGGCTTGGGTTTCTCCCGAGCCTCAAAATAAGCGGCCGTGCTTTTCTCAGGACGCAATGGACGCGTTCAATCATCCAGAGGCACGGGCGGAAGGGACCCTTGCCAACTGGATGCTTCAAATTCTCCACCGCAACCGGAGAATATGCTCGACGTACCCGGAAAAACGTTTCCCTATGTATGAATTTACGTTTAAAGAGAAGGGGATGCATTTTCCTTTCAATGATTTCTAAGTCGGGGTTTTTCAATCGCTTCAATTGGCGCCCTCTCAACTTCACCCAAACGCGCTGGCGTTTATGCGAGGGTTCGAGCTTGTATGCCAGTATCTGAAGATAGGGGCCACGATGCCCCTCTTTTTCCGTATCTTACATCTCCAAAGACAATCCGTCGGGGGGGGGGGGGGGGGGCAGGCGTGGGTATCGTTCAAGCAGTTTGGGAAGCTCTTTAGGCCTTACTAAGAGTCTGTCCGAAACTTCAAAGAGATGTATTTCGTTGTAAAGCCTCTGATGGACGTGGAAATAAATTCCCTATATACTCACATGGAAGAGGTGGAGGATGGGCGGCCAGTTACCCGGCTCGTGGCCATATTTCCGCTCGAGTTGCAATGGAAGAACTTCGAGCAAAGACCTGAATATTATGTTGTGAAGCCCAAGGACCTTGACGCTCAGGAACAACTTTCATATGAGAAGTTGTCGCCCTATGTTAAGAGCTTCTCCCCCGCGAAGTGCGTGGACGTGAACAACAACCTCTTGTTGGACAATGGGGGGGATTACCTTTTAGTTAATAGGTTGGTCAACACAAAGGCTCGGCTTGAATGCTCCTCAAACGGGGAAGCCACAAGGCTTTTAGGTAGGGGACGTAGCCCTGATGATTAATTTTGCTCTTCTTTATGCGGGAACCTGCTCACGTTATTTTTCGTACTCTAACCCGACTAAAGGTTCTTTTTGACTGCAGGTCGAATGGCTTCTTTTTCTGAGTGTTTGTTAAAGTTGAGGCCCAAGAATGCGTCCACCTCCAGGCCAAAGAACAGAGTCACCCAGCTCTAAAAGCAGGCCAAATCTGTGGGTCGTGCCAATGGTTCCCCCTCTTCATAAAAAATCCAGTTTCCTCCGGCGAGCCCGTCCATATTCTCGTTAGTGAGCCCGTGACAAAGAAAAAACGTGTGGATAACGTCGAATGCATAGTGCCCGAGGGTGACAAAGTGCCCGCGGGGGTCTTCGTGTTACCTCCTTGCTATCTAAACCGCGATCTCTTCAATGGGGAGAACTCCTTTGGCGTGCACGAGGAGGAGAGGGAGGCGATCTTGTCCGAGGATAAGGAAGTTCGTCGAAAGAATTTAGCGGAGGATGTGGCCACTGTGATGAGAGTGCTCGAGATATCCCTTTCGATGAATGATGAGGCTGTGAGCTCTCAGGCCTTTCTCGATGCAGCCTATGCCAAGATTCAAAATCTGAAGGCCAAGAATGAGAAGTTAAAGTGCGACATACTTAACCATGAGTCAAGGTTCGAGGCCCAAGTTTGACTTCTCAAGAATCTAAATGAGTTGAGGCCTCAACTGAAGGCCGCTACTAAAGAGAATGAGCGTTTGGTCACCTGCACGAAGGAGTTGGAAGGGATCACTGCCCCGAGGCTGAGGATGAAACTGATGCGGAGAAGGGCATGGCTTCCAGGGCAGAGTTAATCACTCGCATTAGAGTGCTTGAACAAGACGTCGTTGACACCCTCGGCTATGGATTCAACATGGTCGTTGAGCAACTGAAGATCCTGAACTCGGGCGTTGAGATGGTGGTTGAAGGAGCGGGTCTATTCAACCAAGTTATTGATGGGAAGATCTTTTATTGCCCCGATAATAGTGACGGGGAAGACAAATTTTGATTACTTTTTAGGGCCTGCGTGCCCGCTCCCATTTATTTTGTTTTTGTGGCCGTCGTGCCTAATTTGTAATTATTTTGAACAACGTCGGCCTTCGTGGTCGGCATTTTATAGTTGCGTTACTTTGCTTTGATGCCTACGTTTTTGCTAATTATTATTTTGTTCGCCGTTGTTTTATTTATTTCATGAATGCGTATTGTAACACCCCAATTCTATCCCTCGTAATTAATAATAAAATCAGAGTTTCAAAATTTCATCCAAACATAAATTGAGGTATCACATATTCATGTTTTTCATCACTTTGCATTATAATGCACATCAAAAAATCAAAAGTCGGATATACCAATTCATAACATAAATCATCATATAAACATATGACTAATCACAACACATCGGATGTGTTCACAAAATGTACGTATCATCATGTTATCATCAATACATAAAGTCATAAGATAGTATACATAAACTATCCTATCAAAATAATAACGTCGCCCAAATCTCGAGTGTTACTACTATCAGAGCAGAGCGACTCAAAATAAAGAGACTTGAGCTAATCCTCATCATCCTCGCGGATCACCTGCACATTACCAATATAAAGGCAACGACGAAACAAGTAATGGGTGAGATACTCCAAAACATATAATTAAAGGCATGATAAAATATATAAATAGTTTTGGAATCATAATGATATATGATTAATAAGAGTATGTCAGCACATATCCAAATCTCACACACTTTAAATCATCATTTAGTGTATAAAATCAACACTTTAATTTCGTCACGTTATCATCATTAATCATATCAAAACAAGACATAAACTTCATCGCCATAAACTCATATCGTCGCTTTACCGTCATGTCATATTCATCGCTTACTCATCATGAAATTATCGCATCATATTCACTTTATGTTCAACATAAAAATCATCACAAAACAAAGTATCATATATCATCGCAATTCATCATAAGCCATGAAATAAAACTCAACGCCAAAAGACTCAAAAATAAACATAACCGACTCCATGAGACACGACTATGTTATGCTTATGGTACCCGTCGATTTGTCCATAATTAGGGACATTCGGAATAAAAGGCCATCATCGCTTTGGCATAAAAGCCCTCGTCGCTTGGCATAAAAGCCCTCGTTGCCAATGCAATGTATGTGACTCGACAACACGACATCACAAACACGACACAACAAAACATCATCATCGCACATCAAAATTGGTATAAAACCCACATCGCCATATTCATCCATATCAAGATAAACATATCATCGCATCGCATATCATCAAGTATTCATTATAAATAAACCGTCGCAAACATCATATTTAATCACACCACATCATATCAAATAATTCACTAAATTTCAAACACAGAAAAATAGTCAAACATCAATAATTGAAATTAAGGACGAGGGCGTTGGACCCTTTTGCAAAAATTGAATTAATGATGGAGTTAATTAATAAAAAAAGAGAAAGAACTTGTTTTTTGGTATTTTTTAGTATTTTAGGATTTAATATAAAAAGGAATTAATTGAAATTAAATGCTAACCCTAATTCTATTTTATTTTTAATTTATTAAGAAAACATTGAATTTTAACCTAAATTAACCCTAATTTTTATATACAAATTTAATTATAAAAATAAATAAAATATTTAATTATTTAATTATTTATGAAAGAAAAATAAAAAGGATGAAAAAATTATTAATTAAACCCTAATTCTACATTTTTTTAGATTTTTTATTAAAAGTATTAAAATTAAACCTAATTTACACTAAATTTAATTATATGCATTTATTTATGAAAATACTAGAAATAAAAATATTTATTATTTTAATTCTTTTCTGATTTTTATGTTTTTTATATGTTGTGAAAATAATTAATTAATTAAACAAATAATTAAAATAAAAATAAAAATAATGCAAAAGAAAATATTCAAAATAGCAAACCTAGGGGGGTATCAGTCCCCAATGTGGAGGTTAAGTCCAAGAATTCTGGCCCATTTAGCATGGCCTTGTTGACTTTTGCTGGACGCGTGTGATGCATGGACTAGGGTGCATTGTATTCCTTAGATCTGAGCCTTTGATTTGATCTCCCTGGCTTTGTGAATGGTTTGATTTTGAGAGCGCATGATGTGCCTTGATGTTGATCCTGCACGTGAATTTTTACTGAAAAATAATATGGGAATATGGAAGACCTGGGGCTCGAACCCAGGTCATGGACATTGCCAGCACATGTACCTACCACTGAACCATCCCAAACGCGTTTAATATATAATAACGAATAAACATTATAAAAGAAATAATGGTCAGTGATTCAAAACGCGCGAAAATTTTGAACCTTCCAACCAGCGCTCCACACGTCATCGTCCTCTTCGCGTGGTTTTATTTTCCTGAAATACACAAAACATTGGCAACGGTTTTCACGCGTTGCCTAAGACCATATACCAGAAAATAGCGACTAGCCCTAGGGGCTTCATAAATTAGGCGCGAGGGTTGCCTTAAGATCGTCCAACCATGCTTATTTCAGTAGGCTAGGTCTTGAACGCCAATTTTTTCTTATGTGAAAAACCCCAATCTAAGGTCCTGTAAACCCTAAAATTCAATAATGGTGAAATCACATATAGCATGTAATAATCCAATCCAGGCATATGGTTAGTTTCAGAACAAGTTAATTAGTGTGAATGCATCAAGAAAACACAATGAAAATGCCTAAAATATGAAACACGATTATGCATTTTTCATGAAATAGTTTGAATCCATGGTACCAATTCTGGGCGTTTTGATGAGTGTTTGTGATTGGAAAACGTTCAGTGAACCTTCAGCAAGCTAATGAAACAAAAATCGTGCCTTGAATCGCCCTAGAATGTGGTTTTCAGAATTGAGTTTCTTGCAAAAAAATTCAAGTTTGATAATGGTTTCTAGCGCAGCTTTTTGGTCCTTGAGATTAGGTTTATGTTCAGGCTTATGTATTGAATCAATTAGGTCAAGAAAAATAAAACAAATCAATTGCATTCATGGTTTTGAGATTTGATTTTCAATCATATTTTTTCCAATCTTTTTCATGCAATTTTGTACCAATCATGATCCAATCAATCCAAATCTTTCCATATTGAATTATGCATGAATTATTGAGTAGATTACATGTGCAAAAGGATTTGTTAGGTTAAGTTAAATATTTTTCATATATTTAATTGATTTAAATGAATTATTATAAATAAAAATTCAAATAAATAAATAAAAAATGAAGAAATACTTCCCTTTGGGTCAAGTGGTCGTGCACATGCCATGGATGATGAATTATGGAAGAAAAATAGGCCCATTAGCAATTTTAGGTCATTTGAATCAATGTTGACTTTTCAAAATATCCAAAAATTTCCCAACTTCCACAAGGCATAACTTGCTCCATTTATAAGCTTTTCTCATGTTCTTGGACATTTTGGAAAGGTATTTGAGTCCTCTAACCAATGCCTTTGGTCCCATGTCATTTTGATTTACCAATCTCAAGTTATGGCCTTTGACTTAAAGTCCCTTTTTGTTGACTTTTGAAAATGACCTATAATGTTGAAATTGATAACTTTTTGTGAGAGCATTTCTTGGACTTGAAGTATGAAGATGAGTTGTAGGAAATGTCTTTCTCTTCAAAATGAGCTTTGGATGGAATTTTTCTGATAATCCATGTGAAAGTTATGCCCTGGTCAATTTACAGTTGACTTTTTCAGCTGTCCAAATAAGGAAACTTTTGCATCTTGATGCTTTTTGAGCCAAGCTTTGAGAATCATGATCAAGCATTGATCAAATGATGTTTGTGGCTTCAAAATGATATGTTGACCAAAAATTTGAACTTTTGACTGTCAAATGACCATTTTGCCCCTACAGTTGACTGTAGTGCAATTTAGGGTTTTGATTGTGCAATTTTGTGCTGAAAGTCTTGAAACTTGATATGAGGATGCTTGACCATATTTGTAGGCATGTGAGACTTGATTGGACCTTTGGAAACTTCATTTTCTTGATCATAATAAAAACCCTAATTTTGACTGCTTAGGAGGCTCTTACATTGTGCAACCCTTGGGGAATTTTGAAGCTGGACTTGGCAATTTTCTTGAAGAATATGGGAGGGAAAATTTTGGGGTACAACAGTTGCCCCTGTTCAATCTTCTTAGACCTGAGGATGCAGATTGGCTGACGTGCCTTTCGTAATCCGAGGGTAGAAGATGATTGAACACTAGAGTGCCCAGAAATTTGCGCTCACATAGTAGCAGTGTGATGATGGAATGGGCTTATAGATGCCGTTTAGAGGTTGATGGATAGGATGATGGGCTTACAGATGCCATCTGGATGTTGATCGCGTAAGAGATTCCTTAGCGAGAACTTGCGTACCTGCAAAACAGAAAAATGAGTACCTGACATGTTGCAGGAGCTGATTTTCAGATGCTTGGTATAGATGTGTCCTGATTGGTTACAGGAGCTGAGTCTGGATCTTAAAAAGGTGATGAATGGAACAGGGGTGGTTATTACCTTAGCATGAACGGTAAGAGAACCTTGGGTGACTTTAACCTCAACAATGCTCGTTGAGAAAATCTTGGTGGGAATTACCATCTTCGCAGTATCGGGAAGAGAACCAAAGGAAATTATAATCTGAAAGGGAATTACATCTCACGCACCGTCGGGGAGAGGACCATAGGAAATTATAACCTAAAAGGGAATTACATCTCACGCACCGTCGGGGAGAGGACCATAGGAAATTATAACCTAAAAGGGAATTACATCTCACGCACCGTCGGGGAGAGGACCATAGGAAATTATAACCTAAAAAGGAATTACATCTCACGCACCGTCGGGGAGAGAACCATAGGAAATTATAACCTGAAAGGGAATTACATCTCACGCACCGTCGGGGAGAGGACCATAGGAAATTATAACCTAAAATGGAATTACATCTCACGCACCGTCGGGGAGAGGACCATAGGAAATTATAACCTAAAAGGGAATTACATCTCACGCACCGTCGGGGAGAGGACCATAGGAAATTATAACCTAAAAGGGAATTACATCTCACGCACCGTCGGGGAGAGGACCATAGGAAATTATAACCTAAAAGGGAATTACATCTCACGCACCGTCGGGGAGAGGACCATAGGAAATTATAATTTCAAAGAAAAAACCTAAAGTGGAATTATCATCTCATGCACCGTCGGAGAGAGAACCAATAGGAAATTATAATCTCAAAGAAAAACCTAAAATGGAATTATCATCTCATGCACCGTCGGAGAGAGAACCCATAGGAAATTATAATCTCAAAGAAAAACCTAAAATGGAATTATCATCTCATGCACCGTCGGAGAGAGAACCAATAGGAAATTATAATCTCAAAGAAAAACCTAAAATGGAATTATCATCTCATGCACCGTCGGAGAGAGAACCAATAGGAAATTATAATCTTAAAGAAAAACCTAAAATGGAATTATCATCTCATGCACCGTCGGAGAGAGAACCAATAGGAAATTATAATCTCAAAGAAAAACCTAAAATGGAATTATCATCTCATGCACCGTCGGAGAGAGAACCAATAGGAAATTATAATCTCAAAGAAAAACCTAAAATGGAATTATCATCTCATGCACCGTCGGAGAGAGAACCAATAGGAAATTATAATCTCAATAACTTCTACTGAGTCTTTATCAGAAAAATCTGTTGGGAGTCGATTCAGCTGGACTAGAGAAGGTCTTGGACTGGATAAGAAATCTTTGGAGTCGATTAACTGAACCGGTCTAGGTCTTGAAATATGATTGAGAATTTAACTGAATCTTTCCTGAAAGGTAAAGGTCAGTCATATGCAATGCATGGTATGGACCAAGCAATGATGTTCTCAACATAAATGAGATTTGTAAGATATGATGCGTACATGCATGCTATAATGATGTATGGAATGTATTTTTTCGTCTAGGAAAGTAAATCCTTGACGGGTGTCAGGAAGTCACTCCTGGGCTGATGTTGGAGAATAGATTTTTGCCTCCGCTGGGGATGATAGTTGCAAGGATACCGGTAGGAGAAGATAACTCCGTTGGGGAATGAACTTGGCGAATGGATAACTCTGCGGGGGGGAAAAGTACTCTAGTGATCTTGCTGGAGAGCAAAACTCTGTGGGGAGAGCGGTACTTTGTTGAGTCGTTGATAATAACTTGTTGGGGATACCCTTGTTATATTGGAAGTGTTAATGGACTTCGCCGGGGATAAGAAGACTCCGTCGAGGACGCTCTTTCCGTGGCTTTTGGCTGAGGATAACCCAGTTATATCCTGGTAAGGAAATAACTCTTTGAATAAAGCCGGGAGATGTGTTCGTGCTCTGCGAGGATAAGCTTACTGCTTAGGGAGATGAATTCCGACTTTCCTGGGGAACTAGATTGGACTCTCCTGGGGAAGTTTTGAGCTGCTAGGGAAGTGATTCTGTTGAATGTTTGAAATATCACCGGGGAACAATCTTTAGGTCAAGGCTGCTGGGGATGCTCGTTAAGAATGCATGTATACCGCTGGGGAATGTTGAGATCTGCGGGAGGATACCCAACTTCCTTAAGGTTTGATAATATGGCTTTGCTTGGGGAGAGTGCACTGACTTGCTGGCTCACTCTCTGGGGAATTAAAATATACTGGCCATGTTTTTCAACCGAACCTACCTTTGTACCTTGGTGGACAGAGCAATTAGATCGCTTAGACAACTCATTATTTCCCCTGTTTCTGATGTGGGAGAGGAAGATACCTGTGGAGGTGCTTGATGACTGCCGATTTGACAAATCTTCTTCTGGTAGGCAAGTGACGAGATGATAGGACATAGTCGTACGCTCTGATCCCTAATTTTTGCCTGGACTGCCCTTTCGGGTTTTCAGTCCATCGGGATACCCTTTTTTGCCCAAGCCGCCTTTTCAGGTTTTCGACTTGCCGGGTGTACAGATTTTTCATTTTCATCCCTTATTTTGCCCGAACCCTTTTGGTTCGCCGGGAAGCCCTTATTTTTGCCTAGGTATGTCAACCTAGCGGGTCTTTGATTATGCATAGTATTTTTTTGACTATGTCCACGCTCTCAGAGTGTAGGGAGTTGTCACTGTCAGTAGTGTAGTGTTGCCATACTACCAGAAGATTTTCGACCAGGCAAGATTCGTTGTTGAAATGCCCCAGGTGGCTCATGCGGAGATTTGCCCCAGGCTATTCGACTTTTGAGAGATTCTCCGAATCTTGATTGGATTGCCCCAGATGATGGACCATGCTCATGCCATGCCCCTTGATTGGAAGTTCTTTTGTTCACTAGGTATTCATCATGCGAATTTTCCTGCTGTTCAAACAAAAGGTCATATGCAAACAAAGTTATGTTAAAAATGCAAAGCTTCTGTCTGTCTTGAAGATTTTGAAAATGCATTCTTTTTCATAAGACAAGTGAATGTTTGTAAAACATGATGTCAACTCCGTATTTTACCGTAAGCCTTAAGGAGTCAGGATACCTTTCGTAACAATATGCTTTCGAACCAACCCATGCTTCAGCTAGGACTTTTAAGGGTTATAACGTGGCTTGGTTCATGGTTTAAGAAACAAAGGATAAAGGCTCAAATTTTATTTGTACCCACCCGCTCTTCGTGATGTTCTCCAAACCTAAACTCAGTTGATCATACGTTAGACCTTGTTTGAGTCTTTGCTCTGATTTTCTGGTGATGATTCGGATGTTGATAACTTATTTTGAATAGGCAGTCATTCCTTTTTTGTTGAGGGTTTGTAAGACCTCTTTCTTTTTTGATTTTTGTTATCCCTTTCTTTTTTTTTGCCTGAACTGTTTCCCTTTTTTGGAATTACAGTCAACGGGATGTCCCAGTTTTGTAAGTCTCCTTCATGGGTTTTGACTTAATGGGCTTCTTTCTTTTTTATAATGACTGCCTATCCTTATTGATTATTCGGAACCATCATTGTCTTTTTTTCGTAAGGATCTCTTTGGTTCCATTTGTTGCGCACTTGGATCAACCGAGAGAACTACCCTGCCCCGGGTTATGATTAAGGGTTTAAATTTTCGAAAAGAAAAACTCCTACTTCTTTGGCTCAAAGGGGTTGACGAGGGATTATCTTCCTTATAACTCCAGTGTTTAGGATTTGAAACAATGCCTGTACCTCATCAGCGGGGTCTGTTTAAAAGCATACTGTAGATTGTGGTATCGTTTTCGTCATCCTCCCTCAAGAGGCTTAGAATTATTATTTAAGAGTTGATCATCAGAAAAAATATGAAAATAATTTGCGTATAGTGAATACGAATATATTGCTTCAAAACAGACATATGCGATGCATTAATGAAATAACAATGTTTAACAATGAGTAAATGTTTGAACAAAAGAAAATTGCAACTTGAACATTCGAATGAACAAAAATTCTTCTCATCTTCGGGCTTGTTACTTCAAAGGGTGCCTCCTGTAGGGATGGTAGAAGCACTCAGCTCGGCCATCTTGGGTGAATTCCACAGCTCCTTCCTCAATCAGGTCCTGGATCTTATTTTTCAGAGTCCAACAATCCTCTGTAGCATGCCCCGGGCTATCAGAATGATAAGCGCAGTGAGCGTTGGGGTTATACCTTGAGGGTGTCCTGTTGGGATTCTTAGGAGGATCCTTTAGAGTTACCAAGTTCAACCTCAGCAGTTGGTGTAAGGCTCGAGGCAGCGACACGTTGAGCTTGGTGAATTGCCTTTTGGGCTTGTCTGGTTGAAGCTGGTGAGGTTGATACTGAATTGGTGGTACTGAAGCCACATGAGGAGCTTTCTCCTTGCCTCTTTGTCTCAAAGATGGTCGAACGATGATTGACTTTTTACCCTTAGACGTTTTCCCCAGTTGGTTATCCTGAAGCAGTTGGTTGATGAGAACCCCGAGCTCTTCTTGTCTTTGAGCTAACCCTTGAATGGCAGTCACCTGCCCCAGCATCTGGACCCTCAATGCATCCACCTCAGCTTGTAGGTGTTTCAGCCTTTCATCCTCAACACTGTTCCTGACAAAGGTCTCTATGAGAAGTGTCCTTAGCTCTTCCTGCCCCTTGGATAGATTCAGGAGGATTTCCCCGAACCGAGTCTCTTGAGCAAGAAAGTCCTGGTTATCTTGTTGTGAAGCCATGGCTGAAATAAACAGCGAGAAAGGTAAGTGACCTGCAACAAGGATACCTGTTATGTAATGATATGTATGATATATATGCAATGTTCTCAAGGATCTCGCGGGGTAAACAAAAATTGTTAGAACTAGGTAGCTTGATTGAGGGAACTTCATGTTTGCTGAGATTCCTTCTTCAAGGGTCAAAGGCTCACCATATCCAGTGGGTCATAGCCCCTGACTTTAATCATCATGTCTGGTTTTGGTTTCCAGACCACCTTGGTTAGGGGAACCTTCTTCAAGGGTCAAAGCTCACCATATCAAGTGGGTCATAGCCCCTGACTACCTTGGCTAGAGGAAAATAAATCCTCTTTGCCCCTTGCTGGGATAGTTGATTCACCATGACCTGCATCACAAGCCCTTGAGATCCTTGAAATGGGTTAGGATGTATGCAACGATATGATGTTATGGTATGCATGGGGTAATGTGAGTAGCCCTGTTATGAGTCCCAATTAAGGAATATAAACAGAAACCTGCAAGAAACTCAAGTAAAACCTGTCATGAGTCCCAGTTAAGGGACAAAACCTGCAAGAAATTTAGTAAGCCCTGTTATGAGTCCTAATTAAGGACTATAAACAAAACCTGCAAGTAGTTCATGTGTCAGATAACAAGCATGCAAATAGTCAAGTACGAAGGCACGCAAGTCACACAATAGAAACCCTTAGAGTTTAGGCCAGCATGGGGTCTGGGTATTACCCTCTTGAAGTTGGTGGGCTCAACCTGTCCTATTAGAAGTAACCGGGTTCTAAGGGTCCCAATATCACTAGATTGCTTTCATTGTTCATCGTTTCGATTTAGCCACTGAACTGGCGACCGAAATATTCCAGGAAAGCAACCCTCAATTGGGTGTAGTATCGAGTATCAACCAACCTCGGACTGCACCAAAGTCAGTTATCTCACTACCCTAAAGAGGCCAAGATAGTTCAATTAAGGTTCCTAAGGTCTGTTGATGCTTCACGACACCACGCGGAGGCCCCGTACTCTCCTTGACTGAACTCAAGGGTTACCGGTACACACCAAAGTGCCACATCAACGTAGCAGACTGTTTCAACCATGTCGGTATACCCCGCACAGTTCCCTCACAGCCTTGTTGCTACTTTCTAAGAAGGTATCCCCCAGATCCGGGTTAGGATCTATAGAACTCCCAAGACAGTACCCACAATTTAAAGCAAGCAAAGCAATACAATTGAAAACACAGTTATGAACTAACCCTAAGGTACACCTCACTTTATAAGTTTTGTCCCCAGCAGAGTCGCCAGTTCTGTGATCGGTGGATCTGGAACTGACTGTTTAACGCTGGTTCGCGAAATGTCGCGGAAGCAAGAGTCGCCACCGTCTTTTATTTTCTCCAAATGGAAAGGACAAAAGCACAGAAAAATTCCTTATAGAGATTGCTCTCGGTTCGGGAGGTAGGTTATAGAAAGGGAAGGTGTTAGCACCCTTTCTATCCATGGTTATCCATGGGCTCTTAGATACTTGCTCATTGTGTTTTCAAAAATGGTTTGTTTGCTTTTCAATTGTGGGTTTTAAAAAAAGTTTCTTTGAAAATTCCAGTTCGACTCTTGTATCAGTCCTCAAGAGTGTTTGAAAAATTTGCTTTCGAAAGCTTTTTGAAAAGGTGTCGGTGTGAAAAGTATTTTTGAATTTTGTTTTGAAATTAGAGCAAGTATCTACGAGAACCTACCTAAAGGAATTCGTCTGTGTAAATGTCCTTTAAAGTAGTGCCATCCCACCATTGAGAGGTAGGTAGCACCACCGTTGGAGGTGTTCGGGTCAATTCGGGGTTCGGGACATGGTGATCACCAGAGCAATGGGAAGACACCTTAGAAGCTACCATCATGCCAGGTTCCCGGATCATGAGGACTTACTAAGACATCCTCTACTCGACGATCACCTTTCGAGGCAAGGCAACAGTGAGGCGTACCCTAGGGGTGGTGTGTGATTTGTGTGTCGTTTTCAGATATTTTTGTCTTTTGTCATGTCATTGGTGATCTACGCTTGTTTTTATTTTTGTCCATACATTCTTTCACGCCTTTATTTAACAGTTAAAAAATTGCGAGAAAAGTAAATTCTAAGCTATTACAAACGGCGCGGGTCCACATCGCCAAAATTAAACCAGGACCCGATTTGATAGGAAAATAAAGAAAGTAAAAGAAAATAAGGAATTAAAAATGCGAGAAGTTAATTACAAGGCTTCGGGAGAGATACATAAATATTTAAACGAAATAAAATAAATATGCGAATTAATGAGAAATTAAGAACGAGGGCGTTGGACCCTTTTGCAAAAATTGAATTAATGATGGAGTTAATTAATAAAAAAAGAGAAAAAACTTGTTTTTTGGTATTTTTTAGTATTTTAGGATTTAATAGAAAAAGGAATTAATTGAAATTAAATGCTAACCCTAATTCTATTTTATTTTTAATTTATTAAGAAAACATTGAATTTTAACCTAAATTAACCCTAATTTTTATATACAAATTTAATTATAAAAATAAATAAAATATTTAATTATTTAATTATTTATGAAAGAAAAATAAAAAGGATGAAAAAATTATTAATTAAACCCTAATTCTACATTTTTTTAGATTTTTTATTAAAAGTATTAAAATTAAACCTAATTTACACTAAATTTAATTATATGCATTTATTTATGAAAATACTAGAAATAAAAATATTTATTATTTTAATTCTTTTCTGATTTTTATGTTTTTTATATGTTGTGAAAATAATTAATTAATTAAACAAATAATTAAAATAAAAATAAAAATAATACAAAAGAAAATATTCAAAATAGCAAACCTAGGGGGGTATCAGTCCCCAATGTGGAGGTTAAGTCCAAGAATTCTGGCCCATTTAGCATGGCCTTGTTGACTTTTGCTGGACGCGTGTGATGCATGGACTAGGGTGCATTGTATTCCTTAGATCTGAGCCTTTGATTTGATCTCCCTGGCTTTGTGAATGGTTTGATTTTGAGAGCGCATGATGTGCCTTGATGTTGATCCTGCACGTGAATTTTTACTGAAAAATAATATGGGAATATGGAAGACCTGGGGCTCGAACCCAGGTCATGGACATTGCCAGCACATGTACCTACCACTGAACCATCCCAAACGCGTTTAATATATAATAACGAATAAACATTATAAAAGAAATAATGGTCAGTGATTCAAAACGCGCGAAAATTTTGAACCTTCCAACCAGCGCTCCACACGTCATCGTCCTCTTCGCGTGGTTTTATTTTCCTGAAATACACAAAACATTGGCAACGGTTTTCACGCGTTGCCTAAGACCATATACCAGAAAATAGCGACTAGCCCTAGGGGCTTCATAAATTAGGCGCGAGGGTTGCCTTAAGATCGTCCAACCATGCTTATTTCAGTAGGCTAGGTCTTGAACGCCAATTTTTTCTTATGTGAAAAACCCCAATCTAAGGTCCTGTAAACCCTAAAATTCAATAATGGTGAAATCACATATAGCATGTAATAATCCAATCCAGGCATATGGTTAGTTTCAGAACAAGTTAATTAGTGTGAATGCATCAAGAAAACACAATGAAAATGCCTAAAATATGAAACACGATTATGCATTTTTCATGAAATAGTTTGAATCCATGGTACCAATTCTGGGCGTTTTGATGAGTGTTTGTGATTGGAAAACGTTCAGTGAACCTTCAGCAAGCTAATGAAACAAAAATCGTGCCTTGAATCGCCCTAGAATGTGGTTTTCAGAATTGAGTTTCTTGCAAAAAAATTCAAGTTTGATAATGGTTTCTAGCACAACTTTTTGGTCCTTGAGATTAGGTTTATGTTCAGGCTTATGTATTGAATCAATTAGGTCAAGAAAAACAAAACAAATCAATTGCATTCATGGTTTTGAGATTTGATTTTCAATCATATTTTTTCCAATCTTTTTCATGCAATTTTGTACCAATCATGATCCAATCAATCCAAATCTTTCCATATTGAATTATGCACGAATTATTGAGTAGATTACATGTGCAAAAGGATTTGTTAGGTTAAGTTAAATATTTTTCATATATTTAATTGATTTAAATGAATTATTATAAATAAAAATTCAAATAAATAAATAAAAAATGAAGAAATACTTCCCTTTGGGCCAAGTGGTCGTGCACATGCCATGGATGAGGAATTATGGAAGAAAAATAGGCCCATTAGCAATTTTAGGTCATTTGAATCAATGTTGACTTTTCAAAATATCCAAAAATTTCCCAACTTCCACAAGGCATAACTTGCTCAATTTTTAAGATGTTCTCATGTTCTTGGACATTTTGGAAAGGTCTTTGAGTCCTCTAACCAATGCCTTTGGTCCCATGTCATTTGGATTTACCAATCTCAAGTTATGGCCTTTGACTTAAAGTCCCTTTTTGTTGACTTTTGAAAATGACCTATAATGTTGAAATTGATAACTTTTTGTGAGAGCATTTCTTGGACTTGAAGTATGAAGATGAGTTGTAGGAAATGTCTTTCTCTTCAAAATGAGCTTTGGATGGAATTTTTCTGATAATCCATGTGAAAGTTATGTCCTGGTCAATTTACAGTTGACTTTTTCAGCTGTCCAAATAAGGAAACTTTTGCATCTTGATGATTTTTGAGCCAAGCTTTGAGAATCATGATCAAGAATTGATCAAATGATGTTTGTGGCTTCAAAATGATATGTTGACCAAAAATTTGAACTTTTGACTGTCAAATGACCATTTTGCCCCTACAGTTGACTGTAGTGCAATTTAGGGTTTTGACTGTGCAATTTTGTGCTGAAAGTCTTGAAACTTGATATGAGGATGCTTGACCATATTTGTAGGCATGTGAGACTTGATTGGACCTTTGGAAACTTCATTTTCTTGATCAGAATAAAAACCCTAATTTTGACTGCTTAGGAGGCTCTTACATTGTGCAACCCTTGGGGAATTTTGAAGCTGGACTTGGAAATTTTCTTGAAGAATATGGGAGGGCAAATTTTGGGGTACAACAATGTTCAACACAAAAATCATCACAAAACAAAGTATCATATATCATCGCAATTCACCATAAGCCATGAAATAAAACTCAACGCCAAAAGACTCAAAAATAAACATAACCGATTCCATGAGACACGACTATGTTATGCATGTGGTACCCATCGCTTTGTCCATAATTAGGGAAATTCGGAATAAAAGCCCATCGTCGCTTTGGCATAAAAGCCCTCGTCGCTTGGCATAAAAACCCTCGTTGCCAATGCAATGTATGTGTCTCGACAACACGACATCACAAACACGACACAAAAAATCATCACCATCGCACATCAAAATTGGTATAAAACCCACGTCGCCATATTCATCCACATCAAGATAAACATATCATCGCATCGCATATCATCAAGTATTCATTATAAATAAACTGTCGCAAACATCATATTTAATCACACCACATCATTATCAAATAATTCACTAAATTTCAAACACGGAAAAATAGTCAAACATCAATAATCGTCGCGAAGGTCATTCATAATAATCGGCATCAATCATAATCATTAACATTGCAATCAGATTGTCCATACGCGACTTAAACCGACTAAAACGCAACCCATTTCAAATTAACCGTAAATTGGCCTATTTCGGGTCGCTTCATAAAAATTCTAAATCTCAAAAAACTAACTTCACCACGACGTTCTACACGTCGAAATTAGCTAGCACGTCAATTTTCGTTCAATTCGGAGCAACTAGCTCCGTCGCCGAAATTGCCGAAATTGGGAAACCGAACATAATCGGGTTCTAAATTAAATCGGCTAACTTATGTCATATTTGTATTTAATTAATATAAATATTTAATATATTAATTTAAGAAAACAAAACAAAATATAAATTAATTAATTTTCTAAACTTAATTTCAATTTATATTAATATACTGCTATTACCTTTTAGTTTTTACTAAACTCCATTTAATCAATATACTGCTAGCATAGATTTCTAAACTTTATTTAGATGAATATGCTGCTAGTACATCAATTTCATACTGTATTCTTTAGTTTCTAACTTCATTTCAATTATGCATATTACTAATACTTTAGTTTCTAACTTCATTTCAATGAATACTGTTAGTTTAATTTTAGAAGCCTAACTTCTATTATGCATACAACTAATACTTTATGAAACGTAACATACTGCTATGCTTAGTTTTAGAAGCCTAACTCCTATTATATACTGCTACTACTTAGTTTTTCTTAATTCAAGTGATATATTGCTATTTCTTAGTTTTTCTAGACTTAATTTAATTAATATAAATTAGTTTTTCTAATTTAATTTCTATTAACATAACAATAATCCCACAACACTAACACCTAAATTAGCTCTCCTAATTTATCTCAATAAATCTCAATTTTATCCCAAATCAAAATATACCAAATCAAACCCTAACTATAAGCATTGGAAAATCAAACCCCTTACCTTAGATGTTTGAAATGATTCTTGATGTTCCAACCAACCCAAAACCCAAGCTTTGTTCTTGCTCCTCCTCTTCTCTTCCAAGACCTCTAGCTCTCTCTAACTCTCTCAAAGTGTGTTTTGGTGTTATGACATAAAACAAAGGAAATTATGGGTTTGGTTTGTTTAGTAGCAAGACACAAGCTAGACAAAATTCTAAAAACCCTTCTTAAAATATACTACTAATTAACACTAAATAATATCAAATAATATTATTAACCCAAATAATTAAGATAACTCCAAATAATTAAATATCGGTCCGAATAATATTTTACCGAACCGAACGGAAAAAAAACCGGACCAAACAAAATAATTATCGGTCCCTCAAAATAAATACCGGACCGAATAAAATAATTACCGGTCCCTCAAAACAAATACCGGATCGAATAAAATAATTACCGGTCCCTCAAAACAAATACCAGACCGAATAAAATAATTACCGGTCCAAATAAAACGTCGCCGAATATATTAACAGATATAACAGTTAATTTAAATATTCTCGTCGCAAAAATAAACGTCAAACGGTAACTCGAAAATATTAATATAATATAATAGTAAATAAAACGGAGCGTTACACGTATATTTCATGTGGAGACGGGTGCTCGACCTTTGTTGTGGTCGACACAAGTTTTACACGAAAGTTCATGTTCTAAGTTCGTGTTCTTCACGTGGAGATGTGTGCTCAACCCTAATATTTGTTCGGCACATGTTGAAATATGTCGAGGGTGCAGAGTCGAGATCCATGGAACGAGCGTATGACCACGGTCGGGATCCTACGCTCGTGGCGTGAACTTCCCACTGCGAGCTGGATGTTCTGCCATGTTGGGGTACTTCGACAGCAGAGCTCGATCGAGGTGTCCCTATCGGGATAGCATGTTGCTCGTCAAAATGAGCAACCTCCTGCCTTTTATCGGTTTGGAGGCCGCGTCCATACCTAGACGTGCCTACATGGTCGAGCTCATCCCTTTGTCGGTTGGATAGGATAAGTCGACAGCTAACGCCCCCAGCGGGTGAGAGACTTAGCTATAATATTGCTTTAGCTTCACAACATTCCAGGGTCGAGGTAATGATTCTCCATTTAGTAGTTCGAGGTAATATGCTCCAGTGCCCATAGCTCCTTGGACGCAGTACGACCCCTCCCAATTTGCAGTCAGCTTTCCCTCGCGAGAATCTTTCTGGTTTCTTTGCAAGACTAGGCTACCGACCTGAAATTCGCGTTTTATGACAATGTTGTCATGGCGTAGGACTACCTGCTGTTTTATCTTGTTCTCGCAAAGAGCTGCTCCTGATCGGATTTCTTCGACTAGATCGAGCTCATCTTTGAGGGCCTCGTTGTTCATCTCCTCATCGAGGGGCATTTCAGTTTGCCTAGATAGTTTCATGATTTCTATCGGGATGACGGTCTCGGCGCTGTAGGTCAGTCTGAATGGCGTCTCGCCAGTCGTCGAATTAGGCGTTGTTCGGTAAGCCCATAGGACGTTGTATAGTTGTTCGACCCATCCCTTTTTGGCTTCTTCTAGCCTGCATTTGAGTCCTCGTAAGATGACCATATTTGCGACTTCGGCTTGCCCGTTATTCTGGGGGTGCTCGACCGAAGTAAAATGCTGCTTGGTGCCGAGTTTGGCAACAAAGCTTTGGAAACCTTGGTCGGTGAACTGCATGCTGCTATCCATGACGAGCGCTTATGGTATCCCAAACCGAGCGAGCACTTTTTGTTTGTAAAAATGGAGAATGTTGTGCGAGGTGATTTTCGCTAGGGCTTTGGCCTCTATCCATTTGGTGAAATAGTCTACAGCCACAATGAGGAATTTGTTTTGGTATGTCCTTTGCATGAACGGTTCGAGGATGTCCATTCCACACCAAGCAAACGGCCACGGGGATGATAGAGTGTTTAGCTCATGCAGGGGAACGAGGTGTATGTCAGCGTGTCTCTGGAACTTGTTGCACCTCTTGACATGCTCTTTTGTGTCTTGTTATATGGTAGGCTATTAGTACCCTACTTGCAGCGCCTTTCGCGCTAGGGAGCTTCCGCCCATGTGTTTGGCGTTGATTCCTTCGTGGATTTCCCGTAGTATCTCGGGGACCGCGGATTCTTCGAAATGCTTCAAGAGTGGGATGGAGAATCCACGACGATACAGTTTTTGCTCGAGCACCACTTAAGAGCATGCTCGTTGTTTGGTCGTGGCTGCCTCCCTTTGGTCTAGAGGAAGTTCCCCTTTCGTTAGAAAATTGAAGACCGGGGTCATCTCGCATGAATCGTCCCCGATGGCATTCACTTCGAGTAGAGCTGTGGACCTTTCAATGCTCAGGCGAGATAGGGATTCCTGTATGACTGATTTGTTTTTGCCCTTCTTCTTCGTACTCACGAGTTTGGAAAGTATGTCGGCCCGTGTGTTTTGTTCGCGTGGTACGTGTGTAATTTCTGCTCGGTCAAACTTTTTCATATGTTCTTTGACCAAGTTTAAATATTCAATGAGGCTGTTGTTCTTATCCTGATATCCCCCTTGAACTTGAGATGCGACAAGTTGGGAATCATTGAAAATTTGTATCTCTCGAGCGCACAAATCCTCGGCCAGTCTTAGACCTACGAGTAGAGCCTCGTATTCTGCCTGATTATTTGAGGTCAGAAAGGAGAGAGTTAGTGAGTGTTCGATCACGAAGCCTTCCTTGTTTTCGAGGAGGATTCTTGCTCCACTCCTAGTCGAGCTGGAAGCTCCGCCCATAAAGATGGTCCACTTGTGCTCCTTCCCTATGGGGGGTTGTGAGCCGTCATCTCGGCGACGAAGTCGGCCAAAGCTTGGGCCTTTAGAGCCTTCCTGCTTTCGTACTTGATGTCAAATTCCGAAATCTCCAAGGAACACTTTAGCATTCGACCTGCCATGTCTGGTCAGCCTAATAGATGTCTCACGGGCTGGTCTGTTTGTACGACGATCGTGTGTGCAAGGAAATAGTGTCTGAGCCTTCTCGCCATGTTGACAAGGACTAAATCCACCTTCTCGATCTGTTGGTATCTGACCTCGGGTCCCTGAGGCTCTTTTCTCGTGAAGTATACGGGATTTTGACCGTCAGGAGTCTCACGAATGAGGGCCGCACTAACAGCTTCGACAGAAACGACCAGATATAGGAATATCGTCTCCCCGTCAAGTGGTCGAGATAGAACGGGCGACTGCGAAAGGCTCTATTTGAGATAGAGTAGGGCTCGTTCGCATTCCTCGGTCCACTCGAAATTTGCCTCCTTACGCAGGAGTTTGAAAAATGGCAGGGCGTGTTGAGCGGATTCCACGACGAAACGAGAGAGCGAGGCGAGCATACCATTCAGGACTTGTATAGATTTTTTCGAATTGGGTGTAGGGAGGTCGGAGAACGCCCGACACTTGTCGGGGTTGGTTCGATTCCTTGTTCTGTTAAGTAAAACCCAAGGAACTTGCCTGCCTTGACACCGAAGGTACATTTCTCGGGGTTGAATATCATTCTACATTGCTTTGCTTGGGCAAAGACTTTTCTGAGATGAGAAGCATGGTTAGTGTCTACTCGAGATTTTACGATCATGTCTTCCATGTATACCTCGGGCATATCTCTGATCTCGTTGCGGAAGACTTTGTTCATCATCCGCTGGTATGTTGCTCATGCGTTTTTTAGACCGAAGGGCATTACGTTGTAGTAATAATTTGCCGAGCTGGTCATGAAGGCAGTGCAATGTTTATCGCTCATTCCCATTGGGATTTAGTTATAGAAGGAATGGGTGTTCATGAAAGATAAAATTTTATAGACAGCCGAGTTGTCGACCAACATATCAATATTAGGCAAAGGGAATGCATCTTTAGGGCATGCCTAGTTAAGATCGGTATAGTCAACACACATACGCCATTTTTCATTATTTTTTTAACGAGTACAACATTTGACAGCCAGGTTGAATACCGGGCTTCAGAAATAAAATTTGCCTCTAGGAGGTCTTTTATAGCTTTTTCAGCAGCCTCTGTTTTCTCGGGGGACTGCCTATGCCTATATTGTACTATTGACCTAGCAGCTGGGTCAATGGTGAGTTGATTATAGGCGACCTCGAGGTCGAGACCGGGCATCACCGCAGTGCTCCACGCGAACAGATTTTCATTCTCTCTCAATCAAGCCTTGATCTACTTCCTCTCCAGGCCAGGGAGTTCAGTGTCGATTTTCACCCCTTTGTTCGGGTATTCACCGAGAGGGACGAGCTCGAAGTCCCCATCCGGTATTGGTCGGAGGAGCCCCTGCTCGCCATTAAGAGACTCGTCTTGATCGAAGTGGGTGTCCAACGAGATTGAGTCAACCTTTGGAGGAGCCCTCTACGCTTCTACTTGATGGGCTATGGCTCTGACTGATGTGGCTCTGGTCGCGCTGTTGCAGCTCTCTTGGCGGGCCGTGCCCCGGTGTCGACTGTTCTTTATCCCTTGGCCGCCGCATTGAAGCATCTTCTAGGTCGCCCTGGATGGTGGCAATGCGTGCCCTCTTTGTGTAGAAATTTATCTTCAGATGGACGGTGGAGGGCACTACGGTCAACTCTTCCAATGTCGGCCTCCCAAGGATGTAATTATAGAGGGAGGGGCAGTCGATGACCAGGAAGTGCACCTTGACTTGCTTGGTCGCAGTATCTTCGCTGAAGGTGACCATGAGCTCCACGTACCCCCATAGCTTGGAGGTCGAGCCGTTAAAGCCCTGCAGGTCAGACCCCATGTACGGTGAAAGGTGAGAGTTATCGAGCTGCAGGGTTCTGAAAAGCTGGTTGTACATCACATTGACGGAACTTCCCTCATTGACAAGGACGCGATGAACATCAAAGTTAGCCATTCTCGCCCTAATCAGAAGAGGGATGGCTTAATTGGGGGCCCCTCCGGGAAATTCCTCGAGGTAAAAGGTGATTGGCTTCGGTCTTCCCTTAATCCTATCGAAGGTCACCATTTGCGGGGAAGGGGGGGGGGGGGGGGGCGTTGACTAGTTCGTCCAACTTCCTCTTTGCTGAATTTATAGTTATGTCGTTGAACCCTCCACCATTTATGACCATGGCGGAGGGGAAGCTTTCCCACCTGCTGTGCATGGACAAAGGCTCTTCTATGTGTTCGGGGACGTATAAGTCCTCCAGTCTCATAACGGAGAATGCGGTCTAGATGGGAACCGACTCGTCAGATGGTCGGGCATCCTCCTCTATCTCCCTCGCTTCGCGGGCATCTCGAAGGGGAGCGTCACCACGTTGATATTTCCCAAGTCTTCCCCCTTTTATGAGGGTCTCAATATCATCCTTGAGATGAACACAATCTTTAGTCAAGTGCCCATGGCTCCGATGATATTGGCAGTATTTGCTCCAATCTGCCCCAGGCTTAGCAAGAGCTGGGCGAGGACGCTTGAAACCACTGTCCTTGAAATCCGTGTTTGCACACTCCACCAAAATACACTCGCGGGAAGTCTTTAGCGGAGTGTACTCAATAAACCGCCTCGAGGGTCCTCTTATCTCACGAGGGTCTCGGGGTTTGTCATCCCTCCTCTTCTTGCCACTTTGTCGAGGAGGGACAGAGTCTTGTCGCAGATTGTTGGTTGATCCATGATTCCTAGGGTCCCGTGCGCTATTGGCCTCTTCCCTCTCTTTGTAGTCCATGTATGCTCTGGATTTCTCGAGGAGGGCATCGAATGTCCGGGGTGGTTCGATGCCAACAACCATTCTGAATTTTGTGCCCGGGAGGAGTCCCCTCTCGAGCAGGTATCTATTAATGTGATCTGTGCAGGGGACCTGGATGGCATCCCAATTGAACCGATCAATAAATTCCCTCAAGATTTCGTCGTGTCTCTGGATGATAGCCTCGAGAGATGCTTCAGTCTTCGGGTACCGATGTGAAGCAGTAAACAAACTGATGAATTGGTTCTTTAAATTTCGCCAGGAGGTAATTGACCCTAGGGAGAGACTCTTGTACAAGTCCATTTCATCTTTCCTCAAAGTCGTGGGGAACAACCGACATTTGATTGGTCCCCCGACATTATGATAATGCAGCATTGCCTCGAACCCGTCTATATGGTCGACCGGGTCGACAATGCCATCTTACTCCTTCAGATAGGGAGGCTTCTCCATGCCCTGGGGGATGGGAGCCTCCATGATTGCTTGTGTCAAGGGACTGTGGGGGTTGTCTTCGTAACTCCTATCTGGCGAGCGAGAAGGAGATCTGTTGTGGTGGTTATGGAGGCCCTGGTCACGTGGAGCGTTCCTTGGGAGGTATGGTCATTTGTTATTTTCCCTGCTCCTGTCTCCAGGGGGTCTTTATTCTTGACGCGGGGGGATATGATCGCGTCTCCCCGTGTCAACGGGCATGTCTCTCTCCAATGTGGGGCGTTTCCTGCTTGGTCGGGGAGAAGAACTTCGAGAGACGTCTCGCCTACGTCTCCGCGGGGGAGATTGGGGATGTTCCTATACTTGGAGAGGAGGAGGGGAATGGGGCCTCCTATATCTTATGGGGGCTCTTCGAGCATCCCCGAGCGCCCTCAGTCTTTCTCCTTGAGAGAAAATCAGATAATTCATTTGGTTTATCACCACAAATAATGCCCTGGTCGTGGCATCTGCTCTGGCGGGAACGGGGACCTCCTGGAACTGGTTGGGTTGGTAAATCTAGGGATGTGTCCAGTCGTCTTCAGGTCGTCGAGATAGTAATGATGATGAAGCAGTTGCTCTGTCTCTATATTCTGAAGGTTTGGGCATATTAATGGTGAGGGCCGTGTTGTGGTCAGCAGTACTAGCATTTTCGAGGCTTGCATTATTGTCTTCGACGTTGTTATTGACATCCGCGATGCGGGCGTTCATGTTGTTTTCTGATGTTTGATTAGCCATGACAGTAAAAAAAGTAATTTAGCTTTAGTCTCGAGTAAACGGAAGACGAGAAAGCAAGGTTCCAAGAGACGGCGCCACTGATTGTACCTGACCAGAATGGACCGTGTTGCACCCCAAAATTTTCTCTCTCACTTGTCAAGAATTTTCCCACAAGATCTCCTTGACTCAAGACTGCATTAGGGTTTGGTCAGCTCAAGACACCTCCTTATGCACTAATGACCAAAATTAGGGTTTGAGTTTGCACAAGGGCATTTGAACTTTCAATTCCTCATATGAATTTCATGAGTCATTATGGACCCCCAAGATTACTCATGCCAAGTTTCAAGCCTTGGATCACATTTTTGCTCAATCAATTGAACAGTTGACCTAAAAATCAATTGTATTGGGGGAAAAGTCAACTATGGCCAATTTACAATCAAACTTCATAATTTTTGATCCACATAAACATTTTAAACTCATATTTATCATTTTATCAATTTTGGACCACAACTCCTCAAGAAATTTGATCAAATCTCCAAAAGGGCAAAATGGTCAAAATTAGGGTTTTGATTGGGAAAAGGCAATTCTTGGTTTTTGACCTAGCAACTGGTCAATTGGTTTAAGGAATGATCTCAAGAGTCCATTGCATCATTTTTACCTAATAACATGGTTCAAAACATTGCAAGTCCATTGGATTGACAGATGAATTTTGCAGTCAACTAATCAAAAGTCAACTGTATACTGAAAAGTCAAACTTTGACTTTTTGGGCAAATTCAAGTGCCAAAGATCATAATTCATCAAAACATGTCAAAATATGAAAATTATTCATCAAGAAATCAAAAAGTCAAGATTTCATTTTGAAAAGTCAAAATTTCTAAACTTGAAATTTTTCTAAGTGTTGAAAATTCATGTTTTTTCATAACTTTGAGCCAAATTTTCACCATGATGCAAGATGATTCAAGTGAAACTCCCAACATGAAAGTTGTAGATATCCATGAAATCTACAAATTTTCTTCACACAACTTCTTGCAAAAGTGCTTGGATCTCAAGTTATAATTTCAAGAACATAGGGTCATGAAACTAAACACTTAGTGAAATTTTGCCCTAATTTGGTCAGGATTTTGACTCAATTTCATGGCACTTTTTCATATAGTTCCAAGGGGAATATTCAAAAGCAATTCAAATATGGGTTTTAGAGCATATAGAAAGATTTCCAAAATGTCCAATAACTCCTTGAGATCATTCTTGAGCAGGGAGAATCGATGAGATGAAGTTGGTGTTTTGTCACTTGAATTACAAGGCATTTTGTGATGAACAAGAATTCAATTTCAAACCTATGCTGCACAATATTATTTTGCAGGCTTCTAAACCTTAATATCTCTCTATAATCAGAATATTAGACTTGCTTTTGAACTATTATCCAAGTGTTCCAAGCATTGTCCAAACCAATTTTCCATTTTAGGAAGAAAGTTACCATTCCATTCTTGAAAAGTTGCTTTAATCACAAAGTCAACTTGTCTTGAGCTTCTAACTTGTTATTTCTGCACACACAACCCCTATAAACCAAAAGCAAGGTGTCTAAGGCCTGAAAAAGCTCAGGATATGCTTGTACAATATTTGAGATTTGTCATTTCAATTTTCTTCAAAAGCAAGTTATAGAGCCATAACCTTATAACTCAGAAGCCTGGAGTGATTTTGTGCTAAGATCTTTTCCATACACATTAACAAGTCAATTGCAACACAACACACGTTTTGACAAGCCCTAAAACACTCCCATGAACCTTACTGCACAGAACTGCCCAAACTTGACAGTTTTGAGCAAAAATTCACCATCTTCATTTCCACTCGTGCGTTTTGAAAACTAATCATCCAAACACCTTCCATACATCATATCAAAGTGATCCAGGCCATCATTTCCTAACCGTAACTCCTCCATCATTATCCACCATTTTCAAAACTGAATCTTGCAACTTGACTTGAGTAGGGAGTTCCAGCCATTCTTAAAGCAAAGTAGGAGTTAGAACACATTCAAGGAGGTCCAGGCAAGCTACAGGAATCATCAGGCTATCACAAAGGTTGCTCAAACTCCATACACGACTCCAGGTGCAAGAGGTAAGTTTTCAAACTTCTATCTCTTCATAGAGGCATTATTTGAGTTTGGTTTGTGAAGATAAAAATGTAGATACCATTTCCACAAAGCTGTACATATCCATAGTTTACATTTATATGGCCTGAGCTTAGAGAATTTTAGGGTTGAAGTTTTCTGAAATTTTTAGGTTTTGAATTAGGGCTAGAAATATTCTCATTCATCTTTGATTGATAGCTTAAGTTGTTTATATGTTTGGATTCATGGGAAAATGCCACAACTTTCATGTTTGAACTTTTCATTTTTGTTGAGAGATGAAGAAGATACAGGTCCTTTGGCTGGAGGTTGAAGATGAAGTCTTCAGAACACGTTTTGCCTTACATATTTATTATTTCATTTGTATTAACAGATGTATAGCCACCCTAGTGGTAAGGCAGCACGCTGATAATCAGGAGGTCATGGGTTCGAGCCTCAGCGCGCGCTGCCTTTTGCTTTTTTCACTCCTTTTACAGTTTTTTTGTTCCTTCCAGCGCGCATGGGCCTTCCTCCTCCTGGGCCTGACTTTTTTTCTAACATTCCTCCCCCTTGTTTCATATTTCAACCCTGGCCCAATTTTATTTTATTTCTTCATTTCTTTATTTTTTTCTCAAATATATTTTCTAAATACTAAAAAATGATAAAAATGCAAAAAAAATGATATTTTATATTTTGATTTATTTTATTTTATTTTTCCATAAATAAAAATATTTTTCATTCTTCATACTTTATTTATTTAAGTAAATATTATAAACTTAATTAATATTGTATTGTTTATTTATTTTTCTTCACACCATTTAAAATATATTATTTTAATACCAAAAAGACTAAAAATATATTTTATAATGCTATAAATATTTTCAAGATAAAAAATGCCAAAAAATAATACTTTTCTTAAATTTATTTTCTTTTTATTAATAGAATTAGGGTTTTCATCTAAAATCTTTTCTCAACAATTTCAAACTTACTAAATTATTTTCTTTATTTTATTAGGTTAAGGTAAAATTCCTTTTCATAAAACATCAAACAAAATATCCATTTTTCTTCACATTTATCTTCTTTCATATTTAATTCATCTTGTGCATTATTTATTTCAATTCTTCTATAAGTTCAATTTGGTTGTAATAGACTAATTAGGATTTTAATTTCTTGCAACCCCCATTTACAAATTGTATACCCCCTTCCCCACAAATGTTGTAATAGCGTAGTAACTTTAAATTTCACAATTTATCGCTTTCAAATAACATGCTAATAATTGGGGTTTATATAAAAAGATTAAAATCAATACTTAGCAAAGCCTTAATTCAAGACAAAAACAAGCATGAAAACAATACCCTTGCGCACAAGCACCCCTAGGATTATTCCACTTGGTTGCCTTATACAAAATGACCAGATTACGCATGTAAGTTATCATAGCAAAAATAAGCAAATACAAGATCATAGTCCCTCGACGATGCTATCAAAGTTGCCTTACAAATGATCTTAGTCCCTAAAAAAGAATGCTAAGATACCTTTCAATATTATTAATCATGGTTATACGATGACCCACGCCCATCCCGTTTACATCCAAAGATAGGGTTGCTTACCAAATCAATGGTAAGACAACAATGTCAAAGGAAAAGAAAATGAACAAGAAAGACTTTTGAGTATGTAGAATTCTCCTAATTACTTGCTCAATTTCAAACAAACATCCTTGTTATTTTTCAAAACAAACACCTACACATTTCAAAACATCTTACAAACTTGAAAACATTTTCAAAAGATCTACATCTTTGTATACATTCTTACGAACGAGAATCATTACAAAGATTACCTAAACAATGGCCTCTTTACAAAATACTTTCAAAAACCACACAAAGCATAATTTCAAACAAAAAGCAAGTGATCTAGCGAGTAACTAAGAGCCCATAGAAAACCATGGATGAAAAGGGTGCTAATACCCTCCCTTTTCATAATCTACCCCCTGAACTCAAGAAATAATCTCAAAGGTCTTTCCTGTGCTTTTTCACCTTTCCTTTTGGATAAAAGAAAAGTCTGTGGCGACTCTTGCTAACCGCAACATTTGTGATCAAACGCAAAACACCCAAGTCAGTTCTCCCACAGTATCACAGAACTGGCGACTCTGCTGGGGAATTTTGTAAAAGTGGGGTTACCTTAGGGTTAGATCACATTTACTTGCTTACATTGTTTGACTTGTATGCTTTACATTATGGTTTTTTATTTGGGTTTGAATCCTCTACCCGGATTTGGGATACCTTATAGGTAAGTAGCAATACGTTATGGAAACTGTGTGGGGTATACCGACATGGTCTAAGCAATAGTTATGTTAGTGCGACATATTTATGGGTATCGGTAGCCTTTGAGTTAATAAAAGAGAATACGGGGCTGCTGAGTGATGTCATGAAACACTAATGAACTTTTAGAACCTTTACTTGACCAACTTGGCCATTTAGGATGTAGTGAGATGACCGGCTTTGGTGCAGTCCGAAGTTGGTAGATACTCGATAATACGCTCATTGAGGTTTGGTTTCTTGGGATATTTCGGTCGCCATTAAAGAGGCTTGTGCTGAAACAATGACAAAGGAAACAAACCAGTGATATTGAGCTCTTTAGAACCCGGTTACTATTACTAGGACATGTTTGAGCCAACTAAACTTCAAGAGGGTACTTACCTATAATACTCCATGCAAGCCAAAACCTAAGGATTTGTTTGCTTTGTTTTTATATGCATACTTGTACATAACATCATGAACATCATAAACATCATATACATTCACCAACCATTTCAAGGATTTTTGGGATTCATCTTTGTTTTTGTTTTGTAGGATACGGATTCACTTCGCAGGAAAACTATTCAAGTAAATCTTGTAAGGATCCCTCCATAACTTAAGGAGCTAGCTTCAAGAATTCCAGAAAACTCTCCATTCACCGAGAGACATGGTCGCCTACTCAACTTGGTCACCTCTAACACAAATGAGGACATGATGAAGGTGCTCTTTCAATTATTTGATCCTTTACACTATTGCTTCATATTTCCCGATTATCAACTTGTGCCTACTTTGGAAGAATTCTCCCGACTCTTGAGGATTCCCATTCTTAATCAATTAACTTTCAACGATACGGAAAGAGACCCAAAGCCAGAAGAGATTTCTCAAGCTCTACACTTGCACTCATCTGATGTCACAACTTATTGGGAAACAAGGAGTGGTGTTAAAGGTTTCCTATCGAAGTTCCTGTTTGAGAAAGCCCAAAGCTGTTGGAATTCTTTGGATCTACAAGCCTTTGAGGAAATTGTGTCTCTCCTCATCTATGGGATGGTGTTGTTTCCAAATCCTGACCAACTCATAGATGTGAACACCGTCAAAATCTTCATATCCCACAACCCGGTGCCTACATTTCTAGGGGATATCCTACACTCTTTTCACACTCGCACAATGAGGAAAAGGGGTGTGCTAATGTGTTGCACTCCTCTCTTGGCAAGATGGTTTATTTCGCATCTTCCACAATCTGTATTAAAAAATGAGCAGGGTTTAAGGTGGTCATAAAGGTTGATGACGCTCAAACATTTAGACATTCATTGGTGCTCCCGATCCATAGAGAATGTTACTATTGTCGACCGTTATGGGGAATTTCCTAATGTCCCTTTACTTGGCATTAGGGGAGGTATCACCTACAACCCCTGCTTAGCGTTAAGACAGTTTGGTTATGCCCGAAGGGATGGCCCACACGAGATGCTGATTCAAGGTTTGGTATTTGGCTACGACAACGACGATCAAGGTCTTCGCCAGAGATTTATCCGAGCTTGGAGCATGTTGAACAAGGTAGATAGAAAGATTTTGGGGCACAAAAATCCCATCCCTCTCGAGCCTTACCTCAAATGGGTACGAACTTGTGCTCAGAGTCTTATGATGACTTACCCTTTCATTCTCCCGGTAATTGTTGAGCCTGTCATGGAAAGAGATGTTCCATACATTATCGTACATCCTGACATGCCCACCTCTCTTGAATACCTACAAATGGATTGGATAAAACTCAAGGGGGAGCGAGATGCTTTCGAAGCCCAATTCTACACAAGCGAGAAGAAGGTTTTGGAACTCACTAGGCTACTTCATGAGGAGCAAACTCTGAATGCCTACATTGCACCAAAGAGGATGTGCACTACCTTTTATCTTAGAGTTTCTTGTATTTGTTTTGCCTAAGAAGGCATTGATGTACTCGAGCTTTAATCTATTAATATAACGTGTGCTTGCTTTTTGTCTAATACAAATTTGAATCTTAAAATCATTGAAATCATTGCATATGGATTTTCCATTCATCATAACATAAGCAGGTTTCTGGCAACAAGTCTCCTCATCTATCTACTGTTTATTTCAATGATATGGATCTCGAGCAAACAGTGAAGGACCTCCAAGCTCAGAATTCCCAGTTTCAACATTTGTTCTTGACCCTAGCCAAAGGAAAAGAAGAGTTGAAGACTTTTCTGGATGAGGAAAAGAAAAAGAAGACAAAGAAGGTAACCAGAGTCCTAAACATGGGAAGAAGATTTCATGGGTAGACAAGAAGGACCCTAGACTTTGCAACAACATCCGGTGAGATAGACAATCAAGATGGGAAAGGCAAGGAAACAGTTGTCCTGTCAGAATCAGAAGAGGAAGAGGAAGAAGAAGACTATTCTGAAGAACAATACCCTCCAGATGATGACAAGTATAAACATCTCGAGGAACGGTTGAGCGTAATGGAGATCCAAAAAGTTCCTGGCTTGGACTTTGAGGAATTGGATTTAGTATCGGGGATTGTCATTCCTCCAAAATTCAAAGAACCGGTGTTCGCCAAATATGAAGGAGTTTCATGCCCTAAAATGCACCTCCGGTCCTATGTGAGGAAAATCCAGCCCCATACCACTGACAAAGACTTATGGGTACATCTCTTCCAAGACAGTCTGTCTGGAACTTAATTTGATTGGTTTTATCAGTTAGAAAGAGCCAACGTTCATAATTAGGAAGATCTTGTTGCAGCTTTCTATAAACAATACCAATACAATGCCTATCTCGCACCTACCCGTACTCAACTCCAGAGTATGGCCATGGTTTCCAATGAAGGTTTCAAGGACTATGCGCAAAAATGGAGAGACTTGGCTGGAAGAGTTTAACCTCCCCTATCTGAAAGAGAATTAGTAGACATGTTTTTGGGTACCTTGTCTGGTCCCTTCTTCAATCACCTAATTGGAAGTTCATCAGCAGGTTTTACTGAACTGATATTGACCAGAGAGAGGGTAGAAGCCGGGATTAAGAGTGGAAAGATTCAGAAAGATACATCCTTCACTGCTATAAGGAAGCCATTTATCAGAAAGAAAGAAGTGGTTGCTGTTTATCCTCAGAAAAATCAAGATAGGGCCGAACGCCGTCCAATGGTGGGGGCTGTTATGATTCCTAAACACGTGCCTGATTAGCAAAGAAACAACCAACCAAGGATAGAAAGACTAGTCATACAATTCACCAGAATTAACATGACCCTATCTCAAGTATTGCTACATCTGTTAAGATCCAACCTGGATACTTTGAAAGAAGCTCCAAAGAATCTTAATACAACATCTCCTCAATATCATCCTAATGCCCGCTGTGCATACGACTCTGAGAGTCCCAACCATGACACTAATAACCGTTAGGCTCTAAAGAACAAAATACAAGACCTCATTGAAGCCAAATAGATTGAATTCGATGCACCCGAAAAGCCAAATGTCATTTCTGCCCCTATGCCCAAACATGGCCATAATACCAATGCCATTGAAGAAGAAATGTTTGTTACTTCAGTTGATAAACTTATGACCCCACTCCTGACTATTAAAGTGAACTTTTTAAATGCCAGTGTTTTCCCGGGTTATGATGAAGGCTGTCATTTCTATTTGTCCTCACCAACCAGCTGTCCTTTGTTGAAAACAGGCGTTCAGTGCCTAATAGACAACAAAGAAATTTTGTTTGAAAAGAATTTTGTTCCACCTGTTCCTTTTAAAGATGTTTCTATCATTACCATTTCCGCCAATTCTTATAGGGTCTCCACCAAAAGACCCATTAGAATTACATCAGTTCCAAAAGTAGCTCCTTTGATAATTACAATGCTTGGACCAATCCCGTATTCGTCAGACAAAACCATACCATGGAATTATGGAGGGGATGTTTACTACCATGGTATCAAGCAAGATTAGCCAGCCGCCGAAGATTCAAGTTCTGAGAAGGTTGACTCTGATATTAGTAATATCGCTGGAACAATCAAGATCACTCGAAGCGGAAGGGTTTTCTCTCCAGAGATAGCTCCTCCAAAAGCCATTTCTGGACCCGTGATCATTCCCGTTGTTGTTGCTCCCCCGAAGGCTATTCCCAGTCCTACAATCATCTCCACTAATACTCCAATTGACAAAGCTGATACAACCCCTGCTATCACTCCTACTAACATTCCTGATGTTGAGTTAACCGAGACTCGAGGTAAAAGTATTCTGATTGAGCCTGTCTGGACGAAGGCTCAGTCATTAGCTATCCCTGAGACCTCCTGGAAAGAGATGGTGGAAATTCTGAAGATCATAAAAGAAGTGACTACGATTTAGTTGAACAACTAGGGCAAACTCCCTCTAAAATTTCCATGCTGGCTTTACTACTATGTTCCGAGGCGCATGCAAAAGCCTTGGTAATATTCCTGAAAACTTCCCATGTACCCCAAGAGACATCTGCCGATCAGTTCCAAGATTGCGTAACCAACTTGACGGCGGATAATGGTCTAGGTTTTTCGGATGTTGATTTAACGCCAAGAGGAAGGAAGCATAATGAGGCATTGCATGTCTCAATGGAATGTAGGGGCACAACCTTGGCTCATCTTTTGGTAGACACTGGCTCATCTCTGAATGTATTGCCTAAAAAAGCTCTTGATAGGCTTGACTATGAGGGATTGACATTAAAGCCAAGCAACATAATAGTAAGGGCTTTTGACGACTCAAAAAGGATGGTGCATGGGGAAGTGGATATCCCCATAAAGGTTGGAACCTAAACATTCGATTCAACTTTTTATGTAATGGACATCCGCCCTTCATACTCCTGCTTTCCAGGCCGACCATGGGTCCATAATGCTGGCCCTGTTACTTGTACGTTGCACCAAATTCTAAAATATCCGATTCAAGGGAAGATTATCACCGTTCATGGAGAAGAAGAGTATATAATCATCCATCTCAATTCCTTCAGATATGTGGAATTAGATGGTGAATTTATTGAAACTCCATTCCAACACTTTGAAGAAGTCCCGCAAGATGTGGCAGTGACTAAGGCAATTCCCAAGATAACAAGGCCTCCACTCAGGATGTCATCTTTAAAGGATGTAAAGGCAGTGATAGAAGAAGGTGGGTGCACTATCTGGGGACAACTCTCGGATATCCCATACAAGTTAGATAAGTTTGGCTTAGGTTTCACGTCAAGTGCTCAGAAGGCCGTACGCCGCGCTCGTGCTAGAGGACCACCCCTGAAGATCAGCAACCGTGAAGTCAACGCGGTAGAGGATGTTGAAGATGGTTGCAACCTGGAGGATTGGATCTTCCCAACTGTCAGTGGAGGGCTTAGTAATTGGGAGGCTATAGATTTTGTCCCAATCACTTTTATCCCACAGTAATTTGTCTTTACATTTTGTTGGATCTGTAATATTAAAATAATTCAAACTCTTAAAACCTTGTGTCTTACCCGAGGCATAATGGTCCATTTGTAAGGGTTATTATCTCATTTCCATATGACATCCATGAATCATGGACGTTTTGCATACAAACTTTGTGCTCATTGTTTTTTTTACATTTTCATTTCTTTCAAAGATAGTTATACCTTACACACACTCACACTCACAATGCAGGTCTACATCCATTCGGGATCCCATGGGTAACGGTTCTTCTATGGCTTCCTGTGACTCTGAAAATCTAATCTACCAAGCCGAAGACGAAGGTTAGGAAAATTGTGAAGTACTAGGGGAACTTGCCAGATTACTACTACAAGAAGAGAGAACCATTCAGCCTCACGAGGAACCCGTGGACACAATCAACCTGGGTACCAAAGAAGACAAAAAAGAAGTCAAGGTGGGTGCCAATCTGGAACCAAGTGTCGAGGAGCGTATGATTCAGTTGCTACACGAGTATGTTGAGGTCTTTGCCTGGTCGTATGAAGACATGCTAGGACTTGATGTAGATATTGTGGTACATCGTCTGCCTACAAAAGAGGATTGTCCACCAGTAAAACAAAAGGTCCTTCGAATGCGACCAAATATGTCAGAGAAGATTAAAGCAGAAGTCATGAAATAATTAACGTTGGATTCTTGGCCGTCACCTCCTATCCACAATGGGTTGCCAATGTTGTTCCCATGCCCAAGAAAGACGGCAAGGTACGAATGTGCGTGGACTACAAAGATTTGAATAGGGCGAGCCCTAAGGATGATTTCCCACTTCCCCATATTGACATCCTAGTTGACAATACGACACAACACAAAGTGTTTTCCTTCATGGACGGTTTCTCAGGCTACAACCAAATCAAAATGGCGCCTGAGGACATAGAGAAAACAACATTTGTCATATAGTGGGGCACATTCTGCTACAAGGTGATGTCATTCGGACTGAAGAATGCTGGGGCAACCTATCAGCGTGCCATGGTAGCTTTATTTCACGACATGATACATCACGAAATAGAGGTCTATGTGTACGACATGATAGCTATATCTCAAACAGAAGAAGAGCATCTTGATCATTTACAGAAACTGTTTGAGAGGCTAAAGAAGTATAAGCTGAGGTTGAACCCAAATAAATACACATTTGGAGTAAGGTCTAGTAAACTCCTAGGCTTTATCGTCAGCAACAAGGGTATTGAAGTAGATCCTGCCAAGGTGAAAGCGATACAAGAGATGCCTACTCCTCGTACTGAGAAGGAAGTCAGAGGATTCTTGGAACGTTTAAACTACATTTCCAGATTCATTTCTCACCTGACAGCTACTTGTGAGCCAATCTTTAAACTATTGAAGAAAGATCAAGTAGTGAAATGGAATGATGAATGCCAAAATTATTTCGAAAAGATCAAAGAATACTTGCAAAAGCCTCCTGTTCTTATGTCACCAGTCGAGGGAAGACCATTGATCATGTATCTGACTGTTTTGGAACTTTCAATGGGGGTGTGTGCTGGGGCAGCATGAAGAGTCTGGCCGAAAAGAGGACGCTATTTATTACTTGAGAAAAAAGTTTACCGACTGTGAAACAAGATATTCACTGCTCGAGAAACTTGTTGTGCTCTGGCATGGTCTGCTCACCGGCTAAGACAGTATATGCTGACCCATACTACCTTGTTGATATCTAAAATGGATCCAATAAAATAAATCTTCGAGAAGCCTACTCTCTCTGGGAGAATAACAAGATGGCAGATGATCCTGAAGGAATATGACATATAGTATACTACCCAGAAAGCAATAAAGGGCAGTGTATTAGCTGATCACCTTTCTCACTAAGCTGTAGAAGACTACCAGTCCATGAAGTTCGAATTTCCGGATGAAGACATCATGATGTTAGACAACTGTAAAGAATTCAGGCCATATGACGGACCTAAACAAGGATCCCAATGGACCCTGTTCTTTGATGGGGCATCCAACGCACTTGGCAATGGTATCAGTGTTGTACTCATATCTTCTAAAGGGTGTCATACTCTCTTTACCGCAAGACTCTGCTTCAATTGTACAAACAACATGGAAGAATATGAAGCATGCATCTTTTGTCTCAGAGCTGCCATAGACTTGGGGATAAAATCCTTGGATGTATTTGGAGATTCAGCTATGGTCATCAGTCAGATCAAAGGGGAATGGGACACCAAACACCCTAACCTTATCCCTTATAAAGAACATGTTTTGACATTGCTACCACATTTTGAGAAGATTACCTTCGAGCATTTCCCGCGAGAAGAAAATCAGCTAGCAGACACACTAGCTACAATGTCATCTATGTTTAAACTTAATTGGGATAACGAGGCTCCCCAGATCACCATTGAACGAATGAATGAACCAGCACACTGTCACGAGATTAATACTGAAGAAGTAGTGGACCAGCCTTGGTTTCATGAAGTCAAGAGGTATCTCGAGGCTCAAGAATATCCAGAAGGAGCTTCAATCAATGATAAGAAGTTCTTAAGAAGATTCTCTGCTAAGTTCTTCCTTAATAATGACATTCTTTACAAACGCAACCATGGCTCTGTGTTACTTCGGTGCGTAGAAAAGGTTGAAGCTGAAAGGATCATGGCTGAATTGCATGAAGGAACTTTTGGCACCCATTCCAGTTGGTATACGATGGCAAAGAAAATCCTACGGGCAGGCTATTACTGGTCTACCATGGAAGCATATTGTTATCAACACTCTCGAACCTGCCATAAGTGTCAGATTTATGCTGACAAGGTGCACGTACCTCCGGTTCCTCTGAATGTCTTGACGGCTCTGATAACGAGAAATCGTACCATATATTTACCATAAAATTAATCCGCTTTATATCATATTGACCCGATTAACTCTCGAATATTCCGAGTTTTGTATGATTCTATGCAGGTACAACATATCTCAGCTCAAAATAGAAAGAAACGTGAAATGTGCGAGATTTGCGGCCAAGACCAGAAGAGAAAAGATAAATCTGTCAAGAAATCCATAATTGCTGCCATTACGGTCGTCACGCCCTTGTCACGACCGTACGATGCTTCAGAAGCGTGTTACGACCGTCACGCCCCAGCCACGACCGTAACGCGCTATTTTATGCAAACTGCACGTAACGCAGCAGCCACTCCCGTAACAAGCATATAAGTGGTTATTTTGAACGTGGTAAAGTAACAGGACATGGTCAAGTAACAGCATGCATGAATACCATATTTTTCTCCAACAACCGAGACCACTTTCTCCTTATTTTTCTCAGCAAGCCAAGAATCTAGGAACAAAAATGTAATTCCAACCGTATTTTATTCTCTATAAATAGCTTAGACTTGGAAAGGAAAAAAGAGGAGAGTTGAGTTCACAAAAACCTTGCGGAAGCTCTTCCAATTTTAATCTCGATTCTATTTTCGCACTTCGTTCATTTTAATTTCCATTCCGACGTTCCAATCTTGCCGGCTTGTGGAAGAAGGATCTAGGATATTATTACTTTTCAGGTTTTTATTGTATTTGATATAATTGCAAATTTATTTATGTTAAATTTCTATTCTTTAATTATAATGCATGTGTTATTGTTTTCCGATTTTATTTCCTGCATTTTAATTCCGAGTATTATGAGTATCTAAATACCTGTAGTCGGGGTGTGATGAAATAACCGAATGAATTAATGTATTTCTAAGCTAAAACTTTAATTAACTTAATTTCTGGCCGCGACTTTTTATATTTAAAAAATTAAACTTTTTGTTACGAGAGTAAGGAAAGTGAAATAGGGAGAAATCAAGACCACGAGAGTGTGAGGTTTTAACCGGATAGCTAAAGTTAGGCATTCGATTTAAATACAGCGAGAGCGCTTTAAAACGAATTAGATTTATTTAGTTTTCAAAAAGATGCTTTCTAAACACTTATGGACTAGCGAGAGCAGACATTTGGCTTTAGGAGTATGATTCGAGGTAAGACCACGAGAGTGTGAATCGAGGGTTTTTAAACTGATAAGTACTACGGAACAATTTAAGTTAAATATTTTTATATGCTTAGGTACAATATAACTCGCGTAGGTTAAAAACATTACACTCCGATCGCTTTAATTTCATAATCCTTTTAATTGAATTTAGTTTCTCCTATAGTTTTAAACTTCTAAAAAAACCAAACGTGACAATTTCCGCCTTAGCTAAACTAACCTGTTTTATAACACTAGAGTGATTACAAAGTCCCTGTGGGTTCGACATCTTTTTATTACTACCGCGATAGACTGTGCACTTGCAGTTAAGATACCACTAGACACGTTAGGTCAATCGCCACATCAAGTTTTTGGCGCCGTTGCCGGGGACTTTAGTTTAGTCACTAGTGTATTCTGAAAACAACGCTGTCTAGACTAAGGCAACTTTTTATATTTCCCTCTGTTGTATGCCAAACACTCGTTCTCGAAGAGAGCCTTTGCATCTACAAATCTTGTCCCAGTTACTATGTATCACCCGAATTTTTTCTACAACCCCCACTCTGAGTATTTCGAGGAATCACAAGAATCCCATAAATTCGACCTCGAAATACTATTGGAGAATTTCAATGCATCACAGACCCATTCTCACCCGAATTACCTTTCCAACCACCAATCCCAACGTTTTGAGGAATCGCAAGAATATTATTATTCCAACCAAACTTATCCTCAACCAAATTTCCCCTACAATCACTACACCCAATATTTCGAGGAGACGCAAGTATCCTATAAATCCGACCTCGAAATATTAATGGGAAATTTTAATGAAATATCAATGATGACAAAGCGCTTTACAGAAACACAAAATGCAACTCTAACTCAATTTGAAGAATCAGAAGAATCGCATGATTTCAACTTCGAAACATCAATGGAGGATTCCGACGCGACGCTAATTCACTCTAGGTTAGAATCTTTGATGGAGCACTTTGTAGAGACACAAACTATCCAGAACGAAGAGTTTAGAAAACAAAGTCTTCAAAACAGTGAAAACTTTAGGCAACTGACCACTGTGGTTGAGTCGCTCGTGACCCACAACATAGCCTTAGAGACCCAAATCTCCCAGCTTGAACAAAACCCTCTAGGACCCTTCCCTGAGGAGAAATTGGATGTTGTAACAACCAGTAGTGAAAAACAAGTTGAAAATCCTAAGGAGAGCGATAATGAGGTTGAGGAGAGTGATAATGAGGTTGAGGAGAGTGATGATGTGGATGAGGAGAGTTCAGACGAGGAAAGAGTAAAGATTGAGAAAAATCCTCCAACACCATCTAAAAGGGAGGTTGTAGAAGAGGTAGAAAAGGGAGCACCTATTGTTATGCTTCACCCCTATACCCCACCGTTTCCTTTCTCAAAAAGTTTTATGGAAGCTCAGATAGACTCTAAATCTAAAACGTATGTGGAGGTATTGGAAAATATCCACACTAATGCACCCTTGTTGGAAGTCTTGCATAAAAAGAGGAAATTAGAGGACCGTGAAACTAGGGATATAATTACTGTTAAGAAGGTAAGGTTAACCTTTGAGGTGGTGGATGAAATCACTAAGCCCAAACTTGAAAAGTTGATACTTAGGATAGATCCAGAACCACCACCACAAGTTCAGAAGAATGAACCACCCCACAGAAGAAAGAAAAGAAAAGGTGAGGGATATATGAGATGGCTTGATAAGTGGCCATGGAAAATGACAACTACTAAAAGTTCAACCGAGGAGTCATCCTCGAGAGAACCACCATGAGTGCTTGCACTCCTGTTCGTCAGGCTTATGACGTTAAACAAAGTGCTGCGTGGGAGGCGACCCATCTGTTTGTTTTTGTCTTTAACTTTCTATTCCGTTTCTATATTCGTTTTCTTTTAAAGAATTATTTTCATTATTTTCCTTTTCATCTTTTCTAAAAAAAAAAAAAAATTTATACAACTGCTGCTGATTTTCAATCAACTTTACAGGTTTTCTGAAAAAGTCTTTTTCTATCCTACCTTCTCCCCTGATTTGCTTTCCCCCTTTGCTATTTACTATGGAAACCACTTTTGGAGGCAGGAACCATATGAGGAGATTCGAGGAATTATCAAAAAGAAACATTGGTATGACACTTTATTATGATGAACCCACTATGAATGCTTTAGGTATATTGGATAGTATTCTGTACTTGTTTAACTAGCTAGGGTGGGAAAAAGCCCACATTAAGAATAGGTTTGTCACCTACCGTGAGCTCACCTTTGAATTTCTAAGCTCACTAGTCCATATACCCGAACATGGAAAAGGAACCCAAAAAGGATTTATAAGTTTCCGTCTCTTTGGCATTGATTTTGTTTACACTCATAAGGAACTAGCTGACCTGTTAGGATTCCCTAGCGGCCCTTTTGCTTACTCTACTACCCAGGTTGAATTGATGGATATTGAGCTAGATTACTTTTGGGGGACTTTAACTGGTAATTATCACCCTGACGCGGATAATATGGATAATGATGAGATACATAACCCTGCCATCCGCTACTTCCATAAGATCCTAGCCCACACTGTATTCGGGAAAGAGGAGAACCGTACTGCAGTGTCTAAGGAAGAGATATTTTTACTATATTGTATGCACCAAGGCCATCCCGTTAATGCCGTGCCATTCCTAATGCAAACGTTTTACCGCATTATCGATAACCCTGATGAACCAATCATCATAGGCGGCCTGGTCACAATGATTGCACATGCCCTCGGCCTCAGACACCAGCTGAATAGATGCCCACATTTTGGTACGATTTGTCCCATGAATATTGCTTTTTGCTTTGACTGCCGTATAATAGCAAATCATGATTACCCACCTTATGAGTACTTGATAAGAGAGGAAGTTGTAAACCTATTCATCCTTCCAAACCATAACAAAGTAAGTGTCCATAACCGTGATAACTGGCTTTATGAGCTAAACCCTCCGGACACCCCTCCTACACCTGAGATACCACAAGATTATCAAATTTATGATGATGTTATGTCCGACATTGGTGACCCTGAGACCCTTCCTGGTTACTACGAAAATTTCAACATGACCGAGGCCCATGAAGCCTCTGAAACAACCAAGAAGGATTACCATGATAATCTTAATAAAATTGTTACCACACTTGATACCTACCAGACTGACATTAATGGAATTAAAGATGAAATAAAAAGCATGCGTCTGGAGATAATGGGATTAACTGATATAACCGTGGAGCAATTTTATCACATTCATAATTCACTCGAAGACATCAAAGCAAAGCTTTGATGAATTCACAAATGGCAGCTCTAGTTTTATATTTCATTCTCTTTTGTTTCTAGGAAGTTTCCCATTTTTGCATATTTTCAGTTTCATTTTAAATTTAGAACAAATTTACTTTTATGTAGTTTTAGAGTTTTTGGTGTTGAACAAGCAAATTTGCGAGATCATAATTTCAGTTATTTAATACTCATTTGCTAGTTTCCTCTGCGCAAATTATAATGCTTTACATAAATTGCGGGCTCTGCTCTTATCGATGGATGGTGTGATGCTTTGAATATATATGCTTGCATTTTCTTGGTATACCATTGAATATATATTGCTATTGAAATGCCTCTGTGTAGAGATAGAACGTTACAAAATTGGTACAGAACTGTCTGCTTAAAATTGCACATTTTGCAGCTATTACGACCGTCACAACCCTCTTACGATCGCCACACGCCTTTTAGCGTGTTACGATCGTCATGCTTGTGTTACGACCGTAACATGGGTTATATCAGTAACCCCTTTAGCAGACAGAAGCTCTTCTTCTGCAACCTTTCCCTCTTCCTCCACTACTTCAAACCGTCCCACTACCTCCATCAATCCCCATTCACACCACTTAACTCACCATTATTCTCCATTAATTTTCAATCTTCCCATTACCTTCCTCCATCATATATACATCTCATAAACCAATCCGTCACACGTTCCATCCCACAACCCAAACCCACTCTCTCTAACACTTTAGCATTCAAAAATGGCAAACATAAAGCAACAAATCCCAGGCATTTACTTACGCGATGGTGAACAAGGTGACACCCAGCGCACGAAGTTCTTGAAGTTCCAACGCCGAGGCCTCCATCCCACTAGGTACGTCGACATTGACTGCCTCAGGGACCTCATATTACTTCAAAGTGTCCAACATCTCCTACAGAATGTCAACCTTTGGACCCTCTGTAGCCAACCCAAACCCACGTACGAGAATCTCACTCTCGAGTTCCTCAGTTCCTTCTGCTACATCACCCCCAATGGTCCAACAAATCAACTTACCGGTGCGGTACGGTTTCGCATTTTCGGAACCGAATACGACTTCTCTCAAAATGCATTCGGTAGATTACTCGATTTCTGTACTGATGAAGGCGCTCACCTCCGTGTACCTGACACCTTCCATGAGGAATCCTTTAACCTATAGCATAGCCTAACCAACAACCGTGCTAAATCCTACGATCACCTCCACGCCACACAAATCCATAACCCCGCCATTCGCTACTTCCATCGCACTCTGTGCAACACCATTTTCGCAAGGGATAGTAACCATAAGCTTAACTCCAAAGAGTTTTTCTTCATGCACTGCGCGTTTACCAATCAGAAAATCAACGCCACACCCTTCCTCTTGGCCCATATTCATTCTATTTGCACTCGCGGCGGAAAACCCTTCTATTTCGGAGGGCTTGTCACTTCTATTGCATTGGCTTTGAATCATGGCGACACCCCTGCCCATCTGCCCTCCAGAGCACTAGTCTTGCTTACCTTAGACCATTACAAATCTGCTCATCTCATTCACCAACGGGACGACGGCAAGTTCAATCCAGTGATCCGTAACATTGTTTATTCTAACATTGTTCTGCCTTGCAGGGACCGTATCGATCTGCATAACCGAGCCAATTGGCTATTTGATGCCCCTGACGGCTGTGCTCCCGTGCATGATGCCCAGCCAGATGCTCCAACTGACGAGATCCAGGAGGAATTGGACCGCGAAGCACCTGCTCCCGACATTCCTGAGTCCTCTTCTGCACCACCTCCTTTTACTATGGAGGACATCCTCAGAGCCCTCCATCAGCAAAATCAGATGGTTGTAGCTCTTGAAAGGAAGCATCAGGAGCAGTATGACACTCTACATGCACAAAACGTCCAAATCCTGAGCGACCAGCGCAACGTCAACGAGAAGCTGGACGAGGTTTTCTCTGAGCTAAACGCCTTATGAATGGACGTCACCGCTCTTGGCTCGCATGATACCGACCTCGAGGCCACATCTACCCGACGCTCCCGCACCCGAAGCAGAGGCAGAGGCCACCAATAGTTTTCTTTTGTTTTTGTTTCTGTATTACATTCATTTACCCTTCCGTCAGTTTTTATATTTGTAATCCTTCCTAGCATATATCATGACATTGAGACAATGTCTGATATAGTGTGGGAGAGACATTATATTTTCTTCATGTTGCAGTAAATTTATGGTAAATTTATGGTAATTCTATGATATTTTCAAGTTTCTCAAGTTTTCCCCGTATTTTAAGCCATACCAAAAAATTTTCTCTACTCGCGTAGCTCGACATACCTACCTTAAAACGGAAACCTAGTCAGGAAGACGAGAACGAGTAAACAAAATCAATACGACTATGACACCGCTAACATCCTACTTATGCAACCCGTCTAAACAAAATGTTATATGTACACCTCGATTTTTAAGTTCTGAAGTAACCCCTAGTAGTTTACACTAGCAGTCAGCACCGTCTGAACACAAACCACGTGGGGAGCCGATGAATATAAGTGTTTGATGCCTAATCAATGAAACACCCTTCTCATCTCGATGCTAAGCAAAGAAAATCTTGTGCCAAAAGACAAAGATCGCATACGAGACATAAGTATAAGAGAAGAAGTCCATTGTTGGTTGGTTCAGAGGTATCTGGTTCTGAACTTGGTAGGGCGTGCTACGGCTCGATCCCCCACAACCTCCGATTTGGAAAAATCCAGGGTAACCACATCCGTGTACCAGACCCCGCGACAAAAATAGGATCAAAGTCACTAACCGGCTACTCCACTACGTGCGTGCAAAGACAAAGGGCTTAATGTGATTGTGCCAGAACGAAACCGGGCGAAAAAGCACGAGAGGATCAAGGTTGAAATGTGACGAAGCGATTAAGCAGTTTGTTAAAGTGGAAATACACGACTCAATTGTGTCATTGGTGTATCACTGACATTTTACTCAAGTACCGGCCAACTGACGATTGGTTTCATGTATTTTATCTTGAAAATAAAAGGTATGTCGTGCATGTGCGTCTGACGAACTCTTGTCCAATTTTTACGACTATTTGCTTGAGGACAAGCAAAGGTTTAAGTATGGGAGGATTTGATAACGAGAAATCGTACCATATATTTACCATAAAATTAATCCGCTTTATATCATATTGACCCGATTAACTCTCGAATATTCCGAGTTTTGTATGATTCTATGCAGGTACAACATATCTCAGCTCAAAATAGAAAGAAACGTGAAATGTGCGAGATTTGCGGCCAAGACCAGAAGAGAAAAGATAAATCTGTCAAGAAATCCATAATTGCTGCCATTACGGCCGTCACACCCTTGCCACGACCGTAAGACGCTTCAGAAGCGTGTTACGACCATCACGCCCCAGCCACGACCGTAACGCGCTATTTTATGCAAACTGCACGTAACGCAGCAGCCACGCCCGTAACAAGCATATAAGTGGTTATTTTGAACGTGGTAAAGTAACAGGACATGGTCAAGTAACAGCATGCATGAATACCATATTTTTCTCCAACAACCGAGATCACTTTCTCCTTATTTTTCTCAGCAAGCCAAGAATCTAGGAACAAAAATGTAATTCCAACCGTATTTTATTCTCTATAAATAGCTTAGACTTGGAAAGGAAAAAAGAGGAGAGTTGAGTTCACAAAAACCTTGCGGAAGCTCTGCCGATTTTAATCTCGATTCTATTTTCGCACTTAGTTCATTTTAATTTCCATTCCGACGTTCCAATCTTGTCGGCTTGTGGAAGAAGGATCTAGGATATTATTACTTTTCAGGTTTTTATTGTATTTGATATAATTGCAAATTTATTTATGTTAAATTTCTATTCTTTAATTATAATGCATGTGTTATTGTTTTCCGATTTTATTTCTTGCATTTTAATTCCGAGTATTATGAGTAGCTAAATACCTATAGTCGGGGTGTGATGAAATAACCGAATGAATTAATGTATTTCTGAGCTAAAACTTTAATTAACTTAATTTCTGGCCGCGACTTTTTATAATTAAAAAATTAAGCTTTTTTGTTACGAGAGTAAGGAAAGTGAAATAGGGAGAAATCAAGACCACGAGAGTGTGAGGTTTTAACCGGATAGCTAAAGTTAGGCATTCGATTTAAATACAGCGAGAGCGCTTTAAAACGAATTAGATTTATTGTTTTCAAAAAGATGCTTTCTAAACACTTATGGACTAGCGAGAGCTGACATTTGGCTTTAGGAGTATGATCCGAGGTAAGACAACGAGAGTGTGAATCGAGGGTTTTTAAACTGATAAGTACTACAGAACAATTTAAGTTAAATATTTTTATATGCTTAGGTACAATTTAACTCGCGTAGGTTCAAAACATTACACTCCCATCGCTTTAATTTCATAATCCTTTTAATTGAATTTAGTTTCTCCTTTAGTTTTAAACTTCTAAAAAAACCAAACGTGACAATTTCCGCCTTAGCTAAACTAACCTGTTTTATAACACTAGAGTGATTACGAAGTCCCTGTGGGTTCGACATCTTTTTATTACTACTGCGATAGACTGTGCACTTGCAGTTAAGATACTGTTAGACACGTTAGGTAAATCGCCACATCAGGCTCCTTGGCCCTTTGCTATGTGGGGGATTGATATGATTGGGGAAATCAATCCAACAGCCTCCAATGGACATCGCTTCATCTTAGTGGCCATTGACTATTTTAAAAAGTGCGTGGAGGCAGCTTCCTTCGCTTCCGTTACCAAGAACGTTGTCTCCCGATTCATCAAGCAGAATCTCATTTGTCATTACGGTATCCCGGAGAGGATCATTACATAAAATGGCACGAACCTGAACAATACTATGATCACCACCCTGTGCGAGCAATTCAAGATCCAACATCATAATTCTTCCCCTTATCGGCCTAAGATGAATGGTGTTGTCGAAGCCGCAAATAAAAATATTAAAAAGATCATATAGAAAATGACAGTCACATACAAAGACTGACATGAGATGTTACCATTCACTCTCCACGGGTATCATACTACAGCTAGCACATCGACAGAGGCAACACTCTATTCTTTTGTATATGACATGGAAGTTGTCTTGCCTATTGAGGTTCAAATCCCCTCTCTAAGAATTATGAAGGATGCAGGTATGAATGAAGACGATTAGATCCAGAATCGACTTGATCAATTGAACTTGATTAATGAGAAAAGACATACTGTTGTCTGCCATGGTCAAATGTATCAAAAACGGATGATCAAGGCTTTCAACAAAAAGGTCAGACGCCAAGTGTATCAAGTTAGGGATCTGGTAATCAAACGTATCATACTACCGTAAGGTGATCCCAGGGGAAAATGGACTCCTACGTATGAAGGACCATTTGTAATCAAAAATGTATTCTCTGGTGGAGCAATGATCTTGACTACTATGGATGGTGACAACCTGCCACACTCTGTGAACGCAGACATAGTCAAAAGATACTACGTATAAGAGACCCTCTAGGTTGACACACCTAGGCAAAACAAGGGCATCCCGGCGAACCAAAAGAGGTTCGGGCAAAAATTAGGGACAAAAATAAAAAAAATCTGTACACCCGACAAGTTGAAAACCCGAAAGGGCGACTTGGGCAAAAAAGGGTATCCCGGTGGACTGAAAACCCGAAAGGGCGGTCCAGGCAAAAGTTATGGAATTAAAGCATATGACTATGTCCCGTTGGATCACCTTATGGACAACTTGCAAATTTGACATTTCTGACCACTTCAATCATCTTCGGACAAGGCAACAAATAGACAAGATGCTCAGAGATACAAAAGCTATAGCAGAATGGGAACCCCATGGTATTATTACACATATCTATCTTTTCTTTGTATTAAAATTTTCATTTTTTACGACATTATTCTCTTACTAGAATGTTTGTCTCATTGTACAAAAATACTTAATCAAAGTCAATACAAAGATATTCCTTTGAAAGTGCAAAACCATATGTTTTTCCTTACTCTTGTGTTTTGTTTACAAAAACATCCAATGATTCATTGTTGAACATATGCATTTGAACATAATTACTGTTTACAAATAAACAAAATAAAAGACAATCACTGATGGCTTTAAGGGGTAGGGAAATATCTCTATTCTATTTCCATAAGTCCCCGCAGTATGCAGTTTAATCCCCAGCTGAACAAAGCTCCCAACTATCAATCCCTAGTAAAAGTCACCAAATTTCTCTGGATTCCCCAAGCAGGATTTTTCAAGAAATACGCGACATTCTCCTTACAACAAAATTTATTTCTCTAAGTGGAAATTCATCAACACTTCAACTTCACAACATGAAGACTTACATATCCTCATCAGTGGTCAGGGATTTATTTTCCCCAAATCCAACAAACCGCGCAACAGATTAGCTCATATGCGCATACATTGCATCCATATATCATAAACATTTATAACACAAATGCATTATACCATGCTTTTCATACAACATGACTTTGCATTTTAGCTAACATTTTACCCTTTTCAGGATAAAGTTAACAACTACCATTGACAATGTTCAAAGTTTTCAGATATAGTTCAGATATGCTCCAGACACGGATGCCATTCTGATACTCATTCAGATTCAACTTTCAGATACAGTTCAGATACGCTCCAGACACAGATGCCATTCTGATACTCATTTAGATTCAACTTTCAGATACAGTTCAGATACGCTCCAGATACGGATTCCATTCTGATACTCATTCATATTCAACTTTTAGATACAGTTCAGATACACTCCAAACACGGACACCATTCTGATACTCATTCTTTCAGCTTACAAGTTACAAGTCAAACAATCACTTTTAGATGGTGTCTACAAGCCCATCTCCTACAACTTTCTATCATCTCTCAAAATAGGCATCTTTAAGCCCATTCCCCCAGCCATCACATTGCCGAGTGCAAATTTCTGGGCACTCTAGTGTCCAATCATCTTCCACCTTCGAGTCACGAACGACAAAGCTTGCCAATCCAACTCTTCAGGTTTAAGAAGATTGAACAGGGGAAGCTGTTGCACCCCAAAAATTTCCCTCTCACTTATCAAGAATTTACCCACAAGATCTCCTTGACTCAAGACTGCATTAGGGTTTGGTCAGCTCAAGACACCTCCTGATGCACTAACGACCAAAATTAAGGTTTGAGTTTTCACAAGGGAATTTGAACTTTAAATTCCTCATATGACTTTCATGAGTCATTATGGACCCCCAAGATAACTCATGACAAGTTTCAAGCCTTGGATCACATTTTTGCTCAGTCAATTGAACATTTTACCTAAAAATCAGTTGTATTGGGGAAAAAGTAAACTATGGCAAATTTACAATCAAACTTCATAATTTTTTATCCACATAAACATTTTAAACCCATATGTATCATTTGATCAAGTTTGGACAACAACTCCTCAAGAAATTTGATCAAATCTCCAAAAGGGCAAAATGGTCAAAATTAGGGTTTTGACTGGGAAAAGGCAATTCTTGGTTTTTGACCTAGCAAATGGTCAATTGGTTTAAGTCATGATCTCAAGAGTACAATTTCATCATTTTTAACTAATTACATGGTTTAAAACATTGCAAGTTCATTGGATTGACAAATAAATTTTGTAGTCAACTGATCAAAAGTCAACTGTATACTGAAAAGTCAAACTTTGACTTTTTGGTCAAATTCAAGTGCCAAAGATCATAATTCATAAAAACATGTCAAAATATGAAACTTATTCATCAATAAATCAAAAAGTCAAGATTTCATTTAAAAAGTCAAAACTTCTAAACTTAGAAATTTTTCTAAGTGTTGAAAATTCATGTTTTTTCATAACTTTGAGCCAAATTTCCACCATGATGCAAGATGATTCAAGAGAAACTACCAACATGAAAGTTGTAGATCTCCATGAAATATACAAATTTTCTTCACACAACTTCTTCCAAAAGTGCTTGGATCTCAAGTTATAATTTCAAGAACATAGGGTCATGAAACTAAACACTTAGTGAAATTTTGCCTAATTTGGTCAGGATTTTGACTCAACTTCATGGCACTTTTTCATATAGTTCCAAGGGGAATCTTCAAAAGCAATTCAAATATGGGTTATAGAGAACATTGCAAGTTTTCCAAAATGTCCAAGAACTCCTTGAAATCATTCTTGAGTAGGGAGAATCGAAGAGATGAAGTTGGTGTTTTGTCACTTGAATTACAAGGCATTTTGTGATGAACAAGAATCCAATTTCAAACCTATGCTGCACAATATTGTTTTACAGGCTTCTAAACCTCAAGATCTCTCCATAATCAGAACATTACACTTGCTTTTGAGCTATTATCGAAGTGTTCCAAGCATTGTTCAAACCAATTTGCCATTTTAGGAAGAAAGTTACCATTCCATTCTTGAAAAGTTGCTTTAATCACAAAGTCAACTTGTCTTGAGCTTCTAACTTGTTCTTTCTTCACACACAACCCCTATAAACCAAAAGCAAGGTGTCCAAGGCCTGAAAAAGCTCAGGACACACTTGTACAATATTTGAGATTTGTCATTTCACTTTCCTTCAAAAGCAAGTTATAGAGCCATAACCTTATAACTCAGAAGCCTGTAGTGATTTTATGCTAAGATCTTTTCCATACATATTAAAAAGTCAATTGCAACACAACACACGTTTTGACAAGCCCTAAAACACTCCCAAGCACCTTGTTGCACAGAAATGCCCAAACTTGACAGTTTTGAGCAAAAACTCACCATCTTCATTTCCACGCGTGCGTTTTGAAAACTAATCATCCAAACACCTTCCATACATCATATCATAGTGATCCAGGCCCTCATTTCCTAACTGTAACTCCTCCATCATCATCCACCATTTTCAAAACTGAAGCTTGCAACTGAACTTGAGTAGGGAGTTCCAACCATTCTCAAAGCAAAGTAGGAGTTATAACACATTCAAGGAGGTCCAGGCAAGCTACAGGAATCATCAGACCATCACAAAGGTTGCTCAAACTCCATACATGACTCCAGCTGCAAGAGGTAGGTTTTCAAACTTCTATCTCTTCATACAAGCATTATTTGAGTTTGGTTTGTCAAGATAAAATGTAGTTACCATTGCCACGAAGTTGTACATATACATAGTTTACACTTATATGGCATGAGCTTAGAGAATTTTAGGGTTGAAGTTTTCTGAAATTTTTAGGTTTTGAATTATGGCTAGAAAAATTCTCATTCATCTTTGATTGATAGCTTAAGTTGTTTATATGTTTGGATTCGTGGGAAAAAATGCCACAACTTTCATGTTTGAACTTTTCATTTTTGTTGAGAGATGAAGAAGATACAAGTCCTTTGGCTGGAGGTTGAAGATGAACGTTGTACCCCAATATTTTCCCTCTCACTTAATAAGAATTTCCTCACAAAATCTCTTTGACTCAAGACTGCATTAGGGTTTGACCAGCTCAAAACACCTCCTCATGCATTGATGACCAAAATTAGGGTTTGAGTTTGCACAAGGATTTTTGGACTATCAATGCTTCATATTACTTTCAAGGATCATTAGGGACCCCCAAGATTACTCATGTCAAGTTTCAAGCCTTGAATCACACTTTTGATCAGTCAATTGGACAGTTGACCTAAAAAATCAATTGTATTGGGGAAAAAGTCAACCATGGCCAATTTACAGTCAAAATTCATAATTTTTGATCCACATCAACATCTTAGACTCATATGTATCATTTGATCAAGTTTGGACCACAATTCCTCAAGAAATTTGATCAAATCATCAAAAGGGCAAAATGGTCAAAATTAGGGTTTTGACTAGGAAGGGGCAATTTCTGATTTTTGACCTAGCAAATGATCAATTGGTTTGAAGAATGATTTCAAGAGTTCAATTTCATCATTTTGACCTAATAACATGATTCAAAACATTGCAAGTCCATTGGATTGACATATGAGTTTTTCAGTCAACTGATCATAAGTCAACTGTATACTGAAAAGTCAAACTTTGACTTTTTGGTCAAAATCAAGTGCCAAAGATCATAATTCATCAAAACATGTCAAAATGTGAAACTTGTTCATCAAGAAATCAAGGATTTAAGATTTTGTTTTGAAAAGTTGAAATTTCTTAACTTAGAAATTTTTCTAAGTATAGAAAATTTCTTATTTTTTCTCAACTTTGAGCCAAATTTTCACTATGATGCAAGATGATTCAAAGGAAACTCCCAACATGAAAGTTGTAGATCTCCATGAAATCTACATCTTTTCTTCACACAATTTCTCCTAAAAATACTTGGATCTCAAGATATAATTTGGTGAATACATGCTCATGAACTAAAATAACTTAGTGAAATTTTGCCCTAGTTAGGCAGATTTTTGACCTAACTTCATGGCAATTTTTCACATAGTTCCAAAGGGAATTTTCAAAAGAAATTCAAAGACGAGTTATAGAGCACATTGCAAGCTCTCCAAAATGTCCAAGAATTCCTTGAGATCATTCTTGAGTAGGGAGAATCGAAGAGATGATATTGGTGGTTTATCACTTTGATTTCAAGACATTTCATGATGAACAAGAATTCAAATCCAAGCCTAGGCTGCATAATCTTTGCTTTGCAGGACTCAAACTTGTTTCTCACTCCATAATTAAATGTTTGCACAGCTTCTAGAGCTTTAATCCAAACATTTGAGCCTTTATCCAAGTTACAATTCCATTTATGGCACAAAGTTGCCATTTCCATTTTGATGAAGCATTACTTTTGCTTTTGTCAACTTCTTGAGCCTCTAAATTGTTTTCTCATCACACAAGCAAAGTCAAAACCAAAAGCAAATTGTCTAAGACCTTTACCAACTCATATCATGCTTGTACAACACTTAGAGACTTGTCTCTTCACTTTTCTTCAAAAGCAAGTTATAGAGCCAAAAGGCTATAACTCAGAAATCTTGAGTGGAGTTGATCTCTAACCTTTTCCATACATATACACAAGTGTATTGCAACATAACACACGAATGCTAAGACTCAAAAACACTCCCAAACAGTCTGTAACTCAGAATCTGCCATAGCTTGACGGTTTTGAACCTTACATAGCCATCTCCAAATCCCCTCGTGCGTATTGAGTTTTAACCACCCAAACACTTAATATACATCATATCTAAGTGATCCAGACCCCTATTTCAAGACTGTAGCTCCTCCTCCACCATCCATCATTTTAAAATATCAAGCTTGCAGGTTGACTTGAGTAGAGATATTCAGGGACTTTCAGGACAAAGTAAGGATTGGAATACACTCAAGGAGGTCCAGGCAAGCTAAATAGATCCTCAGGCCTTCTCAAAACTTGCTCAAACTCCATTCACGATCCCAGCTACAAGAGGTAAAAACTCAAACTTCTATCTCTTCATACAAGCATCATTTGGTCCTGATTTGTGAAAGCAAAATGTATATATCCTTGCTCTAAAGCTAACCATGTTCATAGTTTTCATTTATATTAACTGTGTATAGAGAATTTTGGATTTGAAATTTCAGCAAAAATTAGGTTTCAAATTAGGGCCAGTAAAATTATATCTTATCTTTGACTTTTAGTTTACATAAATTATATGCTTGAATTCGTGGGATGAAACAACACAACTTTCATGTTTGAACTTTCCATTTTTATGGAGAAATGAGGAAGATACAAGAGGTCCGACCATGGCTCAAGGTTGAAGATGAAGTTGCCTTCAAGAGGCGTTTTTTAATATATATTTATGTTTGTGTTTATATAAACATATGTACAGCCACCCCAGTGGTAAGGCAGCACACGTAAATGCTAGAGGTCACGGGTTCGAGCCTCACGCGCTGCCTTTTGCATTTTCTCACATTTTTTCCATTTTTTTGTCCCTTTGAAGCGCTGGGCTTTTTTTTGCTTCATGGGCCTATGATTTTTTCTAACATTCTGCCCCCTGTCTGCTTATGACACCCCTGGCCCATATCATTTTATTTATTTATTTTATTTTCATTTTATTTTCTTAAATATATTTTTCTTAATATTAAAAATCATAAAAATATAAAAAATGATAAATTTATATTTTGGCTTATTTTATTTTATTTTATTTTTCTCACATAAAATATTTTTATTTAGTTATATATTATCTATTTTTATTAAATAAACTTTGTAAATTAAATTAGAACTAGTTTAATATTTATTTTTTCTTTATACCCATTAAGCATTTATTTTAATATAAAAAAGGACCAAAAATACCTCATGATGCCATATATTATTTTCAAGACAAAGAATACAAAAAAAATACCTTTTTCATAAAGAAACTTATTTTCTTTTAATCAAATAGAATTAGGGTTTATTCAAAAATATTTTCTTAAATAATTCCTTTCCTTAATTAATTTAATTTAATCTTGATTTGCTTATTTCCTAATTAATTTTAGGTTAAAGCTTTTCCATATAAAAAACCAAACAAAAATCTTCTTTGCATTTACATATCTTTGCATATTTAATTCATCTTGTATACTATTTATTCCAATTATTTGTACATATTCAATTTGATTGTAATAGATTAATTAGGTTTATATTATTGCAATCCCCATTCATAAATTGTATACCCCCTCCCACAAACGTTGTAATAGCGTAGTAACTTTAAATTTCACAATTTATCGCTTTTACATAACATGCTAGTAATTATGGTTTGTATGGCAAGATAAAATCAATCAAATAGAAAATCCTAATTCAAGACAAAGTCAAGCATGAAAATGACATACTTGCACACAAACACCCCTAGGGTTACTCCACTTGGTTGCCTTATACAAAATGGTCATATTACGCATGTAAGGTATCTTAGCAAAACAAACAAATACAAGATCATAGTCCCTCGATGACGCTATTCAAAGTTGCCTTACCAAATGATCTTAGTCCCTCAAAAATGGTAAGATACCTTACACCATTGCTAATCATGTCTATACGATGACCCACGCCTGTCCCGTTTACATCCAAAGATAGGGTTGCTTACCAAATCAATGGTAAGACAACAATATCAAAGGAAAAGAAAATGAACAAGAAAGACATTTGAGTAGGTAGATTGTTTTTAGTTACTTTCTCCATTTCAAAAAAAATATCCTTGCTATTTTCAAAACAAACACCTACACATTTCAAAACATCTTACAAAATTGAAAACATTTTCAAAAAGATCAACATCTTTGTATACATTCTTACGAACGAGAATCATTACAAAGATTGCCTAAACAATGGCCTCTTTTACAAAATACTTTCAAAACCACACAAAGCATAATTTCAAACAAAAGCAAGTGATCTAGCAAGTAACTAAGAGCCCATGGAAAACCATGGATGAAAAGGGTGCTAATACCTTCCCTTTTCATAATCTACCCCCCAAACTCAAGAAACAATCTCAAAGGTCTTTCCTGTGCTTTTTCACCTTTCCTTTTTTTGGATAAAAAAAAGTCGGTGGCGACTCTTGCTAACCGCAACATTTGGGATAAAACGCAAAATCTTCAAGTCAGTTCTCCCGCCGTATCACAGAACTGACGACTCTGCTGGGGATTTAAATTCTAAAAGTGGGGTTACCTTAGGGATAGATCATATTTACTTGCTTACATTGTTTGACTTATATGCTTTACATTATAGTTCTTTGTTTGGGTTTGAATCCTCTACCCAGATTTGGGATACATTATAGGTAAGTAGCAATACATTGTGGAAACTGTGTGGGGTATACGGACATGGTCTAAGAAATAACTACGTTAGTGTGACATATTTGTGGGTACCGGTAGCCTTTGAATTAATCAAAGAGAATACGGGGCCGCTGAGTGATGTCATGAAGCACTAATGAACTTTTAGAACCTTTACTTTACCAACTTGGCCTTTAGGATGTAGTGAGATGACCGGCTTTGGTGCAGTCCGAAGTTGGTAGATACTCGATACTACACTCATTGAGGTTTGGTTTCTTGGGATATTTCGGTCGCCATTAAAGAGGCTTGAGCTGAAACAATGACCAAGGAAACAATCCAGTGATATTGAGCTCCTTAGAACCTGGTTACTATTACTAGGATAGGTTGAACCAACTAAACTTCAAGAGGGTACTTACCTATAAAACTCCATGCAAGCCTAAACTAAGGATTTTTTTGCTTTGTTTGTATATACATACTTGTACATAACATCGTGGACATCATGAACATCATATACATCCACTAACCATTTCAAGGATTTTGTGATTCATCTTTGTTCTTGTTTTGTAGGATATGGATTCACTTCGCAGGAAAACTATTCAAGTCAACCTTGTGAGAATCCCTCCCCAACTTAAGGATCTAGCTTCAAGGATTCCTGAAAACTCTCTCTTCACCGAGAGACATGGTTGATTACTCAACTTGGTCACCTCCAACACAGATGAGGGCATGATGAAGGTGCTTTTTCAGTTCTTTGATCCTTTACACCATTGCTTCACATTTCCCGACTATCAACTTGTGCCTACTTTGGAAGAATTCTCCCAACTCTTGAGGATTCCCATTCTCAATCAACTACCTTTAAATGGTACAGAAAGAGACCCAAAGCCAGAAGAGATTGCTCAAGCTCTACACTTGCACTCATCTGATGTCACAACTTATTGGGAAACAAGGAGTGGTGTCAAAGGTTTCCTAGCAAAGTTCTTGTTTGAGAAAGCCCAAAGCTGTTGGAATTCCTTAGACTTGCAAGACTTTGAGGTTATTGTGGCTCTCCTCATCTATGGGGTGGTTTTGTTTCCAAATCCCGACCAACTCATAGATGTAAACACCATCAAAATCTTCATATCACGCAACCCGGTGCCTACATTGCTAGGGGATATACTGCACTCTTTTCACACTCGCATAATGAGCAAAAGAGGTGTCCTTATGTGTTTCACTCCTCTCTTGGCAAGATGGTTTATTTCTCATCTTCCCCAATCTATATTAAAGAATGAGCAAGGTTCAAGGTGGTCACAAAGGTTGACGATGCTCAAACATTCAGACATTCATTGGTGCTCCCGATCCAAAGAGAATGTTATCAATGTTGATCGTTGTGGAGAATTCCCTAATGTCCCTTTACTTGGAATTAGGGGAGGTATCACCTACAACCCATGCTTAGCCTTAAAACAGTTTGGTTACGCCCGAAGGGATGGCCCGCACGAGATGCTGATTCAAGGTTTGGTATTTGACTACGACAACGACGATCAAGGTCTTCGCCAGAGATTTATCCGAGCTTGGAGGATGTTGAACAAGGTGGATAGCAAGACTTTGGGGCACAATAATTCCATCCCTATTGAGCCTTACCTCAAATTGGTACAAACTCGTGCTCAGAGCCTTATGATGCCTTACCCCTCCATTCTCCCGGTAACCATTGAGCTTGTCATGGAGGGAGATGTTCCATACACTATCCTACATCCTGACATGCCCACATCTCTTGAAGACCTACAAAGGGATTTTATACAACTCAAAGGAGAGAGAGAGATACTTTCGAAGCCCAATTCTACGCAAGCAAGAAAAAGGTTTTGGAACTCACCAGGCTACTTCATGAGGAGCGGACTCTGAATGCCTACATTGTACCAAAGAGGATGCGTACTACCTTTTTATCTTAGAGTTTTTGTATTATTTTGCCCAAGGGGAATTGATGTACTCAAACTTTATCTTATTAATATAACATGTGTTTCCTTTTTGTCTAAAACAAATTTGAATCTTTGAAATCCTTGAAAACATTGCATATGCATATATCATTCATCATAACATAAACAGGGCTTTTGCAACAAGTCTCCTCATCTCTCTACTGTTTATTTTAGTAGGATGGATCTCGAGCAAATAGTGAAAGATCTCAAAGCTCATAATACGCAGTTTCAACAGTTGCTTATGACCCTAGCCAAGGGGCAAGAAGAGTTCAAGACTCTGCTGACTGAAGAGAGGAAAAAGAAAACAAAGAAGGTATCCAGAGTCTTAAACATGGGGAGAAGGTTTCATGAGCAGACAATAAGGACCTTGAACTATGCAACAACATCCAGTGAAGGAGAGGGGAAAGGTAAGGAAACAGTTGTCCCGTCAGAATCGGAAGAAGAGGAAGAAGAAGACTACTCTGAAGAACAGTATCCTCCAACTGATGACAAGTACAGACATCTCGAAGAGCGGTTGAGCGCGATGGAAATCCAAAAGGTGCCAGGCTTGGACTTTGAGGAATTTGGTTTAGTGTCGGGGATTGTGATTCCTTCGAAATTCAAAGTACCTACATTTTCCAAATATGACGGAGTTTCATCCCCTAAAATGCATCTCAGGTCATATGTAAGGAAAATCCAACCCCATACCGCTGATAAAGACTTATGGGTGCATTTCTTCCAAGACAGTCTATCTAGAACTCAACTTGATTGGTTTTACCAACTAGAAAGAGCCAACATTCATAATTGGGAAGATCTTGCCGCAGCTTTCTACAAGCAATACCAATACAATGCCGATTTGGCGCCTACTCGTACTCAACTCCAGAGTATGGCCATGGCTTCCAATTAAGGTTTCAAGGACTATGCACAAAAATGGAGAGATTTGGCTGGAAGAGTTCAACCCCCTCTATCTGAAAGAGAGTTGATGGACGTGTTCTTGGGCACCTTGTCTGGTCCCTTCTTCAACCATTTAATTGGAAGTTCGTCTGCAGGCTTTATCGAACTAATATTGACCGGGGAGAGGGTAGAAGCCGGCATAAAGAGTGGTAAGATTCAGAAAGATTCATCTTCTTCTACAGCTGTAAGGAAGCCTTTAATCAGAAAGAAAGAGGTAGTTGCTGTATATCCGCAAAGAAACCAAGATATGGCTGAAGTTCGACCAATAGTGGGAGCCGTTATGATTCCAAAGCCTACGTCTGATCAACAAAGAAGTAATCAACCAAGGGTGGAAAGGCCAGTCAGGAAGTTCACCAGAATTAACATGACTTTGTCTCAAGTATTAACACATCTACTAAGATCCAACTTGGTAACCTTGAAAGAGGCTCCAAAAAACCCCAATACAACATCTCCTCATTATCATCCCAATGCCCGTTGCGCATATCACTCTGAAAGTCCTGGTCAAGATACTAATAACTGTTGGGCCTTGAAGAACAAAATACAAGACCTCATTGAAGCAAAAGAAATTGAATTTGATGCACCCGAGAAGCCAAACGTCATTTCTGCTCCTATGCCAAGACATGGTCACAATACCAATGACACTGAAGAAAGATTGTTTGTTACTTCAGTTAATGAACTCATAACCCCACTTCTGACTGTTAAAATGAACTTGTTGAAAGCCGGTGTATTCCCGAGCTGTAATGAAGATTGCCATCTCTGCTTGTCCTCACCAACTGGATGTCCTTTGTTGAAATAAGGCATTCAACGCCTGATAGATAACAAAGAGATTTTGTTCAAGAAGACTCCTGTTTTACCTATTCCTGTTGAAGATGTTTCTATCATTACCATTTCCTCCAATTCTTCCAAGGTCTCCACCAAAAGACCCATTAGAATTACATCAGTTCCGAAAGCAACTCTTTTAATGATCACAATTCCTGGGCCAGTCCCATATGTGTCAGATAAAACCGTGCCGTGGAACTATGGAGGGGACATTTACTACCATGGCATCAAGCAAGACTGGCCGGCCGCCGAAGAGATAAATTCTAAGAAAGAAGACTCCGACGTCAATAATATTTCCGGAACTAGCAAAATTACCCGAAGTGATAGGATCTTTTCTCCAGAAATTGCTCCCCCAAAAGCAGTTTTTGGACCCGTAATTATCCCTGTGGTTGCTCCAAAGGTTGCACCCATACCCATAATCATCTCTGCAAGTACTCCTATTAATGAAGCCGTTACAACCCCTGATATCATTCCTACCAACACTCCTGCAGCCGAAACTCGAGAAAAAAGTATTGAGCCTGTCCGAACGAAGGCTCAGTCACTGACTATCCCTGAGACTTCCAAGAATGAAATGAAGGAGATCCTAAAAATTATAAAGAGGAGTGACTACGATGTAGTTGAACAATTGGGGCAAAATCCCTCTAAAATCTCCATGCTGACATTACTACTATGTTCCGAGGCACATGAAAAATCCTTGGTGAAGTTCTTAAAAACCGCCCATGTACCTCAAGAGACGTCTGCTGATCAATTCCAAGACTGCGTAGGCAGCTTGACAACAGATAATGGCCTAGGTTTTTAGGATGCTGATCTAACACCGAGGAGAAGAAAGCATAACGAGGCATTGCATGTCTCAGTGGAATGTAGAGGCACAACTCTGGCCCATGTTTTGGTGGACACAGGCTAATCTTTGAATGTATTACCAAAAAAGGCTCTTGATAGACTTGACTGCGAGGGACTGACATTAAATCCAAGCAACATAGTAGTAAGGGCTTTTGACGGATCGAAGAGGATGGTGCATGGGGAAGTGGATATCCCCATAAAGGTTGGAACCCAAACTTTCAATTTAACCTTTTATGTAATGGACATCCTCCCTTCATACTCCTGCTTGCTAGGCCGACCGTGGATTCACAATGCTGGTGCTGTTACCTCTACATTGCACCAGATGCTGAAGTATCCGGTTCAAGGGAAGATTATCACTGTCCATGGAGAGGAAGAATACATGATCAACCACCTCAATTCCTTCAGATATGTGGAATTGGACGGTGAATTCATTGAAACTCCATTTTAACACTTTCAAGAGGTCCCCCAAGATGTGGTAGTGACCAAGGCTGTGTCTCAGATTCCCAAGATTACAAGGACCCCACTCCGAATGTCATATCTGAAGGATGCCAATGCAGTGGTAGAGGAAGGTGGATGCACTATATGGGGGAAACTCCCAGATATCCCATATAAGTTTGAAAAGTTTGGCCTAGGTTTCACTTCAAGTGCTCAAAAAGTTGTATGCCGTGCCCGTGCTGGAGGACCACCCCCAAAGATCAGCAACCGTGAAGTCAACGCGGTAGAAGATGGTGAAGATGGTTGCGACTTGGAGGATTGGATATTCCCGACTGTCAATGGAGGGCTCAGCAATTGGGAGGCTAGAGACTTTGTCCCGATCATTTTTATCCCACAATAATTTATCTTTAAATTTTGTTGGATCTGTAATATTGAAACAATTCGCACTCTTAAAACCTTGTGTCTTACCCGAGGAACAATGGTCCATTTGTAAGGGTTATTATCTCGTTTTCATATGACATCAATGAATCATGGACGTTTTCACATACAAACTTTTGTGCTCATTGTTTTTTCTTTTACATTTTATTTTCTTTCAAAGATTGCTATACCCTTACGCACACCCACACTCACAATGTAGGTATACATCCATTATGGATCCCATGGGTAACGATATTGCTATGGCCTTTTGTGACTCTGATAATCTAATCTACCAAGCCGAAGACGAAGGTGAGGAAGATTGTGAAGTACCAGGGGAACTTGCCAGTCTGTTACAACAAGAAGAAAGAACCATTCAGCCTCACGAGGAACCCGTGGATACAATCAACTTGGGTATCGAAGAGGATAAAAAAGAGGTCAAGGTAGGTGCCAATCTGGAATCCAGGGTCAAGGAGCGTCTGATTCAACTGTTACACGACTATGTTGAAGTCTTCGCCTGGTCATATGAAGACATGTCGAGACTTGATACAGACATTATGGTACATCATCTGCCTATAAGAGAAGATTGTCCACTAGTAAAGCAAAAGGTTCACTGCATGAGGCCTGATATGTCAGAAAATATTAAAGCAAAGGTCATGAAGCAGTTCAACGTTGGATTCTTGGCTGTCACCTCCTACCATCAATGGGTTGCCAACATTGTTCCCGTACCCAAAAAAGACGGCAAAGTACGAATATGTGTGGACTACAGAGATTTGAATAGGGCAAGCCTTAAGGATGATTTTCCACTTCCCCACATTGATATCCTAGTTGACAATACGGCACAACACAAAGTGTTTTCCTTCATTGACGGATTCTCAGGTTACAACCAAATCAAAATGGCACCTGAGGACATGGAGAAAACAACATTTGTCACACAGTGGGGCATATTCTGCTACAAGGTGATGCCATTCGGACTGAAGAATGCTGGGGCAACCTATCAGCGTGCCATGGTAGCTTTATTTCTTGACATGATACATCACGAAATAGAGGTCTACGGGGACGATATGATAGCCAGATCGCAAATAGAAGAAGAGCATCTTGATCACTTACAAAAGTTGTTTGAGAGACTAAAGAAGTACAAGCTGAGGTTGAATCCAAACAAATGCACATTTGGGGTACGGTCTGGTAAACTCTTAGGCTTTGTCGTCAGTAACAAAGGTATCGAGGTCGATCCTGCCAAATTTAAAGCAATACAAGAGATGCCTGCTCCTCGTATTGAGAAGGAAGTCAGAGGATTATTGGGACGTCTGAACTATATTACCAGATTCATTTCCCATCTGACAGCTACTTGTGAGCCAATCTTCAAACTATTAAAGAAAGATCAAGTAGTCAAATGGAATGATGAATGCCAAATTGCTTTCGAAAAATCAAAGAATACTTACAAGAGCCTCATGTGTTGATGCCACCAGTCGAGGGAAGACCGTTGATCATGTATCTGACTGTTTTAGAAAATTCAATGGGGTGTGTATTGGGGCAGCATGACGAGTCTGGCCGAAAAAAGCATGCTATTTAGTACCTGAGCAAAACGTTTTCCGACTGTGAAACCAGATATTCACTGCTCGAGAAAACTTGTTACGCTCTGGCATGGGCTGCTCGCCGGCTAAGAAAATATATGCTGACTCATACTACTTTGTTGATATCTAAAATGGATCCGATAAAATACATTTTCGAGAAGCCTGCTCTTTCTGGGAGGATAGAAAGATGGCAGATGATCCTGACAGAATATGACATACAATATACTACCCAGAAAGCTATAAAGGGTAGTGTACTATCTAATCACCTCGCTCACCAATCTGTAGAAGACTACCAGTCCATGAAGTTCGAATTTCCGGATGAAGACATCATGACATTAGACAACTGTGAAGAAGTCAGGCCATATGACGGACCTGAACAAGGATCCCGATGGACCCTGTTCTTTGATGGATCCTCCAATGCACTCGGCAATGGTATTGGTGCTATACTCATATCTCCGGAAGGGTGTCATACTCCCTTTACTTCCAGACTTTGCTTCAATTGTACAAACAACATGGCAAAATACGAAGCGTGCATCTTTGGTCTCAGAGCTTCCATAGACTTGGGGATCAAATAATTGGATGTATTCGGAGATTCAACCTTGGTCATCAGTCAGATCAAAGGGGAATAGGACACCAAACACCCTAACCTTATCCCTTATAAAGAACATGTGTTGACATTACTACCACATTTTGAGAAGATTACCTTCGAGCATTTCCCGCAAGAAGAAAATCAGCTAGCAGACGCACTAGCCACAATGTCATCTATGTTTAAACTTAATTGGGATAACGAGGCTCCCCAGATCATTGTTGAACGAATGGATGAACCAGCGCACTGTCATGAGATTAATACTGAAGAAGTAGTGGACCAACCCTGGTTTCACGAAGTCAAGAAGTATCTCGAGGCTCAGGAATACCCAAAAGGAGCTTTAGTCAATGACAACAAGTTCTTGTGGAGATTCTCTGCTAAATTCTTCCTTAGTAATGGCATCTTGTACAAATGCAATCACGAATCTGTGTTGCTTCGGTGCGTAGATAAAGCTGAAGCTGAAAGGATCATGGCTGAACTGCACGAAGGCACTTTTGGTACCCATTCCAGTGGGCATACGACGACAAAGAAAATCCTACGGGCAGGCTATTACTGGTCTACCATGGAAGCAGATTGCTATCCGCACTCTCGAACCAGCCATAAATGCCAGATTTTTGCTGACAAAGTGCATATACCCCTGGTTCCTCTGAATGTCTTGACAGCTCCTTGGCCCTTTGCTATGTGGGGGATTGATATGATTGGGGAAATCAAGTCGACAGCCTCCAATGGACACCGCTTCATCCTAGTGGCCATTGACTATTTTACAAAGTGGGTTGAAGCAGCCTCCTTCGCCTCCGTTACCAAGAATGTTGTTGCCCGTTTCATCAAGCAAAACCTTATTTGTCGGTACGGTATCCCGGAAAGGATCATCACTGACAATGGTACAAATCTCAACAACACTATGATTACCGCATTGTGTCAGCAATTCAAGATTCAGCATCACAATTATTCTCCCTATCGGCCAAAGATGAATGGTGTTATCGAAGCTGCAAATAAGAACATTAAAAAGATCATACAGAAAATGACAGTCACATACAAAGACTGGCATGATATGTTGCCATTCACTCTCCACGGGTATCGTACCATGGCTCGCACATCAACTGGGGAAATACCCTATTCTTTGGTATACGGCATGGAAGCCGTCTTGCCTATTGAGGTTCAGATCCCCTCTCTAAGGATTATGAAAGATGAAGGATTGAATGAAGACGATTGGATCTAGACTCGACTTGATCAACTAAATTTGATTGATGAAAAGAGACTTGTTGCTGTTTGCCATGGTCAAATGTATCAAAAACGGATGATCAAGGCTTTCAAAAAGAAAGTCAGGCGCCAAGTGTATTAAGTTGGGGATCTAGTGATCAAACGCATCATATTGCCACAAGGTGATCCCAGGGGAAAATGGACTCTTACCTATGAAGGACCATTTGTAATCAAAAACATATTCTCCGGTGGGGCAATGATCTTGACCACCATGGATGGTGATGACCTGCCACACCCTGCGAATGCAGACATAGTTAAAAGACACTACGCATAAGAGACCCGCTAGGTTAACACACCTAGGAAAAACAAGGGCATCCCGATGAACCAAAAAAGGTTCAGGCAAAAATTAGGGATAAAACAAAATGTTGTACACCCGGCAAGTCGAAAACCTGAAAGGGCGGCTTGGGAAAAAAGGGTTTCCCAGTGGACTAAAAACCCGAAAGGGTGTTCCAGGCAAAAGTTAGGGAATTAATGCGTACGACTATGTCCCGTTGGATCACTTTATGGACAAACTTTGGCTTCTACTAACAAACTCAGAGGTTCTGATCAATTCAATCATCTTTGAACGAAGAAACAAATAAATAAGATGCTCAGAGATAAGAAGGCTATAACAGGATAGAAAACCCATGGGATTATTACACATAGCTATCTTTTCTTTGTATGAAAGTTTTCTTTTTTACGACAACATTCTCTTACTAGAATGTTTGTCTCCTTGTACAAAAATGCTTATTCAAATTCAATACAAAATATCCCTTTAAAAGTGAAAAAAACTATTTGTCTTTTCTTTACGCTTGTGCTTTGTTTACAAAAACGTCCAACGATTCATTGTTGAGAATATGCATTTGAACATAATTACTGTTTACAAATAAACAAAATGGGAAGGACAATTACTGATAGGTTGAAAAGATAGGGAAATATCTCTAAGACATTCCATAAGTAATCTCCTGCAGTACGTCATTTAAATCCCCAGCGGAACAAAGTTTCAAATTGTTGATCCTCAGTAGAAGTTGTCAAATTTCTCAGGATTCCCCAATAAGATTTTACAAGCAGTACATGGCATTGCCCTTACAATAGAGTTTATTTCTCTTGACAGAAATTCATCAATACTTCGACTTCAAGACATGAAGACTCACACATCCTCAGCAACATTCAGGGATTTATTTTCCTCAACCCAACAGAAATGCAAAAGATTAGCTCACATACGCATACATCACATCCATATATCATAAACATTGATAAATGCATGTATCCCATTACACCATGAATTTCATACAACATGACTTTGCATATTAGCTAACATTTTACCCTTTTCAGGATAAGATTAATCAATAGCTACCATTAACAATGTTCAAAGATTTCAGATGCAGTTCAGATATGCTCCAGACAAGGATGCCATTCTGATACTCATTCATATCTCAACTTCAAGATACAGTACAGATACGCTCCAGACAAGGATGCCATTCTGATACTCGTTTAGATCTTAACTTCAAGATACAGTTCAGACACGCTCCAGACACGGACACCATTCTGATACTCATTCAGAGTCAATTTTCAGATACAGTACATATACGCTCCAGACAAGGACGCCATTCTGATACTCATTCGGATTCAATTTTCCAACACCATTCAGATACGCTCTAGACATGGATGCCATTCTGATATTCATTCAGATTCGACTCCCAGATACAGTTCAGATACATTCCAGACACGGACGCCATTCTAATACTCATTCTTTAAGCTTACAAATTACAATTCAACAATCACTTTTAGATGGCATCTTTAAGCCCATCTCCCACATATTTCTATCAACTCTCCAAATGGCATCTTTAAGCTTATTCCTTCTATCATTGCATCATCGAGTGCAAATTTCTGGGCACTCTAGTGTCCAATCATCTTCAACCTTCGAGTCACGAATGGAAAAACTCGCCAATCTAACTCTTCAGGTTTAAAAATATTGAAAAGGGGCAGCTGTTGTACCCCAAAAATCTCTTTGACTCAAGATTGCATTAGGGTTTTACCAGCTTAAGACACCTCCTAATGCACTGATGACCAAAATTAGGGTTTGAGTTTGCACAAGGATTTTTGGACTATCAATGCTTCATATGACTTTCAAGGATCATTAGGGACCCCCAAGATTACTCATGTCAAGTTTCAAGCCTTGAATCACACTTTTGATCAGTCAATTGGACAATTGACCTAAAAAATCAATTGTATTGGGGAAAAAGTCAACAATGGCCAATTTACACTCAAACTTCATAATTTTTGATCCACATCAACATCTTAGACTCATATGTATCATTTGATCAAGTTTGGACCATAATTCCTCAAGAAATTTGATCAAATCATCAAAAGGGCAAAATGGTCAAAATTAGGGTTTTGACTAGGAAGGGGCAATTTCTGATTTTTGACCTAGCAAATGATCAATTGGTTTGAAGAATGATTTAAAGAGTTCAATTTCATCATTTTGACCTAATAACATGATTCAAAACATTGCAAGTCCATTGGATTGACATATGAGTTTTTCAGTCAACTGATCATAAGTCAACTATATACTGAAAAGTCAAACTTTGACTTTTTGGTCAAAATCAAGTGCCAAAGATCATAATTCATCAAAACATGTCAAAATTTGAAACTTGTTCATCAAGAAATCAAGGATTTAAGATTTTGTTTTGAAAAGTTGAAATTTCTTAACTTAGAAATTTTTCTAAGTATAGAAAATTTCTTATTTTTTCTCAACTTTGAGCCAAATTTTCACCATGGTGCAAGATGATTCAAAGGAAACTTCCAACGTGAAAGTTGTAGATCCCTATGAAATCTACAACTTTTCTTCACACAATTTCTCCTAAAAATACTTGGATCTCAAGATATAATTTTGTGAATACATGCTCATGAACTAAAATAACTTAGTGAAATTTTGCCCTAGTTAGGCAGATTTTTGACCTAACTTCATGGCAATTTTTCACATAGTTCCAAAGGGAATTTTCAAAAGAAATTCAAAGATGAGTTATAGAGAACATTGCAAGATTTCCAAAATGTCCAAGAACTCCTTGATATCATTCTTGAGCATGGAGAATCGAAGAGATAAAGTTGGTGATTTATCACTTTGATTTCAAGCCATTTCATGATGAACAAAAATTCAAATCCAAGCCTAGGCTGCATAATCTTTGCTTTTCAGGACTCAAACTTGTTTCTCACTCCATAATTAAATGTTTACACAGCTACTAGAGCTTTAATCCAAACATTTGAGCCTTTATCCAAGTTACAATTCCATTTATGGCACAAAGTTGTCATTTCCATTTTGATAAAGCATTACTTTTGCCTTTGTCAACTTCTTGAGCCTCTCAATTGTTTTCTCTGCACACAAGCAAAGTCAAAACCAAAAGCAACTTGTCTAAGGCCTCTACCAACTCAGATCATGCTTGTACAACACTTAGAGACTTGTCTCCTCACTTTTCTTCAAAAGCAAGTTATAGAGCCAAAAGGCTATAACTCAGAAACCTTGAGTGTAGTTGATCTCTAACCTTTTCCATATATATACACAAGTGTATTGCAACATAACACACTAATGATAAGAATCAAAAACACTAACAAACACTATGCAACTCAGAATCTGCCATAGCTTGACAGTTTTGAACCTTACATAACCATCTCCAAATTCACTCGTGCGTATTGAGTTTTAACCACCCAAACACTTAATATACATAATATCAAAGTGATCCAGACCCCTATTTCAAGACTGTAGCTCCTCCTCCACCATCCACCATTTTCAAATATCAAGCTTGCAGGTTGACTTGAGTAGAGAGATTTAGAGACTTTCAGGACAAAGTAAGGACTGGAATACACTCAAGGAGGTCCAGGCAAGCTAAACAGATCCTCAGGCCTTCTCAAAACTTGCTCAAATTTCATTCACGATCCCAGCTGCAAGAGGTAAAAACTTAAACTTCTATCTCTTCATACAAGCATCATTTGGTCCTGATTTATGAAAGCAAAATGTAGATATCCTTGCTCTAAAGCTAACCATGTCCATAGTTTTCATTTATATTAACTGTGTATAGAGAATTTTGGATTTGAAATTTCTGCAAAAATTAGGTTTCAAATTAGGGTCAGTAAAATTAGATCTTATCTTTGACTTTTAGATTACGTAAGTTATATGGTTGAATTCGTGGGATGAAACACCACAACTTTCATGTTTGAACTTTCCATTTTTATAGAGAAATGAGGAAGATACAGGAGGTCCGGCCATGGCTCAAGGTTGAAGATGAAGTTGCCTTCAGGAGGCGTTTTCTAATATATATTTATGTTTGTGTTTATATAAACGGATGTACAGCCACCCAAGTGGTAAGGCAACACGCGTAAATTCTAGAGGTCGTGGGTTCGAGCCTCAGCGCGCTGCCTTTTGCATTTTCTCACATTTTTCCATTTTTTGTCCCTTTGTAGCGCTGGGCTTTTTTTTGCTTCATGGGCCTATGATTTTTTCTAACATTCTACCCCCTGTCTGCTTATGACACCCCTGACCCATATCATTTTATTTATTTATTTTATTTTCTTAAATATATTTTTCTTAATATTAAAAATCATAAAAATATAAAAAATGATAGATTTATGTTTTGGCTTATTTTATTTTATTTTTCTCACATAAAATATTTTTATTTAGTTATATATTATCTATTTTTATTAAATAAACTTTGTAAATTAAATTAGAACTAGTTTAATATTTATTTTTTCTTTATACCCATTAAGTATTTATTTTAATATAAAAAAGGACCAAAAATACCTCATGATGCCATATATTATTTTCAAGACAAAGAATACAAAAAAAAAATACTTTTTTCATAAAGAAACTTATTTTCTTTTAATCAAATAGAATTGGGGTTTATTCAAAAATATTTTCTTAAATAATTCCTTTCCTTAATTAATTTAAGTTAATCTTGATTTACTTATTTCCTAATTAGGTTTTAGGTTAAAGCTTTTCCATATAAAAAACCAAACAAAAATCTTCTTTGCATTTACATATCTTTGCGTATTTAATTCATCTTGTATACTATTTATTCCAATTATTTGTAAATATTCAATTTGGTTGTAATAGATTAATTAAGTTTATATTACTGCAATCCCCATTCATAAATTGTATACCCCCTCCCACAAATGTTGTAATAGCGTAGTAACTTTAAATTTCGCAATTTATCGCTTTTACATAATATGCTAGTAATTAGGGTTTGTATGGCAAGATAAAACCAAATAAATAGAAAACCCCAATTCAAGACAAAATCAAGCATGAAAATGACATACTTGCACACAAACACCCCTAGGGTTACTCCACTTGGTTGCCTTATACAAAATGGCCATATTACGCATGTAAGGTATCTTAGCAAAACAAACAAATACAAGATCATAGTCCCTCGATGATGTTATTCAAAGTTGCCTTACCAAATGATCTTAGTCCCTCAAAAATGCTAAGATACCTTACAACATTACTAATCATAGCTATACGATGACCCACGCCTGTCCCGTTTACATCCAAAGATAAGGTTGCTTACCAAATCAATGGTAAGACAACAATATCAAAGGAAAAGAAAATGAACAAGAAAGACATTTGAGTAGGTAGATTGTTTTTAGTTACTTGCTCCATTTCAAAACAAATATCCTTGCTATTTTCAAAACAAACACCTACACATTTCAAAACATCTTACAAAATTGAAAACATTTTCAAAAAGATCAACATCTTTGTATACATTCTTACGAACGAGAATCATTACAAAGATTTCCTAAACAATGGCCTCTTTTACAAAATACTTTCAAAACCACACAAAGCATAATTTCAAACAAAAGCAAGTGATCTAGCAAGTAACTAAGAGCCCATGGAAAACCATGGATGAAAAGGGTGCTAATACCTTCCCTTTTCATAATCTATCCCCCGAACTCAAGAAACAATCTCAAAGGTCTTTCCTGTGCTTTTTCACCTTTCCTTTTGTTGGATAAAAGAAAAGTAGGTGGCGACTCTTGCTAACCGCAACATTTACGATAAAACGCAAAACATTCAAGTCAGTTTTCCCATTGTATCACAATGAAGTCTTCAATACACGTTTTGCCTTACATATTTATTATTTCATTTGTATTAACGAATGTATAGCCACCCTAGTGGTAAGGCAACACGCTGGTAATCATGAGGTCATGAGTTCGAGCCTCAGCGTGCGCTTCCTTTTGCTTTTTTCACTCATTTTACATTTTTTTGGTCCTTCCAGCGCGCATGGGCCTTTCTCCTCCCGGGCCTGACTTTTTTCTAACATTCCTCCCCCTTGTTTCATATTTGCACCCCTGCCCAATTTTATTTTATTTCTTCATTTCTTTATTTTTTTCTCAATGATATTTTCTAAATACTAAAAAATGATAAAAATGCCAAAAAATGATATTTTATATTTTGATTTATTTTATTTAATTTTTCCATAAATAAAAATATTTTTCATTCTTCATACTTTATTTATTTATTTAAGTAAATCTTATAAACTTAATTAATATTGTATTGTTTATTTATTTTTCTTCACACCATTTAAAATATATTATTTTAATACCAAAAAGACTAAACAAATATTTTATAATGCTATAAATATTTTCAAGATAAAAAATGCTAAAAAATAATACTTTTCTTAAATTTATTTTCTTTTGATTAATAGAATTAGGATTTTCATCTAAAATCTTTTCTCAACAATTTCAAACTTAATAAATTATTTTCTTTATTTTATTAGGTTAAGGTAAAATTCCTTTTCATAAAACATCAAACAAAATATCCATTTTTCTTCACATTTATCTTCTTGCATATTTAATTCATCTTGTGCATTATTTATTTCAATTCTTGTATAAATTCAATTTGGTTGTAATAGACTAATTAGGGTTTTAAATTTCTTGCAACCCCCATTTACAAATTGTATACCCCCCCTCCTCACAAATGTTGTAATAGCGTAGTAACTTTAAATTTCGCAATTTATCGCTTTCATATAACATGCTAATAATTGGGGTTTATATGGAAACATTAAAATCAATACTTAGCAAATGCTTAATTCAAGACAAAAACAAGCATGAAAATAACATCCTTGCACACAAGCACCCCTAGGGTTATTCCACCTGGTTGCCTTATACAAAATGGCCATATTACGCATGTAAGGTATCTTAGCAAAAATAAGCAAATACAAGATCATAGTCCCTCAATGACGCTATCTAAGTTGCCTTACAAATGATCTTAGTCCCTAAAAAAGAATGCTAAGATACCTTACAATATTGTTAATCATGGTTATACGATGACCCACACCCGTCCCGTTTACATCCAAAGATAGGGTTGCTTACCAAATAAATGGTAAGACAACAATGTCAAAGGAAAATAAAATGAACAAGAAAGACTTTTGAGTAGGTAGAATGCTCCTAATTACTTGCTCAATTTCAAACAAACATCCTTTCTATTTTTCAAAATAAACACCTACACATTTCAAAACATCTTACAAACTTGAAAACATTTTCAAAAGATCTACATCTTTGTATACATTCTTACGAAAGAGAATCATTACAAAGATTGCCTAAACGATACCCTCTTTACAAAATACTTTCAAAAACCACACAAAGCACAATTTTAAACAAAAAGAAAGTGATCTAGCAAGTAACTAAGAGCCCATGGAAAACCATGGATGAAAAGGGTGCTAATACCTTCCCTTTTCATAATCTACCCCCCGAACTCAAGAAATAATCTCAAAGGTCTTTCCTGTGCTTTTACACCTTTCCTTTTGGATAAAATAAAAGTTGGTGGCGACTCTTGCTAACCGCAACATTTGCGATGAAACGCAAAACACCAAGTCAGTTCTCCCACCGTATCACAAACCGTCACAGCTAGCTCGAGCAGAAGTTGAGAGTGAAATGAGGGGGGGGGGGGTACCTGCAAGACACTCTGATGACAAAGTGAGTTTCTGAATGAGCAAACAAGTATGAGAGTTAGAAAGTTTTGAATACCTGACCCTCTCAGAAGAGAGGGTATTTATAGCCCCGACGTTGGGCCAAGGTCCCCATTATTGGGCCATGTTGAGGCCCAATAATAGAAACTTCCAGGGTTTACTTGTGTATGGAGTCCAGCAAGTGGACTCCCCCCTGGTCAACTGCTCCGCGAGAATAGGGGTTGGACTCGTGATTCCCGGAGGGCAGTTAAGATGACTGACATGATGCCGCGGGCCATGTTCCACAACAGATATGTGGGGAGTTACCCAACGGTCCTTAACTTGGGTTAACTTTTTTGGGCCTTATGCAAAGGTGTTGGTTTGGGCTTCCTATCCGAGGGGAAAGTGTAGGCCCAATCCAGATAAATATATATATATATATACTCTTTAATAAAGATTTTTTTATATCTACTATTATTTTTTTTCTTTTCATATTTTATAATATAACTAATTTTAGTTTTTCAAATTAAATAAAAGTTAAATAAATATAACAAGAATTTGTTAAAATGAAAATCCATAATTCAAGTATTGTAACATGTTATCACGGGGATGTAATCGATTACAGCTATGTGAAAAGTCAAATAAGTTGAAAATAAGTGATTTACTCGAGGGAGTATTTGGTTACGCATTCGCAGTAACCGACTATCACTGTTATGTTTTTAGTTTTTGTAGTAAAATCAATCAGTTACTTGTAGTTAATGTCCGTTTTTAAATTATGTTACTTGTATCTCAATCCAACTGTAAATTTTATAAATACCCAAGGGGTATCTCCATCAATTGTTAATGAATGAAAATGCATATATTCTCATCCTCAATTATACTCTCTGTAATTCTCTCTCCCTCACCCCCCTCGCGTTCAATTACTCCATTTTCCCCAACCTTGTTGTAGCGGTGAAAATCAGAGATCAAACTAGTGATTAACTTGACTCGTAAAAGCAAGAGTCGCCACCGCACTTTATTATTTCTAAGGGGAAAGAGAAAAGTGAGAAATAAAACCTATGAATATGCAAAGTATGAATAATACTAAAAGTAAATAAAAATACAATGCATTTATAAGAGATCAAAGGTTCGGGGGTTGGTTATACAAAGGGAAGGTACTAGCACCCTATATATCTATGGTATCCTATAGGAACCTTTTGAAATATCTGTTTTTTAGTTAAAATTGATTTGCTTTCTAAATGAGCGTGCAGATGAGAAAAGAAGTGTTTTTTAGTGATTTTGAAAGGATTATAACATGCTTAAGTGTTTTGAAATGTTTATTAAAGAAAATAAATTTTGAAAGTGCGATGACCTAATGTCAAAGTTTCTATCAAAAGGGGTATGAGTTTTTAAAATTAGGGTTTGGAAGAGATTTATCTTTAGATTAATAAAACTAAAAATGTATGAAGGAGGTTTCGCACAATCATATCAAATATATTCGATGACATGAAGTCAACAAATTTGATTCTTTCCCTTGGAGTTTAGTCATAAGCAAGTAGATCTAATAATCAAGCAAGAATCAAAGCATAAATAATTAAAAATCTACAAGAAACAAACGAGGAAAATAATGAAAAGATAAACTATAAGAAATCAAATAAATGGACAAAGAAGAATCATGAATAAAAGAAAAGTGTAATTTAAAAGTTATCTAAACAAAATTGAAATTCTGAGGTTACTAAGTAAACTAAACTTAAATTCTAAAGTTTCTAACTAAACTAAATGAAACTTTAAAGTTACTAACTAAAACTAAATTAAAATTCTAAAATTACTAACTTAAAATTCTAAAGTTATTAAAATAAATCTAAAATAAATTAACACTCTAAAGTTACTAAATTAGATCTAAACTAGATTAATTATAAAATTATTCATTTAAATCTAAACTAAACTAAATTTAATCTAAGTTAAATTAATTATATAAAAAGGTGTGAAACATAAAGTTGGGTGAGAGTAGGAATTTAGAATAGACTTAAGCAAGAATAAAATAAGTTGGCCCATGATTACAAACAAGATCAACTAAACTAAAAACTATGGGCCTGAGATGAGTAGCAAATAGAGGGTGTTAATTGGAAACTTTGATAGGCTTATATATAAAAAAATAACAACACTAAGCTTGTAAAAAACCCCAGAGGATATATAAAAAAGATGATGGGCCGGACCAGGTCAGGTTGATCCAGACCCATCAGGTTGCTTCATAAACTTAAGGATTAAGAGGAAAACCTAGCGCCTCTTCTCTCAAACGAGGTACAACCAAAAAATTCCTCCTTCTCTGTTCTCAATCACAACAACTGTGGAATTCAAACTCTCATCCTGCCCAAATATCTCCGCATTCCAACAACAACAATAATTGTTCTCTGCTCTTTCGTTTTCCTCATCGCTTAACAAATACCTTTTCTCTCTGTTTCAAATCTCTCAACCTTAATTTCGTTCCTCTCGCTCAACAACAGTAATACAACCATTAATCAAGGTAAACTATTCACAACCAACCGCAAAATAGGTTCACATGATTTATGCAGAAATATAAGTGATCAGAAGGAATAAAGATTACCTCATGAATGATCTAGGTATGCTACTACTCTTCTTGTCCTCCGTCTTCACTTGGATAGGATTAAAGATTGCCTCATGAATGATCTATGTGGTGAGTTGCTGTTATTATGCCTTTTCGAATTGACGTCTAGGTGAGTCTGTGAAGGCGTCGCTATTTGTTGTTCATTTTGGCTAGGATTTGTGTTGTCCGTGTGAGTGTTGTGTTTAATTAAGAGAAAACAATGAGGTTTTATACGTTTGATTTGTGAATGGTTTAAATAGGTCTATTATAGTAGTGAATGAAGGATGTGGAGTTGAGGTTTTTTGAAGATTTAGCAGTGGTTGAGAATTCTAAAAACATGTTTTTAGGATAGGTGAATTTTTTGTATGGGATTCTTGGTATATTGAACCAAAGTTAGAGGCTTTTTCTGTGAGATTCTCTTGCTCTCAATGTTCCCTGAGTTTGCTGAGATTTTTCCTCCCTAATATCAGTAATCTCCTCCTTCTGAAATTTGGCTTCTAAAATTACAGGTTATGGTGGATATTGTTGCTGCTACAAGTTATTATCGTGAATCACGATTTGTAGCTTTTGACCAGACGTTGAAGAGTCGATTGAAGGAAATGTTGTTAAAGGTATTGAGTTGAGGGTAAGGATGTGAGGGCTGTTGTAACGGCCCTGTTGCAAGTAATAAGTATTTTTTCCTTCTTCTTCTTTGAAATTTTATGTGGAATTTTATATCTCTCCCCTCTTCGTGGACTCCCTTTATTGTGTTGTTGGTCTCAATTTATAGTAGAACCTATGAGGTTTTAGGGGGGAAATTTGATAAGTTTCAAAACAAATTTCATATGTTGAACTGAGATTTCTATAGAAGCTTTCATTTTCTACTAAATTGATGCAACATTTGTCCTGTTATGGACTGGTTTTGGTGCAGGTTTACATGACTGGGCAATAGGATATTTTGCAGGTTTTCTTGGTTGTTTGTGGGCAGTAAGATAACATTGTTATGGATTGGTTTTTTGTATGTATGCAGACTGGTATATTAGGATGGTTTTGAACAGTTTTGACAGGAGCTTGGTGTGGACAACAACATGATATTAGGTTCCTTTTAATTGTTGGACAACAAAGTGGTTTTATAAGTTGCAGCATTGGTTTTGGCATTGATTAGAATAAGTTTAACATAATGGTACTTGTATGAAAGTACTTGGAATGATACTTGTATTTTAAAATTAATAAATGAAATTTCTTATGTTTAAATACAAACTTTATTTAAGGTTTACATTATTTACTTTTAATCTTGAAATGATATTGATGATGCAATACTATTAGAAATTGAATAAACATGTAACCTTGTAAAGTCTTGACACTTCAAAACATCTTTCAAATTGTGCCCTAACCTCTTCTTTTAAACTTTTGACTAATTGGATGCATCACTATCTTCAAGTGTCTTCAAATAAATGTATGAAACTTGTAATTTCAAATTCAAGAAATGAAACTTTTGAATCCACACACTTTGAATCTTGAAATAATTGAAGAACTATGCCTTAATTTCCAAGTGACATGACTTCTTGGGTTTCAAATAATTCACATGAATGGACTTTGATTTTTGAAACATTTCCTGAGAAAAACATTTCCCAAAGTCAGGAAAAAACACTTGACTTGAGCAACTAGTAAACTCAACACAAGAAAATCAATCTCTTAAGAAGGAAATTATGGCACCAATTGAAATTAGAGGTAAAAAAGGCCTATAATGTTTCAATATAATTTTTGGCTTTCTGAGCGCGTTTGACTCTTGATCCTTCTAGAGAACTTGTAGACAACATCACTCATGACAATGTGCAAAAATAAATTCCTCAAAATGTCGAGATTCGAAGAAGTTATGATCATTGGAAGTTGGGAACAACTATTTTGAAATTAGGTTAAATTCCACAGGATGACCTCTAAAGTATTCAGACTTTTGATGATCCTCCGCACATAATCAGATCTTAACTGGCAACGAAGAGTTGGAGATGGAGTCAAGGAGAGTTATACGCAAAAAGAACCATTCAAAAATATTGAATAATGAAGAAGTTATGATCGTTTGAACTTGATCTTGCAAAAAGTTGACTTTTGGTCGAAGTGCTTTGAATCGACTTGCAAATTTGATCTTTCCTTGCATTCTAATGCATATTGATGCACATGTGGACCAATGATGATGAAATATCGAGTGTGATTTTGAGATTAGAGATTAAGCTTTGATGATGTAGCCTTTGAGAATCGATGATCCATCATACCTGAACACTTAAGGGATCAGAAACCCTAACTGATGCGCAATGCTTGATGCTTTTGATTCAGACTTGTCCCTGCACATGGAAACAAAGAAACAAAACATACACCTTTATATTTGATTAGATGTCAGTAATGCATAAGATAAGATGTTCACAACACTTGATAATCTCTGCATAAGCAATGCTCGAAGGTGAAAAGATTAAAAACCAAGTGTATCTCGTGACCTTGATGCTTTATGAAAATGCAAATGAAGGTGGGATCTTAGGTCAAAATTTTGGGTATGACAGCTGCCCCTATTTAATTTCTTCTATTTGAAGATATGAAGATTGAAATCTTCGTTTTGACGAGATTGAAGATACTTAGATATAGAATACACAATTTTTGGTCCTAAGATACCACAATGATGTTTATGATATGACACGAATGCAATGCTTTGGATTTTATGGGGAATCACGCCTCATGAGATAAACTACTGTTGGAGAAACAAAGAACATGATAAAGTAATCCCACTGGGGAAGTGTGATACGGTGGCAGAATCAACTGTTATACTGGTTTTGCGTTTGTGTTTGCAAATGTTGCGGTAAGCACGAGTCTCCACCTTCTTTTCTTTTATCCAACAAAGGAAAGAGTGAAAAGAACAAAAAAATACCTTTTGAGATTATTTCTGAGTAAGGGGGTAGATTATGAAAATGGAAGGTGTTAGCACCCTTTCCATCTGTAGTTATCTACGGGCTCTTAGATTCTTAGCTCATTTTTGAAATACCTTGTGTTTTTGTGTGTTTTTGAAAATTATTTTGAAATGCCTTAGTTCAGAGATTTTCTTTATGATAACTCTTGCATCAATCCTCAAGAGTGTTGATAAAGCATTTTTTTGAAAATGTTTTTGAAAGTTGTTTCGTGTAGGTGTAAAAGTTTGTTTTGTTTTGAGCAAGCATCTAAGAACTATCTACTATACTCGAAAGGGTTGTTCTTTTCTTCTTTACCTTTAGACAGTGCTAGCCTACTATTAGTGAGTAGGTAGCCCTAGTCATTTGGATGTTTGAGGGACATTCGAAGGGACATTTTATAGTCACAAAGGCAACTTGGAAAGAAGTTTTAGTAACTACCCTAGGGTTTTAAGATCATTGTTTACCGAGGCAACGTCGAGAGGGTCATCAAGGGACTTATGATCTTTTTACACCAGAGGGTAGCCATTAAAATCTCTCACATTTTGAGAGTTGTGACTATTTTCCGAAAGGCAACCAAAGTGGGAGTACCCTAGAGGTGCGCGTGTGCGAATGTATTTATATTCAGTTATTTTTATATTTGCATTAGGTTTGCTAGCATTTTATTTTATTCTTGCCATACAATCCTATTTACTAACAATAAAATTATACAGAAAATATAAAGTGCGGAAAGAAAATCCTACGCTATTGTATCTCATGAGCTGTTACAATATTTAAAGAAAATGCAAAAACATACACTAACTATTACAAAATCAAATATGCGACCTATACACTCTTTCTAGAATTTAAATAACAAAAGAAAAATAGAAAAAAAAGAGAATAGCTTGTTTAGAAAAAAAATCAAATGTCCTAAAAAGCCTAAGTATTAAAAATATTTTTGGTATTTTTTTATTTATGAAAAGAAATTGAAATTAATTAAATCTTAAGTCTATTAATTTTAAATTTTAAGAAAAAACAAGTCAAAGTAATTTAATTAATTATCTAACAAAAGTAATTAAAAAAACTAAATTTAATTGTGTGAGATTTGCAAAGGCTGAAATTTGCAAGGGGGCATGCTTGATGTTTATAACGTAGCATATTGGATCTGCAACAATTTTGTTAGAAAAGAAAAATGCAAGATCTGGGTATCGAACCCTGGTACTTTTCAGTATACGCATTCCCCTTCCCCAACTGAACCCGCTTGCCAATCTTTATTACAAATGAACAGACAAATATATATGTAAAAATAACATTAATTCTAGATTTTCAAAGAAAAGGCTGCGCGGGCTAAGTTTTGAACCAACTACACATGGGATCAGCCCACCAGAGCCAACCTTTTGATTGTACTCTCCGATGGGCTCAAAATCGAAATGGGGTTTGTGACCTGTCTATCCTTTCATCATAAGCATGCACAAACACATTAGAACAAATAAACTGCCTAGATTGAGAAAATAAAATTCAAAAATATACCGATGGTCAGTATACTTAGATGAGTCGTGTTAGAGATGCCCCTGGAGATCTCACGATCAAGGTGTGATTACTAGTTTGGACTTAAAGGTGCCTGCAAAAATGTGTTTCGATTGGGACACTTTTGGATCTTTTTTGAGCAATGTGATGTAGTATATGCGTATCATATTTCTGGCTTGTGTTGGTGTCTTATATTTATAGGAGGTGTGAGGTGAATGGAAATGGAATGGGACATCCATTAACCAGGCTTTGAAGGCAAAATCAGACAAATCAAATGATTGCCATTTTTGATGAATTCCTACCCTTTTGGATTTTAGGATGAACATGGACATGTTTCAATCCCTGACTCCTTCGAATGCCTACATGCCTCGCTCTTTGATTGACCCTGAATTTCTCCTTTCGATGGCTCTGAAAATACCCAACTAGCCCAATCGAACACTTCACTTTGGCCAGTCGAAGCTTCTTTTGTCATTTCCTTCGAATGCAATTGTGCAGGAGGCTACTGCTTAGCAGCATGTTGGACTTTGGCCAACAAGCATCTTGAGCCAAACTCATCAAAAGGAAAAACAAACTTGTTTCCAAAAAATTGTGTATCCTTCAAATAGACCACATGTATGTCCTTCGAAGGTACCATTTGTGTGTCCTTCGAATGGACCAAATGTATGTCATTCAAAGGCACCATTTGTATGTTTCTTTGAATGACCCTTTGGAATGTTTCTTCGAATAGACCATACTACGTGCCAAATTGTAGAATCTATGTTGAAGGGTTTTAGAGGTTGAGTCAGAACAGGCCTGAAGATAGACATTTCCATTCGAAGCTTGCATGTAGATAGCCATTGCTTTGTGAATCGAAAGCAAGTTGAAGGGGCCTTTGCCTTGTGGATCTAAGGCAAGCATGAAAAGGCCGTTGCCTTGGGGATTGAAGGCAAGTTGAAGGGGCCTTTGCCTTGTTGATCGAAGGAAAGCATGAAGAGGCCTTTGCCTTGTGGGTCGAAGGCAAGTTGAAGGGGCCTTTGCCTTGTGGATCAAAGGAAATCATGAAGAGGCCTTTGTCTTGTGGATCGAAGGCAAGTTGAAGGGGCCTTATGCCCAAATGAAGCTTGTGGACCAAAGCTTGCTCGAAGGGGACCCAACGCTTAATTGAAGTTGGTGGACTAAAGCTTCATCGAAGGGGACCAAATACCCAATCGAAGCTTATGAATTAAAGCATGATCAAAGGGGGCTCAATTCTCAATCGAAGCTGGTGGACCAAAGCTTGATTGTAGGGGACCAAATGCCCAATCGAAGACTTTGAAACAAAAGCTCGCTCGAAGGATTTTAAATGCCCAATCGAAGCTTATGAAGCAAGGCTAACTTGCTCTTGTTTTATTTGATGCTTGAGAGCCTAATATGATCCATGGAAACTTGTGCAATCTTGACCCAGTAGAAATTTTGTGAGAAAAATCTTAAGAAATGAGAGGGAAAATTTTGGGGTATAACACCTGCCCCTGTTCAATCTTCTTAAACCTGAAGATTTAGATTGGCTTGATTTCCTTTCATGATCTAAAGGTGGAAGATGATTGAACACTAGAGTGCCCATAAATTTGCACTCATATGATGTGATGGTTGATTGTGTACGGAATGGGCTTAAAGATGCCATTTGGAGAAGATGACTGAGAGTTGTTGGAGATGGGCTTAAAGATGCCATCCAAAGTAGATGCTGACTTCATAAGAGGTATCTTTGTAGGGATTCCTGTTCCTGTTGTCTGAGGAGGACTCCGCTGGGGAAATTGATTTATGTTGTTCTCCTGCTTGAAAAAAACTCTGTGGGGAATAGAGCCTAGGAGCTTTAGTTGTCCATGTCTCTACTGAGGAATTATCTCTGGACTGGAGAGATGAAAGTTTTCTATTTCCTGGTTGGAATCTAGGCTTCACAGTAACTTGCTGGGGAGAATGAAATTTACTGCTGTTTAGAAATGTATTAGAAGGAACCTGTTTAGGGCCGTTTCAAGATGAGTCTGTGTTAGATTGCATCTAGAAATTGAGAAGGAATTCGTGTAAGATTGCTTCAAGACGAGCTCGTGTAAAGCTACATTTAGAAATTGAGAAGGAATTCGTGTAACATTGCTTCAGGATGAGTCCGTGTTAGACTACATTTGGAAATTGAGAAGGAATTTGTGTAAGATTTCTTCATCTGGTCATGTAGATAGTCACCCCGTCTGGTTTCGAGAATTAATCTACAAGAAGTTGTTCACAGATAGTTGTCCTGTTTTGTTTCATGCATTAATCCGGAACTTGCTTTTGTTGGCCGTTGAGATAGTTGTCCTATCTGGTTTCAGGTATTAATCTTTGACCTAAGAGAAAGAAAGATAGTTTTCCCGTCTGGTTTCGGGTGTTAATCTTCAATCTACTCATGTAGATAGTTGTCTTGTCTGGCTTTAGGTATTAATCTATAATCAGTCATCCACAGATAATTGTCCTGTCTTGTTTCAGGTATTAATATGGAACTTGTTTTTGTTGGTAAGTATGAAGCTTGACTGCGATGTATAATGAAGGAATCTTTGACGACTACTACTTCAACAGGTAAATGAAGGAATCTTTGACAACTACTACTTCAGCAAGTAATGAAGGAATCTTGGACGATTATTACCTCAACAGATAATGAAGGCATCTTGGACTATTACTACCTCAACAGGTGATGAAGGAATCTTGGATGATTACTACCTCAACAAATAAGAAGGAATCTTGGGAGATTACTACCTCAGCAGGTGATGAAGGAATCTTTGACGATTACTACTTCAGCAGGTGATGAAGGAATCTTGGACGACTACTACTTCAGCAGGTGATGAAGGAATCTTGGACGACTACTACCTCAACAGGTAATGAAGGAATCTTTGATGATTACTACTTCAACAGATAATGAAGGAACCTTTGACGATTACTACTTCAGCAGGTGATGAAGGAAACTTTGACGATTACTACTTCAGCATGTGATGAAGTAATATTGGATGATTAATACCTCAATAGATAATGAAGGAATCTTTGAAGACTACTACCTCGACAAATAATGAACGAATCTTTGACGATTACTACTTCAGCAGGTGATGAAGGAATCTTGGACGACTACTACTTCAGCAGGTGATGAAGGAATCTTAGACGACTACTACCTCAACATGTAATGAAGGAATCTTGGATGATTACTACCTCAACAGATAATGAAGGAATCTTTGATGACTAATACCTCGACAAATAATGAAGGAATCTTTGACGATTACTACTTCAGTAGGTGATGAAGGAATATTTGATGATTACTACTTTAACAGGTGATGAAGGAATCTGATAACTATTACTACTTCCGTAAGGTACCAGAAATTTGTCTGCTCATGTAAATAGTTGATGATATTCGTCTGTTTATAGACTTTTACCTGAAAAGATAAAGGGTTAGCTGTATGCAATGTCATGATGCATGAAGTGCAAATGATACTCTCAAAATAAGTGAGATTGTGATATATGCATTTGTGCTGCATATGCTATGACATTTCTAAAATGATGTATGAATGTAATGTATGAACGTGTCAGTCGTTCCCTTATTGTATTATTGAACTAGGGAAAATAAATCCCAGATTGTTGTTGGGGATGAACAATGTAAGTCTTCAAATTTTGTTGAAGTTGAATTGTTAGGAGATGAGCTTCCGTTGTTAGAGAAATAAACTCTGTTGGGGAAGGGAAACTCTGTGTGTTGCTTGGGTATTTTTATGAAATCGCGCTGGGGAATTCGAAAAGCTTGTGAACCATGCTAAGGAATACTTTGAGATGCCAGATGAGTAATTGGAAAATTTTCTCTTCCGAGGATATAAGAACGTCTGACATCATTAGATATGGCAGTGACTTTATGGTAGGATGCCCCTGCCTCTTTACCTGCTGGAGAAAGTATCTGCAGGGATTTTGAAGATGATTTGAATGTTATCCTAACTCTTGGAGTTTCGAGTAGATGTTGATCAGGGTGGTAAGCCTTCTACTGATAGACAAGTGACGAGATGACGAGACATATTCGTACGCTTTAATCCCAAACTTTTTTTTGGACCACCCTTTTGAGTTTTCAGTCCACCCGGGATACCCATTTTTGCCCAAGCCGCCTTTTTTAGGTTTTCGACTTGCTGGATGTACAGGTTTTTTATGTATATCCCTAATTTTTTCCCGAACCCTTTTGGTTCGCCGGGATGCCCTTGTTTTTGCCTAGGCCAGTCAACCTAGCGGGCCGTTTTCATGCGTAGTATTTTCCGACCATGTCCGCATTCATAGGGTGCAGAGAATTGTCACTGTCCATAGCAGTAAGTGGTGTAACACTGCCAGAAAAATGTTTTCCTGATCACTTGTGACCCTTTACTGGAATGCATGTTTAATGCCCCAAGTGATTCAGATGGAGATCTTCCCCTGGCTATTGGGAACTTTTTGAGAGATTCGTTGAATCTTGACTTGACTGCCCCAGATCAGTTAGACACCATGCCATGCCCCTTGATTATGAAAGGCCTATTACTGGAAATGTATTTCCATCTGAGGTGATTCTGTCCACTGAGAGGATTTTTGTTCATCGAATATCCGTCGTGAGAATTTCTCTGTTGTTGAACAAATAGTCATATGCAAACAATAGTATTTTAAAAAATGCAAAGCTTATGTCTGTCTTGAAGTTTTTTGAAAATTCATTTTTTAGTAAAATAAACAAATTTTGTAAGAATGTGATATCAACTCAGGATTTGTAGCAAACCTTACAAGAGTTAGAATACCTTTTGTAATAATATGCTTTCGAAATAACCCATGCTTCAGCTAGGACTTTTAAGGGTTGTAAAGTGGTCTGGTTCACAGTTTAAGAAACAAAGGATAAAAGCTCAAACTTTATTTGTACTCAACCCATTCTTCGTGATGTTCTTCAGTCCTACACTCAGTTAACTGTGCATTTAGATCCCAATTGAGTTCTGGAATCTTGGCCCTGATATTCCGGTGATGGTTCAGAAATTGAATGTTTATTTGAGAAGGCAATCATTTTTGTGACCTTTTTCTTTTGTTGAGGATTTGTAGCAACCTATTTTTTTAATTTTATTATCCCTACCTTTTGCCTGAACGGTTTCTTTTGTGATACAGTCAGCGGGATGCCCCGGTTTTTTTCTTCAGTCTCCTTCATAGGTTTTGACTTAACGGGCTTTTCTTTTGAGAGATAATGACTGTCTGTTTTTAATGATTATGTGGAACCATCACCATCTTTTGTTCTGGAAGGGCATCTTCGACACCACTCATAGTGTATGAAGAGAAAGCTTGCACATTAGAAATAACTGAGAAACTACCCTGCCCCAAGTTATGATTAAGGGTTTCAACTTTGTGTGAAAAATAAAACTCCTACTTCTTAGGCTCAAAGGGGTTGACTAGGGATTACCCTCCTTATAACTCCATTGTTTTAGGATTTGAAATAACGCTTGTACATCGTCATCCAGGTCTATTCAAAAGCATAATGTATAGATTATGGTATCGTTTTCATCATCCTCCCTCTAAAAGCTTATAACTTTTAATCAAGAGTTGAATATCACAAGAAAGAAGTAAAAACACAGTTTGAATATAGTGAATACGAATGTATTGATTCAAGACAAACATATATGATGCATTAATGAAAAAAGAGTTTGACATAATGGATAAGCGTTCAAACAAACAAAAAGAAATTACAATTGAAAATTTAAAATGAACTGGACACTCTCAATGATTTGGCATGGGAGCAGTGATGACATTGGGATCCTTAGGAGGGTCAAATTCAATATCCTTGCTTTCGATCAAATCTTGAATCTTGTTCTTCAAAGTTCAATAGCTGTCAGTGTCATTCCCGAGACTATCAGAATGGTAGGCACATTTTACATTTGGATTGTACTTATGAGAGGAGGTATCAGGGTTTTGAGGAGGATCCTTTATTGTAATCAGCTTCGCTTTCAGCAAATGTTGTAACACTTGAGTTAATGGCATATTAATCTTAGCGTACTGACTTTCTTGAAACTTTATCCTACGCATATTTCCCCGTTGTGGTTGAAAAGGTATAGGATTGGGAGTTAACACCGCTCCCACAAACTGATGGTGGTCCTTTTTACTATGGCTTCTTTGACCATAAACATCATTAGTTTCTTTTTTACCACCAAATGGCCTCTTCTCAGTATTAAAGGGTGTGGCCATCAGAATCTTCCCACTCTTGATACCACATTCGATCCTCTCCCCAATCAGTACCATCTCTATAAAAACAGACGAAGAACTCCCAATCAGTAAATTGAAGAATGGGCCCGTTAGAGTGCCCATGAACGTGTCTACCATTTCCCGATCAGTCAGAGGAGGTTTCACCCTGCCAGCTAAATCCCTCCATTTTATGCATATTCCTTGAACCCTTCTCTTGACCCCATGGACATATTCTGCAATTGCACTCGAGTTGGTGCCAGGTAAGCTTTGTACTAGTAATTATTGTAGAAAGCAGCAGCCAATTCTTCCAAGGTATGAGTGTCGGTTCCTTCCAACTGATAGAACCACTCCAGTTGAGTTCCAGCCAAACTTTCTTGGAAGAAATGGACCCATAACTTCCGGTCAGTAGTGTGAGGCTGGATCTTTTTGACGTATGATCTAAAGTGATGTTTAGGACAAGAGACCCCGTCATATTTAGCAAATGTGGGAACCTTGAACTTTGGTGGGATGACCATTCCAGAAAATAGTCCTAACTCTTCAAAGCCCAAGCCAGGTACCTGCTGAATCTCCATAGCATTGAGACGATCCTCCAACTGTTTGTATTTATCATCAGCAGGAGGATATTGTTCCTCAGAGTAATTAGCTTCTTCTTCATCAGTCCCCGGGTTGTTATCTTCTTCATGATTATCCCCCTCATTTGATGGAGTTGTGAGATCTAGAGCTCGCTTAGCTGGTCCTCTAAGTCTTCTTCCCATATTCAAGATGCCAACCGGTTTCTTTGCCTTCTTCTTCTTCTTCTTATCTTTGATGATGAGAGATTTCAGTTCTTCCTGCCCCTTGGCTAAGTTCAAGAATATGTGTTGGAACTGGGCATTCCGAGCTTGGAGATCTTTAAATGTTTGCTCTAGATCCATTTTCTTACTGAAACAAACAGCGAGAAAAATGAGAAACTTGTTTTAAGAATACCTGTTATGCAATGGCATGCATGATATGTTAATGTTTTCAAGGATCTCGTGGGGTAAACACAAGAAGATGTTATGAGTTGACTGCAACTTTGATTGAAGAACTTCGTATCGTTGGAGGTCCTTCCATGAGAATCAAGCTCACCAAGTCGAGTGGGTCATAGCCCCTAACTCAAGTTATTGTGTTTTGGTCTTTTGACAACATTGGCTAGAGGAAAATAAATCCCCTTTCCCCTTGCTAGACGTCTGATTTATCATAACCTGTATTACAGGCCCTTGAGATCCTAGAAATGGTTAAGGAAATGATATGGCATGATGTTATGATGTGTATGCTATGCATCAAGCAAAAATGTAAAAGATAAGTATGTCTTGCAGGAAATATGAATTATTGTATAACAACTACAAACAAGTCCCGCAACGAGTACAAACAAAGCCCTGCAATGAGTTCAAGTTGTTAGACAGTGAAAGCAAACAAGTCACACAAGTAGCCTTAGGTTTAGGCTTGCATGGATTCCATAGGTAAGTACCCTCTTGAGGTTTAGTTGGTTCAACCTGTCCTAGAAATAGTAACCTAGTTATAGGGAATCTTAATATCATTGATCTTTCTTCACCGAGAATTGTTTCAACACAAGCCTCTTTATTGGCGACCAAAATATCCCAGAAGTCAGATCTTAATGAGTGTAGTATCGAGTATCAACTAACTTCGGACTGCACCAAAGCTAGCTATCTCACTACTTCCTAATGGCCAAGTTGTTCAATTAAAGGTTCTAAGGCCAGTTGGTGCTTCATGACACCACACAACGGCCCTGTATTCTCCTTGACTACTCAAGGGCTACCAGTACCAACAAATATGTCACACCAACGTAGCTATCATTTCAACCGTGTCGGTATACCTTGCACAGTCCCCACGATCTATTGCTACTTACCTTTAGATAGTGCTAGCCTACTATTAGTGAGTAGGTAGCCCTAATCGCTTGGATATTTGAGGGATATTCGAATGGATGTTTTATAGTCACAACGACAACTTGGCAAGAAGTTTTAGTAACTACCCTAGGGTTTTAAGATCATTGTTTACCGAGGCAACATCGAGAGGGTCATCGAGGGACTTATGAACTTTTTACACCAGAGGGTAACCATTAAAATCTCTCACGTTTCAAGAGTTGTGACTATTTTCCGAAAGGCAACCGAAGTGGGAGTACCCTAGAGGTGCGCGTGTGCGAGTGTGTTTGTATTCAGTTATTTTTATATTTGCATTAGGTTTGCCAGCGTTTTATTTTATTCTTTCCATACAATCCTATTTACTAACAATAATATTCTACAGAAAATATAAAGTGTGGAAAGAAAATCCTACGCTATTACATCCCATGAGCTGTTACAATATTTAAAGAAAATGTGAAAAGATAAACTAACTATTAAAAATCAAATATGCGACCTATACACTCTTTCTAGAATTTAAATAACAAAAGAAAAATAGAAAACAAAAAATGAGAATAGCTTGTTTAGAAAGAAAATCAAATGTCCTAAAAAGCCTAAGTATTACAAATATTTTTGGTATTTTTTTATTTAAGAAAAGAAATTGAAATTAATTAAATCTTAAGTCTATTAATTTTAAATTTTAAGAAAAAACAAGTCAAAGTAATTTAATTAATTAGCTAACAAAAGTAATTAGAAAAACTAAATCTAATTGTGTGAGATTTGCAAAGGCTAAAATTTGAAAGGGGGCATGTTTGATGTTCATAATGCAACATATTGGACCTGCAACAATTTTGTTAGAAAAGAAAAATGCAAGATCTGGGTATTGAACCATGGTCCTTTCCAGTATACGCATTCCCCTTCCCCAACTGAACCTACTTGTCAATCATTATTACAAATGAACAGACAAATATATAAGTAAAAATAACATTAATTCCAGATTTTCAAAGAAAAGGTCGCGCGTGCAAATATTCGAACCATCTACGCATGGGATCAGCCCACCAGAGCCAACCTTTTGATTGTACTCTCCGATGGGCTCAAAATCGAAATGAGGTTTGTGACCTGTCTATCCTATCATCATGAGCATGCACAAACACGTTAGAATAAACAAACTGCCTAGATTGAAAAAAATACAATTAAAAAATATACCTATGGTCAGTATACTTGGATATGTGGTGTTGGAGATGCCCCTGGAGATCTCAGGATCAAGGTGTGATTACTAGTTTGGACTTAAAGGTGCCTGTTAAAATGTGTTTCGATTGGGACACTTTTGGATCTTTTTTGAGCAATGTGGTGTAGTATATGCGTATCCTATCTCTGACTTGTGTTGGTGTCTTGTATTTATAGGAGGTGTGAGGTGAATGTAAATGGAAGGGGACAACCATTAACCATACTTTGAAGGCAAAATTATACAAATTAAAGGATTGCCATTTTTGATGAATTCCTACCCTTTTGGGTTTTGGGATGAACCTGGACATGTTTCAATCCCTAGCTCCTTCAAATGCCTCCACGCCTTTCTCTTCGATTGGCTCTGGATTTATCTTTTCGATGGCTCTGAAAATACCCAACTAGCCCAATCAAATACTTCACTCTGGCCAGTCGAAGCTTCTTTTGTCATTTCCTTCAAATGCAATTGTGCAGGAGGCTACTGCTTGGCAGCATGTTAGACTTTGGCCAGCAAGCATCTTGAGCCAAACTCATCAAAAGGAAAAACAAACTTGTTTGCAACAATTTGTGTATCCTTCGAATGGACCACATGTATGTCCTTCGAAGGCACCATTTGTATGTCCTTTGAATGGACCAAATGTATGTCCTTTGAAGGCACCATTTGTATGTTTCTTCGAATGACCCTTTGGAATGTTTCTTCGAATGGACCATACTATGTGTTAAAGTGTAGAAACTATGTTGAGGGGTTTTAGAGGTGGAGTTAGAGCAGGCCCGAGGATATACATTGCCTAGCCGAAACTTACATGTAGATAGCCATTGCTTTGTGAATCGAAGGCAAGTTGAAGGGGCCTTTGCCTTGTGGATCAAAGGCAAGCATGAAAAGGCCTTTACCTTGTGGATCGAAGGCATGTTTAAGGGGCCTTTGCCTTGTGGATCAAAGGAAAGCATGAAGAGGCCTTTGCCTTATGGGTCGAAGGCAAGTTGAAGGGGCCTTTTCCTTGTGGATCAAAGGCCAGCATGAAGAGGCCTTTTCCTTGTGGATCAAAGGAAATTCGAAGGGGCCTTATGCCCAAATGAAGCTTGTGGACCAAAGCTTGCTGGAAGGAGATCCAACGCTCAATCGAAGTCGGTGGACCAAAGCTTGATCGAAGGGGACCAATTACCCAATCGAAGCTTATGAATCAAAGCATGATCAAAGGGGGATCAATGCTCAATCGAAGCTGATGGACCAAAGCTTGATCGAACGGGACCAAATTCCCAATCAAAGACTTTGAAACAAAAGCTCACTCGAAGGATTTTAGATGCCCAATCGAACCAAGGCTAAATTGCTCTTCTTTGATTTGATGCTCGAGAGCCTAATATGATCCATGGAAACTTGTGCAGTCTTGACCCAATAGAAATTTTGTGAGAATAATCTTGAGAAATGAGAGGGAAAATTTTAGGGTACAACAGGAAGAGATTATAACTCCACTAGGGAACAGAGCCACAAAATTCGAATGCGAGACTCTTATTGGGGAACAACTTCGAGAGAAGAAAAACAATTACTGATTCTATCAGAGAAGACGCCTTGCATAGGCTGTGAAAAGATAAATGGCTATTGACTTAAGATGATGATAAATTTCCAACTCAGTGTCAAAGGTAGAAAATCAAAAAGATAATGACTCATAGATGACGGTAAACTACCAACTCAATGGTTGAAGGTAGGATAAAAAAGATACCGAGTCACAGATGACGATAAACTACCAACTCAATGGTTGAAGTATAAGATCAATAAGATACCGACTCACAAATGACGATAAACTACCAACTCAATAGATGAAGGTAGACGATTAATAAGATACCGACTCACAGATGATGATAAAATACCAACTCAATGGTTGAAGGTAGAAGATTAATAAGGTATCGGATCACAGATGATGATAAACTACCAACTCAATGATTGATGGTAGAAGATCAATAAGATACCGACTCACAAATGACAGTAAACTACCAACTCAATAGTTGAAGGTAGAAGATAAAAAAAGATACAGACTCACATATGACGATAAACTACTGTAGCGGTAGAAATGTTTAAGACTAAGCCATTGGATTGACTAGACTTTATACAAATCAAAATAAAAATCGCCACCGCGCTTTATTGTTTCCAAAGGAATGGGAAAAGAGAGAATAACCCAAAAAGAAGGGGAAAGATTAAAGGTAAGGGGGTTGGTCATGCAAAGGGAAGGTATTAGCACCCTAAACATTTACGGTACTTCGCAGGAGCCTCTTTGTAAAATCTGTATCTTTTGGCTATATAAAAAAAGGTTCTATAAAAATGGATGGTGGAGGTGAGAAAAGAAATATATTTATTTTATGATTTTTGCACCTGCCGCGGTTGCGAACCTTTAGTGCATACTTACCTCCTTTTCGTGCAATAGGGGATCATGGTACACGTAGTTCCTCTTTTTTTTATAAAAAAATTTTAAGACACAAATGTGTTAGTTAATTTTATGAGATAAAACATCATCGTCATTGTCCGTGTGGAAAACATACCTACTACCCACAATTATGAGAAAGGAGAATTCACATCATCTCAAAGTGAAGGATATGGCTTGGATTTTAAAATCAACAATGCCTCACTCAACACCCAAGTGGAAAATATCTCTCTTTACTACATATTGTAGAAGTATAGTTGTTTGCATCATGTGATACGGTGGGAGAACTGACTTGAAAGTTTTGCGTTTTATCGCAAATGTTGCGGTTAGCAAGAGTCGCCACCGACTTTTCTTTTATCCAAAAGGAAAGGTGAAAAAGCACAGGAATGACCTTTGAGATTATTTCTTGAGTTCGGGGGGTAGATTATGAAAAGGGAAGGTATTAGTACCCTTTTCATCCATGGTTTTCCATGGGATCTTAGTTACTTGCTATATCACTTGCTTTTGTTTTGAAATTGTGCTTTGTGTGGTTTTGAAAGTATTTTGTAAAATAGGCCATTGTTTAGGCAATCTTTGTAATGATTCTCGTTCGTAAGAATGTATACAAAGATGTTTGTCTTTTTGAAAATGTTTTCAATGTTTGTAAGATGTTTGGAAAAATGTGTGTTTGTTTTGGAAAATAACAAGGATAGTTGTTTGAAAATAGAACAAGTAACTAGAAGCAATCTACCTACTCAAATGTCTTTCTTATGCATTTTTTATTCCTTTGACATTGTTGTCTTACCATTGATTTGGTAAGCAACCCTATCTTTGGATGTAAACGGGATGGCCGTGGGTCATCGTATAACCATGATTAATAATGTTGCAAAGTATCTTAGCTTTTTTTGAGGGACTAAGATCATTTTTGTAAGGCAACTCTAAATAGCGTCATCGAGGGACTATGATCTTATATTTGTTTGTTTTGCTAAGATACTTCGCATGCATAATATGGACATTTTTGGTAAGGCAACCAAGTGGAGTAACCCTAGGGATTCTTGTGTGCAAGTGTGTTATTTTCATGCTTGATTTTGTCTTGGATTAGGGTTTTCTATTTGTTGGTTTTATCTTTCCATACAAACCCTAATTACTAACATTGATATGAAAGCGATAAATTGCGGAAAGTAAAATTACTATGCTATTACATCATTATGGGTATGGGGTATACAAATGTACAAATTGGGATTGCAAGAAAATTAAACCCTAATTACTATTACAAGGCTTTGACAATTACATAATCTAAAATGCAAAAATAAAATATGCAAGAAGATGTAAAGTGAGAGAAATTGCTTTTTAGGGTTTTTTATAGCAAAAGATTTTGTAATTAATTTTATTGAAGAAAAACCTAAGTCTAAGTTTATTGTTTAGAAACTTGTTTTTTGAGGTTTCATTTGAACAAAAAGGTTTTATAAAGTTAGGTCACTTCCAAGCAATGCAATATATCCAAAAGAACCTAAAAAATCTCCAAAAACTAAGAAATTTGGTGCCCGAGCTGACACGGGCCGTGTCGGGGGACACGGGCACCCGTGTCAGGACATGTCCATGACTCTTATGTGTTTTTTTGGTCCCAGCCATCCTGACACGGCCGTGTCACCTGACACGAGTGCCCGTGTCAGCCCTTGTTCATCCTTTTTTGGTCATGTACGCACCAGTAACTCTGACACGGACCGTGTCGATTGACACGGGCACCCGTGTCAGCCTCTGTACCTGCATTTTACTATCTTTTTCAACTCAAATAAGCTGACACGGGCCGTGTCATGTGACACGGACACCCGTGTCAACCCCTGGTTTGGCTTTTTGTTAGTTTTTCTCTTTGATCTGTCTTGTTATATATTTTGAGCGCAAAAGCAAATGATGTATGAACAATGAGATCACAGTTTGAGAAAGTTTACCTCTCGAATCGGAAGCTTTAGGACACGTACGAATGTTTTCGAGTGTAAAGTGGTGATTGTTCAAGCTCCTTTGAACCTTCTTGAAGTAACTCCACCCTTTCTTTTGTACTGAAAATGGTTGAACTGCTCCAACCGAGTCAAGTTGTAATGTATGTTTTTTTTTTAATTTGGAAGATGGTGATAGTGATGTTACAGAAGTTGTCTTTGTGTTTGAACAACTTCTATATGGTGTATATGAAGTGTTTGTATGATTTGTTTGGAGAAAACTTGCAAGGTATGAGATTCAAAGATTTGAACTTCAAAACTCAAAAATAGAGGTTTTGTGGACAAATCTGGTTTTTTGACAGCAAAAATGAGTTTGAGTGTTAGTTTCTCCTTCTATTTTTTTCTGGCCTCTCTCTATTTTTTCTAACCCCTTTGTCTTTCAAATGCTTCTTCTATTTATAGGCAAAGGAATTGTGAACAAAGGCTGAATATGTTTACAACATAACATGTTATGGTTCGTTTGGGATGTAAGTATCAAACTATGTCAACTACTCCATGGTTCCAAGATGAAGTACCAAAGTTGTTGGTTTATAGGGGTTGATTTCCATGTTTTATGGTGGAGTACAATCAGAAATCAACAAAGTATGGGCTCAAGACAAACTTTGTTCAAAAAGCTTGCTTTTCAAGAATAGCAATGGTGCCTTTATGCCATAAATGGAAAGATCTTTTGGACAATGGCTGAAACACTTGGGTAATAGCTCAAGCTCTTGTGTAAACATTAAATTATGTAGAGATTTGCAAGTAACAAGGCCTGCAAAGTAATATTATGCAGCATAGCATTAGGATTTTGTTGTGTGTTCTTTAATAGAATGACTTGCAAATCAATGGTGGATTCCCAACTTCATGCCCTTGAATCTCCTAGCTCAAGTATGATAAATGCATGATCTTGGATGTTTTGGAAAGCTTTAAACACCCTCTATAACTTTCATGTTGGCCATTTTGACAAAATCATCTTGGAACTATGTGAAAAAATGCCAAGAAGTTGGGATAAAATCCTGCATAAAATCTGTTGCAAATTTCTCTAAGTGTTAAATGAAAATGTCATGACTTCATGAATTTATAACATGAGATCCAAGCATATTTAGGAGAAGTTGTGTAAAGAAATGTTGTAGATATCATGGAGATCTACAACTTTCATGTTGAAAGCTTCTTTTGAATCATCTTACATCTTGGTGAAAGAGTGGCATGAAATGATGAAATTATCATGTATAAAAACACTTAGAAAATTTCTAAGTCTTGGAAATCTTGACTTTTCAAGTTGACTTTTGACTTTCTTAACTTCTTGATGATCAAGCTTGATATTTTTGAATGTCTTGATGAATTATGATATTTGAAACTTAATGTTGACCAAAAAGTCAAAGTTTGACTTTCCATTATGCAATTGACCATTTTGCCCTTGTGCCAATTTCAAGCCTAAATTGATGTATCAGTGTTGTAAACCTGATGTCGTAGAATATCTTGTGAGAAAATACTTGAAAAATGAGAGGGCAAATTTTGGGGTACAACACATCACTACAAGGATTGACAAGAGTTCATAATTTTTTTATAGAAAAGTTTAAAGATACAGAGCCAAAGTGGAAAATGGTTTGAAATGAGATTGATTGACTTTTAGTCTTCTCACAAAAAAAAGTCAAGGTATTATTAAGTTGATTGGAGTTTATTTATGAAAATGCTTTGAAAATGCATGGACATAAGTCCAAGTTTATTATGAAAGTGGTTCAAGTTTAAAAACAAGAAGAGTTTTCAAAAGGGGGAAGAAGATTTTTGAAATTAAAGAAGATGGGAGGAGAAGAATGGACTATCCTAAACCATAAGGTAAAAGCTAGGGATGAGAACTATCTAACCAACAAGAAGCCAATACTTGACATTATGAGCCAAGATAGAATTCTCATTCCTTGGTTTGAAACCAATCAAGCAAAAAACACTAGACCTCTTGAGAGAACCAAACTTCAAGTGTATTAAGTCTTCATAAAAATTAGGCAGAGTAACGGCTGTATACGGCTGAATTCTAGATTACAAACGAAGGGTGTAATCACAAAAATCTGCATACAAAAACAAACAAGCAACCCAATGTCTTGAGGTAAACCTCAAGAACTCCAGACAAAATAATCAGATAAGATCACAAGGTTTCCAATATAGGCCAAGGTTTCTAATCCTAAGTCTAAGAAAAGTCCCATGCTCCATAATGCCAAGGATAGTAACCAAATAGTCTAAGTACCATTAAATATTTTTAGGGTTTATGTTGATTATTAAGCATCTTAAGAAAGGAAAAGAAAAGCTCAAGTGAGCAAAGTAAAAATGGCAAGAAAGTAAATGCTCAAATGAGAAAAGATGAAAATGGCATGAAATGTAAATGCTAAAAGTAAATGGTACATAAAGCATAAAAAAGAATAAAATCATAAAGACAAGTCAATAATTAGTGGTTAGTTGAATGACCATCTTGAAGCTTGAATTTGGAACTCATTAGAGGATTGGTAGAACCAAAGCATCCACACAACAAGTTGCATTTGCTTTTTGTCAAGTATATCATCCATTTGGAATTCTCACAAGTACCATTTAATGATCAATGATGTTTAAGTGATCTGTGTTGACCAAAGGTGTTGTAGATCCATTAGAGGATTGTAGAACCAAATCCTCCACAAAATGAATCTCAAGGTTATTGGATCAAAGAGACCAAATTAACATACTTGGGCTTGCAATCATAAGTTTGGGCCACGAATGATCATTTATTCGAATTGGGACAAAATTTAGCGCTATGTTAAACAATCGTAAGTGGACTTATATAGAAGTCGCAGATATTTTGAGACCGGTCAATAGAAATCTATGCACCATTTATTTTGATACATGATATAGAGATCATGGTCCAACAACATTTAGTGCAATAATAAAGGGGTGAGATGAAGAGGGATGGGGAAAAAATATACAAACCACATTTGAATTAAATTTTAATCAAACTATTATTAAAATCATTCATCCATTTTTATGGAGTTAAACTCAACACCATGGATCCAATGATGTTAATAAGGTTCATGATCCAAAATCTAACCCAAGATCAGCCAGAAAATAGTCACAAAATAATATCACATTTTAATATACACAAAAGGGTTTAAAAATAATGTTTAAAAATTGAAAATAAAGAGAAAAATATCAACTATGTTCAAATTAATCAAGAAATAAAAAGTAAGACCATAGAAAAATCAGAAAAGGGCTCAAATAATTTTACAAATTTTTTGGTAATTTTTTAAAGTCAGAAACTATTTTTAAAATTAAAATAAATGGGTAAAATAAAATAAAAATGATAAAAAATAGTAAAGTCAGAAACAAAGATAAAATAAGGTCACCAATATTTGTCACAATATCATTGGATCATTCCACAATTTTTTCAGAATTTAAAAATGTATAAAAGTATTTTTAAACGTTTAAAACAAATCAAATAAAGTGTAAATTTATAAAAAAAAACCAAAACACAAAATTAAATTGTGAAAATATAAAAACCAGAAAGAGAATAATCAAAAAAAAATTTCATAATGTTTCCATATTTTTTGGACTGAAAATGAATTTTCTATGTTTATTTGAAATTTAAAATAATTAAAATATAAAAATCAGAAAAAGAAAATAAAAGTAAAATTTGTGGACCATTGGATGAGAGTCAAAACGCGTTAGTAATCAAATCCAAGGGATCTGGCGCGCTGTGCATATCATGGTCATTAGTGAATAATATACATAATCATTAATTAAATCAGATTTTGAAAAAAACAGATGGCGCGCCTTCATTGGTTGGAAGATGACACGTTGGTCATCTTCAACCTCCAGCCAACACGAATTGCAGGTCTCTCAAACTGTAAAATCAGAAGCTCAGACCTATGCCATTCGCTTCGTCTCTTCAAGACGAAGACAACCATACCCTGGCGCCAAATTTATGTAAATTGTAGCTCAAGCAATTTGGAAGGAAAGTTTTGAAAAGGGATTTGAAATTTCATGGTCAAAACGTGTTTCCAGTAAAAGGTAAGTGTTGCAACTAGAACCAGGGCAATGAGAGTAACATAATGATACCAAAGTTTTGAAGAATTGATGAAGGAATCTACCTATTGAAATTGAGTTGCAGAGCTCTGAAACTGGACTTCTATGCAGCAGTATAGGGCACGATTCTTGAATGTAATTATGTGGTTAGCTTCAGGGTAGATCAAGGAAGGTGAATTAATGGGAAAATTGAATTAAAAAAGGCTCGAGAATGGATTTTGAAGTTACTGAATTCTGAGTTATGAAACAAGTTTGACAGGGTGATTCTGGCTATCCAAGATTGAGAAAATGAATGGGATAGTTCATGTATTTATAGGAGAAGCAAATGGGATCAAACGGAAGAGTGAATGACGCGTTTTGAAGGGAATTCGTGCAAACCTGATGCACGAGTGAAATGTGATCTAAACTTCATCAAAACTCATCCAATTCTTGCGTTTTGATGCACTAGACCCAAAACGCATGCTAATTTGAGGGTTAGAGGTTGTAACATGAAATTCAAATTCTGACTTGCAATGAAACTTTAATTCCAAGTTACCACTTTTGAAACAATGGCATTCTCAACTCAAGGGGTCTTAAGGCATGATACTTGATGCTTTAGAAATATGAGGTTACAAGCTTTGCAATGGAAAAAGAATGGAGTTAAATGGATGCTTGAGCTGAAAGTTGTATTGAGTCAAAGTTGAAGAAAAAGGGTTGACTTTCCATACTTAGAAATATTCCAAATTCTTCTTCAAAAGTGACCTATAATGTCTTGCATCCAAACATGGCTTTCCACTTGGAATTTCTCTTGACCAAAAAATATGGCATGAATTAGATCTCTTTAATGACATTTTGAAACTTGAATCATTCAAAATCTCCAAAATTTGAGAGAGTTATGAATTATTGAAGTTCGCAAAAAACCATGAAATGACCTATAATCTTTTGCATCGTTAAGGTAACTTCCATCCATTTTCTCACTTTGCACATAAAAGAAGGAATAAAGTTAACATCTTCAAGATCATTATGGAAAGATAATGGACCCAAGGTGATAAAAATTGACCAAGTTATGATCATTTGAAGTCGCACATGGAAAATTGGGGATTCATCTGGAGGACTTGTAATCTTTCTTCCTCATAAAGTCTCTTCCTCATGAAAACTCCTTGGAAATTTTGAAGTGATTTGTTAATAACCATTTAAAGGGAAGGATGTCTTTTGAATCACTCAAAAATACCAAGAGATGAGCAAGATATATTCCTTTGAAGTTCTAAACCCTAGCTCATTAGATCAAGAGAATGCTTTGAGGAACTTTGACAATTTTGAACAAACTTCTTGTGCCAAAACAAATGCTTTGTAAATATAAGTTGTTGGGGATGATAATGAGAACTCATATAAACCACAACCACTTTTATATCTTGATAATTGAGAGAAATATGCATTTGTGACCAATGGAACAAAGTCTTGTCCAAACATGACTATTTCTTCAATCAACCCCTTGTACTTTTGAGTCAAATCTAATAACCTTGAAATGTGATGAACCAAAACAACCTTGCCATGCCAATTCTTCCAAAACCAATCCAATGGTGAGGTTTGAACTTCTCAAGCTTTATTTGCTAGGGAATGGAAATAAACTCATGAACCCATGGGGTAACTTGTTAAATCCCATTGCCTTTACCTACATGGATAACAAGCAAGACAAACCAACATTGCATTTTATTTAGTTTAAAAGAAGAAATCAAGACAAAAACAATATTAATGATCACAAAAGAACATAAGTCAAGGTGCTTGGTGATTCCTCAAAAGGGAAAATCTAAATATAGGGAGGGGAACCAAGTATCCTAGTGTGATCTTGTTGTGAATGAATCAACATGGTATGATGAAGGGATCTTAGAGGTAAAAATTGGGGTACAACAACTACCAACTCAATGGTTGAAGTTAGAAGATCAATAAGATATCGACTCACAGATGATGATAAACTACCAACTCAATAGATGAAGGTAGAAGATCAATAAGATAGCGACTCACAGATGATGGTAAACTACCAACTCAATGGTTGAAGGTAGAAGATTAATAAGATACTGACTCACAGATGACGGTAAACTACCAACTAATGGTTGAAGGTAGAAGATCAATAAGATACCGACTCACAAATGACGATAAGCTACCAACTCAATAGTTGAAGGTAGAAGATAAAAAAAGATACCGACTTACAAATGCCGATAAACTACCAAATCAATGGTTGAAGGTAGAAGATCAATAAGATACCGACACAAATATGAAAATAAACTACAAACTCAATAGTTGAAGTTAGAAGATCAATAAGATACCAACTCACAGATGACGATAAACTACCAACTTAATAGTTGAAGGTAGAAGATCAAAAAAGATACCGACTCACAGATGATGATAAACTACCAACTCAATGGTTGAAGGTATAAGATTAATAAGATACCAAATCACAGATGAAGGTAAAATACTAGCTCAATAGTTAATGGTAGAAGATCAATAATATACCAACTCACAAATGACGTTAAACTACCTACTCAATAGTTGAAAGTAGAAAGTAAGAGATACCGATTCACATGTGACATTAAACTCCAACTCAATAGATGAAGGTAGAAAAGATAATAAACCTTTCCACGACGAATGGGTTCCAGTTTCTTCTTTGTCGAGTCTTCCACTTGAAAAGGATAATATATAAACTTCTTTGCGGGGATTTTTTTTAGAGAGATACCATTTGCTGTTGATGAGCAAACTTCCCAAAAGAGATACCATTTACTGTTGATGAGCAAACTTCCCAAAAGAGATACCATTTGTTGTTGATGAGAAAAATTCTCAAAAGAGATACCATTTGTTGTTGATGAGTAAACTTCTCAAAAGAGATACCATTTGCTGTTAATGAGCAAACTTCTCAAAAGAGATACCATTTGTTGTTGATGAGCAAACTTCTCAAAAGAGATAACATTTGTTGTGTAAAAGCATGATGGAAATACACAAGCTACTCAAATAAAGAGTCTTCCATTTGTTATCAAGTTGAGATTCCAAGAGAGTGTTGCAACAACACTACTGGGAAGCAAAGTTCATTTTTACTGGAAACCATGAATAGATTCTACCTGAGGAGACGAAGTATTTAAAGGTGAAAAATAAATTCACTTTCAATATAGGTTTCACGCCTAGGGAGATATATGAGGTAACATCTGCAAGAGACACAACTTAATGTTAAAACAAATCGGAGAGAAACAGTCAAACAAGACTCTACCAGATGAGGAATAAACTCAACTGGGACGTATCCTATCTTAAGATGGAAGGGAAAGCTAAAACAAATATTTTCCACGAGGAATAAAATCAGTGGGTAATAATAAAGGGTGTATACTTTCTGCTTAGGTTGTCACTCTATTTGGAAAGAGAGAAATACTCTACTCGGGGATAAACACAACCAAAGTAGATGGACCCAAAAACATCGAGAAATGTGAATGTGCATGAATGATGTATGTGTGAATGAATAAGTGAATGTCATGTATATGCTGACATAACAGACAAAATAGATAATAGGGAATGATAATACATCACAGTACAAACAGACACTCGACTAATCTCAACAAGATGAGAACATTACTAGACATAGAACAAAAGCCATCGACGAAGCACATTTCTTCTATAAGGCTCTAATCTCTCCGGAGAGTAAGATTGTTGTACCCCAAAATTTTCCCTCCAATTTATTCAAGACATTCTCCTAGGGTTCCCAAATGCTCAAGGTTGCTCAAGAATTGATCAGGCAAACTCTCCTCCTAAGCAATGGATTCAGAACTAGGGTTTCACTTTTCACAAGGAAGTTTGGGTTTAAAAAGCCTCAAATGGAGTTCATGGTTTCTCATATGTCTCAAGGAATGCTCATACCAAGTTTCAACCCTTGCATCACAAGTTTACTCAGTTAATGGCTCAAATGACTAAAAACCAACTATATTGGATAAAAAGTCAACTATTGTCAACATACAGTCAAATTTCAAGATTTTTGGTCAACATTAACATTTTTAAGTCATATTAATCATTTGATAAATGTTTGATCATGATTACTCAAGAAAATCCCTCAACTAATCAAAAGTCAAAAGTTGCGAAATTAGGGTTTCCTTAGGAGGAGTCAACTGAACTTTGACTAAGCATAACTTTAACATGCTTCATCAGTTTTTCCATAACTAAGGCTCATTTTGAAGGAAATTCAATCCTATACCACTTTGTCTCTCTAAGCTCAAGTCTAAAAATGCTTCATTTGAGAGATATGAGCCAATACATTATAGGTCATTTCAAAAGTCAACAAAAAGACACTTTTTGTCAAGGCTACTTACATCAAGATAAAGTTTCCATATGCAAAAATTATCAAAAGAGGGATTGTAGAGGACATCTTTAGCTTTCCAAAAAGTCAAAGATCACCTTCAAAATATGAAAATTAAGAGAGTTATGACTAGTGCAAGTTGGGAAGTTTTGAGTAAATGCATGAAGTTCAAATTGGGAAAACTTGATATTTTGGGCTATTGGGCCATTGTTTTATAGTCCAAACGTGCTTAATACTCTTTATACACCTCAAATCTTGTTATGCACCCCTTGACCTATTTTTATTTTAATTATTTTGATTTATTCATTACCATTTCAAAAATAAATAAGATAAAATATATGCCTTTCTTACACAAAGACCAAGCCCATATCTTTGACCTAATTTGTCCTATATATTCCTTCATTCTCATACAAAGGGACACGAAAAACCTTGCCTCAAAAACTTGTCAAAAATTCCAAAATTTTCAAAGAACCCTAAAGAACTTCAAACCCTTATCGTACCCTTTTTACTATAAACAAACCACTTTGTTCATTCCCAACAGTCATACAGAGTAAGGATGGATCAAATTTGATGGTCCCAAACGCATGAAACACCATTGTGTTACATCTATGATTTCATACTTTTTCCAAATTCATATTTTAATTTTTTTTTGTTTTAAGCCATACTAATGTCATCAATATGTTTATGAGATGTCTTCGTACAGGCCTGGGTCATCATAGGATCCCATGCAATTGAAATAGTAAAACACCATGTTAGCACTGATCCATGCATTCTTATTTGTAGCTCTCAAATTCTTGCGAATTAGGATGAAATAACCATCTCATTGAATTCGCAACCCTCAATTTAGGGGGGTAGGGTGTTTTTGGATTAATGCTTTTGGTTGTTTTACAGGTTTGACAAAAACAGGTTACCGAAGAAGACGATCGGAGCTAGGGTTACGACGCCTCTCTAGTTCAGCCAATGTTGTTATATTATATATGTGTTGTTTCAGTTAAGTTAATGAATGTATCACCGCCCCAGCGGTTGAAGCGCGCATATTAAGTCATTGGTATCAAAGGGCATGGGTTCGATCCAGCCTTTTGCCATTTGTTTTCCTTATATTTTCATGTTTTACAAGATGACTTACAAAACACGCTGGAGCTGTTTGCTTTCACCAAGGCACGCTCGGCCCAGTGGTGAAGGTGTTGGCTGAGGGTTCCAAGGGTGTGAGTTCAACACCCACCCCTACCAATTGGTTTATTTTTTACTCTTCCTCCTAAAACCCTTTTTACAAAATCGTTCCAAATAAACCTTTTAATTTAAAAAACCCTAATTTACCTTTTTATTTTAAAAATTTAACCCTAATTAGTTTTTAGGTTTTTATTTGATAAATAATTTAGTTTTTAGGTTTTTCACTAATTAACTTCCTTTTAATTAAAATTGACTTAGGTTTTTTAATTAATTTACTTTTTTAATTAATCTAAATTAATTAGGTTATTAGGTTAATCATCAAACTTTTCTATCAAACAATCACAAGACGATTTCCTTTTCCTTTTACTTTCGCGTATTTTATTACTTTCGGGTTTATTCCCAATTATGCACCTGTTTACGGTTTGTAATAGTTTAATTAGAGTTTTTCTATTCCCCCCCCCCCCCCCCCCCCCCCCCGTTTTTACTATTTATACCCCCATTCCTGAAGCCTTGTAATAGTGTAGAATTTTGCTTTTCTGCACTTATATTTTTATGCCTTGTATATAACTGTTAGATGTATGCTAATAATGTTTGTATGGCAAGATTAAAAACAATCGTAGAAAACCTTAATTCAAGATAAATTAACTAAAAATAAATCACTCTTCACACTTGCACCTCTAGGGTAACCTCACTTTTTTCCTCGGAAAACAATTATGTCCCTCGAACATGGGGACACCTTATCAAATACCCTTGGTTAAAAGGATTGTAGTCCCTCAATGAGCCTTTCGAATGTTGCCTTCGGTAAACATTCTAGTCCCTTATGATAAAATTGCTAAAGCGCCCCTACGAGTTGCCTTCTATGACTGTATGATGACCCGCGCCTATCCCTTCACATCTAACGATACAGACATGTACTAACTAATGGTAGGATAACACTATCTAATGGAGGAGGAAATTACAAGAAACACCTTGAGTAAGGGTAGATCTTAATCGCTTGCTCACAAATCTCTTCAACACAAAACATTTTTCACACAAACACTCTTCAATAAATATTTTTAAACAAACACTTTGTACGTATTCTCGAGGACAGATACGAGAATCATTACAAAGTTCTACCTCACTATGGAAAGTTTCAAAATATTTTCTCAAACATGCATAACACAAAGTAATTTTCAAAAAAAGTGAGATAAGCGATTAAGAGCTCTTAGATAACTACAGATGAAAAGGGTGCTAACACCTTCCCTTTTCATAACCTATTCATCGAACTCAAGAAAATCTCAAAGGTCTTTCCTGTTCTTTTCACCCTTTCCTTATTGGATAAAAGAAAAGTCGGTGGCGACTCTTGCTATCCGCAACATTTGCGATAAAATGCAAAACCAAGTCAGTTCTCCCACTGTATTACAGAACTGGTGACTCTGCTGGGGAAATTAAATATGGGGTTACCTTTAGAGTTATATAATTTTTAAATGCTTTCCTTGTTTGTCTTATATGCTTTACATTTAAGGGTTGCTCGGGTTTATTTTCTTGCAAAGATCCTACACCCGGATCTGGGGGATTTTAGGTAAGTAGCAATAGATCATGGAAACTATACGGTGTATACCGATATGGTTGAAGTGATGGCTATGTTAGTGTGACAAATTAGTTTGTATTGGTGTCCCTCGAGTCAGTCGGGGAGAATACTAGGTTGCCGCATGGTGTCATAAGAACTAACTGACCTTAGAACCTTAATTGACCCAACTTAGCCATTAGAAGGTAGTGAAATAGCCGACTTTGGTGCAGTCCAAAGTTGGTTGATACTCGATGTTACGCTCATTGAGATTCGACTCTCGGATTTTGTTTGGTGGCAATTCAGTTGTCGTGCTAGACAAAACTTATGGAAAAATCAGTGATATTGGGATCCCTAGAACCCGGTTACTTCTTTAAGACAGGTTGAGCTAACTAAAATTCAAGAGGGTACTTACCTACGAACCCCATGCAAGCCTTAAACCTCAGACTCTTGTGTGCTTTGTTTACGTTTGTTGTCTGTTCAAACATGACATCCTAACATCATAAAAACATATCATGACTAACCATTTCAAGGATCTAGGGGATTTATCTTTATTTTGTGTTGAAGGGTCATGGCTTCTAGTCGTAGGAATACCATCCGGATCAACTTCGTAAGGATATCTTCCAAGCTTGAGGAATTAGTCTCAAAGGTTCCTGACAATTCTTAATTCACCAAGAGACATGGTCATCTACTCAATTTGGTTACTACTGGCTTCCAGGAAGACATGATGAGTGTTCTATTCCAGTTCTTTAATCCTAAGCATCATTGTTTTACCTTCCTGGATTATCAATTGGTGCCCATAATGGAAGAATTCTCTAAATTGCTCAAAGTGCCTATTCTTGATCAGATACCCTTCATCAATCTAGAGCAAGTTCTGAAACTCGAAGACATTGCACTAGCCTTACATCTGAAATGATCGGACATTGTATCTAATTGGGAAACAAGGAATGGAGTCAAGGGTTTTTCTCCTAAGTTTCTGATAGAGAAGGCTCAGTGGTTTCTAGATGCCATGAATTTTTGTGCTTTTGAGGATATTTTGGCTTTGCTGATATATGGTTTGGTATTGTTCCCTAATCCAGACCAATTCATAGATGTGAATGCCATCAAAATATTTCTCACCCATAATCCGGTGCCTACTTTGCTTGGAGATGTCCTGCATTCCCTCCACACTCGTACTATGAAGAATCGAGTAACTCTTATATGTTGCATACCTCTACTGTCCAGGTGGTTTATTTCGCACCTTCCTCGATTAGTGATGAAGAGTGAACAAGGTTTGAGGTGGTCTCAAAGGTTTATGTCACTCACTCGTGCAGATATCCATTGGTGTTATCGATCTCAGGCAAATGTCACTATTATTGATCGTTGTGCGAAATTCCCTAATGTACCACTCCTTGGTATAAGAAGGGGAATCACCTACAACCCTGCTCTAGCTATACGTAAGTTTGGCTATGCTCGAAGGGACGATCCTCATGATATGCTCATTCAGGGTATTATGTTCGACTATGAGAAAGATCCTCAAAATTACCATCAAAAGTTTATACGTGCTTAGGGAACGGTCAACAAGATTGATAGGAAGACTTTGGTACACAAGAATTTCATTCCTCTAGAGCCTTACCTCATATGGGTGCGATCTCGTGCTCAGAATCTTAAAATTCCACATCCTGCTATCCTACCAGTGATCGTAGAACCTGTTGTTGAAGGGGATGTTTCTCATACCTTCCTTTATCCCGATATGCCTACTGACTTCGACGAACTATAGAAGTCTTAGATTCAGCTCAAGGAAGAAAGAGATGCCTTCGAGGCTCAGTTCTGCGCTAGTGAGAAGAAAGTACTAGAGCTGACAAAAACGACTCCACGAAGAACAAAGCCTTAATGCATATGTCAACACAAAGCGGAAGCGTCCATGGAGACTTGAATTAACATTTTGCTTCTTTGTAACTCTTTTTATTGAAAGCAATTATAATTTGAGCTTGTTACTAAAAACTTCTTTTGTTTCATGTTGTTTAAACAAATTTAAATCGCACAAGGGTCCTTGAAAACACTGCACTTGAATTTCCACATCATGCATATCATCACATAACATGTATTTTCTAAGCAGGTTTCTCATCTTCTTGCTGTTTATTTCAGTAAAAGATGGCACTCGAGCAAACTGTGAAAGAACTTCAAGCTCAGAACGCTCAGTTTTAGCAGATGTTCTTGGACTTAGCTAAGGGTCAAGACGAGTTGAAGACCCTCATCACAAAGGGGAATTAGAAGAAGACTAAAATCCAGTAGTCTTTCTTAATATTGGTAGAAGATTCAAGGGTCCATTCAGAAGGGCTCTAGATTTTGAGGTCCCCCTGAATGAAAAAGATAACCAAGAGAAAGATGACGAGAGTGTGAAAGCTGAAGAGAATAACAACCTTGGTTCTGGACAAGATTCTGATGAAGACTATTCTGTAGAACAATATCCTCCTGCTGGTGATAGATACAAGCAGCTGCAAGATCGACTTAATGCTATGAAGATACAGAAAGTGCCTGGTTTGACTTTGAAGAGTTGGGTATTATCTTGGGGGTTGTTATCCCTCACAAGTTCGAAGTTCCTACGTTTCCCAAGTATGATGGTGTGTCCTATCCAAAGCTTCATATGAGATCTTATGTTCGGAAGATTCAACCCCATACTGCTGAAAGAAAGTTTTGGGTTCACTTCTTTCATGAAAGTTTGTCTGGTACACAACTGGAATGGTTCTATCAGCTAGAAGGAACCCACATTCATACTTGGGAAGACCTGGCTACTTCTTTTTACAAGCAGTATCAATAAAATGTTGACCTCGCACCGAATCGTGTGCAATTACAAAATATGACAATGGGCTCGAATGAAGGGTTTAAAGAATATGCCCAGAAGTTGAGAGATCTGGCTAGAAGAGTACAACCTCCTTTGTCTGACAGAGAGATGGTTGATATGTTCATGGGCACTCTGATAAGGCCTTTCTTTAATCACCTTATCGGAAGCTCCTCATCTGGTTTTACTGAGATGATTCTAACTGGAGAACATTTCGAAAGTGGTATCAAGAGCAGAAAAATTCCAGTGGCTACGTCTTCAAGTGTTGTGAAGAAGACATTCAGTGGTAAGAAGGAGACCAATGTTATTTATGGCCAGAAGGGCAATTTTAAAAGTGATCACAACCAATCTTTAGGAGTTGTGCTAATCTCTAATCATACGTCTGTTCAACAATAACAATAGGGAAATCAGCATAGGTCAGACGCTATGAGAAGACATTTTATTAAGATCAGTATGCCACTGTCCCAAGCATTACATATTTACTGAAAGCGGAGATGATTAAATTAAGGGATCCTCCTCAAAATCCCAACACCTCCTCTCCTCTCTACAACCCAAATGTGAAGTGTTCCTACCATTCCAACAGTCCTGGGCATGACACTAATAACTGCTGGGCCCTAAAAAACAAGATTCAGGATATGATTGACAACAAAGAGATTGAGTTTGATCCTCCGGAGACTCTGAACGTAATTAATGCACCTATGCTGAAGCACGACAAAGGCGTAAGTTCTATTTATGATGTTATTTATGTTGCTACTATAAGTGAACTTTTTACTCCCCTCCCAATTATAAAAAAGAATCTGTTGCAGGCCAGTTTATGTTCGGGCTGTATTGAAATATGTTACTGTTACACAGCCCAACCCGATGGCTACAAGGTAATGAAGGAAGGCATTTAGCGTCTAATGGACAATCACATAATTCTGGTTGAGAAGATTCTGTCTTCTGAGGATCTATTTCAAGACTTATCTGTAATATTATGCCCTCCTGTCAGGATCGCCTCCAAAGGTCCCGTAAGGATTAATGCCAATCCAAAATCTTCTCCTTTAATCATCATTACACCTGGACCTATTCCATATTCCTTGGATAATGTTATTCCTTGGGACTAGGGATCTGAAGTCTACTACTATAACGTCAAGCAAGAACCACCAACTACTGAAGATGAAAGTATCGAAGCTAATGATTCCAACGTTGACAATATTGTTGGGACCAGTAAAGTTACTAGAAGTTGAAGGGTTTTCTCCCCAAAAATCTCTCTGAATACTGTTGCTACACCTGTTCGAGTTTCTGCTACCGAGTCAATTGCTGAGGCTCGGGGCAAAGAGCAAATAATAGATCCTGCCCAGACGGAGGCGCCTAAAGAAGTTGTAGTTGAAGACACCTCTAGGCAAGAGTTGGAGGAGGTTTTTAAGATTATTCGTAAGAGCGATTATAAGATTATTGAATAGATGGGGAAAACCCCCTCCAAAATCTCCATGTTATCTATGCTACTGTGTTCTGAAGCCCATGGGTATGCTTTGGTGAAATTCTTGAAGTCTTCTCATGTGCCACAAGAGATTTATGCCGATCAATTTGAGAACTATGTTGTTAGCTTGACGACTGACAATGGGTTAGGTTTTTTTGATGCTGATCTAACTCCTGAGGGAAGAAATCACAACAAGGCCCTTATGTATCCATTGAATGCAGGGGCACTACTTTGGCTCATGTATTGGTTGATATTGGCTCTTCCTTGAATGTGCTATCAAAGGGTGCCCTTAACGGAATTGATTGCAAATGGGTTATAACGAAACCTAGTGATATTGTGGGGAGAGCCTTTGACGGTTCGAAGAGGATGGTGCATGGAGAAGTGGATCTTCTGATCAAGGTAGGTTTGCAAGTCTTCGAATCAACTTTCTATGTGATGGATATCTAGTCAGTGTATTCTTGTTTACTCAAACGCCCTTGGATCCATGGGGTAGGTGTTGTTACCTCAACCCTACATCAAAAGTTAAAATATCCTATGAACGGAAAGATTGTTACTTTCTATGGTGAAGAAGAGTTTATGGTTAGCCACTTAAACTCATTCCGGTATGTAGAGATGGACGATGAATCCATTGAGACTCCATGTCAAAATTTTGAAGTTATCCCTCCAGCCGTTACCGAAGATGTCTTTGCCATCCCCAAAGCAACCAGGGTTCCACCCAGAATGGCTTCTTTGAAGGATGATAAAGCTACTGTAGAAGAAGGTGGTTGTACTATTTGGGGCCAGCTTCCTAACAGTCCGTATAAATATGACAAATTTGGTTTGGGTTTCACTACAGAGGGTCAGAGGGCTATTCATCACGCTCGTGCTGGAAGACCACCATTTTGTGTCAGCAACAATGGAGTCAACTCTATAGAAGATGCTGACAGTGATTATGACCTTGACAACTGGATCTTTCCCACCATTGGCAACGAACCCAACAACTGAAAGACTCGAGACATTATCCTTATCTCCTTAAGTTAGGAGTAATAGCTGCATTCCTGTTTTTATTGCTTTCAATGTTTGGTTATGTAATATTTAAACAATGGCTTTAAGCCGTGTGCCTTACCCGGGGCACAACAGTTTGTTTGTTAAGGGTTATCATTTCATAAACATATTTTCATTTAATAAAGCATTGGACGTTTTGCATTCAATTTTTTTCTCTCTGTATTTCTTTACTTTTATCATTTTCAAATAGCTATGTGTTCTTACACACACCCTCACAATAAATTGCAGATCCACATCCACTATGGATCCCGTTGATAACGACTCTACTATTGCCACTTATGACTTTGAAAGTATGATCTACCAAGCCGAGGACGAATATGAGGAAGATTGTGAAATATCTGGAGAACTTGCCAGACTGTTAGTGCAATAGGAAAAGGCTATTCATCCACATGAAGAGCCAATTGAAGTTGTAAACTTGGGTACTGAAGCAGAAATAAAAGAAGTCAAGGTAAGGGCTAATCTAGAAGGCAGTGTCAAGAACAGGTTAATTCAGATGTTGCATGACTATGTTGAGATCTTTGCTTGGTCTTACGAAGACATTCCAGGGCTCGATACCGATATAGTAGTTCACCGTCTGCCAATGAAGAAGGTTGTTCTCCGATAAAACAGAAGGTTCGTCGCATGCGTCCCGAGATGTCAGAGAAGATCAAGACCGAAGTTATGAAGCAATTCAATGCAGGTTTCTTAGAAGTGACATCCTAACCCCAATGGGTTGCAAACGTGGTTCTGGTACCAAAGAAAGACGATAAGGTATGTATGTGTGTAGACTACAAGGATCTGAACAGGGCAAGCCTAAAATATGACTTCCCACTGCCACATATAGATATTTTAGTCGACAACACCGCTCAACACAAGGTATTATCCTTCATGGACAACTTCTCAGGTTATAATCAGATCAATATGGCACCTGAAGACATGGAGAAAACAACCTTCGTCACACAATGGGTCACTTTCTGCTACAAGGTTATGCCTTTTGAATTGAAGAACACCGGCATAACATATCAACGTGACATGGTAGCTTTATTCTGTGATATGATCCATCACGAAATAGAGGCCTACGTCAACGACATGATAGCCATATCTCAGACTAAAGAAGAACATCTTGACCATCTACACAAGCTATTTGAGAGATTGAAGAAGTACAAGCTAAGGTTGAATCCATACAAGTGCACCTTTGGGGTGAGGTCTGGTAAACTCTCGGGTTTCGTTGTTAGTGATAAAGGTATCGAAGTTGATCCCGCTAAGGTCAAAGCTATTCAAGAAATGCTTGTTCCTCATACCGAGAAGGAAGTTAGAGGTTTCTTGGGATGACTGAATTACATTATTCGATTAATTTCTCATTTGACCGCTACTCGTGAGCCAATCTTCAAGCTGTTGAAGAAAGATCAAGTAGTAAAATGGAACTACAACTGTCAGACAGCCTTTCAAAAGATCAGAGAGTACTTACAAGAACCTCAAATCTTGATGCCATAAGTTGAAGGAATCCCTCTGATTATGTATCTAACTGTGTTAGAGAACTCAATGGGGGTGTGTATTGGGCCAACATGACGAGTCTAGTCAAAAAGAGTATGCAATATCCTACCTTAGCAAAAAGTTTACCGAATGTGAAACAAGATACTCACTGCTCGAGAAAAATTGATGCGCTTTGGCATGGGCTGCTCACCGACTAAGACAATATATGTTGACTCATACTACCTTGTTGATCTCTAAGATGTATCTAATCATATACATATTCGAGAAGCCCACTCTATCCAGAAGGATATCCCGATGGAAATGGTCTTAACAGAATACGATATCCATTACACCACTCAAAAGGCGATCAAAGGAAGTGTACTGGAAGATCATTTAGCTCATCAAGCTGTAGACGACTACCAGTCTATGAACTTTGAGTTCCTGGACCAGAATATTATGCTCGTTATAGATTGTGAAGAACCTGAACCATATGAAGGACCCGAGCCAGGATCCTGATGGACTATGGTTTTCGACGGAGCTTCTAACACACTTGGCAATGGAATCAGTGCTGTTATTATTTCTCCCAAGGATTGCCATACACCTTTCACTGCCAGACTATGATTTGACAGTACCAATAACATGGCCGAATATGAAGCGTGTATTATGGGCATTAGAGCTGCTATTGAATTGAGGATTAAGTTCTTAAATGTATATGGGGACTCAGCCCTGGTGATCAGCCAAATCAAGGGAGAATGTGATACTAAGTACCCAAATCCCATTCCTTATAGAGAACATGTGCTTACCTTAATCCCGCACTTCAAGTAGATCACTTTTGAGCACATCCCACGAGAAGAGAATCAGTTGGCAGACACATTAGCAACCATGTCGTCTATGTTCAAAGTCAGATGGGAGAACGAAGCTCCTCGAATTACTATTGAGAAACTAGACGAATCGACACATTGCTACAAAGTTGATATTGATGGAGTATAAAAGAATCCTTGGTTTTATGAAGTAAAAAGATATCTTGAGGCTCAAGAGTAACCCGGGGGGCATCTATTAACGATAAGAAATTCCTATGGAGGTTCTCGGCCAAGTTCTTCCAGAGTAACGGGGTTTTGTACAAACACAATCATGATTCGACTCTACTTCGCTGTGTAGACAAAAAGGAAGCGGAGAAAATAATGGAAGATATGCATGAAGGTATCTTTGATACTCACTCCAATAGGCATACGACGGTTACAAATATTTTGAGAGCGGATTACTATTGGTCAACTCTGGAAACTGATTTCCATCACTCACGAACTTGTCACAAATGCCAGACCTATGTTGACAAGGTACACGTGTGTGATACGGTGGCAGAACTGACTGTTTGATGCTGGTTTGCATTTTGCGTTTTGTGTTTGCAAAATGTCGCGGTAAGCAAGAGTCGCCATCGACTTTTATTTCATCCAACCGGAAAGGAAAAAAGTACAGAAAAAAATCCTTTTTCGAGATGTTTCTGACTACGGGGGGTAGATTATAGAAAGGGAAGGTGTTATCACCCTTTCTATCCATGGTTTTCCATGGACTCTTAGGTACTTGCTCATCCTTTTAAAATTGCTTGTGTACTTGCTTTGTTTTTGAAAAGTTTGACTTCGTGATAACCCTTGTATCAGTCCTCAAAGGTGTGACGAAGTTTGTATTGAAAATTTGTTTGAAAAGTGTAAGTGTGAAAAGTTAGACTTGAGCAAGTACCTACTAGCATCTACCTACTCGAAAAAAGATCATTTTTATTATCGTTTCCTTTAGACAGCGTTATCCTACTATTGAGAAATAGGTAGCACGGTCGTTGGAGTTTGTAAGGGTCAATTCGAAAGGGACGTACGATCACCAAAGCAATATTAGGACACCTTAGTAATAACCCCAGAGCCTTAAGATCATATTCGAGGCAACATTTCCAAGGTAACATTCGAATTGGACATTTGATCTTTTTTAGACAGGAGGGCAACCACTAAGACATCCTATGCTTAATGATCGTTTACCGAAGGCAACCGAAGTGAGAGTATACCCTAAGAGTGATATGTGCGAGTGATTTGTTTCAGTTATTTATCTTTGCACATTAGGGTTTTCTAACTGTATTAAATTTGTCATGCATTCTTGTCATACAATCCTATTAGCATACATCTAAATAGTCAAATATTTGCAGGAATTAAAATGCGATAAAGTAAATCTATGCTATTACAAGGCTTCGGGGAGGGCGATTAATTACATAGCCAAAAAACCGGGGGAAAGCGATAAGTAAAAGCCCTAAATTAAACTATTACAAACCAGTGAGCAGTTACAAAAATATTGTCAAAATAAATAATAAGCGTGCGACGAATTAAATGCGAGGCGATTAGGGTTTTGACCCTTGACTAATCCTATTGGGTTGTCATGTTTTGTAATTTGAGAAAATAATGAAAGAATTGAGTTAAAAATAAAATCCTAAGTTCTAATTAATTTTAAATTAAGAAAAATATTAATTCATTCTAAAAATATAATTTTTTATTTTTATTTTATTTAAGAAAGGAAAATTAAATCAAGAGTTAACCTAATTTCTAATTGAATTTTAGTTATGAAAAAAATTAAAGTTGCCCTAAATTAATTAAATTAAATTTGATAAAAAAAACTAATTCTAATTTTTTATGATTTTTGATTTTATGATTTTATAAAAAAATATTAATGGTGTTAATTAAAGTAAACAAAAGAAAAAAAATTAAAAGAATAAAAAAGGCAGAAATAATAAAAAAAGGAAAAAAAGGTATAAAGATGGGCCTACTGTCAGCAGATTTGATGGTGCTGAACTTCTGATGGATCCAGAGGATGATGATCCTCAGAAGATGCTGGCGCAGGATCTGCTGGAGAGGGATCCAGAGGATGATGATCCCCAGAAGGTGCTGTGTGCTGGATCTGCTGGAGAGGGATCCAGAGGATGATGATCCTCAGAAGACGTTGTGCCGTGGATCTGCTGGAGAGGGATCCAGAGGATGGTGATCCTCAGGAGATGCTGTGCGCTGGATCTGGTTCTGACTGGTGGATCCAGAAGATGATGATCCTCAGAAGATCCTGTGCGCTGGATCTGGTGAAAATAATGGAGAAAATGCCAAAAGTCCATGCCTGGGATCGAACCCAGAACAATGAGCTTCTGACTTCCTTCTTTTGACCGAATGCGCTGGAAGTTAACTTATTAATATAATAAAAAATAAATAATATATCAGAACAACAGGTTTCTGGCCAGAATAACGCGCCAGAATTTGAATCAGCCAATCAGGTTATGACACACTGTTGTCTTCTTCCCTAGAACCGTCGTTTTAGCTTCTGAACCTTTTCCTACAGATGCAGGCCTGTTGCTGAAACCCGTGTCATTCAAGAATCCAGCATATGTGATATAAATTCAATTGGGGACCATGGATCAACTGGGTTTGAAATTCTAATCGTCATGGTACCCATTATTCGGGCTAATTTCGCTTGAAAAGCAAAACCCCAAATTGGAGCACGAACCCCTAACAATGGCAAGGGCTTATTCCTGCACTGTAACTCAAATCAAACTATCCAGAAACATTGCAAATATGATGATGAATACAAATATGTAATTTAAACATGCCAAATATGCAAGAATTGCAGTAATCAAATTTTGATATTTGTGCAAACTGTAAGCGTGGTAGGGGGTGATTCTGGATGTTCTGACGCCTGCGAATTACTGGGAATGCTTCCTGGATGTCCTGGAACAAGTTGTTGGCCTTGAATTATTCTCAAAGGTCCCCTATCTTGAAATCAGAACTTCACTTTTTGTCAAGATTCTTGAGTTTTGTTCTTACAGTCTCACGCCTCTAGCCTCCTCCTTTTGATCTTCCCAGCTTTCTTATATAACCTAGAGTGAATTAGGTTAACAAACTTGGATTAAATCTTTGCATTTATCCAAGATTTTATTTGATTTTCAATGTATATGATATCTTTCTATTTTCATGCCAATCATGCCTTTCTTGTACCAATTGCCATTGATATGATTTAATTCTGATACGCCAGCACTATGAGCTCATGATTCTGTCCACAAATCCAATCAAAACAAATCTTTGTTATTATTTACCAATTATTTTATTTAATTCAATTTTTAATAAATAAAAAATCAAAATAAAATAAATAATGAAGCAAATAATATGTGAATGCACATTTGGGCCGTGGACCACATTATGAGTGAAGTGCAAGCATAAAAAGTTAGGTCCATTTAGCAAAGAATGCAAATTTGAGCACATTTGACTTTTAGCAATTTTGCAAAAATGGTCAACTTGGCCAATGCATAACTCTCTCAATTTTGACCCTAGAGAGGTGTTCTTGGACTTTTTAGAAAGCTTAGGATGTCCTCTAAGCAACCCTTTTGGTATCATCTCAATTGAGTCTTCCATGTTCATGTAAGAAGCTTTGACCCAAAAGGTGTTTTTGTTGACTTTCCAAAATGACCTATAATGTCAAAATTCATATCTTTTTGTGAGTGCATATTCTGAACTTGGGAGCTTAATATGAATTGTAGGTAATTTCATCCTCTTCAAAATGAGCTTTGGATGGGTCATTTCTGATAAAACATGAGAAAGTTATGCTTGGTCAAAGTTGAGTTGACTTTTCCTGCAAAACCCTAATTTAGCAACTTTTGGGTTTTGATGAATTGTGAGCAATCCTTGATGAATAATGATCAACCATTGATCAAATGAAGAATGTTACTTAAAAATGAGGATGTTGACCAAAAATCTTGAAGTTTGACTGTATGTGGGCCATAGTTGACTTTTGACCCAGTATAGTTGATTTTTAGGCCTTTGAGCAATTGACTGAGCAAACTTCTTCTGCAAGGCTTGAAACTTGACATGGATGATCTTGAGAACATATTAGGACAATGGTGAGCATATGGGATCCTTTGGACTCAAGCATCTTTATGCAAAATGAAACCCTAATTTGAGGTATACTACCTTAGGAGAGAGTTTGTCTGGTCAACTCTTGAACTTCCTTGAGCAATTTGGGGACCTCACTTGACATGTATTGAGAAATACGGGAGGGAAAATTTTGGGGTACAACAACGTTCCTCCCGTTCTTCTGAATGTCTTGACTTCTCCTTGGCCATTTGCAATATAGGGAATTGATATGATTGGAGAGATTAAGCCTACTTCTTCCAACAGACATTGTTTCATCCTTGTCGCCATTGATTATTTCACGAAGTGGGTTAAAGCAGCCTCGTTTTCCTCTGTTACTAAGAATGTCGCTCAGTTCATTAAGCAAAACCTTATATGTCAGTATGGCATCCGCGAAAGGATTATCACTGACAATGGTACCAATCTCAACAACACTATGATCATGGAACTCTGTATGCAGTTCAAGATTAAGCACCACAACTCTTCTCTGTATCGACCGAAGATGAATGGCACAGTGGAAGCCGCCAACAAGAACATTAAGAAGATTGTACAAAAGATGATAGTGACATACAAATATTGGCATGAGATGCTACCATTTTCCATCCATGTCTACCGCACTTCAGTACGAACATCAACAGGGGCAACCCCATTCTCTCTAGTATATAGTATGGAAGCTATTCTACCAGTCGAAGTTCAGATTCTTTGCCTAAGGATCATGAAGGATGCAGACTTAGACGAAGACGAATGGATTCAGACTAGGATGAACCAGTTGAATTTGATTGCCGAGAAAAGGCTGGAGGCTGTTTGTCATGGTCAGATGTGTCAAAAACGTATGATCAAAGCCTTTAACAAGAAAGTCAAGCATCGGGAATATTAGGTTAGCGACTTCGTAATAAAGCGCAACATCATACCGCAAGGTGATCCCAGGGGAAAACGGACTTCCACCTATGAAGGGCCATTTGTAATTAAGAATATATTTTTGGGTGGCGCTATAATACTTACCACCATGGACAGTGAAGATTTTTTGCACCCTGTGAACGTGGACATAGTCAAAAGATACTACACATAAAAATGACCTGCTAGGTTGACTAGTCTAGGAAAGAGTAAGGGCATCTCGGCGAACCAAAAGGGTTCAGGAAAAAATTAGGGATATATATAAAGATTGTACACCCGACAAGTCGAAAACCTAAAAAGGAGACTTGGGAAAAAAGGGTATCCCAGTGGATTGAAAACCCGAAAGGGCGATTCAGGAAAAAATTAGGGATTAAAGTGTACGACTATGTCCCATTGGATCATTTACAGCCAATTTTATTAACATTGTCACGTTTTAATGGTGCAGATCAGTTCAGTCAACTTCTTCTGACAACAAGGGATTAGATGCTCGAAGACATAAGGGCAATAGCATAATTGAAACCCAACGGGATCATTCACACATAGCTATATGTTTTGTTTTTACTTTGTACTCTTTTCATTTCATGATGATTTCCTCTTACTAGGGTTTTTGTCTCTTTGTACAAATACCTCCTGTTTATAGGTAAATCATCAATACAAATACCAATTCAAAATTCAAATTTTTGTTTTATTTTTTTGTTTGCAAGAACATCCAATGGCTAAATTGAATGAACATAGGAATATGAATATGATTACTATTAACAAATATATGCATAAAAACAAGAATAAGCATTTACTAAAGACTCTAGGAATTGGGATGGTGTTCAAGTTATCCACAAATCCCCATAGAACAACCTGCATGGGATTGTACCTGCAGAGTCATCTTCATAAGCTCACTCCTGACAAAGATACTTTCCTCGCAAGTTTAAAATGCCTTAAGTCAAGAATTGGGGAATCTTCCATAATTAACCTAATCACACTCCCCAGCAGATTCCCCTAACAGATAAAGGAGTGTGATCTTTTCCCCGACAATGCCACCAATCTACGGAGTCCTAATCCTCATCAGAGATTATGTCATCAGCACAATTCATAGAAATTATCTTCCCCAGCTTAGTTTGTTTCTCCAAATCTATATAAAAAAAACCTGCATAATTCTCTTCCCCCGCAGGTCACATTTCTCCAGCAAGGTTTATTTCTTCAATGGAGTATTTCTCCAACAGGGTTTATTCCTCAAGAAGGGTTTATTTCTTCGGCAGGGTTTATTTCCCCAATAGAATATAGTCTACCCAACTTGAGTCTAAGTCTATTCCTTTGACTACTATGAATCACCGGCAAAATTCCTCTCTCCAGCAAAGTTCAGTCAAGGCTGCTATCCCCAGATAATTTTCTACTGAATCCGAAACTGGACCAGATATCGTTTAAACTTACCTTCCACAGATGAGTCGGCATCCATATTGGAAACTCGGTCAGAAAGAACCTTGGAAGGTTATCCATCTCTTTTATCCCCAGTCAGGATACATAAGAATTAAATTCCTCGATAAAATGATGAACGGCCAATGTTCTTGAACTCTTCTCCCCAAATAGAAGTCAATATTCCCCAATGGAGTTTCCTTAAACAGCAAGCAGGAATCCCTAGCAGAGACATCTAAGCAAGATTGAAGAATTACTTTCTTTATCCCCAGCAATAGTCAGGGATTTATTTTCCCATTTAGAGATGTTATACAAAGCTACCAATATGCTTCAACGACATCCCACACCCATACATCATTTACAAATATCATAGCATATGCATACGACATGCATATCACACTCTCATTTACTTTGATAACATCATTACGCAGTGCATTACATACATCATGACATTGCATACAACTAATTTCTTATCTTTTTAGGTAAAAGTTTGCAAGCAGACAGATATCATCAACAATTCTCAAACAGGTCACAGATTAATTCCCGAAACAAGACGGGGCAACTATCTATATGACCAGGCACATATTAATTCCTGAAACAAGACAAGGCAACTATTTATGAAAAAACTATAGATCAATTCCCAAAAAAGATGTGGTGACTATATACATGAACAGGTTGAAGATTAACTCCCGAAACAGGACGAGGAAACTATCTATACGATCGAGCAAAGATTAAATCTCAAAACAAGACGGGGAAACTATATTTTTAACTTTATGACTAGGTGGAGATCAATTCCCGAAACAGGACGGAGTGACTATATTTATCACCAGGTGGTTTGAATTCCCTAAACGAGACGAGTTTACAAACAAAAAACAGACTGTAGATCAATTCCCGAAACAATACGGGACGACTATCTACATGACAAACATTTCCCTCAGAGACGAAATCTGATAAGCAACTACTCAAGCACCTTCCCAAGAGGTTCATTAGGGAAGGAATTCTTCAGATACAGTTGAGCATAGACTTATTCTGATACTTCTATCAACTGATACTTTGGATGGCATCTATAAGCCAATCTCTGACGATATTCCATCATCTCTCCGAATGGCATCTTTAATCCCATTCAAGCAATATTAATTATCAATCAACAACATTACTTCTTGCATAGTCAAGTGCACATTTCCTGGCACTTAAGTGTTCAATCCTCTTCTACCTTTAGATCATGAATGGCGGACATGCCAATCTAACTCTTCAGGTTTAAGAAGATTGATCAGGGGAAGCCGTTGTACCCCAAAATCCTCCCTCCCATTTCTTCAAGACATTATCCTAGCTGTGATACGGTGGCAGAACCGACAGTTTGATGTTGGTTTGCATTTTGCGTTTTGTGTTCGCAAAATGTCGCGGTAAGCAAGAGTCGCCCCCAACTTTTATTTCATCCAACCGGAAAGGAAAAAAGTACAGAAAAAAAAAAAATCCTTTTTCGAGATATTCTGAGTACGGGGGGGGGGGGGGATATATTATAGAAAGGGAAGGTGTTAGCACCCTTTCTATCCATGGTTTTCCATGGGCTCTTAGGTACTTGCTCATCTTTTTAAATTGCTTGTGTATGTGCTTTGTTTTTTTGAAAAGTTTGACTTCGTGATAACCCTTGTATCAGTCCTCAAAGGTGTGACAAAGTTGTCTTGAAAATTGTTTTGAAATGTGTAAGTGTGAAAAGTTTTGATTTGAGCAAGTACCTACTAGTATCTACCTACTCGAAAAAAGATTGTTTCTATTCGCGTTTCCTTTGGACAGTGCTATCCCACTATCGAGAAATAGGTAGCAAGGTCGTTGGAGTTGTAAGGGTCAATTTGAAAGGGACGCACGATCACTAAAGCAATATTAGGATACCTTAGTAATAACCCTAGAGTCTTAAGATCATATTCGAGGCAACATTTCCGAGGCAACATATCCGAGGCAACATTTCCGAGGCAACATTCGAATGGGACATTTGATCTTTTTAGACAGGAGGGCAACCACTAAGACACCCTATGCTTAATGATCGTTTACCGAAGGCAACCGAAGTGAGAATATACCCTAAGAGTGATATGTGCGAGTGATTTGTTTTCAGTTATTTATCTTTGCACATTAGCGTTTTCTAACTGTATTAATTTGTCATGGATTTTTGTCATACAATCCTATTAACATACATCTAGACAGTTAAATATTTGCGGGAATTAAAAAAAAGCGAGAAAGTAAATCTATGCTATTACAAGGCTTCGGGGAGGGGGATTAATTACATTGCCAAAAAACCCGGGGAAAAGCGATAAGTAAAAGCCCTAAATTAAACTATTACAAACCATGAACAGTTACGACAATATTGGCAAAAATAACAAACGCGCGATGAATCAAATACGAAACGACTAGGGTTTTGACCCCTGACTAAACCTATTGACGATTGATTAAAAAAAGCTTTTTGTCATGTTTTGTTATTCAAGAAAATAAAGAAACAATTAAATTAAAAAGAAAATCCTAATTCTAATTAATTTTAAATGAAGAAAAATAAATTAATTCAATCTAAAAACTTATTTTTGTGTTTTTTATTTATTTGAGAAAAAATAAAAGCATTAGACCAAGAATTTAACCTAATTTGCTAATTAGCTTTAATTATATAAAAAAAAGTTAAAATTGCCCTAAGTTAAACTAATTTAAATTAAATTAACAAAATTAATTTTGATAAAAAAAAGTCTAATTCTAATTTTTTTTATGAAATTTTGATTTTATGATTTTATAAAAAAAGAATGATTAATTTGTTAATCAAAATAAATAAAAGAAAAAATTAAAAGAATAAAATAAAATAGAGAAAAGAAATAAGAAAAAAAGTAAATGGGCCTGGTGGTATTACTGAAGGAGGGGGTGCCAATATGATTTCTGAGCCCAACAAATCCAGGCCCTTTTGACTTTGTTTGATCCAGTACGCGCGTTGACTTGAGGAGCATGGTAGGCCTCTTGCTACATGAACGTTGGATCCACCTGGCTGATGAATCTGATGGTGGAACACAAGGGTGTATGGTAGGTGTGTGGAATTATGAAGCGTTGGATCTGCAAGTGTAATGTGAGAAAATAAAGAAATTGGTTGGGACCTGGGATCGAACCCAGGTCCTATAACTTACCAAGGGATGCCTTTGCCAGCTGGGCCACGCTCACTAGTTATTAATGGAAACAAGACAATGCATAATATGTAAACAATTCCCCTAAGGCTGAACAAAAAAATGCGCGCGCTTTATTCAAATCAGCCAATGGGGTATGACAAGTCACCTTCTTCCTCCTTCAGCCTGTCGTCTTAGGTATATAACTTATACCTACAGACAACGTCCGTCGCTACAACCTGCGTGCCTTAAACATAAATAATATGCATGATAAATAGATTTAAAGACCAGGGATCGATTGGTCTTGATGCCACGATCGTCCCAATATCCAATTCTTGGCCTGATTTTGCCTATATCAAGAAACCCTAAAATACAACCTCAAATCCTAGCAATGGAAACTGTCAATATATGCACTCAAACATCAATTAAACCAGATCAATATGTTGCAAACATGATAACAAACACATTCATACCCTTAAAACATGTTTATAATGCAAGAATCGTGATAATAGAATTTTGAAAGAGAAGAAAACCGTGACGGTCGTGCAACGTGTTTTTGGACTCGTGGAGGCTTAGTGATGCCTGCAATCACTTCAGAGGATGTCCAGGAGTTGATTGGTGGCTTTGAATCTCCTTGAATCATCCTCTAAGTTGAAAACCGATCCACAATTTTTCTTCAAAAATGTGAGTTTGCTTGGTGAGTTTCACGACCTCAAATCCTTCTCCCCTTGCCTTGGCTATGTTCTGTGTATGTAATGCAACACATTAGGTCAACAAAAACGAGCTGAATCTTGGTCCATTATGAAGATTTGATTTGGTCTTTATCTTTGTATGATATCTTTCTATATCAAACCAAATCATGCCAATTTTTGTTCAATTTTTTTTGCATGTTTTGGATATGATTTGCCAGCAAAATTGGATTTGATTCTACCCAAAATCTGATCACAAAACAAATCTTTGAGATTTTTTCTATATATTTGATTTAATTTGACTTATAAATGATAAAAATGAAAATAAAATAAATAAATAAAGAAAAATGTGTGTGGGTGCTGATTTGGATCGTGGACCATGTCATAAGCAAGATTCAATCATGAAAAACTAGACCCATTTGACAAAAAATGCAAATTTGAGCACATTTATCTTTTGGCAATTTTGCAAAAAAGGTCAACTTGGCCAATGAATAACTCTCTCAATTTTGATCCTAGAGAGGTGTTCTTCGACTTTTTAGAAAGCTTAGGATGTTCCCTACACTACCCCTTTTGGTCTCATCTCAATTTAGTCTTCCATGTTCATGTAAGAAGCTTTGACCCAAAAGGTGTTTTTGTTGACTTTCCAAAATGACCTATAATGTAAAAATTCATATCTTTTTGTGAGTGAATATTTTGAACTTGGGAGCTGAAGATGAATTGTAGGGAATTGCATCCTCTTTAAAATGAGCTTTGGATGGGTCATTTATGATAAATTATGAGAAAGTTATGCTTGGTTAAAGTTGAGTTGAGTTTTCGTACAAAACCCTAATTTGGCAACTTTAGGGTTTTGATGAATTGTGAGCAATCCTTGAGGAATCATGATAAAACCTTGATAAAATGATGGATAATACTTCAAAATGAGGATGTTGACCAAAAATCATGAAGTTTGACTGTATGTGGGCCACAATTGACTTTTGACCTAGCACAGTTGATTTTCAATCATTTGGGAAATTGACTGAGCAAACTTCCTCTGCAAGGCTTGAAACTTGTCATGGATGATCTTGAGAACATATTAAGAAAATGGTGAGCATTTGAGTCCTTTGTGGTTCATATATCCTGATGAAAAATGAAACCCTAATTTGAGGTAGACTGCCTTAGGAGAGAGTTTGTTTGGTAACTCTTGAAATTCCTTGAGCAATTTAGGGACCTCACATGACATTTGTTGAGAAATTTGGAAGAGCAAATTTTGGGGTACAACACTAGGGTCCCCAAATGCTTAAGGTTGCTCAAGAATTGATCAGGCAAATTATCCTCCTAAGAAATGGATACATAACTAGGGTTTCACTTTTCAAAAGGAAGTTTTGGTTTCAAACGCCTCAAATGGAATTCATGGTTTCTCATATGTCTCAAGGAATTCTCATACCAAGTTTCAAGACTTGCATCACAAGTTTACTTAGTCAATGGCTCAGATGACTAAAAATTAACTATATTGGATAAAAATTCAACAATGGTCAACATACAGTCAAACTTCAAGATTTTTGGTCAACCTTCACATTTTGAATTCATATTCATCATTTGATCAAGGTTTGATCATGATTCCTCAAGAAAAGCCCTCAAATCATCAAAAGTCAAAAGTTGCCAAATTAGGGTTTCCTTAGGAGGAGTCAACTGAACATTGACCAAGCATAACTTTCACATGCTTCATCATTTTTTCCCCAACAAAGGCTCTTTTTGAAGGAAACTTAATCCTCTACCACTTTGTCTCTTTAAGCTCAAGTCAAAAAAATGCTTCATTTGATAAATATGAGCCAATACATTATAGGTCCTTTCAAAAGTCAACAAAATGACACTTTTTGTCAAGGAAACTTACATCACGATAAATTCTCCAAATGCAAAAATGATTAAAAGAGGGATTGTAGAGGACATGTTGAGATTTTCAAAAAGTCCAAGATCACCTTTAAAAGTCGAAAATTGAGAGAGTTATGACCAGTTCAAGTTGGGAAATTTTGAGCAAATGCACGAAGTTCAAACTAGGCAAACTTGATATTTTGGGCTATTGGGCCATTCTTTAGAGTCCAAACGTGCTTGATGCTCCTTATACACCTCAAATATTGTTCATTCACCCCTTGACCTATTTTGTTTTTGATTTATTCATTAATATTTCAAAAATAAATAAGATAAAATATAGGCCTTTCTTACACAAAGACCAAGCCCATATCTTTGACCTAATTTGTCCTATATATTCCCATTCATTCTCATACAAAGGGGCACGAAAAACCTTGCCTCAAAAACTTGTCAAAAATTCCAATTTTTTCAAAGAACCCTAAAGAACTTCAAAAGCTTATCGTACCCTTTTCACTATAAACAAACCACTCCATTCATTCCCAGCAGTCATACAGAGTAAGGATGAATCAAATTTTATGGTCCAAAACGCAGGAAACACCATCGCATTGCATCTCCGATTTCATACTTTTTCCAAATTCAAATTTTTATTTTTGTTTTGTTTTAAGCCATTCTAATGTCATCAATATGTTTCTGAGATGTCTTTGTACAGGTTTGGATCATCATAGGGATCCCATGCAATCGAAATCGTAAAACACAATGTTAGCACTGATCCATGCATTCTTCTTTGTAGCGCTCAAATCCTTGCGGTTTAGGCTGAAATAACCATCTCATTGAATTTACAACCCTCGATTTAGGGGGGTAGGGTTTTTTGGATTAACGCTTTTGGATGTTTTGTAGATTTGACAAAAACAAGTTACCAGATAAGAAGACCGGAGCTAGGGCTCCGACGCCTCTCCGGTTCAGGCCGTGTTGTTATATTATATATGTTTTGTTTCAGTTAAGTTAATGCATGTATCACCGCCCCAGCGGTTGAAGCACGCGCGTTAAGTCATTGGTATTAATGGGCATGAGTTCGATCCAGCCTTTTTCAATTTATTTTCCTTATATTTTCATGTTTTCCAGGATGACTTATAAAACGCTCTGGAGTTGTTTGCTATCACAAAGGCACGCTTGGCTCAGTGGGGAAGGTGTTGGCTGAGGGTTCCAAGGGAGTGGGTTCAACACCCATCCCTACCAATTGGTTTATTTTTTACTCTTCCTCCTAAAACCCTTTTTACAAAACCTTTCCAAATAAACCTTTTAATTTAATAAACCCTAATTTAATTTTTTTATTAAATTTAACCCTAATTAGTTTTTAGGTCTTTATTTGATAAATTAATTTAGTTTTTAGGTTTTTCACTAATTAATTTCCTTTTAATTAAAATTGACTTAGGTTTTTTAGGTTTTTTAATCAATTTCCTTTTTTAATTAATCAAAATTAATTAGGCTATTAGGTTAATCATCAAACTTTTCTATCAAACAATCATAAGACGATTTCCTTTTCCTTTTCCTTTCACGTATTTTATTACTTTCGAGTTTATTCCCAATTATGTATATGTTTACGGTTTGTAATAGTTTAATTAGGGTTTTTCTATTTCCCCCCGTTTTTACTATTTGTACCCCCATTCTCGAAGCCTTGTAATAGCATAGGATTTTTATTTTCTGCACTTATATTTTTTATGCCTTGTATATAACTGTTAGATGTATGCTAATAGGATTTGTATGGCAAGATTAAAAAAAATCTTAGAAAACCCTAATTTCAAGATAATTTAACTGAAAACAAATCACTCTTCACACTTGCACCTCTAGGGTAACCTCACTTGTTGCCTCAGAAAACCATCATGTTCCTCGAATGTGGGGACGCCTTAGCAAAGACCCTCGGTTAAAAAGATCGTAGTCCCTCAATGACCCTTTCGAATGTTTCCTTCGGTAAACTTTCCAGTCCCTTACAATAAAATTGCTAAAGTACCCATACGAGTTGCCTTTTATGACTGTATGATGAACCGCGCCTGTCCCTTCACATCCAACGATAGGAATTCCTACTAACTAATAGTAGGATAACACTATCTAAAGGAGGAGGAAATTACAAGAAAGACCTTTAGTAAGGGTAGATCTTAACCTCTTGCTCACAAAGGTCTTCAAAACAAAACATTTTTCACACAAACACTCTTCAATAAATATTTTTAAACAAAAACTTTGTACGCATTCTCAAAGACAGATACGAGAATCATTACAAAGTTCTGCCTCACTATGGAAACTTTCAAAATATTTTCTCAAACATGCATAACACAAAGAAATTTTAGAATAAAGTGAGCTAAGAGATTAAGAGCCCGTAGATAACTACAGATGAAAAGGGTGCTAACACCTTCCCTTTTCATAACCTACCCCCCAAACTCAAGAAAATCTCGAAGGTCTTTCCTGTTCTTTTCACCCTTTCCTTATTGGATAAAAGAAAGTCGATGGCGACTCTTTCTTTCCATAACATTTGTGATAAAATGCAAAACCAAGTCAGTTCTCCAACCGTATTACAAAGATACTCAAAGTCCAATCAATAATCCATTGAAAGGATAACAACGCTTCAACTGGAGAATAATTTTGCTTAGTTGAAAATAGTGGGGAACACCATCATCTGATAATGTGTGCAAAGCAGATCACATATCTTGACAAATATGGATTACCCCTGGAACTAATTTTGGATACCCAAGTTGATTGTTGATAAAATGTATGATGCCCGACAATTCTTGTGAATAACTTCACTTCTTAAATGCCCCAAGTTACATGGTTTACAAGAAGAAATTATATCAAGAGGATTTTATAAAAGACCTGACATCTAAAATTCCCTAACATCTTCAAACTTTTTGAGAGACTCGTCGAATCTTGACATGAATGCCCTATATTTACTGTATTTGGCAAAATAGAGTCTTCAAATTTCCACATAAGGGTAAACAAACTATGAAGGCAACAACATGTTCATGCTGAAGGTCTTCAGGTGACATGCCCCTGGCTATGATCATTCTTAGAAATGAATCGCCAACTATTTAACAAAGTTTCAGACCTCAAAAGATTAAAATCATCATTTGTGCTTATATGTAAGCTTTCTTGACATTAAGCAACTTTTTTACAAGAAGTAAATGTTTATTCTAAGAATGAAAATTCTAATGCAACAATTATGTAAGTCTTGAAGATTTTATTAAAAATATGTCGCAAAACCTTGTAAGCGAATCACTAGCCAGGATGCGACATTGATTTTTTTGTATAAAAGATAATAAAAGCATATAATACCAATACAATAATTTAGAAAAACTCATCGGGTCCAGGAAACACTATCCTTTTGGAGTATGCTTTTGAAATAAACCCTTTTTCAATTAGGACTTTTAAGGGTTGTAACGTGGCCTGGTTCACGATTTTTTAGAAAAAAATATTTAATGCTCAAAATATTTGGTGCCCACCCCATTCATGATGTTATTCATTCCTATGTTTAGTTAACCCAAAATGAGAACTCATCTCCTGAGAGGATTTAGTTGATGGTTGAGGAACCCATGGTATTCTTTGGACACGGCGATCACTCACTCTTGACTTTTTTCACACAACTCTGTTTTTTTGTTGAGGATTTTATGTTGTAATCCTTTTTCACCTTTCACGCTTGCTTTCTCTAACTTTTTCCTGAAAAAAATCCTTTTGAACTTGAGTCTGAAGTCTAGCGGGATGCCCTGACTTTTTCCTAAGCGACTTGTTTTTCAAGTTCCGACTTAGCGAGGCTTTTTGTCTCTTTATTTTTTCATCATTTTTTATTCATTTCATTTTTCTTTCCTTTTGAACACGTCACGTGACTTCGAGTCGTATGTGACTTTTTGGAAGAATTGTGGCTGCTTGAGTCCTTAGTGGATGAGGGATAACTGTTATGGTGTTGTCATCTGTTGATCTCCTGATGCGCAAGAGATACCCATTGGGATATCATCTTCTTTCATTGCACAGTAATGATAGGCGAAGATTTACCATTGTGGTTTTGACTTTCCTCAACCTTTCGAAGGATAATCATTGTTGTAACCTTGGATGCATACTCTTGATGAGATTTTAATACTCAATCATATTAACTGAACACTACCCTGCCCCAGGTTAAAAATGAGGGTTTTTTATAAACAGAAAAGAAACTCCTACTTCAAGGCTCAAAGGGTTTAACGAGGGTTTCACTCCCTTATGTCTCTAGTGTTTGGAAATTTTAAATAATGCTTGTACATCATCAACAAGGTTTTATCCAAAAGCATACAACAAGGAATTTTGAATTTTAAATTCATTATCCTCCCTCCAATCTATGTCTAGGCAAGAGAATGGGTAACAAGTTTGTATCATAAAGCAATTTAAAATTGAAAACAAATACGAATGAATTTCTTCAAGATAAACATACTCGTTGTATTAAGATTAAACATTCAAATGAAAACAAGTTCTTACATGCAAACAATACAATGATAAACAAGAAAAATTACAAATGAGAAAGCAGTAAAAATGATAATAAACAAAGAAGACTCTCTTATCTGGACTTGCACTGAAAGAAACATTTCCCAAACTTTGGAACTACCAAAAACAAAGATTCATTCATGATTTGCTAAGATATTTTTTTGAACATTAGGGCCAATGTCCTTAAATGACAAGATACCGCTTCAGACCAACCTCTGAACTTTAACCTTCAAAGTAAAGAAATCTTGCAAATCGTGCTCAGGAGAATCCTGATGAAAGGCACATGAAGCATCAGCCTTATATCTTCTTGGTAATTTTTCAGGAACAACTGGTCGAGCTCGAGTTTAAACCAGATTCTTCTTCAACAAAGAAGGATAGAAATCTGTGTATGTCAATAGAATTGGATCAAAACTCATTTTCCTCTGATGACCTTGCCCATGATTACCTTGTTGAGGTGTCTTCTGATATGCAACAGCTGACGGAGCCACATTGACGACTGGTGTCACAGAAGCATCTTGTTGATTCCTATTATGAGAACTCCCTTGCCTACCACGAAGTATAGCATATGAGGATTGCTCTTTATTTTTGGAAGAACTATCACCATACTTCTTAGCACCATTTAACGAGTCCTCATCTTTAGATAAGCGGCCTTCACGAAAAACTTCCTCTAAACGGACAACCATGCTTACGATTTCAGCAAAATCACTGGGAGAACTTGCAACCATCTTCTCATAGTAGAAGAAATTGAGAGTTTTCAGGAAGATCTTTGTAATTTCTTTATCTTCTATTAGAGGGATCACCTGGGCAGCTACTTCACGCCATTTCTGTGCATATTCTTTAAATGACTCCTCATCTTTCTGAGCTATCTATCTCAGTTGGTAACGGTCAGGTGCGATAAACATGTTGTACTTATATTGTTTGATAAAAGCTTCACCCAAATCATTGAATACGTGGATGTTACTACTGTCCAATCCCATATACCATTTCAAATCAGCACTAGTTAAACTATCCTAAAAGAAATTAATAAGAAAATGTTGGTCATATGTATGAGTGGACATCCTTCTGATATACATCACCAGATGGTTACGGGTGAAAGAGTTGCCCTTGTACCTCTCAAATTTCGGAACCTTAAACTTCGTTGGAACTTTTACATTAGGAACTAAACAGAGTTTACTGATGTTCTATTCGAATAAATCTTTCCCTTTAAGAGCCTTCATTTCTTTCTGCATTTAAATGAATTCGTCCTGAATGTAATCCAATCGATCATAGAAGCCCACACTTTCACTTCATGAAGGAACAGGACGATAAACTTCATCCTTAACAAACGACATGACATTCACCGTAGGATGTGCAGTGTAAAGAATCTCATTTTTAGCAGCAGGAGTAATGTGCACCGCAGGAGGTGCAGGAATATCAACAACTTGAGCATCAGAATTATAACCTTCTGGCATGAAATTTTCAGGCATTCCCCACGGGTAACCCTGAAGCATATGATATTGAGAAGTAGTAACTAGAGTAACAGAAATGAGAACCGACGAAACCTCAAAAGCAACAGTTGTCTGTTGTGGTTGAGTAACATGAGGAGACAGAGGAGTAAGCGATGGCTGATTCTGAGAAACCACCAATGATTCTACCAAAGCATTCAAATTGGCCATACCAGCTCTCAAAGCAGTAACTTCTTCGCTCAACTCGTGATTCTCTTGTTCAAGATTTTCCATCTTCTCTTAGCACGAGTGTTGCACTGACGCGATAACTTGACTTCTGAAGACGAAGAGCAGAGGATAAGACTCCAGGAAACTCTCAAAATCTAAACAGAAGTGAGAATGACGCATGTTATGCAATGCAAATGATTGTTTAAAAGTTTAAAACCAATTTTTTCAAGAACTTTGGAACATTATAAATGAATTGCAAACATTAATTAAAAGACACAATTGGGACAACTGAAAAACTTATTTCATTAATATTAGAAGGATTACATTGAAAGTACAAAACTTCACAAATCCTATACAGAAGAAAGAGAAAGCTAAATCCTTAGGTCCAAATGAACTGCATCCAATTAAGATCCAACACTGTTTTGTAAAATTTTCTTGAGCTTGAATTTGGAATGATAAAGGATAATAAATCCTCTTGCACTCTGCTCTTCTACTTTGCTGATATTCAGGAAAATAAATCAAGGATACAAAGGATTGAGGAACTGGATCAAGGGCATGGAGAAAATCCATCTTCAAGCCAGCTAGGAGAACTTGAAATCCCAAGGAATAAATACCAAGGATTCAGGATTTCTTTGTTCTGAATCAGGACTCTTGACGATGTACTTCTAAGTACTCTTTCCAAAATCCATAATTACAAAACGTGTGATGTTTGTAAGCAGAAGTCTTAAGTTCTTTGAAAATATGGTTAAAACAATGCTCATGGGTACATGAATGCATGATGCAACAATCACACACAAGATCACAAACATGGGGGCCTCATAGGTTCGATGTCACGAGCATGAAGTCAAAGGTACTACCCACAAGGTAAGGACTAATAGTTTATCAACTGCCGATCAAGGTTCTAAGGAATCCCAGAGTCTACACTCTTCCTTTGGATATTAACAATGTCCAAATTACTCAGTAATTAGTAATATTCACAGGAAAGACTCGTCTGAGTGCAGCATCGCGTGACAACTACTTCCAGATTACTCCGTCATAGTCTCTGCACTACATCTAAAAAAAGCCATGATGGGTTAAGGGTTCTACGGCTTCTCAGCTTCGCAGGCTCCCAGGCCGAAAGAAACAATGTATTCCCAATTACTCGATAAACAAATACTACAGTCAAAGGGGCCTCCATTGAGTAGGGGATTTCATGCCTCCTTTTTTGGGATTACTCCCTCAAAGTTAACATGACTATATCGCCCGTCCTAATCTTAAGTGTAACTTAGTCTGGGTATAGGACTTGTCTTTTATAATCAACACCCAAAGAAACCACAAAATAACACATATAAGCACACAAGCAATAATAAAGAAAACATATATAACAAATTAGGTTTAACCCACTTAGAGTAAAGAAAAGTCCCCAGCAGAGTCTCCAATTTTGTAGAGGTGAAAATCGGAAATCAAGCTATTGATTAACTTGACTCGCAAAAGCAAGAGTCTCCACCGCGCTTTATTATTTCCAAGGGGAAAGGGAAAAGTGAAAAATAAAACCCATGAATATGAAAAGTATGAATAATACTAAAAGTAAAAAAAAAAAAATACAATGCATTTGAAAGAGATCGAAGGTTCAGGAGTTGGTTATACAAAGGGAAGGTACTAACATCCTATGTATCTATAGTATCCTATAGAAACCTTTTGAAATATCTATTTTTTGGTTAAAATTGATTTGCTTGTTAAATGAGTGCGGGGATGAGAAAAGAAGTATTTTTTTAGTGTTTTTGAAAGGATTATAACATGCTTAAGTGTTTGGAAATGTTTATTAAAGAAAATAAAATTGAAAGTGTGATGACCTAATGTCAGAGTTTTTATCAAAAGAGTTATGAGTTCTTAAAATTAGGGTTTGGAAGAGATTTATCTTTAGATTAATAAAACTAAAAATGTATGAAGAGGGTTTCGCACAATCATGTTAAATATATTCGATGACATGAAGTCAACAAATTTTATTCTTTCCCTTAGAGTTTAGTCATAAGCAAGTAAGTCTAATAATCAAGCAAGAATCAAAGCATAAATAATTAAAAATCTAGAAGAAACAAACAAGGAAAATAATGACAAGATACACTATAAGATACCAAATAAATGGACAAAGAAGAATCATGAATAAAAGAAAAGTGTAATTAAAAAGTTATCTAAACTAATTTGAAATTCAGAGGTTACTAAGTAAACTAAACTTAAATTCTAAAGTTTCTAATAAACTAAATAAAATTTTAAAGTTACTAACTAAAACAAAATTAACATTCTAAAATTACTAACTTAAAATTATAAAGTTATTAAATTAAATCTAAAATAAATTAACACTCTAAAGTTACTAAATTAGATCTAAACTAGATTAATTATAAAATTATTAATTTAAATCTAAACTAAACTAATTTTAATCTAAATTAAATTAATCATTTAAAAATGTGTGAAACATAAAATTGGGTTAGAGTAGCAATTTAGAATGGGCTTAAGCAAGAATAAAATAGATTGGCCCACGATTACAAACAAGATTAACTAAACTAAAAACTATGGGCCTGAGATGAGTAGCAAATAGAGGGTGTTAATAGGAAATTTGGATAGGCTTATATATAAAAAAATAACAACACTAAGCTTGTAAATTAAAACCAGAGGATATATAAAAAAGATGATTGGCCGGACCGGGTCAGGTTGATCCAGACCCATTGGGTTGCTTCACAAACTTAAGGATTAAGAGGAAAACCTAGAGCCTCTTCTCTCAAACAAGATACAACCGGATAATTCCTCCTTCTCTATTCTCAATCACAACAACCATGGAATTCTAACTCTCATCCTGCCCAAATCTCTTTGTATTCCAACAACAACAACCGCTCTCTGCTCTTTTGTTTTCCTCATCGCTTAACAAATACCTTTTCTCTCTGCATCAAATCTCTCAACCTCAATTTTGTTCCTGTCGCTCAACAACAGTAATACAACCATTAATCAAGGTAAACAATTCATAACCAATCGCAAAATAGGTTAACATGTTTTATGCATAAATATAAGTGATCAGAAGGAATAAAGATTACTTCATGAATGCTCTAGGTATGCTACTACTCTTCTTGTCCTTCGTCTTCTCTTGGATATGAAATTTAGATTATGTTTGTTGTGTGGTGCGCTGCTATTATTATGTGTTCCCAAATTGACGTCTACGTGAGTCAGTGAGGGCGTCTCTATTTGTTGTTCGTTTTGGATAGGATTTGTGTTGTCCGTGTGAGTTTTGTGTATAGTTAAGAGCAAATAGTTGGGTTTTATGCATTTCATTTGTGAAGGGTTTAAATAGGTCTATTACAGTAGTGAATGAAGGATGTGGAGTTGAGGTTTTTTGAAGATTTAGCGGTGGTTGAGATTTCTGAAAATAGGTTTTTAGGATAGGTGAATTTTCTGTGTGGGATTCTTGGTATATTGAACCAAAGTTAGAGGCTTTTTCTGTGAGATTCTATTTCTCTCAATGTTCCCTGAGTTTGCTGATATTTTTCCTCCCTAATATCAGTAATTTCCTCCTTCTAAAATTTAGCTTCCTAAAATTACAAGTTATAGTGGATATTGTTGCTGCTACAAGTTATTATCGTGAATCATGATTTGCAGCTTCTGACCAGATGTTGAAGAGTCGATTGGAGGCGATGTTGTTGAAGGTATTGAGTTAAGTGTAAGGATGCGAGGGTTGTTGTAATGACCCTGTTGCAAGTAATGAGTATTTGCTTCCTTCTTCTTCTTTGAAATTTTATGTGGAATTTTATATCTCTCCCCTCTTCGTGGACTCCCCTCATTGTGTTGTTGGTCTTAATTTATAGTAGAACCTATGAGGTTTTAGGCGGGAAATTTGATAAGTTTCAAAACAACTTTGATATGCTGAACTGAGCTTTCTATATCAGCTTTCATTTTCTACTAAATTGATGCAACATTTGGCCTGTTATGGACTGGTTTTGGTGCAGGTTTATTGGACTGGGCAAAAGGATATTTTGCAGGTTTTCCTGGTTATTTGTGGGCAGCAAGATAGCATTGTTATGGATTGGTTTTTTGTATGTATGCAGACTGGTATAGATGGATGGTATTAGAAAGTTTTGACAGGAGCTTGGTGTGGACAACAACATGATATTGGGTTCCTTTAAATTGTTGGACAATAAAGTGGTTTTATAACTTACAACATTGGTTTTTGCATTGAGTAGAATAGGTTTAACATAATGGTCCTTGTATGAAACTACTTGAAATTATACTTGTATTTTAAAATTAATAAATGTAATTTCATATGTTTAAAAAAAACATTACTTAAGATTCATATTCTTTACTTCTAATCTTGATGCAATAATATTAGAAATTGAATGAACATGTAACCTTGTAAAGTCTTGAAACTTCAAAACATATTTCAAATGTGACCTAACCTCTTGTTTTAAACGTTTGACAAATTGGATGTATCACTATCTTCAAGTGTCTTCAAATAAATGTATGAAAATTGTAATTCCAAACTCAAGAAATGAAACTTTTGAATCCACACACTTTGAATCTTGAAAGAATTAAAGAACTATGCCTTAATTTCCAAGTGAAATGACTTCTTGGGTTCCAAATAATTCACATGAATGGACTTTGATTTTTGAATTAATTCTTGAGAAAAACACTTTGCAAGTTCAGGAAAAAACACTTGACTTGAGAAACTAGTAAACTCAACACAAGAAAATTAAAGTCTTAAGAAGGAAATTATGGCACCAATTGAAATTAGAGGTCAAAAATGGCCTATAATGTTTCAATATAATTCACGTCTTTCTAAGCGCGTTTGACTCTTGATCCTTGAAGAGAACTTGTAGACGATATCACTCATGACAATATGCAAAAAGAATCGCCTCAAAATGTCGAGAATAAAAGAAGTTATGATCATTGGAAGTTGGGCACAACTATTTTGAAATTAGGTCAAATTCCACAGGATGACCTCTAAAGTATTTGGACTTTTGATGATCCTCTGCACATAATCAGATCTGGACTGGTAAAGAGGAGTGGGAGATGATGTCAAGGAGAGTTATACGCAAAAAAACCATTAAAAATATTGAATAATGAAGAAGTTATGATCGTTTTAACTTGATCTTGCAAAAAGTTAACTTTTGGTCGAAGTGCTTTGAATCGACTTGCAAATTTGATATTTCCTTGCATTCCAAGCATATTGATGCACATGTAGACGAGTGATGATGAAATCTCGAGTGTGCTTCTGAGATAAGAGATTAAGCTTTGATGATGTAGCCTTTTAGAATCGGTGATCCATCATACCTGAACACTTAAGGGACCAGAAACCCTAACTGAGGCGCAATGCCTAATGCTTTTGATTCAGACTTGTCCCTGCATATGGAAACAAAGAAGCAAAGCATACACCTTTGTATTTGATTAGATGTCAGTAATGCATAAGATAATATGTTAACAACACTTGATAATCTCTGCATAATTGTGATCGATGGGAATGAGAACTGACTGTTTTGGAATGCTGGTTCGCGTTTGCGTTTGTTTTTGCAAAATGTCGCGGTAAGCAAGAGTCGCCACCGTCTTTTATTTTATCCAACAAGGAAAGGACAAAAGCACAAAAAAAATTCCTTTTCGAGATTTTTCTCGGGTTCGGGAGGTAGATTATAGAAAGGGAAGGTGTTAGCACCCTTTCTATCAGTGGTTATCCACGGGCTCTTAGGTACTTGCTCACTAGGTTTTCAAAAGTTTGCTTTTCTTTGTGTTTGTGGGGTTTGAAAGGAGTTTTGTTTTTTTGAAGAGAGTGTAAGTGCAAAAAGTTTTGTTTTGTTTTTAAAAGGAGCAAGTACTTAAGAACATCTACCTACTCAAAAAGGAATTAAACTGTGCAAATGTCCTTTAGACAGTGCTATCCCACTATTGAGGAGTAGGTAGCACCGTTGTTGGAGTTTTCGGGTCAATTCGATTCAAGGGACGTGTGGTCACTAAAGCAATGTTAGGATGCTTTAGCAGTAACCCTAATGTCTTAGATCATTTTTATCGAGGCAACCGTTTCGAGGCAACTTTGATCTTTGGACAGGAGGGCGACCTCTAAGACTTCCTATACTCAATGACCACGTTCGAGGCAACCAAGTGAGGCGTACCCTAAGAGTGGCATGTGCGAGTGTGTCAATTTTCAGTTTATATTATCTTTGTACATGTTATGGTGAGCTACGGTTGATTTTAAATTAAGATAGATCCTGTCATGCAATCCTAGTTAGCATACATCTAAACAGTTAATATATGTACAGGAATTTAAAGTGCGGGAATTGTAAATCCTACGCTATTACAAGGCTTCGGGGAGGGGGATTATTTACATGTCCAAAATTTGGGGAATAAAGCAATAAAGTGTAAAAGTCTTAGTTAAGCTATTACAAACCGGTAGGCAGTTATAATAAAATAAACCCGCACGAATCTGAACATAATCTCTAAAAATCCTAAGAAAAAAATATTTTTGTTGTTTTATTTTATTTTCGGAAAATGATCTAAATCTATTTAATTTTAGTTTTTGAGAAAATGTTAAGATAATTAAACGATTAATTAACCAAGTTAATTTAATAGAAAAAAAACTAGCCTAATGTTTTTGTGATTTTTTTATATTTTAATGTTAATTAAAAAGATAAAAAGATGTCAACGAAAACAAAAATAAAATACAAGGGGGATTCTTCGATCCAGGGAAAAAAAGGAGCTTAGAGCCAAGGAGGGAATGGAAGCTTCGATCCAAACAGGGTCATGGTTCTTTCGATTGGGCCAGGAAGTGGGCATGAACAGCCTTCGATCCAGGGAAGGGGATTTCCCTTCGATCCTGGGAAAAATGCCTTCTTCGATCCAGGAGGACTATGGGAAGCTTTGATCCAGAGAAGGTGTCTCCTTCGATCTGGGATGCTATACCTGCAAAAGTATGTTAGCAAAATAAAACTCATGGCCTGGTATCGAACCCCAGGCCCTTCGATCCTGCGTGCACTGAGTCTTTTCAGGCTAAATCTGCAGCAAATGTTAGCAAATGAAGAACATGACCTGGGGCCAAAACCAAGCCCTTGAATTCTGTCTAGGATGGCAAATCGAATGGGATAGAAAATATGGAGGTGTTATGCAAAATGAAAAGTTTTGACAATTTACCCTCTCTTACCAGTAGATTGAGTCTTCGATTTGGGTATTGGCTGGATGGGAGCACTTTCAATCTGGGGGCTTCTGGGCGTGGGCACCTTCGATCTGAAGGACTACTTTGGCTTGGAAAATTTTGACAACCTTTGATGGATTGTATGGGCAGCGCCTCTCCAATGTTTTTTGTTCTCCTTTTCTTTTCTGTTTTATAATTTTTGTAATGTTTTTGTTCCCGCCTTGTTCCTGCAGAGTTTTCTTTTCTTTTTTATAATTTTTGTAATGTTTTTTCTCCTCCATTTGCACTGTATGCTGGCCCTTGTATTTATAGGGGTGTGAGGGTGCATGAAAATGGCAAGGGACAGCCATTTAACCAGGCCATTAAAGCCATGAGACAAGAATCAAACACATTAAAATATTTCCTTTTTTGAAACATTTGTGTCCCTTGAATGAACCTGGACGCTTTTGATTTTCAAATGCCTTCAGGCCATGCTCTTCGATTGGTTTTGAGTTGAACAGAATCACTCTGGTCGAATCAGCTCTTTAGGAACAGAAAAGGCAAGAATCTGGCCTTTAACTCAGGAATTAAATCCACAATCAGCATTTAATCATTTCTATATTTGTAAGGGAAACATGCCATTTTCTCATGTTCAGTGTACCTGGACATGTTTTTTGAGTGCCCTCTTGATGGCCTCCTTCAAATGCCCTGGAAGGAGTTCTTCAAATTGCCCTGTTCCAAATATCAATCAAAGGGTACTAATTAAAATTCTAATCGAAAGGCTTTGTTAACAGGCCAATCGAAAGGTGTTGTTCATGCTGATCGAAGGACATGGTTAAAATGCCTGTCGAAGCTGCCTTGACACAATGCTAAATCGAAGGATCCCTTGGCATGCCAATTGAAAGGCTTGGCCCAAGGTGCCAAATGAAAAGGTCTTTCAGAATTCTAAACGAAGGGCTCTGACATAATGCCAATCGAAGTGCTTTTCCATAATGCCAATCAAAAGGCTTGTCCATAATGCCAATCGGAATGCTCCTTCAGAATACCAATCGAAGGGTCTTTCAGAATGCCAATCGAAGGGTCTTTCAGAATGCCAATCGAAGGCCTTGACATAATGCAAATCGAAATGCTTGTCCATAATGCCAATCGAAAGGCTCCTTCAGAATACCAATCGAAGGGTCTTTCAGAATGCCAATCGAAATGTACTTAAAGCACCACTCAAAAAATTTCTTTTTCCTTAGCCAAGGGTTTGTGATCAACCATGTAGGGGGAAGACTTTGGAAAACATGAGAGGGCAAATTTTGGGGTACAATAGTTTCCCCTGTTCAATTTTCTTAAACCTGAGGATATAGATTGGCTTTCGAGCCTTTCGTGATCCGAAGGTGGAAGATAATTGAACACTAGAGTGCCCAGAAATTTGCACTCGCATGGTGTAGTATCAGCATTGTGATGTCGGGAATGGGCTTACAGATGCCATTTGGAGATTGTTAGTAGGAGGATGGGCTTATAGATGCCATCTGCAGGAGTGTCGATCGCATAAGAGATTCCTTAGCGAGAACTTGCATACCTGTTGTTGTAGAAGATTCTGCTGGGGAAGTCTAACTTTGTTGAGATTTAGGAACCTGCCTGTACTTCAACTGAGAGAATGCTTTAGCTGAGTTTTAAGAACCTGTTCATAATTCAATTGGGGGGAAACATCTTCATCAAGATCTAGGAACTGTCTCGTGCCCACCGAGAGTATACCGCTGAGGTTATAGAACTTACCCACACTATGACAGAGGAAAACATCAAGATCTAGGAACTGACTCGTGCTCAATGGGAGTATACCGTTGAGGTTATAGTACTTGTCCATACTATGACGTAGGGAAAAATCTTCATCAAGATCTAGGAACTGTCTCGTGCCCACCGGGAGTATACCGCTGAGGTTATAGAACTTGTCCACACTATGACGGAGGAGAACATCAAGATCTAGGAACTGACTCGTGCTCAATGGAGTATACCGTTGAGGTTATAGTACTCGTCCACACTATGACGTAGGGAAACATCTTCATCAAGATCTAGGAATTGTCTCGTGCCCACCGGGAGTATACCGCTGAGGTTATAGAACTTGTCCACACTATGACGGAGGAGACTATCGAGATTGAGAACCTTATCTAAAATTCAACCGATGATAGTTCAATTGAGATTTAAGAACTGGTCAGATCTTTGACTAAGCTGAGAACTTAACTGCACTTTTCCTGAAAGGTAAAGGTCAGTCATATGCAATGCATGATATGGGTAAAGCAATGATGTTCTCAAAATAAATGAGATTGTGTACATGCATGTATTATGATATATGAAAGTGTGATGTTTTAGCTGGGAAAATAAATCCTGGAGCTGCTGGAGAATGGAGTTGAGTCTGGATGATTGTCAAAATTGTGTCTGCATCTGGAGCATATCTGAAATGTATTTGAATGAGTGACAAAATGACATCCGAATTTGGATCGTATCTGGACTGTAATTTGAAATGAGTGACAGAATGACATCCGAATCTAGATCGTATCTGGACTGTAATTTGAATGAGTGACAGAATAACATCCGAGTCTGGATCATATATGGACTGTAATTCGAATGAGTGGCAGAATGACATCCGAATCTGGATCGTATCTGGACTGTATTTTGAATGAGTGAGAGAATGACATCCGAATCTGGATCGTATCTGGACTGTAATTTGAATGAGTGACAGAATGACATCTGAATCTGGATCGTATCTGGACCATAATTTGAATGAATCTGGAATAAGTATCAGAATGTCAGCCATATCTGGATCGCATCTGAACTGTCTCTAGAAGGAATTTGGAACAAGTGTCAGAATGTCAGCCATATTTGGATCGCATCTGAACTGTCTCTAGAAGGAGTCTGGAATAAGTATCAGAATGTCAGCCATATCTGGGTCGCATCTGAACTATCTCTAGAAGGGAGTCTGGAATAAGTATCAGAATGTCAGCCATATCTGGGTCGCATCTGAACTGTCTCTAGAAGGGATTTGGAATAAGTATCAGAATGTCAACCATATCGGGGTCGCATCTGAACTGTCTCTAGAAGGAATCTGGAATAAGTATCAGAATGTCAGCCATGTCTAGATCGCATCTGAACCGTCTCTAGAAGGAGTCTGGAATAAGTATCAGAATGTCAGCCATATCTGGGTCGCATCTGAACTGTCTCTAGAAGGAGTCTGGAATAAGTATCAGAATGTCAGCCATATCTGGGTCGCATCTGAACTGTCTCTAGAAGGGATCTCAAAAGACGATGATATTTTCCTGTTGATCGATCTTTCCTGAAAAGGTAAAGAGTTAGTTGTATGCAATGTCATGATGTATGCATTGTCATGATGTATGCATTGTGTAATGATCTTTTCAAAATAAAATGAGATTTGTGTCATATGTATTTTTTATGCATATGTTATGAATGTTGTTGAAGTGTAATTTTGTCTTGGACTTTGCTCAAAATGTTTCCACCGGGGATCCCTGCTTTGTTGTTTGAGGAGAACTCCGCTGGGGGATATTGAAAACTCTGTGGGGAGTATGTTTATTTTGGCTTGGGAAAAGAGTTTAGGAGTCTTAGTAGTCCGTTGCTCTACCGGGGAGTCGAAGTTGGACTGATATCTGGTCAGGTCCAGGTTTCGCAGTAACTTGCTGGGGATTGTAGAGTAGTCTACTGGGGAAGAGGAGTTGTGGTCCTTTGATTTGTAGTAGTCGTAGAGGCAAACTCAAGCTGGGGAATCCTGGTGTTGTTGGGGAAATAAACCCTATCGTCAGTCCGCTAGAGAGGTGATATCTTCGTTGGGGGAAGTCCTCGAGGATTCTTGAGATTGATTCAACTGGGGAAAGGTTTTCAGAGATTAAACCCTTGCTGGGAGTCATCCTATGAGAAGGATTTTGGGGAGATTTGTCATTGCCCCTAGTAGCGAGTGTTTGTGGCACTGCCTGGAAATGTTTAATTGTACGTAACCCTTCACTGAGATTGATGTTCAATGCCTCAAGCGACAAAGATGGAGACTTTCCCCTGGTTACTTTGCACTTCTTCAGAGATTTCTTGAAATCTTGACTGGACTGCCCCAGGTGTGCTGGATAGTGACATGTCAAGTCCCCTTGTTGATAGGAGATTCGTTAATGGAAGTGTCATCCTTCTTGAAGTGATTTTGTTCACTGAGAGGGCTTTCGTTCATCGGATATTCGTTGTGTGAATTTCTCCGCTGTCAAACAAATAGCCATATGCAAACAATGATATTCAAATAATGCAAAGTTTATGCTTGTCTCGAAATTTTGAAAAATGCGTTTTTTAGCAGAAAACATTTTATAAATTCAACACAAGATTTAGGGAAAAGCCTTACAGGAGTCAGGATACCTTTTGTAACAGTATGCTTTTGAACTAACCCATGCTTCAGTTAGGACTTTTGAAGGGTTGTAACGTGGCTTGGTTCACGGTTTAAGAAACAAAGGATAAAGGCTCAAAGTATATTTGTACCCACCCGCTCTTCGTGATGTTCTTCAATCCTAAACTCAGTTAATTGTGCGTCGAACTCTATTCGAATTTGGAACGACGTTTTGGTGATGGTTCACACAAGTTGGATTTTCGAAGGCAGTCATCATTTTTTGCAACATTTTTCATGTTGTTGAGGATTTGTAGCGACCTCGTTCTTTTGATTTATTATCCCTAATTTTTGCCTGACTGTTTCTGTTTTCGAGATTACAGTCAGCGGGATGCCCCAGCTTTCTTAAGCCTCCTTTATAGGTTTTGGCTCAGTGGGCTTTTCTCTTTTGAGAGATTGACTGCCTATGAGATAAGGAACCACCACTGTCTTTTGATTCCAGAGGAATTCCTTTGATGTCGTTCGTTGTATTATGAACTGAGAGTTTTGCGACTTCAATGCGCATCTTTTGAGTTAACTGAGAGACTACCCTGCCCCAGGTTTAAATTAAAGGTTTCAATTTGTGTTTAAAACAGAAAAATCCCACTTCTTTGGCTTGAAGGGGTTAGACTAGGGATTATCTTCCTTATAACTCCAGCGTTTAGGATTTGAAAGAAATGCATGTACATCGTCAGCAAGGTCTGTCCAAAAGCATACTGTATGAGATTATGGCATTGTTTCGTCATCCTCCCTCTAAAGGCTTGTAACTTTTAGCACGAGTTGAATGTTATAAAGTGAGTAAAAAGCATAGTTTAAATGTAATTAAAATGATTGGATCAAATCAAGACAAACATATGCAATGCATTAATGAAACAAAGTTTGGCATTAATAGATAATTGTTTGAATAACAAAGAGATTACAACTTGAAAATTCAAATGAACAAAAGCTTTCAATGATTCGTCATAGGAGCAGTGATTATGTTTGGAGTCTCCGGAGGGTCAAACTTGATCTCCTTGGCATCAATCATGTCTTGGACCTTGTTCTTCAGATCCCAACAGTTGTTTGTGTCATGTCCCGGACTGTCAGAGTAGTATGCACACCTTTCATTGGGATGATAGGTAGGAGCGGAAGTATTTGGGTTCCGGAGAGGAGCCTTTAACGTAATCAGCTCTGCATTCAACATGTGTTGTAGCGCTTGACCCAATGACATGTTGATCTTAGTGAATTGTCTTTTAGGCATGACCTCCTTACGCTGGTGCCCCTGTCTTTGTTGAGCAGACGTAGGATTAGAGATCAATATTTCCCCTACGTATTGGTCATGACGACCCTTTTGACCATACACAGCATTGGACTCTTTCTTCCCATTGTAGGGCTTTTTCTGAGCATCAGAAGGTGTAGCTTCTTGAATCTTCCCACTTTTGATGCCAACTTCGACCCTTTCGCCGGTCAGTATTAGCTCGGTAAACCCGGCTGAAGAGCTTCCGATCAAGTTGTTAAAGAATGGACCAGACAGGGTCCCCAAAAACATATCAACAAGTTCACGATCAGCTAAAGGTGGTTGCACCCTTCCGGCAAGGTCTCTCCATTTTTGAGCATACTCTTTAAAGCCTTCGCCTGTACCCATAGACATACCCTGAAGCTGAGTACGCGTGGGAGCAAGGTCGGCATTATACTGGTATTGCTTGTAAAAAGCAGCAGCAAGGTCCTCCTAGTTGCAGATGTTAGCTCCTTCCAGTTGACAGAACCATTCAAGTTGAGTCCCTGAAATACTGTCTTGAAAGAAATGGATCCACAAGTTCTTATCAGCAATGTAAGGTTGGATCTTCCTCACATATGATCGAAGGTGCAGCTTTGGACAGGAAGCTCCGTCATACTTGGAAAAGGCATGTGCCTTAAATTTATGGGGAATCACCACCCCAGATGATAGACCCAGATCTCCGAAGTCCAGATCGGGCACCTTCTGTATTTCCATAGCGTTCAAACGGTCTTCCAGTTGTTTGTACTTATCCTCAGCAGGAGGATACTGTTCTTTATCATAGTCCATCTCGTTGTCGGAGACTTCAGGGCTAGGAGCCCTCCTTTCTTGTGGACTGTCTTTCCCTTCAGATGGGATTGTCAGATCAACTTCATTCTGCAGCCCGTTTCCAAACCTGCGTCCAGTATTGAACATGATGGTCCTCTTTTTCTTCTTCCTTCCTCTCTTTCAGAATCAGGGTCTTCAGGTCCTGCTGACCCTTAGCTAGGATCATGACCAACTCTTGAAATTGGGCATTCTGGGCCTGGAGGGCCTTGATAGCTTGCTCAGTGGAAGGTTCAGTAGACATGATGATTGCTGAAATAAACAACGAAGAAGATAAGAGACCTGTACTGGGAGACCTGTTATGCAATGATATGTATGATATATGTATGCAATGTTTCCAAGGATCTCGCGGGGTAAACAAGAAACTGTTAGAATCTGAATCTAGTAGCTTGATTGAAGGAACTTCATGTTGCTAAGAGTCCTTCTTCAAGAGTCAAGCTCACCATATCGAGTGGGTCATAGCCCCTGACTCAAGTTATCATGTTTTGATCTCTAAACAACCTTGGCTAGAGGAAAATAAATCCCCTTTGCCCCTTGCTGGACAATTGATTTACCATAACCTGCATCACAAGCCCTTGAGATCCTTGAAATGGTTAAGGAAATGTTAAGGCATGATGTTATGATGTGTATGATATGCGTTTAGGCAAAAGTGTGAGGTGATGTAAGTAAGCCCTGCAATAAATCCAAAATATTGGATAAGGACTGTAAACAAAACCTGCAAGGAAACCATGTTGTCAGATAACAAGAATGTGCAAGTAGTTCAAGTTTGAAGGCATACAAGTCACACATATAGCCTTAAGTTTAGGCTGGCATGGAGTTTCATAGGTAAGTACCCTCTTGAGTTTAGTTGGCTCAAAACCTGTCCTATAAATAGTAACCGGGTTCTAAGGAGCTCAATATCACTGGATTATTTTCTATGTTCATTGTTTTGGTTTAGCCACTTACTGGCGACCAAAATATTCCAAGAAAACAATCCTCAATGAGTGTAGTATCGAGTATCTACCAACTTCGGACTGTACCAAAGCCGGTCATCTCACTACCCCTAAAAAAGGCCAAGATGGTCAAGTAAGGTTCTAGGTCATTAGTGCTTAGTGACATCACTCAGCGGCCCCGTATTCTCTTTGATTGACTCAAAGGCTACCGGTACTCACAAATATGTCGCACTAATATAGCTATTGCTTCAACCGTGTCGGTATACCCCGCACAGTTTCCACAATGTATTGCTATCTACGAATGTTTCCCAAATCCAGGTGGAGGATTTCAAACCCAAACAATAGAAACAAGTGTAAAGCAAACAAAGCAATCAAGGTAAGCAAGTAAAGATGATCTAATCCTAAGGTACACCCCACTTATAATTACTCCCCAGCAGAGTCGCCAGTTCTGTGATCGGTGGGAATGAGAACTGACTATTTTGGAATGCTGGTTCGCGTTTGCGTTTGTTTTTGCAAAATGTCGCGGTAAGCAAGAGTCGCCACCGTCTTTTATTTTATCCAACAAGGAAAGAACAAAAGCACAGAAAAATTCCTTTTCGAGATTTTTCTCGGGTTCGGGAGGTAGATTATAGAAAGGGAAGGTGTTAGCACCCTTTCTATCCGTGGTTATCCACGGACTCTTAGGTACTTGCTCACTAGGTTTTCAAAAGTTTGCTTTTCTTTGTGTTTGTCGATTTTGAAAGGAGTTTTGTTTTTTTGAAGAGAGTGTAAGTGCAAAAAGTTTTGTTTTGTTTTTAAAAGGAGCAACTACTTAAGAACATCTACCTACTCAAAAAGGAATTAAACTGTGCAAATGTCCTTTAGAAAGTGCTATCCCACTATTGAGGAGTAGGTAGCACCGTCGTTGGAGTTTTCGGGTCAATTCGATTTAAGGGACGTGTGGTCACTAAAGCAATGTTAGGATGCTTTAGCGGTAACCCTAATGTCTTAGATCATTTTTATCGAGGCAACCGTTTCGAGGCAACTTTGATCTTTGGACAGGAGGGCGACCTCTAAGACTTCCTATACTCAATGACCACGTTCGAGGCAACCAAGTGAGGCGTACCCTAAGAGTGACATGTGTGAGTGTGTCAATTTTCAGTTTATATTATCTTTGTACATGTTATGGTGAGCTACGGTTGATTTTAAATTAAGATAGATCTTGTCATGCAATCCTAGTTAGCATACATCTAAATAGTTAATATATGTACAAGAATTTAAAGTGCGGGAATTGTAAATCCTACGCTATTACAAGGCTTCAGAGAGGGGGATTATTTACATGTCCAAAATTAGGGGAATAAAGCAATAAAGTGTAAAAGTCTTAGATAAGCTATTACAAACTGGTAGGCAGTTATAATAAAATAAACGCGCACGAATCTGAACATAATCTCTAAAAATCCTAAGAATAAAATCTTTTTGTTGTTTTATTTTATTTTGGGAAAATGATCTAAATCTATTTAATTTTAGTTTTTGAGAAAATGTTAAGATAATTTAATGATTAATTAACCAAGTTAATTTAATAGAAAAAAAACTAGCCTAATGTTTTTGTGATTTTTTATTTTATTTTAATGTTAATTAAAAAGATAAAAAGATGTCAACGAAAACAAAAATAAAATACAAGGGGGATCCTTCGATCCAGGGAAAAAAAGGAGCTTAGAGCCAAGGAGGGAATGGAAGCTTCGATCCAAACAGGGTCATGGTTCTTTCGATTGGGCCAGGAAGTGGGCATGAACAGCCTTCGATCCAGGGAAGGGGATTTCCCTTCGATCCTGGGAAAAAAGCCTTCTTCGATCCAGGAGGACTATGGGAAGCTTTGATCCAGAGAAGGTGTCTCCTTTGATCTGGGATGCTATACCAGCAAAAGTATGTTAGCAAAATAAAACTCAGGGTCTGGTATCGAACCCCAGGCCCTTCGATCCTGCGTGCGCTGATTCTTTTCAGGCTAAATCTGCAGCAAATGTTAGCAAACGAAGAACATGACCTGGGGCCAAAACCAAGCCCTTGAATTCTGTCTAGGATGGAAAATCGAATGGGATAGAAAATATGGAGGTGTTATGCAAAATGAAAAGTTTTGACAATTTACCCTCTCTTACCAGCAGATTGAGTCTTCGATTTGGGTACTGGCTGAATGGGAGCACTTTCAATCTGAGGGCTTCTGGGCGTGGGCACCTTCGATCTGAAGGACTGCTTTGGCTTGGAAAATTCTGACAACCTTTGATGGATTGTATGGGCAGCGCCTCTCCAATGTTTTTTGTTCTCCTTTTCTTTTCTGTTTTATAATTTTTGTAATGTTTTTGTTCCCGCCTTGTTCCTGCAGAGTTTTCTTTTCTTTTTTATAATTTTTGTAATGTTTTTTTCTCCGCCATTTGCACTGTATGCTGGCCCTTGTATTTATAGGGGTGTGAGGGTGCATGAAAATGGCAAGGGACAGCCATTTAACCAGGCCATTAAAGCCATGAGACAAGAATCAGACACATTAAAATATTTCCTTTTTTGAAACATTCGTGTCCCTTGAATGAACCTGGACGCTTTTGATTTTCGAATGCCTTCGGGCCATGCTCTTCGATTGATTTTGAGTTGAACAGAATCACTCTGGTCGAATCAGCTCTTTAGGAACAGAAAAGGTAAGAATCTGGCCTTTAAATCAGGAATTAAATCCACAATCAACATTTAATCATTTCTATATTTGCAAGGAAACATGCCATTTTCTCATGTTCAGTGTACCTGGACGTGTTTTTTGAGTGCCTTCTTGATGGCCTCCTTCAAATGGCCCTGGTCCAAATATCAATCGAAGGGTACTAATTAAAATTCCAATCAAAAGGCTTTGTTAACAGGCCAATCGAAAGGTGTTGTTCATGCTGATCAAATGACATGGTTAACATGCCTGTCGAAGTTGCCTTGACACAATGCTAAATCGAAGGATCCCTTGGCATTCCAATTGAAAGGCTTGGCCCAAGGTTCCAAATGAAAAGGTCTTTCAGAATTCTAAACGAAGGGCTCTGACATAATGCCAATCGAAGTGCTTGTCCATAATGCCAATCGAAAGGCTTGTCCATAATGCCAATCAGAATGCTCCTTCAGAATACCAATCGAAGGGTCTTTCAGAATGCCAATCAAAGGGTCTTTCAGAATGCCAATCGAAGGCCTTGACATAATGCAAATCGAAATGCTTGTCCATAATGCCAATCGAAAGGCTCCTTCAGAATACCAATCGAAGGGTCTTTCTAAATGCCAATCGAAATTTACTTAAAGCACCACTCAAAAAATTTCTTTTTCCTTAGCCAAGGGTTTATGATCAACCATGTAGGGGGAAGACTTTTGAAAACATGAGAGGGAAAATTTTAGGGTACAACAATAAGCAATGCTCGAAGGTGAAAGGTTTAAAAACCAATTGTATCTCGTGACCTTGATGCTTTATGAAAATGCAAATTAAGGTGGGATCTTAGGTCAAAATTTTGGGTATGACACTTGTGATTCCAAGTTCTAACATTTTGCATCAAGAGTCTGATTCGATCCACTAAACACCTAATGTGCAACATGAATTCTGTTTCCAATGAATTAATCCTTACAAACCTATCCGTACTTGATGAGAAGTATTACTACAAATGGTGCAAGCAAATGAAGGTGTTATTGACTACCAAGATGTTCTTGAAGTGATCAAGAACGAGGTGATCCCTCTTGTCGAAGGTGAAAAGGATGCACAATAAGCTACTCATAAGGAAGAAAAGAAGAAATATTTCAAGGCGTTGTATTTTATCAATCAATGTGTGGATGGTGACAACTTTGAGAAAGTTGGTTATTATGAGTCATTAAGCATCAAAAATCTTGGAGAAGGCATATGCAGGGGCTGACAAGGTGAAGGTTATGAGATTAGAAACTCACAAACGTCAACTTGAATGAATTCAAATGAAGGAAAATAAGAAAATCAACGATTTCATGACGAGAATTACTTGGTTGGTGAACCAAGTAAAAATACATGGAGAAATAATCACGGAGCAGTATGTTGTCCCAAAAATCTTGTGTTCTTTAATGTAAAGATTTGACAATGTGGTCATGGCGATTGAGGAAACAAATGATCTTGCGATGATGAGCAAAGAGGAACTTTAAAGCTCTTTTGAGGCTCATGAGCAAAGGATGGATGAGAGAAATAGTGACAAGGAAAATGTAGAGATCGCTTTACAATCTCTTTTTAATGAGAAAGACAAGAAGTTGAGAGGAAAATTTCTAGTGAAAAGTAAAGGTAATTTTTCAGAATTCTGGTGAAAAAACAGTCCCAAAGTTCAAAGAATTTGGTTTTTCAATAGAATGAGAGCAGCTGCAACAAAAATGATGGTCAAGACAAATTTAGAGGTGAAAGGAGAAGGATTGACAAGAGCCAGATGCAGTGCTTTGTTTGCCAAAACTTTGATCATTTTGGAAGAGATTGCAACACAAACAAAAAGGAATCTCAAGTGGATGAAGCCAAGGTTGCAAGACAAGAGCTTGATGAGGAGAACACATTATTGTTCATGATCACAGAAGGGGAATATAATAGTAACGGGCTGCAGGACAACAACATTAGTAGTTTTGGAAATTCTACACAAGCATATTCTAAACGGTTAAGTAAAATTTGGATGTCGTGTAACATCCCGTGTGAGTTATCATATGTGTTTGGATGTCGTGTAACATCCCAGGTGAGTTATTAGATGTGTTTGGATGTCATGTAACATCCCATGTATAATAATATGTAATTTAAGTTTTTTATGGAAAGCCGTATTACGGATCAAGATAATTATTACTTTATGAAGTTTGATACCCTTGTGTTGGTGAATATTTAATTAATTTATTCGTACATTATACGTGAAGTTTAGAAGAGTGTTACATTAGTGGTATCAGAGCAGGATGGTCAGCCTGGCCAGGTTGTCTAATGTTATTTACGCCTTAGTATGTGACATTTATGAGGAACACTGTCGGTACTTGTTTGTTTCACTAACTATTTTTCTGTAGAAGCCAGATTGAAACAAGTGGATGAGAAGCATTTGATTCTCTGAAATGTTTCAGTTATGAAGTGTTGGTTCAGTGTGCTGTTAATTGCAAGAGTACAAGCATTGTTGGAGACGTGTTATTTCTCGTACCCGAAGAGAGTGTGGAATCAAGATTCTTGTTTGTCGATCAAGTTGGGATGTCTCGAGGGAGAACAATCAGGTATGGTTGATGTTTTCTTCTAAAAGGGTAGATAGAAATGTGACGGATAATGATATGTCAGTGGTTTGTAATTCTTGATGTTTTTCCTAAAGATATATGTGACTTGCCTCCAGAGCATGATTCTAAGTTCGACAAAGGTGAGTAGTTGATGTTTTTTTTCTGTTAAGCAAGTAGAAGAACTATTAGAAGATGAGGCTCGGATGTTTGTGATATTTAATGCTTTGGAAATCGACCGTAAAGATAAGATGGTGGGGCTACCAGTTATGTGTGATTTTCCGGAAGTATTTCAGGATGACATCACTGACTTGCCTCCAGAGCGAGAGGTTGAGTTTACTATAAACTTGTTGTCTGGTACTTCTCCAGTGTCAATGGCTCATTATAGGATGTCAACATCAGAATTGGTTGAGTTGAAGAAACAGTTGGAAGAATTACTTGAGAGGAAGTTTGTTTGACCAAGGGTTTCTTCGTGGGGTGCACATGTGTTGTTGGTTAAGAAGAAGGATGGACATATGAGGTTGTATGTGGACTACATGTAGTTGAATAAGGTGACTATTAATAATATGTATCCACTTCTGAGATTTGATGATCTGATGGATCAATTAGTAGGTGCTTGTGTGTTTATCAAGACTGACTTGAGATCTGGTTACCATCAGATTTAGATTAAACCAGATGATATTTCGAAGACGACATTCAGGATGAGATATGATCAATATGAGTACACTGTGATATTTTTGGCGTATCTAATGCACCATGCGTGTTCATGAAGTATATGAATCAGATTTTCCATTTGTACCTGGATAAGTTTGTGGTGGCCTTCACCGATGATATTTTGATATATTCTAAGTCTAATGAAGAGCATGCAGAACATCTTAATATTATGTTGCAGGCATTGAGGGGGAAGAAGCTTTATGCCAAGTTATCGAAGTGTGAATTTTGGTTGAAGGAAGTGAGCTTCCTTGTCCATGTGATTTCGAGTGATGGAATATCTATAGATCCTTCTAAAGTTTATGATGTGTTGTAATGGGATACTCTGGATTCTTCTACTAAAATACAAAGTTTTTTTGGTTTAGCAAGTTATTGTTGCAGGTTTGATGAAGGCTTCTCTAAGTTGGCATTACCTCTGACTCGGTTGACTCGAAAGGGTCAAGCTTATGTGTGGGATGCTGCATGTGAAGAGAGTTTTAATGAACTCAAGAAGAAATTGACAAGTGCTCTAGTGTTGATTTTGCCTAATCTGAGTGAGTCTTTTTTGGTATATTACGATGCATCGAAGATGTGGCTTGGTGGTGTGTTAATGCAGAATGATCAAGTTGCTTCTTATGCTTCCAGACAACTATAGATTCATGAGAGGAATTATCCTATAGATAACTTAGAGTTGGCAGCTGTGGTATTTGTTTTGAATATTTTGAGGCATTATCAATTTGACTCCAAATTCAAAGTGTTAAGTGATCACAAGAGTCTGAAGTATATATTTGATCAGAAAGAGTTGAATATGAGGCAGATTAAGTGGATTGAACATTTGAAAGGTTGTGATTTTGATTTGAGTTAACATCCTGATAAGGAAAATGTTGTGGTTGATGCTTTGAGTAGGAAGTATTTGCACATGTAGATGCTTATAGTACGAGAGTTGGAATTGATCAAGCAATTCATAGATATGAGTTTAGTGTGTGAAGAAACTCCTAATAGCATGAAGTTGGGGATGTTAAAATTGACCAGTGGTATTTTTGAAGAGATCTAGGAAGGTCAGAAATATGATCTGAGTCTGATAGACTAGTTGCTTCTAATTAACCAATGTAATAAAGGTGGATTCTGAGTTGATGAGAATGGTTTAATAAGGTTTGGAGATAGAGTGTATGTTTCAGATGTGCCAGAGATTAAGAAGAATATTCTTGAGGAAAGACATTAATGTGGTCTAAGTTTCCTCCAAGTGCTACAAAGATGTATCAGGACTTGAAGAAATTATTTTCGTGGTCCGATATGAAAAAGGAAGTTGTTGAGTTTGTATAGGGTTGTTTGACATGTCAGAAGTCAAAAATTGAACACCAGAAGCCTTTAGGTCTGATGCAGCCGTTGAATATTCCAGAGTTAAAATGGGACAACATTTCCATGGATTTTGTTTCAGGTTTTCTGAAGACTGCTAAGGACAACGATTCAATTTGGGTGATAGTGGATAGATTGACTAAATCAACTCATTTCTTATCGATGAAGATCAATTATCACATGGCCCATGCAGAAGATAGTTGAGATGTCTATCAAAGAGATTATGAGATTACATGGTATACCTTCGAGTTTTGTGTCGGATACAAATCCAAGGTTTACATCAAATTTTTGGGAAAGTTTGCATAAGGATTTGGGTACTAAGTTGAAGTTGAGTTCTGCTTACTATCCGCAGACGGAAAGAAAAATGGAGAGGACTGTCTAGTCTTTGGAGGATTTGCTGAGGACTTCTGTGTTAGAACAAGGAGGTACTTGGGATATCTATTTGCCATTGATTGAGTTTAATTATAACAATAGTTTCCATGCTAGTATTGGAATGACACCATAAAAGGTATTGTATGGTAGGAGGTGTAGAACTCCATTGCATTAGTATGAGTAAGGCGAGAGTGTTGTGCTCGTACCTGATATTATGTAGAAGACGACTGAAAATATTAAGATGATTTAAGAGAAGATAAAAGCTTCTCAGAGTCGTCTGAAGATATATCATGATAAGAGAAGGAAATCACTTGAATTCCGAGTGGGAGATCATGTGTTTTTTAGGGTTACTCATGTAATTGGTGTTGGTAGATCTCTGAAGTCGCAAAAGCTTATGCCATGTTTTGTTAGCCCATATCAGATTATGCAGAGGATAAGAGAAGTAGCCTATGAGATTGCTTTGCCTCCGTCGTTTTCTAATCTTTACGATGTGTTTCACGTGTCTCAGTTAAAGAGATATGTTACGGGTCCGTCTCATGTGATCCAAGTGGATGATGTACAAGTGAGAGATAACCTGAATGTTAAGACATCACCCATACAGGTAGAGGGTCGAGATGTGAAGAAATTGTATGGTAAAAAGATTACCTTTGTGAAGCTAGTGTGGGAAGGACCAGCTGGTGAGAACATGACTTGGGAGCTCGAGGATTAGATGAGAGAGTTGTACCTGACTATGTTTTCCGCGGGTAATTTTTGGGGAAATAAATTCTCTAAGTGGGGGAGAATTGTAACGCCAGAAATCTAGAATTTGTGTTTTTATGATTTATTGTGAATATTATATAATTTTATGTTGATATGTTATTGGATTGTTAGTGAGATGCAGATGCTAACTTAGAAATTATTTGGATTAAATAATTTGTAGTTGGATGATTTATAATTAAAATAATATCAATAAAAAAAGAATATTATAGATGAGTGTAGTAATGTAAAATTATGAGATTTATTTAATAATTAGAATAATATTTATTGCTTGACTTATATAATTAATATAATTATGTGGTATAGAAATTAGTAGAATTATTTAGAGCTATTTTTAGTGATTAAAAAAATAAGAATATTGAATTAATTAGGTAAATATATTAGAATAATTAAATAATAATGAAAATAAGGTGTGTAGAGAAATAAGGGGCAAGGTTGGCATTTCAGATAATAATGAGGACATAATAGAGAGTTAGAGTAGAAGTGAAAAAACTTATTAGAAGAAATAAAAGTAAAATAAAAATGAGAATTGGGAGAAGTGGAGTTTTTGACGGTACGTGAAAACAAGTTCGGAGAGCTAGGGCATAGGAGGGACCCCATTGAAGGCTTGAAGAATATCTGGGAAAATCTAAGATAATGGTGGGTTATTAAATTTCAATGATGATTGGTATGGGTAGAGTGTAGGGATGGATTTGAATATGTTAGGGTTTATTTATACATTGATACTTTAATTGAAATGACATGGTTGTTCTTGAATGATGATTAAGTATGAGGATTGATGTTGTTGTTATTTCAATTGGATGTTTTACATGATTAATTGTATAATTATTGTTGTTTAATCTACATGAATGCTATCCATTGGAAATTCATGTTGGAGGCTTAGTGATGTTGACATGGGACTTTTATGGGTTTGGAGGAGATGAAATTCGTGAAAAGGGTTTTAAAATTAAATTTTTGGAAAAAGTCTCAGACATCAATTGATATTGTTGTTGTTGTTGCATGTTGTGAATCATGCACCCATTTTGTGGAACTTATGTTCTAAATTATGTTGTGGACTTATTTTTTATGATGATGGTTCGAGTGAGAGTAGCTAAGTATTTTGTTCGGGGACATAGTGAAGCGTTACCTATGGTGATAGTAGCGATTTGGTGTACTCTGGTTCCAAGAGAAAATTTATCCTGTGGTGGGGATCATGGAGTAAAATGAACCTAAGTGTTCATATTTTGGTACAACATTCATGATGAGTCATTTGTCGAGTCCATTGCATTCTGTTGCATTACACGTTTGTAGATGATATGTTGTTTAATGATTCAATGGAATGTTGTTGTGTGTGATAATGTTGTACCTTAAAATTCGCCCTCTTCATTTTCAACCCTAATTGGATTATACTTCACCCTCATATGCATACATGCATGTCATTGGGTCTATACTCATGGAATCAAGGCATTTTCTCTGTGAAAAGAACTGTGAAAGTTGATTATTCCGTTAAGCAGCATTATGAAGCAGAACTTGGGGTTTTCGGATTTTTAATCCACTCTGCACGGTTTCCAAGCTATCTAATCAACAACCAAATAAGTAATCACCATATCAAGATCTTATGTGTTCCAACATGCTCTGAGTCATGCAGAAAGTCAAGCATTTCAATCAATTTGAGACAATACTGACATAAATTCAGTATTATGCATCTCAAGCTCAGAAATTCATAACTTGAGGTTAGGAAATGGTTTGGTAATGATTCTTCAAGCTTTATAACCGTATTGAGGTCTTCTCCAATTTATATGTTCATGTCAAAGGCTAATTTTTATAGGAAGAGTTTTTAGAGCGCCAAATACTTGAATTTTGTTATATAGTGGATTTGTTGGTTTTCTGGTTTCCAGATGCCTAAAAATTTATAGCTTCTGACTGGAAAATCATATTTGAGTTCCTCTTGGAGCATTTGAACCGTCTTTTCATTTCCTTCAAGTTTCGTGTTCGTCTCGGAAGCTGATTCATTGAGGAAGATCTCTGAATGTGTGAGTACTTTGAAGGTATAACTGAAAATACAATAAAAATAGTGTGCTGAACTACTGTTTTTCAGACGTTCAAAAATTCATAACTTTCGTCCAGTTCAATGTTTCTAGATGGTTCTTTGGGATAAAAATCCATCTTGGTTTTATGTTCAATTTGTATGTTCGGTCAGAATTTAATTCTTTGTAGAAGATCTCCGAAAATGCGAATTACTAGAGAAAATTACACTCCGAAATGGTTTTCTACTATACTGTTTCTTGATATTGAAAAATTCACAACTTTCTTAATTCTTATTGTATCGGGACAATTCTCAAAGCGTGAGATCACAAATTTTATTAACTGTAACTTGGCTTCAGGTCCCAAGTCCGGATTTTGCTTCAAAGGCTTCAGTTTATGGTTTGCTTCTTGAAGTGTGAACGATAATAAGTTAAAAATTTTAGTACGAAAAAATAAGTCCAATGTTTCTCTCCATTCAAAAAATCATAACTTGCTCGATTTTTATCTTATTGGGGTGATGCTTTCGGCTCAATGTCACAAGTTTCATCGCTAACGGTTTTGTTTCAGGTTGCTCATCCCGATTTTGAATCGAACATCATGAGTTTGTGGTTTGTTCGCGCGCCGTACAGAAAATAAGCTGTAAAAATATGCACTGTGAATTTTTATATCGATTTCTCATTGTTTAGAGAAAAGTAACTTCCTCTACTTTTATTGTATCTGGATGATTCTTTCGGTGTCGCGTCACAAATTCGGTCATCAACATTTTTGTTGTTAGTCGCGCGTTAGGATTCCACATTGATCGTGATGAACTTGGGGTTCGATCTCCCACTGTGCACGAAATAAGCCGAAAATTCAAGTTTGGAGCCAAGACTATATATTTTGAAATTCAAATTTCAAAAACAATCACACTCACTATTTTCAATCTCTCAAATAAAACTCATTTTTCTCTCTAATTCTCTCAACTTTCCTCAAGAACACTCATCACAAAAATCAACAAAACTCATAAAAATCTTCATCTCTCTCCCTCAAATTTCCGTAAGCTTCTCTCCCTAGCCTCCTTTTGTCGCCTCTAACCGCCACCTCCTTCGTCCTCTTGCGAACATCCACGAAGCTACTTCCTCAGTCTCTTCCGTGCAACATCGACGATGATCCCTCCGTCTTCACAATCGCATGGCGTTTGCGGATTCTCCCTCCATCCGATCGCATTTTCCGACGACAATTCCTCCTTCTGACGTGGAATTACGGCTAATACCTTGCTCTAGTCATCTTTCGATTCCAATTCGATAATAGTTCTTGCTTCTATTTCTTGATTTAATTATTTCATGAATTTTGATTGATGAATTTTTGAGTTAATATATCAATTTCTTCATGAATTGAATTGTTGAATTATACTTGATTCTTGATTTTTAATAATGTTGAGATGTGGAATTGGTTGATTGATGAATTAATTGGTGTAGAATCGTACCATTGGATTCGTAGCCCTCGATTTAGGGGGATAGGGTCCTCCTTTCTTTCTAACATGCATTATTTTTGCAGATCCATGAAGCACTTAATGGAGAAGACGACTGGAGCTAGGGATCCGACAATTCTCCTGTTCATTGATGTATTTTTTTATATAATATATGATTTGTGTTTTAACATCAGATGAACAACACAGTTCAGTTGGTGAAGCAAACACGCACGTATCATGAAGGGCATGGGTTTGATCTCAGTCTTTTGGCATTTTTGCTTATTTCACAAATTAACACAGGTTTACATTATATTGATTCAGTTCTATTTCCAAACACAAAACACGCAATGGCTCAGATGGCAAGAGTAATGACTAGTGAAAGGAAGGGTGCAGGTTTAAGTCCCAGCACTAGCATTCTTCTTATTTACACTATTTTCTAGCCTTCACTTTTTTTTCTCATTTTTTTATTTTAATTTTCCATTAACTCTTTTTAATTATTTTTTTAATTCAATAGAAAATCACAAAAATACAATAAAATCAGAACCGGACTTTTATTTATTTAAATTACTTTTTTGAAATTTAAATTTATTTAATTTGGTTAAATTTGCTTTTATTTTCATAATTAATTTGTAATTAATCTAGAATTAGATAATTTAACTATTTCTAATGCTTAGAACTAAACAAAAAAATACCAAAAAAAATTAACTTATAATATTTAGACATTTAGATTTGTAAAAAATAATTTCTTAACGCTTATTTCCCATTTTGTTTATTATTTCTTTCATTTTATTATTTAGATGATTGTATAGGTTCCGCGTCGAATTTGTAATAGTTAGATTTTAATTTTCGCAAGGTTTTAATTATTATATAACTCTCCTGAGGCCATGTAATAGTGTTAGGTTTCATCTTCCGCACTTTACTTTTCCACACTTATACTTTATGCCTTGTATGTATATAACTATGTAGTAATAGGCTTGCATGGCAAGATAAAATAAATTGATAGATAACCTTAAATAATTCCAAGATAACATAACTAAAACTGAATCACTTTACACATATACATCTCTAGGGTAATTTCCTCTGTTACCTTTGAAAAACATTTGTCATGTCCCTCGAAAATAGGGATACTTTTTCAAAAGACCCTAGAATAAAGATCATAGTACCTCGATGATCCTTCGATGTTGCCTATGAAAATGATCTAGTTCCTTCGATGCAATTGCTAAAATATCTCTATATATTGCCTTCAATAACCATTCGATGACCTTTCGCCTATCCATTCATATCCAATAGATAGGGCTACCTACCAACTAAAGGAACGGATAACACTATCTCTAAAGGAGAAGGAAAAGACTAAGAACGGCCTTAAGTGGGTAAGAACTTTTAATCGATTGTTCACAACTTTTCTCACAAACATAACATTTCTCACACATCACTTTCAAAAACAAATATTTTCAAAAACACTTTGTACGTATTCTTGAGGATTGATACAAGAATCATTACAAAGTTAACCGTACTTTGTTTTTTTTCAAAAATATTTTCAAATCACACACACAAAGAAAATTTCAAAAAGTGAGATAGTGATTAAGAGCCTGTAGATAACTACGGATGAAAAGGGTTCTAACACCATCCCTTTTCATAACTTATCCCCGAACTCAAAATCTATCAAGGTCTTTCCTTTTCTTTTCAACCTTTCCTTATATTGGATAAAAGAAAATTCGGTGGTGACTCTTGCTATCCATAACATTTGCGATAAAACACTAAAAAAGTCAATTCTCCCACTGTATTACAGTAACCTACAGGGATAGGATCGAAGTCAGGATTAAGATCGATAAGATTTAGAAGGATGTCTTTGGAACTACTATTGGAAATGCAAAGAAGTATTTTGGTGGGTACCAGAAGAAGAAAGAAGGCGAAGCCAATGTGCTCTATGCACTGTGAGGTAAAGGAAGGGCTCGTCAGGAGCCTGAAAATCAGATTGCTACTGTGACAATCCCAACTGCTTCACCTCAGTGACAAGCATATGTTCCTAGGCAAGGCAATCAGCAGGGGAAGAGGCGACCTTCCAGAAAGATAGATGTAATTCCTATGTACTATGTTGAGTTACTACCTCAGTTACTTGAGCTAAAGTTGGTTGAGAAACATACCTTGTATATCAATCCTAAAAAGTTGAGACCCAACTTTGATGCTAATTCCCTGTGCGAGTTCCATTCTGGTGGAGATAGGCATACCATTGAGAATTGTATAGCGTTTAAACACAATGTATAAGACTCTATGGATTCATAGGCTATCAATTTCCGACCATCACTGACACCGAATATTCTTCAACAGCCTTTGCCACCTCATAGAGGCGCCACTATTAGTTCCATCATTAAAGATGAAAGTTTGAATCTATTTATTGACATAAACCAGCTGACTACACCTCTATTATTTGTGAAAGAGCAGTTGTCAAAGAAAGGTGTATTCCTGGTTTGAAGTTCAGACTTTGAAGATTGTTTAATCCAGCCAGAGGGTTGCCAATGTCTGAAGGATGCAGTTAAATGTTTGATTACTAAAGGAAATCTTGAGTTTGACAGTGTGGTTGTTGAGTCTAAGAATGAGGAAGATGAGGTTGACGTGATTACTATCCCCGTCAAACTAAAGACAATTCATGTGCCTGTCATAATTCTGATTCCAGCCAAAAAGTCACCATTAACAATCACTTTACCTGGTCCAGAACCATATGTCAGTGATAATGCGGTTCCCTGGAATTATGGTGGTGAATTTTACTATCAGGGGAAAATGCTTGTTACTCAGAAGCCTGAGGAAAGTAAGTCAGAAGAAGAGAAGCCTGAGGTTCATGACATTGTTAGTGAAAGCAGGATTACCCAAAATGGTCGGATTTTCTCTCCGCCTGATCAACCTAAAAGTAGCACAAATGCCTTTGTTAAGGTTAAAGGCAAGTAGATTGTGGTTAATGGTGGAACACCGGGGCAGAATCCTCCTATTCCGACTCTGGATACGGAGATGGATTAATATATGACAGAGTTGATGAAATACATAAAGAAAAGTGATTATAAGATTATCGATCAGTTGAGCCAGACGCCTTCAAAGATTTTAATTCTTGCTTTGCTCCAGGATTCCAAATCTCACAGAAATGCACTGATGAAGCTATTGGGGACTTCTTTTATTCCTTAGGAAATTTTAGTGAATCAATTCGAAGGAATCATGGCTAGCATTTCTGCGAGCAATGGGCTGGGTTTCACAGATTTAGATTTGCATCCTGAGGGGAGAAATCATAATATTGCGCTGCACATCTCAATGGATATTACAAAGACTACCTTATCCTGCGTGTTGGTCGACACAAGATCATCCCTCAAAGTTCTTCCAAAGTATGCTCTCATGAAACTGGATTATGAAGGAGTAGTGCTGAGGCCCAGTGATTTGGTGGTTAAGGCATTTGACGGGTCGAAGAGAGTTATGTTTGGTGGAGCTGATTTTTTTATAAAGATAGGTCTCATATCTTTAACGCGACATTTATCATCATGGATATCAATCCTTCTTACTGCTTTTTGCTAGGGCTCCCGTGGATCCATGGGGTCAGTGTTGTAACTTCTACTTTGCATTAGAAGTTGAAATTCCTGGTTAATGGGAAAGTGGTTACCATTTATGGTGAAGAGGACTATATTGTCAGCCATGTGAGTACCTTCCGCTATGTTCAAATTGAGGGAGAGGTACACGAGATTTCGTGCCAAGCATTTAAAATTGTGCAAGTTGTCAAGAATCCTCGTCAAGAAGTTAAAAAGCCGGAAGCCTTTATGGCATCTTACCAACAAGCTCAGGAAGTTATAGAATCTAGACATCCTGAAGGCTGGGGCAGAGTGTTGGATCTCCTTGCACAGAAGGACAAGAAGGGTTTGGGCTATGTTGTTGGACGAATCGCGCCAATTCCTTCCAAGATTCGAGGTATTCCTTCTCCAGTTCGGTTCGTCAGTGGTGGTGTTATCCATGAGGAAGCTCATGCTGTGAGCGAGGAAGGAGATTGTGAATGTGAAATGGACAAATGAGTTCATCCTACTGCTCCAGGTCAAGAGCCTGTCAATTGGTTTGCCAAAGACATCATTGAAGTCACCCGCTATGAAGAGTAATTTTATTTTATTTTTATCATGCAATAATTCCTACGTTATGACCAAGACATAGTGATCATGCTGTAGGGCCACAATGATTTCAATTTCAAAATTATCATCAATAAAGGACGTATTTTTGCATTCAAATATTTCTCTCCTTGTCTTTCTCTTTATTTTTTTCAAAAAAATTGGCAATGTGTTTTTCTTTTTCTTTTTAAATCTTAAATTAAAATAAAATAAAAACAATCATACAGCTACAGTCCCCCATTAATCCCATATTTTGTTAAAAAAGATTCTTCTATGGCTCATTATAACTTTGGAAATGCAATCTATCAAGCAGATGAAGAAGATTGTGAACTTCCCTAAGAGCTAGCCAGATTGTTGAGGCAAAAGGAAAAAGTCATTCAGCCGCACCAAGAGACTAATGAAGTGATCAACTTGGGTGCCGAGGAGGTTCAAAAAGAAGTTAATATTGGGGCAGCATTAGAAGACAATGTTAAGCAAATATTGACTCAAATGCTCCAGGAGTATGTTGACATCTTTTATTGTTCTTATGAAGACATGCCTGGGTTGTATTCAGATATTATCGTTCCTAAACTACCTCTCAAAGAAGAGTATCCTCCGGTTAAACAAAAGCTTTGAATAACTCATCCCGAGATGTCTAAGAAGATCAAAGAGGAGGTTCATAAACAGTTTGATGTGGGATTCTTGAAAGTTATCTCTTATATGCCGTGGAATGAAAATATTGCGCCCGTGCCAAAGAAAGATGGCAACGTGAGAATGTGTGTGGATTATAGGTACTTGAACAGAGCAAGCCATAAAGATGATTTTCCACTCCCTCATATTGATATTCTGGTTGACAATACTGCTCAAGCTAAAGTGTTTTCTTTGATGGACGGTTTTTATGGCTACAATCAGATTAAGATGGCGCCAGAAGACATAGATAAGACTAGTTTTATTAAACCCTGGGGAGCATTTTGCTACAAAGTGATGCCCTTTGGTTTGAAAAATGTAGGGGAAAAGTATCACCATGCAATGGTCAATCTCTATTATGATATGATGCATAAAGATATTGAGGTATACGTTAATGATATGATTGCTAAATCCCGGACAAAAGAGGAACATCTTGTGTACTTGTTGAAACTGTTTGAAAGGTTGAGGAAATTTAGGCTGCGGCTGAACCCTAACAAGTAAACCGCCGGGGTGAGATCAAGGAAGTTATTTGGCTTCATAGTAAGTGAAAAAGGAATTAAGGTAGATCATGACAAAATAGAGACGATATAAGAAATTCCCGAGCCGAGAAAAGAAAAAAAGATTTGTGGGTTACTAGGGAGGTTGAACTACATTACTAGGTCCATCTCTCATCTTACAGCCACTTGAGAACCAATATTCTTGCTGCTGAAAAAAGATCAGACGGCCAGGTGGAATGACAATTGCCAAGCGACATTTGAAAAAATAAAAGAGTATTTGCAGGAACCTCCAATTCTTTTGCCTCTAGTAGAAGGCATGCCCTTGATAATGTATATGACTATATTGGAAAATTCCATGGGTTGTGTACTTGGTCAACATGATGATACTGGTAGGAAAGAGCATGTTATTTACTACCTGAGTAAGAAGTTCATTGATTGTGAGTCGAGATATTCATTTCTAGAAAAGAATTGTTGTGCACTCACATGGGCAACAAAACATCTCAGACAATACATGTTGACTCATACTACTCTCTTGATATCCAAGATGGATCCAATCAAATACATTTTTGAAAAGCCAGCTCTCACAGGAAGAGTAGCCCGTTAATAGAGGATTTTAAAAAAATATGATATCCATTAAACTACCTAAAAAGCTATCAAAGATAGTGTATTGGTATATTATCTTGCTTACCAGCCTATGGAAGATGACTATCAGCCGATGAAGTTTGAATTTCCAGATGAGGACATCATGGACATATGAGATTGTAACATCCCTGACCCAGAAGAAGGACCCAAACCAGGATCATGATGGACGATGGTGTTCGATGGTGCCTTCAATGCATTGGATAATGGTGTCAGGGCTGTTATTACTTCTCCTGAAGGTTTCCATACTCCTTTCACTGCCAGAATCTGCTTTGATTGTACCAATAATATGGCCGAGTATGAAGCTTGTATCTTTGGGTTAGAAGCTGCTATTGATTTGTGAATAAAGATCTTGGAAGCATATGAGGATTATACTCTTGTGATTAGTCAGATCAACGGAGATTGGGATACTCGTCACCCGAATTTGATTCCGTATCATGAGCATGTTATGAAGTTGATCCCATATTTTGACGAGATTACTTTCAATCATATTCCAACAGAAGAGAATAACTTGGCAGACGCTGTAGCTACTCTATCATCCATGTTTAAAGTCGGATTGGAAAATGAAGCCCCCTCTATCACCATTTTGAGGTTGGATGAGTCAGCGTTCTGTTATGAAATAGAAGAAGAGGCTGCTTATGAAACCATGGTTTTATGATATTAAAAGGTATCTTGAAATGAAATAATATCCAGAGGATGCTTCTGTCACTGAGAAGAAGACTTTGCAGAAGTATGCAACCAAGTTTTTCCTCAATGGAGGCATTCTATACAAGAGAAACTATGAATCTGTTTTTCTCAGATGTGTGGATATACACGAAGCAAACAAGATCATAGAATAAATTCATGAAGGTTCCTCCGGGACGAATTTCAGTGGGCAATACCATGGCCAAGAAAATCTTGAGAGTAGGTTATTATTGGTTTACAATGGAAAATGACTATTACAATCACTCAAGAATTTGTTACAAATGTTAAATTTATGCTGACAAAATGCATGTGTTTCCCAATCCGCTGAATGTTTTGACTTCTCCTTGGCCCTTTGTAATGTGGGGTATTGATATGTTTGGCCAGATTTAACCGACTACTTCCAATACACACTGCTTTATTCTAGTGGTTATTGACTACTTCACCAAGTGGGTCAAAGTAGCATCTTATGCTAATGTCACCAAGCAAGTGGTGACTCGTATCATTAAGCATAATATCATATGTCGTTATAGGAATCCCGAAAAGATCATTAGTGACAATAGGTCGAATCTCAACAATAAGATGATGAAAGAGTTGTGCAAAATCATCAATATAAAGCATCATAATTCTTAGCCATATCATCCAAAGATGAATGGTGTTGTCGAGGCAGCAAACAAGAATATTAAGAAGATTGTACAGAAAATGGTTGTCACCTATAAAGATTGGCATGAGATATTGCCATTCTCTTTGCATGGTTATCGTACTTAAATGCACACATTGACTAGGGCAACCCCATTCTCTCTGGTATACAGCATAGAAGTAGTCCTACCCGTAGAAGTGGAGATTCCTTATTTCAGGATAATGGCAGATGTATAACTGAACAAAGCCGAATGGGTTCAGAATAGACTTGATCAGTTGAATCTCATTGATTAGAAGAGACTGACAAATATTTTTCACGGGAAGATATACCAGAAGAGGATGAAGGAAGATTTTGATAAGAAGGTGCATCCTCGGAATTTCCAAGCTGGTGACCTCGTGCTGAAGAGGATCTTGCCTTATAATAATACAGATGCTAGGGGCAAATGGGCTCCTAATTATAAAGAACCATATGTTGTGAAGAAAGTCTTATCAGGAGAATCTATGATGCTCACAACTATGGATGGAAATGATTTCCCTCATCCTTTCAATGCAGACGTAGTTAAAAAATACTTCGCATAAACAGACCCGCTGAGTCGACAACTCAGGAAAAAAGGGCATCCCAACGAAACAAAAAATTGAATAAAGGTTCAGGAATAAAAATAGGGATATGTGAATAAAAGAATGAAGAAAAAAAACTGAGTACACCCGCTAAGTCGAAAACCTGAAAAGGAGCCTTAGGCAAAAATGGGTATCCCGGTGGATCGAAAACCCGAGAAGGGCGATTTAGGAAAAAGTTAGGGATTTAAAGCAAACGACTACGACCTGCGTTGCATCTGTGGTATCATTCTACACTGTTATTGGTTAGCTTGGAAGTATAAGGAATCATTCCAATGAACTTGTTTAGAAAGCAAGATACTAAGGATCTTCGAGGTTATAAGAGTCATAGCAGAGTCGGAATCCGATGAAAATCCGCCTTCACATTTCCATCTTTATATTCTCCCCTGTATGCTTTGTATGCAATTACCTCTTTTTAGGAATTGCTTCTTGATGTAAATGCTTATTAACAGGCCAATCAATCGATAAAATTCTTTTTATCCCAATGGTTCCTCTTTGTTTTTTACTTTTACTGTTTTGATTGCAAAAGACGTCCATCATTTTTGTTAAACTTTGCATATAAAAACATTAAAGCTTTATAGCACATGATATAAATATTTGAAATTGCTTGAATTTTTGGGTGTCTGGGATGATGGCTAAAGTGGACATTTCATGCCTAGGGCATGCCGCTGTAATTTCCCCTTTTGCAGGTACTGTTGGTCTTTTATGACAAGAAGCGTGCCAACAAATGAACAAAGAGAGGTCTGCTTGTGACCAACATGAGATTCTTAATGGGAAGAATGTTTTCTCATGATATAATCCAAATCTTCAGTGAAGGCATGCTCTAACTTGAGCATAATCCAGTATCCCCAATACAAGTTACACTCTCGCTAAGAGTTTTCTTAAGAGTTTGTCCCTGTCCGAGGACTTATCTCTAGAGAAGTGTATTTTAGCAGGATTCTTGATATATCCCCTTGGAGTCATCTTTGATCCCTAGTGAGGTTGACACTCATCTTCCCCATGAAGTTATCATCTTTCTCCCTAGTGTAGTCTGTACATGTATGAGTTTTGAGGAGATTTTTATTTACCTGCGGGAAATTCTGGTTTGTATCCTCATGAAGACGGCTATTATGCTCAGTGAAGTGATCTCTTCTCCCCAGTAATATTCTTTAATGGCATGAATCATGCAAGGATGGCTTCCTCAGCGTGGCTAATACCAGCAAGATTACTATTGAAAGCCTTTAGATTCCATAGTGGAAGATGTAGCTTTCTCTCCAGTTGGAGCCTAGTTTCAAGGATTTTCTTGATCAATTCTCCATTTATCCCTAGTGGAACAAGTTTTCTTTTCCCCAGTAAAGCCCAATGGTGATGAAAATCATACAAATAGTGTTCCCCAGTGTGGTGTGCATAGATGAGTGTTGTTTATAGATCTTTTTATCCCTAATGATAGAATATTGTGAAGCTATTCCCCAGTATAATTTTGAACTTCAAGTTTCTAGTTCAAGGATTCTTCCTTTTTCCCCAAGTGAAGATTTACCCCGCAGTGGTGAGGTCCCTAGTGCAGTCTGATATTGGTTTTCTTTTGATGCAAGGGCTATAAAATCAAGCTTCTCAAATGAACTTTTGTTTTGATGAAGACAAACCATGATTGACAAAGAAGGCAAAGATTTTTGATCAAGCTCAAAGCATCTATGGACAAAGTCTTCAGTTCAAGCTCGCAAATTTCCAGGTATAATGATAATACTTACTTTGAACTTAAGACATAAATGCTCAATGGTGAAAATAAATGTTTTATAAATCCTTACTCAAGTTTTTCTAAGTTAAAATTCATTTTTCACTTGAGTGCAATTGATTTGCATATCAGTGCAATCGATTGCATGCTTCAATTTTTCAAATCTTTTGCTACTGTTTCTCAGTGAAATCGATTTGCATATTAGTGAAATCGATTGCATGCTTAAAATTTTCAAAACATTTGCTACTATTTCTCAATGCAATTGATTTACATTGCTTGTGCAATCGATTGCACTCAATCAATTTTTGCTACTGACTTCACATGCAATCGATTTAAACTCTTGTGCAATCTATTGCACACTTAAAACTTTTGAAAATATAGATGTTAAAACCCCGTGCAATCGATTTACACAAAGGGTGCAATCGATTGTATGCTGCACGATTTTGAAAAACAGCAGCTTTGCACATGCCTGTTCATAATACCTTTTCATGGAAACCTTTCACTCAATCTTGGCAATTGTTCATGATTCATTTTCAAAACTTTATGATGTTTCAAAAAGGTTCTATGAACATATAAATACTCTTTTTCAAAATAATTTTCAACACCTCTTCCAAATATATTTTCTAAATTTTCAAAATACAAGCTCAAGCTTTTCTTCACTTTCATACATAAGTTTTCTGCACACTTTCACATATTGTTAACCATAAAACTTTGAGCATTTATATATCTTGAGTCATTGTACAATATTATCATTGGAAGAGAAGATCATTCATTGATAAATCACTCTAAGTGATCATTACTACTCAACTCTCTCAAAATCAAATATTAATAGATACTTACTTATTTTTCCAGGATTGTTGGAAATAAGTTTAAGTGGTTTTTTAAATCTTGTCTTTCCAGGATTGTTGGATACAAGTGTAGTCACTTTGAGAGGATTGTTCTCATTGTTGACATGGTGAAAATCCAAGAGGATTGTTCTTGTTCCAAGAGGATTATTCTTGTTCCAAGAGGATTGTTCTTGTCTTTTTGGTAGTTATTGTTTAAGTTTGCCACAATAAGGAAATCTCTTTCATGTTGAAAGGGGACTGGAGTACTCTCGAACTGTGAAGGGAACCAGGATATATCGCTTGTCTCTTTTTATTTTTCTGCACTTTACTCTTTCCTAAACTCACCATAATCCAGAAAAGTAATATACATCATCACTAAAACCATAATTTTTTAAAGTACCTAATTCACCCCCCCCCCCTCTTAGGTGCACTTCGTACTTACAATTGGCATCAGAGCAGGTTATAGGTAACCTGTTCCTAAAAGATCCATAATGGCTTCCGCAAATCAAAATCCCGTTTTCAGAGATGGTGGTAGTAACAATAAGCCTCCTCTATTTTGTGGTGAATATTTTGACTTCTGGAAAATACGCATGAAGGCACATCTAGAAGCACAAGGAGAAGAAATATGGGATGCCGTCGAGAATGGTCCATTTATCCCTATAACGGTAATCAATGGTGCTGGCTCATCAAAGCCTAAAACTGCATGGGACGAAGATGATAAGAAGAAGGTTCTCTATGATAAAAAGGCAATAAACCTTCTTCAAGGTGCACTTAGCATGGATGAATTCTTTCGTGTCTCGGCATGTAAAACATCAAAAGAAATATGGGATACCTTGGTACAAACTCATGAAGGAACTGTTGAAGTTAAAAGATCAAGACTAAATACCCTGAGTCAAGAATACGAATTATTTCGAATGCAGCCCAGAGAAACCATTCTTGACCTATAAAATATGAAAGTGCTTAGGTCCTTAACTAGGGAATGGCAACCAAAGGTAACGACAATTTCAGAAAAGAAAAGTCTCTCCTCTATGAAGTCCGCAACATTGTTTGGGAAACTTCAAGAATATGAAACAGAACTTGGAAGACTTGAAAAACATGAAAATCAAGAGAAGAAATCAAAGAATATTGCTTTGAAGATAGATTCCAAGGAAATTGAAAAGGAGGACAATTCGGAAGTAGATGAAAATTTCATGCTCATTGTTAAAAGACTTGGTAAGTTCTTTGGTAGAAATGACAAATCATTTTCTCATACAAAAGGAAAGAAACAATTCAAGAAAAAGGAAGCTTCCATATCAACACAAGAAGTCACATGCTATGAATGTGCTAAGCAAGGTCATATCAACCCGGATTGTCCGAAACTCTCTAAGAAAGGTGGCTACAAAAGCAAAAAGGGATTCAAGAACAAAAAGGCCTATGTTGCATTGGAGGATAATGAAATAAGTTCCTCATCCAATTTCGATAGTGATGAAAGTGCAAATCTAGCGTTGATGCCCTCACACCATTCCGATGATAAAGACAATGAGGTTAGTAATGAATTTTCTCTTTTTGATAGTGATGCACAAGGTACTATAGATGAATTATTGAATGAATTCAAAATCTGTATAAAACTATTTCATCACAAAAGAAACAAATTTCATCCTTAGAAGAAAAATGTGAATCTATGGAAAAAGATTTCAAAGAAGAAAAACAAAAATAAAGTGATGAACAAAAACAGAATTTTGTATGCAAAAATTGTGAATCACTCTCTTTCCAAATTGTCCAATTAAAAAGAGTCATTGAAAGATATGAAAAAGGCCAAATTGGATTGGAAGATATTCTTAGAAAACAAAGATACTCCAATGATAAAAGTGGACTTGGATATTCAAAGTTTTCAAAACCAAGTTCTAATAAAACTATCTTTGTTAAGGCTAGTGATCAATCATCCAAATAGAAAGTGAACAAACCTAAAATAGTTCATCACTATCCTAAAAAGAAAACATTTCCTAAGACGAAATCTTATCCTTCTAGATATAGAAGTAACTTTGAACCTACTTGTTTTTATTGTGGCATTAAAGGCCATACACCTAATGCTTGCTATGTTAGAAACTTTAGTGTGGCAAGTGGGCATTATGTGTGGGTAAAGAAAGGCACTAATTACGAAGGACCCAAAGAAACTTGGGTACCTAACAAAACCTAATTTGTTTTGCAGGTATGCTTGAAGACCACATGCAATCTTTGGTATCTTGATAGTGGTTGTTCAAAGCATATGACGGGAGACATAAACCAATTTTCAAATCTAGTGCTAAAGGCCAAGGGTTTTGTGACTTATGGAGACAATGATAAGGGAAGAATCCTTGGCAAAGGCAAAGTTGGTGCTCCACATTTCACATCCATTGGATATGTTCTTTATGTTGAAGGACTAAAGCACAATCTTCTTAGTATTAGCCAACTTTGTGGCAAAGGCTTCAAGATCAAGTTCACCAAGGATGAATGCTTGATAGAAGACGAAGTCACACATGAGATTATACTTAAAGGTAAAATAATCAATAATATATTCATGATTTCCCTTGATGATCCATCTTTGAAGGTAAAATGTCTCATGGCGAACAACGATGATTCATGGTTGTGGCACAAAAGAATTGCTCATATTCACATAGAACACTTGAATAAACTAATCAAGCATAATCTTGTCATTGGGTTGCCTAAGAGAAATTTCGTCAAAGATAGACTTTGTGATGCTTGTCAAAAAGGGAAACAAACAAAATCAACTTTCAAATCTAAGAATGTGGTGTCTACTACAAGGCCAATACAATTGTTACATATGGACTTATTTGGTCCATCAAGAACAACAAGTTTCGGAGGTAATGTATATGCTTTGGTTATTGTTGATAATTTCTCTAGATATACTTGGACATTCTTTTTAGTGCAGAAAAGTGATGCATTCAAGGCGTTCAAGAAGTATGCTAAACAACTTCAAAATGAGAAGTCTCTAACAATTGCCTCCATAAGAAGTGATCATGGCGAAGAATTTCAAAATGCTCTATTTGAAGAATTTTATGGAGAACATGGAATATCTCACAACTTCTCGGCACCAAGGACTCCTCAAAAAAATGGAGTGGTAGAAAGAAATAATAGGTCTCTTGTGGAACTTGCTATAACGATGCTTAGCGATTCAAATTTTCCAAAATACTTTTGGGCCGATGCAGTGAGCACGACATGTTTTGTTAGCAATAGAGTTAACATAAGATCGATCTTGAAGAAAACTCCATATGAACTCTTCAAAGGGAGGAAACCAAACATTGCTTTCTTTCACATTTTCGGATGCAAATGATATGTCTTAAACAACGACAAAGATAACCTTGGTAAGTTTGATGAAAAATCCGATGAAGGTATTTTTCATGGCTAGTCTCTTTCTAGTAAGGCATATAGAATCTACAACAAAAGAACTTTAACAATTGAAGAATCAATGCATGTTTCTTTTGATGAATCTAACCCCTCCAAGGAGGATAATATTGTTTGGGATAATGATGATGAAATACTAGAAGGTCCTCAAGAAAATACTTCCAAAGATCAACCAATTCAACACGAAGAATCACCCCAACGAGAATCAAATCTCAATGATCTACCAAAAGAATGGAGAACTCATAGATATCATCCTATCGATAAAGTAATTGGTGATATAAGTCAAGGTGTGTCAACAAGATTAAATCTCAAAGATGCTTGCCTAAACATGGCGTTTGTCTCTCAAATTGAACCTTCCAAAGTTGATGAAGCCTTAGGCGATGACCAATGGATTATCGCGATGCAAGAAGAACTAAATCAATTTGAAAGGAATCAAGTTTGGGAACTTGTCCCCAGGCCAAGAAACAAACACATTATTGGAACAAGATGGGTGTTTAAAAAACAAACTTGGCGAGAATGGAATAATTGTTCGGAACAAAGCAAGGTTGGTAGCACAAGGCTACAATCAAGAAGAAGGAATAGATTTTGAAGAAACTTTCGCTCCGGTTGCAAGGTTAGAAGCTATTCGTCTCTTACTTGCCTATGCTTGCTCATTAAATTTTCAGATTTTACAAATGGATGTCAAAAGCGCATTCTTGAAGGGATATATCACTGAAGAATTATACGTTAAGCAACCCCTGGGGTTCGAAGATTTCAAGAATCCATCTCATGTATTTAAATTGAGAAAAGCTCCATATGGTTTGAAACAAGCACCAAGGGCATGGTATGATCGTTTAAGCAACTTCTTATGCGAAAAAGGTTTTGAAAAGGGCAAAGTTGACAAGACTCTGTTTATCAAGAAAATCAAAGATGACACTTTGCTAGCTCAAGTCTATGTTGAAGACATCATTTTCGGATCTTTAAATCAAGAAATGTGTGAAGAATTTTCAGCAATGATGCAAGGAGAATTTGAGATGTCCATGATGGGTAAAATGAATTATTTTCTTGGACTTCAAATCAAACAATTAAAAGATGGCATCTTCATCAACCAATCCAAGTATTGCAAGGAACTCTTGAAAAGATTTGACATGGATAACTGTAAGGTAATGTCTACACCAATGGGTTCCGGTACATATGTTGATCAAGATGAATTAGGTGTTTCCATCGGCATTATAAAGTATCGAGGTATGATTGTCTCCTTATTATATTTGACGGCAAGTCATCCTGACATAATGTTTAGTGTTTTTCTATGTGCTCGCTTTCAAGAAAATCCAAAGGAATCTCATCTTACGGCGGTGAAGAGGATCATGAAGTATCTCAAAGGAACAATAAATGTCGGATTATGGTATCCCAAAGGTTGTGTTTGCAACTTAGTTGGTTATTCTGGCGCGGATTATGCAGGTTGTAAAATTGATAGAAAAAGAACAAGTGGTACTTGTCACATCCTTGGAAATTCATTAGTATCATGGGTCTGCAAGAAACAAGCATGTGTTGCTCTTAGCACGACCGAAGCAGAATATATTGCAGCGGGTAGTAGTTGCGCTCAAATTTTGTGGCTCAAACAACAACTTCGTGACTACGGACTCTGTGATACGGTGGAAGAACTGACTATTTTTGGAATGCTGGTTTGCGTTTCGCGTTTTTTTTTGCAAAATGTCGCGGTAAGCAAGAGTCGCCACCGACTTTTATTTTATCCAACAAGGAAAGGAGAAAAGCATAAAAAAATTCCTTTTTCGAGATATTTCTGAGTACGGGGGGTAGATTTATAGAAAGGGAAGGTATTAGCACCCTTTCTATCCGTAGTTATCTACGGGCTCTTAGGTACTTGCTCATCATTTTCAAAATTGTTTTCTTTGTGTTTGTGGGCTTTGAAAAGTTTTTGTTTTGACTTTGATTTAACTCTTGCTTCTGTCTTCAAGAGTGTAATGAAGTGTTTTTGAAAACTTTGTTTGTAAAGGAGTGTAAGTGTGAAAAATTTATTTTGGATGAGAAAGTATCTAAGAACTAATCTACCTACTCGAAAAAAGAATCGTTCTATGTTGATTTCCTTTAGACAATGCTATCCCACTATTAGTGAGTAGGTAGCACCGTCGTTGGAGTTTGAGGGTCAATTCAAAAGAGGGACATACGGTCACTAAAGCAACGTTAGGACGTCTTAGTGGTAACCCTAATGTCTTAGATCATTTATCCGGGGCAACGATATCTGAGGCAACCTTTCCGAGGCAACTTATGATCTTTTAGACAAGAGAGAGACCTCTAAAACAACCTATACTCAATGACCGTTTACGAAGGCAACCAAGTGGGATGTACCCTAGGAGTGTGCATGTGCGAGTGTGTTGATTTCAGATTATTTATCTTTGCACATGTTTAGGGTGATCTAATTGCTTTAAATTTAGTCATTCATTCTTGTCATGCAAACCCTATTATCAAACATCTAGCAGTTGAATATTTGCAAAAATTAAAGTGCGGAATTTAAACTGACTATTATAAGGCTTCAGGTATTTACATAGCCAAAAACAAACCCTTTGAAATTTAAAAGCGGTAAAAATAAATAAAGATCCTAATTTAATTATTACAAACCGAGAGCAGATACAATAATTAGATAAAAATAAAACGCGCGAGAAAATTAGATCGAATGCGGGAATTAGGGTTTTGACCCTTTTTATTAAAAGAAAATGTTTTTGTTTTTTTAATATTTTTTAAGAAAAGAAATTAAGTCTTAAAATTAAATGCTAAATTAATTAGTTAATTAAATTAATAAATGAAAAATAATTAAATGACATATTTTTGGTTTTTGATTATTTTAAGAAAGAAATAAAATAATTAAGTTAATGTTAAAAACCTATTGATTCTAATTAGTTTTAATTATTTGCAAAATAAATTAAAGTTACCTAATTTAATCAAACCTAATTAAATTAATTGCATTTATTTGAAGAAAAATAATATTCTAATTTTGATTGGACATAAAATATTTTTTGGTGATTTTTTGATAAAAAGAAAATTGTTTTTGGTTAGTAAAATAATTAAAATGAACTAATTAAATAAAATGTAAAAATGAAAAAGGAATAAGAAAAATGGGCCTGAAACAACATTTTTGGGAGGTGAGGAAAGCAGATTCATGGGCCCAATTGTGATGATCCGTTTTGACTTTTGCAATCCTGTACGTAGGCGTTGACTTGGTCTATGGTGTGCCTTCAATGGTGGCCACCAGATCTGGCCATCTGGCCATCTGACGCGTTGATGAGGAAGGAGTATGGTGGACATCCTGACTTCGCTTGCACTGAATCTCCTGAAATAATAATGGAAAATAGCAAATGCTGGTGGCAGGGATCAAACCCCTGACCTCCAGCCTCTAACGCCTTGAGAACCTACGTGGCAACCACTGTGCTATTTTGTTTTGATTGTTATCATAATACAAAATAATAATAATATAAGAAAAAATGAAATATAGTGGAAACAAAAAAATAAAATGCGTGCTTTTTTAAACAAGCCAATGGTGGGACGACAGCTAGTCGTCTCCTTCCTCTCTCTGTGGCTAAAAACTCATTTACTTATACCTACGGACAAACGTCCGTTGCTATAGGCCTGAGCTTCTTCAAAATCCTCCACAGGCCATGGAAATAGCATCTAACACCATGGTTAGACTCGCCTTGTCTTCCTGATCACAACCATACCCATTACCAAGACCAATTGTCCCTGAAAATAAAAACCCTAAAACCAAATCTGAAACCCTAACAATGGTGATTTACAACACAGGCCATATAAATGAAATTGGGTAATGCCAAAAGTTTGCAAATGCTTCATAGGTTAAGAATATGCCATTAATTTAGGTTAACAATGCTTAAATTCCAAGATGCAAATTCAAGAACAGGGCGAGGTTATGAACGACTTATAGTGCGATTAGGGACCGAAACAGGCTTGTTCTTGATAGCTTTAGGTTCCTGAGAGTTCCAGGAAACGATTGGAATCAATAGCAAGCCTTGAGGGTGCCTCTAAGTGGGATTTCGATCTCACACTTTTCTCTTGATTTTTCCAATTCTGTTCTTGCTCTCATGCCTGCTTCTAACCTGTTTCTAGGTCTGCCTCGCCTCCTTATGTATCAAACAATGCATTAGGGTTGATTATTCTGTCCAAATCTTCCTTCTTCAATTCCTTTTGATTTGATTTGATTTCTACCTTTCCAAACATGGATTTTTCAATCTTTTTGTCAACTCTATGCATTGATGCAAATTTGGAATGATGCTAGCTGTTCAATGAAGCCTGAAACAAACACAAAATCCCTTGTTATCAATGTTTTAGATTTTATTTGATTTATTATGATTTAATTTAAATTAATTCAAATAAAAATAAAAATAAAAAATCAAAATAAGATATGGACAAGTGGAAAGGGCTAGAGAACATGGGCTATGTTTCCAACTCAAAACAAGTGAAATATTGGGCCCATTTGGCAAAATTTGGAGTTTTGGGCATAGTTGACTTTTGGCAATTTTGCAAAAAAGGTCAACTTCACCAATGCATAAATACCTCTATTTTGACTCTTTGGAGACGTCCTTTGACTTTTTAGAAAGCTTGAGATGTCCTTTAAGCAACCCTTTTGGTCTCATATCATTTTGATATTTCATGCTCATGTATGAAGCTTTGACAAAAAAAGTGTTTTGTTGACTTTTCAAAATGACCTATAATGTCCAAATTCATAACTTTTTGTGAGTGAATATTTTGAACTTGGGAGATGAAGATGGATTGTAGGGAATTGCATCCTCTTAAAAATGAGCTTTAGATGGTTCATTTCTCATAAAGTATGAGAATGTTATGCCTGGTCAAAGTTGAGTTGACTTTTCCTGCAAAACCCTAATTTAGCAACTTTTGAGTCTTGATGAATTTTGAGAAATCCTTGATGAATCATGATCAACCCTTGATAAAATGATGAAATATACTTAAAAATGAGGATGTTGACCAAAAATCTTGAAGTTTGACTGTATGTGGACCACAATTGACTTTTGCCCTAGCACAATCAATTTTTGGACCTTTGAGCAATTGACTGAGCAAACTTCTTCTGCAAGGCTTGAAACTTGACATGGATGATCTTGAGAACATATTAGGACATTGGTGAGCACTTGGGGTAACTTGGACTTAAGGATCTTGATGCAACAAGAAACCCTAATTTGAGGTAGAATGCCTTAGGAGAGAGCTTGTCTGGCCAACCCTTGGGGCTACCTTGAGCAACTTGAGGATCTTTCTTGACATATTTTGAGAAATATGGGAGGGAAAATTTTGGGGTACAACAGCTTCCCCTGTTCAATCTTCTTAAACCTGAGGATGTAGATTGGCTTTCGTGCCTTTCGTGATCCGAAGGTGGAAGAGGATTGAACACTAGAGTGCCCAGAAATTTGCACTCGCATGAAGTGGTAATTGTCTTGTGATGTTGAGAATGGTCTTAAAGATGCCATTTGAAAGAGTGTCGATCGCATAAGAGATTCCTTAGCGATAATTTTTATACCTATTATTGAGGAAAACTCCACTGGGGAATGATGATCTCTGTTGAGAGAAGTAGAATTTTAGGAGCTTCGGTCGTCCGTTATTCTGCTGGTGAGTCGTCTCTGTTGATATTTAGGAACTTTGGTCGTCCGTACTCAACTGAGGAATCATCTTTGTTGATATTTAGGAACTTGTCCATAATTCAACTGAGGAAACATCTCTGCTGAGATTTAGGAGCTCGTCCGTAATTCAACTGAGGTAATATCTTCGCTGAGATTTAGGAACTCATCCGTAATACAACTGAGGAAACATCTCTGCTGAGATTTAGGAGCTCGATCGTAATTCAACCGAGGAAACATCTCTGATGAGATTTAGGAGCTCGTTCGTAATTCAACCGACGAACATATCTGTCGAGATTTAGGAACTCATCCGTAATTCAATTGAGGAAATATTTTTGCTGAGATTTAGGAACTCATCCATAATTCAACTGAGGTAAACATCTCTGATGAGATTTAGGAACTCGTCCGTAGTTTAACCGAGGAAACATATCTGCTGAGATTTAGAAACTTGTCCGTAATTCAACTGAGGAAACATCTCTGCTGAGATTTAGGAACTCAACTGAGGTAATATTTTCACTGAGATTTAGGAGCTCGTCCGTAATTCCACTGAGGCAATATCTTTGTCGAGATTTAGGAACTTGTCCGTAATTCAACTGAGGAAATATCTTTGTCGAGATTTAGGAGCTCGTCCGTAATTCAACTAAGAAAACAACTCTGCTGAGATTTAGGAGCTTCGTCCGTAATTCAACTGAGAAAACAACTCTGATGAGATTTAGAAGCTTCGTCCGTAATTCAACTGAGAAAACAAATTTGCTGAGATTTAGGAGCTCGTTCGTAATTCAACTGAGCTAAAAGCTTCATAGCTTGAACTTTGTGAGAATTTAACCGTATCTTTCCTGGAAGGTAAAGGTTAGTTGTATGTAATGCATGATATGTATCAAGCAATGATGTTCTCAAAATAAATGAGATTGTGTTGTATGATGCGTATGCATGTCATGATGTATGGAAATGTGATGCTTTTAGCTGGGAAAAATAAATCTCGGATTGCTGTTGGAGAAAAGAATGAATTCTTCGTTTCCGCCAGAGATAGTGGATGAAGATGATTGTGAGAATAAACCTGAAGGAGAGGATAACTCCGCTGGGGAATAAACTGACGAGAGAATGACTCTGTGGGGAAAACATGCTCTGCTGAGGATTCCATTGACAAATTCAGATGGGGATGAGTTACCATTGCTAGTGATAATGAAACCTGTTGGGGATTAAATTCCTGTTTGTGAAGGGAAAGAAACTCCGCTGGGGATGATTTTCCAGTTGTGACTTCACGGGGAATAATCTTTTAGACTCTACTGGGGATGATCTTCCAGAGTCTACTGGGGATAATTCTTCAAACTCCACTGGGGATATTTTTCAAACTCCACTGGGGATATTTTTTATACTCTGCTGGGGATGATAAGACTTTTTAGTGCTGATGGTAGATAAACTCTGCTTGGGGAGAATATTACTGATTCATTCACAGTTGTGAGTCTCATCTGGGGAGAGTTTTAACACCATTAACTTTCTCTTACTCTGTGGGGAATGAATATACTTTAAATCGTTTCCTCCAGCCAGGTCTATCCCTATACCTGGTGGACAGAGAAATTGTACGAATTGGACATTTCTCGTTAGCCCCTGTTTCTGATATTACAAGTAATCGTCTTTTGTTTCGCATGTAAATATTTATGAGCAGCAATCAATATCAAATGCATATATCAAAAATGAACATTGGACGTTCTCGAAAAACAGAACAGAAAAAGGAAAACAGTTTGAAATTTATTTGTGAAAATGACTTGTACTGATTTTGAAGTTAGCCTGTAAATAGGCATCTTTTGTACAAGAGGCTGACGTCCTAGTAAGAGAACACCGCCGAACAAATAGAATTTATACAATTTTTGAAAACAAAGAAAAACATCTATGTGAACAATCCCACTGGGTTCCAACTCTGTTATTGCCTTTATGTCCTCGAGCGTCTCATCACTTTGCTACTTGGTTGAAGGCAGATCAGATTGATTAGTACCGTCGGAGCTTGATAATCGATACCGAAGTCTGGTTGCAAGGTGATCCAATGAGACACAGTGTTACGCTTTAATGCATAATTTTTGCCTGGACCGCCATTTCGGGTTTTCGGTCCACCGGGATACCCTTTTTTTCCCAAGCCGCCTTTTCAAGTTTTCGACTTGCCGGGTGTAGAGCTTTTTTCATTTTCATCCTTTATTTTTGCCCGAACCCTTTTGGTTCGCTGGGAAGCCCTTATTTTTGCCTAGGCCAGTCAACCTAGCGGGTCTTTGATCATGTGTAGTATCTTTTCACTATGTCTACATTGACGGGGTGAGGAAGGTCGTCACCATCCACGGTGGTTAGAATCATAGCTCCTCCTGAGAAAATGTTCTTAACCACCAATGGCCCTTCGTAAGTAGGGGTCCATTTGCCCCTGGGATCACCTTGAGGTAATATCATGCGCTTGATTACCAGATCCCCGACTTGATACTCTTCTCGTCTGACTTTCTTGTTTAATGCCTTGATCATCCGTTTTTGATACGTTTGACCATGAAAAATAGCAGTAAGTATCTCCTCGTCGATTAAGTTCAGTTGATCAAGCCGGGTATGAATCCAGTCGTCTTTGCTCAAATTTGCGTCCTTCATAATCCGAAGAGAGGGTATCTGAACTTAAATGGGTAAGACGGCCTCCATGCCATAAACCAAGGAATAGGGTGTTGCCCCTGTTGACGTCCGTGCTTAGGTACCGTACAAATGAAGAGAAAATGGTAACATCTGGTTCCAGTCTTTGTATGTCACCGTCAACTTCTGCACAATCTTTTTAATGTTCTTATTAGCCGCTTCTACAGCCCCATTCATCTTCGGCCGGTAAGGAGAAGAGTTGTGATGTTGTATCTTGAACTTCTTGCAGAGCTTGGTGATCCTCTTATTGTTGAGATTTGTACCATTGTCCGTAATGATACTCTCTGGTACACCATATCGACAGATCAGATTGTGCCGAATAAACCGTGCCACGACGTTCTTGGTTACAGTAGTAAAGGAAGCTGCTTCAACCCACTTCGTAAAGTAATCAATCTCTACCAGGATGAAACGATGCCCGTTGGATGCAGTAGGTCTGATCTCGCCGATCATATCGATACCCCACATTGCAAAAGGCCAAGGAGTTGTCAAGACATTCAGAGGTACTGGAGGTATGTGCATGTTATCAGCATAGACTTGGCACTTATCACAGTTCCGAGAATGATGATAACAGTCGGCTTCCATGGTGGACCAATAATATCCTGCCCAAAGGATTTTCTTTGCCATGGTGTGTCCACTGGAATGGGTTCTGAAAGTACCTTCATGCAACTCTTCCATAATCCTTTCTGCTTCGTTCTTATCCACACATCACAGTAAGGTTGAATCATCATTACGCTTGTAAAGAATGCCATTGCTGACGAAGAATTTTGCCGCGAACCTCCTCAAAAACTTCTTATCATTAACAGATGCACCCTTAGGGTATTCCTGAGCCTCAAGATACCTCCTCACTTCATGAAACCAGGGTTTATCCATTGCCTCTTCAGTCTCAATATCACAACAATGTGCAGGTTCGTCCAGCCTCTTATTGGTAATCCGAAGAGCTTCATTGTCCCATCTGACCTTGAACATAGAAGACATTGTAGCTAGCGCATCCGCCAACTAATTCTCCTCTCTATGGAAGTGTTCAAAGGTTATCTCCTCGAAGTGTGGAAGCAATGTCAGTACATACTCCTTGTAAGGAATAAGATTTGGGTGTTTCGTATCCCACTTCTCTTTGATCTGACTAATCATGAGTGTGGAATCTCCAAAGACACTTAAGAACTTAATCCTTAGGTCAATAGCTGCTCGAAGACACATAATGCACGCTTCATACTCCGCCATGTTATTGGTGCAGTTGAAGCATAACCGAGCGGTGAACGGAGTATGAGAGCCTTCAGGAGATATGATCATGGAGCCAATGCCATTACCCAAAGCGTTTGAAGCTCCATAAAAGTAGATAGACCATCGGGATCCCTCCTCAGGTCCTTCATCCAGTCCAGGTGTTTCACAGTCAGTCACCAACATGATATTCTCATCCGGGAATTCAAAGTTCATAGACTGGTAATCGTCCACTGCCTGATGTGCCAAATGATCTGCCAACACATTTCCCTTGATTGCTTTTTGGGTTGTATATTAGATGTCATACTCAGTCAAGATCATCTGCCATCTTGCTATTCTTCCGGATAAGGAAGGCTTTTCGAAGATATACTTGATTGGATCCATCTTTGATATCAATAGAGTAGTGTGAGTCAGCATATACAGTTTCAACCGGCGAGCAGCCCATGCCAAAGCGCAGCAAGTTTTCTCAAGCAACGAGTATCGGGTCTCGCAGTCGGTAAACGTTTTGCTAAGGTAATAAATAGAATCCTCTTTTCTACCAGACTCGTCATGCTTCCCCAGCCTGCACCCCATCGAATTATCGAGTACTTTCAAGTATAAGATCAGAGGTCCCCCTTCAATTGGAGGCATCAGAATAGGTGGCTCTTGGAGATACTCTTTGATCCTTTCGAAAGCGGCCTGACATTCATCATTCCATCTTACCACTTGATCTTTCTTCAGTAACTTGAAGATTGGATCACAAGTAGCAGTTAGGTGTGAGATGAATCGGGAAATATAGTTCAGACGTCCCAGAAAGCCTCTGACTTCTTTTTCAGTTTGGGGAGCTGGCATTTCCTGTATAGCCTTCACCTTTGCAGGATCCACTTGAATACCTTTATCACTTACGACGAAACCCAACAGCTTACCAGACCTCACTCCGAAGGTGCACTTGTTCGGGTTTAACCTCAGCTTGTATAACTTCAACCTGTCAAATAGCTTTTGAAGATGGTCAAGGTGTTCTTACTCAGTTTGGGACCTTGCAATCATGTCGTCAACATATACCTCAATCTCATGATGGATCATGTCGTGGAACAAAGCGACCATGGCACGCTGATACGTTTCCCCAGCATTCTTCAATCTAAAAGGCATGACCTTATAGCAAAAGGTACCCCATTGAGTAACAAAGGTTGTCTTCTCTATGTCTTCGGGAGCCATCTTAATCTGATTATAACCAGAGAAACCGTCCATAAAGGAGAAAACCTTATGATGTGCGGTGTTGTCAACCAGAACGTCGATATGAGGCAGAGGCAAATCATCCTTGGGGATTGCCCTATTCAGATCCCTATAATCAACACACATTCGAACCTTACCATCTTTCTTTGGCACCGAGACCACGTTGGCAACCCACTGTGGGTAAGAAGTAACTGCTAGAAAATTGGCATCAAACTGTTTCATAACTTCAACCTTGATTTTCTCAGACATCTCCGGGAGCATTCGACGGACTTTCTGTTTTACTGGAGGATAGTCTTCCTTGGTAGCCAAGCGGTGAACCACGATATCAGTATCCAACCTAGGCATATCTTCATAAGACTAGGCAAAGATCTCAACAGAGTCACGCATCATCTGAATTAGCCGTTGCTTAACACTAGACTCCAAATTTGCACCGATCTTGACCTCTTTCTTGTCTCCCTCTGTACCCAGATTCACTGTTTCCACTAGCTCTTCATGCGGCTGTATGTCCCTCTCTTCCTGAAGGAACAATCTAGCAAGTTCACCAGGCACCTCAAAATCATCCTCACCTTTGTCCTCGGCTTGATTGATCAGACTTTCGAAGTCATAATCGGCAGTAGTAGAGTCGTTATCAGTGGGATCCAGAGTGGATGTAGACCTGTATATGTGAGTGTGTGTAAAATAGCTGTTTTACAAGATAGAAAAAGAAAAACAAAGAGCGCAAAATTTTTAATGCAAGAAAACGTCCAATGATTTTATTGATGATATATGGAGATGACACATAATAAGCCCTCAAACAAAGCCACAGTGTCTCGGGTAAGGCACCGGGCCATAAAGTTTAAAATTGTTTGTTACAAGTTCAAAACAAAAGTCTATTACTGTGTAATAAAAGAAATTGGCACGAAGTCCTTTTCCGTCCAATTGCTTAGTCTGCCGTCAGTAGTTGGGTAAATCTAGCTTTCAAACTCTGACTCTTCCACATCATCTTCAATTGCATTGACTCCCGCATCATGTTTTGTCATAGAAGCCGTTATGACATTAGGCTTTTCCGGCGTTTCGAACTCAATCTCCTTAGCTTCAATCAGATCCTGTACCTTATTCTTCAAGACCTAGCAGTTATTCGTATTATGCCACGGGCTATCGGAGTGAAAAGCACAGCGGGCGATCGGATTATACAACGGAGATGTAGTATTAGGATTCTTTGGAGCCTCCCTTAGAGTCACCAAGTTGGTCTTTAACAACTGCGACAGAATCTGAGACAGGGTCATACTGAGCCGAGTAAACTATCTTTGAGGCCTCTCTGCTCTTGGCTGGTTGTTGCATTATGGAGCAACAACAGGTCTTGAAATAACTACTGCGTTAACTGCTTGGCGGTGCTCAGGTTGGTTATGGCTCCTCGAGCTGTAAACTGCACTAGACTCCTTCTTTAAGGGATTCTTCTCAGTACTTGACGAAGCACCTTTCTGTAACTTACCGCTCTAGATACCGGCTTCAACTCTCTCCCCAGTCATGATCAATTCGGTGAAACCAGACGATGAACTTCCGATCAGATGGTTGAAATACGGACCAGACAAGGTCCCCGGAAACATATCCACCAACTCCCTGTCAGCCAGAGGGGGTTGGACTCTACCAGCAAGATCTCTCCACTTCTGAGCGTAGTCCTTAAAACCTTCGCTCGCACCCATAGACATACCCTGAAGTTGGGTACGTGTGGGAGCAAGGTCGGCATTATATTGGTACTGCTTGTAAAAATCAGCAGCAAGGTCCTCCCAGTTATGGACGTTAGCTCCTTCTAGTTGATATAACCATTCAAGTTGAGTCCCTGAAAGACTATCTTGAAAGAAATGAATCCAGAGGTTCCTGTCAGCAATATATGGTTGAATCTTTCTAACATATGAGTGGAGGTGTAACCTTGGGCAGGAGAACCTGTCGTACTTAGCAAAGACTATTGCTTTAAACTTGTGTGGGATCACCACCCCAGATGCCAAACAGAAATCTCCAAAGTCCAACCTAGGTATCTTCTGGATCTCCATCGCACTTAATCGGTCTTTGAGTTGCTTATACCTATCCTTAGAAGGAGGATAATGGTGTTCGTCAAAGTCAGTGTCATTGTTAAAAACAATAGGGTTAGGAGCCCTGCTTTCTTCTTGATTCTCTCCCCCTCCAGATGAGTGAGATAAATCAGCTTCTTGTCTCAACCTGTGACCCATATTCAGGAGGACCGTCTCCTTCTTCTTCTTTTTCTTATCCTTCAAGATAAGAGTCTTCAAGTCTTGTTGACCCTTGGCCAAGTTGATGAACATTTCCTGGAACTGAGCATTTTGAACTTGAAGAGCCTTAATAGCTTGATCAGTAGATGTTTCAGAAGACATGATTGAGCCGAGATAAACAGCGAAGAAGATGAGAAACCTGTAAGGGTGCCTGTGATGAGGTACATGGGAATGGAATGCATATGATATGATTTCAAAGACGTCGGGAGATTCAAATTCGTAAACCAAAATGAAACACACTCTTATTATATTAAAAACTTGAAACAATGTTTAACAAATTCCTTTAAGGTGTTACAAAAAGAAAAACTGAAAATTAAATCAAAACAAAAGATAACAAAAGACATCAGCACTCCCATGATCGTTTTCCTCCCGTGCTGACATAGTCGTTGAGGACCTTCTCATTCTCCAGCTGCCTTGTAAGCTTTAAGATCTTCCGTTCTTGTTCATGATACTTCTATCTGTAAGTATCCCGCTCTTCCCTCAATTGGATCCAAGACCTCTTTAATGCCCCAATGTCAGTAGGCATGTATGGATGAAGGACAGTATGAGGAACCCCTTCTTCATCAGTACTCTCAACAATTACCGGTAAAACAGCTTCGTATGGCATCCCCAGTTTTTGAGCACGGGCTCGAACCCACCGGAGATACGGTTCCATCGGAAGAGAGGTCTTCATTCCTAGATCATACGGATCGGACATGTGCACCCTGTTTCAAGCTCGCATGAATCTGCGGTGATGTCCCTCAACATACCCCGTGAAGTCAAAGACAATGTCCAGAAGCAGCAACTCATGAGGTCCGTCCCTCCTAGCTCGCCCAAACTGTCGTAAGGCCAAACAAGGATTATAGGTGATCCCTCCTCTAATTCCCAGCAATGGGACATTGAGGTATTCCCCACAGCGATCAATAATAGCTACTTCTTCCATTTCTTTAGTACTCCAGATGATGTCCGTGTGAGCAAAGGACATAATTTTGTAGACCCAACCCATGCCTTCCTCGTTCTTCAAAACAAATTTGGGGAGGTGAGAAATAAACCACCTCTCCAGCAATGGTGCACAACACATAAGGGTTCCCCGTTTTCGAGTAGTACGGGCATAAAGAGCATGCAGAATATCACCTAAGAGAGTGGGCACTGGATTACGGGACATGAAGATCTTCACTGTGTTCACATTGACAAAAGAATCTGAATTTGGAAATAGAACCAAACCATAGATGAGAAGTGCCAGGATATCTTCGAATGCTTGGAAGTCCAAACTGTCCCAAAACTGTTGAGCCTGATCAATTAAGAACTTATCCAGGAAGCCTTTAACCCCACTCCGGGTCTCCCAGTTAGACATTACATCAGCCTTTGTCAGATAGAGGGCTGAAGCAATATCTTCCGGCCTAAGAGCTATCTCCCAACCTGTAAATGGTGCCTGCTCTAGAATATAAATTTCAAGTAGATCAGAGAACTCCTCCAAAGTAGGGACCAACTGATAGTCCGGGAAGGTAAAACAGTGATATAGCGGGTCAAAGAACTAGAACAAGACACTCATCATCTGCTCATTTAATCTGGAAGTGACCAAACCAAGGAGATGACCATGCCTTCTAACAAAGGAAGAAGTATCAGGAACCTTTGCAACCAAATCTCTAAGATGAACAGGGATTTGTACGAAGTTGATCCGAATAGTATTTCTGCGCATAGATGCCATGATATGCAAAACATAACAAAGATAAATCCCCTTGGTCTTTGAAATGGGTTAGTCTAATGAAATATGCATGCAATGTCCTGATGCATGATGTCATGATAAGAACACACCACAAGTATTCACAGATAGCAAACATGGTAAGGGCACACAAGTCACACAGTAGCCCTTAGATTTCAGGCTGTCATGGTGTTTAGGTACTACCCTCTTTCAGTTTAGTTGGTTCAACCTGTCCTAGTAATAGTAACTGGGTTCTAGAGGATCTCAATATCACTTACCACCCTCGATCGGTCATAATTCCAGTTTAGTAACCTTTTCTTGCAGCCGGAATCATCGCGAGAGTTTGGTCTCAATGAGTGTAGCATACTGCTACTTTTCTATGGCCAAGTTGGTCAAATATAGGTTCTAAGGTCATTTGGTGCTTAATGATCCCTTAGCAGCCCCATATTCTCCTTGTTCCACCACAAGAGATATCGATACAAACTAAAGTGTCACACCAACGTAGCTACTGCTTCAACCGTATCGGTCTACGCCGTACAGTTCTCTCACAGTCTATTGCTACTTACCTAAAAGGTATCCCCAGATCCGAGTTAGGATCTATAGTAACTCCGATTCAAACCCACAAAGATAAAGCATACAAATCAATAAATTGAAAACATTATGATGAACTAATCCTAAGGTACGCCCCACTTATTAAATTATCCCCAGCAGAGTCGCCATTTCTGTGATACGGTGGAAGAACTGACTGTTTTTGGAATACTGGTTTGTGTTTCGCGTTTGTTTTCGCAAAATGTCGCGGTAAGCAAGAGTCGCCACCGACTTTTATTTTATCCAACAAGGAAAGGAAAAAAGCACAAAAAAATTCCTTTTTCGAGATATTTCTGAGTACGGGGGGTAGATTTATAGAAAGGGAAGGTATTAGCACCCTTTCTATCCATAGTTATCTACGGGCTCTTAGGTACTTGCTCATCATTTTCAAAATTGTTTTCTTTGTGTTTGTGGGCTTTGAAAAGTTTTTGTTTTGACTTCGATTTAACTCTTGCTTCTGTCTTCAAGAGTGTAATGAAGTGTTTTTGAAAACTTTGTTTGTAAAGGAGTGTAAGTGTGAAAAATTTATTTTGGATGAGCAAGTATCTAAGAACTAATCTACCTACTCGAAAAAAGAATCGTTCTATGCTGATTTCCTTTAGACAATGTTATCCCACTATTAGTGAGTAGGTAGCACCGCCGTTGGAGTTTGAGGGTCAATTCGAAAGAGGGACATACAGTCACTAAAGCAACGTTAGGACGTCTTAGTGGTAACCCTAATATCTTAGATCATTTATCCGGGGAAACGATATCCGAGGCAACCTTTCCAAGGCAACTTATGATCTTTTAGACAAGAGGGAGACCTCTAAAACAACCTATACTCAATGATCGTTTACGAAGGCAACCAAGTGGGATGTACCCTAGGAGTGCGCATGTGCGAGTGTGTTGATTTAAGATTATTTATCTTTGCACATGTTTAGGGTGATCTAACTGCTTTAAATTTAGTCATTCATTCTTGTCATGCAAACCCTATTATCAAACATCTAGCAGTTGAATATTTGCAGAAATTAAAGTGATGAATTTAAACTGACTATTACAAGGCTTCGGATATTTACATAGCCAAAAACAAACCCTTTGAAATTTAAAAGCGGTAAAAATAAATAAAGGTCCTAATTTAATTATTACAAACCGAGAGCAGATACAATAATTAGATAAAAATAAAACGCGCGAGAAAATTAGATCGAATGTGGGAATTATGGTTTTGACCCTTTTTATTAAAAGAAAATGTTTTTGTTGTTTTTAATATTTTTTAAGAAAAGAAATTAAGTCTTAAAATTAAATGCTAAATTAATTAGTTAATTAAATTAATAAATGAAAAACAATTAAATGACATATTTTTGGTTTTTGATTATTTTAGGAAAGAAATAAAATAATTAAGTTAATGTTAAAAACCTATTGATTCTAATTAGTTTTAATTATTTGCAAAATAAATTAAAGTTACCTAATTTAATTAAACCTAATTAAATTAATTGCATTTATTTGAAGAAAAATAATATTCTAATTTTGATTGGACATAAAATATTTTTTGGTGATTTTTTGATAAAAAGAAAATTGTTTTTGGTTAGTAAAATAACTAAAATAATATAATAAAATAAAATGTAAAAAAGAAAAACGAATAAGAAAATGGGCCTGCAACAACATTTTTGGGAGGTGTGGAAAGCAGATTCCTAGGCCCAATTGTGATGATTCGTTTTGACTTTTGCAATCTTGTACGTAGGCGTTGACTTGGTCTATGGTGTGCCTTCAATGGTGGCCACGAGATCTGGCCATCTGGCCATCTGGCGCGTTGATGAGGAAGGAGTATGGTGAACATCCTGGCTTCGCTTGCACTGAATCTCCTGAAATAATAATGAAAAATAGCAAATGCTGGAGGCAGAGATCGAACCCCTGACCTTTAGCCTGTAACGCCTTGAGAACCTGCATGGAAACCACTGCGCTGTTTTGTTTTGATTGTTATCATAATACAAAATAATAATAATATAAGAAAAATGAAATATAGTGGAAACAAAAAAAGAAAACGCGTGCTCGTTTAAACAAGCCAATGGTGGGACGACAGCTAATCGTCTCCTTCCTCTCTCCGTGGCTAAAAACTCATTTACTTATACCTAGGGACAAACTTCCGTTGCTATAGGCCTGAGCTTCTTCAAAATCCTCCACAGACCATGGAAATAGCATCTAACACCATTGTTAGACTCTCCTTGTCTTCCTGATCACAACCATACCCATTACCAAGGCCAATTATCCCTGAAAATAAAAACCCGAAAACCAAATTCGAAACCCTAGCAATGGTGATTTACAGCACAGTCCATATAAATGAAATTGAGTAATGCCAAAAGTTTGCAAATGCTTCATAGGTTAAGAATATGCCATTTATTCAGGTTAACAATGCTTAAATTCCAAGATGCGAATTCAAGAACAGGGCGAGGTTATGAACGACTTACAATGCGATTAGGGACCAGAACGGGCTTGTTCTTGATAGCTTTAGGTTCCTGAGAGTGCCAGGAAACGATTGGAATCAATAGCAAGCCTTGAGGATGCCTCTAAGTTGTATTTCAATCTCACACTTTTCTCTTGATTTTTCCAATTCTGTTCTTGCTCTCACGCCTGCTTCTAACCTGTTTCTAGGTCTGCCTCGCCTCCTTATGTATCAAACAATGCATTAGGGTTGATTATTCTGTCCAAATCTTCCTTCTTCAACGCCTTTTGATTTAATTTGATTTCCTTCTTAAAACCTTTCCAAACATGGTTTTTTCAATCTTTTTGTCCACTCTATGCATTGATGCGAATTTGGAATGATGCTAGCTGTTCAATGAAGCCTGAAACAAACACAAAATCCCTTGTTATCAATGTTTTGGATTTTATTTGATTTATTATGATTTAATTTAAATTAATTCAAATAAAAATCAAAATAAATAATAAAAATAATATATGGACAAGTGGAAAGGGCTAGAGCACGTGGGCTATGTTGCCAACTCAAAACAAGTGAAAACGATTGGGCCCATTTGGCAAAATTGGGAGTTTTGGGCATAGTTGACTTTTGGCAATTTTGCAAAAAAGGTCAACTTCACCAATGCATAACTTCCTCAATTTTGACTCTTTGGAGGTGTCCTTGGACTTTTTAGAAAGCTTGATATGTACTCTAAGCAACCCTTTTGGTATCATCTCATTTTTATATTCCATGCTCATGTATGAAGCTTTGACAAAAAAAGTGTTTTTGTTGACTTTTCAAAATGACCTATAATGTCAAAATTCATAACTTTTTGTGAGTGAATATTTTGAACTTGGGAGCTGAAGATGGATTGTAGGGAATTGCATCCAATTCAATATGAGCTTTGGATGGGTCATTTCTCATAAATTATGAGAAAGTTATGCCTGGTCAAAGTTGAGTTGACTTTTCCTACAAAACCCTAATTTAGCAACTTTTGAGTCTTGATGAATTATGAGCAATCCTTGATGAATCATGATAAACCCTTGATCAAATGATGAAATATACTTCAAAATGAGGATGTTGACCAAAAATCTTGAAGTTTGACTGTATGTGGACCACATTTGACTATTGCCCTAGCACAGTCGATTTTTGGACCTTTGAGCAATTGACTGAGCAAACTTCCTCTGCAAGGCTTGAAACTCTACATGGATGATCTTGAGAACATATTAGGACATTGGTGAGCACTTGGGATCACTTGGACTCAAGGATCTTGATGCAACATGAAACCCTAATTTGAGGTAGACTGTCTTAGGAGAGAGCTTGTCTGGCCAACCCTTGGGGCTACCTTGAGTAACTTGAGGATCTTTCTTGACATATTTTGAGAAATATGGGAGGGAAAATTTTGGGGTACAACAACTATCCCTGTTCAATCTTCTTAAACCTGAGGATGTAGATTGGCTTTCGTGCATTTCGTGATCCGAAGGTGGAAGAGGATTGAACACTAGAGTGCCCAGAAATTTGCACCCGCATGAAGTGGTAATTGTCTTGTGATGTCGGGAATGGTCTTACAGATGCCATTTGAAAGAGTGTCGATCGCATAAGAGATTCCTTAGCAAGAATTTGTATACCTATTGTTGAGGAAAACTCCGCTGGGGAATGCTGATCTCTGTTGAGAGAAGTAGAATTTTAGGAGCTTCGGTCGTCCATTATTCTGCTGGTGCGTCGTCTCTGTTGATATTTAGGAACTTTGGTCGTTCGTACTCAACTGAGGAATCATCTCTGTTGATATTTAGGAACTTGTCCGTAATTCAACTGAGGAAACATCTATGTTGAGATTTAGGAGCTCGTTCGTAATTCAATTGAGGTAATATCTTCGCTGAGATTTAGGAACTCGTCCGTAATTCAACTGAGGAAACATCTCTGCTGAGATTTAGGAGCTTGATCGTAATTCAACCGAGGAAACATCTCAGATGAGATTTAGGAGCTCGTTCGTAATTCAACCGAGGAACATATCTGTCGAGATTTAGGAACTCATCTGTAATTCAACTGAGGAAATATTTTTGCTGAGATTTAGGAACTCATCCGTAATTCAACTGAGGTAAACATCTCTGTTGAGATTTAGGAACTCGTCTGTAGTTTAACCGAGGAAACATATCTGCTGAGATTTAGAAACTTGTCCGTAATTCAATTGAGGAAACATCTCTGCTGAGATTTAGGAACTCAACTGAGGTAATATTTTCGCTGAGATTTAGGAGCTCATCCGTAATTCAACTGAGGTAAACATCTCTGCTGAGATTTAGGAGCTCGTCCGTAATTCAACTGAGGCAATATCTCTGTCGAGATTTAGGAACTTGTCCGTAATTTAACTGAGGAAATATCTTTGTCGAGATTTAGGAGCTCGTCCGTAATTCAACTGAGAAAACAACTCTGCTGAGATTTAGGAGCTTCGTCCGTAATTCAACTGAGAAAACAACTCTGCGGAGATTTAGGAGCTTCGTCCGTAATTCAACTGAGAAAAAAAATCTGCTGAGATTTAGGAGCTCGTCCGTAATTCAACTGAGCTAAAAGCTTCATATCTTGAACTTTGTGAGAATTTAACCGTATCTTTCCTGGAAGGTAAAGGTTAGTTTTATGTAATGCATGATATGTATCAAGCAATGATGTTCTCAAAATAAATGAGATTGTGTTGTATGATGCGTATGCATGTCATGATGTATGGAAATGTGATGCTTTTAGCTGGGAAAAATAAATCTCGGATTTTTGTTGGAGAAAAGAATGAATTCTTTGTTTCCGCCAGAGATAGTGGATGAAGATGATTGTGAGAATAAACCTGCAGGAGAGGATAACTCCGCTGGGGAATAAACTGACGAGAGAATGACTCTGTGGGGAAAACATGCTCTGCTGAGGATTCCATTGACAAATTCAGATGGGGATGAGTTACTGTTGCTAGTGATAATGAAACCTGTTGGGGATTGAATTCCTGTTTGTGAAGGGAAAGAAACTCAGCTGGGGATGATTTTCCAGTTGTGACTTCACGGGGAATAATCTTTTAGACTCTACTAGGGATGATCTTCCAGAGTCTATTGGGGATAATTCTTCAAACTCCACTGGGGTTATTTTTTAAACTCCACTGGGGATATTTTTTATACTCCGCAGGGGATGATAAGACTTTTTAGTGCTGATGGTAGATAAACTCTGCTTGGGGAGAATATTACTGATTCATTCACAGTTGTGAGTCTCAGCTGGGGAGAGTTTTAACACCATTAACTTTCTCTTACTCTGTGGGGAATGAATGTACTTTCAATCGTTTCCTCCATCCAGGTCTATCCCTATACCTGGTGGACATAGAAATTGTATGGTTTGGACATTTCTCGTTTGCCCCTGTTTCTGATATTACAAGTAATCGTCTTTTGTTTCGCATGTAAATATTTATGAGAAGCAATCAATATCAAATGCATATATCAAAAATGAACATTGGACGTTCTCGAAAAAAAAAACAGAAAAAGGAAAACAGTTTGAAATTTATTTGTGAAAATGACTTGTATTGATTTTGAAGTTAGCCTGTAAATAGGCATCTTTTGTACAAGAGGCTGACGTCCTAGTAAGAGAACACCGCCGAACAAATAGAATTTATACAATTTTTGAAAAACAAAGAAAAACATCTATGTGAACAATCCCACTGGGTTCCAACTCTGTTATTGCCTTTATGTCCTCGAGCGTCTCATCACTTTGCTACTTGGTTGAAGGCAGATCAGATTGATTAGTACCGTCGGAGCTTGATAATCGATACCGAAATCTGGTTGCAAGGTGATCCGATGAGACACAGTGTTACGCTTTAATCCATAATTTTTGCCTGGACCGCCATTTCGGGTTTTCGGTCCACTGGGATACCCTTTTTTTCCCAAGCCGCCTTTTCAGGTTTTCGACTTGCCGGGTGTAGAGCTTTTTTCATTTTCATCCTTTATTTTTGCCCGAACCCTTTTGGTTCGCTGGGAAGCCCTTATTTTTTCCTAGGCCAGTCAACCTAGCGGGTCTTTGATCATGCGTAGTATCTTTTCACTATGTCTACATTGACGGGATGAGGAAGGTCGTCACCATCCATGGTGGTTAGAATCATAGCTCCTCCTGAGAAAATGTTCTTAACCACCAATGGCCCTTCGTAAGTAGGGGTCCATTTGCCCCTGGGATCACCTTGAGGTAATATCATGCGCTTAATTACCAGATCCACGACTTGATACTCTTGTCGTCTGACTTTCTTGTTAAATGCCTTGATCATCCGTTTTTGATACGTTTGACCATGACAAATAGCAGTAAGTATCTTCTCGTCGATTAAGTTCAGTTGATCAAGCCGGGTCTGAATCCAGCCGTCTTTGCTCAAATCTGCGTCCTTCATAATCCGAAGAGAGGGTATCTAAACTTAAATGGGTAAGACGGCCTCCATGCCATAAACCAAGGAATAGGGTGTTGCCCCTGTTGACGTCCGTGCTTAGGTACCGTACAAATGAAGAGAAAATGGTAACATCTGGTTCCAGTCTTTGTATGTCACCGTCAACTTCTGCACAATCTTTTTAATGTTCTTATTAGCCGCTTCTACAGCCCCATTCATCTTCGGTCGGTAAGGAGAAGAGTTGTGATGTTGTATCTTGAACTGCTTGCAGAGCTTGGTGATCATCTTATTGTTGAGATTTGTACCATTGTCTGTAATGATACTCTCTGGTACACCATATCGACAGATCAGATTGCGCCGAATAAACCGTGCCACAACGTTCTTGGTTACAGTAGTAAAGGAAGCTGCTTCAACCCACTTCGTAAAGTAATCAATCTCTACCAGGATGAAACGATGCCCGTTGGATGCAGTAGGTCTGATCTCGCCGATCATATCGATACCCCACATTTCAAAAGGCCAAGGAGTTGTCAAGACATTCAGAGGTACTGGAGGTATGTGCACGTTATCAGCATAGACTTGGCATTTATCACAGTTCCGAGAATGATGATAACAGTCGGCTTCCATGGTGGACCAATAATATCTTGCCCAAAGGATTTTCTTTGCCATGATGTGTCCACTGGAATGGGTTCTGAAAGTACCTTCATGCAACTCTTCCATAATCCTTTCTGCTTCGTTCTTATCCACACATCACAGTAAGGTTGAATCATCATTACGCTTGTAAAAAATGCCATTGCTGACGAAGAATTTTGCCGCGAACCTCCTCAAAAACTTCTTATCATTAACAGATGCACCCTTAGGGTATTCCTGAGCCTCAAGATACCTCTTCACTTCATGAAACCAGGGTTTATCCGTTGCCTCTTCAGTCTCAATATCACAGCAATGTGCAGGTTCGTCCAACCTCTTAATGGTAATCCGGCGAGCTTCATTGTCCCATCTGACCTTGAACATAGAAGACATCGTAGCTAGCGCATCCGCCAACTAATTCTCCTCTCTATGGAAGTGTTCAAAGGTTATCTCCTCGAAGTGTGGAAGCAATGTCAGTACATACTCCTTGTAAGGAATAAGATTTGGGTGTTTCCTATCCCACTCCCCTTTGATCTGACTAATCATGAGAGCGGAATCTCCGAAGACACTTAAGAACTTAATCCTTAGGTCAATAGCTGCTCGAAGACCCATAATGCACGCTTCATACTCCGCCATGTTATTGGTGCAGTTGAAGCATAACCGAGCGGTGAACGGAGTATGAGAGCCTTCAGGAGATATGATCACGGAGCCAATGCCATTACCCAAAGTGTTTGAAGCTCCATAAAAGTAGATAGACCATCGGGATCCCTCCTCAGGTCCTTCATCCGGTCCAGGTGTTTCACAGTCAGTCACCAACATGATATTCTCATCCGGGAATTTAAAGTTTATAGACTGGTAATCGTCCACTGCCTGATGTGCCAAATGATCTGCCAACACATTTCCCTTGATTGCTTTTTGGGTTGTATATTAGATGTCATACTCAGTCAAGATCATCTTCCATCTTGCTATTCTTCCGGATAAGGAAGGCTTTTCGAAGATATACTTGATTGGATCCATCTTTGATATCAATAGAGTATTGTGAGTCAGCATATACAGTTTCAACCGGCGAGCAGCCCATGCCAAAGCGCAGCAAATTTTCTCAAGCAACGAGTATCAGGTCTCGCAGTCGGTAAACATTTTGCTAAGGTAATAAATAGCATCCTCTTTTCGACCAGACTCGTCATGCTTCCCCGGCACGCACCCCATCAAATTATCGAGTACTTTCAAGTATAAGATCAGAGGTCCCCCTTCAATTGGAGGCATCAGAATAGGTGGCTCTTGGAGATACTCTTTGATCCTTTCGAAAGCGGCCTGACATTCATCATTCCATCTTACCACTTGATCTTTCTTCAGTAACTTGAAGATTGGATCACAAGTAGCAGTTAGGTGTGAGATGAATCGGGAAATATAGTTCAAACGTCCCAGAAAGCCTCTGACTTCTTTTTCAGTTTGGGGAGCTGGCATTTCCTGTATAGCCTTTACCTTTGCAGGATCCACTTGAATACCTTTATCACTTACGACAAAACCTAGCAGCTTACCAGACCTCACCCCGAAGGTGCACTTGTTCGGATTTAACCTCAGCTTGTATAACTTCAACCTGTCAAATAGCTTCTGAAGATGGTCAAGGTGTTCTTACTCAGTTTGGGACCTTGCAATCATGTCGTCAACATATACCTCAATCTCATGATGGATCATGTCATGGAACAAAGCGACCATGGCACGCTGATACGTTTCCCCAGCATTCTTCAATCTAAAAGGCATGACCTTGTAGCAAAAGGTACCCTATTGAGTAACAAAGGTTGTCTTCTCTATGTCTTCGGGAGCCATCTTAATATGATTATAACCGGAGAAACCGTCCATAAAGGAGAAAACCTTATGATGTGCGGTGTTGTCAACCAGAACGTCGATATGAGGCAGAGGCAAATCATCCTTGGGGCTTGCCCTATTCAGATCCCTATAATCAACACACATTCGAACCTTACCATCTTTCTTTGGCACCGGGACCACGTTGGCAACCCACTGTGGGTAAGAAGTAACTGCTAGAAAATTGGCATCAAACTGTTTCATAACTTCAGCCTTGATTTTCTCAGACATCTCCGGGAGCATTCGACGAACTTTCTGTTTTACTGGAGGATAGTCTTCCTTGGTAGGCAAGCGGTGAACCACGATATCAGTATCCAACCTACGCATATCTTCATAAGACTAGGCAAAGATCTCAACATAGTCATGCAACATTTGAATTAGCCATTGCTTAACACTAGACTCCAAATTTGCACCGATCTTGACCTCTTTCTTGTCTCCCTCTGTACCCAGATTCACTGTTTCCACTGGCTCTTCATACGACTGTATGTCCCTCTCCTCCTGAAGGAACAATCTAGAAAGTTCACCAGGCACCTCAAAATCATCCTCACCTTTGTCCTCGGCTTGATTGATCAGACTTTCGAAGTCATAATCGGCAGTAGCAGAGTCGTTATCAGTGGGATCCAGAGTGGATGTAGACCTGTATATGTGAGTGTGTGTAAAATAGCTGTTTTACAAGATAGAAAAAGAAAAACAAAGAGCGCAAAATTTGTAATGCAAGAAAATGTCCAATGCTTTTATTGATGATATATGGAGATGACACATAATAAGCCCTCAAACAAAGCCACAATGTCTCGGGTAAGGCATCGGGTCGTAAAGTTTAAAATTGTTTGTTACAAGTTCAAAACAAAAGTCTATTACTGTGTAATAAAATAAATTGGCACGAAGTCCTTTGCCGTCCAATTGCTTAGTCTGCCGTCAGTAGTTGGGTAAATCCAGCTTTCAAACTCTGACTCTTCCACATCATCTTCAATTGCATTGACTCCCGCATCATGTTTTGTCATAGAAGCCGTTATGACATTAGGCTTTTCCGGCGTTTCGAACTCAATCTCCTTAGCTTCAATCAGATCCTGTACCTTATTCTTCAAGATCTAGCAGTTATTCCTATCATGCCACGGGCTATCGGAGTGAAAAGCACAACGGGCGATCGTATTATACAACGGAGATGTAGTATTAGGATTCTTTGGAGCCTCCCTTAGAGTCACCAAGTTTGTCTTTAACAACTGCGGCAGAATCTGAGACAGGGTCATACTGAGCCGAGTAAACTGTCTTTGAGGCCTCTCTGCTCTTGGCTGGTTGTTGCATTGTGGAGCAACAACAGGTCTTGAAATAACTACCGCGTTAACTGCTTGGCGGTGCTCAGGTTGGTTATGGCTCCTCGAGTTGTAAACTGCACTAGACTCCTTCTTGAAGGGCTTCTTCTCAGTACTTGACAAAGCACCTTTCTGTAACTTACCGCTCTTGATACCAGCTTCAACTCTCTCCCCAACCATGATCAATTCGGTGAAACCAGACGATGAACTTCCAATCAGATGGTTGAAATACGGACCAGACAAGGTCACCGGAAACATATCCACCAACTCCATGTCAGTCAGAGGGGGTTGGACTCTACCAGCAAGATCTCTCCACTTCTGAGCGTAGTCCTTAAAACCTTCGCTCGCACCCATAGACATACCCTGAAGTTGGGTACGTATGGGAGCAAGGTCGGCATTATATTGATACTGCTTGTAAAAAGCAGCAGCAAGGTCCTCCCAGTTATGGATGTTAGCTCCTTCTAGTTGATATAACCATTCAAGTTGAGTCCCTGAAAGACTATCTTGAAAGAAATGAATCCAGAGGTTCCTGTCAGCAATATATGGTTGAATCTTTCTAACATATGAGCGGAGGTGTAACCTTGGGCAGGAGACCCTGTCGTACTTAGCAAAGACTGGTGCTTTAAACTTGTGTGGGATCACCACCCCAGATGCCAAACAGAAATCTCCAAAGTCCAACCCAGGTATCTTCTGGATCTCCATCGCACTTAATCGGTCTTTGAGTTGCTTATACCTATCCTCAGAAGGAGGATAGTGGTGTTCGTCAAAGTCAGTGTCATTGTTAGAAACAACAGGGCTAGGAGCCCTCCTTTCTTCTTGATTCTCTCCCCCTCCAGATGAGTGAGATAAATCAGCTTCTTGTCTCAACCTGTGACCCATATTCAGGAGGACCGTCTCCTTCTTCTTCTTTTTCTTATCCTTCAAGATAAGAGTCTTCAAGTCTTGTTGACCCTTGGCCAAGTTGATGAACATTTCTTGGAACTGAGCATTTTGAGCTTGAAGAGCCTTAATAGCTTGATCAGTAGATGTTTCAGAAGACATGATTGAGCTGAAATAAACAGCGAAGAAGATGAGAAACCTGTAAGGGTGCCTGTGATGAGGTGCATGGGAATGGAATTCATATGATATGATTTCAAAGACGTCTGGAGGTTCAAATTCGTAAACTAAAATGAAACACACTCTTATTATAATAAAAAATTGAAACAATGTTTAACAAATGCCTTTAATGTGTTACAAAAAGAAAAACTAAAAAGTAAATCAAAACAAAAGATAACAAAAGACATCAGCACTCCCATGGTCGTTTTCCTCCCGTGCTGACATAGTCGTTGAGGACCTTCTCATTCTCCAGCTGCCTTGTAAGCTTTAAGATCTTCCGTTCTTGTTCATGATACTTCTATCTGTAAGTATCCCGCTCTTCCCTCAACTGGATCCAAGACCTCTTTAATGCCCCAATGCCAGTAGGCATGTATGGATGGAGGACAGTATGAGGAACCCCTTCTTCATCAGTACTCTCGACAATTACCAGTAAGACAGCTTCGTATGGCATCCCCAGTTTTTGAGCACGGGCTCGAACCCACCGGAGATACGGTTCCATCGGAAGAGAGGTCTTCATTCCTAGCTCATGCGGATCGGACATGTGCACCCTGTTTAAAGCTCGCATGAATCTGCGGTGATGTCCCTCAACATACCCCATGAAGTCAAAGACAATGTCCGGAAGCAGCAACTCATGAGGTCCGTCCCTCCTAGCTCTCCCAAACTGTCGTAAGGCCAAACAAGGATTATAGGTGATCCCTCCTCTAATTCCCAGCAATGGGACATTGGGGTATTCCCCACAGCGATCAATAATAGCTACTTCTTCCATGTCTTTAGTACTCTAGATGATGTCCGTGTGAGCAAAGGACATAATTCTGTAGACCCAACCCATGCCTTCCTCGTTCTTCAAAACAGATTTGGGGAGGTGAGAAATAAACCACCTCGCCAGCAATGGTGCACAACACATAAGGGTTCCCCGTTTCCGAGCAGTACGGGCATAAAGAGCATGCAGAATATCACCTAAGAGAGTGGGCACTGGATTACGGGACATGAAGATCTTCACTGTGTTCACATTGACAAAAGAATCTGAATTTGGAAACAAAACCAAACCATAGATGAGAGTGCCAGGATATCTTCGAATGCTTGGAAGTCCAAACTGTCCCAAAACTGTTGAGCCTGATCAATCAAGAACTTAGCCAGGAAGCCTTTAACCCCACTCCGAGTCTCCCAGTTAGACATTACATCAACCTTTGTCAGATAGAGGGCTGAAGAAATATCTTATGGCCTAAGAGCTATCTCCCAACCTGTAAATGGTGTCTGCTCTAGAATAGAAATACCAAGTAGATCAGTGAACTCCTCCAAAGTAGGCACCAACTAATAGTCCGGGAAGGTAAAACAGTGATATAGCGGGTCAAAGAACTGGAACAAGACAGTCATCATTGTGATCGGTGGATCTGGAACTGACTGTTTAACGCTGGTTCGCGAAATGTCGCGGTAAGCAAGAGTCGCCACCGTCTTTTATTTTCTCCAATATGGACAGGACAAAAGCACATCAAAATTCCTTATGAGATAGTTTCTCGGCTCGGGAGGTAGATTTATAGAAAGGGAAGGTGTTAGCACCCTTTCTATCCATGGTTATCCATGGGCTCTTAGATACTTGCTCATTTGTGTTTTCAAAATGTTTGCTTTTCAATTGTGAGTGGGTTTGAAAAAGTTTCGTTTAAAGATTTCAGATCAACTCTTGTATCAGTCCTCAAGAGTGTTTGAAAAATTGTTTTAAAAGCTTTTTGAAAGTGTCAGTGTGAAAAGAGTTTTGATTTGTTTTTTTTTAATAGAGCAAGTATCTACGAGTCATCTACCTACCCTAAGGAATTAGGCTGTGTAGAAGTCCTTAAGGTAGTGCCATCCCACCATTGAGAGGTAGGTAGCACCACCGTTGGAGGTGTTCGGGTCAATTCGTTTGTAGGGACAGTGTGGTCACCAGAGCAACAGTAGGACACCTTAGAAGCTACCCTTATGCCATAGATCATGGACATAAGGACTTACTAAAACGTCCTATACTCGACGACCACGTTTCGAGGGCAAGGCAACAGTGAGGCGTGCCCTAAGAGTGGTGTGTGAATTTGTGTATTATTTTGATGTTATGTTTTATCTTGTCATTGTATCGTGAGCTACGCATTGTTTTTAATTTGGCCATACATTCTTTCATGCAAAGTTTATCAGTTTTAAGAGTGCGGAAATTTAAATGCGGAAAGTAAAATCCTACGCTATTACAAGGCGCGGGTCTATACATCGCCAAATTAACAAAGACCCGTTTTGAATAAAAATGCGGAAAGTAAATAAATTCCTAATTACTATTACAAGGCTTGAGCAATTACATAATATTAAAAAAAAGGAAAATAAGAATAGATGCGCGAAAAGAAATTGAAATTGAATGTTCGAGGGCGTTGGACCCTTTTGAAATTAAATGAAATTAAAAGTTAATTAATTATTAAATTAAGAAAAGAAATTGTTTTTTATGTTTTTTTTGTATTTAATGAAAATAAAGAAAATTAATTAAAATTAAAAGTTAAATAAAACCCTAGTTCTAAGTTGTTTTTAATTATTTATGAAAGATATTCAAGTTTAACCTAATTTACACTAATTAATTAATTACATGGGTATTTACAAAATTAATTAATAATTAATAATAATGATAATAAGAAAAAATTATTTATTAAGAAAAAGGATAAAAATGCTAAAAACCCTAATTTCTATATATTTTAGTTATTTAAGAAAAGATTAAAATTGAAAACCTAATTTTACTAAATTAATGGTTTAAAGATTTATTTACAAAAATATTAATGAATTAAATATTAAATAAACATATTTTTAGTTTTGATTTTTCTGGTTTTATTATGAAAATTATTTTGTGAATTAAATAAAACAAAAAAAAACAGTTAAAATAAAAAGAAGAAAAGAAAAGGGAATTAGAAAATATGATGCAAACCATGGGAGTGTTCAGACCCAGAGGGAGGTTTTATTTGAGAAATTTGGCCCAAGAATGCAGGGCCCTTTGGACTTTCTGGAATTGTGTATGGAATGGTTGACCAGCGTGCATGGTGGACCTCCATTCATAGCCTTCAGATGGATCCTCATGCATAGGTGGCAAGCTTGGGCGCGTGTGTGCATGGTAGGACGTCAGGAGCATGCTGCATATGAACACGTTACAACAAAAATTATTGAGAATATGGGGGACCTGGGAATCAAACCCAGGTCCCAATGCCTGCAGGACAGCACACCAACCAGCTGAGCCATTGAGTCTCTTTGTCATATTAGTGGAACATGAATAATATATGTGAAAAAAGAGTATTACGCTGAACAATTAAAAAACGCGCCAATCATTCAAACCATCCAATCACGTTCCAACAACTCAGCGTCTTCTTCCTTTTTTCCTGTAAATAAAAGCAAATAGCGGGGTTTTAAACCCCCACTAAACTCAACCTGAAAAAATAGCGAATAGGATATAGGCAAACATAAAAAGGGCGCGAGGGGTGAGTTAGCTTCGTTTGGATATCACGAATCCATTGGTACCAGTTTGAAGGGCTAATTTTTCCTTATGAAGGAACCCCTAATTCAAAGCTCCTGAAACCCTACAATACGTTCATGGTGAATTCTTGTACAGGCAGTATTAATTCAATCAAAGGGCACCATTAGCTTCAGCACATTCATATTAGTATAAATCAACAGTTAAAAGACATGAATAATGCATGAAAGTTCAAACACGATTATGAAATTTTTTGGGAAAAGCCAGACTTTGTTCTACCAATTCCTTGAGTATGGAGGGCTGGTTTTGATTGTAATAGTTTCCTGGATGCCCTGGCAATGTTTTGGAATGATTTTCAAGCCTTGAATCGTCCTCTAGGTATGAAAACAGTTTCAACTTTTTTGGCCAAAATTTGCAATGTTGTTCTTTTGTTTTGAGCGCAGCTTCTGTGTATGTGAGCCTTAGGTTAACTTGTGCTTATGTATTTGAATAGAATTAGGTTAAAAAAACCAGCCCATAATCCATGCATTGATGATTTGGAGATTTGATTTTCAATGGTATCAATTTCAATCTTTTTGCCATGAAACTATTGCCAATCATGGGAGATATTACCTTTTTGAATGTGAAACGAAATCCTTAGCACATAATGAATGAATTCTCTGCACAAAAAGATTCGAAAGATATTATTTGATATTTTTTCATATTTAAATTTAATTAAGTGAATTAATAATAATAAAAATTCAAATAATTAATCAAAAATAAGAAAATACATCCCTTTGAGGTGAATGGGTCGTGCATAGCCTTTGGGTAATGATTCATGGAAGAAATTGAGGCCCATTAGCATTTTTGAGGCCTTTTGTGCAAAGTTGACTTTTCAAAATTCCTAAAAATTTCCCAACTTCTACAAGGCATATCTTGCTCAATTATTAAGCTTTGATCATGTTCTTGGACATTTTGGAAAGGTATTGAAGTCCTCTAACCAATGCCTTTGATCCCATGTCATTTTGATTTACCAATCTCAAGTTATGGTCTTTGACTTAAAGTGCCTTTTTGTTGACTTTTGAAAATGACCTATAATGTTGAAATTGATAACTTTTTGTGAGAGCATTTCTTGGACTTTAAGTGTGAAGATGAGTTGTAGGAAATGTCATTCTCTTCAAAATGAGCTTTGGATGGAATTTTTCTGATAAACCATGATGAAGTTATGCCCTGGTCAATTTGCAGTTGACTTTTTCAACTGTCCAAAAATGGAAACTTTTGCATCTTGAGACTTTTTGAGCCATGCTTTGAGAATCATGATCAAGAATTGATAAAATGATGATTGTGGCTTCAAAATGATATGTTGACCCAAAATTTTGACTTTTGACTGCCAAATGGCCATTTTGCCCCTGTAGTTGACTGTGAAGTAATTAGGGTTTTTGACTGTACAATTTGATGCTGTGAGTCTTGAAATTTGGCATATGGATGCTTGACAATGTTTATAGGCATGTGGGACTTGATTGGACCATTGGAAACCTCAACTTCTTTGCCAGAACCAAAACCCTAGTTTTGACTGTGTTAGGAGGCAATTGGACTGTGCAACCCTTGAGAGTTTTTGAACCTTGATCTTGGCAAATCTTGAAGAATATGGGAGGGAAAATTTTGGGGTGCAACAATCATATACTCATTTAATCTGGAAGTGACCAAACCAAGGAGATGACCATGCCTTCTAACAAAGGAAGAAGTATCAGGAACCTTTGCAACCAAATCTCTAAGATGAACAGGGATTTGTACGATGTTATCCGAATAGTATTTTTGTGCATAGATGCCATGATATGCAAAACATAACAAAGATAAATCCCTTCGGTCTTTGAAATGGGTTAGTCTAATGAAATATGCATGCAATGTCATGATGCATGATGTCATGATAAGAACACACCACAAGTATTCACAGATAGCAAACATGGTAAGGGCACACAAGTCACACAGTAGCCCTTAGATTTCAGGTTGGCATGGAGTTTAGGTACTACCCTCTTTCAGTTTAGTTGGTTCAACCTGTCCTATTAATAGTAACTGGGTTCTAGAGGATCTCAATATCACTTACCACCCTCAATCAGTCATAATTCCAGTTTAGCAACCTTTTCTTGTGGCCGGAATCATCGCGAGAGTTTGGTCTCAATGAGTGTAGCATACTGCTACTTTTCTATGGCCAAGTTGGTCAATTATAGGTTCTAAGGTCATTTGGTGCTTAATGACCCCTTAGCAACCCAATATTCTCCTTGTTCCACCATAAGGGATATCAGTACAAACTAAAGTGTCACACCAACGTAGGTACTGCTTCAACCGTATCGGTCTACACCGTACAGTTCCCTCACAGTCTATTTCTACTTACCTAAAAGGTATCCCCAGATCCGAGTTAGGATCTATAGTAATTTTGATTCAAACCCACAAAGATAAAGCATACAAATCAAGTAATTGAAAACATTATGATGAACTAATCCTAAGGTACACCCCACTTATTAAATTATCCCCAGCAGAGTTGCCATTTCTGTGATACGGTGGAAGAACTGACTATTTTTGGAATACTGGTTTGCGTTTCGCGTTTGTTTTTGCAAAATGTCGCGGTAAGCAAGAGTCGCCATCGACTTTTATTTTATCCAACAAGGAAAGGAAAAAAGCACAGAAAAATTCCTTTTTCGAGATATTTCTGAGTACGGGGGGTTAGATTTATAGAAAGGGAAGGTATTAGCACCCTTTCTATTCGTAGTTATCTACAAGCTCTTAGGTATTTGCTCATCATTTTCAAAATTGTTTTCTTTGTGTTTGTGGGCTTTGAAATTTTTTTGTTTTGACTTCGATTTAACTCTTGCTTCTGTCTTCAAGAGTGTAATGAAGTGTTTTTGAAAACTTTGTTTGTAAAGGAGTGTAAGTGTGAAAATTTTATTTTGGATGAGCAAGTATCTAAGAACTAATCTACCTACTCAAAAAAAGAATCATTCTATGGTGATTTCCTTTAGACAATGCTATCCAACTATTAGTGAGTAGGTAGCACCATCGTTGGAGTTTGAGGGTCAATTTGAAACAGGGATATACAGTCACTAAAGCAACGTTAGGACGTCTTAGTGGTAACCCTAATATCTTAGATCATTTATCCGGGGCAACGATATCCGAGGCAACCTTTCCGAGGCAACTTATGATCTTTTAGACAAGAGGGCGACCTCTAAAACAACCTATACTCAATGATCGTTTACGAAGGCAACCAAGTGGGATGTACCCTAGGAGTGTGCATGTGCGAGTGTGTTGATTTCAGATTATTTATCTTTGCACATGTTTAGGGGGATCTAACTGCTTTAAATTTAGTCATTCATTCTTGTCATGCAAACCCTATTATCAAACATCTAGCAATTGAATATTTGCAGAAATTAAAGTGCGGAATTTAAACTGACTATTACAAGGCTTCAGGTATTTACATAGCCAAAAACAAACCCTTTGAAATTTAAAAGCGGTAAAAATAAATAAAGGTCCTAATTTAATTTACAAACCGGGAGCAGATACAATAATTAGATAAAATTAAAACGCGCGAGAAAATTAGATCGAATGTGGGAATTAGGGTTTTGACCCTTTTTATTAAAAGAAAATGTTTTTGTTGTTTTTAATATTTTTTAAGAAAAGAAATTAAATCTTAAAATTAAATGCTAAATTAATTAGTTAATTAAATTAATAAATGAAAAATAATTAAATGACATATTTTTGGTTTTTGATTATTTTAGGAAAGAAATAAAATAATTAAGTTAATGTTAAAAACCTATTGATTCTAATTAGTTTTAATTATTTGCAAAATAAATTAAAGTTACCTAATTTAATCAAACCTAATTAAATTAATTACATTTATTTGAAGAAAAATAATATTCTAATTTTGATTGGAAATAAAATATTTTTGGTGATTTTTTGGTAAAAAGAAAATTGTTTTTGGTTAGTAAAATAATTAAAATAATATAATAAAATAAAATGTAAAAAAGAAAAAAGAATAAGAAAATGGGCCTGAAACAACATTTTTGGGAGGTGTGGAAAGCAGATTCCTGGGCCCAATTGTGATGATTCGTTTTGACTTTTACAATCCTGTATGTAGGCGTTGACTTGGTCTATGGTGTGCCTTTAATGGTGGCCACCAGATCTGGACATATGGCCATCTGGCGTGTTGATGAGGAAGGAGTATGGTGGACATCCTGGCTTCGCTTGAACTGCATCTCCTGAAATAATAATGAAAAATAGCAAATGCTGGAGGCAGGGATCGAACACCTGACCTCTAGCCTCTAACGCCTTGAGAACTTGCGTGGAAACCACTGCGCTGTTTTGTTTTGATTGTTATCATAATACAAAATAATAAAAATGAAATATAATGGAAACAAAAAAAGAAAAAGCGCGCTCGTTTAAACAAGCCAATGGTGGGACGACAGCTAATCGTCTCCTTCCTCTCTCCATGGCTAAAAACTCATTTACTTATACCTACGGACAAACTTCCGTTGCTATAGGCCTGAGCTTCTTCAAAATCCTCCACAGGCCATGGAAATAGCATCTAACACCATGGTTAGACTCGCCTTGTCTTCCTAATCACAACCATACCCATTACCAAGGCCAGTTGTCCCTGAAAATAAAAACCCGAAAACCAAATCCGAAACCCTAACAATGGTGATTTACAGTACAGTCCATATAAATGAAATTGAGTAATGCCAAAAGTTTGCAAATGCTTCATAGGTTAAGAATATGCCATTAATTCAGGTTAACAATGCTTAAATTCCAAGATGCGAATTCAAGAACAGGGCGAGGTTATGAACGATTTACGGTGCGATTAGGGACCGAAACGGGCTTGTTCTTGATAGCTTTAGGTTCCTGAGAGTGCCAGGAAACAATTGGAATCAATAGCAAGCCTTGAGGATGCCTCTAAGTGGGATTTCAATCTCACACTTTTCTCTTGATTTTTCCAATTCTGTTCTTTCTCTCACGCCTGCTTCTAACCTGTTTCTAGGTCTGCCTCGCCTCCTTATGTATCAAACAATGCATTAGGGTTGATTATTCTGTCCAAATCTTCCTTCTTCAATGCCTTTTGATTTTATTTGATTTCCTTCTTAAAACCTTTCCAAACATGGTTTTTTCAATCTTTTTGTCCACTCTATGCATTGATGCAAATTTGGAATGATGCTAGCTGTTCAATGAAGCCTGAAACAAACACAAAATCCCTTGTTATCAATGTTTTGGATTTTATTTGATTTATTATGATTTAATTTAAATTAATTCAAATAAAAATCAAAATAAATAATAAAAATAAGATATGGACAAGTGGCGAGGTCTATAGCACGTGGGCTATGTTTCCAACTCAAAACAAGTGAAAAGGATTGGGCCCATTTGGCAAAATTGGGTGTTTTGGGCATAGTTGACTTTTGGCAATTTTGCAAAAAAGGTCAACTTCACCAATGCATAACTTCCTCAATTTTGACTCTTTGGAGGTGTCCTTGGACTTTTTAGGAAGCTTGATATGTCCTATAAGCAACCCTTTTGGTCCCATCTCATTTTGATATTCCATGCTCATGTATGAAGCTTTGACAAAAAAAGTGTTTTTGTTGACTTTTCAAAATGACCTATAATGTCCAAATTCATAACTTTTTGTGAGTGCATATTTTGAACTTGGGAGCTGAAGATGGATTGTAGGGAATTGCATCCAATTCAAAATGAGCTTTGTATGGTTCATTTCTCATAAAGTATGAGAAAGTTATGCCTGGTCAAATTTGAGTTGACTTTTTCTACAAAACCCTAATTTAGCAACTTTTGAGTCTTGATGAATCATGAGTAATCCTTGATGAATCATGATAAACCCTTGATAAAATGATGAAATATACTTCAAAATGAGGATGTTGACCAAAAATATTGAAGTTTGACTGTATGTGGACCACAATTGACTTTTGCCCTAACACAGTCAATTTTTGGACCTTTAAGCAATTGACTGAGCAAACTTCCTCTACAAGGCTTGAAAATTGACATGGATGATCTTGAGAAAACATTAGGACATTTGTGAGCACTTGGGGTCACTTGGAATCAAGGATCTTGATGCAACATGAAACCCTAATTTGAGGTATACTGCCTTAGGAGAGAGCTTGTCCTGCCAACCCTTGGGGCTACCTTGAGCAACTTGAGGATCTTTCTTGACATATTTTGAGAAATATGGGAGGGAAAATTTTGGGGTACAACAGCTATCCCTGTTCAATCTTCTTAAACCTGAGGATTTAGATTGGCTTTCGTGCCTTTCGTGATCCAAATGTGGAAGTTGATTTAACACTAGAGTGCCCAGAAATTTGCACTCGCATGAAGTGGTAATTGTCTTGTGATGTCGGGAATGGTCTTACATATGCCATTTGAAAGAGTGTCGATCGTATAAGAGATTCCTTAGCAAGAATTTGTATACCTATTGTTGAGGAAAACTCCGCTGGAGAATGCTGATCTCTGTTGAGAGAAGTAGAATTTTAGGAGATTCGGTCGTCCGTTATTCTGCTGGTGAGTCATCTCTGTTGATATTTAAGAACTTTGGACGTCCGTACTCAACTGAGAAATCATCTTTGTTGATATTTAGGAACTTGTCCGTAATTCAACTGAGGAAACATCTCTGCTGAGATTTAGGAGCTCGTCCGTAATTCAACTGAGGTAATATCTTCACTGAGATTTAGGAACTCGTCCGTAATTTAACTGAGGAAACATCTCTACTGAGATTTAGGAGCTCGATCGTAATTCAACCGAGGAAACATCTCTGATGAGATTTAGGAGCTCATTCGTAATTCAACCGAGGAACATATCTGTCGAGATTTAGGAACTCATCTGTAATTCAACTGAGGAAATATTTTTGCTGAGATTTAGGAACTCATTTGTAATTCAACTGAGGTAAACATCTCTGCTGAGATTTAGGAACTCGTCCGTAATTCAACCAAGGAAACCTCTCTGCTGAGATTTAGGAACTTGTCCGTAATTCAACTGAGGAAACATCTCTGCTGAGATTTAGGAACTCAACTGAGGTAATATTTTCGCTGAGATTTAGGAGCTCGTCCGTAATTCAACTGAGGTAAACATCTCTGCTGAGATTTAGGAGCTCGTCCGTAATTCAGCTGAGGCAATATCGCTGTCGAGATTTAGGAACTTGTCCGTAATTCAACTGAGGAAATATCTTTGTCGTGATTTAGGAGCTCGTTCGTAATTCAACTGATAAAACAACTCTGCTGAGATTTAGGAGCTTCGTCCGTAATTCAACTGAGAAAACAACTCTGCTGAGATTTAGGAGCTTCATCCATAATTCAACTGAGAAAACAACTCTGTTGAGATTTAGGAGCCCGTCCGTAATTCAACTGAGGTAAAAGCTTCATAGCTTGAACTTTGTGAGAATTTAACCGTATCTTTCCTGAAAGGTAAAGGTTAGTTGTATGTAACGCATGATATGTATCAAGCAATGATGTTCTCAAAATAAATGAATTATGTTGTATGATGCGTATGCATGTCATGATGTATGCAAATTTGATGCTTTGAGATGGTAAAAATAAATCCCGGATTGTTGTTGGAGAAAAGAATGAATTCTTCGTTTCCGTCGGAGATAGTGGATGAAGATGATTGTGAGAATAAACCTGCTGGAGAGGATAACTCCGCTGGGGAATAAATTGACGAGAGAATGACTCTGTGGGGAAAACATGCTCTGTTGAGGATTCCATTGACAAATTCAGCTAGGGATGAGTTACCGTTGCTGGTGATAATGAAACCTGTTAGGGATTGAATTCCTGTTTGTGAAGGGAAAGAAACTCCGCTGGGGATGATTTTCCAGTTGCGACTTCACGGGGAATAATCTTTTAGACTCTACAGGGGATGATCTTCCAGAGTCTTTTGGGGATAATTCTTCAAACTCCACTGGGGATATTTTTCAAACTCCACTGGGGATATTTTTTATACTCCGCTGGGGATGATAAGACTTTTTAGTGCTGATGGTAGGTAAACTCTGCTAGGGGAGAATATTACAGATTCATTCACAGTTGTGAGTCTCAGCTGGGGAGAGTTTTAACACCATTAACTTTCTCTTACTCTGCGGGGAATGAATGTACTTTCAATCGTTTCCTCTAGCCAGGTCTATCCCTATACCTGGTGGACAGAGCAACTGTACAGTTTGGAAATTTCTCGTTTTCCCCTATTTCTGATATTACAAGTAATCGTCTATTGTTTCGCATGTAAATATTTATGAGCAGCAATCAATGTCAAATGTATATATCAAAAATGAACATTGGACGTTCTCGAAAAACAAAATAGAAAAAGGAAAACAGTTTGAAATTTATTTGTGAAAATGACTGTTATTGATTTTGAAGTTAGCCTGTAAATAGGCGTCTTTTGTACAAGAGGCTGACATCCTAGTAAGAGAACACCGCCGAACAAATAGAATTTATACAATTTGTGAAAAACAAAGAAAAACAGCTATGTGAACAATCCCACTGGGTTCCAACTCTGCTATTGCCTTTATGTCCTCGAGCGTCTCATCACTTTGCTACTTGGTTGAAGGCAGATCAGATTGATTAGTACCGTCCGAGTTTGATAGTCCATACCGAAGTTTGGTTGCAAGGTGATCCAGTGAGACATAATGTTACGCTTTAATCCCTATTTTTTTCCTGGACCGCCCTTTCGGGTTTTCGGTCCACCGGGATACCCTTTTTTGCCCAAGCCGCCTTTTCAAGTTTTCGACTTGCCGGGTGTACAACTTTTTTCATTTTCATCCCTTATTTTTGCCCGAACCCGTTTGGTTCGCCTGGAAGCCCTTATTTTTGCCTAGGCCAGTCAACCTAGCGGGTCTTTGATCATGCGTAGTATCTTTTCACTATTTCTGCATTGACGGGGTGAGGAAGGTCGTCACCATCCATGGTGGTTAGAATCATAGCTCCTCCTGAGAAAATGTTCTTAACCACAAATGGCCCTTCGTAAGTAGGGGTCTATTTGCCCCTGGGATCACCTTGAGGTAATATGATGTGCTTGATTACCAGATCCCCGACTTAATACTCTTGTCGTTTGACTTTCTTGTTAAATGCCTTGATCATCCTTTTTTGATACGTTTGACCATGACAAATAGCAGTAAGTCTCTTCTCATCGATTAAGTTCAGCTGATCAAGCCGGGTCTGAATCCCGTCGTCTTCGCTCAAACCTGCATCCTTCATAATCTGAAGAGAGGGTATCTGAACTTCAATGGGCAAGACGGCCTCCATGCCATAAACCAAGGAATAGGGTGTTTCCCCTGTTGACGTCTGTGCTGAGGTACGGTACCCATGAAGAGCAAATGGTAACATCTCGTGCCAGTCTTTGTATGTCACCGTCATCTTCTGCATAATCTTTTTAATGTTCTTATTAGCCACTTCTACAGCCCCATTCATCTTCGACCGGTAAGGAGAAGAGTTGTGATACTATATCTTGAACTGCTTGCAGAGCTCGGTGATCATCTTATTGTTGAGATTTGTACCATTGTTCGTAATGATCCTCTCTGGTACACCATATCGACATATCAGATTATGCCGAATAAACCGTGCCACGACGTTCTTGGTTACAGTAGCAAAGGAAGCTGCTTCAACCCACTTCGTAAAGTAATCAATTCCTACCAGGATGAAACGATGTTCGTTGGATGCAGTAGGTCTAATCTCGCGGATCATATTGATACCTGTGATCGGTGGAAATATAACTGACTGTTTTTTAATGCTGGTTCGCATTTGCGTTTCTCAAAATGTCGCGGTAAGCAAGAGTCGCCACTGTCTTTTATTTTCTCCAACAAGGAAAGGACAAAAGCACAGCAAAATTCCTTTTCGAGATGTTTCTCGGGTTCGGGAGGTAAATTATAGAAAGGGAAGGTGTTAGCACCCTTTCTATCCGTGGTTATCCACGGGCTCTTAGGTACTTGCTCACTGTTTTCAAAATGTTTTGCTTTTCTTGTGTTTGTGGGTTTTGAAAAAAAGTTTGTTTTGAAAACTTCGATTTAACTCTTGTATCTGTCCTCAAGATTGTATGAAGTGTTGTTTGAAAACTTTTGTCAGAAAAGTGTAGGTGCGAAAAGTATTTTTGTTTTGAAAGAGCAAGTACCTAAGAACCTCTACCTACTCAAAAGAAATTAAGCTGTGTAAATGTCCTTTAGACAGTACTATCCCACTATTGAGAAGTAGGTAGCACCGTCGTTGGAGTTTTCGGGTCAATTCGATTTATGGGACATGTGGTCTCTAAAGCAATGGTAGGACGCCTTAGCGGTAACCCTAATGTCTTAGATCGTTTTATCCGAGGCAACCTTTTCGAGGCAACTTTGATCTTTAGACAGGAGGGCGACCTCTAAAACACCCTATACTCAATGACCACGTCGAGGAAACCAAGTGAGGCGTACCCTAAGAGTGGCATGTGCGAGTGTCAGGTTTCAGTTATGTTATCTTTGTACATGTCATGGTGAGCTACGATTGATTTTAATTTAAGAGAGATCTTGTCATGCATAGCCTAGTTAGCATACATCTAACAGTTAATAGTTGCGGAAAATAAAACTAAACTATTACAAGGCGTCGGGTATTTACATCGCCAAAAACAAACCCTTGAAAAAGTAAATGCGGAAAATTAAATAAAAGCGATAAAAGGGGTCTTAATTAAAGCTATTACATCTTCATAGCAAATACAATTATATGGATCAAAACATGAATCAAAAATAATATGCGCGAGGGAAAAATTGAATCGGAGTATTTTTTAGGGTTTTGACCCTTTTTTGAGAAAGGAGGAGATTTTTATTATTTATGAATTAAATTAAACCTAAACTAATTTATTAATAAAAAGAAATATTTTTTTGGTTTTTTGAATGTTTAAGGGAAAAAAATAAAAGATGGTCAAAAGTTATTAAAAACCCTAATTCTACATTAATTTTATATTATTGCAAAAAAAAGTTAAAATTAACCTAATTAAAACTAAATTAATTAATTACTTATTTATTTACAAAATAATGAAAGGGTGAAATTAATTTTAATAAATAATAATAAAAAATATTATATTTTAGTTTTCTGATTTTATTATGAAAAAAATTAATTTGGTTAATTAAGTAATAATAATAATGATTAATAATGAAAAATATAAAAGAAGAAAAAAGGAATAAACCCAGGGGGGTGATGGACCCAAGAGGAGGTGTGTTTTGCAACTTCTAGGCCCACTAACTCTCCAGCCTGTTTGACTTTCTGGTTTGTCCACACGCATGTTGACTAAGGACCATGATAGTCCTTCCATCTAGGCCATTGGATTTGAGTTTGAAGACATCTGGCGCCTGGGAATTGGAGGTGTATGGTGGACCACCTTGTGAAATCTGCATGTGAACATAGGAGGAAAAATAGAATAAATGTTTTGGGGGACCTGGGATTCGAACCCAGGTCCCAGCGCTCACAGGCCAATACGCTCACCATTCAACCACCTGCACCTTTTTATTATTTGGATAATAGGCAATTATTATATATGCAAACAACTCAATATGCTGTAAAATAAAAACAAACGCGCACTTTTTTCAAATTAACCAATCAGATGCCAACACCTCATCATCTTCTTCGTTTGTCCTGCATAAATAATATCAAATAGCGGGGGTTTTTAACCCCCACTACTTCCTGCAAGGAAAAATAGCGATTAGAAGCACAGTGAATATAAATGTTTCGCGAGGTGTGGGTTGTGTTCGTCTTAGTCTCACGATTTCAGTCATGTATCTCATGAGTCCCAATTTTTCCTGGTTTAGAAAGCCCTAATTGAAAGCTCAAGAACCCTAGAAATTTGATCATGGCATCTCACGATTCAGGGCACTATAGTTCAATTAAACCATGCCATCAGCTTTGTATGGTCTCTAGCAATGCAAAACAATCACAAAAACATGTTAAATGAGCATGAATTAAGAGATACGATTATGAAATATAAGGGCAAACCGTGGGACTGTATGTGACGATTCTTTGAGCTTTGGTGCGTGAATTCGATTGCAAAATGTTCCTGGAACCTCCTGCAATGTATTTGAATGGTCAAAACACCTTGAATTAGCCTAGGATGCAAGAACATGTTTTCACTTTTCTTGGAATTTCTTGAAATTGACAGGGTTGTTTCTGCAGCTTTCAATCGTGTGCTAGGGTATGGTTAGCTTGCATACATATAGGAGAATCAAATTAGGTTAAAGTTTTGGATCCAATCCATGTGCATTGATGTTTAATCCTTTGATTGAAAATCAAATATTCTTGATTTTTCATGATTGAACAATGTTGCCAAATTTGGATTTTTTTGTATCTTTGACTTGTGCACGAATTTTCCAGCATGTTCTGATCATATTTGCTTCACAAATTGATTTAAAAAACAAATCTTCTATTTTCTTATGATTTAAATTAATTAAATGGATTAATATTAATTAAAAATCTAATTAATCAATAAAAATAAGAAAATAAATCCAATTAATCTTGATGGGTCGTGCATAAGTCATGGGTGAAGTTTCAAGAAGAGATTTGAGGCCCATTAGCAAAAAGAAGATGTTTTGGGCAAAGTTGACTTTTGCAAATTCATGAAAATTTCTCAACTTCTCCAATGCATATCTTGCTCAATTTTGATCATATGACCATGTTCTTGGACATTTTGGAAAGCTCTTGAAGTCCTCTAACCAATTCCTTTGGTCCCATGTCATTTGGATTTACCAATCTCAAGTTATGGCCTTTGACTCAAAATGTACTTTTGTTGACTTTTGAAATTGACCTATAATGTAAAAATTGGTAACTTCTTGTGAGAGCATTTCTTGAACTTGGAGTGTGAAGATGGATTGTAGGAAATTGCATTCCCTTCAAAATGAGCATTGGATGGAATTTTTCTGACAAACCATGAAAAAGTTATTCCCTTGTCAAAGTACATTTGACTTTTCTGCTGTCCAAAAATAGTAACTTTTGCATCTTGATGATTTTTGAGCTATTCTTGTGGAATCATGATCAAGACTTGATAAAATGATGATTGTGAACCCAAAATAAGATGTTGACCAAAAATTCTGACTTTTGACTGCAAAATGACCATTTTGCCCCTGGCAGTTAACTGTGGATCAAATGGAGCTTTTGACTGTGCAAATTGGCACCGTGAGTCTTGAAACTTGGCATGTAGGTGCTAGAGAATGTATATAGGCCCTTGAGACTTGGTTGAACCATTGAGAACCCCAAATTCCTTGAAAGAACCAAAACCCTAATTTCAGCTGTCTTAGGAGGTGGTTTGACTGTACAACCCTTGAGCAATCTTGAACAATTTGAGGATCATTCTTGACAAATCTTGAGAGATATGGGAGGGAAAATTTTGGGGTACAACAATACCCTACATTGCAAAAGGCCAAGGAGTTGTCAAGACATTCAGAGGTACTGGATTTATGTGCACCTTATCAGCATAGACTTGGCACTTATGATAGGTCCTAGAATGATGATAACAGCCGGCTTCCATGGTGGACCAATATATCATGCCCGAAGGATTTTCTTTGCCATGGTGTGTCCACTGGAATGGGTTCCGAAAGTACCTTCATGCAACACTTCCATAATCCTTTCTGCTTCGTTCTTATCCACACATCGCAGTAAGGTTGAATCATGATTACGCTTGTAAAGAATGCCATTGCTGGCAAAGAATTTCGCTGCGAACCTCCTCAGAAACTTCTTATCATTAACAGATGCACCCTCAGGGTATTCCTGAGCCTCAAGATACCTCTTCACTTCATTAAACCAGGGTTTATCTGTTGCCTCTTCAGTCTCAATATCACAATAATGTGCAGGTTCGTCCAACCTCTCAATGGTAATTCGGGGAGCTTCATTGTCCCATCTGACCTTGGACATAGAAGACATCGTAGCTAGTGCGTCCGCCAACTGATTCTCCTCTCTAGGGAAGTGTTCAAAGGTTATCTCCTTGAAGTGTGGAAGCAATGTCAGTACATACTCCTTGTAAGGAATAAGATTTGGGTGTTTCGTATCCCACTCACCTTTGACCTGACTGATCACGAGAGCGGAATCTCCGAAGACACTTAAGAACTTAATCCTTAGGTCAATAGCTGCTCGAAGACCCATAATGCATGCTTCATACTCCACCATGTTGTTGGTGCAGTTGAAGCATAACCAGGCGGTGAACGGAGTATGAGAGCCTTCAGGAGATATGATCACGGCACCAATGCCATTACCCAAAGCGTTTGAAGCTCCATCAAAGTACATAGACCATCGGGATCCCTCCTCAGGTCCTTCATCTGGTCCAGGTGTTTCACAGTTAGTCACCAACATGATATTCTCATCCGGGAATTCAAAGTTCATAGACTGGTAATCGTCCACAGCATGATGTGCCAAATGATCTGCCAACACACTTCCCTTAATTGCTTTTTGGGTTGTATATTGGATGTCATTCTCAGTTGTGATCGGTGGATCTGTAACTGACTATTTTTTAAGCTGGTTCACGAAATGTCGCGGAAGCAAGAGTCTCCACCATCTTTTATTTTCTCCAAATGGAAAGGACAAAAACACAGAAAAATTCCTTATTGAGACAGCTCTCGGTTCGGGAGGTAGATTTATAGAAAGGGAAGGTGTTAGCACCCTTTCTATCCATGGTTATCCATGGGCTCTTAGATACTTGCTCATTTGTGTTTTCAAAATTGTTTGTTTGCTTTTCAACTGTGGGTTTAAAAAAGTTTCTTTGAAAATTTCAGTTCGACTCTTGTATCAGTCCTCAAGAGTGTTTGAAAAATTGCTTTTTGAAAGCTTTTTGAAAGGTGTCGGTGTGAAAAGTATTTTTTGATTTGTTTTGAAATTAGAGCAAGCATCTACGAGTCATCTACCTACCCTAAGGAATTCGTCTGTGTAAATGTCCTTAAAGATAGTGCCATCCCACCATTGAGAGGTAGGTAGCACCACCGTTGGAGGTGTTCGGGTCAATTCGAGGGTTCGGGACATGGTGATCACCGGAGCAATAGGAAGACACCTTAGAAGCTACCCTCATGCCATGTTCATGGACATGAGGACTTACTAAAACATCCTCTACTCGACGACCACCTTTCGAGGGGCAAGGCAACAGTGAGGCGTACCCTAGGGGTGGTGTGTGATTTGTGTGTTAGTTTTCAGATATTTTTGTCTTGTTCATGCATTGGTGATCTACGCTTTGTTTTTATTTTTGACATTCATTCTTTCATGCAAGTTATTAGCAGTTAAAAGGTGCGGAATTAAAAGTCCTACGATATTACAAAGGCGCGGGTCTACATCGCCAAATTAGTCCAAGACCCGATTTGAATAAAATAAAATGCGGAAAGATAAATGTCTAATTAATATATTACACGGCTTTGGGGCAAATACATGAAATTCACAAAAGAAATAAAAGTAAAATGCGAGAAGAAGTAAAGTCGGGAATGCGAGGGCGTTGGACCCTTTCAAGGAAATTAAATTGGAATTGATGAAATTAATTAAGTTTAAATAAAAGAAAGAATTTTTTTGGAGTTTTTGTATTTATGGAATTTAGTAAGAAAATTAAATTGGAATTAAAACCCTAATTCTAAACTATTTTTAATTTATTAAAAAAATGTTTAAATTTAACCTAGTTTTAACCTAATTATTTAATGGCAAATTTATTTACAAAATAAATAATTAATTATTAATAATGGTAAAAGAAAAGAAAAAAGGATAAAAGTATTTAAAACCCTAATTCTACATTTTTTAGTTTATTAAGGAAAACATTAAATTAAACCTAGAATTAACTAAATTAATTGTTAAATTTATTTACAAAAAAAAAGTTAGTTAATTAAACATTAAAAAAAACATATTTTTATTTTTATAGTTTCTGATTTTTTTGGTATTTTTATGTTATAAATAATTAATTTATGAATTAAATAAAACAATTAATTAAGAGGAATAAATAAAAGAAAATAAAAGTGAGAGAGAAAATACAAACAGATGGGGGGTGTTGACCCCAATTTTGGAGGTTTTGATTGCAGCAATTTGGCCCATTACATTGAGGCGTCGTTTGACTTTTCTGACCATGTGCGTATACGTTGACTGGGGTGTTCCCTGGACCTTGATTTTTGGCTCTTGGATTGATCTCAGTGGCCATGTGGCCAGCGCCAGCGTAGGATGCATGGTGGATCTCTGGGCGTATACTGCATGGAATCAGAGTAAAACAAAATATATTGAGAAAGGGAGGGGACCTGGGAATCGAACCCAGGTCCCAATGCTTGCCAGCACTACGTTCCACCAACTGAGCTGCTTTGTCACTTTGTAATTATAATGGAAAGGAATTAATATATAAAAACAAACGCACTAATGCTATTAACAAGAAAACACGCGCTGAAATTTGAATATCCCTATCACATTGAGACAACTCAGCGTCTCCTTCATGGTGACTTTGTTTTACCTGCAAATATGAGAAAGATAGCGGGGGTTTTAAACCCCCACTAAATGAAGAACATAAAAATAGCGACTAGCACACCGTCGGTCATAAATTGAGCGCGACATGTGGCTTTGAATCGTCATGAGCTTCTGGTTTCAGTGGTATGAGTCTTGTGTCTCAATTTTTCCAGAGGAGCAAAGCCCTCTTTTAAAACCTCTGCAACCCTAAAGGGCTTCCATGGCAAGTTTGCATATAGGCGATGAAAATTCAATTAAACAATATCAATAGATTCAGAAGGTCCATGTTAGTATAAAACAACAATCAAAATGTATGAAAAATGTCCAGAAATTCGAATACGATTATGCATAAAGTATGAGGAATTTTGACTTCTATATACCAATTCTTGATGCTAGAAGCGTGGAAAAGGATTCAGTTAGGTTCCTTGATGCCTTGGCAAGCTATTGGAATCCTTATTTCGCTTTGAATTGCACTCTATGTGTGTTTTCAGTTTTCAACTTTTTCACAAAAAATGCAAAACGTGTATATGATATGAGGCGCAGCTTGAAGGGTGTATGCACTAGGGTTGTGATCTGTATATGTATGTGAGTGTTTTAGGTTTGCAAATCAAGTCCAAAAACCCTTGTAATCATGAATCAAATATTTGATTTTTAATGGCATCTTTTCAAATCTTTTCCATGTGTTTTTGATACCAATCATGGCCAAATCTTTCCAAATTGAGGGTGCACGAAATCTTGAGGTTTTATGGAGAGAATATGCTGCAAAAAAAGGATTAAAAAACATGGTTTTCTATTTTTGTCATATTTTATTTCATTAAATGAATTAATAGTGATAAAAATTCAAATAAATAATAAAAAATGATGAAATAAATCCCCTTTGGGTCAAATGGTCGTGCATAACCTTTGGATAATGATTCTTGGAAGAAAATGTGGCCCATTAGCAATTTTGAGGCATTTGAAGCAAAGTTGACTTTTCAAAATTCCCAAACATTTCCTAACTTCCACAAGGCATATCTTGCTCAATTTTTAAGCTTTGATCATGTTCTTGGACATTTTGGAAAGGTCTTGAAGTCCTATAACCAATGCCTTTGGTCCCATGTCATTTTTATTTACCAATATCAAGTTATGGTCTTTGACTTAAAGTCCCTTTTTGTTGACTTTTGAAAATGACCTATAATGTTGAAATTGATAACTTTTTGTGAGAGCATTTCTTGGACTTGAAGTGTGAAGAGGAGTTGTAGGAAATGCCTTTATCTTCAAAATGAGCTTTGGATGGAATTTTTCTGATAAACCATGTGGAAGTTATGCCTTGGTCAAGTTACAATTGACTTTTTCAACTGTCCAAATATGGAAACTTTTGCATCTTGAGACTTTTTGAGCCATACCTTGAAAATCATGATCAAGAATTGATCAAATGATGTTTGTGGCTTCAAAATAAGATGTTGATAAAAAATTTCGACTTTTGACTGTCAAATGACCATTTTGCCCCTACAGTTGACTGTTGAGCAATTAGGGTTTTTGACTGTGCAATTTTGTGCTGTAAGTCTTGAAACTTGACAATGTTTGTAGGCATGTGGGACTTGTTTGGACCCTTGGAAACTTCCATTTCTTTGTCAGAACCAAAACCCTAGTTTTTGACTGTTAGGAGGCCCTTGAACTGTGCAACCCTTGAGAGATTTTGAAGCATGCTCTTTGCAAATCTTGAAGAATATGGGAGGGCAAATTTTGGGGTACAACAGTTGCCCCTGTTCAATATTCTTAGACCTGAGGATGCAGATTAGCTGACGTGCCTTTCGTAATCCGAAGGTGGAAGATGATTGAACACTAGAGTGCCCAGGAATTTGCGCTCACATGTTAGCAGTGTGATGGGGGAATGGGCTTATGGATGCCATTTGGAGATTGATGGATAGGATGATGGGCTCATAGATGCCATGCTAAGAGATGATGGATGAGTGGATGGGCTTATAGATGCCATCTGGGTGTTGATCGCGTAAGAGATTCCTTAGCGAGAACTTGCGTACCTGAAAAGAAAATGATTACCTGGCCTGTTACAGGAGCTGGTCTTCAAGCTCTTATGTATAGATGTGCCCTGACTGGTTACAGGAATTGAATCTGGAGCTTCAAATGGTGATGAATGAACCAGGGATGGTTACCACCTCAACGGGACGATGAGAGAACCTTTGGGCGATTACTATCTCAACAGGAATGCTGAGAGAACCTTGGACGATTACTACCTCAACAGGAACGTTGAGAGAACTTTGGGTGATTACTACCTCAACAGGAACGCTGAGAGAATCTTGGAATCTTCAACTGGATAAGAAACAGGGAGATCTTAGGGTCGATCTGACTGAACCAGAGAAGGCCTTTGACTGGATAAGAATCAGGAAAATCTTAGGGTCGATTTAACTGAACCGGACAAGGTCTTGAAATCTTCAACTGGATAAGAAACAGGGAGATCTTAGGGTCGATCTGACTGAACCATAGAAGGCCTTTGACTGGATAAGAATCAGGAAAATCTTAGGGTCGATTTAACTGAACAGGACAAGGTCTTGGAATATCTTCAACTGGATAAGAATCAGGGAGATCTTAGGGTCGATCTGACTGAACCAGAGAAGGCCTTTGACTGGATAAGAATCAGGAAAATCTTAGGGTCGATTTAACTGAATCAGACTAAAGTCTTGGAATATATCTGAGAATTTAACTGGATCTTTCCTGAAAGGGAAAGGTCAGTCATATGCAATGCATGATATGGATCAAGCAATGATGTTCTCAACATAAATGAGATTTGTAAGATATGATGCGTATATGCATGCTATAATGTATGGAAATGTTATGTTTATGAATGTATCTTTTCGTCTTAGGAAAATAAATCCTTGACGGGTGCCGGGAAGTCACTCCTGGGTTGATGTTGAAGAATAGATCTTTGCTTCCGCTGGGGATAATAGTTGCAAGAATACCGGTAGGAGAAGATAACTTCGTTGGGGAATAAACTTGGCGAATGGATTACTCTGCGGGGAAAAAATTACTCTAGCTACCTTGCTGGGGAATAATACTCTATGGGGGAGAGAGGTACTTTGCTGAGATATTGATGGTAACTCCGCTGGGGGTACCGTTGTTACGTTGGAAGTGTTAATAGACTTCGCTGGGGGTACCGTTGTTATGTTGGAAGTGTTAATAGACTTCGTTGGGGATAAGAAGACTTCACCGAGGACGATCTTTCCGTGGCTTTTGGCTGAGGATAACCTAGTTATATCCTGGTAGGGAAATAACCTTTGAATAAAGTCGGGGGACGCGTTCGTGCTCTGCGGGGATAAGCTTCCAGAATCTACTGGGGATAAGCTTACTGCTTGGGGAGATGGATTCCAACTTTCCTGGGGGAACTAGATAGGACTCTCCTGGGGAAATCTTTGAGATATATTGGGGAAGTGACTCCATAGAATGCTTGATATACCGCCGGGGAAAAATCTTTAGGTCAAGACTGCCGGGGATGCTTGTTAAGAATGTCTGTTTATCGTGCTGAGGAATGTTGAGATCTGCTGGAGGATACCCAACTTCCTTAAGGCTGATTGTATAGCTTGGAGAGAGTGTATTGGCTTGCTGACACACTCTCTGGGGAATTAAGATATGCTGGTTATGTTCTTCTGCCGAACTCACCTTGGTACCTTGGTGGACGGAACAATTAGATCGCTTAGACAACTCTTTATTGCCCCTGTTTCTAATGTTACCTGTAATTAATCCTTTGTTTCGTATGCAAATATTTATGAGTTAGCAAATTATTGTCAATGCACATATCACAAATTGAACCTTGGACGTTCTTCGCAAAACAAAACAGAAAAAGGAAAAAACAAAAGGCAGTTTTAACTGAAAAGTGATATTTTTATTGATTTTTGAATTTGCCTGTAAATAGGCGTTTATGTACAAGAGGCTGACGTCCTAGTAAGAGAACGCCGCCGAACAAAAGAGTTTATACAAATTTGTACAAAAGAAAATAAAACAGCTGTGTGAAATGAATGATCCCACTGGGTTCCAACTCTGCTATCGCCCTTATATCTCCGAGCGTCTCATCACTTGATGACCTAGTCGAGGATGAAGCTGATCGATCGATGCCGTCTGAACTTGATGTAGATACTGGATTCTGGATGCAAAGTGATCCAATGAGACATAGTATTACGCCTTATCCCTAACTTTTGCCTGGACCGCCCTTTCAGGTTTTCAGTCCACTGGGATACCCATTTTTGCCCAAGCCGCCTTTTCAGGTTTTCGACTTGCCGGGTGTACAGATTTTTTTCATTTCATCCCTTCATTTTGCCCGAACCCTTTTGGTTCGCCGGGAAGCCCTAATTTTTGCCTAGGTATGTCAACCTAGCGGGTCTTTTTCATGCGTAGTATCTTTTTACTATGTCTGCATTGGCGGGGTGAGGAAGGTCGTCACCATCCATGTTGGTTAGAATCATGGCTCCTCCTGAGAACACATGTTTAACCACAAATGGCCCTTCGTATATAGGGGTCCATTTGCCCCTTGGATCACTCTAAGGAAGGATGATATGTTTGATTACCAGATCCCCAACTTGATATTCTTGTGGTCTGACCTTTTTGTTAAATGCCCTGATCATTCGTTTTTGGTACGTCTGACCGTGACAAATAGCAGCAAGTCTCTTTTCGTCGATAAGGTTTAGCTGATCAAGTCGTGTCTGGATCCAATCATCTTCATTCAGGTCTGCATCCTTCATTATCCGGAGAGAGGGTATTTGTACTTCGATCGGTAAGACTGCTTCCATACCGTAGACCAAGGAGAACGGAGTTGCCCCGGTTGACGTCCTTGCTGAGGTACGGTACCCGTGTAGAGCGAACGGTAACATCTCGTGCCAATCTTTATAAGTCACTGTCATCTTCTGCACGATTTTCTTAATGTTCTTATTCGCTGCTTCTACAACCCCATTCATCTTCGGCCGATAAGGAGAAGAGTTGTGGTGATGTATCTTAAACTGCTCGTAGAGCTCAGTGATCATCTTGTTATTGAGGTTGGTACCGTTGTCTGTAATGATTCTTTCTGGGACGCCGTATCGATAGATCAGGTTGTGCCGAATGAACCGTGCCACAACGTTCTTGGTTACTGTAGCGTAGGAAGCTGCTTCAACCCACTTCGTGAAGTAATCAATCACCACCAGAATGAAGCGATGCCCATTGGACGTTGTAGGTTTAATCTCACTGATCATATCTATGCCCCACATTGCAAACGGCCAAGGTGCTGTCAAGAAATTCAGAGGAACTGGAGGAACATGCACCTTGTCTGCATATATCTGGCATTTATGGCATGTCCGAGAATGTTGGTAGCAGTCAGCTTCCATTGTGGACCAGAAATACCCTTCCCGAAGGATCTTCTTTGCCATAGTGTGTCCACTGGAATGTGTTCCGAAGGTCCCTTCATGTAGCTCTTCCATAATACTTTCTGCTTCCGTCTTGTCCACACAACGCAGTAAGGTCGAATCATGGTTTCGCTTATACAGAATGCCGTTTCTAAGGAAGAACTTCGCTGCGAACCTTCTCAGAAACTTCTTATCATTGACAGATGCACCTTCAGGGTATTCCTGAGCTTCCAAGTATCTCTTCACCTCATGGTACCAAGGCTTCTCAATCACCAACTCAGTCTCGAGATCACAACAGTATGCCGGTTCGTCCAGTTTCCAGATAATGATCCGGGGAGCCTCATTGTCCCATTTGACTTTGAACATGGAAGACATCGTAGCTAACGCATCCGCTAACTGATTCTCCTCTCTTGGGAAATGTTCAAAAGTTATCTCTGTGAAGTGGGGGATCAATGTCAACACACATTCTTTGTAAGGAATAAGATTCGGATGTTTCGTATCCCACTCTCCTTTGATCTGATTGATCACGAGAGTGGAATCTCCGAAGACACTCAGAAACTTGATCCTTAGGTCGATCGCAGCTTGGAGACTCATGATGCACGCCTCATACTCCGCCATGTTGTTGGTGCAGTTGAAACATTGTCGGGCAGTGAGTGGAGTATGAGTGCCTTGGGGAGATATGATCACAGCGCCGATACCGTTACCCAAAGCATTGGAGGCTCCGTCAAAGTGCATAGACCATCGGGATCCTTCCTCAGGTCCTTCATCCGGTCCAGGTACTTCACAATCAGTCACTATCATGATGCTCTCGTCCGGAAACTCAAAGTTCATCGACTGATAGTCGTCTACTGCCTGATGTGCCAAGTGGTCTGCCAATACACTTCCTTTGATGGCTTTCTGAGTCGTGTATTGGATGTCGTATTCTGTCAAGATCATTTGCCATCTTGCTATTCTCCCAGACAGAGCAGGCTTTTCAAATATGTACTTTATAGGATCCATCTTTGAGATCAACAAGGTAGTGTGAGTCAGCATATACTGTCTCAGCCGGCGAGCAGCCCATACCAAAGCGCAACAAGTTTTCTTGAGCAGTGAGTATCGGGTCTCACAGTCGGTAAACTTTTTGCTAAGGTAATAAATGGCATGCTCTTTTCGGCCAGACTCGTCATGCTGCCCCAGCACACACCCCATTGAGTTGTCGAGTACTGTCAGGTATAGTATCAGAGGTCTCCCTTCAACCGGTGGCATAAGAATGGGTGGTTCTTGGAGATACTCTTTGATTCTGTCAAAAGCAGCCTGACATTCATCATTCCAACGTACCACCTGATCTTTCTTCAGCAGCTTGAAGATTGGTTCACAAGTAGCAGTTAGGTGTGAGATGAATCGAGCAATGTAATTCAGACGTCCTAAAAAGCCTCTGACTTCTTTCTCTGTCTTAGGAACTGGCATCTCTTGAATGGCTTTAACCTTGGCAGGGTCCACTTGAATACCCTTATCACTTACAACGAAGCCTAGCAACTTTCCAAATCTTACCCCGAAGGTGCACTTGTTCGGGTTCAACCTCAGCTTGTACAATTTCAACCGGTCAAACAGTTTCTACAGATGATCAAGATGTTCTTCCTCAGTCTGGGACCTTGCGATCATGTCGTCAACATACACTTCTATCTCATGATGGATCATGTCATGGAATAAAGCAACCATGGCACGTTGGTAGGTTGCCCCAGCGTTTTTTAGTCCAAAAGGCATGACCTTGTAGCAGAAGGTGCCCCACTGAGTGACAAAGGTAGTCTTCTCCATGTCTTCAGGAGCCATCTTGATTTGATTATAACCTGAAAAACCGTCCATGAAAGAGAACACCTTGTGCTGAGCTGTATTGTCAACAAGGACATCAATGTGAGGTAGAGGGAAGTCATCCTTGGGGCTGGCCCTGTTCAGATCCCTGTAGTCAACACACATTCTGACCTTTCCATCTTTCTTAGGTACCGGCACCACATTAGCAACCCACTGAGGGTAAGAAGTCACTGCAAGGAACCCGGCATCAAACTGTTTCATAACCTCGGCTTTGATCTTCTCAGACATCTCTGGACGCATACGGCGGACCTTTTGCTTAACTGGAGGGCAGTCTTCCTTGGTAGGCAAGTGATGGACCACAATGTCGGTATCCAACCCGGGCATGTCTTCGTAGGACCAGGCAAAGATTTCCATGTAATCATGTAACATCTGAGTCAACCGTTGCTTCACGCTGAGCTCTAGGTTGGCACCAATCTTAACTTCCTTCCTGTCTGTATCAGTACCCAGATTTATTGTTTCCACCGGCTCTTCGTGTGGTTGAATTGCCCTCTCTTCCTGGAGTAACAGTCTTGCAAGCTCGCCAGGTACTTCGCAATCATCTTCACCTTCGTCTTCGGCTAAGTTGATCGGATTTTCGAAGTCATAACTGACAGTAGCAAAGTCGTTACCAGTGAGATCCAGAGTGGATTGAAACCTGTATGAGTGAGTGTGTGTAAATACAGCTGTTTTGCAATATATATAAAGAAAGGAAAGAAAGAAAAGGAGCATAAGATTTGAAAATGCGAGAAAACGTCCAAGGTCTTTATTCATGATATATGAAATGACAATTAATATACCCTCACAAATGAAACCACGGTGCCCCGGGTAAGACACTGGGCCAGAGTTTTAATTCATTGTTTATTACAAATAACAAAACAAAGGAGTTTATTACTGCGTAACAAAAGTAACAGGAGTATGATCTTTGGCAATCCAATTGGTCAATCCACCATCAGTCGTCGGGTAGATCCAGCTATCGAACTCTGATTCTTCCACCTCATCTTCATCCCCAATAGCATTCACTCCTGGGTTGGTAATGAGCACAGGAGGTCTTCTGGTCTTTGCCTTGCGCACAGCCTTCTGACCCTCTGCAGTAAAACCCAGTCCAAACTTGTCAGTTTTAGGTGTAAAATCAGGGAGCCTGCCCCAGTTAGCACATTCACCTTTCTTGATCACAGCCCGGGAATCCTTCAAGGAAGCCATCTTCAATGGAAAGTCCTCTTCAACCACTGTTTCTGCTGCTGCCAATGTTGGAGGTACCTCTTCAAAATGCTGAAAGGGGGTTTCAATAAACTCCCCGTCCATCTCAATATACCTGAAGGAATTCAAATGGCTCACCATATACTCCTCCTCTCCCTGCACAGTGACAATCTTCCCTCTGACAGGGTATTTGAGCTTCTGGTGTAGGGTAGAGGTCACCGCCCCAGCTTTGTGGATCCAAGGTCGACCCAGTAGACAAGAATACGATGGACGGATATCCATCACATATAAAGTAGAGTCGAATACTTGAGAACCCACACGAATAGGAATGTCTACCTCTCCATGAACCATCCTCTTAGAACCGTCAAAGGCTCTGACGATGATATTGCTAGGTTTCAGCTCCAGGCCCTCACAATCCAACCGGTCTAAGGTCTTTTTGGGTAGCACATTCAGGGAAGAACCAGTGTCCACCAACACGTGCGCAAGAGTAGTGCCCCTGCATTCTATAGAGACATGCAGGGCGTCATTGTGGTCCTTTCCCTTAGCAGTAAGGTCAGCATCTGAGAAACCCAAACCATTATCGGCTGTCAAATTGGCTACGCAATCAGTAAACTGGACTGCAGATGTCTCCTGTGGCACATGGGCCGTCTTGAGAAATGAAATAAAGGCCTTAGCATGGGCCTCTGAGCACAACAGCAAGGAGAGCATGGAGATCTTGGAGGGGGTATGCCCCAGCTGCTCAACAACATTAAAGTCACTTTTCTTGATTATCTTCAGAATTTCCTCCATCTCTTGTTGGGAGGCCTCAGCATTCACAGATTTTGGTGCCTCCATCCGGGCAGGCTCATCTTCAATCCCTTTGCCCCGAGCATTAGATGACTCGGCAGCAGGGGAAACAACTTGATCAGAAATGGGAACAGGTACACTTGTAGGTGTTATAGTGAGGGGTCTTCGAATAGCTGGTGGCGCAATGTCAGGCGAGAAGAGCCTGCCACTGCGGGTTACTTTTGCTGGACCGGTGATATTGCTGATGCTGGTGCCAGTGTTGAACTCTTGCTTTATTCCATGTACATACACATCTGCCCCATAGTGCCATGGGACAGCCTTATCAGATTCATAGGGGAGAGGCCCCGGAACAGTAATCACAACGGGTGCGACAGTCATGATTTTAACCGGCTTCCTTGGAAGAGCCTTGATCGGATTATTGAAGATGGTAACAACAGATACTTCTTCCACCGGAACAAACTGAATAGCAGTCTTCTTGAACAGAATCTCTTTGCTGTCCATCAGGCTTTGGATGCCCAACTTCAGCAAAGGACAACCAGAAAGGGAAACAGCACAGAAAAGGCAACCTTCGCTACAACCCGGAAATAAACCGGCCAGCAGTAGGTTCCTCTTAACAGTCATCAAGGGATTAGCTACATCATTCACAGAAACAGCATATACATCTTCATCAACGGCATTCACTCCATGCTGGGGCATAGGAGCAGTCACCACATTTGGCCTCTCAGGAGCCTCAAATTGTATCTCTTTCGCGTCAATAAGGTCTTGTACCTTATTCCTTAAGGCCCAATAGTCATCAGTGGAATGCCCTGGGCTATCGGAGTGATAAGCACAGCGGGCATTTGGATTGTACTTGGGAGAAACCGTGTTCACAACCTTCAGGGCTTCTCTGACAGTCACTAGGTTGGTGGATAGCAACTGCAGCAAGATTTGTGATAAGGTCATACTTAGACGGGTAAACTCTCTTCTGGGTCTTTCACCCCTTTGTGGATTGGTTTGCCGAGGAGCGGCAGCAGGCTTAGCAATCATCACCGCGTTGACAGATTGGCGGCGCTCAGGTTTATCATGTCTTCTAGGCCCATACACAGCACTGGCCTCCTTCTTAAAGGGTTTCTTCTCAGAACTTGAAGATGCACCCTTCTGAATTTTTCCGGACTTCATTCCAGCCTCTATTCTCTCCCCAGTCAGAATAAGATCAGTGAACCCTGCAGACGAGTTACCGATAAGATGATTGAAAAAAGGCCCAGATAGGGTCCCCAAGAACATATCTACCAGCTCACGGTCAGTTAACGGAGGCTGCACCCTGCCAGCCAGATCCCTCCAATTCTGTGCATACTCTTTGAAACCTTCACTTGATCCTAGCGACATACCCTGGAGTTGGGTACGTGTAGGAGCAAGGTCGGCATTATATTGATACTGCTTGTAAAAAGAAGTAGCCAACTCCTCCCAGTTACGAACCTTGGTCTCATCCAGCTGATAGAACCATTCGAGATGAGTCCCTGAAAGACTCTCCTGGAAGAAGTGGATCCACAAATTCTTATCCACTGAGTACGGTTGAATCTTCCGCACATAAGATCTGAGGTGTAGCTTGGGACAAGATGCCCCGTCATACTTGGTGAAGGATGGTGCCTTAAACTTGTGAGGAATAATCACACTAGTAGATAAGCCCAAGTCTCCGAAATCCATCCCAGGCACTTGTTGGATCTCCATTACATTCAGTCTGTCTTCCAACTGCTTATACCGGTCTTCAGCAGGAGGATACTGTTCCTCATAAAAGTCAGTCTCGTTGTCAGAGACTACCGGACTAGGACCTTTTCCCCCTTGGGGACTGCTCTTGCCTATAGAAGAACCAGCCTCTTCATTCTGCAGAGTGTTGCCAAACCTTCGGCCCGAGTTGAAAAGAACAATTCTCTTCTTCTTCTTCTTCTCCTTCTTCAGGAGTAAAGCCTTCAGCTCTTCTTGGCCTTGAGCCAAACCCATGATCAGCTCCTGAAATTGCGCATTTTGCGCCTGAAGAGCCTTGATAGACATCTCGGTTGATGATGAGTCAGGGTTCATGATGCTGAAATAAACAGCGAAGAACAGTAAGCAACCTGAAAAGAAGAAAACCTGCTATGCACATGATGAATGGAATGCATATGATTTATGTTTTCAAAGACAATCGGGAATCAACTTTGTAAACAAAAAGGAACACACTTCATTAGATTCAACTTTGAAACTTAAATTGTTCAACAGATTGCCCTTAGGCGTTACATAAAAGGGAAATACTGAAAAGGGAAATAAAACTGCAAAAGAACATACAGAGCTCCTTATTGATCCCATGGTCTCCTCTTCTCAGTACGGATGTAGTCATTTAGAGCTCGCTCATTCTCCAACTGCTTTGTCAGCTTCTGGATCTTCAATTCTTGCTTGTTGAACTTTTCCCGGTAAGAATCCCGCTCCTCTCGCAGTTGCGACCAAGACCTCTTTAATGTCTCATAATCAGTAGGTATCTGAGGAGGGAGGACAGTTGGAGGAGCCCTATCTTTGTCAGGATACTCAAGAATGACGGGTCTGACAGCTTCATATGGCATACCTAACTTCTGAGCACGGATGCGAACCCATGTGTAGTAGGTTTCCATAGGTAGAGAAGTCTTTGGCCCCAACTCTTGTGGATCAGCTTTATGAACTCTGTCCCAAGCCTTGATGAACTTACGATGCAACTCGTCACTATCCACCTGAAACTTAAAACTGATGTGAGGCACCAACATCTCATGAGGCCCTGCTCTCCTGGCCCTTCCAAACTGACGGAGTGCTAGACATGGATTATAAGAGATTCCTCCTTGAGTACCAATCAAAGGAACATTAGGGTATTCCCCGCAACGATCAATAACAGCTATCTCATCCAGGCCTCTGAAAGTCCAAATGATGTCCTTATCAGTGAGGGACATTAACCTATGAGCCCAACCTCTTCCTTCTTGGTTCTTCAGCACGAACTTAGGGAGGTGCGAAATAAACCACCTCACCAACAAAGGGATACAACACCATAGAGTTCCTCGTCTTCGGGCAGTACGAGCATAAAGTTGTTACAGGATGTCACCCAAGAGAGTGGGCACAGGATTCTGAGACATGAAGATCCTTATGGCAGTGACATTGATGAAGTTGTCAGGATTAGGAAACAAGACTAGCCCATAGATTAAGAGAGCCAAGATATCTTCATATGCCCTAAAGTCCAGGTCATTCCAGAAACTATTAGCTTTACCAATCAGAAACTTGGCCAAGAAACCCTTAACTCCGCTTCTAGTCACCCAGTTGTCCATTACTTCTTGATGGGTCAAAGGAAGGGCTGCAGCAACCTCCTCAAGCCTGAGGGTCTTTTCCCAACCATTGAAGGGAGTCTGATCCAAGATAGGGATACCAAGCAAATCAGAGAACTCTTCCAGGGTAGGGACCAGCTGGAAGTCTTAAAAGGTGAAACACTGGTACAGAGGGTCATAGAACTGGGTCAGGACACTCATCAACTGTTGATCCCGCTTTGCAGTGACTAAACTGAGAAGAGAACCATGCCTCTGGATGAAGGAAGTGGTATTTGGGATCCTGCTAACCAACTCTTCAAGCAACTCAGGTGGGTGAACAAAGTTGAACCGAATAGTATTCCTTCGCATAGGCATCATGATGTCCTACAAAACAGAGCAAAGGTGAAATCCTCTTGTCTTTGAAATGGTCAGTCCTTATGCAGGATGCATGCAATGCTCATGATGTTATGATGTTATGATAAAGCACACCACAAATATTCACAAAGGCAAACATGGTAAGGCACACAAGTCACACAAGACAAGCCCTTAAAGTTTAGGCCAGCATGAGGTCTAGGTATTACCCTCTTTCAGTTTGTTGGTTCATACCTGTCCTATCAAAAGTAACCGGGTTCTTAGAGGATCCCAATATCATTGACTACCCTCAATCGGTCATAACTCCAGCATCGCAATCTTTTCTTGCGGCCAGAACCATCACGAGAGTTTAGCCTCAATGGGCGTAGCATACTGCTACTGTTCTAATGGCCAAGTTGTGTCATTTAAGGTTCTAAGGTTTGTTGGTGTTTAACGACTCCTTGGAAGACCCATATTCTCCTCGTTGCGACACAAGGGATATCGGTACAGACCAAGGTGCCACACCAACATAGCCACTGTTTCACCCATGTCGGTCTACGCCGGACAGGTCCCTCACAGCTTATGCTACCTAAACAGGGTATCCCCAGATCCGGGTTAGGATCTATGTAACTCCAATGCAACCCACAATTTAAAGCAAACAAAGCACAACAATTGAAAACACAATTATGAACTATCCTAAGGTACACCTCACTTTATAAGAGTCCCCAGCAGAGTCGCCAGTTCTGTGATCGGTGGATCTGGAACTGACTGTTTTTTAAGCTGGTTCGCGAAATGTCACGGAAGCAAGAGTCGCCACCGTCTTTTATTTTCTCCAAATGGAAAGGACAAAAGCACAGAAAAATTCCTTATTGAGACTGCTCTCGGTTCGGGAGGTAGATTTATAGAAAGGGAAGGTGTTAGCACCCTTTCTATCCATGGTTATCCATGGGCTCTTAGATACTTGCTCATTTGTGTTTTCAAAATTGTTTGTTTGCTTTTCAACTGTGGGTTTAAAAAAGTTTCTTTGAAAATTTCAGTTCGACTCTTGTATCAGTCCTCAAGAGTGTTTGAAAAATTGCTTTTTGAAAGCTTTTTGAAAGGTGTCGGTGTGAAAAGTATTTTTTGATTTGTTTTGAAATTAGAGCAAGCATCTACGAGTCATCTACCTACCCTAAGGAATTCGTCTGTGTAAATGTCCTTAAAGATAGTGCCATCCCACCATTGAGAGGTAGGTAGCACCACCGTTGGAGGTGTTCGGGTCAATTCGAGGGTTCGGGACATGGTGATCACCGGAGCAATAGGAAGACACCTTAGAAGCTACCCTCATGCCATGTTCATGGACATGAGGACTTACTAAAACATCCTCTACTCGACGACCACCTTTCGAGGGGCAAGGCAACAGTGAGGCGTACCCTAGGGGTGGTGTGTGATTTGTGTGTTAGTTTTCAGATATTTTTGTCTTGTTCATGCATTGGTGATCTACGCTTTGTTTTTATTTTTGACATTCATTCTTTCATGCAAGTTATTAGCAGTTAAAAGGTGTGGAATTAAAAGTCCTACGATATTACAAAGGCGCGGGTCTACATCGCCAAATTAGTCCAAGACTCGATTTGAATAAAATAAAATGCGGAAAGATAAATGTCTAATTAATATATTACACGGCTTTGGGGCAAATACATGAAATTCACAAAAGAAATAAAAGTAAAATGCGAGAAGAAGTAAAGTCGGGAATGCGAGGGCGTTGGACCCTTTCAAGGAAATTAAATTGGAATTGATGAAATTAATTAAGTTTAAATAAAAGAAAGAAATTTTTTGGAGTTTTTGTATTTATGGAATTTAGTAAGAAAATTAAATTGGAATTAAAACCCTAATTCTAAACTATTTTTAATTTATTAAAAAAAATGTTTAAATTTAACCTAGTTTTAACCTAATTATTTAATGGCAAATTTATTTACAAAATAAATAATTAATTATTAATAATGGTAAAAGAAAAGAAAAAAGGATAAAAGTATTTAAAACCCTAATTCTACATTTTTTAGTTTATTAAGGAAAACATTAAATTAAACCTAGAATTAACTAAATTAATTGTTAAATTTATTTACAAAAAAAAGTTAGTTAATTAAACATTAAAAAAAACATATTTTTATTTTTATAGTTTCTGATTTTTTTGGTATTTTTATGTTATAAATAATTAATTTATGAATTAAATAAAACAATTAATTAAGAGGAATAAATAAAAGAAAATAAAAGTGAGAGAGAAAATACAAACAGATGGGGGGTGTTGACCCCAATTTTGGAGGTTTTGATTGCAGCAATTTGGCCCATTACATTGAGGCGTCGTTTGACTTTTCTGACCATGTGCGTATGCGTTGACTGGGGTGTTCCTTGGACCTTGATTTTTGGCTCTTGGATTGATCTCAGTGGCCATGTGGCCAGCGCCAGCGTAAGATGCATGGTGGATCTCTGGGCGTATACTGCATGGAATCAGAGTAAAACAAAATATATTGAGAAAGGGAGGGGACCTGGGAATCGAACCCAGGTCCCAATGCTTGCCAGCACTACGTTCCACCAACTGAGCTGCTTTGTCACTTTGTAATTATAATGGAAAGGAATTAATATATAAAAACAAACGCACTAATGCTATTAACAAGAAAACACGCGCTGAAATTTGAATAGCCCTATCACATTGAGACAACTCAGCGTCTCCTTCATGGTGACTTTGTTTTACCTGCAAATATGAGAAAGATAGCGGGGGTTTTAAACCCCCACTAAATGAAGAACATAAAAATAGCGACTAGCATACCGTCGGTCATAAATTGAGCGCGACATGTGGCTTTGAATCGTCATGAGCTTCTGGTTTCAGTGGTATGAGTCTTGTGTCTCAATTTTTCCAGAGGAGCAAAGCCCTCTTTTAAAACCTTTGCAACCCTAAAGGGCTTCCATGGCAAGTTTGCATATAGGCGATGAAAATTCAATTAAACAATATCAATAGATTCAGAAGGTCCATGTTAGTATAAAACAACAATCAAAATGTATGAAAAATATCCAGAAATTCGAATACGATTATGTATAAAGTATGAGGAATTTTGACTTCTATATACCAATTCTTGATGCTAGAAGCGTGGAAGAGGATTCACTTAGGTTCCTTGATGCCTTGGCAAGCTATTGGAATCCTTATTTCTCTTTGAATTACACTCTATGTGTGTTTTCAGTTTTCAACTTTTTCACAAAAAACGCAAAACGTGTATATGATATGAGGCGCAGCTTGAAGGGTGTATGCACTAGGGTTGTGATCTGTATATGTATGTGAGTGTTTTAGGTTTGCAAATCAAGTCCAAAAACCCTTGTAATCATGAATCAAATATTTGATTTTTAATGGCATCTTTTCAAATCTTTTCCATGTGTTTTTGATACCAATCATGGCCAAATCTTTCCAAATTGAGGGTGCACGAAATCTTGAGGTTTTATGGAGAGAATATGCTGCAAAAAAAGGATTAAAAAACATGGTTTTCTATTTTTGTCATATTTTATTTCATTAAATGAATTAATAGTGATAAAAATTCAAATAAATAATAAAAAATGATGAAATAAATCCCCTTTGGGTAAAATGGTCGTGCATAACCTTTGGATAATGATTCTTGGAAGAAAATGTGGCCCATTAGCAATTTTGAGGCATTTGAAGCAAAGTTGACTTTTCAAAATTCCCAAAAATTTCCCAACTTCCACAAGGCATATCTTGCTCAATGTTTAAGCTTTGATCATGTTCTTGGACATTTTGGAAAGGTCTTGAAGTCATCTAACCAATGCCTTTGGTCCCATGTCATTTTGATTTACCAATCTCAAGTTATGGTCTTTGACTTAAAGTCCCTTTTTGTTGACTTTTGAAAATGACCTATAATGTTGAAATTGATAACTTTTTTGTGAGAGAATTTCTTGGACTTGAAGTGTGAAGAGGAGTTGTAGGAAATGTCTTTCTCTTCAAAATGAGCTTTGGATGGAATTTTTCTGATAAACCATGTGGAAGTTATGCCTTGGTCAAGTTACAGTTGACTTTTTCAACTATCCAAATATGGAAACTTTTGCATCTTGAGACTTTTTGGGCCATACCTTGAAAATCATGATCAAGAATTGATCAAATGATGTTTGTGGCTTCAAAATAAGATGTTGATCAAAAATTTGGACTTTTGACTGTCAAATGACCATTTTGCCCCTACAGTTGACTGTTGAGCAATTAGGGTTTTTGACTGTGCAATTTTGTGCTGTAAGTCTTGAAACTTGACATGAGGATACTTGACAATGATTGTAGGCATGTGGGACTTGTTTGGACCCTTGGAAACTTCCATTTCTTTGTCAGAACCAAAACCCTAGTTTTTGACTGTTAGGAGGCCCTTGAACTGCGCAACCCTTGAGAGATTTTGAAGCATGCTCTTTGCAAATCTTGAAGAATATGGGAGGGCAAATTTTTGGGTACAATATCAGTCAAGATCATATTCTATCTTGCTATTCTTCCAGACAAGGCAGGCTTTTCGAAGATATACTTGATTGGATCCATCTTTGATATCAATAGAGTAGTGTGAGTCAGCATATACTGTCTCAGCCGACGAGCAGCCCATGCCAAAGCGCAACAAGTTTTCTCAAGCAACGAGTATCGGGTCTCGCAGTTGGTAAACTTTTTGCTAAGGTAATAAATAGCATGCTCTTTTCGGCCAGACTCGTCATGCTACCCCAGCACGCACCCCATCGAATTATCGAGTACTGTCAAGTATAAGATCAGATGTCTCCCTTCAATTGGAGGCAGCAGAATAGGTGGCTCTTGGAGATACTCTTTGATCCTTTTGAAAGCGGCCTGACATTCATCGTTCCATCTTACCACTTGATCTTTCTTCAGTAACTTGAAGATTAGCTCACAAGTAGCAGTTAGGTGTGAGATGAATCGGGCAATATAGTTCAGACGTCCCAGAAAGCCTCTGACTTCTTTTTCAGTTCGGGGAGCTGGAATTTCCTGTATAGCCTTCACCTTTGCAGGATCCACTTGAATACCTTTATCACTTACGATGAAACCCAGCAGCTTACCAGATCTCACCCCGAAGGTGCACTTGTTCGGGTTTAACCTCATCTTGTATAACTTCAACCTGTCAAATAGCTTCTGAAGATGGTCAAGGTGTTCTTCCTCAGTTTGGGACCTTGCAATCATGTCGTCAACATATACCTAAATCTCATGATGGATCATGTCGTGGAACAAAGAGACCATGGCGCGCTGATACGTTGCCCTAGCATTCTTCAATACAAAAGGCATGACCTTGTAGCAAAAGGTACCCCATTTAGTAACAAAGGTTGTCTTCTCCATGTGTTCGGGAGCCATCTTAATCTGATTATAACCGGAGAAACCGTCCATCAAGGAGAAAACCTTATGATGTGCGGTGTTGTCAACCAGAACGTCCATATGAGGCAGAGGGAAATCATCCTTGGGGCTTGCCTTGTTCAGATCCCTATAGTCAACACACATTCGAACCTTACCATCTTTCTTTGGCACCGGGACCACCTTGGCAACCCACTGTGGGTAAGAAGTAACTGCTAGAAAACCGGCATCAAACTGTTTCATAACTTCAGCCTTGATTTTCTCAGACATCTCTGGGCGCATTCGACGAAATTTCTGTTTTACTGGAGAACAGTCTTCCTTGGTAGGCAAGCGGTGAACCACAATATCAGTATCCAACCCAAGCATATCTCCATAAGACCAGGAAAAGATCTCAACATAGTCATGCAGCATCTGAATTAGCCGTTGCTTAACACTAGACTCCAGATTTACACCGATCTTGACCTCTTTCTTGTCTTCCTCTATACCCAGATTCACTGTTTCCACTGGCTCTTCATGCGGCTGTATGGCCCTCTCTTCCTGAAGTAACAATCTAGCAAGTTCACCAGGCACCTCACAATCATCCTCACCTTCGTCCTCGGCTTGATTGATCGGACTTTTGAAGTCATAATCGGTAGTAGCAGAGTCGTTATCAGTGGGATCCAGAGTGGATGTAGACCTGTATATGTGAGTGAGTGTAAAATAGCTGTTTTGCAAGATAGAAAAAGAAAAACAAAGAGCGCAAAATTTGTAATGCAAGAAAACGTCCAATGCTTTTATTGATGATATATGGAGATGACACATAATAAGCCCTCAAACAAAGCCACAGTGTCTCGGGTAAGGCACCGGGCCGTAAAGTTTAAAATTGTCTGTTATAAGTTCAAAACAAAAGTCTATTACTGTGTAATAAAAGAAATTGGCACTAATTCCTTTGTCGTCCAATTGCTTAGTCCGCTGTCAGTAGTTGAGTAAATCCATCTTTCAAACTCTGACTCTTCCACATCATCTTCAATTGCATTGACTCCCGCGTCATATTTTGGCATAGGAGTCATTATGAAATTAGGCTTTTCCGGCGTTTCGAACTCAATCTCCTTAGCTTCAATCAGATCTTGTACCTTATTCTTCAAGACCCAGCAGTTATTCGTATCATGCCCCGGGCTATCAGAGTAAAAAGCACTGTGGGTGTTCGGATTATACAGTGGCGATGTAGTATTGGGATTCTTTGGAGCCTCCCTTAGAGTCACCAAGTTGGTCTTTAACAACTGCGGCAGAATCTGAGACAGAGTCATACTGAGCCGAGTAAACTGTCTATGAGGCCTCTCTGCTCTATGTTGGTTGTTGCATTGTGGAGCAATAGTAGGTCTTGAAATAACTACCGCGTTAACTGCTTGGCGGTGCTTAGGTCGGTTATGGCTCCTCGAGCTGTAAACTGCACTAGACTCCTTCTTGAAGGGCTTCTTCTCGGTACTTGACGAAGCACCTTTTTTGTAACTTACCGCTCTTGATACCGGCTTCAACTCTCTCCCTAGTCATGATCAATTCGGTGAAACCAGATGATGAACTTCCGATCAGATGGTTGAAATATGGACCATACAAGGTCCCCAGAAACATATCCACCAACTCCCTGTCAGCCAGAGGGGGTTGGACTCTACCAGCAAGATCTCTCCACTTTTGAGCGTAGTCCTTAAAACCTTCGCTCGCACCCATAGACATACCCTGAAGTTGGGCACGTGTGGGAGCAAGGTCAGAATTATATTGGTACTACTTGTAAAAAGCACCAGCAAGGTCCTCCCAGTTATGGACGTTAGCTCCTTCTAGTTGATAGAACCATTCAAGTTGAGTCCCTGAAAGACTATCCTGAAAGAAATAAATCCAGAGGTTCCTGTCAGCAGTATATGGTTGAATCTTTCTAATATACGAGCGGAGGTGTAACCTTGGGCAGGAGACCCCGTCGTACTTAGCAAAGACTGGTGCTTTAAACTTGTGTGGGATCACCACCCCAGATGCCAAACCCAAATCTCCAAATTCCAACCCAGGTATCTTCTGGATCTCCACCGCACTTAACTGGTCTTCGAGTTGCTTATACCTATCCTCGGCAGGAGGATACTGGTCTTCATCAAAGTCAGTATCATTGTTAGAAACAACAGGGCTATGAGCCCTCCTTTCTTCTTGATTCTCTCCCCCTCCAGATAAGTGAGATAAATCATCTTCTTGTCTCAACCTGTTCCCAAACCTGTGACCCATATTCAGGAGGACCATCTCCTTCTTCTTCTTTTTCTTATCCTTCAAGATAAGAGTCTTCAAGTCTTGTTGACCCTTGGCCAAGTTCATGAACATTTCCTGGAACTGAGCATTTTAAGCTTGAAGAGCCTTAATAGCTTGATCAGTAGATGTTTCAGAAGAGATGATTGGGCTGAAATAAATAGAGAAGAAGATGAGAAACCTGTAAGGGTACCTGTGATGAGGTGCATGGGAATTGAATGCATATGATATGATTTCAAAGAAGTTGGGAGATTCAAATTCGTAAACCAAAATGAAACACACTTTTATTAGATTAAAAACTTGAAACAATGTTAGACAAATGCCTTTAAGGCGTTACAAAAAGAAAAACTGAAAAGTAAATCAAAACAAAATATAACAAAAGACATCAGCGCTCCCATGGTCGTTTTCCTCCCGTGCTGACATAGTCGTTGAGGACCTTCTCATTCTCCAGCTGCCTTGTAAGCTTTAAGATTTCTCGTTCTTGTTCATGATACTTCTCTCTGTAAGTATCCCGCTCTTCCCTCAACTGGATCCAAGACCTCTTTAATGCCCCAATGTCAGTAGGCATGTATGGATGGAGGACAATATGAGGAACCCCTTCTTCATCAGCACTCTCGACAATTACCGGTAAGACAGCTTCGTATGGCATCCCCAATTTTTGAGCACGGGCTCGAACCCACCGGAGATACGGTTCCATCGGAAGAGAGGTCTTCATTCCTAGCTCATGCGGATCAGACCTGTGCACCCTGTTCCAAGCTCGAATGAATCTGCGGCGATGTCCCTCAACATCCCCCATGAAGTCAAAGACAATGTCCGGAAGCAGCAACTCATGAGGTTCGTCCCTCCTAGCTCGCCCAAACTATCGTAAGGCCAAACAAGGATTATAGGTAATCCCTCCTTTAATTCCCAGCAACGGGACATTGGGGTATTCCCCATAGCGATCAATAACAGCTACTCCTTCCATGTCTTTAGTACTCCAGATGATGTCCGTGTGAGCAAGGGACATAATTTTGTAGGCCCAACCCATGCCTTCCTCGTTCTTTAAAACAGATTTGGGGAGGTGAGAAATAAACCACCTCTCCAGCAATGGTGCAAAACACATAACGGTTCCCCGTTTCCATGCAGTACGGGCATAAAGAGCATGCAGAATATCACCTAAGAGAGTGGGCACTGGATTACAAGACATGAAGATCTTCATTGTGTTCACATCGACAAAAGAATATGAATTTGGAAACAAAACCAAACCATAGATGAGAAGTGCCAGGATATCTTCGAATTCTTGGAAGTCCAAACTGTCCCAAAATTATTGAGCCTGATCAATCAAGAACTTAGCCAGGAAGCCTTTAACCCCACTCCGAGTCTCCTAGTTAGACATTACATCAGCCTTTGTCAGATGGAGGGCTGAAGCAATATCTTTCGGCCTAAGAGCTATCTCCCAACCTGTAAATGGTGTCTGCTCTAGAATAGAAATACCAAGTAGATCAGAGAACTCCTCCAAAGTAGGGACCAACTGATAGTCCGGGAAGGTAAAATAGTGATATAGCGGGTCAAAGAACTGGAACAAGACACTCATCATCTCCTCATCTAATATGGAAGTGACCAAACCAAGGAGATGACCATGCCTCCTGACAAAGGAAGAAGTATCAGGAACCTTTGCAACCAAATCTCTAAGCTGAACAGGGATTTGTATGAAGTTGATCCGAATAGTATTTCTGTGCATAGATGCCATGATATGCAAAACAGAACAAAGATGAATCCCCTCGGTCTTTGAAATGGGTAATTCTAATGAAATATGCATGCAATGTCATGATGCATGATGTCATGATAAGAACACACCACAAGTATTCACAGATAGCAAACATGGTAAGGGAACACAAGTCACACAGTAGCCCTTAGATTTCAGGTTGGCATGTAGTTTAGGTACTACCCTCTTTCAGTTTAGTTGGTTCAACCTGTCCTAGTAATAGTAATTGGGTTCTAGAGGATCTCAATATCACTGACCACCCTCGATCGGTCATAATTCCAGTTTAGCAACCTTTTCTTGCGGTCGGAACCATCACGAGAGTTTGGTCTCAATGAGTGTAGCATACTGCTACTTTTCTATGGCCAAGTTGGTCAATTATAGGTTCTAAGGTCAGTTGGTGCTTAATGACCCCTTTGCAGCCCCATATTCTCCTTGTTCCACCACAAGGAATATCGGTACAAACTAAAGTGTCACACCAATATAGCTACTGCTTCAACCGTATCGGTCTATGTTGTACAGTTCCCTCACAGTCTATTTCTACTTACCTAAAAGGTATCCCCAGATCCGGGTTAGGATCTATAGTAACTCTAATTCAAACCCACAAAGATAAAGCATACAAATCAAGAAATTGAAAACATTATGATGAACTAATCCTAAGGTACACCCCACTTATTAAATTATCCCCAGCAGAGTCGCCAGTTCTGTGATACGGTTGAAGAACTGACTGTTTTTGGAATGCTGGTTTGCGTTTCACGTTTGTTTTTGCAAAATGTCGCAGTAAGAAAGAGTCTCCACCGACTTTTATTTTATCCAACAAGGAAAGGAAAAAAGCACAGAAAAATTCCTTTTTCGAGATATTTCTGAGTACGGGGGGTAGATTTATAGAAAGGGAATTTATTAGCACCCTTTCTATCCGTAGTTATCTACGGGCTCTTAGGTACTTGCTCATCATTTTCAAAATTGTTTTCTTTGTGTTTGTGGGCTTTTAAAAGTTTTTGTTTTGACTTCGATTTAACTCTTTATTCTGTCTTCAAGAGTGTAATGAAGTGTTTTTGAAAACATTGTTTGTAAAAGAGTGTAAGTGTGAAAAATTTATTTTGGATGAGCAAGTATCTAAGAACTAATCTACCTACTCAAAAAAAGAATCATTCTTTGCTGATTTCCTTTAGACAATGCTATCCCACTATTAGTGAGTAGGTAGCACCGTCGTTGGAGTTTGAGGGTCAATTCGAAAGAGGGACATACGGTCACTAAAGCAACGTTAGGACGTCTTAGTGGTAACCCTAATGTCTTAGATCATTTATCCGGGGCAACGATATTCGAGGCAACCTTTCCGAGGCAACTTATGATCTTTTAGACAAGAGGGCGACCTCTAAACAACCTATACTCAATGACCGTTTACGAAGGCAACCAAGTGGGATGTACCCTAGGAGTGCGCATGTGCGAGTGTGTTGATTTCAGATTATTTATCTTTGCACATGTTTAGGGTGATCTAACTGCTTTAAATTTAGTCATTCATTCTTGTCATGCAAACCCTATTATCAAACATCTAGCAGTTGAATATTTGCATAAATTAAAGTATGGAATTTAAACTGACTATTACAAGGCTTCGGGTATTTACATAGCCAAAAACAAACCCTTTAAAATTTAAAAGAGGTAAAAATAAATAAAGGTCCTAATTTAATTATTACAAACCGGGAGCAGATACAATAATTAGATAAAAATAAAACGCGCGAGAAAATTAGATTGAATGCGGGAATTAGGGTTTTGACCCTTTTTATTAAAAGAAAATGTTTTTGTTGTTTTTAATATTTTTTAAGAAAAGAAATTAAGTCTTAAAATTAAATGCTAAATTAATTAGTTCATTAAATTAATAAATGAAAAATAATTAAATGACATATTTTTGGTTTTTGATTATTTTAGGAAAGAAATAAAATAATTAAGTTAATGTTAAAAACCTATTGATTCTAATTAGTTTTAATTATTTGCAAAATAAATTAAAGTTACCTAATTTAATCAAACCTAATTAAATTAATTGCATTTATTTGAAGAAAAATAATATTCTAATTTAGATTGGACATAAAATATTTTTTGATAAAAAGAAAATTGTTTTTGGTTAGTAAAATAATTAAAATGAAATAATTAAATAAAATGTAAAAAAGAAAAAGGAATAAGAAAAATGGGCCTGAAACAACATTTTTGGGAGGTGTGGAAAGTAGATTCCTGGGCCCAATTGTGATGATCCGTTTTGACTTTTGCAATCCTGTACGTAGGCGTTGACTTGGTCTATGGTGTGCCTTCAATGGTGGCCACCAGATCTGGCCATCCGGCGCGTTGATGAGGAAGGAGTATGGTGAACATCCTGGCTTCACTTGCACATAATCTCCTGAAATAATAATGAAAAATAGCAAATGCTGGAGGCAGGGATCGAACCCCTGACCTCCAGCCTCTAACGCCTTGAGAACCTGTATGGCAACCACTGCGCTGTTTTGTTTCGATTGTTATGATAATACAAAATAATAATAATATAAGAAAAATGAAATATAGTGGAAACAAAAAAAGAAAACGTGCGCCCGTTTAAACAAGCCAATGGTGGGACGACAGCTAATCGTCTCCTTCCTCTCTCTGTATCTAAAAACTCATTTACTTATACGTACGGATAAACGTTCGTTGCTATAGGCCTGAGCTTCTTCAAAATCCTCCACAGGATATGGAAATAGCATCTAACACCATGGTTAGACTCGCCTTGTCTTCTTGATCACAACCATACCCATTACCAAGGCCAATTGTCCCTGAAAATAAAAACCCTAAAACCAAATCTGAAACCCTAACAATGGTGATTTACAGCACAGGCCATATAAATGAAATTGAGTAATGCCAATAGTTTGCAAATGCTTCATAGGTTAAGAATATGCCATTAATTCAGGTTAATAATGCTTAAATTCCAAGATGTGAATTCAAGAAAAGGGCGAGGTTATGAACGATTTACAGTGCGATTAGGGACCGCAACGGGCTTGTTCTTGATTGCTTTAGGTTCCTGAGAGTGCCAGGAAACGATTGGAATCAATACCAAGCCTTAAGGATGCCTCTAAGTGGGATTTCGATCTCACACTTTTCTCTTGATTTTTCCAATTTTGTTCTTGCTCACACGCCTGCTTCTAACCTGTTTCTAGGTCTGCCTCGCCTCCTTATGTATCAAACAATGCATTAGGGTTGATTATTCTGTCCAAATCTTCCTTCTTCAATGCCTTTTGATTTGATTTGATTTCCTTCTTAAAACCTTCCAAACATGGTTTTTTCAATCTTTTTGTCCACTCTACGCATTGATGTGAATTTGGAATGATGCTAGCTATTCAATGAAGCCTGAAACAAACACAAAATCCCTTGTTATCAATGTTTTAGATTTTATTTGATTTATTATGATTTAATTTAAATTAATTCAAATAAAAATCAAAATAAATAATAAAAATAAGATATGCACAAGTGGAAAGGGCTAGAGCACGTGGGCTATGTTTCCAACTCAAAACATGTGAAAAATATTAGGCCCATTTGGCAAAATTTGGAGTTTTGGGCATAGTTGACTTTTGGCAATTTTGCAAAAAAGGTAAACTTCACCAATGCATAACTTCCTCAATTTTTATTCTTTGGAGGTTTACTTGGACTTTTTAGAAAGCTTGAGATGTCCTCTAAGCAACCCTTTTGGTCTCATCTCATTTTGATATCCCATGCTCATGTATGAAGCTTTGACAAAAAAAGTGTTTTTGTTGACTTTTCAAAATGACCTATAATGTCCAAATTCATAACTTTTTGTGAGTGCATATTTTGAACTTCGGAGCTGAATATGGATTGTGGGGAATTGCATCCTCTTTAAAATGAGCTTTGGATTGGTCATTTCTCAAAAATTATGATAAAGTTATGCTTGGTCAAAGTTGAGTTGACTTTTCGTGCAAAACCCTAATTTAGCAACTTTGAGACTTGGTGAATTATGAGCAATACTTGATGAATCATGATCAACCCTTGATAAAATGATGAAATATACTTCAAAATTAGGATTTTGACCAAAAATCTTGAATTTTGACGGTATGTGGACCACAATTGACTTTTGCCCTAGCACAGTCGATTTTTGGACCTTTGAGCAATTGACTGAGCAAACTTCCTCTGCAAGGCTTGAAACTTGACATGGATGATCTTGAGAACACATTAGGACATTGGTAAACACTTGGGGTCACTTGGACTCAAGGATCTTGATGCAACATGAAACCCTAATTTGAGGTAGATTGCCTTAGGAGAGAGCTTGTCTGGCAAACCCTTGGGGCTACCTTGAGCAACTTGAGGATCTTTCTTGACATATTTTGAGAAATATGGGAGGGAAAATTTTCGGGTACAACAAACTCGATCTAGGATGCATTCCTCTAGGGTGTGACAATGTAAGTGCAATAAACATTACAAAGAATCCAGTCATGCATTCAAGAACTAAACACATAGATATACGACATCATTTCCTTCGTGATCATGTACTTCAAGGAGATGTCGAGGTAACCTTTGTAGATACTCATAATTAACTTGCTGATATCGTCACTAAACCTTTGGCAAGAGAACCGTTTTACAAGATTTGACGAGAGCTTGGCATACTTGACGAACACGACATATAAGGTGCCTTCTATCCTGGTTATGATTTTATATATATGTTTTTAACCATGCTATATGTGAATATATATGTTAAGTGGTGTTTAAATTTAAGAAAAATATGTTTTTGGTCATTTTTGGTGGATGCAAATTGATTTCACAATAGTGTAAATCAATTTCTCACTGAGTGTTTTTAATTTTGACCTTTCTGTTTCAAGTGCAAATCGATTGCACTATGTGCGTTTCTGTTTTATTTTGGTTTTGTTTTATGTGCAAATCGATTGCATTTGTATGCAAATCGATTGCACCTACTGTAACATGCTTTTATGACAAATATTTATTGGTCAGAATTCCTCTCTCTCTCATATTCCCGATCCAAATAAACTTTAATACAACCCACTCATTTCTATCTACTTAAATCATATCCAAACTTCAGCTCATCAAACACCCTTCTCTCTCAAAAAACCTAAAATCCTCAAAAGCCTAAAATACCTTACCCATGGCTTCAAGACAAAAAAGGAGGGTGTCAACTTCAGAAAAAGGGAAGAAAAAGGTTGATTCATCCTCTAATCTATTACTTTCATCTCTCTCCGAAGAACAAGAAGCAAGATTCACAAAGGACTTTCAAAGGAAGATAGTGTCCAATCCTAAATATGGTATGATATCATCCTTTCCCCAGGAATGTTTCTCTTTTCAAAATGATTTAACTGCTAATGGTCTAGAACCATTAATTTCATTGTTTGGTCCATATTATCCGGATCTGGTAAGAGTGTTTTTCAGCAATTTAACTCCCCACAAAGGAAAGATGGTGACCTATGTGTTGGGTACGCGAATCTCTCTAACCCCTGAGATTGTTGGTGAGATTCTTCATATTCCCTACACTGGAAGCTCCCTATACGACCCTGAAAACGAAGAATGGGATGACTACCGGAAAAAGGATTTCTATTACAGCATTGGGAGATTAAGTGAAGCTGTATTTCGTGCCAAAAGGATTTATGGTCTAGGCGGAGTAATTCCATCCAGAGACTCATGGAGTGCAGGTAACTTTTATATAGACGATCGACTATTTCATTACTTTATGGTCTATATTATGTTTCCAAGAGCTGGAAACCACTGCATTGTGACCGACCTGGAAATGCAGCTGATTTATGCAAGAAAGAAAGGAATAAGTGTTAATTGGGAAAGACTTATAATGTTTCATATGCTGAGAGTCGATACAAAATCGAAATTTCTACCATATGCTTATTTTGCTACATTAATTATGGAGGAATTTGGAGTGGATTTTGCTGGTTTTGAGAAAGTCAATATGGATCCAAATTTGCATAAGATTTCTATCAAGAATGTTGACTCAAGAATGGGCGTACATTACAATCCACAAACAAAAACTATCACTTACATTGGTGAAGATGTGGTTGGTGATGAAGGGAACAATCAAGAAGTCGAAGGTGGTGAAGTTGTACCTCCTCCACCTACTGCTCCCTCTGGTCCAAGCAATCAATATCTTATGGATTTCATGTCTCAACAATTTGCTTCCATGAACACCAACATCAACAACCAATGGAATGCGATCAATGATTCTACAACAACTCGGATTAATGACTTCCGCATAGATGTGAATCAACAATTTTCTTAACTTTACTCTCATCTTCACATTCCACCATATGACCCAAATAATCCAGCTGCACCTCCACAACATTACACAGAACCTCCTCTACAACAATAATTTCCGAATCACGGATCTTGGTCCTATAACAACCAGGACATGCATCAACCATAAAGTTATGTCCAACTTTATTATGTCTACTATTTTCTGTTATGTTCTTGTTCTGTTATTCTATGTTTTGTTTGTTAAATTTATTTGTAATCGTTAGACAATTTGTGTTGCATGTTTAAATTAAAGTTTTCTTCGAAATATTACTTTATTACTCTGTTTTTTTTTGCATCTTTCCCTTCTTTTTGATAATGTAAAAGGAGGAGAAGGATGTTGTACTTTATGCTTGTATATTTCCTTTTCTTAATTTTTTTAAAGGTATTCTCCAACCAAGATGAACAAATTCAAAGGATTCCAACCTTCTCATTCAAAGGGGGAGTTATGCATCTTAGGGGGAGAAGCTCTTTCCGAAAATTATAACGCATCAAGCAAGATTGTTTGTCATCATCCAAAAGGGGGAGAATGTAAAATCAAGCTTCTCAAATGAACTTTTGTTTTGATGAAGACAAACCATGATTGACAAAGAAGGTAAAGATTTTTGATCAAGCTCAAAGCATCTATGGACAAAGTCTTCAGTTCAAGCTCTTAGCAAATTTCAAGGTATAATGATAATACTTACTTTGAACTTAAGACATAGATGCTCAATGGTGAAAAGAAATTTTTTATAAATCCTTACTCAAGTTTTTCTAAGTTAAAATTCATTTTTCACTTGAGTGCAACCGATTTGCATATTAGTGCAATTGATTGCATGCTTAAATTTTTCAAATCTTTTGCTACTGTTTCTCAGTGCAATCTATTTTCATATTAGTGCAATCGATTTCATGCTTAAAATTTTCAAAAAATTTGCTATTGTTTCTCAGTGCAATCGATTTACATTGCTTGTGCAATCGATTGGACTCACTCAATTTTTTCTACTGACTTCACATGCAATCGATTTACACTCTTGTGCAATCGATTGCACACTTAAAACTTTTGAAAATATAGTTGTTGAAACCCCGTGCAATCGATTTACACAAAGGGTGCAATCGATTGCATGCTGCACGATTTTGAAAAACAGCAGCTTTGCACATGCCTGTTCATAATACCTTTTCATGGAAACCTTTCACTCAATCTTGGCAATTGTTCATGATTCATTTTCAGAACTTTATGATGTTTCAAAAATGTGCTATGAACATATAAATACTCTTTTTAAAAATCATTTTGAACACCTCTTCCAAATATATTTTCTGAATTTTCAAAATACAAGCTCAAGCTTTTCTTCACTTTCATACATAAGTTTTCTGCACACTTTCACATATTGTTAACAATAAAACTTTCAGCATTTATATATCTCGAGTCATTGTACAATATTATCATTGGAAGAGAAGATCATTCATTGATAAATCATTCTAAGTGATCATTACTACTCAACTCACTCAAAATCAAATATTGATAAATACTTACTTATTTTTCCAGGATTGTTGGAAATAAGTTTAAGTGGTTTTTTAAATCTTGTCTTTCCAGGATTGTTGGATACAAGTGTAGTCACTTTGAGAGGATTGTTCTCATTGTTGACATAGTGAAAATCCAAGAGGATTGTTCTTGGTCCAAGAGGATTGTTCTTGGCTTTTTGGTAGTTCTTGTTTAAGTTTGCCACAATAAGGAAATCTCTTTCATGTTGAAAGGGGACTGGAGTACTCTCGTACTTTGAGGGGAACCAGGATATATCGCTTGCGTCTCTTTATTTTTATGCACTTTACTCTTTCCTAAACTCACCATAATCCAGAAAAATAATATCCATCATCACTAAAACCAGAATTTTTTAAAGTACCTAATTCACCCCCCTCTTAGGCGCACTTCATACTTACAAGGGCCACCGTTATCCCCAACAGATGTTGTCTTCATTAAGTAACTCTACCCGAGAAAGTTTTCATTACTAGTGAAGGTCTTGCCACCCTTGCAAGAGACAAGGGATCTATCCACAGGAAATTGAGAGTTTAACCAGAGTTCAAGATTTTCTCAGGACTGCAATTTATTTTTGCAGAATTCCTCCCAAGAGTTTACTTCCAAAATGATTATCGATCCTTGGAGGTTGGTGTTTCAGATTTGTAATATCCCACTGAAGTTCAGATGGATTATTCTTTACAGAAGATTGACTGCGACTTTAAGAGTCTATCGGGTGTAGTGACTGCAAGTGCACAGTCTAATCGCATAGTTATAAAATATATCAAACCCACAAGGACTAATAATCGAACCATTGCTATCTAAAGTCACCGTATAAAGCTAAGGCTAATAATTAATCTTGGGTTTTGAGTGAGACGAAAATAAACTTAGATTTAAATGAAATATTCGATAACAGGACACTGTTATGTAATACGTTAGACTTTGGGGATTCAGTAAGTCATTGGCATAGCTTTTAGTATTTAAAACACTATTTCAGTAGAAACTATCAATTTAAAAACCTTTATCTCACACTCTCGTGATTATTAATTCAGACTATATTATTAAACTTAAATGCATTCTCTAGCTGTCTCATTTAAAATCTAGAAATACTTTTTGAAAACATATAGAATCTAATTAATCCTAAACTGCTCTCGCTGTATTTAAAACTAATGTTAGATTACCATTATCCGGTTAAAATCTCAAACTCTCGTTGTATCGATTTTAACCTTCGTTTGTCTTTTACTCTCTTAACAAAACAATTTTTAATATTAAATGTTTGGAACCAAACCAGAAAAGTAATTTATTAATGTTTATGCCAATTCATTACCGAACCCCTTCGGTTCTATAACCTTACATATTGGTATCAAGGAAATTAGTTATACATGTTATTGAGTACCAACACAAAGTTACAGTAAACAAACAATAACATAATAATGATTATTAATTAAAAATAGTATATATAAATGAAATAAGAACCTGGAACTAATAAAGGAAACTGAAATTAATGCTAAACTTCTAGTGCCAAGTGCAATCCTCCACAATATGCCGGCAGGATATGCTTGCAGAAAATAATAACTTGAATGCAGAAAGAAAATATAAACTAAAACAAAGTCTGAAAGATGTGAATAAAATCTACTCGTGCAATAGCGTAGGGAAACTATTTCTAATTAAGGTGGGTAAGTATCTGCTTAAAATTTCTAAAACAATCATTCTGAACTTTGAGAAAATTGAACAAAAGCGTGAGAGAGGTTTTGCTTCTTGGTTTCTTCCTTTTTATAGCCTGCTTGTAACTTCCGTTGGAGAATATTTAAGAGTTATGTGGCAATCGGAAGACTCGACTTCTCTAAATAATCAGGGACATGGTCATCATGGAGTGGAGCATAATATGGGCTCAGTTTGTTCTGGTTGAGAGAATACAGGAGCTTCGTTACAGACGTAGAGAGAACCATGTTCATTACAGATTGTGGCAAGGGGAATCCTTTGTGTGTCGTAGAGCATAAAAGTCAAAGTTGTGGCAACCATAACACATGTGTGACGAGGGGTACACATAATCCCAGGGCGTGGCGACCAGCAGGAGGTTGTGACGACCGTCACAGTCCTCTAATGCAATTTCTTCTGTTTTTTACTACAGAGTCACACATTTGTGTCATTTCTTCCCCTTTTCTCATGCGAGTCTTGTGAAATATAAATACCTGAAAAACACTTAAAATACCAACATAATGTAACATACTTAACAGAAAATGGTAACGTCATTTATGTTAATCGAGCTGAATATGCGATGCATTTTCGTGTTATCAAACTTCCCCATGCTTGAACCTTTGCTTGTCCTCAAGGAAATAATCAGTATGAAATTCAATTAAACACAAGTTAAATGCAAATACATTACACAATTGTACGTGGTTGCGAAGTATTTTTGTTAGAATAATATAAGCTCAATATCAACACTAAAGATACAATAATGACACTAAACAACCCCACCTTATGCAGACCAGTCCCAGTCATGCTATTATAGCTCAACCTAATTCTTTTTGCTTTGTTTCACCCATTTTGTTCGATTGTAATCACATTAAGCCCTTTATCTTTTTGCACATACATAGTAGAGTAGCCGGTTAGTGACGGTCATTTTAAGCACAGGGTTTTGGTACATAAATTTGGTAACCCCTTTATTTATCCGATTGAAAGTTGCGGGGGATCGAACCGTAATCCTCCCTACCAAGTTCAGCACTAGAAACCTCTTAACCAACTTACATCGGGTTGTTGTAATATATTTTGTAGGTTCTGTAACTGTTACATTAAGTTACTGGGTGAGGGTCACCTAACCTAATTAGCATATTCCTTATTTTCAATTCATCATTACAAGATGTTTTTGGAAATATTTTAAGAACATTCACTTATATTCATCGACTCTCTACGTAGTTTATTTTTAAGATGATGCCGACTGCTTATATAAACTACTCGGAGTTACTTTAAAGATTAAGGTTTCAGCATAATAGGTACTTAAATAGGACTAGCGTGAGCGGGGGTTTTAGAGTGTTAATACAGTATCAATTTTGTTTAAATTTTACTCAAAATTTCTAACATATCGTAAGAGTGAACAACCTATATACTTTTCGAATGTGTCAAGTAAATTTTTTTTGTTATGGCTCAAGAAAGTGAGGAATTCAAAATAATAAAAGAAAATCTGCATATAAAGACTTGATAGTACATAAATGTTTATTTAAGGGAAATAGGCGATAATGTAAATCTACTTAGAAAATGGTAAATGAAAGTGGTAAAGCTTCCTCCCCCATACTTAGACCGAGCATTGTCCCCAATGCAACGATGTAATGTGAGAAAGGAAGGAAGAATCTGAGATGATGACTACTCGTCGCCTCGGCCGCATGCTTCGCGACGTGCCCTTGCTCGTGCTCGTCCACGTGCATCATATCTACCTTAGAAAGGCTCTACACCAAATCCCTGAAGTCCGACATGAGTAACAAAATCATTCAGGCCATCAACATGATAAGTCAATGCTCACATATCTTCAGTTAGCTCTGACATACTACACTCATGCCAATAGGCGTAGTCGTGTTGATCTCGCTGAAAATGTCAGACCTCTTACATCACCTCATTATGCTGCGCTTCCATTCTTTGGTAATGTTGAGCTTCTGCTTCATTATGTCACAAAATTTCAGCATAAATTCCATCAAGAGAAGTTGGTTGGCCCTGGTTTCTTCTTCTTCAAGACTGATGCCCAGATGATGAACTTGCAAAATTTTCAGGAGGAATTTGTGCAGCATGTGGGTGTATGTCAGGTTGTGGATCTTCTTGCTCCAGCACTTGCTCCATTTAATCGGGATCAACATTTTTCGGACCACCTTGGTTATCTTGAACATTTTCACCAAGAGCAGGAGCACTTAGATCATAACGCCACTTCTCCATATTTGTTACATCGATGAGCATGGGATTAGGTAAAATAATAATATGAAATACTTTATTTTGCACCATAAGATTATATTTCCCATTCTCTCTAGCCTTGATTAGGTGAACAGCATGACAGTTGTAAATATCGATAAATAGGACTGACAATGAAGGAAAATTCTCTAGTTTGTCCCCAGGTTCAAAACAAGCGATATATAGGTAACTAACCCTCCCATACAAAAAGGTGTAGTGCCCCTTGCAAAAATGGATTGAATATGTTCCAAGATGAACGCACTAGCATTGATCTTCCAATTAGACGTGAAGGTGTAGTGCAGGAAAAAAATTCCTTAGAATTTACTTAGTTGTTGTTCACCCTCCCGAAAATGGTGTTGGATAGGATGTGATAAAAAGAGAGGATGGATAGATTATGAATAAAGGAAGAAAAAAGACCCTCCCAACTAGAAGGTTTCTCATTAGTTAAAGAGTTTCATAGTCTGAATGTCGTTGACGCCTGTAATACGGCAGGAGAGCTGACTTTTTTGGTTTTATCGCAAATGTTACAGTTAGCAAGAGTCGCCACTGACTTTTCTTTTATCCAATATTTAGGAAAGGTAAAAAGAACAGGAAAGACATTTGAAATATTTTTGATTTTGGGGGTAAGTTATGAAAAGGGAAGGTGTTAGCACCCTTTTCATCCGTAGTTATCTACGGGCTCTTAATTGCTTAGTCCACTTTAAAAAAACTTGCTTTGTGCATGTGCGATTTGTTCGAAAATATTTTGAAATGCCAATGTAAGGCTAACTTTGTAATAATCCTTGTGTCGGTCCTCAAGAATGTATACAAAGTGTTTTTTTGAAAATATATTGTTTGAAAGTGTAGTGTAGAAAATGTTTTGTTTGTGAGCAAGCATTCAAGAGCCCTACCCACTAAGTATGGTCTTTCTTATTCTTTTCCTTTTCCTTTGGAGATAGTATTATTCATACCATTAGTTGGTAGGTAATCCTATCTATTGGATGTGAAGAGACATGCGTAGGGTCATCGTATGGTCATCGAAGGCAACATGTAAGGATAGTTTAGCAATTGTATTGAAGAGACTATCATCATTTTGCTCGTAGGATCATCGAAGGGACTAGATTATTTTATAGGCAACTCGAAGGATCATCGGGGGAGTATGATCTTTATTCGAATGGACCATGATGATATTGTATATCGAGGGCCTTTTGTTAAAGTATCCCCACTTTCGAGGGACATAACCAATATTCGTAAGGCAACAAGAGAGGTTACCCTAGAGGTGAAGTATGCGAAGTGTATTAGTTTCATTTATTTAGTCTTGAAAATAGGGTTATCTGTGTCCAATTATTAGTCTTGTCATACAAACCCTCATTACTAACAATTAAAAATATAATATGAAGAATGTAAAGTGAGGAAAATTAAACCTAAGCTATTACATCCTGTGAGCAGTTACATAATTAGAAGAAATACGGGAAAAGATGGATCTATGCTATTATATTGATAATATGGCCTATATAGTTGTCTAGGAAACTAAATAGAAAAAGGAAATAAGAAAAATGTTATAAAAATGTTAAGTGCCCTAAAAATTCCATATGTTAGAAAAGATATTTTTGGTGTTTTTGTAGAAAATAGTTTATGTTAATAATTAATAAAAACCTAATTATTTCTAATTAATATTAATATTTAGAAAAATATAATTAACTTAATTAATTAATAAATAAAAATATGTCAAAATTTATTTACTAGCTAAAAAACTTAATCCTAATTTGTTATGGTTTTGAAAAAAAGGTTTAAGGTTTGTTAATGGTTAATTAGAAATTAATTTGTAAAATAGAGTGAAAACTAGGGTTAGTAAAAATAAATAAAAAAACAAATGCATGGGGTGGAATTTGAACCCACGCCCTCAACCTCAAAGGTATGCCCCTTTATCCACTGTGCCATGGTGTTGTTTGTGTTTAAGAATGAAAACCAATCACCATATGATGAACCTGCTTTGTAAATCATGAAAAAGAAACAAAATAATTTTGACAAAAGGCTGGCTCGAAGCCACGCCCTTTACTATGGCAAACTTATCACTTACCACCAGGCCAATTGTTATTGCACGTTAACTGAATATGAGTTAAACAACAAATAATAAAATGCGCGTTAGTTTTTGAGTTTTCAAACGAGTCAAAAGTGGACCCTAGCGAGTTAAGTGATGACCAATCATTAAGCGCCTTCATGTCATACAAGCCCTACCGGAGTTAAACAAAACACAGAGACGCCGAAGTCAAACTCCGGTCTTCTTCTCCGGCAAACTCCAATGTTAAACCCGCGAATCACATAAAATCAAAACACAAGATGATCCCTATCCTCCTAATTTGATCCTTGTGAATCCAATGGTAGCATTGGTTTGACCTTAAAATGCTTGTAGAGTGAGTTTCAAAGAAAATATTTCAAGTTGCTCTAAGAATGGCAGATCTCCATTTCTGTGTCAAACCTCACAAGTAATACGTCAAAACAGTTCCACACATTAATATGTACATGAATGTATACATCAAATTCATTTAATTTGCATGGATTAAAAGTTTGAATTCAAGGAAGTTTGTCAAACTGGTGATACTTGGTTGGTGAGTTCTGGTGTACTTCATGCTTGAGTAATAATTGGGAATGACTCCTGGAGGTCTCAGGAGGTTGATGGAATGATTGGGATTGATTGATAAAGGCTGGAGATAAGGGTTTCTAGTTGCCTTCGTTTTGAGAAAATTTGAGATTTTTAGGGTTGCTTCTTGGAGGCAGCATGCGTGTCTTTTGCCATCTGAAGTTGTTGTGTATTTATAGGAGAAGAGTTAGGTCAATATTTATGAGATGAATCTTTGTATTTCATGGTGAAGAGATTTAATTTGAATTTGCATAAAAAGTTTCTTTTTCAAGCTCAATCTTGTTCCAATCAGCCTCACACAGTTTTGGCAAGTTGTCATGAGCTTTTTGGGCCTCCAATTTGATCAAAACAAAAGCTTACACGCCTAAGTCCAATGCTTTCATATTTTATTTGATTTAATTTGCATTTAAATGAATAAAATAATTAAAAATCATAAAAGATATGTGAATGGATTTATGAGTCCTTTATAAGGTTATGAACACGTTTGAACCTAAAAACTTAGGCCCATTAGTCCAAAAATTCAACTTTGCTCAAAGTGGACTTCATGCATTTTCTCAAAATTTCTAAACTTGCACCAATCACAACTCTCTCAATTTTTGTCATATGAAGATGATCTTGGACTTTTTTGAAACCTCAAGATGTCTCTTACAACTTTCGTGTTGGTCATTTTTCCATTTGAAGCCTTTATCTTCATGTAAATTGCTTTGACAAAAAATGTCTTTTTGTTGACTTTTAAAATAACCTGTAATGTGTTGGCCCATATCTCTCAAATGAAGCATTTTTGGCCTTGAGCTTAGAGAGACAAAGTTGTAGAGAATTGAATTTACTTCAAAATGAGCTTTGGTTGATAAATTTAGGATGAAGTATGTGAAAGTTATGTTTGGTCAAAGTTCAATTGACTTCTCCTAAAGAAATGGTCAAAACCCCTAATTTAGTAGCTTTTGACTTTTGATGAATCTTGAGTTTTCTTGATGAATCATGATCAAACCTTGATCAAATGATGAATGTGACTTCAAAATATTGATGTTGACCAAAAATATTGAAGTTTCATTGTAGATTGGTCAAAGTTGAATTTTTGTTCAATACAGTTGATTTTCAATCATGTGGCTAATTGACTGAGCAAACTTGTACTGCAAGACTTGAAATTTGGTATGAGGATTCTTTGAAGCGTGTGGAATAATATGAAGTCCACTTGAGGAATTATAAGTCCAATTTCCTTTGAGAAAAGCAAAAACCTAGTTATAGGTTGGTTGCTTAGGAGGAGAGTCCATCTAATAATTCTTTGATAAGTCTTGAGCAATTGAGTCCTTCATGAGCATGAGGATGTGTCTTGAATTAATTTGTCTTGAAAATTGGAGGGAAAATTTTGGGGTACAACAACGCCCAACCTTAATCTGGAGGGATTCAGTAGTATACTTCTCCTTTATGAGGGAAGCGTAGCAAATAACTCAGAGCTTCTTGATTCAAACAATATTCGGTGTTAAACATTCTAAAATTTGTTGTTCCAGTAAGGTACATATTTTCAACAGTAGGTGTGTTGTAAGGGAAGGAACTCAAAAATTCCAAGGTTACGGGTTCATAAATGGGGTGGTTCAGTGTGCATACATGTGTCAGGTCATAAATTTGAAGAAGCCATTGCACATTGTCTAACAACCCCGACTCACACAGATAGTTTACATTGACATACCTTATAGAGGTAACCAAACATTAATAGAACTTTCGGTACTGTGCTTCCTGATGTTCCCCAACTTCTCCATTTCTAAACACAATTCCTAAAAGGTCAGGTTCTCCTCTTTGGTGTTGGATTCTTCAAGACATAATGAGACACAAAGGTGGTGGATGGTTTAGGTTTCGAAACTGACAGATGGAGAGGTTTGGGTTTTGGTATTTGTTTCACAAGTGTTTAAATAGGAGAAGAACATAGATGGTGGGGAGCGGGTGATAATGGGGTTTAATTTAAATTTTGAAAATGGAGGAAGTGGGACGGTCAAGGGTGATGAATAGGGGGAGTGTGTTTTAAAGTGGTTTTAGTGAAAGTGGAAGAAGATGAAAGAAAATGATGAAAGGGGTATCTATAATAAACAGATATGTGCATTATTTACTCTGTGTTGAGGGTCATAGAGTGTGTGCCGGGAGGCACACTTTATACAAGTCTGGTGATCGTCACGGTATGCGTGGCGAGCGACATAGTGCTAAAAGCCAGAATTTCCAGAAACGTTATTTTTTTACTATAGAGTGATATGGTTTAGGCAGATACCGATATATCAGTACATATATAGTAATTTGTGTAGAATGAAAACATAGTGTTATACCCCAAAATTTGCCCTCTCATTTTATCAACATTTCTCATCACAAGACTCTTGGAACTCAAGATCAAGCTAGGGTTTGCTCTGCTCAAGATATCTCCTTGCACTGTTGACCTGAAATTAGGGTTTGAGTTTGCACAGGGATTTTTGGACCTTAAATGCCCAAGTTGACTTTCATACCTCATGTTGGACTCATAAGTTTGCCCATACCAAGTTTCAAGCCTTGTATCAAATTTTTGCCCAGTCAATTAGACAATTGACCTAGAAATCAGCTGTATTAGGGAAGAAGTCAATTGTGGCCAACTTACAGTCAAACCTCATGTATTTTGACCCACATCAACATTATGAACTGATATGAGCCATTTGATCAAGTTTGGACCACAAATCCACAAGAAATTTGATCAGATCACCAAAAGGGCAAAATGGTCATTTTTAGGGTTTTGACTGTACAAAGGCAATTTTTTACTGTTTGACCTAGACAATGGAAAATCAAGCTCAACCATGGACTCAAGGACTCAATGAAATTATGTTGACCTATTCAACAAGTTCAAAAGATCTCAAATGCATAGGATTGATAGATGAATTTTTCAGTCAACTGATCAAAATTTGACTGTACACTGAAAAGTCAAACTTTGACTTTTTGGTCAAAATCAAGTTCCAAGGGTCATTTTTTATCAATATGTGTCAAATTATGAAACTTGTTCATCAAGAAACCCAAAATTGCAAATTAGGGTTTGAAATTAAAATTTTTTCATAACTTAGAAATTTTCTAAGTTATGAAATTTTCTTAATTTTTCCTAACTTTGCCCCACATTTTCACCATGATGCATATGGATTCAAACAAAACTTACAACATGAAAGTTGTAGTCCTCCACAAAGTCTACAACTTTGATTCACAAAGGTTTCTCAAAAGAAGCTTGTATCTCAAGTTATGATTTTTGAAACAAGGGTCCCTAAAACTTTTAACTTAGAGAAATTTTGCCCTAGTTTAGGCAGGATTTTGACCCATCTTCTTGGACATTTTTCACATAGTTCCACTTGGAGTCTCAAGTTGCATTTCAAAGATGGATTATATTACTTGTTGCAAGCTTTCAAAATTGTCCAAGAACTCCTCAAACACATTTGTGGTTAGGGAGAATCGAATGCTTGAAGTTGGCAAAAACTCACTTTGTAACCATGGCCAATACATGTTCATACAAGTTGCAAAATATGACCAAACTAGCTTTGTACTTGATTACAGGTCTCTAAACCAACTTACACTAAAAAATTGAATGCAAATACATTGGACATTGGTGTTATTCTGATCATTAGAGCTTGGCACAATGAATAATTCTATTTTGGGCATAAAGGTAGCACTTCCATTTACATAAAGCATGCTTTATGTCAAGTTTCATTTCTTGAGCCATACACCAAGCCCTTTGCTGCAAACAAGGCTCTCTAATGTCAGGAAAAGTTCAACAACTTTGTGCAGCTAGGTTACAAGCCAGTACAACCATTGCATTGTCAACTCTCACTTTTTGCTTCAAAACCAAGTCATTGTGACTAAAGGACATAACTTGAGTATCTGATATAATCAACTTAAGCTAACATTTCAAACAAGTTTTTTCACATCCTTGTGAGCCAGAAACACGAGCCATTCATCCCTCAAACACCCTTGTACACAAAAATCACATTTTCATGCAAAATAGGGCAGGCCCTACAGAATCACCTCCATTCTCACATCCACTCGTGCGTTTTGCTTGTAATCAGTTCCAACACACTCCATACTATATACCTAAACTATCCCAACCATTCCCAAGTCAATGTAACTCCATTTACACACATCACCATTTTTGCTTTGAAGCTTTGCAGGTTGAGTTCTATAGAGACATCCAGGCCATTTCAAAGCAAGCTAAGCATTGGGAAAGATCCAGGGAACATCAGGCAAGCTCAAAAGCACCTCAGGCCTCACTAAAAGCTGCTGCATTACCATACTCGTGTCCAACTGAAACAAGTATTTTGCAACTTCCTATCTCTCTATTTAGGAATCATTAGGCTTAGGTTTGTGAATGAATGTAGTATTCATAGCCCTTAAGATGTACATATGCTCAGTTTTCATTTATATTAAACGTGCTAAGAGAATTTCATCCATGAACATGCTGAAAAAACTAGGTCAGATTTTAGGGCCAGAGAAATTCTCTATGGTCTTTGAGAGTTAGATCAAGTTTTTTATATTGTTAGAATCGTGGTTTAATGCTCTACAAGTTTCATGTTTTGAGTTTTGGTAAAAGATCACGTTTCCAGGAGTTAGCAGTTGGTACAGGGCAAGCGCGCGTTTGTCACAAGGAAGAAGATGAAGTGGAAATGTGTTGGGCCTGTTTTATCTTTCTTTTTGCACCTACCTCTTTTCTTTTTGCACCCCCTGGCCCAATTTATTTATACTTTGTTATTTTTGCATTTTTATTTCATTTCTGATTTTATTATTTTATCCCCTAATATAAAAAATGCTTAAAAATATTTTCACATTTTTTTTACATTTATTTGGAATTTTATTCTTTTTTTTCTAACATTAAAAACACTTTTAATACTTTTTATTATTTGTTTAAATTTAAAAATAAGGTAAAAAATACTTTTATTTTTATTTCTTATTTTTATTCACACTGAAAATATTTTCTTGAATATACTTTATTTTTGTAAATATTTTATTTTATACATATTTAATATATTTAATATATAAATATATACATATATACTTTATTTTATTAAAAAACATAGAATAAAAATACAAAAATGTTACATTTTTATTTTTATTATTGTTTATACTAAAAAACACCTTTTTAAAATATATTTCATTTTTATACATGTTAATATATTTTTGTATATAAATAATATATAAAATTTACCTTCTTAAAAGAAATTAGGGTTTACCCTAAAATAAATAAAATTAACCTTTCTTTCATTTATTTATTTCTTTATATTTCTTTACATTGAAAATATTTCTACATACATAAAAACTTCTTTCTTTACATAATACATTGTATTCTATATTTATTTATTTTTGTTTATTTAAATATTGTACATTTAAATATTATGCATTATAAATTCAATTTGGTTGTAATAACTTAGGGTTTAAATTTATTGTCAAATAATCCCCTATTCAAAATTGTACCCCCTTCCCTATATCAAAGTTGTAATAGCTTAGATTTATTTTTACGCACTTAAATGCTTTCAATTATGCTATGATTAGAGAAGTAGGGTTTGTATGCCAAAATCAAAACCAATGAATAGTTTGACCTAATCAAAGACAAAAATGTATGAAAAACAAACACAATACACACTTGCACCCCTAAGGTTACAATCCACTTGTTGCCTTCAAAAATGGGCCATGGTATGCATGTTAAGTACTTTGGTAAAACAAAAATAAAACAAAAGATCATAGTCCCTCGATGACGCTATCTGAGTTGCCTAAACAAAATGATCAAGTCCCTCAAGAAATTGCCAAAAATACTTAGCACAATTGCTATTATGGTCTATACGATGACCCGCTCCTGTCCCGTTTAACATCCTAACACAAGGTTGTTCACCAAATGCAATGGTGAAACAACACTGTTAAAAGGGTTAAAAACATAAGAAAGATCTTTGAGTAAAATAGGGTAGATAACTTTTAGTTACTTGATCAAAAGCTTGCAAAAACATCCTTGCTATTTTCAAACACACTTCACAACACAATTTCAAAACCCTAATTTCAAACATTGAAAACCTTTTCAAAAGACAAATACATCTTTGTATACATTCAAACAAGAATCATTACAAAGGTTTCCACAATGATGGCCTCTTTTCAAAACATCTTTCAAAACCACACACAAAGCACCATTTCAAACAATTGAAAAGCAAAGTAAGTGATCTAAACAAGTAACTAAGAGCCCATGGATAACCATGGATGAAAAGGGTGCTTGTACCTTCCCTTTTCATAATCTACTCCCCGAACCCAAGAAAACATCTCAAAGGTCTTTCCTGTGCTTTTTGACCTTTCCTTAGGATAAAATAAAAAGTCGGTGGCGACTCTTGCCAAACTGAAACATTTGCGAACACAAACGCAAAACCTCAAGTCAGTTCTCCCACCGTATCACAGAACTGGCGACTCTGTTGGGGAATAATTTAAAAGTGGGGTAACCTTAGGGTTTAGATCACCTTTGCATGCTTATCTTGTTTGCTTTGATTGCTTTACATTTGGTTCTCTTGTTTGGGTTTGAAATCCTCTACCCGGATTTGGGAAACATTCGTAGGTAAATAGAAATACGTTGTGGAAACTGTGCGGGGTATACCAACATGGATGAAGCAATAGCTATATTAGTGCGACATATTTGTGAGTACCGGTAGCCTTTGAGTCAATCAAAGAGAATACGGGGCCGCTGAGTGATGTCATGAAGCACTAATGAACTCTTAGAACATTAATTGACCATCTTGGCCTTTTTTAGGGGTAGTGAGATGACCGGCTTTGGTGCAGTCCGAAGTTGGTAGATACTCGATACTACACTCATTAAGGGTTGTTTTCTTGGAATATTTTGGTCACCAGTTAAGTGGCTAAACCAAAACAATGAACACAAAATAATCCAGTGATATTGAGCTCCTTAGAACCCGGTTACTATTTATAGGACAGGTTTGAGCCAACTAACTTCAAGAGGGTACTTACCTATGAAACCTCATGCAAGCCTGAAACTAGGATCTTGTGTGACTTGCTTGTATATATGTTTGTGCATACATCATGAATATCATAAAGCATCATATGCATCCACTAACCATTTCAAGGGTTTGGATCTTCATCTTTGTTCTTGTTTTGTAGGTCATGGAATCTCTTCGCAGGAAAACAATTCAAGTCAACCTTGTGAGAATCCCTCCTCAGCTCAAAGAGCTTACTTCCAAGATTCCAGAGAATTCTCTCTTTAGTGAAAGACATGGTAGACTTCTCAACTTGGTCAACTCCAACATTGAAGAAGACATGGTGAAAGTTATCTTCCAGTTCTTTGACCCCCTACACCATTGTTTCACATTCCCTGATTACCAACTAGTACCTACTTTGGAGGAATTTTCTCAACTCCTGAGGATTCCTATTCTTCATCAACTACCCTACAACGGTACGGAAAAAGAACCAAAGCCTGAAGATGTTGCTCAAGCATTACACTTGCAACCATCTGATATCAAAGGACATTAGGAAACAAGAAGTGGTGTCAAGGGTTTCTTGGAAAAGTTTCTATTTGAGAAGGCACAAGACTGCTGAAATTCCCTAGATCTGCAAGCTTTTGAAGAGATTGTGGCACTCCCCATCTATGGGTTGGTCTTGTTCCCAAACCCTGATCAGCTTATAGATGTGAATGCTGTCAAGATTTTCATATCTCGGAATCTTGTGCCTACATTGCTTGCGGACATCCTACACTCATTTTACACACGAACAATGAGGAAAAGAGGTGTTCTCATATGCTGTACTCCTCTCATAGCAATGTGGTTTATTTCTCACCTTCCACAATCAGTTTTAAAGAATGAGCAGGGTTTAAGGTGGTCACAACGGTTGATGACCCTCATACATTCTGATGTTCATTGGTGTTCTCGGTCCAGAGAAAATGTCATCATCATTGATCATTGTGGGGAATTCCCTAATGTCCCACTACTTGGAATTAGGGGAGGCATTATCTACAACCCCTGTTTAGCTCTAAGACAGTTTGGATATGCTCGGAGGGATGGCCCTCATGACATGCTGATTCCTGGCTTGGTTTTTGACTTCAACAACGATGCGCAAGGACTTCGACAAAGGTTCACCAGAGCTTGGAGGATGCCCAACAAAGTGGATAGTAAGACACTGGGGCACAAGAATTCCATCCCCCTTGAGCCTTATCTCAAGTGGGTACGAACTCGCGCCCAGAATCTTATGATGCCATACCCTCACATTCTCCCCGTGATCAAAGAGCCTGTCATGGAAGGAGAGGTTCCATACACCCTCTTACATCCAGACATGCCAACATCATTGGAACAATTACAAAAGAGTTGGATCCAACTCAAGGAGGAACGAAATACTTTTGAAACCAGCTTCTATGCCAGTGAGAAGAAGGTTTTGGAGCTTACCCGCCGACTTCATGAGGAGGAAACTCTCAACACTTACATCGCACCAAAAAGGATGCGCGATGTCTTTTTACATTAAGAATTTTGTAATATTTTGCCCATGGGGAACTTATGTACTAACAAATTTCTTCTTAATATGACGTGTGTTCTTTTTTGTTTGCAACAAATTTGAATTTCTGAATCCTTGAATGCATTACATGAATAACATATCATTCATCATACGCATAACAGGTCTTCACACCAGGTTTCCTTATCTTTCTGCTGTTTATTTCAGCAAGATGGATTTGGAGCAGACGGTTAAGGATCTGCAAGCACAAAACTCTCAATTCCAGCAACTCCTCATGACCTTAGCAAAGGGTCAAGAGGACCTTAAAGCACTGTTGGAGAAAGATAAAGAGAAAAATAAGAAAAGGCCCGGTGTGGTCATTATGGGAAGAAGGTTTGAAAGCAATGCTAGAAAAGTTCTCGAGTTCCCCTCAACGTCTGATGAAGGGGCTGGTAAAGGGAAAGGAACTGTAATGCCTTATGAATCTGAAGTTGAAGGAGAAGAAGAGGAAGAGGAAGAAGACGAAGATTACTCCGAACAACAATATCCCCCGGCGGATGTTAAATTTAAAAATCTTGAGGATCGGTTGGCAGCCATGGAGTTGCAAAGGGTACCTGGTTTAGATTTCGAAGAACTAGGATTGGTCGCTGGGATCGTCATTCCTCCCAAGTTCAAAGTTCCTACATTTTCTAAGTATGACGGTCTGTCGTGTCCAAAGATGCATCTAAGATCCTACGTCCGAAAGATCCAACCCCACTCATCTGATAAGTATCTTTGGGTCCATTTTTTCCAAGACAATTTATCAGGCACACAATTGGACTGGTTCTATCAACTCGAGAGGTCGGAGGTTTATAACTGGGAAGACTTAGCTGCTGCTTTCTATCGATAATACCAATACAACACTGATTTAGCGCCCACTCGTACTCAACTACAGAGTATGGGTATGGCTTCTAACGAGGGATTTAAGGAGTATGCCCAGAAGTGGCGTGATCTGGCTGGAAGGGTGCAGCCACCATTGTCGGATAGAGAGTTGGTTGACATGTTTTTAGGGACCCTGTCTGGCCCTTTCTTCAATCATTTAATTGGGAGTTCCTCCGCGGGATTTACTGAATTAATTCTGACCGGCGAAAGGGTCGAGGCCGGCATTAAAAGTGGTAAGATTCAGAAAGATACCTCTGTGTCCACTGCCATTAAGAAGACCTTCCCAGCTAAGAAGGAAGCCGCTACTGTTTATTCTCAGAAAAGCCAAGGAAGAACCAAGCGTCGGCCGACTGTGGGGGCTGTGATGATCCAAAACTCTTCAAATGATCAACCTCGCAGCAATCAGCCAAGATCTAATCAGCAAAGGGTAGAAAGGCCACAACGACAGTTCACCCAAATCAACATGACACCGGCTCAAGTACTCCCTCATTTGCTAAAGCTGAATCTTACCAATTTGAAGGAAGCGCCAAAGAACCTCAATACCTCTTCTCCATATTACCACTCCAATGCAAAATATGCTTACCACTCTGACAGTGTAGGGTATGATACCAACAACTGTTGGGCTCTTAAGAACAAAATCCAAGACCTGATCGACGCCAAGGAGGTAGAATTCGATGCGCCCGAAAAGCCGAATGTGATTTCTGCCCCAATGCCCAAGCACGGTCATAATGTTCATGCCGTTATGGAAGACCTTCATGTTACCAATGTTACTGACCTTTTGACTTTGTTACCAGTGATTAAAGTGAATTTGATGAGAGCCGGGATATTCCCAAGATGTGGAAAAGACTGTTACTTTTGTTTAAACATACGAGCTGACTGCCCACTGTTGAAATCAGGCATCCAATGCCTGATGGATACCCAAGAGATACTCTTCCAAAAGACTCATATTGATACCTTCACTCCTGTTACTCCTGCTACTTTTGCTACTTCAACCAATGACATTGCAATAATAACCATCTCCGACAATCTTCCCAAGGCTTGCAAAAGGCATGTCAAGATTACGCCTGATCCTAAGTTTGTGCCATTAAAAATCACCATGTCGGGGCATGTCCCGTATAAATCTACCAAGACGATACCATGGAACTACGGAGGAGAAATCTTCTATCATGGTATCAAACAGATTGAATCAGTCCAAGAGAATTCTGATGATGAAACCCCTGATATAGTGAACATTGCGGGAACAAGCAAGATAACTCGCAGCAGACGGATTTTCTCTCCGGAGATTGCTCCCCCCGAGAAGTCTTCAGACCCTCGAAAGCTTATGTGCCTGTTAAGCCATTTGTGCAAGGCCCCATAATTGAAGAATTGGATACTCCTGAAGTTAGACCCTCCGTTGATACTACCGATAAGGGTAAGGGGATACTAGAAGCGCCTGTCAGGACGAAGGCTCATACTGTGGTTATCCTCGAAACCACCCAGAAAGAAATGGAAGAAATCTTGAAAATAATCAAGAAGAGCGACTACGACGTTGTGGAACAACTAGGGCAGACCCCTTCCAAAATCTCCATGTTAGCTCTCCTACTCTAATCTGAGGCTCATGCTAAGGCCTTAATCAAATTTTTAAAGACGGCACACGTGCCTCAAGAAACTTCGGCTGACCAGTTTCAAGAGTGCGTGGCCAGTCTTACTGCTGATATTGGTCTTGGTTTTTCCGATGCTGATTTGACCCTCGAGGGAAGGAAGCACAATGACACACTGCATGTCCCAGTAGAATGCATGGGAACCACGCTTGCCCACGTTCTGGTTGACACTGGTTCTTCCTTGAATGTGCTACCGAAGAAAGCGTTAGACCGTTTGGACTGTGAAGGGTTAGTGCTAAAGCCAATTAATATCGTGGTTAGGGCCTTTGATGGGTCCAAAAGAATGGTTCACGGAGAGGTTGACATTCCTATCAAAGTGGGCACAGAAATTTTCAACTCCACCTTTTATGTGATGGACATCCATCCTTCATATTCGTGTTTGTTGGGAAGGCCGTGGATCCACTATGCTGGGGCAGTTACCTCCTCTTTACACCAAATGCTAAAGTATCATGTTCAGGGTAAGATTATAACGATGCACGGCGAGGAAGAGTACATGATAAGTCACCTCAACTCCTTCCGCTATGTGGAGTTGGATGGTGAATTCATAGAAACGCCTTTCCAACATTTTGAGGAAGTTTCTCCTGAAGTCGCAGTTGCGAAGACAATGACTGATGTGCCTATTATTTCCAAACCTGTGTCTAGGATGGCATCTCTCAAGGATGCAGAGGCTGTAATCAAAGAAGGAAGGAGTACAGTGTGGGGGCAACTGCCTGATTTTCCTCACAAGACGGACAAGTTCGGACTAGGTTTTACTGCTGCTGGCCAGAAAGCTATGCGTCGCTCCAAGGTTGGAGGACCACCCGTAAAAATCACTCACCATGGAATTAATTCCTTGGAAGATGATGATGAAGAAGACAACTTTGAAGATTGGATATTTCCAATCGTCGAAGTAGGATTAAGCAACTGGGAAGCAAAGGACTTTATTCCCATCACTTTCATCAACCAGTAATTTATCTTTGAATAATTTCCTATTTTGGTCTGTAATAACTAAACAATTCGTACACTATTTTCACCTTATGCCTTTCCCGGGGCATATAGGTCCATTTGTAAGGGCTTGATTTTCTTCATTATCATATGCCATGTTTTAATGAATCATTGGACGTTTTCATCTATAAAATGTTGTGTTCATTTTCTTTCCTTTTGCATCTTGTTTTGTTTAAGGATGGCTATCCCTTACACACACCCACACTCACAAAATGCAGGTACCCATCCACTCCGGATTCCATGGGTGACTATTCTGCTTTAGCCTTCGGTGACTCTGAAGATTTGATCAATCATGCTGAGTACGAAGTTGATGAAGACTGTGAAGTGCCGAGAGAGTTAGCCATACTTTTGCAACAAGAAGAGACAACTATTCTGCCTCATGAAGAGTTGCTAGAAACCATCAACTTGGGAACAGAGGAAGACAAGAAAGAGGTTAAGGTGGGTGCCAACCTGGAACCAGGTGTCAAAGAGCGCTTAGTGCAGTTGTTGAACGAATATGTTGAGATATTTTCTTGGTCCTATGAAGACATGTCGGGATTAGACACGGATATCATGGTTCACCGTCTCCCTACAAGAGAAGACTGTCCACCGATCAAGCAAAAGGTCCTTCGAATGAGGCCCGACATGTCTAAGAAGATCAAAGTTGAGGTAATGAAGCAATTCAACATTGGCTTTCTGGCTGTTAATTCCTATCCATAATGGGTTGCTAACATTGTGCACGTGCCTAAAAAGGATGGCAAAGTCAGAATGTGTGTGGATTATCGGGACTTAAACAGGGCCAGCCCTAAAGATGATTTTCCACTACCACATATCGACATCTTGGTTGACAACATAGCTCAACACAAGGTATTTTCCTTCATGGATGGATTCTCGGGATACAACCAGATCAAAATGGCCCCCGAAGACATGGAGAAAACTACTTTTGTTACGCAATGGGGTACCTTCTGCTACAAAGTGATGCCATTCAGACTGAAGAATGTCGGACAACCTATCAACGCGCCATGGTAGCTTTATTTCATGACATGATACATCATGAGATTGAAGTTTACGTAGACGACATGATAGCCCGTTCACAGACATAAGAAGAACACCTTGATCATCTGCAAAAGCTGTTTGTCAGGTTGAAGGAGTATAAGCTCAGACTGAATCCAAGCAAGTGCACTTTTGGAGTCAGGTTTGGTAATCTTTTGGGATTTATCGTCAGCAACAAAGGCATTGAGGTTGATCCTGCTAAAGTCAAGGCTATACAAGAAATGCCTGCCCCCCGCACTGAAAAGGAGGTTAGAGGTTTCTTGGGATGCTTAAACTATATTGCAAGGTTCATCTCTCACTTAACATCTACCTGTGAGCCAATCTTCAAACTGTTGAAGAAAGATCAGGTAGTTGAATGGAACAATGATTGTCAAGTTGCTTTTGATAAGATCAAGGAGTATTTACTGGAACCTCCTATCTTGATGCCACTCGTCGAAGGAAGGCCGTTAATCATGTATCTGACTGTTTTGGATAACTCAATGGGGTGCGTACTGGGCCAACAGGACGAGTCTGGCCGAAAAGAGCATGCCATTTATTACCTTAGCAAAAAGTTTACCGACTGTGAGACTCGCTATTCACTGCTCGAGAAAATTTATTGCGCTTTGGTATGGGTTGCTCGCCGGCTAAGGCAGTATATGTTGACTCATACCACTTTGTTGATTTCCAAGATTGATCCGATCAAATATATCTTTGAAAAGCCTGCTTTATCTGGAAGAATCGCTAGATGGCAAATGATCCTGACTGAGTATGATATCCAGTATACTACCCAAAAAGCTATAAAGGGGAGTGTACTAGCTGACCATCTAGCTCATCAAGCCGTCGAAGATTACCAATCTATGAGATTCAACTTCCCTGACGAGGACATCATGACATTGGACAACATTGAAGGTAACAGACCGTATGACGGACCTGAACAAGGATCCCGATGGACCCTGTACTTTGATGGTGCTTCAAATGCACTTGGAAACGGTATCGGTGTGGTACTCATTTCTCCGGAAGGTTGCCATACACCCTTCACTGCCCGACTTTGCTTCAGCTGTACCAACAACATGGCTGAATATGAAGCTTGCATCTTTGGTCTCAAGGCTGCTATAGACTTGGGAATCAAATCTTTGGTCGTATTTGGGGACTCGGCTTTGGTTATCAGTCAAATCAAAGGAGAGTGAGACACTAGACGTCCTAATCTTATCCCATACAAAGAACATGTCTTGACATTATTGCCTCATTTCGAGCAGATTACTTTCGAGCACTTCCTGCGAGAAGAAAATCAGCTAGCAGATGTTCTGGCTACAATGTCTTCCATGTTTAAACTCAACTGGGATAACGAGGCTCCCCAAATCACCATCGAGCGAATGGAGGAACCTGCACACTGTCATGAGATTCGTACTGAAGAAGTAGTGGAACAACCCTGGTTTCATGAAATCAAAAGGTATCTCTAGACTCGAGAATACCCTGAAGGAGCTTCCGTCAATGACAAAAAGTTCTTAAGGAGATTTGTTGCCAAGTTCTTCCTGAGAAATGGCATCCTTTATAAGCGCAACCATGATTGTGTTCTACTTTGTTGTATGGACAAGGTTGAAGCAGAGTTGATCATGACCAAGATACATAGTGGCACATTTGGCACCCACTTGAGCGGACATACGATGGCTAAGAAGATTCTAAGGGAAGACTACTACTGGTCTACCATGGAAGCTGATTGTCATCAACATTCCCGTACTTGCCACAAATGTCAAGTCTACGCTGACAAAATGCACATTCCTCCTGTTCCTCTCAATGTTCTAACAGCTCCATGGCCATTCGCAATGTGGGGCATCGACATGATTGGAGAGATCAAGCCTACGGCATCCAACGGACATCGCTTCATCCTGGTGGCTATTGATTATTTTACCAAGTGGGTTGAAGCAGCTTCCTACGCCTCTGTTACAAAGAATGTGGTTGCCTGCTTCATCAAGCAGAATCTCATATGCTGGTACGGTATCCCCAATAGGATTATCACGGACAATGGTACAAATTTGAACAACACTATGATCACCGCTCTATGCGAGCAGTTCAAGATTTATCATCACAATTCATCTCCCTATCGGCCGAAGATGAACGGTGTTGTTGAAGCCGCAAATAAGAATATCAAGAAGATCATTTAAAAGATGACAGTCACCTACAAGGACTGGCATGAGATGTTACTGTTTGCTCTGCATGGATATCGTACCACGACACATACTTCAATAGGGGCAACCCCCTTTTCTTTGGTATATGGCATGGAGTTGTTCTACCTATGGAAGTTCAGATTCCTTCCTTGAGGATTATGAAGGATGCCGGTTTGAGTGAAGACTATTGGATTCAGACCCGGCTTGATCAACTTAACTTGATCGACGAGAAATGACTTACTGATGTTTGTCATGGTCAGACGTATCAGAAACGGATGATCAAGGCTTTCAACAAGAAAGTCAGGCGTCAAGTATATTGAGTCGGAGATCTTGTAGTCAAGCGGAACATCTTACCGTAAAGTGATCCCAGGGGCAAGTGGACTCCTACATACGAAGGACCATTTGTGATCAAGAGCATCTTTTCTGGTGGGGCAATGATTCTGACCACCATGGACGGCAACGACTTGTCGCACCCTGCAAACGCAGACATAGTCAAAAGATACTACGCATAACTGACCCGACAAGTCGAAAACCCGAAAGGGAGATTATGGCAAAAATGGGCATCCTGTTGAATCGAAAACCCGAAAGGGCGGTTCAGGCAAAAATTAGGGATAAATAAAAAAATCTGTACACCCGGCAAGTTGAAAACCCGAAAGGGCGACTTGGGCAAAAAAGGGTTTCCCGGTGGATCGAAAACTCGAAAGGGCGGTCCTGGCAAAAGTTAGGGAATTAAAGCGTATGACTATGTCTCGTCGGATCACTTTAAGGACAATCTTTTCACCAACAAGTTCCAGGATTCTGATAAATCCAATCATCGGCGGGCGAAGCAACTAATGGACAGATACTCGGAGTCGTGAAGGCTATAGCAGAATGGAAACCCCATAGAATTGTTACACATAGCCATCTTTCTTTTTATATAAATTTTTTCTCATTTTTATGACAACATTCTCTTACTAGGATGTCTGTCTCCTTTGTACAAAGATACTTACAAAAGTTAATACAAAGATACTTCAAAGTGCAGAAATTTGCTTGCCTTTCATTCTTTTTTACACTTATGTTTTATTTGAAAACGTCCAATGTTTTGTTAAATAGGCATATGCATTTGAATATAATCACAACTTACAAATAAAATGAATTTGAGAAAGGATAATTACTGATGGTTTGAAGGTGTAGGAAGGTATCCTTGTGCTATTCCAAAAGAAATCCCCTACAACATGTCATCTAGCTCCTGAACAAAGCTAAAACCTTGGAGTATATCCCCGGCAAAGTTAAACTTCAAAATCCCCAGCGGAACCAGTATATTCTAAATTTTATTCCCTAGTGGAGTTAAGTTCCAAAGTTCCCATCAGAGTTCAAACTCCCGATCCCCGGTGGAGCCCGAAAACCCTGAAATACATATCCCCAGTGGAGTTAGAATATTCTAAAAAAACCTTATTCCCCAGCAAAATCAAATTTCCAACTATCAATCCCCAGTGAGAACCATTCAGTGTTCCCCAACTTCCCCAGTAGATTGGCGTACAACCCAAGCTCCTGATTTCACCGGCCGAGTAAACATTCTCCCACAGAGTTATTTCCCAGCAGATCGAAGATTCTCGGTCTCATTTCTCCAACAGAAGCCTCCCAGATTTTAACTCCCCAGTAGAGATTTTCAGAATTTTCCTTATTTCCCAGGAAAGTCATGAAGGATTCTCATTCCCCGCAGAAGTTATCGAAGCTCTTGTTAAATCCCCACAAGTCACCAAGGATTTTCAATCCCCAGCGGTGGTCCCAAGATTTCTCGTTCTCAACAATCAAGGATCTTTAATCCCCAAGCAGTCAGCAAGGATTTCTCATCTTCAACAATCAAAGGTTTTTGAATCCTCAGCATCGGTCAAGAATTTACTTTCTACGGAAGCAGTCAAAGATTTCATTATCTCCAGTTATCAAGGATTTATTTTCCTCAGCAAGACAGCTACTCAACTTACATGCATAACCATTACATTCATATATCATAAACATTGATGAAACACAGTTCATTGCATCATACATATCATGCAACATGACTTTGTGTTTTAGCTAACATTTTACCCTTTTCAGGATAAGATTAAAAGGCTATCGTTAACAACTATTCAGAGATTTCAGATATAGTATGGATACACCCCAGACACGGCGGTCATTCTATTACTCATTCGGAATTTCAAGTCAAAATACAGTATGGATACACCCCAGACACGGCGGTCATTCTACTACTTATTCAGACTTCAGCAATCAGATACAGACTAGATACGCTCCAGACACGGTGGTCATTCTATCCCTCATTCAAATTCAACTAACAACTTCAAGTTCATATACGCTCTAAACACGGATGCCTTTCTGGCCCTTACACCAGAAGTTTGATTCTCCCCAGTGTAGTCGCCACGGAAGTCATTATGTCACTTATTCAGATCCCAGTTATAGTACGGATATACTCCAGACACGGAAGTCATTCTGCTACTCATACAGTTCTCAATTTCAGATACATTCCAGATACGCTCCAGACACGGTTGCCATTCTGTCACTCATTCGGAATTTATCCCCAACACATAGAGGCTCCATGCACAGATGTCTCTCTATCACCCATTCAGAATACAGATACACTCCAGACACGACAGTCATTCTGATATTCATTCAAGAATCAAATACAGTTACAGCTTGGATATGCTCTAGACGCAGACGCCATTCCTTTGCTCATACAAATCCAGTCTCCAGATACAACTCAGATACGTTCCAAATACGGATACCATTCTGATGTTCATTCTACTGATTTTCAACAACAAATCTTGGATGGCATCTTTAATCCCATCACCAGCAAGATTCTACCATCTCCAAATGGCATCTTTAAGCCCATTCCCTCAACAATATTTTGACGAGTGCAAATTTACGGGCACTCTAGTGTCCAATCCTTTTTTACCTTTGAGTCACGAAAGACAGACTTGCCAATCTAACTCTTCAGGTTCAAGAAGATTGAAAAGGGGAAACTATTGTACCCCAAAATGCTCCCTCTCATTTTATCAACATTTCTCATCACAAGACTCTTGGAACTCAAGATTAAGCTAGGGTTTGCTCTGCTCAAGACATCTCCTTGCACTGTTGACCTGAAATTAGGGTTTGAGTTTGCACAAGGATTTTTGGACCTTCAATGCCCAAGTTGACTTTCATACCTCATGTTGGACTCATAAGTTTTCCCATACCAAGTTTCAAGCCTTGTATCAAATTTTTGCCCAGACAATTAGACAGTTAACCTAGAAATCAGTTGTATTGGGGAAAAAGTCAACTATGGCCAACTTACAGTCAAACCTCATAAATTTTGACCCACATCAACATTATGAACTCATATGAGCCATTTGATAAAGTTTGGACCACAAATCCACAAGAAATTTGATCAGATCACCAAAAGGGCAAAATGGTCATTTTTAGGGTTTTAACTGTACAAAGGCAATTTTTGACTGTTTGACCTAGAAAATGGCAAATCAAGCTCAACCATGGACTAAAGGACTCAATGACATTATCTTGACCTATTCAACAATTTCAAAAGATCTCAAATGCATATGATTGACAGATGAATTTTTCAGTCAACTAATCAAAATTTGACTGTACACTGAAAAGTCAAACTTTGACTTTTTGGTCAAAATCAAGTGCCAAGGGTCATTTTTCATTAAGATGTGGCAAAATTATGAAACTTGTTTATCAAAAAACCCAAAATTGCAAATTAGGGTTTGAAATTGAAAAAATTTCATAACTTAGAAATTTTCTAAGTTATGAAATTTTCTTAATTTTTCCTAACTTTGCCCCACATTTTCACCATGATGCAAATGGATTCAAACAAAACTTACAACATGGAAGTTGTAGTCCTCCACAAAGTATACAACTTTGATTCACAAAGTTTTCTCAAAAGAAGCATGGATCTCAAGTTATGATTTTTGGAACAAGGGTCCCTAAAACTTTTAACTTATAGAAATTTTGCCCTAGTTTAGGCAGGATTTTGACCCATCTTCTTGGCCATTTTTCACATAGTTCCACTTCTAGTCTCAAGTTTCATTTCAAATATGGATTATATTAATTGTTGCAAGCTTTACAAATTGTCCAAGAACTCCTCAAACACATTTGTGGTTAGGGAGAATCGATTGCTTGAAGTTGGCAAAAACTCACTTTGTAACCATGGCCAATACATGTTCATACAAGTTGCAAAATCTGACCAAACTAGATTTGTACTTGATTACAGGTCTCTAAACCAATTTACACTCAAAAATTAAATGCAAATACATTAGACATTAGTGTTATTCTGATCATTAGAGCTTGGCACAATGAATAGTTCTATTTTGGGCATAAAGGTAGCACTTCCATTTACATAAAGCATGCTTTATGTCAAGTTTCATTTCTTGAGCCATACACCAAGCCCTTTGCTGCAAACAAGGCTCCCTAATGTCAGGCAAAGTTCAACAACTTTGTGCAGCTAGGTTACAAGCCAGTACAACCATTGTATTGTCAACTCTCACTTTTTGCTTCAAAACGAAGTCATTGTGACAAAAGGACATAACTTGAGTATCTGATATAATCAACTTAAGCTAACATTTCAAACACGTTTTTGCACATCCTTGTGAGCCAGAAACACGAGCCATTCATCCCTCAAACACCCTTGTACACAAAAATCACATTTTCTTGCAAAACAGGGCAGGCCATGCAGAATCACCTCCATTCTCACATCCACTCGTGCGTCTTGCTTGCAATCAGTTCCAACACACTCCATACTATATACCTAAACTATCCCAAACATTCCCAAGTCACTGTAACTCCATTTACACACATCACCATTTTTGCTTTGAAGCTTTGCAGGTTGAGTTCTATAGAGACATCCAGGCCATTTCAAAGCAAGCTAAGCATTGGGAAAGATCCAGGGAACATCAGGCAAGCTCAAAAGCACCTCAGGCCTCACTGAAAGCTGCTGCATTGCCATACTCGTGTCTAACTGAAACAGGTATTTTGCAACTTCCTATCTCTCTATTTAGGAATCATTAGGCTTAGTTTTGGGAATGAATGTAGTATTCATAGCCCTTAAGATGTACATATGCTCAGTTTTCATTTATATTAAACGTGCTAAGAGAATTTCATCCATGAACATGCTGAAAAAACTAGGTCAGATTTTAGGGCCAGAGAAATTCTCTCTGGTCTTTGAGAGTTAGATCAAGTTTTTTATATGGTTAGAATCGTGGTTTAATGCTCTACAAGTTTCATATTTTGAGTTTTGGTAAAAGATCACGTTTCCAGGAGTTAGCAATTGGTACAGGGCAAGCGCGCGTTTGTCACAAGGAAGAAGATGAAGTGGAAATGGGTTGGGCCTGTTTTGTCTTTCTTTTTGCACCTACCTCTTTTCTTTTTGCACCCCCTGGCCCAATTTCTTTATACTTTGTTATTTTTGCATTTTTATTTCATTTCTGATTTTATTATTTTATCCCCAAATATAAAAAATGCTTAAAAATATTTTCACATTTTTTTTACATTTATTTGGAATTTTATTCTTTTCTTTCTAACATTAAAAACACTTTTAATACTTTTCTTTATTTGTTTAAATTTAAAAATAAGGTAAAAAATACTTTTATTTTTATTTCTTATTTTTATTCACACTGAAAATATTTTCTTGAATATACTTTATTTTTGTAAATATTTTATTTTATACATATTTAATATATTTAATATATAAATATATACATATATACTTTATTTTATTAAAAAACATAGAATAAAAATACAAAAAATGTTACATTTTTATTTTTATTATTGTTTATACTAAAAAACACATTTTTTAAATATATTTCATTTTTATACATGTTAATATATTTTTGTATATAAACAATATATAAAATTTACCTTCTTAAAAGAAATTGGGGTTTACCCTAAAATAAATAAAATTAACCTTTCTTTCATTTATTTATTTCTTTATATTTCTTTACATTGAAAATATTTCTACATACATAAAAACTTCTTTCTTTACATAATACATTTTATTCTATATTTATTTATTTTTGTTTATTTAAATATTGTACATTTAAATATTATGCATTGTAAATTCAATTTGGTTGTAATAACTTAGGGTTTAAATTTATTGTCAAATAATCCCCTATTCAAAATTGTACCCCCTTCCCTATATCAAAGTTGTAATAGCTTAGATTTATTTTTACGAACTTAAATGCTTTCAATTATGCCATGATTAGAGAAGTAGGGTTTGTATGCCAAAATCAAAACCAACAAATAGTTTGACCTAATCAAAGACAAAAATGTATGAAAAACAAACACAATACACACTTGCACTCCTAGGGTTACAATCCACTTGTTGCCTTCAAAAATGGGTCATGGTATGCATGTTAAGTACTTTGGTAAAACAAAAACAAAACAAAAGATCATAGTCCCTCGATGACGCTATCTGAGTTGCCTAAACAAAATGATCAAGTCCCTCAAGAAAATTGCCAAAAATACTTAGCACAATTGCTATTATCGTCTATACGATGACCCGTGCATGTCCCGTTTAACATCTTAACACAAGGTTGTTCACCAAATGCAATGGTGAAACAACACTGTTAAAATGGTTAAAAACATAAGAAAGATCTTTGAGTAAAATAGGGTAGATAACTCTTAGTTACTTGATCAAAAGCTTGCAAAAACATCCTTGCTATTTTCAAACACACTTCACAACACAATTTCAAAACTCTACTTTCAAACATTGAAAACCTTTTCAAAAGACAAATACATCTTTGTATACATTCAAACAAGAATCATTACAAAGGTTGCCACAACGATGGCCTCTTTTCAAAACATCTTTCAAAACCACACACAAAGCACTTTCAAACAATTGAAAAGCAAAGCAAGTGATCTAAACAAGTAACTAAGAGCCCATGGATAACCATGGATGAAAAGGGTGCATGTACCTTCCCTTTTCATAATCTACTCCCCGAACCCAAGAAAACATCTCAAAGGTCTTTCCTGTGCTTTTTGACCTTTCCTTAGGATAAAATAAAAAGTCGGTGGCGACTCTTACTAAACCGAAACATTTGCGAACACAAACGCAAAACCTCAAGTCAGTTCTCCCACCGTATCACAAATAGCATATATGTAGATGTAAATATCAGAAACAATGCCAAACATTTTAATTGAATCTATAAATTTTGAGAATTCCAAACAATATTCTGAAGAAAAACAAAAAGTAAACAGAAAGCATAAAATCTAGTCTAGAAAGGAAAAACAGAAAATAAGAAATCTATTCTAGGAAGCAAGGATATCCTAAATTGGTTGTCCTTCCCCCCACATTAATATAAATAGTGTCCTCACAGTTTTAATGTGAAAGTTAGAAGAATGCATAACATCTAGAAACATCAGCCACTATTATTAGTATTCTTAGCAGAGGAATAGATGTGTTGAAAAATGTGATCCACCTGCTCCATAACTAAATCCATAAAACCATGAAACTCAATGCGTAATTTTGTGAGTTCTTCTCTCAAGCGATTTAGCTCAGTTTGTAAAGAAAGGATGGCAGTAGCTTGATCAACAGAGGGAGGTGTATAGGCAACTGGAGAAACAGAGGCACGTGAAGGGGTGGGTTGGTTGGTGGATCATAAATTGTGATAGAATGGAGGTGTTTTAGGATCTTTTTCAGGATCAGAGAGAAAAACATAATTGTGATCATAGATCTATAGTGTCTCAGGATAAGCTGGAGGTGAAACTTAGTGTACTTCCAAATTAAATATCCAGTTGTTTCGGTCATGAATATTAGTTATGGGATTTGGTAAGGTGAATAGTTAAATAACCTAGTTGTTATGAGAAGATCAAATTCTCTAGAGCCTAGGTTTCTAATAATGGAAGTTTTGAAATAGAAATGTATATTCATTGGTTTTAATCCACCTAGAGGGTGGAGTCTGAGAAGTGGTTGTCGCATTCCAATAGCATTGGCTATCTTGGTACTAAGCCTCCTACTAATATAGGTGCATGATCAGTCTGCGTAATACGTTCAAAGTTAACTATCATAAAGGTAGCGACATTAGCTGGCGGTTTCGGGAGGCACAATACATGATGAAAAGTTCATCTTTGGACACATAGGTAATGTTTTGTTCTTTTCTGATAGGGTGTGAGCAAGGATCTTATGGAAATAATGGATAGAAGGGTTATGAATATTCTCAGAAAATATATTATTAGGCTCGGGGTTGCTATCTCCGTTTATGTTGTCCTTAAAATATCAAAGTTCAAGGTCCAAAAGAAGGTCTTCTTGGGTACAAGAAAAGACATGTGGGCCACTAGGAAATCCTAACAGATTAGCAAGCTCGTGGTCATTATACCAGTATTTAATACCAAACATTCTAAAGGTAATTAGGCCTCGGTTAAAGCATAATTTGTGGTTAGGTAAAAAGGTGAGTGAGCTCCGGAATTCTAAGGTTAGCCTACTGTCATACCCCAAATTTGCTCTGCTGGTTTCTAATCTTTTATTTCTAAAATTATCATTTTGCTTTATAATATGTTCATGGGGTTTAGTTTATGAATGGGGGTTTTAGGAATTAATGGGCTTTTCTAAATCAGAAAAGTCCATTTTAAGCCCAATAAAAGCTTCATTTGCTAAATAAAGGGCACACCTTAGGTTAGGGGCTTACCATTCAATTTGCTAAGCCCATTTAATTTTAGATTAAGGGGTCTTTCGCTTCCGGCCCATTTCAAGTCTTGAAGGGTTTACATTATTAAGAATTTTTGGACCTTTCTAAATCAGAAAGGCCCATATAGAATCAAGGGCCCATTTCGTTTTGGTTTTTTGGTTCTAGCCCAGTTTAATTTTTGAAGGGGGTTTACATTATTAAAAGTTCTTGGACTTTTCTAAATCAGAAAGGCCCATGTAAAAGTTGAGGGGCCATTTACATACAGAAAAGAGAGGGGTGTGTTTTTTGAGATGAGTGGCCCAATAGTTAAACAGTCGGCCCATTCCTGGTTTTCTTTGCATTGAGAATTTGTCTTGTTTTATAGTAACCTTATTAAAATAATTATTAATGTTATATTATAATTATATTTGGAAAAAAATTTGATTAAAGGTCAAAATTAAAATCTTCCATAGTCTGGCTCTTCACTTTCTTTCCAGCCCAAGCCCAATAAAAAAAAGAAACACGTAATGTTCAGATCAGAGGAGAAACACATGTTTCATTACTAAAAACAACTATTGTTCAAATAAAAAATAAAATAAGATCAAATCTTTCCATTTAAATTATCCAAAAGTCTTATAAATATTTACAAATCAGTCTTGATACAGAACATAATTGAATCAATACAAAACTAAATCAATATAAAATCTTAACTAACCTAATACAGAATCAAACAGAAACAAACTTATACAACTTCATATTACAAACAAATTAAAATGAATCTCTAATTCTCTAATCAGTCTATTAGTAACGAATATCTTGAGAAACTTTCCTAAATAATCTAAATCTAAACACTATAAATAAAACATAATTTCTAAAAGAAAAGGAGAGAAAAATTGAGAGAAAAGAATTGGCACAGGAAGAACTTTAAAAAGCCTGAAAGAGGAACGGGATCCAAGATCCGCCGCAGTCAACTCATGTTTATTGCTGCTCGAGCTTAGGGTTTCAACATCTGAAACTCTAGCTCTTCTTCGTTGGGCTACCATTACCTCCTTCCATCACCACCATACATGTCAAAAAGCGAAAGAAAAGGGGATCAAAAGCAGTTACACAGAGGAGGGGCAAGAAAAATCACGATCGGAGGTAACGACTTAGCTTTCTATTTTTATTTATAGTTTGATTCATGGTTTGGGTTGTGGGTTAGGGTTTAATTGGGGAGAAAATAGAAAATTGCCGCCGATTAGGGTTGTGAAAGACGGCGGCGATCTAGGGTTTTTTTGCTGTTGGGTGGTTAAAAGAGAGAAGAAGAATATGGATCAGAGAGAAAGATAAAAGAGAAATGAGAATTTTTTTTGTAAAAAAAATATTATGTTCAATAATCTGATGCGTGTCTTTCCATGATCGTTACCATACTCCCTCAATTGTAACCGTGTGATCCACATCAAGCATCCCTGATTCGCATGCCCAAAATAAGACGGTGTCCTCTCCCATACACTTTATAAACGGACCCCAAATGCTTTGGGCCAGGCTCATACTAATCGGACCTCCCTTCTGTGTTGTTTTACTAACCACGCGTAAAACATCACCCCCTCAGCCTAATGGGCCAAGTCCAACATTTGGACTTGGACCCTTACTCCCTACGCCCCCATATTTTACTAACCTATTCAAATATACATCTCCCCCATGCGTTGAGCCTGAATTCAATATCTAAATCCAGGGCCCTGCTACACATACCCCCTATTTTACTAGCCCAACTTAATTTAAACCCCCTGCATTTTTTCTTATTTTCTTTTATTTTCTTTTATTGTTTTATTATTTTTTATATTTTATATTTTAATATATTTATAAATCTTAATATTATTTATTATTATTATTATTATTATAAATCAACATTTATTTTCTAAACTCATGCAAATATTTATTTATTTGTTGCATTAAAAATCTTTTTTTTAATCATGCATTAATAAGATATTTTTATAATTAATACATTAAAGAATATTCAACCAATAATAAACTATTTTTTCATAATAATTGATTAACTCAAAAATCAATTTTCAAAAAAAGATTACGAATATATTTTAATCGTCTGTGCACTTCGTCTAACAACTCCGTTATTCACACACCCAGACCAAGTACAAGTGAAATTCAAACATCTTCATAATTCATAAAAAACACCAACCAACTGCGAACTACGAATTGGGACTATGATTCCTCATAAGAGGATACTTAGGCATACGACTAAAATCATGGCGAGATCCTCTAATAAAAATTAAAACCCTATTCCATAATTCGTAATTCTAAACCCTAGTATCCTTGTGAACAAGGTAGATGAGGTGTGCCTAATACCTTCTCTTCGTCTAAAATGAGCCAACAACTTATAATCTCTGACGAAGTTAGGGTTATCCTTTATATTCCCTCCGTAAAGATAAAGATTAAGGGTGGCAACTTTAAATTTAAAATCGATTACAATAGTTGGCGACTCTGCTGGGGCGTTTACCCTAGGGTTTAGAAGCCTTCCTCTTAGGTTTAGGGTTTTGTTTGGGTTTTGGTGTTTTTCAATATTTGATCTATTCATTTATTTTATTAATTTATTTTTATTTATCTATTGTTATTTTTATCATTTTATAAAATATGTGGTGGGTTTTTATTTATTTCAAAAAAATTATTTTCAAAAATCCTTAGAAAGAAGGTTCGTCTATTAGCCAAGGGGATACATCAGCCCTATGAGTTTATGTGACAACTTCACCTAGAGTCAGTGGAATTTCGCAAAAGGAATACGTCTCAAGAGATATCCTCTTGGGGGTAGGACTTTGGAATGAAACCTATGATTCTTTGTACAATCCTTAAACCAAAATCTCATGACGAGACCTTTCCTGACCTAGAGACGAATGTTTCGGTCTGCAAGGAGGCTCAACTAAAGGGAGGCCCTTGTGCCTTTCCCTCTAGTGTTAGTCCTAATACCCTTAAGGAAACCACCTTATGGGGAGGGTAGAGTATCTGTAGGCCAAAACTAGGAGTCTTCCTTCTAAGGATACTATTGTACCCCAAAATTTTCTCTCTCATTTTTCTCAAGACACTCTTTCAAGGCTTCTCAAACATCCAAGACACATAATTGAAACACAACACACTTTGCACACGCGCACCTCTAAGGTACTTCCACTTGTTGCCTTCGGAAAATAAACAGTCATGTCCCTCGAATGTGGGATGCTTTAGCAAAGACCCACGGTTAAAAGATCGTAGTCCCTTGATGACCCTTCGATACTGCCTCGGTAAACAATCTTAGTACCTTACGATAAAATTTCTAAAGCATCCTACAACTTTCCTTTGTGACTGTACAATGACCCGCGCCTGTCCCTCAAAACATTCAATGATAGGGATACCTACCAACCAATTATGGGATAGCACTATCTAAAGGAAAAGAGGAAAAGAACAAAGACCATTCAAGTAGGTAGACAGCTCGTAGTTGCTGGCTCACAAAACAAAACAAAACTTCTCACACTTACACTCTCTTTTTCTAAATATTTTCAAAGACAAAAACATTTTGTATGCATTCTCAACGATACGAGAATCATTACAAAGTTTTCCGTAATAAGGCGTCTTTTCAAAAATATTTTCAAATACACTTACACCAAAAAAGCATTTTCAAAGTGAGCTAGCAACTAAGAGCCCGTAGTTAACTACGAATGGAAAGGGTGCTAACACCTTCCCTTTCCATAACCTACCCCGAAATCAAAATATTTAAAAGGTATTTCTTGTTCTTATCACCCTTTCCTTTATTGAATAAAAGAAAAGTCGGTGGCGACTCTTACTTACCGTAACATTTGCGATAAAATGCAAAACTAGTAAAGTCAGTTCTCCCACTGTATTACAGAACAGGCGACTCTATTGGGGAAAAATAAAAGTGGGGTTACCTTAGAGATAGTTCATATTTTAAATGCTTTCCTTGTTTGACTAGCTTGATTTATCCTTGAAGGGTTGTTTGGGTATTCTTGTAAAGATCCTATACTCAGATCTGTGGCATATTAGGTAAGTAGCAATAGATCATGGGGACTATGAGGCGTAATACCAACATGGTTTAAGCGATGGCTACATTAGTGTGACACATTTTTTTGTACCGGTATCCCTTGAGTCCAGTCAAGGATAATAGGGGGCCGCTATGTGGTGTCATAAAGCACTAACCAACCGTAGAACCTTAGTTGAACAACTTGGCCATTAGAAAGTATTGAGATAGCTGGCTTTGGTGCAAGACTAAAGTTGGTTGATAATCGATACTACACTCGTTGAGATCAGACTTTCAGGATATTTTGGCCGCAATTTGGATGCTTGAGCTAAAACAATGCCCGATGAAGAAAGATCAGTGATATTGAGATTCCTTAGAACCCGGTTACTTTTGTTAGGACAAGTTGAACAAACTAAACTTCAATAGGGTACTTACCTACAAACTCCATTCAAGCCTGAACCTAAGGCTACTTGTGTGACTTGTTTGCATTATCTAACTCCTTACAGGTTTTATTTTTATTCATTATCTAACGACGTGAATTCCTTGTAGTATTTGTTTGTAGTCATTATCTAATAAATTGGGCTTCTTGTAAAACTTACTTGTGTTCACCACCTTACACTTTTGTTTGGTGTATAACATACACCTCATAACATCATACCATATCATTCTCACTTACCAGCTCAAGGATCTCAAGGGGGAATGATGCAGGTTATCATGAACCAGGTGCTTAACAAGGGGCAGGAGGATTTATTTTCCTCTAACCAAGTGCCGTCAAGGTATAATGAACCAGACGCCTAGCCAGGGTAAGGGGATTTATTTTCCTCTAACCAATGATGTCAAAGACCAAAGCACATCATCTTGAGTCAAATGCTATGACCCACTCTACATGGTGAGTTTGATTCTCGTAGAAGGACATTCAATGATACGAAGTTCTTCAACCAAAACTGCATTCAGATTCGACTTCTAACATTTTTCTTACCCTGTGAGATCTTTGAAAACATTGCATCTATATATCATGCATCATGTCATAACAGGTTTTCCCTATACAGGATTCTCATTTTATCGCTGTTTATTTCAGTAAGAAAAATGGCTCTCGAACATATCGTCAGAGACCTCCAAACTCAAAATGCTCAGTTCTAAGAAATTTTCCTGAACCTATCCAGGGGGCAAGAGGAATTGAAAGAACACCTCACTGAGAGCATGACCAAGAAGAATCCTGAAGACAATAGGGATGACCAGTTGGAACAATTGCAAGCTGAGATGGCGATGATGAGAATCCAGATGATGGGACAAATAACTCTTATCCAAAACTTAGATCGGGGACAAGAAGAGTTAAGAACTCTCGTCAGCAAACTTCATCCAGATGGGCCTCCAGCAATCAATTGGTGTCAAGCTTTGCTTCTGAAATTTCCTCTAGACACGATTTTGGTTTCACACTTTTTACCACTTTTTCAAGTTTTCTTCTCAGTGTTCTTGCAGCCTCTCGGTCTCAATTTCGTGCCTTTGCCTTCTATATGTATCATGGAATGTATTAGGTCAAGAATTATACTTTGAATCTTTCCACATCAATGCCATGGGATTTGATTTGATCCACCATTGAAAGCTTGCCTAATTTGTCAAAAATCCATCTTTTGGTGCATGATATGATGAGATACGAATTTGATGATGACCATGATGATTATTAAGTCCTGAAAATAGCAAAAGATCTCATGTAATCAAGTTTTGGGATTTTATTTGATTTAATTTGATTTAAAATGAAATAATTCAATAAAAAATCAAATAAAATAATAAAATTGATAAATGGACATAAGGCTGAAGCTAAGACACGTGTGCAATGTGGCAAGTCCAAATCAAGTGGGAAAAAATGGGCCCATTTGACAAAATTTGAAGTTTTGGGGATAGTTGACTTTTGGCAATTTTGCAAAAATGCCCAACCTCAACAATGCATAACTTCTTCAATTTTGAACATTTGGAGATGTTATTGGACTTTTTAGAAAGCTTGAGATGTCCTCTAACCAACCATTTTTGTCTCATCTCATTTTGATATTCCATACTCAAGTTATAAGCTTTGGAAAAAAAGGTGTTTTTGTTGACTTTCAAAAATGACCTATAATGTCCAAATTTATAACTTCTTGTGAATGCATTTTCTGATCTTATGGTATGAAGATGGATTGTAGGAAATTGTATCATCTTAAAAATGAGCTTTGGATGGGTCATTTCTCATAAAGTATGAGAAAGTTATGCTTGGTCAAAGTTGAGTTGACTTTTCTTGCAAAACCCTAATTTAGCAACTTTTGAGTCTTGATGAATTTTGAGCAATCCTTGATGAATCATGATCAACCCTTGATAAAATGATGAAATATCCTTAAAAATTAGAATGTTAACAAAAAATCTTGAGGTTTGACTGTTTATAGGTCACAATTGACTTTTGCCCTAACATAGTCGATTCTTGGACCCTTTGAGCATTGGACTGAGCAAACTTCCTCTGCAAGGCTAGAAATTTGACATGGATGACCTTGAGAATATATTAGGACATTAGGGAGAATTTGAGGTCATTTGTATTCAAGGATCTTGATGCAACACAAAACCCTAATTTGGGGTTGACTGCCTTAGGAGATAGCTTGACTGTCCAATTCTTGAGCAACCTTGAGCAACTTGGGGATTTCTCTTGCAATGTTTTTTGAGAAATATGAGAGAGCAAATTTTGGGGTACAACAGCTTCCCATGTTCAATCTTCTTAGACCTGAGGATGTAGATTAGCTTTCGTGCCTTTCTTGATCCGAAGGTGGAAGATGATTGAACACTAGAGTGCCTAGAAATTTGCACTCGCCTGAAGTGGTGTCAGCCTTGTGATGTCGGGAATGGGCTTACAAATGCCATTTGGAGATTGTTGATAGGAGGTCTGAACTTCGGATGGGATAAGAATTAGGGAGATCTTAGCGTCGATTTGACTGAACCAGAGAAGGTCTTGGATTAACTTTGACTGGATAAGAATCAGAAAAATCTTAGAATCGATTTAACTGAATCAGACGAAAGTCTTGGAATATTTTTAACTAGAATAAGAATCAGGGAGATCTTAGCGTCGATCTGGCTGAACCCGAGAAGGTCTTGGATTAACTTTGACTGGATAAGAATCAGAAAAATCTTAGAATCCATTTAACTGAACCAGACGAAAGTCTTGGAACATCTTCAACTGGAATAAGAATCAGGGAGATCTTAGCGTCGATTTGGCTGAACCAGAGAAGGTCTTGGATTAACTTTGACTGGATAAGAATCAGAAAAATCTTAGAATCAATTTAACTGAACTAGACGAAAGTCTTGGAATATCTTTAACTGGAATAAGAATCAGGGAGATCTTAGCGTCGATCTGACTGAACCAGAGAAGGTCTTGGATTGACTTAGGCTGGATAAGAATTAGAAAAATCTTAGAATCGATTTAACTGAACCAGACGAAAGTCTTGGAATATCTTCAACTGGGATAAGAATTAGCGAGATCTTAGCATCGATCTGACTGAACCAGAGAAGGTCTTGGATTAACTTTGACTGGATAAGAATCATAAAAATCTTAGAATCAATTTAACTGAACCAGATGAAAGTCTTGGAATATCTTCAACTGGGATAAGAATCAGGGAGATCTTAGCATTAATCTGACTGAACCAGAGAAGGTCTTGGATTAACTTTGAATGGATAAGAATCAGAAAAATCTTAGAATCAATTTAACTGAACCAGATGAAAGTCTTGGAATATCTTCAACTGGGATAAGAATCAGGGAGATCTTAGCGTCGATCTGACTGAACCAGAGAAGGTCTTGGAATAACATCTTTATGAGGAATCCGCTGAAATAGCCCTCAATAGATGTAGTTTTTGAGGGGGCTACCAGGTCATATAAGTAGTCAACGGTGTTTATTGATTCGTCTTTCCCTGAAAAAGTAAAGAGTTAGTCATATGCAATATCATGATGTATGAAATGCATGATATATATCCAGCAATGATGCTCTCAAAATAAATGAGATTGTGTGGTATGATGCGTATATGCCTGTATCATGATGTATGGAAATGTAATGTTTCTAGCTGGGGAAAATAAATCTCGGATAGCTGCTGAAGAATAGAGCTGGATTCTTCGTTTCTGCTGGGGATGGCGAATGAAGAGAATAAACCTGCAGGAGAGGATGACTCTGTTGGGGGAATAAACCGATGAGGAGACTACTCTATGGAGAAGAGATGTTCTGCTGAAGATTCCACTGATAAATTCCGTCGAGATGAATTATCGTTGTTGGTGATATTGAATCCTATTGGGGATTGAATTCCTGTTTGTGAAAGGAAAGAAATCCGCTGGGGATGATCTTTGGTTGTGACTTCTCTGGGAATAACCTTTTAGACTCTTATGGGGATAATCATTTGAGTTCTGCTGGGAATGATCCTTTGAATTCTGCTGGGAATGATCCTTTGAACTCGGCTGGGGAGATTTATTTTTGTACTCCGCTGGGGATAAACTTCTAGAATCTACTGAGGATGATTCTCCCAACTCTGTTGGGGAAGCTTTTTCAGACTGCGCTGGGAAAATTTTAACTTCACTGGGGATATCTTGTACCCTGCCGGGGAGCATTCTTATACTCCATTGGAGAATATTAAGACTGTCGGGGATATCAAGCCTTTTTAGTGTTGATGGTAGATAAACTCTGCTTGGGGAGAATATTACTGATTCATTCACAGTTGCAAGTCTCAGCTGGGGAGAGCTATCATTATTGTCTTACTCTGTGGGGAGTGAAGGTGTCCTAGCCATATTCTTCAACTGAATCTACCTTTGTACCTGGTGTACAGAGCAACTGTATAGTTTGGACAATTTTCAATTGCCCCTGTTTCTGATATTACGAGTAATAGTCTTTTGTTTCGCATGTAAATATTTATGAGCAGCAATTAATGTCAAATGCATATATCAAAAATGAACATTGGACGTTCTTTGCAAAACAAAACAGATAAAGGAAAAACAGTTTGAAATTTCTTTGAAAATGAATTGTATTGATTTTGAAGTTTGGCCTGAAAATAGGCATTTTTGTACAAGAGGCTGACGTCCTAGTAAGAGAACGCCGCCGAAAAATAGAATTTACACAATTTATGAAAAAATAAACAAAACAACTATGTGAATGATCCCACTGGGTTCCAACTCTGTTATGGCCTTTATGTCTTCGAGCATCTCATCACTTTGCTACTTGGTTGAAGGTAGATCAGATTGATTAGTGTCGTCTGAGCTTGATAGTTGACACCGAAGTCTATATGCAAGGTGATCCAATGAGACATAGTGTTACACTTTGATCCTTAATTTTTTCCTGGACCGCCCTCTCGGGTTTTCAGTCCACCAGGATACCCCTTTTTGCCCAAGTCACCTTTTCAGGTTTTTGACTTGCCGGGTGTACAGATTTTTCATTTTCATCCCTTATTTTTGCCCGAACCCTTTTGGTTCGCTGGGAAGCACTTATTTTTGCCTAGGCCAGTCAACCTAGCGGGTTTTTGATTATGCGTAGTATTTTTTCACTATGTCTGCATTGACAGGGTGAGGAAAGTCGTCACCATCCATGGTGGTTAGAATCATAGCTCCTCCCGAGAAAATATTCTTAACCACAAATGGCCCTTCATAAGTAGGGGTCCATTTGCCCCTGGGGTCACCTTGAGGTAGGATAGTACACTTGATCACCAGATCCCCGACTTGATACTCTTGTCGTCTGACTTTCTTGTTAAACGCCTTGATCATCCATTTTTGGTATGTTTGACCATGACAAATAGTAGTAAGTCTCTTTTCGTCGATTAAAGTCAGCTGATCAAGTCGGGTCTGAATCCAGTCATCTTCGCTCAAACCTGCATCCTTCATAATCCGAAGAGAGGGTATCTGAACTTCAATGGGCAAGACTGCCTCCATGCCATATACCAAGGAATAGGGTGTTGCCCCCGTTGACGTCCGTGCTGAGGTACGGTACCCATGGAGAGAAAATGGTAACATCTCGTGCCAGTTTTTGTATGTCACAGTCATCTTCTGCACGATCTTCTTAATGTTCTTATTAGCTGCTTCGACATCCCCATTCATCTTCGGCCGGTAGGGAGAAGAGTTGTGATGTTGTATCTTGAACTTCTTGCAGAGCTCGGTGATCATCTTATTTTTGAGATTTGTACCATTATCCGTAATGATCCTCTCTGGTACACCGTATTGACAGATCAGGTTGTGCTGAATGAACCGTGCCACGACGTTCTTGGTCACTGTAGCAAAGGAAGCTGCTTCAACCCACTTTGTAAAGTAATCAATTGCTACCAGGATGAAACGATGCCCATTGGATTTTGTAGGTCTGATCTCGCCGATCATATCAATGCCCCACATTGCAAAAGGCCAAGGAGCTGTCAAGACGTTCAGAGGAACTGGAGGTATGTGCACCTTATCAGCATAAATTTGGCACTTGTGACATGTCCGAGAATGCTGATAACAGTCGGCTTCCATTGTGGACCAATAATATCCTGCCCGTAGGATCTTCTTTGCCATGGTATATCCACTGGAATGAGTTCCGAAAGTACCTTCATGTAAATCTGCCATGATCCTTTCTACTTCATTCTTGTCCACACATCGCAGTAGGGTTGAATCATGGTTACACTTGTAAAGGATATTGTTACTGATGAAGAACTTTGTTGCGAACCTCCTCAGAAACTTCTTGTCATTAACAGATGCACCCTCGGGGTATTCCTGAGCCTCAAGGTATCTCTTCACCTAATGAAACCAGGGTTTATCTGCTACCTCTTCAGTCTCAATATCACAGCAATGTGCAGGTTCATCCAATCTTTCAATGATAATCCGGGGAGCTTCGTTGTCCCAATTGACTTTGAACATAGAAGAAATTGTAGCCAGCGCGTCCGCCAACTGATTCTCCTCTCTAGGGAAGTGTTCAAAGGTTATCTCTTTGAAATGGGGAAGCAAAGTCAACACATACTCCTTGTAAGGAATAAGATTAGGGTGTTTCGTATCCCACTCGCCTTTGATCTGACTGATCACGAGAGCGAAATCTCCAAAGACACTCAAGAACTTAATCCTTAGGTCAATTGCAGCTCGAAGACCCATAATGCACGCCTCATACTCCACCATGTTGTTGGTGCAGTTGAAACATAGTCGGGCGGTGAATGGAGTATGAGAGGCTTTAGGATATATGATCACAGCGCCAATGCCATTACCCAAAGCGTTCTAAGCTCCATCAAAGTACATAGACCATCGGGATCCTTCCTCATGTCCTTCATCTGGTCCAGGTGTCTCACAGTCAGTCACTATCATGATATTCTCGTCCGGGAATTCAAAGTGCATAGACTGGTAATCATCCACTACCTGATGTGCCAAATGGTCTGCCAACACACTTCCCTTGATTGCCTTCTGGGTCGTATATTAGATGTCATACTCAGTCAAGATCATCTGCCATCTTGCTATTCTTCCGGAAAAGGCAGGCTTTTCAAAGATATACTTGATTGGATCCATCTTTGATATCAATAGAGTAGTGTGAGTCAGCATATACTGTCTCAGCCAGCGAGCAGCCCATGCCAAAGCGCAGCAAGTTTTCTCGAGCAACGAGTATCGGGTCTCGCAGTCGGTAAACTTTTTGCTAAGGTAATAAATAACATGCTCTTTTCGGCCAGACTCGTCGTGCTGCCCCAGCACACACCCCATTGAGTTGTCGAGTACTGTCAAGTATAGGATCAAAGGTCTCCCTTCAACTGGAGGCATCAGAATAGGTGGCTCATGGAGATACTCTTTGATCCTTTCGAAAGCGGCCTTACATTCATCATTCCATCGTACCACTTGATCTTTCTTCAGTAGCTTGAAGATTGGTTCACAAGTAGCAGTCAGGTGCGAGATGAATCGGGCGATATAGTTCAAACGTCCCAAAAAGCCTCTGACTTCTTTCTCTGTTTGGGGAGCTGGCATCTCTTGTATGGTTTCACCTTTGCCGGATCCACTTGAATACCTTTATCGCTTACGACGAAGCCCAGCAACTTACCATATCTCACCCCGAAGGTGCACTTGTTAGGGTTTAACCTCAGCTTGTACAACTTCAACCTGTCAAACAGCTTCTGAAGGTGGTCAAGATGCTCTTTTTCAGTCTGAGATCTGGCAATCATATCGTCGACGTATACCTCAATCTCATGATGGATCATATCATGGAATAAAGCAACCATGGCACGCTGATACGTTACCCCAGCATTTTTCAATCCAAAAGGCACGACCTTGTAGCAAAAGGTGCCCCACTGAGTAACAAAAGTTGTCTTCTCCATGTCTTTGGGAGCCATTTTAATCTGATTATAACCGGAGAAACCATCCATAAATGAGAATACCTTATACTGCACGGTGTTGTCAACCAGAACATCAATATGATGTAGGGGAAATCATCCTTAGGACTTGCCCTGTTTAGATCCCTATAGTCAACACACATTCGAACCTTACCATCCTTCTTCGGCACGGGAACCACGTTGGCCACCCACTATGGGTAAGAAGTAACTGCTAGAAAACCGGCGTCAAACTGTTTCATAACCTCAGCCTTGATTTTCTCAGACATCTCTGGGCGCATTCGACAGACCTTCTATTTTACGGGAGGAAAGTCTTCCTTGGTAGGCAGGCGGTGAACTACAATATCGGTATCCAACCCAGGGATATCTTCATAAGACCAGGAAAAGATCTCAACATAGTCACACAGCATCTGAATCAATCGTTGCTTCACATTAAGCTCCAGATTTGCACCGATTCTGACCTCTTTCTTGTCTATCTTTGTACCCAGATTCACTGATTCCACGGGCTCTTCGTGTGGCTGAATAACCCTCTCTTCCTGAAGTAACAGTCTTGTAAGTTCACCAGGCACTTCACAATCATCTTCACCTTCTTCTTCGACAAAGTTGATCGGACTTTCAAAGTCATAACTGGCAGTAGCAGAGTCGTTACCAGTGAGATCCAGAGTGGATGTAGACCTGTATATGTGAGTGTGTGTAAAATAGCTGTTTTGCAATATGTAATAAAAGAAAAACAAGGAGCGCAAAATTTGAAATGCAAGAAAATGTCCAATGCTTTTATTAATGATATATGAAAATGACACACATAAAGCCCTCATAAATGAAGCCACAGTGCCCCGGGTAAGACACCGGGCCATAAAGTATAAAACATTGTCTGTTACAAATTCAAAACAAAAAGTCTCATTACTGGGTAACAAAATAAATTGGGATGAAGTCCTTTGCTGTCCAGTTGCCCAGTCCACCATCAGTAGTAGGATAGATCCAGCTGTCGAACTCAAACTCTTCCACATCGTCTTCAATGGCATTCACTCCCGAATTGCTGATGAACAGGGGAGGTCTTCCGATCCGTGCATTCCGAACAGACCTTTGAGCTTCTATAGTGAAACCCAAACCAAACTTGTTAGTCTTATGTGCAAAATCAGGGAGTTGGCCCCAATTTGCACACCCACCTTTCTCAACAACATCCCGGGCATCTTTGAAGGAAGCCATCTTCATAGGAGGATCTTCAACAATAGTCTCAGCTGATACCAGTGTCTGGGGAACCTCTTCAAAATGGTTAAACGGTGTCTCAATGAACTCCCCATCCATTTCTACATATCGGAAATAGTTGAGGTGGCTCACCATATACTCCGCTTCTCCTTGCACTGTCACAATTTTCCCTTTTACCGGGTACTTTAGCTTCTCGTGGAGCATAGACGTTACTGCCCCAGCCTTGTGGATCCATGGATGACCCAGCAAAAATGAATAAGATGGCCGAATGTCCATCACATAGAATGTAGAGGTGAAAACCTGAGAACCAACCTTAATCGGAATATCCACTTCTCCATGCACCATCCTCTTAGACCCATCGAAGGCCCTAACGACAATGTTGCTTGGTTTCAACTCCAACCCTTCACAGTCCAACCGGTATAGAGCTTTCTTAGGCAAGACGTTCAACGAGGAACCAATATCCACTAATACATGAGCAAGAGTAGTGCCCCTGCATTCAATGAAGACATGCAGGGCATCGTTGTGATTCTTCCCCTTAGAAGTCAAGTCGGCGTCAGAGAAACCCAACCCATTATCAGCATTCAGACTAACCACGCAATCTTTAAACTGATTCGCCGATGTTTCTTGCGATAATTGCGCAGTCTTTAGGAAGGCAATCAGAGCCTTGGCATGGGCTTCTGAGCATAACAACAGAGATAACATAGAAATCTTGGACGGGGTTTGCCCCAGCTGCTCGACTACATTGTAGTCGCTCTTTTTGATGATCTTTAAAATCTCTTCCATCTCTTGTCTAGAAGCTTCAACAGTAATCTTCTTCGGCGCCTCCGTCCGGGCAGGCTCATCAGTGGTCCCTTTGCCCCGAGTCTTAGATGACTCAGCAACAGGGGTAGGAATGGGAACTTGAACAGGAACAGTAGCAGGTGCACTGGCAGGGGTAATAATAACAGGTTTTCGAGCAGTTGGTGGAGAGATATCAGGGGAGAAAAGTCTTTCGCTGTAGGTGACTTTGGCAGGTCCAACAATATTGCTGATGTCAGTACCAGCATCCAACTCTTGTTTAACTCCATGAAAATAAATACCAGCCTCGTAGTGCCAAGGGGCAGCTTTATCATATGTGTAGGGGATAGGCCCAGGAACAGTGATGATCAATGGTGCGATTCTTGGAACAAATGTAATTCTAATAGGCTTTCTCGAGGAAGCCTTGGAAGAATCATCGAAAATGGTGATAATAGCAACTTCTTCAGTATGAACTGAAGGAACAACAGTCTTCTTAAACAAAACTTCTTTACTATCCATCAGGCGTTGGACACCTGATTTCAAAAGATGGCAACCGGTTGGTAGGGCATAACACATACGGCAACCTTCATCACAACCCGGAAATAAACCGGCTGACAAAAGATTCTTCTTCACAGTCATCAAGGGAGTAGCAATATCTTTCACAGAAACCACAAACGAGTCTTCCTCTACAGCATTCACTCCATGCTTGGGCATAGGATCAGCCACAACATTAGGTCTTTCGGGCGCCTCGAAATCAATCTCCTTAGCATCAATTAAGTCCTGTATTTTGTTCTTCAAAGCTCAACAATCATATGTATCGTGTCCCGGGCTATCAGAGTGAAAAGCACAGCAGGCATTAGGATTGTACTTAGGCGATGCAGTGTTGGGATTATGTGGAGCCTCCCTTGGAGTTACTAGATTGGTTTTCAATAACTGCGGCAGAATCTGAGACAAAGTCATGTTGAGATGGGTGAATTGCCTTCAAGGTCTCTCGGCCTTCTGTTGATTGTTGCGCTGAGGAGCACCAGCAGGTCTTGAAATAACAACCGCATTAACAGCTTGGCGGCGTTCAGGTCTATTCTGGCTTTTCGAACTGTAAACAGCATTGGACTCCTTCTTAAAAGGATTTTTCTCGGTGCTCGATGAAGCACCCTTTTGTATCTTACCAGACTTAATACCAGCCTCAATCCTTTCACTGGTCATAATTAGCTTTGTAAACCCAGACGAAGAGCTTCCAATCAGATGGTTAAAAACGGACCAGACAAGGTCCCTAGAAACATATCTACTAGCTCCCTATCATCCAAGGGTGGTTGCACTCTTCCAGCGAGATCCCTCCACTTCTGAGCATAATCTTTGAAACCTTCACCCGTACCCATTGACATACCCTGAAGTTAGGTACGCGTGGGAGCGAGGTTGACATTGTATTGGTACTGCCTGTAGAAAGCAGCATCCAAATCTTCCTAATTGCGGATACTGGCTCCTTCTAACTGGTAAAACCATTCAAGCTGAGTCCCTGAGAGACTGTCTTGAAAGAAGTGGATCCATAGGTTCTTATCAGCGGTGTACGGCTGAATCTTCCTTACATACGACCGGAGGTGCAGTTTCGGGCAAGAAATTCTGTCGTATTTAGCAAAGGCTAGTGCTTTGAATTTGTGGGAAATCACCACCCCATATGACAGACCCAGATCTCCAAAGTCCAGACCAGGCACCTTCTGAACTTCCATCGCACTCAAACGGTCTTCCAGTTGCTTGTATCTATCCTCAGCCGGAGGATACTGGTCTTCGTCGAAGTGTGTCTCGTTGTCTGAAACCACAGGGCTAGGAGCCCTCCTTTCTTCCTGACTATCTTTCCCTCCAGATGAGGTGGTCAAATCAACTTCATCTTGTAGCCTGTTTCCAAACCTGTGACCTGTGTTACACAGGATTGTCCTCTTCTTCTTCTTCTTCTTCTTCTCTTTCAGAATAAGGGTCTTCAGATCTTGCTGACCCTTAGCTAGATTCAGAACAACTCTTGGAATTGGGCATTTTGAGCCTGCAGAGCCTTGATTTCTTGTTCATTCGATGGTTCAGAAGACATGATGCTGAAATAAACAGTGAAGAAGATGAGAAAACCTGTAAGGGTACCTATTATGAGGTGCATGGAATGAAATGCGTATGATATGATTTCAAAGACATCGAGAGATTCAAATTCGTAAACAAGAAATGAAACACACTTTTATTAGATAAACTTTGAAATTAATTGTTCAACAAATTGCCCTTAAGGAGTTACAAGAAAGGAAATACTGAAAAGTAAATAAAAACTGGAAGTAATCAAAGGACATCAACGCTCCCATGGTCATTTTCCTTTAGTGCTGACATAGTCATTGATGATCTGCTCCTTCTCTAACTGCCTAGTCAACTTCTGGATATTTCACTCTTGCTCGTGATACTTTTCTCTATAAGTATCCCGCTCTTCCCTTAGTTGCATCCAGGACCTCTTCAATGCCCCGATGTCAGTAGGCATGTAAGGGTGTAAGATAGTAGGAAGAACCCCTTCCTCATCAGCAACTTCAACAATAATAGGCAAGACGGATTCGTAGGGCATTCCCAGCTTTTGGGCACGGATACGAACCCATATGAGATATGGCTCCATCGGAAGTGAAGTCTTCGGGCCCAGCTCGTGTGGATCAGATCTGTGAACTCTATCCCAAGCCCTTATGAATCTGCGGCGTTGCTCGTCACTATCCCCTTGAAAATCAAAGATGATACTAGGCATTAGCATCTCATGAGGTCCTTCCCTTCTGGCTCGCCCAAACTGACGTAAGGCCAAGCATGGATTGTAAGTAATTCCTCCATGGGTTCCTATCAGTGGAACATTGGGGTATTCCCCACAGCGATCAATAATGGCCACCTCATCCATGCCCTTAATAGTCCAAATGATGTCATTGTGAGAGAGAGACATAACCCTATAATCCCAACCCATGCCTTCTTTGTTCTTCAGAACTGATTTGGGAAGTTGAGAAATAAACCACCTTGCCACCAACGGAGCCCAGCACATCAAGGTTCCTCGCTTCCGAGCAGTACGGGCATAGAGCTGATGAAGAATGTCACCCAGGAGAGTGGGTACAGGAATACCAGAGATGAATATTTTTACCGCATTCACATCAACAAAGGAGTCAGAGTTAGGAAACAATACCAAGCCATATATTAGAAGAGCCAGAATATCTTCGAATGCCTTGAAGTCTAGAGTATCCCATAAATAATTAGCCTTACCAACCAAGAACTTAGTCAGAAAGCCCTTTGCTCCACTTCTAGTCTCCTAATTAGCCATTACCTTATCCTTTGTCATATGAAGGGCTTAAGCAATCTCTTCCAGGCTCAGGATCTTCTCCCAACCTGTGAACAGGGTCTGCTCCAGAATAGGGATACCCAGTAGATCAGAGAACTCTTCTAAGGTGGGGACCAACTGGTAGTCCTGAAAATTAAAGAAACGGTATAGTGGATCATAGAATTGGACCAAGACACTCATCATCTGCTCGTCCAATTTGGAAGTGACCAAACCAAGAAGATGCCCATGTCTTCTGATGAAGGAGGTAGTATCAGACATCTTTACAACCAACTCTTTAAGCATAGTGGGAACCTGGACAAAGTTGATCCGGATGGTGTTCCTACGCATGGGTGCCGTGACCTACAAAACAGAACAAAGATGAATCCCTCTTGTATTTGAAATAGGTTAGTCCAATGCAAGATGTATGCAATGTCATGATGTCATGATGTCATGATGTCATGATAGAAAGCACACCACAAGTATCCACAAATAGCAAACATGGTAAAGGCACACAAGTCACACAGAGAGCCCTTAGATTTCAGGCTGGCAAGGAGTCTAGGTACTACCCTCTTTCAATTCAGTTGGTTTAAACCTGTCCTAAAAATAGTAACCGGGTTTTAGAGGATCTCAATATCACTAACTACCCTCAATCGGTCATAATTCCAGTTTAGCAACCTTTTCTTGCAGCCAGAATCATCGCGTGAGTTTAGTCTCAATGAGTGTAGCATACTGCTACTGTTCTATGGCCAAGTTGGTCAATTTAAAAGTTCTAAGGTCAGTTGGTGCTTAATGACCCCTTAGCAGACCCATATTCTCCTCGTTCCAACACAAGGGATATCGGTACATACTAAAATGCCACACAAACGTAGCTACTGCTTCAACTGTATCGGTCTACGCCGTACAGTTCCGTCACAGTTTATTGCTACTTACCTAAAGGGTGCCTCCAGATTCGGGTTAGGATCTATAGTAACTCTGATTTAAGCCCACAAAGATAAATCATACAAAGCAAACAATTGAAAACACAATGATCTAATCCTAAGGTACACCCCACTTATTAAGGTTATCCCCAGCAGAGTCTCCAGTTCTGTGATACGGTGGGAAAGAACTGATTGTTTTTTGGAATGTTGGTTTTTATTTTGCGTTTGTTTTCGCAAAATGTCGCGGTAAGCAAGAGTCGCCACCGACTTTTATTTTATCCAACAAGGAAAGGAAAAAAGCACAGAAAAATTCCTTTTTCGAGATATTTCTTGGGTTCGGGGGGTAGATTATAGAAATGGAAGGTGTTAGCACCCTTTCTATCCGTGGTTATCCACGGGCTCTTAGGTACTTGCTCATATTGTTTTCAAAAATTGCTTTTCTTTGTGTTTGTGGGTTTGAATAAGTTTTTGTTTGAAAGGTGTAAGTGTGAAAAGTTTTGTTTTGTTTTGGAAAGAGCAAGTACTTAAGAACCATCTACCTACTCGAAAAAGGAATCATTCTATGCTATCTTCCTTTAGACAATACTATCCTACTATTGATGAGTAGGTAGCACCGTCGTTGGAGTTTTAAGGGTCAATTCGAATGCGGGACTTACGGTCACCAAAGCAATGTTAGAATGCCTTAGCAGTAACCCTAATGTCTTAGATCATTTGTTTTGAGGCAACAATATCCGAGGCAACCGTTTCGAGGCGACTATGATCTTTGGACAAGAGGATGACCTCTAAAGTGACCTATACTTAATGACCGTGTACGAAGGCAACCAAATGGGGTGTACCCTAAGAGTGTGCACGTGCGAGTGTGTTGTTTTCAGTTATTTTGTCTGTGTACATGTTAATGGTGATCTATGTTGATTTTAGGTTTAAACATTCAATCTTGTCATGCATCCCTATTATCAAACATCTAGCAGTTATATTTTGCGAAAAATAAATTGAGAAAATTAAATTACAAGGCGTCGGGTATTTACATCGCCAAAAGCAACCCTTTGAAATTTAAATGCAGAAAATAAATAAAGCGATAAAAATAGTCCTAATTATCTATTACATTCCGGAAACAAATACAATATTGAATAAAATGGATCGCGTGCGGGAAATTAAATCGGGCGTAAGTTCTAGGGTTTTGACCCTTTGTTATTAAAGAAAAGATTTTTTTGGTTATTTTTGACTTTTAAGAAATAAACTATCCTAAATTAATTATTAAATTAAATTAATTAAACTAATTAATAAAAATAAATATTTTTTGGGTTTTTGTGTTATTTAAAGAAAGAAAATAAACTTGATCAATGTTAATAAAACCTAATTATGTCTAAGTTAATTTTAATTATTGAAAAATATATTAAAGTTATTCCTAATTAATGGCCTATATAAATTAATTGATTTGTTAATAAAAAAGAAAATACTAAAATTTAAATTAATAAAGAAAATATTTTTTGGTTTTAATTTTATAAAGAAAAAGATTTGATTGGTTAATAATAAACATAATTAAACAAACAATTAAATAAAACAAAAAAAAAATGAAATAGAAAGAGTTAGGAGTGTGGGCCTGATTAGTGGTGTTTGAATTGCAATTCCATGGCCCAATAACATGCTGGCCTTGTTGACTTTGAGAGATTCAGTGGGTACACGCTGACTGGGTCTATGGTAGACCCTCACTCCTAGATCACCAGATTTGGCCTTGGGCCATCTGGCACTTTGATGTGTGAAGGAACATGATGCACTACGCGCCTGGATCTGCATGGGATAACCTATAGAAAAATAACAAATACAAATTGGTGGGACCTGGGATTCGAACCCAGGTCCTGATGCGTTTTGTATGCACTCCACTACCACTCAGCTAATGTGTTTCAATTGTTAATATATACAAAACAATAAAAATAAAGGAAAACGAATTAATATGCTAGAAAATAAAAAAAAGTGCGCGAATATTTGAACCAGCCACAGGGGGAGTGACATGTCTCCATCCCTAACCTCCAGCCCTGTAACTTTACCTGCCGATTTATATCTGCAACTAAATGTGTAGGTCACTCCTAAAATTAACTCCAGGCCATATAAATTCCTCCCAAGACCATGGTTGTGCTCGTCTTTCTCTTCCGGTCATGTCCATGGCCATTAACGGAGCTAATTTTGTGGAGCTTTCGAGCGTGTATGGGAGCTTGCTAGGGATTGGCTCTGACTCAGTGGACCTCCAGCAATCGATTGGTGTCAAGCTTTGCTTCTGAAATTGCCTATAGACACGATTTTGGTTTCACACTTTTTACCACTTTTTTCAAGTTTTCTTCTCAGTGTTCTTGTAGCCTCTCGGTCTCAATTTCGTGCCTTTGCCTTCTATATGTAACATGGAATGTATTAGGTCAATAATTATGCTTTGAACCTTTGCACATCAATGCCATGGGATTTGATTTGATCCACCATTGAAAGCTTGCCTAATTTGTTAAAAATCCATCTTTTGGTGCATGATATGATGAGATATGAATATGATTCTGACCATGATGATGACTAAGTCCTGAAAATAGCAAAAGATCTCATGTAATCAAGTTTTGGAATTTTATTTGATTTAATTGGATTTAAAATGAAATAATTCAATAAAAAATAAAATAAAATAATAAAATTGATAAATGGACATAAGGCTGAAGCTAAGACACGTGTGCAATGTGGCAAGTCCAAATCAAGTGAAAAAAATGGGCCCATTTGACAAAATTTGAAGTTTTGGGGATAGTTGACTTTTGGCAATTTTGCAAAAATGCCCAACTTCAACAATGCATAACTTCTTCAATTTTGAACTTTTGGAGGTGTTCTTGGACTTTTTAGAAAGCTTGAGATGTCATAGGACCAACCCTTTTGGTCTCATATCATTTTGATATTCCATGCTCAAATTATAATCTTTTTCAAAAAAGGTGTTTTGTTGACTTTCAAAAATGACCTATAATGTCCAAATTTATAACTTCTTGTGAGTGCATTTTATGATCTTGGGGTATGAAGATGGATTGTAGGAAATTGCATCCTATTCAAAATGAGATTTGGATGGGTCATTTATAATAAAGTATGAGAAATTTATGCTTGGTCAAAGTTGAGTTGACTTTTCCTACAAAACCCTAATTTAGCAACTTTTGAGTCTTGATGAATTTTGAGAAATCCTTGATGAATCATGATCAACCCTTGATCAAATGATGAAATATCCTTCAAAATGAGAATGTTGACAAAAAATCTTGAAGTTTGACTGTTTATAGGTCATAGTTGACTTTTGCCCTAGCACAGTCGATTCTTGGACCCTTTGAGCATTTGACTGAGCAAACTTCCTCTGCAAGGCTTGAAATTTGACATGGATGACCTTGAGAATATATTAGGACATTAGGGAGCATTTGAGGTCATTTGGATTCAAGGATCTTGATGCAACACAAAACCCTAATTTGGGGTTGACTGCCTTAGGAGATAGCTTGACTGTCCAACTCTTGAGCAACCTTGAGCAACTTGGGGATTTCTCTTCCAATGTTTTTTGAGAAATATGAGAGGGAAAATTTTGGGGTACAACAGGGACGAACGATTAGAATTGGGAATTAAATCATAAATCAACATCAGATGACACGGGAAGTTGTCTTGGTTAAAAGCATGCCTTTTTGGATTGCTACTACATTGCAAGTCCAACAACGACATGGGAATCAATGTAAGCACGATGCACCCAAAAGACGATTTACCAAAATTAACATTTCATTGGATCAAGCATTGCAACACATTTCATTGGCTCAAAAACCCAATAATTATTATCCCCTTTACAATCATAAAGAAAGGTGCGCATACCACTCCAACAGTCCTAGACACGACACTAACATCTGTTGGATGTTGAAGAACAAGATTCACGACCTTATCGAAGAAGGAGCGTTGGAATTTACACAAGATGGTAAACTTCAGTTTTTCTATCATCCCTCAAAGGCGCACCATCTGAAGTGACAAATTTAGGCCGAGAAACTTTTGTTCATTCGAATCTCCAATTGTAATTTCTTTGTTTGTTTAAACACTTATCTTTATGTTAGACTTTAGTTGTTCTCATTAATGCATTGCATATGTTTGTCTTGAGTTAATCCATTCATTTTCACTATACTGAAATTATGCTTTTACTCCTTTTTTATGATATTCAACTCTTGATTAAAAGTTATAAGCCTTTAGAGGGAGGATGACAAAAACAATACCATAATCTCATACAGTATTCTTTTGTGCAGACCTTGTTGACGATGTACAAGCGTTGTTTCAAATCCTAAATAGTGGAGTTATAAGGAAGATAATACCTAGTCAACCCCTTTGAGCCTAAGAAGTAGGAGTTTTATTTTTCACGCAAATTGAAACCTTTAATCCTAACCTGGGGCGGGGCAGTTCCTAAGTTAATTCATATGTGCATTCAGTCGCAAGCTTTCACTTCGTACACATTGAATGGTATTCGTCCTTCCAAATTAAAATATGGTGATAGGTTCCGCGTAATCATTTAATCAAGCTGTCATTACCTCTCAGAAGAAAAGCCCTCTAAGTCAAAACCTATGAAGGAGACTTAAGAAAAAACTGGGGCATCCCGCTTACTGTAATCACAGAAGAAACAGTTCAAGCAAAAGGTAGGGATAATAAAGTCAAAAAAGAAGTTTCTACAAATCCTCAATAAAAATATTACAAAAAAATACTGCCTCCTCAAAATAAACTTTCAGTATCCGAACCATCACTGAAATATTAGGGCAAAGATTCCAGACTCAATTGGAATCTAAATGCACAATTAACTGAGTATAGGACTGAAGAATGTCACGGAGAATGAGTTGGGTATAAATAAAGTTTGAGCCTTTATCCTTTGTTTCTTAAACCGTGAACCAGTCCATGTTACAACCTTTAAAATTCCTAGTTGAAGCATGGGTTAGTTCGAAACATATTGTTACAAAAGGTATCCTGACTCCTGTAAGGTTTACTATAAATCCTGAGTTGAATTAATATTCTTAAAAAATTATGTTTGTTTACTAAAAACGCATTTTCAAAACTTCAAGACAGATATAAGCTTTTCATTTTTAAATTCCATTGTTTGCATATGACTAATTGTTCGATAATAGAGAAATTCGCATGACAGATACTCAATGAAAGAAAATTCTCTCAATGAAATGAATCACCTCAGATGGAAATACATTTCCAATAACATGCCTTTCATAATCAAGGGGAATGACATGGTGTATAACTGATCTGGGGGAAGTCGAGTCAAGATTCAAGGAATCTCTCAAAAGTGCTGAATAGCCAGGGGCAGATCTCCATCTGAATCACTTGGGGCATTGAACATGAGTTCCAACAAAGGGCCATGTACGATAAAGAAAACATTTTCTGGCAGTGCTACAACACTTACTACTATGGATAGTGACAATTCTCCACACCCTGTGAATATGGACATAGTCGAAAAATACTACGCATGAAAAAATACCCGCTAGGTTGATTGACCTAGGCAAAAATAAGGGTATCCCGACGAACCAAAAGATTTTGGGAAAAATTATGGATATATAAATAAAATTATACACCCAGCAAGTCGAAAACCTAAAAAGGAGGCTTGGGCAAAAAAGGGTATCTCGGTGGAATGAAAATCTTAAAGGACAGTCCAAGCAAAAGTTAGGGATTAAAGTGTACGACTATGTCTTGTCATCTCGTCACTTGTCTATCAGTAGAAGACTTATCTCCCTGATCAGCATTGACCAAGGGCTCTAGAAGAAGAGGTATGTTCAAGTCTCCACAGATCCCCACAGAGCCACTTCCATGAGATTATCCCCACAGAGTAATCTTCACAAGTTCATACATTCCCTGCAATTGCCACGGTAGATCACTCTGGATGATAAAGGAGTATGATTTTCTCCCCAGAAATATCACCAACCTACAAAGTTCCAATCAATACAGTTCATGCAGTTTCTCTTCCCTAGCTGAGCTTATTCCTCCAAGGTTGTAAAACTCCCTTTCAGACTTTTGTTCTCCAGTATAGTTCATTTCCTTAACAAGGGTGTTTCCTCAACAAGAGTATTTCCCTGACAATTTATTTCTCCAACAGTTTATCATCTTCTAGATACAATTTAGATACAATCTAGATATAGATTCATTCTAACACTCATTTTATATTCTCTTCTCGATACAGTTCAGATACAATCTATATATAGATTCATTCTGACACTCATTCCAGGCTCTCTTCTAGATATAATGCAGATACAATCAAGATACAGATTCATTCTAACACTCATTCCAGATCCATTTCTAGATACAGTTCAGATACAATCTAAATATAGATTTATTCTGACACTCATTCCAGATCCATTTCTAGATACAGTTCAGATACAGTATAAATATAGATTCATTTTGACACTCATTCCAGATCCACCTCTAGATATAGTGCAGATACAATCAAGATACAAATTCATTCTGGAACTCATTCTAAATTTGTCTTCCAGATACAGTTTAGATATGATCAAGATACATATTTGTGATACGGTGGCAGAACCAATTGTTTAATACTGGTTTGCGTTTTGTGTTTTGTGTTCGCAAAATGTCGCGGTAAGAAAGAGTCGCCACCGACTTTTATTTCATTCAATCAGAAAGGAAAAAAGTACAGAAAAAATCCTTTTTCGAGATATTCTGAGTACGGGGGGTAGATTATAGAAAGGGAAGGTGTTAGCACCCTTTCTATCCATGGTTTTCCATGGGCTCTTAGGTACTTGTTCATTTTTAAATTGCTTGTGTGTGTGCTTTGTTTTTTTGAAAAGTTTGACTTCGTGATAACCCTTGTATCAGTCCTCAAAGGTGTGACAAAGTTGTTTTGAAAATTTGTTTGAAAAGTGTAAGTGTGAAAAGTTTTTATTTGAGCAAGTACCTACTAACATCTACCTACTCGAAAAAAGATTGTTTCTATTCTCGTTTCCTTTAGATAGTGTTATCCTACTATTAAGGAGTAGGTAGCACCGTCGTTGGAATTTGTAAGGGTCAATTCGAAAGAGACGTACGATCACTAAAGAAATATTAGGATACCTTAGTAAGAACCCTAGAGTCTTAAGATCATATTCGAGGAAACATTTCCGAGGAAACATTTCCGAGGCAACATTCGAATGGGACATTTTAATCTGTTTAGACTGGAGGGAAACCACTAAGACACCCTATGGTTAATGATCGTTTACCGAAGGCAACCGAAGTGAGAGTATACCCTAGGAGTGATATGTGCGAGTGATTTGTTTCAATTATTTATCTTTGCACATTAGGGTTTTCTAACTGTATTAATTTATCATGCATTCTTGTCATATAATCCTATTAGCATACATCTAGACAGTTAAATATTTGCAGGAATTAAAATGTGAGAAAGTAAATTTACACTATTACAAGGCTTCAGAGAGGGGGATTAATTACATAGCCAAAAATCCGAGGAAAAAGCAATAAGTAAAAGCCCTAAATTAAACTATTACAAACCATGAACAATTACAAAAATACTGGCAAAATAATAATAAGCGCGCGGCGGTTTAAATGCGAGAAGAAATTGAAACCTGAAAAATCTAATTTGAGGAAAAGGTATTTTTTGGATTTTAATTAAGGAAAATATTTAATTGCAAATTAATTAAACCTAATTTCGAATTGTTTTTAAATTATGAAAGAAATTAAGGTTACCCTAAATTAATTAAACTAATTAAAAAAACATTTATTAAGAAAATAAATCTTGTTTGTGGTTTTTGATTGGTTAATTTAATAAAATAATTTTTGTGTTGATTTAAAAAAAAATTAAAGAAAGGGAAATAAAGAAAAATAGTAGAAATACCCAAATGGGCTTGTTGTCAGCAGATCTGGATGGAGACAGATCCAGAAGATGATGGCCCTCAGAAGGTGTATGCGCTGGCTCTGGTTCTGGCTGATGGATCCAGAAGATGATGACCCCTAGAAGGTGTATGTGCTGGATCTGATTCTGGCTGATGGATTAGAAGATGATGGGCCTCTAATGGTGTATGTGCTGGATCTGATTCTGGCTGATGGATCAGAAGATGATGGGCCTCAGAAGGTGTATTACGCTGGATCTGGTGAAAATAATGGAGAAAATTCCAAAAGCTCACGCCTGGGATCGAACCCAGGACATGAGTTTCTGATTTCCTTCCTCTGACCAATTGCGCTGGATATTAACTTGTTAATATAATAAAGAACAAATAATATATTGGAAAACAAGTTAGTGGCCAGAATAACGCGCCAGAATTTAAACCAGCTAGTCAGGTTGTGACACGTTGTTGTCTTCTTCCCTTGAACTGTTGTTTTAGGCTCTGAACCTTTACCTACAAACGCAGGTTTGTTGCTGAAACCTGTGTCATTCAAAAATCAAGCACACGCAATATAAATTCAATTGGGGACCATGGATCAACTGGGTTTGAAACTCTGATCATCATGGTACCCATTATCAGGCCTAATTTTGCTTGAAACCCAAAACCACAAATTGGAGCATGAAACCCTAACAATGGCAAAAACTTATTTCTGCACTGAAACTTAAATCAAACTATCCAGAAATATTGAAAACATGATGAACTAAAATATGTAATTTAAACATGCTGAAGATGCAAGAATTACAGTAATCGAATTTGGATAATTGTGCAAACTGTGAGAGTGATAGGGAGTGATTCTGGATGTTATGACGCCTGCAAATAATTGGGAATGCTTCCTGAGATGTCAAGGAATTGATTTTTGGCTTTGAAACTCCTCGGGGATGGCTCTAAGATGGATTTCGATCTCTCACTTTTGTCCAAATTTTCAGTTCTTCTTCTGACAATTTCACGTCTCTAACCCCTTTTTTTTATCTGGGATCCTTCATTATATAACCTAGAGTGAATTAGGTTAACAAATTTGGATTGAATCTTGAAGCTTTGATGAGATTTGATTTGATTTTCAATTTGTATGATATCCTTCCAAATTTGGCCTAATCATGCCAATCAGCCTTGATATGATCTGATTTTGATATGTCAGCATAATGAGCTTATGATTTTGTCCAAAAATCCAATCAAAACAAATCTTTGTTATTATTTACCAATTATTTGAATTAATTCAACTTTTAATAAATAAAAAATCAAAATAAAATAAATCATGAAGAAAATAACATGTGAGTGAGAATTTGGGTCTTGGACCATGTTATAAGTGAAATGCAAGCATAAGAAGTTGGGCCAATTTAGCAAAAAATGCAAATTTGAGCACATTTGACTTTTGGCAATTTTTGCAAAAATGGTCAACTTGGCCAATGCATAACTCTCTCAATTTTGACCCTAGAGAGGTGTTCTTAGACTTTTTAGAAATCTTAGGATGTCCTCTAAGTAACCCTTTTGGTCTCATCTAAATTGAGTCTTCCATGTTCATGTATGAAGCTTTGACCCAAAAGGTGTTTTTGTTGACTTTCCAAAATGACCTATAATGTCAAAATTCATATCTTTTTGTGAGTGAATATTCTGAACTTGGGAGCTGAAGATGAACTGTAGGCAATTTCATCCTCTTAAATATGAGCTTTTGTATGGGTCATTTATGATAAAGTATGAGAAAGTTATGCTTGGTCAAAGTTGAGTTGACTTTTCCTACAAAACCCTAATTTAGCAACTTTTGGGTTTTGATGAATTGTGAGAAATCCTTGAGGAATCGTGATCAACCCTTGAAAAAATGATGGATAATACTTCAAAATGAGGATGTTGACCAAAAATCTTGAAGTTTGACTGTATGTGGGCCATAGTTGACTTTTGACCTAGCACAATTGACTTTTAGGCATTTGAGCAATTGACTGAGCAAACTTCTTATACAAGGCTTGAAACTTGACATGGATGACCTTGAGAACATTTTAGGACCTTGGAAGGAATTTTGGATCCTTTGGACTTAAGCATCTTGATGAAAAATGAAACCCTAATTTGAGGTATACTGCCTTAGGAGAGAGTTTGTCTGGTCAACTCTTGAACTTCCTTGAGAAATTTGGGGACCTCACTTGCCATGTGTTGAGAAATATGGGAGGGAAAATTTTGGGGTACAACAGCTTCCCCTGTTCAATCTTCTTAAACCTGAAGATGTAGATTGGCTCGTCTGCCTTTCGTGATCTGAAGGTGGAAGATGATTGAACACTAGAGTGCCTAGAAATTTGCACTCGCATGAAGTGATACTTGATTTGTGATATCAGTAATGGGCTTATAGATGCCATTTGGTAGTTGCTAGAGAATTGTCAGAGATGGGATTAAAGATGCCATCCTAAGAGATGTCGATCGCATAAGAGATTCCTTTGCGAGAACCCGTATACCTATTGTTGAGGAGGACTTCGCTGGGGAATGCTGGTCTCTGTCTTGGGAGAAATAGAGTTTTAGGAGCTTCAGTTGTCTGTTACTCTACTGGAGAATAATTCCGGTTTGGGAAGAGAAAGTGAACTGTGTGTTTGGTCGGGGTATATGCTGCATCGCTACTTTCTGGGGAAATGTGAAATCAATTGTGTTTGATCGGGTCCCGGTCCTACAGTGTTGTGGACTGCTGTTTGGGGATAAGAGAGGAAGAACCTGGATAGTAAGGTTATAAGAAGGAACCTGGATAGTAGGGTTACCTTGATATGAAATCCTGGATAGTAGGGTTGTGAGAAGGAACCTGGATAGTAGGGTTACTTCGATATGAAAGCCTGGATAGTAGGGTTGTGAGAATGAACCTGGATAGTAGGGTTACTTCGATATGAAAGCCTGGATAGTAGGGTTGTGAGAAGGAACCTGGATAGTAGGGTTACTACGATATGAAAGCCTGGATAATAGGGTTGTGAGAAGGAACCTGGATAGTAGGGTTACTTCGATATGAAAGCCTGGATAGTAGGGCTGTGAGAAGGAACCTGGATAGTAGAGTTACTTCGATATGAAAGCCTGGATAGTAGGGTTGTGAGAAGGAACCTGGATAGTAGGGTTACTTCGAGATGAAATTCTGGATAGTAGGGTTGTGAGAAGCAACTTGGATAGTAGGGTTACTTCGAGATGAAAGCCTGGATAGTAGGGCTGCAAGAAGGAACCTGGATAGTAGGGTTACTTCGAGATGAAATCCTGGATAGTAGGGCTGTAAGGAGGAACCTGGATAGTAGGGTTACTTCGGAATGAGTTTGGGTAAAACTGCAGAGGGAACCTGGGTAAGGTTGCTTTGTGATGAGTCTGTGTAGGACTTCAGGAAGAATTTGCGTAAGGTTGTATTTTTTGCACCGATGATTACTCTGTTTAGCTTCTATTGTTGATCATCATGGAACTGCTGGAAATTGTTGATAATAACTGTCTTTCCTGAAAGAAATACAGGGTTAGTTATGTGTGATGCATGAGATGCATTGTGATGAAGTTCTCGAAATAACTGGGATTATGTTATATGTAATGTATGCACATGTCATGATGTATGAACATGAAATGCTGACGTAATAAATTGAGTATGGGAAAATAACTCCCTGACTGTTATTTGGAGAGTATGAGAAATGGTATTCTTGACTGCTGTAAAAAACCATAGTTCCTCTATTTGTGTTGGGGGATGGTGAACAAAGATGACTATGCTGGGGATTTTCCATCCATTCAGCTGGTGAGTATTCTGTCGGAAGCGACCCTGTCTGAGGATAACTCTGTGGGGAATAACTCTGTTAAAGAGGAGGTACTATGTTGATAGATCTGTTGACTTGGAGAAATAACTCAACTGGGGATGAATTTCCGTTGCTGGTGATAATGAATTTTGTTGGAGATTGAATTTCTTCTTGTGAGAGAAATAAACTCTGCTTGGGGAAATATTTACTGACCCACTTGCGAGTGTGAACCTCAGCTGGGGGGAGTTGTGTCCTGTTCGAGAAAGCTAGCATCTGTCTTTGGATACTTTTTACTCTGTGGGGAGTGTATGTACCACTACCCATGTTCTCAAGCTGGCTCTATCCCGGTACCTGATGGGCAGAGTAACTGTAAGGTTTGGGCACTTCTTGTTTTCCATGTTTCTATCATTACGAGTAATTGTCTTTTGTTTCTCATGTAAATATTTATGATCAAGTCATTATTTTCAAATGCATATATCAAAAACGAATCATTGGACGTTCTTGCAAAACAAAACAAAAAAATAAAAAAACAAGTTGGAATTTCTTGTGAAAATGGATTGTATTGATCTTTGAAGTTGGCCTGCAATAGGCGTTTTGTACAAGGAGGCTGACATTCTAGTAGGAGAATGCCGCCGAAAGATAGAAATTACAATTTGTGTAAAAGAAGGAATAACAGCTATGTGAAACAATCTCATTGGGTTCCAACTCTTCTATTGCCTTTATATCTTCAAGCGTCTCATCACTTTGCTACTTGACCGAAGGTGGATCAGATTGATTGGCGTCGTCTGAGCTTGATAGTCTATACCGAAGCCTGGTTGCAAGATGATCCAATGAGACATAGTGTTACGCTTTAATCCCTAATTTTTTCCTAGACCGCCCTTTCGGGTTTTCGGTCCACCGGGATACCCTTTTTAGGTTTTCGACTTTCCGGGTGTACAGTTTTTCATTTTCATCCCTTACTTTTGCCCGAACCCTTTTGGTTTGCCGGGAAGCCCTTATTTTTGCCTAGGCCAGTCAACCTAGCGGGTCTTTGATCATGCGTAGTATTTTTTCACTATGTCTGTATTGACGGGGTGAGGAAGGTCGTCACCATCCATGGTGGTTAGAATCATAGCTCCTTCCGAGAAAATGTTCTTAACCATAAATGGCCCTTCGTATGTGGGGGTCTATTTGCCCCTGGGATCACCTTGCCTTAGTATGATGCGTTTGATCACTAGATCCCCGACTTGATATTCTTGACGTCTGAATTTCTTGTTAAAAGCCTTGATCATTCGCTTTTGATACGTCTGACCATGACAGATAGTAGTAAGTCTCTTTTCATCGATTAGATTCAGCTGATCAAGTCGGGTTTGGATCCAGTCGTCTTCGTTCAAACCCGCATCCTTCATAATCATGAGAGAGGATATCTGGACTTTGATGGGTAGGACTTCCTCCATGCCATACACCAAAGAGTAGGGTGTTACCCATGTCGACGTCCGTGCTGAGGTACGGTACCCATGAAGAGCGAATGGTAACATCTTGTGCCAGTCTTTGTATGTCACCATCATCTTCTGCACAATCTTCTTGATGTTCTTGTTAGCTGCTTCAACAGCCCCATTCATCTTCGGCCAGTAGGGAGAAGAGTTATGATGATGTATCTTGAACTGTTTACAGAGCTCGGTGATCATCGTATTATTGAGATTTGTACCATTGTCAGTAATAATCCTCTCGGGTACACCATATCGACATATCAGATTGTGTCGGATAAACCGCGCCACAACATTCTTGGTTATTGTGGCAAAGGAAGTAACCTCAACCCACTTTGTAAAATAATCAATGGCTACCAGGATGAAGCGATGCCCGTTAGACGCAGTAGGTCTGATCTCGCCAATCATGTCGATGCTCTACATTGCAAAAGGCCAAGGAGCGGTTAAAACATTCAGGGGAACCGTAGGTACATGCACCTTATCAGCATAGACTTGGCACTTATGACAGGTTCGAGAGTGCTGATAACAATCGGCTTCCATATTGGACCAGTAATATCCTGCCCGTAGGATTTTCTTCGCCGTGGTATGTCCACTGGAATGAGTTCTGAAGGTACCTTCATGTAACTCTGCCATGATTCTTTCTGCCTCGCTGTTATCTACACACCGCGGTAAGGTTGAATCATGGTTACGCTTATAGAGAATTCCATTATTGATGAAGAACTTCACAACGAACCTTCTCAGAAACTTCTTATCATTAACAGATGCCCCATCGGGGTATTCTTGAACCTCAAGATACCTCTTTACCTCGTGAAACCAGGGTTTATCTGCTACCTCTTCGGTGTTGATCTCACAGCAGTGTGTGAGTTTATCCAACCTCTAAATGCTAATCTGGGGAGCTTCATTTTCCCACCTAACTTTGAACATAGAAGACATGGTAGCTAGCACGTCCGCCAACTGGTTCTCCTCTCGTGGGAAATGTTCAAAGGTTATCTTCTCAAAGTGTGGGAGAAATGTCAGTACATACTCTTTGTAAGGAATAAGATTCGGGTGCTTCGTATTCGACTCGCCTTTGATCTGACTTATCACCAGGGCGGAATCTCCGAATACACTCAAGAACTTAATCCTCAGGTCAATAGCAGCTCGAAGACCCATGATACACGCTTCATACTTCGCCATATTGTTGGTGCAGTTAAAACATAATCGGGCGGTGAACGGAGTATGACAACCCTCAGGAGATATGATTAGTGTCAATGCCATTACCCAATGCGTTTGAGGCTCCATCAAAATACATAGACCATCGGGATCCCTCCTCGGGTCCTTCATCCGGTGCAGGTTCTTCGCAGTCGGTTACCAACACGATATTCTCACCCGGGAACTCGAAATTCATGGACTGGTAGTCATCCACAGCCTGATGCGCCAGATGATCTGCCAATACACTCCCCTTGGTTGCTTTTTGGGTCGTGTATTAGATTTCGTACTCGGTTAAGATCATCTGCCATATTGATATTCTTACGAAGAGAGCGGGCTTCTCAAAAATATACTTGATCGGATCCATCTTTGATATCAACAAGGTGGTGTGAGTCAGCATATACTGTCTCAGTTGGCGAGCAGCCCATGCCAAAGCGTAACAAGTTTTCTCGAGCAATGAGTATCGGGTCTCACAGTCGGTAAACTTTTTGCTAAGGTAATAAATGGCGTGCTCTTTTCGACCAGACTCGTCATGCTTCCCCAGCACACACCCCATTGAATTGTCTAGCACTGTCAAGTATAATATCAAAGGTCTTCCTTCAACTGGAGGCACCAAAATTGGCGGTTCTTGAAGGTACTCCTTGATTCTTTCAAAAGAGGTCTGGCATTCATCATTCCACTTTACCACTTGATCTTTCTTCAGTAGCTTGATGATTGGCTCACAAGTGGCAGTCAGATGTGAAATGAACCTGGCGATGTAATTCAGACGTCCCAAGAAACCTCTAACCTCCTTCTCTGTGCGGGGAACTGGCATATCTTGTATGGCTTTTACCTTTGCAGGGTCCACCTGAATACTCTTATCACTGATGACGAAACCCAAAAGCTTTCCAAACCTTACCCCGAAGGTACACTTGTTCGGATTCAACCTCAGCTTGTACGTCTTCAACCTGTCAAATAGTTTCTGGAGATGATCAAGGTGCTCTTCCTTAGTGTGGGACCTGGCGATCATGTCGTCAACATAAACCTCAATCTCGTGGTGAATCATATCATGGAACAAAGTGACCATGGCGCGCTGATAAGTTTCCCCAGCATTCTTCAACCCAAAAGGCATTACCTTGTAACAGAAGGTGCCCCACTGTGTAACGAAGATTGTCTTCTCCATGTCCTCATGAGCCATCTTGATCTGGCTGTAGCCAGAAAAACCATCCATGAAGGAGAAGATCTTATGTTGCACGGTGTTGTCGACTAGAACATCAATGTGAGGAAATGGGAAGTCATCCTTGTGGATTTCCCTGTTCAGATCTCTATAGTCCACACACATCCGTACCTTACCATCCTTTTTAGGTACCGGAATGATACTGGAAATCCACTGCGGATAAGAAGTGACATCTAAGAATCCTGCGTCAAACTGTTTCATGACCTCTGCCTTGATTTTCTCTGACATTTCAGGGCGCATACGGCATACCTTCTGTTTTACCAGAGGGCAATCTTCTTTAGTCGGTAGGCGATGTACCACAATATCAGTGTCTAAACTAGGCATGTCTTCATAGGACCAAGCGAAGATCTCAACATAGTCATGTAGCATCTGTATTATTCGTTGTTTGACACTAGGCTCCAGATTCACACCTATTTTAACCTCTTTCATGTCTTCCTATGTACCCAGATTTACTGACTCAACCGGCTCTTCATGAGGCTGTATGGCCCTTTCTTCCTGCTGTAACAGTCTAGCAAGTTCTCCGGGCACCTCACAATCATCATCCTCCGCTTGGTTGATCGAATTTTTGAATTCATAACTGGTAGTAGCATATTTGTTATCAATGGGATCCAGAGCGGGTATGGATCTGCAATATGATACGTAAGTGTGTGTAAGAGAATAGTTGTTTTGATAGACAAAAAAAGAAAAACAAGGAGCACAAAATTTGTAATGCAAGAAACGTCCAATGCTTTATTAATGATATATGAAATGACCAATAATAACTCTCACAAACAAAGCCAGGGTGTCTTGGGTAAGGCATCGGGCCGTAAAGTTTCAAACTGTTTATTACAAATCTTAAAACAAAAGTCAATTACTGTGGAATAAAAGAAACAGGTATGAAGTCCTTCGTCGTCCAGTTATTTAGTCCATCGTTGGTTGTTGGGTAGATCCAGCTGTCCATGTCTGAATCCTCTTCACTGTCTTCAATTGCATTAACTCCTCGATTGCTGATGTTTAGAGGAGGTCTTCCAATCTGTGCATGCCTAATGGCCCTTTGAGCCCCTGTAGTAAAGCCCAAACCAAATTTATCAGTTTTGTAATCAGGGAGCTGACCCCAATTGGTACACCCACCTTCTTCAACTACAGCCCTGGCGTCCTTGAGAGAAGCCATCTTCAGCGGAGGTTGTTGGTAGTAACTTCAGTTGACGCCAAAGTCTGAGGGACCTCTTCGAAGTTTTGACAAGGAGTTTCTATGAATTCCCCATCCATCTCTACGTAGTGGAAGGAATTGAGGTGACTCACCATATATTCTTCTTCACCTCATACCGTGACAATCTTTCCCTTCACCGGATACTTCAGCATTTGATGGAGTGTGGAAGTAACTGCCCCAGCCTTATGGATCCAAGGACGACCCATCAAGCAATAATACAATGCTTGATATCCATTACGTAGAAGGTGTACCTAAAAGTCTGATAATCCACTTTGACAGGGACGTCCACCTCCCTGTGCACCATTCTTTTTTATCTGTCTAAAGCCCTTACCACAATGTTACTCGGCTTCAGAGTCAAACCCTCACAATCCAAACGGTCCAACGCTTTTTTTGGCAGAACATTCAGTGAAGACCCGGTATCTACTAGCACATGAGCCATAGTGGTGCCCTTGCACTCAATCGAGACATGCATAGCATCATTATGATTTCTTCCTTTCGGTGTCAGATTCACATCTGAGAAACCTAGCCCATTGTCAGCAGTCAGGCTGGCCATGCAATCTTTGAACTGATCTGCTGAAGTTTCCTGCGGCACATGCGCCGTTTTGAGAAATGCAATTAAAGCCTTCGCATGGGCTTCAGAATACAACAACAGGGACAACATGGAGATCTTTGACGGGGTCTGCCCCAGCTGCTCGACCATATTGTAGTCGCTCTTCTTGATAATTTTCAGTATTTCCTCTGTTTCTTGTTTAGAGGCTTCCACGATGATTTTCTTAGGTGCCTCCGTCCGGGCAGGCTCACCTATAATTTCCTTGCTCCGATTCCCTGATGGCTCGGCAGCAGGGGTGATAACTGGGGTAAGAACAAGAATAGTAGTAGGTGTAATAAATGGAGTAGGAACATGAGAAATGTCTGGAGTGTTGGTTAGAGCAGCAGTTGGAATAACAGTAGGCTTGAGGATAGTCTTCGGGGAAATCTCGGGAGAGAAGACCCTTCCACTTCGGGTAACTTTACTAGTCCCAACAATATTACTGACATCAGTATCAGCTTCTTCATTCTTCAGCTCTTGCTTAACACCATGATAATACACATCAGCACCATAATGCCATTGTACAGCCTTATCTGAAGTGTACGGGATGGGACCAGGAACAATGATTATTAGCGGAGCAATTCTTTGAACAGGTGTAATCCTAACATGTCTTCTCGAGGAAACCTTGGAAGGATTGGCGGAAATGGTTATGATGGAAACGTCTTCATTTGGAACAACATGAATCATAGTCTTCTAGAACAAAATTTCTTTATTATCCATCAGGCACTGACACCTGCCTTCAACCAACAGGAACCAGAAGGGAGAATCGAACACATGTGGCAACCTTCACCACAACCCGGAAATAAATCAGCCAACAGCAAATTCTTCTTAACAGTCATAAGAGGAGTAGAAATTTCTTCAACAGAGGTCACAAACAAATCAGTGTCAACAGCATTAACTCCACGACAATGTTTGGGCATGGGAGCAGTTATAACATTCGGCTTTTCTGGAGCATCAAACTCTATCTCCTTAGCTTCAATCAAATCTTGTACTTTGTTTATCAGAGCCCAACAATCATTTGTATCATGGCCTGGACTCTCAGAATGGTAGGCGCACCGCATGTTGAGATTGTATCTGGGAGTGGTAGTATTTGGATTCTTGGGAGCCTCTCTCAGGGTCGCCAAGTTAGATTTCAGCAGGTGAGGTAACACTTCAGCCAATGTCATGTTGATGCGGGTAAACTGCTGCTGTGGTCTTTCCACCATTTGTTGATTATTGCATTGTGGAGCAACTGTGGGTCTTGGTATCACTACAGCATTTACCGTTTGACGGTGTTCAGATCTGCTTTGGCCCCTCAGGCTATAGACTTCACTAGCTTCCTTCTTGCCAGCAAAAGGCTTCTTTGTTGAACTCGAGGAGGCGTCCTTCTGTATTTTACCACTCCGAATTCCAGCTTCTACTCTTTCTCCAGTTAAAATCAGCTCGGTGAAACCAGATGAAGAGATGCCAATCAAGTGATTGAAAAATGGACCAGATAGCATCCCCAAAAACATGTCAACCAACTACCTATCAGACAACGAGGGTTGAACTCTCCCAGCCAAGTCTCTCCATTTCTGAGCATAATCTTTAAAACCTCCACCTGCAACCATGGACATACTCTGGAGTTGAGTACGAGTGGGAGCAAGGTCGGCATTGTACTGATACTGCTTATAGAAAGAAGCAGCAAGATCTTCCCAGTTTCGGACGCTAGCTCCCTCCAACTGGTAGAACCATTCAAGCTGAGCCCCTGACATACTATCTTGAAAGAAGTGCACCCACAAATTCCTATCAATAGTGTGGGGTTGTATTTTCCTGACATACGAGCGGAGATGGAGTTTTGGGCAGGACACTCCATCATACTTGGCAAAAACCGGGGCTTTCAACTTATGAGGGATGATCACTTCCGATACCAGTCCCAATTCCCCGAAATCCAAACCAGGTATCTTCTGAACCTTCATAGCACTCAGACGGTCTTCTAACTGCTTATATCTATCCCCAGCTGGAGGATATTGCTCATCGTCGAAATCAATATCGTTGTCAGAAACTGTAGGACTATGGTCCTTTTCCCTTTCTTGGTTCTCCCCTTCCTTGGATGAAGAGGTCAGATTAGTTTGATGCTTCAACCTTTCTCCGAACCTTCTGCCCATATTTAGAATTCCTACCTTCTTCTTTTTCTTCTTCTCTTTCAGAATAAGGGTCTTCAGATCCTCTTGCCCCTTAGCCAGACTTATGAACATCTGTTGGAACTGGGCGTTCTGTGCCTGAAGATCTTTGATGGCTTGATCGGAAGACATTTCTGCTGAAATAAATAGTGAAGAAGATGAGAAACCTGTAGTGGTACCTGTAATGGTGTGCATGATAATGGGATGCGCATGTAATGATTTCAAAGACTTTGGGAGATTTAAATTTTCAAACCAAAATAAACGAAAACTTTATTAGTTTAAACTTGAAGGGTTCAACATGCCTTTAAGGCTTTACAAAATAAGTCAATAAAACAAATCTAAAACTAGAAATAGAACATCAAAAGTCCCATGGACGCTTCCTCTTTATGCTGATGTAGTCATTGATCACTCTTTCTTCCTCGAGCTTCCTGGTGAGCTTCAAAATCTTCCTTTCTTGCTCATGAAACTGCTCCCGGTAAGTATCTCGCTCATTCCTCAGCTGAATCCAAGACCTTTGTAGCTCCCCAAGATCAGTGGGCATGTAAGGATAGAGAACCGTGTAAGGAATGCCTTCTTCATTAGTGGGCTTCACAATCACTGGTAATACGGCCACATAAGGCATCACAAGCTTCTGGGCACGAGCTCGGACCCATTGGAGGTAAGGTTGCATAGGAAGGGAAGTCTTCGGTCCCAATTCTTCGGGGTCAGATCCGTTTACCATGCCCCAAGCTCGTATGAACCTCCGATGATGCTCCTTAATGTCATCCTTATAGTCGAATACAATGTCCTCGAGAAGTAACTCATGGGGACCATCTCTTCGAGCACGACCAAATTGTTGCAAGGCTAGACAAGGACTGTAAGTTATACCCCCTCTGATACCAAGTAATGGGACATTAGGGTACCCCCCACAGCGGTCGATAACAGCAGTTTCTTCCATAGCCCGGGAACACCAAAGAATATTCGTATGAGCGAGTGACATTATTCTGTGAGACCAACCCAAACCTTCTTAGTTCTTCAGCATAAACTTAGGGAGGTGAGAAATAAACCACCTTGACAACAACGGCATGCAGCACATAAGAGTCCCTCTTCTCTTCATAGTACGAGTATGGAGAGCATGCAAGATATCTCCAAGCAAGGTAGGCACATGGTTGCGAGAAAGGAAAATCTTGACAGCATTCACATCTACAAAGGAGTCCGGATTGAGGAAGAGCACTAAACCATAGATAAGAAGAGCCAAGACATCTTCAAAAGCCTAAAAATCCAAATCATACCAAAATAACTGAGCCTGATCTATCAAAAATTTGGCTAGAAAACCTTCGACCCCGCTCCAAGTTTCCCAATTGGATACTACATCAGCCCGTTTCAAATGCAAAGTTGAGGCAATGTCTTCTGGCTTAGGCACTTCTTCCATACCTGTGAAGGGTACCTATTCAAGAATGGATATGCCCAATAGATGAGAGAATTCTTCCAAGGTGGGTACCAGCTAGTAATCTGGAAAAGTGAAGCAGTGATGCTTGGGATCGAAGAACTGAAAAAGTACGCTCATCATTTGTTCATCAAAGTTTGAAGTAACCAGGCTGAGAAGTTGACTGTGTCTCTTAATGAAAGTAGAAGTTTCAGAAACTCTTGATGCTAGATCTTTAAGTTGGGCAGGTATCTGTACAAAGTTGATTCGGATGGTATTTCTATGCACGGAAGCCATGATCTGCAAAATAGAACAAAGATAAATTCCCTTGGTCTTTGAAATGGTTAGTGTAATGAAGCATGGATACCATGTTATGATGCATGATGTCATGATAAACCACAGGTATAACAAACACAAGTATTACAAACACAGTCAATTCATACAAAGCCCTTAGGTTTAAGGCTTGCATGAGGTCAAAGGTAATACCCTATTGAAGTTAAGTTGGTTCAACCTGTCCTAGAAAAGTAACTGGGTTCTTGAGGATCTCAATATCACTGACCATCCTCCATCAGTCATGGTTTCAGCTCACGCAATCTTTTCTTGCAGCCAAAATTATTCCGAGAGTATGGTCTTAATGAGTGTAGCATCGAGTATCAACTAGTTCTCATCTCTACACCGAGGCCGACTATCTCACTACTTTTTAATGGCCAAGTTGGGCGATTAAAGGTTCTAAGGTCAGTTGATGCCTAACAACACCACACAGTGGCCCCGTATTCTTCTCGTTTCTCTACAAGGGATACCAGTACCAACCAAAGTGCCACACCAACGTAGCTACTGCTTCAACCGTATCGGTCTACGCCGTACAGTTCCCTCACAGTCTATTGCTACTTACCTACAAGGTAGTCCCCAGATCCGGGTGTAGGATCTATAGTAACCCCAAGCAAAAACCTTAAAAGTAAAGCAAACAAAGCAATCAAGAGAAGCAATTATCATGACCTAGATCCTAGGGTATACCCCACTTATTACTCCCCATCAAAGTCGCCAGTTCTGTGATACGGTGGCAGAACCGACTGTTTAATACTGGTTTACATTTTGCGTTTTGTGTTCGCAAAATGTCGCGGTAAGCAAGAGTCGCCACCGACTTTTATTTCATCCAATCGGAAAGGAAAAAAGTACAAAAAAAATCCTTTTTCGAGATATTCTGAGTACGGGGGTAGATTATAGAAAGGAAAGGTGTTAGAACCCTTTCTATCCATGGTTTTCCATGGGCTCTTAGGTACTTGCTCATTTTTAAATTGCTTGTGTATATGCTTTGTTTTTTTGAAAAGTTTGACTTCGTGATAACCCTTGTATCAGCCCTCAAAGGTGTGACGAAGTTGTTTTGAAAATTTGTTTGAAAAGTGTAAGTGTGAAAAGTTTTGATTTGAGCAAGTACCTACTAGCATCTACCTACTCGAAAAAAGATTGTTTCTATTCTCTTTTCCTTTAGATAGCGCTATCCTACTATTAAGGAGTAGGTAGCACCGTCATTGGAATTTGTAAGGGTCAATTCGAAAGAGACGTACGATCACTAAAGCAATGTTAGGATACCTTAGTAAGAACCCTAGAGTCTTAAGATCATATTCGAGGCAACATTTCCGAGGCACCATTCGAATGGGACATTTTGATCTGTTTAGACTGGAGGGCAACCACTAAGACACCCTATGCTTAATGATCGTTTACCGAAGTCAACCGAAGTGAGAGTATACCCTAGGAGTTATATGTGCGAGTGATTTTTTTCAGTTATTTATCTTTGCACATTAGGGTTTTCTAACTGTATTAATTTATCATGCATTCTTGGCATACAATCCTATTAGCATACATCTAGACAGTTAAATATTTGCAGGAATTAAAAATGTGAGAAAATAAATCTACGCTATTACAAGGCTTCGGGGAGGGGGATTAATTACATAGCCAAAAACCCGGGGAAAAAGCGATAAGTAAAAGCCCTAAATTAAACTATTACAAACCATGAACAGTTACAAAAATATTGGCAAAATAATAATAAGCGCGCGGCGGTTTAAATGCGAGAAGAAATTGAAACCTGAAAAATCTAATTCGAGGAAAAAGTATTTTTTGGATTTTTATTGAGGAAAACATTTAATTGCAAATTAATTAAACCTAATTTCTAATTGTTTTTAAATTTTGAAAGAAATTAAGGTTACCCTAAATTAATTAGACTAATTAAAAAAACATTTATTAAGAAAATAAATCTTGTTTGTGGTTTTTGATTGGTTAATTTAATAAAATATTTTTTGTGTTGATTTAAAAAAAAATTAAAGAAAGGGAAATAAATAAAAATAGTAGAAATACCCAAATGTGCTTGCTGTCAGCAGATCTGGCTGGAGACAAATCCAGAAGATGATGGCCCTCAGAAGGTGTATGCGCTGACTCTGGTTCTGGCTGATGGATCCAGAAGATGATGACCCCCAGAAGGTGTATGTGCTAGATCTGATTTTGGTTGAAAGATCAGAATATGATGGGCCTTAGAAGGTGTATGTGCTGGATCTAATTCTGGATGATGGATCAGAAGATGATGGGCCTCAGAAGGTGTATGTGCTGGATCTGATTCTGGATGATGGATCAGAAGATGATGGGCCTCATAAGGTGTATTACGCTGTATCTGGTGAAGATAATGGAGAAAATGCCAAAAGCTCACGCCTGGGATCGAACCGAGGACATGAGTTACTAATTTCCTTCCTATGACCAATTGTGCTGGATGTTAACTTGTTAATATAATAAAGAACAAATAATATATTGGAAAACAAGTTAGTGGCCAGAATAACGCGCTAGAATTTAAACCAGCCAGTCAGATTGTGACACGCTGTTGTCTTCTTCACTGGAACTGTCGTTTTAGGCTCTGAACCTTTACCTACAGACGCAAGTCTGTTGCTGAAACATGTGTCATTCAAAAATCAAGCACACGCAATATAAATTCAATTGCGGATCATGGATAAACTGGGTTTGAAACTCTGATCATCATGGTACCCATTATCAGGCCTAATTTTGCTTGAAACCCAAAACCCCAATTTGGAGCACAAAACCCTAACAATGGCAAAAGCTTATTCCTGCACTGAAACTTAAATCAAACTATCCAAAAACATTGCAAACATGATGATGAACTCAAATATGTAATTTAAACATACTGAAGATGCATGAATTACAATTATCGAATTTGGATAATTGTTTAAACCGTGAGAGTGATAGGGAGTGATTCAGGATTTTCTGACGCCTACAAATGATTGGGAATGCTTCCAGAGATGTCAAGGAATTAATTTCTGGCTTTGAAACTCCATGGGGATGTCTCTAAGATGGATTTCAATCTCTCACTTTTGTCCAAAGTTTCAGTTCTTCTTCTGACAGTTTCACGTCTCTAACCTCCCCTTTTTTATCTGGGATTCTTCATTATATAACCTAGAGTGAATTAGGTTAACAAATTTGGATTGAATCTTGAAGCTTTAATGAGATTTGATTTGATTTTCAATTTGTATGATATCCTTCAAAATTTGGCCTAATCATGCCAATCTCGTGCCAATCAGTCTTGATATGATCTGATTCAGATATGTCAGCATAATGAGCTTATGATTCTCTCCAAAAATCTAATCAAAACAAATCTTTGCTATTATTTACCAATTATTTGATTTAATTCAACTTTTAATAAATAAAAAATCAAAATAAAATAAATAATGAAGCAAATAACATGTGAGTGAGCACTTGGGTCGTGGACCATGTTATAAGTGAAATGCAAGCATAAGAAGTTGGGCCCATTTAGCAAAAAAATGCAAATTTGAGCACATTTGACATTTGGCAATTTTGCAAAAATGGTCAACTTGGCCAATGCATAACTCTCTCAATTTTGACCCTACAGAGGTGTTCTTGGACTTTTTAGAAAGCTTAGGATGTCCTCTAAGCAACCCTTTTCATATCATATCAATTGAGTCTTCCATATTTATGTATGAAGCTTTCAACCAAAAGGTGTTTTTGTTGAGTTTCCAAAATGACCTATAATATCAAAATTCATATCTTTTTGTGAGTGCATATTATGAACTTGGGAGCTGAATATGAATTGTAGGGAATTTCATCCTATTCAAAATGAGCTTTGGATGGTTCATTTATAATAAAGTATGAGAAAGTTATGCTTGGTCAAAGTTGAGTTGACTTTTCCTACAAAACCCTAATTTAGCAACTTTTGGGTTTTGATGAATTGTGAGCAATCCTTGAGGAATCATGATAAACCCTTGATAAAATGATGTATAATACTTCAAAATGAGGATGTTGACCAAAAATATTGAAGTTTGACTGTATGTGGGCCACAGTTGACTTTTGACCTAGCACAGTTGATTTTCAGGCATTTGAGCAATTGACTGAGCAAACTTCTTCTGCAAGGCTTGAAACTTGACATGGATGACCTTGAGAACATTTTAGGACCTTGAAAGGCATTTGGGAACCTTTGTACTCAAGCATCTTAATGAAAAATGAAACCCTAATTTGAGGTATACTGCCTTAGGAGAGAGTTTATCTGGTTAACTCTTGAACTTCCTTGAGCAATTTGGGGACCTCACTTGCCATGTGTTGAGAAATATGGGAGGGAAAATTTTTTGGTACAACAATATTCATTATGATACTCATTCAATACATCTTTCAGATACGATTCTGATACAGTCTAGATATGAATATCATTCTGATACCCATTCAATACATCTTTAGATACAATTAAGGCATAGATTTATTCTGACACTTCCCAACTTGAGTATGCTTTTATTATAAATCACCAGCTAAAATCCTCTCCCCAGTGAAGTTTCCACTATCCCCAGAGAGTTGCTATAGAACCTGGAGTCGAATCAAATACCAGTCAACCTTATCTTCCCTAGATAAGTCGGAAGGTTATCCACCTCTTCCATCCCCAGTCGGGGTATAAATTCCCCAATAGAGCAATGAACAACCAATGTTCTTGAATTTTCTCCCCAAGCAGGAATTAATACTCTTTAACCGAGTTTCCTCAAACAAAGAGCAGAAATCAATGTTCCCCAGCGAAGTTTCCTGAGACAGCAAGAAGGAGTCCCTAGCGGAAATAACCCCGAGAAGATCTAAGATATACGTGCTTTTCATCCCAGCGACAGCCAGGGATTTATTTTCCCCACACAAATATGCTGCTCGAATTTGTAAATGCACTTCAAAAACATTCCTAAATCATTTACCAAATGTCATAGCATATGCATAAGAAACGCATATAGCACAATCTCATTTATTTTGAGAACATTAGTGGACAATACATTTCATACATCATGACATTGCATACAACTAATTCTTTACCTTTTCAAAAAAGATCAATCAACAAACATCATCAACTACTTATATGACATGACAATCTTCTCAAAGACTACATCAGTAGACGCTTTCTTTGGTTCAGTTAAATCGACCCTAATATTTTTTTGATTCTTATCTAGTTAAAGACAATTCAAGACCTATGTTGGTTCAGTTTAAATCGACCAATGATTTACTCTGATTTGTTTTCCATTAGATGCTTTCTATGGTTCAGTTAAATTGACCCTAAGATTTTCCTGATTCTTATCTAGTTAAAGATAATTCAATACCTCTGTTGGTTCAGTTTAAATCAACCAATGATTTACCTTGATTCGTTTCCGGCAGACTCTTTCTCTGGTTGAGCTAAATTGACCCTAAGATTTTTTTGATTCTTATCCAGTTAAAAATAATTAAAGACCTATGCTGGTTCAGTTTAAATCTACCAATGATTTATCCTAATTTGTTTTCCGGTAGACGCTTTCTATGGTTCAGTTAAATCGACCCTAAGATTTTTCTGATTCTTATCCAATTAAACACAATTCAAGACCTCTGCTGGTTCAGTTTAAATTGACCAATGATTTACCCTGATTCATTTTCCAGTAGACGCTTTCTCTGGTTCAGTTAAATCGACCCTAAGATATTTCTAATTCTTATCCAGTTAAAGACAATTCAAAACCTCTATTGGTTCAGTTTAAATCGGCCAATGATTTACCCTGATTCATTTTTCGGTAGACGCTTTCTTTGGTTCAGTTAAATCAACCCTAAGATTTATCTGATTCTTATCCAGTTAAAGACAATTCAAGACCTCTACTGGTTCAGTTTAAATCGACCAATGATTTACCCTGATTCGTTTTTCTATAGACACTTTCTCTGGTTCAGTTAAATCGACCCTAAGATTTTTCTGATTCTTATCCAGTTAAAGACAATTCAAGACCTCTGCTGGTTTAGTTTAAATCGACCAAAGATTTACCGTGATTCGTTTCCAGTTGACTCCTTCTCCGGTTCAGTTAAATCAACCCTAAGATTTTTCTAATTCTTATCCTATTAAAAACAATTAAGGACCTCTGCTGGTTCAGTTTAAATCGACCAATGATTTATCCTGATTCGTTTTCCAGTAGATGCCTTTCTATGGTTTAGTTTAAATCGAGCCAATGATTTATTCTGATTCTTATCTAGTTAAAGACAACCGAGGACATCTGCTATTTCAGACTAAATCGACCTAAAGATTTATTTTGATACTTCTTCCAGTTGAAGTAAACATTTGTTTTAGATGGCATCTATAAGCCCATCTACGACGAATCTCCGTCACCTCTCCAAATGGCATATGTAAGCCCATTCCAGATACATTTAACCAACAATGTTACCATCTTGCACAGATTAGTGCAAATTTCAGGGCACTTAAGTGTTCAATCATCTTCTACCTTCAAGTCACGAATGGCGGACAAGTCAATCTAACTCTTCAGGTTTAAGAAGATTGAACAGGGGCAGCTGTTGTACCCTAAAATTTGCCCTCTCAGTTTTCTCAATACATTCTTTCAAGGCTTCTCAAACATCCAAGACACATAACTAAAACACAACACACTTTGCACACGCACACCTCTAAGGTACTTCCACTTGTTTCCTTTGGAAAACAAACAGTTATGTCCCTCGAACGTGGGATGCTTTAGCAAAGACCCTTAGTTAAAAGATCGTAGTCCCTCGATGACTCTTCGGTGCTGCCTCAGTAAAAGATCTTAGTCCCTTACGATAAAATTACTAAAGCATCCTACAAGTTGCCTTCGTGACTGTACGATGACCCGCGCTTGTCCCTCAAAACATCCAATGATAGGGCTGCCTACCAACCAATGGTGGGATAGCACTATTTGAAGGAAAAGAGGAAAAGAACAAATACCATTTGAGTAGGTAGACAAATCGTAGTTAATGGCTCACAAAACAAAACAAAATTTCTCACACATACACTCTCTCTTTCTAAATATTTTCAAAGACAAAAACACTTTGTATGCCTTCTCAATGATACGAGAATCATTACAAAGTTTGCTGGACTAAGGCGTCTTTTCAAAAATATTTTCAAATACACTTACACCAAAAAAACATTTTCAAAGTGAGCTAGTAACTAAGAGCCCGTAGGTAACTACGGATGGAAAGGGTTCTAACACCTTCCCTTTCCATAACCTACCCCCTGAACTCAAAATCTTTAAAAGGTCTTTCCTGTTCTTTTCACCCTTTCCTTTATTGGAAAAAAGAAAAGTCGGTGGCGACTCTTGCTTACCGCAAAATTTATGATAAAATGCAAAACTAGTAAAGTCAGTTCTCCCACCGTATTACAAATACCTTTCATAAAATCCCGTCTCTAAGCCCCACATTCATACATTCATGCATTTTTGCATTTCATATATTCATTACCCTCTATTTATTTATTTTGTCTTATTCACATGGTCAAAAAAATAATAATAAAGGTTTTTGGTGAAGTGTCCTACAAAATATGAATACCAATGGGAAACAACTTGTCCGTATCAATGTCGTGAAGCCGGATATGACAAAAATCAAGGCCATAAAAGGGAAACTATCTGAAAGAGCTTTGAAGATGTTCACTCGCTGCTATAGGAATACCTTTGACTTAACCAAAGAACAGGTACAATTGGATGTTGTTTCGGACGTAATTCAGTTCTACGACCCTCCATTGAGATGCTTCACATTTCAAGACTTTCAACTAGCACCGACTCTGGAAGAATTTGAAAGACTCTTAAACTTTTCTAAAGAAAAAGCTTATATAGGTATCAGGCAGACTATTAACGTCAAAATATTGGCAGAGGGTTTAGGGATCCCTTATCCTGAGTTGTCACTTAATTACAAAAAAAGAAGGTGACATACGAGGGATTAAGAGATGCTACTTGGAGACTAAGGCTTTTGACTTTGCCAACAACAAAGAATAGGAATCTTGTATCGATTGTTTAGGACTGCTTGTATTTGGTGTAATCTTATTTCCATGGACTTTGGACTATATTGACCCTACGACTGTTAGCATATTTTTGGGCACAAAAGTTTTCAATACGGATCCATTTCCGCTTTGCTTGCTGACATTTATTATGCACTTCATACACGGTACGAAAAAGGAAAGTGTACTCTAAACTGCTGCATCCCACTCTTACATTCTTGGTTTATGACTCACCTCTACAAGGAAAATTACATGATTCTGAATCTGACAAGGTATGAGTGGCCTCAAAAATTAAGGTCTCTTACTGCTAATTCTATGTTATAGTATACGAGGAAGTTGGACATTGGAGATATCATTTATAGCTGCATAGACTTTCCTAATGTTCCATTGATCGAATCGCGAGGTTACATTAACTACAACCCTACGTTGGTCATATGACAACTAGGGTATCCTTTGGAAGATAAATCCTCAGATGAACAACTCCGACAATTGATCATTCATGACATGGGAAAAAATGACCAAGAGTTTCTTAACAAGATCATCTGGGCTTCGAATAGGATTAATAAAAGGAAGGATGAAAGGAAGAATGTTGTAGAAAAAGAACCTTACACTCGATGGGTCTTGGATCGGGTACGAGTTGTTAAGTTACCATTTAACATAGATCCTGAGTACAAGCTAGAGGTCCCAGAGGCTCCACCTATGTCATTGGAAGAAATAGACGATCTGAAGAATGCCTTGAAACAAGCTCAAATGGAAAAGGAAGAATTGGAGCTTAACCTCCATAACTTAACCAAAGAAAAAAGATAGATACTACACATACTTGAATCAAAAGACCAACAAATTCGGAGATATTGAGAGGCATTTGAGAAGGAGAGTCTTAAGCAGAAACATTCGACCGAAGGGTTGTTAAATGCTAATTTCAATTTGGATTCCCACAGCCAAAGTTTAGACGATGTTGCTAGTGAAATCAGGAGATTAAATAGGTGGTATGAAAAGGAAATGCAAGACAAGAAGGTGATAGAAGAATATCTAAGGGCTCCAATCCAAAGTTTGGTGCAAGCTTCTTTAGATCAAGAAGAACAAATGAAGTATCTTACCACCAGAATCCAAGATAGCCAAGAATTGGAGATATGGGAACGCCTTAAAAGGATGATGATAGAAAGACTTCTCACCTAAAAGACTGAAGAATACGAGCAATTATGCCTTAAATTAGAAGGCCTTCGAAAATATTTCCTAATACAGCGAAAACTCTATACGAAGATGAGGGCCAAAAAGTTGTATTGGGAAGAGCAGTATGTAAAGATCGCCCAAGCGGAGAAGGATAATCACAAGATAATTCCTAATCTTTACCGAAAATACCGATACTACAAAGACAAGCATGCAAGACTCACCTTCTTAGCCAACAATATCATCGAAGACATCCCTAGGAGATTGAGAGACACAGAAAATGTGATGGTTCCTCTCCCAAAGGACGTTGAAGACTTCCTCAAGCTTTGCAGAACAATGGTCAATCATTTCAGAGCAGACATTCGCAGAAGCACTTAGAAGATTGTTTACCTTTGTTTATTTCTTTCAGCAAGTTTATTGTTTTAAAGTTGGAATATTTTTCAATATTTGAATTGTATTCTTCTTCTAAGACAATTATTATTTTAATAAAGTCATTTTGTTTCCATACCTCATTTACGTATTTATTTTTTAAGATACTCATCAATAAAAAGCAAAACCTGGAAAATAAAAAAGTGTATATCAAAGTGAATAAGACATTCAAAAAACGAAACTCTTAGCATATTCATACACATTCATGCATTCACAAACATTTTCATCTCATAAATTCATAACTCATCAATCTTCAAAAACCATTCTCCAGTTAAACCATTGGTAGAAGAAAAGCACCACCTCTCTAACCACCATATCAGACAAGAGCCCGTCAACAAAAATTGATGGAACAAATTGAAGAGAATCAAGATGCATTCAGAGAAGATCTTGAGCAAGTCAAAGGAAAAGTTGAATCAATGAGAGGGGATATGAGTCAAGTTCTTTTATCCTTAAAGAACATCATCGAAAGGCAGGAGCAAATCCCTAGGGCACCCTTTGGAGAAGTAGCCCAGACCAATAGTGCATCGAGCGGTCACCAACCGAGGAGAGAACCGGAGTAAGGACCCCAAAAGTATGCCATGGCTCAACAAGAAACAAGACAAGCTACTACTGAAGGGTTTGTCCCACCTCCACCAAAAGTAGGGGCATCTCATACCTTGCAGATTCCTATTAACAACACAGACAACTATTTATACTTACAATATTGAGACCACGACTTAGAAGATGTCAATAAAGCACCTCAAAGAACAACCCACACTCATGCTATTAAGATTCCACTGGAGCTCAACCAGTACAAGGCTCTTGAGGAAAGATTAAAAGCTATGGAGGGTTACGATGCTTTCGATGTAGATTCTCTCGAAATGGGTCTAGTTCCTGATGTGCGGATCCCGCCAAAATTCAAAATACCTGACTTTGGAAAATACAAGGGGCTTACCTGTCCAAGGAACCATTTGCGCATGTATTGCAGGAAGATGCATGCATATGCTCAAGACCAGAAGCTCATGATTCATTGTTTTCAAGACAGTTTAAGTGGGACATCCCTAGATTTTTACATGCAGTTGGAACAGGTTCATGTCCAGACATGGGTGTATCTTGCTAATGCTTTCCTGAAACAATATAAATAAAACTTGGACTTGGAGCCTAGTTGCGTACAACTCCAGAACTTGTCTCAGAAAAAAGAGGAGTCTTTCAAGGAATATGCCCAAAGGTGGAGATAAATGGAAGCCAGTGTGCAACCACCACTGCTGGAGAAAGAACTAAGTATCTTTGATCATGTCGACACAAATATTATTAACCTTCATATCTCCGGATAGAAAAACCTTAAATAAGGGTAGCTGTTGTACCCTAATTTTTGCCCCTAAGATCCCTTTATCATACCATATTGATTCAATCACAACAAGATCACATTGGGGGTTTTGGTTCTCCTCCCTATCTTTAGCTTTGCCCTTTGAGGAATCACCAAGCACCTTGATTTGTTTTTCTTTTGTGATCATGCATGTTTTGTTTTTAGCTTTCCTTTTAATTAATAAAATGCAACATTGGTTTATCTTACTTATTAATAATGTAGATAAAGGCAATGTGGCTTAGCAAGTTGATCCATGGGTTCATGAGTTTATTTCCATGCCCTAGTCAATAAAGTTTGAGAAATTCAAACCTCACCATTGAAGTTATTTTGGAAGAAATGGCATGGCAAGGTTTATTTTGGGTCACTATATTTTAAAGTTATCAATATTGACTCAAAAGTACAAGGGGTTGATTGAAGAAGTTGTCATGGTTGGACAAGGCCTTGTTCCCATTAGTCACAAGTGCATATTTCTCTCAATTCTCAAGATATGGAAGTGGTTTTGGTTGCTATAATTTCTCATTATCATCCTCAATAACTTCTATTTACAAAGCAAAAGTGTTGGTACAAGAAGGTTGTTCAAAATTGCCAAAGTTCCTCAAAACATTTTCTTGATCTAGGAGCTAGGGTTTTGAGCTTCAAAGAAGTATATCTTTCTCATCTTTTGGTATTTCAAGGATTTTTCATGTGGAAGAAACTTGATGATGAAGAAAGATTACAAGTCCTCCAGATGAACCCCCAATTCCCATGTGTGACTTCAAATGATCATAACTTGGTCAATTTTTATCACCTTGAGCCCACTCTTTTTCCACAATGATCTTGAGGATGTGAACTTTATTCCTTTTTTTATGTGCAAAGTGAGAAAATGGATGGAAGATTCCCTAAGGAATCAAAATATTATAGGTCATTTCATCATTTTTTTTCCAACTTCAACAATTCATAACTCTCTCAATTTTTGGAGATTTTTAATGGTTAAAGTTTCAAAATGTCATTCAAGAGGTCTATTTCATGTCATATTTTTTGGTCAAGAGTAAATTCAATGAGGAAGGTCATGTTTGGATGCCAAACACTATAGGTCACTTTTGAAGAAAAAACATGAAATATTTTTAAGTATGGAAAGTCAACTTCTTTTTCCTAACTTTGACTCATTGCAACTTTCAGCTCAAACATCCATTTGATTCCATTCTTTTCCCATTTCAAAGCTTCTAACCTCATCTTTCTAAAGCATCGAGAATCATGCCATAAGACCACTTGAGCTGAGAATGCCATTGATTTGAACTTGGTAACTTGAAATTGAAGTTTCTTCAAAAGTCAGAATTTGAAATCCTTGATTTAGCTTCTAAACACATTTATTCTGCACGTTTTTGCTTCTAAACATGTTTAGTGAACTTGCAGAAGTGATTAACATAACAAAACGTGTGTTTTGGATGGGTTTTGATCAATGTAGAAGTCAAACTTTTATTGTTTGCAACTTCACACGATTTCCCTCCAAACTTCATCATTTCACACGCTTGAACATTCCATTTGATTCCCTGTAAATAGAGGGTCATCCCTCATTCATTTCCTCAAGCTTGAACAGCCAAAATCACCCTGTCAAACTTGCTCCATAACTCATTTTTCTATAACTTCGAAATCAGTGTTCAAGCCTTTTTCAATCCATTTTTTTTATCAATTCACCTTCCTTGATCTTCCCTGAAGCTAACCATACAATTACCTTCAAGAATTGTCACCTATATTGATCCATAGAAGTCCAGTTTCAGAGCTCTGCAACTCAAATTTAATAGGTAGTTTTCTCCATCAATTCTCTCAAATTTTGATAGCATTGTGAAGCTCTCATTGCCCTGGTTCTAGTCGCAACACTTGCTTTTAACTAGAAACACGTTTTGGCCATGAATTTTCAAATTCCCTTTCAAAACTTTCCTTCCAAATTGCTTGAGCTATAGTTTATATAAATTTATCGCGAAGGTGTGGTTGTCTTCGTCTTGAAGAGACAAAGCGAGTGGCATAGGTCTCGTGCTCTAATTTTACAGTTTGAGCAACCTGGTTTTGGGACTGGATGGAGGTTGAAGATGACCAATGTGTCATCTTTCAACCAATGATGGCGCGCCACTTGTTTTTTTTTTAATTTCTAATTTAATAAGTGATTCAGTGTTTTATTCACTAAAGTCCATAACATGCACAGCGCGCCAGGTCCACTTGATCTGTTTACTAACGCGTTTTGACAATGATCAAATAGCTCATATTTTTTTGGTTTGATATTTTATTTTCTGATTTTTAATTTAATTGATTTAAACTTCAAAAAATCATTAAAAATTCATTTTTAGTCCAAAAAATCTGAAAAAATTATGAAAAATATTTTTTATTTTTCTCTTTCTGATTTTTATTTTTCACAATTTTATTGTGTTTTGATATTTTTTTATAAATTTTCACTTTATTTGAATTGTTTTAAATGTTTAAAAATACTTTTATGCATTTTTAAATTCTGAAAAAATTATGGAATGATTCAATGATATTGTGACAAATATTGGTGACCTCGTTTATTTTTTATTTCTGACTTTGTTATTTTTTATCATTTTTGGTTTACTTTACTCATTTCTTTTAATTTTAAAAATAGTTTCTGACTTTAAAAAAATTACCAAAAATTTTGTAAAAATATTTTAATTCATTTTTTATTTTTCTATGGTCTTACTTAATATTTCTTGAATAATTTGAACATAGTTGATATTTTTCTCTTTTATTTCTATTTTAAAACATTTTAAAACCTTTTTTAATATATATATATATATATATATATATATATATATATATATATATATATATATATATATATATATATATATATATATATATATATATTAAATGAAATATTATTTTGTGATAATTTTCTGGCTGATCTTGGGTTGAATTTTTTATCATGAATTTTGTTAACATCATTGAATCCATGGTGTTGAGTCTAACTCCGTAAAAATGGATGAATGATTTTAATAATAGTTTGATTAAAATTTAATTCAAATGTGGTTTATATATTCTTTCTCACCCCTCTTCATCTCATCCCTTTCTTATTGCACTAAGTGTTATTGGAGCATGATCTCTATATCATGTCTCAAAACAAATGGTGCATAGATTGCTATTGACCGGTCTCAAAATAGGTGTGACTTCTATATAAGTCCACTTACAATTGCTTAACATAGCGCTAAATTTTGTCTCGATTCGGATAAATGATCATTCGTGGCCCAAACCTATTTTTGCAAGCCCAAATATGTTAATTTTATCTCTTTGATCCAATAAACTTGAGATTCATTGTGTGGAGGCTTTGGTTCTACCAATTCTCTAATGGATCTACATCACTTTTGGTCAATGCGGATCACTTAAACATCGTTGATCATTGAATGGTACTTTTGAGGATTCCAAAATGGATGATATACTTGACATAAAGCAAATGCAATTCATTGTGTGGAGGCTTTGGTTCTACCAATTCTCTAATGAGTTCCAAATGTAAGTTTCAAGATGGTCATCTAACTAACTACTAATTATTAATAATTGACTTTATTTTTTGCTTTATTTTTGTGCTTTTTATTTTATGCACCATTTACTTTTAGCATTTACATTTCATGCTATTTTCATCTTTGTTCATTTAAGCATTTACTATTCTTGTCATTTTTATTTTGCTCACTTGAGCTTTTTTTTTCTTTTCTTCTTGAAGATACCTAATAATCAACATGAACTATAAAAAGCTTTAATGATACTTGGACTATTTGGTTACTATCCTTGGCATTATGGAGTATTGGACTTCTTGGACTTAGGATTAGAAACCTTGGCCTATGTTGGAGAACCTTGTGACCTTAATTGGTATTTTGTCTGGAGTTCTTGAGGTTTACCTCAAGACATTGGGTTGTTTGTTTGTTTTGTGTGCAGGTTATTTTGATTATATACTTTGTTTGTAATATGGAATTCACCCCTATACAGTCGTTGCTCTACCCAATTTTTGTGAAGACTTAATACATTTGAAGTTTGTTTCCCTCAAGGGGTCTAGTATCTTTGCTTGCTTGGTTTCAATCCAAAGAATGAGAATTCTATCTTGACTCATAATGTCAAGTATTGGCTTCTGGTTGGTTAGATGGTTCTTATCCCTAGCTTTTACCTTATTCTTTAGGATAGTCTCTTCTTCTCCTCCCACCTTCTTTAATTTCAAAAAATTTCTTCCTCCTTTTGAAAACTCTTCTTGTTTGGAAACTTGGACCACTTTCATAATAAACTTGAACCTAGGTACATGCATTTTCAAAACCTTTTCATAAATAAATTTCAATCAACTTAATAATACCTTGACATTTTTTGTGAGAAGACTAAAAGTCAATCAATCTCATTTCAAACCATTTTGCCACTTTGGCTTTTTATTTTGAAACCTTTCTCAAAAGATTAGACTCTTGTCAATCCTTCTAGTGATGCAAACAACTATACTTCTACAATATGTAGTGAAGAGAGATATTTTCCACCTGGGTGTTGAGTGAGGCATTGTTTATTTTAAAATCCAAGCCATATCCTCCACTTTTAGATGATGCAAATTCTCCTTTCTCATGATTGTGGGTAGTAAGTATGTTTTCCACACGGACAATAACGATATAGCTTATCCCATAAAATTAACCAACACACTTGTGTTTTAAAATGTTTTAAAAGGTGAACTACGTGTACCATGATCCCCTATTGCACAAAAGTTGGTACGTAGGCACTAAAGATTCACAACAGCGACGGGTGCAAAAATTATAAAAAATATATTTCTTTTCTCACCTCCACCATCTATTTTATATACAACATTTTATAGCCAAAATATACAGATTTTTATAAAGAGGTTCCTGCGGAGTAATGTAGATGTTTAGGGTGCTAATACCTTCCCTTTGTATAACCAACCCCCTTACCTTGAATCTTTCCCCCTCTTTTTTGGTTACTCGCTCTTTTCCCATTCCTTCGGAAACAGTAAAGCACGATGGCGATTTTTATTTTGATTTGTGTAAGTCTAGTCAATCCAATGGCTTAGTCTTAAACATTTCTACTGCTACAGAGGCGTTCGTCCATCACCAATTTCATTTGTGTATCTTAAACTAATGAGATATACATGGTGGTCGTGGTCTTCGTAGATGCTCGACCATCTCTAAGATTTCTCGAGGTTGTCCCTTATGAGTAGTGGGCCGAGTAACATATTTGTGTTCCTTTATTCTGAGGTAGACGCTTCTCTTCATAATCCTCCTCACCTCTTCGAGATCGACATTAATTGCATCTAGCTCTCCTTGAAGATTACGAAACTTGATTTTAATATGGATCAGCAAGGCTACAATGTTCAAGGAGGTTGTGAAGTTTTCAAAGAATTTAATTGTAAATGCTCTTGCAGAGAACTTCAAGGAATCACGAGCTAATGGATCAGACGTTATTCCATTCATCCACAAATATCATTAATTCCATGTATCCTCGTGGATGGGTTGTCGCTCGTCAGTGCCTCCCAAATGGATGTCTTCCCCTACACATTGGCAGTTGGCCTGTCACATAGGTAACAATCATCACCGCTATGCAGAACGCAAAAAGTAGTGTTTTCAACATGGTTGCATCACCAGATCTCCGATTTTGATTCCATACAACCTCACACGCACAACAGATCATCAAACATGAATAATACAACAATAAACACATCAAAACACACTGATTTAACATTTGATCCATCAAGCATGCATGGATTCATCATCATATTTCACCAAAACAAAACCTAAATTCAAGAACATCACCAATCAGAATTTAGCACATATCATCACTTAAATTACATTCATTGATAAATCATGAATTTGAATTAACAACAACAACCTTAAGAGGTTTTTCACAAACCCCTTGAAGGTTCAATTCACACACCAATGATGGAAGAGAAAAGAGAAAAATAAATGGGGTTAAGGACTCTCCACTACTCTACATGCATTAGACACCATATATTGAATAATCCCCCGTGCCCTCTTACCTCAAATTTTTGCAGTAAGGATCGAAGCTTTAGCTATGGAGTTTCTCTTCTCCTTCACTTTCTCTCTTAGGTTTTTCTCCTTCTCTCCTTATTCCTTGTCTCTCAAAATTCTATGCACTGACACTTTTCTCTTCTTCCCCTATATTTAAATAAAATCATATTTCTTTTATTTTTATTAATTTCTCTAGTTTCCTTTCATTCACAAATAAATCTACCCACATCACTATATTTAATTAAATCATATTTATTACCTAAAACTCTTATTTTTCATAATTCCCACTAATTAAATTATTAAAATTAATTAAATAAATTCTACCAATTCTCCTTAATTTATTTAAATTCTACTTTAATACTAAAACCTCAATTTATCACTTCTACACTAATTTAAATATTAAAATATGAATAAATTCCAGTCAAAAATCATTAATTTGAATAAAGATCATTAATCTGAATAATACTAATTAAATAAATAGAAAACACTCCCAAGACTCAGTTAAAAATATTATAATTAAAATTAGGGTGTTACAAATACAACATTTCAACATGGTTGGCCAATACAAACTGTGTCAAAATAAAAGTCATTTCATTCTGTGACCTGCTTGGTGCAAGCCACATGACCCATTATGGACGTCAAAAATTGCCAAATAATCTTCACACTCACTAAGCCATTTGAGTAACAACCTTTGATTGGAGTAACAACCTTTGTATTTGAATTTAAACTTATTTGGAATTTATTTAGGAGAAATTATCAGAAATTTAATACCAGTTCCATTTTTATGTCTGGAACCATTGAAGTATAACTTCTAGGGTTTTAGATCGACATAATTTTGCATTATTTCAACTATTTCATTATCAACAATAAAATCAACAACAATTTGGCCTTTCGTGACCTTTAAAGGCACATAAGTCAAAGAATATGCAGTTAAATCTATAACCCATTTCCCAATTCTACTATGTGCTTAATAACTTCAAAATGGGAACAAAGGAAAACATATGTAGGTTTTATATAATATTAAAATTTAGTATAACAGAAGTACAAACAAAGGAATAACTTCTATTTGGATATGTTGAGTTTCTACATCTTTTAAAACTCGACAAAGGCAATAAATGGCCCTTCCGACGCCATCATCATCCTCTAATGCTAACATACTTCCTATTGTCGACTCAGATGCATGAATATACAACTTCATAGACTTATTTATCACGGGAGGTAACAAAATAGGAGGATTCATCAAGTAACTTTTCATCTCATCAAAAACTTTTTGATGCTCAGGTTCCCATTTGAATTCTTCTTCTTTATTCAAAGACAACAATGACGAAAATACTTTTGTTTTTTCACTTAGTTTTGAAATGAACCACCTTAAGAAATTTATCTTTCCCAGAAAAGATTGAAGTTTCTTCTTGTTTGATGGAGGTTTTGTATTAAGTATAGATTTTGTATTATTTTTGTTTATCTCTATTCCTTTTTATGGACCACAAAGTATAGAAAATTTCCTGCATGGACACTAAAAGCACATTTTAATGTATTCATTTAAAGTCCATATTCCCTCATTCTTTTGAATGATTTTCGAAGGTGGTCCAGATGACCATTTTCAATGAGGGTTTGACGACTATATCATCAATATAAACATGCATAAAGGTCTCAATGAAATCAATAAACATAAAATTCATTACCCTTTGATATGTAGCACTATCACTCTTTAGGCCAAAGGGCATCACTATCCATTCATATGTTCCTAGGACCCTAAGGCATCAAACTCCATTCACCATATCCACTTCTGCAATAAAATTTGGTTATGTCTAGAATAACCATCTAAAAGACTTAGATATTCAAAGCTTGTAGTTGAATCGACTAGAATTTCTATAACAAGAATTGGTTATTCTCCTTTTGGAGTAGTGATCAGTGGTTTTTACACAGGTATTTAGAATTTATTTTAGTTATAGTTTCTTTTAATTGACGAGTGTTTTATTTCATTTTACCATATTTTATGCTTTGGTTTTATTTTTTAGTGTTTTCAGATTCAAAAGAATAAAACAGGACAAATCGGGGCAGAAAAGTACAAAATTTAGAGTTTCGGAGGAAGTGCTACAGGAGCCCTGACACGGGTGGCCATGTCACCTAACACGGACCATGTCAGGGGGAAGACTTAGGAAGCATGGAAACCAGGGGATAACATGGGTGGTTATGTCGCCTGACACGGCCCGTGTCAAACCAACTGCACGAAAGCGTGAGAAGCAAAGTCACAAACATTGACACGGGTGCCAGTGTCGCATAACACGGCCCGTGTCAAAACACCAGCATGGAAGCGTGATTATAAGAAATAAACAGAGGCTGACACGGGTTCCCATGTTGCATGACACGAGCCGTGTCAGCCAAGGCACTAGGAATTCTGATTTTTGGATTTTTAAGTGTCTTGGATCATTAAGGGTACTTTTGATATTTTCCATTGCTGAGGGATGATCTAATAATATTAAAACCTGTTTGTGAGAAGAAGAAAGAATAATTTTTGTCGCGCAAAGAATTAAGGATTGAAGAGAGCAACATATGAGATTCTTGAAGGACGTATATTTTTCATGAGCCGCGACGATTAAAGATCAAAGTTCATCATTTATCTGTAATGTTTAATATTTATTACATGAAATTCTTTTAAACAACATGTGTAGCTAAACCCCCCAATACTAGGGGGTGTCCCTGATTTGAATCTGTAATGATTATGAATTCCTGAGTTCTTTAATAAAGTCTTCTCTATTCTATTTAATTGTACAATGTTTTTATGCCTTCCTGATCGGAAAAATTAGGATTGATTTACGGTTAACAACCAGCTGGACCACAGTTGTTAAGGTTTTTGTATAATTAGACTATAGTAGATATCACCTAGGACTAGGGATACCCTATAGTTACTGTATTTAACCCTTGATAAAATAAAGGATTGACTCCATCATATATCTCTAAGGACTTAGGATTTAGGATGGATGGTTAAAGATTTTCCCACTAAGGATTTAGGGGAAGATAATTTAAAGGGCTGGTAATTGAAGTATATGAACTTGTTAAAGAGATCACGATTCAAGATACTTACAGGGAAAATTATACACCTTACCCTATCATTCTCCTCATAAATGTGTGTTGTACCCTAAAATTTGGCCTCTCGTTTTATTCAAAACATACTCCTAGAGGTCCTCAAGTGCTCAAGGTTGACCAAGAATTGACCAGAAAAATTCTCCTCTTAAACCATGGACTTCCAACTAGGGTTTCACCTTTCACAAATAAATTTGGGTTTCAAAGACTTCAAGTGATTTCCATGGTTCCTAATGTTTCCTCAAGAATGCTCATTCCAATTTTCATGCCTTGCATTACAAGTTTGCTCAGTCAATTGCTCAGATGATTGGAAATCAATTGTATTAGGTCAAAAGTCAACTATAGTCAATATACAGTCAAAATTAAATATTTTGGTCAACATCAACATTTTAAAGTGATATACGTTATTTTATCAAGGGTTTATCATGATTCCTAAAGGAATGCTCTCAAATCCTCAAGAATCAAAATTGCTAAATTAGGGTTTCATAGAGAAACTCAACTGAACTTTAACCAGGCATAACTTTCACATGCTTCATCCATTTTTCCCCAACCAAAGCTCATTGTGAATAAAATTCAATTCTCTACAACTTTTCTGTTGTCCTCAAGTTCAAAAAAATGCATCATTGGAAAGATATGAGCCAATACATTACAGGTCTTTTTAAAAGTCAACAAAAGGCATTTTTTTGTAAAGGCAAGTTACATCAAGATAATTTCTCCAAAAGATATTGTAGGGGTCATCTTGAGCTTTCTAGAAAGTCAAAGATCATCTACCAAAGATAAAAATTGAGCAAGTTATTACCAGTGCAAATTGGGCAAATTGGTGAAAATGCACAAAGTCAACTTTGAGCAAAAATGCATTTTTAAGTTCATAGACCTATTTTGTGGGATTCAAGTATGTTTATGACATACTCAAGGACCCCTAAATTTATTCTCACCTTGCTTTGCATGTTTTCTCTATTTTAGTCATATTTATTTTGTTTTTATTCAAATAAACACAAAATAAATGGCATAAAATAATAAATAAAAAGTATGGACATATGGGTTGATGATTTGGGATGATATTGGGCCTTAGAGTTCGTGCAAGGCATGAGGAAAAAGACCAGGTTCAATTTATGACAAGAAGGGCAAGAAATCATCAAATATGGAAATTCTTCAAAGTCTCGATTTTTGCTTTCAAAACCATGATCAACGCATGGATTCTTGCCATGTTTATTCACCTTCCATTCCTATATAAATATACAAGCCAACCATAACCCAAGGACACGAAATCATCACTTGGAAAAAGTTCTCAAAATTCTCAAAATTGTTCAAAGGTTGTGAAAATTCAAAACCTGATTTCCAGCCTTCCTCCATCCAATCCCATGCAATCTTTGCATTCCTTAGGCTCCCAAGAGGCCGTACCATCCCTTAGTCATGCATGAAGCTTCCTGAAACTGGCCAACCAAGTCGCCTTCGTTTGGTAATATTCAAATAATTGAATCTTTCAATGCATACAATATAAATGATTCTAATGCATATTTTCATGTCCATATCATCTTTTTACTTGTTTCTAACGTGTTACATGAGAGGTTAGGTGCAGTAACGAGGATTTTCCATGTTTAGGGCATTTTCACAGATCATCTAATCATTCAGATCCTGGTTCGAACTGAATGATTAAGGCATGATCTGTTAAAATAAAGGTCAGATTCGAATTCAGGAGGCGATTTTGTGTGGAATAGGCCTTTTATTTTGGACTCAAAGCTTTTAAAATAGTGGATCCCATTTTCATGTGGCCAGAGAAGACAATCGGAGACCTGCTCCGGCGTCTTTGACTTATGTTGACTCCATTAGGAGTCTACGTGGCAGGATCATGCAATTTGATTGGTTCATTTAAATTTTGCAGTGCGCACGTTTGCTGACCGGGATTTGATGCTTGATTCCATTATATTTTTATTGTTTTATTATAACAACAATTAAATTGAGTGGCCCAGCGGTGAAAAGGAAAGCGTGCAAGGATACTCCCTCCTAAGGTGCCCGGGTTTGATCCCTGGGATTGTTATTTTGCATTTTTCTAACCAATTTGTTTCAGATCTGATGCACATGAAGGGAAGCAGGTGTATGATGGGCCTCACACTTGAGTCATTCAGTCATAAGATGGAAAATCCAATGTCTCTAAATGGTTGAAGACCATGGTGTACCTTATAGTGCACTCCCCACTGGATCAGGCGCAGAGTCTGGGCTGGATTGGTTTGGGCCTAATGAAATTCCAAACCACATACCCCTCTTCTACTTCATACAGTAGGCCCATTTTCCAATTGCATTTTCTTTATTTGTTTTAATTGATTTTTCTTTTAAAATATTTTTTATTATAATCATACAATCAAGAAAATCATAAAAAAATGTAGATTTAGGTTTTTAATTAAATTTTAATAAATTAATTAATTTAATTATTTTGACTTTTTTTAAAATCAATTAGATTTAGGTTGCAAATATTTTTCTTAATAAATACAAAAAAGCATGTGGAATTAAATTTATTTTAGTTTTTATTTTCATTAATAACCAATCATTTTGTTAATTAATTAAAATTAGGTTTAGTTAATTAATTAATTTTAAATCAAACATTTTCTTAAAATAAACAAAAAAACAACCAAAAAAGAATTTTCTTAATTTGCATAGATTTTTAGGGTTTTAAACAAACATTCTTTTAATTCTCGCATGTTCATTTTACTTCCCGCATTATTACTTTCTTATTATTGTATCTGCCCATGGATTGTAATAGACTAATTAGTTTTTCTTTACTATTTTTACCTCCAGTTTTGGACTTGTAATCTCCCCCCTCCTCGAAGCCATGTAATAGCTAGTTTAAATTCCGCACTTTAATTTTTCGCACTAATATTGAACTGTTAGATGTATGCCTAATAAGATTGCATGACAAAAACTAAAAGCAAACGTTAGCAAACCTAACATCAAAGATAAATAACTCAAACACAACGCACTTGTGCATGATCTTAAGGGGTTTTAGTGGCAACCCTATGGTTCAAAGATCATAAAAATGCCCTTTTCGATGTTGCCTCGATACATGATCTTAAAACCTTAGGGGTGTTACTAAAGTATCTTACTAAGTTGTCTTTGCGACTGTACGATGACCCTCGATTGTCCCTCAAACATTCGACGATAGGGCTACCTACTCACTAATAGTAGGATAGTACTGTCTAAAGAAAAATAGGAAAAGAATAAACCTTTTCGAGTAGGTAGATAGTTCTTAGTGCTTGCTCAAGTAAAACAATTTTCCACACATAAACCCCTTTCTAAAAATATTTTCAAAGATACTTTGTATACATTCTCAACACTACGAGAAACATTATAAAGTTTGTTGTACTAAGGCGCCTTTTCAAAATACTTTTTTCAAACACACAAATACAAAGCATTTTTAAAATGAGCTAGCAACTAAGAGCTTGTAGATAACTACAGATGGAAAGCGTGATAACACCTTCCCTTTCCATAATCTACCCCCTTACTCATAAATAATCTCAAAAGGTATTTTTCTATTCTTTTCACCCTTTCCTTTGTTGGATAAAAGAAAAGTCAGTGGCGACTCTTGCTTACTGCAACATTTGCGAATACAAACACAAAACCAGTATAATAGTCGGTTCTGCAACAGTATCACAGAGCCGGTGACTCTGCTGGGGAATCATAAAAGTGGGGTTACCTTAGAGTTGGATCATTTTTAATTTGCTTTCCTTATTTTATTTATCTTCTTTATTTTAAAGGGTTTGCTGGGGTTATTGTTAAAGATCCTATACCCAAATCTGGGGCACCTTTTTAGGTAAGTAGCAATAAATCATGGAGGTTGTACGACATAGACCGATATGGACAAAGTGATGGCTACGTTAGCATGATACTTTGGCTTGTACTAATGTTCCTTGAGTCAGTCAAGGATAACATTAGGCTTCCTTATAGTTTCATTAAGTGCTAATTGACCTTTAGAACCTCTAATTAACTCATCCTAGACATTAGAGAGTAGTGAGATAACCGGCTTTGGTTCCAACCGAAGATTGGTTGATACTCGATGCTGCACTCATTGAGATTGGACTTTCGGGATATTTGGGCCGCAATACTTTGGTGCTTGAGCTGAGACAATGCCTGACAGAAAGGTCAATGATATGAGACTCCTTAGAACCCGGTTACTATTACTAGGATAGGTTAAGCCAACTGAAACTTCAAGAGGGTACTTACCTTTAAACCTCATGCAAGCCTTTAAACCCAAGGTCTTTGTGTGACTTATTTGTGCTTGCTATATTTGTTTTTAAGCATAATGATAACATCACGAACATCATGACATATCATTCGCACTAACCATTTCAAGGACCTTTAGATTAATCTCTTCTCTGTTTTATAGGTTATGGATTCAGCTTGCAGAAAAACCACGCGGATCAACTTTGTAGAAATTCCTCCCAAGCTTAAGGAGTTGGTCTTAAAAGTTCCTGAAAGCTCATCATTCAACAAAAGATATGGTCACTTGCTCAATTTGGTTACTACCGACTTTGACGAAGGTTTAATGAGCGTCCTAATCCAGCTCTTCGATCCTAAGCACCATTGCTTCACATTTTCCAGACTATTAGTTGGTGCCCACATTGGAAGGATTCTCTAAGATACTTGGTTTGCCTATATTGGAATAGATACCTTTCACTGGTTTAGAACAAGATCCAACTTTTGAAAATGTTGCCATAGCCTTGCATTTGAAGCCATCTGACATTGAATCCAGTTGGGAAAGAAGAAGTGGGGTTAAAGGTCTTCTTGCAAAGTTTCTGATGGAGAAAGCTAAGGTATTCCTAGACGCAATGAGTTACCATGATTTCGAAGATATCATGGCTATCTTAATCTATGGGTTGGTTGTGTTCCCTAATTCATACCAACTTATAGACATCAATGCCATCAACATTTTCCTTGCTCACAATCCAGTACCTACATTGCTCGGGGATATTCTGCATTCACTCCACACCCGTACTATGAAGAAATGAGGAACCCTTATATGTTGTATGTGTGACACGGTGGGAGAACTGACTATGGTTTTGCGTTTGTTTTCGCAAATGTTTCGTTTGAGCAAGAGTCGCCGCCGACTTTTTATTTTATCCTAAGGAAAGGTTAAAAAGCACAGCAAAAACCTTTGAGATTGTTTTCTTGGGTTCGGGGAGTAGATTATAGAAAGGGAAGGTATTAGCACCCTTTCTATCCATGGTTATCCATGGGCTCTTAGTTACTTGCTTAGATCAACTTGCCTTAATTTTCAATTGTTTAAAATGGTGCTTTGTGTGTGTGGGTTTGAAAAATGTTTTGAAAAGAAGCCAATGTGAAGGCAACCTTTGTAATGATCCATGTTGGGATGTATACAAAGGTGTATGTCTTTTGAAAACGGTTTTCATTTGTTTTTGAAAGTTGTTTTGAAAGTGTTGTGAGGTGTGGTTTTAAAAATAGGCAAGTGTTTTGTTTTGCAAGTTTGATTCAAGTAACTAAGAGGTTATCTACTCCTAAATTTCTCAAAGATCTTTGCTATGTTTTAACCCTTTTAACAATTTTGTTCCACCATTTCATTTGGTGGACAATCTTGTGTTAGGATGTGAAAGGGACGGGCGCGGGTCATCGTTTAGACCATAATTGCAATAGTGCCAAGTATCTTTGGGAAATCTTTCCTTTAAGGGACTTGATCATTTTTAGGAAACTTTCGAAAGCGTCATCGAGGGACTATGATCATTTGATTGTTTGTTTTGCCCAAAGAGACCTAACATGCAATATGGCCCATTTATTGAAGGCAACAAGTGGAATACCCTAGGGGTGCAAGTGTGATTAGTGTTGTCCATTTTCATGCTTGTTTATCTTGAAATTAGGTCAAACTATTTTTGTTGTTTTTTGATTCGCATACAAACCCTAATTCTAACATGGTATAATTAGAAAGCATTAAAGTGCGAAAAATAAAGTCCTAAACTATTACAACACAATATATGGGAAGGGGGGTACAAATGTTCAAATGGGGGGTATTTTGGCAAGGAATTTAAACCTAGACTATTACATCAATTTGGAATTATTTACAAGACATGTAATTGCACAAATTAAATAGAAATAAAATAAATATGCAAGATGCAAAAGATGTTTTTATGTGTATGAAAAAAAGGTATTTTTTTATGTGTCAAATAAACAAAATAAAAAGTATTATTTTTTGGAATTTTTTATGTTTAGGGCAAAACCCTAATTTATTTAATAAAAGTATTAATTATTCAATATATACAATATTTATTTATTATATACAAAAATAAAAATAAAAATGAAGTATATTTGTAAAAAAGCATTTGTAATATTAATAAATTAATAAAAGTAAAAATGTGTATATTTTGTATTTTTTTTCTAAATATGCTAATAAATATGTATGTATTTGTATTATTTATTAAATATATATTATATATACAAAAAAATAATATTTAATATTTACAAAAAAAAGTATTTTTGATATAAAATGTTTTCAAGAGAGAAAATAAAATAAAAAACAGAAATAAAATAAGTTTGCATTATTTTTAGTATTTTTTTAAATAAAAGTATGTTTATGTATTTATTTATGTACAACTATTAATCTAAACAAAGAAATGCCTAATAAATATAAAAATGGTGTAAAAATATTTTTTTATATTTTTAATATTGTGAGGAAAAATAAATAAGTCAGAATAAAAAAAGAAAAGTCAAAAAATCATGAAAATAAACATAATGGGCCAAGGGGGTGTGTGTGTGAAAATGAGGTGTAAACGGAAATGACAAATCAGGCCCAGCCCAAAGGTTGTTGTCTTCAACCTTCAGACAAACATATTCAAAAACACGCGCCTTTCTTCTCAAATCTCTAACTCCTGATTCCTTGATCTTTTGCCAAATCTTCCAACATGAAACCTGTAGAGCTTGAAGCCACGATTCTAGACATATAAAGAAGTCAATCTAACTCTCAGAAATGAGAGAGAATTTCTTCTCCCCCAATTCCTGACCTAGTTTTTATTCAATGTTCAGACTTAAAATTCTCTAAGCATACATAATATAAATGAAATCTAATTACATGGGCATGTTCAGGGCTATGAATGTGACATGTTTTCTTCACAAACCTAAAGCTAACAATGCCTGGATAGAGAGATACGAGTTCATGAACTTACCTGTTCAGTTGAAGTTGTATCTGGTGATGGAGGTGTCTTCAATGCAAGGTGATGATTGATACAGCTTCCTTGATGTCCAGGGATGTTATTCCAAGCTTTACTTTGTATTGAAACCAAGTGAATCGTGCTATGGATCTTCAACTGCAAAACAAGAAAAATGAAAATGGTGATGTTGCTTGGGAGTGTTACAGGTCGTGTTTGAGGTTTGGAATAGCTTCAAGGGATGTTGTGGGATGTGTTTGAAGTGTTTTTAGCAAGAATGCATGGAAGGTTTGAGCTATGGAACTCAAACTGCAGGGATGCCCTGTTTTGGGCAGTTCAATGGTGATTCTGTGAATGGGAAGGCAATGGAGATGGTTAACTCGTGTTCTAGCTCAGAATGGATGTTTAGAATATGTACAAAGTCTTTTCTTAAGCTTGTGTTAACTGAGATGAAAGTTGTTGTGTGTTATGCTAGCTTTCTTACACTTTAAGCAACAAAAGGCCACTTGAGTTTTTAGACAGGTAGAGGCCCCCATTCTATGCTGCAACACTTAGTCTTGATCAGTGTAATTAGCTCATAAACTTGTGCCAAGGAGATTTGAACTGTACTTGCTTGGATTGTTAATTAACATAAAGTGAAACTTTTGCAAAAATGGCCATTATGCTTTTTCTACTTTGGGATTAAACCTCTATGTAAAGCTTGAACACATAAAACATGGTCTTGGCACAATGAGTTTGCATTAAATTTATGATTGCAAAAGTGATTTAGGGCCTGTAATCAAGAAATGCAAGCTGAGTTCAAAATTGCCTAAGTGTATGGACATGTAATTTGGTCATGAACAAAGTGAGTTTTTCCCATATTGCCAAATTCGATTCTCCCTAACCATGAGGTTGTATGATGAGTTCTTGGACATTTTGGAAAGCTTGGAATGTGTACTACAATCCATATTTGAAATGCAAATTGAAATTCCAAGTGGAATTATGTGAAAAATGGTCTTGAAGTTAGGTAAAAACCTTGCCTAAAATAGGTCAAATTTTCTCTAAGTTAAGAATAGTTTGGTACCCTTGTTCCAAAAATTGTAACTTGAGCTAAAAGCTTCTTTTGGGAAAACTTTGTGAATAAAAGTTGTAGATTTTGAAATAGGCTACAACTTTCATGTTTTGAATTTTGCTTGAATCCAAATGAATCTTGGTGAGAAAGTGGGACAAAGTTAGGAAAAAATTAGGGTTTTTCATAACTTAGAAAAATTCTAAGTTATGAAAAATCTTCATTTCAAACCCTAATTTGCAATTCTTGATTTCTTGATGAACAAGTTTCATGATTTGGCATGTTTTTATGAAAAATGAATCTTGACACTTGATTTTGACCAAAAAGTCAAAGTTTGACTTTTCAGTATAGAGTCAAAATTGATCAATTGACTGGGAAATTCAACTGTCAATCTTGTGCATTTGGGATCTTTTGAACTTGTTGAGCATGTCAAGACAATTCCATGGGGTCCTTGAGTCCATATGTGAGCTTGGTTTGCCATTGGCTAGGTCAAACAGTAAAAAATTGCCTTTGTGCAGTCAAAACCCTAAAAATGACCATTTTGCCCTTTTGGTGATTTGATCAAATTTCTTGTGGAATTGTGATCCAAACTTGATAAAATGGTTCATATGAGTTCATAATGTTGATGTGGGTCAATTTTCATGAGATTTGACTGTCAATTGGCCATAGTTGACCTTTTCCCCAATACAGTTGATTTCTAGGTCAACTGTCCAATTGACTGGGCAAAATTTGGAATCAAGACTTGAAACTTGGTATGGATAAACTTGGGAGTCCAACATGAAGCATGAAAGTCATCTTAGGCATTTTAGGTCAAAATATCTTTGTTCAAACACAAACCCTAATTTGGGTCCACAGTGCAAGGAGAAGTCTTGAGCAGAGGAAACCCTAACTGGATCTTGAGCTCCCAGGGTTTTGTGATGAGAAAATGTTGAGGAAATGGGAGGGCAAATTTTGGGGTACAACAGTTTCCCCTGTTCAATCTTCTTGAACCTGAAGAGTTAGATTGGCAAGTTTGCCTTTCGTGACTCGAGGGTAAAAGGAGATTGGACACTAGAGTGCCCGGAAATTTGCACTCGCATGTTGGAGTATCAGCAATGTGATGTCGGGAATGGGCTTATAGATGCCATTTGGAGAGATGGTGGATAGGGAGATGGGCTTACAGATGCCATCCGGAGACGTGACAGAACCTTGTCGGGAATGGGCTTATAGATGCCATTTGGAAGTGTTGATCGCATAAGAGAATCCTTAGCGATAACTTGTGTATTTTGAGAAAGACAGATGTTTTCCTGGATTGTTACAGGTGTTTGATCTTCAATCTCTTCATGCAGATATGCCCTGGCTAGATACAGGTGTCGAATTTGCAATCGGATGCTCACAGATATGCCCTGGCTGGATACAGGTATCGAATCTGGAAATAGTTGTCAACAGATATGCCCTGGCTAGATACAGGAATCGAATCTGGAATTGTTGTCAGTTGATAGATATGCCCTGGCTGGATACAGGAATCGAATCTTCAAACTCTTCAGATGTGCCCTGGCTAGATACAGGAATCGAATCTGGAATTGTTGTCAGTTGATAGATATGCCCTGGCTGGATACAGGAATCGAATCTTCAAACTCTTCAGATGTGCCCTGGCTAGAGACAGGAATCGAATCTGAAAACTGATCACTCACAGATGTGCCCTGGCTAGATACAGGAATCGAATCTGGAAACTGTGACAGTTGGAGGTAGTTGTCTTTTTCCTGAAAAGGCAAAACATCAGTTGTATGCGATGTCATGATGTATGTCATGCATGATGTCATGACGTTCAAAATGAGATAGTGTTGTATGCACTTTATCATGTATGTAAGCAAGATGCATGAAATGCGAAATGTTTATGAATGTATTTTCGTCTAGGAAAATAAATCCTTGACGATCGATCGTGGAATGAAATCCTGGGCTGACGTTGAAGAGTAGAGCTCCTCGTTTCTGCTGGGGATTATGGTTGTAAGAATACACCGGTAGGAGAAGATGACTCCATTGGGGAATAAACTTGTTGGAGATATTACTCTGCGGGGAATTGCTCTGTGGAAGAGATACTTCGCTGAAGTTTGACGAGAGCTTCACTGAGGATTTCAATGATGGACTCCGCTGGGGATAACAATGATAAACTCCTCTAGGGATGACAATGATAAACTCCGTTGGGGATGACAATGATAAACTCCGCTGGGGATTGCGTTGATAATTTATGTCGGGGAACTTTGATGAACTCCGCTGGGGATAGGAAGAACTTCGCTGAGGGCGATCTTCCGTGGCAATTAGCTGAGGATAACCCAGTTATAAGCCCTCGTGAGGAATAACTTTGAATAAAGCTTGGGAGAGACGTCCGTACTCTGCAGGGGATAAGCTTCCAGAATCTACTGGGGATAAGCTTCAAGACTTGCTGGGGATAAGAATTCCACTTTCCTGGGGAAACCTTCAGACTGTACTGGTAAATGGTTCCACTGGGGTGTCTATATTCCGCCGGGGAACAATCTTAGATCAAGACTGCCGGGGATGCTTGCTGATGAATGCCTATACTCCGCTGGGGAATGTTGCTATCTTGTCTTACTCTGTGGGGAGTTGAGATAACTTGATCACATTCTTCAGTTGGACCTACCTTGGTACTTTGGCGGACAAAGAAACTAGACTGTACTAGACAACTCTACATTGCCCCTGTTTCTGATGTCACCTGTAATTAGTCTCTTGTTTCATATGCAAGTATTTATGAATTAGCAATTTAATGTCAAATGCATATATCAAAAATGAACATTGGACGTTCTTCGCAAGACAAAACAGAAAAAAAAAAAAAAAAGGAAAAACAATTGGCAATTTGTTTGGAAAACTGAATCTGTATTGATTTTGAAATTTGCCTGTAAATAGGCGTCTTTGTACAAGAGGCTGACGTCCTAGTAAGAGAACTCCGCCAAACAACATAAAGTTTATACAATTTTTGAAAAGGAAACAAAACAGCTATGTGCATAATATTCCCACTGGGTTCCAACTCTGCTATCGCCTTTATGTCTTCAAGCGTCTCATCACTTTGCTGCTTAGTTAAAGACGAAGTTGATTGATCGATGCCGAAGTCTGAGCCAGATAGTTGATGCCGAATTCTGGATGCAAGGTGATCCAATGAGACATAGTGTTACGCTTTATCCCTAACTTTTGCCTGGACCGCCCTTTCGGGTTTTCAGTCCACCGGGATACCCATTTTTACCCAAGCCGCCTTTTCAGGTTTTTGACTTGCCGGGTGTACAGATTTTTTTTATTTCATCCCTTACTTTTGCCCGAACCCTTTTGGTTCGCCGGGAAGCCCTAATTTTTGCCTAGGTATGTCAACCTAGCGGGTCTTTTATTCATGCGTAGTATCTTTTTACTATGTCTGCATTGGCGGGGTGAGGAAGGTCGTCACCATCCATGGTGGTTAGAATCATGGCTCCTCCTGAGAACACATGTTTAACCACAAATGGCCCTTCATACGTAGGGGTCCATTTGCCCCTGGGATCACTTTGAGGAAGAATGATACGCTTGATTACCAGGTCCCCAACTTGATACTCTTATGGTCTGACTTTCTTGTTAAATGCCCTGATCACCCGTTTTTGGTACGTCTGACCATGACAGATAACGGTGAGTCTCTTTTCGTCAATCAGGTTTAATTGATCAAGTCGAGTCTGGATCCAGTCATCTTCACTCAAGTCCGCATCCTTCATTATCCGGAGAGAGGGTATCTGGACTTCAATCGGCAAGACTGCCTCCATGCCATAGACCAAGGAAAAAGGAGTTGCCCCGGTTGACGTCCTTGCTGAGGTACGGTACCCATGAAGAGCAAACGGTAACATTTCGTGCCAATCTTTGTAGGTCACTATCATCTTCTGCACAATCTTTTTGATATTCTTATTGGCTGCCTCTACAGCCCCATTCATCTTCGGCAGGTAAGGAGAAGAGTTGTGGTGTTGTATTTTGAATTGCTCGCAGAGCTCAGTGATCATCTTGTTGTTAAGATTGGTACCATTGTCCGTAATGATTCTTTCTGGGACACCATACCGACAGATCAGGTTATGCCGGATGAAACGTGCCACGACGCTCTTGGTTACCGTGGCGTAGGAAGCTGCCTCAACCCACTTCGTGAAGTAATCGATCGCTACCAAGATGAAGCGATGCCCATTGGATGTCGTCGGTCGGATCTCACCGATCATATCAATGCCCCACATTGCAAAAGGCCAAGGTGCCGTCAGGACGTTCAGAGGAACCGGAGGGATATGCACCTTATCAGCATAGATCTGGCATTTATGACAAGTTCGAGAGTGTTGGTAACAGTCGGCTTCCATTGTGGACCAGAAATATCCTGCCCGAAGGATTTTCTTTGCCATGGTGTGTCCCCTGGAATGTGTTCCGAATGTGCCTTCATGTAGTTCTACCATGATCTTCTCTGCTTCAGCTTTATCCACACAACGCAATAGAGTTGAATCATGATTTCTTTTGTAGAGAATGCCGTTGCTGAGGAAGAATTTTGCCGCAAACCTCCTCATGAACTTCTTGTCGTTGACAGACGCACCTTCAGGGTATTCCTGAGCTTCCAAGTATCTCTTCACCTCATGATACCAGGGTTTTTCAGTCACCTTTTCGGCCTCAAGATCGCAGCAGTATACAGGTTCGTCCAACTTCCAGATAATAATCTGGGGAGCCTCATTGTCCCATTTGACTTTGAACATTGAAGACATCGTAGCTAGTGCGTCCGCTAACTGATTCTCCTCTCTTGGGAAGTGCTCAAACGTTATCTCTTCAAAGTGGGGAAGCAAGGTCAACACATACTCCTTGTAAGGAATAAGATTTGGGTGCTTCGTATCCCACTCGCCTTTGATCTGATTGATCACGAGAGCGGAATCTCCGAAGACACTCAGAAAATTGATCCTTAAGTCGATTGCAGCTTGAAGACCCATGATACATGCCTCATACTCCGCCATGTTGTTGGTGCAGTTGAAACATAACCGGGCAATGAGGGGAGTCTGAGTACCTTTGGGGGATATGATCACAGCACCGATACCATTACCCAAAGCGTTGGAGGCTCCGTCAAAATGCATAGACCATCGGGATCCTTCCTCAGGTCCTTCATCCGGTCCAGGCAATTCACAATCAGTTACCACCATGATATCTTCGTCCGGAAATTCAAAGTTCAATGATTGGTAATCGTCCACAGGTTGGTGTGCCAAATGATCTGCCAATACACTTCCCTTGATTGCTTTTTGAGTTGTGTACTGGATATCATATTCTGTCAAGATCATCTGCCATCTTGCTATTCTTCCAGACAGAGCAGGCTTTTCGAATATGTACTTGACGGGATCCATCTTTGAAATCAACAGAGTAGTGTGAGTTAGCATATACTGTCTCAGCCGGCGAGCAGCTCATACCAGAGCGCAACAAGTTTTCTCGAGCAGTGAGTACCGAGACTCACAGTCGGTAAACTTTTTGCTCAGGTAATAAATAGCGTGCTCTTTTCGGCCAGACTCGTCATGCTGCCCCAGCACACACCCCATTGAATTATCAAGCACTGTCAAGTATAGTATTAGAGGTCTCCCTTCAACCGGAGGCATAAGAATGGGTGGTTCTTGGAGATACTCCTTTATCTTTTCAAAAGCAGCTTGACATTCATCGTTCCAGCGTACTACTTGATCTTTCTTCAACAATTTGAAGATTGGCTCACAAGTAGCAGTTAGATGTGAGATGAATCGGGCAATGTAATTCAGTCGTCCCAGAAAGCCTCTGACTTCTTTCTCTGTCTTGGGAGTCGGCATCTCTTGTATGGCTTTTACCTTGGCAGGGACCACCTGAATACCTTTATCGCTTACAATGAAACCTAGCAATTTTCTGGACCTCACCCCAAAGGTGCATTTGTTGGGATTCAACCTCAGCTTGTATAACTTCAATCGGTCAAACAGCTTCTGCAGATGGTCAAGGTGTTGCTCCTCAGTTTGGGACCTTGCAATCATGTCATCAACATATACCTCAATCTCATGATGGATCATATCATGAAATAAAGCAACCATGGCACGTTGGTAGGTTGCCCCAGCATTTTTCAACCCGAATGGCATGACCTTGTAACAGAAGGTGCCCCACTGAGTCACAAAGGTAGTCTTTTCCATATCTTCCGGAGCCATCTTGATCTGATTATACCCTGAAAATCCATCCATGAAGGACAACACCTTGTGTTGAGTAGTATTGTCAACAAGAACGTCAATGTGAGGTAGGGGGAAGTCATCCTTGGGGCTTGCCCTGTTCAGATCCCTGTAATCGACACACATTCTGACTTTACCGTCCTTCTTCGGCACTGGCACCACATTGGCCACCCACTGAGGGTAAGAAGTTACTGCTAGAAACCCGGCATCGAATTGCTTCATAACCTCAGCTTTGATCTTTTCGGACATCTCTGGACGCATACGGCGGACCTTTTGCTTAACCGGAGGGCAGTCTTCCTTGGTAGGCAGATGATGGACCACAATGTCGGCATCCAAACCGGGCATGTCTTCGTAGGACCAAGCAAAGATCTCGATGTAATCATGTAGCATCTGGATCAATCGTTGCTTCACGCTGAGCTCTAGATTGGCGCCAATCTTGACTTCTTTCCTATCTGTCTCAGTACCCAGGTTCACTGTTTCCACCGGCTCTTCATGCAGCTGAATGGCCCTCTCTTCTTGGAGTAGCAGTCTTGCGAGTTCACCAGGCACTTCGCAATCATCTTCACCTTCGTCTTCGGCCAAGTTGATCGGATTTTCGAAGTCATAACTGGCGGTAGCAGAGCTGTTACCAGTGAGATCCCGAGTGGATTGAAACCTGTATGAGTGAGTGTGTGTAAATATAGCTGTTTTGCAATATATAACACAGAAAAAAAAGAGCACAAGATTTGAAATGCAACAAACGTCCAATGTTTTGATTAATGATATATGGAAATGTCATACAAAAAGCCCTCACAAATGGAGCTACGATGCCCCGGGTAGGACACCGAGCCAATAAAAGTTTCAACATATTGTTTGTTACAAATTGAAAATCAAAAGAGTTAATTACTGCGTGACAAATGTAATAGGTGTAAAATCCTTTGTCGTCCAGTTGCTGGGTCCGTTGTTGGTGGTTGGATAGATCCAACTGTCAAACTCTGCTTCCTCTACGTCCTCCTCGATAGCATTCACCCTTGGATTGGTTATGAACACCGGAGCCTTTCTGATCCTTTCTTTGCGCACAGCCCTCTGAGCCTCTGCAGTGAAGCCCAGCCCAAACCTGTCGGTCTTTTGAGTGAAGTCAGGAAGCTGACCCCAGTTTGCACATTTGCCTTTCTCGATCACTGCCCGGGCATCCTTCAGGGAAGCCATCTTCAACGGAAAGTCCTCTTCAACCACTGTTTCAGCCGATGCCAACATTGGAGGTACCTCCTCAAAATGCTGAAAGGGGGTTTCAATAAACTCCCCGTCCATCTCGATATACCGGAATGAATTCAAGTGACTAACCATGTATTCCTCCTCACCCTGCACAGTAACAATTTTCCCTTTGACATGGTATTTGAGCTTTTGGTGTAGAGTGGATGTTACTGCCCCAACCTTGTGAATCCAGGGTCGACCCAACAAGCAGGAATAAGATGGACGAATATCCATTACATAGAACGTTGAGTCGAAGACTTGGGAACCCACACGAATAGGAATGTCTACCTCACCATGCACGATCCTTTTAGAACCGTCGAAGGCTCTAACAATGATGTTACTAGGTTTCAATTCTAGGCCCTCACAATCCAAGCGATCCAATGCCTTCTTGGGCAAAACATTCAGGGAAGAACCGGTATCCACCAACACGTGTGCAAGAGTAGTGCCCCTGCTTTCTATAGAGACGTGCAGGGCATCATTGTGATTTTTCCCTTTGGCGGTAAGGTCAGCATCCGAGAACCCCAAGCCATTGTCAGCTGTCAAATTAGCCACACAGTCAGTGAATTGATCTGTAGAGGTCTCTTGCGGCACATGGGCCATTTTCAGAAATGAAATCAGGGCCTTTGCGTGGGCCTCTGAGCACAGCAGCAATGATAGCATAGAGATTTTGGAGGGGGTATACCCCAGTTGTTCAACAACATTGAAGTCACTCTTTTTAATGATTTTAAGGATTTCCTCCATTTCTTGTTGGGAGGCTTCAACAGCAGTCTTTTTTGGTGCCTTCGTCCTGGCAGGCAAATCGGTAGCAACTTCTTTGCCCCGAGCCTCAGAGGACTCGGCGGCAGTAGTAGACACAGGAACTTGATTTGGAACATGCACACTTGCGGGTGTGATGATGAGAGGTTTTCGGATAACTGGTGGTGCAATGTCAGGCGAGAAGAGCCTGCCACTGCGAGTAATCTTGGCGGGACCAGTGATGTTACTGATACTGGTACTGGTGTTGAATTCCTGCTTCACTCCAAGCACATACACGTCTGCCCCATAATGCCATGGGACAACCTTGTTAGATTCATAGGGGAGAGGCCCCGGAACAGTAATAGTGATGGGTGCAACAGACAGAATTTGGACTGGCTTTCTCGGGGGAGCCTTGGTAGAATTGTTGAAAATTGTGACGACAGATACTTCTTCATCGGAAACAAACGGAACAGCGGTTTTCTTGAATAGAATTTCTTTGCTATCCATCAGGCTTTGGATGCCTGATTTCAGCAGCGGACAACCGGTAGGGATAACAGCACACAGGAGGCAACCCTTGCTACAACCCGGAAATAAACCGGCTAGCAGTAGGTTCCTCTTAACAGTCAATAGAGGGGTAGCAACATCATTCACCGAAACAGCATACAAATCTTCCTCAATGGCATTTACTCTATGCTGGGGCATAGGAGCAGTTACAACATTTGGCCTCTCAGGCGCCTCAAACTGAATTTCCTTCGCATCGATAAGGTCTTGCACCTTATTTCTCAGGGCCCAGCAATCATCAGTAGTATGCCCGGGGCTATCAGAATGATAAGCACAACGGGCATTTGTGTTATACTTAGGAGATGCAGTATTCACGACCTTCGGCGCTTCTTTGATGGTCACCAGGTTGGTCGATAACAGTTGCGGTAAGATTTGTGACAGGGTCATACTCAGCCGAGTATACTGCCTCTTGGGCCTTTCACCTCTTTGTTGATTGTACTGCTGAGGAGCGGCAACAGGCTTTGAAATGACCAAGGCATTGACGGCTTGGCGGCTTTCTGGCTTGACTTGTCTTCTAGGACCATAGACGGCACTTGCTTCTTTCTTGAAAGGCCTCTTCTCAGTACTTGCGGAGGCAGCTTTTTGTATCTTTCCTGACCTGATGCCAGCTTCTATCCTTTCACCCGTCAGGATTAAATCCGTAAACCCAGCTGAGGAATTGCCAACCAGATGATTGAAAAATGGACCAGACAAGGTCCCTAGAAACATATCAACCAGCTCACGATCAGTCAATAGAGGCTGCACCCTGCCAGCCAAATCTCTCCATTTTTGTGCATATTCTTTGAACCCTTCGCCCGTTCCTAGAGACATACCCTGAAGTTAGGTACGCGTAGGAGCGAGGTCAGAATTGTATTGATATTGTCTATAAAATGCGGTCGCCAAATCTTCCCAATGTCGGATACTAGTTCCATCTAGTTGATAGAACCACTCAAGCTGTGACCCCGAAAGGCTATCTTAGAAGAAGTGAATCCAGAGATTTTTGTCTGCCGTGTAAGGTTGGATCTTCCTTACGTACAACCTTAGATGCAGCTTTGGACAGGAAGCCCCGTCGTATTTGGCAAAGGCATGCGCCTTAAACTTGTGTGGGATTACCACCCCAGAAGATAACCCCAAATCTCCGAAATCCAGCCCCGACACATTCTGAATCTCCATGGCACTCAAGCGGTCTTCTAATTGCTTGTATCTGTCAGCAGCGGGTGGGTATTGTTCGTCATTATAGTCCGTCTCGTTGTCAGAGACTGCAGGACTAGGAGCTCCTCCCCCTTGGGGACTGTCTTTCTATACAGAGGAAGTAGTTGGATCAGCTGCGTTATGGAGTGTGTTCCCAAACGTGCGTCCAGTGTTGAATAACACAGTTCTCTTCTTCTTCTTCTTTAGGAGCAGAGCCTTCAACTCTTGCTGACCTTGGGCCAGGCTTAGGACCATCTCTTGAAACTGGGCACTTTGGGCCTGAAGGGCCTTGATTGCTTGCTCACTGGAGGAATCTGGATTCATGATGACTGTTCCAAATAAACAGCGAAGAAGATTAAGCAACCTGTAGAAAAAAGGGTACCTGTTATGCACATGATGCATGAGATGCTATCTATGCAATGCATTCAAGGGTTTTAGAAATTCACAATTGTTGCAGACAAAAAGAACGCACGTCATATTGATAAGAAAAGATTCGTTAGTACATAAATGCCCTATGGGCCAAATATTACAAAAACAACTTCTCAGGGTAAAAAGACGTTGCGCATCCTCTTTGGCGCAATGTAGGTGTTGAGGGCCTCTTGCTCATGGAGTCGGCGGGTGAGCTCTAAAACCTTCTTCTCGCTGGCGTAAAAGCTGGCTTCAAAAGTGTTTCGTTCCTCCTTGAGTTGGATCCAACTCTTCTGCATCTCCTCCCGCGATGTAGGCATGTCAGGATGTAGGATGGTGTAGGGAACCTCTCCTTCCTTGACGGGCTCTTTAATCACAGGGAGAACATGAGGATAAGGCATCATTAGACTCTGGGCTCGGGCTCGTACCCACTTGAGGTAAGGTTCAAGAGGGATGGAGTTCTTGTGTCCCAGAGTCTTGCTATCAACCTTGTTGGGCCTCCCCCAAGCTCTGATGAATCTTTGGCGAAGTCCTTGCGCATCGTTGTCGAAGTCAAAAACTAGGTCAGGAATCAACATGTCGTGAGGGCCATCTCTTCGTGCATATCCAAATTGCCTCAAAGCTAGGCAAGGGTTGTAGGTGATACCTCCTCTAATTCCAAGTAAAGGAACATTAGGAAACTCTCTGCAACGATCGACGATGATGACATTTTCTCTGGACCGAGAACACCAATGTACATCAGAGTGAGTAAGAGTCATCAACTGTTGGGACCACCTTGAGCCTTGGTCATTCTTCAGGACAGATTGTGGAAGGTTCGAAATAAACCACCTTGCAAGGAGAGGAGTACAGCACATGAGAACACCACTCTTTCTCATTGTTCGTGTGTAAAATGAGTGAAGGATGTCCCCAAGCAATGTTGGTATTGGATTTCTGGACAAGAAGATTTTGACGGCATTGACATCTACCAATTGGTCAGAATTTGGGAATAGGACCAACCCATAGATAAGGAGTGCCACAATCTCTTCAAAGGCTTGTAGGTCCCATGAATTCCAACACTCTTGTGCCTTCTCAAACAAGAATTTTGCTAAGAAACCTTTGACGCCGCTTCTAGTTTCCCAATGCCCCTTGATGTCAGAAGGCTGTAGATGTAATGCTCGAGCAACATCTTCAGGCTTTGGTTCCTTTTCCGTACCGTTGAAAGGTAGTTGATTAAGGATAGGAATTCTCAGGAGTTGAGAAAATTCCTCCAAAGTGGGTACCAACTGGTAGTCAGGGAAAGTGAAACAGTGGTGAAGAGGGTCAAAGAACTGGAATAGCACTTTCATCATGTCTTCTTCAATGTTGGTGTTGACTAAGCTGAGCAGTCTACCATGTCTTTCACTGAAGGATGAGCTTTCCGGAATTATTGAGGTGAGCTCCTTGAGTTGAGGAGAGATTCTCACAAGGTTGACTTGAATGGTTTTTCTGCGAGGAATTTCCATGACCTACAAAACAAGAACAAAGATGAAGATCTAAACCCTTGAAATGGTTAGTGAATGCATACGATGCTTTATGATGTTTATGATGTATGCACAAACATATGTACAAGCAAATCACACCAAACCCTAGTTTCAGGCTTGCATGGGGCTTCATAGGTAAGTACCCTCTTGAGTGTAGTTGGTTAAAAACCTGTCCTATAAATAGTAACCGGGTTCTAAGGAGCTCAATATCATTGGATTGTTTTCATTGTTCATTGTTTTGGTTTAGCCACTTAACTAGCGACCAAAATATTCCAAGAAAACAACCCTCAATGAGTGTAGTATCGAGTATCTACCAACTTCGGACTGCACCAAAGCCGGTCATCTCACTACCCCTAATGAAAGGCCAAGATGGTCAAGTAAGGTTCTAGGTCATTAGTGCTTAGTGACATCACTCAGCGGCCCCGTACTCTCCTTGATTGAACTCAAGGGTTACCGGTACTCACAAATATGTCGCACTAATATAGCTATTGCTTCGACCGTGTCGGTATACCCCGCACAGTTTCCACAACGTATTGCTATCTATGAATGTTTCCCAAAATCCGGGTGTAGGATTGTAAACCCAAACAAAAGAGCCAAGATATAAAGCAATCAAATCAAACAATTAGTCATGCAAGAGGGTGATCTAAGCCCTAAGGTTACTCCACTTTAAAAAATTTATCCCCAGCAGAGTCGCCAGTTCTGTGACACGGTGGGAGAACTGACTATGGTTTTACGTTTGTTTTCGCAAATGTTTCGGTTGAGCAAGAGTCGCCACCGACTTTTTATTTTATCTTAAGGAAAGGTTAAAAAGCACAGCAAAAACCTTTGAGATTGTTTTCTTGGGTTCGGGGAGTAGATTATAGAAAGGGAAGGTATTAGCACCCTTTCTATCCATGGTTATCCATGGGCTCTTAGTTACTTGCTTAGATCAACTTGCCTTAATTTTCAATTGTTTGAAATGGTGCTTTGTGTGTGTGGGTTTGAAAAATGTTTTGAAAAGAAGCCAATGTGGTGACAACCTTTGTAATGATCCATGTTGGGATGTATACAAAGGTGTATGTCTTTTGAAAACGGTTTTCATTTGTTTTTGAAAGTTGTTTTGAAAGTGTTGTGAGGTGTGGTTTTAAAAATAGGCAAGTGTTTTGTTTTGCAAGTTTGATTCAAGTAACTAAGAGGTTATCTACTCCTAAATTTCTCAAAGATCTTTGCTATGTTTTAACCCTTTTACCAATTTTGTTCCACCATTGCATTTGGTGGACAATCTTGTGTTAGGATGTGAAAGGGACGGGCGCGGGTCATCGTTTAGACCATAATTGCAATAGTGCCAAGTATCTTTGGGCAATCTTTCCTTTAATGGACTTGATCATTTTTAGGAAACTTTCGAAAGCGTCATCGAGGGACTATGATCATTTGATTGTTTGTTTTGCCCAAAGAGACCTAACATGCAATATGGCCCATTTATTGAAGGCAACAAGTGGAATACCCTAGGGGTGCAAGTGTGATTAGTGTTGTCCATTTTCATTCTTGTTTATCTTGAAATTAGGTCAAACTATTTTTGTTGTTTTTTGATTCGCATACAAACCCTAATTCTAACATGGTATAATTAGAAAGCATTAAAGTGCGAAAAATAAAGTCCTAAACTATTACAACACAATATATGGGAAGGGGGGTACAAATGTTCAAATGGGGGGTATTTTGGCAAGGAATTTAAACCTAGACTATTACATCAATTTGGAATTATTTACAAGACATGTAATTGCACAAATTAAATAGAAATAAAATAAATATGCAAGATGCAAAATATGTTTTTATGTGTATGAAAAAAAGGTATTTTTTTATGTGTCAAATAAACAAAATAAAAAGTATTATTTTTTGGAGTTTTTTATGTTTAGGGCAAAACCCTAATTTATTTAATAAAAGTATTAATTATTCAATATATACAATCTTTATTTATTATATACAAAAATAAAAATAAAAATGGAGTATATTTGTAAAAAGGCATTTGTAATATTAATAAATTAATAAAAGTAAAAATGTGTATATTTTGTATTTTTTTTCTAAATATGCTAATAAATATGTATGTATTTGTATTATTTATTAAATATATATTATATATACAAAAATATAATATTTAATATTTACAAAAAAAAGTATTTTTGATATAAAATGTTTTCAAGAGAGAAAATAAAATAAAAATCAGAAATAAAATAAGTTTGCATTATTTTTAGTATTTTTTAAATAAAAGTATGTTTATGTATTTATTTATGTACAACTATTAATCTAAACAAAGAAATGCCTAATAAATATAAAAATGGTGTAAAAATATTTTTTTTTATTTTTAATATTGTGAGGAAAAATAAATAAGTCAGAATAAAAAAAGAAAAGTCAAAAAATCATGAAAATAAACATAATGGGCCAAGGGGGTGTGTGTGTGAAAATGAGGTGTAAACAGAAATGACAAATCAGGCCCAGCCCAAAGGTTGTTGTCTTCAACCTTCAGACAAACATATTCAAAAACACGCGCCTTTCTTCTCAAATCTCTAACTCCTGATTCCTTGATCTTTTGTTAAATCTTCCAACATGAAACCTGTAGAGCTCGAAGCCACGATTCTAGACATATAAAGAAGTCAATCTAACTCTCAGAAATGAGAGAGAATTTCTTCTCCCCCAATTCCTGACCTAGTTTTTATTCAATGTTCAGACTTAAAATTCTCTAAGCATACATAATATAAATGAAATCTAATTACATGGGCATGTTCAGGGCTATGAATGTGACATGTTTTCTTCACAAACCTAAAGCTAACAATGCCTGGATAGAGAGATACGAGTTCATGAACATACCTGTTCAGTTGAAGTTGTATCTGGTGATGGAGGTGTCTTCAATGCAAGGTGATGATTGGTACAACTTCCTTGATGTCCAGGGATGTTATTCCAAGCTTTACTTTGTCTTGAAACCAAGTGAATCGTGCTATGGATCTTCAACTGCAAAACAAGAAAAATGAAAATGGTGATGTTGCTTGGGAGTGTTACAGGTCGTGTTTGAGGTTTGGAATAGCTTCAAGGGATGTTGTGGGATGTGTTTGAAGTGTTTTTAGCAAGAATGCATGGAAGGTTTGAGCTATGGAACTCAAACTGCAGGGATGCCCTGTTTTGGGCAGTTCAATGGTGATTCTGCGAATGGGAAGGCGATGGAGATGGTTAACTCGTGTTCTAGCTCAGAATGGATGTTTAGAATGTGTACAAAGTCTTTTCTTAAGCTTGTGTTAACTGAGATGAAAGTTGTTGTGTGTTATGCTAGCTTTCTTACACTTTAAGCAACAAAAGGCCACTTGAGTTTTTAGACAGGTAGAGGCCCCCATTCTATGCTGCAACACTTAGTCTTGATCAGTGTAATTAGCTCATAAACTTGTGCCAAGGAGATTTGAACTGTACTTGCTTGGATTGTTAATTGACATAAAGTGAAACTTTTGCAAAAATGGTCATTATGCTTTTTCTACTTTGGGATTAAACCTCTATGTAAAGCTTGAACACATAAAACATGGTCTTGGCACAATGAGTTTGCATTAAATTTATGAGTGCAAAAGGGATTTAGGGCCTGTAATCAAGAAATGCAAGCTGAGTTCAAAATTGCCTAAGTGTATGGACATGTAATTTGGTCATGAACAAAGTGAGTTTTTCCCATATTGCCAAATTCGATTCTCCCTAACCATGAGGTTATTTGATGAGTTCTTGGACATTTTGGAAATCTTGGAATGTCTACTACAATCCATCTTTGAAATGCAAATTTAAATTCCAAGTGGAAGTATGTGAAAAATGGTCTTGAAGTTAGGTAAAAACCTTGCCTAAAATAGGTCAAATTTTCTCTAAGTTAAGAATGGTTTGGTACCCTTGTTCCAAAAATTGTAACTTGAGCTACATGCTTCTTTTGGGAAAACTTTGTGAATCAAAGTTGTAGATTTTGCAATAGGCTACAACTTTCATGTTTTTACTTTTGCTTGAATCCAAATGAATCTTGGTGAGAAAGTGGGACAAAGTTAGGAAAAAATTAGGGTTTTTCATAACTTAGAAAAATTCTAAGTTATGAAAAATCTTCATTTGAAACCCTAATTTGCAATTCTTGATTTCTTGATGAACAAGTTTCATGATTTGGCATGTTTTGATGAAAAATGAATCTTGACACTTGATTTTGACCAAAAAGTCAAAGTTTGACTTTTTAGTATACAGTCAAAATTGATCAATTGACTGGGAAATTCAACTGTCAATCTTGTGCATTTGGGATCTTTTGAACTTGTTGAGAATGTCAAGAAAATTCTATGGGGTCCTTGAGTCCATATGTGAGCTTGGTTTGCCATTGGCTAGGTCAAACAGTCAAAAATTGCCTTTGTGCAGTCAAAACCCTAAAAATGACCATTTTGCCCTTTTGGTGATTTGATCAAATTTCTTGTGGAATTGTGATCCAAACTTGATCAAATGGTTCATATGAGTTCATAATGTTGATGTGGGTCAATTTTCATGAGATTTGACTTTCAATTGGCCACAGTTGACCTTTTCCCCAATACAGTTGATTTCTAGGTCAACTGTCCAATTGACTGGGCAAAATTTGGAATCAAGACTTGAAACTTGGTATGGATAAACTTGGGAGTCCAACATGAAGCATGAAAGTCATCTTAGGCATTTTAGGTCAAAATATCTTTGTTTAAACACAAACCCTAATTTGGGTCCACAGTGCAAGGAGAAGTCTTGAGCAGAGGAAACCCTAACTGGATCTTGAGCTCCCAGGGTTTTGTGATGAGAAAATGTTGAGGAAATGGGAGGGCAAATTTTGGGGTACAACAGTATGCCTTTGCTCTATAGGTGGTTTATTTTACACCTTCCTCGATCAATAATGAATAATGAGTTAGGCTTAAGGTGGAATCAAAGGTTAATGTCTCTTTCTCACTCTGATATCTATTGGTGTCCTCACTCTCAAGAAGATATCTCTTTTATTTATCACTATGTAGAATTTACTAATGTGCCACTCCTTGGAATTAGAGGAGGCATCACCTATAACCCTTCTTTAGCCCTACGTCAGTTTAGTTTCGCACGGAGAGATGGTCCTCCTAATATGCTCATCCAAGGTATTGTGTACGACTATTCAAATGACCCGCAAGGTTATCGTCAGAGGTTCATCCGCGCTTGGGGCATGGTTAAGAAGGCTGATAGTAAGACTTTACGGCATAAGAACTCCATCCCTTTAAAACCTTACCTGAAATGGGTGTGAGCTCGTCCTCAAAGTCTTATGCTGCCATATACTTCCATCTTACCAGTGATCTTAGAGCCTATTGTTCAAGGGGACGAGTCTCGCATCATTCTTCATCCTGATATGCCAACAAACTTCGAAGAATTGCAAAAGTATTGAATCCAACTCAAGGAAGAACGGGACACCTTTGAGACCTAACTCTATGACAGTGAGAAGAAAGTGTTGGAACTGATGAAGCAGCTTCACGAAGACCAGAATCTTAATGCCTATATCAGCACTAAAAGGAAGCGTCCATGGGAGACTTAGGAGTTTTAGAATTTATTTCTTTGTAAACTTTTGTTTCACTTGAACTTACTAATAAAAAGCCTTTATTTCTATTTTGGTTAAAAGAGTTTAAATCCTACGAGATCCTTGAAAACATTGCATAACCATAACATGCATATCATCACATAAGCAGGTAAAGATCTTCAAGCGTATAACGCTCAATTCCAACAAATGTTCCTGGCTCTGGCTAAAGGACAAGAAGATTTAAAAGCTCTCATTGTTAAAGAGAAGACAAAGAAGACAAAGAAACTAGTTGGTGTCTTGAATATGGGAAGAAGATTCAGAGGACCAGCCAAGCGAGCTCTAGAATTTGCAACTCCATCAAATGAGGGGGATAATCAGGAAGATGATCACAAGAAGACAAAAGAAGAAGATAATAGCCCAAGGACTGATGAAGAGGAAGCAAACTATGCTGAAGAACAATATCCTCCTGTTAATGACAAGTATAAACAGTTGGAGGATCGCCTCAATGCTATGGATATTCATAGGGTACCTATTTTGGACTTTGAAGAGCTAGGGTTGGTCTCAGAAGTGGTTATCCCACAAAAATTCAAAGTTCCTGCCTTTGCAAAATATGACAGAGTTTCCTGTCCCAAGCTATATCTGAGGTCTTATGTCAGGAAGATCCAACCCCATATAGCTTATAGGAAGTTATGGGTTCATTTCTTTCAGGAGAGTTTGTCAGGGATGTAGTTAGTGGTTCTATCAGTTGGAAGGAACTAATATCTTCAATTGGGAAAATTTGGTTGCTTCTTTTTATAAGTAGTATCAATACAATGCGGTCCTCGCTCCAACCCGTACACAACTCCAAAGCATGTCTATAGGTTCTAGTGAGGGTTTCAAAGATTATGCCCAAAAGTGGAGGGATATCTCTGGTAGATTCCAGCCTCCCCTGTCTGATAGGAAGTTGGTGGACATGTTCTTGGGTACTCTGACAGGCCCATTTTTCAACCATTTGATTGAAAGCTCTTCATCCGGATTCACCAAGCTGATATTAACAGGAGAACGATTGGAAGCTGGTATCAAGAGTGGTAAAATCTAAGGGGATACATCTTCAAGTACTATGAAGAAGTCATTCAGTGGAAAGAATGAGGTTAGTGTTGCCTATGGTCAGAGATCTCATGGTAAAGATGAGCGTCGTACAACGGTAGAAGCTATAATGATCTCCAACCCTACACCAACTCAACAACAAAATAATCAGCGCAGACAGGATGCGCCTAGAAGATAATTATCCAGAATCAACATGCCTTTGTCTCAGGCATTGCAACATTTGTTGAAAACTGACCTGGTCACTCTGAAGGATCCTTCCCAAAACCCAAACATTTCCTCTCCCCGTTACAATCCGAATGCACGGTGTGTTTACCACTCCAACAGCTCGAGGCATGATACAAATGATTGTTAGGTGTTGATGAATAAAGTTTAAGACCTTATTGATGCAAAGGAGATTGAATTTGACCCTCCTGAGACCCCCAATGTAATAACTACACAGATGCCTAAACATGACAGGGGTATCAATATTGTTGATGATATTCTGTTTATTTCTTCTGTGGGTGAATTAACTACTCCTCTTCCAGTTGTTAAGAAGAATCTCTTACGAGCTGCTTTTTTTCTAGGATGTGGTGAAAGTTGCCACCTTTGTGCGTCTCTACCCAATGGTTGTTTGTTGTTGAAGATAGGTGTTCATCGTTTGATAGATGATCGAGAGATCCTCTTTGATAAGGTTCCCTATGATAAAAGTTTTTGTGAAGATGTATTAGTACCATCTCTAATAATCCTACAAGGGTCTCCTCCAAAAGGCCTATAAGGATTACTGGAAGCCATAAAATTTCTCCCCTGATCATTACCTCTCCAGGGCCCATACCATATTCCTCCGACAAAGCCGTTCCTTAGAATTATGGAGCTAACATTTATTATCATGGCGTCAAGCAAGACCAATTAACCATCAATAATGAAGTTACTGAAGATAATGATCCTAACACTGACAACATTGTTGGGACCAGTAAAGTTACCAAAAGCGGAAGGATTTTCTCTCCTAAAATCTCTCCAAAGACTGTTGCCACTCCTTTTGTTATTCCTGCTAATACTCCTATTATTACCCCTATTACTACTTCTATTGTTACTCCTATTGTTACTCCTATTGTTATTCCTGCTACTGAGTCAGCTGAGACTCGGGGTAAAGAAGTATCGGTTGAGCCTGTCTAGAAGGAGGCACCTAAAGAAGCCATTCCTGAGGCCTCCAAGCAAGAAATGAAGGAAATTTTAAAAATCATACGGAAAAGTGATTACAATGTTGTAGAACAATTGGGGAAAACCCATTTGAAGATATTAATGCTAGCATTGTTGTTGTGCTCCGAGGCCCATTCTAAGGCTTTGGTGAAGTTTTTGAAGTCTGCTCATGTGCCACAAGAGACTTCTGCTGATCAATTCGAGAACTGTGTTGCTAGTCTGACTGCCGACAATGGACTAGGTTTCTCCAATGCTGATTTGACTCCTAATGGAAGAATACATAACGATGCCTTGCATGTATCTATTGAATGCAGGGGCACTACTCTAGCTCATGTGTTGGTGGACACTGGTTCATCCCTGAATGTTCTACCCAAGGGCGCCTTAGACAGATTGGACTGTGATGGACTTACATTGAAGCCCAGTAATATTGTGGTGAGGGTTTTAGATGGTTCCAAAAGGATGGTACATGGGGAGGTGGACATCCCGATTAAAGTTGGTTCCCATACTTTTGACTCCACTTTCTACGTGATGGACATTCGCTCGTCTTACTCCTGCTTATTAGGACGCCTTTGGATTCATGGGGCTGGCACTGTCACTTCCACCTTGCATCAGATGTTAAAATATCCGGTTAATGGAAAAATTATTACAGTTTATGGCGAAGAAGAGTACATGGTAAGCTATTTGAACTCTTTCAGATATGTCGAGATGGACGGCGAGTTCATTGAAACCCCCTGTCAGAATTTTGAAGAGATTCCTCAGACGATCGATGTTACCAAGGCTGCTGCTGTTGTTCCAAAGACTACAAGACCTAAATTGAAAATGGCTTCTCTAAAAGATGCTAAGGCTGTATTTGAAGAAGGTGGGTGTACTATTTGGGGCCAACTTCCTGACATCCCTTATAAGCCTAACAAATTTGGTTTAGGTTTCACTTTAGGAGCTCAAAAAGTTGTTCGTAGTGCTCGCACCGGAGGACCACTACTACGCATCAGTAACCATGGAGTCAATGTTGTAGAAGACGCTGACAGTGATTATGACCTGGACAATTGGATCTTCCCTACTATCAACGGTGGAATTAATAATTATATGGCTATAGACTTTGTGCCTATTTCTTTTATCCAGGAGTAATTGTTTTTCTGTTTTTGAGGATATGTAATTTTTGAACAATTTAAACTCTAAAGCCTTGTGTCTTACCCGAGGCACAACGGTCTATTTGTGAGGGTTATCACATGTCATTTTCATATGTCATTAATAAATCATTGGATGTTTTTTCACTCAAATTTTACGCTCTATGTTTTTCTTTCAATTTATTTTGTCAAAATAGCTATGTGCTCTTGCACACACCCACATATCAAATTGCAAATCCACATCCACCCTGGATCCCATTGATAACAGTTATGCTATTTCCAGTTATGACTTTGAAAATCTGATCTACCAAGCTGAGGACGAAGGTGAGGAAGATTGTAAAGTACCGGGAGAACTTGCTAGACTATTACAGTAAGAGGAAAGAGAAATACAGCCTCATGAAGAGCCGGTCGAGACAATAAACTTGGGTATTGAGGAAAATAAGAAGGAAGTCAAGATAGGTTCCAACTTGGAAAATGGTTTCAAAGAACGGTTAATTCAGATGTTGCATGACTATGTTGAGATCTTTTCCTGGTCATACAAAGACATGTCGGGGCTAGATACTGATATTGTGGTTCATCGTCTGCCAACGAAAGAAGATTTCCCTTCAGTGAAGGTAAAAGTTTCGACGTATGCACCCTGAGATGTCAGAAAAGATTAAGGTTGAAGTCATGAAACAGTTCAATGCCGAATTCTTAGCTATTACTTCTTATCCACAATGGATTGCGGACATGGTATCGGTATCTAAAAAGGACGGTAAGGTGTGTATGTGTGTGGATTACAGAGATTTGAATAGGGCAAGCACCAAGGATGACTTCCCGCTTCCCCATATTGATGTTCTGGTTTATAACACCGCACAACATAAGATATTCTCCTTCATGGACGGTTTCTCTGGTTGTAATCAGATCAAAATGGAACCTGAAGACATGGATAAAAAAACTTTTGTCACACAGTGGGGCACCTTCTGTTACAAGGTTATGCCATTTGGGTTGAAGAACGTTGGGGAAACCTATCAGCGTGTTATGGTAGCTTTATTTCATGATATGATCCATCACGAGATAGAGGTCTATGTCAACAATATGATAGCCAGGTCTCAGACTGTAGAAGAGCACCTTGATCACCTACAAAAACTATTTGAAAGGCTGAAGAAATACAAGTTAAGATTGAACCCGAACAAATGCACCTTTGGAGTAAGATCTGGTAAGCTCTTAGGTTTCATTGTCAGTGGCAAAGGTATTGAAGTAGAGCCTGAAAAGGTTAAATCTATATGAGAAATACCAACTCCCCGCACTGAGAAGGAGGTTACGGGATTCTTGGGACGTCTAAACTGCATTTCCAGATTCATTTCCCACCTAACCGCTACTTGTGAGCCAATCTTTAAATTACTGAAGAAAGATCAAGTAGTGAAATGGAATGACGATTTCCAGACAGCCTTTGACAGAATTAAGGAGTATCTTCAAGAACCTCAAATTTTGATGCCGCCAGTTGAAGGAAGACCTCTGATCATGTACTTAACAGTGTTGGAGAATTCAATTGGGTGTGTGCTGGGGCAACATGACGAGTCTAGTCGAAAAGAGCATGCAATATACTACCTTTGCAAAAAATTTACCGACTGTGAAACAAGATACTCACTGCTCGAGAAAACTTGTTACGTTTTGGCATGGGTTGTTTGTCGACTAAGACAGTGTATGCTGACTCATATTACCTTATTGATATCTAAAATGGATCCTATCAAATACATATTCGAGAAGCCCCTCTCTCTGGAAGAATAGCAAGATGGCAAATGGTACTGACTGAATATGACATTCAGTACACTACCCAAAAAGTAATCAAAGAAAGTGTATTAGTTGATCATTTGGCTCATCAGGCTATTGAAGATTACCAATTAATGAATTTTGAGTTCCCGGATGAGAACATTATGTTAGTAAATGATTATGAAGAACCTGGACCGGATGAAGGACCTGAAAATGGATCCCTATGGACTATGGTCTTTTCCTGAGCTTCCAACGCACTTTGCAATGACATCGATGTTGTGATTATCTCCCCCGAAGGCTGTCATACACCATTCACTTCCAGATTATGCTTCAACTGTACCAACAATATGGCTAAATATGAAGCGTGCATCATGGATCTTAAAGTTTCTATTGACTTGAGAATAAAATTCATGAACTTATATGGATACTCGGCCCTGGTAGTCAGTCAGATCAAAGGAGAATGGGACACAAAGCATCCTAATCTCATCCCCTACCGAGAGCATATGTTGACATTGATTCCATATTTTGAAGAAGTTACTTTTGAGCATATTCTACGAGAAGAAAAACAGTTAGCAGATACGCTAGCTACCATGTCTTCCATGTTTAAGGTCAGATGGGATAATGAAGCCCCTCATATCACTATTGAATGATTAGACGAACCAACCCACTGTTATGAGATTGATGGTGAGGGAGTAGAAGAAAAGCCTTGGTTCCACTAGGTTAAAAGGTATCTCGAAGCTCAAGAGTACCCTGAGGGAGCATCCATCAATGACAAAAAGTTCTTAAGAAGGTTCTCTTCCAAGTTCTTCCTGAGTAACAGAATTCTCTACAAGCGTAACCATGATTTCTACCTTATTGTAGTGTGTGGATAAGAGAGAATCGAAGAACATTATGGAGGATATGCACGAAGATACCTTTGGAACCCATTCTAGTGGACATACAATGGCTAAAAAGATCCTGCGGGACAGACACTATTGGTCCATTATGGAAGCAGATTGTCATCATCACTCTCAAACTTGTCAAAAATGCCAAATATATGCTGACAAAGTACATGTACCTCTGGTTCCATTAAATGTCTTGATTTCTCCTTGGCCATTCGTAATGTGGGGAATTGATATGATTGGAGAGATTAAACCTACTGCTTCCAATGGGCATCACTTCATCCTTATCTCTATTGATTATTTCACGAAGTGGGTAGAGGCAGCCTCATTTAGTTTTGTTACTAAGAACTTCGTGGCTCGGTTCATCAGACATGATATTATCTATCAGTATGGTGTCCTAGAAAGAATTATCATAGATAATGGTACCAATCTCAATAATACTATGATCACCAAGCTCTGTACGCAATTTAAGATCCAGCATCATAACTCTTCTCCTTACTGGCCGAAGATGAATGGTGTTGTAGAGGTTGCCAATAAGAATATAAAGAAGATCATACAGAAAATTACAGTAACATATAAAGACTAGAACGAGATGTTACCCTTTTCTCTTCATGGCTATCGTACCTCAGTGAGAACGTAAAAAGGGGCAACCCCTTTTTCTCTCATATACGATATGGAATTTGTTTTACTCGTCGAGGCCCAGATCCCTTCCCTGAGAATCATGAAGGATACTGGTCTAAGAAAAGACGAATGGATTCAAACCCAACTTGACCAACTGAACTTAATCGACGAGAAAAGGCTCACAGCTATTTTTCATGGTCAAATGTACCAGAAACATATGATCAAAGCTTTTAACAAGAAGGTCAGACATCAGGTATATCAAGTGGGTGACCTAGTGATCAAGCGCATCATTCTACCACAAGGTGATCCCAGAGGAAAGTGGACTCCAACATACGAAGGATCATTTGTGACCAAGAGTATATTTTCTAGTGGAGCTATGATATTAACTACCATGGACGGTGACAACCTTCCACATCCTGTAAACATGGACATAGTTAAAAGATACTACACATGAAAAGAGACCCACTAGGTTGACTGACCTAGGAAGAAATAAGGGCATCTCGGTGAACCAAAAGGGTTCGAGAAAAAAATCAGGGATATATATAAAAAAAATGTACACCCGACAAGTCGAAATCCTGAAAAGGCGGCTTGGGTAAAAAAAGGGTATCCTGTTGGATTGAAAACCCGAAAGGGAGGTCTAGGCAAAATTAGGGATTAAAAGCGTATGAGTATGTCCCGTTGGATCACCTTACAGCCAGACTTCATTATCAAATTGACAAGTTTGAATGGTACGGATCAATCCAGTCAGCTTCTGCCAAGCAGCAAAGTGATGAGACGCTCAAAGATATAAAGGCAATAACATAATTGAAACCCAATGGGATTATTTCCCATAGCTTTTTTTCCTTTGTGTACCACGTTGTATATTTCTCATTTTCACGATGACATTCCGCTTATTAGGATGTCTGTCTCCTGGTACAAAGACGCATATTATAGGTAGACTTTCTCAAATTAATACAAAATTCCCCTTTTAAAGTTCAAAACTATTTGTTTTTATTTCCTGTTTTGTTTGCAAAAACGTCCAGTGATTATTTTAAGTGAACATATGCATTTTAATATGATTACTGTTTACAAATATATACATAAAAATAGGAAAAAAACATTTACTAAGGGCTTTAAGAGTTGGGTCAATGTCGAAAAGTCATCTGTAAATCCCCACAGAGCAATTACCCCTAGGGGACTATCTTCACAAAATTTGTCATCAGCAAGGGTACATTACTCAGTAGGTATAGAAACAGGGGCATCTTCCTGCATATCACCACCATGTTTTTCAGCATATAGCCTAATGATTTCAGATATTCTGGTATTTCCTAACAGATAAAAAGGATCAATCATTTCTCTAGTATCTTGGAGACTTCCCTGACATGGTCTATGGACCTCTTGGATTCCCTAATAGATTTTCCTAAAATCCCCAAGCAGTTTATGAAATTTCTTTCCCCAGTAGAGTTTATTTCTCTAGCTACGGAAGATCACCCCCCAACGGATCTTATTTCTCCAAGTTGGTAAAATCTTCCAATGAAACACTTTTCTCCAACTGCAGTCAGGGATTTATTTTCCCCAGTTCAATGACACTACAAGGAGCAATTGATACGCTCACATTCATATATCATTTACAAACGTCATAACATATACATATAACATAATCTCATTTATTTTGAGAACATCATTCCACAATGCGTTTCATACATCATGGCATTACATACAACTAACTTTTTACCTTTTCAGGAAAAGATATATCAACAATACCAACATCATCAATTACTGTGTAGTTGTATATGGGTTGGTTCAAGATCATCATTATACTGGTATTGCTTATAGAAAGCAAGATCCAAATCTTCCCAGGTGTAAATATTGGTTCCTTCTAATTGATAGAACCATTCCAACTGTGTTCTAGACAAACTCTATTGAAAGAAATGAACCCACGGCTTATTGTCAGCAGTGTGCGGTTGGATTTTCTGAACATAAGACCTCAAATGCAACTTTTGACAAGAAACACCATCATATTTAGCAAAGACAGGATTTTTGAATTTATGAGGGATGACAACTCCTGAGACCAGACCCAAATCATTAAAGTTCAATCCAGGCACTTTCTGGATCTCCATAGCTCTTAGACGCTCTTCCAGAAGCTTATACTTTTCATCAGAAAGGGGATACTTCTCGTCCAAGTAATCATTTTCCTCTTCAACAGGACATTTGTTAGAACTGGGATTGCTTCTTTCAGTCTTCACACTCTTATTATCTTCATCCTGCTTGTCATCTTCACCAGATGGGGTGTTAAGATCTCAAGCTTTCTTGACAGGATCTCTGAACCTTCTTCTCATGTTAAGAGAATGTATTTTGATCTTTGATGGCATTTGGTTAGAGGAAAATAAATCCTCTTTCCCCTTGCTTGCAATCTAGCTTATGATAATCATGTATCAAAGGTCCCTAAGATCCTTGAAATGGTTAGTAAAAATGCCATGTCATGATGATATGATGTTATGATGTCATGTTCAAGTTAGATAGATAGCAAACATAAATAAATCACACAAGAGCCTTAGGTTTAAAGGCTTTCATGAGGTCCACAGGTAAGCACCCTTCTCTATTAAAGTTAATTTGGCTAAACATGTCCTAAAATAGTAACCGAGTTCTAGGAATCTCATATCACAGATCTTCCTTGAAGGTTTTATTTTAGCACAACAACTGATTTGCCACCAAAACATCATGTGAGTCGAATCTCAATGAGTGTAGTATCGAGTATCAACCAACCTTGGACTGCACCAAAGCCGACCATCTCACTACCTTCTAATGGCCAAAATGGGTCAATTAAGGTTCTAAAAGTTAGTTAGTGCTAACGACACCACACAGAAGCCTAATGTTATCCTCGACTGACTTGAGGAACATTAGTACAATCCAAAGTATCGCACTAGCAATAGCCATCACTTCAACCATATTGGTCTACGTCGTACAGTTTTAGTGATCTATTCCTACTTACCTAAGGCATCCCTAGATCCGGGTGTAGGATCTTACAAGTAATAAACCCAAGAAAACCCTTAAATTTAAAGCAAACAAAGTAAAAAGTAAAGCAAGTAAAAATGATCTAACCCTAAGGTAACCCCATTTTTTTAAGTATATCCCCAATAGAGTCTCCAGATTTGTAATACGGTGGGAGAACTGGCTTTTTTGGTTTTATCCAAATGTGCAGATAGCTATAGTCACCACCGACTTTTCTTTTATCCAATAAGAAAAAGGTGAAAAGAACAGGAAAGACCTTGATAGATTTTGAGTTCGGGGGGTAAGTTATGAAAAGGGAAGGTGTTAGCACCTTTTCATCTGTAGTTATCTACGTGCTCTTAATTGCTAGCCCATTTTTAAACTTGTTTTGTGTGTGTGTGTGATTTGTTTGAAAATATTTTGAAATGCCAATGTAAGGCTAACTTTGTAATAATTCTTGTATCAGCCCTCAAGAATGTATACAAAGTGTTTTTTTTGAAAATATCTTGTTTTGAAAGAGTAGTGTGAAAATGTATTTGGTTTGTGAAAAAGGTTGTGAGCAAGCATTCAAGAGTTATTACCCACTAAAGTCTTTCTTGTTATTTTCCTTCTCCTTCGGAGATAGTATTATCCATGCCATTAGTTGGTCAGTAATCTTATCTATTGGATATGAAGGGACAAGAGTAGGGTCATCGTATGATCATTGAAGGTAACATGTAAGGATACTTTAGTCAATTGTATCAAAGGAATTATCATCATTTTGTAGGTAACTCGGAGGGTCATCGAGGGATTATGATCTTTATTTGAAAGGGACCATGATGATATTGTTAAATCGAGGTTCTTTTGCTAAAGTATCCCCACTTTCGAGGGACATGACCAATATTCGTAAGGCAACAAGAGAGGTTACCCTAGAGGTGCAAGTGTGAAGAGTTTTAAGTTATTTAGTCTTGAAAATTAGGTTTTCTATGTTTGCTTTTAGTTTTTCCATACATGCCTAGTTACTAGCAGTTGAATATATACAGAAAAAGTAAAGGTGCGGAAAGTAAATCCTAAGCTATTACAAGACTTTGGGGAAATTATATAAAAAGTTGCAGAAAATAAAGTATGGAAATTAAGCCCTAAACTATTACATCCCGTAATATTTTACATAACAGGTAAAAAAATTCGGAAAGACAAACTATTACAAGAAAAAGTTGTGCGACCTATACAACTGTCTAAGAATTTAAATGCAAAATAAATGATAATAAAAAAAATATTTGAATGTGATTTTTTATGAAATTAATTTGACATTAATTAAATAGTTAAAACCCTAAGTCTAATTAATTTTAATTAATAAAAATCCTAAAGTCTAATTAGTTTTAATTTTAAGAAAATACTAATTAATCTAATTAGTAAATTAATAAATAAAATGTCAAATTTAATTATTGATTAGAAAACCTAAATCTAATTTATTAGGGTTTTGAAAAAAGATTAAAATTGATTGATGGTTAATAATTATGGTTAAAGAAAAGAATTAGGGTTAGTAATTAAAAAATAAAAGAAAATAAGTTAGTAAAAATAAGAAGAAAAAATTTGCATGGGGTGGATGTTGAACCCACGCCCTCCAGCCTTCTCAATGCACAGCTTACCACCCAGCCAACGCACTAGTTGTGTTATAAGGATAAGCGTTGCACATAATATGTGAAACCTATTATAAATTGGAAAATAACAAAAATATTTGCAACACGCAGGGATCGAACCCACACCCCTTACATCATACTCCTTCTTCTTGATCAGCGGTGCTACGCCTTCATCTGTTCATATAGCTGAAACAATTAAACATAAAATAAATAAAAACTGATTGATCGGAGAAGCGCCGGAGCCCTAACTCCGTTCGTTTTCTCCGGTGAGACCTTTTTTGTACCTACAAAGATAGAGCATGGTAGTGATCAAACAGAACCCTACTCCCCTAAATTGACCCTTGCGAATTCATTGGTGGCCTTAATTTTGGCTAAATCGTCCTGCATAATGAGAAACGAGGAAAATAAAGCAAATCAGTGTAACAATGGAAATAGGGTGTTCTGGCGTCATGGGCTTCATGCAGGGGTTCAATCTTGTATAGTTTTGTCTCAGAAATACACTGCACACGTTAGTTTCAATCAAAGCATAATAAAAACTAGAATACGAAATTCAAGAAAACATGTAAACCGATGATGCATGTAGTGCTTGTTTCAGGCTTCTTTGATCATTAAGAATGATCAATACTTACTCTATAGCACCTCAGGAGTCGATTTGGATGGCTGGTTTGCTTTTAAAGTGGTTGTATGAGAGGTTTCAAGTTTGACAAAATTTAAGGTTTTGAGTGGGTGTTCTTGCAAGGCTTTTCCGTGTCCTTGTTGTCTGAACATGAAGGGTATTTATAAGAGGATTAAATTAGGTCAAAGGTGGGTTTGGACCTCTTGTAAAACAACCTTTGACTCTTGTTTGAAAATAGAATTGGAATAATACACAACATGAAGATTTTTTTTGAAAATAACCTCACACGGTTTGCAGCATATCTTTGGTCCTCCACAATATTTGAAACAAAAGCTTTTTATGCCTCACACCTCCTTTTGATATTTATTTGATTTAATTTTGGATTTAAATGAATAAAATTAAAATAAATGAAATAAAAAATTAAAAGCGTGTATGAATAGATTTAAAGGTCCATTATGAGGTCAAGAACACATTTGGACTCTAAAAGATAAGCCCATTAGCCCAAAAATTCAAGTTTGCTCAATTTGGGTTTCATACATTTTCTCAAAATTTTCCAACTTGCACCAATCATAACTCTCTCAATTTTTGTCATATGTAGGTGGTCTCAGACTTTTCGGAAAGCTCAAGATAAACCATGAAGTCCATTTTAGGCATTAGAAGTTCCATTTTCCTTGAGGATACCAAAACCCTAATTATAGGCCACTGCTTAGGAGGAGGATTCATCTGATCAATTCTTGAGTAGTCTTGAGCAATTGAGAATCCTAAGACTATGAGGAGGTCTTTTGAAATGGGAAGGAAAATTTTTTGGTACAACACCCTTCATGAGTCTAGAGAACTACTTAAGATGTTCTAGCCCATATCCTATCTAATTCTTTAACTATCCAATCCATTATTTTGTCCCATCTCTTGATAAAAAAGGACACTTGAAGATCATGTGGAAAAGATCTTCCTCCTCCTTAAAATAGAAAACACATGCTTTATTATCATCACCATAGATGAATTCCACTTATAGTAAATTGATCTCTTGTTGGCAGCCTATTTAAAACCAATCTCCAACCAAAAACCTTAATCATTGAAAGAATTTTGGTCTACCATAATTTATACAAACCAAGTTTATGTAAGAACAAGATTTGGTTCTGCAATATTATCTCTGAGTTTTGATGATAACAAATGAGTATGTTTGTATGAACAATTTTGATACTCTAATGTTTGTTATTGTTGAGTAATTAACAAATAGGTTCTGCTTCTGATAGATGGTGTAGCCAAAACATTAGAAGATAATTAGTTCTGTTTCTGTTCTACACAAGTCCTGTTGAACAATAGCAAGACACTCCAGAAGGCTATGAAGTGTAAGCTCTGATGTTTGTATAAAGAAACCAATCAGAAGATCTGAAGTTAAAAGATACTACTTAAGTCCAGATGCTGAAGATTCATGTTTCTGAAGACAACAAGTTCTAAAGAAACAGGCAGAAGATCTGAAGACATAAGTTTTAACTTAAGTCCAGATGCTAAAAACTCAAGTTTATAAAGATAGTGTGCTCCAAATAAACAAAGTTAGAAGATCTGAAGATAAAGTTTCTACTGAAGTCCAGATGCTAAAAACTTAGTTTCTAAAAATACAACTTGTTTCAAGAAGACAAAGTTAAAAGATCGTAAGACAAAGTACTACTGAAGTCCAGATGCTGAAGACTTGTGTTTCTCATAACAAGGTTCTTAAAAGGATTCTTAAAGACCAAGTGCTAAACATTCTAAAGACTGAAGTTCTGAAGATTACAAAGACTTGAAGTTCTAAAGATCCAAGGTTCTATACAATGGGTTCTCAAGACCAAGTGCTGAAGATCTAAAGACGCAGTTCTTTAGACTCTGAAGACTTGAAGCTCTTCTGATCTAAGGTTCTCTACAACAGGTTCTCATGACCAAGTGCTGAAGACTCTGAAGATGCAGCTCTGAAGACTCTGAAGAATTAAAGTTCTATAGACCTTATGTTAGTTCCCGCTTCTAAACTCATGCTCCCAGAAGCCTATGAAGTGCAGAAGGAAAGAATATAACGTTAACATGGTACAATAGTACACAGTATGAAAAAACCTTATTCCACTAGCTTGAATTGTGGAAGAGAAAACGACGTAGCAGTACTATTTGTAATTGTCGCACGCGCAAATCAGCACTAAGAAAGAACGAAATTGCGATAGTGATGATATGTAAAAAAAATGTAGCGATAAATATTTGAGATTAAGCCATTAATTGACTTATCTCAACACAATGAAGTCACCACTGCACTTTATTGTTTCCAAAGGGAAATGGAAAAAAGCGAACACAACCCAAAAAGATCAGAGATCGAGGTTTGGGGGTTGGTTATGCAAAGGGAAGGTGTTAGCACCCTAAGCATATACGGTACTCCACAGGATCCACTTTGTTTGGTTTCTTTTAAAAGGAGTGTTATTTAAAGGTTTACTTGCTAAAGGAAAAGAATGAATGAGTATTTGTAAACAAAAGAAAATGAAATGTTTTCTATTTTTTTTTTCTCGCCTTGGGTCGTAAGAATTAGTGCCTACGTACTCCCTCGTGCAATGGGAAAGTCAGAGCACCGTAGTTCGGCTAGAAAAGACTTGTCTGTTGATTGATTTTAAAACAAGGAGACAAGTCGTCATTGTTAGGAGAGAAATCTCGACTAACATCCACAAGGTGTGGGAAAGATGGACCTTGCGTCAGCAAGAGTGAGGGTTTGAGAACACCTCTAGTACTCAAGTGGAAAAGTCGACACCTTTATAACCAAGGGGGTAGGAGAATGTTTCTCGACTATCAATGAATCATGTCTCATCTCAAAAAAGTTTTGAAGGGTAAAGGTGCTCGAGCGGACAAAAGAGTTTGAATGAGTTGAAGTGTTTTTGTTAATTTTGAAAAGAAATGTCAAATTATGATTACATGAATTGAAGTTTGTTTAAAGAAAAGAAGTTTTAAAAGAAAAGGCACTCGACAAAGTCGAGGTTTATTATGAAAGCGGTTCGAGTTTATAAACAAAGAAGATTTTTAAAAAGATGAGAAGATTTTGAAAATTAAATAAGATGGGAGGAGATGAAGGGACTATCCTAAAGCATAAGGTAAAAGCTAAGGAAGAGAACTGTCTAACCAACAAGAAGCCAATACTTGAAATTATGAGTCAAGATAGAATCCCCATTCTTTGGAGTGAAACCAAGCAAGAAAAGATACTAGACCTCATGAGAAAACCAAACTTCAAGTGCATTAAGTCTTCACAAAAATTGGGCAAAGTAACGGTTGTATGCAAATGAATTCCATATTACAAACAAAGTATATAATTGCAATAACCTGCACACAAAATAAACAAACAACCTAATGTCTTGAGGTAAACCTCAAGAGCTCCAGACAAAATATCCATTAAGATCACAAGGTCTCCAACATAGGCCAAGGTCTCTAATCCTAAGTACAAGAAGTCCATCACTCCATAATGCCAAGGATAGTAACCAAATAGTCCAAGTATCATTAATGTTTTGTATGGTTCATGTTTATTATTAAGTGTCTTTAAAAGGAAAAGAAAAGCTCAAGTGAGAAAAATAAAAATGACATAAAAGTAAATGCTCAAGTGAGCAAATATGAAAATAGCATGAAATGTAAATGCAAAAAGTAAATGGTACATAAAGTAAAGAGCATAAAATAAAAGTATAAAATAAAGTCAATTGTTAGAAATTAGTGGTTAGTTGGATGGCCATCTTGAAACTTGCATTTGGAACTCATTAGAGGATTGGTAGAACCAAAGCCTCCACACAACAAGTTGCATTTGCTTTTTGTCAAGTATATCATCCATTTTGGAATCCTTGAAGCAACATTTAATCATCAACGATGTTTAAGTGATATGCGTTGACCAAAATTGATGAAGATCCATTAGAGGATTGGTAGAACCAAAGCCTCCACATAAATGGATCTCAAGGTTATTGGATCAAAGAGATCAAATTAACATACTTGGGCTTGCAAACATAGGTTTGGGCCACGAATGATCATTTATTTGAATCGGAACAAAATTTAGCGCTATGTTAAGAAATCGTAAGTGGACTTATGTAGAAGTTGCACCTATTTTGAGGTCGGTAAATAGAAATCTATGTACTTCATGTTTGGATAAATGATATAGAGATCATCATCCCTTAACATGTAGCACAATTAAAAAAAGGGATAAGATGAAGAGGGAGGAGAATGATAAGTTAATTTGGATCACTACCTCCAATTTCTTTCATCTTTAAATTCAATCACTCATCTAGATAGGTTAAAGCACTAAACATATGATTAATCCAAAGCACCAAAAATGAATTAAATAATTCACTCTTTGGTAGATTTGAATTGATGAACATTTATCCAACTTCATCTACACCACAAAGTCCATTGAATTTAAAGAGAAATTGGACATTTAAAATTGCAATCCAAACCAACAATCAAAAGGAGTGAGTAGAAAAAGCATTTTGGATCAAAATAGCCCCAAAACAAGGCAAAAATGCATTTTGTTTCTGTGCAAATCGATTTGCACAATGTTTTTTTTTTTCAAAATTTTGCGTAAAATGCTCAGTGCATTCGATTGCACGCTATTACAGATTTAAAAGGCCAAATTCTTGTTCAAACTTTACATCAAACACCTTATGATCATGGATTCAATTGAGCACGAAAATTCCATCAAATTACGAGAAAATAGCATCGATGGAATCACAAAACAATGCTCAATGAACCAATCCCAGAGATCACTAAGAGATCACAATGTGAAAGCTGAATTATCCAACTTACCAAAGGTAGATCTAGAGAATTATCAACACCACTTCAAGAATTTGCTTCAATTTAACCACAAGAATCAATTTCCAAGCTTGGATGTAGAGAATTGATGAAGAAAAAGGGTTTGGATGAAGGTTTAGCTCAAATATTAGTAAGCTTCAATGCAAAGCTTACTAACTTTTTTTTTGAAAATGGAGCTTTGAGTGAATTTGGTAGATGGAGAGAATTGAGAGATTTTTTAGCAAAGTGATTTTGGCTATCAAAAGATTGAAATTTGAATGAAATAAGGGTTCTATTTATAGATTTTAGGATTGGGATTAGTGGTAATTTGGTAATTGATTCTTGGAGCCAAAATTTGAATTAATGATAATTCTTTAAAAAATTAGAGAAAAATTGGAGCCAAAATTTGACAAGCTTGAAATTGCTGATTTTTTTTCAATTTTTCTCTCTGTGCAAATCGATTGCACTATAGTGCAAATCGATTTGTCCAGTGTATTTTTTTCAAAAATTGCGTAAAATTCACTTTGTGAAATCGATTGCACTCTGGGAGCAATCGATTGTACATTGAAAAAAATGAAAAAAATTTAATTCTTTTTCTTTGCAAATGGAGATTTTAGGGAAATAATACCGGAAAACCTTATTTGCCATATGCTTCGACTCGGTACCTACAAAACATAAATATGCAAAGACAAAGACAAATATTTTTTTGTATTTTGATTAGAATTTAGTCAATAACACAAGAGAAAACTTAAAGATAGGATGCAAATGTGATGAATGAAGCTGTTTATTAATGATTGTGACCAAATGACAAAATATGAATAAAAGTGCGACTGAAAAAGTTAGGGGCAAAATTTAGGGTACAACAGTAATGACTCTTTTTCAAATAGACAACGACTCTATTTTACTTGGATATATAAGAAAAGAATGGTATGTTTAAAATGCGGTTGGTGTTCAATGTTAAAAAAGCTATCATTATTGGAACATAACCAAAAAGCTATCAACCACTATAACAACAATAAGAACAATTGTTATAAAAATGATTCTTTAATCATGTTGATAATGATTACAATGAAATTATTGATTCACAATGTGCTTAATTTCATATGCTGCACAAAGCTTGCTAAGCCACAAAAGATAATTAATTTCGTTTGACTCATTTTTTGGTCCTTTTTCCAGATCTGCTCTCGGCTTTTCATTCCAAGCCATCAAATATCATGGGAGATACTGATTTCATCATTTTCACTAAGGTTCCACTTATTCCATGTGAGAAATTGGCTGGAACAACCAACTACAACATATGGGCTGATGCTGTCAAGATGTGGTTTCACAGTCAGGGATATGAGAATCACTTAACTACAAAAATTGATATTATTCCCACTGCCAAATGCGATAAGTGGAAACAAACTGATTCTTCTCTATGGACTATGTTATGGTTTTCCATAACAACTAATATCCAAGCACATTATCAAGCCTTTACCACTTGCTATGAGGTTTGGGAAAAATCTAAGAAAGTCTTCTCAAATGATGTCCATAATATTTAGTGTCATCACCAAACTCGGCTATTTGAAATTGGAGACTATGTATATGCAAGGATATCTGAATAAACTTGATGCGTCAAAGGAAAATTTCATAACCTTAATTCTATTTACAAAAGATGAAACAATTTATGCTTAATAACAAAGTAAGTACTTCATGGTCATGGAACTTGCTGGACTGCCATCTGAACTTAATTCGGTTTGGAATCAGATTTTATCAGAAACCAACGTTCCTAACTATGAAGCAGTTAGTGAAACATTATTACGCTTGGATACACCTCATGCTTTTGGACTGGTTCCTAGATCATCTCCCACTGAATCATCTGTGCTCGCTTCCCACTATCATGGTCATGGTGGAAAAACTGCCGGATGGGGTGGACGTCAAAGTATTCGTTGTAACTATTGAAATTGTTACAGTCACATTGAAGCCAGTTTTCGTAAAAAGGAAAGAGAACAACAATGACAACATTAAATTGATGCCTTCGCTCAACCGGATATCACTAAATATGTCATTATTCCCACCGCTGATTACAATGATTTCCTTCAAAACAAAGTAGCCCATTAATAATCATCATTTTTCGTTGTTGCGCAGTTGGTAATCCTGTAGCCTTTGTCTCTACATCTTCTCTTGGTCCTTGGATCCTTGACTCTGGTGCCTTTGATCGTATAACTTGTAATGAATCTCTTTTATCTCACTTGTCATATTCTGATTCCTTGCCTTCTGTTCAAAGTTCAAGGCCTTGGTCAGGCACATCCACTTCCAAACTTGTCTTTAGAGTTTTTCCTTTACAATATTGGTTGTTCCTTTAATATAATATTTGTTCACAAGATTATTCATACTCTTGATTTCTCAGTCCTTTTTAATGATAATTTTGTTTATATCCAGAATCGACGTGCAGGATGGACAATTGGAGCAGGGAGTGAAGCTGAAGGACTATATCATCTTTATCAACCGGTGGCATGTGCTTCTATTGCATCTCCTAAACTCACATTAACATGACCTGGAATTATTCACCAATCATCATGTGCTCATACACCATAACAAAATGTTGTTGCTGAAAGGAAGAATTGTCATTTAGTTGAAACCGCACGGACTCTTTTACTTCACCATAATGTACCCTCTCATTTTTGGGGTGATGCTCTCCTCATCACATGTCACCTTATCAACCGAATTCCTTTATCGGTCCTTGAAGACAAGATTCCACACTCTATCTTGAATTTACAATATGATCTTTACCCCATCCCCCTTCGCATGTTTGGTTGCACATGTTTTGTTCATGGTCTTAGTCAAAGTAAAGACAATATTTCTGCTAAATCTCTCAAATGTATTTTTCTAGGTTACTCACCTATACAAAAGGGATATCATTGTTTTTGACCTCAACTTCAACGGTACATTGTTTCCTCAGATGTTACAATCTTTGAAAGTTCCCCTTTTTTCTCTGTCTCTTCATCACCCGATGAGACTTGTAAATTAGATGATCAAGATATCCCTTCTAGCATCCCCACACCCATTAAATCTCCTTTGCATGTATATCAATGATACACACCACGTCCATGGAAAGTTAGAGATGATATTGATCCACCAACACCATCTTCTACTCTAATCGTTCCTCCAGCTACATCACCTGAACATGACCTTCCAATAGCATTACGAAAAGGTATTAGATCTCTTAATCCAAATCCTAAATATGTTTGTGTTTTAAATTATGTTTGTCTCTCTACTTCCTATGTCTCTTTTGTGTCTTCTTTGGATTCTGTGTCTATTCCTAAGTCTATAGGTGAAGCTATGACTGACCCCAGTTGGCGTCAGGCAATGGTAGAAGAAATGGTTGCATTGCATTCAAATAACACTTGGGTTATTGTTCCTTTTCCTTCAGACAAAACTAAAATGGGATGTCAATGGGTTTATACAGTGAAAGTTGGACCAAACATTCAGATTGATCGATTTAAAGCTCATTTAGTCGCTAAGGGATACACACAGATATTTAGCCTTGATTATGGTGACACTTTTTCTCCAGTAGCCAAGATTAGTTCAATCCATTTCTTCCTTGCAATGATTTCTATTAATCATTGTTCGCTTTATCAGTTGGATATTAAAAATGTATTCTTACACAGAGAACTGGAGGAGAAAGTGTATATGGATCAACCTCCCAATTTTACTATTCCTGGTAATTCAATACTTGATTGTTGGCTTCATTGATTTCTTTATGGGCTGAAACAGTCTCCACGTGCTTGGTTTGATCACTTCAGCTTTGCCTTGATATAGTTTGATATGACTAGATTTGAAGAAAATCACTTTATTTTCTTCCTTCACTCTTCCATAGGTCAGTGTATTTTTCTTATGGTTTATGTTGATGATATTGTTATCACTGGAGATGATACAGAGGGTATCCAGCGACTCAAAACTCATCTTTTCAAAAACTTTTAAACAAAAGATTTGGGTCCACTCAGATACTTCTTAGGTATTGAAGTTGCTTAATCCTCATCAGGCATTACAATTAACCAACGTAAGTATGCATTATACATCCTAACTGAAACTAGTATGATTGATTGCATTCCGATTGATACTCCTATGGATCTCAACGTCAAGCTTATTCCGAGTCAGGGGGAGCTGTTGAAAAACCCGAGAAGATATCGAAGTCTAGTGGGTTGACTCAATTATCTTACCGTCACCAGACCAAATATTACTTTTGCAATGAGCATTGTGAGCCAATTCCTGAATGCTCCTTGTGATACTCATTGGAATACAGTTATTCGGATTCTCATACATATAAAGAATGAACAAGGAAGAGGCCTATTATATGAAGATAATGGCGATGCTAAAATCATTTTTTATTCAGATGCAGACTGGGAAGGATCACCATCAGATAGGATATTCACTTCTGGATATTGTGTTCTTATTGGAGAAAATATGACCTCATAGAGAAGCAAGAAATAAAACACAGTTGCACTATCTAGTGCTGAAGCAGAATATCATGATATGGCAGTAGCATTAAAAGAACTTGCATGGCTTAAGAATTTGCTCTCGAAACTTTAATTCAGAGACCTTCAGACCATAAAACTCATATGCGACAATCAAGCGGCTCTTCACATTGCGTCTAATCCGATGTTCCATGAACGGACCAAACACAATGAAATAGACTGTCACTATGCAAGAGACAAGGTACTATCAGGAGAAATAACCATAAAATTTGTCAAATCAGAAGACTAATTGGCTGATATGTTTACCAAGTCTCTCAAAGATTCTCGAGTAAATGATATTTGTAACAAGCTTGGATCATACAATATCTACGACCCGGCTTAAGGGGGTGTGTTAAAAATTTGTTATCAATCAATTAGGAGTGATTGATATTCAATTAGTAATTACTATAATTAATATTGTTTCCTTTTGTACATTAACTATTTGCATATAAATATACATCTTGTGTAAACATATTCGACACACAGAGATACAATCATAACATAAACCAATCATTAACCTCTTCATCTAGCCTACCAAGATGTTTTAGATCCATCCACCATCAGACATCCATTTGGTTCTCTATTGGCTCTCCACCACCAAGCATCATGGTTTCTAAGCTTCCATATCTATGTTGTAAGATTCCTCTCCAAATAACCTATTTATCTATTAGGCATCTCCATATACATTTACACATTAGAGACATGTTGAATGTCTCCACATTTTCTATACTCAATCCTCCCTCTTCTTTAGTTCTATAAATATCTTTCCAACTCACCCAACACATCCCTTTCTTCTAAAGACAATCATGCCACAGGAAAATGTGAAGCAGATTCCATGAAAACTTCATTAAGGTTCAGGTAATACAACTTGCTTTTGATAAATTTCACACTAAATCCTTACAATAACTCAAATCTCCTCATCAAATCCTTGATGCTCGACAAGTTATGCCAAAACCCATCTCCAACAATAATAGTGTCATCTGCAAATTGCAAAATGTTATGCTCCACTTGGTTTTTGACTTTGAAACATGTGAACTCTCCTAGCCTAGACGCTCTTCCCATCATGCCTAACAAAGCCTCCAACAACAATTGAGAAAAGAAAAGGACAAAGAGGATCTTTATGTCTTAAACCTTTTCCAATCTTAAAGTCTTTGGTTGGGTTACCATTGACCAACACATGCAAAATGTTATTGAAAATGAAAGCATCCATCCAACGAAGTCATTTAACTCCAAAGCCTATTCTTCTCAACATATATTTCTAAAAATTCCAATTCTTATTCATATATGCTTTCTCAAAATTTACCTTTAGCATAAAGCATTTCTTCTTCTCCCTATTGGCCATATCAATCATCTCATTCACCACTACATCACCATCAAAAATCTTCTGCATTTTGAGCATCGTTCTGGGAAAGAGAGGTATTCTTTGAACGAAGCATCTTAACAGTTTTACCATTCCTCAAATGCATAAACACTCACCTATTGAAGACATTGAAAAGAAAATCAGACAAAGATAAATTCGCACAAACTTTTTGCAAAATTAGATTTTTTTTTTTGTATAAAAAGGTTCCACTGGACGTGCCAGTTTATTTATTGATGTTTTTAATAAATCAAATCACAATTTTTAGTTCAGTTAAGGACAATTTATGCAAATAGTTAGAGAAAACTGTATTTGTGCTTGAAGATTTGATGTTTGAATGTTTAACAATTTTATGGGAATTTCAAAAAATAAAGTGCAGAAATGTTTAGAAGACAAATAAATAAAAGAAGACAGTAAAAAATGCTTGGATCAAAAAAATAGGACATAGATTCACATTTTCTCACAAATTTTTCTCTTTGTGACTTGGATATTCGAATTCTGTAAAAAACACTAACGAAAATTGCAACCCTTTTTTATCCAACTGAACTTGCCTTATATATTATTTACAATGTTAATTGTCGATAACAGTTATTTCCGCAGAAATCGACATGTATTCTCTTACATGGACTTTAGTCTTATGGTTCGCTTCCACGTGTCTTTGACATTTGAATTATTTTGACTGCTCTTACTGTTTTAAACCTTCTTTTAAATCCTCTAACTCAAATATTTCTTCTATCAAACCTTAGAGCATAGCGTCAAAATGTTTCAATAATATAATCTTTAGACTCAAGAATTTACTAAATCCCCAACAACTAGTAGTTAAATCGAGTCTCTCAACTATGTTGAAAACCGCTTCATGTTTAAACTATAACATAATCATCCCACATTCATCATTTTCCATCATTTTCAAACGTGGTTATTACAACTTCCTGTTGAATTTCTCAGCTAAAATTCTCAGACTAACACTATGATAATTTATATGTTAAAAAATTAAATCAAGTAATAAATTTAAATTTAACAATCACTTATATCATTAAATTGCTAATTACTCTATATTTTATTAAATGAGTTGAGCTCCAGAGTTTTACCGAGTCATGACAGACCTCAAGACTCAAAAAACATATATAAAAATATCCATTAAAAAGATCTTCATATTGATAAAAGAAATTGAATCCACAACCTCTCGGATTGAACGTCACTCTTTATCTACTTAGTCAATCTAAATTGATGCAAAAAAACTTATATTTAAACAATATGAATTTTATCCGGACACCTTTAAAAGAATGAATGATGTATACACGAAAATATATAGTTAATAATTTGAATCTATATCATCAATCTCGAGCCTACATTAAAAATAATTAATGAAGTCTAAACTAAATAAATTTATTTATTTGTATATATTAGGGTGAAGAGATTTTTTTAAAATAGTATAAATGCAGTTTTATATTTTCTTCCTTTGCCTTTATTAGAGAATTGGTCCATTTTTTTTCATTTTCTTCCGGTGGTGGTGACTTTGTTTATGAGAATTTGGAAAAGATAAAGATTTGAATTAAATGAAAGTGTGGTGTGATTGTATTTTAATGGTTCAGACAGGAGAGAGTTGACTATAAAATAATAAAATACAGGAGTATAAATTATGCATGCTGATGCATTTATAACTCTGTCTCATTTTAATTTTTAATAATTCATTTTTATAAGTAATTGAATAAATGTGAGTATGGTACTTCTTCCATCTACAGATGTTGAGACAAATTGTAAGAAGTTAAAGGAGTCTTGCATAATCATAAAAATTAGTACAATCTCTCCTAGCCTAGACGTTTTTTCCATCATGACTAACAAGCCTTCATCATAACTTCTTAAATTTTTCTTTGATGACAAAGCATGAGAACCTACTACTAGTAAGGACTTCCACTCTTTCTCCACAAACTCCATAAAATCAAGATGATCAAACAGCAATTATTAGATCTAATTGCGTTCGGTCATAGAAGCCACATGTTTAATAATGTAAACTATATGAAACTTTTACCAGCAACACTCTCTCTCAAGTCAAATTGAATTAGCATTTTAGTCTCTCTGTTTTACCTAATGTTACACTATTATTTTCATCAATGTTAAGGAACAAGAGCATATACGTTGTAATAGTAAGAGTGGATATTATTTAAAACATTAGATAAAAGAAGATTATCTTACACAACACACACACACAAGGCACATAACACAAAGCTTATGGCACAAATGTACCTAGCTATAATCACTTCATTATTCCAACTAAAGTAACCCTCAAAACACTTAGATTGAACTAACCACACCCCCCTCAATTGATTCTGTAGAAGTCACAGTAGCAAGATCCAATTCAGAAGATTCCTTGTTAATAAAATTGCATTGTTTTCTAATTTCACCTTTCGTTCCGGTAAGCACGCCAATATTTCCCATTTTAATCATTGACTTCTTAAAATTCTTAAAGAAAACAATTTTGTTATTGGCAAAACGGTTGACAATGGCAATAGTATCTGCACCTGGAGTTGAGAACAATTCTTGATCACTTTGAAGCAAACCCTTTTTAACTTGAAGATTGTTGTAGTAGTTTTTGTCCAATCTATTAGGAGTAGTTGGATCAAAATTGACACGGTTATCTCCCGGTCCGTCCTCAGGACACTGTTTTTGCAATTCTTTTAAGTATGTTGTATCAAGAGTTGGATCAGGTTTGCCAGTATTGTTGAAGTTGTATAAGCGATCAGAGAATAAAAAGCAACGTGATTTTCCAAATGTATGAGCACCTGAAATTACCAAAGTATGTCGTGATGTAAATTAATCACAATTTATTCTTTATCATTAAAACAGATAATAACAGTATCTGTATTGACATTACCTGAGAGTGATACTAGGTCACGTGTGGTGAGGCCTTGATCAGCAAAAGCAGATTTAAGTTGAGTTAAACTGAAAGATGGACCTGGAAGATTTATATTAGCAAGTGATTGATTTGCTGTTAAACTATCTCTTCTTCCCAGTGGAACCAACCAACCTGGCCCTCCGGTCTGTCAATATAAATTTATTAATTAAATTATTATGATTTTATGTCAAAATTCATTTATCCTTAACTGAAAATAATTATATTTACCAAAACGGAAGATATTTCAGCAGAAAGTGTAAGAATATCAGCACAAGAAACAGTGTGGGGACAAGCTATTTCTATGGCTGTTTTGATCTGATTTATAACATCTAAACCTCTCAAGGAGTTGATATTTGGTAAAGCATCTTGTTCAGTGACAATGGTATCCGTTGTGTTCAACAAAACTGATGCATCACAACCCTGTAGGTGAAAAATATTATTAGAAGAAAAGCTTATTAAAATGAATGAATATGGAGAATAGTAGAAGTTTTGTTCAACAAAACTGACGCATCACAACCCTGTATCAATCAGAAATAACTATTATTATAAAAATAAGTTACATATAAAAGCACTTATCATGAGAAATATATGTTTACATACTTGAACAAAGCAATCATGAAAGTGGAGCCTGATGAGACTAGCTGGCATTCGTGGATCCTTTGTAGCAACATTGGATAAGATTTGATATACTATAGACTGCAATTGAGGACAACTTCGAATGTAAAAATTTGGGTCAAGTTGTGCATCTGAGGAGAAAGTTAATCCTCCAAACACAATTGCAACACAGCATAGAGCTGTGCCTATGAGACGAAGGGGGTTCATTTTTTTCCCTTACTAATATTAGAGCTATATGTGTTTGATGTTTGTGCTTGATATGCAGAAAATGTGCATTTATTTATAGGGTCAAGACATGGCTATGGGCAGCTTGTGGTTGCCATGTGAATAATACTAGTTATATTATATCAATATTTAAGACACTTGTATACTAGTAATCACTTTTCTAAAATCTATATATAAATACTAAAAATATAATTAATAAATTAGTGCTTTCTAGACTTTCCAACCTTTTCTTTTTTTAACTAAATTGAAATTACTATGGAAGGTGAGTGGGATTTCAAAGCATATGTTGTATAAATCTAGTGCGTGTATACTAGTTGAAAGAAGCAATTAAACAAAAAATACATTTTATATACATTCAAATCATCTACATATGATTAACACTCGGTGGTAAAAGACATTGGATAGCCCATGAGATTGTCTTAGGATATTAGAACTGAATTCTTATCCTCTTACTACACGGTAATCAAGATGAAGGGAAAGAGTAAAGAGAGAAGATGTATCACTATCTCAAAATATGGAAAAGTATCATTACAATTAACAATACACTGTTATCCTATATATACATCAGGTAACAATGCAGTTAAAACTACTTTTAACTGCCTAACAAATTAACTAAGAGTTAGTTATAGTTAAGGCAAAAGACTATAAGGACCAATCACGGATAGATACGATGGCACACTTATATTAAGCAGTCTAGACAATATCTCTAATAGTCCCCTTCAAACTGAAGGTAAATGATCAGCAGATAAAACTTTCAGTTTGCTCCTTAAGTCTTGAAAAGTTGTTGTGCCAAGTGGTTTTGTAAGGGTATTAGCTAGTTAAGCAGCGGCTGACACATGTTTGATCAACATTCTTTGAGCAACTACCCGTTCCCTAACGAAATAAATGTCTAATTCAATGTGTTTAATTCTGGCATGTAACACAAGATTGTGGGAGAGCAAAACCACACTTAAGTTATCACGGAGAAGAGTTGGTGTGTGAAACAGAATGTGAAGTTCAAGTAATAAAGATTCAAGCCATAATAACTCAGATGTGGTGTGTGCCAATGCCCATACTCGGCTTCAATGATAGATCTAGCTATAAGCGACTGCTTTTTAGAACTCCATACAACCATATTGGGACCAAAGAAAATGCACGAACCTGAGTTAGAGCGCCTGTCATCAGGGTCACTAGTCCAGTCTGAATCACTATAGGCACAAAGGGAGAACTTTGGAGCTGAAACAGATGGTTCCAGAAGGATCCCATGATTGACTGTGCCACTTAAATACCTGAGCATTCTTCTAACAACAGCCCAATGAGCATCAAGAGGATTGGACATGAACTGACATGCCTTATTCACACTAAAATCCACATCTGGTCTGGTCAAGGTCACATACTGCAGTGCTCTTACTATGGATATGTAGAGTTAAGCATTAGCAAACATATTGTCACCATGCTTACTTAATTTGCAAGTTGTCAATATTGGTGTAGGCACTCCATTGACATTAACCATCTTTGCTTTGTGTAAGAGATCTTTGATGTATTTTGCTTGAGTGAGTAGGATTGAACCATTAGAGAGATGCTTCACTTCAATACCAAGAAAGTAGCTAGGTTTTCCCAGTTTTTTCAAGGCAAATTGAGTGTGCAATTTGGTGATCAAGTCATGAATTAAAGGAGAACTAGAGCCAATGATCAAAATATCCTCAACGTACACTAAAGCATATAAAGTCACACCTTGTTTGCAATATGTAAAGAGAGAAATATCACACCTGGAGGCTGTAAAACCAAATTGGAGAAGAGCCTGAGTTAGTTTCTCACACAAGGCTCTGGGAGCCTGTTTAAAACCATATAGAGCCTTATGTAGTTTGCACACAAGAGTTTTTCCATAACACATAAATCCTGGGGGCGGAGATATATAGACTTTCTCATGAAGCTTTTCATTCAAGAAAGCATTGTTAATATCAATTTGTCGAATATCCCAATTATAGGTTAAAGCAAGTGTGAGGATGGCCCTAGTGGTGGTAGGTTTGACCACAAGAGAAAATGTCTCTGTAAAATTAAAACCTTGCTACTGATGAAAACCTTTGGCAACTAACGTTGCCTTGTATTTGTTAAGACTCCCATAAACATTCAACTTTAGTTTGAAGACCCGCCTACACCCCACATTTTTTCTATCAAGTGGTAAGGTGGTTAAAGACCAGGTTTTATTAGCTTGTAAATCATTATATTCATTTTGCATAGTCTTAGCCCAAGAGGGTTGAAGCTGAGCTTGTTTGAAGCTAGTTGGTTCAGACTCAGTTTGTGCTATAAAAGCCTTAGGTTTGGAGTGACCAGTCTTGGCTCTAGTGAGCATGGGATGACTGTTTTTAGTTGGTGACACCAAAGGTTTACTACTAACAATAGTAATAGATTGAGAGGAATCTGAAATGGGAATACGAGAGGATATAGTAAGTTCATTAGATCAGAAAGAATGCTTGGGAGGAGAAGTAATGTTGTGACTTGGAGACAACTCAGTGTCAAGATGAGCATTATTCTAATCAGAATCAATAAGGGGAGTTTCTGAGATTTTAGACTTAAGTATTGAAGGAGATACCTCAAGAATATTGGCCTCTGCTTTCAAGAGTATTTTTGGACGAACCCCTTTCATGATCTTTAGGATAAGAGGGAGTGTTAGGTTCAGTACCAGTGACAGCTGGTAAGGGATTAGAATTGCAAGCTATATTATTTAATGATGCAGACCTATCAAAGTTATGCAGGGTTTTAGAGTCTCATGCAGTAGCAAAGTGTACATATTGATGAGATAAGACAGGTGAGACAGTATTAAAATGAGGCATAGTTTGATTCTAAGGGGACTTGTCATGAATATTATTAGCAGACTTAGTCTGGTCAAAAGAATCAGACACAAATAGGCTGGCTCTATGTATGATATTAGGTTGTATGACATACATATGTATTTGAGTGTCAATAGGAATGGTTGGATGAGACAAAGGAAAACTGGTACTACATAGGATAGGACACTGACTAGAGGTCATTTGAGTACCACCATTAGAGGTATTCAGTGGGGGAGCATTCACCAGGAAACAATTTGGAGAAGGGAAAGCTACTCTCATTAAAGGTAACATCTTTAGATATATATTTCTTGCCATTAGGACTCAGACATTTGTATCCTCTATGTTGGGGAGATATACTCAAATACACACACTATGTGCTTCTGAGTTGCATTTTGTGTTGGTTAAAAGGTCTAAGTAAAGGAAAACATGAGCAACCAAAAGTTCTTAGAGACTTATAATCCGGTTGTTTTCCATAGAGAGCATGAAAGGGTGAATGAAACTCTTTTAAAGGTGTGGTAGGTAACCTATTTATAATATGCACAACAATAGTAAAAATATGATCCCAATAAGACACATGTATGGATGAATGAGAGAGCATAGTAAGTCCCATTTCAACAATGTGCTTGTGTTTTCTCTCAACACTTCCATTTTGATGGGAGGTGTGAGGGTAGGTAATGCTATGATGTATCCCTAACTCAGCTAAGTACTTGGTAAAAGGGTTTATACTCATCACCAAAATCAGACTAAACATACCTAATAGTGACCTGAAACAGAGTTTGGACAAACTTATGAAACAATTTAAATGCCTGCAAGGCCTAAGATTTTTGTTTTAAAATATATAACCAATTGTACTTGGTGTACCCATCTACAAATGCTATATAGTATTTAAACCCAGTATTAGAGGGATAGGGTGAGGGACCCCATAAGTCAGTGTAAATCACATATAAGGGTCGATGATAAACAATATTAGTTAAAGGAGCATGAATTTTATGGGCTTTACCAACATTAAAAGGAGTACAAAAATATGAGTCTTGTTTATTATAAGCATGAACATTAAAAAGTTTCAAAACATGAGATGCAATTAAAATTGGCATGTCCCAGTCTATGGTGCCAAAGTATACAAGGATTACATTTAGTAGTACTATGAGACTCAGATCTAGAGGCTACATAACTATGAATATCAGAAAAGAAAGGCACAATTTTGTTCAAGCTGAGTGGACTGATGAGATCCAAAGAATGCTGAGGAAAGTAGTACAAGTAATTTCATTAATTGTGCCTTCAACCAAGACTTGCTTAGAAGCCTGAGATTTAATGTAACATTTATCAGGCGGGAATTCAAAGATAACATTATTATCTCTAGAGAACTTAGAAGCAGATCACAAATTTCCGGGGATAGAAGGAACTAGAAGGACATCAGATAAACTAAGTTTGAAATTAGGCATTAGCTTAAGTAGAAATGAATAGATCCTACAGCTTAAATGGTAAGAGTTTGAACATTGCCTACATAAACTCTATTAGATCCTGAATAAGGTTTCTAATTTTGTAAAAGAGACGCATATGGAGTGAGTTGATGAGTGGCACCTGAGTCTGCAAACGATGACTGTGACTCCAGTTCACCAGTTAAAGAATACGCCTGAGTGTAGACACCAGGGTGCTTTGTTGTAGCCATCATAGCCATAGCTGGATAATTTGGAGTTTGATCCTGAGGTGCATTCTCACTGCCAATGGCATTGTTTGTTGAGTTTCTCTGAGTATTGGAGGCCTCTGGTGGCGCAAAGTTCTCATTAAATCGATTCCAACAAGTGGCCACAGCATGGCCATATTTGCGATAGAGTTGACATGTAGGGTGATTTCCAATTGATTGTTTGTCTCTACCACGACAATGAGCATGAGTAAACTTGTTGCTTCTTTCTAGATTTCTCGAGTAAGTCCTATGGAGCCACAACCTTCTTGATTTGCATGAGCAATGTTAGCAGCAATGGTAGTTGCAGCCAATTCTTGGTGAAACTTGTCCAACTGAGCTTCCTGAACATACAATAACGCTTAAATATCATAGAGTTTGAGAGGAACATGACTACCATACATCTACATAACGAACTAATTGGCCTCCTCTGGAAGTCCTTCAAGAATAGAATCAATCTGATCTTTTTCCGTTATCAAATCCCCAATTATGAGTGTTGTACCCTAAAATTTGCCCTCTTAATTCTCAAGGCTTTTCTCACAAAGATTCTCAGGATTTAAGCTTGCACAAGTGCATTAGGATTTTCCAGTGCCAAGATTAAAAGGAAGTTGTCAAAAAGGGGGAAAACAGATAAAAATAACATTTTGACAAATTTGGAGAAAATAAGCCTCTTTCGATTGGACAAGTGTGCTGCATACATGCTTGAAATCAAAGGCCATGACATGCTGGCCACACGCGCCCCTTGCAAGACAAACCCTTCGATTCCCCAAGCATGCTGCCTGCAAGCCTACTTCGATTTGGATAAACATGCTTCCTGCAAGCCTGCTTCGATTTGGACAAGTTTTACTGCATACAGACTTTCGATTGAGTCACAAATTCCTTCTTGCATGCAAGAGGCGCCCATAAGACCAGCAGGCACAAGGAAAAAATCCTTCTGTATGCTCCTTCGTTTCCAAGGCAAAAGGCTCCCTTTTTAGCATCCTTCGATTTGCACTTTTTGCCTCCTTTGTGCCTCTTTCGAATCTGGGCATTTTGGCCTCCATCATGTACCTTTCATTTGGGCACATGAATCCTTCAGCACAAGGTTTTTGTCAGACCTTTCATTTGGACATTTTGGCCTCCAGCATGTACCTTTCGTTTGGGCACATGAATCCTTCAGCACAAAGTGTTGGTCAAACCTTTCGTTTGGACATTTTGGCCTCCAGCATGTACCTTTCGTTTGGGCACATGAATCCTTCAGTACAAGATTTTGGTTAAACCTTTCGTTTGGAAATTTGGGCCTGTTTCATGCACCTTTCGTTTGGCCACATGTGACCCCTGGAAAACAAACCTTCGATTGGACAAAAGTACCTGCATGCAAAGCTTCGATTGGAATGTGGACCCCCTTCGAATCAGCTTGCTTTGAATCCAAACTGAGCCATTTGAAGTAGTTTTCGTTGGAAGAAAATATAAGGAAAATCTCATGACCAGTGTTATACCCCAAAATTTTCCCTCTCATTTATCAAGAATTTTCTCACAAGATCTCCTTTGGCTCAAGACTGCACTAGGGTTGATCAGCTTAAGACATCTCCTTAAGCACTGATGACCAAAATTAGGGTTTGAGATTGCACAAGGATATTTGAACTTCCAATGCCCAATATGACTTTCATGGATCATTATGGACCCTGAAGATTACTCATGTCAAGTTTCAAGCTTTGGATCACACTTTTGCTCAGTCAATTGAGCAGTTGACCTAAAAATCAGCTGTATTGGGGGAAAAGCCAACTGTGGCCAATTTACAGTCAAACTTCATAATTTTTTACCCACATCAACATTTTAAACTCATATGTATCATTTGATCAAGTTTGGACCACAATTCCTCAAGAAATTTGATCAAATCTTCAAAAGGGCAAAATGGTCAAAATTAGGGTTTTGATTGGGAAAGGGCAATTTCTGATTTTTGACCTAGAAAATGATCAATTAGTTTAAGGTATGATATCGAGAGTCAAATTTCATCATTTTGACCTAATCACATAGCTCAAAACATTGCTCAAGTCCAATGCATTGATAGATGAATTTTCAGTCAACTGATCAAAAATCAATTGTATACTGAAAAGTCAAACTTTGACTTTTTGGTCAAAATAAAATGTCAAAGATCACAATTCATCAAAGCATGTCAAAATATGAAACTTATTCATCAAGAAATCAAAAATTCAAGATTTCATTTTGAAAAGTTAAAATTTCTAAACTTAGAAATTTTTCTAAGTGTTGGAAATTTCTTATTTTTTCACAACTTTGAGCAAAAGTTTCACCATGATGCAAGATGGTTCAAAAGAAACTTTCAACATGAAATATGTAGATCTCCATTAAATATACAACATTTATTTACGCAACTCCTTCCAAAAGTGCTTGGATCTCAAGTTATAATTTTAAGAACACATGGTCATGAAACAAAACACTTAGTGAAATTTTGCCCTAATTTGGTCAGGATTTTGACCTAACTTCATGGCACTTTTTCATATAGTTCCAAGGGGAATTTTCAAAAGTGACTCAAAGAGTGGTTGTAGATCACATTACAAGATTTACAAAATTTAGAAGAACTCCTTGAGATCATTTTTTAGTAGGGAGAATCGAAGAGATGAAGTTAGGGTTTTCACACTTCAATTACAAGTCATTTTGTGATGAACAAGATTCAAAATTCAAACTTATGATGCATAACCTCAACTTTTAAGGCCTCATACTTGTTAGGCACTCCATAATTAATTGCTTGCACATCTTTTAGAAGTCTCAATTCAAGCATTCAATGCAAGGCCATGCTTTATATCCATTTTGGGAAGAAAGTGCACAATGCCATTTTGATAAAGTAGCTTTTTGCATAAAACTTATTCTTGAGCCTTGCACTGGTTCTCTTCTGATCATACATGTCTTATAACTCAAGAAAAGTTTATCTAGACACTTACAATCACTCTGTCCATGCTTATACTTCCTCTTGAAACTTGTTTTCCCACTTTTCTTGAAAATCAAGTAACATAGCAATTAGCTTGTAACTTGTACTTCTGACTCTCCAAAGCACTCAAGACCTTTTGCTTATACATAAGCAAGTTATTTGCCACAAATCCCACGCGTACTTGAGCCCTGAAAACACCAAGAACATAGAATCACCAAAAACACCTCAAAACTTGCCATTTTTGAGTTTTGAATCCAATCTCCAAATTTGCTCGTGCGTTTCTTGGCCTTTTACTTTCAAAAGCTTCTAAATAACATACACAAACAATTCCAACGCCTGAAACACCACTGTAACACCTCCATCATCATCCACCATTTTCAAAAACAACACCTTGCACCTTGACTTCTCCAGAACTCCTCAGGCACTTTCAACTCAAGCTAAGCATCACATTAGCTTCATGGGAACTTAAGGAAGCTAATCTAATCATTGGAACTCACTAAAAGCTACTCAAACTCAAATCATGATACCCTCTTGCAAGGTAAGTTATTTCAACTTTGAACTTTTCATATAAGCATCATTAATGGTTTATTTGTGAATGAAAAATGTAGATATCCTTACCCTGAAGCTAACCATGTCCATAGTTTTCATTTATATTGCTTGAGCTTAGAGAATTTTAAGATTAAAATTTCTGAAATTTTTAGGGTTCAGATTAGGGCCATTAAAATTCATACTTATCTTTGATCTATAATTTTATTTATTTGCATTTCTAAAATCGTGAGGAAATTTGTCACAAGTTTCCTGTTTACATTTTTCATTTTTGTTGAGAATTGAATAAGATACAATGGTTCAGGCTGGGCGTGAGGTTGAAGATGAAGTTGTATTCAGGAACGTGTTTACCATATATATTTATGGTTTGATATTAATAAACAAATGTATAGCCACCCCAGTGGTAGAAGCGCGCGCCTGTGACTATAGGGACTTGAGTTTGAGCCCCAGTGGTACCCTTTTGGGATTTTTTTCCATATTTTTCACATATTCTGACCTTTTTTGGCAGCGCTGGGCCTCATCCTGTTGGGCCTCATTTTTTTTACTTCTGACCCCCTTGCTGGCTATCCACACCCTGGCCCATTTTATTTTCTTTTTCTCATTTTTATTTATTTGTTTTCTTAAATATTTTATCTAATACTAAAAAAATCAGAAAAAATATAAAAATATTAGATTTATATTTTGATATAGTTTATTTACTTTTTTTACACAAAAAAATATTTTATTTAATCATACTTTATTTATTTCACTAATTGATTTGTAAATTTAATTAGAAACTAGGTTTTTTAGTTATTTTCTTTTACACAATTTAAATATATTATTTTAAAATATAAAAAGACCAAAAATATTTTATAATACTATAAATTATTTTTAAGACAAAAATACCAAAAATATTCTTCTTATAAACTTAATTTCTTTTTTAATCAATTAATATATTAGGTTTTTATTTAAATTATTTTCCTAGTAAATTTAGGTTTTACTTTTTACTAATTTAATTAATTATTGTTTTCTTTTAGTTAATTAGGTTAAAACAAAACCCCTTTTCCCTAAAAAAATCCAAATAAAAGTCAATTTTCTTTCCATTTTACATTATTGTATATTTATTCATTTTTGTACATTATTTATCCAAATTCAATATGGTTGTAATAGATAATTAGGTTTATTTTCTAGCAATCCCCATTCGGAATTTGTACACCCCCTCCCACAAATATTGTAATAGCATAGTAATTTTAAATTCTGCAATTTATCGCTTTATATACAAATGCTAGTAATTAGGGTTTGTATGGAAAGACTAAAACCAATCAATTAGAAAACCATAATCAAAGACAAAACCAAGCATGAAAAACAATACACTTGCACACAAGCACCCTTAGGTTAAAATCCACTTGGTTGCCTTACAAAACGGCCATATTACGCATGTGAGGTATCGTAGCAAAAACAAATAAAATATAAGATCATAGCCCCTCGATGACGCTATCTATGTTGCCTTTAAAATGATCTTAGTCCCTAAAAGAGAATGCTAAGATACCTTGCAACATTTCTAATCATAGTTATACGATGACCCACGCCCGTCCCGTTTACATCCAAAGATAGGGTTACTTACCAAATCAATGGTAAGATAACAATGTCAAAAGAAAGAGGAAATGAACATGAAAAAATTTTGAGTAGGTAAAATGCTCCTAATTACTTGCTCCATTTCAAAACAAAACATTCTTGCTATTTTCAAAACAAACACCAACACTTTCAAAAACATCTTTCAAACTTGAAAACATTTTCAAAAGATCAAACATCTTTGTATACATTCTTACGAACAAGAATCATTACAAAGTTTGCCTAAACAATGGCCTCTTTACAAAATACTTTCAAAAACCACACAAAGAACATTTTCAAACAAAAGCAAGTGATCTAGCAAGTAACTAAGAGCCCATGGAAAACCATGGATAAAAAGGGTGCTAATACCTTCCCTTTTCATAATTTACCCCCCGAACTCAAGAAACAATCTCAAAGGTCTTTCCTGTGCTTTTTCACCTTTCCTTTTGGATAAAAGAAAAGTCGGTGGCGACTCTTGCTAACCGCAACATTTACGATCAAACACAAAACACCCAAGTCAGTTCTCCCACCGTATCACAGGTGGCCACAAGCACATTTTCAAACAAAAGTGAGTGATCTAGCAAGTAACTAAGAGCCCATGAAAAACCATGGATGAAAAGGGTGCTAATACCTTCCCTTTTCATAATTTACCCCACGAACTTAAGAAACAGTCTCAAATGCCTTTCATGTACTTTTTCACCTTTCCTTTTGGATAAAAGAAAAGTCGGTGGAGACTCTTGCTAACCGCAACATTTGCGATCAAACGCAAAACACCCAAGTCAGTTCTCCCACCGTATCACAACCAGCTACTTGACAGACTATGTTGCTTCAAAATCTTCATATAATCAGAGGTTTACACACAGAATTGAAGCTTTATCCATTGGATGTTACTATTTTTGGACGAAATGACGAAAAGCTGTGTTATCTATTTTCATAAAGGTTATTTTAATCACCAAGTCAGCTCCTTGAGCCCCCAAATTTATTTTGTCTAAGCACAAGCGAAGTTAAAATCAAAAGCACAAGTCTAATCAACTGCCAACAGCCCCCCCCCCCCCCCTCACATGTACTTTCACGCTACATTATTTTATCATTGTTTTGCAAGGCTGGCTACCTCAAACATATCCTTTCTTTTCTCTACAAATAGAGGAACATTTGCAAAGCTAAAGGAGGATCTTTTGGACGAGGCAAAAAGAATCTCCAAATTTTTCTCAAACACAAACACAAAACTCTCAAGTTCATCAACACTTGAGAAATAAATAAAAAAACCAGAATCCCAAACATCTCCCTCTTTCGATTCTGAAGAACACCCCACACCTAGAATTTTTTTTTGTTCAAACTCAAAAAACAACCTCCTGTGACAACTCTTCGAACCAAGAGTAAACCCCCCTTTGTGGCAACTCTTCGAATCCCCTCCTTCTAGCACCAGCAGTTCAAGCTCACAGCCCACACACCAGCTTTGAGGTAAGTCGTTCTGACTCTAAGCTTTTCATTTCAAATATCATGTGCATAACATTTTTTGCTCTTTTCGTTTCCACCCCCTTTAACATATTTTCAGAACTAATCCTTTCGTTTTACTGCTTGTTTACTCAAATATGCATTAAATATTAAACTGATTGCAAGGCAATACTAGCATTGCCTTAGGCCATGTTGCTGTTCAAAGGTTCAAATGAAAGAGACAGGGGGAAAGAAACATGAAATGAAGCCTTGGGCTTCCATGCTGACTTCCAAGCCCCAGAAGGACGGGCTACACCACACTGGTTTCCAGGCAGAATCGAAAGGCGCACCCTGTTGATTCCAGGCTCCAGTCGAAGGAGACAGAGAAGGCAAAATCGAAGGCCACCTGTCACGCCTCAGACCAAGCCCCCAATCAAAGTACATGACCTGACTGGTGCCAATGCCCAATCGAAGGCCATGACCTCACTGGTCAACTCCCAATCGAAGGAAGCCCGGAAATGCAAATCAAAGAGTGCTCCTGCCAAAATCGAAGGAGATATTTCTTTCTTATTTTTATCTTATTTTTTCCTTTATATTTCTATGCACTTTAATATGGTTGTAATATTGTAGGATTTATTTTTTGCACTTTTTATTGCTTTATACAAATGCTAGTAAATAGATGTGTATGGCAAGATAAAACTAACAAGTAGACAACCTAAAAATCAAAGACAAATGCATGCAAATCAAACACACTTTGCACACATGCACCCTTAGGGTAATCTCACTTGTTGCCTATCGGAAAAATAGCCATGTCCCTCGAACATGGGCGTTTTAGCAAAGACCCTCGATAAAAGACCGTAGTCTCTCGATGACCCTCGATGTTGCCTTCGGTAAACGATCTAGTCCCTAAAACGACATCGCTAAAATGTATCATTGGTTGCCTTCTATGACTATACAAACGTCCCACGCCCGTCCCTTCACATCCAACAATGGGGCTTCTTACCAAAACAATGGTAAGATAGCAACATCTAAAGGAGGAGGAAAAGAACATCTAAGACCTTTTGAGTAGGTAGATTTGCTCCTAGTTGCTCGCTTGCTCACAACAAAAACATTTTATACACCAACACTCTCATTTTGAAATATTTTTAAAAGACAAACACTTTGTACGCGTTCTTATAGAAACGAGAGCCATTACAAAGAAACATTTTCAAAATCACTTATAAAAAACACATTCCACGAACACCTCTTTAAACTTATTTTCCAAATAACACTTTGTACGCGTTCTTATAGAAACGAGAACCATTACAAAGATATTTTCAAAATACTTTCAAAACCCACACCATAAGCACATTCAAACAAAAAGCAAGTGATCTAGCAAGCAACTAAGAGCCCGTAGATAACTACGGATGAAAGGGTGCTAATACCTTCCCTTTTCATAATCTACCCCCCGAACTCAAAAAAAATCTCTAAAGGTCTTTCCTGTTCTTTTCAGCCTTTCCGTATTGGATAAAATAAAATTCGGTGGCAACTCTTGCTATCCGCAACATTTGCGATCAAACACAAAACACCCAAGTCAGTTATCCCACCGTGTTACAGAACTGGCGACTCTGCTGGGGAAAAACTTAAAAGTAGGGTTACCTTAGGGATAGATCACAATTACTTGCTTTCCTTGTTTGACTTGCTTTCTTTACATTCTTTGGGTCCTTGTTTGGGTTACTGTTAAAGATCCTCCACCCGGATCTGGGGAAACCTTTTAGGTAAGTAGCAATAGATCGTGGAAACTGTGTGGGGTATACTGACACGGTTGAAGCGGTGGCTACATTGATGCGACACTTTGGTTGGTACCGGTAGCCCTTGAGTTAATCAGGGAGAATATGGGGCCGCTGCATGGTGTCATAAAGCATCAACTGACCTTAGAACCTTTAAATGAACAACTTGGCATTTAGGACGTAGGGAGATGGCCGTCTTTGGTGTATTCCCAAAGTCGGAAGATACTCGATGCTACACTCATTGAGATTCAACTCTTGAGTTTTGTTTGGTTGCGAGTCAGTCGCCTATCGGAACGAAACTTGTGGGAAAGGTCAGTGATATTGAGATCCCTTAGAACCCGATTACTATTACTAGGACAGGTTGAGCCAACTAAACTTCAAGAGGGGATTGTTTTGTGTGAATATGATTATTTGTATATAAACTTGCTTACTTTGCATAATTTTCCATAACATCATAACATCATACCATAGCATTTTCAATAACCATTTCAAGGATCTCGAGGGCCTTTAATGTAGGGTTACGTTTAACCAGGCATTTATCAAGAGGCAAGAGGATTTATTTTCCTCTAGACAAACGCCGTCAAAGATCAAGTACAACAACCTGAGTCAAGGGCTACAACCCACTTGACATGGTGAGTGTTGTACCCCAAAATTTTCCCTCCCATATTTATCAATACATTTCAAGTGAGGTCCTTAAATTGCTCAAAGAAGTCCAAGGGTTGACCAGACAAACTCTCTCCTAAGGAAGTCTACCTCAAATTAGGGTTTCACTTTGCATCAAGGTACTTGAGTCCAAAGGATCCAAAATTCTCACCATTGTCTTAATATGTTCACAAGATCATCCATGTCAAGTTTCAAGCTTTGCAGATGAAGTTTGCTCAGTCAATTGCTTAAAGGCCTGAAAATCGACTGGCTAGGGCAAAAGTCAACTGTGGCCCACATATAGTCAAACTTCAATATATTTGGTCAACATTCCAATTTTGAAGTATTATTCATCATTTGATCAAGGGTTGATCATGATTCCTCAAGGATTGCTCACAATTCATCAAAATCCAAAAGTTGCTAAATTAGGGTTTTGTAGGAAAAGTCAACTCAACTTTGACCAAGCATAACTTTCTCATACTTTATAAAAAATGACCCATCCAAAGCTCATTTTGAAGAGGATGCAATTCCCAACAATTCATCTTCATATCCCTAGTTCAAAATATGCACTCACAAGAAGATATAAATTTGGACATTATAGGTCATTTTGAAAAGTCAACAAAAATACCTTTTGGGTCAAAGCTTCATACATGAACTTGGAAGACTCAATTGAGATGAGACCAAAAGGGTTGCTTAGAGGACATCTTAAGCTTTCTAAAAAGTCCAAGAACACATCTCTAGGGTAAACATTGAAGGAGTTATGAATTGGCAAAGTTGACCCTTTTTTCAAAATTGTCAAAAGTCAAATATGGCCAAAATTGCATTTTTTGCCAAATGGGCCCAACTTTTTATGCTTTCATTGAGTTTGTAACATGACCCACGACCCATGATCCTTCCCATTTGTCACTCTTTTATTTTTGTCATTTATTTTGATTTTATTTCAATTAAATCAAATAAAATCAAAATAAAATCATGAAAATATCAAAAACTAATCAAAGCTTGAGATTTTGTGCATGTTTAGGTCTATTATACAGCTGGAGATGGAATCAAATCGTGCAAGGATCATTTGGACACAAAAAGATTGAGTTTTGCTTGATTTAGAAAGATTTTGCACAATAATCAAATCATGAATCAACAATCATAATTGGAGAGATTTGATACAAGTTTGTAACCCTAATTCCTTCTAGGGTACATAAGGAAAGATTGCAGATCAAACAAAGGAGATTAGAGGTGTGCAATACAGAAAGAAAACTTGCAAAAATTCAACAAAAGTTGTGAATCAATTTCCAGGTTCCAGGCCATCTCAAGCCTTTCTAAGCATCTTAATCGCTTGCTGGATATCCCTGGATCACATTGCAATCACTAGAAAGCTTCCTAACATCCAGAAACACACTGTAAGTGTCGCACGACCTCCATACTTTCTTGAATTCGAATATCATAATTCTGACACATTTAGCATGAATAATTGACATATTCTTAATCCTTATGATGTTTTCAAACTAATAGTGATACTTAATTGCATTTTCATTAATTGTACAGCAAGATGCCATAGTTAGGGTTCTTGCTTCTTTTTTGGGGTTTTTGTGTACAGGTACAATTGGCCATGTATAAGAGTACCATGATGCTCGTGATGTTGCCACGAGTTGATTGGTACAATTGTTTTGCATTTATCATGCTTGTATAGGATTTTGGAAGGCACAAGGTTATACCTACACCCAGATGACTGTAGGTAAAAGTCAAGAAACTTTTAGCAACAGTGGGAGGAAGAAGATGATAGCGTGGCATCCTGTGAATGGCCAGTTTTGAATTCCGCACGTGGTTTGAGTTAGCCATTTGTTTTATTATATAATATTTATTTATCATTATTTGTTCAACTAAGCAAGCCAGCTCAGATGGTCATCATGCATCGTGAAAATGCCAAAGGACCTGGGTTCGATCCCCAGGTCCCCATATTTGCCTTTTGTTATTTTTCTTTGCATAATCAGGCGCGCTAGCATCCAAGGCATCCACCATACACCATCAATATCCAGCCAACGGATCTTCAACAAGGAAGATCCAATGCTTTATCCCTGAGAGTCCACCATACGCCCAGTCAAGCAGGCAACATGGGATTGGAAAAAGTCAAACAGGGTCAGGGCTTGTTGGGCTTGAAATTTCAGTTCACACCCCCCTTTTTCTATTCAAAACCAGGCCCATTCTATTTCTTTTCTATTTTCTCTCTTATTTAATTTATTTTGTTTAATTATTTTTTAACCACAAAATTAATTTATTTTTTCATAAAAGAATCATAAAATCAATTTCTTCACAAATTTAGAATTAGGTTTTATTTTATTTTATTTTATCAAATTTAATTTAATATTAGTTAAATTTAATTTTAGGGTAATTCTAACTTTTTTGTAAATAATTAAAATCAAAATTAGAAAAATTAGGTTTGCTTTTGATTTAATTCTTATTTCTTTTCTCAATAAAACAAAAACACAAAAATAAGTTAATTTAATTATTTTTCTTAAATAAAATTAATTAGTCATTAGGGTTTTTATTTATTCAATTAAACCTTATTTTCTTAAAACAATCACAAACAACAAAAATGATTTTTCTCTTTAAGTTTCAATTAGGTTTAGATGGGGTCAAAACCCTAATTCCTTTTAATTTAATTTATCGCGCGCGTTTTATTATTTTTGTGATATTAATGTAACTACTTACAGTATGTAATAGTTTAATTAGGATTTTCTTTTATTTATCGTTTTACGGGTTTTTGGCTATGTAATTAACCCCCCTCCCCGAAGCCTTGTAATAGCATAGTTTTTATTTCTCGCATTTAATTCTCGCAAATATTAACTGTTAGATGTATGATAATAGGATTGTATGACAAGACTGCATGTTAATTTAAAATGGCTAGCAAACCCTAATGTGCAAAGATAATAACTTGAAATCAAATCACTCTCACATGCACACTCCTAGGGTATAATCTCACTTCGGTTGCCTTCGGTAAACGATCATTAAGTATAGGGTATTTTAGTGGTCTCCCTTCTTTCTAAACAAAGATCAAATGTCCTGTTCGGAAATGTTTCCACGGAAAGGTTGCCTCGGAAATGTTTCCTTGAATACGATCGTAAGACATTAGGGTTATTACTAAGACGTCCTAACATTGCTTTAGTGATCGTACGTCCCTTACGAATTGACCCTTACAACTCCAATGACGGTGCTACTTATTTCCCAATAGTAGGATAGCATTGTCTAAAGGAAACAAGAATAGAAACAATCCTTTTTTCGAGTAGGTAGATGCTAGTAGGTACTTGCTCAAAACAAACTTTTTCACACCAAACACTTTTCAAACAAAGTTTTCAAAAACACTTCGTAACACTCTTGAAGACAGAAGCAAGGGTTAAAACGAAGTAAAACAAAACTTTTCAAAACAAACATACACAAGCAATTTTAAAAGATGAGCAAGTACCTAAGAGCCCGTGGAAAACCATGGATAGAAAGGGTTTTAATACCTTCCCTTTCTATAATCTACCCCCCGTACTCGGAATATCTCGAAAAAGGAATTTTTCTGTGCTTTTTTCCTTTCCAGTTGGATAAAATAAAAGTCGGTGGTGACTCTTGCTTACCGCGACATTTTGCAAACACAAACGCAAAACGCAAACCAGCATTTTCCAAAACAGTCGGTTCTACCACCGTATCACAGAACTGGCGACTCTGCTGGGGACTTAATAAGTGGGGTATACCTTAGGATATAGTTCATCATAAAATTTTTTCTTTTGTTTGTTTTGGTTGCTTTACTTTTAAGGGTTTTTGTATTGGGAGTTACTATAGATCCTAACCCGGATCTGGGGGACACCTTTTAGGTAAGTAGCAATAAACTGTGAGGGAACTGTACAGCGTAGACCGATACGGTTGAAGCAGTAACTACGTTGATGTGGCACATTGGTTGGTACCGGTATCCCTTGTGGAGAAACGAGGAGAATACGGGGCCGTTATGTGTGTCGTTAAGCATCAACTGACCTTAGAACCCTTAATAGACCAACTTGGCCATTAGAAAGTAGTGAGATAGCCAGCCTCGGTGTAAAGTTGAGAACTGGTTGATACTCGATGCTACACTCATTGAGACCATAATCTCGAGATAGTTCTGGCCGCAAGAAAAGATTGCGTGAGCTGAAACCATGACCGATGGAGAATGGTCAGTGATATTGAGAACCTCTAGAACCCGGTTACTTTTGCTAGGACAGGTTGAAACCAACTGAACTTCAAGAGGGTAATATCTTTGACCTCATGCAAGCCTTAAACTTAAGGGCTTTTGTGTGACTTGTTTGCCTTTGCCGTGTCTGTTATCTGTTATACCTGTTGTTTTATCATGACATCATGCATCATAACATAGCATGCATACTTCATTATATTAACCATTTCAAAGACCGAGGGGATTTATCTTTGTGTTGTTTTGCAGATTATGGCTTTCGTGCGTAGAAACACCATCCGAGTTAACTTTGTGCAAATACCTGCTAAACTCAAAGAGTTAGCCTCAAGATTTTCTGAGACTTCCATGTTCATTAAGAGACATGGTCAACTTCTTATCCTGGTCACCTCAAAGTTTGATGAGCAGATGATGAGTGTGCTTTTCCAGTTCTTCGATCCTGTGCATCATTGTTTCACCTTTCTAGATTATCAGTTAGTTCCCACTTTGGAGGAGTTCTCTCACTTATTGGGCATATCCATCCTTGAGCAGGTGCCTTTCACAGGTATGGAAGAGAATCCTAGATCGGAAGACATTGCTTCAGCTCTACATCTGAAACGGGCTGATGTAGTATCCAATTGGGAGACACGAAGCGGGGTCGAAGGTTTCTTAGCTAAATTTCTGATGGATCAGGCTCAGCTGTTCTGGGATAATTTGGATTTTCAGGCTTTTGAAGATATCTTGGCTCTCCTTATCTACGGTTTGGTTCTCTTCCCGAATCCGGATTCCTTTGTGGATGTGAATGCAGTTAAGATATTCCTTTCTCGCAATCCTGTGCCTACTCTACTGGGTGATATCTTGCATGCCCTCTATACTCGTAGTGTGCGAAGAAGAGGGACTCTTATGTGTTGCATGCCGCTGCTGGCGAGGTGGTTTATTTCGCACCTCCCTAAGTCTGTGTTGAAGAATGAAGAAGGTTTGGGATGGTCTTACAGGATAATGTCACTTGCCCATACAGACATTATTTGGAGCTCCCGGGTCATGGAAAGCACTGCTGTCATTGATCGTTGTGGGGGATACCCTAATGTCCCATTGCTTGGAATCAGAGGGGGTATAACCTACAACCTTTGTCTAGCTTTGTGACAGTTTGGTCGTGCTCGGAGAGATGGTCCTCATGAGCTACTTCTTGCGGATATTGCATTTTACTACGAGAAAGACGTCGACGAGAATCGCCAGAGGTTTATACGAGCTTGGGGCATGGTGAACAGATCTGATCCTCAAGAACTGGGACCAAGGACTTCTCTCCCTATGCAGCCTTATCTCCAGTGGGTCCGAGCTCGAGCCCAGAAGCTCGGGATGCCTTATGAAACTGTGTTGCCAGTTATTGTGGAGCTCACCAATGAAGATGGCATTCCTTATACAATCCTTTATCCCTACATGCCCACTGATCTTGGGGCGTTGTAGAGATCTTGGATTCAGCTGAAAGAGGAGAGGGATACCTACTGGGAAAAGTACCATGAGAAAGAAAGGAAGATCTTGAAGCTTACCAGGCAACTCGAGAATGAAAGAACGATCAATGACCACGTCAGCACAAAGGGGAAGCGTCCATGGGATTTCTGATTTTGCTTTTTCTAGTTTAGATTTGTTTTCCATTTATTTCTTTGTAACGCCTCAAAGGCATTGTTGAACTTTTTACGAGTTAATCTAATAAAGTGTATCTATTTTCTGGTTTGTAAATTTAAATCTCCCAAAGTCTTTGAAATCATTACATACGCATCCAATTATTATGCACGCCATTACAGGTACCATCACAGGTTTCTCATCTTCTTTGCTGTTTATTTCAGCAGTTATGTCTTCCGATCAAGCTATCAAAGATCTTCAGGCACAAAATGCCCAATTCCAACAGATGTTATTAAGCTTGGATAAAGGGTAGGAGGATTTGAAGGCCATGATTCTGAAAGAAAAAGGAAAGAAGAAGAAGAAGAAGGTTTTTCTTCTGAATATGGGCAAAAGTTTTGGGGATAGGTTGAAACAACAAGTTGATCTGACCTTTTCATCTAAGGAAGGGGAGAACCAAGAAGAAGAAAAGGGCCTCAGTCCTACAATCTTTGATGATGATACATATTATGATGAGGAGCAATATCCTCCTGCTGAGGATAGGTACAAACAACTAGAAGACCGTCTGAGTGCTATGGAGATTCAGAAAATCCCTGGTTTGGATTTTGGAGAGCTGGGACTGGTATCGGGAGTGGTGATCCCTCATAAGTTTAAAGCTCCGATTTTTGCTAAATACGACGGGGTATCCAGTCCAAAACTCCATCTCCGCTCGTATGTCCGGAAAATTCAACCCCACACTGCTGATAGAAATTTGTGGGTACATTTCTTTCAAGATAGTCTGTCAGGGACTCAACTTAAATGGTTTTATCAGTTGGAAGGAGCCAAGAAATTGGGAGGACCTTGTTGCTGCTTTTTACAAGCAGTATCAATATAACGCCGACCTTGCTCTCACTCGTACTCAGCTTCAGAGTATGTCTATGGGTGCAAGTGAAGGTTTTAACGACTATGCTCAAAAGTGGAGAGATTTGGCTGGAAGAGTCCAACCCCCTTTGTCTGATAGGGAGTTGGTTGACATGTTTCTGGGGACACTATCTGGTCCGTTTTTCAATCATCTGATCGACAGTTCATCATCTGGGTTTACTGAGTTAATTTTGACGAGAGAGAGAGTAGAAGCTAGTATCCGAAGTGGTAAGATACAGAAGGATACTTCATCAAGTACAATAAAGAAGCCTTTCACCGGTAAGAAAGAAGCTAGTGCAGTCTATGGCTCGAGGAGCCAAAGCAGACCTGAACACCGTCAAGCGGTAAATGCGGTAGTGATATCAATACCCACAGTTACTCCACAATGCAACAATCAACAAAGAGTGGAGAGACCACAGAGGCAGTACACTCGGCTTAATATGACCTTGTCTCAAATTCTACCACAATTATTGAAGACCAATCTGGTAACTCTGAGGGAAGCCCCAAAGAATGCCAACACCACTTCTCCTCAATATAACCCGAATGCCCGCTGCGCCTATCATTCTGAAGGTCCAGGTCATGATACAAACAACTGTTGGGCCTTGAAAAATAAAGTGCAAGATTTGATCGAAGCCAAAGAGATTGAGTTTGACGCTCCGGAGAAGTCCAACGTCATAACTGCTCCCATGCCCAAACATGGTCATGGAGTAAATGCTGTGGACGATGATTTATTTATGACTTCCATGGAAGAAATTTCTACTCCTTTGATGGAAGTTAACAAGAATTTGTTGTTAGCCAGTTTTTTCCATGCTGTGGTGAAGGTTGCCACATGTGTTCCATTCTACCTGATGGTTGCCACTTATTGAAATCAGGTGTTCAACGCCTGATGGATAACAAAGAGATCATGTTCGAAAAGACAATGTGTGATGCGGTGGGAGAACTGACTAGATGTTTTTGCGTTTCGTTCGCACTTGTGCGGTTAGCAAGAGTCGCCACTGACTTTTATTTTATCCAAAAGGAAAGGTAAAAAAGCACAGGAAAGACCTTTCGAGAATTTTCTCGGGTTCGGGGGGTAGATTATGAAAAGGGAAGGTATTAGCACCCTTTTCATCCATGGTTTTCCATGGGCTCTTAGCTACTCGTTTTAGATCACTTGCTTTTGTTTGATTGTGTGCTTGTGGTGTGGGATTTGAAAGTATTTTGAAAAATCTCTTTGTAATGGTTCTCATCTCTATAAGAACGTATACAAAGTTTTGTTTCGAAAAATGGTTTAAGGATGTGTTTGTGAATCGTGTTTCGAAAAGTGTTTTGAAAAGAGGTTTTGCAATGGTTCTCGTCTCTATAAGAACGTATACAAAACGTTTTTTCTTTTGAAAGTGTTTTGAAATGGAGGTGTAGGTGTAAAAGTTTTTGTCGTGAGCAAGCGAATAACTAAGAGCGAATCTATCTACTCGAAAGGTCTTAAATTGTTCTTTTCTTCTTCCTTCTAATGGTGCTATCTTACCATTGATTTGGTAAGAATCCCCACCATTGGATGTGAAGGGACAGACGCGGGTCAACTTTACAATCATTGAAGGCAACTTGTGAGACACTTTAGCAATTTTTGTAAGGGACGAGATCGTTTTAATCGAAGGCAACATCGAGGGTCATTTGGGACTATGATCTTTGTTTATCGAAGGGTCATTTGCTAGAGTGTGTCATATTCGAGGAACATGATTGTATTTCAGAGGCAACGAGCAAGGTTACCCTAGAGGTGCGCGTGTGAGAAAGTGTGTTGGTTTCAAGTTATTTATTCTTTGATTAGGTCATCTAGCGATTGATTTTTTGAATCTTGCCATACATGCCTAGTTACTATACAATATATGGAAAACAGTAAATTGCGGGAATTGAAATTCTACGCTATTACAAAATGTTCGGGAATGGGGGTACAATTGTTACAAATCGGGATGAATTAAATGAAAATAGCAATATCCAAATATCAAGCAATACAACCAAATCGAATCTTTTGTGCGATTTAATATAAAGCTATGACAATTTATGAAAGAAAGTCAACAAAATGTGAAATGAAATGTATTTACTTGAAAAGAGAAAAATAAAACCTATTCTAAAAAGAAATTGATTAAATTAAAAATCTTTATTATTTTTTTTTGTATTCTTATTAATTATAAGTTTAAAAGAAACTAAACTAGGTTAACTCTTTTTTGATGTTTTATTAAATGTAAGAAAATATAATAAAATAAGTTTATGCAAAAAATAAATGATAGAAGTTAAACACTAAAATCCTAACTTAAATCAATAAAAATGTTTTAAATTTTAATTAACAATTTTCAAAACAAAATAGAAAAGCAAATTAAAAAAGAGAAAAATGGGCTTAGGAGATTCAAGGTTGAGGCCCAAAAGAGGAATGATGAAGCAAAACAAAACCAGATGGGGGGTGTGAGCCAAAACGCACATGGGCTTAAAGGGTTTGTAACTAAACAGGCCCAATGTTCCTAAATGGCAAAAAATGTTTGATTAGGGAAACGAAAACCAACTGGGGTTTTTACCCCTTTGGTACAGCGGCACCGTCTCCTCACTTCTTCCGCTCATCTCTTCCAAATTGTTCATCTTTCTCATTAAACATCCCTATTCCTCTTCCTAATTTCGTAAATGAAACATCTCTTGGCCTCTTTGACTCAACCTTATTCACATTCATTTTTCTGAAATCCCTAAGTTTAAAATGACTTTGACTAAGGGGTTTGAAATTTGTGCTTATCTGATCTTCCCTCTACCCTCTGTTGCCGGAGCTCTCTCTCTCTCATCTCCTAACCAAGCACTAATAGTTTTGTTTCTTGAAAGGTATGGTTCTGTGGATTTGAAGCTTGGGCGATTTTTTGTTGTTGTTTTGTCTTGTTCATGTTTTTTATGTTAATCAAACTCTATTATACCTTGAGATGCAGGAAATGGCTCATAAGGAAGGTGAAGTAGTCATACCTGTTTGTGGCTTTTCTGTGAGGTGGACGGGGATGGTGAGACCGAGGGAAATGCTCTTTGGTGGCGGAATTTTCGAGGAGGAAGAGATGATGACGAAAGCCTTGATTTTCTGGTAACTTCTTTCTGTCCTTTGAGCTTTGAATGATGATGATGCTGTACTTCTGGGTTTTGTGATTTTGAGGTTGTTATTGTTTCTTTGATTTATATGTTGGTTTATAGTTTTTGGAAGTTTGATGGTGTTGGAAGGTTGTGGATTTTTGGTTTGAACTGTTGGCTTTGTAACAGTTCAGATGTTTGATGATGTTTCTGGTTTTGTAGGTTTTGAAAATGGTTTGGGGTTTTTTCTGAAAGTTGTTGTACAGTTTGGTTATGGCAAGTCTTGTTGATGGATTGCAGGCTTTGTGAGTTTTTGTGATTTTGTTGATGGTTTTGGAACTTTGCTGGTTTTTGTTACAGTTTGAAAGTTGGTTTGACAGTTTGAATGCTGTTACTTTTTCTTATCAGTTCAGGCTTTGAGGTTTTTTGGGAGTTTTTGTGGTTTGAACTTGTTGGACAGGTTGGGATTTTTTTGGTTTTTTGATCTGTATGTTTAAATTGTTTGACAGTTTGATGATTTGAGGATGGTTTGGGATTTGTTGTTGTCGGTTTGAGGTTTTCTGAGTTTGTTGTTACAGTTTGCAGGTTTGGTTTGAACTGTTTGGATTTGAATGTTTTTGACAGTTTGATTTGGGGTTTTTCTGAGTTACAGTTTGCAGGTTTGGTGTTGAAAATGGTTTTGGAATTTGAGGATGGACTGTTTTACAGTTTGTGGGGATTTTGGTGGATGGCCTGGAATATTTGTTAACAGGCTTTGGTTATAGGTTTGATGGAAAATTTGAGATTAGTTCCAGACTTTTGAACTTTGACAGTTTGAAAACTTGGTTCTTTTGAGTTTTTGAAGTTTTCTTTTTGTTTGCTCAGTTTGATAATTTTTTCTCTATCTTTTGCTTGAGCCATATCTACTGTTATATTAGTTGCTTTTTTTTTGTTTGACAGCTTATTCAAAATGGTGGGAAAACCACCAAATTTTGAATACTTTGGCATGTTCTCCTTATGCTCTTTTCCTTACAGTTTTGTTTTCTATCATTTCTTGTGCAATTGTGATAATCAAAGCAGTTGTGCATCCCCAGGTGACTTCTTTCCTCTCTTCTCTCTCAATGACCCTAAGAGTCAATTGCTTTTTTCTAAAAAGTTTGCAATTTATGGAAAATGATGATTTTTGCTTATTGAACAAGCCTCTTGCTTGTTGACTTAGTTTATCATATGTTATATCTTCCTTGCTGCCTGCTTATGCTGTTTGTTGTTTCCTTGCTTGCATTTTGTATTGCCATATTTTGTTTTGCTGTTTGGGCAATTTGGACAGTTTTGAAAACTTGTTTGGACAGTTTTGCTGTTTGCTTGGTTCTATCCAGTTTGCGCTGCTGTTTGTTATATTTTTGGCTGCTGTTTGCATTTCTTGTTTGGATTGCCTTGTTGCATTTCTTGTTTGGACAACCTTGTTGCATTTGGACAATTTGCTTGCATTTCTTATTTTTCTTTTTGTGAACCAAGGAGAATAATCTTCTTGTGATTTTCAAATAGAAAAATAAAAACGTGATGAATTAAAAATAGCCTTCTGATTTTAAATTGCAAACTTTAATGATGAACACTATTCTTTCTTTTTGAAAATTCTTGCTTATGCCCAAATAGTTTTTGTACTAACTATTTCTTCTGTCTTTTGTTTTCATATGAGCACAACTGGATGGTGGCAAAGCAGAGGAAGTAAGAGACTCTGTGGAAAGCGTGGAAGCAATGGAAGCTCAGTCAACCTTAGGCATATATTCACTTTCTTTGTGATTTAGAGAGAAACATTCAATCAATTGTACTAATTTATTCTTTTAAATACAATAAGTTGTAAAACCTAAAGCATTTAAATAATAAATTGTTTTGTAACAACTTTTGAAATAAATGGAGAAAGTCTTATGAGATATTCTGATGTCCATTAAAACCCTTTACTGTCAATAACTCGCAATTTTCTCTTCGCATCTTAACTAAATCTTAAAGATTCCCAATCAAGATAATCGAAACAAAATGCTCCCATCTGATAACTTAGACTCCAAGTAATCCAATAATTTTGTAATCTTGCAACTGCATTCCAATCAAAACACGCACCGTCTATTCCATAAAAAAGCAGATGTTTATCTGGTTAACCTGGAACAAACAAAACATGAATGTCCCTAACGACAGTCTTAGATTCCATCTCTTGTCCCAAACAAACATGCCTTGAGAGCAAAACATTAACCTTTCAGTAAACTTGAAAAAGCATGAAAACATATGAAAGCCAATTGGATCTTTGAGAATTTATTTCTTTTGAGAATTTCAAGAAAAAACTGTAATTGCTGGTTTATTGCCACAGAAGAAAATCTGTCTTGATTGATTCCTGAGCCAATCTTAAATATCTGAGAAACCCTAGGGTTGTGCTTTTCTAAGAAAAATGGGAGGGCAAATCTTGGGGTACAACAGTTGTCCCTGTTCAATCTTCTTGAACCTGAAGAGTTAGATCGGAGAGTTATTGTTGTTCGTGACTCGAAGGTAAAAGATGATTGGACACTAAAGTGCCCATAAATTTGCGCTCGACAAAAGTGTAATTGAGGGAATGGGCTTAAAGATGCCATTCGGAGAGATGTTAGAAACTTGTTGGAGATGGGCTTGTAGATGCCATCCAAGAATGTTTGGTTGTAAATCGACAGAATAAGAATCAGAATGGTGTCCGTTTTTGGAACGTATCTGAACTGTATATGTACTTGAATCTGAATAAGCGACAAAATGGCTTCCGTGTCTGGAGCATATCTGAACTGTATCGGTACTTGCAATATGAATGAGTGACAGAATGAATTCCTTGTCTGGAGTGTATTTGTACTGTATCTGAATTCGAATCTAGATAAATGACAGAATGACCTCCGTGTCTGGAGTGTATATGTACTGTATTTCTAAATTAAGTTTGAATGAGTAACAAAATGAATTCCGTGTCTGGAGTGTATCTGTACTGTATCTGAAATTTGAAATCCGAATGAGTAACAGAATGACTTCCCTGTCTGGAGTGTATTTGGACTGTATCTTGAAATTAAGATCTGAATGAGCGACATAATGGCTTCCGTGTCTAGAGCGTATCTGGATTGTATTGGTACTTGGAATCTGAATGAGTGACATAATGACTTATGTGTCTGGAGTGTATCTGGACTGTATCTTGAAATTAAGATCTGAATGAGCGACATAATGGCTTCCGTGTCTGGAGCGTATCTGAACTGTATCTTGAAATTAAGTCTGAATGAGTAACAGAATGACTTCTGTATCTGGAGCGTATCCGTACTGTATCTGAAATCTTTGAGTATTTGTTAAAGATAGCTATTAATCTTATCCTGAAAAGGGTAAAATGTTAGCTGAAACACAAAGTTATGTTGCATGAAATGTATGATGCAATAAATGTGTTTTATTCATGTTTATGATATATGAATGTAATGTATGCGCATGTAAGCTGATTTGCTGTATTGCTGAGGAAAATAAATCCTTGACTGCTGTCGGGGAAAAATAAATCCTTGACTGCTGAGGATTCCGTTGTGAGAATAATGCCATATACTTCTTGAGGAATCTGCTTGGGGAATCCAGAGAATTTTAATGACTTTTACTGGGGATTACTGACGGGAGTCTTTGTTCTGTCGAGAAGCAATAAAAACTCTGTGGGGAAAAAGTTTAATTCTGCTGGGGAGTTCAGGAGTTTGAGTTGTATGCCAATATACTGGAGAGTTACCCTAGGTTGGGGAGAAACAAAAAGTTACCCATTATCTGGTTGATTTTCAAGCTTCAAGACAACTTGCTGGGGAAACCTGGAGAAACTGGATGATTTCCGATGTGGGTTGATAGTTTGAAGTTTCGGCTCCACTGGGGATTGGTAGTTGGTAGTCTCATCTCCGCTGGGGACCTGTACTTCAAAGTTTTGGCTCTGCTGGGGGATCTTAATGACGTGTTGTAGAGATTGCTCATGGAATAGCCTAAAGACGTTTTCCTAATCTTTCTACCTGTCAGTAATTACTCTTTTTCATCCTGTTTATTTGTAAACAGTAATTATGTTCAAATGCATATGTTCATTAATGAATCATTGGACGTTTTTGCAAATAAAACACAAGTGTAAAGAAAAAGGAAAATAGTTTTCTGTACTTTGAAAGAAATATCTTTGTATTTACTTTGAATAAGTATTTTGTACAAAGGAGATAGACATCCTAGTAAGAGGATGGTGTCATAAAAAATGAGAAAATTTTATACAAAGAAAGATAGCTATGTGTGTAAAAATTCCATGGGGTTCCCATTCTGCTATAGCCTTCGTATCTTCGAATATCTTGTCCGTCTGTTGCTTCGTCCGAAGATGATTGAATTGATCAGAAGCCCCAGGTTTGTCTGTGAAGAGATTGTCCTTAAAGTGATCCGACGAGACATAGTCATACGCTTTAATTCCCTAATTTTTTCCTGGACCGCCCTTTCGGATTTTCAGTCCACTGGGAAACCCTTTTTTGCCCAAGTCGCCCTTTCAGGTTTTCAACTTGCCGGGTGTACAGATTTTTTTTGTTTTATCCCTAATTTTTGCCTGAATCACCCTTTGGGGTTTTCGATTCACCGGGATGCCCTTGTTTTTCCTAGGTGTATCAACCTAGCGGGTCTCTTATGCGTAGTATCTTTTGACTATGTCTGCGTTCGCAGGGTGCGGCAGATCGTCGCCGTCCATGGTGGTTAAAATCATTGCCCCACCAGAAAAGATGTTCTTGATCATAAATGGTCCTTCGTAGGTAGGAGTCCATTTTCCCCTGGGATCACTTTGTGGCAAGATGATGCGCTTGATCACAAATCTCCAACTTGATACACTTGGCGTTTGACTTTCTTGTTGAAATCTTTGATCATCCATTTTTGATACGTCTGACCATTGCAAATAGAAGTAAGTCTCTTCTCGTCAATTAAGTTTAACTGATCAAATCGGGTCTGGATCCAATCGTCTTCACTTAGACCTGCATCCTTCATGATTCTCAAGGAGGGAATCTGAACCTCGATAGGTAAAACAACTTCCATGCCATATACCAAGGAATAGGGTGTTGCCCCAGTTGATGTGCGAGCCGTGGTACAGTACCCGTGGAGAGCGAACGGTAGCATCTCATGCCAGTCCTTGTAGGTGACTGTCATTTTTTGTATGATCTTTTTGATATTTTTGTTAGCAGCTTCGACAACACCATTCATCTTTGGCCGATAGGGAGATGAATTGTGATGTTGAATCTTGAACTGCTCGCACAAGGCAGTGATCATAGTATTGTTAAGGTTTGTACCGTTATCAGTGATGATCCTTTTGGGGATACCATACCGACAAATGAGGTTCTGCTTGATGAAGCGGGCAACAACGTTCTTAGTAACAGATGCGAAGGAAGCTGCTTCGACCCACTTGGTGAAATAATCAATGGCCACTAGAATGAAGCGGTGTTCATTGGATGTTGTAGGCTTGATCTCTCCAATCATATCGATTCCCCACATAGCGAAGGGCCAAGGAGCTGTTAAGACATTTAGAGGAACCGGAGGCACGTGCACCTTGTCTGCATAGATTTGACATTTATGACCTGTTCGGGAGTGTTGATAGCAGTCTGCTTCCATGGTAGACCAGTAGTAGCCTGCCCGTAGAATCTTCTTCGCCATCATATGCCCGCTAGAGTGAGTGCCGAAGGTACCTTCATGCAATTCGGCCATGATCTTTTCAGCTTCAACTTTGTCCACACAACGGAGCAGAATAGAATCAGGATTGCGCTTATACAGGATGCCATTGCTCAGGAAGAACTTAGCTGAGAATCTTCTTAAGAACTTTTTGTCATTGACTGAAGCTCCTTCAGGGTATTCTTGAGTCTCGAGATACCTTTTGACTTCATGAAACCATGGTTGGTCCACTACTTCTTCGGTATTAATCTCGTGACAGTGTGCAGGTTCCCCCATTCGTTCAATTGTGATCTGGGGAGCCTCGTTGTCCCAATTAAGTTTAAACATGGATGACATTGTGGCTAGAGCATCTTCTAGCTGATATTCTTCTCGCGGGAAGTGCTCGAAGGTAATCTGCTCGAAATGTGGTAGCAATGTCAGAACATGTTCTTTGTAAGGGATGAGGTTTGGATGCTTAGTGTCCCGCTCTCCTTTGATTTGACTGATAAACAAAGCTGAGTCCCCAAATACAACTAAAGATTTGATTCCCAAGTCTATGGCAGCCTTGAGTCCAAAGATACATGCTTCATACTCTGCCATGTTGTTCGTACAGTTGAAGCAAAGTCTGGCGGTGAAAGGAGTATGGAAACCTTCTGGGGATATGAGTACCGTGCTGATACCGTTGCCAAGTGCATTGGAGGCCCCATCAAAGTACAGGGTCCATAGGGATCCTTGTTCAGGTCCGTCGTATGGTCTGAAATCTTCAACATTGTTCAATGTCATGATGTCTTCGTCAGGGAAGTCAAACTTCATGGATTGGTAATCTTCAACAGCTTGATGGGCCAGATGATCAGCTAGTACACTTCCCTTTATAGCTTTTTGGGTCGTGTATTGTATATCATATTCGGTCAGGATTATCTACCATCTAGATATTCTTCCGGACAAAGCGGGTTTTTCAAAGATGTATTTGATCGGATCCATCTTAGATATCAGCAAAGTGGTATGAGTCAACATGTACTTCCTTAGCCAGCGAGCAGCCCATACCAAAGCGTAACAATTTTTCTCGAGCAATGAATATCTTGTTTCACAGTCGGTAAACTTTTTCCTAAGGTAATAAATGGCATGCTCTTTTCGGCCAGACTCTTCATGCTACCCCAGTACGTACCCTATTGAATTCTCTAGGACAGTCAGATACATGATTAGCGGTCTTCCTTCGACGGGTGGCATCAGGATAGGAGGTTCTAGAAAATACTCCTTGATTTTATCGAAAGCAACTTGACAGTTATCATTCCATTTAACTACCTGATCTTTCTTCAACAACTTGAAGATTGGTTCACAAGTAGATGTTAGGTGAGAAATGAACCTAGAAATGTAGTTTAGGCGTCCCAAGAAACCTCTGACCTCCTTCTCAGTGCAAGGAGCGGGCATTTCTTGTATAGCTTTGACTTTGGCAGGATCGACCTCGATGCCTTTGTTGCTGACAATGAAACCCAAGAGTTTACCGGATCGGACTCCAAATGTGAACTTATTAGGGTTCAATCTTAGCTTATACTCCTTTAGTCGGACAAACAACTTCTGCAAGTGATCAAGGTGTTCTTCTTTAGTTTGTGATCGGGCTATCATGTTATCTACATAGACCTCTATCTCATGATGTATCATATCATGAAACAAAGCTACCATGGCGCGTTGATAGGTTGCCCCGACATTCTTCAGTCCGAATGGCATCACTTTGTAGCAGAATGTACCCCACTGTGTAACAAAAGTAGTTTTCTCCATGTCTTCAGGTGCCATTTTGATCTGGTTATAGCCTGAGAATCCGTCCATGAAAGAAAATACTTTGTGCTGAGCTGTGTTGTCGACCAGGATGTCAATGTGTGGAAGTGGAAAGTCGTCTTTAGGGCTGGCCCTGTTTAAGTCTCTGTAATCCATGCACATCCGAACTTTGTCGTCCTTCTTAGGCACAGGCACAATGTTAGCAACCCATTGAGGATAGGAAGTAACAGCCAGAAATCCAACATTGAACTGCTTCATAACTTCTGCTTTGATCTTCTATGACATGTAAGGTCTCATGCGACGGACCTTTTGTTTCACTAGTGGACAGTCTTCTCTTGTGGGTAGACGGTGTACCACAATATCTGTATCAAGTCCCGGCATGTCTTCATATGACCAGGCGAAGATCTCAACATACTCATGCAACAGCTAAATTAGGCGCTCCTTGACACTCGACTCTAGATTGGCACCCACTCTGATCTCCTTTCTGTCTTCCTCAGTACCCAAGTTGATTGTATCCAACTGCTCTTCATGAGGCAGAATAGCCCTTTCCTCTTGTTATAGAAGTCTAGCCAATTCCCCTGACACCTCACAATCTTCCTCACCTTCGTATTCGGCATGGTAGATCAGATCTTCAGAGTCACTGAAGGTTATAGCAGTATCGTTACCCATGGGATCCGGAATGGAAGAGTACCTGCATTTGTGAGTGTGGGTGTGTGTAAGGGTATAGCCACCTTTAAACAAATAAAATGTAAAAATAAAGACAATGAACATAAAAGTTTATATGAAAAACATCCATGATTCATTAAATGGCATATGAAGATGAAAAATAAGAACCCTTACAAATGGACCTTTGTGCCTCGGGTAAGACACAAGGTTAAAAAAGTACGAATTGTTTGAGAATTATTACAGATCCAACAGAAATGGAAAAGATAAATTACTGCGGTATGAAAGTAATCGGAACAAAGTCTTTTGCTTCCCAGTTGCACAGTCCTCCGCCAACGGTAGGGAATATCCAGTCTTCCAGGCTGCCTTCTTCTTCACTGTCCTCTAGATTATTAATCCCTTGATGACTGATCTTCACAGGTGGCCCTCCAGCACAGGCGCGGCGCACAGCCTTCTGACCAGTTGAGGTGAATCCTAAGCCGAACTTGTCTGATTTGAAAGGAAAGTCTGGAAGCTGCCCCCCGATTGTGGATCCTCCCTCTTCAACCACTTCTTTTGCATCCTTGAGAGATGAAATCCGAGGCGGAGGTCTGGTGATCGTGGGTACAGAGGACACTGTCTTGGTCGCCGCTATCTCCTGAACTACCTCCTCAAAATGCTGGAAGGGAGTTTCGATGAATTCGCCATCCAATTCTACATAACAGAAAGAATTCAGATGACTGATCATGTATTCCTCTTCGCCATGAACAATTATGATTTTCCCCTGGACAGGGTACTTGAGCATTTGATGCAGAGTAGAAGTGACAGCTCCAGCATGGTGGATCCAAGGTCTTCCCAACAACCAAGAATAAGAAGGACGAATGTCCATCACATAAAATATGGAGTTGAAGGTTTCAGTTCCCACCTTAATCGGGATGTCCACCTCCCCGTGGACCATCCTTTTAGAACCATCAAAGGCTCTGACAATGATATTGTTGGGTTTCAGGGTTAAGCCTTCACAGTCCAGTCTATCCAAGGCTTTCTTCAGCAAGACGTTTAAAGACGAACCAGTGTCTACCAGTACGTGTGCTAGGGTTGTCCATCTGCATTCCACCGAGACATGCAAAGCATCATTATGTTTTCTCCCTTTCAAAGTTAAATCTGCATCGGAGAATCCTAGACCATTGTCAGCTGTTAAACTAGCCACACATTCCTGGAACTGATCAGTGGAGGTTTCTTGTGGAACGTGGGCCGTCTTCAAAAATCTTATCAGAGCCTTAGCACGAGCTTCTGAACAAAGCAACAGGGCCAACATGGAGATCTTTGAGGGGGTTTGCCCCAGCTGTTCTACTACATCATAATCGTTTTTCTTGATTATTTTCAAAATTTCCTCCATTTCTTTTTGAGAGGTTTCAGGGATGATCAACGGCTGAGCCCTCGTCCTGACGGGCTCTTCTTGGATCCCTTTTCCTCGAACATCAGTAGCAGCAGAGGGGATAACCACGAGGGTTGTGACTTCTTCTATGATTGGTGTTCTTGCAGATATGTTTACCGGTGTAGAGATAACCTTAGGAGCAGTTGAGGGTCCAAGAATTGCCTTTGGAGGGGCAATCTTTAGAGAAAAGATTCTTCCACTACGGGTAACTTTGCTTGTTCCAGCAATGTTACTGATATCAAAATTGTCTTCTTCAGAACTCTCTTCCTCGGAAGTCTGTTCAATTTGTTTAACACCATAATAGTAGATTTCTCCACCGTAGTTCCATGGTATTGATTTGTCGGACTCGTACGGGACTGGCCCGGGCATGGTTATCTTCAAAGGTGCAACTTTCGGAGCGGATGTAATCCTAACAGGTCCTTTAGGGACCTTGGAAGGATTGGCGGATATGGTTATTATTGAAACATCGTTAACAGGAGTTGGTAAAATAGGAGACTTCTCAAATAGGATTTCTTGGTTATCAATTAGGCGTTGCATGCCTATCTTCAGCAATGGACAGTGGGTTAATGAGGATGAACAAAGGTGACAATCTTCTTCCCAACCTAGGAAAACCCCAGCCTTCAACAAATTTAACTTGATTATAGGGAGCGGAGTTATCAAATCATCTACAGTAGCAACAAACAGATCCTCCTCAACAGCCTGGGCGTTGTGGTCGTGCCTTGGAATTGGAGCAGAGATAACATTGGGTTTTTCAGGTGCGTTGAATTTAATTTCTTTAGCATCTATCAAATCCTGAATTTTATTCTTCAGGGCCCAACAATTGTCAGTGTCGTGCCCCGGACTCTCCGAATGGTAAGCGCACCTGGTGTTCGGATGGTAGTATGGAGAAGAAGTGTTAGGGTTTTTAGGGGTCTCTTTCAGCATGGCAAGGTTCAACTTCAGAAGATGGGGTAGGACTTGAGCAGGATTCATGTTTATCTTGGTGAATTGCCTTACAGGCCTTTCCACCCTTTGCTGATTGTTTCTGGGCTGATCATTCCTCGGCTGATTGTTTCTGGGTTGGTCTGATGCAGACTTTTGAATCATAACGGCCCCCACCGCTGGCCGGTGCTCAAATCTTCCTTGACCCCACTGAGAGTAGATAGATGACACTTCCTTCTTTCCCGTGAAAGGTTTTCTGATGGCAGCAGAAGCAGATGCATCTTTTTGAATTTTCCCGCTTTTAATACCGGCCTCCACTCTTTCTCCGGTTAGAATCAAATCAGTGAACCCAGCGGACGAACTTCCAATCAGGTGATTGAAGAAAGGACCTGACAGGGTACCCAGGAACATGTCTACTAGCTCTCTTTCTGACAATGGTGGTTGCACCCTTCCAGCTAAGTCCCTCCACTTTTGGGCGTAGTCTTTGAAGCCCTCATTGGTAGCCATGGCCATACTCTATAGTTGAGTACGGGTTGTTGCAAAGTCGGCGTTGTATTGATACTGTTTATATAATCCGACTTCCAAATCTTCCCAATTATGCACATCAGACCTCTCCAACTGGTAGAACTAATCCAGCTGCGTCCCTGACAAACTATCTTGGAAAAAGTGAACCCACAAATCTTTGTCAGAAGAATGCGGTTGAATTTTCCTGACATAAGATCGTAGGTGCATCTTGGGGCAAGACACCCCATCGTACTTAGCAAACAGGGGAACTTTAAATTTTGGAGGGATTACAATTCCAGATACCAGCCCTAACTCTTCAAAGTCCAGCCCAGGCACTCTCTGTATCTCCATGGCAGCTAGACGTTCTTCCAAGCTCTTGTATTTATCATCGGCTGGAGGGTACTTCTGTTCAGAATATTCGTCATCCTCTTCTTCTTCTTCTTCCTCAGAATCAGATGGCACTACAGTTTCTTTTCCCTTTCTTACCCCTTCATCAGATGTTGAGGGGAAATCCAAAGTCCGTCTGGCTTGCCCTTCAAATCTTCTGCCTAAGATAGCCACACCAGCTCTCTTCTTCTTCTTTTTCTATTTTTCCTTCTCTAGCAGAGTCTTGAGCTCCTCCTTCCCCTTGGCCCAAGAGTAGCTACTGAAATTGTGCATTCTGAGCTTGCAAGTCCTTAACCGTTTGTTCAAGATCCATGTTGCTGAAATAAACAACAGAGGGATGAGGAAACTTGGTGTGAAGACCTGCTTATGCATATGATGAATGAAGATGCGATATGCGAATGATTTCAAGGAAATTTAGAAGATTTAAATTTGTTCAAACCAAAAAGAACACACGTCATATTAAATAAAACCAAGTTTGAATATGTCATGCCTCCTCGGGCTTACAAAGAAAGAAACTGAAATACAACAAAATTCTCAAGATAAAAATACCGAACGCATCCTTTTTAGAGCAATGTAAGTATTCAGATTCTTCTCTTCATGAATTAGTTTGGTGAGGTCCAAAACTTTCTTCTCACTGGCGTAGTATTGGGTTTCAAAGGTGTCTCGCTCTTCCTTCAATTGAATCCAGGCTTTCTGCAGGTCTTCGAGAGAGGTAGGCATGTCTGGATGAAGAACGGTGTATGGGACGTCTCCTTCAATAACAGGCTCAATGATGACAGGAAGGATAGAAGGGTAAGGCATTAAGAGACTCTGGGCACGAGCCCGTACCCACTTAAGGTAAGGCTCGAGAGGGATAGAGTTTTTATGTCCCAAAGTCCTACTGTCCACTTTGTTCACCATTCCCCAAGCACGTGTAAACCTCTGGAGGTAACCTTGGTCTTCTTTTTCGTAGTCAAACACCAGACCTCGGACGAGCATCTCATGAGGGTCGTCCCTTCGGGCATACCCAAATTGCCGAAGAGCTAAACACGGGTTGTAGGTGATACCTCCCCTAATACCTAGCAGAGGTACATTAGGGAACTCACCACAGCGGTCGATGATAGAGATATCCTCCAAGGATCTTGAGCACCAACGGATATCAGAGTGGGTGAGAGACATCATCCTTTGAGACCGAGTCAATATTTGCTCGTTCTTCAATGCATACTGAGGCAGGTGTGAAGTGAACCACTTAGTGATTAGGGGTATACAACACAAAAGGGTACCTCTTTTCTTCATGGTACGGGTATGAAGACAATGCAAGATATCTCCTAGCAAGGTGGGTATAGGATTGCAAGAGAGAAATACTTTGATGGAATTAACGTCTATGAATTGGTCCGAGTTAGGAAACAAAACCAAACCATAAATGAGGAGAGCTAGCACTTCTTCGAAAGCTTGGAAATCCATGTCATCCCAGAATGAACGATCTTATTCCAACATAAACTTAGCTAAAAATCCTTTAACCCCACTTCTTGTCTCCCAATTGGCTGTGACGTCGGCCCTCTTCATATGTAAAGCTTCAGCGATGACTTCAGGTTTTGGAATCCCTTATAGACCGGTGAACGGTATCTGATTAAGCACGGGTACCCCTAAGAGTAGAGAGAACTCTTCCAATGTTAGTACCAACTGATAGTCTGGAAAAGTGAAACAATGATGTACGGGATCAAAGAACTGGAACAGTACACACATCATCTCTTCTTGGAAGTTGGATGTAGCCAAACTGAGAAGTCGACCATACTTCTTGGTAAAAGGAGAATCCCTGGGCACTCTTGAGGCTAGCTCTTGAAGTTGAGGATGTGCTTTTACAAAGTTGATTCAGATGGTGTTTCTTCGGAGAGGATTCATTTCCTACAAAACAAAAAAAAAGATAAATTTCTAAATCCTTGAAATGGTTAGTGAGCATGCATATGATGTTGATGATGTTTATGTTGTTTATGTACAAGCAAACATATATACACACAACAAACAGATCCCTATGTTTCAGGCTTGCATGAGTTTGTAGGTAAGTACCCTCTTGAAGTTTTAGTTGGCTGAACCTGTCCTAGAAATAATGATCGGGTTCTAAAGGATCTCAATATCACCGACCTTTCTTTTAGGCATTGTCTCAGCACAATCAATATTTTCTTGCGGCCGAGATATCCCAAAAGTCTAGCCTCAATGAGTGTAGTATCGAGTGTCAACCAATTTTCAGCTTTACACCGAAACCGATTACCTCACTACGTCCTAATGGCCAAGTTGGTTCAATTAGGGTTCTAAGGTTAATTAGTGCTTCGCGACGCCACTCAGTGGCCCCATATTCTCCTCGATTCACCACGGGGGATACCGATACCCACAAATGCGTCACACTAACATAGCCATTATTTCAACCATATCGGTCTACGCCGTACAGTCTCTACAATCTATTGCTATTTACCTAAAAAAGGTGCCCCAAATCCGGGTAGAGGATTCAAATCCAAACAATAGAACCAAAAGATAAAGCATACAAGTCAAGCAAGATAAGCATGTAAAGGTGATCTAAAACCCTAAGGTAACCCCACTTTTTATTATTTCCCCAGCAGAGTCGCCAGTTCTGTGATGTGGTGGGAGAACTGACTAGATGTTTTTGCGTTTCGTTCGCACTTGTGCGGTTAGCAAGAGTCGCCACTGACTTTTCTTTTATCCAAAAGGAAAGGTAAAAAAGCACATGAAAGACCTTTCGAGAATTTTCTCGGGTTCGGGGGGTAGATTATAAAAAGGGAAGGTATTAGCACCCTTTTCATCCATGGTTTTCCATGGGCTCTTAGCTACTCGTTTTAGATCACTTGCTTTTGTTTGATTGTGTTCTTGTGGTGTGGGCTTTGAAAGTATTTTGAAAAATCTCTTTGTAATGGTTCTCGTCTCTATAAGAACGTATACAAAGTTTTGTTTTGAAAAATGGTTCAAGGATGTGTTTGTGAATCGTGTTTCGAAAAGTGTTTTAAAAAGAGGTTTTGCAATGGTTCTCGTCTTTATAAGAACGTATACAAAACGTTTTGTCTTTTGAAAGTGTTTTGAAATGGAGGTGTAGGTGTAAAATTTTTTGTCGTGAGCAAGCGAGTAACTAAGAGCGAATCTATCTACTTGAAATGTCTTAAATTGTTCTTTTCTTCTTCCTTCTAATGGTGCTATCTTACCATTGATTTGATAAGAAGCCCCACCATTAGATGTGAAGGGACAGACGTGGGTCAACTTTACAATCATTGAAGGCAACTTGTGAGACACTTTAGTAATTTTTGTAAGGGACGAGATCATTTTAATCGAAGGCAACATCGAGGGTCATTTGGGACTACGATCTTTGTTTATCGAAGGGTCATTTGCTAGAGTGTCTCATATTCGAGGGACATGATTGTATTTCCGAGGCAACGAGCGAGGTTACCCAAGAGGTGCGCGTGTGAGAAAGTGTGTTGGTTTCAAGTTATTTATTCTTTGATTAGGTCATCTAGCGATTGATTTTTTGAATCTTGCCATACATGCCTAGTTACTATACAGTATATGGAAAACAGTAAATTGCGGGAATTGAAATTCTACGCTATTACAAAATGTTCGGGAATGGGGGTACAATTGTTACAAATGGGGATGAATCAAATGAAAATAGCAATGTCCAAATATCAAGCAATACAACCAAATCGAATCTTTTGTGCGATTTAATATAAAGCTATGACAATTTATGAAAGAAAGTCAACAAAATGTGAAATGAAATGTATTTACTTGAAAAGAGAAAAATAAAACCTATTCTAAAAAGAAATTGATTAAATTAAAAATATTTATTAATTATTTTTTTTGTATTCTTATTAATTATAAGTTTAAAAGAAACTAAACTAGGTTAACTCTTTTTTGATGTTTTATTAAATGTAAGAAAAATTAATAAAATAAGTTTATGCAAAAAATAAATGATAGAAGTTAAACACTAAAATCCTAACTTAAATCAATAAAAATGTTTTAAATTTTAATTAACAATTTTCAAAACAAAATAGAAAAGCAAATTAAAAAAGAGAAAAATGGGCTTAGGAGATTCAAGGTTGAGGCCCAAAAGAGGAATGCTGAAGAAAAACAAAACCAGATGGGGGGGGGGGTGTGAGCCAAAACGCACATGGGCTTAAAGGGTTTGTAACTAAACAGGCCCAATGTTCCTAAATGGCAAAAAATGTTTGATTAGGGAAACGAAAACACACTGGGGGTTTTACCCCTTTGGTACACCGGCGCCGTCTCCTCACTTCTTCCGCTCATCTCTTCCAAATTGTTCATCTTTCTCATTAAACATCCCTATTCCTCTTCCTAATTTCGTAAATGAAACATCTATTGGCCTCTTTGACTCAACCTGATTCACATTCTTTTTTCTGAAATCCCTAAGTTTGAAATGAATTTGACTAAGGGGTTTGAAATTTGTGCTTATCTGATCTTCCCTCTACCCTCTATTGCCGGAGCTCTCTCTCTCTCATCTCCTAACCAAGCACTAATGGTTTTGTTTCTTGAAATGTATGGTTCTGTGGATTTGAAGCTTGGGCGATTTTTTTTGTTGTTTTGTCTTGTTCATGTTTTTTATGTTAATCAAACTCTATTATACCTTGAGATGCAGGAAATGGCTCATAAGGAAGGTGAAGTAGTCATACCTGTTTGTGGCTTTTCTGTGAGGTGGACGGGGATGGTGAGACTGGGGGAAATGCTCTTTGGTGGCGGAATTGGCGAGGAGGAAGAGATGATGATAAAAGCCTTGCTTTTCTGGTAACTTCTTTCTGTCCTTTAAGCTTTGAATGATGATGATGATGTACTTCTGGGTTTTGTGATTTTGAGGTTGTTATTGTTTCTTTGATTTATATGTTGGTTTACAATTTTTGGAAGTTTGATGATGTTGAAAGGTTGTGGATTTTTGGCTTGAACTGTTGGCTTCGTAACAGTTTGGATGTTTGATGATGTTTCTGGTTTTGTAGGTTTTGAAAATGGTTTTGGGTTTTTCCGAAAGTTGTTGTACAGTTTGGTTATGGCAAGTCTTGTTGATGGATTGCAGGCTTTGTGAGTTTTTGTGATTTTGTTGATGGTTTTGGAACTTTGCTGGTTTTTGTTACAGTTTGAGAGTTGGTTTGACAGTTTGAATGCTGTTACTTTTTCTAATCAGTTCAGGCTTTGAGGTTTTTTTGGATTTTTTGTGGTTTGAACTTGTTGGACAGGTTGGGATTTTTTTGGTTTTTTGATCTGTATGTTTAAACTGTTTGACAGTTTGATGATTTGAGGATGGTTTGGGATTTGTTGTTGTTGGTTTGAGGTTTTCTGAGTTTGTTGTTACAGTTTGCAGGTTTGGTTTGAACTGTTTGGATTTGAATGTTTTTGACAGTTTGATTTGGGGTTTTTCTGAGTTACAGTTTGCAGGTTTGGTGTTGAAAATGGTTTTGGAATTTGAGGATGGACTGTTTTACAGTTTGTGGGGATTTTGGTGGATGGCCTGGAATATTTGTTAACAGGCTTTGGTTATAGGTTTGATGGAAGATTTGAGATTTGTTCCATACTTTTGAACTTTGACAGTTTGAAAACTTGGTTCTTTTGAGTTCTTGAAGTTTTCTTTTTGTTTGCTCAGTTTGATAATTTTTTCTCTATCTTTTGCTTGAACCCTGTCTACTGTTATATTAGTTGCTTTTTTTGTTTGACAGCTTATTCAAAATGGTGGGAAAACCACCAAATTTTGAATACTTTGGCATGTTCTCATTATGCTCTTTTCCTTGCAATTTTGTTTTCTAGCAATTCTTGTGCAATTGTGATAATCAAGGCAACTGTGCATCCCTAGGTGACTTCTTTCCTCTCTTCTCTCTCAATGACCCTAAGAGTCAATTGCTTTTTTCTGAAAAATTTGCAATTTATGGAAAATCATGATTTTTGCTTATTGAACAAGCCTCTTGCTTGTTGACTTAGTTTATCATATGTTATATTTTCCTTGCTGCCTGCTTATGCTGTTTGTTGTTGCCTCGCTTGCATTTTGTATTGCCATATTTTGTTTTGCTGTTTGGGCAATTTGGACAGTTTTGAAAACTTGTTTGGACAATTTTGCTGTTTGCTTGGTTCTATCCAGTTTGCGCTGCTGTTTGTTATATTTGTTTGGCTGCTGTTTGCATTTCTTGTTTGGATTGCCTTGTTGCATTTCTTGTTTGGACAACCTTGTTGCATTTCTTGTTTGGACAACCTTGTTGCATTTGGACAATTTGCTTGCATTTGGATAATTTGCTTGCATTTCTTATTTTTCTTTTTGTGAACCAAGAAGAATAATCTTCTTGTGATTTGCAAATAGATAAATAAAAACGTGATGAATTAAAAATAGCCTTCTGATTCCAAATTGCAAACTTTAATGATGAACACTATTCTTTCTTTTTGAAAATTCTTGCTTATGCCCAAATAGTTTTTGTACTAACTATTTCTTCTGTATTTTGTTTTCATGTGAGCACAACTGGATGGTGGCAAAGCAGAGGAAACAAGGGACTTTGTGGCAAGCGTGGAAGCAATGGAAGCTCAGTCAACCTTAGGCATAGATTCACTTTCTTTGTAATTTAGAGAGAAACATTCAATCAATTGTACTAATTTATTCTTTTAAATACAATAAGTTGTAAAACCTAAAGCATTTAAATAATAAATTGTTTTGTAACAACTTTTGAAATAAATGGAGAAAGTCTTATGAGATATTCTGATGTCTATTAAAACCCTTTACTGTCTATAACTCGCAATTTTCTCTTCGCATCTTAACTAAATCTTAAAGTTTCCCAATCAAGATAATCGAAACAAAATGCTCTCATCTGATAACTTAGACTCCAAGTAATCCAATAATTCTGTAATCTTGCAACTACATTCCAATCAAAACACGCACTGTCTATTCCATAAACAAGCAGATGTTTATCTGGTTAACCTGGATCAAACAAAACATAAATGTCCCAAACGACAGTCTTAGATTCCATCTCTTATCCCAAACAAACATGCCTTGAGAGAAAACATTAACCTTTCAGTAAACTTGAAAAAGCATGAAAACATATGAAAGCCAATTGGATCTTTGAGAATTTATTTCTTTTGAGAATTGCAAGAAAAAACCCTAATTGCTGGTTTATTGCCACAGAAGAAAATCTGTCTTGATTGATTCCTGAGCCAATCTTGAATATCTGTGAAACCATAGGATTGTGCTTTTCTAAGAAAAATGGGAGGGCAAATTTTAGGGTACAACACTATGATTTCGTTGGTTCCAATTAAAGATGTTTCCATCATAACCATTTCCGCCAATCCTTCCAAGGTTTCCTCGAGAAAACCTGTTAGGATTACATCCGTTCCAAGAATTGCTCCGTTAATAATTACTGTCCCTGGTCCTATTCCATACGCTTCGGATAAGGCTATCCTTTGGCACTATGGTGCCGATGTGTATTACCATGGAGTTAAACAAAACTTAAAAAGTGAGGAAGTTGATGCTGATATCAGTAATATTGTCGGGGCTAGAAAGGTCACCAGAAGAGGAAGACTCTTTTCTCCCGAGATTTCCCCTCCGACTGTCCATAAACCTGTTGTCATTCCACCTGCTAGTACATCAACTACTATCCCAGTTCCTATTCTAGTTATCACCCCTATCACTGAGCAATCTGGCACTCGGGGAAAAGAAATCATAGGTGAGCCTGCCCGAACGGAGGCACCTAAGAAGATCATTGTAGAAACCTCTAAGCAGGAGATAGAGAAAATTTTGAAGATTATCAAGAAGAGCGACTATAACATAGTCGATCAGTTTGGGTACACCCCGTCAAAAATCTCCATGTTGACCTTATTATTGAGCTCTGAAGCCCATGCAAAGGCTTTAATTGCATTCCTCAAGACTACGCATGTGCCGCAGGAAACTTCAGCCGATCAATTCAAACATTGCGTAGCTAGCTTGACTGCCGATAATGGGCTAGGTTTCTCATATGCAGATCTGACTGCTAAAGGAAGAAATCACAATGATGTTATACATGTCTCGATCGAGTGTAGGGGCACTACTATGGCCCATGTACTAGTGGATACCGGGTCCTCTTTGAATGTTTTGCCAAAGAAAGCATTAGACCGTCTAGACTGTGAAGGTTTGATTCTGAAGCCGAGCAATATTGTGGTCAGGGCTTTCGACGCGTCAAAAAGGATGGTGCACGGGGAGGTGGACGTCCCTGTTAAAGTTGGCTCTCAGACTTTTGCATCCACCTTTTATGTGATGGATATTAGGCCATCATATTCTTGCTTAGGGGGTCGTCCTTGGATTCATAAGGCTGGGGCAGTGACTTCTACGCTCCATCAAATGTTGAAATATCCGGTAAAGGGGAAGATTGTCACGGTACAAGGTGAAGAGGAATATATGGTGAGTCATCTTAATTCTTTTCGCTACATGGAGATGTATGGGGAGTTCATCGAAACCCCTCGTCAGAACTTTGAAGAGGTCCCCCAGACTTTAGCGTCAACTGAAGTTGCTACTGACAAACCTCCGATAAAGATGGCTTCCCTCAAGGATGCCAGGGCTGTAATTGAAGAAGGTGGGTGTGCAAATTGGGGTCAGCTCCCTGATTTCACGCACAAAACTAACAAATTTGGTTTGGGCTTCACTACAGGGGCTCAAAGGGATGTTAGGCATGCGCGGATTGGAAGACCTCCTCTGCATATCAGTAATCCGGGAGTTAATGCGATTAAAGATGGTGAAGAAGACTCGGACATTGACAGCTGGATCTACCATACAACTAATGGAGGATTGAACAACTGGACAGTGAAAGACTTCATATATGTCTCCTTTATTTCACAGTAATTGACTTTTGTTTTGAAGTTTGTAATAAACAGTTTGAAACTTTATGGCCCGGTGCCTTGCCCGAGGCATCTTGGCTTTTGTTTGTGAGGGCTTTTTACTTGTCATTTCATATATCATCAATAAAACATTGGACGTTTCTTGCATTACAAATTTTGCGCTCTTTATTTTTCTTTTTTGTCTCTCACTTTATCAAAACAGCTATTCTCTTACACACACTCACGTATCATAATGCAGATCCATATCCACTCTGGATCCCATTGATAACGACTCTGCTACTGCCAGTTATGACTTCGAAAATCCGATCAACCAAGTCGAGGACGAAGGTGAGGATGATTATGAGGTGCCTGGAGAACTCGCCAGACTATTACTGCAGGAAGAAAGGGCCATACCGACTCATGAAGAGCCAGTTGAATCGGTGAATTTGGGTAAAGAGGAAGATAGGAAGGAGGTCAAGATAGGTGCGAATCTGGAGCCTAGTGTCAAGCAACGATTAATACAGATGCTACGCGATTATGTGGAGATCTTCGCTTGGTCTTATGAAGACATTCCTGGTTTGGACACTGATATTGTGGTACATCGCCTGCCGACAAAGGAAGATTGTCATCCGGTAAAACAAAAGGTTCGTCGTATGTGCCCTGAGATGTCTGAGAAAATCAAAGCTGAGGTCATGAAACAGTTTGACGCCGGATTTTTAGCTGTCACTTCTTATCCGTAGTGGGTTTCCAATGTTATTCCGGTACCTAAGAAGGATGGTAAGGTACAGATGTGTGTGGACTATAGAGATATGAACAGGGCAAGCCCCAAAGATGATTTCCCACTTCCTCATATCGATATTCTGGTCGACAACACTGCGCAGCATAAGATCTTCTCCTTCATGGATGTTTTTTCTGGTTACAATCAGATCAAGATGGCTCCCGAAGACATGGAGAAGACAACCTTCGTTACACAGTGGATCACCTTTTGCTATAAGTTCATGCCGTTCGGATTGAAGAATGCTGGGGCAACTTATCAGTGCGCCATGGTCGCTTTGTTCCATAACATGATTCACCATAAGATTGAGGTTTATGTTGATGACATGATCGCAAGGTCCCAGACTGAGGAAGAACACCTTGACCATCTCCAGAAACTGTTTGACAGGTTGAAGGCGTACAAACTGAGGCTGAACCCGAACAAGTGCACCTTCGGGGTAAGGTCTGGTAAGCTGCTGAGTTTCGTCGTCAGTGATAAGGGTATTCAGGTGGATCCTGCAAAGGTGAAAGCCATACAAGAGATGCCGGCTCCCCGCACAGAAAAGGAAATTAGGGGTTTTCTGGGACGTCTGAACTACATCGCCCGATTCATTTCACATATGACCGCTACTTGTGAGCCAATATTCAAGCTGCTGAAGAAAGATCAAGTGGTAAAATGGAATGATGAATGTCAGACCGCTTTCGAAAGGATCAAAGAATACCTCCAAGAGCCACCTATTCTGATGCCTCCAGTTGAAGGAAGACCTTTTATCTTATACTTGACAGTACTAGATAATTCAATGGGGTGTGTGCTGGGGCAGCATGACGAGTCTGGCCGAAAAGAGAACGCTATTTACTACCTTAGAAAAAAGTTTACCGACTGTGAGACCCGATACTCACTGCTCGAGAAAACTTTCTGCGCTTTGGCATGGGCTGCTCGCCGGCTGAGACAATATATGTTGACTCACAACACTTTATTGATATCAAAGATGGACGCAATCAAGTATATCTTCGAGAAGCCCGCCTTATTCAGAAGAATAGCAAGATGGAAGATGATCTTAAATGAGTATGACATCCAGTACACAACCCAAAAAGAAATCAAGGGGAGTGTATTGGCGGATCATTTGGCGCATCAAGCCGTGGATGACTACCAATCCATGATTTTTTAGTTCCCGGATGAGAACACCATGTTGGTAACCGACTGTGAGAAACCTGGACCGGATGAAGGACCCGAGGAAGGATCCCAATGGTCTATGTATTTTGATGGAGCCTCTAACACGTTGGGTAATGGCAACTGTGATTATATCTTCTGAGGGATGTCATACTCCATTCACCGCCCGATTATGTTTTAACTGCACCAACAATATGGCGGAGTATGAAGCGTGTATCCTGGGTCTTCGAGCTGCTATTGACCTAAGGATTAAGTTCTTAAGTGTATTCGGAGATTCTGCTCTAGTGATTAGTCAGATCAAAGGCGAGTGGGATACTAAACACCCAAATCTTATTCCTTACAAAGAGTATGTACTGACATTGCTCCCACACTTTGAGGAGATAACCTTTGAACACTTCCCAAGAGAGGAGAACCAGTTAGCGGATGCGCTAGCTACTATGTATTCTATGTTCAAGGTCAGGTGGGACAATGAAGCTCCCCAGATTACCATCAAGAGGTTGGACGAACCCGTACATTGCTATGACATCGAGATTGAAGAGGTAGCAGATAAACCCTGGTTCCATGAGGTAAAGAGGTATCTTGAGACTCAAGAATACCCTGAGGGTGCATCTGTTAATGACAAGAAGTTCTTGAGAAGGTTCACTGCGAAGTTCTTCATCAGCAATGGTATCCTTTATAAACATAACCATGATTCAACCTTACTGCGATGTGTGGACAAAAGCGAGGCAGAAAGGATCATGGCAGAGTTACATGAAGGTACCTTCGGAACTCATTCCAGTAGAAATACCATGGCGAAGAAAATCCTACGGGCAGGATATTATTGGTCCACTATGGAAGCCGATTGTTATCAGCATTCTCGGACTGTCATAAGTGCCAAGTCTATGTTGATAAGGTGCATGTACCTCCAGTTCCTATGAATGTTTTGACAGCTCATTGGCCTTTTGCAATGTGGGGCATCGACATGATTGGCGAGATCACACCTACTGCGTCTAACGAGCATCGTTTCATTCTGGTAGCTATTGATTATTTTACAAAGTGGGTTGAAGCAGCTTCCTTTGCTATAGTAACCAAGAACGTCGTGGCGCGGTTTATCTGACACAATTTGATCTGTCGATACGGTGTACCAGAAAGGATCATTACGGACAATGGTACAAATCTCAACAATATAATGATCACCGAACTCTGCAAATAGTTCAAGATTCAGCATCATAACTCTTCTCCCTACCGGCCAAAGATGAATGGGGCTATTGAAGTGGCTAACAAGAACATCAAGAAGATTGTGCAAAAGATGATGGTGACATACAAAGACTGGCATGAGATGTTACCATTCGCTCTTCATGGGTACCGTACCTCAGCACAAACGTCAACAGGGGAAACACCCTACTCTCTGGTGTATGGCATGGAGGCAGTCCTACCCATCGAAGTCCAGATACCCTCTCTCAGGATTATGAAGGATGCGGGTTCGAGCGAGGATGATTGGATCCAGACCCAGCTTGATCAGTTGAACCTAATCGACGAAAAAAGACTTACTGCTATTTGTCATGGTCAGACGTATCAAAAGCGAATGATCAAGGCTTTTAACAAGAAAGTCAGACGTCAGGAATATCAGGTCAGGGATATGGTGATCAAACGCATCATACTGCCGCAAGGTGATCTTAGGGGCAAATGGACCCCCACATACGAAGGGCCATTTGTGGTTAAGAACATTTTCTCAGGAGGAGCTATGATTCTAACCACCATGGATGGTGACGATCTTCCTCACCCCGTCAATGCATACATAGTGAAAAGATACTACACATAATCAAAGACCCGCTAGGTTGACACACCTAGACAAAAATAAGGGTTTCCCGACGAACCAAAAGGGTTCGGGCAAAAATAAGGGATGAAAATAAATAAAAAACTGTACACACGGCAAGTCGAAAACCTGAAAAGGCGGCTTGGGCAAAAAAGGGTATCCCGGTGGACTGAAAACCCGAAAGGGCGGTCCAGGAAAAAATTAGGGATCAAAGCGTAACACTGTGTCTCATTGGATCATCTTACAACCAGACTTCAGTATCGACTATCAAACTCAGACGGGGCCAATCAATCTGATCCACCTTCGACCAAGTAGCAAAGTGATGAGACGCTCGAAGATATAAGGGAAATAACAGAGTTGGAACCCAATGGGATTGTTTCACATAGCTGTTTTCTTTCTTTTACACAAATTGTATAATTTCTATCTTTCAGCGGCGTTCTCTTACTAGGACGTCAACCTCTTGTACAGAACGCCTATTACGGGCCAACTTCAAAATCAATATAATTCATTTTCACAAGTAATTTCAATTTATTTTTCTTTTTTCTGTTTTGTTTTGCAAGAACGTCCAGTGATTCATTTTTGATATATGCATTGGAAAGTAATTGCTGCTCATAAATATTTACATATGAAACAAAAGACAATTGCTCGTAATTCCAGGAACAGGGGCAAATAAGAAATGTCTGAACCTTACAGTTGCTCTACCCACCAGGTACAGGGATAGAGCAAGCTTGAGAATACAACTAAAGGTACATACACTCCCCGCAGAGTAGGAAGTATCCAAAGACAGTGGTGTTAGCTCTCCCCAGTCGAGGTTCATAATCACGAATAAGTCGGCAAAATTCTCCCCAAGCAGAGTTTACCTATCATCACCAACGGTGATTCATCCCCAGCTGAGTTTATTTCTCCAAATCAATATCGTCCAACAGAGCATCTCTCTCCCACAGAGTCATTCTCCTGCAGGTTTATTCTCAAATAGAGTCTCTCCCGGCAGAATATTCTCAAGCAGAACAGACATTAGTCTCTAGCTAATCATCTTCGTTCACTATCCCCAACGGAAATGAAGAACTTAACTCCTTATACTCTAGCAGCAGTCCAAGATCTATTCTCCCCAACTATAAAATATCACAAGAATATTGCATATCCATACATCGTAGCATGCGCATACGCATCATACAACACAATCTCATTTATTTTGAGAACATCATTACTCAATACATGTCTGTTTACCGTGGAAATTGGTAAACAACCGCTGATCCTCTAAAAGGTTACTTATTTGGTGACTCGCAGGATCGATCAGATTGATCCTAAGACATGGTTGATTTTCTGGGTTTAACTAAATCTAATGGTGATTAATGCCAGTAAAGTAAAGACACTTTATGTAAATTGCATGAAGAAAAGCTTGATAGAATAAATAAAAGCGTTAAATAAAAGGGCTTCGACGGAGATGAGTAAATGAAAGGCAATAAAGTGCTTGAATGTAAAAGACTTTGCTTAATTTAAATGGTGTTTCACACATACATTCTCAACAATTCTTTCGCTCACACTGGGTACTTGAATCTATATGAGTGACTTGTATATAATGATGAACACACACGAAAAATACGTGAACAACTAGTATTTATACTAAAAACACATCTTAAGTAACCGTTGGGCAGTTACGTCGCTTCGAGATGACGCCACATGGCACGCTCACAGCATTCGACGCTCCTGATCTTGGCACGTTGCGCTTGGTAACTGCTGGGAACTGTTTTCCCTCCAAACATTTGAATCACAAACCGTTCTACCCTGGGCATCAGATACCTCTATCGAGAAGTTCCTTCGACCTCGAAGGTAACAAGATTCCCACTTAAAGGAAACTCTCTAAGTACCTTGTCACTTTCTGATGAGCATTCGACAGGATCAGCTGGTCGAAACCTGGAAACTCTTCAGACTCATAATTAATGGTCTATATTGATAACAAACAAGGGTGTCGAATTTAGGAGCCAACAAATTGCCCCCCAAGAATGCCTTATTTCGACGCTGAAAAGAAAAAGGCATTCTTTGAGATTCCACTCGACACCTGTCCTTCATCATTAGCCACATATTAGCTCGTGCGTTTTTTCGTCTCCTACCAACCAACTGACAATCCCAAAAAGCCATCATTCCAACTGTTCCTAAGACGTCACTTCAGTAAGGCGTTTGGCATGCCCAATGTCTTTTCACAGATTGTCATCATGACAATTCCCCGAAATCGAGGATGCACGCTGCACTATTTCCGTTCTGCACAACGGCTACATCAGCAAATGAGTGCCACGTGCCCCACTAATGTCTGAAACATTAAATGACCTCGAGTTTTGTGATTTTCCAATCACTATAAATAGTGCTAAGTTCCCCTCGTGGGACTTTTCACGCTTTCTGCATCCAAGCCTTAATATTGAACAGAAATTTCTACAAACAACTTTGTTCTTCATCCACCTTCATCTCAACCCAAAAAATGGCTTCCGGTTCTCGTTCTTCCAATGTCCCCAGTTCTAACACTCCCTCTAAAACTGCCCAACCGAAAATCTTTTCAACTGTTCCAACAGTTAACTCCAAAGGAATGCGAAGGGTTCCCGAACCCTTGGGAACTGCTGAGCGAGAGACTTACTCTTCTCAACTGCTGATTCCTGTTGGATACTCCAACCAGGTTTTCGCCATGTCTGGTCCTCTATATGCATGCATTGCTGACCCAAAGAAGATCAAGAGTTTCTTCCCTGTGCTTGAGGAACTCAAGCCCATTGGGTGCTCCAAAAAGGCGACAGACGATAACGAAGATCCTGCAAAAGAAAAGATAGATCTTCGTTTCTTCAACAGAGGGGTTAGGGATTTTAGGTCTAGCCCTAGCCTTACACCAGACTACAACACATGGCTCGACAAGATGGAAAAAAGCCAGGCTTCGATTTGGAAGAACATGGGGATTTATGACCTAGTCATGCGGTCGAAGACTGGTCTCAACTACTCCCCTGAAATGCTGGTAGCTTCTTTGCTATTTTGGGACTATACTCACTTCACCTTCCACCTGCCTTGTGGGATGGTAACACCCACTCTCTTCGACGTGGCTGCCATTACCGGTCTTCGACCAACTGGGGATTACTTTGACCCAGAGGAAATGTCTGAAGACCATATTGGGTTTTCAGCTACCAAACCCACTTACACCACCTATACCAACCACTATCATGACAAATCGACAACTAAGGTGACGGACGTGGAGCACATTGCATTCCTAGCCCTTTGGCTGTCACGCTTCGTGTTCTGCACGAAATCTCTACAGGTGACGAAGAAAATGGTCACCCTTGCTACTCAACTCCACCACGGTCAAAACATCTGTTTGGCCGAATTAATACTGGCGAACCTATATGAGTCGATAAGTAGTGGGGCGACTCTATTAAAGGTAATAGAAAATATAGCCAACTTGCTACTTGTAGGACCTTTCTGGCTACTACAACTATGGCTAAACGCCACTTTTGAGTCTTTTCTACCCCAGAAAACTCAAATAAACGAACAAGCTCCTGAGATAGCCAAAAGGCGTATCGAAGGTACTAGGCTGGCTTTACTGACTCCCACTGAGGATGGGCTGGAACTCCAACAGAACTTTGCAAACTTCGTTTTGATGTTTGCAGGGAGGAAGGAGTTTACCTCGACCATGGCTCCTTTCGCCCGTCGAAAGTTTGGTCCAGGGTGGTTCACCAGGCCCCATCCCAAGTCATCAGAAGATCCTCATCTCGAAGAGCACATAACACTGTGGGAAGCATTTCTCACTCCCAGGATAATGCAATTGCGCTTTAAGAGTTCCAAGAATCATCTGAGCCTGATTGCTTATCAGCCAAATTTGGTCTCTCGACAGTTTGGTATCATTCAATCACTTCCTTCTCCCATTTTTCCTAGGGAGAAATCAATGTTGTATTTTTGTAATGATTACACTGAGGATGCTGCTACCAAGCACATTGGTAGGTACGCTGGTCGGACAATACTTTCATTGTTCGACTATCAACTTAACTTCCTCTGTTCGCCATCTTTTGAAGACTGGTGGAAGAGTTACTATGCTGAAGAATTCTTCGATGAAAAAGATTTTGCGGACGAACTCCAGAAGTCCTTCATTTTGGTCCTTGACAAAATAAAGAAATGTACGTTCACTCTTCAAATTATATTTGTCTTTTCATTTCGACTTATAACTTGTCAATTATAACTTGTGAACGCGTCTTCTTTCAGTTGTTCGAAAACCTGCAGCAAAGAAAACCACAGAAAGCCATCAGGGAGGAGGTCCCTCTACAAAACCTTCAGCACCGGTAACAAAATTTTATTATTTCCTGCTGGTTTTAACATCCTGATTTTCGATGTGGCGCTCTAAATCAACTCCATTTGGGGTCTCAGGAACCTGCACCTAAGAAACGACCTGCATTAACGGTCGAATCTGGGAGTGACGAAGAGGACGAATCTCCCCCTGTTCCTCTCAAACGGAGAAAGTTGAAGAAAGCTGCCCCTGCTCCTGAGCCTCGACCTATGATCAGAATCAAGGTTGCAGGGAGAAAAACCAGGCCACCTCCTGTGATCATCGAAGAGCCCACGGAGGAGGAGCTGAACGTCTTGCTCAGCAAACCCGTTGAAAGTGATAATTCTAGCCCTGGGGCTGAAATTCCTCTACAGGTAGTGCCTCCGACCATTTTTAACTTAGGTGTCGACGATCACGTTTGATTGTGTATCTCTCTAAACCAGAATATTCTTCCTTTTCTATTTTCAGGAGACCACTGAAAGTTCAGCACCAAAAACTTCAGAGCCACAAGACTCTGCTGAACATAGTAGACAACAAGAGGAGGAATTGGCGGACGATGAAGCCCTTGCCGAAACAGAGGAACAACAACCAAAGGAAACTCAAGTGGTCGATTTGACAGAGGAGCAACATGACGAAGAGGGTCATGTTGATGCTGACGCTACTGAAGAACATGTCGAAGAGGGTCATGTTGATGCTGACACTACTGAACAACCTCAACCCCAATCCACCGCTGCTGTAGGGACGACCACCTCGACAAAGCCCAGGTCTAAAGAAGACTTGGCCCTTTTGAAGCAAACTGATCCAATTGGCTACCTGAATGCCATCATTGAGAGTAGGGAGAATTCGTCTGACCCTAGTCATGATGCTTCTACTGCATCGGGGAAGTCTACTTCGACTTCTCCTCTTGATGAGGCTTTGAAGAAGGTCAAGGCTCAGTTCTTCAAAAAGGATCTAATGAAGGCTTTGGAGGGGGATCCTACTGCTCCGTCTTGTCTGGGAGCTGTTCTGAGTGCAGTCGATTTTCTTGCTATTTCTCTAGAAGTTTCCAGCTTTATCTTGGAGTTATACTCCATGGTTGACCAAGTCTCTGCGGACTATAGACGTCAAAGGGGGTTCAATAGCCAGCTCGAAGCACTACATGGCAAGAGTTCTTCTGCCTGGACCGAGGTAGCTGAAACAACTTCTCGAATTGCAGAATTGTCGAAACAGAAGACATCCAAGCAGGAGGAAATCGACGCCATAGATCGAGATAACGCCTCTATAAAGGCGCAAATCGAGGAGTTAGAGGCCAAGTTAAATGTTAACACCAAGCGCAAAGAGGAGCTCCTTTCGACTGTTTCGGACGCAGAGAGCCAAGCTGAAGTTACACGAGGCTTAGAGTTCGCTGATAAGGCCCAAGCCCTTGACGACCAGATTGCCAAACTTTCCCAGGAGAATGCCTTGTGTAACAAACGGCTGGAGTTGCAGCAAGCCAAGTATCTTCGACTCAAAGCTTCTATCCCTTTCTAATTTGCTCAGCAACTTATTAACCATGTACTGTAATATTTGTAAGACAATGCAACCATTTTGGTTAATCACTATATAATTTTCCATTTTGGCTTTTTATGGTTAATTTGGTCTTTAATTGCTATTTATTTTGATCTCTTGGAGCATAGGTTTATATTTTTTCAAATATTTGCCATTTACTCTCAAGAGTCTTTTATCTTCGCCTAACTCTTCAACCTCATAAGCTCCACCAGATAAAATTTGGATAATTCTGAACGGTCCTTCCCATTTGGGTGACCATTTTCCCATGCTTCGATCCCTTCGATCCATGGGGAGAATCACCTTCCAAACTAATTCTCCAGGCGAGAATGCCTTAGGTTTTACTTTTTTATTGTAAGAGTCTTCCACTCTTTTCTTCTGGATTCTCAGTAGGTCGAGAGCGCGTAGTCTTTCCTCGTCTAAATCTACTAGTTCGTGTAACATCATATCCCAATAAACCTCAGAGGGAATATCATGATGTCTCTGAACCCTTGCTGATTGAAGACAAATTTCCGCTGGCAGTACTGCGTCATGACCGAAAGTTAGCCGATATGGTGTTGTACCTATGGCTTCTTTTGGGGACGTTCGACAGGCCCACAAGATCTGGTCTAACGTCTTATGCCAATTTTTTGGCTTCTTTCCTACATGCTTTTTTATCAGGCCGATCACTATTTTATTCGCTGCTTCGACTTGACCATTTGCCTGTGCATAATAAGGTGTTGATGTTAGGAGTCTAAAGCCTGTTTCTTGAGCGAATTCCTGCATCTTTCGACCAGTAAACACTGATCCTTGATCAGTCGTTATAGTCTCAGGGATTCCAAATCTGAAGATAATGTTCTTTTGAATAAATTCAATGACATTTTCTTGGTCTGCATTGACTAAAGGAATAGCTTCGATCCATTTAGTGAAATAATCAATGCCTACCAGTATATACTTCTGGCTCTTTGATGATGCTGGTCGAATCTCTCCAATGAGATCCAACGCCCATCCTCTAAAAGGCCAAGGTTTCACTATTGAGTGAAGTTCGCTTGCTGGTACATGTTGGATGCCCGTATGGACTTGACATTCCTGGCAACCCTTCGCGAACTCAACACAATCTTTCAAGATGGTGGGCCAGTATAGTCCTTGTCGAAACAACAACCATTTCATCTTATGGCCTACTTGGTGAGCCCCACATGCTTCAACGTGTGTAGTCGAAAGGGCTATGTATGCTTCAGTTTCGCTTAAGCACTTTAGCAATACCCCTTCAGGCGTCTTTTTAAATAACTCATTACCCATGAGTACGTAACTCAACGCCCTATATTTTATTTTTCGTTCTGTCAAAGCTGCTGGATTTTGTAGATAATCTACAATAGGTTTCCTCCAATCTTGCTCTGACAAATTGTCTATGAACGATATTTCAAAGTTCCTTTGATCAGCATACCCTAGTCTTGTCGATTTCAAATCTGTTGGGGACAGGCTAGTTGCTTTTATTTTTTCTCGAACTTTGATTGCTCTTTGTAATCTCGTTTTTGAAATTTTGTACCCAAATGCAATCTGTGCCAAATCATTGGCTACTTGATTTTCCAATCTAGGTATGTGTCGAATGTTGACCACTTCGAATTTTTTCAATAAACGATTTGCTATCACAAAGTATATAATAAGATTTTCTCTTATGCATTTATATTCTTTTGTGACTTGCTTAATGACTAACTCTGAGTCTCCCATTATTTCGACTCGAGTTGCCCCCAATTCCAACAATATCTCAAGGCCAGTAATTAGAGCTTCGTACTCAGCCTCATTATTCGAACAAGTACCTGATATCTTGTACTTGAATGTTGTTGGAATTTTTTCTGGAGAAATAATCAAGACCCCTACTCCTGTTCCATCTTTATGGCTGGAACCATCGAAGTAGAATTTCCAAGGCTCTATCTCCACGTAATTTATATTCTCAACCTGAATTGAGTGGTCGACTATGAAGTCTGCTACCACTTGTCCTTTTACTGCCCTAAGAGGCATAAAGGTCAATGAGTACTCAGTTAATGCTAGCGCCCACTTGCCAATTCGGCTGTGCAGGATGGGTTTCGACAACATGTATTTGAAAACATCAAAATGAGACAAAACATACACATCAACTGGTTTTATATATTGCTTGAGCTTTGTACAAGAGAAATAAAGACATAGACATAATTTTTCAACTTCGCTATATCTAGTTTCTGCATCGTTCAAAACTCTACTAAGATAGTAAATAGGTCTTTCAACTCCATTTTCATCTTCTTGGGCTAACATGCTTCCCAAAGTTCTGTCGGATGCAGCTATGTACAATCTCATACTCCTGCTGCCGCAAGGAGGCACCAAAATAGGTGGCTTGGTGAGATATCCTTTGATTTTGTCGAAGGCTTCTTGTTGCTCTTGCCCCCACTCGAATCTTTCCTTATTCAATCGAAGTAAGGGTGAGAAGGCTTGAGCTTTTCCACTTAGGTTAGATATGAATCTCCTTAAGAAATTTATCTTGCCCAGCAGAGATTGCAGTTCCTTTTTGTTCGTTGGCGCTTTCGCTTCTAAGATTGCCTTCGTCTTGTTCTGGTTGATTTCGATTCCTTTCTTGTGGACGACGAAGCCCAAGAAATCTCCAGCTTTTACATAGAACGCACACTTCAAAGGGTTCATTTTCAGACCATGTTCTCTCATTCTTTCAAATGATTGTCGAAGGTGGTCTATATGGTTCTTCCTGGAAACAAATTTTACAACAATATCATCAATATACACTTGCATAAAAGTGTTAATAAAATCATGGAAGATAGAATTCATCGCTCGCTGATATGTTGCCCCAGCGTTCTTTAGGCCAAAAGGCATCACTACCCATTCGTAAGTGCCTAAAGCCCCGGGGCATCGAAAAGCTGTTTTCGACACATCTTCTTCAGTAATGAAAATTTGATTATATCCTGAGTAACCATCGAGCATGCTCAGGTACTCATGGCCAGCGGCAGAATCGACTAGCATTTCCGCCACAGGCATAGGATATTCATCTTTGGGTGTAGCAGCATTCAAATCTCTGAAATCTATGCATACCCTCAACGTGTCATTTTTCTTAATCACTGGCACAATGTTTGCAATCCATTCGACATACCTCGTAGCTCGTATGAATTTGCATTTCAGCAGTCTTTCGACTTCTGTTTTGATCTTCGACAGTATTTCTGGAGCGAAGCGTCTTGGACTTTTCTTGACTGGCTTCTTTCCAGGTTTGATTGGCAACTGAAGTTCTACCAATCCTCTGTCGAGACCAGGCATCTCGTCGTAATCCCATGCAAAGCAGTCCTTGAACTCCTTCAACAAATGAATCACTTCAAACCTGAGCTCTGGGTCTATTTTTGCGCTAATGTAAGTTGGCTTTTTCTCTAACCCTTCGCCCAAGTTGATTTCTTCTAAAGGATCCTGTGCTAACATTTTGATGTTGTTCGCCAGGGGGTCCTTTTCGAATCCCAAAGGCTCATCGTCGTAGATGGCGTCGAGCCTTTGCTCCTGCATTCCTTCTGTCATGATATCAGGAGGTTCTGGGTCAAAATCCTTTCCAGGACCTGTAGAAGATAGCTTTTGATCATTGGCCTGAGTGGCCATATATTTTACTTCGGCTTCGAGAGCCGTTATCATCCTTGTTTCGGCTACATAAGCCGAAATTCGCTGCAGTGATTGTGACTCAGTCATTATCACTGAATTCGCTTCCCCAACCAGTTGGCTGGATGTCAGTTAGCCCACTGAAATCAATGTGGGACAAGTCTTCTCTGTCCCATTGAAAACCATGCTCAGGGTGCAGGTACAAGGAACAAAAAGCATTTGGCGCTGGCGCCATGTCGAAGTCAGGTGCTGGGCATGGCCCTATGTGAGCCAATTTTTTGTCGAAGTCAGCTCTCCCTAGGTGATTTACTTCGCCCAAGTAATAGCTCTGATCCGCTTCTATATTTTCGACCATTCCATCAGGACGCCATAGTATCAACCTTTGTTGCATTGATGATGGTACTGCTCCAACACCATGTATCCATTCTCGGCCCAACAAAAGATTATAATTTGGTTTGGCCGATATGACCATAAACATAGTTGGTCGAAGGATGGATCCTACTTTGAGGTCTAGTTGGATCACACCCATAGTGGTCCCTATTTCGCCTTCATAATTCGACAGGACCATGTTGTGAGGCTTGATGTTTTCATCACTCTTGCCTATTTTTCTCAACATAAAGTGAGGGATGATGTTGATGGTTACCCCACAGTCCACCAAAATCTTATTTACGGTGGCTTCTTCGAGTTTTGCCCTTATGAATAAAGGCTTGAGGTGATTTTTCATCGCCTCAGTAGGTGGTTAGAAGAAACCATTTTGCTCTTCAGTACCGCCATTATCCATGACGAAGTAGCATACTGGCCTGTGCTTGGCCATTTCTTGTTGGACTTCCCAGTCGTTCGATTCGACCTCCATCTGGCGGTTGAACTCCCTTGGCAAAACTGAGACTATGTTCACCATGATATCTAGGGTGTCATCAGACTCAGAGCCATCTTTGTCATCAACTTCGCCCTGGTTAGGCCATACCAGTCTATTGGCCACTGGTTGCCTTTCCAGAGGCTTTCTCTGCTTTCTCTGAGGGACATTTGAACTCGATTCTGGCTTTGGTTCATTGGTAGCTTCCCTCTCAGCCTTTCGCCGCCTCTGGTATCTTATCCATTGGGATCGAGACATGGGATTCTTTCCCTTGTAGTTACTTGATACCTGGGTCACTTTAGAGGCGACAACCTGAGGTTCTTTCTTGTGTGTCAAAGATGAACCTCTTGGCACTTCGAAGGAGTGCCACCTTTCTTCGCCCGGTCTCTTTCGACCTGATGTTTTATACCACGTATCAACTGGCACATTGGTTGGAGGCCTGAAAGTCAGTGGCCTCTTTTCTTGATTTGAACCCTTTTGGTAGGTTCTTCTGGGGTCATGTTGAATATCAACACCTTCCCTTCTTTTGTTTGCTGCTCTTACACCTTGGATGTGTTCAGTAGCTTTCTTATCGAAAATCGAGCTGCATCGAGGACACAACATCACTTCTGACTTCTTCTTCTGGCATCTTTGCAGGAAATCTTCCAGATTTTCCTTTTCCCGAGGGAAAGCCGTTTTGTTTGCTTGCTCTTGCCTAATGGCCTCCTCTGATGCTTTTGATTCAGAGATTTCGACCATGTTGACGTTCATGGTGTCTTTGGTAGCAAGAGTCATCTGCTTCATCTGGGCTTCCAAGTCCTCTGTCTGGCCTTGGACTGCAGCCAAGTAGGAACTGGGTTTTGCTCCAGATTTTGGGGCTCCAACTGTCTCCAGTTTTGGGCCTTCAACAGCTTTTTGGACTGCTTCGATTGTTTTTCTAGAAAGATTCCCAGAAAAACAGCCAAAGATTGGCATGTTGGTATGATCCTTGGTGACTTCGACCATAGTTATCCCTGGCCTTTTCACCTGACTTCTGGACGCCTCGATCACATTCACCTCTGAAGGTTCAGCATAATGGGCTTCAGTCTACAAAGGGTTAGAGTCCACAGTCATGGGGGTCTTATCGGCGAATTTCAACCTCCCTTCTTCGATAGCATCTTGCACGAGATTCCTAAAAAGAAAACATTGAGATGTTTTATGGCCCAGAAAATTATGATATTTACAAAAGCCTCTTTTCTTTCTTTGATCAAGAGGAGGCACTTTTACCCCTGGGGGTACTATCATTTGGCCATCTTTTACAAGTAAGTCAAAAATTTCATCACATTTTGTAATATCAAAACTGTAAGTCTTTTTGGGGAACCTATCGTTGGCCCTTTCCGGACCAGTGGGGTTTTTTCCACTTGAGGGGACTAGTAGTTTGCAAGAGTATGGTGGCCCTTGTTTTAACTCCGCTAAATCGACCTCGCTTTCTTCGACGGTTATAGGTTCGTCGAAGGTTTCTGGATCTTCATCGTCCATTTTGACATATGCTATCCTTTCTCTCTTATGAGTTTTTGTCGCCTTGGCTTTTTCAGCTTTAAGGCGTTCTACATGTCGAACCCTATCGGCCAATTGGGCCATGTCTCTCAGGTATTGAGTGTCTAATTTCTTCCTGATGGAATAATCTAGACCTCCTGCGGCTATTTCGACTAGCTCATGTTCTGGCACTTGCGTAAAGCATCTTGCTTTGAGCAACCTAAACCTATTTAGATATTCGTCTATAGGTTCAGTGAATCGCCTCTTTACGCTGGCCAATTCTTTCAGGCTTATCTTGGTTTGTCCCATGTAGAATTGCTCATGGAACAATCTCTCCAACTGGATCCAATGGTGGATCGAATTGGGGGGAAGAGTTGTGAACCAAGTAAACGCGTTCTTTGTTAGGGAACTTGGGAAATACTTAATCCTCAGGTTTTCGTTGTTTGAAATCTCTCCTGCTTTGATCAAGTATCTCGCCACATGTTCGACAGTGGATTCTGTCGTGTCCCCTGAAAATTTAGTGAACTTAGGGACTTTACATCTAGGAGGTAAGTCTGTTTGTAACACATATTCTGACAGTGGGGATGTAAAGTTGGGCCTACGGAATCCCGTATTCATCCCATTTTGCATCACGATTCTTTCGATCATGGCTGTCAAGTTATTTTCCAAACCCGTATTCTGGTATTGGATATGCTGAACTACTTCGTCAGCATTTTGGTTTCTATTGACTATCCTTACTTCCGGGGCTATGACCCTAGGTTCTTCGACCCCGGGTTGTTCCAATCGCGTCCTAAGGTTTTCTTCGACAGGCTGCTGGACTTGGTTAATAGTGGTTTCTTCCTCTAGAAGTATACCTTGGTTTCCCCTCATTTGTGCTCTTTGGGGCTGTCGAATAGGTTGGGGTACCCCAAAAAAATCGGCTAGACGCGCCATTTGCACTGTCATCTGCTGATTCGACTGGGTGGTATTTTGTATTAGAGGATTTAGCACTGTGCTTAAAGTTTGTGCCAACATTTGAACCATATCGTGGTTGCTTTCGTCCATTTGCTGCCTTAAGACTGCTGTCGAGGCATTCGTAAGGCCAAGCGCTACTTGGGACGTTCCTCCTAAGAGTTGGGTCCTACCCCTGTTCGCCATACCAACTCCAGAACCTTGGAGTGACGAAGAGGCGCTCACTAAAGGGTCTGAAAAAGTGGACGCAGCATTCGTCAGGCTAGCCAATTCAGAAGTTGGCATGCCATAGAGTGGTTCTCGGTTTAGACCGACTGTCGAAAATCCTGGGGGAACATAAGGCCTAGTTCCTGGGTTTCCCCTTGGTGGGGGAGTTCCCAAAGGCATTCTGGGGCCAGTGAATGGAGGTAATGGCCCCGTTTGTGTGACCGTTACTGCTGGTGTTGAACCAGCGGTTACCGTTTCACTTACGGTTGGGATGACCGTTGTTCCCACATTTGTTTGTGGGATTTCGCTATTGTTTGGCGGATTCGCCATCGCTTCTCTTCTTCTCCTAGTATTGGTATCGTTGGTGTATATCCTACCACTTCTCAATAACATGCAATACTTCTCGAAAAAGATGATATTTTGTATAAATACGGTTAAACTTAAAAATCAACACAAGGTCCCATCGGGTGTGCCAATTTGTTTACCGTGGAAATTAGTAAACAACCGCTGATCCTCCAAAAGGTTACTTATTTGGTGACTCGCAGGATCGATCAGATTGATCCTAAGACATGGTTGATTTTCTGGGTTTAACTAAATCTAATGGTGATTAATGCCAGTAAAGTAAAGACACTTTATGTAAATTGCATGAAGAAAAGCTTGATAGAATAAATAAAAGCATTAAATAAAAGGGCTTCGACGGAGATGAGTAAATGAAAGGCAATAAAGTGCGTGAATGTAAAAGACTTTGCTTAATTTAAATGGTGTTTCACACATACATTCTCAACAATTCTTTCGCTCATACTGGGTACTTGAATCTATATGAGTGACTTGTATATAATGATGAACACACGCGAAAAATACGTGAACAACTAGTATTTATACTAAAAACACATCTTAAGTAACCGTTGGGCAGTTACGTCGCTTCGAGATGACGCCACATGGCACGCTCACAGCATTCGACGCTCCTGATCTTGGCACGTTGCGCTTGGTAACTGCTGGGAACTGTTTTCCCTCCAAACATTCGAATCTCAAACCGTTCTACCCTGGGCATCAGATACCTCTGTCGAGAAGTTCCTTCGACATCGAAGGTAACAAGATTCCCACTTAAAGGAAACTCTCTAAGTACCTTGTCACTTTCTGATGAGCATTCGACAGGATCAGCTGGTCGAAACCTGGAAACTCTTCAGACTCATAATTAATGGTCTATATTGATAACAAACAAGGGTGTCGAATTTAGGAGCCAACAATGTAATACATCATGACATCACATACGACTAACTCTTTACCTTTCAGGGAAAGATACAATCAAGTTTTGTCAAGAATTCTCTGGTTCAGTCAAATCGATACTAAGATTTCTATTCCAATTCAAGCTATGAAGCCCGGATTCGACCGGATAATATCTTGATCTCTCCAAAATACTACGAAGCCTGGAATCAACCAAATAGTGGTATGTCATAAATTCAAGTTGTGAAGCCCGAAAATCAACCAGAAAACAGCTTAATCCTCAGCAAGTTATTGTGAATTCTGGAAATCGACCAGATAGCAATACAAAATACCATGAAGCCTGGAATCGACCAAATAATGGTATAAGACACTGTGAAGCTTGGATCACGACCAGATAGCGGCAAAGTACACTGAAGCCTGGACACGACCAGATAACAGTGTAAGGTACTGCGAAGCTTAGAATTCGACCAAATAGCAGTTTATTCAGCCAATTACTATGAAGCCTAGAAATCAACCGGATATTAGTAAGCCTTAAATTCAAGTTGAAGCCCGGATACGACCGGATAACACTTGATTCCTTCTGAAGCCTGGAGCACGACCAGATAAGAATTGAGAAATTGCGAAGCCTGGAGAACGACCAGATAGCAAGTTTAATCTCATCTCCCCAGTAAGTTGTTGTGAAGCCTGGAGCACGACCAGATAGCAGTCGATCTTATTTTCCTCAACAAAATACTGTGAATCCTGGAGCACGACCAGATAGTAGTTCATTTTCACCTCCTCGACTAAGAGATGATTCTCCAATAGAGTAACGGACAACTGAAGCTCCTAAAACTCTATCTCTCTCAAGACAGAGACCAACATTCCCCAGCGTAGTCCTCCTCAACAACAGGTGTACAGGCTCTCGCAAAGGAATCTCTTATACGATCGACACTTCTTCTTATGGCATCTTTAAGCCCATTTTCCGACATCAACCTCCAAATGGCATCTATAATCCCATCCACGACATCCCAAGACCGACATCACTTCACGCGAGTGCAAATTTCTGGGCACTCTAGTGTTCAATCATCTTCCACCTTCGGATCACGAAAGGTAGACAAGCCAATCTACATCCTCAGGTTTAAGAAGATTGAACAGGGGAAGCTGTTGTACCCCAAAATTTTCCCTCCCATATTTCTCAATACATTTCAAGTGAGGTCCTCAAACTGCTCAAAGAAGTCCAAGGGTTGACCAGACAAACTCTCTCCTAAGGCAGTCTACCTCAAATTAGGGTTTCACTTTGCATCAAGGTACTTGAGTACAAAGGATCCCAAATGCTCACCATTTTCCTAATATTTTCACAAGATTATCCATGTCAAGTTTCAAGCTTTGTAGAGGAAGTTTTCTCGGTCAATTGCTCAAAGGCCTAAAAATCGACTGTGCTAGGGCAAAAGTCAACTGTGGCCCACATATAGTCAAACTTCAATATTTTTGGTCAACATTCCAATTTTGAAGTATTATTCATCATTTGATCAATGTTTGATCATGATTCCTCAAGGATTGCTCACAATTCATCAAAACCCAAAAGTTGTTAAATTAGGGTTTTGTAGGAAAAGTCAACTCAACTTTGACCAAGCATAACTTCCTCATACTTTATAAAAAATGACCCATACAAATCTCATTTTGAAGAGGATGAAATTACCTACAATTAATTTTCATCTCCCAAGTTCAAAATATGCACTCACAAGAAGATATAAATTTGGACATTATAGGTCATTTTGAAAAGTCAACAAAAATACCTTTTGGGTCAAAGATTCATACATGAACATGGAAGACTCAATTGAGATGAGACCAAAAGGGTTTATTAGAGGACATCTTAAGCTTTCTAAAAAGTCCAAGAACACATCTCTAGGGTAAATATTGAAGGAGTTATGCATTGGCAAAGTTGACCCTATTTTCAAAATTGTCAAAAGTCAAATATGGCCAAAATTGCATTTTTTGCCGAATGGGCCGAACTTTTTATGCTTTCATTGAGTTTGTAACATGACCCACGACCCATGATCCTTCCCATTTGTCACTCTTTTATTTTTGTCATTTATTTTGATTTTATTTCAATTAAATCAAATAAAATCAAAATAAAATAATGAAAATATCAAAAACTAATCAAAGCTTGAGATTTTGTGCATGTTTAGGTCTATTATACAGCTGGTGATGGAATCAAATCGTGCAAGGATCATTTGGACACAAAAAGATTGAGTTTTGCTTGATTTAGAAAGATTTTGCACAATAATCAAATCATGAATAAACAATCATAATTGGAGAGATTTGATACAAGTTTGTAACCCTAATTCCTTCTAGGGTACATAAGGAAGGATTGCAGATCAAACAAAGGGAGATTAGAGGCGTGCAATACAGAAAGAAAACTTTCAAAAATTCAACAAAAGTTGTGAATCAATTTCCAGGTTCCAGGCCATCTCAAGCCTTTCTAAGTATCCCAATCGCTTGTTGGATATCCCTGGATCACATTGCAATCACTAGCAAGCTTCCTAACATCCAGAAACGCACTGTAAGTGTCGCACGACCTCCATACTTTCTTGAATTCGAATATCATAATTCTGACACATTTAGCATGAATAATTGTCATATTCTTAATCCTTATGATGTTTGCAAACTAATGGTGATACTTAATTGCATTTTCATTAACTGTACAACAAGATGCCATAGTTAGGGTTCTTGCTCTTTTTTGGGGGTTTTTGTGTACAGGTACAATTAGCCATGGATAAGGGTACCAAGATGCTCGTGAGGTTGCCACTAGTTGATTGGTACCATTGTTTTGCATTTATCACGCTTGTATAGGATTTTGGAAAGGCACAGGGTTATACCTACACCCAGATGACTGTAGGTAAAAGTCAAGAAACTTTTAGCAACGGTGGGAGGAAGAAGATGATAGCGTGGCATCCTGTGAATGGCCAGTTTTGAATTTCGCACGTGGTTTGAGTTAGCCATTTGTTTTATTATATAATATTTATTTATCATTATTTGTTCAACTAAGCAAGCCAGCTCAGATGGTCATCATGCAGCGTGAAAATTCCAAAGGACCTGGGTTCGATCCCCAGGTCCCCATATTTGCCTTATATTATTTTTCTTTGCATAATCAGGTGCGCTAGCATCCAAGGCATCCACCATACACCATCAATATCCAGCCAACAGATCTTCAACAAGGCAGATCCAATGCTTTATCCCTGAGAGTCCACCACACGCCCAGTCAAGCAGGCAGCATGGGATTGGAAAAAGTCAAACAGGGCCAGGGCTTGTTGGGCTTGAAATTGTAGTTCACACCCCCCCCTTTTGCTATTCAAAACCAGACCCATTCTATTTCTTTTCTATTTTCTCTCTTATTTAATTTATTTTGTTTAATTATTTTCTAACCACAAAATTAATTTATTTTTTCATAAAAGAATCATAAAATCAATTTCTTCACAAATTTAGAATTAGTTTTATTTTTATTTTATTTTATCAAATTTAATTTGATATTAGTTAAATTTAATTTTAGGGTAATTCTAACTTTTTTGTAAATAATTAAAATCAAAATTAGAAAAATTAGGGTTGCTTTTGATTTAATATTTATTTCTTTTCTCAATAAAACAAAAACACAAAAGTAAGTTAATTTAATTATTTTTCTTAAATAAAATTTATCAGTCATTAGGGTTTTTATTTATTCAATTAAACCTTATTTTCTTAAAACAATCACAAACAACAAAAATGATTTTTCTCTTTAAGTTTCAATTAGGTTTAGATGGGGTCAAAACCCTAATTCCTTTTCATTTAATTCATCGCGCGCATTTTATTATTTTTGCGATATTAATGTAACTGCTTACGGTATGTAATAGTTTAATTAGGATTTTATTTTATTTATCGTTTTAACGGGTTTTTGGCTATGTAATTAATCCCCCTCCCCGAAGCCTTGTAATAGCATAGTTTTTATTTCTCGCATTTAATTCTCGCAAATATTAACTTATAGATGTATGATAATAGGATTGTATGACAAGATTGCATGTTAATTTAAAATGGCTAGCAAACCCTAATGTGCAAAGATAATAACTTGAAATCAAATCACTCGCACATGCGCACTCCTAGGGTATACTCTCACTTCGGTTGCCTTTGGTAAACGATCATTAAGTATAGGGTATTTTAGTGGTCGCCCTTCTGTCTAAACAAAGATCAAATGTCCCGTTCGGAAATGTTTCCTCAGAAAGGTTCCCTTGAAAATGTTTCCTCGAATATGATCTTAAGACATTAGGGTTATTAATAAGACGTCCTAACATTGCTTTAGTGATCGTACGTCCCTTACGAATTGACCCTTACAACTCCAACGACGGTACTACTTATTTCTCAATAGTAGGATATCATTGTCTAAAATAAACAAGAATAGAAACAATCCTTTTTTCGAGTAGGTAGATGCTAGTAGGTACTTGCTCAAAACAAACTTTTTCACACCAAACACTTTTCAAACAAAGTTTTCAAAAACACTTTGTAACACTCTTGAAGACAGAAGCAAGGGTTAAAACGAAGTAAAACAAAACTTTTCAAAACAAACACACACAAGCAATTTTAAAAGATGAGGAAGTACCTAAGAGCCCGTGGAAAACTATGGATAGAAAGGGTGCTAATACCTTCCATTTCTATAATCTACCCCCCCCCCCCCCCCCCCCCCCCGTACTCGGAATATCTCGAAAAAGGAATTTTTTTGTGCTTTTTTCCTTTCCAGTTGGATAAAATAAAAGTCGGTGGTGACTCTTGCTTACCGCGACATTTTGCAAACACAAACGCAAAATGCAAACCAGTATTTTCCAAAACAGTCGGTTCCGCCAGATCAAAGCTGTAAGTGACTACTAACATTTACCCCGCGAGATCCTTGAAAACATGCATCCACATATCATGCATCATATCATGACAGGTTTCTCCCATACAAGTCTCATTATCTTCCTACTGTTTATTTCAGTTAGATGGATATGGAACAAAACAGTGAAAGATCTCCAAGCTCAAAACACTCAATTCCAACAAATGTTTCTGGCCATGGCTAAGGGGCAAAAGGACCTGAAGACTCTCATTCTCAAAGACAAGAAGAAGAAGCCTAAGAAGTCAGTAGGTGTCCTGAACTTGGGAAGAAGACTCAGAGGACCAGCCAAGAGAGCTCTAGATCTATCAACTCCATCCAACGTGGGGGATAGTCATGAAGAAGACAACAGTATGGAGATTGATGAAGTCGAAGCTGACTACTCTGAGGAACAATATCCTCCCGTTGATGACAAGTACAAACAGTTGGAGGATCGCATGGGTTTGGTTTCTGGAGTGGTTATCCCTCCAAAGTTCAAAATCCCTACCTTTTCCCTGTATGATTGAGTCTCTTGCCCTAAGATGCACTTAAAGTCTTATGTCCGCAAGATTCAACCATACACAACCAATCCGAAGCTTTTGATCCATTTCTTCCAAGAGAGCCTAGTAGGAACTCAACTTGAATGGTTCTATCAATTAGAGAGTTCTCGCATCCACACCTGGGAGGATCTAGCTACTGCTTTCTATAAGCAGTACCAATACAACGTTGATCTTGCACCAACTCGTGTGTAATTGCAGAACATGACCATGGGATCCAACAAGAGCTTCAAAGGATACGCCCAAAAGTGGAGAGATCCGGCTGGTAGGCTGCAGCCCCCTTTAACTGATAGGGAGATGATTGACATCTTCATGGGAACTTTGACAGGACCTTTCTTCAAGCATCTAATCGGAAGCTCCTCAACCGGGTTCACCGAGATAATACTGACCGGTGAAAGGGTCGAAGCTGGCCTCAAAAGAAGAAAGATCCAAGGAGCTACACCCTCCGATGCTCAGAAAAAGCCATACAATGGGAAGAAAGAGTCCAATGTTGTGTATGTTCAAAAGAGTCTTCATGACCAACATGTGGGGGAAGTCCTGATCTCTGGTTCTACGTCACACCGGCAACAACAAAGGGGAAATCAACAAAGGCCAGACGACCCCAAAATACAGTTTACCAGCATCAATATGCCATTGTCTCAAGCGCTAGAACACTTGTTGAGGATGAACCTGATTACATTGATAGGACCTCATCCAAACCCCAAAACTTCTTCTCCTAACTACAATCCTAATGCAACGTGTGCTTATCATTCTGGCAGTCCCGGCCATGATACTAACGATTATTAGGCGTTGAAGTACAAGATTCAGAATTTGATTGATGCCAAGGAGATCGAGTTTGACCCTTCGGAGACTCCAAATATGGTCACTGCTCCTATGCCGAATCATTGAGAGCGTTTTGTTCATTTTGAATTTTCAATTGTAATTTCTTTTGTTATTCAAAAACTTATCTATTAATGTTAAGCTCTATTTCATTAATGCATTGCATATGTTTGTCTTGAATTGATCCATTCGTTTTCATTACATTTAAACTATGCTTTTTACTCTCTTTATGACATTTAAACCTTGCTAAAAGTTACAAGCTTTTAGAGGGAGGAGGACGAAAACAATGCCATAATCTCATACAGTATGCTTTTGAACAGATCTTGCTAATGATGTACAAGCGTTCTTTCAAATCCTAAACATTGGCGTTATAAGGAGGATAATCCCTAGTCAACCCCTTCGAGCCAAAGAAGTAGAAGTTTCCTTTTACACAAATTGAAACCTTTAATCAAAACCTAGGGTAGGGTAGTCTCTCAGTTAATTCAAACGCGCGTTTAAGCCGCAAACTCTCATCTCGTAATACAACGAATGACATCAAAAACATTCTTATGGAATCAAAAGACAATGATGGTTCCCTAATAGGCAGTCATTATCACTCAAAAGGAAAAGCCCACTAAGTCAAAACCTACAAAGGATACTTAAGAAATACTGGGGCATCCCGCTGACTGTAATCTGAAAACAAGAACAGTCAAGAAAAATTAGGGATAACAAATCAAAAAGAGGTCACTACAAATCCTCAACAACATGAAAAATGTTGCAAGAAATGACTGCCTTCTGATAAACTTAACTTGTCTGAACCATCACCAAAACGTCATTCCAAACTCAATGGGAGTTCAAATGCACAATTAACCGAGTTTAGGAGTGAAGAACATCACGAAGAATGGGCGGGTACAAATACACTTTGAGCCTTTATCCTTTGTTTCTTAAACCGTGAACCAAGCCACGCTACAACCCTTCAAAAGTCCTAATTGAAGCATGGGTTAGTTCGAAAGCATACTGTTACAAAAGGTATCCTGACTCCTGTAGGCTTTACTCTAAATCCTGAGTTTGAATTTTTTTACAAAATTTCTTTACTTGCTAAAATGCATTTTCAAAACTTCAAGACAAGCATAAACTTTGCATTATTTGAATATCGTTGTTTGCTATTTGTTTGACAGCAGAGAAATTCACACAATGAATATCCGATGAACGAAAGCTCTCTCTGAACAAAATCACTTCAAGTGGAATAACATTTCCAATGACAAATCTCCTATCAACAAGGGGGCATGATATGTCACTATCCAGCACACTTAGGGCAGTCTAGTCAAGATTCCGAGAAATCTCTCAAGAAATGCATAATAACCAGGGGCAGGTCTCCACCTAAATCACTTGGGGCATTGAACGCAAATCCCAACAAAGGGTTACATACATTCAATTAGTTCCTGGAAGTACCACAAACACTTGCTACTAGGGGCAGTGACAAATCTCCCCAGAATCCTTCTCATAGGATGACTCCCAGCCAGAGTTCAATCTCTGAAAACTTCTTCCGATCTGAGTCAACCTCAAGAATCCTCGAGGATTTCTTCCAGTGAAGTCTCTGCCTCTCCAACAGACCAGCAACATGGTTTATTTCCCCAACAAACAACAGGATTCCCTAGCTTGAGTTTTCCTCTACGACTACTACAAATCAAAGACAACAACTCCTCTTCCCCAGTAGACTACTCTACAATCCCCGACAAGTTACTGTGAAGCCTGGACCCGACCAAATATCAGTTCAACTTCATCCTTTCAATAATTTGTTATGAAGCCTGGAATCCAACCAGATAATAATCAAATTCAGTAAGTTACCGTGAAGCCTTGAAACCGACCAGATAACAGTTAACTTCAGTAAGTTGTTGTGAAGCCTAGACCCGACCAGACATCAATTCAACTTCGACTCTCTGGTAGAGCAACGAACAACAGAGACTCCTGAACTCTTTTCCCCAAATAGGAATCAACACTCTCCATATAGTTTTCTTCTCAAGGAAAGTCAACTTCCCTAGTAGAGTTCTCCTCAAACAACAAAACACGAACCCCCGGAAACATTCTAGGCAAAGTTTGAAGACACACCTACTCTTCAACAACAGTCCGGAAACTAATGACTCCCCAACATTTGTCAAGGATTTATTTTCCCAGACAAAAAAATACATTCATAAACATTTCACATTTCATACATCCTATTTACATACATGATAAGTGTATATGACACAATCTCATTTATTTTGAGAACATCATTGCACCATGCATTTCATACATCACAACATTGCATACAGCTAACGTTTTACCTTTTCCAAGAAAAGGTCAATCAACAGATGGCTATCGTCAATAGGTCAAAGATTAATACCGGTAACAAGTAAGAAAAATTATCTACACGACCAGCTAAAGTAACCCTACACATGTTCCTTCTCTTTCCAAGATGAAGTTTAACATGGAATCATCATCAAGCAACCCTACCTAGGTTCCTTCTCATTTCCAGATGCAGTTTTACATGGACTCATCATAAAGTACCCTACACAGGTTCCTTCTCATTTTTCAAGATGAAGTTTTACACGGACTCATCACGAAGAAACCCTACCCAGGTTCCTTCTCTTTCCAAGATGAAGTTTAACACGGACTCACCATCAAGCAACCCTACACAGGTTCCTTCTCTTTCCAAGATGAAGTTTAACACGGACTCATCATCAAGCAACCCTACCCGGGTTCCTTCTCATTTCCAGATGCAGTTTTACACGAGCTCGTCATAAAGCAACCCTACACAGGTTCCTTCTCTTTCCAAGATGAAGTTTTACACTGACTCATCTCGAGCAACCCTACACAGGTTCCTTTTCTCATTCTCAAGATGATGTTTTACACTGACTCATCATGAAGCAACCCTACCCAGGTTCCTTCTCGTACATTTCCAGATGAAGTTTTATACGGACTCATCATGAAGCAATCCTACCCAGGTTCCTTCTCTTTCCAAGATGAAGTTTTACACTGACTCATCATGAAGAAACCCTACACAGGTTCCCTCTCTTTCTAAGATGAATTTTTACACAGATTCATCCTGAAGAAGCCCTACACAGGCCCATCACAAATGAACGATCAAAGACCTCAACTGGTTCAATTTAAATCTCTCAATGGTTTATTCTGATTCTTTCCCGCAGACATCTTTCTTTGGTTCAGATAAATCACTCCAAGATTTATTCTGATTCTTTTCCAGTTAAAGTCAAGTTTAGACTTAGTCTAATTTCTGTCAACAATCGCCTTTGGATGGCATCTATAATCCCATCTCCGACAATTATCCATCATTTCTCCAAATGGCATCTGTGATCGGTGGGAGTGAGAACTGACTGTTTTGGAATGCTGGTTCGTGTTTGCGTTTGTTTTCGCAAAATGTCGCGGTAAGCAAGAGTCGCCACCGTCTTTTATTTTATCCAACAAGGAAAGGACAAAAGCACAGAAAAATTCCTTTTCGATATGTTTCTCGGGTTTGGGAGGTAGATTATAGAAAGGGAAGGTGTTAGCACCCTTTCTATCCGTGGTTATCCACGGGCTCTTAGGTACTTGCTCACTATGTTTTCAAAAAATTTGCTTTTCTTTTGTGTTTGTGGGTTTGAAAAGAGTTTTTTGTTTAGAAGAGGGTGTAAGTGTGAAAAGTTTGTTTTTGTTTTCAAAAGAGAAAGTACTTAAGAACATCTACCTACTCAAAAAGGAATTAAACTGTGCTAACGTCCTTTAGACAATGCTATCCCACTATTGAGGAGTAGGTAGCATCGTCGTTGGAGTTTTCGGGTCAATTCGAATAAGGGACATGTGGTCACTAAAGCAATGTTAGGATGCTTTAGCGGTAACCCTAATGTCTTAGATCATTTTTATCTAGGCAACCATTTCGAGGCAACTTTGATCTTTGGACAGGAGGGCGGCCTCTAAGGCTTCCTATACTCAATGACCACGTTCGAGGCAACCAAGTGAGGCGTACCCTAAGAGTGGCATGTGTGAGTGTGTCAATTTTCAGTTTATATTATCTTTGTACATGTTATGGTGAGCTACAGTTGATTTTAAATTAAAGGTTAATCTTGTCATGCAATCCTAGTTAGCATACATCTAAACAATTAATATATGTACATGAATTTAAAGTGCGGGAATTGTAAATCCTACGCTATTACAAGGCTTCGGGGAGGGGGATTATTTACATGTCCAAAATTGGGGGAATAAAGCAGTAAAGTGTAAAAGTCTTAGTTAAGCTATTACAAACCAGTAGGCAGTTATAATAAAATAAACGCGCGCGAATCTGAAAATAACCTCTAAAAATCCTAAGAATAAAATCTTTTTGTTGTTTTATTTTATTTTAGGAAAATGATCTAAATCTACTTAATTTTAGTTTTGAGAAAATGTTAAGATAATTAAATGATTAATTAACAAAGTTAATTTAATAGAAAAAACTAGCCTAATGTTTTTTTGTGTTTTTGATTTTATGTTGATTAAAAAAAGAAATAAAATGGTCAAAACAAAAATGAAATCGAAGGAACAGGCAGTAAATCAAAAAAGAGTATAATTCTGGAGGCCTGGGTCGAAAGAGGTGTGGGCTGTCTTTTGACCCAGTGAAGAGGCTTGATCAAAGGTGCATGAGGGGATGCACTTTGGGGGTGTTCGATCTGGATATGTCATCCTTCGATCTGGAAATCCTGGATCCAGTTCGAAGCTAAGTTGCTGAGCTTCGAAGCTCTGAACAGGATTCTGAGAAGATATTTCCTGCAAAACGAAACAAATGTTAAAGGTCCAGGGGGGACTTTACCCCCCTGATTCGAATCTCCTCCCAATTCGAATCCTTCCTCAACTTGAATCTGCTGAATCTGGGTCTGGGTTTGTTCTATCCTGAGATTCGAAGGAGAAACTCAGATCGTGCCCAAGCAATGGCACAATCTCATCTTTGCGCTGTAGCTTACATGCAACAATAATCAGTATTACAAGTATACATATGCAATGTGTATTTAAATGTCATGAAGGTGCAATTTTGGTTTTGCAAACCCTTACCAACTAAAGATGTATGATCTGTGGCTCTGGGTGTGGAGAAGTTTGCTGAATGACTGCTCTGGCTTGGATGAAAATGCTGATAACCTTTGGTGGGTTGTGGGCAGTGTATCTCCAAATCTTCCCTGTTTCTTTTCTTTTCTCTATTTTTTGTGTTTTTTCCCCATTTTCTATAATGTGTCACTGGCCTCGTATTTATAGGAGTGTGAGGGTGCATGAAAATGGCAAGGGACAACCATTTAACCATGCCTTTAAAGCTATGAGACAAGAATCATACACATTAAAAAATTTCCTTTTTTGAAATATTCATGTCTCTTGAATGAACCTGGACACTTTTGATTTTCGAATGCCTTCAGGCCCTGCTCTTCAATTGGTCTTGATTTGCCTCCTTCGAATGGACTTCTTATGTACCCTTAGAATGGGCCTTCTGAATGCTTCTTCGAATGGTCTTGAGTTGCCTCCTTCGAATGGACTTCTTATGCTTCGAAAAAGAGTCACTCTGGTCGAATCAGCTCTTGTGGAGTTAGGAACAGAAAAGGCAAGAATCTGGCCTTTAACTCAGGAATTGAATCCACAATCAGCATTTAATTATTTCTATATTTGCAAGGGAAACATGCCATTTTCTCATGTTCAGTGTACCTGGACATGTTTTTTGAGTGCCCTCTTGATGGCCTCTTTCGAATGGCCTGGAAGGAGTTCTTCAAATGGCCCTTGTCCAAATATCAATCGAAGGGTCCTAATTAAAATTCCAATCGAAAGGCTTTGTTAGCAGGCCAATCGAAAGGTGTTGTTCATGCTAATCGAAGGATCCCTTGGCATGCCAATTGAAAGGCTTGGCCCAGGGTGCCAAACGAAAAGGTCTTTCAGAATTCTAATCGAAGGCCTTGACATAATGCCAATCGAAGTGCTTGTCCATGCCAATCGAAAGGCTCCTTCAGAATTCCAATCGAAGGCCTTGACATAATGCCAATCGAAGTGCTTGTCCATGCCAATCGAAAGGCTCCTTCAGAATACCAATCGAAGGCCTTGACATAACGCCAATCGAAGTGCTTTTCCATGCCAATCGAAAGGCTCCTTCAGAATACCAATCGAAGGGTCTTTCAGAATGCCAATCGAAAGGTACTTAAAGCACCACTCAAAAAGTTTCTTTTTCCTTAGGCAAGGGTTTCTGGTCAACCATGTAGGGGGATGATTTTTGAAAACATGAGAGGGAAAAATTTGGGGTACAACAGTTGCCCTGTTCAATTTTCTTAAACCTGAGGATATAGATTGGCTTTTGAGCCTTTCGTGATCCGAAGGTGGAAGATAATTGAACACTAGAGTGCCCAGAAATTTGCACTCGCATGGTGTAGTATCAGCATTGTGACGTCGGGAATGGGCTTACAGATTCCATTTGGAGATTTTTGGTAGGAGATGGGCTTAAAGATGCCATCCAGAAGTGATTGCTGGACTGCATCTATAAGCTGGAACTGGATGATTTCCAGAATTGCGTCTGCATTTGGGGCGTATCTGAAATGTATTTGAATGAGTGATAGAATGACATCCGAATCTGGATCGTATATGGATTGTAATTTGAATGAGTGATAGAATGACATCCGAATCTGGATTGTATCTGGACTGTAATTTGAATGAGTGACAGAATGACATCTGAATCTAGATCGTATCTGGATTGTAATTTGAATGAGTGATAGAATGACATCCGAATCTGGATCGTATCTGGACTGTAATTTGAATGAATCTGGAATAAGTATCAGAATGTCAGCCATATCTGGATCGCATTTGAACTGTCTCTAAAAAGGGATCTGGAATAAGTATCAGAATGTCAGCCATATCTGGATCGCATCTGAACTGTCTCTAGAAGGAATCTGGAATAAGTATCATAATGTCATCCATATCTGGATTGCATCTGAACCGTCTCTAGAAGGAATCTGGAATAAGTATCAGAATGTCAGCCATATCTGGATCGCATCTGAACCGTCTCTAGAAGGAATCTGGAATAAGTATCAGAAAGTCAGCCATATCTGGATCGCATCTGAACCGTCTCTAGAAGGAGTCTGGAATAAGTATCAGAATGTCAGCCATATCTGGATCGCATCTGAACCGTCTCTAGAAGGAATTTGGAATAAGTATCAGAATGTCAGCCATATCTGGATCGCATCTGAACTGTCTCTAGAAGGAATTTGGAATAAGTATCAGAATGTCAGCCATATCTGGATCGCATCTGAACTATCTCTAGAAGGAATCTGGAATAAGTATTAGAATGTCAGCCATATCTGGGTCGCATCTGAACTGTCTCTAGAAGGAATCTGGAATAAGTATCAGAATGTCAGCCATATCTGGATCGCATCTGAACTATCTCTAGAAGGAATCTGGAATAAGTATCAGAATGTCAGCCATATCTGGGTCGCATCTGAACTATCTCTAGAAGGAATCTGGAATAAGTATCAGAATGTCGGCCATATATGGGTCGCATCTGAACTGTCCCTAGAAGGAATCTGGAATAAGTATCAGAATGTCAGCCATATCTGGATTGCATCTGAACTGTCTCTAGAAGGAATCTAGAATAAGTATCAGAATGTCCTCCATATCTGGATCGCATCTGAAATATCTCTAGAAGGAATCTGGAATAAGTATCAGAATGTCAGCCATATCTGGGTCGCATCTGAACTGTCTCTAGAAGGAATCTGGAATAAGTATCAGAATGTCAGCCATATCTGGATCGCATCTGAACTATCTCTAGAAGGAATCTGGAATAAGTATCAGAATGTCAGCCATATCTGGGTCGCATATGAACTGTCTCTAGAAGGAATCTGGAATAAGTATCAGAATGTCAGCCATATCTAGATTGCATCTGAACTATCTCTAGAAGGAATCTGGAATAAGTATCAGAATGTCAGCCATATCTGGGTCGCATCTGAACTGTCTCTAGAAGGAATCTGGAATAAGTATCAGAATGTCAGCCATATCTGGATCGCATCTGAACTGTCTCTAGAAGGATTCTGGAATATGTATCAGAATGTCAGCCATATCTGGATCGCATCTGAACTGTCTCTAGAAGGAGTCTGGAATAAGTATCAGAATGTCAGCCATATCTGGATCGTATCTGAACTGACTCTAGAAGGGATCTCAGAAGATGATGATCTTTGCCTGTTGATTGATCTTTCTTGAAAAGGTAAAGAGTTAGTTGTATGAAATGTCATGATGTATGCATTGTGTAATGATGTTCTCAAAATAAAATGAGATTTGTGTCATATGTATTTTGTATGCATATGTTATGAATGTTGTTGAGGTGTAATTTTGTCTTGGACTTTGCTCAAAATGTTTCCACCGGGGATCCCTGCTTTGTTGTTTGAGGAGAACTCCGCTGGGGGATATTGAAAACTCTATGGGGAGTATGTTTATTTCTTCTTGGGAAAAGAGTTTAGGAGTCTTAGTCGTCCGTTGCTCTACTGGGGAGTCGAAGTTGAACTGATATCTGGTCGGGTCCAGGTTTCGCAGTAACTTGCTGGGGATTGTAGAGTAGTCTACTGGGGAAGAGGAGTTGTGGTCCTTTTATTTGTAGTAGTCGGAGAGGCAATCTCAAGCTGGGGAATCCTGGTGTTGTTGGGGAAATAAACCCTGTCGTCAGTCCGCTAGAGAGGTGACATCTTTGTTGGGGGAAGTCCTCGAGGATTCTTGAGGTTGATTCAGCTGGGGAAAGGTTTTCAGAGATTAAACCCTTGCTGGGAGTCATCCTATGAGAAGGATTTTGGGGATATTTGTCATTGCCCCTAGTAGCAAGTGTTTGTGACATTGCCAGAAAATGTTTAATTGTACGTAACCCTTCACTGAGATTGATGTCCAATGCCCCAAGTGTCGGAGATGGAGACTTGCCCCTGGTTACTCTGCACTTCTTCAGAGATTTCTTGAAATCTTGACTGGACTTCCCCAGGTGTGCTGGATAGTGACATGTCAAGTCCCCTTGTTGATAGGAGATTTGTCAATGGAAGTGTCATCCTTTTTGAAGTGATTTTATTCACTGAGAGGGCTTTCGTTCATCGGATATTCGTTGTGTGAATTTCTCCGCTGTCAAACAAATAGCCAAATGCAAACAGTGATATTCAAATAATGCAAAGCTTATGCTTGTCTTGAAGTTTTGAAAAATGCGTTTTTTAGCAGAAAACTTTTTATAAGACAAATTCAACACAAGATTTAGGGCAAAGCCTTACAGGAGTCAGGATACCTTTTGTAACAGTATGCTTTTGAACTAACACATGCTTCAATTAGGACTTTTGAAGGGTTGTAACGTGGCTTGGTTCACGGTTTAAGAAACAAAGGATAAAGGCTCAAAGTATATTTGTACCCACCCGCTCTTCGTGATGTTCTTCAATCCTAAACTCAGTTAATTGTGTGTCGAACTCTATTCGAATTTGGAACGACGTTTTGGTGATGGTTCACACAAGTTGGATTTTGGAAGGCAGTCATCATTTCATTTTATTTTATTTTGCAACATTTTTCGTGTCGTCGAGGATTTGTAATGACCTCGTTCTTTTGATTTATTATCCCTAATTTTTGCCTGACTGTTTCTGTTTTCGAGATTACAGTCAGCGGGATGCCCCAACTTTCTTAAGCCTCCTTTATAGGTTTTGGCTCAGTGGGCTTTTTTCTTTTGAGAGATTGACTGCCTATGAGATAAGGAACCACCACTGTCTTTTGATTCCAGAGGAATGCTTTTGATGTCGTTCGTTGTATTATGAACTGAGAGTTTTGCGACTTCAATGTGCATCTTTTGAATTAACTGAGAGACTACCCTGCCCCAGGTTTAAAGGTTTCAATTTGTGTTTAAAACAGAAAACTCCTACTTCTTTGGCTCGAAGGGGTTGACTAGGGATTATCTTCCTTATAACTCCAGTGTTTAGGATTTGAAAGAAACGCCTGTACATCGTCAGCAAGGTCTGTCCAAAAGCATAATGTATGAGATTATGGCATTGTTTCGTCATCCTCCCTCTAAAGGCTTAGAATTTTTTTCGAGAGTTGATCATCACAAAAAATGAAATCAATTTGAATATAGTGAATATGAATGGATTGATTCAAAACAGACATATGCAATGCATTGATAAAGTAATAAAGTTTGACATGAATAAATGTTCGAACAATCAAAAGAAAATTACACATTGAAAATCCTAATGAACAAAAGTCTTCTCGTCTCAGTACTTGTCACTTCAAATGGTGAACTTTGGAGGGATGTTAGAAGAACTCAGCCTGACCATCTTGTGTGAATTCCAATGCTCCTTCATCGATCAGGTTTTGAACTTTGTACTTCAACTTCCAACAGTCATCAGTATCATGCCCCGGGCTGTTAGAATGGTATGCACACCTTGCATCAGGATTGTAGTTGGGTGAAGAAGTCTTAGGATTCGGATGAGGTCCTACCAACGTTACCAGATTCAATCTCAACAGGTGTTGCAAAGCTTGGGACAGCGACATGTTGAGCTTGGTAAACGGCCTCTGATTAACCCGTTGTTTATGGCAAGGTTGTTGTTGGACCCGTGAGGTAGTAGCAACTTGGAGAGGTCCATTCTTCACCATACCAAACTCTTTTCTTCTTGGAGGATGGTTAATGATTTGATCCCCAGCCTTGACTATTTGCTTCATACTGTTGTATTTGTCTTGAAGAAGCTGGTTGATAATAGTTCTCAGCTCTTCTTGTTCCCGAGCTAAGCCTTGGATAAGAGCCATCTGCCCCAGCATCTGGGTTTTCATGGCACTGAACTCAGCTTGTAGTTGTTCCAGCCGTTCGTCCTTATTGTCTTCAGGACTTTTCTTGACCAAGTTCCCCATGAGGAGTGTTCTCAACTCTTCCTGCCCCTTGGATAGGTTTAGGAAGATTTCCCTGAACTGAGTCTCTTGAGTATGAAGATCTTGGTTGTCTTGTTGGAGAGCCATTGCTGAAATAAACAGCGAGAACATGAGAGACTTGCATTGGGAGACCTGTTATGCAATGATATGTAGGTATGCAATGTTTTCAAGGATCTCGTGGGGTAAACAAGAAACTGTTAGAATCTGAATCTGGTAGCTTGATTGAAGGAACTTCATGTTGCTGAGAGTCCTTCTTCAAGAGTCAGGCTCACCATATCGAGTGGGTCATAGCCCCTGACTCAAGTTATCGTGTTTTGATCTCTAGACGACATTGGCTAGAGGAAAATAAATTCCCTTGCCCCTTGCTAGACATTTGATGTACCATAACCTGCATCATAGACCCTTGAGATCCTTGAAATGGTTAAGGAAATGTTAAGGCATGATGTTATGATGTGTATGCTATGCGTTTAAGCAAAAGTGTGAGGTGATGTAAGTAAACCCTGCAATAAGTCCAAATTATTGGATAAGGACTGTAAACAAAACCTGCAAGGAACTCATGTTGTCAGATAACAAGAATGTGCAAGTAGTTCAAGTTTGAAGGCACACAAGTCACACATATAGCCTTAAGTTTAGGCTGGCATGGAGTTTAGGCATTACCCTCTTTTAGTTTAGTTGGCTCAAAACCTGTCCTATAAATAGTAACCGGGTTCTAAGGAGCTCAATATCATTGGATTGTTTTCTATGTTCATTGTTTTGGTTTAGCCACTTAACTGGCGACCAAAATATTCCAATAAAACAACCCTCAATGAGTGTAGTATCGAGTATCTACCAACTCAGACTGCACCAAAGTCGGTCATCTCACTACCCCTAAAAAAGGCCAAGATGGTCAAGTAAGGTTCTAAGGTCAATTGATGCTTCACGACACCACGCGGCGGCCCCGTACTCTCCTTGACTTAACTCAAGGGTTACCGGTACCAACTAAAGTGCCACATCAACGTAGCTACTGTTTCAACCATGTCGGTATACCCCGCACAGTTCCCTCACAGTTTATTGCTACTTACCTAAAGGGTATCCCCAGATTCGAGTTAGGATCTATAGAACTCTGATACAAGCCCACAAAATTTAAAGCATACAAAGCATACAATTGAAAACACAAGTGATCTAATCCTAAGGTACACCTCACTAAAAGATATTCCCCAGCAGAGTCGCCAGTTCTGTGATCGGTGGGAGTGAGAACTGACTGTTTTGGAATGCTGGTTCACGTTTGCGTTTGCTTTCGCAAAATGTCACGGTAAGCAAGAGTCGCCACCGTCTTTTATTTTATCCAACAAGGAAAGGACAAAAGCACAGAAAATTCCTTTTCGAGATGTTTATCGGGTTCGGGAGGTAGATTATAGAAAGGGAAGGTGTTAGCACCCTTTCTATCCGTGGTTATCCACGGGCTCTTAGGTACTTGCTCACTATGTTTTCAAAAAATTTGCTTTTCTTTTGTGTTTGTGGGTTTGAAAAGAGTTTTTTGTTTGGAAGAGAGTGTAAGTGCGAAAAGTTTGTTTTTGTTTTCAAAAGAGCAAGTACTTAAGAACATCTACCTACTCAAAAAGGAATTAAACTGTGCTAACGTCCTTTAGAAAATGCTTCAATTTGGATAAACATGCTGCCTGCAAGCCTGCTTCAGTTTGGACAAGTTTTGTTGCATACAGGCTTTCGATTGAGTCACAAATTCCTTCTTGCAAGCAAGAGGCGCTAACAAAACCAGCATGCACAAGGAAAAAAGCCTTTTGTAGCCTCCTTCAATTCTAGGGCAAAAGGCTCCCTTTTTAGCATCCTTCGAGTTGCACTTTTTGCCTCCTTTGTGCCTCTTTCGAATCTGGGCATTTTGGCCTCCAGTATGTACCTTTCGTTTGGGCACATGAATCCTTCAGCACAAGGTTTTGGTCAAACCTTTCATTTGGACATTTTGGCCACCAGCATGTACCTTTCGTTTGAGCACATGAATCCTTCAGCACAAGGTTTTGGTCAAACCTTTTGTTTGGACATTTTGGCCTCCAACATGTTCCTTTCATTTGGGCACATGAATCCTTCAGCACAAGGTTTTGGTTAAACCTTTCGTTTTGACATTTGGGCCTCTTACATGCACATTTCGTTTGGCCACATGCGACCCCTGGAAAACAAACCTTTGATTGGACAAAAGTACCTGTATGCAAAGCTTCGATTGGAATGTGGACCCCCTTCGAATCAGCTTGCTTCGAATCCAAGCTGAGCCATTCGAAGCAGTTTTTGTTTGAAGCAAATCTGAGGAAAATCTCATGACCAACTACTTGATATGCTATGTTACTTCCAACTCTTCATATAATCAGAGGTTTAGACACAAAATTTAAGCTTTATCTATTAGATGTTATTATTTTTGGACGAAATGACGAAAGGTTATGTTATCTATTTTCATAAAGGTTATTTTAATCACCAAGTCAGCTCCTTGAGCCCCCAAATTTATTTTGTCTGAGCACAAGCGAAGTCAAAATCAGAAACACAAGTCTAATCAACTGCCGACAGCCCTCCACATGTACTTTCACGCTACATTATTTTATCATTGTTTTGCAAGGCTGAAAACCTCAAACATTTCCTTTCTTTTCTCTATAAATAGAGGAACATTTGCAAAGCTAAAGGAGGATCTTTTGGACCAGGCGAAAAGAATCTCCAAATTTTTCTCAAACACAAACACAAAACTCTCAAGTTCATCAACACTTGAGAAATAAAAAAACCCAGAATCCCAAACATCTCCCTCTTTCAATTCTGAAGAACACCCTACACCTAGAAGTTTTGTTTTTATTCAAACTCAAAAAACAACCTCCTGTGAAAACTCTTCGAACCAAGAGTAACCCCCCCCCCCCCCCCCCCCTTATGGCAACTCTTCGAATCCCCTCCTTCTAGCGCCAGCAGTTCAAGCTCGAAGCCCACACACCATCTTTGTGGTAACGTTATAACTCTAAGCTTTTCGTTTCAAATATCATGTACATAACCGTTTTTTCTCTTTTCGTTTCCACCCCCTTAACATATTTTCAGAACTAACCCTTCTGTTTTGCTGCTTGTTTACTCAAATATGCATTAAATATTAAACTGATTGTAAGGCATACTAGCATGGCCTTAGGCCATGTTGCTGTTCAAAGGTTCAAAAGAAAGAGACAGGGGGAAAGAAATATGAAACGAAGCCTTGGGCTTCCATGCTGACTTCTAAGCCCCAAAAGGACAAGTTGCACCACACTGGTTTCCAGGCAGAATCGAAAGGTGCACCCTGTTGATTCTAGGCTCCAGTCTAAGGAGACAAAGAAGACAGAATCGAAGGCCATCTCTCACGCCTCAAGACAAGCCCCCAATCAATGTACATGACCTGACTGGTTCCAACGCCCAATCAAAGGTCGTGACCTCACTGGTCAACTCCCAATCGAAGGAAGCCCAGAAATGCAAATCGAAGAGTGCTCCTTCCAGAATCGAAGGAGCCATTTCTTTCTTCTTTTTATCTTATTTTTTCCTTTATATTTCTATGCACTTAAATATGGTTGTAATAGTGTACGATTTATTTTTTACACTTTTTATTGCTTTATACAAATGCTAGTAAATAGGTGTGTGTTTTACCCCAAAGTTTACCCTCTCATTTCTCAAAAGATCACCCTGGACCCTCAGGTTCGCTTCATCCAAATTCCGAGCCTTGAATTACAAATTTTCCAAGAAAGTCATTCATAAGGGCAAAATGGTCATTTGCGCACTAAAAAGGTCAAACTTTGACTTTTGGATCAAAATCAAGTTTCAAGGATCATATTTCATCAAGTCATGTTGAAATATGAAGTTTATTTCATCAAGAAATTCAAAAGTCAAAATTACTTTGGAAAAGTCAAATTTCTAAATACTTAGAATTTTTCTAAGTGTTTAAGAAATATGACAAGCTCAGAACTTCTGATCAGATTATCACCATGATGCAAGCTGATTCTGGAAGAACTTCTGGCACAAAAGTTATAGATTTCAATAAGATCTAAAACATTTCAGAATAGAACTTCTCCTGGAAATGCTGGGATTTCAAGTTAAATCCTCAAAGACACGTCCCTGAAACTGAAGCACTCAGCAAATTCTGGACACTTTCAAAACAGATTTTGGTCAGAACTTCTGGGCCAGTTTTCACAAAGGTTCAGTCAGATTTTTGCAAGGGGCAATTCAAAGAAGGTTTACAAATCATGTTGCAAGCCTCCTGGAAAGTCTGAGAGCTCCTTCAGAACAAGCTGGAGAAAGGAGATACAAAGATCAGAAGTTGGATGTCTATTCTAAGTTACGTTGAAGCTAAACTTCTGATCCAGAATTAAGCAATGATGTAGAATCTCACATTGCAAGATTTTCGGTTTGACAAATCTCATCATCATTTAATGCTCACAACCACTTTTGGGTCTTTATCCAAAAGATTTCCCCACGTGTGGCATAGAAGTACCATTACTGTCTTGGAAAAGCAAACTTTTGTACAAGAGTGTGTTGGGCCCATGCGTTGCTTTGCTTTTGAAGTTGCCTTTCCTTAATTCCTGCTCACAAATCTGGCTTAGGCGCTGCTAAAGCTACTAACCACCATACCTATTTGAAGCTACTTCAATAACAAGTCAGCGCCAAGCATATGATGGTTGTACCCCTTGACCTCTCCAAGTGACTAAACCTTTTCCTATAAATTGGACTTCATTGGCAACTATAACGAGGTCGAAAATTTGAGAAAGAAAAAGCCTTGAACCCCTGCTAAAATTCCAAGAATCCAAAACTGCAAACACAAAAATACAAAACCTGTTGGCTTTTGATTTCTTTCATTCAAACTCCATTTTTCCTCAAATTTTTTTTGACCAAAACCATCCATACAGTTTCTGATTTACATATTAGAAACTATCCTAACTTCTGTGTTCAGACTGTAACACACTTTCCATCCACATCCACCTCAAAGAAGTCAGAACTTTTCCCCTTGGCTGTTCCAGAATTTTTTAACCATTCGTAGCCCAAGTTGAAAGTTTCTAGCCTGCTGAACACGTGAGGAAGTTGTTTAGAACATCACAAGCGGTTAGAACCAGACTCCAGCTCACATAGTATTTTCCAGCTGCAAGGTAACTTTCTGCTGACTCTCATCATATTATTTAGGCATTGTCAGATTCACATGTTCAAAAATACAATGTAGCCATCATGATTCTGATGTTGTACGTTTTCTGAGGTTTCACATATGTGTATGCCTAAGTAGCGAGTAAATTAGTTCAGAACTTCTTAAGGAAACTAGGTTTAGCAGATATATGCTTGCTTCTGATTTACAATCTTGATATCTTATATTTATGAACCATGATGGGAACCTGCCATAGTTGATATGTTTGTGTTTTCTGTTCTGTTAAGAAATGACTAAGTTGCTGATGTTCTGGTTAGCATGAAGAAAGAGATGGGATTCATCCTCAGAACTTACTTTATGTTATATGCTTATGTTTTTGCTTCTAATACCAGATGAATGGCCACCCTAGTGGTAGAAAACGCACGCCTAAGATATTTGTGTTAAGGGTCTTGAGTTCTAGTCCCAGAAACACCCCCCTTTTTATGCTTATCCCCTGACATTTTTACCATTCTGGGTCAGAACTTCCAAACCTCCAGCAATATCAGAACATCCAAATTCCCTCAGCACCCAGAATTTTTGACATCCCCTATTTTGGCTAACATTTTATTTGTCTTGCAGCATGCCAGAGTCAGAACTTCTGATTTCTTTTATTTCAGCAAAGCGCTGATTCCGTTTTCTTTCTCCTTATTATTTTCGCCATCACTTTTATTAATCAAAAACACCAAAAATATTTCATATTCACGTGTCTTATTTCTTTTAACATAAAAAGATCAAAATATTTTCTTAAACAAAATTTATTTCTTTTCTTAAACAAAACAAGTTCATTTTACATTTCTTGTACACTCTTATCCATTCAATATGGTTGTAATAGTAACTTAGGATTTAATTTTACTTGCAATCCCCATTCATAAATTTGTACCCCATCCCCTTAATGATGTAATAGTGTAGGACTTTACTTTTCCCGCATTTTTATTGCTTTCATATATTGTTAGTAATTAGGGTGTGTATGGTAAGATAAAAACAACAAATAGACAACCTAAAAATCAAAGACTAAAAAACATGTAAATCAATACACTTGCACACGAACACCCTATGGTAAATCCACTTTGTTTCCTTACAAAAATGGCTATATTACGCATGTGAGTTATCTTAGCAAAAACAAGCAAAATACAAGATCATAGTCTCTCGATGACGCTATCAAAAGTTTCCTTTCAAAATGGTCTTAGTCCCTAAAGAAAAATGCTAAGATACCATGCAACATTGCTAATCATGGTTATACGATGACCCACACCCGTCCTGTTTACATCCAAAGATAGGGTTACTTACCAAATCAATGGTAAGATAACAATGTCAAAGGAAAAAGGAAATGAACATGAAAGACTTTTGAGTAGGTAGAATGTTCTTAGTTACTTGCTCCATTTCAAAACAAAACATCCTTGCTATTTTCAAAACAAACACCTACACTTTCAAAACATCTTACAAACTTGAAAACATTTTCAAAAGATCAACATCTTTGTATACATTCTTACAAACGAGAATCATTACAAAGTTTGCCTAAACAATTGCCTCTTTACAAAATACTTTCAAAAACCACACAAAGTACAATTTCAAACAAAAGCAAATGATCTAGTGAGTAACTAAGAACCCATGGAAAACCATTTATGAAAAGGGTGCTAATACCTCCCCTTTTTATAATCTACCCCCTGAACTCAAGAAACAATCTCAAAGGTCTTTCCTGTGCTTTTTCACCTTTCCTTTTGGATAAAAGAAAAGTCGGTGGTGACTCTTGCTAACTGCAACATTTGCGATAAAATGTAAAACACCCAAGTCAGTTCTCCCACCGTATCACATTGTGTATGGCAAGATAAAACTAAGAAGTAGACAACCTAAAAATCAAAGACAAATGCATGCAAATCAAACACACTTTTCACACATCCACCCTTAGGGTAATCTCACTTGTTGCCTATCAGAAAAATAGTCATGTCCCTCGAACATGGGCGTTTTAGCAAAGACCCTCGATAAAAGATCGTAGTCCCTCGATGACCCTCGATGTTGCCTTTGGTAAATGATCTAGTTCCTAAACGACATTGCTAAAACATCCCATATGTTGCCTTCTATGACTATACAAACGTCCCACGCCCGTCCCTTCACATCCAACGATGGGGCTTCTTACCAAAACAATGGTAAGATAGTAACATCTAGAGGAGGAGGAAAAGAACATCTAAGACCTTTTGAGTAGGTAGATTTTCTCCTAGTTGCTCGCTTGCTCACAACAAAAATATTTTATACACCAACACTCTCATTTTGAAACATTTTAAAAGACAAACACTTTGTACGCATTCTGATAGAAACGAGAGCCATTACAAAGACACCTTTTCAAAACCACTTTCAAAAAACACATTCCACGGACACCTCTTTGAACTTATTTTCCAAACAACACTTTGTACGCGTTCTTATAGAAACGATAACCATTACAAAGACATTTTCAAAACACTTTCAAAACCCACACCATAAGCACATTCAAACAAAAAGCAAGTGATCTAACAAGCAACTAAGAGCCCGTAGATAACTACAGATGAAAAGGGTGCTAATACCTTTCCTTTTCATAATCTACCCCCCCCCCCCCCCCCGAACTCTGAAAACATCTCTAAAGGTCTTTCCTGTTCTTTTCAGCCTTTCCTTATTGGATAAAAGAAAAGTTGGTGACAACTCTTGTTATCCGCAACATTTGCGATCAAACACAAAACACCCAAGTCAGTTCTCCTACCGCGTTATAATGAGCAACAAACTAACAATAGCTTTGATGTGGAGAACGTACTCAGTGATAGATTTATTGCCCTTCTTGGTGAATTTGAGCTTAACACATAGCTGGAGAACTCTTGCTTTCACATGAGCATTGAAATACTGATGAATCTTGTCCCAAACCTCAAAATTATGCTTACACGCAATAACCCTAGGTAGTACTGATTCAGAAATCGTAGATAGTAACCAAATGAAAACAACTTGATCTTGCACAATCCAAGCCTCATACTCATCAGAAACCATACCTTCAAGGCGATCTTGCGCAGTTTTGAATTTCAGTGGAATTTGTTGATTAACCATAATTTTATGCATCTTCTGTGTGTGAATCACACCTTCAACTTGTTGATTCCATAGAAAATAGTTGTTTTCTTGAATTTTAATCGAGAGTTTGGGACCAAATCCATTGTTGGATCTAGACAATGAGAAGAAGGTAGTGATATCTTGTGTGTAGGGTACCTTTGATACCGAATTCTTGATTATCACCAGACTCCATTGATGAACAATTTGAGCTTCATAAGGATGAACTGGTGCAAATATGAGGAAGACGGAGAGCGATTATAAGGGAAGAGTGAAAGATCGCACTGCGAATGATACCATATTAGAATATAGTTATTATCCTCAACCACACAGTAATCAAGATGAAGGGAAAGAGTAAAGATAGAAGATATATCACTATCTCAAAAGATAGAAAAGTATCATTACAATTAATAGTACACCATTAACCTATATATACATCAGGTAACAATGCAGTTAAAACTACTTTTAACTGCCTAAAAAATTAACTAAGAGTTAGTTACAGTTTAGGCAAAAGACTACAAGGACCAATCACAGATAGACACGATGACACGGTTATATTAAGCAATCTACACAATATCTCTAATATAGGATGAGTTATTAAGGATGTGTTTGTTTTGATTTTTTTTAAATGATTTTTATAGTATAATATAATTGTGTAAAAAAATTACAAAGATTTTTTTTTTATAAAAGCTGCAAATAACAATTTAGTTGGAATAGTTATTCTTAAAATGTTATTTTAGATATTTCATCATTTTATCGAAAAAATTTTAAAAATCAAAATTTTAAAAAATCACTTAATTTTGAATCTATTCAAATAGTTTTTCATAAAAATCATTTTTAAGATACAACTTTTTGAGAAAATTGTAATTTTGACTATATTTTGATCTTCAATAATGTATGTTTATGTTATAAGATATCAAAATCTGTCTTTCAATTTAGAAAAAATGAATATAAATAAACTTGTAATATTTTGAATTACGGTTTTATAAAATTCATTTTTAAAAATACTAAAAAAATCCATTTTTTAAAGTTAAAATAATGAATCCCTAAATCAAATCTATATTATTCCAACGTCCAAGTTTCTGATGCGGCAGACAGAGGCCGACATGTAATACTGTGACACTAAACGGTAACGTAAGAATAAGAATGAACTAAAATATTTGAAATGATGCACTTTCTTTTTTTATATAGTGTGTGATTAAAACAATCCGTGTGAGAGAAGAACCGTTTTGCGGATGGTTGTTGAATTTAATCGGCCAATGATTGGCTCATCTAGAAGGATGAATTATTTTCCCTTGGTGGAATGAGGGATCACCTACTCTATGTGCTATTTTTTTATGTCGCTCTTAAACTTTTCAGTATTGGTCTTGAAAACGGTCTAGAATACTTGTTCCTCAAGCCATTGTCGAGATTCTTACCTCACACCTTCTCCATTATACTTGAAATCCTCTAATTTGACCATAATATCATCATAATTAAAAAAAATAACAAACTTTTGAAAATTCTAATACCATACTGTCAATTTAGAAATATCTGATTAAATTCAAAATCATTTTTGCATTTTTATCAACAATTTAGAAATATGTTCTATGCCTATATGATTATTTACCGACAATTTTTAAATTGCTGATAAAAATGCAAACAAAATTTTAGATTTTATCGAATATTTGTAAATTGACTATATGATACCGATGATTTCAAATTTTGGTAAAAATATGGTTTTTACTTAATACAAAAATACCAAAATTTTTTAATTGTCAGTGTATGCAGGAGTTTGACCGGATATTTTAAAAAATCTTGTAGGTCTATTTTTTTATGCAAAGGGTGTGACCGCAAAAATAACACTACCAAATTTTTAACATGTGTTCGAATATTGAGTATACATGTTTTTTGAAAAAAATCGGCAAAACATTTTACATGCACTGGATTTTTTGAAAATGTTAGTAAAAATGCATACAATTTTTTTTGCGCTTGAGAGAAAATTCGACAACATGTTATTAATAAAAAAATGAGAGGGATGTTTATGATATTTTGAAACTATGTGGGGGTGCTAGGTGAAATTCTTGCCCTTGTCTTAACTTTGTAGGACGAGAGTTTTACGTGTACGCCCCTAGGTCGGTTGGTGCTAGGAGAAAATGAAGAGTCTTGTTGGGAAATAACTTTTTTTTGGGAACAATCACATTAAATACATTTCTTGTAATGAGTAGTATGGTGCAAGAAGCTTCTCACGTGTGTCCATGCACTAGTCAGTAATGATTTAACTTTTACCTTAGGATACTTGAGTGCTTTGAACAATTTGCAAGTAGATGTTGATCATTAGTGGTGTGGTTTGAGCTTCTCAATTTAATGGATCTTATGGTCCTTTGTGGCTGAGGTGCATATAAAAAGTTCTTGAAGTGTTTCCCCCCTTTTCGTCATTTGCGAACTATAAAAGCTTTTCCTCTTCTATATCATCATTTTCCTCTCTTTCTTGCAGGTTATTTTGTGTCAATTTCTATTAGATTATGTCCCAATCTAGAACTATATTCGATTAGGAAGGATGAATTCTCAGTCTGTTGCGGTGATTTGTTGTTTTTAATGTGATGGAGAGGGGGTGAACTACAAGGTTTATACTCCAACGCTTAAGTTAGTAAAATAATGATAAGAAAATTTTGAATGGAAAAGGATTTGAATACTTTGGAATGACACACTCTCTTCTTTAAATATGATAATTGGTTAGCAACTGAACGTATGTGATGAGCCATATTATGCAGTCAAATGTTAGATCAATCTAGACATTTGAGATAATGCTTGAAAGGGAGATTACTTATTTGGAGGGGAGAAAAGGGTTCACATACTCTTCGTTGTATGTTTCTGTGATACGGTGGGAGAACTGACTTGAGGTTTTGCGTTTGTGTTTGCAAATGTTTCGGTTTAGCAAGAGTCGCCACCGACTTTTATTTTATCCAAAAGGAAAGGTAAAAAAGCACAGGAAAGACCTTTGAGATTGTTTCTGGGTTCGGGGGGTAGATTATGAAAAGGGAAGGTGCTAGCATCCTTTTCATCCATGGTTTTCCATGGGCTCCTAGTTACTTGTTTTAGATCACTTGCTTTTGCTTTTCAATTGTTTGAAATGGTGCTTTGTGTGTGGTTTTGGAAGTATTTTGAAAAGAGGCCTTTGTCTAGGCAACCTTTGTAATGATTCTTGTTTGAATGTATACAAAGGTGTTTGTCTTTTGAAAAATGTTTCAATGTTTGAAAGTTTGTTGGGAAATTGTTTTGAAATTGTATTGTGTGTTTTTGAAAATAGCAAGGATGTTTGCAAATTTGATCAAGTAACTAGGAGTTGTCTACCCTAACTCAAAGATCTTTCCTACACATTTTTAACCCTTTGACATTGTTGTTTTACCATTGCATTTGGTAAACAACCTTATCTTTGGATGTTAAACGGGACGGGCGCGGGTCATCGTATGGCCATGATAACAATGTTGCCAAGTATCTTAGCAAGTTTTTGAGGGTCTAGATCATTTTTGGATAGGCAACCAAGATAGCGTCATCGAGGGACTATGATCTTTTGTTTTGATTTTGATTTTGCTAAGATACCAAGCATGAATACCATGGCCATTTTTAAGGCAACAAGTGGATGAAACCCTAGGGATGCTTGTGTGCATTGTGTTGTCATTTTTCATGCATTTTTGTCTTGTATTTAGTCATGCTATTTGTTTGATTTTGGTTCTTTGCATACAAACCCTAATCTTACTATCATGTATATAAAGCAATAAAATGCGTAAAAGTAAATCTAAGACTATTACAACATTATTATGGGGAGGGGGATACAAGTTTGAATAGGGGGATATTTGCACAAAATAAAAACCCTAAAACTATTACAACCATATTGAATTAAATTTACAAATAAATAAATGGACAATTATTTAAATATGCAATTAAATATGAATATGCAAAATGTTTTTTGTATTTTATTTTATATATGTAAGATAAATTATTTATGTCTCAAAATAAGAAAAATATTAATGATTATTTTTGAAAAGGGTGGAAACCCTAGTTTTTTTGTTTAAAAGAAAATATATATCCTAATTATTTATTCATTTTTATGTACAAGAAAATAAATAAAAATATATACAAAAATGTTAAAAATTATATTATGTGAGAAAATATTATTTTAAGTATATAAATAATAAAATAAAAAATATGTAAGTATTTTAATATTATTTACAAATTTATTTAAGAAAATAAAAGTATTTAACCTAACAAACTATTTTTTGTTATAAAAAAATAATAAAAATAATAAAATAAAAATGTGAAAATTAAGAAAATATTTTTGGTGATTTTTAATATTTAGAAAAAAATAATAAAGTCAGAAAATAAAAAATGAAATGAAAAATATGCAAAAATAAAGAAATGGGCCAAGGGGGTGCAAAAAGCAGGATGGGGGGTGTCAAAAGTAGAAGCAAGCCAGGCCCAGCCCAACTCACTTTGTCCCTGTCCTTGGAACAAAAATGCGCGCCTTGTTCTTCAAATCTGTATCTCCTGCATACGTGCTTAAAAACAAAAACTTGCAACATGAAAGTTATAGCTCATCATCACACGATTCTAACCATATAAAAAACTTGATCTAACTCTAAGAAACCAGGGAGAATTTTATCACCCCCAATTTCTAACCTAAAAAATTCAGCAACTTCAACATCCAAATTCTCCTAGCTCAGCTAACATAAATGAATTCTATGCATATGTACAGTTCAAGGACATTAAGGGCTACATTTTTGCTTCACAAACCTAAGCCTAATGATTCCTAAATAAGGAGATAGAAGTTTAGAAAATACCTGTTTCAGCCAAGTTTGGATATGGAAATGTAGGATTTTGGATGAGGCCTGAAGGTCGTGTTAGCTTGCCTGAAGTTCACTCAACCTTTCCCAATGTTTGGCTTGCCTCGAACTTGCCTGAATGTGCTTGTAGAACTCAACCTGCAAAGCTTCAAAGTAAAAATGGTGAAGTGTGAAAATGGAGTTACAGTGGCTGGAGAAGGGCTTGGATAGTTTAGGTGTATTGTTTAGAATGTGTTTGAAGTGGTTTGGGACAAAACGCACGAGTGGATTTGGTTTTGGCTTGAGTTCTGCAGGTATGGCCCTGTTTTGATAAGAACTTTGTACTTTTGTGTTTAAGGGTGTTTGAGAGGCTTGGCAATCATTCTTTTGGCTTGGTGTGATATGCTGAAGTTGTTTGAAATGTGTACCAGACTTGCTCTTATCAGATTTCCAAAGTTATGGACCTTTTGCAAGTTGACTTGTTTTTGAAGAAAAGGTTGAAGTTGACAATGCCAAGGCCTGTACAAGCTAGCTTGAGGCCTGCTGATAGTTGGTACACCTTTCCTGATATTAGTGAACTTTGTTTGCAGCAAAAGGCTTGCTCCATGGCTCAAGATAAACAATTTGACACAAAGCATGCTTTATTAAAGTGGCAATGTAACCTTTATGCCATTTTTGGATTAAACCTTTGTACAAAGCTTCCAAGACAAAAACAATGCCATTAACCATTATATTTGCATTCAATTTTTGAATGTAGAATAGATTAGAACCTGTAAACCAAGTACAAGCATGCTTTGTACAGAATTGCAAGTTGTAGCAATGTGCAAAATGCCTTGGACAAAAGTGATAATTTTCCATTTTCAAACTTTCGATTCTCCCTAAACACAAATGATTTTGGAGAGTTCTTTGACATTTTGGAAAGCTTGTAACATGCTCTACAATCCATATTTAAAATTAATTTTGAGATTCCACTTGGAACTATGTGAAAAATTTCCATGAAGATAGGTCAAAATCCTGCCTAAAATAGGGCAAAATTTCACTAAGTTAAAAGTTTCATGGACCCTTATTCACAAAATCATAACTTGAGATCCAAGCATCTTTTGGGAAAACTTTGTGAATCAAAGTTGTAGATTTTGTGGAGGACTACAACTTTCATGTTGGAAGTTTTCTTTTAATCCAATTTCATCATGGTGAAAAAGTTGGGAAACGTTGGAAAAAAAAAAAGAAATTTTCATAACTTAGAAAATTTCTAAGTTATGAAAATTTTCCATTTTAAACCATAATTTCCAAAATTAGGTTTCTTGGTGAACAAGTTTCATGTTTTGACACATCTTGATGAAAAATGACCCTTGGCACTTGATTTTAACCAAAAAGTCAAAGTTTGACATTTCAGTGTACAGTTGATTTTTGATCAATTGACTGGAAAAATTCATCTGTCAATCCAATGCATTTGAGATCTTTTAAACCTTGTGATTAGGTCAAGATGATTCCATTGAGTCCTTGAAGCCATGATTTAACCCAATTTGCCATTGGCTAGGTGAAAAATTAGATATTGCCCCTTTTATAGTCAAAACCCTAAAAATGACCATTTTGCCCTTTTAATGATCTGATCAAATTTCTTGAGGAGTTGTGGTCCAAACTTGATAAAATGGTTCATATGAGTCTATAATGTTGATGTGGATCAAAAATTATGAGGTTTGACTGTAAATTGGCCACAATTGACTTTTTCCTCAATATAGTTGATTTTTAGGTCAACTGTCCAATTGACTAGGCAAAAAGTTGATTCAAGGCTTGAAACTTGGTATGAGCAATCTTAGAGGTCCAACATGAAGTATTAAAGTCACATGAGGCATTGGAAGTCCAAAAATACTTATGCAAACTCAAACCCTAATTTCAGGTCAACAGTGCAAGGAGATGTCTTGAGCTGAGCAAACCCTAATCCTGTCTAGAGTCCAAAGAGTCTTGTGAGGGGAAATCTTGATAAAATGAGAGGGAAAATTTTGGGGTACAACAGATGCTCCTGTTCAATCTTCTTGAACCTGAAGAGTTAGATTGGCGAGTTTGCCGTTCGTGACTCGAAGGTAAAAGATGATTGGACACTAGAGTGCCCGTAAATTTGCACTCATCAAAATGTAGTTGAGGGAATGGGCTTAAAGATGCCATTTGGAGAGGTGACAGAATCTTGTCGGATATGGGCTTGAAGATTCCATCCAAAATTGTTTGTTGAAAATCAAGAGAATGAACATCAGAATGGTATCCGTATCTGGAACGTATCTGAGTTGTATCTGGAAATTGAATTTGTATGAGCAATGGAATGGCGTCCGTGTCTGGAGCGTATCCGGGCTGTAACTGTATTTGAATATGAATGAATAACAGAATGACTTCCGGGTCTAGATTGTATTTGTATTGTATCTGAGTCTGAAATCTGGATAAGCGACAAAATAACGTCCGGGTTTGAAGCGTATCTGGGTTGGGGAAAAAGTTAGAATAAGTGACAAAATGGAAACCGCGTCTGGAGCGTATCTGGACTGTATCTGATGTTGAGATCTGTATGAGTAGCAGAATGACTTCCGTGTCTAGAGTGTATCCGTACTGTAACTGGGATCTGAATAAGTGACAGAATGACTTCCGCGTTTTGAGTGTATCTGAACTTGAAATTGATTGTTGAATCTGAATGAGAAATAGAATGGCTTCCGCGTCTGGAGCGTATCTAATCTGTATCTGATTGTTGAAGTCTGAATGAGTAATAGAATAACCTATGTGTCTGGGGTGTATCTGAACTTGAAATTGATAGTTGAATCTGAATGAGAAATAGAATGGCTTTCGCGTCTGGAGCGTATCTAATTTGTATCTGATTGTTGAAGTCTGAATGAGTAATAGAATGACATCCGTGTTTGGAGCGTATTCGTACTGTATCTTGACTTGAAATTCTGAATAAGTAATAGAATGACCTCCGTGTCTGGGGTGTATCCATACTGTATCTGAATAAGAGATCTGAATGAGTAACAGAATGACTTCTGCGTCTGGAGTGTATCTGAACTTTATCTGAAATCTTTTGAATATCTGTTAAAGATAGCTGTTAATCTTATCCTGAAAAGGGTAAAATGTTAGCTGAAACACAAAGTTATGTTGCATGAAATGTATGATGCAATAAAATGTTCTTTATCAATGTTCATGATATATGAATGTAATGTATGCGCATGTAAGCTGATTTGCTGTATTGCTGAGGAAGATAAATCCTTGATAGCTGGAGATAATGAAATCTTTGACTGCTGTCGGGGAAAATAAATCCTTGACCTCTATTGGAGATTCAAAATCTTTGATTGCTGAGGATGAGAAATCCTTGTTGACTACTGTTGGGGATAGAAAATCCTTGGCAACTCGCGGGGATTATTAAAAACTTTGATAACTTCTATGGGGATGTGAGAATCCTTCACGACTTTCCTGGGGATATAGGGATCCTTCAAGTCTTTGGAGTTGGAGGATGACAAACATTCTGTTGTGAAATAATGCCAAGTGTTGTTTGAGAAACCTGCTTGGGGAATCCCGATAACTTTGATGACTATGGCTGGGGATTACACTATGGGAATCCTTACTCGGCTGGGGAATAAGGAAAACTTTGGTAATCTCTATCGGGGATCAAACAAAGGAAAACCTTGACCTATTGGAGAATAAGGAAGACTCTGATGGCTTCTGCAGGGAATTAAGAATGAGAATCTTCAATCTACAGGGGAATAAAAAATTCTGACAAATTCATGCTGGGAGTAATGAAAACTCTGGCAACTTCACTGGGGAATCAAGAATGAGAATCTTCAATCTGCTAGGGGAATTTGAATCCTTGGGGACTTCAAGCTGGGGAGTTAAGAATGAGAATCTTCATTTTGTTGGGGAGTAAAAACTCTGTGGGGAGTAGCTATACTGCTGGGGAGTAGCTATCCCACTGGGAAGATCAGGAGTTTGGGTTGTATGCCAATCTACTTGGGAATTATCCTAGGTTGGGGATAAAAGTTAACTTTTATCTGGTTGATTCTCAGATTTTAAGACAACTTGTTGGGGAATCTGGGGAAAAATTGAATGGTTCCCACCGGGGTTTGGTAGTTGGAAATTTGACTCGACTGGGGAAGAAGGTTTCATCTTCGCTGAGGGTCTGCAGTTCAAAGTTTTTATTCCGCTGAGGATTGGGAGTTTGAAAACTTAACTCTGATGGGAATTAAAGGTTTGAAAATATAACTCCGTCGGGGATTGGGAGTTTGAAGTTTAACTCTGGCGGGGATTTTGAAATTTAATTCCGCTGGGGATATGTACTTCAAGGTTTTAGCTCCGCTAGGGATCTAGATGATGTACTGTAGGGGATTTCTCTTGAAATATCCTAAAGACGTTTTCCTATACTTTCAACCTGTCAGTAATTATTCTTTCCCATTCCGTTTATTTGTAAACGGTGATTATATTCAAATTCAAATGCTCATTTAATAAATCATTGGACATTTTCAAATAAAACACAAGTGTAAAAAAGAAGAAAAGGAAAATAGTTTTCTGCACTTTGAAGTGTCTTTGTATTAACTTTGTGTAAGTATTTTGTACAAAGGAGACAGACATCCTAGTAAGAGAACGTTGTCATAAAAAATGAGAAAAATTTATACAAACAAAGATGGCTATATGTAAAAATTCCATGGGGTTCCCATTCTGTTATAGCCTTCGTAACTCTGAATATCTTGTCCATTCGTTGCTTCGTCCGAAGATGATTGAGTTGATCAGAAGCCCGGAGCTTGTCTGTGAAGAGATTGTCCTTAAAGTGATCCGACGAGACATAGTCATACGCTTTAATTCACTAACTTTTGCCTGGACCGCCCTTTCGGGTTTTCGATCCACCGGGAAACCCTTTTTTGCCCAAGTCTCCCTTTCGGGTTTTCAACTTGCCGGGTGTACAGATTTTTTTTTATCCCTAATTTTTGCTTGAACCGCCCTTTCGGGTTTTCGATTCACCAGGATGCCCTTTTTTGCCCAAGTCGCCATTTCGGTTTTTCAACTTGTCGGGTCATTTATGCGTAGTATCTTTTGACTATGTCTGTGTTCGCAGGGTGCGGCATGTCATCGCCGTCCATGGTGGTTAATATCATTGCCCCACCATAAAATATGTTTTTGATCACAAATGGTCCTTCGTAGATAGGAGTCCATTTTCCCCTGGGATCACTTAGCGGCAAGATGATCTGCTTGATTACAAGATCCCCGACTTGATATACCTGGCGTCTGAGTTTCTTGTTGAATGCCTTGATCATCCATTTTTGATACGTCTGACCATGACAAACAACAGTAAGTCGTTTTTCGTCAATCAAGTTAAGTTGATCAAGCCGAGTCTGAATCCAATCGTATTCACTCAAACCAGCATCCTTCATGATTCTCAAGGAGGGAATCTGAACCTCGATAGGTAAAACAGCTTCCATGCCGTATACCAAAGAATAGGGTGTTGCCCCAGTTAAAGTGCGTGCCGTGGTACGGTATCCATGCAGAGAAAACGGTAACATCTCATGCCAGTCCTTGTAGGTGACTGTCATCTTTTGTATGATCTTCTTGATATTTTTGTTCGCAGCTTCGACAGCACCGTCCATCTTTGGCCGATAGGGAGATGAATTGTGATGTTGAATCTAGAACTGCTCACACAAGGCAGTGATCATAGTATTATTAAGGTTTGTACCATTGTCAGTGATGATCCTTTCGGGGATGCCGTACCGATAAATGAGGTTCTGCTTGATGAAGCGGGCAACAACATTCTTTGTAACGGATGCAAAGGAAGCTGCTTCGACCCACTTGGTGAAGTAGTCAAAGGCCACCAGGATGAAGCGGTGTCCATTGGATGTTGTAGGCTTGATCTCTCCAATCATTTCGATTCCCCACATAGTGAATGGCCAAGGAGATGTTAAGACATTGAGTGGAACTAGAGGTATATGTACCTTGTCCACATAGATTTGACATTTGTGGCAAGTTCTGGAATTTTGATGGCAGTCAGCTTCCATGGTAGACCAGTAATAGCCTGCCCGTAGAATCTTCTTAGCCATCGTATGTCCGCTAGAGTGAGTGCCAAAGGTACCATTGTGCAGTTCAGCCATGATCTGCTCAGCTTCAACTTTGTCCACGCAACGGAGTAGAATGCAATCATGATTGCGCTTGTATAGGATACCATTGCTCAGGAAGAACTTAGCTGAGAACCTCCTCAAGAACTTTTTGTCATTGACTGAAACTCCTTCAGGGTATTCTTGAGTCTCGAGATACCTTTTGACGTCATGAAACCAAGGTCAGTCCACTACTTCTTCGGTATTAATCTCGTGACAATGTGCAGGTTTGTCCATTCGTTCAATGGTGATTTGGGGAGCCTCATTATCCCAGTTAAGTTTAAACATGGATAACATTGTAGCTAGAGCATCCACTAGCTGATTTTCTTCTCGCGGGAAGTGCTCGAAGGTAATCTGCTCTAAATATGGTAACAATGTCAAGACATGTTCTTTGTAAGGGATGAGGTTTGGATGTTTAGTATCCCACTCTCCTTTGATCTGACTGATGACCAAAGCTGAGTCCCCAAACACAATCAAGGATTTGATTCCCAAGTCTATAGAAGCCTTGAGACCAAAGATACAAGCTTCATACTCGACCATGTTGTTGGTACAGCTGAAGCAAAGTCTGGAGGTGAAAGGTGTATGCCAACCTTCCGGGGAAATGAGTACCGCGTCGGTACCGTTGCCAAGTGCGTTGGAGGCACCATCAAAGTACAGGGTCCATCGGGATCCTTGTTCAAGTCCGTCATATGGTCTGAAACTTTCAATGTTGTCCAAGGTCATAATGTCCTCGTCGAGGAAGTCGAACCTCATGGATTGGTAATCTTCAACTGCTTGATGGGCCAGATGATCGGCTAGTACACTCTCCTTTATAGCTTTTTGGGTCATGCACTGTATATCATATTCTGTTAGGATCATCTTCCATCTAGCAATTCTTCCGGATAAAGCAGGCTTCTCAAAGATGTACTTGATCAGATCCATCTTAGAGATCAGCAAAGTGGTATGAGTCACCATATACTGCCTTAGTCGGCGAGCAGCCCATACCAAAGCGCAGAAAGTTTTCTCGAGCAGTGAGTATCGGGTCTCACAGTCGGTAAAATTTTTGCTAAGGTAATAAATGGCATGCTCTTTTCGGCCAGACTCGTCATGTTGGCCCAGTACGCACCCTATTGAATTCTCTAGGACAGTCAGATACATGATTAGTGGTCTTCCTTCGACGGGAGGCATCAAGATAGGAGGTTCTAGCAAATACTCCTTGATTTTATCGAAAGAAACTTGACAGTCATCATTCCATTTAACCACCTGATCCTTCTTCAACAACTTGAATATTGGTTCACAGGTAGATGTTAGGTGAGAAATGAACATTGCAATGTAGTTTAGGCGTCCCAAGAAACCTCTGACCTCCTTCTCAATGTGAGGGGCATGCATTTCTTGTATAGATTTGACTTTGGCAGGATCAACCTCGATGCCTTTGTTGCTGACGATGAAACCCAAGAACTTACCAGACCTGACTCCGAAAGTGCACTTGTTAGGGTTCAGTCTGAGCTTGTACTCTTTCAACCTGACAAACAGCTTTTGCAGATGGTCGAGGTGTTCTTCTTCTGTTTGTGAACGGGCTATCATGTCGTCTACGTAGACCTCTATCTCATGATGTATCATATCATGAAACAAAGCTACCATGGCGCGTTGATAGGTTGCCCCGACATTCTTCAGTTCAAATGGCATCACTTTGTAACAGAACGTACCCCACTGTGTAACAAAAGAAGTTTTCTCCATGTCCTCGGGTGCCATTTTGATCTCTTTATAGCCCGAGAATCCGTCCATGAAAGAAAATACCTTGTGCTGAGCTGTGTTGTCAACCAAGATGTCAATGTGCGGAAGTGGAAAGTCATCTTTAGAGCTGGCCCTGTTTAAGTCTCTATAATCCACACACATTCTCACTTTGCCGTCCTTTTTAGGCACAGGCACAATGTTAGCAACCCATTATGGATAGGAAGTAACAGCAAGAAATCCAGCATTGAACTGCTTCATAACTTCAGCTTTGATCTTTTCAGACATGTCGGGCCTCATGCGGCGAAATTTCTATTTAACTGGTGGACAGTCTTCTCTTGTGGGTAGACGGTGTACCATGATGTCTGTATCAAGTCCCGGCATGTCTTCGTATGACCAGGAGAAGATCTCAACATATTCATTCAACAGCTGAACTAAGTGCTCCTTGACACTCGGCTCTAGGTTGGCACCCACTCTGACTTCTTTTTTGTCTTCCTCTGTACCCAAGTTGATTGTCTCTAACAACTCCTCGTGAGGTAGAATAGCCCTTTCTTCCTGTTGTAGCAGTCTAGCCAATTCTCCCAGCACTTCACAGTCTTCATCACCTTCGTATTCGGCATGGTAGACCAGATCTTCAGAGTCACTGAAGGTCATATCAGAATTGTTACCCATGGAATCTGGAATGGAAGGGTACCTGCATTTGTGAGTGTGGGTGTGTGTGAGGGATAGCCACCTTTAAACAAATAAAATGTAAAAAGAAAGACAATGAACACAAAAGTTTATATGTGAAAACGTCCATGATTCATTAAAATGGCATATGAAAATGAAAAATCAAACCCTTACAAATGGACCTGTGTACCTCGGGTAAGGCACAAGGTTAAAAGTGTACGAATTGTTCAAGAATTATTACAAACCAACAAAAATGTTTGAAAGATAAATTACTGATTTATGAAAGTAATGGGAACAAAGTCCTTTGCCTCCCAATTGCACAGTCCTCCTTCAATAGTAGGGAAAATCCAGTCTTCCAGGTTGCTCTCCTCTTCACTATCCTCCAAAGCGTTGACTCCATGATGGGTGATCTTCACTGGTGGCCCTCCAGCATGGGAGCGGCGCACAGCCTTTTGAGCAAAAGCAGTGAAACCCAAGCCGAATTTATCAGACTTGAAAGGAAAACCGGGAAGCTGCCCCCAAATTGTGCTTCCACCTTCTTCAATCACAGCCTTTGCATCTTTGAGAGACAACATCCGAGGCGAAGGTCGGGTAATCATGGGTACATAAGGCACTGTCTTGGTTGCTGCAATCTCCTGAGCTACCTCTTCAAAATGCTGAAAGGGGGTTTCGATGAATTCACCATCCAATTCTACATAGCGGAAAGAACTTAGATGGCTTATCATGTATTCCTCTTCGCCGTGAACAGTTACAATTTTCCCCTGGACAGGGTACTTGAGCTTCTGATGCAGAGTAGAAGTGACGGCTCCAGCATGATGAATCCAGGGCCTTCCCAACAAGCAAGAATAGGAAGGACGGATGTCCATGACATAGAATGTGGAGTTTAAGGTTTCAGTTCCCACTTTAATCGGGATGTCCACCTCCCTGTGGACCATCCTTTTAGAACCATCAAAGGCTCTGACAATGATGTTGCTAGGCTTCAAGGTTAGACCTTCACAATCTAGCCCGTCCAAGGCTTTCTTTGGTAAGACATTCAGCGATGAACCAGTGTCTACCAAAACGTGTGCTAGAGTAGTCCCTCTGCATTCCACCGAGACATGCAAAGCGTCATTATGTTTTCTCCCTTTGATTGTTAGATCAGCATCTGAGAATCCTAGACCGTTGTCGGCTGTTAGGCTAGCTACACATTCCTGGAATTGATCCGCGGAGGTTTCCTGGGGCACATGGGCCGTCTTCAAAAATCTTATCAAAGCTTTGGCATGAGCTTCTGAACAAAGCAGTAAGGCCAACATCGAGATTTTTGAGGGGGTTTTCCCCAGTTATTCAACAACATTATAATCGCTTTTCTTGATTATTTTCAAAATCTCTTCCATTTCTTTTTGAGAGGTCTCAGGGATGATCAACGGCTGAGCCCTCATCCCGACGGGCTCTTCTTGGATCCCTTTCCCTCTATCATCAGCAGCAGTAGAGGGGATAACCACATGAGTCACAACTTCTTCAATAATTGGAGTTCTCGCAGATATGTTTACCGGTACAGGATTAACCTTAGGAGCAGCTGAGGGTCCGAAGATTGCCTTTGGAGGGGCAATCTCCGGAGAGAAAATTCTTCCACTGCGGGTTATTTTACTCGTTCCGGCAATGTTTCCAATGTCGGAAGTCTCTTCATCAGAACTCTCTTCAGTTGATTCAATTTGTTTAACACCGTGGTAAAAGATCTCTCCCTCATAGTTCCACGGTATTGATTTGTTGGACTTGTATGGGATAGGCCCCGACATGGTTATCTTCAAAGGTGTAATCTTCGGATCGGATGTAATCTTAACAGGTCTTTTGGAGACCTTGGAAAGATTGGCGGATATGGTAATTATTGAAATGTCATTGACAAGAGTCGGTGTAACAAGAGTCTTTTCAAAAAGGATTTCTTGGTTATCCATTAGGCGCTGGATGCCTAACTTCAACAATGGACAGTCGGTTGGTAAGGATGAACAAAGGCAACAATCTTCTTCACAACCTGGGAAAATCCCAGCCTTCAGCAAATTCAACTTGATTATCGGTAGTGGAGTCATCAAATCATCAACAGTAGCAACAAAAAGATCTTCTTCAACAGCATGGGCATTGTGGCCATGCTTTGGCATTGGAGCAGAGATCACATTAGGCTTTTCAGGGGCGTCGAATTCCACTTCTTTAGCATCTATAAAATCCTGAATTTTATTCTTGAGGGCCCAACAATTGTTGGTGTCGTGCCCCAGGCTGTCTGAATGATAAGCGCACTTGGCATTTGAATGGTAGTAAGGAGAAGATGTATTCGAATTCTTCAGTTCCTCTTTCAAACTTGCAAGGTTTAACTTCAAAAGATGGGGGAGAACCTGAGAGGGAGTCATATTTATCCGGGTGAATTACCGTGCATGCCTTTCAACCCTTGCTTGGTTAGTTCTGGGTTGATTGTTTCTAGGCTGATCAGCTGCAGACTTATGAATCATTACGGCCCCCACTGCTGGTCGGCGCTCAAATCTTCCTTGACCTCTTTGGGAGTAGACAACTGAGACTTCTTTCTTTGCTGGAAAAGTCTTTTTGATGGCAGCGGAAGCATATGCATCCTTTTGAATTTTCCCGCTCTTTATGCCGGCTTCAACTCTCTCACCATTCAGAATTTACTCGCTGAACCCCGCAGACGAACTTCCAATCAGGTGATTGAAAAAGGGACCTGACAGTGTACCCAAGAACATATCAACTAGTTCCCTCTCAGATAGACGTGGTTGCACTCGTCCCGCCAAGTCTCTCTATTTCTGGGCATACTCTTTGAAACCTTCATTTGAGACCATGCCCATACTCTATAATTGAGTACGGGTTGGTGCTAAATCCGTATTATATTAATACTGTCTGTAAAAGGCGTCCGCCAAATCCTCCCAAGTGTGCACATCAGACCTCTCTAGCTGGTAGAACCAATCTAACAGCGTCCCCGAAAGACTGTCCTGGAAGAAATGAACCTAAAGGTCTTTGTTAGAAGAATGCGGTTGAATTTTTCTGACGTAAGATCGCAGATGCCTCTTTGGACAAGACAAACCATCGTACTTAGCAAATATAGGCACCTTAAACTTGGGGGGAATTACAATGCCAGAAACCAGCCCTAACTCTTCAAAGTCCAGCCAAGGCGCCCTCTGTATCTCCATGGCTGCCAGACGTTCTTCCAAATTCTTGTACTTGTCATCTGTAGGAGGGTACTGCTGCTCAGAATAGTCTTCTTCCTCTTCTTCCTCAGAGTCAGATTGCACTGCAGTTCCTTTACCTTTTCCTACCCCTTCATCAGATGTTAAGGGGAAATCCAGGACCCTTCTAGCTTGACCTTCAAATCTTCTACCCATGGTAGCCACACCAACCCTCTTATTTTTCTTTTTCTCTTTTTCCTTTTCCAGTAGAGTCTTGAGCTCCTCTTGACCCTTATCCAAGGTCATGAGTAGCTGTTGGAACTGTGAATTCTGCGCTTGTAAGTCTTTGACCGTCTGCTCTATATCCATCTTGCTGAAATAAACAGCAGAGAGATAAGGAAACCTGGTGTGAAGACCTGCTTATGCATATGATGAATGATATGTATTCATGTAATGCATTCAAGGATTCAGAAATTCTAATTTGTTTTAAACAAAAAGGAACACACGTCATATTAATAAGATAGAATTTATTAGTACATCAATGCCCCATGGGCAAAATAATACAAAATTCTAAGGTAAAAAGATGTTGCGCATCCTCTTTGTTGCAATGTAAGTGTTGAGAGTCTGCTCTTCGTGAAGTTGGTGAGTAAGTTCCAAAACCTTCTTCTCACTTGCGTAGAATTGGGCTTTAAAAGTATCACGTTCTCCCTTGAGCTGTATCCAACTCCTTTGTGAATCTTCTAGTGATGTTGGAATGTCAGGATGCAGGAGGGTGTATGGAACCTCTCCTTCCATAACAGGCTCTTTGATCACAGGAAGAATGTAGGGGTAAGGCATCATAAGACTTTGGGCGCGGGTTCGTACCCACTTGAGGTAAGGCTCAATGGGGTGGAATTCTTGTGTCCCAAGGTCTTACTGTCCACCTTGTTGGGCATCTTCCAAGCTCGGATAAACCTCTGTCGAAGTCCTTGATCGTCGTTATCGAAGTCAAAAACCAAGTCTGGAATCAGCATGTCATGTGGGCCATCCCTTTGGGCATACCCAAACTGTCTCAGAGCCAAGCAGGGGTTGTAGGTGATGCCTCCCCTAATGCCAAGTAGAGGGACATTAGGAAATTCCCCACAATGATCGATGATGATAACATTTTCTCTAGATCGAGAACACCAATGAACATCTGAATGTGTAAGAGTCATCAATCGTTGTGACCACCTCAAACCTTGCTCATTCTTCAAAACTGATTGGGGAAGATGAGAAATAAACCATCTTTCTAGTAGAGGAGTGCAACACATGAGAACACCTCTTTTCCTCATTGTTCGAGTGTGAAAAGAGTGGAGGATATCCCCAAGCAATGTAGGCACCAGGTTGCGAGCCATGAAAATTTTGACAGCACTCACATCTATGAGTTGGTCAGGGTTAGGGAACAAGATCATCCCATAGATAAGAAGAGCTACAATCTCTTCAAAAGCTTGTAAGTACAATGAATTCCAGCAGCTTTGGGCCTTCTCAAACAGGAACTTGGACAAGAAGCCTTTGACACCACTTCTAGTTTCCCAATTACCTATGACATCAGATGGTTGCAAGTGTAAGGCTTGAGCAACATCTTCAGGCTTTGGATCTCTTTCCGTACCGTTGTAGGGTAGTTGATGGAGAATAGGAATCCTCAAGATTTGAGAAAATTCCTCCAAAGTAGGCACAAGCTGGTAGTCAGGAAATGTGAAGCAGTGGTGTAGGGGGTCAAAGAACTGGAAGAGAACTTTCACCATGTCTTCCTCAGTGTTGGTGTTGACTAAGTTGAGAAGACGACCATGCCTCTCGGTTAATGGAGATTTCTCAGGAATCCTTGAAGCTAGCTCCTTTAGTTGTGGAGGAATTCTTACAAGGTTGACTTGGATAGTTTTCCTGCAAAGTGATTCCATTACCTACAAAACAAGAACAAAGATGAAGATCCAAATCCTTGAAATGGTTAGTGGATGCACATGATGCTTCATGATGTTATGATGTTATGTACAAGTATATATGTACAAACAAATCACACAAGTTCCTAGTTTCAGGCTTGCATGGGGTTTCATAGGTAAGTACCCTCTTGAGGTTTAGTTGGCTTAACCTGTCCTATAAATAGTAATCGGGTTCTAAGGAGCTCAATATCACTGGATTATTTTCTGTGTTCATTGTTTCAGTTTAGCCACTTTACTGGCAACCGAAATATTCCAAGAAAACAACCCTCAATGAGTGTAGTAACGAGTATCTACCAACTTCGGACTGCACCAAAGCCGGTCATCTCACTACCCCTAAAAAGGCCAAGTTGGTCAAGTAAAGGTTCTAAAAGTCCATTAGTGCTTTATGACATCACTCAGCGGCCCCGTATTCTCTTTGATTAACTCAAAGGCTACCGGTACCCACAAATATGCCGCACTAATATAGCTATTGCTTCAACCATGTCGGTATACCCCGCACAGTTTCCACAACGTATTGCTATTTACCTATGAATGTTTCCCAAATCCGGGTAGAGGATTTCAAACCCAAACAATAGAACCAAATGTAAAGCAATCAAGTCAAGAAAGATAAGCATGTAAAGGTGATCTAAAACCCTAAGGTAACCCCGCTTTTATACTAATTCCCCAACAGAGTCACCAGTTCTGTGATACGGTGGGAGAACTGACTTGAGGTTTTGCGTTTGTGTTCACAAATGTTTCGGTTTAGCAAGAGTCACCACCGACTTTTATTTTATCCAAAAGGAAAGGTAAAAAAGCACAGGAAAGACCTTTGAGATTGTTTTTGGGTTCGGGGGGTAGATTATGAAAAGGGAAGGTGCTAGCACCCTTTTCATCCATGGTTTTCCATGGGCTTTTACTTATTTGTTTTAGATCACTTGCTTTTGCTTTTCAATTGTTTGAAATGGTGCTTTGTGTGTGGTTTTGAAAGTATTTTGAAAAGACCCCTTTGTCTAGGAAACCTTTGTAATGATTCTTGTTTGAATGTATACAAAGGTGTTTGTGATACGGTGGGAGAACTGACTTGGGTTTTGCGTTTGTTTTTGCAAATGTTTCGGTTGAGCAAGAGTCGCCACCGAATTTTTATTTTATCCAAAGGAAAGGTTAAAAAGCACAGCAAAAACCTTTGAGATGTTTTCTTGGGTTCGGGGAGTAGATTATAGAAAGGGAAGGTATTATCACCCTTTGTATCCATGGTTATCCATGGGCTCTTAGTTACTTGCTTAGATCACTTGCCTTGCATTTTCAATTGTTTGAAATGGTGCTTTCAATTGTTTGAAATGGTGCTTTGTGTGTGGGTTTGAAAATGATTTTGAAAAGAGGCCATTTGTTGTGGCAACCTTTGTAATGATCCATGTTTGAATGTATACAAAGGTGCATTTGTCTTTTGAAAAGTTTTTAATGTTTTTGAAAGTTGTTTTTGAAAGTTTGTGTTTGTGAAGTATGTTTTGAAAAATGGCAAGGATTGTTTTGCAAGATTGGTCAAGTAACCAAGAGCTATCTACCCTAAATTTCTCAAAGATTTTTCCTATGTTTTAACCCTTTTAACAATTTTGTTCCACAATTGTATTTGGTGGACAATCTTGTGTTAGGATGTTAACGGGACGGGCGTGGGTCATCGTTTAGACCATGAATGCAATAGTGCCAAGTGTCTTTGGCAATTTTTTCCTTTAAGGGACTTGATCATTTTTAGGCAACTTTCGAAAGCGTCATCGAGGGACTATGATCATTTGAATTGTTTTGTTTTGCCAAAGACACCCAACATGCAACATGGCCCATTATTGAAGGCAACAAGTGGAGTAACCCTAAGGGGTAAAAGTGTGATTGGTGTTGTCCATTTTCATGCTTTTTTTGTCTTTGAATTAGGTCAAGCTATTTTGTTATTTTTGATTTGCATACAAAACCCTAAGTCTATCATGGCATATTTAGAAAGCTTTAAAATGCGGAATTTAAAGTCCTAAATTATTACAACATAATCATGGGGATGGGGGTACAAATGTTCAAATGGGGGATATTTAGCAAGAAATTTAAATCTAAGCTATTACAATCCAAATTGAATATACAAGTTATTTAATTGTACAATAATAAAATAAATACAATAAATATGCAAAATGCACAAAAAATGGTTTTATATGTATGTAAAAGTATTTTTCATGTGACATATAAATAAAAATAAAAAAAGGTTAATTTTTGGATATTTTCACATTTTTAGGGCAAAACCCTAGTTTCCTAATAAATATTATTTATTGATTATTTTATATACAATGTTTATTAATTATATACAAAAAATAAATAAAAGAGAAGTATATTGTAAAAAAGTAATTTTTGAGGTCAAATATTAATAAAAATAAAAATGTATTATTTTTATATTTTTATCCTAAATATTCTAACAAATATATAAGTATTTATATTATGTATTAAATATATTAAATATATACAAAAAATAAAATATTTATTATTTATCAAAAAAAGTATATTTTAAGAAAATGTTTTCAAAGGATAAAATAAAATAATAACTGAAAATAAATATATTTTGTATTATTTTTTAGTATTTTAAATAAAAGGTATTATGTTTATTTATAATGTATAAGTTTAAATAAAGCAAATAAAATCCAAATAAAATGCAAAAATGGTTGAAAAAATATTTTTAGTGTTTTTTCATGTTTGAGCAAAAATATAAAATCAGAATCAAAAAGAAAAATTCAAAAATGACAAATATATCACATAATGGGCCAGGGGGGTGTATGTGGAAAAATGTGGTGCAAACAGAAAAATAAGCCAGGCCCAGCCCAAAGGGAGTTGTCTTCAACCTCCAGCCAGTTTCAAACACAAAAACGCGCGTTTTCTTCCATCCCTGCTATCTCTTGATCCTTTGACTTTTAACAAAAACTTATAACATAAAAAATGTAGAGCATCAAACCACGAATTCATACATATAAAGAACTTGATTTAACTCTCAGAAATGAGAGAGAATTTCTTCTCCCCCAATTCATGACCTAACTTTTGTTCAATATTCAGGTTCAAAATCCTCTCAGTACACACAACATAAATGAAAAGTAATGATATGGGTAGCTTCAGGGCCATGAGTAGGACATACTTTCTTCACAAATCTAAGCCTAAATATGCTTGGATAGAGAGATAGAAGTTCAAACTTTTACCTGTTCAGCTTTAGTTGTGTACAACAATGGAGGCACTTTCAATGAAGTTTGAGGACTTGTACAGTTTGCTTGAGGTCCAAGGATGCTCTTCCAACCTCTAACTTGCTTTGAAACTAGTTGAATCGAGCTATGTAACTCAACCTGCACAACTGAAAAAATGAAAATGGAAAACTTGGTTAGAGGTGTTACAGTCTGTTTCCAAGGCTTGGGATAGTTGGTATGAATGGTAGGGAATGTATTTGAACTGGTTTGGATGAAAGCGCACGATGGAATGATGCTGGCCAAGTCAATCTGCAACAGGGACTCTGTTTTGCAGAAAAAATGGGATTTGATGGATGAAGAGGTATTGAGGGTTAAGGGCTCGTGTTCTAGGTTGGTTAGGGAGTATGCAATGTGTGGACAAAGTTTTCTTGAGTTGGTTCTTGCAGGAATGTGTGTTATGGTACAAAATGCAAGCTTTCTTCTTATCTAAGCAAACAAAATGCAAGTTGGATTATAGGCTCCTACAGGCCCCTCAAGCATGCTGCCAATTTGGTTCTTGATCAGTGGGATATGTCCATAATCTTGTGCCCAAAAGATATGGCATGTACCTCTTAGATTGTGAACTTGACATAAAGTGTATCTTTTCAAAAATGGCTAAAATGCTTTTTCCAAATATGGCTTAATCTTGCAAGTAATGGTTAAACACACAAAATAAGGCTTGAACACAAAGGATTAGCATTAAATTATTGAGTGTGGATGAGATAAAAGGACTGTAATCTAGTTTGTGCAAGCTGAGTTCAAAATGCCAATGTTATGTACATGAATTTGGCCATGAACAAAGTGACTTTTGCCCATCTTGACAAATTCGAATCTCCCTAACCACAAGGGTGTTTGATGAGTTCTTGGACAATTTAGAAATCTTGGAATGTGTACTACAATCCATATTTGTAATTCAAGTTGAAATTCCAAGTGGAAGCATGTGAAAAGTGGTCATTAAGTTGGGCAAAAATCCTGCCTAAAATAGGTCAAAAATTTTCTAAGTTAAGAATGTTTTGCACCCCTATTCCAAAAATCATAACTTGAGATACAAGCTTCTTTTGAGAAACCTTTGTGAATCAAAGTTGTAGATTTTGCAATGGACTACAACTTTCATGTTTTGAGTTTTGTTTGAATCCAAATGTATCTTGATGAAAAAATGGGACAAATTTAGGAAAAAATAAGGAAATTTTATAACTTAGAAAATTTCTAAGTTATGAAATTTCTTCATTTTAAACCCTAATTTGCAATTTTGGGTTTCTTGATGAACAAGTTTCATAATTTGACATGTTTTGATGAAAAATAAATCTTGGCACTTGATTTTGACCAAAAAGTCAAAGTTTGACTTTTCAGTATATAGTCAAATTTGGATCAGTTGACTGGAAAATTCATCTGTCAATCTTGTGCATTTGGGATCTTTTGAATTTGTTGAATGTGTCAAGACCATGCCATTGAATCCTTGAGTCCATATGTGAGCTTGGTTTGCCATTGGCCAAGTCCAACAGTCAAAAATTGCCTTTGTGCAGTCAAAACCCTAAAAATGACCATTTTGCCCTTTTGGTGATCTGATCAAATTTCTTGTGGAATTGTGATCCAAACTTGACCAATTGGTTTATATGAGTTCATAATGTTGATATGGGTCAAAAATCATGAAGTTTGACTGTCAATTGGCCATAGTTGACTTTTTCCCCAATACAGCTGATTTCTAGGTCAACTGCCCAATTGACTGGGCAAAGATTGGAATCAAGGCTTGAAACTTGGTATGGATAAACTTGTGAGTCCAACATGAAGCATGAAATTCAATTTGGGCATTTTAGGTCAAAACATCTTTGTGCAAACTCAAACCCTAATTTGGGTCAACAGTGCAAGGAGGAGTCTTGAGCAGAGCAAACCCTAACTTGTTCTTGAACTCCAAGGGTCTAGTGATGAGGAAAAGTTGATGAAATGAGAGGGCAAATTTTGGGGTACAACAGTTGCCCCTGTTCAATCTTCTTCAACCTGAAGAGTTAGATTGGCAAGTTTGCCTTTCGCGTCTCGAAGGTAAAAGGAGATTGGACACTAGAGTGCCCTTAAATTTGCACTCGTCAGAACAATGGATGCGGGAATGGGCTTAGAGATGCCATTTGGAGATGGGCTTAAAGATGCCATCTGAAAGGGTGACAGAATCTTGTCGGGGATGGGCTTAAAGATGCCATCTGGAATGTTTGTTAAACTGCGATGTGATAGGTCAGAAGAATGAGGATCAAAATAGTATCCGTGTCTGGAATGCACTTGAACTGCATCTAAGGACTGAGTTTGTATGAGAAGAAGAATGGCCTCCGTGTCTGGGGCGTACCTGAGTTGTAACTGTGCTTGAAGAAAGAATATCAGAATGACTACCGTGTCTGGAGTGTATCTGTATTGTATCTGGGTAACAGAGAAACATCTGTATGGAGCAACTGCGTGCTGGGGACAAATTCTGAATGAGTGACAGAATGGCAACCGTGTCTAGAGCGTATATGGACTGTATCTGAAGTTGAAAGTTGTATGAGTAGCAGAAATGACTTCCGTGGCGAACGCACTGGGGAGAATCAAACTGCTGTTGTAAGGGTCAGGATGGTATCCGTGTTTGGAATGCATTGAACCTTGAGGTGGATAAGTGAATCTGAATGAGAGATAGAATGGCTGCCGTGTCTGGAGCATATCTGGACTGTATCTGATTGTTGTAGTCTGAATGAGTAGTAGAATGACCGCCGTGTCTGGGGTGTATCCATATTGTATCTGACTTGAAATTCTGAATGAGTAATAGAATGGTTGCCGTGTCTGGAGCGTATCCATACTGTATCTGGATAATTGTTAATGATAGCCTTTTAATCTTATCCTGAGAAGGGTGAAATGTTAGCTAAAACACAAAGTTATGCTGCATGATATGTATGATGCAATATATGTTATATCAATGTTTATGATATGAATGTAAATGAATGCGCATGTAAGCTGAAGAGCTATCTTTGCTGAGGATAGATGAATCCTGGAGATAAAGAATCTTGACTGCCGCCAAGGAAAGTGAATTCTTGACTGCTGTAGGGGAAGACAAGAATTTTGATTGCTGAGGATGAGACATCCTTGTTGACTACTGCTGGAGAATTAGGAGCTTGGGTTGTATACCAATCTTCTGGGGATTCTTGTCTTGAGGAGATCTTCACTGGGGAATATCTGAATATCCTGTGAGGAACTGAGAATGAGAGTCTTCATTCTGCTTGGGGAAATGCAAGATTTTCAATGGTTGAGGGATCTTAGGACCACTGCTGGGGAACTGGAATTCCTTGGTGACTTGCGGGGAATGAGAATTTCTGAAGATCTCTACTGGGGAGTTCAAAATCTGATAGACTCATGCTGGAGAGGTATGACTGAGAATCTTCAGCTTGGTGGGAAGTATCTCTGTGGGGAGAAAGACTGTTAGTCTGGTACCGCTGGGGGTTGATGGTTGGAAATTTTAGCTCCGCTGGGGATTGGATTTTCAGATTTTTAAGGCTCCACTGGGGATTCTGAAATTTAATTCTGAGGGGAATTGAGTTCTAAAAGGCTCTTTGGCTGGGGAAATCAGTGTTTGGAAAGCTTTCTCTGCTGAGAATCCTGAAGTTTAACTCTGTTTGGGGAATTAAATTCTGGATCGAGGAAATTGGAGTTTTAGATCTGCTGGCGATTTCTTCTGAAAGGGCATCGAGATATTTACCTGTACCTTCAACCTATCAGTAATTATCCTTCTTAATTTATAAGGAAATGATTATGTTCAAATAAATATGCCTATTTAACAAAACATTGGACGTTTCTCAAATAAAACATAAATGCAAAAGAAAAGAGGAAAGGAAGACAACGCAAATTTATGTATTTGGAAAAGTATTTGTATTAACTTTCTATGAGTATATTTGTACAAAGGAGACAGTCATCCTAGTAAGAGGATGTCGTCGTAAATATTAAAAAATTCATACAAAAGAAAGATGGCTATGTGAAACAATTCCATGGGATTCCATTCTGCTATAGCCTTCACAACTCTGAATATTTGTCCATTCAATGCTTCGTCTGCCGATGACTGGATTGATCAGAAGCTTGGAGCTGGTTGATGAAGAGATTGTCCTTAAAGCGATCCGACGAGACATAGTCATACGCTTTAATTCCCTAACTTTTTCCTGAATCTCCCTTTCGGGTTTTCGATCCACCGGGAAACCCCTTTTTGCCCAAGCCGCCCTTTCGGGTTTTCGACTTGCCGGATGTACAGATTTTTTTGTTTTATCCCTAATTTTTGCCTGAACCGCCCTTTCGGGTTTCCGGTCCACCGGGATGCCCATTTTTGCCCAAGCCACCCTTTCGGGTTTTCGACTTGTCGGGCTATTTTATGTGTAGTATCTTTTGACTATGTCTGCGTTTGCAGGGTGTGGAAAATCGTCGTCGTCCATGGTGGTCAGAATTATTGCACCACCAGAAAATATGCTCTTGATCGCAAATGGTCCTTCGTATGTAGGAGTCCATTTGCCCCCGGGATCACTTTGCGGTAGGATAATCTGCTTGATTACGAGATCTCCGACTTGATATACTTGACGTCTGACTTTCTTGTTGAAAGCCTTGATCATCCGTTTTTGATACGTTTGACCATGGCAGACAGCAGCGAGTCGCTTCTCGTCGATCAAATTGAGTTGATCAAGTCGGTTCTGAATCCAATCATCTTCATTCAAACCTGCGTCCTTCATAATCTTTAGAGAAGGAATCTGAACTTCCATGGGCAGGACAGCTTCCATGCCATATACCAAAGAAAATGGGGTTGCCCCTGTTGAAGTACGTGCCATCCTACGGTATCCATGCAGAGCAAACGGTAACATCTCATGCCAGTCCTTGTAAGTGACTGTCATTTTCTGAATGATCTTCTTAATGTTTTTGTTCGCAGCTTCAACAGCACCGTTCATCTTCGGCCGATAGGGAGATGAATTGTGATGGTAAATCTTGAACTGTTCGCACAATGCGGTGATCATGGTGTTATTCAGATTTGTACCGTTGTCTGTGATGATCCTGTCCGGAACACCATACCGGCATATGAGGTTTTGCTTGATGAAGCGGGAAACCACATTTTTAGTAACAGAGGCGAAGGAAGCTGCTTCGACCCATTTGGTGAAGTAGTCAATGGCAACCAAGATGAAGCGATGTCCGTTGGATGCCGTGGGCTTGATCTCTCCAATCATGTCAATGCCCCACATTGCGAACGACCAAGGAGCTGTCAAAACATTGAGAGGAACCAGGGGAATATGAATCTTGTCAACGTAGACTTGACATTTGTGGCAGGTACGGGAATGCTGATGGCAATCTTCTTCCATGGTAGACCAGTAATAGCCCGCCCTTAGGATCTTCTTAGCCATAGTATGCCCGCTCAAGTGAGTGCCAAATGTGCCGCTGTGCATCTCTGTCATGATTAACTCTGCTTCAGCTTTGTCTACACATCGGAGTAAAACACAATCATGGTTGCGCTTATAGAGGATGCCATTGCTCAGGAAGAACTTGGCAGCAAACTTCCTTAGGAACTTCTTGTCATTTACTGAAGCTCCTTCGGGATATTCTCTAGTCTGGAGATACCTTTTGATTTCATGAAATCAGGGTTGTTCCACTACTTCTTCGGTATTAATCTCGTGACAATGCGCAGGTTCATCCATTCGCTCGATGGTGATTTGGGGAGCCTCGTTATCCCAATTGAGTTTAAACATGGAAGACATTGTTGCCAGAGCATCTGCTAGCTGATTCTCTTCTCGCGGGAAATGCTCGAAGGTAATTTGCTCGAAATGAGGCAACAACGTCAGGACATGTTCTTTGTATGGGATAAGATTAAGATGTTTGGTATCCCACTCTCCTTTGATTTGACTGATAACCAAAGCCGAGTCCCCAAACACGATCAAAGATTTGATCCCCAAGTCTATAGCAGCCTTGAGACCAAAGATGCAAGCTTCATATTCAGCCATGTTGTTTGTGCAGCTGAAGCAAAGTCGGGCCGTGAAAGGTGTGTGACAACCTTCCGGGTAAATGAGTACCGCACCGATACCGTTTCCAAGTGCATTTGAAGCACCATCAAAGTACAGGGTCCATCGGGATCCCTTTTCAGGTCCGTCATACGGTCCGTTACCTTCAATGTTGTCCAAATTCATGATGTCCTCGTCTGGGAAGTCAAATCTCATGGATTGATAATCTTCGATAGCTTGATGAGCTAGATGATCAGCTAGTACACTCCCTTTTATAGCTTTTTGATTGGTGTACTGGATGTCATACTCAGTTAGGATCATTTGCCATCTAGCTATTCTTCCAGATAAAGCAGGCTTCTCGAAGATATACTTGATAGGATCCATTTTGGAAATCAACAAGGTGGTATGAGTCAGCATATACTGCCTTAGTCGGCGAGCAGCCCATACCAAAGCGCAGCATGTTTTCTCGAGCAGTGAGTAGCGAGTCTCACAGTCGGTAAACTTTTTGCTAAGGTAATAAATAGCATGCTCTTTTCGACCAGACTCGTCATGCTGGCCCAAAACACACCCCATTGAGTTATCCAAGACTGTCAGATACATGATCAATGGTCTTCCTTCGACGGGTGGCATCAGAATAGGAGGTTCTAGCAAATACTCCTTGATCTTATCAAAAGCAGCTTGGCAATCGTTGTTCCATTCGACTACCTGATCTTTCTTCAATAATTTGAAAATTGGCTCACAGGTAGAAGTCAGATGAGAGATGAACCTGGCAATATAGTTTAAGCGCCCCAAGAACCCTCTAACCTCCTTTTCAGTACGGGGAGCAGGCATCTCTTGTATTGCTTTCACTTTTGCTGGATCGACCTCAATGCCTTTGTTGCTGACAATAAACCCTAGAAGTTTACTAGACCTAACTCCAAAAGTACACTTACTTGGATTCAGCCTGAGTTTGTACTCTTTCAACCTGGCAAACAACTTTTCTAGATGTTCAAGGTGCTCCTCCTTTGTTTGTGATCAAGCTATCATATTGTCTACGTAGACTTCAATCTCATGATGTATCATATCATGAAACAGAGCTACCATGGCGCGTTGATAAGTTGCCCCTGCGTTCTTCAGTCCGAACGGCATCACCTTGTAGCATAAGGTACCCCATTGTGTAACAAAGGTTGTTTTCTCCATGTCCTCGGGGGCCATTTTAATTTGGTTGTAGCCCGAGAATCCATCCATGAAGGAAAACACTTTGTGCTGAGCTGTGTTGTCGATCAAAATGTCAATGTGTGGTAGCGGAAAATCATCTTTGGGGTTGGCCCTATTCAAAACCCGGTAGTCCACACACATTCTGACCTTGCCATCTTTTTTAGGTACAGGCACGATGTTAGCAACCCATTGTAGATAGGATGTAACAGCCAGAAAGCCCGCATTGAACTACTTCATTACTTCAGCCTTAATCTTTTCTGACATGTCAGGTCTCATTCGGCGAACCTTTTGCTTGATCGATGGACAATCTTCTCTTGTGGGGAGACGATGAACCACGATATCGGTGTCTAGCCCTGGCATGTCTTTGTAAGACCAGGCGAAGATTTCAACGTATTCGTTCAACAGCTGTATCAGGCGCTCCTTGACACTTGGTTCCAGATTGGCACCCACTTGTACTTCTTTCCAGTCTTCCTCTATTCCTAAGTTGACAGTTTCCAACAACTCTTCGTGAAGCAAGATGGCCCTCTCTTCTTGTTGTAGAAGTCTGGCTAATTCCCCTAGTACTTCACAACCTTCGTCATCTTCATACTCAGCCTGATTGACCAGATCTTCAGAGTTATTGAAAGACATAGCAGAATAGTCACCCATAGAATCCAGAGTGGATGGGTACCTGCATTTATGAGTGTGGGTGTGTGTAAGGGATAGCCATTCTTAAACAAGCAAAAATGCGAAAGGAAAGAAAATGAACATAGCAGTTTATCAATGAAAAACGTCCAATGAATCATTAAACATGGCATATGGATATGAAGATAATCAAAACCCTTACAAATGGACCTACATGCCCCGGGCAAGGCATGAGGTGAAAAACTAGTGTACGGATTGTTCAAAAGCAATTATTACAGACCACAGGAAATGTTTGATAGATAATTACTGATTAATAAAAGTAATGGGGACAAAGTCCTTTGCCTCCCAGTTGCATAGCCCTCCTTTGATGGTTGGGTAGATCCAATCTTCAATGTTGGCCTCTTCGTCTTCACCTTCTAAAGCATTGATCCCATAAGGAGAGATCTTGATGGGTGCTCTTTCAACCTTTGAGCGGCGTATAGCTTTCTGCCCCGCAACAGTGAATCCTAAACCAAACTTGTCTGTTTTGTGAGGAATATCCGACAACTGCCCCCATGTTGAGCTCTTTCCTTCCTTCATAGCGGCCTTCGCGTCTTTTAGAGATGCCATCCTGGCCACCTGCTTTGGTACCTCAGCTACCACTTTTGCTACTTCCACCTCAGGAGAGACCTCCTCAAAGTGCTGGAATGGTGTCTCAATGAATTCACCCTCTACCTCTACATACCGGAAGGAGTTCAGGTGGCTGATCATATATTCCTCCTCACCGTGCACGGTTATGATCTTTCCTTTGACAGGGTATTTCAGCATTTGATGTAGGGAAGAGGTGACTGCCCCGACATTGTGTATCCATGGTCTCCCCAATAAGCAAGAGTATGACGGACGGATGTCCATCATATAGAAAGTTGAGGGGAACACCTCTGTGCCTACCTTAATGGGAATGTTTACCTCCCCATGTACCATTCTCTTTGACCCGTCAAATGCCCTTACAATGATATTACTTGGCCTTAGCTCCAAGCCTTCACAGTCCAATCGGTCGAGAGCCTTCTTAGGCAGCACGTTCAGAGAAGAACCAGTGTCGACTAAGACATGGGCCAGGGTAGTCCCTTGGCATTCTACCGACACGTGTAAAGCGTCGTTGTGATTTCTTCCTTTTGGGGTCAGGTCGGCATCAGAGAAACCTAAACCGTTGTCTGCTGTAAGACTGGCTACACAGTCTTGGAATTGGTCGGCAGAGGTTTCCTGGGGCACATGGGCTGCCTTCAGGAATTTTATCAATGCTTTGGCGTGCACCTCTGAACAGAGTAGCAATGCTAACATGGAGATTTTCGAGGGGGTTTGCCCCAGTTGCTCTACCACGTCATAATCACTCTTTTTAATTATCTTTAGGATCTCCTCCATCTCTTTCTTAGAGGTTTCTGGGATGACCAAAGGTTGAGCCCTCGTCCTGACGAGCTCATCTTGGGTCCCTTTCCCCTTATCAGCAGAAGTAGGAGGGACAAAAACAGTTTCTTCAGTCAACGAAGTTTTTGCGGAAAGTTTTATTGGTGCAGGAGTAACTTTGGCAGCAGATGAGGGTCCAAAGATTGCCTTTAGGGGGGCAATCTCTGGAGAAAATATTCTCCCACTTCGGGTGATCTTGCTTGTACCAGCAATGTTTCCAATGCTGGCATCTTCTTCATCAGAGCTTCCTTCGGTTATCTCAACTTGTTTAATACCATGGTAGTAGATTTCTCCACCGTAATTCCATGGTATTGATTTTTCAGAACTGTAGGGGACAGGCCCTGGCATAGTTATTTTCAGAGGAACAAACTTTGTAGCGGATGTAATCTTAACAGGCTTTTTGACGGCCTTGGAAAGATTGGCGGAAATGGTGATAATTGAAACATCTTCAATAGGAGTTGGAATAGCAGGAATTTTTTCAAACAGAATTTGTTGACTGTCCATTAGGCCTTGGATGCCTTTCTTCAGCAATGGACAGTCGACTGGTAGAGAGTAACAACAGTAGCAGTCTTCTTTGCATCCTGGGAAGATCCCAGCTTTTAACAGATTTAACTTGATCGTTAACAACGGAGTCATCAAGTCATCAACACTTGAAACATACAGGTCTTCTTCAATAGCATGGACATTCCGATCATGCTTCGGCATCGGAGCAGATATTACGTTTGGCTTCTCTGGAGCGTCGAACTCCACCTCTTTTGCATCTATCAAGTCTTGAATTTTATTCTTTAGCGCCCAACAATTATTGGTGTCATGTCCGGCGCTATCAGAATGGTAGGCACACTTAGCATTCGGATTGTAAGCTGGTGAGGTTGTATTCACATTTTTTGGCGCTTCTTTGATATTTGTGAGATTCAGCTTCAACAGATGCGGAAGAACTTGCGCATGTGTCATATTGATGCGGGTGAACTGCCATTGCGGCCGCTCTCCCCATTGTTGTTTAGGTCTGGACTGGTTATTGCGAGACTGATCATTTGATGGATTTTGGATCATCACGGCCCCCACAGTGGGTCGGCGCTCATTTCTTCCTGCTCCTCTCTGAGAGTACACAACAGCCGTTTGCTTCTTCACCGGAAATGATTTCTTAGTAGTTGTAGATGCAGAGGCATCCTTCTGAATCTTCCCATTCTTGATACCGGCTTCTACCCGCTCGCCAGTCAGAATTAATTCAGTAAACCCTGCGGAAGAGCTATCGATCAGATGGTTAAAGAATGGACCAGACAGGGTCCCCAGGAACATATCAACAAGTTCTCTATCAGAAAGAGGTGGTTGTACTCTTCCATCCAGATCACGCCACTTCTGGGCATATTCCTTGAATCCCTCACCTGAGGCCATCCCCATACTCTGTAGTTGAGTACGGGTTGGCGCCCAGTCAGAGTTATACTGATATTGGCGATAAAAAGTAGCTGCCAGATCCTCCCAACTATGTATCTCCGACCTTTCCAGCTTGTAAAACCAGTCTAGCTGAGTGCCAGACAGGCTATCTTGAAAGAAGTGTACCCAAAGATTTCTGTCGGAAGTGTGAGGTTGGATTCTTCGGACATACGACCTTAGGTGCATTTTTGGGCAAGACAGCCCGTCATATCTTGCAAAAATTGGCACTTTAAACTTCGGGGGGATCACAATTCCAGCAATTAATCCCAAATCTTCGAAATCTAAGTCGGGAACTCTCTGCAGCTCCATAGCTGCCAACCTGTCTTCCAAGCTCTTGTATTTGTCATCGGCCGGTGGGTATTGTTGCTCTGAGTAGTCTTCATCTTCTTCAGCCTCTTCCTCTTCAGCTTCGGATTCAGAAGGTACCGCAGCCCCTTTTCCTTTACTGGTTCCTCCTTCAGATGTAGGAGGAAATTCAATAACTCTTCTGGCTTCACCCTCAAACCTTCTTCCAAGGGTAGCCACCCCAACTCTTTTCTTCTTCTTTTTCACTTGCTCTTTGTTCCCAAGCAGGGCTTTTAGATCCTCCTGACCCTTTGCCAAGGTCATCAGGAGATGTTGAAACTGTGAGTTTTGAGACTGCAAGTCTTTGACCGTCTGTTTGAGATCCATCTTACTGAAATAAACAGCAGAAAGATAAGGAAACCTGGTGTGGAGACCTGCTTATGCATATGATGAATGATATGTTTATTTATGCAATGCATTCAAGGATTTAGAAAATTCAAGATTGTTGCAGACAAAAAGAACACACGTCATATTAATAAGAAGAAATTTTATCAGTACATAAATGCCCCATGGGCCAAATATTACAAAAACTTCTCAAGGTAAAAAGACGTTGCGCATCCTCTTTGGTGCGATGTAGGTGTTGAGGGCCTCTTCCTCATGGAGTCGGCGGGTAAGCTCCAAAACCTTCTTCTCACTGGCGTAGAAGTTGGCTTCAAAAGTATTTCGTTCCTCCTTGAGTTGGATCCAACTCTTCCGCATCTCCTCCCATGATGTTGGCATGTCAGGATATAGGATGGTGTAGGGAACCTCTCCTTCCTTAACGGGCTCTTTAATCACAGGGAGAACATGAGGGTAAGGAATTATTAGACTATGGGCTCAGGTTCGTACCCACTTGAGATAAGGCTCAAGAGGGATGGAGTTCTTGTGCCCTAGTGTCTTGCTGTCTACCTTGTTAGGCATCCTCCAAGCTCTTATGAATCTTTGGCGAAGTCCTTGCGCATCGTTGTCGAAGTCAAAAACTATGTCAGGAATCAACATGTCGTGAGGGCCATCCCTCCGTGCATATCCAAATTGTCTCAAAGCTAGACAAGGGTTGTAGGTAATGCCTCCTCTAATGCCAAGCAATGGAACATTAGGGAACTCTCTACAACGATCGACGATGATGACATTTTCTATGGACCGAGAACACCAATGTACATCAGAGTGAGTGAGGGTCATCAACCATTGCGACCACCTTAAGCCTTGGTCATTCTTCAACACAGATTGTGGAAGGTGAGAAATAAACCACCTTGCAAGGAGAGGAGTACAGCACATGAGAACACCCCTCTTTCTCATTGTTCGTGTGTAAAATGAGTGAAGAATGTCTCCAAGCAATGTTGGTGTTGGATTCCTGGATAAGAAGATCTTGACGGCGTTGACATTTATAAGCTGGTCAGGATTTGGGAACAAGACCAACCCATAAACGAGGAGTGCCACAATTTCTTCAAAGGTTTGTAGGTCCAATGAATTCCAACACTCTTGTGCCTTCTCAAACAAGAATTTCGCCAAGAAGCCTTTGACACCGCTTCTAGTTTCCCAATGCCCCTTGATGTCAGATGGTTGCAAGTGTAGTGCTTGAGCAACATCTTCAGGCTTTGGTTCTTTTTCCATACCGTTGCAGGGTAGTTGATTAAGAATAGGAATTCTCAGGAGTTGAGAAAATTCCTCCAAAGTGGGCACCAATTGGTAGTAGGGGAATGTGAAACAGTGGTGAAGGGGGTCAAAGAACTGGAACAACACCTTTACCATGTCCTCTTCAATGCTGGTGTTGACTAGGCTGAGCAGTCTACCATGTCTTTCACTGAAGGGAGAGCTTTCGGGAATTCTGGATGTGAGCTCCTTGAGTTGAGGAGGGATTCTCACAAGGTTGACTTGGATAGTTTTCCTGCGAAGATTTTCCATGACCTACAAAACAAGAACAAAGATAAATATCCAAACCCTTGAAATGGTTAGCGTATGCATATGATGCTTTATGATGTTCATGATGTATGCATAAACATATGTACAAGCAAATCAAACAAGCCCCTAGTTTCAGGCTTGCATGGGTTTCATAGGTAAGTACCCTCTTGAGTGAAGTTGGCTTAAAAACCTGTCCTATAAATAGTAACCGGGTTCTAAGGAGCTCAATATCATTGGATTGTTTTCCATGTTCATTGTTTTGGTTTAGCCACTTAACTAGCGACCAAAATATTCCAAGAAAACAACCCTCAATGAGTGTAGTATCGAGTATCTACCAACTTCGGACTGCACCAAAACCGGTTATCTCACTACCCCTAATAAAAGGCCAAGATGGTCAAGTAAGGTTCTAGGTCATTAGTGCTTAGTGACATCACTCAGCGGCCCCGTACTCTCCTTGATTGAACTCAAGGGTTACCGGTACTCACAAATATGTCGCACTAATATAGCTATTGCTTCAACCGTGTCGGTATACCCCGCACAGTTTCCACAACGTATTGCTATCTATGAATGTTTCCCCAAATCCGGGTGTAGGATTTCAAGCCCAAACAAGAGAACCAAAATATAAAGCAATCAAAGCAAACAATTAGTCATGCAAGAGGGTGATCTAAACCCTAAGGTTACTCCACTTTCAAAAATTCCCCAGCAGAGTCGCCAGTTCTGTGATACGGTGGGAGAACTGACTTGGGTTTTGCGTTTGTTTTCGCAAATGTTTCGGTTGAGCAAGAGTCGCCACCGACTTTTTATTTTATCCTAAGGAAAGGTTAAAAAGCACAGCAAAAACCTTTGAGATGTTTTCTTGGGTTCGGGGAGTAGATTATAGAAAGGGAAGGTATTAGCACCCTTTCTATCCATGGTTATCCATGGGCTCTTAGTTACTTGCTTAGATCACTTGCCTTGCATTTTCAATTGTTTGAAATGATGCTTTCAATTGTTTGAAATGGTGCTTTGTGTGTGGGTTTGAAAATGATTTTGAAAAGAGGCCATTTGTTGTGGCAACCTTTGTAATGATCCATGTTTGAATGTATACAAAGGTGCATTTGTCTTTTGAAAAGTTTTCAATGTTTTTGAAAGTTGTTTTTGAAAGTTTGTGTTTGTGAAGTATGTTTTGAAAAATGGCAAGGATTGTTTTGCAAGATTGGTCAAGTAACCAAGAGCTATCTACCCTAAATTTCTCAAAGATTTTTCCTATGTTTTAACCCTTTTAACAATTTTGTTCCACCATTGAATTTGGTGGACAATCTCTTGTTAGGATGTTAACGGGACGGGCGCGGGTCATCGTTTAGACCATGAATGCAATAGTGCCAAGTGTCTTTGGCAATTTTTTCCTTTAAGGGACTTGATCATTTTTAGGCAACTTTCGAAAGCGTCATCGAGGGACTATGATCATTTGAATTGTTTTGTTTTGCCAAAGACACCCAACATGCAACATGGCCCATTATTGAAGGCAACAAGTGGAGTAACCCTAAGGGGTGCAAGTGTGATTGGTCTTGTCCATTTTCATGCTTTTTTGTCTTTGAATTAGGTCAAGCTATTTTGTTATTTTTGATTTGCATACAAAACCCTAAGTCTATCATGGCATATTTAGAAAGCTTTAAAATGCGGAATTTAAAGTCCTAAATTATTACAACATAATCATGGGGATGGGGGTACAAATGTTCAAATGGGGGATATTTAGCAAGAAATTTAAATCTAAGCTATTACAATCCAAATTGAATATACAAGTTATTTAATTGTACAATAATAAAATAAATACAATAAATATGCAAAATGCACAAAAAATGGTTTTATATGTATGTAAAAGTATTTTTCATGTGACATATAAATAAAAATAAAAAAAGGTTAATTTTTGGATATTTTCACATTTTTAGGGCAAAACCCTAGTTTCCTAATAAATATTATTTATTGATTATTTTATATACAATATTTATTAATTATATACAAAAAATAAATAAAAGAGAAGTATATTGTAAAAAAGTAATTTTTGAGGTCAAATATTAATAAAAATAAAAATATATTATTTTTATATTTTTATCCTAAATATTCTAACAAATATATAAGTATTTATATTATGTATTAAATATATTAAATATATACAAAAAATAAAATATTTATTATTTATCAAAAAAAGTATATTTTAAGAAAATGTTTTCAAAGGATAAAATAAAATAATAACTGAAAATAAATATATTTTGTATTATTTTTTAGTATTTTAAATAAAAGGTATTATGTCTATTTATAATGTATAAGTTTAAATAAAGCAAATAAAATCCAAATAAAATGCAAAAATGGTTGAAAAAATATTTTTAGTGTTTTTTCATGTTTGAGCAAAAATATAAAATCAGAATCAAAAAGAAAAAATCAAAAATGACAATTATATCACATAATGGGCCAGGGGGTGTATGTGAAAAAATGTGGTGCAAACAGAAAAATAAGCCAGGCCCAGCCCAAAGGGAGTTGTCTTCAACCTCCACCCAGTTTCAAACACAAAAACGTGCGTTTTCTTCCATCCCTGCTATCTCTTGATCCTTTGACTTTTAACAAAAACTTATAACATAAAAAATATAGAGCATCAAACCACGAATTCATACATATAAAGAACTTGATCTAACTCTCAGAAATGAGAGAGAATTTCTTCTCCCCCAATTCCTGACCTAACTTTTGTTCAATATTCAGGTTCAAAATTCTCTCAGTACACACAACATAAATGAAAAGTAATGATATGGGTAGCTTCAGGGCCATGAGTAGGACATACTTTCTTCACAAACCTAAGCCTAAATATGCTTGGATAGAGAGATAGAAGTTCAAACTTTTACCTGTTCAGCTTGAGTTGTGTACAACAATGGAGGCACTTTCAATGAAGTTTGAGGACTTGTACAGTTTGCTTGAGGTCTAAGGATGCTCTTCCAACCTCTAACTTGCTTTGAAACTAGCTGAATCCAGCTATGTAACTCAACCTGCACAACTGAAAAAATGAAAATGGCAAACTTGTTTAGACGTGTTACAGTCTGTTTCCAAGGCTTGGGATAGTTGGTATGAATGGTAGGGAATGTATGTGAACTGGTTTGGATGAAAGCGCACGATGGAATGATGTTGGCCAAGTCAATCTGCAACAGGGACTCTGTTTTGCAGAAAAAATGGGATTTGATGGATGAAGAGGTATTGAGGGTTAAGGGCTCGTGTTCTAGGTTGGTTAGGGAGTATGCAATGTATGGACAAAGTTTGCTTGAGTTGGTTCTTGCAGGAATGTGTGTTGTGGTACAAAATGCAAGCTTTCTTCTTATCTAAGCAAACAAAATGCAAGTTGGATTATAGGCTCCTACAGGCCCCTCAAGCATGCTGCCAATTTGGTTCTTTATCAGTGGGATATGTCCATAATCTTGTGCCCAAAAGATATGGCATGTACCTCTTAGATTGTGAACTTAACATAAAGTGTATCTTTTCAAAAATGGCTAAAATGCTTTTTCCAAATATGGCTTAATCTTGCAAGTAATGGTTAAATACACAAAATAAGGCTTGAACACAAAGGATTGGCATTAAATTATTGAGTGTGGATGAGATAAAAGGCCTGTAATCTAGTTTGTGCAAGCTGAGTTCAAAATGCCAATGTTATGTACATGAATTTGGCCATGAACAAAGTGACTTTTGCCCATCTTGACAAATTTGAATCTCCCTAACCACAAGGGTGTTTGATGAGTTCTGTGACAATTTGGAAAGCTTGGAATGTGTACTACAATCCATCTTTGTAATGCAAGTTGAAATTCCAAGTGGAAACATGTGAAAAGTTGTCGTTAAGTTGGGCAAAAATCCTGCCTAAAATAGGTCAAAAAATTTCTAAGTTAAGAATGTTTTACAACCCTATTCCAAAACTCATAACTTAAGCTAAAAGCTTCTTTTGAGAAAACTTTGTGAATAAAAGTTGTATATTTTGCAATGGAATACAACTTTCATGTTTTGAGTTTTGTTTGAATCCAAATTTATCTTGATGAAAAAATGGGACAAAGTTAGGAAAAAATAAGGAAATTTTATAACTTAGAAAATTTCTAAGTTATGAAATTTCTTCATTTTAAACCCTAATTTGCAATTTTTGGTTTCTTGATGAACAAGTTTCATAATTTGACATGCTTTGATGAAAAATAAATCTTAGCACTTGATTTTGACCAAAAAGTCAAAGTTTGACTTTTCAATATACAGTCAAATTTGGATCAGGTGACTGGAAAATTCATCTGTCAATCTTGTGCATTTGGGATCTTTTGAATTTGTTGAATGTGTCAAGACCATGCCATTGAATCCTTGAGTCCATATGTGAGCTTGGTTTTCCATTGGCCAGGTCCAACAGTCAAAAATTGCCTTTGTGCAGTCAAAACCCTAAAAATGACCATTTTGCCCTTTTGGTGATCTGATCAAATTTCTTGTGGAATTGTGATCCAAACTTGACCAAATGGTTTATATGAGTTCATAATGTTGATGTGGGTCAAAAATCATGAAGTTTGACTGTCAATTGGCCATAGTTGACTTTTTCCCTAATACATCTGATTTCTAGGTCAACTGCCCAATTGACTGGGCAAAGATTGGAATCAAGGCTTGAAACTTGGTATGGATAAACTTGTGAGTCCAACATGAAGCATGAAAGTCAATTTGGGCATTTTAGGTCAAAACATCTTTGTGCAAACTCAAACCCTAATTTGGGTCAACAGTGCAAGGAGGAGTCTTGAGCAGAGCAAACCCTAACTTGTTCTTGAACTCCAAGGGTCTAGTGATGAGGAAAAGTTGATGAAATGAGAGGGAAAATTTTGGGGTACAACAATGTTTGTCTTTTGAAAAATGTTTCAATGTTTGAAATTTTGTTGGGAAATTGTTTTGAAATTGTATTGTGTGTTTTTGAAAATAGCAAGGATGTTTGCAAGTTTGATCAAGTAACTAGGAGTTGTCTACCCTAACTCAAAGATCTTTCCTACACATTTTTAACCCTTTGACATTATTGTTTTACCATTGCATTTGGTAAACAACCTTATCTTTGGATGTTAAACGGGACGGGCGCGGGTCATCGTATGTCCATGATAACAATGTTGCCAAGTATCTTAGCAAGTTTTTCAGGGTCTAGATCATTTTTGTATAGGCAACCAAGATAGCGTCATCGAGGGACTATGATCTTTTGTTTTGATTTTGATTTTGCTAAGATACCAAGCATGCATACCATGGCCATTTTTAAGGCAACAAGTGGATGAAACCCTAGGGGTGCTTGTATGCATTGTATTGTCATTTTTCATGCATTTTTGTCTTGTATTTGGTCATGCTATTTGTTTGATTTTAGTTCTTTGCATACAAACCCTAATCTTACTTTCATGCATATAAAGCAATAAAATGCGTAAAAGTAAATCTAAGACTATTACAACATTATTATGGGGAGGGGGATACAAGTTTGAATAGGGGGATATTTGCACAAAATAAAAACCCTAAAACTATTACAACCATATTGAATTTAATTTAAAAATAAATAAATGACCAATTATTTAAATATGCAATTAAATATGAATATGCAAAATGTTTTTTGTATTTTATTTTATGTATGTAAAATAAATTATTTATGTCTCAAAATAAGAAAAATATTAATGATTATTTTTGAAAAGGGTGAAAATCCTAGTTTTTTTGTTTAAAAGAAAATATATATCCTAATTATTTATTCATTTTTATGTACAAGAAAATAAATAAAAATATATACAAAAATGTTTAAAATTATATTATGTGAGAAAGTATTATTTTAAGTATATAAATAATAAAATAAAAAATATGTAAGTATTTTAATATTATTTACAAATTTATTTAAGAAAATAAAAGTATTTAACATAACAAACTATTTTTTGTTATAAAAAAAAAAAATAAAATAAAAATGTGAAAATTAAGAAAATATTTTTGGTGATTTTTAATATTTAGAAAAAAATAATAAAGTCAGAAAATAAAAAATGAAATAAAAAATATGCAAAAATAAAGAAATGGGCCAAGGGGTGCAAAAAGAAGGATGGGGGGTGTCAAAAGTAGAAGCAAGCCAGGCCCAGCCCAACTCACTTCGTCCCTGTCCTTGGAACAAAAATGCGCGTCTTGTTCTTCAAATCTGTATCTCCTGCATACGTGCTTAAAAACAAAAACTTGCAACATGAAAGTTATAGCTCATCATCACACGATTCTAACCATATAAAAAACTTGATCTAACTCTAAGAAACCAGGGAGAATTTTATCACCCCCAATTTCTGACCTAAAAAATTCAGCAACTTTAACATCCAAATTCTCCTAGCTCAGCTAACATAAATGAATTCTATGCATATGTACAGTTCAAGGACATTAAGGGCTACATTTTTGCTTCACAAACCTAAGCCTAATGATTCCTAAATAAGGAGATAGAAGTTTTGAAAATACCTATTTCAGCCAAGTTTGGATATGGAAATGTAGGAGTTTTGGATGGGACCTGAAGGTCGTGTTAGCTGGCCTGAAGTTCACTCAACCTTTCCCAATGCTTGGCTTGCCTTGAACTTGCCTGAATGTGCTTGTAGAACTCAACCTGCAAAGCTTCAAAGTAAAAATGGTGAAGTGTGAAAATGGAGTTACAGTGGCTGGAGAAGGGCTTGGATAGTTTAGGTGTATTGTTTAGAATGTGTTTGAAGTGGTTTGGGACAAAACGCACGAGTGGATTTGGTTTTGGCTTAAGTTCTGCAGGTATGGCCCTGTTTTGACAAGAACTTGGTGTTTTTGTGTTTAAGGGTGTTTGAGAGGCTTGGCAATTGTGCTTTTGGCTTGGTGTGATATGCTGAAGTTGTTTGAAATGTGTACCAGACTTGCTCTTATCAGATTTCCAAAGTTATGGACCTTTTGCAAGTTGACTTGTTTTTGATAAAAAGGTTGAAGTTGACAATGCCAAGGCCTGTATAAGCTAGCTTGAGGCTTGCTGATAGTTGGTACACCTTTCTTGATATTAGTGAACTTTGTTTGCAGAAAAAGGCTTGGTCCATGGCTCAAGATAAACAATTTGACATAAAGCATGCTTTATCAAAGTGGCAATGTTACCTTTATGCCATTTTTGGATTAAACCTTTGTACAAAGCTTCCAAGACAAAAAAATGTCATTAACCATTGTATTTTCATTCAATTTTTGAGTGTAAAAGAGATTAGAACCTGTAAACCAAGTACAAGCATGCTTTGGACAAAATTGCAAGTTGTAGCAATGTGCAAAATGCCTTGGACAAAAGTGATAATTTGCCATTTTCAAACTTTCGATTCTCCCTAACCACAAATGATTTTGGAGAGTTCTTGGACATTTTGGAAATCTTGTAACATGCTCTACAATCCATCTTTGAAATGAATTTTGATATTCCACTTGTAACTATGTGAAACATTTCCATTAAGATAGGTCAAAATCCTGCCTAAACTAGGGCAAAATTTCACTAAGTTAAAAGTTTCATGGACCCTTATTCACAAAATCATAACTTGAGATCCAAGCATCTTATGGGAAAACTTTGTGATCAAAGTTGTAGATTTTGTGGAGGACTACAACTTTCATGTTGGAAGTTTTCTTTGAATCCAATTTCATCATGGTGAAAAAGTTGGGAAAAGTTGGAAAAAAATAAGAAATTTTCATAACTTAGAAAATTTCTAAGTTATGAAAATTTTCCATTTTAAACCCTAATTTCCAAAATTAGGTTTCTTGGTGAACAAGTTTCATGTTTTGACACATCTTGATGAAAAATGGCCCTTGGCACTTGATTTTGACCAAAAAGTCAAAGTTTGACTTTTCAGTGTACAGTTGATTTTTGATCAGTTGACTGGAAAAGTTCATCTGGCAATCCAATGCATTTGAGATCTTTTGAAGCTTGTGATTAAGTCAAGATGATTCCATTGAGTCCTTGAATCCATGATTGAACCCAATTTGCCATTGGCTAGGTGAAAAATCAGAAATTGCCCCTTTTATAGTCAAAACCCTAAAAATGACCATTTTGCCCTTTTGATGATCTGATAAAATTTCTTGAGGAGTTGTGGTCCAAACTTGATCAAATGGTTCATATGAGTCTATAATGTTGATGTGGATCAAAAATTATGAGGTTTGACTGTAAATTGGCCACAGTTGACTTTTTCCCCAATACATGTGATTTTTAGGTCAACTGTCCAATTGATGGGCAAAAAGTTGATTCAAGGCTTGAAACTTGGTATGAGAAATCTTAGAGGTCCAACATGAAGTATGAAAGTCACATGAGGAATTGTAAGTCCAAAAATCTTTGTGCAAACTCAAACCCTAATTTCAGGTCAATAGTGCAAGGAGATGTCTTAAGCTGAGAAAACCCTAATCCTGTCTGGAGTCCAAAGAGTCTTGTGAGGGGAAATCTTGATAAAATGAGAGGGCAAATTTTGGGGTACAACAGTTTCCCTGTTTCATTATTTGGATTCTATATCTTTGGGCCTTATGGGTGGCCCAGAATAATTGCCTGCCAAGCCTTTGTTTCTGCTTTGCATAACAAAGGTTTGCGACATATGTCTTTCCACAACCATGGATTTGAAGAGGTGGAGATCTTTAACAAGACGTCTCCGATCTTCGGAACAAGCACAATAAATTCTTATTTTGTAATATATAACGTCATGTTGGGAATGGTCGACACATCTTCCTACTTCTACTCAAAAAACTATATTTTATGACAACGATTTCCCCTGAGATATCTCAAAATCGAGGTATAAATGTTGGGTATGCCGTGTTGTTTTTCTTTATAAAATATACAATTTATTCCATCATTTTTAGTTGAAATACCCAAAATATTTTTCTTCTGGTACGTCAAACATCACTTTTCATGTTACATTAATATTTTTGTTGTTTTTTTTGTTGTTGTTATTGTTGTTTGTTGTTTTTGTTATTGTTGTTATTTTTCTTTTTATTGAGACCTGAAATCCTAGAGGTTTAATCTTGTTATTGTTGTTATTTAAACTGATTTATGTTATAGGTTTATTGATGACGTTGTTGTAGTTTTGTTGAGAGCTTTTTATTTTGAGTTTTTGTTCAATGTAAGTTGTTGATGTTGTTGTTGGTGTTGTTGTTGGTGTTGTTGTTGGTGGTGGTTTGTTTTTCAACTACCCAAAGTTATGAAACTTTATATTTTATAGTTTAGTTGTTGTTATTAATTTTGAGTTTGATATTGATTGTGATATTGATATTTAGATTATGTTTTTGTGATTCTTTGTGCATCTCTCATCTTGTTCTGTCAAGTTGAGTTTATCATATCTAATGTAGATTGTTTGTTTCACTAACCCCTCTTTTAATATATAACCAATTAAATTGATTTTGAAAATAATCATATGAAAAATTATGTTATATTTAAAACATATCTTACATTGATTAATCTTTTTCTAGTATTTTACAATTCATCATTCACCTTATGTTCTTTTATAGTTAAACTATCTCCAATACCTATAGTTTTCGTTAAAATTTCTTCCATATTTGTTCATTTTTTAAAGCATCAAATTTTATGCTTTCAAGAATGAATTAGTAGAAAAGGAAGTGTTGAATAAATAACTTGAAACATTTAAGTGATCTTAACCATTAAAGAACATGGGATGAATGATGAGTTACAAGATGCTTGAAAATCATTGATCAATTGTTCATATAATTATTTTCCTAACCAATTTTGAGAAGTTATATGTTAAGTTAGATTTTAGTGAAATAAGAAATCCACATTAGATATGATAATACTAATACAAAAAACACATTTAACCTCGGACGTGAAGGAGTTTTAACCTTGGTTACAGGGGCGAAGTAATAAGTGGTGTCATGAAAATTTTCCACTTCACCCCTCGCTTATTCAGAAACTGATAGGATAATTGAAAAGGTCATTGGTTCAATCCCCTGAAATAATATTTTTATATTTTCCAAACTAGCGTCACATGCCTCTTTATGTCCAAAAACCGAAGGAATTTTTTTTTTTTTTAAATTACATTGTTTATATAGAATATTAAGTTATATTGGTTACACATAAATTAAAATACAAATTTCTAATCTACAAATATAAATTTTTTAAAAATCTGTTTCACAATTGTCAATGTTATTCTCGGAGAATAACATATCTATATTTTGGTGCATATTCGTTGTTTTTCAAATTCAATGGTTTTGTACGAATCCAATTTTTAAAATAACATAAAAAAGTTAGATACATAAAATAAAAAATATCCAATTCACAAGATTTCTTGTCAACAAAATTGCATTGTTTTCTAATTTTACCTTTCTTCCTTGTAAGCACGCCAATATTTCCCATTTTAATCATTGACTTCTTTAAATTCTCAAGGAAAACAATTTTGTTATTGGAAAAAGTGTTGACAATACCAATAGTATCTGCACCTGGTGTTGAGAATAATTCTTGATCACTCTGAACCAACCCCTTTTTAAGAATATCAGCACAAGAAATTGTTTTTGGACAAGCACTTTCCACAGCTTTTTTAATCTGATTTATAACATCTAAACCTCTTAAGGAATTGATATTTGGAAAGGTGTCTTGTTCAGTCACAATGGTATCAGTTGTGTTCAATAGAACTGATGCATCACAATCCTGTTATATGAAAATAGTTTAAGTTTATTTTATGAGAACTTATGAGGAAAAACACAGCACAAATATATTCATGTAATATGTATACATGCTTGAACAAAGTAATCATGAAAGTGGGGCTTGATGAGACTAGCAGGTATTCAGGAATTCGTTTGAGAATGTTTGAATAAGGTTTTATATACAATAAAATGCAGTTGGAGACAAGTTCAAATGTAAAAAAAAGGATCAAGTTGTGCATTGAAGGGGAGGGTTAATCATCCAAACACAACCGCAACACATCACAGAGTTGTGGCTATGAGACAAAGGGGCTCTTTTTTCCTTACTGATATTAGAGCTTTATGTGTTTGAAGTTTGTGCTTGAATATGCAGATAATGTGCCTTATTTATAGGACTATGACATGATTGTGGGTAGCTCGTGGCTTCCATGTGAAGAATACTAATCATATATTACAAAAATAGTTAATACACACTGTTGTAACCCAATATTTTCCCTCTCAGTTATCATGAATTTGTTCACAAGATCTCCTTTGGCTCAAGACTGCACTAGGGTTGATCAGCTCAAGACACCTCCTTAAGCACTGATGACCAAAATTAGGGTTTGAGATTGCACAAGGATATTTGAACTTCCAATTCCCCATATGACTTTCATGGATCATTATGGACCCTCAATATTAATCATGTCAAGTTTCAAGCTTTGGATCACACTTTTGCTCAGTCAATTGAGCAGTTGACTTAAAAATCAGATGTATTGGGGAAAAAGTCAACTATGGCCAATTTACAGTCAAAATTCATAATTTTTGATCCACATCAATATTTTAAACTCATATGTATAATTTTATCAAGTTTGGACCATAATTCCTCAAGAAATTGGATAATATCTTCAAAAGGGCAAAATGGTCAAAATTAGGGTTTTGATTGGGAAAGGGCAATTTCTAATTTTTGACCTAGAAAATGATCAATTGGTTTAAGGCATGATCTCAAGATTCCAATTGCATCATTTTGACCTAATGACATAGTTCAAAGCATTGCTCAAGTCCAATGGATTGACAGATAAATTTTCAGTCAATTGATCAAAAGTCAACTATAAATTGAAAAGTCAAACTTTGACTTTTTGGTCAAATTCAAATGTCAAAGATCACAATTCATCAAACCATGTCAAAATATGAAACTTATTCATAAAGAAATCAAAAAATTCAAGATTTCATTTTGAAAAGTTAAAATTTCTAAACTTATAAATTTTTCTAAGTGTTGGAAATTTCTTATTTTTTCACAACTTTGAACAAAATTTTCACCATGATGCAAGCTGATTCAAAATAAACTTCCAACATGAAAGTTATAGATATCAATGAAATCTACAACATTTATTTACACAACTCCTTCAAAAAGTGCTTGGATCTCAAGTTATAATTTTAAGAATACATGGTCATGAAACAAAACACTTAGTGAAATTTTGCCATAATTTAGTCAGGATTTTGACCCAACTTCATGGCACTTTTTCATATAGTTCCAAGGGGAATTTTCAAAAGTGATTTAAAGATGGATTGTATAGAAAATTACAAGATTTCCAAAATGTCCAAGAACTCCTTGAGATCATTTTTGAGTAGGGAGAATCGATAAGATGAAGTTAGTGTTTTATCACTTGAATTACAAGTAATTTTGTGATGAACAAATTCAAAATTCAAACTTATGCTGCATAACCTCTACTTTGAAGGCCTCAAAATTGTTAGGCACTCCATAATTAATTGCTTGCACAGCTGTTAGAGGTCTCATTTCAAGCATTCAATGCAAGGCCATGCTTTATATCCATTTTGGGAAGAAAGTGCACATTGCCATTTTGATAAAGTGACTTTTTGCACAAAACTTGTTCTTTAGCCTTGCACTTGTTCTCTTATGATCATACAAGTCCCATAACTCATAAGAAACTTTTTAGACACTTACAATCACTCAGCCCATGCTTGTACTTCCCCTTGAAACTTGTTTTCCCACTTTTCTTGAAAATAAGGTAACATAGCAAATAACTTGTAACTTGTACTTATGACTTTCCAAAGCACTCAAACCTCTTTGCTTATACATACACAAGCCATTGTCCACAAATCCAACGCATTATTAAGCCCTGAAAACACCTACAACACAGAATCACCAAAAACACTTCAAAACTTGTCATTTCTGAGTTTTGAATCCAATCTCCAAATTGGCTCGTGCGTTTCTTGGAATTTTACTTTCAGAAGATTCTAAACAACATACATAAACAATCTCAACACCTGCAGCACCACTATAACACCTCCATCATCATCCACCATTTTCAAAAACAACACCTTTCACCTTGACTTCTCCAGAACTCCTCAGGCACTTTCAGCTCAAGCTAAGGATCACATTAGCTTCCTGGGAACTTGAGGAAGCTAATTCAATCATTGGAACTCACTGAAAGCTACTCAAAATACAAACCTGATACCCTCTTGCAAGGTAAGTTTTTTGACTTTGGAACTTTTCATACATGCATCATCAATGATTTATTTGTGAATGAAAAATGTAGATATCATTGCCCTAAAGCTAACCATGTCCATAGTTTTCATTAATTTTGCTTGAGCTTAGAGAATTTTAAGATTGAAGTTTCTAGGATTTTTAGGGTTCAGATTAGGGCCATTAAAATTCATGCTTATCTTTGATCTATAATTTTATTGCTTTGCATTTCTGAAATCGTGAGGAAATTGGCTACAAGTTTCCTGTTTACAGTTTTCATTTTTGTTGAGATTTGAATGAGGTACAGAGCTTCTGGCTGGGCGTGAGGTTGAAGATGAAGTTCAGGCCATGGACTTGTTTACTATCATATATTTATTGTTTTGATTATATAAACGGATGTATAGCCACCCCAGTGGTAGAAGCGCGCGCATGTGACTTAAGGGACCTTGGTTCGAGCCCCAGTGGTACCCTTTTGATTTTTTTTCATATTTTTCCTATTCGGACTTTTTTGGACAAGCGCTGGGCCTCCTCCTTGCCTTATTGTTTTTTTTTTTACTTTCTGACCCCCTGTTTCACTTACACACCATGGCCCATTTTTATTTCTTTTTTCTTATTTTTATTTATTTATTTTCTTAAATATTTTATCTAACATTAAAAAATCAGAAAAAATATAAAAACATTAGATTAATATTTTGATAAAGTTTATTTATTTTTTACACAAAAAATTATTTTATTTAATCATACTTTTTTTTATTTTGACTAGTTGTTTTGTACATTTAATTAAAAAACTATGGTTTTTAGTTATTTTCTTTTACACCATTTAAATATATTGTTTTAAAATATAAAAAGACCAAAAATATGTTTATAACACTATAAATTATTTTTAAGACAAAAAATACCAAAAATATTCTTCTTCTAAACTTAATTTCTTTTTAATCAATTAATAGATTAGGGTTTTATTTAATTTCTTTTCCTAATAAATTTAATTTTTACGTTTAATTAATTATTTTTCTTTAGTGAATTAGGTTAAAACAAAACCCTTTCCTTCTAAAAAAATCCAAACAAATATTCATTTACTTTACATTTTACATTCTAGTATATTTATTCATTTTGTACATTATTTATTTCAATTCTTGTACCAATTCAATATGGTTGTAATAGATAATTAGGCTTTATTTTCTTGCAATCCCCATTTATAATTTGTACACCCCCCTCCCACAAGTATTGTAATAGCGTAGTAATTTTAAATTCCGCAATTTATCGCTTTATATATAAATGCTAGTAATTAGGGTTTGAATTGAAAGACTAAAACCAATCAATTAGAAAACCCTAATAAAAGACAAAACCAAGCATGAAAATAATACACTTACACACAAGCACCCCCTAGGGTAAATCCACTTGGTTGCCTTACAAAATGGCCATATTACGCATGTGAGGTATCTTAGCAAAAACAAGTAAAATACAAGATCATAGTCCCTCGATGACGCTATCTATGTTGCCTTTCAAATGATCTTAGTCCCTAAAAGAATGCTAAGATACCTTACAACATTGCTAATCATGGTTATACGATGACCAACGCCCGTCGCGTTTACATCCAAAGATAAGGTTACTTATCAAATCAATGATAAGATAACAATGTCAAAGGAAAAAGGAAATGAACATGAAAGACTTTTGAGTAGGTAGAATGCTCCTAATTAGTTGCTCAATTTCAAAACAAAACATCCTTTCTATTTTTAAAACAAACACCTACACTTTCAAAACATCTTACAAAACATGAAAACAATTTCAAAAGATCAACATTTTGTATACATTCTTACGAACGAGAATCATTACAAAGTTTTCCTAAACAATGGCCTCTTTACAAAATACTTTCAAAAACCACACAAAGCATAATTTCAAATAAAAGAAAGTGATCTAGCAAGTTATAGATTTCAATAACATCTAAAACATTGCAGAACAGAACTTCTCTTGGAAATGCTGGGATTTCAAGTTAAATCCTCAAAGACACGTCCCTGAAACTGGAGCACTCAGCAAATTCTGGACACTTTCAAAACAGATTTTGGTCAGAACTTCTGGGCCAGTTTTCACAAAGGTTCAGTCAGATTTTTACAAGGGGCAATTCAAAGAAGGTTTATAAATCGTGTTGCAAGCCTCCTGGAAAGTCTGAGAGCTCCTTCAGAACAAGCTGGAGCAAGGAGATACAAAGATCAGAAGTTGGATGTCTATTCTAAGTTACGCTGAAGCTAAACTTCTGATCCAGAATTAAGCAATGATGCAGAATCTCACATTGCAAGATTTTCGGTTTGACAAATCTCATCATCATTTAATGCTCACAACCACTTTTGGGTCTTTATCCAAAAGATTTCCCCACGTGTGGCATAGAAGTACCATTACTGTCTTGGAAAAGAAAACTTTTGTACAAGAGTGTGTTGGGCCCATGCGTTGCTTTGCTTTTGAAGTTGCCTTTCCTTAATTCCTGCTCACAAATCTGGCTTAGGTGCTGCTAAAGCTGCTAACCACCATACCTATTTGAACCTACTTCAAGAACAAGTCAGCGTCAAGCATATGATGGTTGTACCCCTTGACCTCTCCAAGTGACTAAACCTTTTCCTATAAATTGGACTTCATTGGCAACTGTAACGAGGTCGAAAATTTAAGAAAGAAAAAGCCTTGAACCCATGCAAAAATTCCAAGAATCCAAAACTGCAAACACAAAAATACAAAACCTGTTGGTTTTGATTTCTTGCATTCAAACTCCATTTTTCCTCAAGTGTTTTTTGACCAAAACCATCCATACAGTTTCTGATTTACATATTAGAAACTATCCTAACTTCTGTGTTCAGACTGTAACACACTCTCCATCCACATCCACCTCAAATAAGTCAAAACTTTGCCCCTTGGCTGTTCCAGAATTTTCTAACCATTCGTAGCCCAAGTTGAAAGTTTCTAGCTTGCTGAACACGTGAGGAAGCTGTTCAGAACATCACAAGAGGTCAGAACCAGACTCCAGCTCACAGATTATTTTCCAACTGCAAGGTAACTTTCTTCTGACTCTCATCATACTATTTAGGCATTATCAGATTCGCATGTTCAAAAATACAATGTAGCCATCATGATTCTGATGATGTACGTTTTCTGAGGTTTCACATATGTGTATGGCTAAGTAGGGAGTAAATTAGTTCAGAAATTCTTAAGGAAACTAGGTTTAGCAGATATATGCTTGCTTCTGATTTACAGTCTTGATATCTTATATTTCTGAACCATGATGGGAACCTGCCATAGTTGTTATGTTTGTGTTTTCTGTTCTGCTAAGAAATGACTAAGTTGCAGATGTTCTGGTTAGCATGAAGAAAGAGATGGGATTCATCCTCAGAACTTACTTTATGTTATATGCTTATGTTTTTGCTTCTAATACCGGATGAATGGCCACCCCAGTGATAGAAAACGCACGCCTAAGATATTTGTGTTAAGGGTCTTGAGTTCTAGTCCCAGAAACACCCCCCTTTTTTATGCTTATCCCCTGACATTTTTCCCATTCTGGGTCAGAACTTCCAAACCTCCAGCAACATCAGAACTTCCAAATTCCCTCAGCACCCAGAATTTTTGACATTCCCTATTTTGGCTAACATTTTATTTGTCTTGCAGCATGCCAGAGTCAGAACTTCTGATTTCTTTTATTTCAGCAAAGCGCTGATTCTGTTTTCTTTCTCCTTATTATTTTCGCCATCACTTTTATTAATCAAAAACACTAAAAATATTTCATATTCACGTGTCTTATTTCTTTTAACATAAAAAGATCAAAATATTTTCTTAAACAAAATTTATTTCTTTTCTTAAACAAAACAAGTTCATTTTACATTTCTTGTACACTCTTATCCATTCAATATGGTTGTAATAGTAACTTAGGATTTAATTTTACTTGCAATCCCCATTCATAAATTTGTACCCCATCCCCTTAATGATGTAATAGTATAGGAATTTAATTTTCCCACATTTTTATTTCTTTTATATATTGTTAGTAATTAGGGTGTGTATGGTAAGATAAAAAAAACAAATAGACAACCTAAAAATCAAAGACTAAAAAGCATGTAAATCAATACACTTGCACACGAACACCCTAGGGTAAATCCAATTTGTTTCCTTACAAAAATGGCCATATTACGCATGTGATTTATCTTAGCAAAAACAAGCAAAATACAAGATCATAGTCTCTCGATGACGCTATCAAAAGTTGCCTTTCAAAATGGTCTTAGTCCCTAAAGAAAAATGCTAAGATACCTTGCAACATTTCTAATCATTGTTATACGATGACCCACGCCCGTCCTGTTTACATCCAAAGATAGGGTTACTTACCAAATCAATGGTAAGATAACAATGTCAAAGGAAAAAGGAAATGAACATGAAAGACTTTTGAGTAGGTAGAATGTTCCTAGTTACTTGCTCAATTTCAAAACAAAACATCCTTGCTATTTTCAAAACAAACACCTACACTTTCAAAACATCTTACAAACTTGAAAACATTTTCAAAAGATCAACATCTTTGTATACATTCTTATGAACGAGAATCATTACAAAGTTTTCCTAAACAATGGCCTCTTTACAAAATACTTTCAAAAACCACACAAAGTACAATTTCAAACAAAAGCAAATGATCTAGTGAGTAACTAAGAACCCATGGAAAACCATCGATGAAAAGGGTGCTAATACCTTCCCTTTTCATAATCTACCCCCTGAACTCAAGAAACAATCTCAAAGGTCTTTCCTGTGCTTTTTCACCTTTCCTTTTGGATAAAAGAATAGTAAGTGGTGACTCTTGCTAACCGCAACATTTACGATATAACGTAAAACACCCAAGTCAGTTCTCCCACCGTATCACATTGTGTATGGCAAGATAAAACTAACAAGTAGACAACCTAAAAATCAAAGACAAATGCATGCAAATCAACACACTTTGCACACATGCACCCTTAGGGTAATCTTACTTGTTACCTATCAGAAAAATAGTCATGTCCCTCGAACATGGGCGTTTTAGCAAAGACCCTCGATAAAAGATCGTAGTCCCTCGATGACCCTCAATGTTGCCTTCGGTAAACGATCTAGTTCCTAAACGACATTGCTAAAATGTTCCATAGGTTGCCTTCTATGACTATACAAACGTCCCACGCCCGTCCCTTCACATCCAATGATGGGGCTTCTTACCAAAACAATGGTAAGATAGCAACATCTAAAGGAGGAGGAAAAGAACATCTAAGACCTTTTGAGTAGGTAGATTTTCTCCTAATTGCTCGCTTGCTCACAACAAAAACATTTTATACACCAACACTCTCATTTTGAAACATTTTTAAAAGACAAACACTTTGTACGCGTTCTTATAGAAACGAGAGCCATTACAAAGACACCTTTTCAAAACCACTTTCAAAAAATACATTCCACGGACACCTCTTTGAACTTATTTTCCAAACAACACCTTGTACGCGTTCTTATAGAAACGATAACCATTACAAAGACATTTTCAAAAAACTTTCAAAACCCACACCATAAGCACATTCAAACAAAAAGCAAGTGATCTAGCAAGCAACTAAGAGCCCGTAGATAACTACGGATGAAAAGGGTGCTAATACCTCCCCTTTTCATAATCTACCCCCCGAACTCCGAAAACATCTCTAAAGGTCTTTCCTGTTCTTTTCAGCCTTTCCTTATTGGATAAAAGAAAAGTTGGTGGCGACTCTTGTTATCCGCAACATTTGTGATCAAACGCAAAACACCCAAGTCAGTTCTCCTACCGCGTTACAATGAGCAACAAACTAACAATAGCTTTGATGTGGAGAACGTACTCAGTGATAGATTTATTGCCCTTCTTGGTGTATTTGAGCTCAACACATAGCTGGCGAACTCTCGCTTTCATATGAGAATTGAAATACTGATGAATCTTGTCCCAAACCTCAAAATTATGCTTACACACAATAACCCTAGGTAGTACTGATTCAAAAATCGTAGATAGTAACCAAATGAAAACAACTTGATCTTGCACAATCCAAGCCTCATACTCATCAGAAACTATACCTTCAAGGCGATCTTGCGCAGTTTTGAATTTCAGGGGAATTTGTGGATTAACCACAATTTTATGCATCTTCTGTGTGTGAATCACACCTTCAACTTGTTGATTCCATAGAAAATAGTTGTTTTCTTGAATTTTAATCGAGAGTTTGGGACCAAATCCATTGTTGGATTTAGACAATGAGAAGGAGGTAGTGATATCTTGTGTGTAGGGTACCTTTGATACCGAATTCTTGATTATCACCAGACTCCATTGATGAACAATTTGAGCTTCAGAAGGATGAACTGGTGCAAATATGAGGAAGACGGGGACCGATTATGAGGGAAGAGTGAAAGATCGCACTGCGAATGATACCATATTAGAATATAGTTATTATCCTCAACCACACAGTAATCAAGATGAAGGGAAAGAGTAAAGATAGAAGATGTATCACTATCTCAAAAGATAGAAAAGTATCATTACAATTAATAGTACACCATTAACCTATATATACATCAGGTAACAATGCAGTTAAAACTACTTTTAACTGCCTAAAAAATTAACTAAGAGTTAGTTACAGTTTAGGCAAAAGACTACAAGGACCAATCGCAGATAGACACGATGACACAGTTATATTAAGCAGTCTACACAATATCTCTAATATAGGATGAGTTATTAAGGACGTGTTTGTTTTGATTTTTTTTAAATGATTTTTATAGTATAACATAATTGTGTAAAAAAAATTACAAAGATTTTTTTTTATAAAAGCTGCAAATAAAAATTTAGTTAGAATAGTTATTCTTAAAATGTTATTTTAGATCTTTCATCATTTTATCGAAAAAATTTTAAATATCAAATTTTTAAAAAATCACTTAATTTTGAATCTATTCAAATAGTTTTTCATAAAAATCATTTTTAAGATACAACTTTTTGAGAAAATTGTAATTTTGACTATATTTTGATCTTCAATAATGTATGTTTATGTTATAAGATATCAAAATCCTTCTTTCAATTTAGAAAAAATGAATATAAATAAACTTGTAATATTTTGAATAACGGTTTTATAAAATTCATTTTTAAAAATACTAAAAAATCCATTTTTTAAAGTTAAAATAATGAATCCCTAAATCAAATCTATATTATTCTAACGTCCAAGTTTCTGATGCGGCAGACAGAGGCCGACATGTAATACTGTGACACTAAAAAGTAATGTAAGAATAAGAATGAACTAAAATATTTGAAATGATGCACTTTCTTTTTTTATATAGTGTGTGATTAAAACAATCCATGTGAGAGAAGAACCGTTTTGAGGATGGTTGTTGAATTTAATCGGCCAATGATTGGCTCATCTAGAAGGATGAATTATTTTCCCTTGGTGGAATGAGGGATCACCTACTCTATGTGCTATTTTTTTATGTCGCTCTTAAACTTTTCAGTATTGGTCTTGAAAACGGTCTAGAATACTTGTTCCTCAAGCCATTGTCGAGATTCTTACCTCACACCTTCTCCATTATACTTGAAATCCTCTAATTTGACCATAATATCATCATAATTAAAAAAAATAACAAACTTTTGAAAATGCTAATACCATACTGTCAATTTAGAAATATCTGATTAAATTAAAAAAAATTGCATTTTTATCAACAATTTAGAAATACGTTCTATGCCTATGAGTTTTTACCGGCAATTTTTAAATTGCTGATAAAAATGCAAACAAAATTTTAGATTTTATCGAATATTTGTAAATTGACTATATGATACCGATGATTTCAAAATTTTGGTAAAAATATGGTTTTCACTTGATACAAAAATACCAAATTTTTTGAATTGTCAGTATATGCAGGAGTTTGACCGGATATTTTAAAAAATATTGTAGGTCTATTTTTTCATGCAAAGGGTGTGACCGCAAAAATAACACTACCAAATTTTTAACATGTGTTCGAATATTGAGTATACATGTTTTTTGAAAAAAATCGGCAAAACATTTTACATGCACTGGATTTTTTGAAAATGTTAGTAAAAATGCATACAATTTTTTTTGCGCTTGAGAGAAAATTCGACAACATGTTATTAATGAAAAAATGAGAGGGATGTTTATGATATTTTGAAACTATGTGGGGGTGCTAGGTGAAATTCTTTCCTTTGTCTTAAATTTGTAGGACGAGAGTTTTACGTGTACGCCCCTAGGTCGGTTGGTGGCAGGAGAAAATGAAGAGTCTTGTTGGGACATAACTTTTTTTTGGGAACAATCACATTAAATACATTTTTGTAATGAGTAGTATGGTGCAGGAAGCTTCTCACGTGTGTCCATGCACTAGTCAGTAATGATTTCACTTTTACCTTAGGATACTTGAGTGCTTTGAACAATTTGTAAGTAGATGTTGATCATTGGTTGTGTGGTTTGAGCTTCTCAATTTAATGGATCTTATGGTCCTTTGTGGCTGAGGTGCATATAAAAAATTCTTGAAGTGTTTCCCCCCTTTTCGTCATTTGCGAACTATAAAAGCTCTTCCTCTTCTATATCATCATTTTCCTCTCTTTCTTGCAGGTTATTTTGTGTCAATTTCTATTAGATTATGTCCCAATCTAGAACTATATTCGATTAGGAAGGATGAATTCTCAGTCTGTTGCGGTGATTTTTTGTTTTTGATGTGATGGAGAGGGGGTGAACTACAAGGTTTATACTCCAACGCTTAAGTTAGTAAAATAATGATAAGAAAATTTTGAATGGAAAAGGATTTGAATACTTTGGAATGACACACTCTCTTTTTTAAATATGATAATTGGTTAGCAACTGAACGTATGTGATGAGCCATGTTATGCAGTCAAATGTTAGATCAATCTAGACATTTGAGATAACGCTTGCAAGGGAGATTACTTATTTGGAGGGGAGAAAACTGTTCACATACTCTTCGGTGTATGTTTCCCTGTTTCATTATATGGATTCTATATCTTTGGGCCTTATGGGTGGCCCAGAATAATTGCCTGCCAAGCCTTTGTTTCTGCTTTGCATAACAAAGGTTTGCGACATATGCCTTTCCACAACCATGGATTTGAAGAGGTGGATGTCTTTAACAAGACGTCTCCGCTCTTCAGAACAAGCACAATAAATGCTTATTTTGTAATATGTAACGCCATGTTGGGAATGGTCGACACATCTTCCTACTTCTACTAGAAAAACTATATTTATGACAACGATTTCCCCTGAGTTATCTCAAAATCGAGGTATAATTATTGGGTATGCCGTGTTGTTTTTCTTTATAAAATATACAATTTATTCCATCATTTTTAGTTGAAAGACCCAAAATATTTTCTTCTGGTACGTCAAACATCACTTTTCATGTTACATTAATATTTTTTTTGTTTTTGTTGTTGTTGTTATTGTTATTTGTTGTTTTTGTTATTGTTGTTATTTTTCTTTTTATTGAGACCCGAAATCCTAGAGGTTTTATCTTGTTATTGTTGTTATTTAAACTGATTTATGTTATAGGTTTATTGATGACGTTGTTGTAGTTTTGTTGAGAGATTTTTATTTTGAGTTTTTGTTCAATGTAAGTTGGTGATGTTGTTGGTGGTGTTGTTGGTGGTGGTGGTTTGTTTTTCAACTACCCAAAGTTATGAAACTTTATATTTTATAGTTTAGTTGTTGTTATTAATTTTGAATTTGATATTGATAGTGATATTGATATTGAGATTATGTTTTTGTGATTCTTTGTGCATCTCTCATCTTGTTCTGTCAAGTTGAGTTTATCATATCTAATGTAGATTGTTTGTTTCACTAACCCCTCTTTTAATATATAACCAATTAAATTGATTTTGAAAATAATCATATGAAAAATTATGTTATATTTAAAACATATCTTACATTGATTAATATTTTTCTAATATTTTACAATTCATCATTCACCTTATGTTCTTTTATAGTTAAACTATCTCCAATACCTATAGTTTTCATTCAAATTTCTTCCATATTTGTTCATTTTTTAAAGCATCAAATTTTATGCTTTCAAGAATGAATTAGTAGAAAAGGAAGTGTTGAATAATGAACTTGAAACATTGAAGTGATCTTAACCATTAAAGAATGTGGAATGAATGATGAGTTACAAGATGCTTGAAAATCATTGATCAATTATTCATATAATTATTTTCCTAACCAATTTTGAGAAGTTATATGTTCAGTTAGATTTTAGTGAAATAAGAAATCCACATTAGATATGATAATACTAATACAAAAAACGCATTTAACCTCGGACGTGAAGGAGTTTTAACCTTGGTTACAGGGGCGAAGTAATAAGTGGTGTCATGAAAACTTTCCACTTCACCCCTCGCTTATTCAGAAACTGATAGGATAATTGAAAAGGTCATTGGTTCAATCCCCTAAAATAATATTTTTATATTTTCCAAACTAGTGTCACATACCTCTTTATGTCCAAAAACCGAAGGAAAAAATATATTTTTTTTTAAATTACATTGTTTATATATAATATTAAGTTATATTGGTTACACATAAATTAAAATACAAATTTCTGATCTACAAATATAAATTTTTTAAAAATCGGTTTCACAATTGTCAATGTTATTCTCGGAGAATAACATATCTATATTTTGGTGCATATTCGTTGTTTTTCAAATTCAATGGTTTTGTACGAATCCAATTTTTAAAATAACATATAAAAGTTAGATACATAAAATAAAAAATATCCAATTCACAAGATTTCTTGTCAACAAAATTGCATTGTTTTCTAATTTTACCTTTCTTCCTTGTAAGCACGCCAATATTTCCCATTTTAATCATTGACTTCTTGAAATTCTCAAGGAAAACAATTTTTTTATTGGCAAAACTGTTGACAATACCAATAGTATCTGCACCTGGTGTTGAGAATAATTCTTGATCACTCTGAACCAACTCCTTTTTAAGAATATCAGCACAAGAAATTGTTTTTGGACAAGCACTTTCCACAGCTTTTTTAATCTGATTTATAACATCTAAACCTCTTAAGGAATTGATATTTGGGAAGGTGTCTTGTTCAGTCACAATGGTAACAGTTTTTTTCAATAGAACTGATGCATCACAATCCTGTTATATGAAAATAGTTTAAGTTTATTTTATAAGAACTTATGAGGAAAAACACATCACAAATATATTCATGTAATATGTATACATGCTTGAACAAAGGAATCATGAAAGTGGGGCCTGATGAGACTAGCAGGTATTCAGGAATTCGTTTGAAAAAGTTTGAATAAGGTTTTATATACAATAAAATGCAGTTGGAGACAAGTTCGAATGTAAAAAAAAAAGGATCAAGTTGTGCATTGAAGGGGAGGGTTAATCATCCAAACACAACCGCAACACATCACAGAGTTGTGGCTATGAGACAAAGGGGCTCTTTTTTCCTTACTGATATTAGAGCTTTATGTGTTTGAAGTTTGTGCTTGAATATGCAGATAATGTGCCTTATTTATAGGGTTATGACATGACTGTGGGTAGCTTCTGGCTTCCATGTGAAGAATACTAATCATATATTACAAAAATAGTTAATACACACTGTTGTAACCCAAAATTTTCCCTCTCAGTTATCATGAATTTTCTCACAAGATCTCCTTTGGCTCAAGACTGCACTAGGGTTGATCAGCTCAAGACACCTCCTTAAGCACTGATGACCAAAATTTGGGTTTGAGATTGCACAAGGATATTTGAACTACCAATTCCCCATATGAATTTCATGGATCATTATGGACCCTCAATATTAATCATGTCAAGTTTCAAGCTTTGGATCACACTTTTGCTCAGTCAATTGAGCAGTTGACCTAAAAATCAACTGTATTGGGGAAAAAGTCGACTATGGCCAATTTACAGTAAAAATTCATAATTTTTTATCCACATCAATATTTTAAACTCATATGTATAATTTTATCAAGTTTGGACCATAATTCCTCAAGAAATTGGATCATATCTTCAAAAGGGCAAAATGGTCAAAATTAGGGTTTTGATTGGGAAAGGGCAATTTCTGATTTTTGACCTAGAAAATTATCAATTGGTTTAAGGCATGATCTCAAGAGTCCAATTGCATCATTTTGACCTAATGACATAGCTCAAAGCATTTCTCAAGTCCAATGGATTGACAGAAAAATTTTCAGTCAACTGTTCAAAAGTCAACTATAAATTGAAAAGTCAAACTTTGACTTTTTGGTCAAATTCAAATGTCAAAGATCACAATTCATCAAATCATGTCAAAATATGAAACTTATTCATAAAGAAATCAAAAAATTCAAGATTTCATTATGAAAAGTTAAAATTTCTCTACTTAGAAATTTTTCTAAGTGTTGGAAATTTCTTATTTTTTCACAACTTTGAACAAAATTTTCACCATGATGCAAGCTGATTCAAAAGAAACTTCCAACATGAAAGTTGTAGATATCAATGAAATCTACAACATTTCTTTACACGACTCCTTCAAAAAGTGCTTGGATCTCAAGTTATAATTTTAAGAATACATGGTCATGAAACAAAACACTTAGTGAAATTTTGCCCTAATTTAGTCAGGATTTTGACCCAACTTCATGGCACTTTTTCATATAGTTCCAAGGGGAATTTTCAAAAGTGATTCAAAGATGGATTGTATAGAAAATTACAAGATTTCCAAAATGTCCAAGAACTCCTTGAGATCATTTTTGAGTAGGGAGAATCGATAAGATGAAGTTAGTGTTTTATCACTTGAATTACAAGTAATTTTGTGATGAACAAATTCAAAATTCAAACTTATGCTGCATAACCTCTACTTTGCAGGCCTCAAAATTGTTAGCACTCCATAATTAATTGCTTGCACAACTGTTAGAGGTCTCATTTCAAGCATTCAATGCAAGGCCATGCTTTATATCCATTTTGAGAAGAAAGTGCACATTGCCATTTTGATAAAGTGACTTTTTGCACAAAACTTGTTCTTGAGCCTTGCACTTGTTCTCTTATGATCATACAAGTCCCATAACTCATAAGAAACTTTTTAGACACTTACAATCACTCAGCCCATGCTTGTACTTCCCCTTGAAACTTGTTTTCCCACTTTTCTTGAAAATCAAGTAACATAGCAAACAGCTTGTAACTTGTACTTCTGACTTTCCAAAACACTCAAACTTCTTTTCTTATACATACACAAGCCATTTTCCACAAATCCCACCCATTCTTAAGCCCTGAAAACACCTACAACACAGAATCACCAAAAACACTTCAAAACTTGTCATTTCTGAGTTTTGAATCCAATCTCCAAATTGGCTCGTGCGTTTCTTGTCCTTTTACTTTCAGAAGCTTCTAAACAACATACATAAACAATCCCAACACCTGCAGCACCCCTATAACACCTCCATCATCATCCACCATTTTCAAAAACAACACCTTTCACCTTGACTTCTCCAGAACTCCTCAGGCACTTTTAGCTCAAGCTAAGGATCACATTAGCTTCCTGGGAACTTGAGGAAGCTAATCCAATCATTGGAACTCACTGAAAGCTACTCAAAATCCAAACCCGATACCTTCTTGCAAGGTAAGTTTTCTGAATTTGTAACTTTTCATACATGCATCATCAATGATTTATTTGTGAATGAAAAATATAGATATCATTGCCCTAAAGCTAACAATGTCCATAGTTTTCATTAATTTTGCTTGAGCTTAGAGAATTTTAAGATTGAAGTTTCTAGGATTTTTAGGGTTTAGATTAGGGCCATTAAAATTCATGCTTATCTTTGATCTATAATTTTATTGCTTTGCATTTCTGAAATAGTGAGGAAATTTGCTACAAGTTTCCTGTTTACAGTTTTCATTTTTGTTGAGATTTGAATGAGGTACAGAGCTTCTGGTTGGACGTGAGGTTGAAGATGAAGTTCAGGCCATGGACTTGTTTACTATCATATATTTATTGTTTTGATTATATAAACGGATGTATAGCCACCCCAATGGTAGAAGCGTGCGCCTGTGACTTAAGGGACCTTGGTTCGAGCCCCAGTGGTACCCTTTTGATTTTTTTTCATATTTTTCCTATTCTGATTTTTTTGGACAAGCGCTGGGCCTCCTCCTTGCCTTATTGTTTTTTTTTTACTTTCTGACCCCCTGTTTCACTTACACACTCTGGCCCATTTTTATTTCTTTTTTCTTATTTTTATTTATTTATTTTCTTGAATATTTTATCTAACATTAAAAAATTAGAAAAAATATAAAAACATTAGATTAATATTTTGATAAAGTTTATTTATTTTTTACAAAAAAAAATTTATTTTATTTAATCATACTTTATTTATTATGACTAGTTGTTTTGTACATTTAATTAAAAAACTATGGTTTTTAGTTATTTTCTTTTACACCATTTAAATATATTGTTTTAAAATATAAAAAGACCAAAAATATGTTTATAACACTATAAATTATTTTTAAGACAAAAAATACCAAAAATATTCTTCTTCTAAACTTAATTTCTTTTTAATCAATTAATAGATTAGGGTTTTATTTAATTTCTTTTCCTAATAAATTTAATTTTTACGTTTAATTTATTATTTTTATTTAGTGAATTAGGTTCAAACAAAACCTTTTCCTTCTAAAAAAAATCCAAACAAATATCCATTTACTTTACATTTTACAGTCTTGTATATTTATTCATTTTGTACATTATTTATTTCAATTCTTGTACCAATTAAATATGGTTGTAATAGATAATTAGGCTTTATTTTCTTGCAATCCCCATTTATAATTTGTACACCCCCCCTCCCACAAGTATTGTAATAGCGTAAATTTTAAATTCTGCAATTTATCGTTTTATATACAAATGCTAGTAATTAGGGTTTGAATGGAAAGACTAAAACCAATCAATTAGAAAACCCTAATAAAAGACAAAACCAAGCATGAAAACAATACACTTGCACACAAGCACCCCCTAGGGTAAATCCACTTGGTTGCCTTACAAAATGGTCATATTACGCATGTGAGGTATCTTAGCAAAAACAAGTAAAATACAAGATCATAGTCCCTAGATGACGCTATCTATGTTGCCTTTCAAATGATCTTAGTCCCCAAAAGAATGCTAAGATACCTTACAACATTTCTAATCATGGTTATACGATGACCCACGCCCGTCGCGTTTACATCCAAAGATAAGGTTACTTATCAAATAAATGATAAGATAATAATGTCAAAGGAAAAAGGAAATGAACGTGAAAGACTTTTGAGTAGGTAGAATGCTCCTAATTAGTTGCTCAATTTCAAAACAAAACATATTTGCTATTTTCAAAACAAACACTTAAACTTTCAAAACATCTTACAAAAACTTGAAAACATTTTCTAAAGATCAACACTTTGTATACATTCTTACGAACGAGAATCATTACAAAGTTTGCCTAAACAATGGCCTCTTTACAAAATACTTTCAAAAACCACAAAAAGCACAATTTCAAACAAAAGCAAGTGATCTAGCAAGTAACTAAGAGCCCATGGAAAACCATGGCTGAAAATGGTGCTAATACCTTACCTTTTCATAATCTACCCCCCGAACTCAAGAAATAATCTCAAAGATCTTTCCTGTGCTTTTTCACCTTTCCTTTTGGATAAAAGAAAAGTTGGTGGCGACTCTTGCTAACCGCAACATTTGCGATCAAACACAAAACCTTCAAGTTAGTTCTCCCATCATATCACAGAACTGGCGACTCTGTTGGGGAAAATTATAAAAGTGGGGTTACCTTAGGGCTAGATCACATTTACTTGCTTTCATTGTTTGACTTGTATGCTTTACATTATGGTTCTTTGTTTGGGTTTGAATCATCTACCCGGATTTTGGGATACCTTATAGGTAAGCAGCAATACATTGTGGAAACTGTACGGGGTATACCGACATGGTCTAAGCAGTAACTATGTTAGTGTGACATATTTGTGGGTACCGGTAGCCCCTGAGTTAACAAGGAGAATACGGGGTCGATGAATGATTTCATGGAGCACTAATAAACTTTTATAACCTTTACTTGACCAACTTGGCCTTTAGGACATAGTGAGATGATCGGCTTTGGTGCAGTCCGAAGTTGGTAGATACTCGATACTACACTCATTGAGGTTTGGTTTCTTGGGATATTTCGGTCTCCATTAAAGAGGCTTGTGCTGAAATAATGACCAAGAAAACAAACCAGTGATATTGAGCTCCTTAGAACCCGATTACTATTACTAGGACATGTTTGAGCCAACTAAACTTCAAGAGGGTACTTACCTATGAGAATCCATGCAAGCCTAAACCTAAGGACTTGTTTGCTTTGTTTTTGTATATTTACTTGTTTATAACATCATAAACATCATAACATCATACTCATTCACTAACCATTTCAAGGATCTTGGGGTTTATCTTTGTTCTGTTTTGTAGGACATGGACTCTATTCGCAGGAAAACGATTCAAGTCAATCTTGTAAGGATCCCTCCACAACTTAAGGAGCTAGCTTCAAGGATTCCTGAAAATTCTACATTCACCGAGAGACGTGGTCGCCTGCTAAACTTGGTCACCTCCAACACTGATGAAGACATGATGAAGGTGCTCTTTCAGTTCTTTGATCCTTTACACCATTGCTTTACATTTCCTGGTCATCAACTTGTGCCAACTTTGGAAGAAATCTCCCAAATCTTAAGGATTCCCATTCTCAATCAAATACCTTTCAACGGTATGGAAATAGATCTAAAGCCAGAAGATATTGCTCAAGCTCTACACTTGCAATCATCTCATATCACAACCAATTGGGAAACAAGGAGTGGTGTCAAAGGTTTCCAAGTAAAGTTCTTGTTTGAGAAATCCCAAAACTGTTGGAAGTCTTTGGATTTGCAAGAATTTCAGGAAATTGTGGCTCTCCTCATCTATGGGATGGTTTTGTTTCCAAATCCTGACCAACTTATAGATGTGAACGCCGTCAAAATCTTCATATCCCGCAACCCGGTGCCTACTTTGCTAGGGGACATCCTACATTATTTTCACACTCGCACTATGAGGAAAAGAGGTTTCCTTATGTATTGCACTCCTCTCTTGGCAAGATGGTTTATTTCGCATCTTTCCCAATCTATATTGAAGAACGAGCAAGGTTCAAGTTGGTCACAAAGGTTGGTGACGTTCAAACATTCATACATCCATTGGTGTTCCCGATCTATAGAGAATGTTACTATTATCGACCGTTATGGAGAATTCCCTAATGTCCCTTTACTTGGCATTAGAGGAGGTATCACCTACAACCCTTGCTTAGCCTTAAGACAGTTTGGTTACGCCCGAATGGATGACCCACATGAGATGCTCATCCAAGGTTTGGTATTTAACTACGAGAACGACGATCAAGGTCTTCGCCAAAGATTCATCCGAGCTTGGAGGATATTGAACAAGGTAGATAGAAAGACATTGGGGCATAAGAATTCCATCCCTCTTGAGCCTTACCTCAAATGGGTACAAACTCGTGCTCAGAGTCTTATGATGCCTTATCCCTTCATTCTCCTGGTGATCATGGAGCCTGTTATGGAAGGAGATGTTCCATACACTATCCTACATCCTGACATGCCCATCTCTCTTGAAGACTTACAAAGAAATTAGATAAAACTCAAGAGGGAGCGAGACACTTTCGAAGCCCAATTCTACGCTAGCGAGAAGAAGGTTTTGGAACTCACTAAGCAACTCCATAAGGAGCGGAACCTGAATGCCGACATCGCACCAAAGAGGATGCGTACTACATTTTTATCTGAGAGTTTTTGTATTTGTTTTGCCCAAAGAGGCATTGATGTACTCAAGCTTTAATTTATTAATATAACGTGTGTTTCCTTTTTGTCTAAAACAAATTTGAATCTTTAAAATCCTTGAAATCATTGCATATGAATCTACAATTCATCATAACATAAGAAGGTTTCTTGCGACAAGTCTCCTCATCTTTCTACTGTTTATTTCAGTAAGATGGATCTCAAGCAAACGGTGAAGGACCTTTAAGCACAAAATGCTCAGTTTCAACATATGTTCTTAACTCTAGCCAAAGGACAAGAAGAGTTGAAGACCTTGTTGGTTGAAGAGAAAAAGAAGAAGACAAAGAAAATAATCGGAGTTCTAAACATGGGAAGAAGATTACAAGGACAAGCAAGAAGGTCTTTAGACTTTGCTACGTCATATGGTGAGAAAGACAATTAAGATGGGAAAGGCAAGGAAGCAGTTGTCCAGCCAGATTCAGAAGAGGAAGAGGAAGAAGAAGATTATTCTGAAGAACAATATCCTCCAGCCGACAATAAGTATAAGCATCTGGAAGAACGGTTAAGTGCAATGGAAATTCAGAAAGTTCCTGGATTGGACTTTTAGGAATTGGGTTTAGTATCTGGGATTGTCATCCCTCCAAAATTCAAAGCACCGGCGTTTGCCAAATATGATGAAGTTTAATGTCCCAAAATGCATCTTTGGTCCGATGTGAGGAAAATCCAGCCTTATACCGTTGACAAGGACAATTTGTATGGAACTTAACTTGATTGGTTTTATCAGTTAGAAAGAGCCAATGTTCATAATTGGGAAGATCTGACCGCTTCCTTTTACAAACAATACCAATACAACGCTGATCTTGCTCTAACCCGTACTCAACTCCAGAGTATGGCCATGGTTTCAAGTGAAGGCTTCAAAGATTACGAGCAAAAATGGAGGGACTTAGCAGGAAGAGTCCAGCCTCCCCTGTCTGAAAGAGAGTTAGTAGACATGTTCTTGGGCACCTTGTCCGGTCCTTTCATCAATCACTTAATTGGGAGTTCATCGGCAGGTTTTACCGAATTGATATTGACCGAAGAAAGGGTGGAAGCCGGGATAAAGAATGGGAAGATTCAAAAAGATGCATCCTCTTCTGCTGTAAGGAAACCATTCATTGGAAAGAAAGAAGTTGTTGATGTATATCCTCAGAGAAATCAAGATAGGACTGGACACCGTCAAATGGTGGGGGCTGTCATGATTCCTAAACCAGTGCTTGCTCAGCAAAGAAGCAACCAGACAAGAATGGAAAGACCAGTCAGACAGTTCACCCGAATCAATATGACACTATCTCAAGTATTGCCACATTTGTTAAGATCCAATCTAGTGACTCTGAAAGAAGCTCCAAATAATCCTAACACAACCTATCCTCACTATCATCCTAATGCCCGTTGTGCATACCATTCTGATAGTCCTGGCCATGACACTAACAACTGTTGGGCTCTAAAGAACAAGGTACAAGAACTTCTTAAAGCCAAAGAGATTGAATTCGATGCGCCAGAAATTCCAAATGTCATTACTTCCCCTATGCCCAAGCACGACCGTGATGTCAATGTCGTTGAGGAAGATATGTTTGTTACTTTGGTTGATGAACTTGTGACCCCACTCCAAACTATCAAAAAGAACTTGTTAAATGCCGGTGTATTCCCAGGCTGTGATGAAAGTTGTCATTTCTGTTTGTCCTTACCAACCAGCTGTTATTTGTTAAAAGCAGACGTTCAATGCCTAATAGATGAAAAGGGGATTTTGTTCGAAAAGAATTCTATTCCAACTGTTTCTTATAATGATGTTTCCATCGTGACCATTTCTGACAATTCTTCCAGGGTCTCTACCAAAAGACCCGTTAGAATTACATCAGTTCCTAAAGTAGCTCCGTTGATAATTACAATGCCTGGACCAATCCCGTATTCGTCAGACAAAACCGTCCCATGGAATTATGGAGGTGATGTCTACTACCACGGTATCAAGCAAGATTGTCCAGCTGCTGAAAATTCAAGTTCTGAGAAGGTTGATTCTGATATCAGTAATATCGCGGGGACTAGTAAGATAACCCGAAGCGGAAGGGTATTCTCTCCAGAAATTGCTCCCCCAAAAGCTATTTCTGGACCTGTAATCATTCATGTTGTTGTTGCTCCTCCAAAGGCTATTCCCATTCCTACAATCATCTCTGCTAATACTCCTATTGACAAAGCTGTTACAGTCCCTGTTATCACCCCTACTGACATTCTTGTTTTCGAGTCAACCGAGACTCGAGGTAAAGGTATTCTGATTGAGCCTGTCCGGATGAAGGCACAATCAGTAGCTATCCCTGAGGCCTCCTGAAAAGAGATGGAGGAAATTCTAAAGATCATAAAAAGAAGCAACTACAACGTAGTTGAGAAACTAGGGCAAACTCCATCAAAAATTTCCATGCTGGCTTTATTGTTATGTTCTGAGGCTTATGCAAAGGCCTTGGTAAAGTTTCTTAAAACTACCCATGTACCCCAAGAAACATTTGTCGATCAGTTCCAAGACTGCGTAGCCAGCTTGACTGCATATAATGGTTTAGGTTTTTCAGATGCTGATTTAACGCCAAGGGGGAGGAAGCATAACGAGGCATCGCATGTCTCAGTCGAATGCAGGGGCACGAACTTGGCTCATGTCTTGGTGGATACTGGTTCGTCTCTGAATGTGATTCCTAAAAAGGCTCTCGATAGGCTTGACTATGAAGGATTGACATTGAAACCGAGCAACATAGTAGTGAGGTCCTTTGACGGCTCAAAAAGGATGGTGCATAGGGAAGTGGACATCCCCATAAAAGTTGGAACCCAAATATTTGATTCAACTTTTTATGTAATGGATATTCACCCTTCATATTCCTTCTTATTAGGCCGACCATGGATTCACAATGCTGGTATTGTTACCTATACATTGCATCAAATGCTGAAATATCCAATTTAGGGGAAAATCATCACCGTTCATGGAGAAGAAGAGTATATGGTCATCCATCTAAATTCCTTCAGATATGTGGAATTAGACGGTGAATTTATTGAAACTCCATTCCAGCATTTTGAAGAAGTCCCGCAGACTGTGGCAGTAACCAAGGTTGTGCCTCAAGTCCCCAAGATTACAAGGCCTCCACTCAAGATGTCGTCTTTGAAAGATGCCAAGGCAGTGATAGAAGAAGGTGGGTGCACTATTTAGGTCCAATTCCCAGATATCCCATACAAATATGACAAATTTGGTTTGGGTTTCACTTCAGGAGCCCAGAATGTTGTACGCCGTGCTCGTGCCGAAGGACCACCCTTGAAGATCAGCAACCGCAAAGTCAATGCAGTGGAGGATGATGAAGACAGCTATAATCTGGAGGATTGGATTTTCCCAAATGTCAGTGGAGGGCTCAGCAACTAGGAGGCTAGATATTTTGTCCCGGCCATATTTATCCAACAGTAATTTGTCTTTAAATTTTGTCGGATCTGTAATATTAAAACAATTCAAACTCTTAAAACCTTGTGTCTTACCCGAGGCACAATGGTCCATTTGTAAGGGTTATTATCTCATTTCCATATGACATCAATGAATCATGGACGTTTTTTGCATACAAACTTTGTGCTCATTGTTTTTTTTTACATTTTCATTTCTTTCAAAGATAGCTATAATCTTACACACACTCACGCTCACAATGCAGGTTTACATCCACTCAGGATCCCATGGGTAACGATTCATCTATGGCTTTCTGTGATTCTGAAAATATAATCTACCAAGCCGAAGACGAAGGTGAGGAAGATTTTGATGTGCCAGGGGAACTCTCCAGGTTACTGCAACAAGAAGAGAGTACCATTCAGCCCCACGAAGAACCAGTGGACACAATTAACCTAGGTACCAAAGAAGACAAAAGAGAAGTCAAGGTGGGTGCCAATCTGGAACCCAGTGTCAAGGAGTGTATGATTCAGTTGTTACACGATTATGTTAAGGTATTTGTCTGGTCGTACAAAGACATGCTAGGACTTGATGCAGATATTGTAGTACATCATCTGCCTACAAGAGAAGACTGCCCACCAGTAAAACAAAAGGTCTGTCGCATGCGACCAGACATGTCAGAGAAGATCAAGGCGGATGTCATGAAACAATTCAATGCCGAATTCTTGGCCGTCACTTCCTATCCACAATGGGTTGCCAATGTTGCTCCCGTGCCCAAAAAAGACGGCAAGGTACGAATGTGCACGGACTACAGAGATTTGAATAGGGCAAGCCCTAAGGATGATTTCCCACTTCCCCACATTGTTATTCTAGTTGACAATACGACACAACACAAAGTGTTTTCCTTCATGGACGGTTTCTCAGGATACAACCAAATCAAAATGGCGCCTGAGGACATGGAGAAAATAACCTTTGTCATATAGTGGGGCACATTCTGCTACAAGGTTATGCCATTTGGGCTTAAGAATGCTAGGGCAACCTATCAGCGTGCCATGGTATCTCTATTTGACGACATGATACATCACGAAATAGAGGTTTATGTGGACGACATGATAGCGATATCTCAAATAAAAGAAGAGAATCTTGATCATCTACAGAAATTGTTTGAGAGGCTAAAGAAATATAAGTTGAGGTTGAACCCAAATAAATGCACGTTTGGAGTGAGGTCTGGTAAACTCCTAGGCTTTGTCGTCAGTGGTAAGGGTATTGAAGTAGATCCTGCCAAGGTGAAAGCGATACAAGAGATGCCTACTCCTCATACTGAGAAGGAAGTCAGAGGATTCTTGGGATGTTTAAACTACATTTCCAGATTCATTTCTCACCTGACAGCTGCTTGTGAACTAATCTTCAAATTACTGAAGAAAGATCAAGTAGTCAAATGGAATGATGAGTGCCAAACTGCCTTTGACAAAACCAAAGAGTACTTACTAGAGCCTCCTATTTTGATGCCACCAGTCGAGGGAAGACCATCGATCATGTATCTAACTGTTTTGGAAAATTTAATGGGGTGTGTGTTGGGGAAGCATGACGAGTCTGGACGAAAAGAGCATGCTATTTATTACCTGAGAAAAAAGTGTACCGACTGTGAAACAAGATATCCACAGTTCGAGAAAACTTGTTGCACTCTGGCATGGGCTGCTCGCCGGCTAAGTTAGTATATGCTGACCCATACTACCTTATTGATATCTAAAATGGATCCAATAAAATACATCTTCGAGAAACCTTCCCTCTCTGGGAGAATAGCGAGATGGAAGATGATCCTGACAGAATATGACATACAGTATACTACCCAGAAAGCAATAAAGGGCAGTGTATTAGTTGATCACCTGGCTCACCAAGCTGTGGAGGACTACCAGTCTATGAAGTTCGAATTCCCAGATGAAGACATCATGATGGTAAACTGTCATACCCCAATTTTTGACCTAAGATCTCATTTTTATTTTTTGCATTTTTAAACATAAGTCAAGGTCACGAAATACGGTCGGTTTTAACCTTCACCTTCGAGCTTTGACTATGCGAAGATTGTTAAGTGTTTTGAACATTTTTAGCCTATGTATCACGAATTTCTAATCGCATACAAAGGTGTATGTTCATGTTTTCTTTTGTTTCATGTGCAGAGACAGGTCTGAATCAAGAGAATCAGGTGTCGCGCCTCAATTAAGGTTTTGAGTCTCCCAAGCCAGAAGTACGGTTGATTGTGGATTCTCGAAGACTGATTCATCAAGGCACAACTATTGCACCCTAAATTTCGCCCCTAATATGTTTTAATCGCACTTTCATATCATATTTTGTTATTTGGTCACAATCATTAGTAAATATCTTCATTCATCACATTTTGCATCATTAGTCGTATTTAAGTTGACCAAAAAAAGTCAGTTTAAATCAAAGTTTGCATCGTCTTTCAGTTGTAAAATACCCGACATTTCACTTCATTCATTTTTATCTGTTTACTATTTTCTTGCATTGCTCCAAGTTGTTTATATGTCGATAATAAAAATATTTCGGTTTTATAGACAGACTGTTAAAAGCGATTCGACACTGTGCGGAAAATTAGCGAGAAAATATTTAAAGTTTTCACCTTTTACTGACTGTTTTATGAATCTACGTTTTGCGTAGATCATGACCGTGTGCTCGCTCTATTTTTTGGTATAGTTTAAAGTCTTGTTTTTAACCGTAAGCGTTTTGCAGTCGGGTATTCTTTATTTTCATTCTATTTCATTTTTGACCATTTTTTATAATTTTTCATTAATCTTTGAGACCTGTAGTTTATTTTAATATGTTCATTTCAATTTTTTCGATTAGTTTATTGTTCATATTTTATCGTTTTTGATAATTTTAGGTGTCTTTTTTTATTTCAGAAAATTAAAACAAAAATGTGATAAAATAATTTATTTTTTAATCGTTAAGTTTTTTATGTCAATTTTGTAAAAAGGGTCTATCGGTCATTGGCAATTACCTAATTGGAGATAAGGTTTAGTTTTTGTTCTATATAATAGAGGCTGGGAGGCAGACGAAAAGACAAAAAAAAAAGCCTACTTGTTGTCCTGCTGCTACAACCAACCCTGTTATACTAGTCCAAACCTGCATAAGTAAGCTAAGCATATTAGTCCAGGAATTGCATAAAAACAACATACACCAAAATCTGTATAAAAAGGCCACAAACCAGAACATCATATTTGTTCAAACTCATTAAAATTCTCCCTCCAAAAATCACTCCAACATGTCTATAAAAAGGGAGATTTCATACAGTAAGGGGGGCGGTTTTTGTTTTGAGCGAAAAAACCAGAGGAAAACCAAAATCAATTATCTTTCGTCCTCACTATTTTAATCTATCACCCATATACTACCTCTGCTATCTCAAATTTCCATAACACCTATTATTACCTTAAAGCTTTTTTTTTCATCACCATTCCCCTTTCTCTTTTCCAATCTCCATCCTTTCAACTTCACCCACCATACAATCCCCTCATCTCTTCTACTGTTGACTTCCGTTTATACTCCCTACTGCTCACCATCAAACACATTCTTCAATTTATTCCATCGTTCTCAATCGCAACCCACAACCGGAGACAATGCAATAGATCTTTTCTATTATCGATAATTCATTTCTATTTTTCTTTTATGATTTGTGTTTGTATTTTTAATTGAGATTTAGAGAGAAGAACAAGCAGTAAGGAGGAAGAAGAGAAACTAGTAGAAGGGAAGAGAAGAAATTTTTTCATACTGTAAGTGGTGTGTTATAGTTTGTTTTTTTTATTTTATTTTTTTTCTTTTAGTAATAACCATGTGTCTTCTTGTGATTAGCTGTGACTTTAATTTATTTTTTCAATTTCAATGACCATTGCCATAGATGTATACGTGGGTATTTGGTTTGTTAGTGATAAAAATGGCTTCAACATCCCACGTTTATTTTTATTTTTTTTGGCTTCATGTTTTCTATTTATTAATCAATGTGATAATTATAATTAGAAATTTAGAAGTGCAGTTTGGGCTTGTATGTTCCTATACTTTTACTAACTTCTAACACTCCAATCCATCTTTGCACTCCTGCTTTGTTAATTTTATTTTATTTTAGCATTAGTTTATCAATTTAGTTTTTACTTATTGAATTAATTAATATTAGTTTAAACTTTAATTAGTTTAGTTTTTCTTTTAGTTAACTATTTATTAGTCTTAGTCGATTAATTTAATTTTATGAGGTATAGTTGATAAATTTATTTAATTAGCTCCATAAAAAAAAATCTTATTTTATCATCTCCACACCTTTTAACAAACAATTTTAACCAAAAACAGATATTTCAAAAGGTTCCTGCGGAGTACCGCAGATGCATTGGGTGCTAATACCTTCTCATTGTATAACCAACCCCCGAACTCTCGATCTCTTTTAAAAACGCATTGTATTTTCATTACTTTTAAATATTACTTTACATTGCATACTTTAGGGTTTTATTTCGCTCTTTTCCCTTTTCCCTTGGAAATAATAAAGCGCGGTGGCGACTCTTGCTTTTGTGAGTCAAGTTAATTAATATCTTGATCTCCGATTTTCACCACTACAGAATTGGCGACTCTGCTGGGGAAAGATTGACCTCTTGCTGGTCCATCCCTAAGTGGGTTAAGCCTAGTTTGTTTTATCTGTTTTATCATTATTTGATTGTTTGATTATATGTTTATATTGTGGTTATTTGTGTTTTTGAAAAGGACAAGTCCTATACCCGGACTAAGTTACACTTAGGAATAGGACGGGCGGTATAGTCATGTTAACTTTGAGGGAGTAATCCCGAAGAAGGAGGCATGAAATCCCCCACTCAGTGGAAGCCCCTTTGAACGTAGTATTTGTTTACCGAGTAATCGGGAAGATATTATTGCTTTCGACTTGGGAGCTAGAGAAGCTGAGAACCGTAGAACCCTTAACCCATCTTGGCCTCTTAGGTGTAGTGCAGAGACTATAACGGAGTAATCCGGAAGTAGTTGTCACGCGATGCTGCACTCAGACGAGTTTCTCTTGAGAATATTGCTAATTACTGAGTAATCGGGACGTTAGTAATATTCGAAGGAGGAATGTAGACTCTGGGAAGATTTAGAACCATGTTTTACAGGTGTGATTAAACCTTTAGTACATACCTTGGGGATGTTTTTTACCTTTGACTCCATGCTCGTGACGTTGAACCTTTCGACTTTATTTGTGACCTTGCTTGTGGTTGTTGCATATCCCTACCTTCATGCATCCATGAAACCCATTTTCACTTGATTTTCAAGGAATTTGGAAGTTTTTCTTTGTAAATATCACAAGTTTTGTCAAGCTCAATGGATCTTGGGTGTTGATGGGGGTGGAAACCCTAATCCACCAAAATGGATGATTGATCTTGATGATAACTTGATTGATGTTTGGAGCCAATTTAAAATTCATCTTTTATCTTCATACCTTGATGTTTACAACTTAATACCTTGAAGATCAAATAAAACTCTCTTTTACATTCACATATCATGCATCACTCTATATTTTTTGTTTCACTTTTAAAGGTCATTTCCAAGTCTTAATTTTTCCTTTGGTCTCACCAGTACAACACTCGCGCTAAGAGGACAATGGAGAATATCAAGAAAGAGGTTTCTGAAATCCGTAGAGAGATGACTATTTTGAAAGCTAGTATGGAGCACTTAACTGGTTTGGTTGAAATTCTGGTTGCCGCCCAAGTCAATCCTTCTAGGAGGGACGAAGCGATGATAAAAGTCTTCACTGAAACTCTAAAATCATTCTCTCATGAGAAGGTGATGGTTAATGCACCTAATGACTTTCCTGATAAGGTGAATGTGGGAGTGCGTCTAGAAGAAGATGTTGGGAAGGGATGTTCATATGAAGATGGTAGCTCAGCTAATGGTGTGAAGAAGTTTGATAATAACTTTTCCAAGAAGAGAACCAGAGGAAGAAATAATCATTGTCAGAATCATCATGTTTCTCCTATTCATCAACAGAATCAGCAAGTTCCTAATCAGAGGAAAACCCAGTTTGATCCAATTCCAATTACCTATACAGAGTTGTTCCCTATCCTGATGCAGAGGAATTTGGTTCAGACCCGACCTCCACCGAAGGTTCCTGAGAAGATACATTGGTACTACAGAGCTGATTTGGCTTGTACCTTTCATCAAGGTGCTCCTGGGCATGACTTGGAGGGTTGCTTTGCTTTGAAGATTGAGGTTCAGAAGTTGGTCAGAAGTGGTATCTTGTCATTCAAGGACGTTGGTTTTGAAGTTCAAATCAAGCATGCGCCGAAGAGTAAACACGATTGATAGTGACTTTGATTTTTGAAGGATGTTTTCGGTAATTCAAGTCCAGATGGAAAGCCTTCCCAGATTATTAACTTATTTATGCTTTTTGTAATTTTTCTTATTTATCAAAACATTGTTTGCATGTAAGAACTTGTTTGCATCTGAATGATTATCTTAATACAATGAGTATGTTTGTCTTGAAGAAATTCATTCGTTTCACTCATATTTGTTTTCAAATTTTAAATTGCTTTTGCACTATGATACCAAATTGTTGCTCATTCTCTTGCCTAGGCAGAGATTGAAGGGAGGATGATGATCTAAAAACACAAAATCTCTGGTTGTATGCTTTTTGAATAAAATCTTGCTGACGATGTACAGGCATTGTTTCAAATCCCTAAACACTGGAGATATAAGGAAGATAATCCCTTGATAACCCCTTTTGAGCCTTGAAGTAGGAGTTTCTTTTCTATACGAAAAAACCCTCAAATTTTAACCTGGGGTAGGGTAGTTTTCAGTTAATCTGATTGAGTGTTCAAAATTTAAAAGGAAGATATTTCCGAAGAGAAACTGCGAGGGCTATCCTTCATGTATAATGAAGCCAGAAGATGTGGAACCACAATGATATCCCTCATTCATCAAGAAACGAGGCAGTCACAATCCTCTCAACAAGTAAATCTAATATCACACGTTTTGTTCAAAAATCAAAAATCAAGAAAAAAAGAAAAAGCCTGCTAAGTCGAAAACTTGAAAATGTGCGGCTTAAGCAAAAATTAGGCAATACCGCTGGACTATCAATTCAAAAGAATTATGTCAGGAAAAAGTTAGGGAAAATAAAAATTGCAAGGAAAGGAATACAAAGAAAATTCCCCAGCAAAGAACAAATTGGTGACTACAAACACGAAGAGATAAGGGTGGTTGCTACTCTGAAAACCTCGTCGTTTCCTTAACCGTCACAAAATCCTTTTGAGAGATGAACACTCATGTTGAATTAACTGAACATAGGGTTGGAGAACATCACGAAGAATGGGTGGGCACCTATAAATTTTGAGCCTTAAAAATCTTTTTTTTTAAAACTGTGCACCAGGCCACGATTCAACCTTCAAAAGTCCTAATTGAAGCAAGGTTATTTTGAAAGCATACTTCAATGAGATAGTGTTCCTGACTCCCATGAATGTTTTCTAAATAGTTATGTTGGTATCATATGATTTTTCTATACAAAAATAAATGGTGCTCTAACTCGGGAAATTTGTGCGATATCTTTTCAAAATCTTCAAGACTTACATAACTGTTGCATTAGAATTTTCATTCTCATAATAAACTTTTTCTAACTGCAAAACATTTGTTTGATATCAAGGAAGCTCACATATAAGCACTAGTGATGAGTTTATTCTTTTAAGGCTTGAAACTATGTTGAGAAATTGGCGAATCATTTCAAGAAAAAATCATATCCAGGGACATGTCACCTGAAGACCTTAAGCACGGACATGTTGCTTCTCCCAGTTAATGCTTTCCCAACTCGCTTACCCTTTTGGGGCAAAATTTGAAGACTTTGTTGTGCCAACTACAGTCAATCTGGGGAAATCACGTCAAGATTCGATGAATCTCTCTAAGAGTTTGAAGACACCAGAGCATGGTGGAGGCCAGGTCTTCTATAAAATCCTCTTGAGACGATTTCTCCTCATCAACCATATAGCTTGGGGCATTTTAGAAGTGAAGTTATTCGCAAGAATCATCGTGCATCGCGCAACTTATCAGCAATAAACTTGGGGCATCCAAAATTAATCCCAAGGGCAATCCAGATTTGTCAAGATATGTGATATGTGTTTTGTACATATTATCAAAGGGCGGTGTTCTCAGTATCTCCAGCTAAGCAAGACTCTTTCTAGCTGAAGCACTGTTCGTGTTGTTATCCTTTCAACGAATTGTTAACAATAGAAGACTGGACTTTGGGTTTTCACCGGAAAATATCTTCCTCTCTAGAGATATTTAAGCCTTGTAAAAGGACTTTGCTCCAATGATGGCTTTTGTTCTATCTTCAGTAATGTTCCTATCTTGTTGAGATTAGCTGAGTGTCGGGTTGTGCTGTGATATCTTATCATCTTCTGTCTATCTCCTCTATCTGTTTTGTCAGCATATACATGACGTTCATTTGTTCATTCACACTTGCATCATGCACACACATTGATATTTGTTAATGTTCTTCATCTGTATAATTTGGTTGTCATATTTCCTCTCCTCAAATAGAGTGTCAACTTAAGCAGAAATTGTATCCTTTCTAATTCCCCACTGAGTTTATCCCTCGTGGAAGAGTTGTTGCTTTAGCCTTCCTTTCTGTCTCAGGACAGGATAAGTCACTGAGTTTATTCCTCATCTGGTAGAGTCTTGTTTGACTGTTTCTCTCCAGTTTATTCTTAGATTGCGTTTTGTCTATTATAAATATTGCTTGGTGAATCTCTCTAAGCTTTGAAACCTAGATGGAGTGTGCATTGATCTTGCGTATGTAAATACTTGGTCTCCTCAGGAAGGATTTATTCATGGTTCCCCATTGAAGATGAACTTTATTCCCTAGTAGTGTTATAATAACCTTCTTCTGGAATATCGATGTGACAACAGGCGACTGACTCTTTATTTGAGCAGTTTGATTATTTCTGAATTTCTTTATGTTATGACAAATGGAGGTCTCTTCATGAGCAGTTTGTCCATCCCCGATGAAATTATTGATTCTCACCTCTAGCAATATCTTCACGATATTTTGTTGGTATCTTTGAAAATCAGCAAGCGGCAGTCTCTTCATGAGCAACTTGTATGTTATTAATATCTTTGAAAAACAGCAAGCGGCGGTCTCTTCATGAGCAACTTGTATGTTATTAGTAATTTTGAAAGAAAAAAAAAACAACAAGCGGCGGTCTCTTCATGAGCAACTTGTATGTTATTGATCCTTTTGGAAAAAAACAGCAACCGGCGGTGTCTTCATGAGCAACTTGTATGTTATTGATACTTTTGGAAAAAACAACAAGCGGCGGTCTCTTCGTGAGCAACTTGTATGTTATTGATACCCTTGAAAAACAGCAAGCGGCGGTCTCTTCATGAGCAACTTGTATGTTATTAGTAATTTTGAAAGAAAAAAAAAACAGCAAACGGCGGTCTCTTCATGAGCAACTTGTATGTTATTGATACTTTTGGAAAAAACAGCAAGCGGCGGTCTCTTCATGAGCAACTTGTATGTTATTGATACTTTTGGAAAAAACAGCAAGCGGCGGTCTCTTCATGAGCAACTTGTATGTTATTATTATCTTTGAAAAACAGCAAGCGGCGGTCTCTTCATGAGCAACTTGTATGTTATTGATACCTTTGAAAAACAGCAAGCGGCGGTCTCTTCATGAGCAACTTGTATGTTATTTATATCTTTAGAAAAAAATAGCAAGCGGCGGTCTCTTCATGAGCAACTTGTATGTTATTGATACTTTTGGAAAAAACAGCAAGCGACGGTCTCTTCGTGAGCAACTTGTATGTTATTGATACCCTTGAAAAACAGCAAGCGGCGGTCTCTTCATGAGCAACTTGTATGTTATTAGTAATTTTGAAAGAAAAAAAAACAGCAAGCGGCGGTCTCTTCATGAGCAACTTGTATGTTATTATTATCTTTGAAAAACAGCAAGCGGCGGTCTCTTCATGAGCAACTTGTATGTTATTGATACCTTTGAAAAACAGCAAGCGGAGGTCTCTTCATGAGCAACTTGTATGTTATTTATATCTTTAGAAAAAAACAGCAAGCGACGGTCTCTTCATGAGCAACTTGTGTGTTACTGTCACCTTTCAAAACAACAAGCGGCACTTGTGTGTTATTGTTACCTTTTGGAAAAAAAAACAAAAAGCGGCGGTCTCTTCATGAGCAACTCGTATGTTATTTACACCTTTGAAAGATAGCAAGTGGCGGCTTCTTTATTTGAGCAGCTTCTGTATCCCCAACAATAATGTCTACTCAGCCAACGGCATCCCTTCGGAAAAGTCCCATGGGGAAGTTTGTATTTTATCCTTTTCAAGCGATATCTTGGTTAAAGAAGAATTGTGTTACCGTTCTTGGTGAAATTCACAAGTCAGAGATGTTTATCTCCAGTCTCAGTACTAATGACAATCATTTGCCAGTCTCAGTACTGATGTCAATCATTTTGTTTTCCAGTCACAGTACTGATGTCAATCATTTTGTTTTCCATTCACAGTGCTGATGTCAATCATTTCTTTCTCCAGTATCAGTACTGATGTCAATCATTTCTTTCTCCAGTCTCCGTACTGATGTAAATCATTTCTTTTCCAGTCTCAACACTGATGTAAATCATTCATTTCTCCCCTCAAAGTTATTCTCTAATAAGAGTCTCTCATTTGAAGTCTATGACTCTGTTTCCCCAGTGGAATTATAATCTGTTCCCCTGTGGAATTACTGATTACTGTGATTGGTTTCTCCAACAATAGTTTATCTCATGCGGCATCATCCCTCATTAAATTTAAAATATCACATTCATATCATATCATAAACTATTGGCGGTATCTTAAGGTCAAAAATTATGTATTCTATATTTAAGTCCCTTCAATCTCGTCGAAATGAAGATTCCAATCTTCATATCTCCAGATAGAAGAAACTTAAATAGGGGCAGCTGTCATACCCCAATTTTTGACCTAAGATCTCATTTTTATTTTTTGCATTTTTAAACATAAGTCAAGGTCACGAAATACGGTCGGTTTTAACCTCTCACCTTTGAGCTTTGACTATGCGAAGATTGTCAAGTGTTTTGAACATTTTTAGCCTATGTATCACGAATTTCTAATCGCATACAAAGGTGTATGTTCATGTTTTCTTTTGTTTCATGTGCAGAGACAGGTCTGAATCAAGAGAATCAGGTGTCGCGCCTCAATTAAGGTTTTGAGTCTCCCAAGCCAGAAGTACGGTTGATTGTGGATTCTCGAAGACTGATTCATCAAGGCACAACTATTGCACCCTAAATTTCGCCCCTAATGTGTTTTAATCGCACTTTCATATCATATTTTGTTATTTGGTCACAATCATTAGTAAACATCTTCATTCATCACATTTTGCATCATTAGTCGTATTTAAGTTGACCAGAAAAAGTCAGTTTAAATCAAAGTTTGCATCGTCTTTCAGTTGTAAAATACCCGACATTTCACTTCATTCATTTTTATCGGTTTACTATTTTCTTGCATTGCTCCAAGTTGTTTATATGTCGATAATAAAAATATTTCGATTTTATAGACAGACTGTTAAAAGCGATTCGACACTGTGCGGAAAATTAGCGAGAAAATATTTAAAGTTTTCACCTTTTACTGACTGTTTTATGAATCTACGTTTTGCGTAGATCATGACCGTGTGCTCGCTCTATTTTTTGGTATAGTTTAAAGTCTCGTTTTTAACCGTAAGCGTTTTGCAGTCGGGTATTCTTTATTTTCATTCTATTTCATTTTTGACCATTTTTTATAATTTTTCATTAATCTTTGAGACCTGTAGTTTATTTTAATATGTTCATTTCAATTTTTTCGATTAGTTTATTGTTCATATTTTATCGTTTTTGATAATTTTAGGTGTCTTTTTTTATTTCAGAAAATTAAAACAAAAATGTGATAAAATAATTTATTTTTTAATCGTTAAGTTTTTTATGTCAATTTTGTAAAAAAGGTCTATCGGTCATTGGCAATTACCTAATTGGAGATAAGGTTTAGTTTATGTTCTATATAATAGAGGCTGGGAGGCAGACGAAAAGACAAAAAAAAACCTACTTGTTGTCCTGCTGCTACAACCAACCCTGTTATACCAGTCCAAACCTGCATAAGTAAGCTAAGCATATTAGTCCAGGAATTGCATAAAAACAGCATACACCAAAAGTTGTATAAAAAGGCCACAAACCAGAACATCATATTTGTTCAAACTCATTAAAATTCTCCCTCCAAAAATCACTCCAACATGTCTATAAAAAGGGAGATTTCATAAAGTAAGGGGGGCGGTTTTTGTTTTGAGCGAAAAAACCAGAGGAAAACCAAAATCAATTATCTTTCGTCCTCACTATTTTAATTTATCACCCATATACTACCTCTGCTATCTCAAATTTCCATAACACCTATTATTACCTTAAAGCTTTTTTTTTTCATCACCATTCCCCTTTCTCTTTTCCAATCTCCATCCTTTCAATTTCACCCACCATACAATCCCCTCATCTCTTCTACTGTTGACTTCCGTTTATACTCCCTACTGCTCACCATCAAACCCATTCTTCAATTTATTCCATCGTTCTCAATCGCAACCCACAATCGGAGACAATGCAATAGATCTTTTCTATTATCGATAATTCATTTCTATTTTTCTTTTATGATTTGTGTTTGTATTTTTAATTGAGATTTAGAGAGAAGAACAAGCAGTAAGGAGGAAGAAGAGAAACTATTAGAAGGGAAGAGAAGAAATTTGTTCATATTGTAAGTGGTATGTTATAGTTTGTTTTTTTTTGTTTTTTTTTTCTTTTAGTAATAACCATGTGTCTTCTTGTGATTAGCTGTGACTTAAATTTATTTTTTCAATTTCAATGACCATTGCCATAGATGTATACGTGGGTATTTGGTTTGTTAGTGATAAAAATGGCTTCAGCATCCCACGTTTATTTTTATTTTTTTTGGCTTCATGTTTTCTATTTATTAATCAATGTGATAATTATAATTAGAAATTTAGAAGTGCAGTTTGGGCTTGTATGTTCCTATACTTTTACTAACTTCTAACACTCCAATCCATCTTTGCACTCCTGCTTTGTTAATTTTATTTTATTTTAGCATTAGTTTATCAATTTAGTTTTTACTTATTGAATTAATTAATATTAGTTTAAACTTTAATTAGTTTAGTTTTTCTTTTAGTTAACTATTTATTAGTCTTAGTCGATTAATTTAATTTTATGAGGTATAGTTGATAAATTTATTTAATTAGCTCCATAAAAAAAAATCTTATTTTATCATCTCCACACCTTTTAACAAACAATTTTAACCAAAAACAGATATTTCAAAAGGTTCCGGCGGAGTACCGCAGATGCATTGGGTGCTAATACCTTCCCATTGTATAACCAACCCCCGAACTCTCGATCTCTTTTAAAAACGCATTGTATTTTCATTACTTTTAAATATTACTTTACATTGCATACTTTAGGGTTTTATTTCGCTCTTTTCCCTTTTCCCTTGGAAATAATAAAGCGCGGTGGCGACTCTTGCTTTTGTGAGTCAAGTTAATTAATATCTTGATCTCCGATTTTCACCGCTACATAAACAACTGTGAAGAATTCAGACCATATGACGGACCTGAACAAGGATCCCGATGGACCCTGGTTTTTGATGGGGCGTCCAACGCACTCGGAAATGGTATAGGTGGTGTACTCATATCTCCTGAAGGATGTCATACCCCTTTTACGGAAAGACTCTGCTTCAATTGTACAAATAACATGGCAGAATACGAAGTGTACATTTTTTGTCTCAAAGTTGCCATAGATTTGGGGATCAAATCCTTAAATGTATTCAGAGATTCAAATTTGGTCATCAGCCAGATCAAAGGGGAATGGGACACCAAACACCCTAACATCATCCCCTAAAAAGAACATGTGTTGACATTGCTCCCACATTTTGAGAAGATTACCTACGAGCATTTCCCGCAAGAAGAAAATCAGCTAGCAGACGCACTAGCCACAATGTCATCCATGTTTAAACTTAAATAGGAAAACGAGGCTCCCCAGATCACCATCGAACGAATGGATGAACCAGCTCACTGTCACGAGATTAATACTTAAGAAGTAGCGGACCTGCCTTAGTTTCACGAAGTCAAGAAGTATCTCGAGGCTCAAGAATATCCGGAAGGAGCTTCAGTTAATGATAAGAAGTTCTTAAGGAGATTATCTGCTAAATTATTCCTTAGTAATGGCATTCTCTACAAACGCAACCATGACTCTGTGTTACTTCGGTGCGTAGACAAGGTTGAACCGGAAAAGGTCATGGCTGATCTACATGAGGGCACTTTTGGCACCCATTTTAGTGGGCATACGATGGCAAAGAAGATCCTACGGGCAGGCTATTACTGGTCTACCATGGAAGCAGATTGCTATCAATATTCTCGAACCTGCCACAAGTGTCAGATCTATGCTGACAAGGTGCACGTACCTCCAGTTCCTCTAAATGTCTTGATGGCTCCTAGGACCTTTGCTATATGGGGCATCGATATGATTGGGGAAATCAAACCAACATCTTCTAATGGACATCGCTTCATCTTAGTGGCCATTGACTATTTTACAAAGTGGGTTGAGGCAACCTCTTTCACTTCCGTTACCAAGAATGTTATAGCCCGGCTCATCAAGCATAATCTCATTTGTCGTTACGGTATCCCGGAGAGGACCATCACATACAATGGTACGAATCTAAACAATAATATGATCATCGCCCTGTGCGAGCAATTCAAGATCCAGCATCATAATTTTTCCCCTTACCGGCCAAAGATGAATGGTGTTGTCGAAGCTGCAAATAAGAACATCAAAAAGATTATACAAAAAATGGCAGTCACGTACAAAGACTGGCATAAGATGATACCATTCGCTCTCCACGGAAATTGTACCACAGCGCGCACATCAACCGGGGCAACACCTTACTCTCAGTATACGACATAGAGGTTGTCTTGCCTATTGAGGTCTAGATCCCCTCTCTGAGAATTATGAAGGATGTAGGGCTAAACAAAGAAGATTGGATCCAGACTCGACTTGATCAACTGAACTTAATTGATGAGAAAAGGCTTATTGTTGTCTGTCATGGTCAGATGTATCAAAAACGGATGATCAAGGCTTTCAACAAAAAGGTCAGACGCCAAGTGTATCAAGTCGGGGATCTAGTGATCAAACGTATCATACTGTCGCAAGGGGATCCCAGGGGTAAATGGACTCCTACATATGAAGGACCATTTGTAATCAAAAGCATATTCTCTAGTGGAGCAATGATCTTGACCACCATGGATGGCAACAACCTGCCACACCCTGTGAACGCGGACATAGTCAAAAGATACTACACATAAGAGACCCGCTAGGTAGACACACCTAGGCAAAACAAGGGCATCCCTACGGACCAAAAAGGTTCGGGCAAAATTTAGGGATAAAAAAAATTTTGTACACCCGGCAAGCTGAAAACCCGAAAGGGCGGCTTCGGAAAAACAGGGTATCCCGGTGGACTGAAAACCCGAAAGGGCGGTCCAGAAAAAAGTTATAGATTTAAAGCGTATGACTGTGTCTCATTGGATCACCTTATGGACAACCTGCAAACTCGACGGTTCTGATCAATTCAATCAGCTTCGGACAAGGCAACAAATGGATAAGATGCTTGGAGACACGAAGGCTATAGCAGAATGGGAACCCCATGGGATTATTTCACATAGCTATCTTTTCTTTGTATCAAATTTTCATTTTTTAAGACGGCATTCTCTTACTAGAATGTTTGTCTCATTATACAAAAATACTTACTCAAAGTCAATACAAAGATATCCCTTTGAAAATACAAAATTATCTGTTTTTCTTTACTCTTATGTTTTGTTTACAAAAAACATCCAATGATTTATTTTTGAACATATGCATTTGAACATAATTACTAGTTACAAATGAACAAAATAAAAATACAATCACTAATGACTTTAAGAAATAAGGAAATCTCTCTAGGCTATTTCCATAAAATCCCCCGCAGTGTGCAGTTTAATCCCCAGCAGAACAGAGCTTCCAATTATCAATCCCCAGTAGAAGTCGTCCAATTTCTCAGGATTCCCCAACAGGATTTTACAAGCAGTACACGGCATTTCCCTTACAACATGATTTATTTCTCTAAGTGGAAATTCATCAACACTTCAAAACATGAAGACTTACACTCCATATCCTCAGCAGCAGTCAGGGATTTATTTTCCCTAATCTAACAAACAGTGCAGTAGATTAGCTTACATACGCACACATCGCATCCATATATCATAAACATTGATAACACGAATACATGTATCACAATCTCATTACACCATGCATTTCATATAACATGACATTGCATATTAACTAGAATTTTACCCTTTTCAGGATAAGGTTAATCAATAGATACCTTTAACAATGTTCAAAGGCTTCTCAGATACAGTTCAGATACGCTCCAGATACGGATGCCATCCTGATACTCATTCAGAGTCAACTTTCAGATACAGTTCAGATACGCTCCAGACATGGATGCCATCCTGATACTCATTCAGATTCAACTTTCAGATATAGTTCAGATACGCTCCACACACGGATGTTATCCTGATACTCATTCAGATTCAGCTTTCAGATACGCTCCAGACATGGATTCCATCCTGGTACTCATTCTAATTCAGCTCTCAGATACAGTTCAGATACGCTCTAGGCACAGATGTTATCCTGATACTCATTCAGATTCATCTTTTGGATACAGTTCAGATACGCTCCAGACACGGATGCCATCCTGATACTAATTCAAATTTAACTCTCAGATACAACTCAGATACAATCCAGACACAGACGCCATCCTGATACTCATTCGGTTTCAGCTTACAGATACGGTTGAGCAATCATTTCTGGATGGCATCTACAAGCCCATCTCCAACAAATTTTCATCATCCCTCCAAATGGCATCTTTAAGCCAATTCCCTATACCATCAATCATCACATCATCGAGTGCAAATTTCTGGGCACTATAGTGTCCAATCATCTTCCACCTTCGAGTCACAAATGGAAAAACTCGTCAATCTAACTCTTCATGCTTAAGAAGATTGAACAGGGGCAGCTGTTGTACCCCAAAATTTTCCCTCTCAGTTATCAAGAATTTTCTCACAAGATCTGATGACCAAAATTAGGGTTTGAGATTGCACAAGGATATTTGAACTTACAATGCCCCCATATAAATTTCATGGATCATTAAGGACCCTTAAGATTACTCATGTCAAGTTTCAAGCTTTGGATCACACTTTTGCTCAGTCAATTGAGCAATTGACCTAAAAATCAGATGTATTAGGGAAAAAGTCAACTATGGCCAATTTACAGTCAAACTTCATAATTTTTTATCCACATCAACATTTTAAACTCATATGTATAATTTGATCAAGTTTGGACCATAATTCCTCAAGAAATTTGATCAAATCTTCAAAAGGGCAAAATGATCAAAATTAGGGTTTTAATTGGGAAAGGGCAATTTCTGATTTTTGACCTAGCAAATGATCAATTGGTTTAAGGCATGACCTCAAGAGTCCAATTGCATCATTTTTACCTAATTACATAGCTCAAAGCATTGCTCAAGTCCAATGGATTCACAAATGAATTTTCAGTCAACTGATCAAATGTCAACTATATACTGAAAAGTCAAACTTTGACTTTTTGATTAAATTCAAATGTCAAAGATCAATTCATCAAAGCATGTCAAAATATGAAATTTATTCATCAAGAAATCAAAAAATTTAAGATTTCATTTTGAAAAGTTAAAATTTCTAAACTTAGAAATTTTTCTAAGTGTTAGAAATTTCTTATTTTTTCACAACTTTGAACAAAATTTTCACCATGATGCAAGTTGATTCAAAAGAAACTTCCAACATGAAAGTTGTAGATCTCCATGAAATATACAACATTTAATTACACAACTCCTTCCAAAAGTTCTTGGATCTCAAGTTATAATTTTAAGAACACATGGTCATGAAACAAAACACTTAGTGAAATTTTGCCCTAATTTGGTCAGGATTTTAACCCAACTTCATGGAACTTTTTCATATAGTTCCAAGGGGAATTTTCAAAAGTGATTCATATATAGATTGTAGAGCACATTACAAGATTTCCAAAATGTCCAAGAACTCCTTGAGATCATTTTTGAGTAAGGAGAATCGATAAGATGAAGTTAGTGTTTTATCACTTGAATTACAAGTCATTTTGTGATGAACAAATTCAAAATTCAAACTTATGCTGCATAACCTCTACTTTGCAGGCCTCAAACTTGTTAGGCACTCCATAATTAATTGCTTGCACAACTGTTAGAGGTCTCGTTTCAAGCATTCATTGCAAGGTCATGCTTTATATCCATTTTGGGAAGAAAGTGCACATTGCCATTTTAATAAAGTAACTTTTTGCACAAAACTTGTTCTTGAGCCTTGAACTTGTTCTCTTCTGATCATACATGTCTCATAACACATAAGAAACTTGTTAGACACTTACAATCACTCAGCCCATGCTTGTACTTCCCATTGAAACTTGTTTTCCCACTTTTCTTGAAAATCAAGTAACATAGAAAATAACTTGTAACTTGTACTTCTGACTTTCCAAAGCACTCAAACCTCTTTGACTATACATATAAAAGCCATTTTCCACAAATCCCATGCATGCTTAATCCCTGAAAACACCTAGAACACAGAATCACCAAAAACACTTCAAAACTTGTCATTTCTGAGTTTTGAATCCAATTTCCAAATTGGCTCATGCGTTTCTTGGCCTTTTACTTTCAGAAGCTTCTAAACAAAATACACAAACAATCCCAAAACCTGCAGCACCACTATAACACCTCCATCATCATCCACCATTTTCAAAAACAGCACCTTGCACCGTGACTTCTCCAGAACTCCTCAGGCACTTTCAGCTCAAGCTAAGGATCACATTAGCTTCCTGGGAACTTGAGGAAGCTAATCCAATCATTGGAACTCACTGAAAGCTACTCAAACTCCAAACCCAATACCCTCTTGCAAGGTAAGTTTTTTGACTTTGGAACTTTTCATACAGGCATCATCAATGATTTATTTGTGAATGAAAAATGTAGATAGCATTGCCCTAAAGCTAACCATGTCCATAGTTATCATTAATTTTGCTTGAGCTTGGAGAATTTTAAGATTGAAGTTTCTGAGATTTTTAGGGTTCAGATTAGGGCCATTAAAATTCATGCTTATCTTTGATCTATAATTTTATTAATTTGCATTTCTGAAATCGTGAGGAAATTTGCTACAAGTTTCCTGTTTACAATTTTCATTTTTGTTGAGATTTGAATGAGGTACAGAGCTTCTGGTTGGGCATGAGGTTGAAGATGAAGTTCAGGCCATGGACTTGCTTCCTATCATATATTTATTGTTTTGATTATATAAACGGATGTATAGCCACCCCAGTGGTAGAAGCGTGCGCTTGTGACTTGAGGGACCTGGGTTCGAGCCCCAGTGGTACCCTTTTGATTTTTTCATATCTTTCCTATTCTGACTTTTCTCGACAAGCGCTGAGCCTCCTCCTTGGGCCTTATTGTTTTTTTTTACTTTTTGACTCCCTGTTTCACTTACACACCCTGGCCCATTTTTATTTCTTTTTTCTTATTTTTATTTATTTATTTTCTAAAATATTTTATCTAACATTAAAAAATCAGAAAAAATATAAAAATATTAATTTCTTCTTCTAAACTTAATTTCTTCTTATAAAAACCAAAAATATGTTTATAACACTATAAATTATTTTTAAGACAAAAAATACAAAAAATATTCTTCTTCTAAACTTAATTTCTTTTTAATCAATTAATAGATTAGGGTTTTATTTAATTTCTTTTCCTAATAAGTTTAAGTTTTACTTTTAATTAATTATTTATCTTTAGTGAATTAGGTTAAAACAAAACCCTTTCCTTATAAAAAAAATCCAAACAAATATCCATTTACTTTACATTTTACATTCTTGTATATTTATTCATTTTGTACATTATTTATTTCAATTCTTGTACCAATTCAATATGGTTGTAATATATAATTAGGCTTTATTTTCTTGCAATCCCCATTTATAATTTGTACACCCCCCTCCCACAAGTATTGTAATAACGTGGTAATTTTAAATTCCACAATTTATCGCTTTATATACAAATGCTAGTAATTAGGGTTTGAATGGAAAGACTAAAACCAATCAATTAGAAAACCCTAATCAAAGACAAAACCAAGCATGAAAACAATACACTTGCACACTAGCACCCCCTAGGGTAAATCCACTTGGTTTCCTTACAAAATGGCCATATTACGCATGTGAGGTATCTTAGCAAAAACAAGAAAAATACAAGACCATAGTCCCTCGATGACGCTATCTATGTTGCCTTTCAAATGATCTTAGTCCCTAAAAGAATGCTAAGATACCTTACAACATTGCTAATCATGGTTATAGGATGACCCACGCCCTTCCCATTTACATCCAAAGATAGGGTTACTTATCAACTCAATGATAAGATAACAATGTCAAAGGAAAAAGGAAATGAACATGAAAGACTTTTGAGTAGGTAGAATGCTCCTAATTACTTGCTCAATTTCAAAATAAAACATCCTTGCTATTTTCAAAACAAACACTTACACTTTCAAAACATCTTAAAAAACTTGAAAACATTTTCAAAAGATCAACACTTTGTATACATTCTTACAAACGAAAATCATTACAAAGTTTTCCTAAACAATGGCCTCTTTACAAAATACTTTCAAAAACCACACAAAGCATAATTTCAAACAAAAGCAAGTGATCTAGAAAGTAACTAAGAGCCCATGGAAAACCATGGCTGAAAAGGGTGTTAATACCTTCCCTTTTCATAATCTACCCCCCGAACTCAAGAAATAATCTCAAAGGTCTTTCCTGTGCTTTTTCACCTTTCCTTTTGGATAAAAGAAAAGTCGGTGGCGAATCTTGCTAACCGTAACATTTGCGATCAAACTCAAAACCTTCAAGTCAGTTCTCCCACCGTATCACACACACTTGTAAGTTAGTAATCGCTTTTCTAAATTTTATAAATCAAGTATTTGTTGGATAACTGAACTACAAGTTATCCAATGATTTACTTGTAGAAAGTGTTATCCATCAGTTTATCATCTGAATCTTTCTTTAATTTGAAGTTGGTCTCCATAGGTGTGTTTGAAGAATTGCAATTTCTCATCTTAAACCTCTTTAGGATTTCTTCTGCATATTTATTGTAGTGCAAGAAAACTCCATGCCTTGTGTTCACAATTTCCATTCTTAATAAGTAGGTTAAATTTCCTAAGTCTGGCATCTCAAACTCATTCTCCATGCTTATCTTGAACTTTACTAATCCATCGTCATTCAAACCTGTGACCAATAGATCATCCACATAGAGACACGTGATGACTTGGTCTTGCTCACTTGAGCCTTTCACATACACTCCATGTTATGATGTGCACTTGTGAAAACCTAGCTTTATTAAGAAGCTATCATTCCTCTTGTTCCATGCCCTTGGTGCTTGTTTCAATTCATATAAAGCGTTTCTTCACATCAAGTTGGCGAAGGCTAACTTTACATCAAGTTGGCGAAGGATAACTTTACATCAAGTTGGTCATATTATAACCTTTATATTGTGATACGGTGGGAGAACTGACTTGGGTGTTTTGCATTTGATCGTAAATGTTCTGGTTAGCAAGAGTCGCCACCGAGTTTTCTTTTATCCAAAAGGAAAGGTGAAAAAGCACAGGAAAGACCTTTGAAATTGTTTCTTGAGTCCGGGGGGTAGATTATGAAAAGGGAAGGTATTAGCACCCTTTTCATCCATGGTTTTTCATGGGCTCTTAGTTACTTGCTAGATCACTTTCTTTTGTTTGAAATTGTGCTTTGTGTGGTTTTTGAAAGTATTTTGTAAAGAGGCCATTGTTTAGGAAAACTTTGTAATGATTCTCGTTCGTAAGAATGTATACAAAGATGTTGATCTTTTGAAAATGTTTTCAAGTTTGTAAGAGGTTTTGAAAGTGTAGGTGTTTGTTTTGAAAATAGCAAGGATGTTTTGTTTTGAAATGGAGCAAGTAATTATGAGCATTCTACCTACTCAAAAGTCTTTCATGTTCTTTTCCTCTTTCATTGGACATTGTTATCTTACCATTGATTTGGTAAGTAACCCTATCTTTGGATGTAAACGGGACGGGCGTGGGTCATTGTATAACCATTATTAGTAATGTTTCAAGGTATCTTAGCATTCTCTTTTAGGGACCAAGATCATTTTAAAGGCAACATAGATAGCGTCATCGAGGGACTATGATCTTATATTTTGCTTGTTTTTTGCTAAGATACCTCACATGCATAATGTGATACGGTGGCCAGAACCGGGACATGGTTTCCCTATTTCGTTAAGGAAATTTTGCTGGTTTGCGTTTTGCATTTGTGTTTGCAAAATGTCGCGGTAAGCAAGAGTCGCCACCAACTTTTATTTTATCCAACGGGGGGTAGATTATAGAAAGGGAAGGTATTAGTACCCTTTCTATCTGTAGTTATCTACGGGCTCTTAGGTACTTGCTCATCATTTTCAAAATTGTTTTCTTTGTGTTTGTGGGCTTTGAAAAGTTTTTGTTTTAACTTCGATTTAACTCTTGCTTCTGTCTTCAAGAGTGTAATGAAGTGTTTTTGAAAACTTTGTTTATAAAGGAGTGTAAGTGTGAAAAATTTTGTTTGGAATAAGCAAGTACTTAAGAACTAATCTACCTACTCGAAAAAAGAATCGTTATGTATTCGTTTCCTTTAGACAGCGCTATCCCACTATTAGTGAGTAGGTAGCACTGTCGTTGGAGTTTGAGGGTCAGTTCGAAAAGGGACGTATGGTCACTAAAGCAATGTTAGGACGTCTTAGTAGCAACCCTAATGTCTTAGATCATTTATCCGAGGCGATAATATCCGAGGCAACCTTTCCGAGGCAACTATGATCTTTGGACAAGAGGACGACCACTAAAGCATCCTATACTCAATGAATGTTTACCGAAGGCAACCAAGTGGAATTGTACCCTAGGAGTGCGCATGTGCGAGTGTTTCAGTTTCAGTTTATTTTATCTTTGCACATTTAGGGTGATCTAACTGTTTTAAATTTAGGGATACATTCTTGTCATGCAAATCCTATTATCAAACATCTAACAGTTAATAATTTGCGGAATTTTAAAGTGCGGAATTTAAGCTAAGCTATTACAAGGCTTCGGGTATTTACATAGCCAAAAACAAACCATTTGAAATTAAAAGCGGTAAAAATAAATAAATGTCCTAATTAAATTATTACAAATCGGGAGCAGATACAACAATTGGGCAAAATAATAATAAAGCGCGCGAGAAAATTAGATCGAATGCGACACTAGGGTTTTGACCCTTCTATCCTAATTAAAAAGAAAAAATGTTTTTTTTAATTATTTTTAAAAGAAAAGAACTAAGTTTTTCTAAATTAAATGTGAAAATTAATTAGTGATTAAATTAATTAATGAAAATAATTAAATGACATATTTTTGGTTTTTGGTTATTTTAGGAAAAAATAAAATAATTAAGTTAGTAATAAAAACCTATTTATTCTAATTAATTTAAATTATTTGCAAAATAAATTAAAGTTATCTAAAAAATTAATGACCTAATAAAATTAATTGATTTTTTTACTAAAAATAAATACCTAAAATTTAATTGGTGAAAAATAGTATTTTTTGATAAAAGAAAATAATTTAATTTGTTAATAAAAATAATTAAATGAAATAAATAAATAAAATGTAAAAAAAGAAAAAGAGTGAGAAAATGGGCCTGGATAGCAATTTTAGGAGGTGTGGAAAGCATATTCCTGGGCCCAATTGTGTGAGGTCCGTTTGACTTTTGGAATCCAATGTGGCACGCTGACTTTGGCTCATGGTGTTCCTTCCTGGATGGCCATCAGATCTGGCCATCCAGCCACTTGGCATGATGGATGATGAAGGCATATGGTGGATCTCCTGGCTTTACATGCACTGAACCGCCTGAAATAAAACAAGAAAATGGCAAATGCTGGAGGCAGGGATCGAACCCCTGATCTCCATCCTCTAACGCCTTAAGCGCTCACGTGGCCACCACCACGCCATTTGTTTTTGTTGTAATAGTAACACAAAATAATAAATAAATAAGAAACAAGCGCAACAATGGAATTTCAGCGCGAAAATTCAAATGGCCAAATCAGACATGGCCACGTCTTCGTCCTTGTTCTTGCACTGTCGCTAAAAGTTTGTTAGCCTATACCTATGGACAAATGTCTGTTGCTACAGACTATGCATTCTCAAAATCTTCCACAGGCCATGGAAATAACATCCAATGCCATGGTTGTGTTTGTTTCGTCCTCCTGATCACAACCGTACCACTTACGAAGGCTAATTGTTCCTGAAATCAAAAACCCTAAAACAAACTCCAAAACCCTAACAATGGTGAATTTCGCTACAGGCCATATAAATGAAATTGAATAATGCAGAAAGCTTGCAAATGCTTCATAGATCAAGAATGTATAATTAATTTAATCTAACAATGCTTAAAATATGAGATTCGAATTCAAGAACAGGGCGAAGTTGTGAACGACTTACAGTGTGTTCTGGGACTAGAATGGACCGGTTCTTGATTGCTTTAGCTTCTAGAGAGTCCCCGGAAGCGATTGGGATCGTTCAAGGGTCCTGAAACAGCCTCCAAATGGGATTTCGATCTCACGCTTTTTCTTTGATTTTTCAGATTTGGTTCTTGCTTACATGCCTGTTTCCAGCCTCCCTTTTGGTCTGGCCTCATTCTATATGTATTAGTGAAGGGATTAGGGTTGCAAAACTGGTCCAAATCTTTCTTCTTCAATGCTTTTTGATTTGATTTGATTCCCTTTCAAGATCTTTCCAAACATGGCTTTTTCCAAACTTTTTGTGCACATATGCCTTTACACGAGTTTGAATACTTTGCTAGCTGTAATTGGAACCTGAAACAATCACAAAATCTCTTGTTATCAATGTTTTGGATTTTATTTGATTTATTTTGATTTAAATTAAATTAATTCAAATAAAAATCAAAATAAATAATAAAAATAATATATGGATAAGTGGAAAAGGCTAGAGCTCGTGGGCTATGTTTCCAACTCAAAACAAGTGAAAACGATTGGGCCCATTTGGCAAAATTTGATGTTTTGGGCATAGTTGACTTTTGGCAATTTTACAAAAAAGGTCAACTTCACCAATGCATAACTTCCTCAATTTTGAACCTTTGGAGCTGTTCTTGGACTTTTTAGAAAGCTTAATATGTCCTCTAATCAATCCTTTTGGTCTCATCTCAATTTGATATTCCATGATCATGTATGAACCTTTGACAAAAAGGTGTTTTTGTTGACTTTTCAAAATGACCTATAATGTCCAAATTTATAACTTCTTGTGAGTGCATATTTTGAACTTGGGAGATGAAGATGGATTGTAGGGAATTACATCCTATTAAAAATGTCTTTTGGATGGGTCATTTCTCATAAAGTATGAGAAAGTTATGCTTGGTCAAAGTTGAGTTGACTTTTCCTACAAAACCCCAATTTAGTAACTTTTGAGTCTTGATGAATTATGAGCAATCCTTGATGAATCATGATCAACCCTTGATCAAATTATGAAATATCCTTCAAGATGAGGATGTTGACCAAAAATCTTGAAGTTTGACTGTATGTGGGTCACAGTTGACTTTTGCCCTAGCACAGTCAATTTTTTGGGCCTTTGGGCAATTGACTGAGCAAAGTTCCTCTGCAAGGCTTGAAACTTGACATGGATGATCTTGGGAACATATTAGGACATTGGTGAGCACTTGGGATCACTTGGACTCAAGTATCTTGATGCAACATGAAACCCTAATTTGAAGTAGACCGCCTTAGGAGGGAGCTTGTCTGGCCAACCCTTGGACTACCTTGAGCAACTTAAGTATCATTCTTGAAATGTTTTGAGAAATATGGGATAGAAAATTTTGGGGTACAACAGCTTCCCATGTTCAATTTTCTTAAACCTGAGGATGTAGATTGGCTTTCGTGCCTTCGTGATCCGAATGCAGAAGATGATTGAACACTAGAGTGCCCAGAAATTTGCACTCGCATGAAGTGGTAATTGTCTTGTGATGTCGGGAATGGGCTTACAGATTCCATTTTGAAATTGCTAAAGAGGGGATGGGCTTAAAGATGCCATCTGAAGGAGTGTCGATCGCATAAGAGATTCCTTAGCGAGAGCTCGTATACCAGTCATTTGAGGAAGATTCCGCTGGGGAAGGCTGATATTTGTTGAGAGAAGTATAATTTTAGGGGCTTTGGTCATCCGTTATTCTGTTGGTGAGTCGTCTCTGTTGATATTTAGGAACTTTGGTCGTCTGTACTCAACTGGGGAATCATCTCTGTTGAGATTTAGGAACTCGTCTGTAATTCAACTGAGGAAACATCTCTGCTGAGATTTAGGAAATCGTCTGTAATTCAACTGAGGAAACATCTCTGCTGAGATTTAGGAACTCGTCCGTAATTCAACTGAGGAAACATCTCTGTCGAGATTTAGGAACTTGTCCGTAATTCAACCGAGGAAACATCTCTTCTAAAATTTAGGAACTCGTCCGTAATTAAACTGAGGGAACATCTCTGTTGAGATTTAGGAACTCGTCTGTAATTCAACTGAGGAAACATCTCTGTCGAGATTTAGGAACTCGTCCGTAATTCAACTGAGGAAACATCTCTGCCGAGATTTAGGAACTCGTCCGTAATTCAATTGAGGAATCATCTCTATCGAGATTTAGGAACTCGTCCGTAATTCAACTGAGGAAACATCACTGTCGAGATTTAGGAACTCGTCTGTAATTCAACTGAGGAAACATCTCTGCTGAGATTTAGGAACTCATTCGTAATTCAACTGAGGAAACATCTCTGCTGAGATTTAGGAACTCGTCCGTAATTCAACTGAGGAAACATCTCTACTGAGATTTAGGAACTCGTTCGTAATTCAACTGAGGAAACATCTCTGCTGAGATTTAGGAACTCGTCCGTAATTCAACTGAGGAAACATTTTTGTCAAGATTTGGGAACTCGTCCGTAATTCAACTGAGGAAACAACTCTGTCGAGATTTAGGAACTCGTCCGTAATTCAACTGAGGTAAAAGCTTCATAGCTTGAATTTTGTGAGAATATTTCATGAAAGGTAAAGGTTAGCTGTATGTAATGCATGATATGTATCAAGCGATGATGTTCTCAAAATAAATGAGATTGTGCTGTATGATGCGTATATGTGTCACGATGTATGGAAATGTGATGTTTTTAGCTGGGGAAAATAAATCTCGGATTGCTGCTGGGGAAATGAATTGAATTCTTTGTTTCCGCTGGGGATAGTGAATGAAGATGATTGTGAGAATAAACCTGCAGGAGAGGATAACTCCGCTGGGGAATAAACTGATGAGAGAATGACTCTGTGGGGAGGAGATGCTCTGCTGAGGATTCCGTTGATAAATTCAGCTGGGGATGAATTACCGTTGCTGGCGATAATGAAACTTGTCGGGGAATTGAATTTCCGTTTGTGAAAAGAAAGAACTCTGCTGGGATGATTTTCCAGTTGCGACTTCACGGGGAATAACCTTTTAGACTCTACTGGGGACAAACTTCCAGAGTCTATTGGGGATGATTCTTCAAACTCCACTGGGGATATTTTTTATACTCTGCTGGGGATATATTTTCAGTGCTGATGGTAGATAAACTCTGCTTGGGGAGAATATTACCGATTCATTCACAGTTGCGAGCCTCAGCTGGGGAGAGCTAACACCACTATCTTTCTCTGTACTCTGCGGGGAATGAATCTACTTTCAACCATTTCCTCCAGCTAGGTTTATCCTTATACCTGGTGGACAGAGCAACTGTACGGTTTGGACATTTCTCGTTTGCCCCTTGTTTCTGATATTACAAGTAATCGTCTTTTGTTTCGCATGTAAATATTCATGAGCAGCAATTTAATGTCAAATGCATATATCAAAAATGATCATTGGACGTTCTTGTAAAACAAAACATAAAAGAAAAACAGTTTGAAATTTCTTTTGTAAAAATGACTTGTATTGATTTTGAAGTTTATCCTGTAAATAGGCGTTTTTTGTACAAGAGGATGATGTCCTAGTAAGAGAACGCCGTCGATCAATAGAGTTTATACAGTTTGTGAAACACAAAGAAAAACAGCTATGCGAACAATCCCACTGGGTTTCAACTCTGTTATTGCCTTTATGTCCTCGAGCATCTCATCACTTTGCTACTTGGTTGAAGGTGGATCAGACTGTTTGGTGCCGTCCGAGCTTGATAGTTGATACCGAAGTCTGGTTGCAAGGTGATCCAATGAGACATGGTGTTACGCTTTGATCCCTAATTTTTTCCTGGACCGCCCTTTCGGGTTTTCATTCCACCGGGATACCCTTTTTTGCCCAAGCCGCCTTTTCAGGTTTTCGACTTGCCGGGTGTGCATTTTTTTTTCATCCCTTATTTTTGCCCGAACCCTTTTGGTTCGTCGGGAAGCCCTTATTTTTGCCTAGGCCAGTCGACCTAGCGGGTCTTTGATTATGCGTAGTATTTTTTCACTATGTCTGCATTGACGGGGTGAGGAAGGTCGTCACCATCCATGGTGGTTAGAATCATAGCTCCTCCTGAGAAAATGTTCTTAACCACAAATGGCCCTTCGTAAGTAGGGGTCCATTTTCCCCTGGGATCACCTTGTAGCAGTATGATGCGCTTGATTACCAAATCCCCGACTTGATATTCTTGTCTTCTGACTTTCTTGTTAAATGCATTGATCATCCATTTTTGATATGTCTGACCATGACAAACAGCAGTAAGTCTCTTTTCGTCGATTAAGTTCAGCTGATCAAGTCGGGTTTGAATCCAGTCATCTTCGCTCAAACCTGCATCCTTCATAATCCGAAGAGAGTGTATTTGAACTTCAATGGGCAAGACGGCCTCCATGCCATATACCAAGGAATAGGGTGTTGCCCCTGTTGACGTCCGCGCTGAGGTACGGTACCCATGAATAGAAAATGGTAATATCTCGTGCCAATCTTTGTATGTCTCCGTCATCTTCTGCACAATCTTCTTGATGTTCTTATTAGATGCTTCAACAACCCCATTCATCTTCTGCCGGTAAGGAGAAGAGTTGTGATGCTGTATCTTGAACTGCTTGCAGAGCTCGGTGATCATCGTATTATTAAGATCTGTACCATTGTCTGTAATGATCCTCTCTGGTACACCATATCGACAGATCAGATTGTGCCGAATAAACCATGCCACGACGTTCTTGGTTACAGTAGCAAAGGAAGCTGCTTCAACCCACTTTGTAAAGTAATCAATTGCTACCAGGATGAAACGATGCCCGTTGGACGCAGTAGGTCTGATCTCACCAATCATGTTGATCCCCCACATTGCAAAAGGCCAAGGAGCTATCAAGATGTTCAGAGGGACTGGAGATATGTGCACCTTATCAGCATAGACTTGGCACTTATGACAAGTCCGAGAATGCTGATAACAGTCGGCTTCCATGGTGGACCAATAATATCCTGCCCGAAGGATTTTCTTTGCCATGGTGTGTCCACTGGAATGAGTCCCGAAAGTACCTTCATGTAACTCCGCCATGATCCTTTCTGCTTCGTTCTTATCCACACAACGCAGTAAGGTGGAATCATGATTACGCTTGTAAATAACACCATTACTGATGAAGAACTTTGCCGCGAACCTCCTCAGAAACTTTTTATCATTAACAAATGCCCCCTCGAGGTATTCTTGAGCCTCAAGATACCTTTTTACTTCGTGAAACCAGGGTTTATCTGTTACTTCTTCAGTCTCAATGTCACATCAATGTGCGGGTTCGTCCAACCTCTTAATGGTAATCCGGGGAGCTTCATTGTCCCACCTGACCTTTAACATAGAAGACATCGTAGCTAGCGCGTCCGCCAACTGATTCTCCTCTCTTGGGAAGTGTTCAAAGGTTATCTCTTCGAAGTGTGGAAGCAAAGTCAATACACACTCCTTGTAAGGAATAAGATTAGGGTGTTTCGTATCCCACTCGCCTTTGATCTGACTGATCACGAGAGCGGAATCTCCGAATACACTTAAGAACTTAATCCTTAGGACACTAGCTGCTCGAAGGCCCATAATGCACGCTTCATACTCCGCCATGTTGTTGGTGCAGTTGAAACATAATCGGGCGGTGAACAGAGTATGACAGCCTTCAGGAGATATGATCATGGAGCCAATGCCATTACCCAAAGCGTTTGAAGCTCCATCAAATTACATAGACCATCGGGATCCTTTCTCAGGTCCTTCATCCGGTCCAGGTGTTTCACAGTCGGTCACTAACATGATGTTCTCATCCGGGAATTCAAAGTTCATAGACTGGTAATCGTCCACTGCCTGATGCGCCAAATGATCTGCTAACACACTTCCCTTAATTGCTTTTTGGCTCGTGTATTGTATGTCATACTCAGTCAAGATCATCTGCCGTCTCGCTATTCTTCCAGACAAGGCAGGCTTCTCGAAGATATACTTGATTGGATCCATCTTTGATATCAATAGAGTAGTGTGAGTCAGCATATACTGTCTCAGCCGGCGAGCAGCCCATGCCAAAGCGCAGAAAGTTTTCTCAAGCAACGAGTATCGGGTCTCGCAGTCGGTAAACTTTTTGCTAAGGTAATAAATAACATGCTCTTTTCGGCCAGACTCATCATGCTGCCCCAGCACGCACCCCATTTAATTATCGAGTACTGTCAAGTATAAGATCAAAGGTCTCCCTTCAATTGGAGGCATCAGAATAGGAGGCTCTTGGAGATATTCTTTGATCCTTTCGAAAGCGGCCTGAAATTCATCGTTCCATCTTACCACTTAATCTTTCTTCAACAACTTGAAGATTGGATCACAAGTAGCAGTTAGGTGTGAGATGAATCGGGCAATATAGTTCAGACGTCCCAGAAAGCCTCTGACTTCTTTTTCTGTTCGAGGAGCTGGCATTTCTTGTATAGCCTTCACCTTTGCAGGATCTACTTGAATACCTTTATCACTAACGACGAAACCCAACAGCTTACCAGACCTCACTCTGAAGGTGCACTTGTTCGGGTTTAACCTCAGCTTGTACAACTTCAACCTGTCAAATAGCTTCTGAAGGTGGTCAAGATGTTCTTCCTCAGTCTGGGACCTTGCAATCATATCGTCAATGTATACCTCAATCTCCTGATGGATCATGTCATGGAATAGAGCGACCATGGCGCGCTGATATGTTGCCCCAACATTCTTCAATCCAAACGGCATGACCTTGTAGCAAAAGTTACCTGATTGAGTAACAAAGGTTGTCTTCTCCATATCCTCGGAAGCCATTTTAATCTGATTATAACCGGAGAAACCATCCATAAAGGAGAAGACCTTATGCTGCGCGGTGTTGTCAACCAGAGCGCCGATATGAGGCAGAGGGAAATCATCCTTGGGGCTTGCCCTGTTCAGATCCCTATAGTCAACACACATTCAAACTTTACCATCCTTCTTCGGCACCAGAACTACGTTGGCCATCCACTGCGGGTAAGAAGTAACTTCTAGAAAACCGGCATCAAATTGTTTCATAACCTCAGCCTTGATTTTCTCAGACATCTCTGGGCGCATTCGGGAAACTTTATGTTTCACTGGAGGACAGTCTCACTTAGTTGGCAAGTGGTGAACCACAATATCGGTATCCAACCTAGGCATATCTTCATAAGACCAGGCAAAGATCTCAACATAGTCACGCAGCATCTGTATCAACCGTTGCTTAACACTAGACTCCAGATTTGCACCGATCTTGACCTCTTTCTTGTCTATTTCTGTACCCAGCTTTACTGCTTCCACGGGCTCTTCGTGCGGCTGTATAACCCTCTCTTCCTGAAGTAACAGTCTAGCAAGTTCACCAGGAACTTTGCAATAATCCTCACCTTCGTCCTCGGCTTGGTTGATTGGATTTTCGAAGTCATAACTGGCTGTAGCAGAGTCGTTATCAGTGGGATCCAGAGTGGATGTAGACCTGTATATGTGAGTGTGTGTAAAATAGTTGTTTTGCAAGATAGAAAAGAAAAACAAGGAGCGCAAAATTTGTAATGCAAGAAAACGTCCAATGCTTTTATTGATGATATATGGAAATGACACATAATAAGCCCTCAAACAAAGCCATGGTGTCTCGGATAAGACACCAGCCCATAAAGTTTAAAATTGTCTGTTACAAATCCAAAACAAAAGTCTATTATTGTGTAATAAAAGAAATTGGCATGAAGTCCTTTGCCGTCCAATTGCTCAAACCACCGTTGGTAGTGGGGTAAATCCAGCTGTCAATATCATACTCTTCCACCACATCATCCCCAATAGCATTTACTCCCGCGTCATATTTTGGCATAGGAGTCGTTATGACATTAGGCTTTTCAGGCGCTTCAAACTCGATCTCCTTAGCATCAATCAGATCTTGTACCTTACTCTTCAAAGCCCATCAATTATTGGTATCATGCCCCAGGCTATCAGAATGATAAGCACAGCGGGCGTTCGGATTATATAACGGTGATGTGGTGTTGGGATTCTTAGGAGCCTCCTACGGAATCACCAAGTTGGTCTTCAACAATTGCGGCAGAATTTGAGATAGAGTCATACTGAGCCGAGTGAACTGTCTCTGAGGCCTCTCTGCTCTTTGCTGATTGTTGCGTTGTGGGGCAACAGTTGGTCTTGATATAACTACCGTGTTAACTGCTTGGCGACGCTCAGGTCGATTTTGGATCCTCGAGCTGTAAACTACACTGGACTCCTTCTTGAAAGGCTTCATATTTGTGCTTGACGAAGCACCTTTCTGTATCTTGCTGCTCTTGATACTGACTTCAACTCTCTCCCCAGTCATAATCAACTCAGTGAAACCAGACGATGAACTTCCGATCAAATGATTGAAATACGGACCAGACAAAGTCCCCAGAAACATATCCACCAACTCCCTATCAGCCAGAGGGGGTTGTACTCTTCCTGCCAGATCTCTCCACTTCTGAGCATAGTCCTTAAAACCTTCGCTCGCACCCATGGACATACCCTAAAGTTGGGTACGCGTGGGAGCAAGGTCGGTATTATATTGGTACTGCTTGTAAAAAGCAGCAGCAAGGTCCTCCCAGTTACGGACGTTAGCTCCTTCTAGTTGATAGAACCATTCAAGTTGAGTCCCTGACAGACTATCTTGAAAGAAATGAACCCAGAGGTTCCTATCGGAAGTATATGGTTGCATCTTTCTAACATACAAGCGGAGGTGCATCTTCGGACAAGAGACCCCGTCGTACTTAGAAAATACAGGCGCTTTGAACTTGTGTGGGATGACCACCCCAGATGCTAAACCCAAATCTTCGAAATCCAACCCAGGTATCTTCTGGATCTCCATCACACTTAACCGGTCTTCGAGTTGCTTATACCTATCCTCAGTAGGAGGATACTGGTCTTCATTAAAGTCTGTGTAATTGTCAGAAACCACAGGGCTAGGACCCTTTATTTCTTCTTGATTCTCTCCCCCTCCAGATGAGTGAGACAAATCAACTTCCTCTCGTAACCTGTTCCCAAACCTGTGACCCATATTCAGGAGGACCGTCTTCTTCTTCTTCTTCTTCTTCTTGTCCTTCAAGATAAGAGTCTTCAAATCTTTCTGCCCCTTGGCCAGGTTCATGAACATTTCCTGGAACTGAGCATTTTGAGCTTGAAGAGCCTTAATAGCTTGATCAGTAGATGTTTCAGAAGACATGATTGCTGAAATAAACAGCGAAGAAGATGAGAAACCTGTAAGGGTACCTGTGATGAGGTGCATGGGAATGGAATGCATATGATATGATTTCAAAGACTTTGGGAGATTCAAATTTGTAAACCAAAATGAAACACACTTTTATTAGATTAAAAACTTGAAATAATGTTTGATAAATGCCTTTAAGGCGTTACAAAGAGAAAAACTAAAAAGTATATCAAAACTAGAAATAGCAAAAGACATCAGCGCTCCCATGGTCGTTTTCCTTGCATGCTGACATAGTCGTTGAGGACCCTCTCATTCTCCAGCTGCCTTGTAAGCTTCAGGATCTTCCGTTCCTGTTCATGATACTTTTCTCTGTAAGTATCCCGTTCTTCCCTTAGCTGGATCCAAGACCTCTTTAATGCCCCAATGTCAGTAGGCATGTATAGATGGAGGACCGTACAAGGAACCCCTTCTTCATCAGCTTGCTCTACAATCACTGGTAAGACAGCTTCGTATGGCATCCCCAACTTTTGAGCACGGGCTCGAACCCACCGGAGATATGGTTGCATTGGGAGAGAAGTCTTCATTCCTAGCTCGTGCGGATCAGACCTGTTCACCTTATCCCAAGCTCGTATGAACCTGCGGCGATGTCCCTCAACATCCCCTTGGAAGTCAAAGACAATGCTCGGAAGCAGCAACTCATGAGGATCGTCCCTTCGAGTTCGTCCAAACTGTCGTAAGGCCAGACAAGGATTATAGGTTATTCCTCCCCTAATTCCAAGCAAAGGAACATTGTGGTATTCTCCGCACCGGTCAATAACAGCTACTTCTTCCATGTCTTTAGTACTCCAGATGATGTCTGTGTGAGCAAGGGACATAATTCTATAGGGCCAACCCATACCTTCCTCTTTCTTCAAAACAGATTTGGGGAGGTGAGAAATAAACCACCTCGCCAGCAATGGTGCACAACACATAAGGGTTCCCCTTTTCTGAGCAGTACGGGCATAAAGAGCATGTAGGATGTCACCTAAGAGAGTGGGAACTGGATTGCGGGACATGAAGATCTTGAATGCGTTCACGTCGACGAAAGAATCTGAATTAGGAAACAGAACCAAGCCATAGATGAGAAGTGCCAGGATATCTTCAAATGCTTGAAAGTCCTAACTGTCCCAAAACTGTTGAGCTTGATCAATCAAGAACTTAGCCAAGAAGCCTTTCACCCCACTCCGAGTGTCCCAGTTAGACATTACTTCAGCCTTTGTCAGATGTAGGGCTGTAGCAATATCTTCTGGCCTAGGAGCTACCTCCAATCCTGTAAATGGTGTCTGCTCTAAAATAGATATACCAAGTAAATCAGAGAACTCATCCAAAGTAGGGACCAACTGATAGTCCGGGAAGGTAAAACAGTGGTGTAACGGGTCAAAGAACTGGAACAAGACGCTCATCATTTGCTCATCAAATTTGGAAGTGACCAAACCAAGGAGATGACCATGTCTTCTGACAAAGGAGGAAGTATCAGGAACTTTGGAAACCAACTCTCTAAGCTGAGCATGTATTTGTACGAAGCTGATGCGAATGGTATTTCTGCGCATAGATGCCATGATCTGCAAAACAGAACAAAGATGAATCCCCTCGGTCTTTGAAATGGGTTAGTCTAATGAAATATGCATGCAACGTCATGATGCATGATGTCATGATAGAAACACACCACAAGTATTCACAGATAGCAAACATGGTAAGGGCAAATAAGTCACACAAAAGCCCTTAAATTTCAGGCTGGCATGGAGTTTAGGTATTACCCTCTTTCAATTTAGTTGGTTCAACCTGTCCTAGTAATAGTAATCGGGTTCTAGAGGATCTCAATATCACTGACCATCCTCGATCGGTCATAATTCCAGTTTAGCAACCTTTTCTTGCGGCTGGAATCATCGCGAGAGTATGGTCTCAATGAGTGTAGCATACTGCTGCTTTTCTATGGCCAAGTTGGTCAATTATAGGTTCTAAGGTCAGTTGATGCTTAATGACCCCTTAGCAGCCCCATACTCTCCTTGTTCCTCCACAAGGGATATCGGTACCAACTAGAGTGTCACACCAACGTAGCTACTACTTCAACCGTGTCAGTCTACGCCATACAGTTCCCTCACAGTCTATTGCTACTTACCTAAAAGGTATCCCCAGATCCGGGTTAGGATCTATAGTAACTCCGATACAAAAGCCCACAAATACAAAGCAAACAATTGAAAACAATATAATGAACTATTCCTAAGGTACACCCCACTTATTATTATCCCCAGCTGAGTCGCCAGTTCTGTGATATGGTGGCCAGAACCAGGACGTGGTTTCCCTATTTTGTTAAGAAAATTTTGCTGGTTTGCGTTTTGCGTTTGTGTTTGCAAAATGTCACGGTAAGCAAGAGTCGCCACCGACTTTTATTCTATCCAACAAGGAAAGGAAAAAAGCACAGAAAAATTCCTTTTTCAAGATATTTCTGAGTACGGGGGGTAGATTATAGAAAGGGAAGGTATTAGCACCCTTTCTATCCGTAGTTATCTACGGGCTCTTAGGTACTTGCTCATCATTTTCAAAATTGTTTTCTTTGTGTTTGTGGGCTTTGAAAAGTTTTTGTTTTAACTTCGATTTAACTCTTGCTTCTGTCTTCAAGAGTGTAATGAAGTGTTTTTGAAAACTTTGTTTATAAAGGAGTGTAAGTGTGAAAAATTTTGTTTGGAATGAGCAAGTACTTAAGAACTAATCTACCTACTTGAAAAAAGAATTGTTTTGTATTCGTTTCCTTTAGAAAATGCTATCCCACTATTAGTGAGTAGGTAGCACTGTCGTTGAAGTTTGAGGGTCAATTCGAAAAGGGACGTATGGTCACTAAAGCAATGTTAAGACATCTTAGTAGCAACCCTAATGTCTTAGATCATTTATCTGAGGCGACAATATCCGAGGCAACCTTTCTGAGGCAACCTTTTCGAGGCAACTATGATCTTTGGACAAGAGGACGACCACTAAAGCATCCTATACTCAAAGATCGTTTACCGAAGGCAACCAAGTGGGATTGTACCTTAGGAGTGCGCATGTGCGAGTGTTTTAGTTTCTGTTTATTTTATCTTTGCACATTTAGGGTGATCTAATTGTTTTAAATTTAGGCATACATTCTTGTCATGCAAATCCTATTATCAAACATCTAACAGTTAATAATTTGTGGAATTTTAAAGTGCGAAATTTAAACTAAGCTATTACAAGGCTTCGGGTATTTACATAGCCAAAAACAAACCCTTTGAAATTAAAAGCGGTAAAAATAAATAAATGTCCTAATTAAATTATTATAAACCGGGAGCAGATACAAAAATTGGGCAAAATAATAATAAAGCGCGCGAGAAAATTAGATCGAATGTGACACTAGGGTTTTGACCCTTCTATCCTAATTAAAAAGAAAAAATGTTTTTTGTTGTTTTTTAATATTTTTAAAAGAAAATAACTAAGTTTTTCTAAATTAAATGTGAAAATTAATTAGTGATTAAATTAATTAATGAAAATAATTAAATGACATATTTTTGTTTTTGGTTATTTTAGGAAAAAATAAAATAATTATGTTAGTAATAAAAACCTATTTATTCTAATTAATTTTAATTATTTGCAAAATAAATTAAAGTTATCTAAAAAAGTAATGACCTAATTAAATTAATTGACTTTTTTACTAAAAATAAATACCTAAATTTTAATTGGTGAAAAATAGTATTTTTGGTGATTTTTTTATAAAAGAAAATAATTTAATTTGTTAATAAAAATAATTTAATGAAATAATTAAATAAAATGTAAAAAAAGAAAAAGAGTGAGAAAATGGGCCTGGATAGCAATTTTAGGAGGTGTGGAAAGCAGATTCCGGGGCCCAATTGTGTGAGGTCCGTTTGACTTTTGGAATCCAATGTGGCACGCTGACTTTGGCTCATGGTGTTCCTTCCTGGATGGCCATCAGATCTGGCCATCCAGCCACTTGGCATGATGGATGATGAAGGCATATGGTGGATCTCCTGGCTTCGCATGCACTGAATCGCCTAAAATAAAATAAGAAAATGGCAAATGCTGGAGGCAGGGATCGAACCCCTGACCTCCAGCCTCTAATGCCTTAAGCGCTCACGTGGCCACCACCACGCCATTTGTTTTTGTTGTAATAGTAACACAAAATAATAAATAAATAAGAAACAAGCGCAATAATGGAATTTCAGCGCGAAAATTCAAATGGCCAAATCAGACATGGCCACGTCTTTGTCCCTGTTCTTGCATCGTGGCTAAAAGTTTGTTAGCCTATACCTACGGACAAATGTTCGTTGCAACAGACTATGTGTTCTCAAAATCTTCCACAAGCCATGGAAATAACATCTAATGCCATGGTTGTGTTCATTTCGTCCTCTTGATTAAAACCGTACTGTTGTACACCAAAATTTGCCTTCTCATTTCTCATTGATTTCTCATCACAAAGCCCTTGGAGATCAAGATCCAGTTAGGGTTTCATCTGCTCAAGACTTCTCCTTGCACTGTTGACCCAAATTAGGGTTTGTGTTTGCACAAAGATGTTTTGACCTAAAAGGCCTAAGATAACTTTCTTGCTTCATATTGGACTCATAAGTTTATCCATACCAAGTTTCAAGTCTTGATTCCAAGTTTTTCCCAGTCAATTGGGCAGTTGACCTAGAAATCAGCTGTATTGGGGAAAAAGTCAACTGTGGCCAATTGACAGTCAAACCTCATGAAAATTGACCCCCATTAACATTATGAACTCATATGAACCATTTGATCAAGTTTGGATCACAATTCCACAAGAAATTTGATCAGATCACTAAAAGGGCAAAATGGTCATTTTTAGGGTTTTGACTGCACAAAGGCAATTTTTGACTGTTTGACCCAACCAATGGCAAACCAAGCTCACATATGGACTCAAGGACCCCATGGAATTATCTTGACATGCTCAAAAAACTCAAAAGATCCCAAGTACACAAGATTGACAGTTGAATTTCCCAGTCAATTGATCAATTTTGACTGTATACTGAAAAGTCAAACTTTGACTTTTTGGTCAAAATCAAGAGTCAAGATTCATTTTTCATCAAAACATGCTGTGATCGGTGGATCTGGAACTGACTGTTTAACGCTGGTTCGCGAAATGTCGCGGAAGCAAGAGTCGCCACCGTCTTTTATTTTCTCCAAATGGAAAGGACAAAAGCACAGAAAAATTCCTTTTAAGAGATTGCTCTCGGTTCGGGAGGTAGGTTATAGAAAGGGAAGGTGTTAGCACCCTTTCTATCCATGGTTATCCATGGGCTCTTAGATACTTGCTCACTTGTGTTTTCAAAAATGTTTGTTTGCTTTTCAATTGTGGGTTTTAAAAAGTTTCTTTGAAAATTTCAGTTCGACTCTTGTATCGGTCCTCAAGAGTGTTTGAAAAATTGCTTTCGAAAGTTTTTTTTTTTGTGTCAGTGTGAAAAGTATGTTTGAATTTGTTTTGAAATTAGAGCAAGTATCTAGAGTCGTCTACCTACCCTAAGGAATTCGTCTGTGTAGATGTCCTTTAAAGTAGTGCCATCCCACCATTGAGAGGTAGGTAGCACCACCGTTGGAGGTATTCGGGTCAATTCGAGTTTTTAGGGACGTGGTGATCACCAGAGCAATGGGAAGACACCTTAGAAGCTACCTTCATGCCAGGTTCCCGGATCATGAGGACTTACTAAGACGTTTTCTACTCGACGACCACCTTTCGAAAGGCAACAGTGAGGCGTACCCTAGGGGTGGTGTGTGCGAATTGTGTGTCATGTTCCAGTTATTTGTCTTGTCATGTTTGTCGTGATCTACGCTTGATTTTAATTAAGACATTCATTCTTTCATGCTTGGTTAACAGTTAAATATTTTGCGAGGAAATAAATCTAAACTATTACAAACGGCGCGGGTCCACATCGCCAAAATTAAACCGGACCCGATTTAGCGGAAAATAAATAATGCGAAGAAATAAAGTGCGAGAAATTTAAATTACAATGCTTCGGGATAATTACATAATTATAATGAACGACATAAAGTAAATGCGCACAATTAAAACAATGGGCGTTGGACCCTTTTGCAAATAATTAAAATTAATAAGGACTTAAAAATTAAAATTAAATGAGAATGATATTTTTGTGTTTTTTAGATTTAATGAGAGAAAGGGATTAATTCAATTAAATGAAACGGCAAACCCTAATTCTAATACTTTTTTATTTATTATTAAAATATGATCTAAATTAAAACCTAATTTATTTATGCACAATTTTTAATTTATGAAAATAACTAAATAATATTATTCTAAAAAAAAGGGAAAAATCAAAAGAAAAATCAAAAAAAGATATTAAACCTAAATTCTATTTTTGGTGTTTTTTTTATTAAAAAGATTAAAACTATAACCTAATTAAACTAAATATTTACATATATTAATTTATTGATGAAAATAATTAAAATTAAAAATTATATTTTTATTTGGACATTTTTTATTTTTATGATGTTTTTTGTATTTTTTTGTAAAAAGGATGTTTAATTAAATCAGAAAATAAATGAACAAATAAACAATTAAAAATAATAAAAGATAAAAGTAAATTTAGAAAAAGAGAGAACCAGGGGGGTTTTCTGTCCCATTATGGAGGTGTAAATTGGAGAAGCCTGGCCCAATTGAATTTGAATTTGCTGACTTTTCATGATTCCATATGATGCGTTTGACCAGGCGTAGGTGTTCTTCAGCTTCCAACCTTTAGATTGATCTCCAAGCGGACGTGGCATGTTGATGATGGAGGGAGTATGATGTACCTGGAAGTTAGCGTAACATGGAATTTTATATTGAAAAATAGCATGGAATTTTGCCAGACCTGGGACTTGAACCCAGGTCTTTGAAGTTACCAGCACAACACATGACCACTGAACCAAGCGCGTTTCAATTAATATATAATAAACAATAAACAATATAATAAGAACGCGTTAGTGCTTATGAAAATTCGCGCGAAATTCAAATGGATCAATCGTGGCTTGACACGCCATCTTCTTCCTCACCACCCCTGTAACATAGAACACTATGGGAACGGTTTTTGAAACGTTGTTTTAGGGGGTCTACTGAAAAATAGCGATTAGAACCATGGGCATCATAAATTGTTCGCGAGGGTTCAGACATCTTCGTCTTAAGGTGCTGAATCCATCCATGGCATTCATTGGTCCTGATTTTTCCTCTATAGAAAATCCCCAATTTCAAAAACCTGCAACCCTAGTATGTAACAATGGCGAAAACGCATATGTGGCTCAAAAACACAATCAAACGTATCAGTTAGTTTAGAAACATTGTTATGAATATGAATACATAAATAAAAATGCATAAATATGCTTGAATCATGCAATGCGATTTCAAAAACTTCAAGGTTCAGTCTGAGTTCTTGGTACCAATTCAGGGCGTTTCAATGGATGTTCTTGGTTGGAATTTGATCAGGAGTGCCTGAGGATGCTAATGGAACAAAGATTGAAGCTTGAATCGAACTCTAAGGCACTTTTCAGATTTGAGTTTTTTATGAAAAATTCCAATGTGCAAAAGGGTTCTTGGGCGCAGCTTGCAGTCTCCTTGGCATTAGGTCTTGTTCTTGTATATGTAAGGAACGATTTAGGTCAGAAACATTGAACAAAATCCATGGCCATAATGATTTTTGAGGATTTGATTTCACAAGATCTTTTTTGAATCTTTTTTCATGGTTTTTGGTTCAATCATGCTCAAATCTCATCCAAATTTGCCTAATTGGGATATGCACGAAATATTAAGAATAAACATGCATGAAAAGATTTTTTTAGGTTAAGTTTGATATTTTTCATATATTAAAATCATTTAAATGAATATAAATTAATATTAATTCAAATAAATAATTAAAAAATATGAGAATACTTCCCTTTGGGCCTAGTGGTCGTGCATAGGCTTGGCATGAAGAAACTTGGAAGAAAAATGGGCCCATTTGCATTTTTAGGCCTTTTGCATCAATGTTGACTTTTCAAAATTCCCAAAAATTTCCCAACTTCCACAAGGCATAACTTGGTCAATTTTCAAGCTTTTCACATGTTCTTGGACATTTTGGAAAGGTCTTTGAGTCCTTTAACCAATGCCTTTGGTCCCATGTCATTTTGATTTACCAATCTCAAGTTATGGTCTTTGACTTAAAGTCACTTTTTGTTGACTTTTGAAAATGACCTATAATGTTGAAATTGATAACTTTTTGTGAGAGCATTTCTTGGACTTGGAACATGAAGATGAATTGTAGGAAATGTCTTTCTCTTCAAAATGAGCTTTGGATGGAATTTTTCTGATAATCCATGTGAAAGTTATGCCTTGGTCAATTTCAATTGACTTTTTCAGCTGTCCAAATATAGCAACTTTTGCATCTTTGATGATTTCTGAGCCAAATTTTGAGAATCATGATCAAGCATTGATCAAATGATGTTTGTGGCTTCAAAATGATATGTTGACCAAACATTTGAACTTTTGACTGTCAAATGACCATTTTGCCCCTACAGTTGACTGTAGTGCAATCTAGGGTTTTGACTGTGCAATTTTGAGCTGAATGCCTTGAAACTTGATATGAGGATACTTGACCCTCTTTGTAGGCATATGAGACTTGATTGGGCCTTTGAAAAGTTCATTTGCTTGACCAGAACTCAAACCCTAGTTTTGACTGTATGAGAAGCTGTTGAGCTGCACAACCCTTGGGGAATTTTGTGGCCTTGACTTTGACAATTCTTGATGAATATGGGAGGGCAAATTTTGGGGTACAACAGTTGCCCCTGTTCAATCTTCTTAGACCTGAGGATGCAGATTGGCTGACGTGCCTTTCGTAATCCGAGGGTAGAAGATGATTGGACACTAGAGTGCCCAGAAATTTGCGCTCACATAGTAGCAATGATGATGAGGGAACGGGCTTATAAATGCCATTTGGATGTTGCTGGATAGGATGATGGGCTTATAGATGCCATCTGGATGTTAATCGCGTAGGAGATCCCTTAGCGAGAACCTGCATACCTGCAAAACAGAAAAATGAGTACCTGACACGTTGCAGGAGCTGATTTTAGATGCTTGATATAGATATGTCCTGACTGGTTACAGGAGCTGGGTCTGGAGCTTCAAACGTTGATGAATGAACCAGGGATGGTTACTGCCTTAGCATGAATGGTAAGAGAATCCTGAATGATTTCAACCTCAACAACGCTCGTTGAGAAAATCTTGGTGAGAATTACCATCTTCGTAGTGTCAGGAAGAGAACCAAAGGACATTATAATCTCAAAGGGAGTCACCTTACTCACCGTTGGAGAGGGAACTATAGGAAATTATAATCTGGAAGGAAATATCACCTCACTCGCCGTTGGAGAGGGAAACATCTTGAAAGGGAATTACCACCTCACTCGCCATTGGAGAGGGGACCATAAGAGAATATCACCTCACGCTCATGCCGGAGAGGGAAACATCTGAAGAAGGAATTACCACCTCACACGCCGTTGGAGAGGGGACCATAAGAGAATATCACCTCACGCTCATGCCGGAGAGGGAAACATCTGAAGAAGGAATTACCACCTCACACGCCGTTGGAGAGGGGACCATAAAAGAATATCACCTCACGCTCATGCCGGAGAGGGAAACATCTGAAAAAGGAATTACCACCTCACACGCCGTTGGAGAGGGGACCATAAGAGAATATCACCTCACGCTCATGCCGGAGAGGGAAACATCTGAAAAAGGATTTACCGCCTCACACGTCGTTGGAGAGGGGACCATAAGAGAACTTCTACTGAGTCTTTGTCAGAAAAATCCGTTTGGAGTCGATTTAACTGGACTGGAGAAGTCCTTGAAATATGTTTGAGAATCTCACCTGCATCTTTCCTGCAAGGTAAAGGTCAGTTATATGCAATGCATGATATGGATCAAGCAATGATGTTCTCAATATGGATGCGATTTGTATGATATGATGCGTACATGCATGCTATAATGATGTATGTGATGATTCATGTATGTTTTCGTCTAGGAAAATAAATCCTTGACGGGTGCCGGGAAGTCATATCCTGGGCTGATGTTTGAGGAAGAGTTTTTGCTTCCGCTGTGGATGATTCGCTGCAAGAATACCGGTAGGAGAAGATAACTCTGTTGAGGAATAAACTTGGCAAATGAAATCACTCTGCGGGAGAAAAGATACTCTAGCGATCATGCTGGGGAGTGCTACTCTGTGGGGATAGCGATGCTTTGCTGAGTTGATGAAGATAACTCCGCTGGGGATACCGTTGATGAGTTATGCTGGGGATATCCTTGTTGTGCCAGAAGTGTTGATAGACTTCGCTGGGGGTAGGAAGATATTTTGCTGAGGACGCTCTTTCCGTGGCTTTTGGCTGAGGATAACCCAGTTATATCCTGTTACGGAAATAACTCTTTAAATCAAGCCGGGGCGACGCGTTCGTGCTCTGCGAGGGATAAGCTTCCAGAATCTACCAGGGATAAGCTTGCTGCTTGGGGAGATATGAATTCCAACTTTCCTGGGGAAACTGGATTGGACTCTCCTGGGGGAAGTTTTGGACTGCGGGGAAGTGATTCCTTAGAAATGTTGATATACCGCCGGGGAACAATCTTTAGACCAAGACTGCCGGGGATGCTTTATGTATACTGCTGGGGAAGTATTGAGATCTACGGGGGGATACTCAATTTCCTTGATATTTGATGATTTTGCTTGGAGAGAGATGTACTGTTTTGCTGAACTACTCTCTGGGGGATTAAAATACACTTGGCCGTGTTCTTTGGCTGAACCTACCTTGGTACCTTGGAGGATAGAACAATTAGACTGCTCAGACAACTCTTTATTGCCCCTGTTTCCAGTGTCACCTGCAATTAATTCCTTTGTTTCGTATGCAAATATTTATGAGTTAGCAAATTATTGTCAATGCATACATCACAAATTGAACCTTGGACGTTCTTCGCAAAACAAAACAGAAAAAGAAAAGCACTTGGGCACGTTTGACTGGAAATATATTTTTATTGATTTTGAATGGCCTGAATAGGCGTTTTGTGTACAAGAGGCTGACGTCCTAGTAAGAGGTACGTCGCCGATCAAAAGAGTTTATACAAGTTTTGTACAAAATAAAACAGCTGTGTGAAAGATGAATGATCCACTGGGTTTCAACTCTGCTATTGCCTTTATAACTCCGAGCGTCTCATCACTTGATGACCTTGGTTGAAGGTGAAGCTGACCGATCGATGCCGTCTGAACTTGATGTAGATACCGGATTCTGGATGCAAAGTGATCAATGCGACATAGTTTTACGCTTTATCCCTAATTTTTGCCTGGACCGCCCTTTCGGGTTTTCAGTCCACCGGGATACCCATTTTTGCCCAAGCCGCCTTTTCAGGTTTTCGACTTGCCGGGTGTACAGATTTTTTCGTTTTCATCCCTACATTTTGCCCGAACCCTTTTGGTTCGACGGGAAGCCCTAACTTTTGCCTAGGCATGTCAGCCTAGCGGGTCATTTTTTTCATGCGTAGTATTTTTTAACTATGTCTGCATTGGCGGGGTGAGGAAGGTCGTCACCGTCCATATTGGTTAAGATCATTGCTCCTCCTGAGAACACATGCTTAACCACAAATGGCCCTTCGTACGTAGGGGTCCATTTGCCCCTTGGATCACTCTGAGGAAGGATGATTCTCTTGATCACCAGATCCCCGACTTGATACTCCTGTGGCCTGACCTTTTTGTTAAATGCCCTGATCATCCGTTTCTGATACGTCTGACCGTGACAGATAGCAGCAAGTCTCTTTTCGTCAATGAGATTGAGTTGGTCAAGTCGTGTCTGGATCCAATCATCTTCGTTCAGATTTGCATCCTTCATTATCCGGAGAGAGGGAATTTGCACTTCGATCGGCAAGACTGCCTCCATGCCATAAACCAGAGAGAATGGAGTTGCCCCGGTTGACGTCCTGGCTGAGGTACGGTACCCATGCAGAGCGAACGGTAACATCTCGTGCCAATCTTTGTAAGTTACTGTCATTTTTTGCACGATCTTCTTGATGTTTTTATTTGCTGCTTCTACAGCCCCATTCATCTTCGGTCTGTAAGGAGAAGAATTGTGGCGCTGTATCTTGAACTGTTCGCAGAGCTCAGCGATCATCTTATTGTTCAGATTGGTACCGTTGTCTGTAATAATCCTCTCAGGGACGCCGTATCGACAGATCAGGTTGTGCCGAATGAACCGTGCCACCACAGTCTTGGTTACTGTAGCATAGGATGCTGCCTCAACCCACTTTGTAAAATAGTCAATCGCCACTAGGATGAAGCGATGTCCATTAGATGACGTAGGTTTGATCTCGCCGATCATGTCTATGCCCCACATTGCAAACGGCCACGGCGCAGTCAGAACATTCAGGGGAACCGGAGGAACGTGCACCTTATCTGCGTAGATCTGGCACTTGTGGCATGTCCTGGAGTGTTGGTAGCAATCAGCTTCCATTGTGGACCAGTAATATCCTGCCCGTAGGATCTTCTTAGCCATGGTATGTCCACTAGAATGTGTACCAAAGGTCCCTTCATGTAACTCTTCCATGATTCTTTCCGCTTCAGTCTTATCCACACAACACAGTAAGGTTGAATCACGGTTTCTCTTGTACAAAATGCCGTTGCTTAGGAAGAACTTGGACGCGAACCGCCTCAGGAATTTCTTATCATTGATAGAGGCACCTTCAGGGTATTCCTGAGCTTCCAGATATCTCTTCACTTCATGGTACCAAGGCTTCTCAGTCACCAATTCAGTTTCGAGATCACAACAGTATGCCGGTTCGTCCAGTTTCCAGATGATGATCCGGGGAGCTTCATTATCCCATTTGACCTTGAACATTGAAGACATTGTAGCTAACGCGTCCGCTAACTGATTCTCTTCTCTTGGAAAGTGCTCAAAGGTTATCTCTGTAAAGTGGGGAATCATGGTCAACACACATTCTCTGTAAGGAATCAAGTTTGGATGTTTCGTATCCCACTCTCCATTGATCTGATTGATCACTAGAGCGGAATCTCTGAAGACACTGAGGAACTTGATCCTTAAGTCGACCGCAGCTTGAAGACCCATGATACACGCCTCATACTCCGCCATGTTGTTGGTACAGTTGAAACACAGCCGGGCAGTGAGTGGAGTATGAGTACCTTGAGGGGATATGATGATGGCGCCGATACCATTTCCCAAAGCATTGGAAGCTCCGTCAAAGTGCATAGACCATCGGGATCCTGGTTCAGGTCCTTCATCCGGTCCAGGTACTTCACAGTCTGTTACTATCATGATGCTTTCATCCGGAAACTCGAAGTTCATAGACTGATAGTCATCTACAGCTTGATGAGCTAAGTGGTCTGCCAATACACTCCCCTTGATGGCTTTCTGGGTTGTATACTGAATGTCATATTCCGTCAAGATCATTTGCCATCTTGCAATTCTCCCAGACAGAGCAGGCTTTTCGAATATGTACTTTATCGGATCCATCTTTGAGATCAATAAGGTAGTGTGAGCCAGCATATACTGTCTCAGCCGGCGAGCAGCCCATACCAAAGCGCAGCAAGTTTTCTCAAGCAGTGAGTATCGGGTCTCACAGTCGGTAAACTTTTTGCTAAGGTAATAAATGGCATGCTCTTTTCGGCCAGACTCGTCATGCTGCCCCAGCACACACCCCATTGAGTTGTCTAGTACTGTCAGATATAGGATCAGAGGTCTCCCTTCAACCGGTGGCATAAGGATGGGTGGTTCTTGGAGATACTCTTTGATTCTGTCGAAGGCAGCCTGACATTCATCGTTCCAACGTACTACCTGATCTTTCTTCAGCAGCTTGAAGATTGGCTCACAGGTAGCGGTCAGATGAGATATGAATCGAGCGATGTAATTCAGGCGTCCTAAAAATCCTCTGACCTCCTTCTCTGTTTTAGGAACTGGCATCTCTTGAATAGCTTTGACCTTAGCAGGGTCCACTTGAATACCTTTATCACTGACCACGAAGCCTAGCAACTTCCCAGATCTTACCCCGAAGGTGCACTTGTTCGGGTTCAATCTTAGCTTGTATAGTTTCAACCGGTCGAATAACTTCTGCAGATGATCTAGATGCTCTTCCTCAGTCTGGGACCTAGCGATCATGTCGTCCACATACACTTCGATATCATGATGGATCATATCATGAAATAAGGCAACCATGGCACGCTGGTAGGTTGCCCCAGCATTCTTTAACCCGAACGGCATGACCTTGTAACAGAAGGTGCCCCACTGAGTAACAAATGTAGTCTTTTCCATGTCTTCAGGTGCCATCTTGATCTGATTGTAGCCTGAAAAGCCATCCATGAAAGAGAATACTTTATGTTGGGCTGTATTATCCACAAGGACATCAATGTGAGGTAAGGGGAAGTCATCCTTAGGGCTGGCCCTGTTCAGATCCCTGTAATCAACACACATTCTGACCTTACCGTCCTTTTTAGGTACCGGCACCACATTAGCAACCCACTGAGGGTAAGAAGTCACTGCAAGGAACCCGGCATCAAACTGTTTCATGACCTCGGCTTTGATCTTCTCGGACATCTCTGGACGCATCCGACGAACCTTTTGTTTAACTGGAGGGCAGTCTTCCTTAGTCGGCAAATGATGGACAACAATATCGGTATCCAACCCTGGCATGTCTTCGTAGGACCAGGCAAAGATCTCCATATAGTCATGCAGCATCTTGGTTAACCGTTGCTTCACGCTGAGCTCTAGGTTAGCACCAATCTTTACCTCTTTTCGGTCTGCCTCGGTACCCAAGTTTATGGTTTCTACTGGCTCTTCATGGGGTTGAATTGCCCTCTCTTCCTGAAGCAACAGTCTAGCAAGCTCGCCAGGCACTTCGCAATCATCTTCACCTTCGTCTTCGGCTAAGTTGATCGGATTTTCGAAGTCATAATTGGCATTAGCAGAGCTGTTGTCAGTAAGATCCAGAGTGGATTGGAACCTGTATGAGTGAGTGTGTGTGTAAATACAGCTGTTTTGAAAATTATGTAAAGGAAAAGGAAAGATAGAAAAGGAACACAATATTTGCAATGCGAAAATAGTCCAAGATTTTCATTCATGATGTATAAAATGACAGTTCATATGCCCTCACAAATAGAACCACGGTGCCTCGGGTAAGACACCGGGCCATAGAGTTTATCAATGTTTATTACAAAATAACAAAACAAAGAAATTTATTACTTAGTGTCAAAAGAAACAGAGAGATTGTCCTTGGCGCTCCAATTGTTAAGTCCGCCATCAGCAGCCGGGTAGATCCAGCTATCGAACTCAGCTTCATCAACTTCCTCTTCATCTCCAATAGCATTTACCCCATGAGCAGGCAGGGGAGCTGTCACCACATTAGGCTTGTCAGATGCCTCAAATTGTACCTCCTTAGCGTCAATGAGGTCCTGCAGCTTGTTCTTTAGTGCCCAACAGTCATCAGTGGCATGCCCCGGGCTGTCTGAATGGTAAGCACAACGGGCATTCGGGTTGTACTTAGGAGAGGTAGTGTTTGAGAACTTTGGCGCCTCCTTGACAGTCACCAAATTGGTTGCGAGCAGCTGTGGCAGAATCTGCGATAGGGTCATGCTTAACCGGGTAAACTCTCTCCGGGGTCTATCAGCCCTTTGAGGATTGTTTGGCCGGGGAGCGGCAGCAGGCTTAGCAATCATGACCGCACTGACAGACTGGCGGTGCTCATGTCTTTCTGATTTCCTGGAGCCATACACGGCACTAGACTCCTTCTTAAATGGTTTCTTGTCCGACCCAGATGATGATGCAGCCTTTGCAATCTTTCCATACTTCAACCCAGCTTCGATTCTCTCTCCAGTCAAGATTAAATCAGTGAAACCAGCAGAAGAATTCTCAATGAGATGGTTAAAAAACGGCCCAGACAGGGTCCCCAAGAACATGTCCACTAACTCTCGATCAGTCAAAGGTGGCTGCACCCTGCCAGCCAGGTCTCTCCACTTTTGTGCGTACTCTTTAAAACCTTCACTTGCACCTAACGACATACCCTGGAGTTGGGTACGTGTGGGGGCAAGGTCGGCATTATACTGATACTGCTTGTAAAAAGCAGTAGCCAGCTCCTCCCAGTTACGAACTTTGGTCCCATCCAGCTGATAGAACCATTCGAGATGAGTCCCTGAAAGACTCTCCTGGAAGAAGTGGATCCATAGATTCTTGTCCGCAGAGTACGGCTGAATCTTCCGAACATAGGACCTCAAATGCAGCTTGGGACAGGATGCCCCGTCATACTTGGAGAAGGTGGGGGCTTTGAATTTATGTGGAATGATTATACCAGTCGACAAACCCAGATCTCCGAAATCCAGCCCAGGTGCCTGTTGCACCTCCATAGCTTTCAGCCTGTCCTCCAATTGTTTGTATCTGTTGTCTTCAGGAGGGTACTGCTCCTCATCAAAATCCGTCTCGTCGTCGGAGACCACTGGAGTAGGAACCTTGACTTCTGCCTGAGAAGGACTCTTGCCAACAGAAGAAGCAGCCACTTCGTGTTGCAGAGTATTACCCAACCTTCGGCCCGAGCTGAATAGAACAGTTCTTCTCTTCTTCTTCTTCTCCTTTTTCAGGAGCATAGTCTTCAGTTCTTCTTGGCCTTTAGCTAGACCCAGGATCAGTTCTTGAAACTGCGCATTCTGCGCCTGGAGAGCCTTGATTGATGTCTCTGTTGATTCAGATCCGGGATTCATGATGCTGAAATAAACAGCGAAGAACTGTAAGCAACCTGAAAAGGGAAAAACCTGCTATGCACATGATGTATGAAATGCGTATGCAATGCATTCAAGGGTTCGAAAGTTCAAATTTGTTGTAGACAAGAAAAGAACACACGTTATCATTAATGAAATCATTGTTTAATACATCAAGGCCTCATGGGCAAAAGTACAAAACCAAGTCAATCCCAAAATACACTGCGCATCCTTTTCGGAGCTATGTAGGTGTTGAGGTTCTTCTCCTCATGCAAGAGACGGGTGAGCTCCAAGACCTTCTTTTCACTGGCATGCAGGCTAGTCTCAAGAGAATTCCTTTCTTCTTTAAGCTGGATCCAGCTCTTCTGCATCTCTTCCCAGGATGTGGGCATATCAGGGTGCTGAATAACATGAGACACTTCCCCTTCCAAGACAGGCTCTTTGATTACTGGAAGCATGTGAGGATAAGGCATGACTAACTTCTGAGAACGGGCGCGTACCCACCTGAGATAAGGCTCCAAAGGGATGGAGTTCCTGTGCCCCAGTGTCTTGCTGTCTATCCTACTAGGCATCCTCCAAGCTCTGATAAATCTCTGACGGAGTCCTTGCGTATCACTGTCGAAGTCAAAAACTATGTCGGGAATTAACATGTCATGAGGACCGTCCCTCCGCGCATAACCAAACTGTCTCCAAGCCAGGCATGGACTATAAGTAATACCTCCTCTGATTCCAAGTAAAGGAACATTAGGGTACTCCCCACAACGATCAATGATAGTGACATCTCCTCTGGATCTAGGACACCAATGTATATCTGCATGTGTAAGAGTCATCAACCGTTGTGACCATCTCAAACCCCGCTCATTCTTCAGGACTGATTGGGGAAGGTGCGAAATAAACCACCTTCCCAGGAGAGGAGTGCAACACATAAGGACACCTCTTTTTCTCATGGTTCGAGTGTAACATGAGTGAAGGATGTCCCCCAGCAATGTAGGTATAGGATTCCTGGACATAAAGATCTGAACGGCACTGATGTCAATGAGCTGATCTGGGTTAGGAAACAACACCAAACCATAAACAAGGAGGGCCACAACCTCTTCAAAAGCTTGCAAGTCAAGGGAGTTCCAACATTCAAGGGCCTTCTCAAACAGAAACCTGGCTAAGAACCCTTTGATACCACTTCTGACTTCCCAATGTCCCTTGAGGTCAGATGACTGTAGGTGCAAAGCTTTAGCAATCTCCTCAAGCTTAGGTTCCTTTTCTGTACCGTTGAAGGGTAGCTGATCAAGGATAGGGATCTTCAGGAGCCGGGAGAACTCCTCCAATGTAGGTACCAACTGATAGTCCAAGAAGGTAAAGCAGTGATGCAGAGGATCAAAGAACTGGAATAGGACCTTTATCATATCTTCCTCAATGTTGGTGTTGACCAAGCTGATGAGGCTTCCATGCCTGTCACTGAATGAAGAGTTCTCGGGAATCCTGGATATAAGCTCCTTAAGCTGAGGAGGGATCCTGACAAGATTGACTTGAATTGTCTTTCTACGAGCAGTTTCCATGTCCTACAAAACAAGAACAAAGATGAAAATCCGAACCCCTGAAATGGTTAGTCAATGCATATGATGCTGGATGATGTCATGATGCTATGATTAAACACACCACAGATATTTACAAAGACAAACATGTAGGGCAAACAAGGCACACAAGATAAGCCCTTAAGGTTTAAGGCCAGCATGGGGTCTGGGTAGTACCCTCTTGAAGTTGGTGGGTTCATACCTGTCCTAATCAAAGTAACCGGGTTCTAAGGTTCCCAATATCACGGGATTGCTTTCATTGTTCATCGTTTCGATTTAGCCACTGAACTGGCGACCGAAATATTCCAGGAAAGCAACCCTCAATTGAGTGTAGTATCGAGTATCAACCAACCTCGGACTGCACCAAAGTCAGTTATCTCACTACCCTAAAGAGGCCAAGATTGTTCAATTAAGGTTCCTAAGGTCTGTTGATGCTTCACGACACCACGCGGAGGCCCCGTACTCTCCTTGACTGAACTCAAGGGTTACCGGTACACACCAAAGTGCCACATCAACGTAGCAGACTGTTTCAACCGTGTCGGTATACCCCGCACAGTTCCCTCACAGCCTTGTTGCTACTTTCTAAGAAAGGTATCCCCCAGATCCGGGTTTAGGATCTATAGAACTCCCAAGCAACCCACAATTTAAAGCACACAAAGCAATACAATTGAAAACATAGTTATAAGCTAGCCCTAAGGTACACCCCACTTTATAAAGTATCCCCAGCAGAGTCGCCAGTTCTGTGATCGGTGGATCTGGAACTGACTGTTTAACGCTGGTTCGCGAAATGTCGCGGAAGCAAGAGTCGCCACCGTCTTTTATTTTCTCCAAATGGAAAGGACAAAAGCACAGAAAATTCCTTTTAAGAGATTGCTCTCGGTTCGGGAGGTAGGTTATAGAAAGGGAAGGTGTTAGCACCCTTTCTATCCATGGTTATCCATGGGCTCTTAGATACTTGCTCACTTGTGTTTTCAAAAATGTTTGTTTGCTTTTCAATTGTGGGTTTTAAAAAGTTTCTTTGAAAATTTCAGTTCGACTCTTGTATCGGTCCTCAAGAGTGTTTGAAAAATTGCTTTCGAAAGTTTTTTTTTTTGTGTCAGTGTGAAAAGTATGTTTGAATTTGTTTTGAAATTAGAGCAAGTATCTAGAGTCGTCTACCTACCCTAAGGAATTCGTCTGTGTAGATGTCCTTTAAAGTAGTGCCATCCCACCATTGAGAGGTAGGTAGCACCACCGTTGGAGGTATTCGGGTCAATTCGAGTTTTTAGGGACGTGGTGATCACCAGAGCAATGGGAAGACACCTTAGAAGCTACCCTCATGCCAGGTTCCCGGATCATGAGGACTTACTAAGACGTTTTCTACTCGACGACCACCTTTCGAAAAGCAACAGTGAGGCGTACCCTAGGGGTGGTGTGTGCGAATTGTGTGTCATGTTCCAGTTATTTGTCTTGTCATGTTTGTCGTGATCTACGCTTGATTTTAATTAAGACATTCATTCTTTCATGCTTGGTTAACAGTTAAATATTTTGCGAGGAAATAAATCTAAACTATTACAAACGGCGCGGGTCCACATCGCCAAAATTAAACCGGACCCGATTTAGCGGAAAATAAATAATGCGAAGAAATAAAGTGCGAGAAATTTAAATTACAATGCTTCGGGATAATTACATAATTATAATGAACGACATAAAGTAAATGCGCACAATTAAAACAATGGGCGTTGGACCCTTTTGCAAATAATTAAAATTAATAAGGACTTAAAAATTAAAATTAAATGAGAATGATATTTTTGTGTTTTTTAGATTTAATGAGAGAAAGGGATTAATTCAATTAAATGAAACGGCAAACCCTAATTCTAATACTTTTTATTTATTATTAAAATATGATCTAAATTAAAACCTAATTTATTTATGCACAATTTTTAATTTATGAAAATAACTAAATAATATTATTCTAAAAAAAAGGGAAAAATCAAAAGAAAAATCAAAAAAAGATATTAAACCTAAATTCTATTTTTGGTGTTTTTTTTATTAAAAAGATTAAAACTATAACCTAATTAAACTAAATATTTACATATATTAATTTATTGATGAAAATAATTAAAATTAAAAATTATATTTTTATTTGGACATTTTTTATTTTTATGATGTTTTTTGTATTTTTTTGTAAAAAGGATGTTTAATTAAATCAGAAAATAAATGAACAAATAAACAATTAAAAATAATAAAAGATAAAAGTAAATTTAGAAAAAGAGAGAACCAGGGGGGTTTTCTGTCCCATTATGGAGGTGTAAATTGGAGAAGCCTGGCCCAATTGAATTTGAATTTGCTGACTTTTCATGATTCCATATGATGCGTTTGACCAGGCGTAGGTGTTCTTCAGCTTCCAACCTTTAGATTGATCTCCAAGCGGACGTGGCATGTTGATGATGGAGGGAGTATGATGTACCTGGAAGTTAGCGTAACATGGAATTTTATATTGAAAAATAGCATGGAATTTTGCCAGACCTGGGACTTGAACCCAGGTCTTTGAAGTTACCAGCACAACACATGACCACTGAACCAAGCGCGTTTCAATTAATATATAATAAACAATAAACAATATAATAAGAACGTGTTAGTGCTTATGAAAATTCGCGCGAAATTCAAATGGATCAATCGTGGCTTGACACGCCATCTTCTTCCTCACCACCCCTGTAACATAGAACACTATGGGAACGGTTTTTGAAACGTTGTTTTAGGGGGTCTACTGAAAAATAGCGATTAGAACCATGGGCATCATAAATTGTTCGCGAGGGTTCAGACATCTTCGTCTTAAGGTGCTGAATCCATCCATGGCATTCATTGGTCCTGATTTTTCCTCTATAGAAAATCCCCAATTTCAAAAACCTGCAACCCTAGTATGTAACAATGGCGAAAACGCATATGTGGCTCAAAAACACAATCAAACGTATCAGTTAGTTTAGAAACATTGTTATGAATATGAATACATAAATAAAAATGCATAAATATGCTTGAATCATGCAATGCGATTTCAAAAACTTCAAGGTTCAGTCTGAGTTCTTGGTACCAATTCAGGGCGTTTCAATGGATGTTCTTGGTTGGAATTTGATCAGGAGTGCCTGAGGATGCTAATGGAACAAAGATTGAAGCTTGAATCGAACTCTAAGGCACTTTTCAGATTTGAGTTTTTTATGAAAAATTCCAATGTGCAAAAGGGTTCTTGGGCGCAGCTTGCAGTCTCCTTGGCATTAGGTCTTGTTCTTGTATATGTAAGGAACGATTTAGGTCAGAAACATTGAACAAAATCCATGGCCATAATGATTTTTGAGGATTTGATTTCACAAGATCTTTTTTGAATCTTTTTTCATGGTTTTTGGTTCAATCATGCTCAAATCTCATCCAAATTTGCCTAATTGGGATATGCACGAAATATTAAGAATAAACATGCATGAAAAGATTTTTTTAGGTTAAGTTTGATATTTTTCATATATTAAAATCATTTAAATGAATATAAATTAATATTAATTCAAATAAATAATTAAAAAATATGAGAATACTTCCCTTTGGGCCTAGTGGTCGTGCATAGGCTTGGCATGAAGAAACTTGGAAGAAAAATGGGCCCATTTGCATTTTTAGGCCTTTTGCATCAATGTTGACTTTTCAAAATTCCCAAAAATTTCCCAACTTCCACAAGGCATAACTTGGTCAATTTTCAAGCTTTTCACATGTTCTTGGACATTTTGGAAAGGTCTTTGAGTCCTTTAACCAATGCCTTTGGTCCCATGTCATTTTGATTTACCAATCTCAAGTTATGGCCTTTGACTTAAAGTCACTTTTTGTTGACTTTTGAAAATGACCTATAATGTTGAAATTGATAACTTTTTGTGAGAGCATTTCTTGGACTTGGAACATGAAGATGAATTGTAGGAAATGTCTTTCTCTTCAAAATGAGCTTTGGATGGAATTTTTCTGATAATCCATGTGAAAGTTATGCCTTGGTCAATTTCAATTGACTTTTTCAGCTGTCCAAATATAGCAACTTTTGCATCTTTGATGATTTCTGAGCCAAATTTTGAGAATCATGATCAAGCATTGATCAAATGATGTTTGTGGCTTCAAAATGATATGTTGACCAAACATTTGAACTTTTGACTGTCAAATGACCATTTTGCCCCTACAGTTGACTGTAGTGCAATCTAGGGTTTTGACTGTGCAATTTTGAGCTGAATGCCTTGAAACTTGATATGAGGATACTTGACCCTCTTTGTAGGCATATGAGACTTGATTGGGCCTTTGAAAAGTTCATTTGCTTGACCAGAACTCAAACCCTAGTTTTGACTGTATGAGAAGCTGTTGAGCTGCACAACCCTTGGGGAATTTTGTGGCCTTGACTTTGACAATTCTTGATGAATATGGGAGGGCAAATTTTGGGGTACAACACATGCCAAATCATGAAACTTGTTCACCAAGAAATCAAAAAATGCAAATTAGGGTTAGAAATGAGAATTTTTCATAACTTAGAATTTTTCTAAGTTATGAAAAACCCTAATTTTTTTCCCAACTTTGCCCCACTTTCTCACCAAGATCCATTTGGATTCAAACAAAAGTCAAAACATGAAAGTTGTAGCTTGTTGCATAATCTACAACTTTGATTCACAAAGTTTTCCCAAATGAGGCTTGTATCTCAAGTTACAAATTTTTGAATAAGGGCACTAAACCATTCTTAACTTAGTGAAATTTTAACCTATTTTGACAAGGTTTTCTACCCAACTTCAAGGACATTTTCCATACACTTCCACTTGGAATTTCAATTTGCATTTCAAAGATGGATTGTAGTACACATTCCAAGATTTCTAAAATGTCCAAGAACTTATCAAACAACCTCATAACTTGAGAGAATCGAATTTCACAATATGGCAAAAACTCACTTTTGAATTGGCTATTTTCCATGTTCATAACTTGTGCCAACTTCTCAAACCAGCATGCCCCTTGATTACAGGTCCTTAAACCATCCAACACTCAATAATTTAATGCATGTTCATTGTGCTAAGACCTTGTTTCATGAGTTCAAGCATTGCCTAAAGGATTAATCCCAAATTGGAAAAAGCATTATATCCATTTTTGCAAAAGTTTAACTTTATGTCATGATGCAAATCCACAAGTACAGATGAGATCTAATTGGCACAAGATTATGAGCAAAACACTCTGATCAAGGAGAGATTATGCAGCTCATTAGGGGGCCTCTACTGACCTAGAACACAACTTGGGCATTTGTTGCTTAAAGTGTAAGTAACATTGCATTTTGAAAGAAAACTCTCATATCAGCTTACAACCACTTAAGCAAACTTGAAAAACACATCCAGGACATCCCAACTAAGCTTGTACACGACCCTAACATCCCTCATACACTCCCAATCCCAGAATCACCTTCAAACTTCCAGAACAGGGCAAAGCCTGCAGTTTGAGTGCCATCTCTCATTCCTCTCAAGCTTTCTTGCCCAAACCAGTTCACACACCTTCCATACCATCTATGCAAGCTAACCAAAACCTAAAACACGACCTGTAATCCCCCTAACTGGTTCCACCATTTTCACTTTTCTGATTTGCAGGTGAAGTGCTCTAGCACGATTCAAAAGCTTTCAAGACAAAGTAAAGCTTGTAATAGCATCCCTGGACCTCAAGGAAACTATCCCAATCATCACCTTGCACTGAAAGCTTCTCCATTGTCAGATAGAAGTTCAACTGAACAGGTAAGTTCATGAACTCGTATCTCTCTTATTAGGCATTGTTAGCTTTTGGTTTGTGAAGAGAATATGTCATAATCATTGCCCTGAACATGCCCATATAATTAGATTTTATTTATATTATGTGTGTTGCAAGAATTTTGAGTCTGAACATGGAAGAAAATCTAGGTCAGGATTTGGGGGAGAAGAAATTCTCTCTCATCTTAGAGAGTTAGATCAAGTTCTGCATATGGTTGGATTCGTCTCTTGATGCTGAACATTTTTTATGTTATGAGTTTTCATTAATAAGCCAGGAATCAGGGTGTTTGGATGGAAGAACAAGGCGCGCGTTTTTTTGAATAATGTTGTTCAGAGGTTGAAGAAGGTGCCTCATGGGCTGGGCCAGCTTTTGTTTTGCTTTTTGCACCATATCTTCTGATTCATACCCCCCAAGCCCATTTTGTTTGTTTTTATGATTTTTTGATTTTTCTTTTTTCATTTTGACTCATTTATTTTTTCTAATAATGTTTAAAACTTGAAAAATCATTTTTACACCTTTTTTGCATTTTTTAAGTATTTATTTGTTTATAGGGACATTTATACATAAATATATATATATATATATTATTATTTAGAAATATTAAAAAAAAAATAATGTAAACATATTATATTTCTGATTTTTATTTCCTTTTTCCCTTTTGAAACATTTTTGTATAAAAAATACTTTTTATGAAAAATTAAATATTATTGTTTTGTGCATATTTAATATATTTTGTAAATAATATAAATAAATATATATATATATGTTAGTATACTTAGAATAAAATACCAAAAATATACATATTTTTATCTTATTAATATTTAACACTAAAAATACATTTTTACAAATATACTATATTATATTTTATTTTTGTATATAAATAGTAAATATTATATATATTACATAATTAATACCCTTTTGATTGAAATTAGGGTTTTCCCCTAAATATGAAAATACTCCAAAATAATATTTTTTTCATTTTGTTTATGTGACATAAATAATACTTTTTTCATACATATAAAAACCCTTTTTTGCATTCTTGCATATTTGTTTTATTTCCATTTAATTTATGCCTTTAATTATATTGTAAATATTCAAAGAAAATGATGTAATAGCTAGGTTTAATTTCTTGTCTAAATAATCCCCATTTGAAACATTTGTACCCCCTTCCCCATATTATTGTGTTGTAATAGTGTAGGAATTTAATTTTCGCATTTTTTCGCTTTCTAAATATACTATGCTAGAGTTAGGGTTTGTATGCGAATAAAACGAACAAAATAGTTTGAGCTAATTTCAAGATAAACAAGCATGAAAATGAACAACACATTTCACACTTGCACCCCTAGGGTATTCCACTTTGTTGCCTTCAAATGATTGGGCCATATTGCATGTTGGGTTTCTTTGGGTAAAACAAACAATCAAATGATCATAGTCCCTCGATGACGCTTTCGAAAAGTTGCCTAGAATTATCAAGTCCCTTTCAAAGATAAATTGCCCAAAGATACTTAGCACTATTGCAATCATGGTCTAAGCGATGACCCACGCCCGTCCCTTTCACCTCCTAATACAAGATTGTCCACCAAATGCAATGGTGGAACAAAATTGTCAAAAAGTTTAAAACATAACAAAAATCTTTGAGAAAACTTTAGGGTAGATAACTCTTAGGTACTTGTCAATTTGCAAAGAAAACACTTGCCTATTTTCAAACCACACTTCACAATCACTTTCAAAACAAACTTTCAAAAAAAAACCTTGAAACATCTTTTCAAAAGACAAAACACCTTTTGTAAAACATTCGAGTAAAGAATTGTTACAAGGGTAGCCTATACAAGGCATCTTTTCAAAACATTTTCAAAACCACACACCAAGCACCATTTCAAACAATTGAAAACCAAGGCAAGTTGATCTAAGCAAGTACCTAAGAGCCCATTGATAACCATGGATAGAAAGGGTGCTAATACCTTCCCTTTCTATAATCTACTCCCCGAACCCAAAAAAAATCTCAAAGGTTTTTGCTGTGCTTTTTAAACCTTTCCTTAGGATAAAATAAAAAGTAGGTGGCGACTCTTGCTCAACCGAAACATTTGCAAAAACAAATGCAAAACCCATAGTCAGTTCTCCCACCGTATCACAGAACTGGCGAATCTGCTGGGGACAAATTTTAAAAGTGGAGTAACCTTAGGGCTTAGATCACCCTCTTGCATGACAAATTGTTTGAATTGTTTGCTTTATGTCTTGGCTCTATTGTTTGGGTTTACAATCCTACACCCGGATTTTGGGAAACATTTCATAGATAGCAATACGTTGTGGAAACTGTGCGGGGTATACCGACACGGTCAAAGCAATAGCTATATTAGTGCGACATATTTGTGAGTACCGGTAACCCTTGAGTTCAATCAAGGAGAGTACGGGGCCGCTGAGTGATGTCACTAAGCACTAATGACCTAGAACCTTACTTGACCATCTTGGCCTTTTATTAGGGGTAGTGAGATGACCGGCTTTGGTGCAGTCCGAAGTTGGTAGATACTCGATACTACACTCATTGAGGGTTGTTTTCTTGGAATATTTTGGTCGCTAGTTAAGTGGCTAAACCAAAACAATGAACATTGAAAACAATCCAATGATATTGAGCTCCTTAGAACCCGGTTACTATTTATAGGACAAGTTTTTAAGCCAACTACACTCAAGAGGGTACTTACCTATGAAACCCCATGCAAGCCTGAAACTAGGGTTTGGTGTGATTTGCTTGTACATACATTTTGTGCATACATCATAAACATCATAAAAAATCATATGCATTCACTAACCATTTCAAGGGTTTGGATCTTCATCTTTGTTCCTGTTTTGTAGGTCATGGAAATTCCTCGCAGAAATACCATCCAAGTCAACCTTGTGAGAATCTCTCCTCAACTCAAGGAGCTCACCTCAAGAATTCCGGAAAATTCATCCTTCAGTGAAAGACATGGTAGACTGCTCAGCCTAGTCAGCACCAACATTGAAGAAGACATGATGAAAGTGCTATTCCAGTTCTTTGACCCTCTTCACCACTGTTTCACTTTTCCTGATTATCAGTTGGTACCCACTTTGGAGGAGTTTTCTCAACTCCTGAGAATTCCTATCCTTAATCAACTACCCTTCAACGGTACGGAAAAGGAACCAAAGTCGGAAGATGTTGCTCGAGCATTACATCTACAACCATCCGACATCAAGGGGCATTGGGAAACCAGAAGCGGCGTCAAAGGATTCTTAGCAAAATTCTTGTTTGAGAAGGCACAAGAATGTTGGAATTCATTGGACCTACAAGCCTTTGAAAAAATTGTGGCACTCCTTATCTATGGGTTGGTCTTGTTCCCAAATCCTGACCAACTGGTAGATGTCAACGCCGTCAAAATCTTTTTGTCCAGAAATCCAATACCAACATTGCTTGGGGACATCCTTCACTCATTTTACACACGAACAATGAGAAAGAGGGGTGTTCTCATGTGCTGTACTCCTCTCCTTGCAAGGTGGTTTATTTCGCACCTTCCACAATCTGTCTTGAAGAATGACCAAGGCTCAAGGTGGTCCCAATGGTTGATGACTCTTACTCACTCTGATGTACATTGGTGTTCTCGGTCCAGAGAAAATGTCATCATCGTCGATCGTTGCGGAGAATTTCCTAATGTTCCTTTACTTGGAATCAGGGGAGGTATCACCTACAACCCTTGCCTAGCTTTGAGGCAATTTGGATATGCACGGAGGGATGGCCCTCACGATATGTTGATTCCTGACCTAGTTTTTGACTTCGAAAACGATGCGCAAGGACTTCGCCAAAGATTCATCAGAGCTTGGGGAAAACTCAACAAGGTTGATAGCAAGACTCTGGGACACAAGAACTCCATCCCTCTTGAGCCTTATCTCAAGTGGGTACGAGCTCGAGCCCAAAGTCTAATGATGCCTTATCCTCATGTACTCCCAGTGATTAAAGAGCCTGTCAATGAAGGAGAGGCTCCCTACACCATCCTACATCCAGACATGCCTACATCGTGGGAGGAAATGCAGAAAAGTTGGATTCAGCTCAAAGAGGAACGAAATACTTTCGAAGCTAGCTTCTACGCCAGTGAGAAGAAGGTTCTAGAGCTTACCCGCCAACTCCATGAGCAAGAGGCCCTCAACACCTACATCGCACCAAAGAGGATGCGCAATGTCTTTTTGCCTTAAGAAGTTATTTTGTAATATTTGGCCCATGGGGCATTTATGTACTAACAAATTTCTTCTTATTAATATGACGTGCGTTCTTCTTTGTCTGAAACAATTTTGAATGTTCTAAATCCTTGAATGCATTGCATAAATAAGCATACCATTCATCATGTGCATAAGCAGGTCTCACTCCAGGTTTCCTTATCTGTCTGCTGTTTATTTCAGTAGGATGGATCTCGAGCAAACAGTCAAAGACCTGCAAAATCAAAATGCACAGTTCCAGCAACTCCTGATGACCTTGGCTAAGGGACAGGAGGATCTCAAGACCTTGTTGGGGAACAAAGACCCAGTGAAAAAGAAGAAGAAGAGGATTTGGGTGGCTACTTTGGGGAGAAGATTTGACGGAGAAGCTCGGAGAGTGCTTGAATTTCCTCCTACTTCTGATGAAGGGACCAGTAAAAGAGATGGAGCTGCGGTGCCTTCTGAGTCTGATGCGGAAGAGGAAGAAGTCGAAGAGGATGAAGATTATTCTGATCAGCAGTACCCTCCAGCTGATGATAAATACAAGGGTTTAGAAGACAGATTGGCCTCCATGGAATTACAAAGAGTACCGGGTTTGGATTTTGAATACTTGGGTTTGGTTGTCGGGATTGTGATTCCACCAAAATTCAAAGTGCCAGTGTTTGTGAGGTACGATGGGCTGTCCTGTCCAAAAAATGCATCTCAGATCTTACGTGAGAAAGATTTAACCCTATACGGAAGATAAGAATCTTTGGATTCATTTCTTCCAAGACAACCTTTCTGGAGCTCAATTGGAGTGGTTTTATCAGCTAGAAGGAACCAGCGTCCGAAATTGGGAAGATTTGGCCACCGCTTTCTACAAACAATACCAGTATAATTCTGACCTTGCTCCTACTCGTACCCAACTTCAGGGTATGTCACTAGGAACAAGCGAGGGATTCAAAGAATATGCACAAAAATGGAGGGATTTGGCTGGCAGGGTGCAGCCTCCTTTAACCGACCGCGAACTTGTTGATATGTTTCTTGGGACCCTATCGGGGCCATTTTTCAATCATCTAATTGGTAACTCTTCCGCGGGGTTTACCGATTTGATCTTAACAGGCGAAAGAATAGAAGCTGGCATCAAGTCAGGAAAGATTCAGAAGGGTGTTGCTGCAAGTGTTGAGAAGAAGCCTTTTAAGAAGGAAACAGTTGTGGTATATTCTCAGAGAAGAGCAGGGAAGACCGAGCGTTGGCCAACTGTGGGGGCCGTAATGATTCAGAACACTCCTAGTGAGCAGCCTCGCTATAACCAGTCCAGACCAAATCAACAACGGGTGGAACGGCCACAACGGTAGTTCACCCGTATTAACATGACTCCAGCGCAAGTGCTTCCCCATCTACTGAAGTTGAATCTCGCCACCATCAAGGAGGCACCAAAGAATGTGAATACGTCCTCTCCGCATTATCATGCCAATGCTAAATGCGCCTACCATTCAGACAGTGTTGGACACGACACCAATGATTGCTGGGCACTCAAGCATAAAATCCAAGACCTGATAGAGGCTAAGGAGGTAGAGTTTGACGCTCCAGAAAAGCCTAATGTGATATCTGCACCCATGTCGAAGCACGGCCGAAATGTCAATGCCATTGAAAAAGATTTGTATGTTGCTGATGTCAGTGATCTGACTACTCCACTGCTAACCATTAAGTTGAATTTGTTAAGGGCCGGGATCTTCCCGGGATGTAAAGAAGACTGCTATTGTTGTTACTCTCTGCCGTTTGATTGTCCATTACTGAAGAAAGGCATCCAAGGCCTTATGGATAGTCGACAAATTTTGTTTGAAAAAGTTTTTGCTGTTCCAGTTCATACTGAAGATGTCTCAATCATAACCATTCACGCCAATCTTTCCAGGGCCGTCAAAAAGCATGTTAAGATTACACCAGCTACGAAATCTGTTCCTTTGAAGATAACAATGCCAGGGCTTGTTCCCTATGTTTCTGAGAAGTCGATACCTTGGAACTATGGCGGTGACGTCTACTACCATGGTATCAAGCAGATCGAAGTAATTGAAGAAAGTTTGGATGATGATGAAGCCAGCATTAGTAACATTGCAGGCACTAGCAAAATCACCAGGAGCGGGAGAATATTTTCTCCAGAGATTGCCCCTCCAAGAGCAATCTTTGGACCCTCGTCAGCCGTTAAGGTCATCCCTGCACCAATAAAACTTTCTGCTAGAACTCCTTTGATTGAAGATGTTGTTGTTCCTAATACTGTCTCTCCTACCGCTGCTGACAAAGGTAAGGGAATCCAAGATGAGCCCGTCAGGACGAGGGCTCAACCCTTGGTAATCCCGGAAACCTCCAAGAAGGAAATGGACGAGATTTTGAGGATAATCAAAAGAAGTGACTACGATGTGGTAGAACAGTTGGGGCAAACCCCCTCAAAGATCTCCATGCTGGCACTACTACTTTGCTCAGAAGCGCACGCTAAAGCCCTGATAAAATTCCTGAAGGCAGCTCATGTGCCCCAGGAAACCTCTGCGGATCAATTTCAAAATTGCGTGGCTAGCCTGACTGCGGACAATGGATTAGGTTTTTCCGACGCCGACCTAACTCCTAAAGGCAGAAACCACAATGATGCTTTGCAAATTTCAGTCGAGTGTCGAGGAACTACTCTCGCACACGTCTTGGTCGACACTGGTTCGTCGCTGAATGTATTGCCTAAGAAGGCCTTGGACCGACTAGATTGTGAAGGGTTGGAATTGAAGCCGAGTGATATTGTTGTCAGAGCTTTCGATGGGTCGAAGAGAATGGTCCATGGGGAAGTTGAAATTCCCATCAAGATAGGCACTGAGGTGTTTAAATCCACTTTCTATGTGATGGACATTCGTCCGTCATACTCTTGCCTGCTGGGTAGACCTTGGATACACCATGCTGGGGCAGTTACCTCCTCCTTACATCAGATGTTGAAGTATCCTGTCAAGGGGAAGATCATTATTGTCCATGGCGAAGAAGAGTACATGATTAGCCACTTAAATTCTTTCCGGTATGTGGAGGTCGAAGGAGAGTTCATTGAAACGCCTTTTCAGCATTTCGAAGAAGTCCTTCCTGAAATAGCAGTAGCAAAGTTGGCAGCTGAGACACCGAGGCAGATGGCCAGGATGGCATCTCTGGAGGACGCAAAGGCCGCAATAAAAGAAGGGAAGAATTCAGCATGGGGGCAGTTACCTGACATTCCACATAAGACAGACAAATTTGGATTAGGGTTCACTACCGCAGGCCAAAAAGCTATGCGCCGGTCAAAGATTGAAAGAGCGCCACTCAAAATTTCTCCCTACGGAATCAACGCTTTGGAGGATGAAGACAAAGAGAGCAACATTGACGAGTGGATTTATCCAACTGTCAAAGGAGGATTGAGCAACTGGGAGGCAAAAGACTTTGTCCCCATCACTTTTATTCATCAGTAATTTATCTGTTAAACATTTCTTATTTGGTCTGTAATATTTACTTTCAAACAATCCAAACACTATCTTTTCACCTCCTGCCTTGCCCGGGGCATGTAGGTCCACTTGTAAGGGTTTTGATTATTTTTCATATCCATATGCCATGTTTAATGATTCATTTGACGTTTTTCATTTGGTAAACTGCTTATGTTCATTTTCTTTCCTTTTGCATTTTTTGTTTAAGGATGGCTATCCCTTACACACACCCACACTCACCAATGCAGGTACCCATCCACTCCGGATTCCATGGGTGACTATTCTGCTATATCTTTCAATAACTCTGAGGATCTGGTCAATCTAGCCGAGTATGAAGATGACGAACGATGTGAAGTACCAGGGGAACTAGCCAGACTTCTGCAACAAGAGGAAAGGGCCATCTTACCGCACGAAGAGTCATTGGAAACTGTCAACCTAGGGACCGAGGAAGACCGGAAGGAGGTGCAAGTGGGTGCCAATCTGGAATCAAGCGTCAAGGAACGCCTGATACAGTTGTTGAATGAGTATGTTGAGATCTTTGCTTGGTCTTATGAAGACATGTCGGGTTTAGACACAGACATCGTGGTTCACCGTCTCCCCACAAGAGAGGATTGTCCACCGATCAAGCAAAAAGTTCGCCGAATGAGGCCTGACATGTCCGAAAAGATCAAGGCAGAGGTAATGAAGCAATTCGATGCTGGCTTTCTGGCTGTTACGTCCTATCCTCAATGGGTCGCTAACATTGTGCCAGTACCTAAGAAAGATGGCAAAGTCAGGATGTGTGTGGACTACCGGGATTTGAATAGGGCCAGCCCTAAAGATGATTTCTCGCTACCTCATATTGACATTTTAATCGACAATACAGCTCAGCACAAAGTGTTTTCCTTCATGGATGGATTCTCGGGCTACAATCAAATCAAAATGGCCCCCGAGGACATGGAAAACACTACTTTCGTCACACAATGGGGCACTTTCTGTTACAAAGTGATGTTGTTCGGGCTGAAGAACGCAGGAGCAACTTATCAACGCGCCATGGTAGCTTTATTTCATGATATGATACATCATGAGATTGAAGTTTACGTAGACGGTATGATAGCTCGGTCACAAACTGAGGAAGAGCACCTTGAACATCTGGAGAAGCTGTTTGCCAGGTTAAAAGAATACAAGCTCAGGCTGAATCCAAGTAAATGCATTTTTAGAGTTAGGTCTGGTAAACTTCTGAGATTCATTGTAAGCAACAAAGGCATTGAAGTCGATCCCGCAAAAGTAAAAGCAATACAAGAGATGCCTGCTCCCCGTACTGAGAAGGAGGTTAGAGGATTCTTGGGGCGCTTGAACTATATTGCCAGATTCATCTCTCATCTGACTTCCACCTGTGAGCCAATTTTCAAACTTTTGAAAAAAGATCAGGTAGTCGAGTGGAACGACGATTATCAAGCTGCTTTTGATAGAATCAAGAAGTATTTGCTAGAACCTCCTATTCTGATGCCACCCGTCGAAGGAAGACCATTGATCATGTATTTGACCGTCTTGGAAAACTCAATGGGGTGTGTTTTGGGCCAGCATGACGAGTCTGGTCGAAAAGAGCATGCTATTTATTACCTTAGCAAAAAGTTTACTGACTGTGAGACTCGCTACTCACTGCTCGAGAAAACTTGCTGCGCTTTGGTATGGGCTGCTCGCCGACTAAGACAGTATATGTTGACTCATACTACTTTGTTGATTTCCAAAATGGACCCTATCAAGTATATCTTCGAAAAGCCCGCCTTATCTGGAAGGATAGCTAGATGGAAAATGATCTTAACTGAGTATGACATCCAGTACACCACCCAAAAAGCTATAAAAGGGAGTGTACTAGCTGACCATCTGGCTCATCAAGCTATCAAAGACTATCAACCCATGAGATTTGATTTCCCGGACGAGGACATCATGAATTTGGACAACATTGAAGGTAGCAGACCGTATGACGGACCCAAAAAGGGATCCCGATGGACCCTGTACTTTGATGGTGCATCAAATGCACTTGGAAATGGTATTGGCGCGGTACTCATTTCTCCGGAAGGTTGTCACACACCTTTCACGGCCCGACTTTGCTTCAGCTGCACAAACAACATGGCTGAATATGAAGCTTGCATCTTTGGTCTCAAGGCTGCTATAGACTTGGGGATCAAATCTTTGATCGTATTCGGGGACTCGGCTTTGATTATCAGTCAAATCAAAGGAGAGTGGGATACCAAGCATCCTAATCTTATCCCATACAAAGAACATGTCCTGACATTGTTGCCTCATTTCGAGCAAATTACCTTCGAGCATTTCCCGCGAGAAGAGAATCAGCTAGCAGATGCTCTAGCCACAATGTCCTCCATGTTTAAACTCAAGTGGGATAACGAGGCTCCCCAAATCACAATCGAGCGAATGGATGAACCTGTGCATTGTCACGAGATTAATACCGAAGAGGTAGTGGAACAACCCTGGTTCCATGAAATCAAAAGGTATCTCGAGACTAGAGATTATCCTGAAGGAGCTTTCGTAAATGACAAGAAGTTCTTAAGGAAATTCGCTGCTAAGTTCTTCCTGAGCAACGACATCCTTTACAAACGAAGCCATGATTGTGTGTTACTCTGATGTGTAGACAAAGCTGAAGCGGAGTTAATTATGACTGACATACACAGCGGCACATTTGGCACTCACTTGAGCGGGCATACAATGGCTAAGAAGATCCTAAGGGCAGGCTATTACTGGTCTACCATGGAAGCTGACTGCCATCAACATTCCCGTACTTGCCACAAGTGTCAAGTCTATGCTGACAAAGTTCATATCCCTCCGGTTCCTCTCAACGTCCTGACTGCTCCGTGGCCCTTTGCAATATGGGGCATTGATATGATCGGAGAGATCAAGCCCACGGCTTCCAACGGACATCGCTTCATCCTGGTTGCCATTGACTATTTCACCAAATGGGTCGAAACGGCTTCCTTCGCCTCTGTTACTAAAAATGTGGTTGCCCGCTTTATCAAGCAAAATCTCATATGTCGGTATGGTGTTCCAGACAGGATCATCACAGACAACGGTACAAATCTGAATAACACAATGATCACTGCATTGTGCGAACAGTTCAAGATTTATCATCACAATTCATCTCCCTATCGGCCGAAGATGAACGGTGCTGTTGAAGCTGCGAACAAAAACATTAAGAAGATCATTCAGAAAATGGCAGTCACTTACAAAGACTGGCATGAGATGTTACCGTTTGCTCTGCATGGATACCGTACGATGGTACGTACTTCAACCGGGGCAACCCCATTTTCGTTGGTATATGGCATGGAAGCTGTTTTACCTATGGAAGTCCAGATCCCTTCTCTAAGGATTATGAAGGATGCAGGTTTGAATGAAGATGATTGGATGCAGACCCGACTTGATCAACTCAATCTGATCAACGAAAAGCGACTTGCTGCTATATGCCATGGTCAGAAGTATCAAAATAGGATGATCAAGGCCTTCAATAAGAAAGTCAGACGTCAAGTGTATCAAGTCGGAGATCTCGTAATCAAGCGGATCATCTTACCGCAAAGTGATCCCAGGGGCAAATGGACTCCTACATATGAAGGACCATTTGTGATCAAGAGCATATTTTCTGGTGGGGCAATGAATCTGACCACCATGGACGGCAACGATTTTCCGCATCCTACGAACGCAGACATAGTCAAAAGATACTACGCATAAAATGACCCGACAAGTCGAAAACCCGAAAGGGCGGCTTGGGCAAAAAATGGGCATCCCGGTGAACCGAAAACCCGAAAGGGCGGTTCAGGCAAAAGTTAGGGATAAAAATAAAAAAATCTGTACACCCGGCAAGTTGAAAACCCGAAAGGGCGACTTGGGCAAAAAGGGGTTTCCCGGTGGATCGAAAACCCGAAAGGGCGATTCAGGCAAAAGTTAGGGAATTAAAGCGTATGACTATGTCTCGTCGGATCACTTCAAGGACAATCTCTTCATCAACCGGTTCCAGGCTTCTGATCAATCCAGTCATCGTCAAGCGAAGCATTGAATGGACAGATATTCAAAGTTGTGAAAGCTATAGCGGAATGGAATCCCATGGAATTATTTCACATAGCCATCCTTATTTTGTATAAACCTTTCAAATATTTACGACAAAATCCTCTTACTAGGATGATTGTCTCCTTTGTACAAATATACTCATAGAAAATCAATACAAATACTTTTCCCAGAAATTTGTGTCATTTCCTTTTCTTTTCTCTTGCACTATTTGTTTTATTTTGAGAAACGTCCAATGTTTTGTTAAATTGGCATATGCATTTGAACATAATCATTTCCTTATGAACCAAGAAAGAGGATTACTGATAGGTCGAAGGTACAGTTGGATAACCTGATACCCGTTCAAAGGAAACCCCAAGAGATTTGGAATCCATATCCTCCAGCAAGTCTTGAAGCTTATCCCCAGTAGATTCTGGAAGCTTATCCCCTGCAGAGTACGGACGTCTCTCCCGAGTTTTATTCAAAGTTATTCCCCACAAGGGCTTATAACTGGGTTATCCTCAGCTAATAACCATGGAAGATCGCACTCGCCAAAATTCTTCCTATCCCCAGCGGAGTTCATCAAAATTCCCCAACAGTAACTTATCTTTACAATCCCCCAGCCAGAGGATCCTCAGGAATTCAATTCCCCTCAGAATTTAAGTTTCAATATCCCCAGCGAAACTAGACTAATGAACCTTCTCCCTACAGAGTTTTAGGAGAGCAAATCTTGAGTTCCCCAGTGAAGTCGCCAGAGATACTTTCTGCCAAACTGAAGATTCTCGGTCTTGCATCCCCAGCATGAGTCTACTAGATTGGCACTCCCCAGTAGAAGTCATCGGGAATTCCCCAGAGGTTTGATATACAACCCAAGCTCCTTGTTCCCCAGCAACAGCCAAGGAATTGTTCTTCCTAGGCAGCAGTCAAGATGCTTTTATCTTCAGCCATCCAGGATTCATCTATCCCCAGCAAGACAGCTCATCAGCTTACATGCGCATTCATTACATTCATATCATAAACATTGATATAACATATATTGCATCATACATTTCATGCAACATAATTTTGTGTTTAGCTAACATTTTGTCCTTTACAGGATAAGAATAAAAGGCTATCATTAACAATTTCAGATGCGGTTTTACACGGACTCATCATCAGGCAACCCTACACCGGTTCCTCCTCAAATTTCAAGAAAACAGTTTACGGGTTCTCCAAGTAACGGATGTTAACCTATCGCTTGTTCAGTTTCTTCTCAAGACTTCTGAAAACAGTCTACAGATTATTCCCAACAACGAATGTTAATCTATCACTTGTTCAGATGCAACCTTTGAAAACAGTTTACGGACGCTTCCCAACAACGGATGCTGCTCTATTGCTTATTCAACTCCAAGATTTCTGAAAACAGTTCACGGGTTCTCCAAGTAACGGATGTTAACCTATCGCTTGTTCAGACTCTTCTCACCTCTGAAAACAGTTTACGGACGCTTCCCAACAACGGATGTTGCTCTATTGCTTATTCAACTCCAAGACTTCTGAAAACAGTTTACGGGTTCTCCAAGTAACGGATGTTAACCTATCGCTTGTTCAGTTTCTTCTCCAGACTTTTGAAAACAGTCTATAGATTCTTCCCAACAACGGATGTTAATCTATCACTTATTCAGATGCAACCTTTGAAAATAGTTTACGGATTCCTCCCAACAACGGATGTCAATCTATTACTTATTCAGACCCCCAGTTCGAAGATGGTCCAAAGCATGGACGCCTTACTGATACTCATTCCAGATGGAATCTTTAAGCCCGTCCCTGACAAGTTTCTGTCACCCCTCAAGATGGCATCTCTAAGCCCATCTCCAAATGGCATCTCTAAGCCCATTCCCACATCCATTTCTTTGACAAGTGCAAATTTCCGGGCACTCTAGTGTCCAATTTCCTTTTACCCTCGAGTCACGAAAGGCAAACTTGCCAATCTAACTCTTCGGATTCAAGAAGATTGAACAGGGGCAACTGTTGTACCCCAAAATTTGTCTTCCCATTTCTCATTGATTTCTCATCACAAAGCCCTTGGAGATCAAGATCCAGTTAGGGTTTCATCTGCTCAAGACTTCTCCTTGCACTGTTGACCCAAATTAGGGTTTGTGTTTGCACAAAGATGTTTTGACCTAAAAGGCCTAAGATAACTTTCTTGCTTCATATTAGACTCATAAGTTTATCCATACCAAGTTTCAAGTCTTGATTCCAAGTTTTGCCCAGTCAATTGGGCAGTTGACCTAGAAATCAGCTGTATTGGGGAAAAAGTCAACTGTGGCCAATTGACAGTCAAAACTCATGAAAATTGACTCCCATTAACATTATGAACTCATATGAACCATTTGATCAAGTTTGGATCACAATTCCACAAGAAATTTGATCAGATCACTAAAAGGGCAAAATGGTCATTTTTAGGGTTTTGACTGCACAAAGGCAATTTTTGACTGTTTGACCCAACCAATGGCAAACCAAGCTCACATATGGACTCAAGGACCCCATGGAATTATCTTGACATGCTCAACAAACTCAAAATATCTCAAGTACACAAGATTGACAGTTGAATTTCCCAGTCAATTGATCAATTTTGACTGTATACTGAAAAGTCAAACTTTGACTTTTTGGTCAAAATCAAGAGTCAAGATTCATTTTTCATCAAAACATGCCAAATCATGAAACTTGTTCACCAAGAAATCAAAAAATGCAAATTAGGGTTAGAAATGAGAATTTTTCATAACTTAGAATTTTTCTAAGTTATGAAAAACCCTAATTTTTTTCCCAACTTTGCCCCACTTTCTCACCAAGATCCATTTGGATTCAAACAAAAGTCAAAACATGAAAGTTGTAGCTTGTTGCATAATATACAACTTGTATTCACAAAGTTTTCCCAAATGAGGCTTGTATCTCAAGTTACAAATTTTTGAATAAGGGCACTAAACCATTCTTAACTTAGTGAAATTTTAACCTATTTTGACAAGGTTTTCTACCCAACTTCAAGGCCATTTTCCATACACTTCCACTTTGAATTTCAATTTTCATTTCAAAGATGGATTGTAGTACACATTCCAAGATTTCCAAAATGTCCAAGAACTTCTCAAACAACCTCATAACTTGAGAGAATCGAATTTCACAATATGGCAAAAACTCACTTTTGAATTGGCTATTTTCCATGTTCATAACTTGTGCAAACTTCTCAAACCAGCATGCCCCTTGATTACAGGTCCTTAAACCATCCAATACTCAATAATTTAATGCATGTTCATTGTGCTAAGACCTTGTTTCATGAGTTCAAGCATTGCCTAAAGGATTAATCCCAAATTGGAAAAAGCATTATATCCATTTTTGCAAAAGTTTCACTTTATGTCATGATGCAAATCCACAAGTACAGATGAGATCTAATTGGCACAAGATTATGAGCAAAACACTCTGATCAAGGAGAGATTATGCAGCTCATTAGGGGGCCTCTACTGACCTAGAACACAACTTGGGCATTTGTTGCTTAAAGTGTAAGTAACATTGCATTTTGAAAGAAAACTCTCATATCAGCTTACAACCACTTAAGCAAACTTGAAAAACACATCCAGGACATCCCAACTAAGCTTGTACACGACCCTAACATCCCTCATACACTCCCAATCCCAGAATCACCTTCAAACTGCCAGAACAGGGCAAAGCCTGCAGTTTGAGTGCCATCTCTCATTCCTCTCAAGCTTTCTTGCCTAAACCAGTTCACACACCTTCCATACCATCTATGCAAGCTAACCAAAACCTAAAACACGACCTGTAATCCCCCTAACTGGTTCCACCATTTTCACTTTTCTGATTTGTAGGTGAAGTGCTCTAGCACGATTCAAAAGCTTTCAAGACAAAGTAAAGCTTGTAATAGCATCCCTGGACCTCAAGGAAACTATCCCAATCATCACCTTGCACTGAAAGCTTCTCCATTGTCAGATAGAAGTTCAACTGAACAGGTAAGTTCATGAACTCGTATCTCTCTTATTAGGCATTGTTAGCTTTAGGTTTGTGAAGAGAATATGTCATAATCATTGCCCTGAACATGCCCATATAATTAGATTGTATTTATATTATGTGTGTTGCAAGAATTTTGAGTCTGAACATGGAAGAAAATCTAGGTCAGGATTTGGGGGAGAAGAAATTCTCTCTCATCTTAGAGAGTTAGATCAAGTTCTGCATATGGTTGGATTCGTCTCTTGATGCTGAACATTTTTTATGTTATGAGTTTTCATTAATAAGCCAGGAATCAGGATGTTTGGATGGAAGAACAAGGCGCGCGTTTTTTTGAATAATGTTGTTCAGAGGTTGAAGAAGGTGCCTCATGGGCTGGGCCAGCTTTTGTTTTGCTTTTTGCACCATATCTTCTGATTCATACCCCCCAAGCCCATTTTGTTTGTTTTTATGATTTTTTTGATTTTTCTTTTTTCATTTTGACTCATTTATTTTTTCTAATAATGTTTAAAACTTGAAAAATCATTTTTACACCTTTTTTTCATTTTTTAAGTATTTATTTGTTTATAGGGACATTTATACATAAATATATATATACTATTATTTAGAAATATTAAAAAAAAAAAAATAATGTAAACATATTATATTTCTGATTTTTATTTCCTTTTTCCCTTTTGAAACATTTTTGTATAAAAAATACTTTTTATGAAAAATTAAATATTATTGTTTTGTGCATATTTAATATATTTTGTAAATAATATATATATATATATATATATATATATATATATATATATATATATATATATATATATATATATATATATATATATATATATATATATATATATATATATATATATATATATATATATATATATATATATATATATATATATATATATATATATATATATATATATATATATATATATATATATATATATATATATATATATATGTTAGTATACTTAGAATAAAATACCAAAAATATACATATTTTTATCTTATTAATATTTAACACTAAAAATACATTTTTACAAATATACTATATTATATTTTATTTTTGTATATAAATAGTAAATATTATATATATTACATAATTAATACCCTTTTGATTGAAATTAGGGTTTTCCCCTAAATATGAAAATACTCCAAAATAATATTTTTTTCATTTTGTTCATGTGACATAAATAATACTTTTTTCATACATATAAAAACCCTTTTTTGCATTCTTGCATATTTGTTTTATTTCCATTTAATTTATGCCTTTAATTATATTGTAAATATTCAAAGAAAATGATGTAATAGCTAGGTTTAATTTCTTGTCTAAATAATCCCCATTTGAAACATTTGTACCCCCTTCCCCATATTATTGTGTTGTAATAGTGTAGGAATTTAATTTTCGCATTTTATCGCTTTCTAAATATACTATGCTAGAGTTAGGGTTTGTATGCGAATAAAACGAACAAAATAGTTTGACCTAATTTCAAGATAAACAAGCATGAAAATGAACAACACATTTCACACTTGCACCCCTAGGGTATTCCACTTTGTTGCCTTCAAATAATTGGGCCATATTGCATGTTGGGTTTCTTTGGGTAAAACAAACAATCAAATGATCATAGTCCCTCGATGACGCTTTCGAAAAGTTGCCTAGAATGATCAAGTCCCTTTCAAAGAGAAATTGCCCAAAGATACTTAGCACTATTGCAATCATGGTCTAAACGATGACCCACGCCCGTCCCTTTCACCTCCTAATACAAGATTGTCCACCAAATGCAATGGTGGAACAAAATTGTCAAAAAGTTTAAAACATAACAAAAATCTTTGAGAAAACTTTAGGGTAGATAATTCTTAGGTACTTGTCAATTTGCAAAGAAAACACTTGCCTATTTTCAAACCACACTTCACAATCACTTTCAAAACAAACTTTCAAAAAAAACCTTGAAACATCTTTTCAAAAGACAAAACACCTTTTGTAAAACATTCGAGTAAAGAATTGTGACAAGGGTAGCCTATACAAGGCATCTTTTCAAAACATTTTCAAAACCACACACCAAGCACCATTTCAAACAATTGAAAACCAAGGAAAGTTGATCTAAGCAAGTACCTAAGAGCCCATGGATAACCATGGATAGAAAGGGTGCTAATACCTTCCCTTTCTATAATCTACTCCCCGAACCCAAAAAAAATCTCAAAGGTTTTTGCTGTGCTTTTTAAACCTTTCCTTAGGATAAAATAAAAAGTCGGTGGCGACTCTTGCTCAACCGAAACATTTGCGAAAACAAACGCAAAACCCATAGTCAGTTCTCCCACCGTATCACACGTACCACTTACGAAGGCCAATTGTTCCTGAAATCAAAAACCCTAAAACAAACTCCAAAACCCTAATAATGGTGAATTTCGCTACAGGCCATATAAATGAAATTGAATAATGCAGAAAGCTTGCAAATGCTTCATAGATCAAGAATGTATAATTAATTTAATCTAACAATGCTTAAAATATGAGATTCGAATTCAAGAACAGGGCGAAGTTGTGAACGAATTACAGTGTGTTCTGGGACTAGAATGGACCGGTTCTTGATTGCTTTAGCTTCTAGAGAGTCCCAGGAAGCGATTGGGATCGTTCAAGGGTCCTGAAACAGCCTCCAAATAGGATTTTGATCTCACACTTTTTCCTTGATTTTTCAGATTTGGTTCTTTCTTACACGCCTGTTTCCAGCCTCCCTTTTGGTCTGGCCTCATTCTATATGTATTAGTAAAGAGATTAGGGTTGCAAAAATGGTCCAAATCTTTCTTCTTCAATGCTTTTTGATTTGATTCCCTTTCAAGATCTTTCCAAACATGGCTTTTTTCAATCTTTTTATGCACATATGCCTTTACACGAGTTTGAATGCTTTGCTAGCTATAATTGGAACCTGAAACAATCACAAAATCTCTTGTTATCAATGTTTTGGATTTTATTTGATTTATTTTGATTTAAATTAAATTAATTCAAATAAAAATCCAAATAAATAATAAAAATAAGATATGGACAAATGGAAAAGGCTAGAGCTCGTGGGCTATGTTGCTAACTCAAAACAAGTGAAAAAGATTGGGCCCATTTGGCAAAATTTGATGTTTTGGGCATAGTTGACTTTTAGCAATTTTGCAAAAAAGGTCAACTTCACCAATGCATAACTTCCTCAATTTTGAACCTTTGGAGGTGTTCCTTGACTTTTTAGAAAGCTTAATATGTCCTCTAATCAACCTGTTTTGTCTCATATCAATTTTATATTCCATGCTCATGTATGAAGCTTTGATAAAAAAGGTGTTTTTGTTGACTTTTCAAAATAACCTATAATGTCTAAATTCATAACTTCTTGTGAGTGCATATTTTGAACTTTGGAGCTGAAGATGGATTGTAGGTAATTTCATCCTCTTCAAAATTATATTTGGATGGTTCATTTCTAATAAAGTATGAGAAAGTTATGCTTGGTCAAAGTTGAGTTGACTTTTCCTACAAAACCCTAATTTAGCAACTTTTGAGTCTTGATGAATTATGAGCAATCCTTGATGAATCATGATCAACCCTTGATCAAATGATGAAATATCCTTCAATATGAGTATGTTGACCAAAAATCTTGAAGTTTGACTGTATGTGGGTCACAGTTGACTTTTGCCCTAGCACAATCGATTTTTTAAGCCTTTGGGCAATTGACTGAGCAAACTTCCTCTGCAAGGATTGAAACTTGACATGGATGATCTTGGGAACATATTAGGACATTGGTGAGCACTTGGGATCACTTGGACTCAAGTATCTTGATGCAACATGAAACCCTAATTTGAAGTAGATTGCCTTATGAGGGAGCTTGTCTGGCCAACCCTTGGACTACCTTGAGCAAGTTGAGTATCATTCTTGAAATGTTTTGAGAAATATGGGAGAGCAAATTTTGGGGTACAACACATAATATGGCCATTTTGTAAGGCAACCAAGTGGATATACCCTAGGGGTGTTTGTGTGCAAGTGTATTGTTTTTTCATGCTTGGTTTTGTCTTTGATTAAGATTTTCTAATTGATTGGTTTTAGTCTTTCCATACAAATCCTAATTACTAGCATTTGTATATAAAGCGATAAATTGCGGAATTTAAAATTACTACGCTATTACAATACTTGTGGGAGGGGGGTGTACAAATTACAAATGGGGATTGGAAGAAAATAAAGCCTAATTATCTATTACAATCATATTGTATTTGGATTAATAAATATACAAAAATGAATAAATATACAAGGATGTAAATGTAAATAAAATGGATATTTATTTGGATTTTTTAGGGAAAAGATATTTTGTTTTAACCTAATTAACTAAAAGAAAAATAATTAATTAAATTAGTAAAAAGTAAAACCTAAAGTTACTAGGAAAAGAAATTAAATAAAACCCTAATCTATTAATTGATTAAAAAAGAAATTAAGTTTATAAGAAGAATATTTTTGGTATTTATGTCTTAAAAATAATTTATAGTATTATAAAATATTTTTGGTCTTTTTTGGTTTTAAAATAATATATTTTAATTGAAAATAACTAAAACCCTAGTTTTTTAATTAAATTTACAAACCAATTAGTAAAAGAAAATAAAGTATGATTAAATAAAATAATTTTTTGTGTAAAAAATAAATAAACTATATCAAAATATATATATTTAATGCTTTTATATTTTTTCTGATTTTTTAGCATTAGATAAAATATTTAAGAAAATAAATAAATAAAAATGAGAAAAAGAAAATAAAATGGGCCAGGGGTGTGAATAGCTAGCAATGGGGTCAGAAGTGAAAAAAAAAACATAAGGCCCAAGGAAAGAGGCCCAGCGCTGCCAAAAAAGAAAAGTCAGAATGTGAAAAATATGAAAAAAAATCCAAAAGGGTACCACTGGGGCTCAAACCCATGTCCCTATAGTCACAGGCGCGCGCATCTACCACTGGGGTGGCTATACATCCATTTATATAAATCAAACCATAAATATATATGGTAAACACATTCCTGAGGCCAACTTCATCTTCAACCTCACGCCCAGCCAGAACCTCTGTATCTTATTCAATTCTCAACAAAAATGAAAAATGTAAACAGAAAACTTGAAGCAAATTTCCTCACGATTTCAGAAATGCAAAGCAATAAAATTATAGATCAAAGATAAGCATGAATTTTAATGGCCCTAATCTGAACTCTAAAAATTTCATAAACTTCAATCTTAAAATTCTCAAAGCTCAAGCAAAATTAATGAAAACTATGGACATGGTTAGCTTTAGGGCAATGATATCTACATTTTTCATTCATAAATAAACCATTAATGATGCCTGTATGAAGAGCTCAAAAGTCATAAAACTTACCTTGCAATAGGGTATCGTGTTTGGAGTTTGAGTAGCTTTTAGTGAGTTCCAATGATTGGATTAGCTTCCTCAAGTTCCCAGGAAGCTAATGTGATACTTAGCTTGAGCTAAAAGTGCCTGAGGAGTTCTGGAGAAGTCAAGGTGCAAGGTGCTATTTTTGAAAATGGTGGATGATGATGGAGGTGTTACAGTGGTGTTGCAGGTGTTGGGATTGTTTGTGTATGTTGTATAGAAGCTTTTGGAAGTAAAAGGCCAAGAAGCGCACGAGCAAATTTGGAGATTTGATTCAAAACTCAGAAATGGCAAGTTTTGATGTGTTTTTGGTGGTTCTGTGTTCTTGGTGTTCTCAGGGTTCAAGTATCCATGAGATTTGTGGAAAATAACTTGTATATCTATAAGCAAAAGGTCTTAAGTGCTTTGGAGAGTCAGAAGTACAAGTTACAAGCTAATGGCTATGTTACTTGATTTTAAAGAAAAGTGGGAAAACAAGTTTCAAAAGGAAGTACAAGCATTGGTTGGGTGATTGTAAGTGTCTAAACAAGTTTCTCTTGAGTTATAAGACATGTATGATCAGAAGATAACAAGTGCAAGGCTCAAGAACAAGTTTTATGCAAAAAGCTACTTTATCAAAATGGCATTGTGCACTTTCATCCCAAAATGGATACAAAGCATGGCCTTGCATTGAATGCTTGAATTGAGACCTCTAACAGCTGTGCAAGCAATTAATTATGGAGTGCCTAACAAGTTTGAGGCCTGAAAGGTAGAGGTTATGCAGCATAAGTTTGAATTTTGAATCTTGTTCATCACAAAATGATTTGTAATTCAAGTGTGAAAACCCTAACTTCATCTCTTCGATTCTCCCTACTCAAAAATGATCTCAAGGAGTTCTGGGACATTTTTGAAAGCTTGTAATATGATCTACAACCCCTCTTTGAATCACTTTTGAAAATTCCCCTTGGAACTATATGAAAAAGTGCCATGAAGTTGGGTCAAAATCCTGACCAAATTAGGGGAAAATTTCACTAAGTGTTTTGTTTCATGACCATGTGTTCTTAAAATTATAAATAGAGATACAAGCACTTTTGGAAGGAATTGTGTAAAGCAGAGTTGTAGATTTCATGGAGATCTACAACTTTCATGTTGAAAGTTTATTTTTAATCATCTTGCATCATGGTGAAAATTTTGCTCAAAGTTTTGAAAAAATAAGAAATTTTCAACACTTAGAAAAATTTCTAAGTTTAGAAGTTTTAACTTTTCAAAAATGAAATCTTGAAATTTTGATTTCTTGATGAATAAGTTTCATATTTTTACATGCTTTGATGAATTGTGATCTTTGACATTTGATTTTGACCAAAAAGTCAAAGTTTGACATTTCAGTATACAGTTGACTAAAAATTCATTTGTCAATCCATTGGTCTTGAGCCAGGTTTTGAGCCATGTCATTAGGTCAAAATGATGCAATTGGACTCTTGATATCATTCTTTAAATCAATTGATCATTTGCTAGGTAAAAAATCAAAAATTGCCCTTTCCCAATCAAAACCCTAATTTTGACCATTTTGCCCTTTTGAAGATTTGACCAAATTTCTTGAGGAATTATGGTCCAAACTTGATTAAATGATAATATGAGTTTAAAATGTTTTTGTGGATAAAAAATTATGAAGTTTGACTGTAAATTTGCCATAGTTGACTTTTTCCCCAATACAGCTGATTTCTAGGTCAACTGCTCAATTGACTGAGCAAAAGTGTGATCCAAAGCTTGAAACTTGACATGAGTAATCTTGAGGGTGCATAATGATCCATGAAAGTCATATGGGGTATTGGAAGTTCAAATATCCTTGTGCAATCTCAAACCCTAATTTTGGTCATCAGTGTTTAAGGAGGTGTCTTGAGGTTGATCAACCCTAGTGCAGTCTTGAGCCAAAGGACATCTTGTGAGCAAATTCTTGATAAGTGAGAGGGAAAATTTTGGGGTACAACAGCTGCCCCTGTTCAATCTTCTTAAGGATGAAGAATTAGATTGGCGAGTTTTACCATTCGTGACTCGAAGGTGGAAGATGATTGAACATTTGAGTGCCCAGAAATTTGCACTCGGTGATGTGATGGTTGATGGTATAGGGAATGGGCTTAAAGATTCCATTTGGAGGGATGATGGAAAGTTGTTGGAGATGGGCTTGTAGATGCCATCCATAAATGATTGTTGAACCGTATCTGTAAGCTGAAACTGAATAAATATTAGAATGGCATCCGTATCTGGAGCGTATCTGAAAGTTGAATCTTGAATGAGTATCAGGATGGCATCTGTGTCTGGAGCGTATCTGAACTATATCTGAAAAGCTGAATCTGAAAGAGTATTAGGATGGCATCCGTGTCTGGAGCGTATCTGAACTGTATCTGAAAGCTGAATCAAAATGAGTATCAAGATGGCATCCGTGTCTAGAGCATATCTGAACTGTATCTGAGAGCTGAATCTGAATGAGTATTAGGATGGCATCCATATCTGGAGCATATCTAAACTGTATCTGAAAGCTGAATCTGAATTAGTATCAGGATGGCATCCGTATCTGGAGCGTATCAGAACTGTATCTGAAAGCTGAATCTGAATGAGTATCAGGATGGCATCCATATCTGGAGCGTATCTGAATTGTATCTAAAATCTGAATCTGAATGAGTATCAGGATAGCATCCGTGTATGGAGTGTATCTGAACTGTATCTGAAAGTTGAATCTGAATGAGTATCAGGATGGCATCCGTATCTGGAGCGTATCTAAACTGTATCTGAAAAGCCTTTAAACATTGTTAATGGCAGCTATTGATTAACCTTATCCTGAAAAGGGTAAAATGTTAGCTAATATACAATGTCATGTTGTATGAAATGCATGGTATAATGTGTGGTTCGGTGGGAGAACTGACTTGAAGGTTTTGCGTTTTATCGCAAATGTTGCGGTTAGCAAGAGTCGCCACCGACTTTTCTTTTATCCAAAAGGAAAGGTGAAAAACCACAGGAAAGACCTTTGAGATTGTTTCTTGAGTTCGGGGGTTAGATTAAGAAAAGGGAAGGTATTAGCACCCTTTACATCCATGGTTTTCCATGGGCTCTTAGTTACTCGTTAGATCACTTGCTTTTGTTTGAATGTGTGCTTGTGGTGTGGTTTTTGAAAATATTTTGAAGATGATAACTTTGTAATGATTCTCGTTTCTATAAGAACGCATACAAAGTGTTTGTTTAGAAAATAGCTCAAAGATTTGTTTGTGAAATGTGTTTTTGAAAGTGATTTTGAAAATGGTTTCCTTTGTAATGGCTTTCGTCTCTATAAGAACCCGTACAAAATGTTGTCTTTTGAAAATATTTCAAATGGAAGTGTTGGTGTATAAAACGTTTTTGTTGTGAGCAAGTGAGTAACTGAGAGCGAACCTACCTACACAAAAGGTCTTACATGTGCTTTTCCTCCTCCTTTAGACGTTGCTATCTTACCATTGTTTTGGTAAGAAGTTCCATTGTTGGATGTGAAGGGACGAGCGTTGGGTCATATTATGACCACGATAGCAATGTTGTGAGATGACTTAGCACTTTTCTTTAGGGACTAAGATCATTTCGTAAGGAAACTTTGATAGCGTCATCGAGGGACTATGATCTTGTATTTTTTATTTGTTTGTGCTAAGACATCCCACATGCATAACATGGCCATTTTTGTAAGGCAACATGTGAGATTACCCTAAGGGTGCATGTGTGCAAAGTATGTTTGATTTGCATGTATTTTGTCTTTATTAGGGTGGTCTATTTTGTCATTTTCATGTCTTGCCATACACATCCTAATTACTAACAATATATGAAAGCAATAAAAGCGTAAAAAGTGTAAAGTCCTATGCTATTACAATGTTTAGGGGATGGGGTATACAATTTTATGAATGGGGATTGCAAATGAAAATAAGCCCTAAATTACTATTACAACCATATTGAAATGCATAAGAATGTACAAGAAAATGTGAAATGAACTTGTTTAGAAAATGTTTTGTCTTAAGGAAATAAAATAAAAGAAAATATTTTTATGTTTTTTATGTTAATAAAAAAAAGATGAGAAGGAAAATAAATGCAAAAATAGAAACAGCTTGTCGCTGATAAAAATGAAGTCAGAGGTTCTGATCCTGGCACGCTACAAAATAGAAACCTGTTAATGAAAATGTATAAGGTTAGAAGTTCTGAACCCACTGGGAATACAGTAGTTTTCAGAAGTTCTGATACCACTGGCAACTAAACAGACTTTAGAAGTTCTGAGACCACTAGCAATAAAACAAGCTTCAGAAGTTCTGATACCACCGACAGAAATTGGTCTCTCTCTCTATGCTAGTCAGAATATCTGTAATTTGGTTATTTCTCCACAAAACAGAAGACATGCATAGAACAGTTATAGCAGGTGCCATAGCGTTTCAAAAATAGGAAATATCAGAACTATAAATCAGAGGCACGTATGAATTTACTAGTCCTAATTCTGAGTTTTAATTCCTTCAAGAGGTTCTGAACTAATTTACTCCCTACTTAGGCAGACAGAAGGCATGAAATCTCAGAATATGCATGACACCAAAAACCTGATATCTACATTGTATCTAAGGATGTAAATCTGGTAATGCTTAAGTAATGTGGTGAGAGTCCGCTGAAACTTACCTTGCAGTTGGAAGAAGTTCTGTGATTTGGAGTTAACCTCAACTCTGATGAGACTCTGAACAGTTTCTTCACGTACTGAGTAAGCTGGAAGTTTTCAACTACTGGGGATGGCAAGGAGGTGATGTTCTGATTTCTTTGAGTGGATGGATGGAAAGTGTATAGCAATATGAACACAGAAGTTTAGGCAGTTTCCAACGTGTGGATCAGAAATTGTGTGAGTGGTTTTTTAGTCAAGAAATAATTGAGAACAAGTGGAGTTTTGAATGCACGGAATCAAAAGTTAAAAAGGTTTTATGTGTTGTGTTTACAGTTCTTAGAACTCTTGGAATTTTGGCAGGAGTTCAAGGCTTTTCTTGCTCAAAATTTTGACTTCTTTTACAAATTTTTCTCGCCCCTCTCTCAGTGACCAATGGTGTTCTATTTATAGGCAAAGTTTTGTGGGTTTGAAAATGTCAAGTAGCACCAACATCATACGCTAGATGCTGACTTGTTCTTGAAGAAAGTTCCAAAAAAAGGTGTGATAGTTGACAGTTTTTACCCTGGGCTGGATTAGCAAGCAGGAATTAAGGAAAAGTGAACTCATCAACAAAAAGTAGCGCATGGACCCTTACCTAATTCTGTACAAAAGTATTTCTACACTACACGTGGAGAGATCCTTTGGACAAAGACTCAAAAGTGGTTGTGAGTATTAATGAGCATTAAATGATGATGAGATTTGTCAAAAATCAGAAATCCTGTAATGTGAGATTTTACATCGTTGCTTAATTCTAGATCAGAAGTTCCATTTCAGCGTAGTCTAGAACAAAACACCCTACTTCTGATCTTAGTATCTTGTTGCCTCAGCAAACTCTGAAGGATTCCCCATGCTTTCCAGTAACCTTCTTTGGTTTACCCTTGAAAACTCTGGATTAGAAGTTCTGCTTCTGTGTAGCATCCAATCTTCTTATCCTCTTACCTTCTGGCTCCAGCATGTTCTGAAGGAGCTTTCATGCTTCGTATTATGCTTTATTACCTTCTTTGCATTACCCTAGCAAACTCTGACTGAACTTACGTAGATGCTGAAGAGCCATGTTCTGACTGAAGACTATGTGCTGAACCATGTTTACATCTTCTGACTGCACCTGCCTGGAGGTTGGCTCAGAAGTTCTGACGTGTCATTTTTCTTAAATACTTAGAAAAAATCCCAAGTATTTAGAAATTTGGCTTTTCCATAGTAAATTTGACTTTTGAACTTTTTGATGATACAAACTTCATATTCCAACATGTCTTGATGAAATATGATTTCAGAGATTTGATTTTGATCCAAAAGTCAAAGTTTGACCTTTTAATGTTAAAATGACCATTTTGCCCTTGCAGGCGACTTTCTTGAAAAATTTATAATTCAAAGCTCGGGATTAGATGGAAGTAAACCTGAGAATCCAGGGTGATTTCTTGAGAAAATGAGAGGGAAAATTTTGGGGTACAACAGTTGACCCTGTTCAATCTTCTTTAACCTGAAGAGTTAGATTGGCGAGATTTGCCATTCGTGACACGAAGGTGGAAGATGATTGGACACTAGAGTGCCCAGAAATTTGCACTCGACGGTGATAGGAGGAATGGGCTTAAAGATGTCATTTAGAGAGGTGATAGAATCTTGTTGGAGATGGGCTTGTAGATGCCATCCAAGAATGCTTGTTGAAATGTAATTCGTAAGTTGAATATCAGAATGTCGTCCATGTCTGGAGCGTATCTGAATTATACCAAAGGTTGGATCTGTACTGTATCAAGAGGTTTATTCTGAATGAGTATCAGAATGGCATTCGTGTCTGGAGTGTATCTGAACTGTATTAGGATTTGTCTTTGAATGAGTATTAGAATGGCATCCGTGTCTAGATGAGTATCTGAACTGTATATGAATTTGAAATCTGAATGAGTATCAGAATGGCATCCGTGTCTGGAGCATATCTGAACTGTATCTGAATTTGAAATCTGTATGAGTATCTGAACTGTATATGAATTTGAAATCTGAATGAGTATCAGAATGGCATCTGTGTCTGGAGCGTATCTGAACTGTATCTGAATTTGAAATCTGTATGAGTATCGGAATGGCATCTGTGTCTGGAGCGTATCTGAACTGTATCTGAAAGTTGAATCTGAATGAGTATCAGAATGGCATCCGTGTCTGGAGCGTATCTGTATCGTATCAAAAGTTGCATATTGTTAATGGTAGCTGTTAATCTTATCCTAAAAAGGGTAAAATGTTGCTGAAACACAAAGTTATGTTGCATGAAATGTATGATGCAATGTATTTGCTTCATTAATGTTTATTGATGTATCGATGCAATGTATGCGCATGTGAATTGATTTGTTGTATTGTTGTTCGTTTGACGAAAATAAATTCCTGAACGCTCTGAGGATACGTTGAATTTCATGTCTTTAAAGTTGAAGTACTGGTGAACCTTTGTTGAGAGAAGTAAATTTTGTTGTGAGGACAGCGCCATGTAATGCTTGTAAGATCTTCCTGGGGAATCCCGAGAATTTTGACGATTTCTACTGGGGATTAATAATCTGAAATTTGTTCCGCTGGGGATTTAAATGACTTACTGTGGGGATTTCTTGGGTAATAGCCTAGAGACATTTCCCTATTCTTTCAACCTATCAGTAATTGTTTTTCTTATTTTGTTTATTTGTAAACAGTAATTATGTTCAAATGCATATGTTCATTAATGAATCATTGGACGCTTTTGCAAACCAAACACAATCGTAAAGAAAAGACAAATAGTTTTTTGCACTTTCAAAGGGGTATCTTTGTATTGACTTTGAATAAGTATTTTTTACAAAGGAGACAAACATTCTAGTAAGAGAATGGTGCCATAAAATAAGAAGAATTTATACAAAGAAAGATAGCTATGTGTAATAATCCCATGGGGTTCCCATTCTGCTATAGCCTTTATATCTCCGAATATCTTGTCTATTTGTTGCTTCATCCGAAGATGATTGAATTGATCAGAAACTCCGAGTTTGTCAGTGGAAGTAAAAGGTTGTTCGTTAAGCGATCCGGTGGGACATAGTCATACGCTTTAATTCCCTAAATTTTGTAAGGGATAAGGTTTGGGTGCTTAGTGTATCATTCCCCTTTGATCTGACTGATGACCAAAGCTGAATCTCCAAACACATCTAAAGATTTGATTCCCAAGTCTATGGCAGCTTTGAGACCAAAGATGCATGCTTCGTATTCCGCCATGTTGTTCGTACAGCTGAAGCAAAGTCTGGCAGTAAAGGGAGTATGACACCCTTCCGAAGATATGAGTACAGCGTTGATACCATTACCAAGTGCATTGGATGCCCCATCAAAGAACATAGTCCATCGGGATTCTTGTTCAGGTCTGTCACATGGCCTGAATTCTTCACAGTTGTATAATGTCATGATGTCTTCATCCGGAAATTCGAATTTCATGGACTGGTAGTCTTCTACAGCTTAGTGAGCAAGGTGATCAGCCAATACACTACCCTTTATAGCTTTCTGGGTAGTATATTGTATGTCATATTCTGTTAGGATCATCTGCCATCTAGCTATCCTCCCAGACAGAGCAGGCTTCTCGAAGATGTATTTTATTGGATCCATCTTAGATATCAGCAAAGTAGTATGAGTCAGCATATACTGTCTTAGCCGGCGAGCAGCCCATTCCAGAGCGCAGCAAGTTTTCTCGAGCAGTGAATATCTGGTTTCACAGTCGGTAAACTTCTTGCTCAGGTAATAAATAGAGTGCTCTTTTCGGCCAGACTTGTCATGCTATCCCAATACACACCCCCATTGAGTTTTCTAAAACGGTCAGATACATGATCAGTGGTCTTCCCTCAACTGGTGGTATCAACACAGGAGGCTCTTGTAAGTACTCTTTGATTTTGTCAAAAGCAACCTAGCATTCATCATTCCATTTGACTACTTGATCTTTCTTCAATAGTTTGAAGATTGGTTCACAAGTAGCTGTTAGGTGAGAAATGAATCTGGCAATATAGTTCAAGCGTCCCAAGAATCCTCTGACTTCCTTCTCAGTACGAGGAGAAGGCATCTCTTGTATTGCTTTAACTTTGGCAGGATCGACCTCAATACCTTTGTTACTGACGACAAAGCCTAGGAGTTTACCGGACCGTACTCCAAATGTACATTTGGTTGGATTCAACCTTAGCTTGTACTTCTTCATCCTCTCAAACAGATTTTGTAAGTGATCCAAGTCCTCTTCTTCTGTTTGCGATCTGGCTATCATATCGTCTACGTAGACCTCTATTTCATGATGTATCGTGTCATGAAATAAAGCTACCATGGCGCGTTGATAGGTTGCCCCAGCATTCTTCAATCTGAATGGCATCACCTTGTAGCAGAATGTGCCCTACTGGTGGAAGAAGATTCAGAAGTTGACTATGCAGCTGGAGAACAAGCGGATCCTCAATGATTATGTCTGCACCGACAAGAAGCGACCATGGGAGCATTGATTGTCTTTTGATTATTTCTAGTTTTGGTTTACTTTTCAGTATTTCCTTTCTTGTAACGCCTTAAAGGCATCTGTTGAACAATTGAATTTCAAATTTATCTAATAAAAGTGTGTTCATTTTGTGTTTACGAATTTGAATCTCTCGACGTCTTTGAAATCATATCATACGCATTTCATTCCATGCACCTCATAACAGGTACCCTTACAGGTTTTCTCATCTTCTTCGCTGTTTATTTCAGCATCATGTCTTCTGAACCATCAATTGAACAAGCAATCAAGGCTCTGCAGGCTCAAAACGCCCAGTTCCAGGAATTGTTCATGAATTTGGCTAAGGGTCAGCAAGATTTGAAGGCCCTTATCTTGAAAGAGAAGAAGAAGAAGAAGAAGAAGAAGAAGAATAAGAAGACGGTCCTGTTTAACATGGGCCACAGGTTTGGAAACAGGCTACGAGATGAAGTTGATTTGACCCCCTCATCTGGAGGGAAAGATAGTCAGGAAGAAAGGAGGGCTCCTAGCCCTGTGGTTTCAGACAACGAGACGGACTTTGATGAAGACCAGTATCCTCTGGCTGAGGATAGATACAAGCAACTGGAAGACCGGTTGAGTGCGATGGAAGTACAGAAAGTGCCTGGTCTGGACTTTGGTGATTTGGGTCTGTCATCTGGAGTAGTGATTCCCCACAAGTTTAAAGCACCAGCCTTCGCTAAATACGACGGAGTTTCTTGTCTAAAACTGCATCTCCGTTTGTATGTTAGGAAGATCCAGTCGTACACCGCTGACAAGAATCTCTGGATCCACTTCTTTCAAGACTGTCTCTCAGGGATTCAGCTTGAATGGTTTTACCAGCTGGAAGGAGCCAGTATCCGTAATTGGGAGGACTTGGCTGCTGCTTTCTACAAGCAGTACCAATACAACGCCGACCTTGCTCCTACGCATACCCAACTCCAGGGTATGTCTATGGGTGCGGGTGAAGGTTTCAAAGATTATGCTCAGAAGTGGAGGGACCTTGCTGGAAGAGTGCAACCACCCTTGGCTGATAGGGAGCTTGTGGATATGTTTCTTGGGACCTTATCTGGTTCGTATTTCAACCATCTGATTGGAAATTCATCATCCGGGTTTACAGAGCTGATCATGAACGGGGAAAGGATTGAGGCTGGTATCAAATCCGGTAAAATACATAAGGGTGCTTCATCAGGCATCGAGAAGAAGCCTTTTAAGAAGGAGTCTAGTGCTGTTTACAGCTCAAAAAGCCAGAATAGACCTGAACGCCGCCAAGCTGTTAATGCGGTGGTTATATCAAGACCTGCTGGTGCTCCTTAGCGCAACAATCAGTCAAGGGCCGAGAGACCGTGAAGGCAATTCCCTCAGCTCAACATGACTTTATCTCAGATTCTGCCACAGTTATTGAAAACCAATCTAGTGATTCCAAGGGAAGCCCCGAAGAGTCCAAATACAACATCACCGAAGTACAACTCTAATTCCCGCTGTGCTTTTCACTCTGATAGCCTGGGGAATGATACGGATGACTGCTGGGTCTTGAAGAACAAAGTACAGGACTTTATTAATGCGAAGGAGATTGAGTTCGAAGCACCTGAAAGACCTAATATTGTGACTGCTCCTATGCCCAAGCATGGAGTGAATGCTATAGATGAAGACTCGTTTGTGGTTTCTGTGAAAGACATTGTTACTCCCTTAAAGACTGTGAAGAAGAACCTTTTGTTAGTCGGTTTATTTCCGGGTTGTGACGAAGGTTGCCGTATGTGTTTTGTCCTACCTACCGGTTGCCATCTTTTGAAGTTAGGTGTCCAACGCCTGATGGATAATAAAGAAATTATGTTTGAGAAGACTGTTGTTCCTTTAATTCCTACTGAAGAAGTTTCTATAATCACCATTTTCGACAATTCTTCCAAGTATTCCTCGAGAAAGTCTGTTGGAATTACATCTGTTCCAAGAATCGCACCATTGATCATCACTGTTCCTGGGCCTATCCCCTATACATCTGATAAAGATGTCCCGTGGCATTACGGGGCTGATGTTTATTATCACGGAGTTAAACAAGATTTGGATGCTGATACTGACGTCAGCAATATTGTTGGACCTGTTAAAGTCACCCGCAGCGGAAGACTTTTCTCCCCTGATATCTCTCCACCAACTGTCCGGAAACCTGTTATTATTACCCCTGCCAGTGTACCTGCTACTATTCTTGTTCAAATTCCCATTCTTACCCTTGTTGCCAAGTCATCTGATACTCGGGGCAAAGGGACCACTGATGAGCCTGCCCAGACGGAGGCACCGAAGACAATTACTGTTGAAGCCTCTAGACAAGAGATGGAGGAGATTTTGAAGATCATCAAAAAGAGCGACTACAATGTAGTCGAGCAGCTGGGGCAAACCCCATCCAAAATCTCTATGTTGTCACTGTTGCTATGCTCAGAGGCCCATGCCAAGGCTCTGATTGCATTCCTGAAGACTGCACACGTACCTCAAGAAACATCAGCTGATCAGTTTAAAGATTGTGTGGCTAGTCTGACTACTGATAATGGGTTGGGTTTCTCTGATGCCGACTTGACTGCTAAAGGGAAGAATCACAACGATGCCCTGCATGTCTCCATTGAATGCAGGGGCACCACTCTTGCTCATGTATTGGTGGATATTGGTTCTTCATTGAACGTTTTTCCTAAGAAAGCTCTAGACCGGTTGGACTTTGAAGGGTTGGAGCTGAAACCAAGCAACATTGTCGTCAGGGCCTTTGATGGGTCTAAGAGGATGGTGCATGAAGAAGTGGATATTCCGATTAAGGTCGGTTCTCAAGTTTTCACCTCTACATTCTATGTGATGGACATTCGGCCATCTTATTCTTGTCTGTTGGGTCGTCCATGGATCCATAAAGCTGGGGCAGTAACCTCAACGCTTCACCGGAAGCTGAAGTACCCGATGAAAGGGAAAATTGTGACAGTGCAAGGAGAAGAGGAGTACATGGTGAGCCACCTCAACTCTTTTCGATATGTAGAAATGGATGGGGAGTTCATTGAGACCCCATTTCAGCATTTTGAAGAGGTTCCCCAGACACTAGCGTCAACTGAGACTGTTGTTGTTGAAGATCCTCCAATGAAGATGGCTTCCTTCAAGGATGCCCGGGCTGTTGTCGAGAAAGGTGGGTGTGCGAATTGGGGCCAACTCCCTGATTTTGCACATAAGACTAACAAGCTTGGTTTAGGTTTCACTGCAGAAGCTCAGAAGGCTGTTCAAAATGCACGGATCGGAAGACCTCCCTTGTTCATCAGCAATTCAGGAGTGAATTCCATTGGAGACGACGCTGAAGATTCTGCGTTCGACAGTTGGATCTATCCTACTACTGATGGAGGACTAAGCAACTGGACAGCAAAGGACTTCATCCCGATTTCTTTTGTTACCCAGTAATGAGACTTTTGTTTTGAATTTGTAACAAATAATGTTTTAAACTTTATGGCCCAGTGTCTTACCCGGGGCACCGTGGCTTCATTTTGTAAGGGCTTTATGTGTGTCATCTACATATATCATTAATAAAAGCATTGGACGTTTCTTGCATTTCAAATCTTGCGCTCCTTGTTTTTCTTTTATTATACATTGCAAAACAGCTATTTTACACACACTCACATATACAGGTCTACATCCACTCTGGATCTCACTAGTAACGACTCTGCTACCGCCAGTTATGACTTCGAAAGTTCGATCAACTTAGCCGAAGACGAAGGTGAAGATGATTGCGAAGTGCCTGGTGAACTTGCTAGACTGCTCCTCCAGGAATAGAGGGATATACAGCCGCATGAAGAGCCGGTGGAAACGGTAAATCTGGGTACAGAAGAGGACAAGAAAGAGGTCAAGATCGATGCAGATCTGGAACCTAGTGTCAAGCAACGGTTGATTCAGATGCTGCATGATTACGTTGAGATCTTTGCCAGGTCTTATGAAGATATGCTTGGGTTGGATACCGATATTGTGGTTCACCGCCTGCCTACCAAGGAAGACTGTCCTCCAATAAAACAGAAGGTCTGCCGAATGCGCCCATAGATGTTTGAGAAAATCAAGGCTGAGGTTATGAAACAGTTCGATGCCGGTTTTCTAGAAGTTACTTCTTACCCACAGTGGGTGGCCAACGTGGTTCCGGTACCGAAGAAGGATGGTAAGGTTCGAATGTGTGTTGACTACAAGGATCTGAACAGGGCGAGCCCCAAGGACGATTTCCCTCTACCTCATATCGATGTTCTGGTTGACAACACCGCACAGCATAAGTTATTCTCCTTTATGGATGGTTTCTCCGGTTATAATCAGATTAAAATGGCTCCCGGAGACATGGAGAAGATAACCTTTGTTACTCAATGGGGTACCTTTTGCTACAAGGTCATGCCTTTTGGATTGAAGAACGCTGAAGAAACGTATCAGCGCGCCATGGTTGCTTTGTTTCATGACATGATCCATCATGAGATTGAGGTATACGTCGACGACATGATTGCAAGGTCCCAGACTGAGGAAGAACACCTTGACCATCTGCAGAAGTTATTTGACAGGTTGAAGTTGTACAAGCTGAGGTTAAACCCAAACAAATGCACCTTCGGGGTGAGATCTGGTAAGCTGCTGGGTTTCGTCGTAAGCGATAAGGGTATTCAAGTGGATCCTGCAAAAGTGAAGGCTATACAGGAAATGCCAGCTCCCAGAACAAAAAAAGAAGTCAGAGGCTTTCTGGGACGTTTGAACTATATCACCCGATTCATCTCGCACCTGACTGCTACTTGTGAACTAATCTTCAAGTTACTGAAGAAAGATCAAGTGGTACGATGGAATGATGAATGTCAGGCCGCTTTCGAAAGGATCAAAGAGTATCTCCAAGAGACACATATTCTGATGCCACCAGTTGAAGGGAGACCTTTGATCTTATACTTGACAGCACTCAACAACTCAATGGGGTGCGTGCTGGGTCAGCATAACGAGTCTGGCCGAAAAGAGCATGCTATTTACTACCTTAGCAAAAAGTTTGCCGACTGCGAGACCCGATACTCGTTGCTCGAGAAAACTTGCTGCACTTTGGCATGGGCTGCTCGCCGGCTGAGACAGTATATGCTAACTCACACTACTCTATTGATATCAAAGATGGACCCAATCTAGTATATCTTCGAGAAGCCTGCCTTATCCAGAAGAATAGCAAGATGGCAGATGATCTTGACTGAGTATGACATCCAGTATACGACCCAAAAGGAAATCAAGGGAAGTGTGTTGGCAGATCATTTGGCACATCAAGCGGTGGATGATTACCAGTCTATGAACTTTGAATTTCCGGATGAGAATATCATGTTAGTAACTGATTGTGAGATATCTGGACCGGATGAAGGACCTGAGGAGGGATCCTGATGGTCTATGTACTTTGATGGAGCTTCAAACGCTTTGGGTAATGGCATTGGCGCCGTGATCATATCTCCTAAAGGCTCTCATACTCCGTTCACCGCCCGACTATGTTTCAACTGCACCAGCAATATGGAGGAGTATGAAGCATGCATTATGGGTCTTCGAGCAGGAATTGACCTAAGGATTAAGTTTCTAAGTGTTTTCGGAGATTCCGCTCTCGTGATCAGTCAGATCAAAGGCGAGTGGGATACAAAACACCCTGATCTTATTCCTTACAAGGAGTATGTGTTGACTTTACTTCTGCACTTCGAGGAGATAACCTTTGAACACTTCCCTAGAGAGGAGAATCAGTTGGCGGACGCGCTAGCTACGATGTCTTCCATGTTCAAGGTCAATTGGGACAACGAAGCTCCTCGGATTATCATTGAAAGATTGGACGAACCTGCACATTGTTGTGATCTTGAGACTGAAGAGGTAGCAGATAAACCCTGGTTTCATGAGGTGAAGAGGTATCTTAAGGCTCAGGAATACCCCGAGGGTGCATCTATTAATGACAACAAGTTTTTGAGGAGGTTCGCAGCGAAATTCTTCATCAGCAATGGCATTCTTTACAAGCGTAACCATGATTCAACCTTACTGTGATGTGTGGATAAGAATGAAGCAGAAAGGATCATGGAAGATTTACATGAAGGTACTTTTGGGACTCATTCCAGTGGACACATCATGGCAAAGAAAATCCTTTGGGCAAGATACTACTGGTCCAATATGGAAGCTGACTGTTATCAGCATTCTCGGACATGTCACAAGTGCCAGATCTATGCTGATAAGGTGCACATACCTCCAGTGCCTCTGAATGTTTTGACAACTCCCTGGCCTTTTGCAATGTGGGGCATTGATATGATCGGTGAGATCAGACCTACAGAATCTAACGGACATCGTTTCATCCTGGTAGCTATTGATTACTTTACGAAGTGGGTTGAAGCAACTTCTTTTGCTATTGTAACCAAGAATGTCATAGCATGGTTCATTCGGCATAATCTGGTCTGTCGATATGGTGTACTAGAGAGGATAATTACGGACAATGGTACTAATCTCAACAATAAAATGATCACCGAGCTCTGCAAGCAGTTCAAAATACAGCATCACAACTCTTCTCCCTACCGGTCGAAGATGAATGGGGTTGTAGAAGCGGCTAATAAGAACATTAAGAAGATTGTGCAGAAGATGACGGTGACATACAAAGATTGGCACGAGATGTTACCATTTGTTGTTCATGGGTACCGTACCTCAGCACGGACATCAACAGGGGCAACACCCTATTCCTTGGTATACGACATGGAGATCGTCTTGCCCATTGAAGTTCAGATACCCTCTCTTCGGATTATGAAGGATGCAGGTTTGAGCGAAGATGACTGGATCTAGACCCAGCTTAATCAGCTGAACTTTATCAACGAAAAGAGACTCATTGCTATTTGTCATGGTCAGACGTACCAAAAGCGAATGACAAGGCATTTAACAAGAAAGTTAGACGATAAGAGTATCAAGTTGGGGACCTGGTTATCAAGCGCATTATCTTACCTCAAGGTGATCCCAGGGGAAAATAGACTCCTACTTACGAAGGGCCATTTGTGGTTAAGAACATTTTCTCAGGAGGAGCTATGATTCTAACCACCATGGATGGTGACGACCTTCCTCACCCCGTCAATACAGACATAGTGAAAAGATACTACGCATAATCAAAGACCCGCTAGGTTGACTGGCCTAGGCAAAAATAAGGGCTTTCCAGCGAACCAAAAGGGTTCGGGCAAAAATAAGGGATGAAAATTAAAAAAAAATTGTACACCCGGCAAGTCGAAAACCTGAAAAGGCGACTTGGGCAAAAAAGGGTATCCCGGTAGACTGAAAACCCGAAAGGGCGGTCCAGGCAAAAGTTAGGGATTAAGGCGTAACACTATGTCTCATTGGATCACCTTGCATCCAGACTTCGGTATCGACTATCAAGCTCGGACAGCGCTAATCAATCTGATTCATCTTCAACCAAGTAGCAAAGTGATGAGATGCTCGAGGACATAAGGGCAATAGCAGAGTTGAAACCCAGTGGGATTATTCACATAGCTGTTTTGTTTAGTTTTTCACAAATTGTGTAAATTATATTTGTTCGGCGGTGTTCTCTTACTAGGACGTCAGCCTCTTGTACAAAAACGCCTATTTACAAGCCAAACTTCAAAATCAATACAATTCATATTCAAAGAAATTTCAAACTGTTTTTCTTTTATCTGTTTTGTTTTGCAAAGAACGTCCAATGTTCATTTTTGATATATGCACTTGACATTAATTGCTGCTCATAAATATTTACATGTGAAACAAAAGACGATTACTGGTAATATCAGAAACAGGGGCAATAAAATTGTCCAAACTGTACAGTTGCTCTATCCACCAGGTACAATGGTAAATTCAGCTGAAGAATATGGCTAAGATACTTTCACTCCCCGCAGAGTAAGACAGTAATGATAGCTCTCCCCAGCTGAGACTTGCAACTATAAAGGAATCGGTAATATCCTCCCCAAGCAGAGTTTATCTACCATCAACACTGAAAAGGCTTAATATCCCCGACAGTCTTAATATTCCCCAACGGAGTATAAGAATATTCCCCGACAGAATACAAGATATCCCCAGCGGAGTTAAAATTTTTCCAGCGCAGTCTGAAAAAGCTTCCCCAGTGGAGTTGAAGAATCATCCCCAGTAGATTCTGGAAGTTCGTCCCTGGCGGAGTATAAAAATAAATATCCCCAACCGAGTTCAAAGGAAGATTGTCCCCAGCAGAGCTCAAAGGATTATCCCCATTAGAGTCTAAAAGGTTATCCACAGGGAAGTCGCAACTGAAAGATCATCCCCAGTGGAGTTCTTTCCTTTCACAAACAAGAATTCAATCCCCAACAAGATTCGGTATCATCAGCAACTCTAATTCATTCCCAACAGAATTTATCGGTGGAATCCTCAGCACATCATCTCTTCCCCACAGAGTAATCTCCTCATCAGTTTATTCCCCAGCGAAGTTATCCTCTCCTGCAGGTTTATTATCACAATCATCTTTGTTCGCCACCCTCAGCGGAAACGAAGAATTCAACTCTATTCTCCAGCAGCTATCCGAGATTTATTTTCCCCAGCTAGAAACATCACATTTCCATACATCATGATACATGCATATACGCATCATACAACACAGTCTCATTTATTTTGAGAACATCATTGCTTGATCCATATCATGCATTGCATATGACTGACCTTTACCTTTCAGGAAGGATGCAGTTAAGTTCTCAGCTCAGTCTAAGGCCTGACGGTTCTTAATCTCAACTGAATTATTCTCGGTTGAATTACAGATAAGGTTCTCAATCTCGACATTTTCCTCCGTCGTAGTGTGGACAAGTTCTAAAATCTCAACAGAATTATACTCCGTTGAAGACCAGACAGTCCTAGATCTTGATGAAGATGTTTCCCTTAGTCGAAGACCTGACCGGCTCTAAAAATCTCAACTGATTTATTCTCGGTTGAATTACAGATAAGGTTCTCAATCTCGACAATTTCCTTCGTCGTAGTGTGGACGAGTTCTAAAATCTCAACAGAATTATCCTCCGTTGAAGACCAGACAGTTCTAGATCTTGATGAAGATGTTTCCCTATGTCGAAGACCTGACCGGTTCTTAAATCTCAACTGAATTATTCTCGGTTGAATTACAGATAAGGTTCTCAATCTCGACAATTTTCCTCCGTCGAAGTGTGGATGAGTTCTAAAATCTCAACAGAATTATACTTCGTTGAAGACCAGATAGTCCTAGATCTTGATGAAGATGTTTCCCTATGTCGAAGACCTGACCGGTTCTTAAATCTCAACTGAATTATCCTCGGTTGAATTACAGATAAGGTTCTCAATCTCGACAATTTCCTCCTTCGTAGTGTGGACAAGTTCTAAAATCTCAACAGAATTATCCTCCGTTGAAGACCAGACAGTTCTAGATCTTGATAAAGATCTTTCCCTCAGTCGAAGACCTGACCGGTTCTTAAATCTCAACTGAATTATCCTCGGTTGAATTACAGATAAGGTTCTAAATCTCGACAGATTTCCCCCAGTTGAATTATGGACAAGTTCTTAAAACTCAGCAGAGATGTTCTCTCAGTTGAGGTACAGGCAAGTTCCTAAATATCAACAAGATCATACTTTCGCAACGGAATCTTCTACAACAACAGATATGCGAGCTCTCGCTAAGGAATCTCTTATGCGATCGACACTCCTGCAGATGGCACCTTTAAGCCCATCCTCCCGCCAGAAATCTCCAAATGGTATCTATAAGCCCATTCCCGACATCACCAGGCTGATACCACTTCATGCGAGTGCAAATTTCTGGGCACTCTAGTGTTCAATCATCTTCCACCTTCGGATCACGAAAGGCACGAAAGCCAATCTACATCCTCAGGTTTAAGAAGATTGAACAGGGGCAGCTGTTGTACCCCAAAATTTTCCCTCTCATATTTCTCAAGACATTGCAAGAAAAATCTCCAAGTGGCTCAAGTTTGCTCAAGAGTTAGTCAGACAAGCTATCTCCTAAGGCAGTCAACCCCAAATTAGGGTTTTGTGTTGCATCAAGATACTTGAATCCAAATGACCTCAAGTTCTCCCTAATGTCCTAATATGTTCTCAATATCACCCATGCCAAGTTTCAAGCCTTGCAGAAGAAGTTTGCTCAGTCAATTGCTCAAAAGGTCCAAAAATTGATTGTGCTAGGGCAAAAGTCAACTGTGACCTATAAACAGTCAACCTTCAAGATTTTTTGTCAAAATTCTCATTTTGAAGGATATTTCATCATTTTATCAAGGGTTGATCATGATTCATCAAGGATTGCTCAAAATTCATCAAGACTCAAAAGTTGCTAAATTAGGGTTTTGTAGGAAAAGTCAACTCAACTTTGACCAAGCATAACTTTCTCATACTTTATGAAAAATGACCCATCCAAAGCTCATTTTTAATAGGATTAAATTTATATAATCCATCTTCATACCCCAAGATCATAAAATGCACTCACAAGAAGTTACAAATTTGGACATTATAGGTCATTTTTGAAAGTCAACAAAAACACCTTTTTTTCCAAAGCTTATAACTTGAGCATGGAATATCAAAATGAGATGAGACCAAAAGGGTTGATTATAGGACATCTCAATATTTCTAAAAAGTCCAAGAACACCTCAAAAAGTTCAAAATTGAATAAGTTATGCATTGTTGAAGTTGGGCATTTTTGCAAAATTGCCAAAAGTCAATTATCCCCAAAACTTCAAATCTTATCAAATGGGCCCATTCTTTTCCACTTGATTTGAGCTTGCATCATTATCCACGTGTCCTAGCTTCATCCATGAGATCATATATCATTTTTATTATTTTATTTGATTTTTTATTGAATTATTTCATTTTTAATCAAATTAAATCATATAAAATCCCAAACATTGATTAACCAAGATTTTTTGGCTATTTCAGGTTGAGATCATCATCATTAATCTCATCAAATTCGTATCTCACCATACCATGTGCAAAAGGATTGATTTTTGACAAATTTGGCAAGCTTTCAAAAGGAGATCAAATCAAATATGGGTGCATTGATTTAGAGAGATTCATTCCAATTTTGTTACCCTAGCACATTGTATGATACCTAAGGAAGCTAAACAAATCGAAACTGAGGTTGGAGGCTGCAAGCATAGAGAGAACAAAACTTGAAAAAGTGGTAAAAAAGCTTGAATTCAAATTCATACTTAGAGGCAATCTCAGAAGCCAAGAAGCATCCCAATCGATTCCTGGATGTTCACTGAGTTGAAACCAATCCAAAGCAGGCTTCCATACACGCCCAAACACGCTGTAAGCATCACGTTACCTAGCTCTGCATTTGAATTCGTAAATCATTATTCTTGCATCCTTTGTACAAATTAACTGCATATTCATGATCACCATGTCATTTGTTAACTTTTTGTAATAGCCAATTCCATTTATAGGCGTTGTAACCCCAAATCGCCATAGCTAGGGTTGCGTTTGTGTTTTTAGGGTTTTCTTTTTCAGGAAAAATCAGGGCTCAAGAAGGGTATAATGTTAATCAGGAAACCAAGACGAACTCAGCCATGTGTTTGGAGTTGATTTATGTGGCCTAGAATGGATTTTAAAGCAAGCTTGCGCATTTAGCTGCGGATCCAAATCCGCAGGTAATATTTGCAGGGGCTGGAGGTAGGGGATGATGGCGTGTCACTTCCCCAATGGCCAATTCAAAAACCACGCGCGTTTTTTATTATTTACTGGCATATTAACTTGTCTTAACATATTATATTGTGTGCGTATATTATTAACAATTGAAGCAAACGGCCTAGTGGTAAAGCAAGCTGGCAGTCACGTACAGGATCTGGGTTCGAATCTCAGGTCCTCCAAATTTCTCAATATATTTTTTCTTCAGGTAATCACATGCATAGTCCCAACGTGCAGTTCACCATATACCTTCACATATCAAAGTGCCAGATGGCCCAAGGCCAAATCTGGTGATCCAGGAGTGAGGGTCCATCATAGATCCAGTCAACGCGCACACACCAAATCCAGGAAGGTCAACAAGGCCAGCGTGTTATTGGGCCTCAGATTGCTTCTCAAACCACCCAATACAGGCCCATACCCCCTTTCTCTCTTTCTATTTCATTTATTTTATTTTTATTAATTATTATATTATTTGCTTATTTACTAACCAATTGAAAAATTCTTTTCTTTTTATAAAACAAAATCACAAAATATTTTCTTTATCAAATTAAATTCTAACTTTTATTAATAAACACTAATTAAATTAATTTAGAATTTTAATTAGAATAACTTTCATATTTTTGTAAATAAGTAAAATTAAATCAGATTTAATTAGGTTTTTACTAACATTAATTATTTTATTTTCTTTCTTTAAATACCAAAAATCCAAAAATAATTTATTTTTATTTAATTAGTTTATTTTATTTAATTTAGCAATTAATTTAGATTAATTTCTTTCATAAAATAAAAAACAACACAAAAGATCTTTTTTTTATCAAAAAAGGGTCAAAACCCTAATCTTACGCCCGATTAAATTTTCCGCACACGATTCATTTTCTTTTATCCTATTATGTATCTGACTCCGGTTTGTAATAGTTAATAGGACCTTTATTTATTTTTTTATCGCTTTATTTATTTTTAAAGGGTTTGTCTTTGGCGATGTAAATACCCGACGCCTTGTAATTTAAAATTCCGCATTTTATTTCTGCAAAATATAACTTTTAGATGTTTGATAATAGGATGGCATGACAAGACTGAATGTTTTAACCTAAAATCAACTTAGATCACCATTAACATGTACAAAGATAAAAATAACTGAAAACGACACACTCGCACATGCGCACTCTTAGGGTACACCCCACTTGGTTGCCTTCGTACACGGTCATTGAGTATAGGTCGTTTTAGAGGTCGTCCTCTTGTCTAAAAGATCATAGTTTCCTCGAAACGGTTGCCTTGGATATTGTTGCCTCAAACAAATGATCTAAGATATTAGGGTTACCGCTAAGGCGTCCTAACATTGCTTTAGTGGCCGTATGTCCCTCATTCGAATTGACCCTCAAACTCCAACGACGGTGCTACCTACTCGCTAATAGTGAGATAGCATTGTCTAAAGGAAATTAGCATAGAACGATTCCTTTTTCGAGTAGGTAGATAGTTCTTAGATACTTGCTCATCCAAAACAAAACAAATTTTTCACACTTACACTCCTTTTCAAACAAAGTTTTCAAAAACACTTCATTACACTCTTGAGGACAGAAGCAAGAGTTAAATTGAAGTCAAAACAAAAACTTTTCAAAGCCCACAAACACAAAGAAAGCAATTTTTGAAAACAATATGAGCAAGTATCTAAGAGCCCGTGGATAACCACTGATAGAAAGGGTGTTAATACCTTCCCTTTCTATAATCTACCCCCCGAACCCGAGAAATATCTCAAAAAAGGAATTTTTCTGTGCTTTTTTCCTTTCCTTGTTGGATAAAATAAAAGTCGGTGGCGACTCTTGCTTACCGCGATATTTTGCAAAAACAAGCGCAAAATGCAAACTAGAATTCCAAAAACAGTCAGTTCTTCCTACCGTATCACATATGTCAAAGAGTATTTTGTCCGTACATTTATGGCCAACAAAGATACGGGAAAAAATTTCATTTAATACTGGCAATGGGTAATATTTTTATTCAAACTTCATCTATTATAATTTTTCATGTTTTGACATTTTGTAGAAAGTTTCAATCTAACCTTTGTTAATCTTATAGTGGACACTGGTTGTTGGTTGCAATCAATCCAATAATAGAAGTTGTATATTATTTTGATTCGTCAGAAGGTGATTGGACAAAATACCCAAACATGAAGGAGATGGTTGATACGTAAGTTAGATTGTTCTAAAACTTCATTTGTATACTTATTTATTTTTTTATGTTAGATTATTCTAAATCTTCGTTTATATTTTGTTAGGGTTATACAAATTTTTAGATCACAAAGAAATATTCAAGTACCAATGAGTAAGGCAAACAACATTACATGGATTAAAGTGCAGGTATATTTTCCTAATTTTGATTATATTAGTGATGCTACTTGATAAAACAAGTTAAATTATATGAGATGATATATATTTATATATTTTTCCATGTGTAGTGTCCTCGTCAGTGCAATAGTATAAATTGCGGTTTTTTCATGTTGAGGTTTATGAAAGAAATTATTCTTTTGAATCAAATAGAGATTTCATTCATGGTATGAGTTTCTAACTTATGATTTATTTTAATATATTTAACACATTTCATCTAATTAATTAGTTTTAACTAAAACAACTTATGTTATATTATGTAGTACTTTGATGAATACAAGTCTTCTACTTATTCGAAAGATCATTTGGATGAAATTAAGGAGGATCGGTGTCAATATATTATTGAGATGAGAATTTTATATGGTATTGTGACACTTTCATTGATGAGAATTTTGAGTATATATATAAGTTTGAGTTAATGAGATACTATGTCGTCATAGTGTGGTAAATTGTTGCAATGTTGTTGTTGTTATGTGGAAGGTTAGTTAGGATGGTATTGGATTTAAATTCAAACAAAATTTTGTTTGAATCATGGTATGAATCAGAGAATTTTTAATGGTGGATTATAACGGATTCTTGATTTGTTTTTGTTACATTGATTTGTATTAAATTATAATAATTATAAGATTTAAGTGTTATATATATATATAGCTTGGTTCTGATATATATATATATATATATATATATATATATATATATATATATATATATATATATATATATATATATATATATGCCTTTGTTGGTTTTGTTTCAGGTAGGTTCATATGTAGAATATATATAGATATTCATTTAGGATTCTTCATTGTTATTGTTTGAATAAAAGATAGTAGAGAATATAGCAGCTCTAGAAGATAACAATATATACATTTGGTGCATATTTATTTGTTTATAAAGTTGTATATATGTAAATATTTAAATTTATGCATATATAAATTATTGAATTTTTTAAGTTGTATTTATGTATATATAAATTGTTGGATTAAAGTTGTATATATAAATATGTAAATTTGGTGCATATTTATTGGATTGAAGCTTCAAATTTATAAAATCTGGTGCAAATTTGAAAGACAGTGCTTAAATTTTAAGTGATTATGTGTCTAGGGCGCTTAAAATATAAGCTGAATATATTAAAAAATCTGTGAGTATTAGACAGTGCTTTAAACTAAAAAGCGCTGCCTATGATGGGGAATAGAAAGCGCTTGTGAAATAACAAGCGCTGCCTAAAAGGGGATTTTAGAAAGCACTTCAAAATAAAGCGCTGCCTAAAATACAAAAAAAAAAGAGAAAAAAAAATAAATTAGACAGTGTTTTCTGAAGCGTTGTCTAAAGTAAAAGCGCTGCTATAGACACACTATAGAAAGCGTTTTTAACATTATAAGCGCTGCCTAAAATATAAATAAAAAAAAATACATTAGACAACGCTTTCTAAAGCATTGTCTAAAATGAAAGCGCTGCTATAGGAACACTATAAAAAGCGCTTTCAATGTTAAAAGCGCTTCCTATTAGGGCCTTTAGAAAGCGCTTATTCAAATAGCGTTGTCTAAAGTCTATATTAAGCAGCGCTTTCACATAGATAAAAAGCCCTGCCTATGGTTACAGAAACGCAGGAATAGGCAGCGCTTATAAGCGCTGTCTATGGCAAAAAAAGTGTTGTTTATTCCCTTATATGGCGTAGTTAATGTAGCCTTTAGGAAGCACTTTATTCAATAAGCGCTCTCTAAAGGCCTTTATAGGTAACGCTTTTTACATCATAAGCGCTTTCTAAAGCACCCCTTTAGACATCGCTTTCACTTTAGACAGTGCTTTTATAAGCGTTGTGTAATGTATATTTTTGTTTTTTTTTTACCGTTTTAGGCATTGTTTTCTTTAAAAGCGCTCTATAAAATCCTTTTTATGCAACACTTTTTACTTTAGTAGTGCTTTCTAATGCACCCCTTTAGGCAGCGCTGTCTAATGTTCACGGATTTTTTAATATATACAACTTATATTTTAAGCGCTCTCTACAAATAATCACTTAAAATAAGGATTGTCTTTCAAATTTGCACTAGATTTCATAAATTTACAGCTTCAATCCAATAAATATGCACCAAATTTACATATTTATATATACAACTTTAATCAAATAATTTATATATACATAAATTCGATACAACTTGAAAATACATAAATATGTTAGTTTTTGGTATATATATATGCAATTGTACATATTACTATCTTCTAAGCTTCTATCTTCTCTACAATTTTCTCTACAAACAACAACAATCAAGAATCTTAAATGAACTTGTTATCTCTATATCTTCTACATATGCACCTACCTATCTGAAACAAAACCAACAAAGGCATATCAGAACCAAGTTATATAACACTTAAATCTTATAACTATTATCTATTAACACAATCCAATGTAACAAAAATAAATCAAGAATCTGTTGTAACCCACAATTCAAAATTCCCCAATTAATATCATGATACAAACAAAACTTCATTTGAATTTAAACCCAATACCATCATAATTAACCTTCCACATAACAACAACAATAACAATATTGCAACACAATTTACCACACTAATGAAGACATAATATCTCATAAAAACTAAAACATATATATATACTCAAAATTCTCATTAATGAAAGTGTCGCAATACCTTATAAAATTCTCATCTCAATAATGTATTGACACCAATCCTCCTTAATTTCATCCAATTGATCTTTCGAGTAAGTAGAAGACTTGTATTCATCAAAGTACTACATAATATAACATAATATGATTTAGTTAAAACTAATTAATTAGATGAAATGTGTTAAATATTAAAGTAAATCATAAGTTAGAAACCCACCATAGTTGGAATCTCTATTTGATTCAAAAGAATAATTTATTTCATAAACCTCAACATGAAATAACCATAATCTATATCATTACACTGACGAGGACACTACACATGGAAAAAATACGAATACATATATCAGGATATATAGTTTAACTTTTTTTTATCAAGTAGCATCACTAATATAATCAAAATTGTGAAAATATACCTGCACTCTGATCTATGTAATGTTCTTTGCTTTACTCTTTGGTACTTGAGTATCTCTTTGTGATCAAAAAAATTATATAACTCTAACAAAATATAAACGAATATTTAGAACAATCTCACATAAACAAATAAATAAATATATAAATGAATATTTAGAACAATCTAACTTACGTATCAACCATCTTCTTCATATCTGAGTATTTTGTCCAATCACTTTCTAATGAATCCAGATAATATACAGTTTCTCTTATAGGATTAATCGCAACGAATAACTAGTTTCCACTGTAAGATTAACAAAGGTTAGATGAAACTTTCTACACAACGTTAAAACACAAAAATTATAATAGATGAAGTTAGAATGAAAATCTAACCCATAAATGGTAAAAAAAAATAACTTTTCTGTATCTTTATTGACCATAAATGCAGGGACAAAGTACCTTTGACTTCATCTGGTCTTTGATCGATTAATTGTGAGTTGATATTATTGGGAGATAAGAAAAAAAATCTTTGTTCCAATTGATATGGATGCATCAAGTTGTCACACATGAACCTTAATTAAAAATATCATTAACATTAAGATTATTCATTAAAATTAGTAAATAAATTGTTCAATTAGTTAAATAAAGTTGATCGGAGTATACCTGATATATGTATCGATAACACCGAGGCCTAATTCTGGATGTCCAAAAACTTGATCCATATCCTCTTTACTAATTGTTTTGTAATAGGAAAAACCCAAAATACCTTCCTCCATAGGTATATTACGAGTACCTCCGTCATCCAAATTTGATATTCCTATTAATGTCTGAAGGCACGACCTATACCGAGAAGTAGGCTTTTTTCTAGCCGTGGTCTTTGCAACATCTTTTTTTTTTGTGGACATGTTGGCAATTTTAGGCTTCTTACTCCTACTGACTTATTGCATCTCTTTAGCATGAATCTAAATATCAAATGCATATAAGTTAGATGAAGTATAAGATCATGAATTAACGTTTTCTATGTATATATATCAATGTACCTCTTTTTTGGATGCAACTGACTCGGTTGGCTATGTAATCCCCTTATCTTTTGATTTGGATTTTGTAGGATTCTAACTCTACCATGAAATGGTTTTCAACATACCTAATTATCTATGTAAATGAGGTTTGATTGCCATGCAACATACGATCTTATTGCCTCTCCCACCAATGTTGCATTTGTAATATCGTCAGGTAAAGGTAATGGTGAATCCCTCTCTAAAGAAATACCAATTGATACTTTCAAAAATACAACAGGGAGCGATTTATGGTGAAGTACTTATACCAAAGTGTTATTCACTTTTCCCTTTCCAGCCACGCGATAAGTCGGTGACGATAAATAGAGCTGACAAGGTGAAATGCCCTAAACCAATAATAAGTATGAAATTGTTAACGTGTATATATGTCAATTAAAAAAAGTGCTAATTCATAATAATATATATTACCTCTGGAATTTAATGTTGCAAATCACAATTGATACTATCTTTGTAACTGTATCCTTGAACACCGAACCTTGCCTTTCTGCCATGTATCTTTCTTTATCCTTTTCCAATTCACAGACTTTAGCTTTTAATTTTTCTAACTCTTCGATCACTTCTTTATTGCTATGACCTTTCCTCTTTTGATGGTTACCCAAAGATGTTTGAGTTACCCTAAATCCCTTACTCCTCACACGATCGGTATACTCAAGAACATTTAATACTCCACTAAGTATGCTCATGCAATCATGGTCTTCAGCTTGAGTTAAAGATTGAGATAGATTCTCCTGAAATTCATATGTATATCGAAATGAATTTGTGGTGATTAAAACTCATAAATTCTTTATGTTAATAAACTTTTGATTTAATTTAAGGAATACTGATATACTTACACATTGCTCCTAAATTTGAAGAACGTCTTCATTAACAACTCCATCCTTACCCACACGAGCAGCCTTTCGCAAAACATGTTCCAGAAGAGATGTTTCTTGACTTTTCTCCTCTTCTAATTACACATTAAGAGAAATAATAAGATCAATTGTAACACATGATGAACAAGTATACCATAGCATTTATATATACTTTCCATTCTTTGTAGTAAGTATGCATATCCCATACGCCCTTTTCTGTATGGATACGGGGGACTTGATGCTCGTTGGAGATTTACGACACTCACATCTTGAAAATCTGAGGTTCTTCATTTTCCTTTAAAGGTTTCCCATTCTTCAGGTGAAATCAAGTCTGCATACATCTTTGGAAGTTCTGCATCGACAAAATTATTATCGACATCCCTAAGAAACTTGTTTGTTAAAAAAGATCAAAACCCTCTAAGTCTTTTTCCGGCCTATTGAAAAAAATATGATTTTCGATTATCATCAATGTTAAAAGATCTCTACGAAAAAACATACATAGAGTGCGTTAGTAGTTTTTAAAGACATAATCGTCAAGAAAAACAAATGACATCACATACGATACTTGTATATCACTCCATATTTTTTTAGCGGGTTTCAACTCTCGATTTCTCCAATCATCACAAGTGATTGGAACTTATCTTCTCACAAGGAAACTAATGTAACTTTTCAACATTGAACTGTTAGGCTCAATTAGTTGTTTGTCTTCATTCCAATGTACGTCAAATTTGAAACCTTTATCTCATGCACGAATGATTGACTTCATAATGGTTATTTCTCATCTAATATTATTCTCCATATCATGAACTGATTCATTTCTATCATTATTAGAAGCATTGTGTGATTTTTCCTCGTTAATATCCATTTGACCTGTAATATTGAAGAAAAACATAAACACCATATAAAATTCAAGTAGCATTGAACGAATAAACACAAATAAAATCATAAACACAATATAAAAACATAAACATAATATAACAATTTTATTGAATGACAGAACATATAACATTTTACTAATAATGTTGTGTTACTTTCTCATTGCAGCTTCAATTTCTGAAACAGATATTACTATGCAGTCGATTCACTTTACCGAAAATGTTGTAGAGAGCTTCAGGTTTGTGAATTTTTCAATCTTTATTATTCTAGAAAACTTTAATTTGCATGCTTTCTTTCTAATTTTACTACTAATTTTTCCTATTTATATTAAATTTATTTAGGTTGATCCTCTTCCGACGAAGGAGTATTCACCTCATAATAAAGTATATTATATTCATTGAGGTGACCAATCACCAATTTGCACTTTTGATATAATGTTCGCATTGCAACAATTATCTGAAAAAGAAATGCTCATAATGTCTACCCTAAAAATTTGACATAACAGAATAAAGAATTGTGTGGCAACTGTTTCCATGGAAACCCTTAAATGATACTCCATAAGATAGTGTACATTTCAAAATCACTTTAATTACACAACATAAGTGAGTTTTAAGCAGTATTGTCAATTGCGGACAGCAGGAAAGAAAAGGGTTTGATAAAATTCTACTACACCAGTGTTACAACATACATTTATTCACTATTTAACAAAACATTGTACTTAGTAGTATATCTCTAATTTGCATGCTTTCTTTCTCTTTGAACTGAGTAAAAGCCAGATCACTGCTGATATGAAGGATCAAGCAAGAAAAGAAGAGGAATATATACGATCATCACAGAAACTTGACAACAACTCAAATCAAAAGAAATCAAAACTTACCCAAATGTCGAAATGATCATAACAGTTAAAGATGTAATTTATTATCGAACTGAAACGAAGGTAGTTGTTCCGAATGACTTACGGTTGTTACTTGTGGAGAGGAATTTGTGAGGATAGCGACTGAGTTGATTAAAGGTCGAAGGGAAGAGAAAATAGTTGAGCTTGTTGGACAGTAGGGAGCTTGATGTTGCGAACCATGACGAAGGAGGAGGATTTAATCGTTGAAGATCTGGAGAGGCGAAGAAGGTTGTGCAGTCTGAACCTGATCGAAGAGATGATGAAGTAACGCGAAGGTGATAGCAGTTTCTGGTAAGAGATTTGAGAGTAGTAGAGAAAGTTTCTGACGAAGGAGAAGGTTTTGAGAGAATATGGGAACAAATATGAGTTTTAGGGTTTTCGTATTTTTAATTTAGAAATTAAAATTACCTTAGGCAATGTTTTCTAATGTATTTCCTTTAGCAACGCTTTTTATATAAAAACGCTTTCTGATGTATGGCCTATAGCAGCACTTATATGAAGCGCTTTCTAAACACATTTTTTAGCAGCGCTTTCTAGAAGCACTTTCTAAAGTGTGGGTATGTATGGCCTTAATCAGCGCTTTCCAGAAGCGCTTTCTAAAGTAAGTCTTTAACATCGTTTTTTCTCAAAAAAATTTAAAGTTATAGCAGTGATTTGGGGAAAAAACGTTGTCTAAAACAATTTTTTAGTAGAAAATGTTGTTTAAAGTGTGGCTTTAGCAGCGCTTTGTGCCTATGGCAGCATTTTTTTACTGTTGGACCTATAACATCGCTTTGAATTTAGGCAACGCTTTCTAGATTTTATTTATTTTTATTTCAATTTTAATTGATCTTAGGCAGCACTGTCTAAAGTATGACTTAGGCAGCGTTTCTTCTTAACTTTAGACAGCGCTTTTTTCTAAAGTCATGTCTAATGTATATAGTTTTAAAATTTAAAATTTTATCGGGACATATAGCAGCGTTTTGATACAAAAGCGATGTCTAAGGTGTGCTGTCAAAAAGCAATTTTGGCGTAGTGGCCATGCATAGAATATTCAGCGAAACATACCGATGATTTGATATGTATTTAATGAAACCGTCTCTCGATTCTTTCCAATCCTCAACATAAGGTCACAACAAGTTGTGTCTGACCCAACTTTTAGAAGACTTCTCATGCACAACTGTATAACAAACTTTGGGGACAATTATTCTGGATTGGTCCTAGGCCCAAAGTTTCGAAAGGCCAAATTCCAGCCATAAATATCATTATTGACGCAAAAATATGTACAATTCTTCTGACTCATAATCCACTCTATTTTCTATTATTCAAACAATTAACTTAAATATTAAAGTGTTAATCTAGCAGATTTACTCTACGTCATCACACCAAAGCGGCGACATACATCATCATACCGTAGAGTTGCAGCTACAATTCTAATTGCAATGCGGAACAACATCTTTCCGATAAATATAAATTAAAAATATTTAATTTAAAAGATATCAATTTGTGAGGAATACATATAGTTGAAGAATTATACTTAACTATTTTTTATGATGAAGCGTGCAAAACTTTAACACATTAAGAATCAATTATAAATGTTTTATCTAGCTATCGAGTCTTATGGAGACTCAATAAAAACCAACAACTATTGCTGATATTAGTCAAAAGCAATTCGGTCACTATCACATATTTTAATTTACTTAAATGCAAAAACACATCAAAAATATTAGTCAACTTTTTATAAAAATAATTAAATCATGTATATAAACTAAAACAATTTGAATTTATAGTCGTGACCACACAAAAACTATCTTTAACACACAATATTAAATTTGTATATGGCTATATAACTATACAAGTTGAATTTTTTTAATTAAAATTCATCAAAATAAGTAGTCTTTATTCAAGACGTGGAACAAAAGCGGTATTACTTCATCTATTTCTTTTAATTATCATTTTTCTTTTAACAAATATCAAGATAAATGATAATTTGAATATGGATCCTCTCTTATCCTCGTTACTATATCTCTCTTTTCTTCGTTACTATATTTCTCTTTACACTCGCAAAAGCACAACTATAATATTTTTAAGCCGTTGGTGATTCAGGTTTTAATTTATCATTTTTATATAATTTTTTTCTGTAACATTTTTAAAATTTTATCTGTAATACTATATAATTAAAAATATTATTAATAAATCAATCATTAATATATTTTATATTTCAAATTTTGTTGCAACAATAAAAAGCAACTACGTGGAGAGAGTAGAACTATATTGAAAAGTAAATGGTCAATGTCTTCTAAAACATGTGCATCTCCACTAAGATTTTTTTGGTAACATCGCATTAGTCTTAAATTACCCGGCATTTACGTTGTTAACTGCCCTTTCACGTTATAGTGGGAATATTTTATTGATTGATTACTTTGACATAATCTCAGGGATTTGCTATTATTATTGTTCATCATATTAATAATAAATATAGATCAGAGAATTCATTGTTATATACTACAAATGATACCTGTTGCATTAAAGTATACATGTGACTTCAAACTTGCATTAGTTCATATATATATATATATATATATATATATATATATATATATATATATATATATATATATATATATATATATATATATATATATATATATATATATATATATATATATATATATATTATTTTTCAATTTTAGATTTTGTAATAAATTTAAAATAAAGATTTTATTTTCGTGAATCAAATAAAATTGAAGATTAAAATTATAATATAGTTTTTTTATATTCTAAATAAATCAAGTATTTTGACTCAAAAAAAAATTATGTTAAATACCGATAAAATCAATAACCTAATCTATACACAATATCCATCTATATAAATGAAATTTTATATAGAAAAAAATCTACAAAATTTTCCCCAGCTTGTCGAATATCACCTAGGGCTTTTTCTTCATCTATTGTGGCAGCAACATTTAGTTTTCGTCTGTTTATTGTGCTTCATGTGCGAAGAAATGGGTTGCAAGCCTTTTCCATATTCAATGTACATCTTCAATGTAGTTGGAACTTGAGAAACATCAATAATCTATTAAGAAAAAGCATAATACAAAGCATTTAAACATATCCATAACTAATGGATTTGGATTCAAGAATCACACAGTTGCTAAAGGAAAAAGAAATCAGACCCATAGAATAAAAAATAGGCATTTATCGCTGAAATGTAATGTATTAAACAACATTGATCTCTTAAGTGCAATGACTTTGTACTTTTATACGGTAGAGAATGCTGATAACCAGTGGCGGAGCCAGCAATATTATAAAGCCTGGGCGAAAAATTAAAGATCGCAAATTCACATTGTATATAATATATAAATACTCATCAATCAAAATAACATATACTAGTGTATACTAAACTCCAGTGACTCCAGTGAGATTAGTATTAGGCTGAGATTAGTATACATTAGTAATTGTATCTTTGAAACAAAATACAGAGTTAATCAAATGCAGAATATAAGAAATAGAAAACAGATAACAGAAATTAGTATACGCTAGTATGTAGAATTCTGAATGCAGAAAACAATTAATAGTTAACTGGAACTCAAATGCACAATGCAGAGATTAGTATATAGTAGTAACTTTGAAATAGAATGCAGAGTAATTCAAATACATAAGCATGTATACTACAATGAAAATTAAACAATACAAAAGTTGAAATAATATACTGGTTTACAAGCACATTCAAATAAGTTGAAACAATACAATGAAAAAATATTCCATGACAAACTATAACAATAACAGAACAATAATATTGAAATAAGTTGCACACACTTAAACCTTTGATTTATTCACAAGAGAAAAATACACCAAACAATAAAAATCATTATTAACAAAATAAACCAAGATAATCTTGACACAGGAATGTCTAATTCATTTTTATTTAGTTCAATTAATTAAGCAAACACAACAAAGACGTCAGTCATTAATATTAATCATTAAACATTTCATCAAAGCTATATCTCTAAGAAAAGAAGGATCACAAGATAAGTACCATAGGCAACGAAGACTTCAACGAATTCGACGCTGACGATAGAACCTTTCTACACACACTTGACTTCTATATTTCGTGTCTCTGGGTGTTACTAACTGAGATTTTTCACATATCCAGAATCTTCATTCATTTCAAATATCCAGAAGTACTCCCTGCACGTACAATAAGACATCAATAGAAGTAGAAGAGTCAAATTAATAGACACATATGTTTCACATTTAAACGGATAAATTTTACACATAATATTTATCATTAACTTAAATTGATAGTTTTTGTACATAAGATTTTCCAGTAGTCCAATATAAAAGTTGATATACTCTCTGGATTGGATTCTAGGATGCTCAATAAGAAAAATATTCGTTCAGAAATTTTACCGAACACTTGGTGGACATAGCACGAAACAACAAATTCAACACCACAACCTGCAACAACAATAACAACAACAAATAACAAAACAACAACAATGATGTAGGAGATATGAATTGAAACAGGAGCAAGAAGAAGAAAGAATCGGCGGAGGAAGGTGATGCTCACCGATAATTGATTGAACGGAAACCGGAAAGGCAAGAGTGGTGACAAAGACAAACACACAGAAAAAATCCACGATGTTTTTACAATTCCACTTACAACCTTTTCCTAACAATAACAACATCCATAAAACATAAAATCACAACACAATACAGCCTGTGAAATTTCTTTTTTCAGGGAAAAGAGAGAAGAATAACAACAGTAAAAAATTTGGAATCAAAAGAGGTAGTGAATCAAAAAATTACACCGAGTACGTTGCATCCCTGCGTAAATGTAAATCGCGACGCTCATGAAATCCTCCACAAATCGTCGTCGTACAACCACGACCAACAAACCTCTGGCGCCGCCCACGACACACACATCCAGCAGTCTACCCTTTGCGGTCTGATTCGACTCCACGATTCAGCCTCGCGATGCTGGCCACCGTTAGCAACAGATCTGCCGGCCATCCACCGCACCGTCAACGTTGCACCAAACACCGCTTCAACCGACGACGAGATCTACTCCCGCTGCCACACCTAGATATCGACTTCATCTAACCGTCCGGAGCCTGGACAGCTGCCCTACCTGGTCGGACGTTGGCTTCGCCACTGCTGATAACTAACTAACTACCACGAATAAAAAGTTCATGAAACATAATAGATGGAATAAAAAATAAAAACTAATTTATGTATATACATGACCGCAATGTATACTTGTATCATCTGATAATAACATGATCTTGTTAAGTGAAGACAACATCTATGACACATAATTTCTCAATAATTTGAAATAAAATGCAATATAGGAGAATCAAGTATCTAACTTGACGATAATAAATGTTTTCTAAAATAAATATACGGAAACTATTATGGACTGAATTCGCCCTTGGTCCAACTCCACGCGAGGCCAAATCCAATTATATCGGTCAGGATATACTGGTCAGTTCTGACCTCGAGGAAGCAACTTTCACGCTCCTGCGAGGAGGCAACCTCGTCACATGGGGATGAATCTACTCAGTCTGGGGAAGGTCACCACCGGTCAGGGGGACTTCGAGGTTCGTCTCCGATTCACTTCCCAACTAAGATTGACCTCCTTGCACGAACTCGCGTCTGGCGTGGAGCATCTGCAACTTCCGCGACGAACAAGGGCATCTCGCGAGCATCCTCCTCGTAGGGCTGACTGTGACGTCTCCGAATATCAAGGAGTCTTTGTGGCCCCAGAAAGACCGCATCCATATCCTCCTGATCTTGCAGAGGAAGTCATCCAGGCGGGGGACCACATGCGGGTCTCCACTACTCACGTAGGACTTGGCAGTCTCTACATTGGGCCTGCTGGACCAGCCCAATGAGGAGACCTTGGCCCAGCGTTGGGGGCTATAAATACCCTCTCTTTCTAGAAGGTCAGGTATTGAACATTTCTTACTCTCATAATTGCTTGCTCATTCGGAAACTTACTTTGACATCAGAGTGTCCTGCAGGTACTCCTCCACCTCACTCTCAAGATCTGCTCGGAGCAAGCTGTGATGGTCCATTCTGGTCAAGTACGACCAGTGGCGCCGTCTGTGGGAAACTTGCTTCTTCGTCTTCCATTCACACGAGATAAAAGCTAATTCAACTACTTTATGACTATCATGGCTGATCACACGGCAGAAAACAACAGCGTCGCCGACTTCAACAAAAATGTCGCTGACCCCAACACTGAAGTCAACAACGCTGGTCCCGCTGGCCTCAACACCGACAACAATAACGGCCACGCCGGCGATATGCTCGGCCCCTCAGAGTACAAAGATGGGTTGACTTCCTCTTCGTCGTAACTGTCTCGACGGATCAAAGATGATCTTCGTCCTCTCCAGTAACACTAGCCACCCGCGTTCCAATAGGTCCCCGTTCTCGCAGGTGTTGATGCCACGACAAGGGCATTGTTCACGGCAATAAACCAAATAAACTTCTTGATCTTTTCCCAATAGGAGAGATTAAGGGCGCTCGAAGATTCTCAGAGAGCCCGTGGAAGACATAGGAGGCCTCATTCTCCTCCTCCTTGTCAGATAGAGGAACATCCCCAATCTCCCCCGCAGAGACACAAGCGAGACGCCTCTCGTATCCCCTCTCCCTGACTAATCAGGTGACGCTGTGTTGGAGAGGGACCAGCCCGTAGATATGGGGAGACGCGATCACATCCCCTTGCGATAAGAGAAAAGACCCCCCGAAAACAAGAACATGGGAAATGACTAACGACCACACCGCCCGAGGAATCCTCTGTGCGACCAGGGTCACCATCACAACCGCCACTACAATCGATCTCCTTCTTTCTCTCCAGAAAGAAGTGACGAGGACGACCCTCGCGGTCCATTGTCACAAGCTATTATGGAGGCACCCATCCCCCCAGATATGGAAAAACCTCCCCATTTGAAGGAGTACGACGGCATCGCCGATCCATTCGACCATATTAACAGGTTCGAGGCAAAGCTGCATTACCATAACGTCGAGGGACCAATCAAATGCCGGTTGTTCCCCATGACTTTGAGAAAGGCCGCGACGGACTGGTACAAGAGCCTCGCCTCGGGGTCAATTACCTCCTGGAGGAATTTAAAAAACCAGTTCATCAGTTCATTCACCGCTTCACGTCGACATCTAAAGACTGAAGTGGCCCTCGAGGCAATCGTCCAGAGACATGACGAGACCCTCTGAGAGTTTATTGATCGGTTCAACCGTGAGGCCATTCAGGTCCCCTACACCGATCATATGAAGAGATACCTGATCGAGAGGGGCCTTCTCTAGGGCACTAAGTTCAGAAAAGTCATTAGCATCGAACCACCGCAGACATTTGATGCTCACCTCGAGAAGGCTAGAGCCTACATGGACTATGAGGAGAGGAAAGCGGCCAACAGATCCCGGGACCCCAGGAATCATGGATCAACCAACAATCTGCGACAACAAGATTTCGGCCCTCCTCGACAGACTAGCGAGAAGAGGAGGGATGATAAACCTTGAGATCCTCGCGAGAAAAGAGGACCCTTAGGTCGGTTTACCGAGTAGACTCCACTAACAGCTTCCTGCGAGCGCATCTTGACGGAGTGCGCTAACACTGATTTCAAGGACGATTGTGTCAAGCGTCCTCGCTCCTCTCCTGCCAAGCCCGGGGCTGATCGAAGAAAATACTGTGAATATCATCGAAGTCATGGACACTTGACTAAAGACTGTGTCCATCTCAAAGATGTTATTGTGACCCTCATCAAAGGGGAAGACTCGGGCAATATCGATGCGGCGTGTAACACCCCAATTCTACCCGATAATATATATAAATCATAGTTATAAAAATTCTACAACTGAATCAGGATGCCACAAATTCAACTTAAAACAACGATATTCATTACCGATATATAACACATTAAACTTGGATGAACCAACAACAAACATAATTCAATCTTAAAAAGAAACATCAACTTTCATAACTACACAGCGGAGTCATAATATTCAACTTAAAGGAATGTAACATATTTGTCCCACTAAGACAAATTTAAATAATAATCATTTAAAGAACAACAATTTAAAGTTCAATCAACTGAAATAATAACAATAATAAAACAGCAAGCGTTCATCCCCCTGAGTGTTACGTATCAGAGCAATGACACCGAATCGAACTACTAAAGGTAAACCGCCTTCACTCTAGATTACCTGCATGTTACCAACATCGGGGTAACATTCAAAACATAAGGGTGAGATATCGAACATTATAATAGAGCGCATGATAAATAAAACATTAGAATCAGTTCATACATATTCACCACTTCTCAGATTTTTTAACAACATAAGCATAATTAGATCGACCACACAATGACTCAGAGTGCAACACAAAATTCAACTCATATTTATGCAAATACATGTGGTACCAATGGAGCAGAACTCTCATCTTAAAAAATCTGTCAATAAATAGAGGCATCAACAAGACATAAGTCTTCTTCACAGTTTGCCAATCTAGGCCGTCGCAGAGTATGCAAATGTATATGACTCAATGAATGCACTATCACATACTCGCAACAATCATCATTCATCGCAAGGCATAAGCCTATATCACCATTATTACCAGTAAATAGAGGTAATTCATCATCATTTAAAATTCCCTGCAACTTCGTATTATCAACAAGAATTCACAGCGACAATCACAACAACACAACAACTCAACATAAATCAACATTGGCCATAAGCCTACCACCTCAATCAATGATTCAATCATTAACATAATCAGACGGAAACTTAACAATAATTTACACAACACTGATAACGACCAAAACATAGCATGTACGGGCAAAAGGGATAGGGAACTACGTGCCCCTCGACAAGCATAGTAACTAGGACAGCATAACAACTAATTCATACTCCTCGACACGCATAGAGAAACAGAATAACAACTAACTTATGCTCCCCGGCAGGTCCTGCAACTTAATATCGCTCGACAATCCAACACATAACCCCCCCGACATACCTCGCAGCCTAAATGTCGCTCGGTACCTAACACCATCAGCATCCTCCTCGACCACTAGTTCGGCCAACAACACAGACACAATACAACGTCTTAATGACCATGCCACTAAAATTCATAATTTTCAGCCAACCGGTCGGAATAACACAACAACGGGCAACTATATTTCCTATCAATAGATTCATTAATCATACAAGACATGTCACGCAGAAACCTCCCTAAAATGACCACTTCAACAATTTACTAATTTTTCTGCCAACCGCTCGGAATATCCCAACATCCTAACGACCACCCCGGCCAGTGATTAACTATCCTAACGTATCCATCGATTAAACCGGGGCAGTCACACAGATAACTTAAAACATCCACAACGAACAACCGGGCAACTTCGATAGCAAATTCAGGAGCATCAACACACAACAGGCCTACAACGACTAATTCTCACGTGATACACATCATAAATCCCATTATAAGGTCAGAACCCCACCCTTACCTGTATTGAAGGTCACTCCACCAAAGCTCTGACTGTAATCCTTGATTAGCTCTACTCGACATCGGGCAGCTTGCTCCTCTTCTGTGCAGCTCTTCTCGTCAATGTACATAACTTCTTATTCTCCAACTAAAACAAATCCTTGTGTCATCTTAACCTTATATATCAATCCTATTGGGCCTGACCTACATACTCCCACTTTACTACTTCCAACCAATAACATAAGTCGAACACTATATATTCCTTTAATTCCAATATTATTATTATTATTAATCAGCAAATTAATTAATAATAATCCAACAACTTATACTAATAATTATCAACATCTCGCAACTTCGACAAATAATCCAAAAATAATTTAATTAAATAATTAATTAAGTTAACGGGCGTTACAACTCTCCCCTACTTAGAATATTTTCGTCCTCGAAAATTTACCTTATTCGTACAAATCAGGATAGGAGTCTCGCCTCTTGCTTTCCAACTCCCAAGTCATGCTTTCTCTGGCAGCTCTTAACCAAACTACTTTCACCAAAGCAATCTCCTTGCCTCTTAGAGTCTTCATTTCACGATCCGCGATTCTTACAAGCATTGTCTCCACAGTAAGATTATCACGTACTTGCACATCATCCATATGAATCACATGAGATGGATCTGAAATATACTTATGAAGTTGTGACACATGAAACACATCATGAAAATTCGAAATATTAGGCGGTAAAGCCACTCTATAAGCAACATTCCCAACTCTTTCCAAAATCTGATACAAACCAATAAAATGAGAAGTGAGCTTCTTAGACTTTAATGCTCGCCCAACACCAGTTACAGGTGTAACTCTCAAAAACACATGGTCACCTGCTTGAAATTCTAAGTCTTTACTTTGCTTGTCATGATAACTCTTTTGTCTACTTTTGGAAGCTTTCATCTTTTCTCGAATCAACTTCACCTTCTCGGTAGTCTTGCGAATAGTTTTCGGTCCCAGCACTACACTTTCTCCAAATTCATGCCAACATAAAGGAGTTCTACATCTTCGACCATACAACGCTTCAAAAGGTGCCATTCGTATACTAGAATGGTAACTATTATTATAAGTGAACTCTATTAACGGAAGATAAGTATCCCATGAACCTCCCTATTCAAGAACACATGCTCTCAATAAATCTTCTAACGACTGAATAGTCCTTTCAGTTTGACCATCTGCATGAGGATGATACGTCGAACTCAACCTTAACATAGAACCCAATGCCTGATCGGGACTTTATGAGTCTGTCAGGATACTAACTGCAAGTATACAGTTTAGTCGTTCTAGTTTTAAATGATTATCGAACCCACAGAGACTGAGGATCAATCGCATACGATCTAATGTTACAATTTGTTTAACTAAGCGATGAATATTCGATTTTAGGGGGGAAACAGTTTAATTAAAAATAATAGTAATAGTTATACCGGTATGTGATAGTCGGACTTCGGGAATTCGGTGAATCACTTGGCCTATAAAGTATTTTGGTAAAAACTAATTGTTTAAAAACCTGAGACATACACTCTCGTGTTCATGAAATAAGTTATGCTACTAAACCTAGTGGATGCACTTTAAATTTAATAACACTTTTTGAAAACAATTTGAGTTTAATTAATTTATTAAAACACTCTCGTGTATTTAAAAATTAATGTTTCGTTACCACTATCTGGGTTGAACCCAAGCTCTCGCATGCAGGTTCTTGCCTTAATTAATTTCCCACTCTCGTGGCAAAATCGTGTTAATTAACCTCTCACTCTCGTGACAAGGGTAGTTAAACTAAGCATGGAAATTGGAAACCAGAAATTGTTTTATAAATAAATATTTTTGGCCAAGGTATCACTGAAATCTTTCGGTTCTTAAGAGTCACATACCGGTACGAATAATTTAGCCGGACATAATAGATTTAACAACAATGCAATTCAAAATATAATTCATAAAAATAACTGGCATAATACAAAAATGAATAAATATTAATTGTAATAAAAACCTGAAAATAACGTTGTTATGGTAATCTTGAAATGTTACAATATTCCTTGCAGCTTGATTGAAGTAAATAAATTGTGTTAATTCTTGAATGAAGAATTAACACCTAAAACTAAAGCTTGAAATAATACTGGAAGTAGGAATTACAGTACGTAGAAAATGCTCTAAAACAAAGAAATAAAAATAATTGCAAAAGTAATAATTTTGTTCTGGGAAAATTCCTTCGACCCCTGTGGCTTTGCACTACCACACATATATATAGGAGAGAAAATAGCAGTTGAAAGTATCTTGAGAAAAGGCTTGAGTGGAGGAAATATAGGGAGCATGGTTATTGAGTGGAGGGAAAATAGGAGAACAAGTCTTCCCTGAAGTTGCCCACGTCTCCACCAATTCACAACGTCCATCTTTACGCGCGTGACGGTCGTCACAGGTGGGTGATGGTCGTAATGCGCTTAAATAGCGCATTACGCTCGTCAGTGATGTGTGACGAGCGTTGCTTCAAGTTGAGGGTCGTTACGCCCGTCACGAGGATGTGACGGTCGTCACTGCTCCAAAATCTCCAAACTTTGCAGATTTAGTTCTTTTTCTCTTTGTTTATTGTCTAGCCTCCTTCATGTAGTCCTTTTCCATTGGTTTGAGTTGACAAATGTTATACCTGTAAAAAGACAAATAAACTCGGAATAATCGGGAGTTAGACGACTTAATGTATTATAAAATCAGTAAAAAGCGTAGTAATTATATGATACTTAAAGTGTAGTCATTCGAAAGGTCGGACAAGTTTTGTCAAGCGCATACGCATGACATACCTTGGATTTTTAAAGTAATTTCGGGAAATCCTCGTCGGTTCAGCCAATACTTGAGTGAAACACTAAAGATACGCTAATGACACAAGCAATAAGCTTAGTCGTAGGATTCCATTTCAAACGAGTTATCCAACAGTTCCGTTATAATTCTGCCCAGAGTTCCTCGTATCTATTTCACCCGGTTTTGTTCAGGCGCAATCACATTAAGCCCTTTGTCTTAGCACGCACGTAGTGGAGTAACAGGTTAGTGACTTTGATCCTTTTAGCACGGGGTCTGGTACATGAATGTGGCAACCCTACATATGTTTATCCAAGTTGGAGGTTGTGGGGGATCGAGCCATAGCATGCCCTACCGAGTTCAGAACCAAATACCTCTGAACCAACCTACACTGGGTTCCTTCGTTATTTTCTCAACTCTTGTATGTGACTGTATATTTTGGTGCACAAAATTTCTTTTCTTAGCAGCGAGATAGGAAGGATATTTTAATGATCAGGCATCAAACACTTATATTCATCGATTCTCCATGTGGTTTGTGTCAAGACGGTGCTGACTGCTAGTATAAACTACTAGGGGTTACTGTAGAACTAAAAACTCTAGATGTCGGTATAATGGTTATTGAAACGGATCGTGTAAGTAGGAAGTATACGGTGTCATAACCGTATCAATCTTGTTATGTCGTTTTCGGCTTCCCTAACTGGGGATTTCGTTAAAGTAGGTATGTCGGGCTAATGCGAAGATAAAAAATTTTGGTATGGCTGAATAAAGTGAAGAATTTAAATCGAAATATATTATAAAAATTACTAGTTTATAAAGGAAGGAAAGGTACCTCTCCCACACTAAATCCGACATTGTCCTCAATGTTGTGGTATATAGGCGGGGAAGTACAATTACAAAAAACAAACGGAAAGGAAAAGAAACAGAAAAATTAATAAACTACATAAAAAATAAAGAAAAACTACTGGTGACCACGTCCTCTACTCCTGGTGCGAGAGCGTCTGGTAGGAGTGGCTTCTGTGTCAGTATCTTGGAAACCAAGGGTGCTGACGTCCAGCCTTAAGGCGTTAAGCTCTGACAGGGCCTCATCTAACCTCTCATTCATGTTGCGCTGCCCAGTCAAGATCTGAGCGTTTTGAGCGCACAGAGACTCAAATTGCTCGTGTTGCCTTCTTTCAAGTGCTGCGCTCATTTGGTTTTTCATATGGATGGCGCGGAGGATGTCTTCAAGATTAATAGGAGGAGGTGCAGATGAGGATCCTGGAATGTCGTGGACGGGAGGAGCACTATCCAGCTCTTCTTGCATTTCGTCTGCGGGGGCTGCAGGTTGGTCTTCATGAGTAGGTGCACACTCTGCGGGAGTTGCAGGATCGAACAACCAGTTTGCTCGGTTTCGTGGATCGATTCGGTCCCTGCAAGGAAAAATGATGTTCTGATAAACAGTGTTCCTGATCACAGGGTGAAATCTTCCATCCTCCCGCTCATAAATGAGATGTGCGGCTTTGCAGTGATCCAAAGTTAGCAAAGCCAGTGCCATAGAAGGCATAGTAGCGAGAGCAGCACCGTAGTTCAGACCTATAGCAAGTCAAGTGACCAGCCCTCCGAAATAAAATGGTTTTCCACCTCTAGCACAAATAGAGTGGATGTGAGCGAGTAAGAACGGGGCAGCGTTGATCTTTTGCCCTGTGAACGCGCAATGCATAAAGAAGAGCTCCTTAGAGTTGAGCTTGTGGTTGCTGTCACGGGAAAAGATTGTGTTGCTGAGGATGCGGTGGAAATAGCGGATGGTCGGATTATGAATGTGGGTGGCATTTAGGTGGTCGTAGGATCCGGCACGGATATTCGTCAAACTGTGCCATAAGTTGAAGGCTTCCTCACCAAAATTATCCGGCACCCGGAGATGGACACCTTCGTCCGAACAAAAGCCTAAAAGTCGCGCGATGTCGGATTGGGGAAACTCGTGCTCAACGCCAAACATGCGGAATTTGGCCAGGCCTGACAGTTGGTTCGTGGCACCTGGCGGAGTGATGTAAACAAAGGAACTCAAAAACTTAAGAGTTAGAGTTTCATAAATCGGTCTTGGTTCACGGCACAAGTTCCATAAATCCACACTCTGCAACAATTGGCGGACACTGTCAAGTAGTCCCAAACTCCTCAAGCAGTCAATATCAACGTACCGTGTAGGTTGGAGACCTCGGCGTTGAAGCTTCTGAAATTTTACCCGTTGGTTTTCTCCTTGTTCGCCGGATCTGAAAGTTAGAGCAGGAGCTTGTTGGTTGTTGGCCATGGTGTTCGCAAGATTTGCTTGAAAAAGGTTTTGGAATATGAAATTGGGGTAGTGGGTGGATAGTATTTTAGTGTTGGAAATTTGGAAGTTTGAAAAAAAATGGAGTGGAGAGGGTAGTTTTCGTGTGATTTTGTAACAATGGAGGAAGGGGGTTAAGAAGGGAATGGTTGGAACGGTTCTGTAATAGCCGTTCTGATATGTTGTGCGCGTGACGGTCGTCACGAGGGTGTGACGGTCGTCACAAGGCAAAAATGCGTGTTACGCTCGTCACGAGAGTGTGACGGTCGTAACACGTTCAATGTCATTAATGAGAAGACCGTTACAAGACCGTTGGAGATGTTTATATAATTTTTTATTATTTTCTTAATTTTCTAAGTTTGAAATAAACTAATAATTAGAGTTTTTGAATTATTTTTAAATATTCTAATAATTAAAGTTCTGAAATGTTATTTACTAACACATAATGAAATAATATTTGTGTGAAAATACAAACAGTAAATTAAAAGAAATAAACAGTATGCTGAAAATGAAAAGGAATGAAAAAATAAAATAAACTTGCTACTTGATAAATAATTGAATTAATCCATAAAAATTGTTTCGGAATAACTAAGAATAAAAATGATAAAATGCTAAAATAACTATAATAAAATGCTAAAATAACTAGAATCCCTCCCACACTAAAACTAAACAGTGTCCCCACTGTATGTACAAATGCGAGAGAAAAGAATAAGATAACAACGGCAACTCTAGCCACGGGGAGTCGGGAACATATGTTGGTGCATGAAATCCAGCTGATCGGTCACCAAATCCATGAAAGCGATGAAATCCACCCTGAGAGATGTAAGCTCGCCCCGCATTTCAGTAATTTCTTCATGCAAAGAGTGCAGGGTAACAGTAGGTGGAGGCGGTGGTGGAATCTCTGGAGCCTGGGTGGCGGTCTCAGTAGAAGCTGCCTGCTGTTCCCATGGATCGGGGAACTCATGGTATCCCGGTGGTGTGGCAGGGTCTTCATCAGCATTAGAAGTGTTGGGTACTTCATAAATGTCAACAGTAGAAGGAGACGAAGGCGGTGTAGCAGGATGGTGGAGGTCAAAAAGCCAGTTTGCTCTATTATGCACACTAGTGATAGGGTTTGGGAGCTTAAACTGGTGGATAATCTCATGATTAATTAACAGCTCAAATTGATCTGGCCCAAGATTCCCGATAAAGCTAGTGTTGAAATAGAATTCAATGTTCATCGGCTTTATGCCATAATGTGGGGTTGATCCTAGCATAGGCCTGCGGAGTCCAATTGCATTTGATATCATAGTGACTAAACCACCCAACAGGATTGGTGCATTTGCAGTCTGGATGATACGCTCCATGTTAGCTAGCATATAAGCGGCACCGTTTACCGGACGGCTCTGGGAGGCACGATACATAATGAAGAGCTCATCGCGGGACACGGATGTAACATTCTGCTGTTTACCAAAGAGGGTGTGGGCGATGATCTTGTGAAAGTACCTGATAGTCGGGTTATGGATGCACTCAGAATAAAGGTCATACGGCTCTGGATGGTTATTGCCAACAATGCTTCCCCAGAAAAAATCAAGGTCAGAATCAAGCAAGAGGTCCTCCTGCGTCATAGTGATAACATCAGGTCCAAAAGGGAATCCTAGCAGGTGGCTAAACTCCCTGAGGTTATAGGTGTAGTCCAAGTCAAACATCCTGAAAGTGATCAACCCACGGTTGAATCCTATCCCGTGATTTGGAATGAAGCTCAGGGTGCTCAGGAACTCAAGGGTCAGCTTCTTGTAAGTACAATACCGTCTTCGGATAGGAGCAGTGTCCCAGCCAATCTGATGTAGCAAATACATGACACTCTCATGAATGCCAAGAGCGGTCATAGCATGGTCATCAATGTAGATTGTAGGGCACATTTCCCGCTCATCCAGATCCTCAAAGCGTCTTCTTTGGTGTCTGCTTCTCAAAGTGACATTCATGAAGTTTACACGTGCCATAGAGCTAAATATGAAAGCAAAAGAATTACCCCCTGAAAATATTTAATAAATGTTTGAGAAAACTAAGTTAGTATTTTCAGGTTAAAAAAAAATTGCCGAAGTTAAATCAAAAAGAAAAAGAAAGTTTAAAGGGAAAATAAAAATAGAAGAAAACAGAAAGGAGTAAGAGATGCAATCATGAAAATTTTAAAGAAAAGAAATATAAAAACATGTTAAAACAGTAAAAATAATTAAAATAAAACATGGGTTGCCTCCCACGAAGCGCCTTTATTTTATGTCGACGGCTCGACAGATAATACCTATTTAGTTAGGTATCGGGGTAGGTGGCTCACTTAACTGAAGATAAGACGAATAGTTGATATTTCCGACGTTAAAGTAGTGCTTTAAGCGCTGGCCATTGACTATGAATGGTTCGATAGAATTTCCTTTAATTTCTATCGCACCACTTGGGAAAACTTTGTTAATTTCGAATGGTCCGGACCATCTGGAACGTAATTTTCTCGGGAAAAGTTTCAGTCTAGAATTAAATAGGAGTACGATGTCTCCTTCCTTAAACTCTTTTCGCGAGATACGCTTATCGTGCCATTTTTTTGTTCTTTCCTTATAAATTCTAGCATTTTCATAAGCGTCTAAACGCAATTCTTCTAATTCATGGATATCTAATACTCATTTCTCGCCAGCAATCTTGTAATTTAAGTTAAGGGTTTTGATGGCCCAATAAGCTTTATGTTCTAATTCTACTGGCAAATGACAAGATTTTCCATAAACTAACTTAAACGGCGTTGTTCCGATTGGGGTTTTAAAAGCTGTCTGATATACCCAAAGAGCATCATTTAGCTTGGAGGACCATTCTTTTCTGGATGTGGCTACGGTTTTCTCAAGGATTTGTTTTATCTCCCTATTTGACACTTCCACTTGTCCACTCGTTTGAGGATCGTATGGTGTGGCTATGCGATGTTTAACGCCATATTTTGAAAGTAATTTTTCGAAAATTCTAGAGATAAAATGGGAACCGCCATCACTGGTTACTAGTCTTGGTACACCGAATCGTGGGAAGATAACATGCTTGAATAGTTTAAGTACCACTCGTGTATCGTTTGTGGGTGCGGCGATGGCTTCAATCCATTTTGATACGTAGTCAACGGCTACCAAAATATACTTATTTCCAAAAGATGCGGGGAATGGTCCCATGAAATCAATTCCCCATACATCGAAAATTTCTACTTCGAGGATTCCTTTTTGCGGCATTTCGTCGTGTCTAGATATATTTCCTGTGTGTTGACATCTATCGCAGTTCATAATTGCTACGTGGACGTCTTTCCATAAGGTAGGCCAAAAGAAGCCAGCTTGAAGTATTTTTGCACAAGTTTTCGACGTACTAGCGTGTCCACCATAAGGGGCGGAATGGCAATGGGAAATGACATCGTCTATTTCATCGTTAGGAACGCAGCAACGGTAGATACCATCGGCACCTCTTTTAAAGAGTAATGGTTCATCCCAAAAGTAGTGTTTAAGATCATGGAAAAATTTCTTTCGATGTTGGTACGTTAAATCAGGTGGTAAAACACCGGCAGCTAAATAGTTGACGAAGTCAGCGTACCATGGCAATGTGGTGTTGGTACAAATGGCTTTTACTACCGCAGTTGTTAAAGGTTCATTGTGTTGATCCAAACTATTGGTAGGGTCTATCTCTAGCTTAGCAATAAGGCGTTCATAAGGGAAATCTTCGTTTATGGGAACACTCTCGGTTTGGATTCCATCTAATCTTGATAAATGGTCAGCTACCACGTTTTCAGTTCCTCTTTTGTCTTTTATTTCCAAGTCAAATTCTTGTAGGAGTAAGATCCATCTGAGTAGTCGCGGTTTGGCGTCTTTCTTGCTTAGTAAGTATCGGATCGCTGCATGATCTGTGTAAATAATGATTTTGGCGCCTACTAAGTAGGAACGAAATTTATCCAATGCGAATACCACAGCTAAGAGTTCCTTCTCCGTAGTGGCGTAATTCATTTGTGCGGGATCGAGTGTTCTGCTTGCATAGTAGATAGCGTGAAGCTTTTTATCTTTGCGTTGTCCTAGGACTGCGCCTACAGCATAATCGCTCGCATCGCACATTATTTCAAATGGTAGGTTCCAATCAGGAGGTTGCATAATAGGTGTTGAAATTAAGGCTTCTTTAAGCGTCTCAAATGCGTTCAAGCATTTATCTTCGAAAATAAACTCAGCTTATTTCATTAATAACTCAGTTAGTGGCTTGGTGATTTTAGAGAAATCTTTTATAAAACGTCGGTAAAAACCAGCGTATCCTAGAAAACTTCTTATTTCTCTAACTGTTTTGGGTGGTTGAAGGTTTTTGATAATTTCGATTTTTGCTTTGTCGACTTCAATCCCTCTGTTTGATACAATGTGACCCAACACAATTCCTTGTCTCACCATGAAGTGACATTTTTCCCAGTTGAGCACTAGGTTGACATTGACACATCGTTTCAGTACTAATTCAAGATTTAATAAACATCCGTCAAAACTTTCTCCACAGACAGAGAAATCGTCCATGAATACTTCCATAATTCTGTCTAAAAAGTCTGCGAAAATCGCCATCATGCATCGTTGGAAAGTTGCAGGTGTGTTACATAGTCCAAATGGCATTCTTCGGTATGCAAAGGTACCATAGGGACATGTGAACGTGGTTTTCTCTTGATCGTCAGGATGAATGGGAATTTGGAAGAATCCTGAGTATCCGTCAAGATAGCAGAAATGGGAATGTTTGGCTAAGCGCTCGAGCATTTGATCAATGAATGGTAACTGGAAATGGTCCTTGCGTGTAGCTTTGTTTAGTTTTCTATAATCGATACACATTCTCCATCCTATTTGGGTACGTTGTGCTACCGATTCGCCTTTTGGGTTCGTTATAACCGTAACACCTCCTTTCTTAGGCACTATGTGAACTGGACTGACCCAGTTACTATCTGATATTGGGTATATGATGCTTGCCTCTAGTAGTTTCTGCACTTCTTTCTTAACGACTTCACTTAAGATAGGATTTATTCATCTTTGATGTTCTCTAGAAGTCTTGCAGTCCTCCTCCAGCATAATGCGGTGCATACAGAGAGAAGGGCTTATTCCTTTTAGATCTGATATATTATACCCTAACGCGGTTGGATACTTCCTTAACACACTAAGAAGTTTTTCGGTTTCGGTCTTCCCTAAATTGGCATTGACTATAACTAGCCGTTCGAGTTCTTTATCTAAAAGTTCATACCTAAGATCTTCAGGTAATGTTTTGAGTTATATACCAGTTTTCTTATCAGTTGGGGCAGGATCAGGTGTTAAGGCTAAACATTCGCTTAGGTCGGCATCTAAATTTTCTTGTTTCCAGTCATCGTCCTTGAGGATAGTTGGTGTCTGAATTTTCAGCATCTCAGAATAGGTGTCTTCTTGGCTTTCAAGTTCTTTGACACATTCATCAATAATATCTAAGAGGCAGCATGAGTCATCTATAGCAGGGGCTTTAAAGAATTGGGAAAGAATGAATTCTACTTTTTCTTCTCCTACCTCGAAGGTAAGCTTTCCTTTCTTGACGCCAATGATGGCTCCTGCAGTAGCTAAAAATGGTCTTCCTAGTATGATGGGAATGTTTGAATCTTCCTTGATGTCCATTATTATAAAGTCAGTCGATATGTAAAATTGTCCTATTCGGACAGGAATGTTTTCTAGCATACCAACAGGGAATTTGATTGATTTGTCGGCTAGTTGTAGGGACATCTTGGTAGGTCTCATGTTGCCTAATTTGAGCTTCTCGCAAATAGATAAGGGCATTAGACTAACATTGGCTCCTAAATCTCATAGGGCTTTGTCTATGACAGATTTTCCAATCACACATGGTATGGAGAAACTACCAGGATCTTTTAACTTTGGAGGCATGTTATTTTGAATTATGGCGCTACATTCGGAAGTTAGCATAACGGTTTCGTTTTCAACGATTTTTTTCTTATTAGACAATATTTCTTTTAGGAATTTATCATATGACGGCATTTGAGTTATAGCTTCTGTAAACGGAATAATAACGTTTAATTGTTTCAGAAGTTCTACAAATTTCTTGAATTGTCCCTCGTTCTTGGATTTTGCAAGTCTTTGGGGGTATAGAATTGGTGGTTTATATGGTGGTGGAGGCACGTAAGGTTTTTCTGAAGCCTAATTGTTCTCATTCGCGTCTTCCTCTACATTCTCAGATTGATCTTTCGACTTCTCTACTTCTTTTTCAGGTTTTTGATACATGGTCGGGTTTTGGAGTCTAGGATCTACCGGTCCATCAAGGGTTGTCCCACTTCGTAATGTGATAGCATTTGCATGTCCTTTAGGATTTGGTTGTGGCTGTCCAGGAAATGTACCAGCAGGTGCGGTAGAACTAGCTTGGTGTTGTTCTACTTGGGAGATTTAGGTTTCTAACATTTTATTGTGAGTTGCTAGGGCATCTACCTTATTTGCTAATAGCTTCAACTGTTCACCGGTGTGAACGTTTTGATTGAGAAATTCTTTGTTTTGTTGGGCTTGATTAGCGATAAAATTTTCCATTAGGATTTCAAGGTTAGATTTCTTAGGAATGTTAGGAACATTAACAGTGGGTTTTTGATAACCTGGGGGTACAGCAGGTGCTTGGCCAGGTGCATATAAAGCGTTATTGCTCTTGTACGAGAAGTTAGGATGGTTCTTCCAACCAGGATTGTAGGTATTAGCATAAGGATTACCTTGAGTGTAATTTACCTGATCAACTGATATTCCTGCTAAGATTTGACATTTGGTTCCAACATGACCAGGAACTCCACAAACTTCGCAACTTGGGGTAACTGCAGCCACGGTAGCTGCAGGAGGTAAGTTCAGGCTTTCTATCTTTTGGGTAAGAGCATCTACCTTAGCATTAACTTTATCTAGGCTACTAATCTCGTACATACCACCTTTAGTTTGAGTTTTCTCCATAGATGTTCTTTCTCCTCCCCACTGATAGTGGTTTTGAGCCATGTTTTCAATGAGTTGGTTAGCTTCGTCATAAGGCTTGTCCATCAGTGTACCACTTGCGGCGGCATCTATAGAGAGTCTTGTGTTGTACAAGAGTCCATTATAAAATGTGTGGATGATCAGCCATTTTTCTAATCCGTGATGTGGGCACATTCGCATCATATCTTTGTAGCGTTCCCATGCATCGAATAGCGATTCAGTATCCTTCTGCCTAAATCCGTTGATTTGGGCTCTTAGTGCAGCAGTCTTGCTCGGGGGAAAGTATCGTGCTAAAAATACAATCTTCAGTCCTTCCCACGTAGTGACGGAATTTGATGGCAAGGATTGCAACCAAGCCCAAGCTCTATCTCTTAGCGAGAAAGGGAAAAGACATAATCTTATTGCATCTTTACTAACACCATTTGCTATAACTGTGTCGGCAAATTGAACAAATTTTGTAAGATGTTCATTTGGATCCTCGGAAGGATCTCCAGAGAATTGGCGTTGTTAGATAGCTGATATCAATGACGGTTTTAACTCAAAATCATTTCGGTTTATTGGTGGAGCAGCAATGCTGTTGTGGGGTTCTTGTTGTGATGGAGCTGCGTACTCTTTCAGTGGACGGGTCCTTTGTTCTTCGACCATGTCTAATTCTGGATTAGTTTCAGTCTCAGAGGAAGAAATAGAATCTGTTTCAGAATCAATCTTGATTTCGGGTTTGGGTAAAGGAATAGCGTGATTTAAACAGTAATCCCTGACTGCACGTCTTACGGAAAGAATGCGTTCAGGTTCGTCCGTTGATTTGTCAAGTGGTTCGCCTTGTGAGCGAGTCCTTGGCATACAAATCGAAAAAGGGTTTTCTGTTGCCTAGTCTAAACGTGCAACAGAAGAATCGTAATTAATTGACTAATCAGTCCCCGGCAACGGTGCCAAAAACTTGATCGGGACTTTATGAGTCTGTCGGGATACTAACTGCAAGTATACAGTTCAGTCGTTCTAGTTTTAAATGATTATCGAACCCACAGAGACTGAGGATCAATCGCATACGATCTAATGTTACAGTTTGTTTAACTAAGCGATGAATATTCGATTTTAGAGGGGAAACAGTTTAATTAAAAATAATAGTAATAGTTATACCGGTATGTGATAGTCGGACTTCGGGAATTCGGTGAATCACTTGGCCTATAAAGTATTTCGGTAAAAGCTAATTGTTTAAAAACCTGAGACATACACTCTCGTGTTCATGAAATAAGGTATGCTACTAAACCTAGTGGATGCACTTTAAATTTAATAACACTTTTTGAAAACAATTTGAGTTTAATTAATTTATTAAAACACTCTCGTGTATTTAAAAATTAATGTTTCGTTACCACTATCTGGGTTGAACCCCAGCTCTCGCATGCAGGTTCTTGCCTTAATTAATTTCCCACTCTCGTGGCAAAATCGTGTTAATTAACCTCTCACTCTCGTGACAATGGTAGTTAAATTAAGCATGGAAATTGGAAACCAGAAATTGTTTTATAAATAAATATTTTTGGCCAACGTATCACTGAATTCTTTCGGTTCTTAAGAGTCACATACCGGTACGAATAATTTAGCTGGACATAATAGATTTAACAACAATGCAATTCAAAATATAATTCATAAAAATAACTGGCATAATACAAAAATGAATAAATATTAATTGCAATAAAAACCTGGAAATAACGTTGCTATGGTAATCTTGAAATGTTACAATATTCCTTGCAGCTTGATTGAAGTAAATAAATTGTGTTAATTCTTGAATGAAGAATTAACACCTAAAACTAAAGCTTGAAATAATACTGGAAGTAGGAATTACAGTACGTAGAAAATGCCCTAAAACAAAGAAATAAAAATAATTGCAAAAGTAATAATTTTGTTCTGGGAAAATTCCTTCGACCCCTGTGGCTTTGCACTACCACACATATATATAGGAGAGAAAATAACAATTGAAAGTATCTTGAGAAAAGGCTTGAGTGGAGGAAATATAGGGAGCATGGTTATTGAGTGGAGGGAAAATAGGAGAACAAGTCTGCCCTGACGTTGCCCACGTCTCCACCAATTCACAATGTCCATCTTTACGCGCGTGACAGTCGTCACAGGTGGGTGACGGTCGTAATGCGCTTAAATAGAGCGTTACGCTCGTCAGTGATGTGTGACGAGCGTTGCTTCAAGTTGAGGGTCGTTACGCCCGTCACGAGGATGTGACGGTCGTCACTGCTCCAAAATCTCCAAACTTTGCAGATTTAGTTCTTTTTCTCTTTGTTTATTGTCTAGCCTCCTTCATGTAGTCCTTTTCCATTGGTTTGAGTTGACAAATGTTATACCTGTAAAAAGACAAATAAACTCGGAATAATCGGGAGTTAGACGAGTTAATGTATTATAAAATCGGTAAAAAGCATAGTAATTATATGATACAATTTCTCGTTATCAATGCCTCTTGCAAACTCTTCCAAAAATCAAACGTAAACCTCGGATCTCTATCTGACACAATGCACAAAGGAACATCATGCAACTTTACAATTACACTAGTGTAAATCTCTGCCAACTTTGATACTGGAAAACTGATGTTAATAGGAATAAAATGAGCCAACTTTGTAAGCCTATCAACAATCACCCAAATTGTATCATGTCCCCTTGAAGTATTAGGTAACCCCGTCACAAAGTCCATCAAAATGCCATCTCATTTCCATTCTGGAACTTCTAACGGTTGCATCAACCCTGCAGGCTTCTGATGTTCAACTTTTGACTTCTGACAAGTTAAACAAGCATACACAAACCGAGCCACATCACTCTTCATCCCAGGCGACCAAAACAAATTCTTCAAATCCTGATACATATTTGTAGCTCCCTGATGAATGCTCAACTTGCTTCTATGACTCTCTTCAAGAATCACTTTCTTCATTTGTGTATCATCAGGAATAAAAATCTGATTATGAAATCTCGACACACCTTGTGCGTCTAACTTAAAATCACTATTCTCGGACTGATCGATCCAAACCATCGAATCTACCAGTTTTACATCTAACTTCAGAGCTTCTCTGATACTCTCCAAAAATTCATTATTAATCTTCAACATTCCCAACATAACGCTTTGTGGTGTCAGTTCACAAACTAAGCTCATATCTCTGAACTGCTCAATTAATTCCAACTCTTTAACCATCATTGCTGACATATGTATAGTCTTTTGACTCAACGCATCAGCTATCACATTCGCTTTTCCTGGATGATAATTCAAACCGAAATCATAATCCTTTAATAACTCCAACCATCTTCGTTGTCTCATATTCAATTCCTTCTGATCAAATAACTACTTTAAGCTCTTATGGTCACTAAACATTTTAAATCTAGAACCATAAAGATAATGCCTCCAAATTTTTAATACAAAAACAACTGCAACAAGTTCGAAATCATGCGCAGGAAAGTTCTTGTCATGAGTCCTCAACTGCCTTGACGCATAAGTAACTACCTTTTCATCTGCATAAGCACACCTCCTAAACCCATCTTAGAAGCATCACAATATACCACAAAATGTTCTCCTGGATTAGGTAATGTAAAAGTTGGATCCGACGTCAATCTTTTCTTCAATTCTATAAAAAATTCTTCACACTGAACATCCCACACAAAAGCTCTACCTTTATAAGTCAACTTAGTCAACGAAAGTGCCAACTTAGAAAAACCTTCGATAAACCTTCTATAATAACCAGCTAACCCCAAAAAGCTTCTAATCTCGGTAGCCAACTTTGGAGTTTCCCATTGCAACACAACATCTACTTTAGATGGATCTACAACAATGCCACTACCTGGATTTACTAATTTCCTGCCAACTGCTCGGAATATCCCAACGTACTAACGATCACCCCGGCCAGTGATCAACTATCCTAACCTATCCATTGATTAAATCGGGCAGTCACACATATAACTTATTACGTCCACAACAAACAACCTGGCAACTTTGATAGCAAATTCAGGAACATCAACGCACAACAGGCCTACAATGACCAATTCCCACGTGATACACATCATAAATCCCATTATAAGGTCAGAACCCCACCCTTACCTGGATTGAAGGTCGCTCCACCAAAGCTCCAGCCGTAATCCTTGATTAGCTCTGCTCGACATCGAGAAGCTTGCTCCTCTTCCGCGCAACTCTTCTGGTCAACATACAAAACTTCTTATTCTCCAACTAAAACAAATCCTTGTGTCAGCTTAACCTTATATATCAACCCTATTGGGCCTAACCTACACACTCCCACTTTACTACTTCCAACCAATAACATAAGTCCAACACTATATATTCCTTTAATTCCAACATTTTTATTATTATTAATCAACTAATTAATTAATAAATAATAATCCAACGACTTATACCAATAATTCTCAACATCTCGCAACTTCGACAAATAATCCAAAAATAATTTAATTAAATAATTAATTAAATTAACGGGCGTTACACGACGAAAATTAAATTAACGGGCCCCAAACTCAGCCATCCCTCTTCTGTTAGGGCGATAATGACTAACTTTGATGTTCATCGCATTTTGGTCGACGAAGGGAGTTCCGTCGACGTGATGTACAGCCAACTCTTTCGAACCCTGCAGCTCGACGACACCCACCTCTCACCATATGTGGGGTCCGACCTGCAGGGCTTCAACGGCTCAACCTCCAAGCCTTGGGGGTACGTGGAGCTCTTGGTCACCTTCGGCGAGGACACAACCACCAGGCAAGTCAAGGTGCGCTTTCTGGTCATCTACTGCCTGTCTCTCTACAAATGTATCCTTGGGAGACCAACACTGGAAGAGCTGACCGATGTTCCCTCCACCGTTCATCTGAAGATGAAATTCTATACGAGGAGGGGACACATCGTCAACATCTAAGGCGACCTAGCAGCTGCCCGAAGATGCTTCAACGCAACATCAAAGGGACAGAGTACGGTCGACACTAGAGCACGACCCGCAAAGAGAGCCATAACAGCATGACCAGAGCCACAGCCCGTCAAGGCGGAAGAACAGAGAGATTTTCCAAAGGTCGACTCAATATCATTGGACACCCGCTTCAACCAAGATGAAGCACCCAACGGCAAGTAGGGACTTCTCTGACCAATTCTAGATGGAGACTTTGAGCTCGTCCCCCTCAGTGAATACCCATACAAAGGGGTGAAGATCGGCACTGAACTCCCCGACCTGGCGAGGAAGAAGATCAAGGCTTATTTGAGAGAAAATGCAGACATGTTCGCGTGGAGCGCCGCGGAGATGCCCGGACTCGACCCTGAGGTCGCCTGTCACCACTTGGCCATCAATCCAGCCGTTAGGGTAATAGTACAACATAGGCGTAGGCAGTCCCCCGAGAAAACGGAGGCTGCTGAAAAAGATGTAAAAGACCTCATGGAGGCAAATTTTATTTCTGAAGCCCGGTATTCAACCTGGATGTCAAATGTTGTACTTGTTAAAAAGAATAATGGAAAATGGCGTATGTGTGTTGACTATACCGATCTTAACCGGGCATGCCTCAAAGATGCATTCCCTTTACCTAATATTGACATACTTATCGACAATTCGGTTGACTATAAAATTTTATCTTTCATGGACGCCTATTCGGGCTACAACTAAATCCCAATGGCAATGAGCGACAAACACTGCACCGCTTTCATGAATAGCTCGGGCAATTACTACTACAATGTAATTCCCTTCGGTCTGAAAAACGCAGGGGCGATGTACCACCGGATGATGAATAAAGTCTTCCCCAACGAGATCGGAGACAAGCTCGAGGTATACATGGACGACATGATCGTCAAATCTCAAACAGACACCGACCATGCTGCCCACCTCAGAAAAGTCTTCGCCCAAGCAAGGCAATGTAGAATGAGGTTCAACCTCGAGAAATACACTTTTGGGGTTAAGATGGGCAAGTTCCTCAGTTTTTATCTAACAGAACGAGGAATTAAGGCCAACCTCGACAAGTGTCGGGCATTATCCGACCTCCCTACACCTAATTCAAAAAAATCCATACAAGTCCTTAACGACATGCTCGCCTCACTCTCCCGTTTCGTGGCGAAATCCGCTCAACACACCATTCCATTTTTCAAACTCCTGCGCAAGGAAGCAGCTTTCGAGTGGACTGGGGAATATGAGCAAGCCCTCCTCCATCTCAAGTAGAGCCTTTCGCAACCACCCGTACTATCACGACCATCGGACGGGGATACCTTGTTCTTGTACCTGGCCATCTTCGTCGAGGCCGTCGGTGCGGTCCTCATTCGCGAGACTTCTAACAGTCAAAAACCTGTGTATTTCATGAGCAAAGCACTTTAGGGACCCGATGTCAGGTACCAACAAATCAAGAAAGTGGCATTGGCCCTCGTCAATGCGGAGAGAAGGCTTAGGCACTATTTCCTCGCACACATGATCGTCGTATGGACAGACCAACCCGTGAGACAACTCTTAGGACAACCAGACATGGCAGGTCGAATGCTAAAGTGGTCCTTGGAGCTTTTAGAGTTCGACATCCAGTATGAAAGCAGAAAGGCCCTCAAGGCCCGAGCTCTGGTCGACTTCGTCGCAAAGATGACCGCTCACAACTCCCCTGCAAGGAAGAAGCACAAATGGACCATCTTTATGGACGAAGCATTCATCTCGACGGGGAGTGGAGCAAGAATCCTCCTCGAAAATGAGGAAGGCATCATGATCAAACACTCTCTCACTCTCTCCTTCCCTACCTCGAACAATCAGGCTGAATATGAGGCCCTGCTCGCGGGATTAAGATTGGCCGAGAATTTGGGTGCCCGAGAGATACAAATTTTCACTGATTCCCAACTTGTCGTATCTCAAGTTCAAGGGGGATACCGGGTTAAGAACAACAACCTCATTGAGTATTTGAACTTGGTCAGAGAACACATGAAAAAGTTTGACCGAGTAGAAATTACACATGTACCGTGCAAACAGAACACACGGGCCGACATACTTTCAAAGCTCGCGAGTACAAAGAAGAAGGGCGGAAACAAATCAATCATACAAGAGTCCTTATCTCGCCCGAGCATCGAAAGATCCACGATGCTACTCGAAGTGAATGCCATCGGGGACATCTCATGTTGGATGGCCCCGATGTTTAATTTTCTGACAAAAGGGGAACTCCCACTAGACCAAAGGGAGGCAGCGGCAACCAAACGACGAGCATGCTTCTATGTGGTGCTCGAGCACAAGTTGTATCGCTGTGGATTCTCCATCCCGCTCTAGAAATGTGTCTAAGAATCCGCAATCCCCGAGATACTGCAGGAAATCCATGAGGGAATCAACGCCTAGCACATGGGCGAAAGATCCCTAGCACGAAAGGCACTGCGAGCAGGATACTACTGGTCGACCATGCAACAAGATGCCAAGGAGCATGTCAAGAAATGCGACAAGTGTCAAAGGAACACATACATGCATCTCGCACCTCTACACGAGCTCACAACACTATCCTCCCCTTGTCCATTCGCATGGTGGGGAATGGATATCCTCGGACCTTTCGTGCAAAGAACATATCAAAACAAGTTTCTCGTCGTAACCGTAGACTACTTCATGAAGTGGATAGAAGCCGAAGCAAAACATACTTACTCAATTCGGAATATTGCAAGCGCTCGTCACCGACAACGGGACACAATTCACCGATCAAAGTTTCCAAAACTTTGTCGGCAGGCTCAGCACCAAGCAACATTTCACTTCGGTCGAACACCCCCAGACTAACGAACAGGTCGAGGCCGCGAATAGAGTCATCCTGCGAGGACTCAAACACAGGCTGGGCGAAGCCAAGAGGGGTTGGGTCGAAGAACTACACAGTGTCCTATGGGCCTATCGAATGATGCCCCATTCGACGACTGGCGAGACACCATTTCGACTGACTTACAGCACCGAGGCCGTCATCCCAGTAGAAATCATGGAGCCATCCATGCGAACTAAAATGCCCCTCGACGAGGAGATGAACAACGAGACCCTCAAAGATGAGCTAGACCTTGTCGAAGAGATCCGATCAGGAGCATCTCTTTGCAAGGCCATGCTAAAACAACTGGTAGCCCTACGCCCTGACAACAAAGTCAAAAAGCACGAATTTCAGGTCGGCAGCCTAGTCTTACGGAGAAACCTGAAGGATTCTCACGAAGGAAAACTGGCCGCAATTTGGGAAAAGCCTTACCACGTCCAGGGAGTTACGGGCACCAGAGCATATTACCTCGAACAATTAAACGGAGAACCACTACCTCGACCCTGGAATGCTGCGAAGCTAAAATAATCTTATAGCTAAGTCCTTCACCTGCTAAGGGCATTAGTTGTCGACCAATCCTCTTCAATCGACAAAGGGATGAGCTCGGCCACGTAGGTGCGTCTAGGTACAGACGTGGCCTCCAAACATCAACAAAAGTCAAGGGGTTGTTCATTTGACGAGCAGCATCTTAGCCCGACAGGGACACCTCAGTCGAGCTCTACTGTCGAAGTACCCAACATGGTAAAACACCCAGCTCACGATGGGCAGTTCACACCACGAGTTTAGGATCCCGACCGCGATCTTACGCTCGTTCTACGGATCCCTACTCTGCCTCCTCGACACATTTCAACATGTGTCGAACTAATATGAGGGTCGAGCACACATCTTCACATGGAAAACACGAACTTTCCGAGAAAATTTATATCGACCACAACAAAGGTCGAACACATATCCACGCGGAATATCCAAGTATTCATGGAACAAATAAGTCAAATGCAACGACGAACAAAAATAATAATAAGCTAACATCAGTAAAAACATAGGCATCAAAGCAAAGCAAAGCAATTATAAAATGTCGACCGCTAGAGGCGACGATGTCTGAATATTACAAAAAATTACAGGCACGCGGACCCAAATACAAATAACAGTTATCAAAAGAAAAACACTAATTGCTCCTTGGAGTTCCCACTTCTTCCTCGGGAGAATCAGGGGGAGGAACGACCTGACCATCGACCACCTGGGACAGAACCCCAGTTCCTTTAGTGTTAAGCCCCGGGCTCAGAATGAACACTTGGTTCACGGTAGCTTCAAAACCGTCGGCCAAGGCATCGATGTAGTCCGACTCAAGGATCTGAATTCGGGCAACAAAATATGTACGAGTGCGCAAATCAGTTACACTCTCGGGCTCGTCCTCCACGGGCGCCATAGCAGCCTTCAGATCAGCAACTTCCCTCTCCAGCCTCTCCCTTTTGCTCTCCCACAACTCTCTGTCGAGAAAGAGGTTGTCCCTTTCCTTGAGGGATTTGTCAACTCTCTCTTTCTCCCCCGCCAGAGCATCAGCCTATTCCCGAAACATCTCTTTGCTTCGTTCAAGGGCGGTCTTTAGCTTCTTCATCTTCGCTTGAAGAGTCACGTTCTCTGACTCCAGCTCTCTGACCCGACCAGAGGAGCTGGTCCCTTCACCCGTAAGAACCATGACCATCTCCGCCATCTTCATCACCCCGACCATACTGGAAGCCAAATGCTTCCTTCGACCTTCATCGTCGAGGCGCCTTATGATGTCGGACTCGTTGTCGGACACTGTTAGGGGGAAACCCTCAAAGAAATCCTTCTCCATAAAGCAAGGCGGGAGGCTGAAAGCTCGGGCATTCGCCACTCCGGTCACACCAGCAACCTCATCTACGGGACGACTCCTCTTCCTGCCCGATACAACAGCTTATTAGTCGGCACCGCGGGTTCCCGACGACCCACTAGATCTGTCCTTGGTCGGCTTGGAGACTGAACCCATGCGTGTAGGATGATGCGGCTTCACCAACCTCTTGTTGCTTTTCTTCTCCTAGGTCAGCTTCAACAGCCTCTCGTGACGTTCCTCCATGTTTCCTGCAAAAACAAAAACGGTATCCTCGGGTCAGCCTCGGGGAAACAGAACAAAAGAAAGCAAGTAAAAATATAAGAGCCAAGCAAGTAAAAACCTAAAAGTTCCACGACCTGTCCATAAGATCGACACTCGACCAACGCCTTAGTGTTGATTGGGCGCGCCTCGAACATCGGCTCACCGTCTTTATCAAGGATGTTGTGTCCTTACCTCGTGACCCACCTGGCGGGGAAGAAACTGGTGACGAACCGATTGAGGACGCCGTATGCTTCTTCATCTTCGACGCTCATAGCACCGATGGAAGTATGGTAATTTCCGGGACCATGATCGTAGTGGCCCGAACACCAGTGGATGGGAAACTTCAAGATTTTCCCGATCTCTAGATTACCCTCGACATCGTAGCATGATTTTCCATCCTCGTCCACAACAGAAGCCAGGTCGAATATGGCGTCCACAGATGTTTGAGTAGAGGGTTGCAAGACATACCACTTGCCTTTAAAGTCCCGGACAGAGTCCATATACATCCTGAACAACCTCTTCGACTGTTTGAGGGAGACCCAACTGTGTTTCCCTCCCCAGGACTGCCGTTACAGGTGAAAAACCCTGAAGAACAGGGGAATGATCACCCTGATCCTTAGGAACCGGCAAGTAAGTTCAAATGCCCGGATGAAGGTAATAACATTGGGATGAAGCTAAGATGGTGCTAAGTTTAAGTGATTGAGCACCCCTACTTGGAAATCATTGAAGGGAAGTCGAAGTCCCAAGTCTTCAAACACGACCTCGAACATAGAGAAGGCATCGTGGGTGAACTCCGAGCATATGCAAGCAGCATGCACCGGCCTCATGATTTTGAAGTTCCTTTGGGAACCTTCCTGGTCGCCGCCATACTCAACAACAGTACACGCTTGCCTCCTAGTGTAACTATATATGGAGGATATTCCTCGAGGCTCTGCACCAACCCAATCCAAAGTAGGATCGTCGATTGTGCCGACCAAATTGACGCTCTCCTCGGCTACACTGGTCTCTTCAGTGTCCATATGCTCTGACGATTCGGGAGTGTCAGCCATTTACCTACAAAGCAAAGGAAACCGGTGAATTCGACAACAAATCCAAATCCACCTTTCCACGACGCATATGAAAAGGCTAAGCAACGTCCAAACCAAGTCGATCGTAATTCACGCAGAAAGGGGAAATACATGGCTCTCGGCCAGCCCATGAAAACCATGCCAGTCTTATAAGACCACATGATGATCGTAACTGCACAATGACCGTAGCAACGAACATTATTTATGAATACCCCGGGCACGGGAAGAGTACGCCGAGCATAGTATGAATCTGCTGACCAAACTCATGAACTTGTCAACTAAACTCATGAATTCACTGGGGATCGCAGTAGTTTATGTACAAAAATCATGAGTATCGCGGGGATATAGGGAGACCACGAGGATGATTCATCTAAACGCCAAGGATAAGATAAATATCACGGGCATAATCATGAATTATACGCCTAGACACATGGATCCCCCGGGCAAAACCCCCCAGTTGCGAAGTCCTACTACTAAATCATCATCAAAACCAATTTACATACAGAGTATCACAGAAAAATACTTACTTGAAAAAGATTGGATGAAGAACTACGGTGGTAGGTGAGGAACACGCAGCGGACTGTGCAGTGGCTTCAGCAGTTACAGAGAACGGCACAACATTAGCAGCAGGGAGAATGAAGAGCGCGAAAATATAAATATGAATAATAGGCCTTGAGGCGCTATTTATAGAGTTGACGTGGAATGCGAAGCCTCGCGTCTGGCAGCTCACCAGCCGCCTTTCTCCTCGACACCTACGTGCTCAGTCAATGATGGCCCCTATTTCCTAGGCCATCATTACTATTTCAAAGGTCAAGTCGCGTGTCTGATAAAGGTATTATCTCCTCCCCGCGAGTCGAGAAACAATTAGAACGATTCCACTCTGAATCCTTTTTGAACGCTGCTTGGGTAAAATCGCGTACTGACGACCCTCTCTGTCAATTCAATGAAAATTATGTGTCGAGCAGCTCTCCTCGCGAAAGAAAAGGCTGGACTTAAGTCATAACTCCTTCATCACGAGCAACGACTTTAGGGGCTCCTGTTCTGGACTGGGCCTGTCCTTGGCTCAACTCCATGTGAGGCCCAACCCAATTATACTGGTCAGGATATACTGGCCAGTTCTGACCTCGAGGAGACAACTTCCACGCCCACGCGAGGAGGCAACCTCATCGCACGGGGATGAACCCACTAAGTCTGGGGAAGGTCACCACCGGCCAGGGGAACCTCGAGATCCGCCTTCGATTCACTTTCCAACCAAGACTGACCTCCTTGCACGAACTCGCGTCTGGCAGGGAGCATTCGCAACCTCCGCGACGAACCGGGGCACCTCATAAGCATCCTCCTCGTAAGGCTGATCGTGGCGTCTCCGAATATGATGGAGTCTTCGTGGACCCGAAAAGACCGCATTCATATCCTCTTGATCTTGCGAAAGAAGTCATCCAGGTGGGGGACCACGTGCGGGTCCCCTCTACTCACGTAAGACCTGGCAGTCTCCATGTTGGGCCAACTGAACCAGCTCAATGAGGAGACCTTGATCCAGCGCTGGGGGCTATAAATACCCACTCTTTCGAGAGGGTCAGATATTGAATATTTCTTACTCTCATACTTGCTTGCTCATTCTGAAACTTACTTTCGCATCAGAGTGTCCTGCAGATACCCCCGCCTCACTCTCAAGTTCTATTCGGAACAAGCTGTGACGGTCCATTCTGGTCAGATAAGATCAGAAACCTTGTCGAATATTGAGAGTTTAAAGAGATTAAAATCAATTTTTGTCCAAGTATAATCTATTCTATTTGAGAGCAATCAAATCAATTGTGAAAAGCAAAATCAATTCTATTCGAGAGCATCCAAAAAAATTCTGAAAGGCAAAATCAATTATATTCAAGGGTTATGGTAATTGCTTCACACTATGACTAAAAAACGTCACTCACAAAAATTTACAAACATGTTGCATGCAAACCTGGTAAAACAATGAAAGCATCTAAATGTTTAGTCATTTCAGCTTTCCTTTTATGCATATCAGCAACAACTTTTACTTCTCTTACTATTTCACCAATTGGGTGCAAAAAAATGACAACAAAGTCAAAATCTTTGACGCAATCCCTCTTAAAGAAACATGTCCACTTGATACATACATAGAAAACAAATCATCTATTATAGCGCATATTGATATTACAACAAATAAGGTATGGAGAGTAATGCATATCAATATTATACCGAAAAAGCAAGATCAAGAGGTGTTGTCTAATTGCCTCCAAACTTTGTAAACAGAAGTCTGCCAGATTGTTCCTAGAAGTGTATAAATACGTAGTCATTTGATGCAGCAGCAAAAACTTCCCCCTAATCACGATATCATTGCACTCAAATGCTTCCCTCTAATCCAAAGGCAACCACATTTGATTTGCAATCCCCATTAACATGAAAAAAACATGAATTCCATCAAAAATATATGTGGTGTTCTTTTAATTTTGGTTTTTTCTATGAAGCTAAAGTTTCCTAAGTAGCAATGAAAGAGTAAATGCATCTTCATCTTTCTTTTTCACAACACAGTAGCACTGGAAAATGAACAAAGCAATGTTATAAAATTGAAGTATTATGCCTTAAACACAAATGAATGGGTGGAATAAAAAATAGCTGGCACAGTTATTGCTGCATTTGTAATTGATGACTCCATAAATTTCTCAGTAATCGCTCTCATCTTCATGAGAATCAACAATGAAATTACCTCTGAAAAAAAGCACTTTTCTTCAATCTTGAAATTAAAAACAATGACAGGGTTGTCATCATCTCCAACCATCATTAACATCCCTCTCAATTCAAAATTAGCATCGAAATAATTTAACAACTCAAATCAACTTTCTTCAAAAAGTTAAAACAAAAAGCTGAAAATGAGTTATTTTCCCTAATTTGGTTTCCTTATGAGCATGAGTTTTTCGAAAAGATGAAAATAAATTCAATTAGCTATACTCAATCTAAGGCCAGAACTTGTAACAAAGAATGTAGATTTTGAAACTTAGTGATTGAATAGGCTTTTGAGTCATATGAGCACTTCGCATGTCCAGAACCGCATTTGAAAACTATCTGCAAAGGAAGCACAGATTAGATAGTGGTAACATGGAAATCCATGCAAGTGAGCCAATAGTGATCCAAAATAAAAATAACAGATAATTCCCATTCCAAAATTGGAATTTTTTTGTTGATATTTTCATTACAAACCATAGATTGAATTAAAAGTAAATCAATATAAAGGGGTATAATATGAATGAGAAAAGAAGATTACCTTATACACCCTTTCAATTTGGCTAAGGTTAGAGCTACAGTGACGGTGTTGTTGAACCAACCAACCATCATGGAGACTGAACGGTGGTGATCGGACCATAATCTGCAATTCTTTTTCTCTTATTTTCTCTTTTTGTGCTGCATGGAATAAAAATTGAGTGGGCATCATAGAAAGCACAGAAGCTAAGCGATTAGAAAGATAGTATAATATATAGACATAAAAGACATACATTGGTTGCGGAGTGGTAATGAATAAGAAGTATGAAAAGTTGTGTGACTTTTCATTTCTTCAAGTAAAGCCAAATCATTCTGCTAGTGTTTTCCACGTAAAAATGGCATTTTAATGGCTGCTCAATTAACTAAAATATTACAAATCATTTAGAGAATGACACATAGGATTTATGAAGTTTAATAGACATGTAATTATAATTTTGATATTTAAATAAAATAAAAAATATTGAGTAAAAATGAGGGAGTGACACGTCAGTCATATTAATTACTAAATGAAATACACATTACTACGGAAAATCCATCTAACAAGGATTCGGAAACATGTTTAATCACGTTGGTCCAAACGTTGATTGTATATGCAACACTTACAATTACGGTTCAGTGACCATTGTTGTAAAATATCTTATCACAACAGTTGACTCAAACAACCGTTGTAATAATTATAGTGGCACGAATTCGATACCAAACTACAATCAAAATTAAAGCGCATAAAAATAGTCTTTCACCACGGTTAAACGCTTCAATTGTTGTGGTATATATAAGAGTTTATTATAAAATATGAGATTGTTTGTTTTTCTCAATTTCTCGTTAACTATATACAACTATTCAAATAAATTTTTGAGACAATAATAAAAAAAAGTTATTATTGAAAAAACAAACTTAAAATATCCAATATTTTTTTAATTGCAAGCATCATGTAAATCGTGATTTCCTCTTTTAACTTATAGGATTTGATTCAATCCCAAATTCTTTAAATTAACTAACTAGTGGAAAACTCGTACGTCCACACAGGTTCTAGTGTTGACCGCGGATATGTAACTAGTTTGTCATGAGAATTCAAATAAATTAGAAAATATCAAAATATTATTGAAAAAAAAAGAAAAAAAATAGACTACAAGAAAATTGTATACGTTTTTAAAAACTTCTATGGTGAAGAAAAACTATTAAATAAATAATTTATAAAAAACCAATTATGAATAATAGGAAAAAAACATTTTTGTTAGAATTTATAGAGTTGTAATAATAAAAAATAATATTTCGCATGCTTTTATTTTAAAAATATTATAAAAATGTAAATAAATAAAAAAACAAAAGTGTTTTATCAAAATAAATTATTATTTTAAAAAATATACGTTTAAAAAAAATTATTTTACCTAAATTGTTTTATATAAATAATATATATTTTAATTTTTCATAAATTATTTTAAAAAATATTGTATCTTTAATGAAAAATACTATCAAAATAAAAATATTAGAAAATAAAAAGTTTAAAAATAATTACTTTTTCTCGTGTTTAGATATTTTTTTTTATTTTCTTTAAATTTCTACAAAACATGTAATAACTCAAGAGTTCGCATATAGTTACCGGTGCGTTCACACAATACTGATGTATTATTCATGCATTCACATGATATTGGTGTATTACTCGTGTGTTCTCATATATATTGATGTGTAATCTGTATGTGTTCGCACGTTATCGATAGAATGACTACTTTTTTTAATTATAAATTTATAAATTTAAAGGTTTGAGTAGAGTTCGCATGGTGCTGATGTATTCTAATATTTACTGTTTGTAAATAAACGAATAAGATTAAAAAAAAATGAATAATATATTTTCATTAAAATTCTCAATTGTTTTACCGTAAAACAAAATCCTAAAAAATAATTTCAAATGTGTAATTATAGCATATTATATTAGTGATATAGAGAAAACGATATGTAAAATATTTCATTCATCAGAACAATATTTATGTGAAAGATACAATACGGTGAAGAGATCTTTCATCATGCCATGATCTCTACTCCATTACTCTTACCATCATTGATTTTATTACCAATCCTCTGTACACTCTTATAAGTATACCTCTTTACTATGAAAATATTTGCACACAATTTCAAAGCATTAATAATAGTCAACATCCAATATTACCTTATCCAAACGACTTGAATTTATATCCTTCCCAAACCAGCTTTTTCCATTCTTTTATGTCACATGATCCACAATAATGATTAAAATGCTGCTCAAGAAACTTCCAACTCCCATCACACTAAGATATACAAGTAAACACTAAAATATTACACATGGATAGATTTAGAAGTAAAACTTAAGTCATTGAGTCTATTCTCCCTTCTTGTGGAACTTCCACTTGTGATTTGTTAAGTTCCTGCACAGGCATGTTCAACTAACACAAGATTTGTTAAGTTTCAACCATCATATGTAATTGTAACCCCTTCTCTTGAAAAAATTCTTTTAAAGATACAGTAATAGATAGTACTGTAATTAATAATTTCTAAGCAAAATATCATTCAGTGTCAATAATAAAATTGCTATTACAACTTTGAAATCATTCAAACTTCAAAAGATGTTGTTGTGAATGGAAGAAACATGACAATTAGAACAGTTGTTGCAGCCTATGACAGCTCCGATAAACTCCCCTATGCCATGGTGCACACAAATTCAACTATGTCATAACCACAAAGCACCTTGAGTAAGCCTGAAACAAATAAATCAAATAATAACAAATATTCTTTCTTTACATGATAAAATGTATACACAGAAAAAGTGGTTTCCACTAATAATATTAATCTGACATATACAAAGAGAACAGGAAAGGATATCAACGACCACTCAAAAATCTGAGTAAAGTCGGCGTCTTCTTTGTAGGAGGATGTTTCTGAATTGGAGAGAGAACTGGAAAAGAAACATATAAGATACTTGATTGCACATCTGATAATGTTTCTGAATTGGAGAGAGAACTGGAAAAGAAACATAAGATACTTGATTGTACATCTGATAAAACACACTATGTGCAGCCACCCACCTGTAAAAGTTACAACCCACAAGTTTATTATTCGAACACTTCACTATCACTACATACTATTATATACGTATAAATCCAACAATACATGCAAAAAAAAAAAAACTATACAACAGCTCCACTAAGGACATGTTTGAATTGAATTATTTGAATTTATCTACTAAAATAAACATTTGTGAGATTGTTTGAAAGAGCTTATAAAAATAAGCATTTATATAATCCAAGCTAATTGTTGTCGAGATTTGTAGATTGTTAAGCTTAGTTACCATACAAAATTGGGACCAATCTGAGTCACTGTTGCTTGCCAGCCAGCAACCCAAATTGTTGGGCGTTCGACAACAGAAGCAAAAAGGATGAGAAGCAATAGAGATAATATAGTGAACACAAAAAAGCATCCTATTATCAATTTAATCTACTATAAGCGAACATAATAAGCATATGGAAATCAACCTTTAACAGTCTGTGAATCAATACATAGTTCTATAACTTAAAAAATTTAACTTCCATAATCCAAATTTCAGAAAAGCTTCCAATGTAGAAGAGTATAAAACTCAATAGTAATGCATAGTTCTAAACTATTGATTATCAAAAGAGGTGCTTCCAAATATGAAGATGACCATAATAAAAACATAAAAGTGACACAAATTACATATCATGTCTCGGTAGTTCGATTCCTTCCTGACGCTATAACCTTGGCATCCTAAACAATTACACAGCTGTCAACACATATTAAAGCTTACATAAATATAGATAGTAGTCATTGATCAAATTCACTTAAACCAGTTTGACACCAAACGAGTGACAGGATGAACACTCGAAAGTACAAGTAAATGTTGAATGCAAATTGTTTTCACGGTTAGATCATGTTAATGGATAAATCAGTAAAAGATAACTATCAAACAAATTAATCTATGACTTTGCATGCAAATCCATTCAAATATAACCACGAGTAGAACATGACGAAAGAAATAGGACATTCGTAGCAAACACCTCAATTTTCACGAAAAATACTACTACCTTTAATACACTACCTCTTTGTGAAACTGTTTATCAATATCTTCTTTCAATATTGTAATTGTCTCCTCTGCTAAGACCTGCATAAAGATGGATTATATGCGTTCGTGGTAAAGAATATATAGGTGATAATGTGGTATACCCCCTAAATTAAGTTGTAACTACAATACAAGAAGACATACAAGAACGCAACAGAACATATCAACCTATGGAAAAAACCTAAATTGCAAAACAAATTCGAAAACTGAGAATAAATAGAAAGAAACATCGTACTGTGTAGCACAATGGCTGGGTTTTGGCTATGCAAGTGGGAAGGGGTTTCGGCTATGCGAGTGGGCAGAACATTAATGCTCTTACCTTAATGTCGATTTCTTTTTCCTTGTACTTATTTAAAGAGTTTGACAAAACATTATCAACATCATTAATAGCCATATTATTTCCAGAACCGATTCCTTTAAAATGTATTTTCAAATTATTGATCTCAACTCTTCTGTTATGGAGCCCATTTGTTTGATTCTTCCGGGACTGCTTCACAAATTGAACCTAAAATTGATTATTAGTATAAAATTCATCATAGAAAATTAATATAGTTTGAAAGAATAGTAACAAAGTAGTTTGCAACTACCGCGTTCTCTTTCTGCAAGTAGATTGACATAAGTTTTCACAAGAGTATTATTTTCTCGTACTCAAATTCTCTGAAATGTAAAATCAATATTATTAGTTGTCTATTATAGATAAATGTTTCAGATATTTAAGGTAAAGCTAAGCTTATCAAACCCGCAATTTGCAAATCTGACATACAAATAACTTCATGTTTACTAATAAGTAAATCATTGTTAAACAATAAAAAACAGAGCTGAGAAACCACAAACCATTAGTGAATCGCAAAATATAAAATACACAAACCAGCAAATAGAAAAACAACTTTTATAATACTTTAAAATGTAGTAAAAATATAAACCTTATGTTGAAATATGCACTTCAAATATTATATCAAACAACTAAAACATAGATTTAAAAAAATCGATTAAACAAATGCAAAAACCAAGAGCCAAGAGGATGGTGATGATGTGACCGAAATTGAAATTCTGACGATAGCGGCGTCATTGGTATTCCTGAAACACACCAATCCTGTAAATAAGAAAAATCGATACTTTTGTGTTTCAAATGCTAAAACCCCAAATTTTAATTTTGTCATATGTACCTCACAATAATGCTACTTAATCTCTATTTCGACATCAAGCCCGGTAAGAAACCCTTCAACTTAAATCCACAGTAAGAAACCCTAAAAGCTGCAACCAACACCGACAGATCTTACATAACCTAAATTTTAGATTTTTAGTATCAAAATGAAAATAATGATATACAATAAGATGATTTGAGGAATATCATTACCGATTGGAAGACCGATTTGATGATCTTGCATAACCATTTCCACGACGACCACACTCATCGGTGATGTCATTTAGCATCTCGAAAGATCTCTCCATATTGCTAGAGTTGAAAAATGGAGGAGGTCGGTGCCTAAAGTATAGCGGGACAGAAGAAACTCCAAAGGGTACAGACCCGGATAAAGAGAAAGAGAAAAGGGACGAGAGAGAGAAGATAGAAGCAGAGAAAAGGGAAAAAGGACGAGAGAGCGGTAAAAGTAGGATTCAAATTTCAAATTGTGAGAACTAATTAACCAATGTTATAAGGTGTTAACACATATGATTTCCATAGACTCAATTTTTCTTATACGGTAGATGTTGATAAATGGATGTCAGTTTGAGTCTTTCACATAAACTTTGATTTTTTCTTCTTTTCTAATTTATTTTTTAAACATTAAGTTTTGTGTGAAAGACTCTGAATGGCATCAATTTATCAATATTTTTTTACAGAATTTGTGACATTGAATGAATTTTTACATGCTAAAGAGAGAATTATGATTTACAAGATGTATGCAATTCGAAAAAACATTGGATCGTCTAAGTTGATTTTCAAGAATAACTTAATTTTTTAAATTATTATCTTAAAAATCTTTTTAAATGAGTGCAAGTTCAATGAGGGGTTAGTGAAATAAGAATTCTCATATGATATAACAAACTCTCTAACAATTTTTATCAACAAAAACATCAAATTTATTTACATGGATAGTGAAACAATACATACTAAATAATAAACTATACTCCATTTTGACATGTTAACATGTATAAGAATTTTAAGAACAAAATATTATTAAGTCACAAGAAGACTTTTTCTTATGAGTTAACAATGTTTTATTCTTGTTTTGAGAATATTTGTCAACAAAAACATCATACAATATCCAAAATATAATAAGTTGTTTATAGAACGCACCTCTTATTAAAAATAAATATGGAACTATGAAGTTCATCTAGTTTGTGAAGCAATGAGGAATAAATACAAGGTGTATGAAGTTTCCACAATGACATCATTCTTCTTGTACTTTTCTCTATTGCTACACAAATTATATGTACCTTATCAACTCATACTATACGCTTGGTACCACCATCATCATCACCATCTGAGCTTCAACTAGTTTGTGAAGCCATGAGAAATAAATATAAGATGGATGAATTTTACAGAGTAGCTTCATACTTCTTATATTTCTTCTCATAGCTTCTCAAATTAGATGAAGTTTGTTGTTGTTCTTTGTTAAAGTAGTGAAGACGAATCTGAAAAAATGAGAACAATCAACAAAAATAACATACAACAAATGAGATAATGACTAACAAGAATAAGGAAGAAGAAGAATACCTTAAACTATGAAGCACAAGATTCACGGCTAATGGCGAAGAAGAAGATAAAAAATGGATGGTAGGGTTTCACTGTAAAAGAAACAGAGTTACGGTCAATAAGTGAGAGTTAACTCGCTTATACATGGGTAAACTCTTTCACAACAGTTAACACTTTCAATCGTATTGATAAATATTTATTTATTATAAATATATCACAATGGTTAATCAAAATCACTGTAGTGATATCCCTTTTATTTGTGAGTTTTAAAATAAATAAAAAAGAAATGGTGTGCCTTAACATTAATGGAAAACAATCTTTTATGGCATTGAGGTTCGAACTCATGAAAGTTTGATTATATCACCATGATTAATTCTTTAACCGCTATTATATACAAATGATTTTTAATCTAAAAACAAAATAAATATGATAGTGCCTTAGTTTAGAGATGACACCACGGTTGGGGAAAGAACTGTGGTGACTATGGCGTTGTTGTTTATGCATTTTGTAGTAGTGACAATGAAGCAAGAGTGTAATTGAAGGATAGAAAAATACAAGAAATGGGGGTTTGAATTGGGGTTTTTAAAAATAAAAACAGTATGACACATTTGGTTATCCTGGTTCGTTTGAACTCAAACTACTCTAGTCCATCCGCCAAGGTGATTTTGCCTCTCTCAATCGAGATCTTAATCCACTAATCAAAACTTTGATTACAAATCATAAAAACTACCGTCAATATCTTCTTGAGACTAAACCATAACTTGGTTTCTCAAGGAATTACAACTTTTCTAACATAAATAATGTGTTTAACAAATGCTTCTAAAAAGCTATATCACAATTGTAATGTTTACACAAGTTTAAAGCACAGTGATAATACAAGAGATAAAAATAAGAGAGAATGTTTTTGATCGCTCTTGTTGGTATATGAGAGTGATGTCTTGATCTATCTTCATAGTCTCTTTATATAGATGAAGTGAATTGAACTGTTGGAGACGTAAGAAACTATCTTTTGAAGGTTGATAAAATATTGTCAATGCACTTTCTAAAAATACAGATCTTGTTTGGTACCATTCGTTACTCATTGATTTGTAATGAATAAATTGTAACACATAAGAACTTTGCTTCTTTGAAATCTAATCAGAATAAGAATAATAACGTCGAGATTTTAGATCATCAGAATATTGCTTCATCAGATTTTAACTTGCAGCTTTGGTGCTTCAGAAGATATGATACTTTAGATCATCAGAGTATCTTGAGATTCATATGATCAAAACTTGAATGAGACAGACACGTTGAAGCTTCTCTGTACTTTCAAAATATTGTTATAAGATTTTAGCTTGCAGCTTGGTGCTTCAGAAGTTACAATATAATAACTTCTTCTATTAAGCGTGATACTTTAGTTTGTACATATAATCTTATCAGATCTTCTTAGCGCAAATTGTTCGCCAACTTCTATGCTTCTTTATCATATCTTCTTAGTGCAAATTGTTCGTCAACTTCTATTCTTCTTTATCAGAACTTCACTTCATATTTAAATAATTTATTAGAGAGTATAATTGTTCTTTATATATATCATATATTTGTTATCATCAAAACTATTACTAAGATGTAGAATCAAACTATGTTCTAACAATCTCCCCCTTTTTGATGATGACAAAACTTGTATATTTTGATGAACAAGTAAGAACATAAAGCATTAGGGTCTCCCCCTGAGTTGGATACTCAGATAAAGAAGAAAAAGATATATACTTCCCTGAAGATGTTTGATAAGAGCTTTTGATGGAAGTTCTGATAAGTCCATGTGGAAGATGTTACTTTCAAGAGACACTTTTCCTGCTTGCTTTTCAAAAAGTGAAATAGAGGTTATGTTATCAAAAATATTTGAGACTTAGTCCCGAAACTGTTATATTCAAAATATATTACGTTCTCCCCATTTTTATCATTAATTAAAAAGCATTAAAAACATATAATTAGAGCAAAAATATATGCAATTAAAAATAGAGGAAAATACAATGAGAACAAAAAACAAATTGATGAAAAGAGGAAGTAATTTCTCAAAACTTAGGGTTTTAGAAGAAGAGATATGAAAAGCAATTTCAGAGAAAACAAATAGTGAGTGAAAGATGGTGAAAAGTGATTGTGAGAGGGGTGAGGTAAAAATAGCCAATGGAGGGAAAACATGAAATTAATTGCAATTAATAAAATAACTAAAATGATTAACAACAATAATGATTTCTGACAAGGGGATGGCGAAGATTTTGAAAACAGTTACCGATGTGACTCGCGCCTCAATGCATCAACTCAAATGTTTTAGCCCTTTATATTTTGAACACGTGTTCAGTCTTAGAGAGTGACTTAGCGTTTAGGGTTGACAAATGTTGATGTGGTGAACTGCTTGCGTCTATCTTTGAAATGAAGTGTTTTCAGAAAACATTAAGATCTTCTTGATAGTTTCTGAGATAATTTTCCTTCTCACTTCTGAAGAACTATTGTTCAGATGTTCACAAAAACAAATCAAAAAGTTCTGAGGATTAAATATACAGAAACTACATTTTCATTCTGGGCATAATTCCATACTGAGGTGTTTCAAAATGAAATTAAATCTATCTTCAGAAAGGGATTTTGTGAAAACATCAGCCCATTGATGGTTTATGTCTATAAATTTTAAACAAATAACTCCCTTCTGAGTATAGTCCCTAATGAAATGATGTTTAATTTGTATATGTTTAGTCCTAGAATGTAAAATAGGATTTTTAGAAAGATAGATATCATAAGTATTATCACAAAGGATAAGAATGTTACTCTCATAAATATGAAAATCTTCAAGCTAACTCTTCATCCAGAGCATCTGAGTGCTGCATCCAACTGCAACTATATGTTCAGCTTCAGCAGTTGATAGTGCAATAATGGATTGTCTTTTGCTGGACCATGAGATTAAGTTATCTCCTAGAAACTAGCAGCTTCCGTAAGTGCTTTTTATTTCTATTCTATCTCCAGCAAAGTCAGCATCACAGTACCCTACTAATTTATATTTTTTGGATTTTCTATAACAAAGACCAATATTAGTAGTACCTTTCAGATACTTGGAAATTCACTTAACTGCTGTTAAGTGAGATTCTCTAGGATTGATTAGAATCTGGAACAAATACAAACATTATATAGAATATCAGGTCTTAAAGTTGTTAAATATAGGAGAGGACCAAACATACCTCTGTAGAGCTTCTGTTCTACTTTCTTACTTAGCTCTTCCTTTTCCAGAATGCATGTAGGATGCATAGGAGTTTTGGATGACTTACTTTCTGACATATCAAATTTCTTTAGAAGTTCTTTAACATACCTGCTTTGATGTATGTAGGTTCCTTCTGGAGTTTGATTGATTTGAATTTCCAGAAAGAACTTGAGTTCACCTATCAAGCTCATTTCAAATTATGCATGCATAGTCTTAGCAAATTATTTGCCCAATGAGGCTTTAGCAGATCCAAAAATTATATCATCTACGTATATTTAACAAATTAGAATGTCATTTTTAAATGATTTACAAAATAGAGTTGTGTCCACCTTCCCTCTGGTAAAATCATTTACTAAGAGAAAGTTACTTAGTCTTTCATACCAAGCTCTGGGAGCTTATTTCAGACCATATAACAATTTCTTAAGTTTATAAATATATTTTGGATGTTTTGTATTTTCAAAACCAGGGGGTTGGTGCACATAAACTTCTTCATCAATATAACCATTTAAAAAGGAACTTTTGACATCCATCTGATAAAAAGTGATATCATTATTTACAGCAAATGAAATTAAAAATTCTAACCTGGCCATTAGAGCAAAAGTTTTTGTATAGTCTATCCCTTCTTGCTGACTATAACCTTGTGCAATCAGTCGTGCTTTGTTTCCGACAACTTCTTCTTGTTCACTTAGCTTATTTCTGAAGTCCCGTTTAGTTCCAATGATGTTGAAGCCTTTTGGTTTAGGAACTAGATCTCATACATCGTTTCTTGTAAATTGATTTTGTTCATCCTGCATTGCAAGTATCCAATCATTGTCTAGAAGTGCTTCGTTTATGGAAGTAGGTTCGATCAGATACACTAATCCCATGAGAGACTCTTTAGGATTTTTGAATGTAGATCTTGTTCTAATTAGATCATCTTTCTTTCCTAGAATCATGTTTTCAGGATGTGCTAAGCTGCTTCTGGATTGTCTTTTCTGGATGGATTCTTCAGAAGTTGTTGTAATATTTGTGATGTCTTCTTCTGTATTTGGCTGAAGTTCTGAAATTTTATTATCTGAAGATCTATCTTTAGTATCTATAATTTGAACTTCTATATCGGCAAGATATTCACCCTGCTTTGACTTTTAAGAGTCGAGCTTATCATCAAATCTGATACTAATATATTCTTCCATAATTCATGTTTTTGTGTTATACACTCTATAAAGTTTTGAACGATCAGAGTATGCTAACATGAAACACTTTTGTGCCTTAGAATAAAACTTGCTCAGATGATATTTCCTTTCTGATTGCCTCTGAAACCTACGTATCCTCCAGATTTAAGTTACAGGCTTTGGAACATATACTTTCTCCCCGTCATATGTCAAGAGAATCCAGAGTCCAGGTACCAAGACTGGTATTTCAACCTTGTCGTTAAAGACATCCACGACATAGATGATTTTATCCTTTGGTACTTATATTTTTTTGGGTCCTTATTTGTTAGAGTTTCTAAAATTCTGGTTGAATTTTGGTTTCACAAGAGAATTCGCAGAGTAAGATTCACTAGTATATTTTATGTCATGTGTGTGTCCATATGTGAAATTTGAATTTAGGGGTGTGTATTTTATGACCATGTCATCAACTTTCTTTGGTTGATATGGTTCGTCTCCTTTTGGTTTCACATATCCTATGCCTTTTCTGTCGTTTCTGCTAACCCCATAGATCATTGAAGTCATCTTTCTTCTATCAATGTTTTTAGCTAGAAATTTTTGAAAAATATAATCATATTCTTTTATGATGCTATCATAACTAGTTAAAACTTCTGAGACATTCTTTCTGAGATTTTTGTAACTCATTTTTAATAACAAAATTTTCATTTTTAAGTTTAGAGATGGTTTCTTTAAGCTCAGAATTGTCTACTCTTAGTTTCCTAGTTTCTTCAGAATCAGATACTAGACCATGTTTCATGTTTTTGTATTTGAATTGAAGTTGTTGATATTTTCAAGAATTTTTGATAGATTATCTTCTAATTGAGATTTAGAAAAGTTAGAGAATATTCTGCTTCTGAGTCTGATTCAGATTCAGATGAATTAGTGTCATCTGATATATTGGTCATTAAAGCGATATTGGCATGTTCATCTTCTGATGCTGATTCTGCTTCAGAAGATTCTGAGTCATCCCAAGTAGCCGTAAGATTTTTCTTCTTCTCTTTGTTAAATATATTCTTTGGCTTTTCTTTCTGAAGTTTAGGACAGTCGCTTTTGTAGTGACCAGGTTCCTTGCATTCGTAACAAACATCTTTGTTTCTTAACTTTTTGTAGCCAGAGGATGATTCAGAATAACTGCTTAATCTCCAAGGATTTCTAAATTTCTTTTGTCTGTGCTTCCATAGTTGTTGGACCCTTCTGGAGAAAAGACATAGTTTGTCTTCTTCTGATGAGGATCCTCCAGAGCTTTCTTCTTCGGCCTGAAAGGATTTAGTTTCATACTTTTTATTAAATTTAAGAGAAAAAGACTTACCTTTCTTCTGGGGCTCATCTTCTTCTAATTATATCTCATGACTTGTCAAGGAGCTGATAAGTTCTTCAAGAGATATATTGTTCAGATCTTTGGCAAGCTTTAAGGTTATGACCATGGGTATCCATTAATTTGGTAAGCTTCTGATAATTTTCTTTACATGATCTATTATTGAGTACCCTTTATCTAGAACTTTTAACCCAACAACTAGAATTTGAAACTTTGAGAACATTGTCTCAAATGTTTCATCTTCTTCCATCTTGAAAGCTCCATACTTCTGGATGAGTGCAAGAGCTTTGGTCTCTTTGACTTGTGTGTTTCCTTTATGCGTCATTCTCATAGAGTCAAACATGTTTTCAGCAGAATCTATGTTTGTGATCTTCTCATACTCGGTGTATGAAATGGCACTCAAGAGAATCATTATGGCATTGTGATGATTTCTTAACTCTTTCTTTTATTGATCTGTGATTTTCTTTTTATCGATCTTTTGATCGTTTTCATCACTAAGATGAATGTAGCCATCAATCATCATATCTCATAGATCAACATCATGAGCTAGAAAGAAACTTTCAATTCTTTCTTTTCAGTAACCAAAATTTTCACCGTCAAACATTGGGAGTCTGCCGCTGATTTTTATTTTATAATCATAGTTATCTTTGTTGTTGTTCTGAACTGGTTCTACCATAGTGTTTTTCTTGCCAAGATCTTTTTCTAACACAGTTAAGTGTTAGCACCCAGAACCAGACGCTCAGATACCAATTGAAGGATAGAAAAACACAAGAAAGGGGGGGGGGGGTTGAATTGGGGTTTTCAAAAAATAAAAATAGTATGGCATGTTTGGTTATCCTGGTTCATTTAAACTCAAACTACTCCAGTCCATCCGTCAAGGTGATTTTGCCTCTCTCAATCGAGGTCTTAATCCACTAATCAAAACTTTGATTATAAATCACAAAGATTACCGTCAATGTCTTCTTGAGACTAAACCACAACTTGGTTTCTCAAGGAATTACAACTTTTCTAACAGAAATAATATGTTTAACAAATGCTTCTAAAAAGCTATATCACAACTTTGATGTTTACACAAGTTTAAAGCACAGTGATAACACAAGAGATAAAAATAAGAGAGAATGTTTTTTATCGCTCTTGTTGGTATATAAGAGTGATGTCTTGATCCATCTTCATAGTCTCTTTATATATAGGAAGTGAATTTAACCATTGGAGATATAAGAAACTATCTTTGGAAGGTTGATAAAGTGTTGTTAATGCACTTTTCAAAAATACAAATCTTGTCTGGTGACGGCTGTTACTCATTGATTTGTAATGAATAAATTGTAACGCATCAGAACTTCACTTCTTTGAAATCTGATCTGAATAAGAATAATAACATTGAGACTTTAGATCATCAGAATATTGCTTCATCAGATTTTAGCTTGTAGCTTTGGTGCTTCAGAAGTTATGAGACTTTAGATCATCAGAATATCCTGAGATTTATATGATCAGGACTTGAATGAGACAGACACGTTGAAGCTTCTTTATATTTTTAGAATATTATGTTATCAGATTTTAGCTTGCAGCTTGGCGCTTCAGAAGTTATAACATCAAAACTTTTTCTATTGAGCATGATACTCTAGTTTGTACATATATTCTTATCAGATCTTCTTAGTGCAAATTGTTCACCAACTTCTATGCTTCTTTATCAGATATTCTTAGCGCAAATTGTTCGCCAACTTCTATGCTTCTTTATCAGAATTTCTCTACATATTTAAATAATTTATTAAAGAGCATAATTGTTCTTTATATATATATATATATATATATATATATATATATATATATATATATATATATATATATATATATATATATATATATATATATATATATATATATATATATATATATATATATATATATATATATATATATATATATATATATATATATATAAAAGATGTAGAACTAAATTATATTCAAACAGTAGTTAGTCATTTTTAACCTTAAAATCAGAATAATTAAAACTTATAATAAGGATAAACGTGATTTCTCCAAGTAGTTTACATTTTATATATTTACAATAGATGACACTCACTTAAAAAGCCAACACGGCACGTTGTTAGCACATTCTCGCACTAAATATAATTCATGTTCAAATTTACTTATTATAATTGTAGAGATTAATTGTATTTAATTTATAGAATTGGATTTGAATTTAGATTTCTAATTAAATTGTAGAAGTACAAATGGCCATAAGAAACTTTCTTGGATCAGTTGGGCCAACATTTATAAGTCAAAGAAAGTTGAAGGACTTGAAGTGAAGCATATTGAAAGGTTTTGTCTTGCTCTCTTTAGCAAGTGGCTTTGGAGAATTATTGATGATCATAAACCAATATGGCTAGACTTGCAGCAATTCAGATATGGAGACTTGAATTAAAAAAATTCTCAATCTTAGCCCTCAACCAAGTGGTACGAAAGACTCCATCTGCTGGAGAGATTTATTGTCCACTATTAACTGTAATTCTCAATCTGAAGACAATTGGTTCTCTAATGCAATAAACTGTATAATTGGTAATGGCAAGTGTAAAAGTGGTTAGTCTATTTTCCCTTTAACTCTCAATTTCCTGAATTATTTCAGATAGTTGTCTTGCGTAATGCAAAAGTCGCAGATATGGGCTCTTGGTGTTGAAATTTAGTTTTGTTTGAGTCTCCTCTGAACCAACTTGAAACTAACTAATTGGATGATCTTCTTAGTATCCTTTCTCATATTCAAATATTTTAAGACCATCATGACTCCTTTGTTTGGTGGAAAGGTTGTAATGGATTTTCTGTAAAGAATGTTTATTCAGTCTTATCAGAATTAGACAACGATGATCCAACCTGATAGATGAATGTCTGCAAGGGATATCTCACATTTGGAAAGCTAAGGTTCCTTCCAATGTTCAATTTTTTGTTGGAGACTCTTCCTCATCCATTTTCCAACCAAACAGCAGTTACAAAGGCGGGGGATCTTAGGAGGAAGCCACAATCTTGGGTACCCTTTGTGCTTTGTTCAAGAGGAAGACGTGAGCCACTTATTCTTAAATAGTCCAATTATCTTTAGTGTCTGGCTTGGCATTTTGTTCCTTAATTAAAAAATGGACTGATTGGTCCATAAACCCGGATAGATGCTTAGATTTTAGGTTTTAAGCTTTTACTTTCTTTTATTTACTGCTTTGCTCTAGTTTCTCCCATGTTTGTATCAAGGGTTGAGTGAAGAGATTTTGAGGGATTTTTCAAAATAAAATAAAATAATTCTCTTAGCGGAACAATCTCGACGAACGAATTTAGATTAAATCATTAATCACAAATCAAACTCAAAAAATAAGGATTCAAGAAATATCACTGAAGCGTACTTTATCTTTAATCACAAACAATGAAAGATAGTAACGTCTTTACGTAGTCCATATGAGCACAAAATGAAACGCGGGTACTAACTGTCTTCTGAGAAAATAGACAGTTAAAATCGGTAGGGGAAAGAACACTTCTCTATTTATAGAGAGCTACTAAAATCCTAATGCTCTTACTTTGTATTTTCTCAAAATAATATCAATCATATTTAATTAAACTATTTTAATTAAATAAAATATTATTAAATTTAACTAAACTCTTTTTCTTAAATAAATGAAATATTAATTATATTAAATCATATTTAATTTAATTAACTGTCAATTCTCATTTATTTAATTAAATTATATTTAATCAAATAAATTACAGTTGTGTTAATTTATTAAATCTACAATGTCACACAATGTCTCGACAAATGTTATAAAATCTACTAACAGAAAAAAAGACTTGCTGAAAACAGAAAGATTGTGTAGAAAAGTAAATTGTAGAAACTTAAAGAACACAATTAATTGATAACTCAGTTCGGTGCAACTTCACCTACTCTAGGGGCTACCAAGTCAGGAAGAAAATTCACCACTATCAGCAGTATCAATTCGAAGCTAAACAATCCCGATTTACACTCCTCACTTAATCCCTACCAAGTGCAACTTCTACCTAGGAACCTCCTAGATATGAGAAATCACCATCTCACTCCTAATCACCACAGTAATATCAAGCAATCCCAATCCCAAGAAATGTCTCAAGAAACCAAAAAAAAATTACTCTTCCAAAACCAAAAATACTTAGTTTGCTTAAAAGCTTCACTAAGAACAATACTCAACTCTTTGCTTAAAAGGTTGGAGGAGAACAATAACTTGATAAACAAGTAACAATCGGTCAACTCAAATGCATCAAAAGATACATGAGGACGTACAAAAAACATACAAAGAAACTAAAGAAATCTCAAACCCTAAATCCTTATTTTCACAAGGTTTTACAATAAAACTATGTCACTTAAAAAATTAGGTCTTGGACGACTCCTTATATAGACTTCTGCAGTTGGGCTTGGACTCTTCAACAAATCCAATATTTAGCTCTAAAACCCTTCATAATCTTCTCCATAAAAATAGAAACAAAAAACAAATCTTTTAAATATTTCCTAAAAAGTCTCAAAGATCTTTTTTATGAAACAAATCAAATCTGCAATTATTCCTAAAAATTCTTGATTGTCTGTGCCTGTTATGAGTACTAGAAACCTCTAGAATCTCATATTTTTCAATTAAATCTTCAAGGATATTATACAAATGTACTGTCATGATGTTCTATTGTAACATGTTATAACATCTGATAGAACATCTGTCAAATAAGTACCAGCTGACTCTGTTGTACCAGTTGGTCAAGATGTTATGACATCTTATTCAACATTAGGCTGTAATATATGTTTTCCAAATGAAACATGTTTTGATAAAATTGTTGCCAACTACTTTTTTTATCAAAATTGTTTCCAACCATAAAATCACAAACCTAACAATCTCCCAATTATGAACATTGGCTCTTTCTAATTGATAAAACCAATTAAGTTGAGTTCCAGACAGACTGTCTTGGAAGAAGTGTACCCATAAATCCTTGTCAGCGGTATGAGGCTAGATTTTCCTCACATAGGACCAGAGATGCATTTTGGGACATGAAACTCCGTCATATTTGGCAAACACCGGTGCTTTGAATTTTGGAGGAATGACAATCCTAGATACTAACCCCAACTCCTCAAAGTCCAATCCAGGCACTTTTTGGATTTCCATTGTACTTAACCGTTCTTCCAAATGCTTATACTTGTCATCGGCTGGAGGATATTGTTCTTCAGAATAGTCTTCTTCTTCCTCTTCTTCTTCTGACTCTGGTTGGACAACTGCTTCCTTGCCTTTCCCATCTTGATTGTCTTTCTCACCAGATGACGTTGCAAAGTCTAAGGTCCTTCTTGTCTGTCCTTGGAATATTCTTCCCATGTTTAGAACTTCGGTTACTTTCTTTGTCTTCTTTTTCTTCTCCTCAACCAGCAAGATCTTCAATTCTTCTTGTCCTTTGGCTATATTTAAGAACATCTGTTGAAACTGAGCATTTTGTGCTTGGAGGTCCTTCATCGTTTGCTCGAGATCCATCTTACTGAAATAAACAGTAGAAAGATGAGGAGACTCGTTGCAAGAAACCTTCTTATGTTATGATGAATGGTAAATGCGTATGAAATGATTTCAAGGATTTTAAAGATTTAAATTTGTTTTAGACAAAAAGGAAACACATGTTATATTAATAAATTAAAGCTTGAGTACATCAATGCCCTTTTGGGAAAACAATACAAAAAACTATAAGATAAAAAGGTTGCACGCATCCTCTTTGGTGCGATGTAGGCATTCAAGTTCCTCTCCTCATGGAGTTGCTTAGTGAGTTCCAAAACCTTCTTCTCGCTAGCGTAGAATTGGGCTTCGAAAGTATCTCGCTCCCCCTTGAGTTGTATCCAATCTATTTGTAAGTCTTCAAGAGAGGTGGGCATGTCAGGATGTAGGATAGTGTATGGAACATCTCCTTCCATAATAGGCTCAATGATTACCGGGAGCATGGAGGGATAAGGCATCATAAGACTCTGAGCACGAGTTCGTATCCATTTGAGGTAAGGCTCAAGAGGGATGGAATTCTTGTGCCCCAATGTCTTGCTATCTACCTTGTTCAACATCCTCCAAGCTCGGATAAATCTCTGGCGAAGAACTCGATTGTTGTTCTTGTAGTCAAATACCAAACCTTGAATGAGCATCTCATGCGGGTCATCCCTTCGGGCGTAACCAAACTGTCTTAAGGCTAAGCAGGGGTTATAGGTGATACCTCCCCTAATGCCAAGTAAAGGGACATTAGGTAATTCTCTACAACGGTCAACAATAGTAACATTCTCTATGGATCGGGAACACTAATGAATGTTTGAATGTTTGAGCGTCATCAACCTTTGTGACCACCTTGAACCTTGCTCGTTCTTCAATACAGATTGGGGAAGATGAAAAATAAACCATCTTGCCAAGAGAGGAGTACAACACATAAGGACACCTTTTTTCCTCATAGTGCGGGTGTGAAAAGAATGTAGGATGTCTCCTAGCAAAGTAGGTACCAGGTTGCGGGATATGAAGATTTTGACGGCGTTCACATCTATGAGTTGGTCAGGATTTGGAAACAAAACCATCCGATAGATGAGGAGAGCCACAATTTCCTCAAAAGCTTGCAGATCCAAAGAGTTCCGACAGTTTTGGGCTTTCTCAAACAATAACTTTGCTAGGAAACCTTTGACACCACTCTTTGTTTCCCAATTGGTTGTGACATCAGAAGATTGCAAGTGTAGAACTTTAGCAATCTCTTCTGGCTTTGGATCTCTTTCCGTACCGTTGAAAGGTAGTTGATTGAGAATGGGAATTCTCAAGAGTTGGGAGAATTCTTCCAAAGTTGGCACAAGTTGATAATCGGGAAATATGAAGCAATGGTGTAAAGGATCAAAGAACTGAAAGAGAACCTTCATCGTGTCTTCATTAATGTTGGAGGTGACCAAGTTTAGCAGGAGACCATGTCTCTCGGTGAATGGAGAGTTTTCAGGAATCCTTGAATCTAGATCTTTAAGTTGTGGAGGGATCCTTACAAGATTGACTTGAATAGTTTTCATGCGAATAGAATCAATGTCCTACAAAACAGAACAAAGATAAATCCCAAGATCCTTGAAATGGTTAGTGAATGTGTATAATGTTATGATGTTCATGATGTTATGTACAAGTATGTATATATAAATAAAGCAAACAAGTCCTTAGGTTTAGGCTTGCATGGAGTCTCATAGGTAAGTACCCTCTTGAAGTTTACTTGGCTCAAACATGTCCTAGTAATAGTAATCGGGTTCTAAGGAGCTCAATATCACTGGTTTGTTTCTTTGGTCATTGTTTCAGCACAAGCCTCTTTAATGGCGACCAAAATATCCCAAAAAACTAAACCTCAATGAGTGTAGTATCAAGTATCTACCAACTTTGGACAGTGTCTAACAAGTTTCTTATGGGTTGCGGGACTTGTATGATCAGAAGAGAACAAGTGCAAGGCTCAAGACCAAGTTTTGTGTAAAAAAGCACTTTATCAAAATGACAATGTACACTTTCTTCCCAAAATGGATATAAAGCATGGCCTTGCACTGAATGCTTGAAATGAGACCTCTAACAGCTGTGCAAGCAATTAATTATGGAGTGCCTAACAAGTTTGAGGCCTGCAAAGTAGAGTTTATGCATCATAACTTTGAATTTGAATTTTGTTCATCACAAAATGCCTTGTAATTCAAGTGATAAAATCCTAACTTCATCTCTTCGATTCTCCCTACTGATCTCAAGGAGTTCTTGGACATTTTGGAAATCTTACAATGTGCTCTACAACCCATCTTTGAATTGCTTTTGAAAATTCCCCTTGTAACTATATGAAAAAGTGCCATAAAGTTGGGTCAAAATCCTGACCAAATTAGGGCAAAATTTCACTAAGTGTTTTGTTTCATGACCATGTATTCTTAAAATTATAACTTAAGATCCAAGAACTTTTGGAAGGAGTTGTGTAAAGAAAATTTGTAGATGTTGAAAGGTATCTTAGCATCCTCTTTGAGGGACTAAGATCATTTGAAAGGCAACTTAGATAGCATCATCGAGGGACTATGGTCTTGTATTTGCTTGTTTTTGCTAAGATACCTCACATGCGCAATATGACCATTTTGTAAGGCAACCAAGTGGATTTATCCTAGGGGTGCTTGTGTGCAAGTGTATTGTTTTTCATGCTTGATTTTGTCTTGAATTAGGGTTTTCTAAGCATTGGTTTTAGTCTTTCCATACAAATCCTAATTACTAGCATTTGTATATAAAAGTGATAAATTGCAGAATTTAAAGTTACTACGCTATTACAATACTTGTGGGAGGGGGTGTACAAATTATAAATGGGGATTTGCAATAAAATAAACCTAGTTAATCTATTACAACCATATTGAATTGGTACAAGAATGAAAATAAATGATGTACAAAAATGAAGAAATATACAAGCATGTGAATGTGAAGAAAATGGATATTTTTGTTTGGATTTTTAGAGAAAAGGGGTTTTGATTTAACCTAATTAATTAAAAGGAAATAATTAGTAGAAATGATAAAAAGTAAACCTAATTTACTAAGAAAAGATTTTAAATAAAATCCTAAATCTATTAATTAAAAAAATAAAGAAATTAAGTTTATAAGAAAAGTATTTTTTGGTATTTTTATCTTGAAAATAAATTGTAGTATTATAAAATATTTTTGGTCCTTTTTTTTATATTAAAATAATATATTTTAATTGGTGTAAAAGAAAATAAATGAAAACCTAGTTTTTTTAAATTAAATTTACAAAAGAATTAGTCAAAATAAAATAAAGTATGATTAAATAAAATAATTTTTGTGAGAAAAAAATAAATAAACTATTTTAAAATATAAATCTACTATTTTTATATTTTTTATGATTTTTTTAGTATTAGAAAAATTATATAGAAAAATAAATAAAATGAAAATAAGAAAAGAAAAATAAAATAGGCCAGGGGCTGTATAAGTGAAACAGAGGGTTAGAAAGTAAAAACAAAAACATAAGGCCCAAAGATGAAGCCCAGCGCCTGCCAAAAAAGAGTCAAAATGCAAAAAATATGAAAAAAATCAAAAGAGTACCACTGGGGCTCGAACCCAGGTCCCTCAGGTTACAAGCGCGCGCTTCTACCACTGGGGTGACTATACATCCGTTTATATAAATCAAAGCATAAATATATATGACAAACATGTTCCTGAGGCCAACTTCATCTTCAACCTCACGCCCAACCAGAAGCTCTGTAACTCAATCAATCCTCAACAAAAATGAAAATTGTAAACATGAAACTTGTAGCAAATTTCCTCATGGTTTCAAAAATGTAAAACATTAAAACTATAGATCAAAGACAAATATGAATTTCATTGGTCCTAATCTGAACCCTAAAAATCTCAGAAACTTTAATCTTAAAATTCTCTAAGCTTAAGCAAAATTAATGGAAACTATGGACATGGTTAGCTTTAGGGCAAAGATATCTATATTTTTCATTCACAAATAAATCATTGATGATGCATGTATGAAAAGTTCTAAAGTCAGAAAACTTACCTTGCAAAAGGGTATCGGGTTTGGAGTTTGAGAAGCTTTCAGTGAGTTCCAATGATTGGGTTAGCTTCCTCAAGTTCCCAGGAAGCTAAAGGGATTCTTAGCTTGAGCTGAAAGTGTCTGAGGAGTTATGGAGAAGTCCAAGTGCAAAGCTCTATTTTTTAAAATGGTGGATCATGATGGAGGTGTTACAATGGTACTGCAGGTGTTGGGATTGTTTGTGTATATTATTTAGAAGCTTTTGAAAGTAAAAGGCCAAGAAACGCACGAGTAGATTTGAAGATTGGCTTCAAAACTCAGAAATGACAAGTTTTGAAGTGTTTTTGGTGATTTTGTGTTCTAGGTGTTTTCAGGGCTTAAGCATGCGTGTCTTTTGTGGCAAGTGGTTTGTCTATGTATAAGCAAAAGGTCTTGAGTGCATTGGCAAGTCAGAAGTACAAGTTACAAGCTATTTGCTATGTTTCTTGATTTTCAAGAAAAGTGGGAAACCAAGTTTCAATGTGTAGTACAAGCATGGTCTGGGTGATTGTAAGTGTCTAACAAGTTTCTTATGGGTTATGGGACTTGTATGATCAGAAGAGAACAAGTGCAAGGCTCAAGAACAAGTTTTGTGTAAAAAAGCACTTTATCAAAATGGCAATGTACACTTTCTTCCCAGAATGGATATAAAGCATGGTCTTGCATTGAATGCTTGAAATGAGACCTCTAACAGTTGTGCAAGCAATTAATTATGGAGTTCCTAACAAGTTTGAGGCCTGAAAAGTATAGTTTATGCAGCATAACTTTGAATTTGAATTTTGTTCATCACAAAATGCCTTGTAATTCAAGTGATAAAACCCTAACTTCATCTCTTCGATTCTCCCTACTCAAGAATGACCTCAAGGAGTTCTTGGAAATTTTGGAAAGCTTATAATGTTCTATACAACCCATATTTTAATTGATTTTGAAAATTCCACTTGGAACTATATGAAAAAGTTCCATGAATTTGGGTCAAAATCCTGACCAAATTAGGGCAAAATTTCACTAAGTGTTTTGTTTCATGACCATGTGTTCTTAAAATTATAACTTGAGATACAAGAACTTTTGGAAGGAGTTGTGTAAATAAAAGTTGTATATTTCATGGATATCTGCAACTTTCATGTTGGAAGTTTATCTTGAATCATCTTGCATCATGGTGAAAATTTTGTTCAAAGTTATGAAAAAAGAAGAAATTTCCAACACTTAGAAAAATTTCTAAGTTTAGAAATTTTAACTTTTCAAAATGGAATTTTGAATTTTGGATTTCTTGATGAAGAAGTTTCATATTTTGACATGTTTTGATGAGTTATGATCTTTGACATTTGAATTTGACCAAAAAGTCAAAGTTTGACTTTTCAATATACAGTTGACTTTTGATCAGTTGACTGAAAATTCATCTGTCAATCCACTGGACTTGACAATGTTTTGAGCCATGTCATTAGGTAAAAATAATGCAATTTGACTCTTGAGATCATTCCTTAAACCAATTGATCATTTTCTAGGTCACAAATCAGAAATTTCCCTTTCCCAGTCAAAACCCTAATTTTGACCATTTTGCCCTTTTGAAGATTTGATCCAATTTCTTCAGGAATTATGATCCAAACTTGATAAAATGATACATATGAGTTTAAAATTTTGATGTGGATAAAAAATTATGAAGTTTGACTGTAAATTGGCCAAAGTTGAGTTTTTCCCTAATACAACTGATTTTTAGGTCAACTGCTCAATTGACTGAGTAAAAGTGTGATCTAAAACTTGAAACTTGACATGAGTGATCTTAAGGGTCCATAATGATCCATGAAAGTAATATCGGGCATTGGGAGTTAAAATATCCTTGTGCAATCTCAAACACTAATTTTGGTCATCAATGCTTGAGGAGGTGTCTTGAGCTGATCAAACCCTAGTGCAGTCTTGAGCCCAAGGAGATCTTGTGAGAAAATTCTTGATAAATGAGAGGGAAAATTTTGGGGTACAACATACACAAACGCTAATGGAGCCAAATTCACCAAACTTCTGGTGGTCATCCACCTCTTGCCTCTATCAAAGATCCTTTTGCCCCTATCAAAAAGCCTTCTTCATTCTTTGGTGTTGTACCCAACCCCACTGTTTTGCAAAACACCTAGCTTCTAACCCTTCTTAGTAGCAATTTGTCCAGGCATGTCTTGACTCAAACTAGAGAGGAAAGATGCAGTATTAGTTGCATTCCTCTATATCTGTAATTTCTATAACTCTTTAATAATATAAGTTCAAATCCCACTATTTTTTATAACAACAAGTTGTTCCTTGTTGTCCATATGCACCAAAGTCACAACATTCCCTTCAATAATATTCTTGATTATTTTATTAAAACCATCAATGTCCTTGTTCCAACCATGTTGAATGAGATATTTGAAAGAGTTTAGATCTTCATTATAAAATGTCATGACATCCTGCTTGACATCATGTCTCTTCAACACCAGTTTAGAGAAACTTTCTCTTATTTCCCTACCTTCATCTCCAGCAGTACACCAAGAACCACACTCTTTCTTCTTACTGACCTCAAAACTCGAGCTATTCCTCAAGGAAAAACATCCATCAGTACTTGATATCTTCATATTTAATTCAGTGATGTTTCCTTTATCAGAGTGAGTTGTAGTCAATTCCTTGGATTGTTCTATCTGTTCTTCAGTAGACAGACCTTTGTTGGATTTAGAATTCAATGATTCAGTGTTTGTGAATTCAAAAGTTTCCTCCCTTAATGCTCCATCAATTTGAACATAGGATGTTCCAAAATCATCTCTGACATCCACCTTCTCTTCAGTAATTGAATCATCAATTTTCATATTGATAGATTCCATTGTCATTCTAGTTCTGGAGTTAAAAACTATCTAAGATCTTCTACTTGAAGAGTAACCCAGAAATATTCATTCATCACTCACGGGATCCTCCTTGTCCACTTGATCTTTGCTAGTAAAGATCTAGTATGTACTTCCAAATATATGAAATTATTTAACTTTAGGTTTCCTTACTTTCCATACCTCATAGAGTGTAGTAGTCCTTCTCTCAAAGTGACCTTGTTATGAATATAGATGCAATATTCATAGCTTCATCCCAAAACTCAAATGGCAATTGCTTAGCATTAAGCATGAACCTAGTTGATTCTTGTATGGCTCTAGTCTTTTGCTCAACAATTCCATCTCCCTGAGTTTTCCAGGAATAAGAGAACTCATGGCTTATTCCTTAAGAATCACAAAATTCAGAAAAGTTTGCATTCTTAAACTCCTTATCATTGCCACTCCTTACTTTCACAGTCTCACTTATCTTCTCATCTTGAATGTTTTGACACAGACCTTTGATGACTTTAAAAGTTTATGATTTATCCCTAAGAAAATTCATCCAAGTATATTCATAAAAGTCATCTACAACCACTAGACATACCTTTTTACTCCTAGGTTATCTATTTGTAATGGATCCATTACATCCATATGAAAAAGTTCCAAAACTTTGGAAGTAGTCTAATGCTGCAACATTGGGTGTGACATCGTGCTTTGCTTCTTACTTACACACTTATCACACACTTTTCCTTCTTCAATCTTGAGCTCTGGCATATCTCTGATGACTCCTTCAGATATGACTTCCTTCATTCTTTTTAAATAAAGATATCCAAGTTTTTGGTGCCATAGCTTCACTTCATCCTCATTTTTTTTGAACATGTGGAAGAGTAAGCAATTATTTGAGATTCGTAGAAAAAGCAGTTGTCTTTAGACCTTATGCCTTTCATTAGAAAAAATTCATTATCATCTTTGACCAGCCATTCTGATTTTGAGAAGTTAACTAATAGACCTTAGTCACACAATTTACCAATGATAATAAGATTAACAGTTAATCCTTTCACAAACAACACATCTTCTAAGCTGGGACAACCAGCACACATCAGATTTCCAACTCCTTTTATTTCACCTCTAAACTCATTACCAAATCTCACAGAACCTATGGGATCAGTCTTGACATCCACCAACATCTTCTGAATCCCTGTCATATGTCTAGAGCATCCACTGTCAAATTACCAGTCTTCACTCGTTGAGTCTCTCAAGGAAGTATGAGCTATAAGGTTAACATCCCTATTTTCAACACTTTTGTTTTTGATCACTTTATTATCCTTGGAGCATACAAAAGATTTTTGATCTCCACACAATTTGAAACATAAAGGCTTTATATGACCTGAATCACCATAATAGCGACATCACCAAGTAGATTGAGGTTGATTTGAAGATTCATCATATTTGTCAGGATGTTGTAACATATGTTTGAACATGTTAATCTTTTTCTTCTTTTCATAAGGAAGGAAATTTTCTTCTGACATTCTTCTCAGTTTATTATCAGATTGATAATGAACTTTGGCATCTTCATCCTCTTTCACCATATTTATGAAATCTGTCAAGTTATCAAGCTTGGAGTTTAAGCGATTTACCTCACTTTATAGATGAGAGACAGTATATAAAATCTTCTTCTTTACATTCTCCAAGTCAGCTATGATCTTTCTCTGATCTTCCTTTGTTTTGATATTTGCTTCATGAAATTCTGGAAGCAGATACTCAATGTCACAGTGAATGTTATGACACCGTATCTGACTTTCTATAAGACAGTAAATAAAAACAGTAAAGAACACAGTCAATTGTTTACCCAGTTCAGTGTGAAACAACACCTACTCTGGGGGCTACCAAGCCAGGGAGGAAATCCACTATAAGAGATATTAATTCAGGAATAAACCAACCAGTTTATCTCCTTCACTTAAGACCTACCCAATGCAACTTCAATCTAAATTCAACTTAAACCTGAGTTCCTACTCACTCCCCCTCAATCACAACAGTGATACTTAAAACAATTGTCTAATGAAATAATGAAGACACTCTTCATAACATACACTTGATTATGCTTCACAGCTTTTTAATCAAGTAACACAAACACTCGTGCTTCACAGCTTTGAGTGATACATAAACCTAACTTGACTTTGCTTCAAAGCTTTAGTCAAGAGACACAAAGCACTCTTGCTTCAAAGCTTTGAGTGATACAAAAACCCTTACAATCAAAACCTATTCCAAGTCACTTATCATAATGATACTTGCTTGGATTACTGCAGTTAAAACTATACAGCTCCTAATTGATCTTCAGTCAAAGAGTTACCCTCCAATCAGCAATCCTGTTGAATATATATGCAGCTGTTTCTTCAGTTAGGGTTTCCACAAAAAGTTAGGGTTAATTAGGTTTAACCTTAAGACTTGGTCACAAGACTTTATCAACCAGATTAGGGTTGAGCTAGGTTAACCCAAGTTCCACGTGAGATTCTGTTCTGGAAGGAAAGAGCCACATCTTCCTGAAAAATCTCAGAATTAACCAAACTGCATATCTGTTAGATCAGTACAAGATGTCTTAACATTTGTTATGACATCAGAATTCCTGTTTACTGATTTTGGTAGAAGGCACTAAATGTGATCATTGCAAAATGCTCAGATACACACTCATAAACAGTAGCTATTGTATGCCATACTTTTTCTGCATAAGGTACCTAATAATCCATAATGTTATGACATCAGTCATGACATTTACACACCTGGTTTTACCAAAAATACATGCCAATAACTAAACACTTACAAACTCCCCCTTTGGCAGATTTTTGGCTAAAACCCCTAAGCAATCAGAGAATATAGAGCAGCAGAATGAATATGACTGCAGAAAAAATATGATGTCTACCACAAAATATCTCCCCCTCTTTAGCCACAAATAGGCCAAAGATACATGTACTTAAATGTTATACAGTCATCCAAAATAAGTAATAAAAACAACAAATAAAATCTGAAAACACTTGCAACAACAGGAACCAGCATCAGGCTTGTCAACTCCACCAAACTTTAAGCACTGTCATCTTCAGAGGAGCTACTTTCTTCAGCATTGAGCTGATCTTCAGTCTCCTCCTGTTCCAACTAGAGAGAGAACTTTGATTGAGAGAATGGTATTTGTTGCAGAGTTGAGAGAGGAAGGAGGCAAATGAGTGTCTATTCAGCTTCTTAATAATTATGAAAGAAATGGGAAAGCATATGATTAACCCAATCAAAATAGACTTAACAAAAATAGCTCCTTCAACCCTTGTTTTAAGCAAAATTAATTGCTACAATTCCTCCTGTTGGCAAATCCCCAACTTGCCTCTCAAGTTTTCAAATTGATTTGCATCAAGTGCCTTGGTAAAAATGTCAGCCAGCTGTAGCTCAGTGGCAACATGTTCCAGTTTAATCGTCTTCTCTTCTACAAGGTCTCTGATAAAGTGATGTCTTATGTCAATATGCTTGGTCCTGCTATGCTGAATAGGATTCTTGGAAATGTTGATTGTACTCAGATTGTCGCAGTACAATGTCATAACATCTTGTGTGACATTATACTCAGTAAGCATCTGTTTCATCCAGATCATTTGAGAACAGCTACTACCAGCTGCAATGTATTCAGCTTCAGCAGTAGAGAGAGACACACAGTTCTGTTTCTTGCTGAACCAGGAGACCAGATTATTTCCTAAGAAGAAACATCCTCCAGAGGTGCTTTTTCTATCATCAGCACTTCTAGCCCAATCAGCATCACAATAACCAGTCAGAGTTGGTTCACAACCATGAGAGTACAACAAGCCATAGTTGTAAGTTCCACTTACATACTTCAAAATTCTCTTTACTTGGTTGATATGACTGACTTTAGGATCAGCTTGGTATCTTGCACAAACTCCAACTGCAAAGGCAATGTCAGGCCTGCTGGCTGTTAAGTACAACAAACTTCCTATCATGCTTCTGTACAGACTTTGGTCCACCTTAACCCCACTTGAATCTTTGGATAACTTTAAATGAGTAGGTGCAGGGGTCCTTTTGTGACTGGCATTCTCCAGACCAAACTTCTTGACAATGTTCTTAGCATACTTGCTTTGAGATAGAAAGATTGAGTCCTCCATCTGTGAGACTTGCAGTCCAAGAAAATAAGTCAGTTCTCCCATGAGACTCATTTAGAATTCAGCCTTCATCTGGTCAGCAAAATGTTTAACCATTTGTTCTGACATTCCCCCAAACACTATGTCATCAACATATATTTGAGCTACCATTAGCTTCCCTCCTTCATTTTTGACAAAGAGAGTTTTATCCAAGCCTCCTTTTCTGTATCCTTTGTCTGAGAGAAATTTTGTTAACCTGTCATACCATGCTCTAGGAGCTTGTTTCAAGCCATATAGAGCTTTCCTCAATTTGTAGACATGATCAGGGTGGTTTGGATCCACAAAACCTTTAGGCTGTTCCACATAAACTTCTTCATTTAAGTACCCATTTAGGAAGGCACTTTTTACATCCATCTGAAACAGCTTGAACTTCAGGAGACAAGCAATTCCCAATAGGAGTCTGATAGATTCCAGTCTGGCTACATGGGCAAAGGTCTCATCAAAATCAACCCCTTCAACTTGAGTGTATCCTTGGGCAACAAGTCTTGCCTTATTCCTAGTGACAACTCCTTCAGCATCTGATTTGTTCTTGTATATCCATTTTGTGCCAATGATGTTTGTTCCCTCTGGTCTAGGAACTAACTCCCAAACTTCATGTTGCTTAAATTGGTTCAATTCATCTTGCATTGCACCAATCCAGTATTCATCAGTTAAGGCCTCCTTAACATTTCTTGGTTCAATTTTAGACACAAAGCAAGAGTTTGAAATGATTTCTCTAGATCTTGTAATGACTCCACTATTTGGATCCCCTATAATGAGTTATTTAGGATGATCTTTCTGAATTCTGATGGAAGGGATTTTGCTAGCTTCCTTGGATTCAGAGTCTGCTGTAGTGGTGTTAGGAAGGTCATTCTGTTGAGTTGGAGTCTCAAAGAATGTCTCAACATTACAAGGGACATCTGTTTCTTCATGATAATCATCAACTATGACATTTATTGATTCCATCATGACTTTGGTCCTGGAATTGAATACCCTATAAGCTCTGTTATTGGAGGAGTATCCTAGAAATATACCTTCATCACTTTTAGGGTCCAGCTTTCTTCTTTGTTCACGATCTGCCAGAATATAGCATTTGCTGCCAAAAACATGGAAGTACTTCACAGTTGGCTTTCTTCCTTTCCAGAGTTCATAAATGGTGGATGAGGTTCCCTTTCTCAAAGTGACTCTGTTATGGACATAACAGGCTGTATTCATAGCTTCAGCCCAGAAATGAATAGGAAGTCTTCTGGCATGTATCATAGCTCTGGCAGATTCCTGTATGGTCCTATTTTTCCTTTCTACAACTCCATTTTGTTGAGGAGTTATAGGTGAAGAGAATTCATGACTAATTCCTTCTGAGGAACATAACTCATTAAACTTACTATTTTCAAATTCCTTTCCATGATCACTTCTGATTCTGACAATACACCCTTCTTTTTCTCTTTGAATTCTTTTGCACAGTTCTTTAAAAACTTCAAACACATCAGATTTTTCCTTAATGAAGTTAATCCAGGTGAATTTGGAACAGTCATCCACAACAACATAGGCATATCTCTTTCCACCAAGACTTTCCACCTGCATTGGTCCCATCATATCCATATGTAGAAGTTCCAGAACCTTAGAGGTGGTCAGATGTCTTGACTTTGGATGTGACATCCTAGTCTGCTTACCAACCTGAAATTCACCACAAACTCTCCCTTCATCAATTTGCAGTCTTGGAATCCCTCTGACTGCCTCCATGGAGATAATCCTTTTCATTCCTCTCAGATGAAGATGGCCAAGTTTTTGGTGCCACAGTTTCACCTCTTTTTCTTCTTTGGCAATAGAACACACAGTGGAGTAATTAGTGTTCTCAGGCTCCCACAAGTAACAATTGTCTTTAGATCTGACTCCTTTCATTACAACTTCTTGTTTTTCATTAATTACAAGACACTCAGATTTTGAGAAGTTGACCTTGAATCCTAGATCACATAATTGACTGATACTAATGAGATTAGCAGTTAGGCCTTTTACCAATAGTACTTCATTCAGATTTGGAACTCCAGGGCAGTCCAAATTACCAACTCCTTTGATTTCACCTCTAGCACCATCTCCAAAGGTCACATAACTAGTGGTGTGAGGTTTAACATTATTGAGAATGTTCTTGATTCCAGTCATGTGCTTAGAACACCCACTGTCAAAGTACCAGTCTTCCTTTGCAGAGACTCTCAGGGAAGTGTGGGCTATCAGGGCAGTAGCCTTTTTCTTCCATTGAGGAGTATGTGGTACCCTGTTAGACTTAGGTTTGACACCTGGGTTCTGATTAGGGTATCCATACAATCTGAAGCAGAAGGGCTTTATGTGACCAAACCTCCCACAATGATGACATCTCCATCTTTGGTACTTTTTCTTCATATTTCTATGTTCCCGATGTTGAGTGTTATGTTGTGACATCTGCTTTGACATTTGTTTATCAGACCTGATCTTCTTGTCTGCACCAGATTTCTTTGCTCCCACAAATCCTAGTCCAGACTTGTTTCCCACATTTTGTCCAACCTGAAGGATTTCTTCCAATTTGTCAGTTCCATTTGTCAGCATCTTGACAGATTTGGTCATCTGGTTCAATTTTGAGTTCAGCATTTGAACTTCCCCTTCTAGATGACTTATAGTTTCAAGGTCTGCCCTTTTTTCAGACTCCAACTTTATGATGAGTTTTGTTTGTCTCTCATTTTGCACACAGACTTCAACACTTCTGATACACAATTTCTTGTAAGTATCAACCAGTTCTTCAAATGTCACTTCCTCATCACTAGTGTCACTTTCAGAGGTACAAACACCAGTTAGTACAGTAACTAGTTTGGCAGATTCTTCTTCAGAATTACTTTCTGAATCACAGTCAGACCATGTAACAGTCATTCCTTTCTTTTGTTTCTTAAGAAAGGTAGGACATTCAGCTCGAATATGCCCATATCCTTCACAACCATGGCATTGAATTCCTTTGCCTTGACTTCCCTTCTCTTCAGACCTTGGTCTTCTGCTGGAGTCATAAGATCTGTTAATGTCAGAGGGAATGTTATCAACATTTGACCTTGACTTTGGATCCATTCTCTTGATGAGTTTGTTGAATTGTCTTCCAAGCATGGCTATAGCTTCTGAAATATTTACTTCTTCATCCTCCTTGTTTTCATCTCCAGTGTTGGATACAAGTGCTATGCTCTTGTTTTTCTTGTCAACATTGTCACTGATCCCCATCTCAAAAGTCTGAAGAGACCCAATGAGTTCATCCACCTTTAAGTTGCTGATGTCCCGGGCTTCCTCTATAGCAATTACCTTCATTGCAAATCTTTTAGGCAGGGATCTGAGAATCTTTCTCACCAGTTTTTCTTCAGACATCTTTTCACCCAATGCTCTTGAGGTGTTGGAAATCTCCAAGATGTTCATGTGAAACTCATGAATGGTTTCATCTTCCTTCATCCTTAGGTTCTCAAACTTGGTAGTCAGCATCTGAAGCCTTGACATTTTTACTTTGGATGTGCCCTCATGGGTAGTTTTGAGAGTGTCCCACACTTCCTTGGCCAGTTCATATTGATGTACTAGTCTGAATATGTTTCTATCAATTCCATTGAACAAGGCATTTAAAGCTTTGGAATTACCCAGGGCTAACTCATCTTCTTCTTTGCTCCATTCTTCCTCAGGCTTCAGACTGATTGTCCCATCTTTCTCAGTTATGGTGGGATGGTTCCATCCTTTGTCAGCAGCTCTCCAAGCCTTTTTGTCTAGTGATTTTAAGAAGGCAGTCATACGAGGTTTCCAGTAGTCATAATTTGTTCCATCCATAATGGGTGGTCTTTTTCCAAAAACTCCTTCTTTGTCCATAGTGCCAGAAAGTGATATCCCTAGATCTCACCCAGTAATACAGGCAGGGTGCCTGCTCTGATGCCAATTGAAATTCTGGCAGCAGATACTCAATGTCACAGTGAATGTTATGACACTGTATCTGACTTTCTATAAGACAGTAAATAAAAACAGTAAAGAACACAGTCAATTGTTTACCCAGTTCAGTGTGAAACAACACCTACTCTGGGGGCTACCAAGCCAGGGAGGAAATCCACTATAAGAGATATTAATTCAGGAATAAACCAACCAGTTTATCTCCTTCACTTAAGACCTACCCAATGCAACTTCAATCTAAGTTCAACTTAAACCTGAGTTCCCACTCACTCCCCCTCAATCACAGCAGTGATACTTAAAACAATTGTCTAATGAAATAATGAAGACACTCTTCAGAACATACACTTGATTATGCTTCACAGCTTTTTAATCAAGTAACACAAACACTCGTGCTTCACAGCTTTGAGTGATACATAAACCTAACTTGACTCTGCTTCAAAGCTTTAGTCAAGAGACACAAAGCACTCTTGCTTCAAAGCTTTGAGTGATACAAAAACCCTTACAATCAAAACCTATTCCAAGTCACTTATCACAATGATACTTGCTTGGATTACATCAGTTAAAACTATACAGCTCCTAATTGATCTTCAGTCAAAGAGTTACCCTCCAATCATCAATCCTGTTGAATATATATGCAGCTGTTTCTTCAGTTAGGGTTTCCACAAAAAGCTAGGGTTAATTAGGTTTAACCTTAAGACTTGGTCACAAGACTTTATCAACCAGATTAGGGTTGAGCTAGGTTAACCCAAGTTCCACGTGAGATTCTGTTCTGGAAGGAAAGAGCCACATCTTCCTGAAAAATCTCAGAATTAACCAAACTGCATATCTGTTAGATCAGTACATGATATCTTAACATTTGTTATGACATCAGAATTCATGTTTACTGATTTTGGTAGAAGGCACTAAATGTGATCATTGCAAAATGCTCAGATACACACTCATAAACAGTAGCTACTGTATGCCATACTTTTTCTGCATAAGGTACCTAATAATCCATAATGTTATGACATCAGTCATGACATTTACACACCTGGTTTTACCAAAAATACATGCCAATAACTAAACACTTACACTTCACACCTGTCACAAGTATCTTTTTAGTATGTATCAAGATTTTCATGGAGAACATTATCATCATAAGCTTCCAGTTCACCTGCCCATCTTCCAGAAAGAGCCAACACAAGTTTTGCAAATTCATTGTTAGCCTCATCTTCTAATTCATCATCATCAGACCAAGACACAAAAAATCCCTTTTTCTACCTCTTGAGAAAAGTGGGACATTTTGGTTTGATGTGACCAAAACCTTCACACTCATAGCATTGAATGCCTTTGCGTTGATTGGTATTTTATTAAGGTTTGTTGTTCTTTTGAAAGGTTTCCTCATTACTGATATCAGATGAGATGTTCCTGACATTTGGTATTCCTCTTATGTCCAACCTTTTCAGAATTCTGTTGAATTTCTTTCCTAGTAACACAACCATATTGGACAAATCTTCATCAATATCTAAATTAGCTTTACCTTCATCTTCTTCAGCACTGGATACAAAAGTTATTTTGTTCTTTTTCTCAATCTTATCACTAATAGCCAATTCAAAAGTTTGAAGTGACCTAATAAGTTCATCAACTCTCATGTTGTTGATGTCCAGAGCTTCTTCAATAGATGTAACATGCATATCAAATCTCCTAGGTAAAGACCTAAGAATCTTTCTAACCAGCTTTACTTCTGTCATATTTTCTCCCAAGGAACTTGATGCACTAGCAATTTCAAGAATTTTCATCTGATATTCCTGAATTGTCTCATCATAATTCATCTTCAAATTCTCAAATTTGGTAGTGAGAAGTTGAAGTCTTGAAATCCTCACTTAAGAGGTAACTTCATAAGTTGTTTTGAGAATTTCTCAAGCATCCTTGGCTATAGTACAAGTATTAATTAACCTAAATATATTCTTGTCTACTCCATTGAACAGAGCATTCATAGCTTTGGAGTTTCCAATGGCCTCTTTATCACCAGCTTTATCCCAATCTTCTTCTGGTTTTGAAGATATTACTTTTCCATATTTGTCCTTTAAAACAGGATGCTCCCATCCTTTTAAAACAGACTTCCAAGCTTTTCTATCCATAAATTTCAGAAAAGCTATTATTCTGACCTTCCACCAGTCATAGTTTCAACCATCCAACATAGATGGTATGTTGTTATACCCTCCTTCTTTCTCCATAGTGCCAGAAAATCATCTCCCTGGATCTCACCCAATAAACAAAACAGGGTGCCTACTCTAGATGCCAATTGAAATTCTAGAACACACTGTTGTACCCCAAAATTTGCCCTCTCAATTCTCAAGGCCTTTCTTACAAGGATTTTCAAGGTTCAAGCTTGCACAAGTATTTTGGAATTTTCCAGTACCAAAATTAAAAGGAAACTGTCAAAAGGGGGAGAAAATAGATAAAAATATTATTTTGACAAAAATTGGAGAAATACAAGTGTTCTTTGTTTCAGCTCTTTCGATTGGCCTTTAGGCATCTTTCGATCAGCATCATTCGATTGACTCTTGGCCTCCTTCGATTGCTCAAAATGGATGCTAGCGTGCCTCTTTCGCATGGGCATGTGACTTCTTGTTGCAGGCTTCGTTTGTGACTTTTGCTGCCTACATTGCTTGCCTTGAAAACCATGTTTGCTGGCCACAAGTGCCCCCTGCAAGGCAAACCCTTCGATTCACCAAGCATGTTGCCTGCATGCTTGCTTTGAAAACCTATTTTAGCTGCTTGTAAGCCTGTTTCGATTTGGACAAGTTCACTGCCTACAAGCCTGCTTCGATTGGGCATATGCTGCTTGCAAGCCTGCTTCGATTGGGCAATATGCTTCCTTCTAGCATGAGCTTTCAATTTGGCAATATGTTTTCTACAATACAAGTTTCGTCTGGGCAATGTGAATTCAAATAGGTCTCCTTCGATTCAGAAGGAAATGATCTCCATACAAGTTTCAATTGAGTTTTTGGTTCCCTTTGAAACAGTGTCCTTCGACTCAGGAATGTCCTTCGACTCAGGAATGCCCTTCGAATCAGGAAGTAAAGGCCTCCTTCTGGTTTTCTTCAATTCAAAGAGTCAATAATGTTCTGAAAGCTTCTTTCGATTCAGAAGTTAATAACCTTCTGAAAAGGGCCATTCGAAGAACACACAGTTGGTCCATTCGAAGGGCACACAGCTGGTGAAAACGAATGTTGTTTTGTCCTAGTCTGGTCGAAAGGTGTAAAAAGATGGAGGATTCGACTCAAAAGATCAAGTTGAACATTCAGACCCATAGGCTAGGCCACGTGTCTTCCCTTTTTAGGCATGTATCCATTTATTTGTCTAAGACCACTTGCACTTAATAGCACAGTACTACCTTTTAGGAAAGTCTGTCTTGAGTCTTGCGCCTATTTTCCTTCAGCATGAAGCAACCCCATCTGAACCATTCATCTTGCTTTTGTGGCACAAGTGGACATTTACTTTCCAGCTGGGCCTTATTTTATTATTTTCGCTCCACAAGCAATGACAGAAGCATGAGTCAAAGCTTCTGCACCCCAACTGCCAACAGGCCCACCATATGTACTGTCACGTTACCTATTATTTTACTATTTTTGCAAGGCTGGCTGTTGAAAACATGTCCATTCTTTTCCTCTATAAATAGAGGAATTTATGCAAAGCTAGGGGAGGACTTTTTGGCCAGAGGAACGTATCTTCAAAATTCTCACACACCACAAAATTCTCAAACACTTAAACACTTAAACACTTAAACACTTAAACACTTAAACACTTAAACACTTAAACACTCAAACACATACCCAGAATCCAAACAACAAATCCAGAACTGCATCCTCCTGCCTAACACCAGAACATCAAACCTGTGTTAAAAATACAAGCCTAAGGCACAACAAGCCTTGAGGCCTGCATAACCTCAAAACCTGCCTTCCTTACCAAAGCCAGAAAACTCAAGCCAGTTCAACTGCAACTGCAAACAAACCTGCCTAAAGCCAGTCCAACTGCAACTGCAAGCAAGCTTGTATCAAAACTAACAAAAACTTAGACCTGCCTGTATCAAATCAAAGAGCAAACACTTATCCCCTTAGAATCTGAAACATACCTATGATCGGTGGAAATAGAACTGACTGTTTTTAGCTGGTTTTGCAAAATGTCGCGGAAGCAAGAGTCGCCACCGTCTTTTATTTTCTCCAATATGGAAAGAACAAAAGCACAGCAAAATTCCTTATGAGAACGTTTCTCGGTTCGGGAGGTAGATTTATAGAAAGGGAAGGTGTTAGCACCCTTTCTATCCGTGGTTATCCACGGGCTCTTAGGTACTTGCTCTTATGTTTTCAAAATTGTTTGCTTTTCAAAATGTGAATGGGTGTGAAAAAGTTTCTTTGAAAGATTTCTGAATAACTCTTGTATCTGTCCTCAAGAGTGTTTGAAAAATTTGTTTTGAAAGCTTTTGAAAGTGTAAGGTGTGAAAAGTATTTTGTTTGTTTTTGAAAAGAGCAAGTACCCATGAGTCATCTACCTACCCTGAGGAATTAAGCTGTGTAAGAGTCCTTTAGATAGTGCTATCCCACCATTGAGAGGTAAGTAGCACCATCGTTGGAGTTGTTCGGGTCAATTCGATTATTGGGACTGTGTGGTCACCGAAGCAATGGTAGGATACTTTAGAAGTAACCCTAATGTCCTAGATCCTTTATATCCGAGGCAACCGTTTCGAGGCAACTGTTTCGAGGCAACTGGATCTTTAGACTAAGGGTGACCTCTAAAACGTCCTATACTTGATGACCATGTTTCGAAGGCAACGAGTGAGGCGTACCCTAGAAGTGGTGTGTGCATTGTGTGTTGTATTCAGTTAATGTTTGTCTTGGTAATTAGTGAGCTACGAGTTGTTTTTATTTGCCATACATTCTTCCATGCATTTAACAGTTAGGGGGTGCAGAAAGTAAATTGCGAAAACATAAATCCTACGCTATTACAAGGCGCGGGTCTATACATCGCCAAAAATACAAAGACCCGTTTTTGGTAAATAAGTACGAGAAATTAAAATAAAGTAGTAAACCTAATTAACTATTACATGTCTTGGAAGCAATTACATAATAATAAACTATGCGCGAATAAAAATTAAATCGGAAATGTTCTAAGGGTGTTGACCCTTTTAAGAAAAGAAATTGAATTTTTTTTGTCTTTTTGTGATTAAAATGAAATTAAAACTAACTAATGACTAATTAATTAATTTAATTAAAAGAAAATATTTTTGTGTTTTTATGTTTTTTTATGAAATAAAATAAAAAAGAAATAAAACTAAAAGTTAATTTTTCCTAATTCTAGATCTATTTTAATTATTAAGAAAAGAAATTGAAATTGCCTAATTAAACTAATTCAATTATTGTTTATTTACAAAATAATAATAATAATAATAATAATAATAATAATAATGTTAGTTCTATTTTTTTGATTTTTATGAAAATATGCTAATTATGTTAATTATTAAAAAATAAAATAAGGCAAATAAATAAAAGAAAAGAAAATGACAAAACAAAATAAAATAAGAAGAAAAAAGTAAGTAAACCCAAAGGGGTGTGGGCTGGAATTTGAGGGTGTGTGATGGAGATTTGAGGCCCATTGAAGCTTCAGCTCGTTTGGACTTTCTTGGATTGCCTATGCCCACGTTGACTCCAGACCATGGTATTCCTTATGCTTGGCCCTTGGATCTGCGTTGATGGACACCTGGAGCGCTCCTGGATGAGGTCTATGGCGGATCCTGGATGAGATGCTGCACACAAGCATAGAGAGAAAAATAATATGAATTTTGGTGGGGACCTGGGATCGAACCCAGGCCCCAAAGATTGCAAAGTACACAGCCAACCAACTGAACCAAGCACATTAGTTGTAAACATAATAGAAACAAAAGAATATATGGAATAAGTGCGTTATATGCTGGAAAAGCGCGCGCCAATTTGAATGGCCCACTCCTTGGTTGCCACGCCATCATCATCTTCGTTCTGAAACAAAAATTACAGGCAGATAGCGGGGGTTTTAAACCCCCACTAATTTCAACAATGAAAAATAGCGATTAGAAAATGGGGCAACATAAAAAAGGCGCGACATGTCCATTCAATCCGTCTTGAGCTTCTGAGTTTGACCATGCCTGTTTTGAGGTTCAATTTTACAGTATATAAAAACCCCCAAAATGAGAGCTCTGAAACCCTAGAAATCGCTAATGGTGATTTTCGATTTAAAGCATCATTCTCAAATTAAATCACATGGAAAGCTTTGTATTGATCCTGTGAACATAATGCTATCAACAAAAAGTGTTAAAAATGCATGAATATATGACTGTAATTTTGAGAAAAAATGAAAACCGTGTGAGTTGTATGGCATGATTCCTTGAGTGATTTGACTTGTTAATGATTGCAAATTGTTCCTGGGGATGTAAGGAACGTATTTGGATCAAAAGGCAGGATTGAATGATGCTGCAAATAGGTTTTCAGTTTGTCACTTTTTCTTTGAAAATTTGAGATTGCTTTTTGCTGTATGAGTGTTTCTAGCTCGTGTCCCCCATATGGAAGGCTTGCACATCTGTTTTGTAATGTGTATCAATCCAAATAATGGACATTAAGCCTTTGCACTTATGTTTGAGATTTTGCCATAACCTCCATTAAAGCAACTTACCATTCTTGTCAAAATTTGAATTTTTATGCTTGGAATAGGCCTTGCACGAGTTTGGTAAGTACTTCATGGTGCATCAAAGAAATTCAACACAAAATATATCCCTCCATTAATTTTCTTGATTTTTATTTAAATTTTAAAGATTTAAAATGAATTAAATCAAATAAAATTAAATAAAAATGGAAAAATTAATTTTTAATCTTGAAATAAATTGTGGGACACGTGGGAGGCATGGCCAAGCTGAATCAAGTGAAAAAAGTGGGCCCCTTTTGTCAAAAATGAAGTTTCAAGGATAATTGACTTTGGCCATTTCACAAAAATTTCCCAACTTCTCCAATGCATATCTTGCTCAATTTTGAAGCTATGAACATGTTCTTGGACATTTTGGAAAGGTCTTGAAGTCCCCAACTTCTCCAATGCCTTTTTGTTGACTTTTGAAAATGACCTATAATGTTGAAATTGATAACTTTTTGTGAGAGCATTTCTTGGACTTGGAATGTGAAGATGAATTGTAGGAAATGTCCTCCCCTTAAAGATGAGAATTGGATGGGATTTTTCTGATGAACCATGAAAAAGTTATGCCTTGGTCAAGTTACAGTTGACTTTTCAGCTGTCCAAAAATAGAAACTTTTGCATCTTGATGATTTTTGAGCCAATCTTGGGAAATCATGGTCAAGATTTGACCAAATGATGATTGTGGCTTCAAAATAAGATGTTGACCAAATATTTTGACTTTTGACTGCCAAATGACCATTTTGCCCCTACAGTTGATTGTGAAGCAATTAGGGTTTTTGACTGTGCAACTTGACCTTGTGAGCCTTGAAACTTGACATGTGGATACTTGACAATGTATATGGGCATATGGGACTTGATTGGATCCTTGGAAACCTCAATTTCTTTGCAAGAATCAAAACCCTAATTTTGACTGTGTTAGGAGGCAATTGGACTGTGCAACCCTTGAGAGATTTTGAACCATTTGGAGATTGATCTTGGCAAATCTTGAAGAATACGGGAGGGAAAATTTTGGGGTACAACAATACCTATACCTTGTTACCCTTTGAATCCAGTAGGAAGAACCTCAGACTTATCCAGTATCACATACATAACTCCTGGTTCCTCCCTTCGAATCCAGAAGCATTCAAGGAAACCACTTAAAGGCCCAACACACGTTCCAGCCTCATGCAAGGTAAGTCATTCTTAACCTTGAACCCTTCATTTCTAGTGTAACATGTAAATAAGCTTCCTTTTCGTTTCAAACATGTGCATCGTGTTTGTTACCTTTTCGTTTCCACTCTTTTAGTTTGTTTTTATTGTCTCTCCTTTTGGTTTTGTTCTTTGGTTTGTTACAAATGCTCTAAGAACTAACCTGGCCCTGAGGTAATGACAGCATGGCCTTGGGCCATGTTGCTATTTAATATCTCAAACGAAATAAACAAAAGACAGGAGTATGAAACGAAGCCCCAGGCTTCCTCACTGACTCCAGACCCAATCGAAGGAGACAGAAAGGCAGATTGCATCTTGCACAGATTCCAGGCCCAATCGAAGAAGGCAACAAGGCAGAAAGGCCCAGCCAGAGGCACACTTGCACTAAGTCCAGGCTCAGACGAAAGGCACTTCTATGCTGGTGCCAGCCTCCAATCGAAGGCCATGACCTCACTGGCGCGAATTCCCAATCGAAGGACAGGACCTTACTGATGCCAGCCCCCAATCGAAGGAGGCAAACAAAATGCAAATCGAAGGGTGCTCCTGCCTGGGTCGAAAGACACTCATTTTTCTTGCTTTTACCTTATTTTTGCCTTTATATTCTCATGCAATTCAATATAGTTGTAATAGTATAGGATATTTATTTCCTGCATTTTTATTGCTTTGTACAAATGCTAGTAATTAGGTGTGTATGGCAAGATAAAATCAACAAGTAGACAACCCAAAAATCAAAGACAAAATGCATGCAATCAAACACACTTGCACACATGCACCCTTAGGATAATTCCACTTGTTGCCTTACAAAAATGGACATGTTATGCATGTGGGATGTCTTAGTGTTGTACCCCAAAATTTGCCCTCCCATATTTCTCAAAATATTTCAAGAAAAATTCACAAGTCCAACCCGGCGCGTCATATTCAGGTATTCTTTCGCCAAGATATCTCTGATAACGTATTCTCAAATTCAGGTTCGGCTCAAGAGACAATTCTTTAAAGAAGGTATCAGAATGTGTGAGTTTTCTCGAAGAAATATGGTGAAAAAGTGTGCTGAAAGTGCAGTTTTTACGCGCTAAAAAATTCATAACTTGAAGATCGTGGCTCGTTTTGAACCTGTTCCGGTGGCCAAAATTCCGTCTTGACATTATCTACGTTTTCATATCTCACGACTGGAAGCCAATTTCGATCAGAAGGTCTTCAAAAATGTGGATTTATCAAGTATTTTCATACAGAAAATTTGTGACAGAAGTTTATTTGCGTCATGTTCAGAAAATCATAACTTGGTCGATTTTCATCGTATCGAGCTGGTTCCGGCGCCAAAATTTCAAAAATTGAGTTGGCTACATTTTCACAGAAGGTATTGAGTTCAAACGGTATTCAAAAGGCCTTCGTTGTTTGCTCAGAGTGCGTGACACGCTGAAAATCCTGAATGCTGAATATTATTTCATCTGGGCCGAAACTTCGAAAATTCATAACTCGGTCAATTTTTATCGGATTGGGCTCATATTTTTACACAAGGTCTGTGACTCGTAGATCTACAACTTTGCTATAAAAGTCGAGACCAGATTATGCTCCGATCAATACCAGTTTTTTATTGAAGAACGTGTCAGAGTCGACACTGGAGCCCAAAATAAGTTTGTCTGAGCTGAAACTTCAAAAATTCATAACTAATTCACCGTTTATCCGATTGAGCCGATTTTCGGACAGGAGTTAGTTATAGATGTCGGCTACATTTTGTTTTCACATTTCAAATTCAAAAATTGCACTTAAGTCCCTGCGATTTAGCCTGAAAAGTGACGAACTCAAGTGAACATTGGAGGCCCAATTGCACATTCAAAGCCCATTTTCTTTACCCTAATTTCCATTATATAATCACTTTCTTTTCACACAAATCAGAGAGGAGAAAAAGAGGAGAAAAAAGAGAAAAAAACTTTGCCACAACACTGTTAGAATATCAAATTCTTTCAAGAACCCTAAAACCTTGAAATCCTTATTACAAATCCCTCTCTCACTACAAACAAGTCATCACAGTTACAAACCAATACCTCACTACTTCTTCAGTAAGGGTAAGGCTGGCTTGATCTCCATGATCCAAAAGGCATAAAAGCATTCATGTCACTAATTTTCCAGTAAGGATAAGATTGATTTGATCTCCATGATCAAAAGGGTATAATCATTCATACATGCCATATTGTGCCTAAACATTAAATTTCTTCATATATTGGTTTTATTTGCATTTTATGATTTTATTTAATGTGTTCATGAGATTCAACATTGCAGCTTTAGACAGGATCCCATGCAGGTCCATTAAGGAACGTTGAGGCCAAAACACAAATGGCCAAAAGCCAAAAGCCAAATGGCCAAAGTAGAACAACTTATGCATGATGAGGCAAAACAGAAATGGCCAAAAGCCAAAAGCCAAATGGCCAAAGTAGAACAACTTATGCATGATGAGGCCAGAACACAAATGACCAATAGCCAGAACACAAATGGCCATGAAACCCAATCCAATGGCCAAAGAATGCAGACCACGGTACTCAGGAGTCAATGAACACGCACGTGATGCCAGAAAGTCAAACAAGGCTTTTTGTCTAATGGGCCAAATTGCTTCCAAGAAACCTCCTAAAAGGGCCAGACACCCCCATGGTTTGCATCAATTTTTAATTTTTATTTGTTTTCTTTCCTAATTATATTAATTGTTTTAATTGCTTTCTTTAAATTCCTAAAATAATTTTCATAATAAAAATAAAATACAAAAAAAATCAAAAATGTTTATTGTTGTTAATATTAATTTCACCATTATTTTTTGTAAATAATTTTAATAATTAACTTAGTTAATTTAGGTTTCAATTTTAACATTTTTCTTAATAAATTAAAATATGTAGAAATTAGGGTTTTTTAACATTCTCATCTTTTTTTTATATAAATAATTTTCTCATCATTATTATTATTATTAATTACTACTTTTGTAAATAAATATGTAAAATAATTAATTAGTGTAAATTAGGTTTTAAAACTTTAACCTTTTCTTTAATAATTAAAAATAACTTAGAATTAGGGTTTCTTTTCAATTTTAATTTCTTTACCAAAAAAACCAAAAAAAACTAAAAAAAATTATTTTCCTTTTATTAAATAATTAATTAGACTTTTAATTCAATTTAATTTCAAAAGGGTCCAACGCCCTCGAACGTTCTATTTTTATTCTTTTCGCACGTTATTTTATTTTCCTTTGTGAATATTATGTAATTGCTCAAGCCTTGTAATAGTAACTAGGTTTTACTTTCCGCATTTTTATTAAAACGGGTCTTTGTTAATTTGGCGATGTATAGACCCGCGCCTTGTAATAGCGTAGGATTTTACTTTCCGCATTTTAATTTCCGCACTTTTAAACTGCTAAACTTTGCATGAAAGAATGTATGGCCAAAAATAAAAACAACGCGTAGCTCACGATACAATGACAAGATAAAACATAACTGAAAATAACACACAAATTCACACACCACTCTTAGGGTACGCCTCACTGTTGCCTTGCCTTCGAAACGTGGTAGTCGAGTATAGGATGTTTTAGTAAGTCCTTATGTCCGTTGATCCATATGCCTCAAAACAAGTTGCCTCAGAAAAGTTGCCTCGAATTAAAAAGGATCAATGGCATAAGGGTAGCTTCTAAGGTGTCCTACTGTTGCTCTGGTGACCACACTGTCCCTAAACTCGAATTGACCCGAACACCTCCAACGGTGGTGCTACCTACCTTTCAATGGTGGGATGGCATTACCTTAAGGACATTTACACAGCCTAATTCCTTAGGGTAGGTGGATGACTCATAGATACTTGCTCTATTCAAAACAAAGAAAACTCTTTTCACACCGACACTTTCAAAAGCTTTCAAAACGATTTTTCAAACACTCTTGAGGACTGATACAAGAGTCGATCTGAAATCTTTAAAACAAAACTTTTTCGAGCTCACTCACAATTGAAAAACAAACCATTTTTGAAAACACAATGAGCAAGTATCTAAGAGCCCATGGATAACCATAGATAGAAAGGGTGCTAACACCTCCCCTTTCTATAATCTACCTCCCGAACCGAGAGCAATCTCTATAAGGAATTTTTCTGTGCTTTTGTCCTTTCCATTTGGAGAAAATAAAAGACGGTGACGACTCTTGCTTCCGCGACATTTCGCAAACCAGCGTTAAACAGTCAGTTCCAGATCCACTGATCACACTTAGCACAAACGAATTGAAAAAAGATCATAGTCCCTCGATGACGCTATCAAAGTTGCCTTTCAAAAATGATCTTAGTCCCTACAGAAAAGTGCTAAGTCATTTCACAACATTGCTATCATGGTCATACGATGACCCGCGCCTGTCCCGTTAACATCCTAACACAAAGTTGTTCACCAAATACAATGGTGAAACAACACTGTTAAAATGGTTAACAACATAAGAAAGATCTTTGAGTAAAATAGGGTAGACAACTCTTAGTTACTTGATCAAAAATCTTGCAAAACATCCTTGCTGTTTTTTAAAACACACTCCACAACACAATTTAAAAACAACTTTCAAAACATTGAAAACCTTTCAAAAAGATAAAAACCTTTGTATACATTCAAACAAGAATCATTACAAAGGTTGCCACAATGATGGCCTATTTTCAAAACATCTTTCAAAATCACACACAAAGCACCATTTTCAAACAATTGAAAAGCAAAAGCAAGTGATCTAAGCAAGTAACTAAGAGCCCATGGATAACCATGGATAAAAAGGGTGCTAATACCTTCCCTTTCTATAATCTACTCCCCGAACCCAAGAAAACATCTCAAAGGTCTTTCCTGTGCTTTTTGACCTTTCCTTAGGATAAAATAAAAAGTCGGTGGCGACTCTTGCTAAACCGAAACATTTGCAAACACAGACGCAAAAACCACGTCAGTTCTCCCACCGTATCACAGAACTGGCGACTCTGCTGGGGAATCATTTTTAAGTGGAGTAACCTTAGGGCTTGGATCACCCTTTTGCATAATTATTGTTTGCCTTGATTGCTTTACATTTTGGTTCTCTTGTTTGGGCTTGAAATCCTCCACCCGGATTTGGGAAACATTCATAGATAGCAATACATTGTGGAAACTGTGCGGGGTATACCGACATGGTTGAAGCAATAGCTATATTAGTGCGACATATTTGTGAGTACCGGTAGCCTTTGAGTCAAACAAAGAGAATACGGGGCCGCTGAGTGATGTCATTAAGCACTAATGAACTAGAACCTTACTTGACCATCTTGGCCTTTTATTAGGGGTAGTGAGATGACCGGCTTTTGTGCAGTTCAAAGTTGGTAGATACTCGATACTACACTCATTGAGGGTTGTTTTCTTGGAATATTTTGGTCGCTAGTTAAGTGGCTAAACCAAAACAATGAACATAGAAAAAAATCCAATGATATTGAGCTCCTTAGAACCCGGTTACTATTTATAGGACAAGTTTTGAGCCAACTAAACTCAAGAGGGTACTTACCTATGAAACCTCATGCAAGCCTGAAACTAGGGTTTTGTGTAACTTGCTTGTACATGTGTTTGTGCATACATCATAAACATCATAAAGCATCATATGCATCCACTAACCATTTCAAGGGTTTGGATCTTCATCTTTGTTCTTGTTTTGTAGGTCATTGAAACTCTTCGCAGGAAAACAATTCAAGTCAACCTTGTGAGAATCCCTCCTCAACTCAAGGAGCTTACATCCATAATTCCAGAAAATTCTCTCTTCAGTGAAAGACATGGTAGACTTCTCAGCTTAGTCAACACCAACATTGAAGAAGACATGGTTAAAGTTCTCTTCCAGTTATTTGACCCCCTACACCACTGTTTCACATTCCCTGACTACCAATTGGTGCCTACTTTGGAGGAATTTTCTCAACTCTTGAGAATTCCTATTCTTAATCAACTACCCTACAACGGTACGGAAAAAGAGCCAAAGCCTGAAGATGTTGATCAAGCATTACACTTGCAACCATCTGATATCAAGGGGCATTGGGAAACCAGAAGTGGTGTCAAGGGTTTCTTGGCAAGGTTTCTGTTTGAGAAGGCACAAGACAGCTGGAATTCTCTTGATCTACAAGCCTTTGAAGAAATTGTAGCACTCCTTATTTATGGGTTGGTCTTGTTCCCAAATCCTGACCAACTTATAGATGTGAATGCTGTCAAGATTTTCATATATAGGAATCCCATACCTACATTACTTGGGGACATCCTACACTCACTTTACACACGAACAATGAAGAAAAGAGGTGTTCTCATGTGCTGTACTCCTCTCCTATTAAGGTGGTTTATTTCTCACCTTCCACAATCAGTTCTGAAGAATGAGCAGGGTTTAAGGTGGTCACAACGGTTGATGACCCTCACACATTCTGATGTACATTGGTGTTCTCGGTCCAGAGAAAATGTCATCCTCATTGATCGTTGTGGTGAATTCCCTAATGTCCCACTACTTGGTATTAGGGGAGGAATCACCTACAACCCTTGTCTAGCCTTGAGACAATTTGGATATGCTCGGAGGGATGGCCCTCATGACATGCTGATTCCTGATCTAGTTTTTGACTTCGACAACGATGCGCAAGGACTTCGACAAAGGTTCATCAGAGCTTGGAGGATGCCTAACAAGATGGATAGTAAGACACTGGGGCACAAGAATTCCATCCCCCTTGAGCCTTACCTCAAGTGGGTACGAACCCGCTCCCAGAATCTCATGATGCCATATCCTCACATTCTCCCCTTGATCAAAGAGCCTGTTAAGGAAGGAGAGGTTCCATACACCATCCTACATCCTAACATGCCAACATCATGGGAGGAAATGCAAAAGAGTTGGATCCAACTCAAGGAAGAACGAGATACTTTTGAAGCCAACTTCTATGCCAGTGAGAAGAAGGTTTTAGAGCTCACCCACCGACTTCACGAGGAGGAAATTCTTAACACCTACATCGCACCAAAGAGGATGCGCAACGTCTTTTTACATTAAGAAATTTGTAATATTTCGCCCATGGGGCATTTATGTACTAACAAATTTCTTCTTAATATGACGTGCGTTCTTTTTGTTTACAGCGAATTTGAATTTTTGAACCCTTGAATGCATTACATGAATAACATATCATTCATCATATGCACAAACAGGTCTTCAAGCCAGGTTTCCTTATCTTTCTGCTGTTTATTTCAGCAAGATGGATTTGGAGCAAACAGTGAAGGACTTACATGCACAAAATTCACAATTTCAGCAACTCCTCATGACCTTGGCAAAGGGTCAAGAGGATCTCAAAGCTCTGCTAGAAAGGAATAAAGAGAAGAAAAAGAAAAAGAGACAGGGGATAGCTACTTTCGGAAGAAGATTTGAGGGTGACGCTAGAAGGACTCTTGAGTTTCCATCAACGTCTGACGAAGGGATTGGCAAGGGGAAAGGAGTTATTGTGCCTTCCGAATCTGAGGTAGAAGAGGAGGAAGAGGAAGCAGACAAAGACTATTCAGAACAACAGTATCCACCAGCGGATGACAAGTATAAGAACCTTGAAGATAGATTGGCAGCTATAGAGTTGCAGAGGGTGCCCGAATTGGATTTTGAGGAGCTGGGGCTTGTAGCTGGGATTGTTATCCCTCCCAAGTTCAAAGTGCCAACATTCGCCAAGTAAGATGATCTATCTTTCCCTAAGATGCACTTGAGGTCGTATGTTAGAAAGATCCAGCCACATTCATCCGACAAAAACCTCTGGGTGCACTTTTTCCAAGACAGCTTGTCTGGCACTCAGTTAGATTGGTTTTACCAGCTCGAGAGGTCAGAGGTCCACAATTGGGAAGACTTGGCAGCCGCTTTCTATCGTCAGTATCAGTACAATGCTGATTTGGCGCCTACCCGTACTCAGCTACAGAGTATGGGGATGGCTTCAAATGAAGGGTTCAAGGAGTACGCCCAGAAGTTGCGCGACCTGGCTGGAAGGGTGCAACCACCGCTATCAGATAGGGAATTAGTTGACATGTTTTTGGGGACCCTATCTGGCCCTTTATTCAATCATCTAATCGGAATCTCCTCTGCAGGATTTACTGAGTTGATTTTGACTGGAGAGAGGGTGGAAGCCGGTATCAAAAGTGGAAAGATTCAAAAGGATGCTTCCGCATCCACAGCTGCTAGAAAACCTTTCCCAGCCAAGAAAGAAGTATCTGCTGTGTACACCCAGAAAAATCGGGAAAGAGAGGAACGTCGGCCAACAGTGGGGGCCGTATTAATACAAAAGTCCGCATCAGACCAGTTTAGAAACAGCCAACCGAGGAATGATCAGCCCAGAACTTATCAGCAAAGGCCACCACGGCAGTTTACCCCAGTAAATATGACACCTGCTCAGATCCTTCCACATCTTCTGAAGTTGAATCTTACTAATTTAAAAGAGGCGCCAAAGAATGTAAATACCACCTCTCCATCCTACAACTCAAAAGCTAAGTGCGCTTACCATTTCGACAGTATTGGGCACGATACCAATAATTGTTGGGCACTCAAGAATAAAATTCAGGATTTAACTGACGCCAAGGAGGTCGAGTTTGACGCTCCGGAAAAGCCCAATGTTATATCCGCGCCAATGCCCAAGCACGGCCACAATGTGCATGCTGTTTTGGAAAATCTCCATGTTATTGATATCGTCGATCTGGTGACTCCATTGTTAGTGATAAAAGAAAATTTGTTGAGAGCCGGGATCTTTCCTGGTTGTGATAAAGATTGCTATTTGTGCTCAAACGTTCAAGGTGATTGTCCAATGTTGAAGTCGGGTGTCCAACGCCTGATGGATACTCAAGAAATACTTTTCCAGAAAACCCCTGTTAACACTTCCAATCCGATTATTCCTGATACTTCTGATACCTCAACCAATGATATTGCCATCATAACCATTTCCGACAATCCTCCCAAGGCTTGCAAAAGGCCTGTCAGGATTACACCCAACTCTGAATGTGCACCTCTAAAGATCATAATGCCGGGACCCGTCCCGTACCAATCAAGCAAAATGATACCGTGGAACTATGGGGGAGAAATCTTCTACCACGGCATCAAACAAATCAAAACAGACCGAGAAATCTCTGAAGAAGACCCTAACATAGGAAACATCACGGGTACTAGCAAGATCACCCGCAGTGGCCGAATCTTTTCTCTGGAGATTGCTCCTCCCCGAGCAGTCTTCAGACCCTTAAAAATTTCTTCACCTGTTGGACCCTCTGTGCAAGGCCCAGTGATTGAAGAGTTAAACACTCCTGAAGAAAGACCATCCGCTGATAACACCAACAAAGGTAAGGGGATACTGAAAGAGCTTGTCAGGATGAAGGCTCATGATGTGGTTATCCCCGAAACCACTCAGAAGGAAATGGATGAAATCCTAAAAATAATCAGAAAAAGTGACTATGACGTTGTGGAACAATTGGTGCAAACCCCTTCTAAAATCTCAATGTTAGCTCTCCTGCTATGTTCAGAGGCCCACGCTAAGGCTCTGATTAAATTCTTGAAGACAACACATGTCCCCCAAGAGACCTCGGCTGACCAATTCCAAAACTGTGTGGCCAGTCTTACTGTTGACAATGGCCTGGGTTTTTCCGATGCTGACCTAACTCCCAAAGGAAGGAAGCACAATGATGCATTACATGTTTCAGTTGAGTGCCGAGGGACCACACTTGCCCATGTCTTGGTAGATACTGGTTCTTCCCTGAATGTGCTGCCAAATAAGGCTTTAGACCGTTTGGATTGTGAAGGTTTGGCCCTCAAGCCTAGCAACATTATCGTCAGAGCTTTCGATGGTTCCAAAAGAATGGTTCATGGGGAGGTTGATATTCCCATCAAGGTAGGCACTGAAGTGTTCAACTCCACCTTCTACGTGATGGACATCCGTCCTTCATACTCATGTTTGCTGGGAAGACCGTGGATTCATCATGCCGGGGCAGTTACATCCTCTTTGCACCAGATGCTGAAGTATCCTGTTAAGGGTAAAATCATAACTGTACACGGTGAGGAGGAGTACGTGATCAGTCATCTCAATTCCTTTCGGTATGTGGAAGTGGATGGCGAATTCATCGAAACACCTTTTCAACATTTTGAGGAAGTTTCTCCCGAGGTGGCAGTCGCAAAGGCAGTGGTTGAGGTACCTATCATTCCCAAGCAGGTGGCTAGGATGGCTTCCCTCAAAGACGCAGAGGCTGTGATTAAGGAGGGGAAGAGTACAGTATGGGGATAGTTTCCCAACATTCCTTATAAGACAGACAAGTTTGGGTTGGGGTTTACTGCTGCGGGACAAAAGGCTATGCGTCGCTCCAAGACCAAAAGACCACCCGTCAAGATTTCTCTCCATGGAATCAATGCTGTAGAAGATGAAGACGAGGAGAGCCACTTTGAAGACTGGATTTTTCCAACTGTCGAAGGGGGTTTGAGCAATTGGGAAGCAAAGGATTTTGTTCCTATCACCTTTATCAACCAGTAATTTTATCTTTGAACAATTTCCCATTTTCTATGGTCTGTAATAACTAAAACAATTCGCACACTATTTTCACCCCATGCCTTGCCCGGGGCATGTAGGTCCATTTGTAAGGGCTTGATTCTCTTCATAATCATATGCCATGTTTTGATGAATCATTGGACGTTTTTCATCTATAAACTGTTGTGTTCCTTTTCTTTCCTTTTGAATTTTTGTTTGTTTAAAGATGGCTATCCCTTACACACACCCACATTCACAAATGCAGGTACCCATCCACTCCGGATTCCATGGGTGACTATTCTGTTTTAGCCTTCGATAACTCTGGAGATCTGGTCAATCAAGCTGAGTACGAAGTTGACGAAGATTGTGAAGTGCCGGGAGAGTTAGCCAGACTTCTACAACAAGAAGAGAGGGCCATCTTGCCTCATGAAGAGTTGTTAGAAACCATCAACCTAGGGACAGAGGAAGACAGGAAATAAGTAAAAGTGGGTGCCAACCTGGAACCGAGTGTCAAGGAACGCCTAGTGCAGTTGTTGAACGAGTATGTTGAAATCTTCGCCTGGTCTTATGAAGACATGCCAGGATTAGACACATATATCATGGTTCACCGTCTCCCTACAAGAGAAGATTGTCCACCGATCAAACAAAAGGTCCGCTGAATGAGGCCTGACATGTCTGAGAAGATCAAAGCTGAGGTAATGAAGCAATTCAACGCTGGCTTTCTGGCTGTTACAACCTATCCACAATGGTTTGCCAACATTGTGCCCGTACCCAAAAAGGATGGCAAAGTCAGAATGTGCGTGGACTATCGGGATTTGAACAGGGCTAGCCCTAAATATGATTTCCCTCTACCTCATATTGACGTCTTGGTTGATAACACCGCTCAACACAAGGTTTTTTCCTTCATGGATGGATTCTCGGGTTACAACCAGATTAAAATGGCCCCCGAGGACATGGAGAAAACAACCTTTGTTACACAATGGGGTACCTTCTACTACAAGGTGATGCCGTTTGGACTAAGGAACGCAGGGGCAACTTATCAACGCGCCATGGTAGCTTTGTTTCATGATATGATACATCATGAGATCGAAGTTTACGTAGACGATATGATAGCTCGATCACAAACAGAAGAAGAACACCTTGGACATTTGCAGAAGTTGTTTGCCAGGTTGAAGGAGTACAAACTCAGACTGAATCCAAGCAAGTGCACTTTTGGAGTTAGGTCTGGTAAGATCTTGGGATTTATTGTCAGCAACAAAGGTATTGAGGTCGATCCTGTTAAAGTGAAGGCTATACAAGAAATTCCAGCCCCCGTACTGAAAAGGAGGTTAGAGGATTCTTGGGACACTTGAACTATATTGCAAGATTCATCTCTCACCTGACATCCACCTGTGAGCCGATTTTCAAGCTGTTGAAGAAGGATCAGGTAGTTGAATGGAACAACGATTGTCAAGTTGCTTTTGATAAGATCAAGGACTATTTTCTGGAACCTCCTATTCTGATGCCACCCGTTGAAGGAAGGCCGTTGATCATGTATCTGACTGTTTTGGATAACTCAATGGGGTGCGTGCTGGGCCAACATGACGAGTCTGGTCGAAAAGAGCATGCCATTTATTACTTTAGCAAAAAGTTTACCAACTGTGAGACTCGCTACTCATTGCTCGAGAAAACTTGATGCGCTTTGGTATGGGCTGCTCGCCGACTAAGGCAGTATATGTTGACTCATACCACTTTGCTGATTTCCAAGATGGACCCGATCAAATATATTTTCGAGAAGCCTGCTTTATCAGGAAGAATCGCTAGATGGCAGATGATCCTGACTGAGTATGACATCCAGTATACTACCCAAAAAGCTATAAAGGGGAGTGTACTAGCTGACCATCTAGCTCATCAAGCCGTCGAAGATTATCAATCTATGAGATTCGACTTCCCAGATGAGGACATCATGACATTGGACAATATCGAAAGTAACGGACCGTATGACGGACCGGAACAAGGATCCCGATAGACCCTGTACTTTGATGGTGCTTCGAATGCACTTGGCAACGGTATCGGTGCGGTACTCATTTCCCCAGAAGGTTGCCATACACCTTTCACTGCACGACTTTGTTTCAGCTGTACCAACAACATGGCTGAGTATGAAGCTTGCATCTTTGGTCTCAAGGCTGCTATAGACCTGGGGATCAAATCTTTGATCGTATTTGGGGACTCGGCTTTGGTTATCAGTCAAGTCAAAGGAGAGTGGGACACCAAACATCCTAATCTTATCCCATACAAGGAACATGTCCTGACTTTGTTGCCTCATTTCGAGCAGATTACTTTCGAGCATTTCCCGCGAGAAGAGAATCAGCTAGCAGATGCTCTGGCTACAATATCTTCCATGTTTAAACTCAACTGGGATAACGAGACTCCCCAAATTACCATCGAGCGAATGGATGAACCTGCGCACTGTCATGAGATTAATACCGAAGAAGTAGTGGAACAACCCTGGTTTCATGAAATCAAAAGGTATCTCCAGACTAGAGAATATCCCGAAAGAGCTTCAGTTAATGACAAAAAGTTCTTAAGGAGATTTGCTGCCAAGTTCTTCCTAAGCAATGGCATCCTTTATAAACGCAGCCATGATTGTGTTTTACTTTGATGTGTAGACAAAGCTGAATCAGAGTTGATCATGACTGAAATACACAGTGGCACATTTGGCACCCACTTGAGCGGACATATGATGGATAAGAAAATTCTAAGGGCAGGCTACTATTGGTCTACCATGGAAGCTGATTGCCACCAACATTCCCGTACGTGCCACAAATGCCAAGTCTACGCTGACAAAGTACATATTCCCCCTGTTCCACTCAACGTTCTAACAACTCCTTGGCCATTCGCAATGTGGGGCATCGACATGATTGGAGAGATCAAGCCCACGTCATCCAATGGACATCGCTTCATCTTGGTCGCCATTGATTATTTTACCAAGTGGGTCGAAGTAGCTTCCTTTGCCTCTGTTACAAAGAATGTGGTTGCCCGTTTCATTAAGCAGAACCTCATATGCCGGTATGGTGTCCCCGACAGGATCATCACAGACAACAGTACAAATCTAAACAATACTATGATCACCGCTCTATGCGAACAGTTCAAGATTTATCATCACAATTCATCTCCCTATCGGCCGAAGATGAACGGTGCTGTTGAAGCTGCGAACAAAAATATCAAGAAGATCATTCAAAAGATGACAGTCACCTACAAGGACTGGCACGAGATGTTACCGTTTTCTCTGCATGGATATCGTACCACGACACGTACTTCAATAGGGGCAACCCCATTTTCTTTGGTGTATGGCATGGAGGCTGTCCTACCCATGGAAGTTCAGATTCCTTCCTTAAGGATCATGAAAGACGCTGGTTTGAGTGAAGACGATTGGATTCAGACCCGGCTTGATCAACTCAATTTGATCGACGAGAAGTGACTTACTGCTATTTGTCATGGTCAGGCGTATCAAAAACGCATGATCAAGGCTTTCAACAAGAAAGTCAGGCGTCAGACATATCAAGTCGGAGACCTTGTAATCAAGCGGATCATCTTACCGTAAAGTGATCCCAGGGGCAAGTGGACTCCTACTTATGAAGGACCATTTGTGATCAAGAGTATCTTTTCTGGTGGGGCAATGATTCTGACCACCATGGACGGCGACGATTTGCCACACCCTGTGAACGCAGATGTGATCGGTGGAAATAAAACTGACTGTTTTTTAAGCTGGTTTCACGAAATGTCGCGGTAAGCAAGAGTCGCCACCGTCTTTTATGTTCTCCAACATGGAAAGGACAAAAGCACAGTAAAATTCCTTATTCGAGAATGTTTCTCGGTTCGGGAGGTAGATTTATAGAAAGGGAAGGTGTTAGCACCCTTTCTATCCGTGGTTATCCACGGGCTCTTAGGTACTTGCTCTTATGTTTTCAAAAGTTGTTTGCTTTTAAAGTGTGTGTGAGTTTTGTAAAAAGTTTCGTTTGAAAGATTTCTAAGTAACTCTTGTATCAGTCCTCAAGAGTGTATGAAAAATTTGTTTGAAATCTTTTAGAAAGTGTGAGGTGTGAAAAGTATTTTGTTTGTTTTTGAGAAAGAGCAAGTACCCATGAGAATCTACCTACCCCAAGGAATTAGGTTGTGTAAGAGTCCTTTAGATAGTGCTATCCCACCATTGGGGGGTAGGTAGCACCATCGTTGGAGTTGTTCGGGTCAATTCGATTATCGGGACAGTGTGGTCACCAAAGCAATGGTAGGACAACTTAGAAGTAACCCTAATGTCCTAGATCCTTTTATCCGAGGCAACCGTTTCGAGGCAACTGGATCTTTAGATAAAAGGGCGACCTCTAAGACACCCTATACTTGATGACCACGTCGAGGCAACCAGTGAGGCGTACCCTAAGGAGTGGCATGTGCATGTGTGTTGTGTTTCAGTTAAGGTTATCTTGTACATGTTATTTGTGAGCTACGGATTGGTTTTATTTACATACATTCTTGCAGGCATTTTTTAACAGTTAGGAGTGCGGAAAATAAATTGCAGAAATGTAAATCTATCTATTACAAGGCGCGGGTCTATACATCGCCAAAAACAAAAACCCATTTTGGAAAATAAAGTGCGAGAAATAGTAAATAAAGCGGTAAAAATTCCTATTTAACTATTACATATCTGGAGACAGTTACATAAACAAACAAAATAAATAAATGCGCGCGAGAATTAAATCGGGAACGTCCTAAGGGTTTTGACCCTTTTTGAATAATAATTGAATTTTGTCCCTTTTTTTGTAATTAATGAAATTAAAATTAATAACTAATTAATTAATTTAATTAAAAGAAAAATATTTTTGTGTTTTTATGTTTTTTTAATGAAAATAAAATAAAAGGAATTAAATTAAAAGTTGACCTAATTCTAAATTGTTTTTACTTATTATAAAGAAAAGAGATTGAAATTGACTTAATTAAACTATTTTATTTGTTAATATTTTATTTACAAAAATAACATGAAATTAATAATAATAATAATATTAGTGTTTTTTTTTTATTATGAAAAATATTAATTATGTTAATAGTTAATAAAAAAGGAATAAGAGATAAAATAAGGTAAATAAAAAAATAAAATGACAAAACAAAAATGCAAACCCAAGGGGGGTTTGGGCCAGAATTGGGAGTTTGTTTAGCATTGCTGTGGCCCATTTGCCTTCAAGCCACGTTGACTTCTTGGATCTGCTGAGCTGGCTTTGACTGAGAAACATGGTGGTCCTCCTCTCTAGGCCTTTGGATGGCTGATTGTGGACACTTGGCGTTTGGATGAAGGGGAGCCCATAGTGGAGCATGGTTGGAACGCTGCATACAAACATATGAGGAAAAATAATATGGAATTTGGGGGGATCTGGGATTCGAACCCAGGTCCCAAGGGATGATTCCTACACGCCTTAGCCAGTTGAGCTGTGTGACTTAATTGAAACAATAATAATACACAAATATTATATTAGTAAATCAAATAATCCCCTGGAAAAAAAAAGAAAACGCGCTTATTTCAAACGAGCAAATGAGGAGGGGACGCGTCAGCGTCTTCTTCCTTGGACACTGGCTTTTTACCTGCGGATTTTTGTCCGCAGGTGGTTTCGTAGGTTTGTCCTAGAATCGTCCCTAGGCCATGAAAATCCATTTCAAAACCATGGTTGACCTCGTCCATGTCCCCTGATCACACTCATGCCTTGGCTGGCCTTGATTTAACCTGAAACAAAAATGCCTAAAACGCAAGAACGTGAACCCTAGAATCGGGCATCATGATTCAGGGCCTAACAATAAAATTGGCTAATGCAATCATGTTGGAAATTAATCAAGGAGTATGAATATGCTAGCTTTTTTGAGAAAAAAACGCAAGAATAGAGAATTCCAATTTCATGTTCATAGACGAGTTTGTGATGACTTACAGTGCTTGATATTGAGCCTCAGGACTTGGCAAAGGTTGCTTTAGCTTCAGGGTGTGGCAAGGAATAGAACCACGTGCTTGTTTTGATCTGAAGATGCTCGCAACTATGTTTTAGAACTCTCACTTTTTGGACAATTTTTGGTTTTGCTCTTGGCCGTTTCTGCACACTCTAGGTCGTGAATGAGGCTTGCAAGGCTTGCATATGCAGTCACGAATGAGAATCAGTCACATTTAGGAGCCTTTAACCATTGCAATTAAGCTTTGGATTTTGTTTTAACCACCATTAAAGGCCTTTCAAAGCTTGTTCAAAATTTGAATTTTCATGCTTAATTCAGCTTGGCACGAATTTGGTAGGTGTATTATGACACATGAAAACCATTCAAATCAAAAGATGTCATTGAATTAATTTTTTTTTATTTTATTTGAATTTTATGGATTTAAAATGAATTAAATCAAATAAAATTAAATAAAAATAGAAAAATTAATGTTTAATCTTGAAATTGATCATGGGACACGTGGGTGGCATGACAAGGCCGAACCAAGTGGAAAAAAGTGGGCCCTTTTGTCAAAAATTGAAGTTTCAAGGATAGTTGACTTTTGCCATTTCACAAAAATTTCCCAACTTCTCCAATGCATATCTTGCTCAATTTTGATCATATGAACATGTTCTTGGACATTTTGGAAAGGTCTTGAAGTCCTATAACCAATGCCTTTGGTCCCATGTCATTTTGATTTACCAATCTCAAGTTATGGTCTTTGACTTAAAATGCATTTTTGTTGACTTTTGAAAATGACCTATAATGTGGAAATTGATAACTTTTTGTGAGAGCATTTCTTGGACTTGGAATGTGAAGATGAGTTGTAGGAAATGTCATCCCCTTCAAAATGAGCATTGGATGGTATTTTTCTGATGAACCATGAAAAAGTTATGCCTTGGTCAAGTTACAGTTGACTTTTCAACTGTCCAAAAATAGAAACTTTTGCATCTTTATGATTTTTGAGCCATTCTTGTGGAATCATGATCAAGAATTGATCAAATGATGATTGTGGCTTCAAAATAAGATGTTGACCAAAAATTTTGACTTTTGACTGCCAAATAACCATTTTGCCCCTGCAGTTGATTGTGAAGCAATTAGGGTTTTTGACTGTGCAACTTGACCTTGTGAGCCTTGAAAATTGACATGTAGGTGCTTGACAATGTATATGAGCATATGGGACTTGATTGAGCCCTTGAAAACCTCAAATTCCTTGCAAGAACCAAAACCCTAATTTTGACTGGCTTAGGAGGATGGTTTGACTGTGCAATCCTTGAGTAGACTTGAGCACATTGAGATGATGCTTGTCAAAACTTTGAAGAATATGGGAGGGCAAATTTTGGGGTACAACAGTTGCCCCTGTTCAATCTTCTTAGACCTGAGGATGTAGATTGGCTTGTGTGCCTTTCGTGATCCGAGGGTGAAAGATGATTGAACACTAGAGTACCCAGAAATTTGCAGTCACATAGTAGAGTATCAGCGGTGTGATGGCGGGAATGGGCTTACAGATGCCATTAGGAGAGATGGTGGATAGGGGGATGGGCTTATAGATGCCATCTGGAAGTGTCACAAAACCTTGTCGGGAATGGGCTTATATATGCCATTTGGAGTTGTGATGGATAGGAGGATGGGCTTATAGATGCCATTTGGAGACTGTTGGTATGTGGATGGGCTTATAGATGCCATTTGGAGACTGTTGGTATGTGGATGGGCTTATAGATGCCATCTAGGTGTCGATCGTGTAAGAGATTCCTTAGCGAGAACTTGCGTACCTGAGAAAGAAAGATAATTACCTGGCCTGTTACAGGTGTTGATCTTCACTCAATCGCTCATAGACATGCCCTGGCTAGATACATGTATCGAATCTGGAACTTCAAAAGGTTGCTTACAGACGTGCCCTGGCTGGATACAGGTATCGAATCTTCAAACTCCTCAGACGTGCCCTGGCTAGATACAGGAATCGAAACTGGAATTAGTCGTCTACAGATTTGCCCTGGCTGGATACAGGTATCGAATCTTCAAACTCTTCAGACGTGCCCTGGCTAGATACAGGAATCGAATCTGGAATTAGTCGTCTACAGATCTGCCCTGGTTGGATACAGGTATCGAATCATCAAGCTCTTCAGACGTGCCATGGCTAGATACAGGAATCAAATCTGGAATTAGTCGTCTACAGATTTGCCCTGGCTGGATACAAGTATCGAATCTTCAAACTCTTCAGACGTGCCCTGGCTGGATACAGGAATCGAATCTGGAATTAGTCGTCTACAGATGTGCCCTGGCTGGATACAGGAATCGAATCTTCAAACTCTTCAGATGTGCCCTGGCTAGATACAGGAATCGAATCTGGAATTAGTCGTCAACAGATATGCCCTGGCCGGATACAGGAATTGAATCTTCAAACTCTTCAGACGTGCCCTGGCTAGATACAGGAATCGAATCTGGAATTAGTCGTCAACAAATATGCCCTGGCTAGATACAGGAATCGAATCTGGAATTAGTCGTCAACAGATATGCCCTGGCTAGATACAGAAATCGAATCTTCAAACTCTTCAGACGTGCCCTGGCTAGATACAGGAATCGAATATGGAATTAGTCGTCAACAAATATGCCATGGCTGGATACAGGAATCGAATCTTCAAACTCTTCAGATGTGCCCTGGCTAGATACAGGAATCGAATCTGGAATTAGTCGTCTACAGATGTGCCCTGGCTGGATACAGGAATCGAATCTTCAAACTCTTCAGATGTGTCCTGGCTAGATACAGGAATCGAATCTGGAATTGCGACAGTTGATAGTAATCATCTTTGTATTGACCTTTTTCTTGAAAAGGTAAAACATCAGTTATATGCAATGTCATGATGTATGAAATGCATGATGTCATGATGTTCAAAATATAAATGAGATAATTGTGTTATGATGCGTATATGCATGCGTCGTGTAATGTTTATGAATGTATTTTCGTCTAGGAAAATAAATCCTTGACGAATGCCAGGAACTTGAATCCTGGGCTGATGTTGAAGAGTAGAGTTCTTCGTTTCCGCTTGGGATGATGGTTGTAAGAACAAACCGGTAGGAGAAGATGACTCCGTTGGGGAATAAACTTGGTGAAGAGATTACTCTGCGGGGAATTGCTCTATGGGGAGAGATGCTTCGCTGAGGTTTTGATGATAACTCCGCTGGGAATACCATTGATAAGTTTTGTTGGAGAATTTGATGAACTCCGCTGGGGATACCGTTGATATGTTATATTGGGGAATTGATGAACTCCGCTGGGGGTAGGAAGAACTTCGCCGAGGACGATCTTTCCATGGCAATTAGCTGAGGATAACCCAGTTATAAGCTCTTGGTGAGGAATAACTTTGAATAAAGCTGGGGAGATGCGTATGTTCTCTGCAGAGGACAAGCTTCCAGAATCTACTGGGGATAAGCTTCCAGAATCTACTGGGGAGATTGATTCAACTTTCTTGGGGAAACCTTTGGACTGCACTGGGGAAGTGGCTCCAGTGGGGTGTCTGGTATTTCTCTGGGGAACAATCTTATATTAAGACTGCCGGGGATGCTTGTTGAGGAATATCTGTATACTCCGCTGGGGAGTATTGAGATTTTCTGGGGATACTCAACTTCCTTAAGGCTGATAGTAGACTAACTCTGCTTGGGGAGAGAGCATGGCTGACTTGCTGGAGATGTTGTGCCTTTTCAGGGCTGATTGGGAGACCAACTCTGCCCGGGGGAGAGTATTGCTGAACCTGTCTTACTCTGCGGGGAGTGGAGGTAGCTTGGTCATGTTCTTCAGCTGAACTTACCTTGGTACCTTGGTGGACAGAGCAACTAGATCGCTTAGATAACTCATTATTGCCCCTGTTTCTGATGTCACCTGTAATTAGTCCTTTGTTTCGTATGCAATTATTTATGATTAGCAATTAGTGTCAAATGCATATATCAAAATTTGAACATTGGACGTTCTTTGCAAAACAAAACAGAAAAAGAAAAACAGTTGGCAATTTGTCTGGAAAGTGAATTTGTATTGATTTTTGAATTTTCCTGTAAATAGGCGTTTATGTACAAGAGGCTGACGTCCTAGTAAGAGAACACCGCCGAACAATAGAGTTTATACAATTTGTACAAAGGAAAACAAAACAGCTATGTGGAAAAGTCCCACTGGGTTCCAACTCTGCTATCGCCTTTATGTCTTCAAGCGTCTCATCACTTGGCTTCTTAGTTGAAGATGAAGCTGATTGATTGCTACCGTCTGAACCTGATAGTTGATGCCGAATTCTAGATGCAAGGTGATCCAATGAGACATAGTATTACGCTTATATCCCTAACTTTTGCCTGGACCGCTGTGATACGGTGGGAGAACTGACTAGTGTTTTGCGTTTGTTTTCGCAAATGTTTCGATTGAGCAAGAGTCGCCACCGACTTTTTATTTTATCTTAAGGAAAGGTTTAAAAAGCACAGCAAAAACCTTTGAGATTTTTCTTGGGTTCGGGGAGTAGATTATAGAAGGGGAAGGTATTAGCACCCCTTCTATCCATGGTTATCCATGGGCTCTTAGGTACTTGCTTAGATCAACTTGCCTTGGTTTTCAATTGTTTGAAATGGTGCTTTGTGTGTGGTTTTGAAAAGGTTTTGAAAAAGATGCCTTGTGTAGGCTACCCTTGTAACAATTCTTTACTCGAATGTTTTACAAAAGGTGTTTGTCTTTTTGAAAAGATGTTTCAAGATTTTTTTGAAGATTTGTTTTGAAAGTGTTTGTGAAGTGGGTTTTGAAATAAGGCAAGTGTTTTCTTTGAAAGTTGACAAGTACTTAAGAGTTCATCTACCCTAAAGCTTTCTCAAAGATTTTTGTTATGTTTTAAACCTTTTGACAATTTTGTTCCACCATTTCATTTGGTGGACAATCTTGTTTTAGGAGATGAAAGGGACGGGCGTGGGTCATCGTTTAGACCATAGTTGCAATAGTGTTAAATGTCTTTGGGCAATTTTCTTTAAAAGGGACTTGATCATTCATTTAAGCAACATTTTGAGGGACTATGACCATTTGATTGTTTATTTTACCCAAAGAAGTTCAACATGCAATATGGCCCAATTATTTGAAGGCAACAAAGTGGAATACCCTAGGGGTGCAAATGTGAAATGTGTTGTCCATTTTTCATGCTCATTTATCTTGTATTAGGTCCAACTACTTTGTTCATTTTTATTCGCATACAAAACCCTAACTCTAGCATAGTATGTTTAGAAAGCGATAAAAATGCGAAATTTAAAATCCTACGCTATTACAACATAATAATATGGGGAGGGGGGTACAATGTTTCAAATGGGGATATTTAGACAAAAAATTGAAACCTAAAACTATTACATCAATTTTGAATTTATACAATTTAATGTACAATAATAACAATGGAATAAAATATGTAAGATGCAAAAATGTTTGGTATGTGTATGAAAGAAAGTATTATTTATGTAAAAATAAAAAGAAAATAAAAAGATACTATTTTTGGAGTATTTTTGAATTTAGGGCAAAAACCCTAATTCTTTTAAACAAAATGCATTAATTAATCAATTCATATAATATTTATTATTTACATACAAAAATAAAATAAAATATGGTGTATTTGTAAAAAAGGCCCTTTTTTAGTATTAAATATTAAAAAATATGATATGTACATTTTTTGGCATCTTACCCTAAATATATTAATATACCTATTTATTTATATTATTTATAAAATATACATTATATGATAATAATTAATATTTATATATATATAAAAAAAATATATTTTGTATGAAATATTTCAAAAAAAAGAAAATGTAATAAAAAATCAGAAAATAAAATATATTTGCATTATTTTTTTTCTAGTTTTTTTTCTAAATAATAATGTATATATATATTTATGTATAAATGTTAACATAACCAAATAAATGCCTAAAAAATAGAAAAATGGTGTAAAAAATTATTTTTTGATTTTTAATATCATAAGCAAAAATAAACAAGTCAAACCAAAAAAGGAAAAAGTCAAAAATCATTAAAAATAACAAAATGGGCTCAGGGGGTGTGAACTTAGAAATGTGGTGTGAACAGAAAATGCACACAAGCCCAGCCCAGATCACTTCTTCTTCAACCTCTGAACAAAAAACGCGCGCCTGCAAGCTTCATTTGAAATCCTGATTCTTTGATTTTTTGAACAAACTTCCAACACAAAAGATGTTAAGCATGAAACCACGATTCTAACCATATGCATAACTTGATCTAACTCTCTAAGATGAGGGAGAATTTCTCCTCCCCCAAATCCTAACCTAGTTTTTCTGCCATTTTCAAACCTTAAATTCTCTCTACTCAGGCAAAAGAAATGAAAAGTAAAAGAATGTACATGTTCAGTGGCATGAATAGGACATTGTTTATTCACAAACTTAAGGCTAATGATGCATAATAAGAGAGATACGAGTTCACCAAAATACCTGTTCAGCTGAAGTTCTAACTGGCAAATGGGGAGCTTACAGTGCAAGATACTGGTTGGTATAGCTTCCTTGAGGTGTGGTGATGCTGTTCCAATATCTACTTTGCCTTGAGACACCTTGAACTGAGCTGTAGAACTTCAACTGCAAAATGGAAAAGTGAAAATGGTGGAACTTGTTAGAGGAGTTACAGGTCGTGTTTCAAGGCATGGTTAGCTTGCATAGGTGGTATGGAAGGTGTGTGAACTGGTTTTGGCAAGAATGCTTGAGAGAAATAGAAGTTGGCATTCAAACTGCAGAGGCAACTCTGTTTTTTGCAGTTTTATGGTGTTTTTTGGTTTGATGATGTTTTGGAGGTAAATGGCTCGTGCAATAGCTTGGTTATGGTGTGTGTAATGTGTTTGATAACTTTGTTCTTGTGTATCTAAGCTGAGATGGAAGTTGGTCCTAGTTATGCAATGTTTCTTAACCTTTAAGCAACAAAATGCAAGTTGGTGTTTTAGGTCAGTAGGGGACCTCTAATCTTGCTGCAAAGCTTCTCTTGATCAGAGTAATTTGTTCATAATCTTGTGCTAAAGAGATTTGGTTTGTACTTGCTTGATTTACCAATTGGACATAAAGTGAACTTTTGCAAAAATGGATAGTTTACTTTATCTAAAAATGGATTAATCTTGTATACAACACTTGAACTCATAGAATAACACTTTGACACAATGAACAAGCATTAAATTATTGAGTGTAACTTGGTTTAAGGACCTGTAATCAAGGGCATGCTGGTTTTGAGAAGTTTGCATAACTTATGAACATGAAAAAATGGCCAATTCAAAAGTGAGTTTTTGCTATATTGTGAAATTCGATTCTCCCTAACCATGAGGTTGTTTGAGAAGTTCTTGGACATTTTGGAAAGCTTGGAATGTGTACTACAATCCATCTTTGAAATGAAATTTTAAATTCCAAGTGGAAGTGTATGGAAAATGGCCTTGAAGTGGGGTAGAAAAACTTGTCAAAATAGGTAAAAAATTCACTAAGTTAAGAATGGTTTAGTGCCCTTATTCAAAAATTTGTAACTTGAGATACAAGCTTCAAATGAGAAAACTTTGTGAATCAAAGTTGTAGATTATGCAACAAGCTACAACTTTCATGTTTTTACCTTTGTTTGAATCCAAATGAATCATGGTGAAAAAGTGGGGCAAAGTTGGGAAAAAATTAGGGTTTTCCATAACTTAGAAAAATTCTAAGTTATGAAAAATTCCATTTTAAACCCTAATTTGCATTTCTTGGTTTCTTGGTGAACAAGTTTCATGATTTGGCAAGTTTTGATGAAAAATGAATCTTGACTCTTGATTTTGACCAAAAAGTCAAAGTTTGACTTTTCAGTATACAGTCAAAATTGATCAATTGACTGGGAAATTCAACTGTCAATCCTGTGTACTTGGGATCTTTTGAGTTTGTTGATCATGTCAAAATAATTCCATGAAGTCCTTGAGTCCATGTGTGAGCTTGGTTTGCCATTGGCTAGGTCAAACAGTCAAAAATTGCCTTTGTGCAGTCAAAACCCTAAAAATGACCATTTTGCCCTTTTGGTGATCTGATCAAATTTCTTGGGGAATTGTGATCCAAACTTGGTCAAATGGTTCATATGAGTTCATAATGTTGGTGTGGGTCAAATTTCATGAGGTTTGACTGTCAATTGGCCACAGTTGACTTTTTCCCCAATACAGTTGATTTCTAGGTCAACTGTCCAATTGACTGGGCAAAACTTGGAATCAAGACTTGAAACTTGATATGGGTAAACTTGGGAGTCCAATATGAAGCATGAAAGTCATCTTAGGCATTTTAGGTCAAAACATCTTGGTGCAAACACAAACCCTAATTTGAGTCAACAATGCAAGGAGGGGTCTTGAGCAGATGAAACCTAACTGGATCTTGAGCTTCAAGGGCTTTGTGGTGAGAAATCAATGAGAAATGGGAGGGCAAATTTTGGGGTACAACAGTTGCCCCTGTTCAATCTTCTTGAATCCGAAGAGTTAGATTGGCAAGCTTGCCTTTCGTGACTCGAGGGTAAAAGGAGATTGGACACTAGAGTGCCCGGAAATTTGCACTCGTCAAAGCAATGGATGCGGGAATGGGCTTAGAGATGCCATTTGGAGATGGGCTTAACGATGCCATCTGGGAGAGTGACAGAAATCTTGTCGGGGATGGGCTTAGAGATGCCATCTGGAAGGGAATATCAGGAAGGTGTCCAGGCTTGGGACCATCTCTGAACTGGGGGGTCTGAACAAGCAATAGATTGACATCCGTTGTTGGGAGGAATCTGTAAACTGTTTTCAGTGATTTGGAGAAGAACTGAACAAACGATAGGTTAACATCCGTTACTTGGAGAACCCGTAAACTGTTTTCAGAAATCTTGAAGTTGAATAAGCAATAGAGCAGCATCCGTTGTTGGGAAGCGTCCGTAAGCTGTTTTCAAAAGTTGCATCTGAACAAGTCGATAGATTAACATCCGTTGTTGGGAAGAATCCATAAACTGTTTTCAGAAGTCTTGAAGAAGAATCTGAACAAGTGACAGGTTAACATCCGTTTACTTGGAGAACCCGTGAACTGTTTTCAGAAATCTTGAAGTTGAATAAGCAATAGAGCAACATCCGTTGTTGGGAAGCGTCCGTAAACTGTTTTCAAAAGTTGCATCTGAACAAGTCGATAGATTAACATCCATTGTTGGGAAGAATCCATAAACTGTTTTCAGAAGTCTTGAAGAAGAATCTGAACAAGTGACAGGTTAACATCCGTTTACTTGGAGAACCCATGAACTGTTTTCAGAAATCTTGAAGTTGAATAAGCAATAGAGCAGCATCCGTTGTTGGGAAGCGTCCGTAAACTGTTTTCAAAAGTTGCATCTGAACAAGTCGATAGATTAACATCCATTGTTGGGAAGAATCCATAAACTGTTTTCAGAAGTCTTGAAGAAGAATCTGAACAAGTGACAGGTTAACATCCGTTTACTTGGAGAACCCGTGAACTGTTTTCAGAAATCTGGAAGTTGAATAATTTTAGTCTGTCGACTGATCTGTTCTGAAAAGATAAAGAGTTAGTTGTATGCAACGTTATGATGCATGGTGCAATATACGTGACATCAATGTTTATGACATGAATGCGATGAATGCGCATGTAAGCTGACGAGCTATCTTGCTGAGGATAAATGAATCCGAGGTGGCTGAAGATAAAAGCATCTTGACTGCTGCTGGGAAAAATAAATCCTTGGCTGCTGCTGGAAAAGAGAATTCCTGATGACCTCTACTGGGGAGTACCAATCTAGTAGACTCATGCTGGGGAGGTAAGACTGAGAATCTTCAATTTGATGGGAAGTAACTCTGGTGATCTCACTGGGGAACTCAAGATTTCTCTTTCTAAGACTCTGTGGGGAGAAGGCTCATTAGTCTGGCTCCGCTGGGGATTGACAATTTGAAGTTTTAGCTCGGCTGGGGATAACAAGGATAAGCTCTTTGGGGATCATATTGATAAGTTGTGTTGGGAAACTCTTGATGAACTCCGCTGGGGATAGGAAGAATTCTGGCGAGTGCGATCTTCTGTGGCTGTTAGCTGAGGATAACCCAGTTATACGCCTTTGTGGGGAATAACTTTGAATAAAACTCGGGAGAGACGTTCGTGCTCTGTGGGGAAATACCTTCCAGAACCTTACCGGGGATAAGCCTCGAGAGTCTGCTGGAGATAAACCTCAGGGTTCACTAGGGATGTGGATTCCAAATCTCTTGGGGGGTTTCCTTCGAAAGGGTGTCAAGATATCCATCCGTACCTTCATCCTATCAGTAATCCTCTCTTTTAGGTTCATCTAGGGAGTGATTATGTTTCAAATGCATATGCCTATTTAACAAAACATTGGACGTTTCTCAAAATAAAACAAATAGTGCAAGAGAAAAAGAAAAGGGAAATGACACAAATTTCTGGGGAAAGTATTTGTATTGATTTTCTTTGAGTATGTTTGTACAAAGGAGACAATCATCCTAGTAAGAGGATTTTGTCGTAAATATTGAAAGATTTGTACAAAATAAAGGATGGCTATGTGAAATAATTCCATGGGATTCCATTCCGCCATAGCTTTCACAACCCTGAATATCTGTCCATTCAATGCTTTACTTGACGATGACTGGACTGACCAGAAGCCTGGAACCGGTTGATGAAGAGATTGTCTTTGAAGTGGTCCGACGAGACATAGTCATACGCTTCAATTCCCTAACTTTTGCCTGAATCGCCCTTTCGGGTTTTCGATCCACCGGGAAACCCCTTTTTGCCCAAGCCGCCCTTTCGGGTTTTCGACTTGCCGGGTGTACAGATTTTTTTGTTTTTATCCCTAATTTTTGCCTGAACCGCCCTTTCGGGTTTTCGGTTCACCAGGATGCCCATTTTTGCCCAAGCCGTCCTTTCGGGTTTTCGACTTGTCGGGTTATTTTATGCGTAGTATCTTTTGACTATGTCTGCGTTCGCAGGGTGCGGCAAATCGTCGTTGTCCATGGTGGTCAGAATCATTGCACCACCAGAAAATATGCTTTTGATCACAAATGGTCCTTCATATGTAGGAGTCCATTTGCCCCTGGGATCACTTTGCGGCAAGATAATCCGCTTGATTACGAGATCCCTGACTTGATACACTTGACGTCTGACTTTCTTATTGAAGGCCTTGATCATCCGCTTTTGATACGTCTGACCATGGCATATAGCAGCAAGTTGCTTCTCGTCGATCAGATTGAGTTGATCAAGTCGGGTCTGCATCCAATCATCTTCATTCAAACCTGCATCCTTCATAATTCTTAGAGAGGGGATCTGGACTTCCATAGGCAAAACAGCTTCCATGCCATAAACCAAAGAAAATGGGGTTGCCCCAGTTGAAGTACGTGTCGTCGTACGGTATCCATGCAGAGCAAACGGTAACATCTCATGCCAGTCTTTGTAAGTGACTGTCATTTTATGAATGATCTTCTTAATGTTTTTGTTCGCAGCTTCAACAACACCGTTCATCTTCGGCCGATAGGGAGATGAATTGTGATGATAAATCTTGAACTGTTCGCATAATGCAGTGATCATTGTGTTATTCAGATTTGTACCGTTGTCCGTAATGATCCTGTCTGGAACACCATACCGACATATGAGATTTTGCTTGATAAAGCGAGCAACCACATTTTTGGTGACAGAGGCGAAGGAAGCTGCTTCGACCCATTTAGTGAAGTAGTCAATGGCAACCAGGATGAAGCGATGTCCGTTGGAAGCTGTGGGCTTGATCTCTCCAATCATATCAATGCCCCACATTGCAAAGGGCCACGGAGCAGTCAGGACGTTGAGGGGAACCGGAGGAATATGAACTTTGTCAGCATAGACTTGACACTTGTGACAAGTACGGGAATATTGATGGCAGTCAGCTTCCATGGTAGACCAGTAATAACCTGCCCTTAGGATCTTCTTAGCCATTGTATGCCCGCTCAAGTGAGTGCCAAATGTGCCGCTGTGTATATCAGTCATGATCAACTCTGCTTCATCTTTATCCACACATCGGAGTAATACACAATCATGGCTTCGTTTGTAAAGGATGCCGTTGCTCAGGAAGAACTTAGCAGCGAATTTCCTTAAGAACTTCTTGTCATTTACGGAAGCTCCTTCAGGATAATCTCTAGTCTCGAGATACCTTTTGATTTCATGGAACCAAGGTTGTTCCACTACTTCTTCGGTATTAATCTCGTGGCAATGTGCCGGTTCATCCATTCGCTTGATGGTGATTTGGGGAGCCTCGTTATCCCAGTTGAGTTTAAACATGGAGGACATTGTGGCTAGAGCATCGGCTAACTGATTCTCTTCTCGTGGGAAATGCTCGAAGGTAATTTGCTCGAAATGCAGCAACAATGTCAGGACATGTTCTTTGTATGGGATAAGATTAGGATGCTTGGTATCCCAATCTCCTTTGATTTGGCTGATGACCAAAGCCGAGTCCCCAAATACGATCAAAGATTTGATCCCCAAGTCTATAGCAGCCTCGAGACCAAAGATGCAAGCTTCATACTCAGCCATGTTGTTTGTGCAGCTGAAGCAAAGTCGGGCCGTGAAAGGAGTGTGACAACCTTCCGCAGAAATGAGTACTGCACTGATACCGTTTCCAAGTGCATTTGAAGCACCATCAAAGTACAGGGTCCATCGGGATCCCTTTTCGGGTCCGTCATACGGTCCGTTACTTTCAATGTTGTCCAAATTCATGATGTCCTCGTATGGGAAGTCAAATCTCATGGGTTGATAGTCTTCGATAGCCTGATGAGCCAGATGGTCAGCTAGTACACTCCCTTTTATAGCTTTTTGGGTGGTGTACTGGATGTCATACTCGGTTAAGATCATTTGCCATCTAGCTATCCTTCCAGATAAAGCGGGCTTCTCGAAGATATACTTGATAGGATCCATTTTGGATATCAACAAAGTAGTATGAGTCAACATATACTGTCTTAGTCGGCGAGCAGCCCATACCAAAGCGCAGCAAGTTTTCTCGAGTAGTGAATAGCGAGTCTCACAGTCGGTAAACTTTTTGCTAAGGTAATAAATAGCATGCTCTTTTCGACCAGACTCGTCATGCTGGCCCAAAACACACCCCATTGAGTTATCCAAGATGGTCAAATACATGATCAATGGTCTTCCTTCGACGGGTGGCATCAGAATAGGAGGTTCTAGTAAATACTCCTTGATTCTATCAAAAGCAGCTTGGCAGTCGTCGTTCCATTCCACTACCTGATCTTTTTTCAAGAGTTTGAAAATTGGCTCACAGGTAGAAGTCAGATGTGAGATGAATCTGGCAATATAGTTTATGCGCCCCAAGAATCCTCTAACCTCCTTTTCAGTACGGGGAGCCGGCATCTCTTGTATTGCTTTCACTTTTGCCGGATCGACTTCAATGCCTCTATTGCTTACAATGAATCCCAAGAGTTTACCAGACCTAACTCCAAAAGTGCATTTGCTTGGATTCAGCCTGAGCTTGTACTCTTTTAACCTGGCAAACGGCTTCTCCAAATGCTCAAGGTGCTCTTCCTCCGTTTGCGACCGAGCTATCATATCGTCTACGTAGACTTCAATCTCATGATGTATCATGTCATGAAATAAAGCTACCATGGCGCGTTGATAAGTTGCCCCTGCGTTCTTCAGCCCGAACGGCATCACTTTGTAACAGAAAGTGCCCCATTGTGTAACAAAAGTTGTTTTCTCCATATCCTCGGGAGCCATTTTAATTTGGTTGTAGCCCGAGAATCCGTCCATGAAGGAAAACACTTTATGCTGAGCTGTATTGTCGATTAAGATGTCAATATGAGGTAGCGGGAAATCATCTTTAGGGCTGGCCCTATTCAAATCCCGGTAGTCCACACACATTCTGACTTTGCCATCTTTCTTTGGTACCGGTACAATGTTAGCGACCCATTGAGGATAGGATGTAATAGCCAGAAAGCCAGCGTCGAATTGCTTCATCACTTCTGCTTTGATCTTTTCGGACATGTCAGGCCTCATTCGGCGAACTTTTTGCTTGATTGGTGGACAGTCTTCTCTTGTGGGGAGACGGTGAACCACAATGTCTGTGTCTAGACCCGGCATGTCTTCATAGGACCAAGCGAAGATTTCAACATACTCATTTAGCAACTGTACCAAGCGCTCCTTGACTTTTGGTTCCAGGTTGGCACCCACTTGCACCTCCTTCCGATCCTCCTCGGTTCCCAAGTTAACAGCTTCCAATGGCTCTTCATGCGGTAAGATGGCCCTTTCCTCTTGTTGCAGAAGTCTGGCTAGTTCCCCGGGTACTTCACAACCTTCGTCATCTTCATACTCGGCTAGATTGATCAGATCTTCAGAGTTATTGAAAGATACAGCAGAATAGTCACCCATGGAATCCGGAGTGGATGGGTACCTGCATTGGTGAGTGTGGGTGTGTGTAAGGGATAGCCATCCTTAAACAAAAAATGCAAAAGGAAAGAAAATGAACATAAGCAGTTTATCAAATGAAAAACGTCCAATGAATCATTAAACATGGCATATGAATATGAAAAATAGTCAAAACCCTTACAAATGGACCTACATGCCCCGGGCAAGGCAGGAGGTGAAAAGATAGTGTACGGATTGTTTGAAAGTAAAATATTACAGACCAAATAAGAAGTGTTTTAACAGATAAATTACTGATGAATAAAAGTGATGGGGACAAAGTCTTTAGCCTCCCAATTGCCCAATCCTCCTCTGAAAGTTGGATAAATCCACTCTTCAATGTTGCTTTCCTTGTCTTCATCTTCCAGGGCGTTGATTCTGTAAGGAGAAATTTTGACTGGCGCTCTTTCAATCTTTGACTGGCGCATAGCTTTCTGGCCAGCGGCTGTGAAACCTAATCCAAACTTGTCAGTCTTATGCGGAAAGTCGGGTAACTTCCCCCATGCTGAATTCTTCCCTTCTTTGATTGCGGCTCTTGCATCCTCCAGAGATGCCATCCTGGCCATCTGTCTTGGTGCCTCAGCTGTCAATTTTGTTACTGCTATTTCAGGAAGAACTTCTTCGAAATGTTGAAACGGCGTCTCAATGAACTCTCCTTCAACCTCCACATACCGGAAAGAATTTAAGTGGCTAATCATGTACTCTTCTTCGCCGTGGACAGTGATGATCTTTCCCTTGACATGATACTTCAGCATCTGATGCAAGGAGGAGGTGACTGCCCCAGCATGGTGTATCCAAGGTCTACCCAGCAGGCAGGAGTATGATGGACGGATGTCCATTACATAGAAAGTGGATTTAAACACCTCAGTACCTATCTTGATGGGAATTTCAACCTCTCCATGGACCATTCTTTTCGACCCATCGAAAGCCCTGACGACAATATCACTCGGCTTCAATTCCAACCCTTCGCAATCTAGCCGGTCTAAGGCCTTCTTAGGCAAAACATTCAGTGACGAACCGGTATCAACCAAAACATGTGCAAGGGTGGTTCCACGACACTCGATTGAAATATGCAAAGCATCATTGTGGTTTCGGCCTTTAGGGGTTAGGTCGGCATCAGAAAAACCTAATCCATTGTCCGCAGTCAGGCTAGCCACGCAATGTTGAAATTGGTCCGCAGAGGTTTCCTGGGGCACATGGGCTGCCTTCAGAAACTTAATCAAAGCTTGAGCGTGTGCTTCTGAGCAAAGCAATAGTGCCAGCATGGAGATCTTGGAGGGGGTTTGCCCCAACTGTTCCACCACATCGTAATCACTTCTCTTGATTATCCTCAAAATCTCGTCCATTTCTTTCTTGGAGGCTTCCGGGATCACCAAGGGTTGAGCCCTCGTCCTGACGGGCTCATCTTGCATTCCCTTTCCTTTATCAGCAATGGTAGGAGAGACAACACTAGGAACAACAACTTCTTCAATCCAAGGAGTTCTAGCAGAGAGCTTTACTGGTGCAAGGATGACTTCTTTAGCTGATGAGGGTCCAAAGACTGCTCTTGGAGGGGCAATCTCTGGAGAAAATATTCTCCCGCTCCTGGTGATTTTGCTGGTGCCCGCAATGTTACTAATGTTGGCTTCTTCATCATCCGAACTTTCTTTAATTACTTCGACTTGCTTGATACCATGGTAGTAGATGTCACCACCATAGTTCCAAGGTATCGACTTCTCAGAAACATAGGGAACAGGCCCTGGCATCGTTATCTTTAAAGGAACAGATTTTGCAGCTGGTGTAATCTTAACTGGCTTTTTGACGGCCTTGGAAAGATTGGCGTGAATGGTTATGATTGAGACATTTTCAACATGAACTGGAACAACAGAGACTTTTTCGAACAAAATTTGTCGGCTATCCATAAGGCCTTGGATGCCTTTCTTCAATAGTGGACAATCAAACGGCAGAGAGTGGCAACAGTAGCAGTCTTCTTTACATCCCGGGAAGATCCCGGCCCTTAACAAATTCAACTTAATGGTTAGCAGTGGAGTAGTCAGATCACTGACGTCAGCAACATACAAATCCTCCTCAATGGCATTGATATTTCGGCCGTGCTTCGGCATAGGTGCAGATATCACATTAGGCTTCTCTGGAGCGTCAAACTCTACCTCCTTAGCCTCTATCAGGTCTTGGATTTTATGCTTGAGTGCCCAACAATCATTGGTGTCGTGTCCAACACTGTCTGAATGATAGGCGCATTTAGCATTGGCATGATAATGCGGGGAGGACGTATTTACATTCTTTGGCGCCTCCTTGATGGTGGCAAGATTCAACTTCAATAGATGGGGAAGCACTTGCGCTGGAGTCATATTAATACGGGTGAACTGCCGTTGTGGCCTTTCCACCCGTTGCTGATTTGGTCTGGACTGGTTATAGCGAGGCTGCTCACTCGGAGTGTTTTGAATCATTACGGCCCCCACAGTTGGCCGACGCTCCATTTTCCCTGCTCTTCTCTGAGAATATACCATAGCCGTCTCCTTCTTAAAAGGCTTCTTCTCAACACTTGCAGCAACACCCTTCTGAATCTTTCCTGACTTGATGCCAGCTTCTATTCTTTCGCCAGTTAAGATCAAATCGGTAAACCCTGCGGAAGAGTTACCAATTAGATGATTGAAAAATGGCCCAGATAGGGTCCCAAGAAACATATCAACGAGCTCACGATCGGTTAAAGGAGGATGCACCCTGCCAGCAAAATCCCTCCATTTTTGTGCATATTCTTTGAATCCTTCACTTGTTCCTAATGACATACCCTGAAGTTGGGTACGAGTAGGAGCAAGATCAAAATTATACTGGTATTATTTGTAGAAAGCGGTGGCCAAATCTTCCCAATTTCTGACACTGGTTCCTTCTAGCTGATAAAACCACTCCAACTGGGCTCCCGATAGGCTGTCTTGAAAGAAATGAATCCAGAGATTTTTATCTGCCGTATAGGGTTGAATTTTTCTCACGTAGGACCTGAGATGCATTTTGGGACAGGACAGCCCATCATACCTCACAAACACTGGCACTTTGAATTTTGGGGGAATCACAATTCCGGCGACCAAGCCCATGTCTTCAAAATCCAAACCCGGTACCCTTTGTAATTCCATGGCAGCCAATTTGTCTTCTAAACCCTTGTACTTATCATCAGCTGGAGGGTATTGCTGGTCGGAATAATCTTCATCCTCTTCAACCTCTTCCTCCTCCGCATCAGACTCGGAAGGCACCGCAACTCGATCTCTTTTACTAGTCCCTTCATCAGAAGTAGGAGGAAATTCAAGCACTCTCCGAGCTTCTCTGTCAAATCTTCTCCCCAAAGTAGCTACTCCGACCCTCTTTTTCTTCTTCACTGGGTCCTTACTCTCCAGATGAGCCTTGATATCCTCTTGACTTTTAACCAAAGTCATCAAGAGTTGCTGGAACTGTGCATTCTGGGCTTGTAGGTCTTTGACTGTTTGCTCGAGATCCATCCTACTGAAATAAACTGCAGATAGATAAGGAAACCTGGAGTGAGACCTGCTTATGCACATGATGAATGGTATGCTGATGCATGCAATGCATTCAAGGATTTAGGACATTCAAAATTGTTTCAGACAAAGAAGAACGCACGTCATATTAATAAGAAGAAATTTGTTAGTACATAAATGCCCCATGGGCCAAATGTTACAAAATAAACTTCTTAAGGCAGAAAGACATTGCGCATCCTCTTCGGTGCGATGTAGGTGTTGAGGGCCTCTTGCTCGTGGAGTCGGCGGGTAAGCTCTAGAACCTTCTTTTCACTGGCGTAGTAGCTAGCTTCAAAAGTGTTCCGTTCTTCCTTGAGCTGAATCCAACTTTTCTGCATTTCCTCCCATGATGTAGGCATGTCTGGATGTAGGATAGTGTAGGGAACCTCTCCTTCATTGACAGGCTCTTTAATCACTGGGAGTGCATGAGGATAAGGCATCATTAGACTTTGGGCTCGGGATCGTACCCACTTGAGATAGGGCTCAAGGGGGATGGAGTTCTTGTGTCCCAGAGTCTTGCTATCAACCTTGTTGAGTTTTACCCAAGCTCTGATGAATCTTTGGCGAAGTCCTTGCGCATCGTTGTCGAAGTCAAAAACTAGGCTAGGAATCAACATGTCATGAGGGCCATCCCTCCGTGCATATCCAAATTGCCTCAAAGCTAGGCAAGGGTTGTAGGTGATACCTCCCCTAATTCCAAGTAAAGGAACATTAGGAAACTCTCCGCAACGATCGACGATGATGACATTTTCTCTGGACCGAGAACACCAATGCACATCAGAATGAGTAAGAGTCATCAATCGTTGGGACCACCTTGTACCTTGGTCATTCTTCAAGACAGATTGTGGAAGGTGCGAAATAAACCACCTTGCGAGGATAGGAGTACAGCACATGAGAACACCCCTCTTTCTCATTGTTCGTGTGTAAAATGAGTGAAGGATGTCCCCAAGCAATGTTGGTATTGGATTTCTGGACAAGAAGATTTTGACGGCGTTGACATCTACCAATTGGTCAGGATTTGGGAACAAGACCAACCCGTAAGTAAGGAGTGCCACAATCTCTTCAAAGGCTTGTAGGTCCAATGAGTTCCAACATTCTTGTGCCTTCTCAAACAAGAATTTTGCTAAGAACCCTTTGACGCTACTTCGGGTTTCCCAATGCCCCTTGATGTCGGATGGTTGTAGATGTAATGCTCGAGCAACATCTTCCGACTTTGGTTCCTTTTCCGTACCGTTGAAGGGTAGTTGATTAAGGATAGGGATTCTTAGGAGTTGAGAAAACTCCTCCAAAGTGGGTACCAACTGATAATCAGGGAAAGTGAAGCAGTGGTGAAGAGGGTCAAAGAACTGGAATAGCACTTTCATCATGTCTTCTTCAATGTTGGTGTTGACAAGGCTGAGCAGTCTACCGTGTCTTTCACTGAAGGATGAATTTTCCGGAATTCTTGAGGTGATTTCCTTGAGTTGAGGAGAGATTCTCACAAGGTTGACTTGAATGGTATTTCTGCGAGGGATTTCCATGTCCTACAAAACAAGAACAAAGATGAAGATCCAAAACCCTTGAAATGGTTAGTGAATGCATATGATGTTTTATGATGTTTATGATGTATGCACAAAACATATGTACAAGCAAATCACACCAAACCCTAATTTCAGGCCTGCATGGGGTTTCATAGGTAAGTACCCTCTTGAGTGTAGTTGGCTTAAGAAACCTGTCCTATAAATAGTAACCGGGTTCTAAGGAGCTCAATATCACTGGATTGTTTTCAATGTTCATTGTTTTGGTTTAGCCACTTAACTAGCGACCAAAATATTCCAAGAAAACAACCCTCAATGAGTGTAGTATCGAGTATCTACCAACTTCGGACTGCACCAAAGCCGGTCATCTCACTACCCCTAATAAAAGGCCAAGATGGTCAAGTAAGGTTCTAGGTCATTAGTGCTTAGTGACATCACTCAGCGGCCCCGTACTCTCCTTGATTGAACTCAAGGGTTACCGATACTCACAAATATGTCGCACTAATATAGCTATTGCTTAGACCGTGTCGGTATACCCCGCACAGTTTCCACAACGTATTGCTATCTATGAATGTTTCCCAAAATCCGGGTGGAGGATTGTAAACCCAAACAATAGAGCCAAAGTATAAAGCAAGCAAATCAAACAATTAGTCATGCAAGAGGGTGATCTAAGCCCTAAGGTTACTCCACTTTAAAAAATCGTCCCCAGCAGAGTCGCCAGTTCTGGTATACGGTGGGAGAACTGACTAGTGTTTTGCGTTCGTTTTCGCAAATGTTTCGGTTGAGCAAGAGTCGCCACCGACTTTTTATTTTATCCTAAGGAAAGGTTTAAAAAGCACAGCAAAAACCTTTGAGATTTTTCTTGGGTTCGGGGAGTAGATTATAGAAGGGGAAGGTATTAGCACCCCTTCTATCCATGGTTATCCATGGGCTCTTAGGTACTTGCTTAGATCAACTTGCCTTGGTTTTCAATTGTTTAAAATGGTGCTTTGTGTGTGGTTTTGAAAAGGTTTTGAAAAAGATGCCTTGTGTAGGCTACCCTTGTAACAATTCTTTACTCGAATGTTTTACAAAAGGTGTTTGTCTTTTTGAAAAGATGTTTCAAGATTTTTTTGAAGATTTGTTTTGAAAGTGTTTGTGAAGTGGGTTTTGAAATAAGGCAAGTGTTTTCTTTGAAAGTTGACAAGTACTTAAGAGTTCATCTACCCTAAAGCTTTCTCAAAGATTTTTGTTATGTTTTAAACCTTTTGACAATTTTGTTCCACCATTGCATTTGGTGGACAATCTTGTTTTATGAGATGAAAGGGACGGGCGCGGGTCATCGTTTAGACCATAGTTGCAATAGTGTTAAATGTCTTTGGACAATTTTCTTTAAAAGGGACTTGATCATTCATTTAAGCAACATTTTGAGGGACTATGACCATTTGATTGTTTATTTTACCCAAAGAAGTTCAACATGCAATATGGCCCAATTATTTGAAGGCAACAAAGTGGAATACCCTAGGGGTGCAAATGTGAAATGTGTTGTCCATTTTTCATGCTCATTTATCTTGTATTAGGTCCAACTACTTTGTTCATTTTTATTCGCATACAAAACCCTAACTCTAGCATAGTATGTTTAGAAAGCGATAAAAATGCGAAATTTAAAATCCTACGCTATTACAACATAATAATATGGGGAGAGGGGTACAATGTTTCAAATGGGGATATTTAGACAAAAAATTGAAACCTAAAACTATTACATCAATTTTGAATTTATACAATTTAATGTACAATAATAACAAGGAATAAAATATGTAAGATGCAAAAATGTTTGGTATGTGTATGAAAGAAAGTATTATTTATGTAAAAATAAAAATAAAATAAAAAGATACTATTTTTGGAGTATTTTTGAATTTAGGGCAAAAACCCTAATTCTTTTAAACAAAATGCATTAATTAATCAATTCATATAATATTTATTATTTACATACAAAAATAAAATAAAATATGGTGTATTTGTAAAAAAGGCCCTTTTTTAGTATTAAATATTAAAAAATATGATATGTACATTTTTTGGCATCTTACCCTAAATATATTAATATACCTATTTATTTATATTATTTATAAAATATACATTATATGATAATAATTAATATTTATATATATAAAAAAAAATATATTTTGTATGAAATATTTCAAAAAAAAGAAAATGTAATAAAAAATCAGAAAATAAAATATATTTGCATTATTTTTTTTCTAGTTTTTTTTCTAAATAATAATGTATATATATATTTATGTATAAATGTTAACATAACCAAATAAATGCCTAAAAAATAGAAAAATGGTGTAAAAAATTATTTTTTGATTTTTAATATCATAAGCAAAAATAAACAAGTCAAACCAAAAAAGGAAAAAGTCAAAAATCATTAAAAATAACAAAATGGGCTCAGGGGGTGTGAACTTAGAAATGTGGTGTGAACAGAAAATGCACACAAGCCCAACCCAGATCACTTCTTCTTCAACCTCTGAACAAAAAACGCGCGCCTGCAAGCTTCATTTGAAATCCTGATTCTTTGATTTTTTGAACAAACTTCCAACATAAAAGATGTTAAGCATGAAACCACGATTCTAACCATATGCATAACTTGATCTAACTCTCTAAGATGAGGGAGAATTTCTCCTCCCCCAAATCCTAACCTAGTTTTTCTGCCATTTTCAAACCTTAAATTCTCTCTACTCAGGCAAAAGAAATGAAAAGTAAAAGAATGTACATGTTCAGTGGCATGAATAGGACATTGTTTATTCACAAACTTAAGGCTAATGATGCATAATAAGAGAGATACGAGTTCACTAAAATACCTGTTCAGCTGAAGTTCTAACTGGCAAATGGGGAGCTTACAATGCAAGATACTGGTTGGTATAGCTTCCTTGAGGTGTGGTGATGCTGTTCCAATATCTACTTTGCCTTGAGACACCTTGAACTGAGCTGTAGAACTTCAACTGCAAAATGGAAAAGTGAAAATGGTGGAACTTGTTAGAGGAGTTACAGGTCGTGTTTCAAGGCATGGTTAGCTTGCATAGGTGGTATGGAAGGTGTGTGAACTGGTTTTGGCAAGAATGCTTGAGAGAAATAGAAGTTGGCATTCAAACTGCAGAGGCAACTCTGTTTTTTGCAGTTTTATGGTGTTTTTTGGTTTGATGATGTTTTGGAGGTAAATGGCTCGTGCAATAGCTTGGTTATGGTGTGTGTAATGTGTTTGATAACTTTGTTCTTGTGTATCTAAGCTGAGATGGAAGTTGGTCCTAGTTATGCAATGTTTCTTAACCTTTAAGCAACAAAATGCAAGTTGGTGTTTTAGGTCAGTAGGGGACCTCTAATCCTGCTGCAAAGCTTCTCTTGATCAGAGTAATTTGTTCATAATCTTGTGCTAAAGAGATTTGGTTTGTACTTGCTTGATTTACCAATTGGACATAAAGTGAACTTTTGCAAAAATGGATAGTTTACTTTATCTAAAAATGGATTAATCTTGTATACAACACTTGAACTCATAGAATAACACTTTGACCTAATGAACAAGCATTAAATTATTGAGTGTAACTTGGTTTAAGGACCTGTAATCAAGGGCATGCTGGTTTTGAGAAGTTTGCATAACTTATGAACATGAAAAAATGGCCAATTCAAAAGTGAGTTTTTGCTATATTGTGAAATTCGATTCTCCCTAACCATGAGGTTGTTTGAGAAGTTATTGGACATTTTGGAAAGCTTGGAATGTGTAATACAATCCATCTTTGAAATGCAATTTTAAATTCCAAGTGGAAGTGTATGGAAAATGGCCTTGAAGTGGGGTAGAAAAACTTGTCAAAATAGGTAAAAAATTCACTAAGTTAAGAATGGTTTAGTGCCCTTATTCAAAAATTTGTAACTTGAGATACAAGCTTCAAATGAGAAAACTTTGTGAATCAAAGTTGTAGATTATGCAACAAGCTACAACTTTCATGTTTTGACCTTTGTTTGAATCCAAATGAATCATGGTGAAAAAGTGGGGCAAAGTTGGGAAAAAATTAGGGTTTTCCATAACTTAGAAAAATTCTAAGTTATGAAAAATTCCATTTTAAACCCTAATTTGCATTTCTTGGTTTCTTGGTGAACAAGTTTCATGATTTGACAAGTTTTGATGAAAAATGAATCTTGACTCTTGATTTTGACCAAAAAGTCAAAGTTTGACTTTTCAGCATACAGTCAAAATTGATCAATTGACTGAGAAATTCAACTGTCAATCCTGTGTACTTGGGATCTTTTGAGTTTGTTGATCATGTCAAAATAATTCCATGAAGTCCTTGAGTCCATGTGTGAGCTTGGTTTGCCATTGGCTAGGTCAAACAGTCAAAAATTGCCTTTGTGCAGTCAAAACCCTAAAAATGACCATTTTGCCCTTTTGGTGATCTGATCAAATTTCTTGGGGAATTGTGATCCAAACTTGGTCAAATGGTTCATATGAGTTCATAATGTTGGTGTGGGTCAAATTTCATGAGGTTTGACTGTCAATTGGCCACAGTTGACTTTTTCCCCAATACAGTTGATTTCTAGGTCAACTGTCCAATTGACTGGGCAAAACTTGGAATCAAGACTTGAAACTTGATATGGGTAAACTTGGGAGTCCAATATGAAGCATGAAAGTCATCTTAGGCATTTTAGGTCAAAACATCTTGGTGCAAACACAAACCCTAATTTGAGTCAACAGTGCAAGGAGGGGTCTTGAGCAGATGAAACCTAACTGGATCTTGAGCTTCAAGGGCTTTGTGGTGAGAAATCAATGAGAAATGGGAGGGCAAATTTTGGGGTACAACAACCGCCCTTTCGGGTTTTCAGTCCACCGGGATACCCATTTTTTCCCAAGAAGACTTTTCAGGTTTTCGACTTGCCGGGTGTACAGATTTTTTCATTTCATCCCTTATTTTTGCCCGAACCCTTTTGGTTCGCCGGGAAACCCTTATTTTTGCCTAGGTGTGTCAACCTAGCGGGTCTTTAATTCATGCGTAGTATCTTTTTACTATGTCAGCATTGGCGGGGTGAGGAAGGTCGTCACCATCCATGGTGGTTAGAATCATAGCTCCCCCTGAGAAGACATGTTTAATCACAAATGGCCCTTCGTACGTAGGGGTCCATTTGCCCCTGGGATCACTCTGAGGTAGAATGATGCGCTTGATTACCAGGTCTCCGACTTGATACTCTTGGTGTTGTACCCCAAAATTTGCCCTCCCATATTCTTCAAGAAATTGCCAAGTCAAAGCTTCAAAATCTCCCCAAGGGTTGCATAGTCAAAGATCTCCTATACAGTCAAGATTAGGGTTTTTGTTCTGATCAAGAAAATGAAGTGTCCAAAGGTCCAATCAAGTCTCACATGCCTATAAACATGGTCAAGCATCCTCATATCAAGTTTCAAGACTTTCAGCACAAAATTGCACAGTCAAAAACCCTAATTGCACTACAGTCAACTGTAGGGGCAAAATGGTCATTTGACAGTCAGAAGTTCAAATTTTTGGTCAACATATCATTTTAAAGCCACAAACATCATTTGATCAATGCTTGATCATGATTCTCAAAGCTTGGCTCAAAAATCATCAAGATGCAAAAGTTTCCTTATTTGGACAGTTGAAAAAGTCAACTGAAATTGACCAGGGCATAACTTTCACACGGATTATCAGAAAAATTCCATCCAAAGCTCATTTTTAAGAGAAAGACATTCCCTACAACTCATCTTCATACTTTAAGTCCAAGAAATGCTCTCACAAAAAGTTATCAATTTCAACATTATAGGTCATTTTCAAAAGTCAACAAAAAGGGACTTTGAGTCAAAGACCATAAATTGAGATTGGTAAATCAAAATGACATGGGACCAAAGGCATTGGTTAGAGGACTCAAAGACATTTCCAAAATGTCCAAGAACATGAGAAAAGCTTAAAAATTGAGCAAGTTATGCCTTGTGGAAGTTGGGAAATTTTTGGATATTTTGAAAAAGTCAACATTACTTCAAATGACCTAAAATTGTTAATGGTCCCATTTTTCTTCCATAATTCATCATCCATGACATATGCACGACTACTTGGCCCAAAGGGAAGTCTTTATTCATTTTTTATTTATTTATTTGAATTTTTATTTATAATGATTCATTTAAATCAAAATAAATGTATGAAAAATGCTAACCTAAAGTTTTAAATCTTTTTGTGCATGTTTTACTCTCAAGATTTCGTGCATAAGTCAATATGGAAAGAATTGGAGCAATTGGAGCTGATTTGTATCAAAAAGCACATGGAAAAAGATTGAGAAAATCTTAGAAAATCAAATTTTCAAAAACCATCATTGCATTGGATTTGTTCTACTTTTCTTGACCTAATGGACTCACTACATAAGCCTAAAGGAAACCCTAATGAGAATACACACTAATCTGCGCAGAAGAGGATAAATCAAACTTGGAATTTTTGTCTAAAAACTGAAATCTGAAAACACCCTTACAAGGCGATTCAAAGCATAATTCTTGTTCCATTAGCTTGCCAAGGTTGCCCAGAAGCGATTACAATCAAAAGCATTTAGCAAAGCTCAAGAAATTGGTAACAAGAACCGCCCCTGTACAGAAAAAAATCCATGATCGTGTTTTGACATATAGGCATTCTTATGGCATTTTAATTGTTGATTTACATTCCTTGTGAAGTTCTGAAGCTAACCAATATATTTAATTGTATTTTTATGTGCCACACGCGATTATGCCATGTTTGATTTTTAGGGTTTACAGAGCTTCAGATTAGGGATTTTGAAACGAGGAAAAATTGAAACCCCTGACCACCACCATTCAAACCAGCGCATTTGGACGAGGACAATGGAACCCTCGCGCTCAATTTATGAGCGTCAGAGGGCTAGTCGTTATTTTTCCAAAGCATACCTAACAGAACGCGTATAAAACCGTGGCTTAATGTTTTATGCTTCAGGAATAGTGAAGAAGACGATATCGTGGCAAGACGTGATAGGCCAGTTCAAATTTCGCGCGCGTTGGGGGCCACTGACTTTCTTTTCTTTTATAATGTTTATTAACTATTATATATTAAACGCATACGTAGTGGCTCAGTGGCAAATGAAGTTGTTAGTAAAGTGAATGACCTGGGTTCGATCCCAGGTCTTCACCCTTTCCATTTATTTTTTCCCAATTTACGTTCATATGCAGGCATAATGTTGTGGTCCATGATACGTCCCTCTATCCAGCATGCCACGCGTACGTTGAGAGCAATCCAAGGGCTACAGATTGGAGGAACACCATGAGGTTGAGTCAACGCACATGCACGTGTCTGGCGACAGTCAAACAGGCCAAGGTTGTTGGGCCAGAATTTCCATAATCATACCTCCACTTTGGGGACTACCACCCCCTAGGTTTGCATAATTTTTGCTTTCTTTATTTTTAATTCTATTTTTATTTTAATTATTACTTGTTTAATTAATTTATTATTTTCACAAAATACAATAAAAATCAGAAAAAAGGAAAAACACAATAAATATTTTTGTTTTAATATTTTCATGAATAAATTTGCATGTAAATAAAATTAGTTTTAAATTAGGTTTGCAATTTTAATTCTTTTAATAAAAAAAATATAAAAAACATAGAATTAGGTTTAATTAATGTTTTTATTCCTTTTAATTTTTCTTTTTTATAATAATGTTAATTAAATACTTATTTTTATAATTAAATTGTATATAAAAATTAGGTTTAATTTAGGTTAAATTCTAATGTTTTTTTTAATAAATTAAAATAAAATAGAATTAGGGTTAGCGTTTAATTGCAATTAATTTTTTCTATTAAATCCTAAAATACTAAAAAACACCAAAAAACAAGTTCTTTCTCTTTTAATTAATTAACTCCGTTATTAATTTAATTTTTTGCAAAAGGGCCCAACGCCCTCGTTCTTAATTTCTTATTTATTCGCATATTTATTTTATTTCATTTGAATAATTATGTACCTCTCCCAAAGCCATGTAAATTACTTCTTGCACTTTAAATTCTTTTACTTTATTTATTTTCTGTCAAATCGGGTCCTGGTTAATTTTGGCGATGTGGACCCGCGCCATTTGTAATAGCTTAGAATTTACTTTTCCCGCAATACTTTTAACTGTTAATAAATGGCATGAAAGAATGTATGGACAAAATAAAAACAAGCGTAGAACACCCATAACATGACAAGATAAATGCAAATGAAAACGACACACGAATCGCACACACCACCCCTAGGGTACGCCTCACTGTTGCCTTGCCTCGAAAGGTGATCGTCGAGTAGAGGATGTCTTAGTAAGTCCTCATGACCCGGGAACCTGGCATGAGGGTAGCTTCTAAGGTGTCTTCCTATTGCTCTGGTGATCACCATGTCCCGAACCTCGAATTGACCCGAACACCTCCAACGGTGGTGCTACCTACCTCTCAATGGTGGGATGGCACTACTTTAAAGGACATTTACACAGACGAATTCCTTAGGGTAGGTAGGTTCTCGTGGATACTTGCTCTGAATTTCAAAACAAATCAAAAATACTTTTCACACCGACACATTTTCAAAAAGCTTTCGAAAGCAATTTTTCAAACACTCTTGAGGACTGATACAAGAGTCGAACTGGAATTTTCAAAGAAACTTTTTTAAAACCCACATTGAAAAGCAAACAAACCATTTTTGAAAACACAAGTGAGCAAGTATCTAAGAGCCCATGGATAACCATGGATAGAAAGGGTGCTAACACCTTCCCTTTCTATAACCTACCTCCCGAACCGAGAGCAATCTCTTTAAAGAATTTTTCTGTGCTTTTGTCCTTTCCATTTGGAGAAAATAAAAGACGGTGGCGACTCTTGCTTCCGCGACATTTCGCGAACCAGCGTAAAACAGTCAGTTCCAGATCCACCGATCACAGAACTGGCGACTCTGCTGGGGATATGGATTAAGTGAGGTGTACCTTAGGATTAGACCACTCTTATGTTTTCAATTGCTTGCTTTGTTTGCTTTAATATTGTGGACCTGTCTTGGAGTTCTATAGATCCTAACCCAGATCTGGGGGATACCTTCTTAGAAAGTAGCAATAAGGCTGTGAGGGAACTGTGCGGGGTATACCGACATGGTTGAAGCAGTCTGCTACGTTGATGTGGCACTTTGGTGTGTACCGGTAACCCTTGAGTTCAGTCAAGGAGAGTACGGGGCCTCCGCGTGGTGTCGTGAAGCATCAACAGACCTTAGGAACCTTAATTGAACTATCTTGGCCTCTTTAGGGTAGTGAGATAACTGACTTTGGTGCAGTCCGAGGTTGGTCGATACTCGATACTACACTCAATTGAGGGTTGCTTTCCTGGAATATTTCGGTCGCCAGTTCAGTGGCTAAATCGAAACGATGAACAATGAAAGCAATCCCGTGATATTGGGAACCTTAGAACCCGGTTACTTTGATTAGGACAGGTTGAACCCACCAACTTCAAGAGGGTACTACCCAAACCCCATGCTGGCCTAAACTCTAAGGGCTTCTCTTGTGTGACTTGTGTGCCTTCGTACTTGAATATCTGCATGCTTATTACCTAACACGTGTTTCTTGCAGGTTTTGTTTTAGTCCTTAACTGGGACTCATGACAGGTTTTACTTAGGTTTCTTGCAGGTTTTGGTTTGCAGTCCTTAATTGGGACTCATAACAGGGTTACCTACATTACCCCATGCATACCATAACATCATACCATTGCATACATCCTAACCCATTTCAAGGATCTCAAGGGCTTGTGATGCAGGTCATGATGAACCAACTGTCCAGCCAGGGGAAAAGGGGATTTATTTTCTTCTAGACAAGGTTGTCAGGGGCTATGACCCACTGGATATGGTGAGCCTTTGACCCTTGAAGAAGGACTCTCAACAACACGAATTACCTTCCATCAAGTTACTAGTTCTCAACTCTAACAAGTTTCTCTGTTTATCCCGCGAGGTCCTTGGAATCATTGCATGCATATCATACATATCATTGCACAACAGGTACCCTTCTCTGCAGGTTACTTACCTTCTTCGCTGTTTATTTCAGCAGTCTCGTCATGAATCCTGAATCTTCAACCGAGCACACTATCAAGGCCCTCCAGGCTCAGAACGCCCAGTTCCGAGGGCTGATCATGAATTTGACCCAGGGGCAACAAGATCTGAAGGCTCTGCTTTTGAAGAAGGAAAAGAAGAAGAAGAGGACTGTTTTGTTCAGCCCTAGACGCAGACCTGGGAACACCCTACAGGATCAAGCTGAGAGGACAACTCCATCTGTGGGGAAGAGCAGTCATCAAGAGGAACGGGTTCTCAGTCCAGTGGTCTCTGACAACGAGACAGATTTCAACGATGAACAGTACCCTCCGGCTGAGGATAGGTACAAACAGTTGGAAGACCGGCTCAGTGCTATGGAGATACAAAAAGTGCCCGGCCTGGACTTCGAGGATCTAGGTCTGTCTTCTGGGGTAGTGATCCCGCACAAGTTTAAGGCACCTGCCTTTGCTAAATACGACGGGGCATCCTGTCCTAAATTGCATCTCAGGGCTTACACTAGGAGGATCCAGCCCTATACAGCTGACAAAAACTTATGGATCCATTTCTTCCAAGAGAGTCTTTCAGGGACTCAGCTCGAGTGGTTCTATCAATTGAATGGAGTCAACATCCGTACCTAGGAAGACTTAGCCACTGCATTCTACAAACAGTACCAGTACAATGCCGACCTTGCTCCCACACGTACACAACTCCAGGGTATGTCGTTGGGGTCAAGTGAAGGTTTCAAGGAATACGCGCAGAGATGGAGAGACCTTGCTGGAAGGGTACAGCCTTCATTAACTGACCGGGAACTCGTTGATATGTTCTTGGGGACCCTATCCGGGCCATTCTTCAATCATCTCATTGGTAATTCATCTGCAGGATTTACCGACCTCATCCTGACTGGCGAAAGAATTGAAGCTGGTATCAAGAGTGGGAAAATTCAAGAGGCCATACCTTCTGATACTCACAAAAAGCCTTACACGGGAAAGAAAGAATCTAATGCTACATACAGCCAAAAGAGTCGTCGTGACCAACATGCAGGGGCAGTCATGATCTCTGGTTCTGCACCACGCCGCCAACCACAAAGGGGAAACCAGCGAAAGCCGGACGAGCCTAAAAGACAATTCACCAACATTAACATGCTATGGTCACAAGCATTGCAGCACATGTTGAAGATGAACCTGATTGCGGTAATCAACCCTCCTGCAAATCCTAAGACTTCCTCTCCAAGCTACAATCCAGAAGCCAGATGTGCTTATCATTCCGATAGCCCGGGGCACGATACCGAGGATTGTTGGGCGCTGAAGTACAAGATCCAGAATATGATCGATGCTAAAGAGATTGAGTTTGAACCTGCTGAGACCCCCAACGTGATCACTGCTCCCTTGCCAAAACATGGCTAGGATTGAGGGATTCTTGTTCATTTGAATTCAAGTTGTATCTTTCTTTTCTTATTCAAACAAACAATTATTATGTTAAACTCTTTTATTTCATGAATGCATTACACATGTCTGTCCTGAATTAATTATGTCTACTATACTTAAAACTGCTTTCATATTTTTGATGATCAACTCTTGACTGGAAATTCTAAACCTCTTGAGGGAGGATGACGAAAACGATACCGCAATCATTACAGTATGCTTTTGAACGGACCCCGCTTATGAGGTACAGGCATTGTTTCAATTCCTAAACACTGGAGTAATAAGGAAGATAATCCCTCGTCAACCCCTCTGAGCCAAAGAAGTAGAAGTTTTTATTTTCGAAAATCAAAACCCTTAATCATAACCTGGGGCAGGGTAGTTCTCTCAGTTGATCCAAGTGCATAACGAATGGCACCAAAGAAGTCCTTACAAAACAAAAGACAGTGATGGTTCAGAACAATCATAAAGACAGGCAGTCGTTATCAAAAAAAAAATCATAAATGAAAAGCCCAAGAAGTCAAAACCTATAAAAGGGACTTATGAAATCGGGGCATCCCGCTGACTGTAATTCCAAAAAGGAAACAGTTCAGGCAAAAAAGGAAAGGGATAACAAAAAATCAAAAGAAAGAGGTCTCACAAACCCTCAACAAAAACAAAAATGATTGCCTAGTCAGAATAAATCATCAATGTCCGAACCATCACTGGAAAATCAGAGCAAGACTCAAACAAAGTCTAACGTATGATCAACTGAGTTTAGGTTTGGAGAACATCACGAAGAGCGGGTGGGTACAAATAATTTGAGCCTTTATCCTTTGTTTCTTAAACCGTGAACCAGGCCACGATATAACCCTTAAAAGTCCTAGCTGAAGCATGGGTTAGTTCAAAAGCATATTGTTACGAAGGTATCCTGACTCCTGAGGGTTTGCTGTAAAATCTTGAGTTGACACCGCACTGTATTACAAAAAATGCATTTTCAAAATATTCAAGACAGACATAGGCTTTTGGCATTCTTAAAATAACCTTGTTTGCATATGACTATTTGTTTGAACAGCAGGGAAATTCGCACGATGAACACCTTGTGAACAGAAGTACCTCCAATCAAGGGGCACAGAAGGAGCATTGCCCATTATCTGGGGCATGACAAAATACTTCCAACAGGGGCAACTCCTTACATTCTGAGAGCGTGGACATAGTCGAAAAATGCTACGCATAATCAAAGACCCGCTAGGTTGACATACCTAGGCAAAAATAAGGGCTTCCCGGCGAACCAAAAGGGTTCGGGCAAAAATCAAGGATGAAAATAGAAAAATATGTACACCCGGCAAGTCGAAAACCTGAAAGGGCGGCTTGGGCAAAAATGGGTATCCCGGTGGACTGAAAACCCGAAAGGGCGGTCCAGGCAAAAGTTAGGGATCAAAGCGTACGACTATGTTCCGGTATCTCATCACTTGTCTACCCGAAGATTTGTCAAAGTACCCCCACAGGTACTCCCTTCCCTCACCTCCGAAACAGGGGCAATAATGAGTCATCCAGGCGATCTAATTGCTCTGTCAACCAAAGTACAAAGGAAAGATCAACAGAAGGATGATTACCATCTACCTTTACAAATTCCAGATCGTGGGTTAACATCCGAAACCAAACAAGACAATCATCCACTTAATCAAAATCATGCAACCCTACACCGGTTCCTTCTCAATTTTCAGAAGAAGTTTTACACGAACTTATCCCACAAGTAACCTCACCCCGGTTCACCAAGAAGTTTTACACGAACTTATCCTACAGTAACCTAACCCCGGTTCATCAAGAAGTTTTTACACGAACTTATCCAAGTAACCTAACCCCGGTTCCTCCAGAAGTCTCACAAGGACCTATCTCAAGATGACCTAACCCCGGTTCATCAAGAAGTTTTTACACGAACTTATCCAAGTAACCTAACCCCGGTTCCTCCAGAAGTCTCACAAGGACCTATCTCAAGATGACCTAACCCCGGTTCATCAAGAAGTTTTACACAAACTTATCCTGCCGTAACCTAACCCCGGTTCCTCCAGAAGTCTTACATGGACCTATCTCAAGATGACCTTACCTCGGTTCGTCAAGAAGTTTTACACGAACTTATCCTGCGGCAACCTAACCCCGGTTCCCCCCAGAAGTCTTACATGGATTTAGCTCAAGATAACCTCACCCCGGTTCATCAAGAAGTTTTACATGAACTTACCTCATCAAGCAACCCTACACCGGTTCCCTCCCTTCAAGATGCAGTTTTACATGGACTCGTCACCCAGAAACCCTACACAGGTTCTCCCTTTCCAAAAACGAAGTTTTTACACGAACTCATCATCAAAGTAACCCTACACAGGTTCCTTTTCCATTTCAGATACGGTTTTACATGAGCTCATCAGCAGGAAACCCTACATATGTTCCCTCTTTCAACTTACAAAATTACAGTTCAAAATCTCCCCAGGAGAGTCCAATCTTGTCCCCCAGGAAATTTAGAATTCATATCCCCAAGCAATAAGCTTATCCCCAGTAAATTCTGGAAGCGTATCCTCGCAGAGCACGAACGCGTCACCTGGCTTTATTCAAAGAGTTATTTCCTTAACAGGATATAACTGGGTTATCCTCAGCCAAAAGCCACGGAAAGGTCATCGTCAACACAGTTCCTTCTTATCCCCAGCGAAGTCCATCAACACTTCCAACAACAAGGGTATCCCCAGCAAATTATTATCAACACTCAGCAAGGCATCCGTCTTCCCACAGAGTATTGCTTCCCAGCATGGTCGCTAGAGTATCTTTTCTCCCTGCAGAATCTGCCGTTTGCCAAGTTTATTCCGCAACGGAGTCATCTTCTCCTACCGGTATTCTTGCAATTATCATCCCCAGTGGAAGCAAAATCTATTCTTCAACATCAGCCCAGGATATGACTTCCCGGCACCCGTCAAGGATTTACTTTCCTAGACGAAAATATACATTCGTAAAACATCACATACATCATTATAGCACGCATAACGCATCATATCATACAAATCTCACTTATGTTGAGAACATCATTGCTTGATCCATATCATGCATTGCATATGACTGACCTTTACCTTTCAGGAAGGATGCAGTTGAAATTCTCAATCATATTTCAAGACCTAGACCGGGTTAGTTAATCGACTCCAAAGATTTCTTATCCAGTCCCAGGCCTTCTCTAGTCCAGCTAAATCGACTCTCAACAGATTTTTCTGATAAAGACTCAGTAGAAGTTATCCCAGGTTATAATTTCCTATTGGTTCTCTCTCCGACGGTGCATGAGATTTCCATTGTTATGATTTCCTATGATTCCCTCTCCGACGACGAGTGAGGTGATAATTCCTTTTCCTATGGTTCCCTCTCCGACGGTGAGTGAGGTGATAATTCCTTTCCTTATGGTTCCCTCTCCGACGGTGAGTGAGGTGATAATTCCTTTTCCTATTGGTTCCCTCTCCGACGGTGAGTGAGGTGATAATTCCTTTTCCTATGGTTCCCTCTCCGATGGTGAGTGAGGTGATAATTCCTTTTCAGATGGTTCCCTCTCCGACGGTGAGTGAGGTGATAATTCCTTTTCAGATGGTTCCCTCTCCGACGGCGAGTGAGGTGACAATTCCTTTTCAGACGGTTCCCTCTCCGACGGTGAGTGAGGTGATAATTCCTTTTCAGATGGTTCCCTCTCCGGCGGTGAGTGAGGTGATAATTCCTTTCCTTATGGTTCCCTCTCCGACGGTGAGTGAGGTGATAATTCCTTTTCAGATGGTTCCTTCTCCGACGGTGAGTGAGGTGATAATTCCTTTTCAGATGGTTCCCTCTCCGACGGTGAGTGAGGTGATAATTCCTTTTCAGATGGTTCCCTCTCCGACGGTGAGTGAGGTGATAATTCCTTTTCAGATGGTTCCCTCTCCGACGGTGAGTGAGGCGATAATTCCTTTTCAGATTATAATTTCCTATGGTTCCCTCTCCGACGGTGAGTGAGGTGATTCCCTTTCAGATTATAATTTCCTTTGGTTTTCTTCCCGATACTGCGAAGATGGTAATTCCCACCAAGATTTTCTCAACGAGCATTGTTGAAGTTAAAGTCACCCAAGGTTCTCTTACTATTCATGCTAAGGTAGTAACCATCCCTGGTTCATTCATCATCTTTTGAAGCGCCAGACTCAGCTCCTGTAACCAGTCAGGACATATCTATGCCAAGCATCTGAAAACCAGTTCTTGCAACGTGTCAGGTACTCCTTTTTCTTTTGCAGGTATGCAGGTTCTCGCTAAGGAATTTCTTACGCGATCAACATCCAGATGGCATCTATAAGCCCATCATCCTATTCAGCAACCTCTAAATGGCATCTATAAGCCCATTCCGCCATCACTGCTACTATGTGAGCGCAAATTTCTAGGCACTCTAGTGTTCAATCATCTTCCACCCTCGGATTACGAAAGGCACGTCAGCCAATCTGCATCCTCAGGTCTAAGAAGATTGAACAGGGGCAACTGTTGTACCCCAAAATTTGCCTTCCCATATTCTTCAAGAAATTGCCAAGTCAAAGCTTCAAAATCTCCCCAAGGGTTGCATAGTCAAAGATCTCCTATACAGTCAAGATTAGGGTTTTTGTTCTGATCAAGAAAATGAAGTGTCCAAAGGTCCAATCAAGTCTCACATGCCTATAAACATGGTCAAGCATCCTCATATCAAGTTTCAAGACTTTCAGCACAAAATTGCACAATCAAAAACCCTAATTGCACTACAGTCAACTGTAGGGGCAAAATGGTCATTTGACAGTCAGAAGTTCAAATTTTTGGTCAACATATCATTTTGAAGCCACAAACATCATTTTATCAATGCTTGATCATGATTCTCAAAGCTTGGCTCAAAAATCATCAAGATGCAAAAGTTTCCTTATTTGGACAGTTGAAAAAGTCAACTGAAATTGACCAGGGCATAACTTTCACACGGATTATCAGAAAAATTCCATCCAAAGCTCATTTTGAAGAGAAAGACATTCCCTACAACTCATCTTCATACTTCAAGTCCAAGAAATGCTCTCACAAAAAGTTATCAATTTCAACATTATAGGTCATTTTCAAAAGTCAACAAAAAGGGACTTTGAGTCAAAGACCATAACTTGATATTGGTAAATCAAAATGACATGGGACCAAAGGCATTGGTTAGAGGACTCAAAGACCTTTCCAAAATGTCCAAGAACATGAGAAAAGCTTAAAAATTGAGCAAGTTATGCCTTGTGGAAGTTGGGAAAGTTTTGGATATTTTGAAAAAGTCAACATTACTTCAAATGACCTAAAATTGCTAATGGGCCCATTTTTCTTCCATAATTCATCATCCATGACATATGCACGACTACTTGGCCCAAAGGGAAGTCTTTATTCATTATTTATTTATTTATTTGAATTTTTATTTATAATGATTCATTTAAATCAAAATAAATGTATGAAAAATGCTAACCTAAAGTTTTAAATCTTTTTGTGCATGTTTTACTCTCAAGATTTCGTGCATAAGTCAATATGGAAAGAATTGGAGCAATTGGAGCTGATTTGTATCAAAAAGCACATGGAAAAAGATTGAGAAAATCTTAGAAAATCAAATTTTCAAAAACCATCATTGCATTGGATTTGTTCTACTTTTCTTGACCTAATGGACTCACTACATAAGCCTAAAGGAAACCCTAATGAGAATACACACTAAGCTGCGCAGAAGAGGATAAATCAAACTTGGAATTTTTGTCTAAAAACTGAAATCTGAAAACACCCTTACAAGGCGATTCAAAGCATAATTCTTGTTCCATTAGCTTGCCAAGGTTGCCCAGAAGCGATTACAATCAAAAGCATTTATCAAAGCTCAAGAAATTGGTAACAAGAACCGCCCCTGTACAGAAAAAAATCCATGATCGTGTTTTGACATATAGGCATTCTTATGGCATTTTAATTGTTGATTTACATTCCTTGTGAAGTTCTGAAGCTAACCAATATATTTAATTGTATTTTTATGTGCCACACGCGATTATGCCATGTTTGATTTTTAGGGTTTACAGAGCTTCAGATTAGGGATTTTGAAACGAGGAAAAATTGAAACCCCTGACCACCACCATTCAAACCAGCGCATTTGGACGAGGACAATGGAACCCTCGCGCTCAATTTATGAGCGTCAGAGGGCTAGTCGTTATTTTTCCAAAGCATACCTAACAGAACACGTATAAAACCGTGGCTTAATGTTTTATGCTTCAGGAATAGTGAAGAAGACGATATCGTGGCAAGACGTGATAGGCCAGTTCAAATTTCGCGCGCGTTGGGGGCCACTGACTTTCTTTTATTTTATAATGTTTATTAACTATTATATATTAAACGTATACGTAGTGGCTCAGTGGCAAATGGAGTTGTTAGTAAAGTGAATGACCTGGGTTCGATCCCAGGTCTTCACCCTTTCCATTTGTTTTTTCCCAATTTACGTTCATATGCAGGCATAATGTTGTGGTCCATGATACGTCCCTCTATCAAGCATGCCACGCGTACGTTGAGAGCAATCCAAGGGCTACAGATTGGAGGAACACCATGAGGTTGAGTCAACGCACATGCACGTGTCTGGCCACAGTCAAACAGGCCAAGGTTGTTGGGCCAGAATTTCCATAATCATACCTCCACTTTGGGGACTACCACCCCCTAGGTTTGCATAATTTTTGCTTTCTTTATTTTTAATTCTATTTTTATTTTAATTATTACTTGTTTAATTAATTTATTATTTTCACAAAATACAATAAAAATCAGAAAAAAGGAAAAACACAATAAATATTTTTGTTTTAATATTTTCATGAATAAATTTGCATGTAAATAAAATTAGTTTTAAATTAGGTTTGCAATTTTAATTCTTTTAATAAAAAAAATATAAAAAACATAGAATTAGGTTTAATTAATGTTTTTATTCCTTTTAATTTTTCTTTTTTATAATAATGTTAATTAAATACTTATTTTTATAATTAAATTGTATATAAAAATTAGGTTTAATTTAGGTTAAATTCTAATGTTTTTTTTAATAAATTAAAATAAAATAGAATTAGGGTTAGCGTTTAATTGCAATTAATTTTTTCTATTAAACCCTAAAATACTAAAAAACACCAAAAAACAAGTTCTTTCTCTTTTAATTAATTAACTCCGTTATTAATTTAATTTTTTGCAAAAGGGCCCAACGCCCTCGTTCTTAATTTCTTATTTATTCGCATATTTATTTTATTTCATTTGAATAATTATGTACCTCTCCCAAAGCCATGTAAATTACTTCTTGCACTTTAAATTCTTTTACTTTATTTATTTTCTGTCAAATCGGGTCCTGGTTAATTTTGGCGATGTGGACCCGCGCCATTTGTAATAGCTTAGAATTTACTTTTCCCGCAATACTTTTAACTGTTAATAAATGGCATGAAAGAATGTATGGACAAAATAAAAACAAGCGTAGAACACCCATAACATGACAAGATAAATGCAAATGAAAACGACACACGAATCGCACACACCACCCCTAGGGTACGCCTCACTGTTGCCTTGCCTCGAAAGGTGATCGTCGAGTAGAGGATGTCTTAGTAAGTCCTCATGATCCGGGAACCTGGCATGAGGGTAGCTTCTAAGGTGTCTTCCTATTGCTCTGGTGATCACCATTTCCCGAACCTCGAATTGACCCGAACACCTCCAACGGTGGTGCTACCTACCTCTCAATGGCGGGATGGAACTACTTTAAAGGACATTTACACAGACGAATTCCTTAGGGTAGGTAGGTTCTCGTGGATACTTGCTCTGAATTTCAAAACAAATCAAAAATACTTTTCACACTGACACATTTTCAAAAAGCTTTCGAAAGCAATTTTTCAAACACTCTTGAGGACTGATACAAGAGTCGAACTGGAATTTTCAAAGAAACTTTTTAAAAACCCACATTGAAAAGCAAACAAACCATTTTTGAAAACACAAGTGAGCAAGTATCTAAGAGCCCATGGATAACCATGGATAGAAAGGGTGCTAACACCTTCCCTTTCTATAACCTACCTCCCGAACCGAGAGCAATCTCTTTAAGGAATTTTTCTGTGCTTTTGTCCTTTCCATTTGGAGAAAATAAAAGACGGTGGCGACTCTTGCTTCCGCGACATTTCGCGAACCAGCGTAAAACAGTCAGTTCCAGATCCACCGATCACACTTGGCGTCTGACTTTCTTGTTAAAAGCCCTGATCATCTGTTTTTGGTACGTTTGACCATGACAAATAGCGGTGAGTCTCTTTTCGTCAATTAGGTTTAACTGATCAAGCCGAGTCTGGATCCAGTCATCTTCGCTCAAATCTGCATCCTTCATTATCCGGAGAGAGGGTATCTGGACTTCAATAGGCAAGACTGCCTCCATGCCATAGACCAAGGAAAAGGGAGTTGCCCCTGTTGACGTCCTTGCTGAGGTACGGTACCCGTGAAGAGCAAACGGTAACATCTCGTGCCAATCTTTGTACGTCACTGTCATCTTCTGCACAATCTTCTTGATGTTCTTATTTGCTGCTTCTACAGCTCCATTCATCTTCGGCCGGTAGGGAGAAGAGTTGTGGTGCTGTATCTTGAATTGCTCGCAGAGCTCAGTGATCATCTTATTATTAAGATTGGTACCATTATCCTTAATGATCCTCTTAGGTACCCCGTATCAACAGATCAGGTTATGCCGAATGAAACGTGCCACGACGTTCTTGGTTACGGTAGCATAGGAAGCTGCTTCAACCCACTTTGTGAAGTAATCAATCGCCACCAGAATGAAGCGATGCCCGTTATATGCCGTAGGTCTGATCTCGCCGATCATATCAATGCCCCACATTGCAAAAGGCCAAGGTGCTGTCAAGACGTTCAGAGGAACCAGAGGAATGTGCACCTTATCTGCATAAATCTGGCATTTGTGACACGTCCGAGAGTGTTGGTAACAGTCGGCTTCCATTGTGGACCAGAAATATCCTGCCCGAAGGATTTTCTTTGCCATGGTATGTCCATTGGAATGTGTTCTGAAGGTACCTTCATGTAGCTCTGCCATGATCCTTTCTGCTTCAGTCTTATCCACACAACGCAGTAAAGTTGAATCATGGTTTCGCTTGTACAGAATGCCGTTGCTGAGGAAGAACTTTGCTGCGAACCTTCTCAGAAACTTTTTGTCATTGATGGATGCACCCTCGGGGTATTCTTGAGCTTCCAAGCACCTCTTCACTTCATGATACCAAGGTTTTTCAGTTACCTCTTCAGCCTCAAGATCACAATAATGTGCAGGTTCGTCCAATTTCCAGATAATGATCCGGGGAGCCTCGTTGTCCCATTTGACTTTGAACATATAAGACATTGTAGCTAGCGCGTCCGCCAACTGATTCTCCTCTCTTGGGTAGTGTTCAAAAGTTATCTCTTCGAAATGGGGGATCAATGTCAGTACATACTCTTTGTAAGGAATAAGATTTGGGTGTTTCGTATCCCACTCGCCTTTGATCTGATTGATCACGAGAGCGAAATCTCCGAAGACACTCAGAAACTTGATCCTTAAGTCAATTGCAGCTTGAAGACCCATGATACATGCCTCATATTTCGCCATGTTGTTGGTGCAGTTGAAACATAGCCGGACAGTGAGTGGAGTATGAGTGCCTTTTGGGGATATGATCACAGCACCAATACCGTTACCCAAAGCGTTTGAGGCTCCGTCAAAGTGCATAGACCATCGGGATCCTTCCTCAGGTCCTTCATCCGGTCCAGGTACTTCACAGTCAGTTACTACCATGATATCCTCGTCTGGAAATTCAAAGTTCATAGATTGGTAGTCATCCACTGCCTGGTGTGCCAAATGGTCTGCCACTACACTTCCCTTGATTGCTTTCTGAGTCGTGTACTGGATGTCATATTCTGTCAAGATCATCTGCCATCTTGCTATTCTTCCGGACAAGGCAGGCTTTTCGAATATGTACTTGATTGGATCCATTTTTGAAATCAACAGAGTAGTGTAAGTTAACATATACTATCTCAGCCGGCGAGCAGCCCATACCAAAGTGCAGCAAGTTTTCTTGAGCAGTGAGTATCGGGTCTCACAGTCGGTAAACTTTTTGCTAAGGTAATAAATGGCGTGCTCTTTTCGGCCAGACTCGTCATGCTGCCCCAGCACACACCCCATTGAGTTGTCAAGTACTGTCAAGTATAAGATTAGAGGTCTCCCTTCAACCGGTGGCATAAGAATGGGTGGTTCTTGGAGATACTCTTTGATTCTTTCGAAAGCGGCCTGGAATTCGTCGTTCCAACATACCACTTGATCTTTCTTCAGTAGCTTGAAGATTGGTTCACAGGTAGCAGTTAGATGCAAGATGAATCGGGAAATGTAGTTCAGCCGTCCTAGAAAGCCTCTGACTTCTTTCTTTGTCTTGGGAGCTGGCATCTCTTATATGGCTTTCACTTTGACAGGGTCCACTTGGATACCTTTGTCGCTTACGACGAAGCCTAGCAATTTTCCAGATCTCACCCCAAAGGTGCACTTGTTTGGGTTCAACCTCAGCTTGTACAACTTCAGACGGTCAAACAGCTTCTGTAGATGGTCAAGGTGTTCCTCCTCCGTTTGGGACCTTGCAATCATATCATCGACGTAGACTTCGATTTCATGATGGATCATATCATGGAACAGAGCGACCATGGCGCGTTGGTAGGTTGCCCCAACATTCTTCAACCCAAAAGGCATGACCTTGTAGCAAAAGGTGCCCCACTGAGTAACAAAAGTGGTCTTCTCCATGTCTTCAGGAGCCATCTTGATCTGATTATAACTGGAGAACCCGTCCATGAAGGAGAATACCTTATGCTGGGCAGTGTTGTCAACCAGGACGTCGATGTGAGGCAGAGGGAAGTCATCCTTAGGGCTCGCCCTGTTCAAATCCCTGTAATCAACACACATTCGGACCTTACCATCCTTCTTCGGCACTGGAACCACATTGGCAACCCATTCAGGGTAAGAAGTCACTGCTAGAAAACCGGCGTCAAATTGTTTCATAACCTCAGCCTTGATTTTCTCGGACATCGCTGGACGCATATGGCAGACCTTCTGTTTAACCGGAGGGCAGTCTTCCTTGGTAGGCAGGTGATGAACCATGTGATCGGTGGATCTGGAACTGACTGTTTAACGCTGGTTCGCGAAATGTCGCGGAAGCAAGAGTCGCCACCGTCTTTTATTTTCTCCAAATGGAAAGGACAAAAGCACAGAAAAATTCCTTATAGAGATTGCTCTCGGTTCGGGAGGTAGGTTATAGAAAGGGAAGGTGCTAGCACCCTTTCTATCCATGGTTATCCATGGGCTCTTAGATACTTGCTCATCGTGTTTTCAAAAATGTTTGCTTGCTTTTCAATGTGGGTTTAAAAAAGTTTCTTTGAAAAATTTCAGTTCGACTCGTACGTCAGAGTGTTTGAAAAATTTGCTTTGAAAGCTTTTGAAAAGTGTTGGTGTGAAAAGGTTTTTTGTTTGTTTTTGAAATTAGAGCAAGTATCCTTGAGAACCTACCTACCCTAAGGATTTCGTCTGTGTAAATGTCCTTAAAGTAGTGCCATCCCACCATTGAGAGGTAGGTAGCACCACCGTTGGAGGTATTCGGGTCAATTCGAGTTTCGGGACATGGTGATCACCGGAGCAATAGGAAGACACCTTAGAAGCTACCCTCATGCCAGGTTCCCGGATCATGAGGACTTACTAAGACGTCCTCTACTCGACGATCACCTTTCGAAAGGCAACAGTGAGGCGTACCCTAGGGGTGGTGTGTGATTTGTGTGTCATGTTCGTTTGCATTTGTCTTGTCATGTTAAGGTGATCTACGCTTGATTTTATTATGTCCATTCATTCTTTCATGCTTTTGATTAACAGTTAAGAAATATTTGCGGAAAAGTAAATTCTAAGGCTATTACAAATGGCGCGGGTCCACATCGCCAAAATTAAACCGGACCCGATTTGACGGAAAATAAATAAAGCAAAGTAAAAGTGCGAAAAGTATAAATTGTTACAACGCTTTGGGAGAATTACATAATTATAATAAACGACATAAAATAAATGCGCGAAAATAAATTAAAACAAAACTAGGGCGTTGGACCCTTTCGCAAATTAAATTACAAGAATTAATTAATTAGAAGTAATGAGGAATAAAAAATTAAAAATTAAAAGAAAATGTTTTTTGGTGTTTTTATGTTTTTAAGATTTAAAAGAAAAAAAAGAAGATTAATTAAAATTAAAATAAAATGTCAAACCCTAATTCTAGTGTTTTTTAGATTTATTATGAAAATATTAAAATTTTAACTAATTTAAACCTAAGTTAATTTATATGCATTTTTAATTATGAAAATAAATAAAATAAATATTATTATTGTAAAAAAAAGGAAATTAAAAGGAATAAAATTAACAATTAAACCTAAATTCTATATTTTTGTATTTTTTGTTATTAAAAGAAATTAAAATTGCAAAAATCCTAATTAAAACTAAATAATTACATGTTAATTTATTTACAAGAAAATAATTACAATAAAAATATTTATTATTTTTTTGGTCTTTTCTGATTTTTTAATGAAGTTTTTATATTTTGTAAAAAAAATAATTGGTTAAATAAACAGCAATAAAAATAAAAATAAGAATTAAAGAAAGAATAGGAGAAAAATAATGAAGGCAAACCAGGGGGTTTTCTGTCCCAATATGGAGGTCAAATTAGTGAAATTCTGGCCCAATAAGCTTGAAATCATTTGACTTTTCCAGGCCACGTATGCGCTTGTTGACTTGTCTTTATGGTGTTCTTCAACTATGAGCCCTTGATCTGGATTCGTTAGGCACGTGGCTGATTGGATGAAGTGGAATATGGTGTATCTTGAATATTAGCGCTGCATGGGAAGACATTTTGCAAAATAATATGGAATTTATACAGACCTGGGGTTCGAACCCAGGTCTTGGATGTTGCAAGCTCAACACCTGTGCCACTGCGTCACTTTGATCACGTTTAACATATAATATCAAATAAATAACATAAATGGATATAACGCGTTAGTGGAGAGAAACGCGCCAAATTCAAACCAACGAATCACTGATTGACACGATGTTGTCTTCTTCAATTTTCCTGAAAACACAAATATGAGGCAACGGTTTTTAAGCGTTGCTGTAGACCACCTACAAGAAAATAACGATTAGCTGCTGGGTGCTCATAAATTGAGCGCGACTATATCAATCTCTTCGTCCAGATGCGTTGATTGCAATGGTGGTACTGGGGATGTCCAATTTTTCCTCTATCAAGAATCCCTAATTTGAAGCTCAGGAAACCCTAACATTCAATCATGGTATAATCTCGTATAACACAGAAAAACGCAATTAAACATGATGGTTAGCTTATAAACTTCATCAGGAATGCAAAACACATATCAAAACTTATAAAAAATGCATGAATTGGTATGCACGATTGTGACTTTTATTCGATACAGTCTGCCTTCATATTACCGATTCTTGGAGCTTTGGTTGTTGTTTTTGATTGAAATATGATCAAGGAGACTTGAGGAAGCCAATGGAATGAATTGTAGGGTTTAAATCGACCTCTAAGGTTGATTTCAGTTTTGCTTTTTTTTAGTGAAAATTCTAAGTTTGTTCTTAGCTTTTGCGCAGCCTCAATGTGTTCCACCATTAGGGTTTTATTCCTGGTTATGTAGTGAGCATATTAGGTTAAGAAAATTGCACAAAATCTTTTGAATTCAATGGTTTCAATATTTGATTTTATAAGATCTTTTTTGAATCTTTTTTCATGTGTATTTGGTGTCAATTAGCTCAAATCAAACCAAAACTTGCCTAATTAGCATGTGCACGAAATATCAAGTCTAGAATGTGTACAAAAAGATTTTTTAGGTCAAGTTTTATATTTTCCACATATTTAATTGATTTAATTGAATTAATATAAATAATAATTCAAATAAAAAAATAAAAAATGAGAAAATACTTCCCTTTGGGCCAAGTGGTCGTGCATAGGCTTGGAATGATGAATCTTGGAAGAAAAATGGGCCCATTAGCAAATTTAGGTCATTTGAACCATTGTTGACTTTTCAAAATATCCAAAAATTTCCCAACTTCCACAAGGCATAACTTGCTCAATTTTTAAGCTTTTCACATGTTCTTGGACATTTTGGAAATGTCTTTGAGTCCTTTAACCAATGCCTTTGGTCCCATGTCATTTTGATTTACCAATCTCAAGTTATGGCCTTTGACTTAAAGTCCCTTTTTGTTGACTTTTGAAAATGACCTATAATGTTGAAATTGATAACTTTTTGTGAGAGCATTTCTTGGACTTGGAATATGAAGATGAATTGTAGGAAATGTCTTTCTCTTCAAAATGAGCTTTGGATGGAATTTTTCTGATAATCCATGTGAAAGTTATGCCCTGGTCAATTTCAGTTGACTTTTTCAGCTGTCCAAATATAGTAACTTTTGCATCTTGATGATTTTCTGAGCCAAATTTTGAGAATCATGATCAAGCATTGATCAAATGATGTTTGTGGCTTCAAAATGATATGTTGACCAAAAATTTGAACTTTTGGCTGTCAAATGACCATTTTGCCCCTACAGTTGACTGTAGTGCAATTTAGGGTTTTGACTGTGCAATTTTGAGCTGAATGCCTTGAAACTTGATATGAAGATGCTTGACCACATTTGTAGGCATGTGAGACTTGATTGGGCCTTTGAAAACTTCCTTTTCTTGATCAGGACCCAAACCCTAGTTTTGACTGTATAGGAGACAGTTGAGCTGTGCAACCCTTGGGGAATTTTGTGACTTGGCTTGGCAATTTCTTGGAGAATATGGGAGGGCAAATTTTGGGGTGCAACAGTTGCCCCTGTTCAATCTTCTTAAACCTGAGGATGCAGATTAGCTGACGTGCCTTTCGTAATCCGAGGGTGGAAGATGGTTGGACACTAGAGTGCCCAGAAATTTGCGCTCACATATTAGCAGTGCTGATGGAATGGGCTTATAGACGCCATTTGGAGATTGCTGGATAGGATGATGGGCTTATAGATGCCATCTGGATGTTGATTGCGTAGGAGATTCCTTAGCGAGAACCTGCATACCTGCAAAAGAACAAATGAGTACCTGACACGTCGCAGGAGCTGATTTTCAGATGCTTGGTATAGATGTGTCCTGACTGGTTACAGGAGCTGGGTCTGGAGCTTCAAACAGCGATGAAAGAACCAGGGATGGTTACTGCCTTAGCATGAATGATAAGAGAACCTTGGGTGATTTTAACTTCAACAACGCTCGTTGAGAAAAATCTTGGCGGGAATTACCATCTTTGCAGTATCGGGAAGAGAACCATAGGCACTTATAATCTGAAAGGGAATTACCTCACTCGCCGTTGGAGAGGGAATCATAGGAAAAGGAATTGTCACCTCACTCGCCGTCGGAGAGGGAACCATAAGAGACTATCACCTCACACTCATCGTCGGAGAGGAAAACATCTGAAGAAGGAATTACCACCTCACGCACTTGTCGGAGAGGGGACCATAGAAGACTATCACCTCACACTCATCGTCAGAGAGGGAAACATCTTGAAAAAGGAATTACCAACTCATGCACTTGTCGGAGAGGGGACCATAGAAGACTATCACCTCACACTCATCGTCGGAGAGGGAAACATCTGAAAAAGGAATTACCACCTCACGCACTTGCCGGAGAGGGGACCATAGGATATTATCACCTCACACTCATCGTCGGAGAGAGAAACATCTAAAGAAAGAATTACCACCTCACGCACTTGTCGGAGAGGGGACCATGAGAGACTATCACCTCACACTCATCGTCGGAGAGGGAAACATCTGAAAAAGGAATTGCCACCTCACGCACTTGCCGGAGAGGGGACCATAAGAGACTATCACCTCACACTCATCGTCGGAGAGGGAAACATCTTGAAAAAGGAATTACCACCTCACGCACTTGCCGGAGAGGGGACCATAAGAGACTATCACCTCACACTCATCGTCGGAGAGGGAACCATCTGAAAAGGAATTACCACCTCACGCACTTGTCGGAGAGGGGACCATAAGTTCTGCTGAGTCTTTATCAGAAAATCTGTTGGGAGTCGATTTAGCTGGACTAGAGAAGGCTTTGAAATATGCTTGAGCATTTTAACTGCGTCTTTCCTGAAAGGTAAAGGTCAGTCATATGCAATGCATGATATGGATCAAGCAATGATGTTCTCAACATAAATGAGATTTGTATGATGCGTCTATGCATGCTATAATGATATATGTGATGTTTTATGAATGTTTTCGTCTAGGAAAGTAGATCCTTGACGGGTGCCGGGAAGTCGTATCCTGGGCTGATGTTGAAGAATAAGCTTTTACTTCCGCTGGGGATGATAGTTGTAAGAATACCGGTAGGAGAAGATGACTCCGTTGCGGGATAAACTTGGCAAATGAAGGATTCTGCGGGGAGAAAAGATACCCTAGTGACCATGCTGGGAAGCAATACTCTGTGGGGATAGAGATGCTTTGCTGAATGTTGATAGTAACTTGCTGAGGATGTCTTGTTGTTGAAAGTGTGAATAGACTTCGCTAGGGATAGGAAGACTATGTCGACGACGCTCTTTCCGTGGCTTTTGGCTGAGGATAACCCAGTTATATCCTGTTAAGGAAATAACTCTTTGAATAAAGCCGGGCGACGCGTTCGTGTTCTGCGAGGGGGTAAGCTTCCAGAATCTACTGGGGATAAGCTTACTGCTTGGGGGAGATGGACTCCAACTTTCCTTGGGAAACTGGATTGGACTTTCCTGGGGAAGTTTTGATACGCTGGGAAAGTGATCCCTTTGAATGCTGAGATACCGCCGGGGAACAATCTTTAGACCAAGACTGCCGGGGATGCTTGTTTAAGGATATGTATATACTGCTGCTGGGGGAGTATTGAGATCTACTGGAGGATACTCAATTTCCTTGAGATTTGATAGCTCTGCTTGGAGAAGAATGCACTTTCGTTGGCTCACTCTCTGGGGAATTCAGGTATACTGGTCATGTTCTTTAGCCGAACCTACCTTGGTACCTTAGAGGATAGAACAATTAGACTGCTCAGACAACTCTTTTATTGCCCCTGTTTCTAGTGTCACCTGCAATTAATTCCTTTGTTTCGTATGCAAATATTTATGAGTTAGCACATTATTGTCAATGCATATATCACAAATTGAACCTTGGACGTTCTTCGCAAAACAAAACAGAAAAAGAAAGACACTTGGCACGTTTAACTGAAAATGTATTTGTATTGATTTTGAATGGCCTGAAAATAGGTGTTTTGTGTACAAGAGGCTGACGTCCTAGTAGGAGGAACGTTGCCGAACAAAAGAGTTTATATAAATTTTGTACAAAAGAAAATAAAACAGCTGTGTGAAATATGAATGATCCACTGGGTTTCAACTCTGCTATTGTCTTTATAACTCCGAGCGTCTCATCACTTGATGACCTTGGTTGAGGGTGAAGCTGACTGATCGATGTCGTCTGAACTTGATGTAGATACCGGATTCTGGATGCAAAGTGATCCAATGAGACATAGTATTACGCTTTTATCCCTAATTTTTGCCTGGACCGCCTTCTCGGGTTTTCAGTCCACCGGGATACCCATTTTTGCCCAAGCCGCCTTTTCAGGTTTTCGACTTGCCGGGTGTACAAATTTTTTGTTTTCATCCCTTCATTTTGCCCGAACCCTTTTGGTTCGACGGGAAGCCCTAATTTTTGCCTAGGCATGTCAGCCTAGCGGGTCTTTTTTCATGCGTAGTATTTTTTAACTATGTCTGCATTGGCGGGGTGAGGAAGGTCGTCACCATCCATGTTGGTTAAGATCATTGCTCCTCTTGAGAACACATGCTTAACCACAAATGGCCCTTCGTACGTAGGGGTCCATTTGCCCCTTGGATCACTCTGAGGAAGGATGATTCGCTTGATTACCAGATCCCCGACTTGATATTCCTGTGGTCTGACCTTTTTGTTAAATGCCCTGATCATTCGTTTCTGATACGTCTGACCATGACAGATAGCAGCAAGTCTCTTTTCGTCAATGAGGTTGAGTTGATCAAGTCGTGTCTGGATCCAATCATCTTCGTCTAGATTTGCATCCTTCATTATCCGGAGAGAGGGAATTTGCACTTCGATTGGCAAGACTGCCTCCATGCCATAAACCAGAGAGAAAGGAGTTGCCCCGGTTGACGTCCTAGCTGAGGTACGGTACCCATGCAGAGCGAACGGTAACATCTCGTGCCAATCTTTGTAGGTCACTGTCATTTTCTGCACGATCTTCTTGATGTTTTTATTTGCTGCTTCTACAGCCCCATTCATCTTCGGTCTGTAAGGAGAAGAATTGTGGTGCTGTATCTTGAACTGTTCACAGAGCTCAGCGATCATCTTATTGTTTAGATTGGTACCGTTGTCTGTAATAATTCGCTCAGGGACGCCGTACCGACAGATCAGGTTGTGCCGAATGAACCGTGCCACAACAGTCTTGGTTACCGTAGCATAGGATGCTGCCTCAACCCACTTCGTAAAATAATCAATCGCCACTAGGATGAAGCGATGTCCGTTGGATGCCGTAGGTTTAATCTCACCGATCATGTCTATGCCCCACATTGCAAACGGCCAAGGCGCAGTCAGAACATTCAGGGGAACCGGAGGAACATGCACCTTATCTGCATAGATCTGGCACTTGTGGCATGTCCTGGAGTGTTGGTAACAGTCAGCTTCCATTGTGGACCAATAATATCCTGCCCGTAGGATTTTCTTAGCCATAGTATGTCCACTGGAGTGTGTACCAAAGGTCCCTTCATGCAGCTCTTCCATGATTCTTTCTGCTTCAGTCTTATCCACACAACGTAGTAAGGTCGAATCATGGTTTCGCTTGTACAAGATGCCGTTGCTAAGGAAGAACTTGGCTGCAAACCTCCTCAGGAATTTCTTATCATTGATAGAGGCACCTTCAGGGTATTCCTGAGCTTCCAGATATCTCTTCACTTCGTGGTACCAAGGCTTCTCAGTCACCAATTCCGTTTCGAGATCACAACAGTATGCCGGTTCGTCCAGTTTCCAAATGATGATCCGGGGAGCCTCAATATCCCATTTAACCTTGAACATTGAATACATTGTAGCTAACGCGTCTGCTAACTGATTCTCTTCTCTTGGAAAGTGCTCAAAGGTTATCTCCGTGAAGTGGGGAATCAGGGTCAACACACATTCTCTATAAGGAATCAAGTTTGGATGTTTCGTATCCCACTCTCCTTTAATCTGATTGATCACGAGAGCGGAATCTCCGAAGACACTTAGAAATTTGATCCTTAGGTCAATCGCAGCTTGAAGACCCATGATACACGCCTCATACTCCGCCATGTTGTTGGTACAGTTGAAACACAGCCGGGCAGTGAGTGGAGTATGAGTACCTTGAGGGGATATGATGATGGCGCCGATACCATTTCCCAAAGCATTGGAGGCTCCGTCAAAGTGCATAGACCATCGGGATCCTGGCTCAGGTCCTTCATCCGGTCCAGGTACTTCACAATCAGTTACTATCATAATGCTTTCATCCGGAAACTCGAAGTTCATTGATTGATAGTCATCTACAGCTTGATGAGCTAAGTGGTCTGCCAATACACTTCCCTTGATGGCTTTCTGGGTTGTATACTGAATGTCGTATTCCATCAAGATCATTTGCCATCTTGCAATTCTCCCAGACAGAGCAGGCTTTTCGAATATGTACTTTATAGGATCCATTTTTGAGATCAACAAAGTAGTGTGAGTCAGCATATACTGTCTCAGCCGGCGAGCAGCCCATACCAAAGCGCAGCAAGTTTTCTCAAGCAGTGAGTATCGGGTCTCACAGTCGGTAAACTTTTTGCTAAGGTAATAAATGGCATGCTCTTTTCGGCCAGACTCGTCATGCTGCCCCAGCACACACCCCATTGAGTTGTCTAGCACTGTCAGATATAGGATCAGAGGTCTCCCTTCAACCGGTGGCATAAGGATAGGTGGTTCTTGGAGATACTCTTTGATTCTGTCAAAAGCAGCCTGACATTCCTCGTTCCAACGTACTACCTGATCTTTCTTCAGCAGCTTGAAGATTGGCTCACAGGTAGCAGTCAGATGTGAGATGAAGCGAGCAATGTAATTCAGGCGTCCTAAAAAGCCTCTGACCTCCCTCTCTGTCTTAGGAACCGGCATCTCTTGAATAGCTTTGACCTTAGCAGGGTCCACTTGAATACCTTTATCACTGACCACGAAGCCTAGCAGCTTCCCAGATCTTACCCCGAAGGTGCACTTGTTCGGGTTCAATCTCAGCTTGTACAGTTTCAACCGGTCAAACAACTTCTGCAGATGATCTAGGTGCTCTTCCTCAGTCTGGGACCTAGCGATCATGTCGTCAACATACACTTCGATCTCATGATGGATCATGTCATGAAATAAGGTAACCATGGCACGTTGGTAGGTTGCCCCAGCATTCTTCAACCCGAATGGCATGACCTTGTAACAGAAGGTGCCCCACTGAGTGACAAATGTAGTCTTCTCCATGTCTTCAGGTGCCATCTTGATCTGATTGTAACCTGAAAAGCCATCCATGAAAGAGAATACTTTGTGCTGAGCTGTATTATCAACAAGGACGTCAATGTGAGGTAAGGGGAAGTCATCCTTGGGGCTGGCCCTGTTCAGATCCCTGTAGTCGACACACATTCTGACCTTACCGTCCTTTTTAGGTACCGGCACCACATTAGCAACCCACTGAGGGTAAGAAGTCACTGCAAGGAACCCGGCATCAAACTGTTTCATGACCTCGGCTTTAATCTTCTCGGACATCTCTGGACGCATCCGACGGACCTTTTGCTTAACTGGAGGACAGTCTTCCTTAGTCGGCAAGTGATGGACGACAATATCGGTATCCAACCCGGGCATGTCTTCGTAGGACCAGGCAAAGATCTCCATATAGTCATGTAACATCTTGGTTAACCGTTGCTTCACGCTGAGCTCTAGGTTGGCACCAATCTTTACCTCTTTTCTGTCTGCCTCAGTACCCAAGTTTATGGTTTCCACTGGCTCTTCATGGGGTTGAATTGCCCTCTCTTCCTGAAGCAACAGTCTAGCAAGCTCGCCAGGCACTTCGCAATCATCTTCACCTTCGTCTTCGGCTAAGTTGATCGGATTTTCGAAGTCATAATTGGCAGTAGCAGAGCTGTTATCAGTAAGATCCAGAGTGGATTGGAACCTGTATGAGTGAGTGTGTGTGTAAATACAGCTGTTTTTTGAAAATTATGTAAAGGAAATGAAAGACAGAAAAGGAGCACAATATTTGCAATGCGAAAAACGTCCAAGATTTTCATTCATGATGTATAAAATGACAGTTTGTATGCCCTCACAAATAGAACCACGGTGCCTCGGGTAAGACACCGGGCCATAGAGTTTATCATTGTTTATTACAAAATATAACGAAACAAAGAAATTTATTACTGCGTCACAAAGGTAACAGGGGTATGATCCTTAGCAATCCAGTTGTTCAATCCGTCTTCGGCCGTCGGATAGATCCAGCTGTTGAATTCAGCTTCATCCACTTCGTGGTCTTCCCCAACAGCATTCACTTCTGAGCTTTTAATAAATACCGGAGGCCTTCCGATCTTTGCTTTCCTCATAGCTCTCTGACCTTCTGAGGTGAAACCCAGCCCAAGTTTATCAGTCTTCTGGGTGAAGTCTGGAAGTCTGCCCCAGTCGGCACATTCACCCTTCTGCACCACAGCCCTGACATCCTTCAGGGAGGCCATCTTCAAAGGACCACTTGCTTCTGTTGTTTCTGCTGCAATTGGAAACACCTCCTCGAAATGCTGAAAGGGGGTCTCAATGAACTCCCCATCCATCTCAATGTATCTGAAAGAGTTTAGGTGACTCACCATATATTCTTCCTCTCCTTGCACAGTGACAATCTTCCCTCTGACGGGGTACTTCAGCTTTTGATGCAAGGTAGAGGTCACTGCCCCAGCCTTATGTATCCAGGGTCGACCCAGCAGACAAGAGTAAGATGGACGGATATCCATCACATAAAAAGTGGAGTCGAACACCTGAGAGCCCACACGAATCGGAATGTCAACCTCTCCATGGACCATCCTCTTTGAACCATCAAAGGCCCTGACGATGATGTTGCTGGGTTTCAATTCCAGGCCTTCACAATCTAGACGATCTAGAGCCTTCTTGGGTAGCACATTCAAAGATGACCCAGTATCAACCAACACATGTGCCAAGGTGGTGCCCCTGCATTCAATTGAGACATGCAGAGCATCATTATGATCTCTCCCTTTTGCGGTCAAGTCAGCGTCTGAGAAACCTAAGCCATTATCTGCCGTTAGACTTGCCACGCAATCAGTGAACTGGACTGCAGAGGTTTCATGTGGCACATGGGCCGTCTTGAGGAATGAGATTAGGGCCTTTGCATGGGCCTCGGAGCACAGCAGTAAAGAGAGCATGGAGATCTTGGAGGGCGTATGCCCCAGCTGTTCCACAACATTAAAATCGCTCTTCTTTATAATCTTCAGAATCTCCTCCATCTCTTGTGGGGAGGCCTCAGCAGCTATGGGTATGGGTGCCTCCATCTGGGCAGGCTCAGCTTCAATTCCCTTGCCCCGAGCATTGGATGACTCGGCAACAGGAGAAACAATCGGATCAGCAGCAGGAACAACAACTTGATCGGCAACAGGAATAGGTGTACTGGTAGGAATTATCAGGAGCGGTCTTCGGGCAGCAGGCGGTGCAATGTCAGGCGAGAAGAGCCTGCCACTGCGGGTAACTTTGGCTGGGCCCGTGATGTCACAGATGTTGGCGCCAGCGTTGAGCTCTTGTTTAATCCCGTTTATATATACATCTGCCCCATAGTGCCAAGGGACAGCTTTATCAGATACATAGGGCAGGGGCCCTGGAACAGTGATAATAACGGGTGCAACGGTCATGATTTGAGTGGGCTTCTTCGGGAGAGCCGGGATTGGGTTATTGAAAATAGTCACTACAGAAACTTCTTCCATTGGAACCAAACGAACAACAGACTTCTTGAATAGAATCTCCTTGCTATCCATTAAGCTTTGGATGCCTAACTTTAGCAAGGGACAACCAGATGGGGATACAGCACAGAATAGGCAACCCTCACTACAACCCGGAAATAAACCGGCCTGCAGTAGGTTCTTCTTGACGATCTTTAGAGGAGTGGCTAGATCATCCACAGAAATAGCATAAATGTCTTCATCAACAGCATTTACCCCGTGTTGAGGCATAGGGGCAGTAACTACATTCGGCTTTGCTGGCGCTTCGAATTGTATCTCCTTTGCGTCGATAAGGTCTTGCACCTTATTCTTCAACGCCCAACAGTCATCGGTAGAGTGCCCCGGACTTTCTGAATGGTAAGCACAACGAGCATTCGGGTTGTACTTGGGAGATGTTGTATTTGGGAACTTTGGAGCCTCCCTGACAGTCACCAAATTGGTTGAGAGCAACTGTGGCAGGATCTGCGATAGGGTCATGTTTAACCGGGTAAACTCCCTCCGGGGTCTTTCAGCCCTTTGGGAATTGTTTGGCCGAGGAGCGGCAGCAGGCTTAGCAATCATCACCGCGCTGACAGATTGGCGGTGCTCAGGTCTCTCGGATTTCCTAGAACCATACACGGCACTAGACTCCTTCTTGAAAGGTTTCTTTTCCGAACTAGATGATGCACCCTTTGCAATCTTCCCAGACTTCAACCCAGCTTCAATCCTTTCTCCAGTCAAGATTAGATCAGTGAACCCAGCAGAAGAATTCCCAATGAGATGGTTAAAGAATGGCCCAGATAGGGTCCCCAAGAACATGTCGACCAACTCCCGATCAGTCAATGGTGGCTGCACCCTGCCAGCCAGGTCTCTCCATTTCTGGGCGTACTCTTTAAAACCTTCGCTTGCACCTAACGCCATACCCTGGAGTTGGGTACGTGTGGGGGCAAGGTCGGCATTATATTGATACTGCTTATAGAAAGCAGTAGCCAACTCCTCCCAGTTACGAACTTTGGTCCCATCCAGCTGATAGAACCATTCGAGATGAGTCCCTGAAAGACTCTCCTGGAAGAAGTGGATCCATAGATTCTTATCCGCAGAGTACGGCTGAATTTTCCGAACATAGGACCTCAAATGCAGCTTGGGACAAGACGCCCCGTCATATTTGGAGAAGGATGGTGCTTTGAATTTATGCGGGATAATCACACCAGTCGACAAACCCAGATCTCCGAAATCCAGCCCAGGTGTCTGTTGAACCTCCATAGCCTTCAACCTGTCCTCCAGTTGTTTGTATCTGTCATCTGCAGGAGGGTATTGCTCTTCATCAAAATCTGTCTCGTTGTCGGAGACGACCGGACTAGGAACCTTTACTTCTGCCTGAGAAGGACTCTTGCCAACAGAAGAACCAGCCTCTTCATGTTGCAGAGTATTGCCAAACCTTCGGCCCGAGTTGAACAGGACAGTTCTTCTCTTCTTCTTCTTCTCCTTCTTCAGGAGCATAGCCTTTAGTTCTTCTTGGCCTTTAGCCAGACCCTTGATTAATTCCTGAAACTGCGCATTCTGCGCCTGAAGAGCCTTGATTGATGTCTCAGTTGATGCAGATTCGAGATTCATGATGCTGAAATAAACAGCGAAGAACTGTAAGCAACCTGAAAAGAGGAAAGACCTGCTATGCACATGATGTATGAAATGCGTATGCAATGCATTCAAGGGTTCGAAAGTTCAAATTTGTTGTAGACAAAAAGGAACACACGTTATCATTAAAGAAAATCATTGTTTAATACATCAAGGCCTCATGGGCAAAAAGTACAAAAATCAAGTCAATCCCAAAATACACTGCGCATCCTCTTCGGAGCTATGTAGGTGTTGAGATTCCTCTCTTCATGCAACAGGCGGGTGAGCTCCAAGACCTTCTTTTCACTGGTATGCAGACTAGTCTCAAGAGAATTCCGCTATTCCTTAAGCTGGATCCAGCTCTTCTGCATCTCTTCCCAGGATGTGGGCATATCAGGGTGCTGAATAGTGTAGGGCACTTCCCCTTCCAAGACAGGCTCTTTGATTACTGGAAGCATGTGAGGATAAGGCATTACTAACTTCTGGGAGCGGGCTCGTACCCACTTGAGATAAGGTTCCAACGGGATGGAATTCCTATGCCCCAGTGTCTTGCTGTCTATCCTACTGGGCATCCTCCAGGCTCTGATAAATCTCTGACGAAGTCCTTGAGTATCGTTGTCGAAGTCAAAAACTACATCAGGGATTAACATGTCATGAGGACCGTCCCTCCGAGCATAACCAAACTGTCTCCAAGCCAGGCATGGGCTATAAGTAATACCTCCTCTGATTCCAAGTAAAGGAACATTAGGGTACTCTCTGCAACGATCGATGATAGTGACATCCTCTCTGGACCTAGGACACCAATGTATATCTGCATGTGTAAGAGTCATCAACCGTTGTGACCATCTCAAACCCCGCTCATTCTTCAGGACTGATTGGGGAAGGTGCGAAATAAACCACCTTCCCAGGAGGGGAGTGCAACACATAAGGACACCTCTTTTTCTCATGGTTCGAGTGTAACATGAGTGAAGGATGTCCCCCAGCAACGTAGGTATAGGATTCCTGGACATAAAGATCTGGACAACACTGATATCAATAAGCTGATCTGGGTTAGGGAACAACACCAAACCATAGACCAGGAGGGCCACAACCTCTTCAAAAGCTTGCAAGTCAAGAGAGTTCCAACATTCAAGGGCCTTCTCAAACAGAAACCTGGCTAAGAACCCTTTGATACCACTTCTAACTTCCCAATGTCCCTTGAGGTCAGATGACTGTAGGTGCAAGGCTTTAGCAATCTCTTCAAGCTTAGGTTCCTTTTCTGTACCGTTGAAAGGTAGCTGATCAAGGATAGGGATCTTCAGGAGCCGGGAGAACTCCTCCAATGTAGGTACCAACTGATAGTCCAAGAAGGTAAAACAGTGATGCAGAGGGTCAAAGAATTGGAACAAGACCTTTATCATATCTTCCTCAATGTTGGTGTTGACCAAGCTGATGAGGCTTCCATGCCTTTCACTGAATGAAGAGTTCTCGGGAATCCTGGATATAAGCTCCTTAAGCTGAGGAGGTACCCTTACAAGATTGACCTGAATTGTCTTTCTACGAACAGTTTCCATGTCCTACAAAACAAGAACAAAGATGAAAATTCGAACCCCTGAAATGGTTAGTCAATACATATGATGCAGGATGATGTCATGATGCTATGATTAAACACACCACATATATTTACAAAGACAAACATGTAGGGCACACAAGGCACACAAGACAAGCCCTTAAGGTTTAAGGCCAGCATGGGGTCTGGGTAGTACCCTCTTGAAGTTGGTGGGTTCAACCTGTCCTAATCAAAGTAACCGGGTTCTAAGGTTCCCAATATCACGGGATTGCTTTCATTGTTCATCGTTTCGATTTAGCCACTGAACTGGCGACCGAAATATTCCAGGAAAGCAACCCTCAATTGAGTGTAGTATCGAGTATCAACCAACCTCGGACTGCACCAAAGTCAGTTATCTCACTACCCTAAAGAGGCCAAGATAATTCAATTAAGGTTCCTAAGGTCTGTTGATGCTTCATGACACCACGCGGAGGCCCCGTACTCTCCTTGACTGAACTCAAGGGTTACCGGTACACACCAAAGTGCCACATCAACGTAGCAGACTGTTTCAACCATGTCGGTATACCCCGCACAGTTCCCTCACAGCCTTGTTGCTACTTTCTAAGAAAGGTATCCCCCAGATCCGGGTTTAGGATCTATAGAACTCCCAAGCAACCCACAATAATAAAGCAAGCAAAGAAGACAATTGAAAACATAGTTATGACATAGCCCTAAGGTACACCCCACTTTAAGTATTATTCCCCAGCAGAGTCGCCAGTTCTGTGATCGGTGGATCTGGAACTGACTGTTTAACGCTGGTTCGCGAAATGTCGCGGAAGCAAGAGTCGCCACCGTCTTTTATTTTCTCCAAATGGAAAGGACAAAAGCACAGAAAAATTCCTTATAGAGATTGCTCTCGGTTCGGGAGGTAGGTTATAGAAAGGGAAGGTGCTAGCACCCTTTCTATCCATGGTTATCCATGGGCTCTTAGATACTTGCTCATTGTGTTTTCAAAAATGTTTGCTTGCTTTTCAATGTGGGTTTAAAAAAGTTTCTTTGAAAAATTTCAGTTCGACTCGTACGTCAGAGTGTTTGAAAAATTTGCTTTGAAAGCTTTTGAAAAGTGTTGGTGTGAAAAGGTTTTTTGTTTGTTTTTGAAATTAGAGCAAGTATCCTTGAGAACCTACCTACCCTAAGGAATTCGTCTGTGTAAATGTCCTTAAAGTAGTGCCATCCCACCATTGAGAGGTAGGTAGCACCACCGTTGGAGGTATTCGGGTCAATTCGAGTTTCGGGACATGGTGATCACCGGAGCAATAGGAAGACACCTTAGAAGTTACCCTCATGCCAGGTTCCCGGATCATGAGGACTTACTAAGACGTCCTCTACTCGACGATCACCTTTCGAAAGACAACAGTGAGGCGTACCCTAGGGGTGGTGTGTGATTTGTGTGTCATGTTCGTTTGCATTTGTCTTGTCATGTTAAGGTGATCTACGCTTGATTTTATTATGCCCATTCATTCTTTCATGCTTTTGATTAACAGTTAAGAAATATTTGCGGAAAAGTAAATTCTAAGGCTATTACAAATGGCGCGGGTCCACATCGCCAAAATTAAACCGGACCCGATTTGACGGAAAATAAATAAAGCAAAGTAAAAGTGCGAAAAGTATAAATTGTTACAACGCTTTGGGAGAATTACATAATTATAATAAACGACATAAAATAAATGCGCGAAAATAAATTAAAACAAAACTAGGGCGTTGGACCCTTTCGCAAATTAAATTACAAGAATTAATTAATTAGAAGTAATGAGGAATAAAAAATTAAAAATTAAAAGAAAATGTTTTTTGGTGTTTTTATGTTTTTAAGATTTAAAAGAAAAAAAAGAAGATTAATTAAAATTAAAATAAAATGTCAAACCCTAATTCTAGTGTTTTTTAGATTTATTATGAAAATATTAAAATTTTAACTAATTTAAACCTAAGTTAATTTATATGCATTTTTAATTATGAAAATAAATAAAATAAATATTATTATTGTAAAAAAAAGGAAATTAAAAGGAATAAAATTAACAATTAAACCTAAATTCTATATTTTTGTATTTTTTGTTATTAAAAGAAATTAAAATTGCAAAAATCCTAATTAAAACTAAATAATTACATGTTAATTTATTTACAAGAAAATAATTACAATAAAAATATTTATTATTTTTTTGGTCTTTTCTGATTTTTTAATGAAGTTTTTATATTTTGTAAAAAAAATAATTGGTTAAATAAACAGCAATAAAAATAAAAATAAGAATTAAAGAAAGAATAGGAGAAAAATAATGAAGGCAAACCAGGGGGTTTTCTGTCCCAATATGGAGGTCAAATTAGTGAAATTCTGGCCCAATAAGCTTGAAATCATTTGACTTTTCCAGGCCACGTATGCGCTTGTTGACTTGTCTTTATGGTGTTCTTCAACTATGAGCCCTTGATCTGGATTCGTTAGGCACGTGGCTGATTGGATGAAGTGGAATATGGTGTATCTTGAATATTAGCGCTGCATGGGAAGACATTTTGCAAAATAATATGGAATTTATACAGACCTGGGGTTCGAACCCAGGTCTTGGACGTTGCAAGCTCAACACCTGTGCCACTGCGTCACTTTGATCACGTTTAACATATAATATCAAATAAATAACATAAATGGATATAACGCGTTAGTGGAGAGAAACGCGCCAAATTCAAACCAACGAATCACTGATTGACACGATGTTGTCTTCTTCAATTTTCCTGAAAACACAAATATGAGGCAACGGTTTTTAAGCGTTGCTGTAGACCACCTACAAGAAAATAACGATTAGCTGCTGGGTGCTCATAAATTGAGCGCGACTATATCAATCTCTTCGTCCAGATGCGTTGATTGCAATGGTGGTACTGGGGATGTCCAATTTTTCCTCTATCAAGAATCCCTAATTTGAAGCTCAGGAAACCCTAACATTCAATCATGGTATAATCTCGTATAGCACAGAAAAACGCAATTAAACATGATGGTTAGCTTATAAACTTCATCAGGAATGCAAAACACATATCAAAACTTATAAAAAATGCATGAATTGGTATGCACGATTGTGACTTTTATTCGATACAGTCTGCCTTCATATTACCGATTCTTGGAGCTTTGGTTGTTGTTTTTGATTGAAATATGATCAAGGAGACTTGAGGAAGCCAATGGAATGAATTGTAGGGTTTAAATCGACCTCTAAGGTTGATTTCAGTTTTGCTTTTTTTTAGTGAAAATTCTAAGTTTGTTCTTAGCTTTTGCGCAGCCTCAATGTGTTCCAGCATTAGGGTTTTATTCCTGGTTATGTAGTGAGCATATTAGGTTAAGAAAATTGCACAAAATCTTTTGAATTCAATGGTTTCAATATTTGATTTTATAAGATCTTTTTTGAATCTTTTTTCATGTGTATTTGGTGTCAATTAGCTCAAATCAAACCTGTGGGATTTTGGATCGAACTCTAGTTGGTCGAAGTACTTGCTGTAGTCGAAGAAGGTTCTAGCATGTATTTGTCGAAGGATGCTTGTCGAATTAGGTTTTAGTGTTTAAACCCTAATTTGTTAAGTTAGCTTGTTTGTTAAGTTAGCTTGTATAATGGGCCTTGTGGAAAAAGCCCATTATTTAGTATGTTAGGTTTTATTATAAATAGCATACTAGTCTCTCATCATTGCATCACAGCAAATCCTAATTTAGGGTGAGAGGGTTATTTGTTATTCTTGTAAACTTGTAATCTTGTTTTCTAAGAGAAAGTAAAGAATAGCAGTTATAACCAATTCTTGTGTTCTTCTTCTTCCTTGTTCTTTATTCTTCCCTTATTCTATATTTTGTTATTGGCATTGAATTCACAACAAATTGGTGCGGTGAGCGTGGAGAAGATGCCTTCGACAAAGTATGAGATCGAAAAGTTCACCAGAGTGAATGATTTCGGTCTGTGGCGCTTGAAGATGAAAGCCCTACTGGTTCAGCAGGGTTGTTTGGAAGCGTTGAAGGGAGCGACGGCGATGGACGCTGCGTTAACAGAAAGAGAGAAGACGGCCATGATCGAGAAAGCACACAGCGCAATTTTGTTGAGCCTTGGTGATAAGGTTCTTCGACAGGTATCAAAAGAGACGACGGCATCAGGATTATGGGTGAAACTCGAAAGTTTGTATATGACCAAATCTCTGGTAAATCGACTCTACCTGAAGCAAGCTTTGTATTCATTCAAGATGACTGAAGACAAAGTGTTGGCTGAGCAGTTGGATATGTTCAACAAGCTGATTCTTGATCTTGAAAACATTGATGTAAAGATTGATGATGAAGATCAAGCGCTGTTATTATTGTGCGCTTTGCCCAGATCACATGCTCACTTCAAAGAAACCCTCTTGTATGGAAGAGAGTCCCTGACCTTTGAAGAAGTTCAATCAGCTTTGTACTCTAAGGATTTGAACGAACGTAAGGAGCATAAACCTTCGACGGTTGGTGAAGGTTTGACTGTTAAAGGAAAATTCGACAAGAAGAAAAGTAAAAATCAGTCGAAGTCTTATAGTGGTGATGCATCTGGTATTAGATGCTATCACTGTAAGAAAGTAGGTCACACAAGAAAGGTGTGCCCTGAACGCCTGAAAGATCATGGAGGTAAGGATAATGGCAACGCAGCTATTGTCCAAGATGATTTCGAATCATCTGATGTTCTTGTGGTTTCAAGCAACAACTCGTCGAAGGAGTGGATTATGGATTCTGGATGCACTTGGCACATGACTCCAAACAAAGACTTGTTCGAGGACTTATGTGATCAAGATAGTGGATCTGTATTGCTGGGAAACAACAAAGCTTGCAAGATTGCAGGCGTTGGATCTGTGAGATTCAAGCTCCATGATGAGTCAATAAGACTGTTGACTGAAGTCAGGTATGTACCTGATTTGAAGAGAAATTTGATTTCTCTTGGTGAATTCGACAAGAAAGGATATGTGTTTCAAGGAGAGAAAAGTATCCTGAGAGTCATGAAAGGGTCGAAGGAAGTCTTGAGAGGCGTGAAGAAACAAGGCTTGTATACCCTTGAGGCTGAAGTTGTAAGTGGTTCGACAAATGTTGCATCCACGAAACCTTTGTCGAAGACAGAAATTTGGCACATGAGATTGGGCCATGTCAGTGAAAGGGGTCTGGTCGAATTAGGGAAACAAAATCTGCTTGGTGGAGATAAAGTCGAAAAGCTGAAGTTTTGTGAACCCTGTGTACTTGGAAAGTCCTGTAGAATGAAGTTCAACAAAGGCAAACAAAGAACACATGGATCCCTTGATTACATCCATGCTGACCTTTGGGGGCCTGCAAGGTGTCCATCACATTCAGGAGCAAAGTATTTTCTATCCATAGTAGATGACTATTCCAGAAAGTTATGGGTATTCATCCTGAAGACTAAGGATGAAACTTTTGAAAATTTCAAAAGTTGGAAGACTCTTGTCGAAAATCAAACTGGCAGAAAGGTAAAGAGGTTGAGAACCGACAATGGCCTTGAGTTTTGCAATGAGGCGTTCGACAGTTTTTGTGTTGCCTCTGGTATTGCAAGGCACAGAACGACCGCAGGTACTCCACAACAAAATGGTTTGGCTGAAAGGTTTAATCGAACTATTTTGGAGAGAGTTAGATGCATGTTGACTAGTGCTGGATTAAAGAAGGTGTTTTGGGCTGAGGCTGTTTCGACAGCAGCATATCTGATAAACAGATGTCCTTCGACAGCGTTAGATATGAAGACACCCGAAGAAGTTTGGTCGGGACATCCACCAGATCTCGACAAACTAAGAGTATTTGGCTGTGTAGCCTATGCTCACATTAGGCAAGACAAGGTCGAACCTAGAGCTCTGAAATGCATGTTTATGGGATACCCTGAAGGAGTGAAAGCTTATAGGCTATGGTGCCTAGAGCCAGGTCACAGGAGGTGTATCACCAGTCGAGATGTAGTTTTCAATGAAACTGAAATGGCTTTCAAGAAAACTGATGATGTTGACGAAGAGCTGGAACAAGCAGAGATTCCTATTGAGGTGGAGCATGTTGATGCTGAAATGCGTATCCCAGATGAAGTCGAAGAAGAAACAAAAGATTCTGATGATGTTGAGGAAACTGTTGATGACTACCTATTGTCGAGAGATAGGCAAAGAAGAGTCATAAAACCACCTCAGAGACTTGGATATGCAGATCTTGTAGCTTATGCCTTAATCTCTGCAAGTGAAGTTCTAGACGAAGAACCTAGAGATTATAAGGAAGCTATAAGGAGTCGAATGAAGACTGAATGGCTAAAGGCCATGCATGATGAGATGAAATCTCTTCATGATAATCACACTTGGGAACTGATCAAGAAACCTGTTGGGGCAAGGTTAGTCAGCTGTAAGTGGATTTTCAAAGTTAAGGAAGGAATTGAAGGAGTAATGTCGAAGAGGTACAAGGCAAGATTAGTCGCAAGGGGTTTCACTCAGAAAGAAGGTGTCGACTTCAATGATGTATTTTCCCCTGTTGTGAAGCACAGATCCATTCGAATGTTGCTTGCCATGGTGGCTCAGTTCGACCTTGAACTGGAACAAATGGATGTGAAGACTGCGTTCTTGTATGGTGACTTAGACGAAACAATCCTGATGAGGCAACCTGAAGGGTATGTCGAAAAGGGGAAAGAAGATTATGTGTGCAAACTGAAGAAATCTTTATATGGACTTAAACAATCTCCTCGACAGTGGAATAAGAGATTCGACAAGTTCATGGAACACATAAGTTTCATTAGAAGTCAGTTCGACCATTGTGTTTACTCCAGATTTCGACCTGAAAATTCATTTGTTATTTTGTTGCTATATGTTGATGATATTCTGATAGCAAGCAACAATGTCGAAGATGTAATGAGGGTGAAGGCTGAACTCAATAAGGAGTTCGACATGAAGGATCTGGGAGCTGCATCCAGGATTCTTGGAATTGACATTCGAAGAGATAGAAAGCAGTCGAAATTATGCTTATCTCAAGAGGCATACCTACGAAAGATTCTTGACAAGTTTGGTATGTCGAACTCAAAGCCTGTTGTGACTCCAACGAACCCTCAATTCAAGCTGAGTATTGATCAATGTCCCAGTACTGATGTTGAAAGAACATATATGAATAGCATCCCATATGCTAATATAGTTGGTTCTTTGATGTATGCTATGGTCTGTACTAGACCCGACATAGCATATGCAGTAAGTCTTGTAAGCAGGTACATGGCGAATCCTGGAAAGGCTCACTGGCAAGCGTTAAAGTGGATTCTAAGGTACATAAATGGGTCTCTGAACAGAGTCTTAATTTATGGTGGAGCCTTGGGTGAAGATAGTAAAGCAGCTGTCGAAGGCTATGTTGACTCTGATTATGCAGGCTGTATGGATTCCAGAAAATCTATTTCTGGATATGTTTTCACTATGTTTGGTACAGCAATTAGTTGGAAAGCAACTCTTCAGAAGGTTGTTGCCTTATCAACTACTGAAGCAGAATATATTGCCCTAACTGAAGCTGTGAAAGAAGCATTGTGGCTTGAAGGTTTTGCAAAGGAACTGAAACTTCAAGGTCAAGGTATCACTGTTAAATGTGATAGTCAAAGTGCAATACACCTGTCGAAGAACTCAGCCTATCATGAGCGAACCAAGCACATAGATGTGAGGCTGCATTTCGTCAGAGGGGTAATCGAGCGTGGAGAAGTCCAAGTGCTGAAGGTCTCGACAGATCACAATGCCGCTGATATGATCACCAAAACATTGCCAAGTTGCAAGTTTTTCCACTGTATGCAGTTGATAAGGCTGCATGAAGAAAGCTAGTTAGTGTCTCTTGATGCTGTAGAGTTAGGTCCAAGGTGGAGATTTGTGGGATTTTGGATCGAACTCTAGTTGGTCGAAGTACTTGCTGTAGTCGAAGAAGGTTCTAGCATGTATTTGTCGAAGGATGCTTGTCGAATTAGGTTTTAGTGTTTAAACCCTAATTTGTTAAGTTAGCTTGTTTGTTAAGTTAGCTTGTATAATGGGCCTTGTGGAAAAAGCCCATTATTTAGTATGTTAGGTTTTATTATAAATAGCATACTAGTCTCTCATCATTGCATCACAGCAAATCCTAATTTAGGGTGAGAGGGTTATTTGTTATTCTTGTAAACTTGTAATCTTGTTTTCTAAGAGAAAGTAAAGAATAGCAGTTATAACCAATTCTTGTGTTCTTCTTCTTCCTTGTTCTTTATTCTTCCCTTATTCTATATTTTGTTATTGGCATTGAATTCACAACAAAACCAAAACTTGCCTAATTAGCATGTGCATGAAATATCAAGTCTAGAATGTGTACAAAAAGATTTTTTAGGTCAAGTTTTATATTTTCCACATATTTAATTGATTTAATTGAATTAATATAAGTAATAATTCAAATAAAAAAATAAAAAATGAGAAAATACTTCCCTTTGGGCCAAGTGGTCGTGCATAGGCTTGGAATGATGAATCTTGGAAGAAAAATGGGCCCATTAGCAAATTTAGGTCATTTGAACCATTGTTGACTTTTCAAAATATCCAAAAATTTCCCAACTTCCACAAGGCATAACTTGCTCAATTTTTAAGCTTTTCACATGTTCTTGGACATTTTGGAAAGGTCTTTGAGTCCTTTAACCAATGCCTTTGGTCCCATGTCATTTTGATTTACCAATCTCAAGTTATGGCCTTTGACTTAAAGTCCCTTTTTGTTGACTTTTGAAAATGACCTATAATGTTGAAATTGATAACTTTTTGTGAGAGCATTTCTTGGACTTGGAATATGAAGATGAATTGTAGGAAATGTCTTTCTCTTCAAAATGAGCTTTGGATGGAATTTTTCTGATAATCCATGTGAAAGTTATGCCCTGGTCAATTTCAGTTGACTTTTTCAACTGTCCAAATATAGTAACTTTTGCATCTTGATGATTTTCTGAGCCAAATTTTGAGAATCATGATCAAGCATTGATCAAATGATGTTTGTGGCTTCAAAATGATATGTTGACCAAAAATTTGAACTTTTGGCTGTCAAATGACCATTTTGCCCCTACAGTTGACTGTAGTGCAATTTAGGGTTTTGACTGTGCAATTTTGAGCTGAATGCCTTGAAACTTGATATGAAGATGCTTGACCACATTTGTAGGCATGTGAGACTTGATTGGGCCTTTGAAAACTTCCTTTTCTTGATCAGGACCCAAACCCTAGTTTTGACTGTATAGGAGACAGTTGAGCTGTGCAACCCTTGGGGAATTTTGTGACTTGGCTTGGCAATTTCTTGGAGAATATGGGAGGGCAAATTTTGGGGTGCAACAAACCACAATGTCAGTATCCAACCCAGGCATGTCTTCGTAAGACCAGGCAAAGATTTCCACATAGTCATGCAGCATCTGAATCAACCGTTGTTGCACACTGAGCTCTAGATTGGCACCAATCTTGACTTCCTTTCTGTCTGTCTCAGTACCCAGGTTTACCGTTTCCACTGGCTCTTCATGTGGCTAAATGGCCCTCTCTTCCTGGAGTAACAGTCTTGCAAGCTCGCCAGGCACTTCGCAATCATCTTCACCTTCGTCTTCGGCTAAGTTGATCGGATTTTCAAAGTCATAACTGGCAGTAGCAGAGTCGTTACCAGTGAGATCCAGAGTGGATTGGAACCTGTATGGGTGAGTGCGTGTAAATATAGCTGTTCTGCAATATAATAATAAAGAAAGAAAAGGAGCGCAAGATTTGAAATGTGAAAAACGTCTAATGCTTTTATTCATGATATATGAAGGTGACAAATAATAAGCCCTCACAAATGACGCCACGGTGCCCCGGGTAAGACACCGGGCCATATAGTTTCAAATTATTGTTTGTTACAAATTCAAAACAAAGGAGTTCATTACTGAGTGACAAAAGTAATAGGTATGAAATCTTTTTCCGTCCAGTTGCTTGGTCCACCATTGGTCGTTGGGTAGATCCAGCTGTCAAATTCGGATTCCTCCACATCATCTTCAATAGCATTCACTCCCGGGTTGGTGATGAGCACAGGAGGTCTTCCAATTCTTTCTTTGCGAACAACCCTCTGAGCTTCTGCAGTGAAACCCAGCCCAAACTTGTCAGTCTTCGGAGTGAAATCAGGAAGTCGGCCCCAGTTTGCACACTCACACTTCTCAATCACAGCCCATGCATCCTTTAAGGAATCCATCTTCAAAGGAGAACCCTCTTTAGTCACTGTCTCTGCTGCTGCAAATGTCTGAGGCACCTCTTCAAAGTGTTGGAAGGGGGTCTCAATGAATTCCCCATCCATTTCCACGTACCGGAACGAGTTGAGATGGCTGACCATGTATTCCTCTTCCCCTTGCACTGTTACGATCTTCCCCCTGACCGAGTACTTAAGCTTCTGATGCAACGTGGAGGTCACAGCTCCTGCCTTGTGGATCCAAGAACGACCCAGCAAACAAGAGTAGGACGGTCGGATATCCATCACATAGAATTTTGAATCAAAGACTTGTGAACCAACCCTGATTGGGATATCAACGTCACCATGTACCATCCTTTTGGACCCGTCAAAGGCCCGAACAACAATGTTACTTGGTTTGAGCTCTAAACCCTCACAGTCCAGCCGGTCTAGAGCTTTCTTGGGTAGTACGTTTAATGAAGAACCAGTGTCAACCAGCACATGGGAAAGAGTAGTTCCCCTGCATTCAATGGAGACATGCAGGGCATCATTATGGTTCTTTCCTTTGGCCGTCAGATCAGCGTCGGAGAATCCCAAGCCATTGTCAATAGTTAAGTTGGCCACACAGTCGGTGAATTGATCAGCAGATGTTTCTTGTGGCACGTGGGCCGTCTTCAGGAAAGCAATCAAGGCCTTGGCATGGGCCTCTGAACACAACAACAGTGATAACATAGAAATTTTAGAGGGGGTGTGCCTCAGCTGCTCAACCACATTGAAATCACTCTTCTTGATGATCTTAAGAATCTCTTCCATCTCTTGCTTGGAAGCTTCAACATTGGTCTTTGGTGCCTCCGTCCGGGCAGGCACATCAGTAGCAATCCCTTTGCCCCGAGTATCAGATGACTCGGCAACAGGGGTAGAAACATGAACTTGATCAGGAGGGGAAGCAGGCACACTGGCAGGTGTGATGATAAGAGGTCTCTAAATCATTGGTGGCGCAATATCTGGTGAGAACAGCCTACCACTACGAGTAACTTTGGCAGGCCCGGTGATGTTGCTGACACCGGTACTAGCATCAAACTCTTGCTTTACTCCCAGAACATAAACATCTGCCCCATAGTGCCACGGGACAGCTTTGTCAGACTTATAGGGGATGGGCCCTGGAACAGTGATGGTTATAGGAGCAACCTTGTGAACAGGCATAATTTTGACAGGCTTCTTTGAGGGAGCCTTAGGGGGGTCATTGAAAATAGTGACAATTGAAACTTCTTCAACAAGGACAGCAGGAATAGAAATCTTCTCGAACAAGATCTCTTTATTATCCATCAGGCTTTGGATACCTGACTTCAACAAAGAACAACCAACAGGTGAAACAACACATAGAGAGCAACCTTTACTACATCCCGGAAATAAACCGACTAGCAACAGGTTCTTCTTGACGGTCAGCAACGGAGTAACAATCTCATCCACAGAGGCTACATACCGGTCTTCCTCCACAGCATTCACTCCATGCTGAGGCATGGGAGCAGTCACAACATTGGGCCTTTCGGGCGCCTCGAACTATATTTCCTTAGCATCAATAAGGTCTTGAACCTTATTCCTCAGAGCCCAACAATCATCAGTAGAATGCCCCGGGCTATCAGAGTGATAAGCGCAACGGGCGTTGGGGTTGTATTTCGGAGATGCTGTATTTACCACCTTCGGAGCTTCCTTGACAGTTACCAGGTTGGTTGACAGCAGTTGCGGTAATATCTGAGAGAGGGTCATGCTGAGCCGAGTATACTGTCTTTTGGGCCTCTCAACTCTTGGCTGGTTGTATTGCTGAGGAGCAGCAGCAGGCTTTGAAATTACCACCGCATTGACAACTTGGCGACGTTCTGGTTTGTTCTGTCTTCTGGGACCGTACACAGCACTAGCTTCCTTCTTGAAGGGCTTCTTTTCAGTACTCGAGGAGGCACTTTTCTGTATCTTCCCCGACTTGATACCAGCTTCGATCCTCTCACCAGTCAGGATCAGGTCCGTAAACCCAGCAGAGGAATTACCAATCAGGTGGTTAAAGAATGGACCAGACAAGGTCCCCAAGAACATGTCCACAAGCTCCCGGTCAGTCAACGGTGGCTGCACCCTGCCAGCCAGGTCTCTCCATTTCTGCGCGTACTCCTTAAAACCTTCACCCGTCCCAAGTGACATACCCTGGAGTTGGGTACGCGTAGGAGCGAGGTCGGAATTGTACTGATACTGCTTATAAAAAGCAGTGGCCAAGTCCTCCCAATTACGAATGTTGGTTCCATCCAGCTGATAGAACCATTCGAGATGAGTCCCTGAAAGACTCTCCTGGAAGAAATGGATCCATAAGTTCTTGTCTGCAGTGTAAGGCTGGATCTTCCTTACATAAGAACGGAGGTGCAGCTTGGGACAGGAAGCCTCGTCGTACTTCACAAAGGCAGGTGCCTTGAACTTGTGTGGGATCACCACCCCAGAAGATAACCCTAAGTCTCCAAAATCCAACCCAGGCACACGTTGATCTCCATAGCATTTAACCGGTCCTCCAGCTGTTTGTACCTGTCCTCAGCAGGAGGGTACTGTTCGTCATTGAAATCTGTCTCGGTGTCAGAGACCACAGGACTAGGGACCTCTCTCCCTTGGTGACTGCCTTCCCCAACAGATGGAGTAGTCCTCTCAGCTTCATTCTGCAGTGTATTCCCGAGTCTGCGTCCAGTGTTGAACAACACAGTCCTCTTCTTCTTCTTCTTCTTCAGGAGCAAAGCCTTCAACTCCTGTTGTCCTTGGGCTAAGTTCATGACCATCTCTTGAAACTGGGCGTTCTGGGCCTGGAGGGCCTTGATAGCTTGTTCAGTAGTTGGTTCAGGATTCATGATAATTGAGTGCTGAAATAAACAGCGAAGAAGATTAAGCAACCTGTAGAAAAGGGGTACCTGCGATGCATATGATGAATGAAATGCGTATGAATTATGTTTTCAAAGACAATCGGGAATCAACTTTGTAGACAAAAGGAACACACTTTATTAGATTTAAATTGTTCAACAAATTGCCCTTAGGCGTTACAGGAATGAAAATACTGAAAAGGAAATAAAAGCTGTAAAGGAAACATCCAAAGCCCATCAGTGCTCCCATGGCCTCCTCTTCTCGGTACGGATGTAGTCATTCATGATCCGCTCGTTCTCCAATTGCTTGGTCAGCTTCTGGATCTTTTGTTCTTGTTCGTTAAACTTTTCCCGATAATAATCCCGCTCTTCCTGTAGTTGCGCCCAAGACCTCTTTAGGGTATCAACATCAGTGGGTATCTGAGGAGGGAGTATGGTTGGATGAACCCCGTCTCTATCAGGAATTTCAAGAATGATAGGCCTGTTAGTTTCATATGGCATACCTAACTTCTGAGCACGGATGCAGACCCATCTGTAATAGGGTTCCATTGGTAGAGAAGTCTTCGGTCCCAACTCATGTGGGTCCGCTTTGTAAATTCTGTCCCAAGCTTTGATGAATCTATGGCGCAGTTCGTCACTATCTACCTGAAACTCAAAACTGATGTGAGGCACCAACATCTCATGAGGCCCTGCTCTTCTGGCTCTTCCGAACTGACGGAGAGCTAAACATGGATTATAAGAGATTCCGCCCTGAGTACCAATCAATGGAACATTAGGATATTCTCTGCAACGATCAATAACAACCACCTCATCTAAACCTCTGAGAGTCCAAATGATGTCATTATTAGTGAGAGACATTAACCTATGAGCCCAACCTCTTCCTTCTTGGTTCTTCAGCACGAACTTGGGAAGGTGCGAAATAAACCACCTCACTAACAAAGGAGTACAACACCACAGGGTTCCTCGTCTTCGGGCAGTACGAGCATAGAGTTGTTGTAGGATATCACCCAAGAGGGTGGGTACAGGGTTCCGAGACATGAAGATCCTTATGGCATTGATATTGACAAAGTTATCAGGATTTGGAAACAATACTAGACCATAAACTAAGAGAGCGAGAATGTCCTCGTACGCCCTGAAGTCTAAGTCATTCCAGAAACTGTTAGCTTTACCAATCAGAAACTTAGCCAAGAAGCCCTTAACTCCGCTTCTAGTCACCCAGTTGTCCATTACCTCCTTGTTGGTCAAGGGAAGGGCTGCAGCAATCTCCTCAAGCCTAAGAGTCTTTTCCCAACCAGTGAATGGGGTCTGATCCAAGATAGGGATACCAAGCAAATCAGAGAATTCTTCCAGGGTAGGGACCAGCTGGAAGTCTTGAAAGGTGAAGCAATTGTACAAGGGATCATAAAACTGGGTCAAGACACTCATCAGTTGTTGGTCCCACTTTGAAGTGACTAAACCGAGAAGAGAACCATGCCTCTGGATGAAGGAAGCAGTGTTTGGAATTCTGTCAACCAACTCTTTAAGCAAATCGAGTGGGTGAACAAAGTTGAGCTGGATAGTGTTCCTTCGCACAGGCATCATGATGTCCTACAAAACAGAGCAAAGGTGAAACCCTCTTGTCTTTGAAATAGGTCAGTCCTTATGCAGGATGCATGCAATGGTATGATGGTATGATGTCATGGTAAAGCACACCACAAGTATTCACAAAGGCAAACATGATAAGGCACACAAGTCACACTGGACAACCCTTATAGTTTAGGCCAGCATGAAGTTCAGGTACTACCCTCTTTCAGTTTCGTTGGTTAAGACCTGTCCTATCAAAAGTAACCGGGTTCTAGAGGATCCTAATATCACTGACTACCCTCAATCGGTCATAACTCCAGCGTCGTAATCTTTTCTTGCGGCCAGAACCATCGCGAGAGTTTAGCCTCAATGGGTGTAGCATACTGCTACTGTTCTATGGCCAAGTTGGGTCACATTAGGGTTCTAAGGTCGGTTGGTGCTTAATGACTCCTCAGAAGACCCATATTCTCCTTGTTACAACACAAGGGATATCGGTACAGACCAAGGTGCCACACCAACATAGCCACTGCTTCACCCGTGCCGGTCTACGCCGGACAGGTCCCTCACAGCTTATGCTACCTAAAAGGGTATCCCCAGATCCGGGTTAGGATCTATGAAACTCCGATGCAAGGCCCACAAATATAAAGCAATCAAAGCAAAGCAATTGAAAACATAAGTATGATCTAATCCTAAGTTACACCTCACTTTTATAGTCCCCAGCAGAGTCGCCAGTTCTGTGATCGGTGGAAATATAACTGACTATTTTTTAAGCTGGTTTCGCGAAATGTCGCGGTAAGCAAGAGTCGCCATCGTCTTTTATGTTCTCCAACATGGAAAGGACAAAAGCACAGCAAAATTCCTTATTCGAGAATGTTTCTCGGTTCGGGAGGTAGATTTATAGAAAGGGAAGGTGTTAGCACCCTTTCTATCCGTGGTTATCCACGGGCTCTTAGGTACTTGCTCTTATGTTTTCAAAATTTGTTTGCTTTTAAAGTGTGTGTGGGTTTTGAAAAAAGTTTCGTTTGAAAGATTTCTAAGTAACTCTTGTATCAGTCCTCAAGAGTGTATGAAAAATTTGTTTGAAATCTTTTAGAAAGTGTGAGGTGTGAAAAGTATTTCGTTTGTTTTTGAGAAAGAGCAAGTACCCATGAGAATCTACCTACCCTAAGGAATTAGGCTATGTAAGAGTCCTTTAGATAGTGCTATCCCACCATTGAGGGGTAGGTAGCACCATCGTTGGAGTTATTCGGGTCAATTCGATTATCGGGACAGTGTGGTCACCAAAGCAATGGTAGGACACCTTAGAAGTAACCCTAATGTCCTAGATCCTTTTATCCGAGGCAACCGTTTCGAGGCAACTGGATCTTTAGACAAAAGGGCGACCTCTAAGACACCCTATACTTGATGACCACGTCGAGGCAACCAGTGAGGCGTACCCTAAGGAGTGGCATGTGCATGTGTGTTGTGTTTCAGTTAAGGTTATCTTGTACATGTTATTTGTGAGCTACGAATTGGTTTTATTTACATACATTCTTGCAGGCATTTTTTAACAGTTAGGAGTGCGGAAAATAAATTGCAGAAATGTAAATCTAGCTATTACAAGGCGCGAGTCTATACATCGCCAAAAACAAAAACCCGTTTTGGAAAATAAAGTGCGAGAAATAGTAAATAAAGCGGTAAAAATTCCTATTTAACTATTACATATCTGGAGACAGTTACATAAACAAACAAAATAAATAAATGCGCGCGAGAATTAAATCGGGAACGTCCTAAGGGTTTTGACCCTTTTTGAATAAGAATTGAATTTTGTCCCTTTTTTTGTAATTAATGAAATTAAAATTAATAACTAATTAATTAATTTAATTAAAAGAAAAATATTTTTGTGTTTTTATGTTTTTTTAATGAAAATAAAATAAAAGGAATTAAAATTAAAAGTTGACCTAATTCTAAATTAGTTTTACTTATTATAAAGAAAAGAGATTGAAATTGACTTAATTAAACTATTTTATTTGTTAATATTTTATTTACAAAAATAACATGAAATTAATAATAATAATAATATTAGTGTTTTTTTGATTTTTATGAAAAATATTAATTATGTTAATAGTTAATAAAAAATGAATAAGAGATAAAATAAGGTAAATAAAAAAATAAAATGACAAAACAAAAATGCAAACCCAAGGGGGGTTTGGGCCAGAATTGGGAGTTTGTTTAGCATTGCTGTGGCCCATTTGCCTTCAAGCCACGTTGACTTCTTGGATCTGCTGAGCTGGCTTTGACTGAGAAACATGGTGGTCCTCCTCTCTGGGCCTTTGGATGGCTGATTGTGGACACTTGGCGTTTGGATGAAGGGGAGCCCATAGTGGAGCATGGTTGGAACGCTGCATACAAACATATGAGGAAAAATAATATGGAATTTGGGGGGACCTGGGATTCGAACCCAGGTCCCAAGGGATGATTCCTACACGCCTTAGCCAGTTGAGCTGTGTGACTTAATTGAAACAATAATAATACACAAATATTATATTAGTAAATCAAATAATCCCCTGGAAAAAAAAAGAAAATGCGCTTATTTCAAACGAGCAAATGAGGAGGGGACGCGTCAGCGTCTTCTTCCTTGGACACTGGCTTTTTACCTGCGGATTTTTGTCCGCAGGTGGTTTCGTAGGTTTGTCCTAGAATCGTCCATAGGCCATGAAAATCCATTTCAAAACCATGGTTGACCTCGTCCATGTCCCCTGATCACACTCATGCCCTTGGCTGGCCTTGATTTAACCTGAAACAAAAATGCCTAAAACGCAAGAATGTGAACCCTAGAATCGGGCATCACGATTCAGGGCCTAACAATAAAATTGGCTAATGCAATCATGTTGGAAATTAATCAAGGAGTGTGAATATGCTAGCTTTTTTGAGAAAAAACGCAAGAATAGAGAATTCCAATTTCATGTTCAGAGACGAGTTTGTGATGACTTACAGTGCTTGATATTGAGCCTCAGGACTTGGCAAAGGTTGCTTTAGCTTCAGGGTGTGGCAAGGAATAGAACCACGTGCTTGTTTTGATCTGAAGATGCTCGCAACTATGTTTTAGAACTCTCACTTTTTGGACAATTTTTGGTTTTGCTCTTGGCCGTTTCTGCATACTCTAGGTCATGAATGAGGCTTGCAAGGCTTGCCTATGTAGTCACGAATGAGAATCAGTCACATTTAGGAGCCTTTAACCATTGCAATTAAGCTTTGGATTTTGTCTTAACCACCATTAAAGGCCTTTCAAAGCTTGTTCAAAATTTGAATTTTCATGCTTAATTCAGCTTGGCACAAATTTGGTAGGTGTATTATGACACATGAAAACCATTCAAATCAAAAGATGTCATTGAATTAATTTTTTTTGATTTTATTTGAATTTTATGGATTTAAAATGAATTAAATCAAATAAAATTAAATAAAAATAGAAAAATTAATGTTTAATCTTGAAATTGATCATGGGACACGTGGGTGGCATGACAAGGCTGAACCAAGTGGAAAAAAGTGGGCCCTTTTGTCAAAAATTGAAGTTTCAAGGATAGTTGACTTTTGCCATTTCACAAAAATTTCCCAACTTCTCAAATGCATATCTTGCTCAATTTTGATCATATGAACATGTTCTTGGACATTTTGGAAAGGTCTTGAAGTCCTATAACCAATGCCTTTGGTCCCATGTCATTTTGATTTACCAATCTCAAGTTATGGTCTTTGACTTAAAATGCATTTTTGTTGACTTTTGAAAATGACCTATAATGTGGAAATTGATAACTTTTTGTGAGAGTATTTCTTGGACTTGGAATGTGAATATGAGTTGTAGGAAATGTCATCCCCTTCAAAATGAGCATTGGATGGGATTTTTCTGATGAACCATGAAAAAGTTATGCCTTGGTCAAGTTACAGTTGACTTTTCAACTGTCCAAAAATAGAAACTTTTGCATCTTTATGATTTTTGAGCCATTCTTGTGGAATCATGATCAAGAATTGATAAAATGATGATTGTGGCTTCAAAATAAGATGTTGACCAAAAATTTTGACTTTTGACTGCCAAATGACCATTTTGCCCCTGCAGTTGATTGTGAAGCAATTAGGGTTTTTGACTGTGCAACTTGACCTTGTGAGCCTTGAAACTTGACATGTAGGTGCTTGACAATGTATATGAGCATATGGGACTTGATTGAGCCCTTGAAAACCTCAACTTCCTTGCAAGAACCAAAACCCTAATTTTGACTGGCTTAGGAGGATGGTTTGACTGTGCAATCCTTGAGTAGACTTGAGCACATTGAGATGATGCTTGTCAAAACTTTGAAGAATATGGGAGGGCAAATTTTGGGGTACAACAGCAGACATAGTCAAAAGATACTACGCATAAAACAACCCGACAAGTTGAAAACCCGAAAGGGCGACTTGGGCAAAAATGGGCATCCCGGTGAATCGAAAACCTGAAAGGGCGGTTCAGGCAAAAATTAGGGATAAAACAAAAAAAATTTGTACACCCGGCAAGTTGAAAACCCGAAAGGGCGACTTGGGCAAAAAAGGGTTTCCCGGTGGATCGAAAACCCGAAAGGGCGATTCAGGCAAAAGTTAGGGAATTAAAGCGTATGACTATGTCTCGTCGGATCACTTTAAGAAACAATCTCTTCACCAACAAGCTCCAAGCTTCTGATCAATCTAGTCATCGGCGGACGAAGCAGCGAATGGACAAATATTCAGAGTTGTGAAGGCTATGGCAGAATGGGAATCCCATGGAATTGTTACACATAGCCATCTTTCTTTTGTATAAGATTTTTTTTTCTTACGACAACATTCTCTTACTAGGATGTCTGTCTCCTTTGTACAAAGATACTCACAAAAGTTAAATGCAAATGTACTTCGAAGTACAGAAATTTGTTTGCCTTTCTTTTCTTTTTACACTTATGTTTTATTTGAAAACGTCCAATGTTTTGTTAAAAAGGCATATGCATTTGAATATAATCACTGCTTACAAATTGAAAAAAGGATAATTACTGATAGGTTAAAGGTGGAGGAAGATATCTTTGTGCCATTCCAAAAGAAATCCCCCACGACACATCATTTGGATCCTTGACAAAGCTAAGATTTGGAGCATATTGCCCCAATAAAGTTAAGCTTCAAGATCCGCAACAGAGCCGTTACAGTCTAAAGCTTGATTCCCCAGCTGAGTTAAATTTCAAATTTCCCATCAGAGTTAAGCTTCGAGATCCGCGGTGGAGCCCGAAGACCCTGAAATCCTGTCCCCAGCGGAGCCAGAATAGTCGAAGTGTTCTCCCTACAGAGTTATTTCCTAGCAGATTGAAGATTCTCAGTCTCATTTCTATAGCAGAAGTCTCCCAGGTTTCAACTCCCCAATTGAGATTTTTCAAAGTTTTCCTTATTTCCCAAGCAGTCAGCAAGGGTTTCTCCTCTCCAGGTCCTCAGCGGCGGCCAAAGATTTTTAATCCCCAGCAGTGGTCCTAAGAGTCCTCAACAATCGAAGATCTTTAATCCACAAGCAGTCAGCAAGGATTTCCCATCTTCAACAGTCAAAGATTTTTGGAATCCCCAAGCTTCGGTCAAAGATTTACTTTCCCCGGCAGTAGTCAAGGAATTCATTATCTCCAGCTATCAAGGATTCATTTTCCTCAGCAAGACGGTTACTCAGCCTGCATACATAACCATTACATTCATATATCATAAACATTGATGAAGTACAGTTCATTGCATCATACACATCATGCAACATAACTTTGTGTTTTAGCTAACATTTTACCCTTTTCAGGGTAAGATTAAAAGGCTATCATTAACGATTATTCAGATACAGTATGGATACACCCCAGACACGGCGGTCATTCTATTACTCATTCAGAATTTCAAGTCAGATACAGTACAGATACACTCCAGACATGGAAGTCATTTTGTTACTCATACAGATCTCAACTCCAAGATACAGTCCAGATACGCTCTAGACACGGTTGCCATTCTGTCACTCATTCAGATCCCAGTTACAGTTTCAGATACACTCCAGACACGGAAGTCATTCTGCTACTCATACAGATCTCAACTCCAAGATACAGTCCAGATACGCTCTAGACACGGTTGCCATTCTGTCACTCATTCAGATCCCAGTTACAGTTTCAGATACACTCCAGACACGGAAGTCATTCTGCTACTCATACAGATCTCAACTTCAGATACAATCCAGATATGCTCCAGACACGGTTGCCATTCTGTCACTCATTCAGATCCCAGTTACAGTTTCAGATACACTCCAGACACGAAAGTCATTCTGCTACTCATACAGATCTCAACTTCAGATACAATCCAGATATGCTCCAGACACGGTTGCCATTCTGTCACTCATTCAGATCCCAGTTACAGTTTCAGATACACTCCAGACACGAAAGTCATTATGCTACTCATACAGATCTCAACTCCAAGATACAGTCCAGATACGCTCCAGACACGGTTGCCATTCTGTCACTCATTCAGATCCCAGTTACAGTTTCAGATACACTCCAGACACGGAAGTCATTCTGCTACTCATACAGATCTCAACTTTAGATACAGTCCAGATATGCTCCAGACACGGTTGCCATTCTGTCACTCATTCAGATCCCAGTTACAGTTTCAGATACACTCCAGAAACGGAAGTCATTCTGCTACTCATACAGATCTCAACTTCAGATACAGTCCAAATATGCTCCAGACACGGTTTCCATTATGTCACTCATTCAGATCCCAGTTACAGTTTCAGATACACTCCAAACACGGAAGTCATTCTGCTACTCATACAGATATCAAACTTCAGATACAGTCCAAATACGCTCCAGATACGGTTGCTATTCTATCACTCATTCAGAATTTATCCTCAGCACACAGTTGCTCCATACACAGATTTTTCTCTGTTACCCATTCAGAATACAGATACACTCCAGACACGGCAGTCATTCTGATATTCATTCAAAATCCAAATACAGTTACAACTCAGATACGCTCCAGACACGGACGCCATTCTTTTGCTCATACAAACTCAGTTCCCAGATACAGTTCAATGGCATTCCAGACACGGATACCATTTTGATGCTCATTCTTCTGACCTACAACATTGCAATTCAACAAACATTCTTGGATGGCATCTTTAAGCCCATCTCCAGCAAGATTCCACCATCTCCAAATGGCATCTTTAAGCCCATTCCCTCAAACTACGCTTTGACGAGTGCAAATGTTTTGGGCACTCTAGTGTCCAATCATCTTTTACCTCCGAGTCGCGAACGGCGAAACTGCCAATCTAACTCTTCAGGTTCAAGAAGATTGAACAGGGGCAGCTGTTGTACCCCAAAATTTGCCCTCTCAATTCTCAAGGCCTTTCTTACAAGGATTTTCAAGGTTCAAGCTTGCACAAGTATTTTGGAATTTTCCAGTACTAAAATTAAGAGGAAACTGTCAAAAAGGGGAGAAAACAGATAAAAATATTATTTTGACAAAAATTAGAGAAATACAAGTGTTCTTTGTTTCAGCTCTTTCGATTGGCCTTTAGGCATCTTTCGATCAGCATCCTTCGATTGACTCTTGGCCTCCTTCGATTGCTCAAAATGGATGCTAGCGTGCCTCTTTCGCATGGGCATGTGACTTCTTGTTGCAGGCTTTGTTTGTGACTTTTGCTGCCTACATTGCTTGCCTTGAAAACCATGTTTGCTGGCCACAAGTGCCCCCTACAAGGCAAACCCTTCGATTCACCAAGCATGTTGCCTGCATGCTTGCTTTGAAAACCTATTTTAGCTGCCTGTAAGCCTGTTTCGATTTGGACAAGTTCACTGCCTACAGACCTGCTTCGATTGGGCATATGCTGCTTGCAAGCCTGCTTCGATTGGGCAATATGCTTCATTCTAGCACGAGCTTTCGATTTGGCAATATGTTTTCTACAATACAAGTTTCGTCTGGGAAATGTGAATTCAAATAGGTCTCCTTCGATTCAGAAGGAAATGATCTCCATACAAGTTTCAATTGAGTTTTTGGTTCCCTTTGAAACAGTGTCCTTCGACTCAGGAATGTCCTTCGACTCAGGAATGCCCTTCGAATCAGGAAGTAAAGGCCTCCTTCTGGTTTTCTTCAATTCAAAGAGTCAATAATGTTCTGAAAGCTTCTTTCGATTCGGAAGTTAATAACCTTCTGAAAAGGGCCATTCGAAGAACACACAGTTGGTCCATTCGAAGGGCACACAGCTGGTGAAAACGAATGCTGTTTTGTCCCAGTCTGGTCGAAAGGTGTAAAAAGATGGAGGATTTGACTCAAAAGATCAAGTTGAACATTCAGACCCATAGGCTAGGCCACGTGTCTTCCCTTTTTAGGCCTGTACCCATTTATTTTTCTAAGACCACTTGCACTTAATAGCACAGTACTACCTTTTAGGAAAGTCTGTCTTGAGTCTTGCGCCTATTTTCCTTCAGCATGAAGCAACCCCATCTGAACCATTCATCTTGCTTTTGTGGCACAAGTGGACATTTACTTTCCAGTTGGGCCTTATTTTATTATTTTCGCTCCACAAGCAATGACAGAAGCATGAGTCACAGCTTCTGCATCCCAACTGCCAACAGGCCCACCACATGTACTGTCACGTTACCTATTATTTTACTATTTTTGCAAGGCTGGCTGTTGAAAACATGTCCATTATTTTCCTCTATAAATAGAGGAATTTATGCAAAGCTGGGGGAGGACTTTTTGGCCAGAGGAACGTATCTTCAAAATTCTCACACACCACAAAATTCTCAAACACTTAAACACTTAAACACTTAAACACTTAAACACTTAAACACTCAAACACATACCCAGAATCCAAACAACAAATCCAGAACTGCATCCTCCTGCCTAACACCAGAACATCAAACCTGTGTTACAAATACAAGCCTAAGGCACAACAAGCCTTGAGGCCTGCATAACCTCAAAACCTGCCTTCCTTACCAAAGCCAGAAAACTCAAGCCAGTTCAACTACAACTGCAAACAAACCTGCCTAAAGCCAGTCCAACTGCAACTGCAAGCAAGCCTGTATCAAAACTAACAAAAACTCAGACCTGCCTGTATCAAATCAAAGAGCAAACACTTATCCCCTTAGAATTTGAAACATCCCTATACCTTGTTACCCTTTGAATCCAGTAGGAAGAACCTCACACTTATCCAGTATCAAAGACATAACTTCTGATTCCTCCCTTCAAATCCAGAAGCATTCAAGGAAACCACTTAAAGGCCCAGCACACGTTCCAGCCTCAAGCAAGGTAAGTCATTCTTAACCTTGAACCCTTCATTTCTAGTGTAACATGTAAATAAGCTTCCTTTTCGTTTCAAACATGTGCATAGTGTTTGTTACCTTTTCGTTTCCACTCTTTTAGTTTGTTTTTATTGTCTCTCCTTTTGGTTTTGTTCTTTGGTTTGTTACAAATGCTCTAAGAACTAACCTGGCCCTGAGGTAATGACAACATGACCTTGGGCCATGTTGCTATTTAATATCTCAAATGAAATAAACAAAAGACAGGAGTATGAAACGAAGCCCCAGGTTTCCTCACTGACTCCAGACCCAATCGAAGGAGACAGAAAGGCAGATTGCATCTTGCACAGATTCCAGGCCCAATCGAAGAAGGCAACAAGGTAGAAAGGCCCAGCCAGAGGCACACTTGCACTAAGTCCAGGCTCAGACGAAAGGCACTTCCATGCTGGTGCCAGCCTCCAATCGAAGGCCATGACCTCACTGGCGCGAATTCCCTATCGAAGGAAGGACCTTACTGATGCCAGCCCCCAATCGAAGGAGGCCAACAGAATGCAAATCGAAGGGTGCTCCTTCCTGGGTCAAAAGACACTCATTTTTCTTGCTTTTACCTTATTTTTGCCTTTATATTCTCATGCAATTAAATATGGTTGTAATTGTATAGGATATTTATTTCCTGCATTTTTATTGCTTTGTACAAATGCTAGTAATTAGGTGTGTATGGCAAGATAAAATCAACAAGTAGACAACCCAAAAATCAAAGACAAAATGCATGCAATCAAACACACTTGCACACATGCACCCTTAGGATAATTCCACTTGTTGCCTTACAAAAATGGCCATGTTATGCATGTGGGATGTCTTAGCACAAACGAATTGAAAAAAGATCATAGTCTCTCGATGACGCTATCAAAGTTGCCTTTCAAAAATGATCTTAGTCCCTACAGAAAAGTGCTAAGTCATTTCACAACATTGCTATTATGGTCATACGATCACCCGCGCCTGTCCCGTTAACATCCTAACACAAGGTTGTTCACCAAATACAATGGTGAAACAACACTGTTAAAAGGGTTAAAAACATAAGAAAGATCTTTGAGTAAAATAGGGTAGACAACTCTTAGTTACTTGATCAAAAATCTTGCAAAACATCCTTGCTGTTTTTTAAAACACACTCCACAACACAATTTCAAAACAACTTTCAAAACATTGAAAACCTTTCAAAAAGATAAACACCTTTGTATACATTCAAACAAGAATCATTACAAAGGTTGCCACAACGATGGCCTCTTTTCGAAACATCTTTCAAAATCACACACAAAGCACCATTTCAAACAATTGAAAAGCAAAAGCAAGTGATATAAGCAAGTAACTAAGAGCCCATGGATAACCATGGATAGAAAGGGTGCTAATACCTTCCCTTTCTATAATCTACCCCCCGAACCCAAGAAAACATCTCAAAGGTATTTCTTGTGCTTTTTGACCTTTCCTTAGGATAAAATAAAAAGTCGGTGGCGACTCTTGCTAAACCGAAACATTTGCAAACATAGACGCAAAAACCACGTCAGTTCTCCCACCGTATCACACACACAATATCAGAAGTTAAGACTAATGTCTCAACAATACATAATGTCACGACATGTATTATAAAATCAACTGACAGAAAAATCGACTTGTTGAAAATAGAAAGATTGGGCAGAAAATTAAATTGCAGAAATTTAAAGAACATTATCAATTGTTAACTCAATTTGGTGCAACTTGACCTACTTTGAGGACTATCAAGGCATGAAGGAAATCTACTCTCAATAGTATAAATTACAAGCTAAATAGTCCCAGTTTACACTCCTCACTTAATCCTTTCCCAGTACAACTTCTACCTAGGAACCTCCTATATATGAGAAATCACCATCTCACTCCCAATCACCGCAGTGATAAAAAACAATCCCAATCCCAAATTCTCAAGAAACTAAAAAGAAGATTACTCATCAAAAACCAAAAATTCTTACTTCGCTTAAAAGCTTCACTAAGAACAATACTCAACTATTTGCTTAAAAGCTTAGAGGAGAACAATAACTTAATAAACAAGAAATAATCAGTAAACTTAAATGCATGAAAAGATACATGAAGACATACAAAAAACACACGGAGAAACTAAGGAACTCTAAAAGCCTAAACCCTTATTTTCACAAGGTTTTACAATAAAACTATGCTACTTAAAAAACTAGGTCTTTGACGACTCCTTATGTATACTTCTACAGTTTGGCTTGCACTCTTCAACAAATCCAATCTTCAGCTCTAGGGCCCTGCAGAATCTTCTCCACAAAAATAGAAACAAAAAAAAAATCTTTCAAATATTTCCTAAAAAGTCTCAAAGATCTTTTTTTATGAAATAAATCAAATCTGCAATTGTTCCTAAAAGTCCTTGATTGCCTGCGCCTGTTATGAGTACTAGAAACCTCTAGAATCTCATATTTTTCAATCAAATCTTTAAGGATATTATCCAGCTGTACTATCATTATATTTTGTTACAACATGTAACAATATCTAATAGAACATCTGTCAAATAAGTACCAACAAACTCTGTTGTACCAGCTAGTCAAGATGTTATAACATCTTGCTCAATATTAGGCTGCAATACATGTTTTCCAAATAAAACATATTTTGATAAAATTGTTGCCAATTACTTGTTTTATCAAAATTGTTGTTACCAAAAAATCATAGACCTAACATGAAGAACGCGTTGTATATTTTGACTAAAAAAATATGTGATTTATTCAATTTTTTTCCTGTAATAGTGTATTTATCATAATATGTTAACATATTTCAATAATTTTATCAAGTTCCTTAAATAGCCTAGCAGAGACATAAATCTTATGTAGGCTAAGGTATAGTGTTCGAGTCTGGTTGGCTTACAAAATCTATATTTTTTTTGTTTTAATTATCTCTATCTAAGATTGTGCTTTTGAAAGTGCGTTATGATATCTACAAAGTAAAATTTTAAGAATGAGGTCTCCAGTTCGAGTCTGGTTGACATGCAAATATTATATTTTTATTGTTTTATTTATCTCTATCTAAGATATCATTTTTGACAAAGCACTAATAAAGGCCAATAATCATTTTTTTTATGTATTGTTGCATGTGATAGAATTTTTGGTAGAGCACTATTATAGGCCCAAACCATTTTTTATTTAATTTTTTTAGCTTATAATAGCATTTATGATAAAGCGCTATATTAACCCCGACAAATTTTTATGTATTATACCTTATAATAGCTCCCGTGACAAAAGTGCTATTATAGATCTTGAGGTAATATATTAAATGACATTTTACAAACAAGCACTATTAAATATGGGCTATTATGTGTAAAACACCTCAAAAAATTCAATTTAAGATACAATAGTTCGGATGGATATTCAAAGTGAGAGAACAAATAAACACACACACACAAAATAAAGCAAACAATCTAACAAAAAACTAAAAAACATATAAAGTTCTTCCCCCATACTTAAACTAAACATTGTCACCGATGTAAATAGTAAAAGAAAAGGGAGAGAGAAAGTTGACAATCTTTTATAGTGGAGGTGGTTGTAAATGGCTTGACTATATTGCTCCACTTCTATATGTTAAACATGTGACCACATACTCAAGATGGGTGAATTGTGGAAGTTTGAAAATTGTTGATTTAAAACAAATCATTTTTTAAATTAGAGTTTGACAACATTTTATAAAACTTTTATATAAATATGCATCAGAAATTCAAAGTAAATTTTTTTAATGGAATATAAAAGAGATAAGGGAAGAAAGATGACATCGTAGATTTATTGAGATTTGATATAATGAATCGACCCGCTCCTATCCCCAAGACTTAATCTTCTACATCTCGAAAATAATAGGTCCAACCGGGTAGTGTAATCGATAAGGAGAAAGGTTAAACCAGCAGTCGACTCAGGGCGAGGGTATACGGGGTGCAACTTATAACACTCCAAATTCTAGATTAATTATTATTCAATTAATTTAGCGTGAATATATGAGTCATTGTGAAGTATGTGGTATATATGATGTTTTGGTGTTTTTATGTGAGTCTTTGTGATGATTTATGATGTGTATTTGTGATGCAAGGTGATGATTTGATGAATTTGAGGTATACTATGATGTTGAGATGAATATGATTATTAATATGAGGTGCAATGTGATGATATGTGTGGGATAGTGGAATTAAGAGGATTATGAGCATTTTATAATAATTAGAATAATTAGTAAGAATTATTTTAATTAGATAATTAGAGATAAAATATGAGGTAGAAACTATGAGGACATGGTGGTCATTTGAGAAGAGTTAAGTGAGGGTAATAGTGGAAGAACAATTAAGGGTCCAAAGGTTAAGTAAAATAAACGGATATTTGGTATTTTAGAAGCGCTTATTTTGTATAATAGTTTGGAGGAACACTCTGAAGAGGCAGAGCTAGGGCATAGAGAGGCCAAGAAGAATTATAGAACACAAAGAGGAATCAGAAGTTAGCAATAATATTAAGGTAATGGGTGTTTATCATTGTTATTATAATTGATCTAAGGTCTAGATAGATGTATGAAGTGTTGGGTTTTGGTGGATTTTGGTTATGATGAATATGAGATGATTTGATGGAATAAATGGTGTTTTGTGGCCTTGGATTATAAATAATTTACACCCATAGTGTATAATACATTGGATTGTTGGTGTTTGATGAAAACCTTGTGATTAGATGATGTTTTAGGACCTATAATATGCAGAAATTGCAAGATTGAGACTGATTTTTATGCAGGAAATCGCAATAGGAAAACCTTATTCGCGTTGCATCGTTGGGCGATGAGGTGGTGTCGTCGGGCAAAGACGCGTCATGTGGCCATCTCTAGGCGAGCCAAGAAGTGAAGGAAATGGTGGAAAAGAGTGACACTACTGGAGTGTGTCACTCCAAGCATCGTCGGGTAAAGCAAGATGCAATGGAAGCGTCATCGAGCGATGGAAGCGTCATCGAGCGATGGAGGCGTGTCGTCGGGAGACGGTGTCCATAATTGAATGGTTATTTTAGATTTTCTTAAAAGAGTCGTAACTTGAGTTTTAGAACTCGGTTTGAGGTGTCGTTCGAAGCGTTGGATAACTGATGCGATGAAATTTAGTTGGATGAAATAAAATGAGAAATAAGAAGTATATTACTAAAACCTAAGCTAAGATGAAGTTAGGTTCCTCGTGTTGGATTATGACGATGCCTTGTTTATTATGATGATACTTTGTTCATTATAATGATATGATGATGTTATTATGATGTAATGTGTATTACGATGATAAGGTGATTCTATAATGATGCTTTGATTTTTTAATATGATATAATGATGTAGTGATGAATTCATGAATGATGGTGCACTTTGACTAGTCGTGGTCGTATTTATTGTGTGTTGTACATCATGCATTCATGACCTAGTTTAAGACTTTGGTCTAGTGATATTATTTGGAATTTGGTCTAATGAAGACGATAGGACAATTTTCCAGTGAAGGCATAAATCCCATAGTGTGGATTGGGTGAAAAATTATGAAGTGCTCTGGTTCAAAGTTGGAATCGACCCTATGATGGGGATCTTTGGAGATAAAGATGACTGAGTCATCAGTGAATTTTCGATACCACATACATGAGTCTATGATGTTGCATTTCATTATAAGTGACATTGCATAATGATGTGATTTAATGATGCTTGTTGTTAAATGGTGTTTTGATAATATGATGTTATGTATTGATAATGTTGCGAAGGTGTGTATAACAGGAGGTTATGATGATGTGTGATAAATTACCTATGTGCATGTCTACTATATTTATTCCTTATGTCTTTTATAATGATTATTATTTACTCACCCTTTCTGCTTGAATGTTGCCTCCACGTGGGTAACACACAGATTATCAGGAGTAGCCGTCGAAGCATTAGATAATAGCTTCAGAGTGTGTTTATTTGCTTTTTATAGAATAAAGTTGGTCTTTCTCTGATATGTAACATCGGGTTTGGGATCATTTGAATCATGAACTTTATGTCCTTTGTTTTGTTTCTAATATGTTTGGTTACCTTTCATGGTACCGAGTTATTTTGTATTATGTTTATGAATCATGAAGTATGATGAGATTTTATGAAGTATTTAAAATAAGATGTTTTGACCCAACGATTCTGCTGTGAATTTTTGAAGTATTGAATTGATGTTACTAAGAAAATATTTGTCTTAAATGATTTTGAGAACCCGTGTTACGGAGCATGATGTTTTATTAAGATGTTTTATATGAAGATGTGACGCCCTTTTGGTGATTAATCTGATTAATTGTATGAATTATTTATGAATATTCCTTGGGGTTTAGAAGGGTGTTACATTAGTGGTATCAGATTAGGTCGGTCTGTCCGGCCAGGTTATTGAGTTTGTAGTGTATGACAATGAAATACTGTCGAGATAGTTTCTAACTGTTGTACCCCAAAATTTTCCCTCTCATTTATCAAGATTTTTCTCACAAGACTTCTTGGACTCAAGACAAGATTAGGGTTTGGTTAGCTCAAGACATCTCACCTTGCACTGATAGGCCAAAATTAGGGTTTGAGTTTGCACAAGGATTTTTGGATCACCAATGCTTCATTTGACTTTCATACATCATTTTGGATCCCTAATATTGCTCATGTTAAGTTTCAAGCCTTGAACCACATTTTTGATCAGTCAGTTGGACAGTTGACCTAAAAATCAGCTGTATTGGGGAAAAAGTCAATCATGGCCAATTTACAGTCAAACTTCATAATTTTTTATCCACATCAACATTTTAGACTCATATGTACCATTTGATCAAGTTTGGATCACAACACCTCAAGAAATTCGATCAAATCATCAAAAGGGCAAAATGGTCAAAATTAAGGTTTTGACTGAGAAAGGGCAATTTCTGACTTTTAACCTAGCCAATGACCAATTGAGTTCAAACATGGTTTCAAGGGTTCAATGGCATCATCTTGACCTAATTACATGGTTCAAAAGATCTCAAGTTCATTGGATTGACAGATGAAATTTGCAGTCAACTGATCAAAAGTCAACTGTACACTGAAAAGTCAAACTTTGACTTTTTGGTCAAAAATCAAGTGCCAAGGGTCATAATTCATCAAGATATGTCAAAATATTAAACTTGTTCACCAAGAAAACCAAATTTGAAAATTAGGGTTTTAATTTGAAAATTTTCATAACTTAGAATTTTTCTAAGTATAAAATTTTCTTATTTTTCCTCAACTTTTCACCACTTTTTCACCATGATGCATTTTGATTCAAAGAAAACTCCCAACATGAAACTTGTAGTCCTCCATGAAATATACAACTTTGCTTAACAAACTTTTCCCTAAAGATGCTTGGATCTCAAGTTATAAATTTGTGAATACATGCTCATGAACTAAATAACTTAGTGAAATTTTGCCCTAATCTAGGCAGGTTTTGGACCCAACTTCATGGAAACTTTTCACCTAGTTCCAAGAGGTATCTTAATTTTCATTTCAAATATGGATTATAGAGCATATTTCAAGCTTTCCAAAATGTCTAAGAACTCTCCAAGATCATTTTTGAGTACGGAGAATCGAAGAGAGGAAGTTGGCATTTTCTCACTTTTTGTTCAAGCCATTTTCACATAGAATCAAGTTGCAAACCAAACCTATGATGATTGTTTCTTTCTTTACAGGTCCTAAGCTTGATATACACTCCTTAATTAAATGCATACGCAGTTGACAAAGCCTTTATCCTTGCTTTTGAAACTTTACACAAGTTGTAATTCTATTTTGGGCAAAAAGGCTTCATTGCCATTTTCATAAAGATGCACTTTTGCAACTTTGTCAACTTGGAGCATTGGACCTGTCCCCTTGATACAAGCAAACTACACAGATCTCAAGCAATTTGTACAAATTCATATCATCCCTAAAGCAAGCTGGTACAAGCATGTGGGATTGGTCTTGTCAACTTTGCTTCAAGTACAAGAAAAGTGGCAAAAGGGCTAAAGCTTGCACATCTAGTAGGAAATCGACTTTGGATCACTTCTATACTAATATGCAAACATTGTACAAGGCATCACGCGCTTGGCTTGGACTTAGAACTCTCTCAAACTCAAAAACACTAAAAATATGCCTAAGCACACAGTTTCTGCAAAAGCTCAGTCAACCCTCATTTGGCTCGTGCATTTTGTGTCTAACTGATTCAAACATCTTATACACTTGATACCTAGTCAATCCAAGCCATCACCCTGGTTATGTAACCTCTATTTCACCATCTGCCATTTTCAATTTGGAAGCTTGCAGTTGGACTTGGTCAGGGAGTTCCAGCCATCCTTAGAGAAAGATAAAGATTGGAATAGGTTCAGGGAAGTTCAAGGAAGCTCAAACAATCATCAGGCCTCCATTAAAGTCCCAACATTGCCATACACGATTCCAGTTGAAGGAGGTATTTTCTTAAACTCTATCTCTTTATACAGGCAACTTCAAGCCACGATTTGTGAAGAAAAATGTAGTTCTCATCATAACGAAGCTGTACATACCATTACTTTGCATTTATATTACTTGTGCTAAGAGAATTTGAAGCTTGAAATCTCTGAAAAAATTAGGTCACGAAATAGGGAGTCCAAAATTCTCTTTGATATTTGATAGTTAGATTACATAATTTATATGGTTGGAATCGTGAGCTCAAATGCCACATTTTTCATGTTATGAGTTTTCATTTTTATGCAAGCATAAGGAAGATACAGGTTGAATTGGAAAACGCGTGAAGAAGATGGACGAAGGACAGGGATGAAGTCAGTGGGCTTTTTGCTGCGTTGGCCTTTTTTTTTGTTGCTAAACCTCCCCCCCCCCCCCCCCCCCCCCCCGACTTGCTATTGCACCCCCTGGCTAACTATTTTATATTTTTGTATTTTTTTATATTTTCATATTTAATACTTTTGTTTATTTTTTCTGAATGATAAAAAATCCTAAAAAATGATTTATTTATTTTCACACTTTTATTTTATTTTTTTATTATTTTTTCACACAAAAAATTGATTTATTTTGATAGAATAGAATTTATTTTCTTAATAAGTTTGTAAATAATCAAATATACTTAATATTTTTATTATACATTTTTATACTCATAAATACTTATTTTTTTGTACATATTTAATTTTTAGTATTTAAGCATAATATTATTTTTTATTTTTTATACAAAAAATACACAAAATAATAATATAGAACATTATTTTTCTTTTAAATGAAAACTAGGGTTTAATCCCTTTCAAAAAGAATTATTATTTTTTCCTTTTTTTTTAGGTTTAAATTAAATATTTTTCTTACAAAAGAACAAGACATAAAACATTTTTATAACATGAACATTGCATTGCATTTTAAATATTTGTATTATATTTATTTAAATTCGCGCATATTCGATTTGGTTGTAATAATATATTTAGCTTTATATTTGTGCAAATCCCCATTCAAATTTGTATTCCCCCCTCCCATAAAATTGTTGTAATAGCTTAGTATATTTACATTACGCAATTTATCGCTTTAAATGCCATGATTAGTAATTAGGGTTTGCATGACAAGAACAAAACAAAGCAAAATAGAAAACCCTAAATACAAGACAAAATCAAAAGCATGAAAATGATACACTTTGCACACAAACACCCTTAGGGTTTCTCCCACTTGGTTGCCTAAAATAAAATGGCCATGTTACACATGCGAAGTATCTTGGCAAAACAAAACAAATATAAGATCATAGTCCCTCGATGACGCTATTCAAAAAGTTACCTAAACAAAATGATCTTGGTCCCTCAAAAATGCTAAGATACTTGGTAACATTGCTATCATGGTTATATGATGAGCCACGCCCGTCCCGTTTACATCCAAAGATAGGGTTGTTTACCAAATCAATGGTAAGTCAAAATTGTCAAAGGAATAAAAATGCACAAGAAAGACATTTGAGTAGGTAGATAGCTTCTAAGTTACTTGCTCCATTTCAAACAACAATCCTTGCTATTTAAAAAAAAACACATACACATTTCAAAACATCTTACAAACATTGAAAACATTTTCAAAAGACAAACATGTTTGTATACATTCTTACGAACGAGAATCATTACAAATATTGCCTAAATGAATGGCCTCTTTTACAAAATACTTTCAAAACCACACCAAACACCATTTCAAACAAAATAAAGCAAGTGATCTAAACAAGTAACTAAGAGCCCATGGAAAACCATGGATGAAAAGGGTGCTAGCACCTTCCCTTTTCATAATCTACCCCCCGAACTCAAGAAAATAATCTCAAAGGTCTTTCCTGTACTTTTCACCTTTCCTTTTGGATAAAAGAAAAGTCGGTGGCGGCTCTTGCTAACCGCGACATTTGCGATAAAACGCAAAATCTCAAGTCAGTTCTCCCACCACATCACACTAACCATTGTGACTGTTATTGATGTGAAACAGAGAAATGGCTGGAAGGAATGATGATGCACTTGCTGCTTCTTTGCAGGTTGTTTCTCAGGCTGTGCAACATCATCCTAATGATGGGTCCCAGGTTTTGGAGACGTTTTAGAGGAATCATCTGCCTATTTTCAAGGGTAGGTTTGATCTTGATGGAGCACAAGTTTGGCTCAAGGAGATTGAAAGAATCTTTCGAGTCATAGATTTCTCAGAGGCACAAAAGGTGCGGTTTGGTATGCATCAACTGGCAGAGGAAGCTGATGACTGGTAGATTGGTACCCGTTAGAGACTGACAGAATTATGTGAAGCTATTACCTGGCATATATTCAGTAGGGGTTTTTTGAGGAAGTAATTTCCAGAGCATGTGTGCAGGATGAAATAGATTGAGTTTCTAGAGTTGAAACAAGGGAATTGGACTGTGACTGAATATGCTTCAAAGTTTGTGGAACTGGCAAAGTATTATCCATATTACAGTGAAGCGATTGCTGAGTTCTCAAGGTGTATCAAGTTTGAGAATGGTTTAAGTCTGGAGATCAAGCGGGCGATTGGATATCAATAGATCCGTGTGTTTTCAGAGTTGGTGAACAACTGTAGGATATATGAAGAAGACAAAAAAGCTCATGTGGCTCACTATAAGAGTTTGAACAAGAAAAGAGGAAAGCAATATCAAGATCGTAAGAAGCCTTATGATGCCCCAGCTAATAAAGGGAAACAAAAGGCTTATGATGGGAAGAAGACAAGTGGGGGAGGAGCTCCCGCTTCTGTCAGGTGCTATAGGTAAGGTGAATAAGGTCACCAATCTAATGAGTGTGAGAATAAGGTGCTAAGGTTCTACAAGTGTGGTAATCGGCTCATCGTGCTCTTTAATGCAAGAACGATGGATCGACTTGTTTCAACTGTGGAGAGCAGGGTCATATCAGTACCCAGTGTCACAAGCCAAGGAATGATGTTACTACCCAAACCAATGGTAGAGTGTTCACGCTTAGAGGATCATAGGAGTCTAATAAGGACAACTTGATTCGAGGTACTTTCTTTATTAACAATGTAGAATTGGTTGTTGTGATCGGTGGATCTGGAACTGACTGTTTAACGCTGGTTCGCGAAATGTCGCGGAAGCAAGAGTCGCCACCGTCTTTTATTTTCTCCAAATGGAAAGGACAAAAGCACAGAAAAATTCCTTATAGAGATTGCTCTCGGTTCGGGAGGTAGGTTATAGAAAGGGAAGGTGTTAGCACCCTTTCTATCCATGGTTATCCATGGGCTCTTAGATACTTGCTCATTGTGTTTTGAAAAGGTTTGTTTGCTTTTCAATTGTGGGTTTTTTTAAAAGTTTCTTTGAAAATTTCAGTTCGACTCTTGTATCGGTCCTCAAGAGTGTTTGAAAAATTGCTTTCGAAAACTTTTTGAAAATGTGTTGGTGTGAAAAGTATTTTTGAATTTGTTTTGAAATTAGAGCAAGTATCTAGAGTCGTCTACCTACCCTAAGGAATTCGTCTGTGTAAATATCCTTTAAAGTAGTGACATCCCACCATTGAGAGGTAGGTAGCACCACCGTTGGAGGTGTTCGGGTCAATTCGAGGGTTCGGGACATGGTGATCACCAGAGCAATAGGAAGACACCTTAGAAGCTACCCTCATGCCAGGTTCCCGGATCATGAGGACTTACTAAGACATCCTCTACTCGACGATCACCTTTCGAGGCAAGGCAACAGTGAGGCGTACCCTAGGGGTGGTGTGTGATTTGTGTATCATGTTCAGATATTTTATCTTGTCATGTTATTAGTGATCTATGCGCTTGTTTTTATTTTTGTCCATTCATTCTTGCATGCATTTGTTAACAGTTAAAAATTGCGAGAAAGATAAAATTCTAAACTATTACAAAAGGCGCGGGTCCACATTGCCAAAGTTTCCAGAACCTGATTTGACGGAAAAATAAAGAAATAAAGTAAAGTAAAGTGCGAAAGATAAATATTTACACGGCTTTGGGAGAATTACATCAATATTTAAAAGAAGGAATAAATAAAATGTGCGAATTGAATTAAAATTGAAAACGAGGGCGTTGGACCCTTTTGAAGTTAAATTGAAATTAAAAATTAATTAATTATTTATTGAAATAAAAGAAGTGTTTTTTAGGTTTTTTTTGTGTTTATGAAATAAGAAAATTAAAATTAAAATTAAAAGAAACCCTAATTCTAAGTTATTTTTAATTATTTGAGAAAAATGTTAAAGTTTAACTTAATTTACTAAAGAATTTATATACATGTTTATTTACAAAATAAATTAGTAGTTAATAATAATAATAATGATGAGAAAATTATTTATTAAAAAAAATGATAAAAAAGTTAAAAACCCTAATTTCTACATATTTAATTTATTAAGAAAAATATTAAAGTTTTGAAACCTAAATTAATCTAATTAATTGTTTAAAATTTATTTACAAAAATAATAATAGTAAAATTAATATTAATAAAATAAACATTTTTTTGATTTTTCTGTATTTTATATTTATTATGAAAATTATTTTATGGAATTAAAAGAAAACAATTAAAAAACAATTAAAATAATAAAAAGGAAAAACAAATAAGAATTAAAAATTGAGCAAACCATAGGGGGTGTCTGGCCCAAGGGGAGGTTTTTTGAAGTATTGACTCCTGAGTACCGTGGTCTGCATTCTTTGGTCATTGGATTGAGTTTCATGCATAAGTTGTTCTACTTTGGCCATTTGGCTTTTGGCTTTTGGCTTTTGGCCATTTGTGTTCTGGCCTCAACGTTCCTTAATCTTCTCAGGATGTCTGTCTCGCCACGTATTGGTGTCATGTGTAAAATATTTTGTTTTGGCCATTTGGCTTTTGGCTTTTGGCCTCAACGTTCCTTAATGAACCTGCATGGGATCCTGTCTAAATCTGCAACCTCATGAACACATTAAATAAAATCATAAAAATTCAAATAAAACAAACATATGAAGAAATTTAATGTTTAGGCACAATATGGCATGTATGAATGATTATACCCTTTTGATCATGGAGATCAAATCAACCTTACCCTTACTGGAAAAGTAGTAACATGAATGCTTTTATGCCCTTTGGATCATGGAGATCAAGCCAGCCTTACCCTTACTGAAGAAGTAATAAGATGTTGGTTTGTAACTGAGATGGCTTGTTTGTAGTGAGAGAAGGATTTGTAATAAGGATTTCAAGGTTTTAGGGTTCTTGAAAGAGTTTGATATTCCAACAGTGTTGTGGCAAGGTTTTTTCTCTCTTTTCCTCCTCCTCTTTTTTCTTCTCTCCCGTTTGTGTGAAAAGAAGGTGATTATATAATGGAAATTAGGGTAAAACAAATGGGCTTTAAATGTGCAATTGGGCCTCCAATATTCACTTGAATTCGTCACTTTCCAAGCTAAATCGCAGGGACTTAAGTGTATTTTTTGAAGTTGAAATGTGAAAACAAAATGTAGCCGACATCGATATCTAACTCCTGTCCGAAAATCGACTCAATCGGATAAACAGTGAATTAGTTATGAATTTTTTAAGTTTCAGCTCAGACAAACTTATTTTGGGCTCCAGTGTCGACTCTGACACGTTCTTCAATAAAAAACTGGTATTGATCGGTGCATAATTTGGTCTCGACTTTTGAAGCAAAGTTGTAGATCTATAAGTCAGTGACCTTGTGTAAAAATATGAGTCCAATCCGATGAAAATTGACCGAGTTATGAATTTTCAAAGTTTCGGCTCAGATGAAATAATATTCAGCATTCAGGATTTTCAGCGTGTCACGCACTCTGAGCAAAAAACGAAGGCCTTTTGAATACCGTTTGAACTCAATACCTTATGTGAAAATGTAGCCAACTCAATTTGTGAAATATTGGCACCGGAACCAGCTCGATACGATGAAAATCGACCAAGTTATGATTTTCTGAACATGACGCAAATAAACTTCTGTCACAAATTTTCTGTATGAAAATACTTGATAAATCCACATTTTTGAAGACCTTATGATCGAAATTGGCTTCCAGCCATGAGAGATGAAAACTTAGATAATGTCAAGACGGAATTTTGGCCACCGGAACGGGTTCAAAACGAGTCACGATCTTCAAGTTATGAATTTTTTAGCGCGTAAAAACTGCACTTTCAGCACACTTTTTCACCATATTTCTTCGAGAAAACTCACACATTCGGATACCTTTTTTAAAGAATTGACTCTTGAGCCGAACCTGAATTTGAGAATATGTTATCAGAGATATCTTGGCGAAAGAACACCTGAATATGATGCGCCGGGTTGGACTTGTGAATTTTTCTTGAAATATTTTGAGAAATATGGGAGGGCAAATTTTGGGGTACAACAGTTGCCCCTGTTCAATCTTCTTAGACCTGAGGATGCAGATTGGCTGACGTGCCTTTCGTAATCCGAAGGTGGAAGATGATTGAACACTAGAGTGCCCAGAAATTTGCGCTCACATAGTAGCAGTGTGATGTGGGGAATGGGCTTATAGATGCCATTTGGAGATTGATGGATAGGATGATGGGCTTATAGATGCCATGCTAAGAGATGCTGGAGGGTGGATGGGCTTATAGATGCTATATGGATGTCGATCGTGTAAGAGATTCCTTAGCGAGAACTTGCGTACCTGAAAAAGAAAATGATTACCTGGCCTGTTTACAGGAGCTGGTCTTCAAACTCTTTGTATAGATGCGCCCTGACTGGTTACAGGAATCGAATCTGGAGCTTCAAACAGCGATGAATGAACCAGGGATGGTTACTACCTCAACAGGAACGGTGAGAGAACCTTGGATGACTTTAACCTCAACAGCAACCGCTGAGAAAATCTTGGGGTTACTACCTCCGCAGTATCAGGGAGAGAACTATAGGCGATTACAATCTCAACAGCAAACATTGAGAAAACCTTGGATGGAATTATCATCTCCGCAGCATTGGGGAGAGAACCATAGGAGATTACAATCTCAATAGCAATCATTGAGAAATCCTGGGATGGAATTATCATCTCCGCAGCATTGGGGAGAGAACCATAGGCGATTACAATCTCAATAGCAATCATTGAGAAAACCTGGGATGGAATTATCATCTCCGCAGCATTGGGGAGAGAACCATAGGCGATTACAATCTCAATAGCAATCATTGAGAAAACCTGGGATGGAATTATCATCTCCGCAGCATTGGGGAGAGAACCATAGGCGATTACAATCTCAATAGCAATCATTGAGAAAACTTGGGATGGAATTATCATCTCCGCAGCATTGGGGAGAGAACCATAGGCGATTACAATCTCAGTAGCAATCATTGAGAAAACCTGGGATGGAATTATCATCTCCGCAGCATTGGGGAGAGAACCATAGGAAATTACAATCTCAATAGCAATCATTGAGAAAACCTGGGATGGAATTATCATCTCCGCAGCATTGGGGAGAGAACCATAGGCAATTACAATCTCAATAGCAATCATTGAGAAAACTTGGGATGGAATTATCATCTCCGCAGTATCAGGGAGAGAACCATAGGCGATTACAATCTCAATAGCAATTATTGAGAAAACCTTGGATGTCTTCTACTGAGTCTTTATCAGAAAAATCTGTTTGGGGTCGATTTAGCTGGACTAGAGAAGGCCTTGGACTGGATAAGAAACAGAGAATCTTTGGAGTCGATTTAACTGAACCTGTCTAGGTCTTGAAATATGATTGAGAACCTAACTGAATATTTCCTGAAAGGTAAAGGTCAGTCATATGCAATGCGTGATATGGATCAAGCAATGATGTTCTCAACATAAATGAGATTTGTAAGATATGATGCGTATATGCATGCTATAATGCTGTATGTGATGTTTAGGAATGTATGTTTTCGTCTAGGAAAGTAAATCCTTGACGGGTGCCGGGGAGTCACTCCTGGGCTGACGTTGAAGAATAGATTTTGCTTCCGCTGGGTGATAGTTGCAAGAATACCGGTAGGAGAAGCTGACTTCGTTGGGGGATAAACTTGGCGAATGGAATATTCTGCGGGGAGAAAAAGTACTCTAACGATCTTGCTGGGGAGAAATACTCTGTGGGGAGAGAGATACTTCGTTGAGTTGATGGTAATAACTTGCTGGGGATACCCTTGTTGTGTTGGAAGTGTTGATGGTAACTTCATTGGGGATACCATTGTTGTATTGGAAGTGTTAATAAACTTCACTGGGGATAAGAAGACTTCGCCGAGGACGATCTCTCCGTGGCTTTTGGCCGAGGATAACCCAGTTATATCCTGGTAAGGAAATAACTCTTTGAATAAAGCCGGGAGACGCGTTCGTGCTCTGTGAGGATAAGCTTCCAGAATCTACTGGGGATAAGCTTACTGCTTGGGGAGATGACTTCCAACTTTCCTGGGGAACTAGATTGGACTTTCTTGGGGAAGTTTTGAGATGCTGGGGAAGTAGCTCCACTGAACGTTTGATAAATCACCAGGGAACAATCTTTAGGTCAAGACTGCCGGGGATGCTTGTTACGAATATGTGTACTGTTGGGGAATGTTGAGATCTGCGGGAGGATACCCAACGTCCTTAAGGTTTGATTGTATGACTGCTTGAGGGGAGTATACTGTCTTGCTGGCTCACTCTCTGGGGAATTAAGATATTTGGTTATGTTCTTTAGCCGACCTCACCTTGGTGCCTTGGAGGACAGAACAATTAGATTGCTTAGACCACCCGTTATTGCCCCTGTTTCTATGGGGGAGGCACCTGTGGGATGCTGATAATTGTTGAGGGTCAAACCCTCTTCAGGTAGGCAGGTGACAAGATGACAGGACATAGTCGTACGCTTTGATCCCTAACTTTTGCCTGGACCGCCCTTTCGGGTTTTCAGTCCACCGGGATACCCATTTTTGCCCAAGCCGCCTTTTCAGGTTTTCGACTTGCCGGATGTACATATTTTTTTCTCATTTCATCCCTTATTTTGCCCGAACCCTTTTGGTTCGCCGGGAAGCCCTTATTTTTGCCTAGGTGTGTCAACCTAGCGGGTCTTTGATTTTGCGTAGTATTTTTTTCCGACTATATCCATGCTCTCAGAATGTAGGGAGGTGCCCCTGTTAGAAATGTTTTGTCACGCCACCAGAAGATTTTTGACCAGGCAAGATTTATTGTTGAAATGCCCCAAGTGACTCAGGCGAAGGTTTGCCCCAGGCTATTTGGCATTTGAGAGATTCTCCGAATCTTGACTTAACTGCCCCAGATGATGGACAATAGTCATGCCATGCCCCTTGATTGGAGATACTCTTGTTCATTAGACTTTCATTGTACGAATTTCCCTGCTGTTCAAACAAAAAGTCATATGCAAACAAAGTTATATAAAAAATGCAAAGCTTATGTCTGTCTTGAAGATTTTGAAAATGCATTCTTTTTCATAAAACGAGTGAATGTTTGTAAAATGTGATGTCAACTCCGTATTTACCGTAGGCCTTAAGGAGTCAGGATACCTTTTGTAACAGTATGCTTTCGAACTAACTCGTGCTTCAGCTAGGACTTTTAAGGGTTATAACGTGGCCTGGTTCACGGTTTAAGAAACAAAGGATAAAGGCTCAAATTTTATTTGTACCCACCCGCTCTTCGTGATGTTCTCCAAACCTAAACTCAGTTGATCATACGTTAGACCTTGTTTGAGTCTTTGCTCTGATTTTCCGGTGATGATTCGGATGTTGATAACTTATTTTGAATAGGCAGTCATTCCTTTCTTGTTGAGGGTTGGTAAGACCTCTTTCTTGTCTGATTTTTTTTGTTATCCCTTTCTTTTTTGTCTGAACTGTTTCCTTTTTGGAATTATAGTCAGCGGGATGCCCCAGTTTTGTAAGTCTCCTTTATGGGTTTTGACTTAATGGGTTTTTTTTTTATTTTTATTTTTTGAGATAATGACTGCCTTTCTTTATTGATTATTCGGAACCATCACTGTCTTTTTTTTGTTTTGTAAGGACCTCTTTGGTGTCATTCGTTATGCACTTGGATCAACTGAGAGACTACCCTGCCCCAGGTTATGATTAAGGGTTTTAAATTTCGAAAAGAAAAACTCCTACTTCTTTGGCTCAGAGGGGTTGACGAGGGATTATCATCCTTATAACTCTAGTGTTTAGGGATTGAAACAATGCCTGTACCTCATCAGCGGGGTCTGTTCAAAAGCATACTGTAGATCGTGGTATCATTTTCGTCATCCTCCCTCAAGAGGCTTAGAATTATTATTTAAGAGTTGATCATCAGAAAAAAAATATGAAAATAATTTTCATTTAATGAATACGAATATATTGTTTCAGAACAGACATATGCGATGCATTAATGAAATAACAACGTTTGATATGAATGGAATGTTCGAACAATCAAAAGAAAATTACAACTTGAAAGATTCTAATGAACAAAAAATTTTCAATCCTAGCCATGTTTTGGCAAGGGAGCAATGATCACATTGGGAGTCTCGGTGGGCTCGAACTCGATCTCTTTAGCATCGATCATATTCTGAATTTTGTACTTTAGTGCCCAACAGTCCTCAGTATCGTGCCCCGGACTACCAGAATGGTAAGCGCACCTTGCTTCTGGGTTGTAGTTTGGAGAGGAAGTCTTTGGATTTGCAGGAGGGTTGATCACCGCAATCAGGTTCATCCTTAACATGTGCTGCAAAGCTCGTGACCATGACATGTTGATGTAGGTGAATTGTCTCTTAGGCTCGTCCGACCTGTTCTGATCAACCCGCTGTTCTTGGCGAGGTCGTTGTTGGACCTGAGAAGTAGTAGCAACTCGGAGAGGTCTATTCATTGGACCCGACCTTTGCCTTTTTGGAAGCTGTTCTACGACCTGGCCCCTGATTTGGGCTGGTTGCTTCATGCCTTGAGGAAGTTGGCCGATCATGGCTCTCAGCTCTCCTTGCTCCTGAGCTAAACCTTGAATGAGGGCCCTTTGCCCCAGCATCTGGGTTTTCAATGTGTCTACCTCAGCTTGTAGACGTTTCAGCTGTTCGTCCTTGTCATCTTCAGGACTCTTTCTGATCAGATTCCCCATGAGGAGTGTCCTCAACTCTTCCTGCCCCTTGGATAGACCTAGGAAGATTTCCCTGAACTGAGTCTCTTGAGCGTGAAGGTCCTGGTTATCTTGTTGTGAAGCCATTGCTGAAATAAACAGCGAGAAAGGTAAGTGACCTGCAACAAGGATACCTGTTATGCAATGATGAGTATGACATGCATGTAATGTTTTCAAGGACCTCGCGGGGTAAACAAGAAAATTTGTTAGCATTTGGATCCGGTAGCTTGATTGAAAGAACTGCATATTACTGAGAGTCCTTCTTCAAAGGGTCAAAGGCTCACCATATCCAGTGGGTCATAGCCCCTGACTTTAGTCATCATGTCTAGTTTTGGTTTCCAAACAACCTTGGTTAGGGGAACCTTCCCCAGGAGTCGAAGCTCACCATATCAAGTGGGTCATAGCCTCTGACAACTTTGGCTAGAGGAAAATAAATCCTCTTTGCCCCTTGCTAGATGTTTGATTCATCATGACCTGCATCACAGACCCTTGAGATCCTTGAAATGGGTTAGTCCTTATGCAGGATGTATGCAATGGTATGATGTTATGCTATGCATGGGGGTAATGTAAGTAACCCTGTTATGAGTCCCAATTAAGGACTGTAAACCAAAACCTGCAAGAAACTCAAGTAAAACCTGTCATGAGTCCCAATTAAGGACTATAAACAGAACCTGCAAGTAGTTAGTACACCCTGTTATGAGTCCCAATTAAGGACTATAAACAAAACCTGCAAGAGACTTCGTAAACCCTGTTACGAGTCCCAATTAAGGACTATAAACAAAACCTGCAAGTAGTTCATGTGTCAGATAGATAACAAGCATGCAAGTAGTCAAGTACGAAGGCACGCAAGTCACACAAGAGAAGCCCTTAGAGTTTAAGGCCAGCATGAGGTCTGGGTATTACCCTCTTGAAGTTGGTGGGTTCATACCTGTCCTATCAAAGTAACCGGGTTCTTAGAGGATCCCAATATCATTGACTACCCTCAATCGGTCATAACTCCAGCATCGCAATCTTTTCTTGCGGCCAGAACCATCACGAGAGTTTAGCCTCAATGGGCGTAGCATACTGCTACTGTTCTAATGGCCAAGTTGTGTCATTTAAGGTTCTAAGGTTGTTGGTGCTTAATGACTCCTCAGAAGACCCATATTCTCCTCGTTGCAACACAAGGGATATCGGTACAGACCAAGGTGCCACACCAACGTAGCCACTGTTTCACCCGTGTCGGTCTACGCCGGACAGGTCCCTCACAGCTTATGCTACCTAAACAGGGTATCCCCAGATCCGGGTTAGGATCTATGTAACTCCCATGCAACCCACAAATTTAAAGCAGACAAGTCAATACAATTGAAAACACAGTTATGAACTAACCCTAAGGTACACCTCACTTTAAGTTTAATTCCCCAGCAGAGTCGCCAGTTCTGTGATCGGTGGATCTGGAACTGACTGTTTAACGCTGGTTCGCGAAATGTCGCGGAAGCAAGAGTCGCCACCGTCTTTTATTTTCTCCAAATGGAAAGGACAAAAGCACAGAAAAATTCCTTATAGAGATTGCTCTCGGTTCGGGAGGTAGGTTATAGAAAGGGAAGGTGTTAGCACCCTTTCTATCCATGGTTATCCATGGGCTCTTAGATACTTGCTCATTGTGTTTTGAAAAGGTTTGTTTGCTTTTCAATTGTGGGTTTTTTTAAAAGTTTCTTTGAAAATTTCAGTTCGACTCTTGTATCGATCCTCAAGAGTGTTTGAAAAATTGCTTTCGAAAGCTTTTTGAAAATGTGTTGGTGTGAAAAGTATTTTTGAATTTGTTTTGAAATTAGAGCAAGTATCTAGAGTCGTCTACCTACCCTAAGGAATTCGTCTGTGTAAATGTCCTTTAAAGTAGTGCCATCCCACCATTGAGAGGTAGGTAGCACCACCGTTGGAGGTGTTCGGGTCAATTCGAGGGTTCGGGACATGGTGATCACCAGAGCAATAGGAAGACACCTTAGAAGCTACCCTCATGCCTGGTTCCCGGATCATGAGGACTTACTAAGACATCCTCTACTCGACGATCACCTTTCGAGGCAAGGCAACAGTGAGGCGTACCCTAGGGGTGGTGTGAGATTTGTGTATCATGTTCAGATATTTTATCTTGTCATGTTATTAGTGATCTATGCGCTTGTTTTTATTTTTGTCCATTCATTCTTGCATGCATTTGTTAACAGTTAAAAATTGCGAGAAAGATAAAATTCTAAACTATTACAAAAGGCGCGGGTCCACATCGCCAAAGTTTCCAGAACCCGATTTGACGGAAAAATAAAGAAATAAAGTAAAGTAAAGTGCGAAAGATAAATATTTACACGGCTTTGGGAGAATTACATCAATATTTAAAAGAAGGAATAAATAAAATGTGCGAATTGAATTAAAATTGAAAACGAGGGCGTTGGACCCTTTTGAAGTTAAATTGAAATTAAAAATTATTTATTGAAATAAAAGAAGTGTTTTTTAGGTTTTTTTTTGTGTTTATGAAATAAGAAAATTAAAATTAAAATTAAAAGAAACCCTAATTCTAAGTTATTTTTAATTATTTGAGAAAAATGTTAAAGTTTAACTTAATTTACTAAAGAATTTATGTACATGTTTATTTACAAAATAAATTAGTAGTTAATAATAATAATAATGATGAGAAAATTATTTATTAAAAAAAATGATGAAAAAGTTAAAAACCCTAATTTCTACATATTTAATTTATTAAGAAAAATATTAAAGTTTTGAAACCTAAATTAATCTAATTAATTGTTTAAAGTTTATTTACAAAAATAATAATAGTAAAATTAATATTAATAAAATAAACATTTTTTTTGATTTTTCTGTATTTTATATTTATTATGAAAATTATTTTATGGAATTAAAAGAAAACAATTAAAAAACAATTAAAAGAATAAAAAGGAAAAACAAATAAGAATTAAAAATTGAGCAAACCATAGGGGGTGTCTGGCCCAAAGGGAGGTTTTTTGAAGTATTGACTCCTGAGTACCGTGGTCTGCATTCTTTGGCCATTGGATTGAGTTTCATGCATAAGTTGTTCTACTTTGGCCATTTGGCTTTTGGCTTTTGGCTTTTGGCCATTTGTGTTCTGGCCTCAACGTTCCTTAATCTTCTCAGGATGTCTGTCTCGCCACGTATTGGTGTCATGTGTAAAACGTTCTGTTTTGGCCATTTGGCTTTTGGCTTTTGGCCTCAACGTTCCTTAATGAACCTGCATGGGATCCTGTCTAAATCTGCAACCTCATGAACACATTAAATAAAATCATAAAAATTCAAATAAAACCAACATATGAAGAAATTTAATGTTTAGGCACAATATGGCATGTATGAATGATTATACCCTTTTGATCATGGAGATCAAATCAACCTTACCCTTACTGGAAAAGTAGTGACATGAATGCTTTTATGCCCTTTGGATCATGGAGATCAAGCCAGCCTTACCCTTACTGAAGAAGTAATAAGATGTTGGTTTGTAACTGAGATGGCTTGTTTGTAGTGAGAGAAGGATTTGTAATAAGGATTTCAAGGTTTTAGGGTTCTTGAAAGAGTTTGATATTCCAACAGTGTTGTGGCAAGGTTTTTTCTCTTTTTTCCTCCTCCTCTTTTTTCTTCTCTCCCGTTTGTGTGAAAAGAAGGTGATTATATAATGGAAATTAGGGTAAAGCAAATGGGCTTTGAATGTGCAATTGGGCCTCCAATATTCACTTGAATTCGTCACTTTCCAAGCTAAATCGCAGGGACTTAAGTGCATTTTTTGAAGTTGAAATGTGAAAACAAAATGTAGCCGACATCGATATCTAACTCCTGTCCGAAAATCGACTCAATCGGATAAACAGTGAATAAGTTACGAATTTTTGAAGTTTCAACTCAGACAAACTTATTTTGGGCTCCAGTGTCGACTCTGACACGTTCTTCAATAAAAAACTGGTATTGATCGGTGCATAATTTGGTCTCGACTTTTGAAGCAAAGTTGTAGATCTATGAGTCAGTGACCTTGTGTAAAAATATGAGTCTAATCCGATAAAAATTGACCGAGTTATGAATTTTCAAAGTTTCGGCTCAGATGAAATAATATTCAGCATTCAGGATTTTCAGCGTGTCACGCACTCTGAGCAAAAAACGAAGGCCTTTTGAATACCGTTTGAACTCAATACCTTATGTGAAAATGTAGCCAACTCAATTTGTGAAATTTTGGCACCGGAACCAGCTCGATACGATGAAAATCGACCAAGTTATGATTTTCTGAACATGACGCAAATAAACTTCTGTCACAAATTTTCTGTATGAAAATACTTGATAAATCCACATTTTTGAAGACCTTATGATCGAAATTGGCTTCCAGCCGTGAGAGATGAAAACTTAGATAATGTCAAGACGGAAGTTTGGCCACCGGAACGGGTTCAAAACGAGTCACGATCTTCAAGTTATGAATTTTTTAGCGCGTAAAAACTGCACTTTCAGCACACTTTTTTCACCATATTTCTTCGAGAAAACTCACACATTCGGATACCTTTTTTAAAGAATTGACTCTTGAGCCGAACCTGAATTTGAGAATATGTTATCAGAGATATCTTGGCGAAAGAACACCTGAATATGATGCGCCGGGTTGGACTTGTGAATTTTTCTTGAAATATTTTGAGAAATATGGGAGGGCAAATTTTGGGGTACAACAGTTGCCCCTGTTCAATCTTCTTAGACCTGAGGATGCAGATTGGCTGACGTGCCTTTCGTAATCCGAAGGTGGAAGATGATTGAACACTAGAGTGCCCAGAAATTTGCGCTCACATAGTAGCAGTGTGATGTGGGGAATGGGCTTATAGATGCCATTTGGAGATTGATGGATAGGATGATGGGCTTATAGATGCCATGCTAAGAGATGCTGGAGGGTGGATGGGCTTATAGATGCCATCTGGATGTCGATCGCGTAAGAGATTCCTTAGCGAGAACTTGCGTACCTGAAAAAGAAAATGATTACCTGGCCTGTTTACAGGAGCTGGTCTTCAAACTCTTTGTATAGATGCGCCCTGACTGGTTACAGGAATCGAATCTGGAGCTTCAAACGGCGATGAATGAACCAGGGATGGTTACTACCTCAACAGGAACGGTGAGAGAACCTTGGATGACTTTAACCTCAACAGCAACCGCTGAGAAAATCTTGGGGTTACTACCTCCGCAGTATCAGGGAGAGAACTATAGGCGATTACAATCTCAACAGCAAACATTGAGAAAACCTTGGATGGAATTATCATCTCCGCAGCATTGGGGAGAGAACCATAGGAGATTACAATCTCAATAGCAATCATTGAGAAAACCTGGGATGGAATTATCATCTCCGCAGCATTGGGGAGAGAACCATAGGCGATTACAATCTCAATAGCAATCATTGAGAAAACCTGGGATGGAATTATCATCTCCGCAGCATTGGGGAGAGAACCATAGGCGATTACAATCTCAATAGCAATCATTGAGAAAACCTGGGATGGAATTATCATCTCCGCAGCATTGGGGAGAGAACCATAGGCAATTACAATCTCAATAGCAATCATTGAGAAAACCTGGGATGGAATTATCATCTCCGCAGCATTGGGGAGAGAACCATAGGCGATTACAATCTCAATAGCAATCATTGAGAAAACCTGGGATGGAATTATCATCTCCGCAGCATTGGGGAGAGAACCATAGAGGATTTGCTAAGGGTGTGTGTTCTATAACAAGGAGGAGCTTGGGATATTCACTTGTCATTGGTTGAGTTTACTTATAATAATAGTTTCTATTCTAGTATTGGGATGGCACCGTATATAGAATTGTATGGTAGGAGGTAAAGGACTCCATTATGTTGGTATGAGTCGGGAGAGAGTGTTGTACTTGGACATGAGAATGTACAAGAGACAACTAGGAAGATAAAGATGATCCAATAGAAAATAAGAGATTCTCAAAGCTGTCAGAAGAGTTATCATGGTAAGACGAGGAAAGATCTTAAGTTTTAAAATGATAATTATTGTACCCCAAAATTTGCCCTCCCATATTCTTCAAGATTTGGCAAAATTAAGCTTCAAAATCTCTCAAGGGTTGCACAGTCCAATTGCCTCCTAACACAGTCAAAATTAGGGTTTTGGTTCTTGCAAAGAAATTGAGGTTTTCAAGGGTCCAATCAAGTCCCACATGCCTATAAACATTGTCAAGCATCCATATGTCAAGTTTCAAGACTCACAGCATCAAGTTGCACAGTCAAAAACCCTAAATGCTTCACAGTCAACTGCAGGGGAAAAATGGTCATTTGACAGTCAAAAATCAAAATTTTTGGTCAACATCTTATTTTGAAGCCAAAATCATCATTTGATCAATTCTTGATCATGATTCCACAAGCATGGCTCAAAAAGTCTCAAGATGCAAAAGTTTCTATTTTTGGACAGCTGAAAAGTCAATTGCAAATTGACCAAGGCATAACTTCTTCATGGTTTATCAAAAAAATCCCATCCAAAGCTCATTTTGAAGGGGATGACATTTCCTACAACTCATCTTCACACTCCAAGTCCAAGAAATGCTCTCACAAAAAGTTATCAATTTCAACATTATAGGTCATTTTCAAAAGTCAACAAAAAGGCACTTTAAGTAAAAGACCATAACTTGAGATTGGTAAATCAAAATGACATGGGACCAAAGGCATTGGTTAGAGGACTTCAAGACCTTTCCAAAATGTCCAAGAACATGTTCATAGCTTCAAAATTGAGCAAGATATGCATTGGAGAAGTTGGGAATTTTTTGGGAACTTTCAAAAGTCAACTTTGCCTAAAACCCTTCAATTTTGCTAATGGGCCTCAAATTCTTTCTTGAATCATTACCCAAGGCCTATGCACGACCCATTGAACTTAAAATGATTTATTTTCTTATTTTTAATTAATTAATTGAATTTTTATTATTATTAATTCATTTAATTGGTTTTAATTGTAGAAAAATATCAAAGCATGGTTGTCAAATCTTTTTATGAAGCAAATACACTCCACAGATGCTAAAGATTTCGTGCATCATCCAAGGGGACAAGATCTTCCATAATTGGCAAGGTTTTCATGGAAAAAGATTGAAAATTACATGATTGAAAATCAAGGATTTGAAACATTAATTCATGGACTTTTGGGCCAAGGTTTTGACCTAATTTGCATCACATACATATGCTGAGTGAAACCCTACTCAAAGACACGTGAAAGCCGCTAATACTCCATAGCCAAATTGCAAAAAACTCAAAAAAAGTGTGAAACTGATTTCCTACTTGCAGCGCGTTTCAAAGCTTAAAAAGGATTCAATCACCTTGCCTGAGTCTCCAGGAGTCTATTGGCATCAAGAACGAGTCCTGAAACCCAAAGAACGCGCAAGAACAAGCCCTACGATTTGCCATATTTTTCAGAATTTCATATCATGATTCATGCGCATTTGATACATATTATTGGGTGTTTTGTATTCACAGGAACCTTCTGCAGCTAATGACATGGTTTAATTGCATTATAGCATCCTGTATCAAAATCTGCCATGAACAAATGTTAGGGTTTCAGAGCTTCCATATTGGGGCTTTCCTTGTATGGTAAAATTGGACCTCCAAACCTGCATGGACGAATTCGTTGCAACAAGACGAAACCATTAAGACCCTCGCGCCTTTTTTATATTGTCTCCACTTCTATTCACTATTTTTCACAGTTATACTTAGTGGGGGTTTAAAACCCCCGCTATCTTGTTCATGTTATTGCAGGTAAACAAAGAAGGAGACAGGCGTGGCATCCTGTGATTGGGGAGTTTAAATATGGCGCGCGTTTTTGAGTTCCTAGCATAGTTATTGTTTTATTCATATATAATATTTGTTGTCTATTATGTTTACAAACGCGCTTGTTAGCTCAGATGGTGGAGGACGTGTCTTGCAAGCATAGGGACCTGGGTTCGATTCCCAGGTCCCCCCACATAATTGATAATTTTTGTTTTAACATATTCTAGTGCAGCGTTCGTTCAAAGGCCCACCATACGTACTCACGCTTAAGCCTGACAAGTGGACATGAGATCAATCCAGTGGCCACAAAATGAAGCCCATGGTATGCTCCAGTCAATGAGCGTGCACCCAATCTGAAAAGTCAACGAGGCCTACCTTGTCTAATGGGCCTGAATTGCTTCAAAAACCTCCATTTTGGGCCAGACACCCCCTTGGTTTGCTTTGCATTTTTAACTTTTATTTTCTTTTCTTTTTAATACTTTTAATTGTTTTAATTAATTAATTCACCACAAATAATTTTTCATAATAAAAACAGAAAATCAAAATATAAAATATATTTAATTATTTATTAATTTCATCACTAATGTATTTTTGTAAATAATTTCTCATAACTAATCTAGGTTAATTTAGGGTTATATTTTAATCTCTTTTCTTAATAAATAAAAAATACATAGAATTAGGTTTTTTGACATTTTTATCTTTTTCTTAATTAAATATTATTATCATTATTTATTATTATTAATTACTATTATTTTTGTAAATAACATGTAAATTAATTAATTAGCTTAAATTAGGTTAACTTTAATATTTTTCATTAATAATTAAAATAAAATTAGAATTAGGGTTTTCTCTTGATTTTATTTTCTTTATTTCATTAAATACAAAAACATAAAAAACACACTTTCTTTTCTTTAATTAAATAATAATTAGGTCCTAATTTAATTTAATTTCAAGCAAAGGGTCAAAACCCTCGGACGTCCTGATTTTATTCTTTTCGCACATTATTCTTATTTTTTCTTATTGATCATTATGTAACTGTTCAAGGATGTAATAGTAATTAGGTTTACTGTTTTTTACTTTCCGCATCTTTACCAAAAACGGGTCTTTGTATTTTGGCGATGTATAGACCCGCGCCTTGTAATAGCGTAGCTTTTACCTTTCTGTATTTAATTTTCCGCACTCCTAACTGCTAAACTCGCATGAAAGAATGTATGTTAATTAAAAACAACCCGTAGCTCACAATGCAATGATCAAAGATAACTATAACATGAAAACAATACACAATGCACACACCACTTCTAGGGTACGCCTCACTCGTTGCCTTCGAAATGTGGTCGTCAAGTATAGGACGTTTTAGCAGTCGCTCTTATGTCCAAGATCCAGTTGCCTCGAAACAGTTGCCTCGAAACGGTTGCCTCGGATTAAAAAGGATCTAGGACATTATGGTTGCTTCTAAGGTGTCCTACTATTGCTTCGGTGACCACACTGTCCCTAAAATTGAATTGACCCGAACACCTCCAACGGTGGTGCTACCTACCTCTCAATGGTGGGATGGCACTACCTTAGGGACTCTTACACAACCTAATTCCTTAGGGTAGGTAGATGACTCATGGGTACTTGCTCTCTAAAAAACAAAACAAAAATCTTTTCACACTGACACTTTCAAAAAGCTTCCAAAACAAAATTTTCAAACACTCTTGAGGACATATACAAGAGTCATTCAGAAATCTTTCAAAGAAACTTTTTCAAACCCACTCACATTTTGAAAAGCAAACATCATTTTGAAAACATAAGAGCAAGTATCTAAGAGCCCATGGATAACCATGGATAGAAAGGGTGCTAACACCTTCCCTTTCTATAAATCTACCTCCCGAACCGAGAAACATTCTCATAAGGAATTTTGCTGTGCTTTTGTCCCGTCCATGTTGGAGAAAATAAAAGACGGTGGCGACTCTTGCTTCCGCGACATTTCGCGAACCAGCTTTAAACAGTCAGTTCTATTTCCACCGATCACAGAACTGGCGACTCTGCTGGGGATAATAAAGTGAGGTGTACCTTAGGATAGCTTATACTTATGTTTTCAATTGCCTGATTTGTGTGCTTTATTATTGTGGGCACTGTCTTGGGAGTTCTATAGATCCTAACCTGGATCTGGGGGATACCTCTTAGAAAGTAGCAACAAGACTGTGAGGGAACTGTGCGGGGTATACCGACACGGTTAAAGCAGTCTGCTACGTTGATGTGGCACTTTGGTGAGTACCGGTAACCCTTGAGTCAAGTCAAGGAGAGTACGGGGCCGCCGCATGGTGTCGTGAAGCATCAACTGACCTTAGGAACCTTACTTGACCATCTTGGTCTCTTTAGGGTAGTGAGATAACTGACTTTGGTGCAGTCCGAAGTTGGTTGATACTCGATACTACACTCATTGAGGGTTGTTTTCTTGGAATATTTTGATCGCCAGTTCAGTGGCTAAATCGAAACAATGAACACAGAAAACAATCCAATGATATTGAGATCCTTAGAACCCGGTTACTTCTGATAGGACATGTTTTGAGCCCACCAACTTCAAGAGGGTAATACCTAGACCCCATGCTGGCCTAAACTCTAAGGGCTGTCTTGTGTGACTTGTGTGCCTTACCATGTTTGCTTTTTTTGGATACTTGTGGTGTGTTTTTATCATAATATCATAACATCATACAGCATCATATGCATCCACTAACCACTTCAGGGGTTCGAATCTTCATCTTTTTTCTTGTTTTGTAGGACATGGAAACTATCCGCAGAAGGACAATTCAGATCAATCTTGTAAGGGTCCCTCTTCAGCTTAAGGAACTTGCATCCAGGATTCCCGAGATATCTTCTTTCAGTGAGAAACATGGAAGACTCATCAGCTTGGTCAACACCAACATTGAGGAAGATATGATAAAGGTCCTCTTCCAGTTCTTTGACCCTCTGCACCACTGTTTTACTTTCCTGGATTATCAACTGGTGCCTACATTGGAAGAGTTCTCCCAGCTTCTGAAGATTCCTATCCTTAGTCAACTACCCTACAACGGTACGGAAAAGGAACCCAAACTTGAAGAGGTTGCTAAAGAATTATGCCTACAACCATCTGACATCAAGGGACATTGGGAAGTTAGAAGTGGTATTAAAGGATTCTTGGCAAAGTTCCTATTGGAGAAGGCCCAAGAATGTTGGAATTCCCTTGACCTACAAGCTTTTGAAGAAGTTGTGGCACTCCTTGTCTATGGGTTGGTGTTGTTCCTGAATCCAGATCAGCTTATAGATATCAATGTTGTCAAGATCTTCATGTCCAGTAATCCTATACCTACGTTGCTTGGGGACATCCTTCACTCATGTTACACTCGAACCATGAGAAAAAGAGGTGTTCTTATGTGCTTCACTCCTCTCCTGGGAAGGTGGTTTATTTCGCACCTTCCATAATCAGTTTTGAAGAATGAGCGGGGTTTGAGATGGTCACAACGGTTGATGACTCTTACGCATGCTGATATACATTGGTGTTCTCGGTCCAGAGAAGATGTCACTATCATTGATCGTTGCGGGGAGTATCATAATGTTCCTTTACTTGGAATCAGAGGGGGTATTACTTACAACCCATGCTTGGCTTTGAGACAGTTTGGATATGCTCGGAGGGATGGCCCTCATGACATGTTAATTCCTGACATAGTTTTTGACTTCGACAACGATGCACAAGAACTTCGCCAGAGATTTATCAGAGCTTGGAGGATGCCCAACAAGGTAGACAGCAAGACACTGGGACACAGGAACTCCATCCCGTTGGAGCCTTATCTCAAGTGGGTACGAGCCCGCTCCCAGAAGTTAGTGATGCCATATCCTCATGTTCTCCCCGTGATCAAAGAGCCAGTGTTGGAAGGAGAGGTCTCATACACCATTCCACATCTTGACATGCCTACATCCTGGGAAGAAATGCAGAAGAGCTGGATCCAGCTAAAGGAAGAACGAAATTCTCTTGAATCCAATCTACATGCCAGTGAGAAGAAGGTCTTGGAGCTCACCCGCCTACTGCACGAGGAAAAGACTCTCAACACTTACATAGCTCCAAAGAGGATGCGCAGTGTCTTTTGGGATTAATTTACTTTGTAATGATTTGCCCATGGGGCCTTGATGTACTGAACAATTATTTCTTAATGATAACGTGTGTTCCTTTTTGTCTACAACAAATTTGAACTTTCGAACCCTTGAATGCATTGCATAAACAGCATATCATGCATCATGTGCATAGCAGGTGCTCTCTTTTACAGGTGGTTTAATCTTCTTCGCTGTTTATTTCAGCTCGCCATCATGAATCCTGAATCATCTACTGAGCAATCCATCAAGGCCCTCCAGGCTCAGAATGCCCAGTTCCAAGAGTTGATCATGAGTTTAGCCCAGGGTCAAGAGGAATTGAAGGCTTTGCTGGTCAAGAAGAAGAAGAAGAGAACTGTACTATTCAACACTGGCCGGAGGTTTAGCAACACACTGCAAAATGAGGCTGACCAAGCTGGTTCTTCTGTAGGGAAAGGCAGTCCCCAAGGGGGAAGGGTTCCTAGTCCTGTGGTCTCTGACAACAAGACTGATTTCAATGAAGAGAAGTACCCTCCAGCAAAAGACAAGTACAAACAGTTAGAGGATCGTCTGAATGCCATGGAAATTCAACAAGTGCCTGGGTTGGATTTTGGAGACCTGGGTCTATCTTCTGGTGTGGTGATCCCACACAAGTTCAAAGCACCATCTTTCGCAAAGTATGACGGGGCGTCCTGCCCTAAGCTACATCTCAGATCTTATGTGCGGAAGATCCAACCATACACTGTGGACAAGAACTTATGGATCCATTTCTTCCAGGAGAGTCTTTCAGGGACTCATCTCGAATGGTTCTATCAGTTGGATGGAACCAAGGTTCGTAACTGGGAGGACTTGGCTACTGCTTTTTATAAGCAGTATCAGTATAATGCCGACCTCGCTCCTACACGTACCCAACTCCAGGGTATGTCGCTAGGGTCGGGAGAAGGTTTTAAAGAGTACGCGCAGAAGTGGAGAGACCTGGCTGGCAGGGTGCAGCCGCCGTTAAACGACCGTGAACTCGTGGACATGTTCTTGGGGACCCTATCTGGGCCATTCTTCAACCATCTCATTGGTAATTCTTCTGCAGGGTTCACAGATCTCATTCTGACGGGTGAAAGGATAGAAGCTGGGATGAAATCAAGGAAGATACAAAAAGGTGCGTCCTCAAGTTCCGAGAAGAAGCCTTTCAAAAAGGAAGCCAGTGTTGTGTATGGGCCCAGAAGGCAAAATAAATCGGAACACTGCCAAGCTGTCAACACGGTGGTAATTGCAAAGCCTGCTGCTGCTCCTCGACAACCTAACCAACCAAGGGGTGAGAGACCCAGAAGAGAATATACTCGGCTTAGTATGACCTTGTCGCAGATCTTTCCGCAACTGCTATCGACCAACTCGGTAACCGTCAGAGAAGCTCCGAAGGTGGTAAACACAACCTTTCCGAAGTACAATCCCAACGCCCGCTGTGCTTATCACTCTGATAGCCCGGGGCATTCTACTGATGATTGCTGGGCCCTAAAGAATAAGGTTCAAGACCTTATTGATGCTAAGGAGGTTCAGTTCGAGGCGCCCGAGAAGCCTAATGTGGTGACAGCTCCCATGCCCAATCATGGGGTGAATGCTGTCAGGGATGGTGACGAAGTGGAGGAATCTGAGTTCAACAGCTGGATCTACCCAACGACCGACGGTGGACTGAGCAATTGGATTGCAAAAGACCACATACCTGTTACTTTTGTTACTCAGTAATGAATTCCTTTGTTTTTTAATTTGTAATGAACAATAAATTGAAACTTTATGGCCCGGTGTCTTACCCGGGGCACCGTGGCTTCATTTGTGAGGGCTTATTACTTGTCATTCTCATATATCATGAATAAAAACATTGGACGTTTTTCGCATTTCAAATCTTGTGCTCCATTTCTTTCTTTCTTTATTGCAAAATAGCTATATTTACACACACTCACCCATACAGGTTTCAATCCACTCTGGATCTCACTGGTAACGACTCTGCTACTGTCGGTTATGACTTCGAAAATCCGATCAATTTAGCCAAAGACGAAGGTGAAGATAATTGCGAAGTGCCTGGTGAGCTTGCAAGACTGTTACTCCAGGAAGAGAGGGTCATTCAGCCACATGAAGAGCCAGTGGAAACGGTAAATCTGGGTACTGAGACAGATAGAAAGGAAGTCAAGATTGGTGCCAATCTAGAGCTCAGCGTGAAACAACGGTTGATTCAGATGTTGCATGATTATGTGGAAATCTTTGCCTGGTCCTACGAAGACATGCCTGGGTTGGATATCGACATTGTGGTCCATCACTTGCCTACCAAGGAAGAATGCCCTCCGGTAAAGCAAAAGGTCCACCGTATGCGTCCAGAGATGTCCGAGAAGATCAAAGCTGAGGTTATGAAGCAATTTGATGCCGGGTTTCTAGCAGTGACTTCTTACCCTCAGTGGGTTGCCAACGTGGTTCCGGTGCCGAAAAAAGATGGTAAGGTCCGAATGTGTGTTGATTACAGGGATTTGAATAGGGCGAGCCCCAAGGATGATTTCCCTCTACCTCACATCGACGTTCTGGTTGACAATACTGCTCAGCACAAGGTGTTCTCCTTCATGGATGGTTTTTTAGGTTATAATCAGATCAAGATGGCTCCTGAAGATATGGAAAAGACTACCTTTGTTACTCAATGGGGCACCTTCTGTTACAAGGTCATGCCCTTTGGACTGAAAAATGCTGGGGCAACCTACCAACGTGCGATGGTTGCTTTATTTCATGACATGATCCATCATGAGATAGAAGTATATGTCGATGATATGATTGCAAGGTCTCAAACTGAGGAGGAACACCTTGACCATCTACAGAAGCTGTTTGACCGGTTGAAGTTATACAAGCTGAGGTTGAATCCCAACAAATGCACATTCGGGGTAAGATCTGGAAAGTTGCTAGGCTTCGTCGTGAGCGACAAGTGTATTCAAGTGGACCCTGCCAAGGTTAAATCCATACAAGAGATGCCAGTTCCCAAGACAGAGAAAGAAGTCAGAGGCTTTCTAGGACGTCTAAATTACATTGCCCGATTCATCTCGCACCTAACTGCTACTTGTGAACCAATCTTCAAGCTGCTGAAGAAAGATCAAGTAGTACATTGGAACGAGGAATGTCAGGCCGCTTTCGACAGAATCAAAGAGTATCTCCAAGAACCACCCATTCTTATGCCACCGGTTGAAGGGAGACCTCTAATACTATACTTGACAGTACTTGACAGCTCAATGGGGTGTGTGCTGGGGCAGCATGACGAGTCTGGCCGAAAAGAGCACGCCATTTATTACCTTAGCAAAAAGTTTACCGACTGTGAGACCCGATACTCACTGCTCGAGAAAACTTGCTACGCTTTGGTATGGGCTGCTCGCCGGCAGAGACAGTATACGCTGACTCACACTACTCTATTGATTTCAAAAATGGATCCAATAAAGTACATATTCGAAAAGCCTGCTCTGTCTGGAAGAATAGAAAGATGGCAGATGATCTTGGCCGAATATGACATCCAGTACACGACTCAGAAAGCAATCAAGGGAAGTGTATTGGCAGACCACTTGGCACACCAGGCAGTGGACGACTATCAGTCAATGAACTTTGAGTTTCCGGACGAGAACATCATGGTAGTGACTGATTGTGAAGTACCTGGACCGGATGAAGGACCTGAGGAAGGATCCCGATGGTCTATGCACTTTGACGGAGCCTCCAACGCTTTGGGTAACGGTATCGACGCTGTGATCATATCCCCAAAAGGCACTTATACTCCACTTACTGCCCGGCTATGCTTCAACTGCACCAACAACATGGCGGAGTATGAGGCGTGTATCATGGGTCTTCAAGCTGCAATTGACCTAAGGATCAAGTTTTTGAGTGTCTTCGGAGATTCCGCTCTCGTGATCAATCAGATCAAAGGCGAGTGGGATACAAAACACCCAAACCTTATTCCTTACAAAGAGTGTGTGTTGACATTGATCCCCCATTTCACAGAGATAACTTTTGAACATTTCCCAAGAGAGGAGAATCAGCTGGCGGACGCGTTGGCTACAATGTCTTCTATGTTCAAAGTCAAATGGGATAACGAGGCTCCCCGGATCATTATCTGGAAACTGGACGAACCAGCATATTGTTGTGATCTTGAGGCTGAGATAGTAACTGAAAAACCCTGGTATCATGAGGTGAAGAGATACTTGGAAGCTCAAGAATATCCCGAGGGTGCATCTGTCAACGACAAGAAGTTTCTGAGAAGGTTCACAGCAAAGTTCTTCCTCAGCAATGGCATTCTCTACAAGCGAAACCATGATTCAACCTTATTGTGTTGTGTGGATAAGACTGAAGCAGAAAGAATCATGGCAGAACTACATGAAGGTACCTTCGGAATGCATTCCAGTGGACATACCATGGCAAAGAAAATCCTTCGGGCAGGATATTTCTGGTCCACAATGGAAGCCGACTGCTACCAACATTCCCGGACATGTCATAAGTGACAGATCTATGCTGATAAGGTGCACGTTCCTCCAGTCCCTCTGAATGTCTTGACTGCACCTTGGCCTTTTGCAATATGGGGCATTGATATGATCGGCGAGATTAAACCTACAGCATCCAACGGGAATCACTTCATCCTGGTGGCGATCGATTACTTTACAAAGTGGGTTGAAGCGGCTTCCTATGCCACTGTAACCAAGAACGTCGTGGCACGGTTCATTCGACACAATCTGATCTGTCGCTACGGTGTCCCGGAAAGGATCATTACGGACAATGGTACCAATCTTAATAACAAGATGATTACTGAGCTCTGCGAGCAATTCAAGATACAACACCACAACTCTTCTCCTTACCGGCCGAAGATGAATGGGGTTGTAGAAGCAGCGAATAAGAATATCAAGAAGATTGTGCAGACGATGACAGTGACCTATAAAGATTGGCACGAGATGTTACCGTTTGCTCTTCATGGGTACCGTACCTCAGCAAGAACGTCAACCGGGGAAACTCCTTTTTCCTTGGTCTATGGCATGGAGGCAGTCTTGCCGATTGAAGTCCAGATACCCTCTCTCCGGATAATGAAGGATGCAGGCTTGAGCGAAGATGACTGGATTCAGACTCGACTTGATCAATTAAACCTAATTGACGAAAAGAGACTCACTGCTATTTGTCATGGTCAAACGTATCAAAAACGGATGATCAGGGCATTTAACAAGAAAGTCAGACCACAAGAGTATTAAGTAGGGGACCTGGTAATCAAACGCATCATTCTTCCTCAAAGTGATCCCAGGGGCAAATGGACCCCTACATACGAAGGGCCATTTGTGGTTAAACATGTCTTCTCAGGAGGAGCTATGATTCTAACCACTATGGATGGTGACAACCTTCCTCACCCCGCCAATGCAGACATAGTAAAAAGATACTACGCATAAATTAAAGACCCACTAGGTTGACACACCTAGGCAAAAGTAAGGGCTTCCCGGTGAACCAAAAGGGTTCGGGCAAAAATAAGGGATGAAATGAAAAAATTTGTACACCCGGCAAGTCGAAAACCTGAAGAGGCGGCTTGGGCAAAAATGGGTATCCCGGTGGACTGAAAACCCGAAAGGGCGGTCCAGGAAAAAGTTAGGGATTAAAGCGTAATACTATGTCTCATTGGATCACCTTGCATCCAGAATCCGGTATCAACTACCAAGTTCAGACGACATCGATCAATCAGCTTCATCTTCAACTAAGCAGCCAAGTGATAAGACGCTCGAAGATATAAAGGCGATAGCAGAGTTGGAACCCAGTGGGATTATTCATTTCACATAGCTGTTTTGTTTTCCTTTTCACAAAATTGTATAAACTCTATTTGTTCGGCGGCGTTCTCTTACTAGGACGTCAGCCTCTTGTACATAAACGCCTATTTACAAGCAAATTCAAAGATCAATACAAATTCACGTCTCAGACCAATTGCCAATTGTTTTTTTTCCTTTTTCTGTTTTGTTTTGCGAAGAACGTCCAATGTTCATTTTTGATATATGCATCTGACACTAATTCCTAACTCATAAATATTTGAATACGAAACAAATGATTAATTACAGGTAACATCAGAAACAGGGGCAATAATGAGTTGTCTAAGCAATCTAATTGCTCTGTCCACCGAGGTACCAAGGTAAGTTCGGCTGAAGAATGTAACCCAGATACCTTCACTCCCCGCAGAATAAGACATATTTCAGCCATACTCCCTGAGCAGAGTTGGTCTTCCAATCAGCCCTGAAAAGGCACAGTACCCCTAGCAAGTCAGCAACACTCTCCCCAAGCAGAGTTAGTCTATTGTCAGCCTCAAGGAAGTTGGATTATCCCCAGAAGATCTCAACATTCCCCAACGGAGTATACAGACATTCCTAACAAGCATCCCCGACAATCTTGATCTAAGATTGTTCCTCGGCGGTACACCAGACATCCAGTGGAGCCATTCCCCAGTCCAATCTGAAAAATCTCCCTGCAGAGTAATCTCTCCAGAAAGGTTTATTCCTCAACGGAGTCATCTTCTCCTACAGGTTTATTCTCGCAACCATCATCCCCAGCGGGAACGAAGAACTCTACTCTTCAAAGTCAGCCCAGGGCCAAGCTTCCCGGCATCCGTCAAGGATTTATTTTCCTAGACGAAAATACACTCATAAACATCACATCTTCATACATTATAGCATGCACATACGCATCATGGACATACAATCTCATTTATTCTGAGAACATCACGCATGTCATACATCATGACATTGCATACAACTAACGTTTTGTCTTTTCAGGACCAAGATCAATACAAAGATAATTACTATCAACTGTCGCAATTCCAGATTCAATCCCTGTATCCTGCCAGGGCACGTCTGAAGAGTTTGAAGATCCGATTCCTGTATCCTGCCAGGGTGTATCTGTTGACGACTATTTTCCGGACTCGATTCCTGTATCCTGCCAGGGCACGTCTGAAGAGTTTGAAGATCCGATTCCTGTATCTTGCCAGGGTGTATCTATTGACGACTATTTTCCGGACTCGATTCCTGTATCTTGCCAGGGCACGTCTGAAGAGTTTGAAGATCCGATTCCTGTATCCTGCCAGGGTGTATCTGTTGACGACTATTTTCCAGATCCGATTCCTGTATCCTGCCAGGGTGTATCTGTTGACGACTATTTTCCGGACTCGATTCCTGTATCTTTCCAGGGCACGTCTGAAGAGTTTGAAGATCCGATTCCTGTATCCTGCCAGGGTGTATCTGTTGACGACTATTTTCTGGATTCGATTCCTGTATCCTGCCAGGGCACGTCTGAAGAGTTTGAAGATCCGATTCCTGTATCCTGCCAGGGTGTATCTGTTGACGACTATTTTCCGGACTCGATTCCTGTATCCTACCAGGGCACGTCTGAAGAGTTTGAAGATCTGATTCCTGTATCCTGCCAGGGTGTATCTGTTGACGACTATTTTCTGGACTCGATTCCTGTATCTTGCCAGGGCACGTCTGAAGAGTTTGAAGATCCGATTCTTGTATCCTGCCAGGGTGTATCTGTTGACGACTATTTTCCGGACTCGATTCCTGTATCCTGCCAGGGCACGTCTGAAGAGTTTGAAGATCCGATTCCTATATCCTGCCAGGGTGTATCTGTTGACGAATATTTTCCAGACTCGATTCCTGTATCCTGCCAGGGCACGTCTGAAGAGTTTGAAGATCCGATTCCTATATCCTGCCAGGGTGTATCTGTTGACGACTATTTTCCGGACTCGATTCCTGTATCTTGCCAGGGCACGTCTGAAGAGTTTGAAGATCCGATTCCTGTATCCTGCCAGGGTGTATCTGTTGACGACTATTTTCTAGACTCGATTCCTGTATCCTACCAGGGCACGTCTGAAGAGTTTGAAGATCCGATTCCTGTATCCTGCCAGGGTCTATCTGTTGACGACTAATTTCTGGACTCGATTCCTGTATCTTGCCAGGGCACGTCTGAAGAGTTTGAAGATCCGATTCCTGTATCCTGCCAGGGTGTATCTGTTGACGACTATTTTCCGGACTCGATTCCTATATCCTGCCAGGGCACGTCTGAAGAGATTGAAGATTCGATACCTGTATCCGGCCAGGGCATATCTACATGAAGAGTTTGAAGATCAACCCCTGTAACAGGCCAGGTAACTATCTTTCTTTCTCAGGTACGCAAGTTCTCGCTAAGGAATCTCTTACGCGATCGACACCTAGATGGCATCTATAAGCCCATCCACATACCAACAGTCTCCAAATGGAATCCATAAGCCAATTCCCGACAAGGCTCTGTCACATCTCCAGATGGCATCTATAAGCCCATCCTCCTATCCATCATCTCCAAATGGCATCTGTAAGCCCATTCCCGTCATCATACTACTGATACTCTACTATGTGAGTGCAACTTTCTGGGCACTCTAGTGTTCAATCATCTTCCACCTTCGGATCACGAAAGGCACGCCAGCCAATCTACATCCTCAGGTTTAAGAAGATTGAACAGGGGCAACTGTTGTACCCCAAAATTTTCCCTCCCATATTCTTCAAGATTTGGCAAAATCAAGCTTCAAAATCTCTCAAGGGTTGCACAATCCAATTGCCTCCTAACACAGTCAAAATTAGGGTTTTGGTTCTTGCAAAGAAATTGAGGTTTTCAAGGGTCCAATCAAGTCCCACATGCCTATAAACATTGTCAAGCATCCATATGTCAAGTTTCAGGACTCACAACATCAAGTTGCACAGTCAAAAACCCTAAATGCTTCACAGTCAACTGCAGGGGCAAATGGTCATTTGACAGTCAAAAATCAAATTTTTTGGTCAACATCTTATTTTGAAGCCACAATCATCATTTGATCAATTGTTGATCATGATTCCACAAGCATGGCTCAAAAAGTCTCAAGATGCAAAAGTTTCTATTTTTGGACAGTTGAAAAGTCAACTGCAAATTGACCAAGGCATAACTTCTTCATGGTTTATCAGAAAAATCCCATCCAAAGCTCATTTTGAAGGGGATGACATTTCCTACAACTCATCTTCACACTCCAAGTCCAAGAAATGCTCTCACAAAAAGTTATCAATTTCAACATTATAGGTCATTTTCAAAAGTCAACAAAAAGGCACTTTAAGTCAAAGAACATAACTTGAGATTGGTAAATCAAAATGACATGGGACCAAAGGCATTGGTTAGAGGACTTCAAGACCTTTCCAAAATGTCCAAGAACATGTTCATAGCTTCAAAATTGAGCAAGATATGCATTGGAGAAGTTGGGAAATTTTTGGGAACTTTCAAAAGTTAACTTTGCCTAAAACCCTTCAATTTTGCTAATGGGCCTCAAATTCTTTCTTGAATCATTACCCAAGGCCTATGCACGACCCATTGAACTTAAAATGATTTATTTTATTATTTTTAATTAATTAATTGAATTTTTATTATTATTAATTCATTTAATTGGTTTTAATTGTAGAAAAATATCAAAGCATGGTTGTCAAATCTTTTTATGAAGCAAATACACTCCACACATGCTAAAGATTTCGTGCATCATCCAAGGGGACAAGATCTTCCATAATTGGCAAGGTTTTCATGGAAAAAGATTGAAAATCAAGGATTTGAAACATTAATTCATGGACTTTTGGGCCAAGGTTTTGACCTAATTTGCATCACATACATATGCTGAGTGAAACCCTACTCAAAGACACGTGAAAGCTGCTAATACTCCATAGCCAAATTGCAAAAAACTCAAAAAAAGTGTGAAACTGATTTCCTACTTGCAGCGTGTTTCAAAGCTTAAAAAGGATTCAATCACCTTGCCTGAGTCTCCAGGAGTCTATTGGCATCAAGAACGAGTCCTGAAACCCAAAGAACGCGCAAGAACAATCCCTACGGTTTGCCATATTTTTCAGAATTTCATATCATGATTCATGCGCATTTGATACATATTATTGGGTGTTTTGTATTCACATGAACCTTCTGAAGCTAATGACATGGTTTAATTGCATTATAGCATCCTGTATCAAAATCTGCCATGATCAAATGTTAGGGTTTCAGAGCTTCCATATTGGGGCTTTCCTTGTATGGTAAAATTGGACCTCCAAACCTGCATGGACGAATTCGTTGCAACAAGACGAAACCATTAAGACCCTCGCGCCTTTTTTATATTGTCTCCACTTCTATTCGCTATTTTTCACAGTTATACTTAGTGGGGGTTTAAAACCCCCGCTATCTTGTTCATGTTATTGCAGGTAAACAAAGAAGGAAACAGGCGTGGCATCCTGTGATTGGGGAGTTTAAATATGGCGCGCGTTTTTGAGTTCCTAGCATAGTTATTATTTTATTCATATATAATATTTATTGTCTATTATGTTTACAAACGCGCTTGGTAGCTCAGATGGTGGAGGACGTGTCTTGCAAGCATAGGGACCTGGGTTCGATTCCCAGGTCCCCCCACATAATTGATAATTTTTGTTTTAACATATTCTAGTGCAACGTTCGTTCAAAGGCCCACCATACGTACTCACGCTTAAGCCTGACAAGTGGACATGAGATCAATCCAGTGGCCACAGAATGAAGCCCATGGTATGCTCCAGTCAATGAGCGTGCACCCAATCTGAAAAGTCAACGAGGCCTGCCTTGTCTAATGGGCTTGAATTGCTTCAAAAACCTCCACTTTGGGCCAGACACCCCCTTGGTTTGCTTTGCATTTTTAACTTTTATTTTCTTTTCTTTTTAATACTTTTAATTGTTTTAATTAATTAATTCACCACAAATAATTTTTCATAATAAAAACAGAAAATCAAAATATAAAATATATTTAATTATTTATTAATTTCATCACTAATGTATTTTTGTAAATAATTTCTCATAACTAATCTAGGTTAATTTAGGGTTATATTTTAATCTCTTTTCTTAATAAATAAAAAATACATAGAATTAGGTTTTTTGACATTTTTATATTTTTCTTAATTAAATATTATTATCATTATTTATTATTATTAATTACTATTATTTTTGTAAATAACATGTAAATTAATTAATTAGCTTAAATTAGGTTAACTTTAATATTTTTCATTAATAATTAAAATAAACTTAGAATTAGGGTTTTCTCTTGATTTTATTTTCTTTATTTCATTAAATACGAAAACATAAAAAACACACTTTCTTTTCTTTAATTAAATAATAATTAGGTCCTAATTTAATTTAATTTCAAGCAAAGGGTCAAAACCCTCGGACGTCCTGATTTTATTCTTTTCGCATGTTATTCTTATTTTTTCTTATTGATCATTATGTAACTGTTCAAGGATGTAATAGTAATTAGGTTTACTGTTTTTTACTTTCCGCATCTTTACCAAAAACGGGTCTTTGTATTTTGGCGATGTATAGACCCGCGCCTTGTAATAGCGTAGCTTTTACCTTTCTGTATTTAATTTTCCGCACTCCTAACTGCTAAACTCGCATGAAAGAATGTATGTTAATTAAAAACAACCCGTAGCTCACAATGCCATGATCAAAGATAACTATAACATGAAAACAATACACAATGCACACACCACTTCTAGGGTACGCCTCACTCGTTACCTTTGAAACGTGGTCGTCAAGTATAGGACGTTTTAGCAGTCGTTCTTATGTCCAAGATCCAGTTGCCTCGAAACAGTTGCCTCGAAACGGTTGCCTCGGATTAAAAAGGATCTAGGACATTAGGGTTGCTTCTAAGGTGTCCTACTATTGCTTCGGTGACCACACTGTCCCTAAAATCGAATTGACCCGAACACCTCCAACGGTGGTGCTACCTACCTCTCAATGGTGCGATGGCACTACCTTAGGGACTCTTACACAGCCTAATTCCTTAGGGTAGGTAGATGACTCATGGGTACTTGCTATCTAAAAAACAAAACAAAAATCTTTTCACACTGACACTTTCAAAAAGCTTCCAAAACAAATTTTTCAAACACTCTTGAGGACAAATACAAGAGTCATTCAGAAATCTTTCAAAGAAACTTTTTCAAACCCACTCACATTTTGAAAAGCAAACATCATTTTGAAAACATAAGAGCAAGTATCTAAGAGCCCATGGATAACCATGGATAGAAAGGGTGCTAACACCTTCCCTTTCTATAAATCTACCTCCCGAACCGAGAAACGTTCTCATAAGGAATTTTGCTGTGCTTTTGTCCTGTCCATGTTGGAGAAAATAAAAGACGGTGGCGACTCTTGCTTCCGTGACATTTCGCGAACCAGCTTTAAACAGTCAGTTCTATTTCCACCGATCACAATAATCATGTGTTTTGGAGAGTTACTCTTGTAAACAGTGTTGGTAGAGCTTTGAAGTCGAGAAAACTTATATCGCATTTTATTGGTATGTATCATATACCGGAGAAGATAAGTGAGATGGATTATCGGGTTACTTTGCCTCTGTCACTCACAAATATATAAGGACTTGCTTCCTTATTCAAACTACTGCAACTTTTGAAGAAGAATACTTTCTTTCTGTTTTAAAAGTCTAAGTCTTTTAATTGTCAAACACTCTAGTATTGAATTAATACTTGTGTTGTTATTTGGGTTGTTAATTGTGTATCATTCATAAGCTTTTAAGTATTGAATGATTGAAGTTTTTAAACCCATTATTTATGTTGTTTCTTCACTGTAAGTGATTGAAGGGATTTGAGGAGGGCTTCATACCTAGGCGAGTCTTAGGTAGAAGTATAACACGGGTAGTGATTAAGTGATTAGATCGTAAACTGGTTGTTTACTGAGGGTCTATGAATTGATAGTATTTAGTGGACTTGTCCCTGGCTTGGTATCCCCCAGAGTAGGTGTTGTTGTACACTGAACTGGGTGAACAATCTCTTGTGTTTTTACTGCTTTTGTTATTACTGCTCTTTACTTGTAAACAGATATTTGTGTCGTGACATCTCATTCGACATCACATATCTGATACCAGAATTTTAATTATGCCCAACAACTTTAGGGATCCATTTGAACATATTCAACAATTTCCCATATGCTTTACACTTTTCTTTCTATTTTTTGTTAGGGGGTTCATACCTGAGGATTGGTGGTAGAGGTTTCTTTTTCCCTTTTAGGACCACCTCGTGTGTTAGTGCTAAGCCTTCTGTTATAAATATCTTTTCTTTAGTGAGGATACTTTCATCTAGTACCTTTTTGAAAGTCTAAGCTCCTTTATCTTTTCTACCTTGGCTAATAACACTCACTAGGTATACTTCCACTCTATCGGGGGATTTGTTCAGAGGAGGACTCATCCACATATTTTTCACCTATGTCAAACTTGTAGCAAGAGTCCTTAAAAGTATGTCTTTTTATATGTTTGGACAATAAGAACTCTATATTTTCATCCCTTACCGCAAATGCAAGTTTCTCATGCTTAACATCTATGACTGCCACATTTCTGGCTAGGAAGGATCTTTCTAATAAGATTGGGATGTTAGAATCTTCTTGTATATCCATTACAATGAAATTCATAGGAACGATAAGTTTCCCTATCCTTATTTTCATATCTTCCATAATTCCTACTAGGTACTTGACTGACCTATCTTCTAGCTGTAGAGAAATTCCAGTGGACTTCATCCCATCAAGGCCTAGTTTTTCATAGACCGACATAGGCATGAAGCTTACACTCACCCCTAAATAAAATAAATCTATATCAAAACTCATTGTGCCTATAACACATAAAATTAAAAACATCCAAGATCTTTTAATTTTGGAGGTAGTTTGTTTTGGACTATAGCATTACACTTTTTTGTCGACACTACAGTTTCAGTATCTTTCAATTTATGCTTGTTTGATAGAATTTCCTTAAGGAATTTAGGATAATATGGCGTTTGGTATAATGCCTCAGAGAAATGAATATGGATATACAAAATTTTCAAAACCTCAAAAAACTTCTTGAAATACTCTTCTATCTTGGCTTTTACAGTTCTCTACGAAAATGGGATATAAGGCTTATATGATGGGGGTACATAAGGTTTCTCTTATTATTATTCCTCAACCTCAATGTGATACGGTGGGAGAACTGACTTGGGATTTTGCGTTTGTGTTCGCAAATGTTTCAGTTTAGCAAGAGTTGCCACCGACTTTTTATTTATCCAAAGGAAAGGTCAAAAAGAACAGGAAAGACCTTTGAGATGTTTTCTTGGGTTCGGGGGGTAGATTATGAAAAGGGAAGGTGCTAGCACCCTTTTCATCCATGGTTTTCCATGGGCTCTTAGTTACTTGTTTTAGATCACTTGATTTTGCTTTTCAATTGTTTGAAATGGTGCTTTGTGTGTGGTTTTGAAAGTATTTTTGAAAAGAGGCCTTTGTCTAGGAAACCTTTGTAATAATTCTTGTTTGAATGTATACAAAGGTGTTTGTCTTTTGAAAAATGTTTCATTGTTTGAAAGTTTGTTTTGGGAAATGTTTTGAAATTGTGTTGTGATGTGTTTTTGAAAATAGCAAGGATATTTGCAAGTTTTGATCAAGTAACTAGGAACATCTACCTACCTACTTAAAAGTCTTTCCTACATATTTTAACCCTTTGACAGTGTTGTTTTACCATTGCATTTGGTAAACAACCTTGTGTTTGGATGTTAAACAGGACAGGCGCGGGCCATCGTATTGACTATGATATCAATTGTGCTAAGTATCTTAGCAAGTTTTTGTTTGAGGGACTAGATCATTTTGTTTAGGCAACCAAGATAGCATCATCGAGGGACTATGATCTTTTTATTTTGTTTTTGTTTTGCCAAGATACTTAACATGCATACCATGGCCATTTTTAAGGCAACAAGTGGATGAAACCCTAGGGATGTGCGTGTGAGAAGTGTGTTGATTTCAAGTTATTTATTCTTGGATTAGGTCATCTAGCGATTGATTTTTGAGTCTTGCCATACATGCCTAATTACTATATATTATATAGAAAGCAATAAATTGCAGGAATTAAAATTCTAAGTTATTACAAAAGTATCCGGGAATAGGGGTACAATTATTACAAATGGGGATGAATCACATAAAAAATAACAATGTCCAAATATCAAATAATACAACCAAATCGAATTGCTGTGCGATTCAATATAAAGCTATGACAATTAAAGAAATCAATAAAGTATGAAATGCAATGTATTTATTTGAAAAGAGAGAAATAAGATCTATTCTAAAAAAATGATTAAATTTTTTTTAATTATTATTCCTTGTATTTTACTAATTATGAGATATCTTTAAAGGAAGAAACTAAATCAAATTAAATGTTTTTTAGTGTTTTTATTAAGTGTAACAAATTAGTAAAAAGTTATAAAAATAAAATTGTGAAAATTGATTCTTAAGACTAAAAGAAATGTGCAAAAGTATTATTAGTAATTTTCAAAACAAAATAAAAAAAACAAATTAAAGGGAAAGAAAATGGGCTTAAGGGTTATTGGGAATAAGGCCCAAAGGAAAATTAATGTATTAATGTTGATGCTGAAACAAAAACAAAAGGCAGAGGGGGGGGGGGGTGTGAGCAAAACGTGATGGGCTTAATGTTTATGGACCGGATAGGCCCAATTCCCTAAGTTTTCAAAATGTTTGATTAGGGTAACAAGAATTAGGGTTGGTTGTTTGCGTTCACAGCGGCGCCGTTGTCTCTCTCGTTCTCCCTCACTCAAAGTCCCTAATCGTCCATGTCCCTCTTCCTAATTCACGAGCAAAACATTCTTTTTGGCCTTTTGATTTCATCCTAAGTTCTGAAATGAAACCAACTGAAGGGTTTGAAATACATTCTCTCTGATCTTCCCTTCCCCGTTTCCGTTGCCGGCGCGTCTCCCCTTCTCAACCCTTTAAACGATTCTCAAAGGTTTTCTTGTGAAAAGGTATGGTTCTGATGGCTTAACAGTTTCGTTATTCTCTTTTTGTATGTTTTGTTCATGTTTTGCTATTGAATCAATTATGCTATGTTTTGAGATGCAGAAAATGGTTTAAAAAGAAAACATACCTTTTGGGACTTTTGCAAAATGGATATTGAGATTGGCATGAGGATGCACCTTGGTAGCTGGACACGAGGGGGGGAGAAATGATGATGCTTCTGACTTTTGATTCGTAAGTTTACTATTTTTTGATATGAATTGTTGGATGTTGTTTTACAGTTTTTTTTTGAACTGTTGAAGATTGTTGGACAATTTTGGTATTTTTGTGTTTCTTTAATTTGAACTGCTTGAGCTTGTTATGTTTGGTTAGTTTGATGAGTTTGCAGGCTTGGTAACTGTTTTGGAACTTTGACAGTTCTTTGGTCGTTTTTGACTTTTGTTAACAGGTTTTAGTGTTTGAAAATGGCTATGCAAATTTGGATTTTTCTGCAGTTTTGGGATTTGAATGCTTTTGTTTTTGTTCTGGTTACAGTTCAAGGTTTGAAATGTTTTGAGGGTTAGGTTTACAGGTTTAGGAGTTTTTTGTGAGTGTGATATTGTTACAGGTTTTGTTGAAATGGTTTCAGTTTTGATGGTTTGAATGTTTTTGTGAGTTGGTTGTTTGAAACTATTATGCAGTTTTGAAATGTTTTGTTACAGTTTGGAATCTGGCTTGGAATTTCTGGCTGTTTGTTGTTGTTGCAGTTGTGGCTTTTGCAGGTTTTTGTGTTTTTTGTGGTTTGAGGTTTGGGATGGTTTTTGATCTTGACAGTGCAGGTTTGATCAGTTAACAGGTTGGGAGTTTTTTTTGTATGTTTGAACTGGGCTACAAGTTGTTGGCTTTACAGTTTTGCAGGTTTGGAGGTTTTAGAATTGTTATATTGAAAATGGTTTGTAATAGTGGAAACTTGGTTTTGCCCTGTTTGAAAATGGTTCTGCAGGCTTTTGTTAGTGTTGCTGTTGGTTATGGTTTAACAGGTTTGGTTGCTTTGGCTGTTTGAAATTGTTATGCAGTTTTGAAATGTTTGACAAAATGCTCTCCCTTTTCTTCTTACAGTTTGATGGTATTGTATCCTAGTTGCTTTTCTCTTTTACAGCCTGTGGGCAGGATGGCTAATCTGTACCTTTCCAACAATTTAGGTGATATCTCCCCTCTCTATGATAAAAGCAAAATGCTTTTTCCCTTTTTTTTCTGAAAAGTTTGCCCAAAATTTGGAAAATGATGAAAAGCTATATGAAACAAGCCCCCTTGCTTGTTATTTTGGTTTACCATACTGCTTTCTTTTTTCTGCTATGCTACTGCTTGTACTTTGTTGCAGTCTGTACTACTACATCCTTACTGCTATGCTACATTATTTAGTTACTTGCTTGTACTTTGTCCAATTTAGTTTGGCTTTGTTTAGTTTGCCTTGTTGCATTGTTTGGACAACATGTTGCAGTTTGGAATATGTTTTCAGTTTGGCGCCTTGTTTGCATTTGGATAAATTTGCTTTGCATTCTTTTTTATTTTGAGAGCTTGCATTTTTCTTTTTCTTTTTGTGAACCAAGAAGAGTAATCTTCTTGTGATTTGCAAAGAGAAAAATAAAAATGCGATGAAGTGAAAATAGCCCTCTGATTCCAACTGGCAAACTTTAATGATGAACATTTTTCTTTCCTTTTTTAGAATTCTTGCTTATGTTGTAATAATTATTTTTCTTTCTTTCTTTCATGTGAGCGCAATCTGGAAGGTGGAAAAGCATAGGAAGCAAAAAATTCTTTGGCGAGCATGGGAGCAATGGAATCTTAGTCATCCTTAGGCTTAGATTCAATTCTTTGTAATTTAGAGAGATTTTCAATCATTTGTATTAATTTATTTTTCAAGTACGATAAGTTGTAAAACCTACAGCATTTGAATAATAAATTGTGTTTGTATCAACATCTGAAATAAATGAAAAAAAGTCTTTATGAGATAATCTGATGTCCAATAAAATCCATTACTGTTAGTAACTTGTAATTTTCTCTTTGCATCTTCACTAATTCTTTAAGATTCCCGATCAAGATAATTGAACTGCATTCCAATAATTCCAATCAAGACAACTTAAACTCCAAGTAATCCAATAACTATGTAGTCTTGTAACCTTGCAACTGTATTCCAATCAAAACACGCACTGTGTATTCCAATAAACAAGCAAATGTTTATTCCCTAAACAAGCAACTATTTTGAAAGATGCAAATTATCTGGTTAACCTGGATCAAACAAACACTGCCTTTTTTTCAGTAAAATTGAGAGAGCATGAAAACATGTGAAAATCAATTGAATTTCTGAGAACTCAATTTCTTCTAAGAAATGCGAGAAAAACCCTAATTTTCAAAATTAGGTTTCTTGGTGAACAAGTTTCAGGTTTTGACACATCTTGATGAAAAATGACCCTTGGCATTTGATTTTGACCAAAAAGTCAGATTTTGACTTTTCAGTATACAGTTGATTTTTGATCAGTTGACTGAAAAATTCATCTGTCAATCCAATGCTTGAGATCTTTTGAACCTTGTGAATAGGTCAAGATGATGCCATTGAGTCCTTGAATCCATGCTTGAACCCATTTTTCCATTTGGCTAAGTGAAAAATCAGAAATTGCCCTTCTGCAGTCAAAACCCTAAAAATGACCATTTTGCCCTTTTGAAGAGCTGATCAAATTTCTTGAGGAGTTGTGGTCCAAACTTGATCAAATGGTTCATATGAGTTTATAATGTTGATGTGGGTAAAAAATTATGAGGTTTGACTGTAAATTGGCCACAGTTGACTTTTTCCCCAATACAACTTATTTTTAGGTTAACTGTCCAATTGACTGGGCAAAAATTTGATTCAAAGCTTAAAACTTGGTATGGGCAATATTATAAGTCCAACATGAAGTATGAAAGTCATATTGAGAATTTGAAGTCCAAAAATCCCTGTGCACACTCAAACCCTAATTCAGGTCAACAGTGCAAGGAGATGTCTTGAGCAGAGCAAACCCTAATCCTGTCTGGAAGCCAAAGAGTCTTGTGAGGGCAAATTTTGGGGTACAACACTCACTTTTAGGCTGGGTTCTCACTCTCCTTAATCACATTATTCTTCTCACTTGCATCCTCTAATTATTTTATGCTTCTTAAAGCGACATCATTCATATGTTCTTTCGGGTTTTGCACATGCTATCTTGGAAATGTTCCGGCGGGAGCAGAAGATGTGGCTAGTTGGTGAGCCACTTGAGAGATATGAGTCTATAACATTTTTTAGGTGTGAATATTGAACCCACTCTGGAAGACATCTTATTCAAACCTTCACTCAAATTCAGATTCTGGTTTTAGAATTCAGTATTCTATGTGGTTCTTACATATGATAAAACATTCCATCATTATTTCTATATTTGAATTCATATGAGTGTTACCTCACATATGTCCTTGGAAACTTGGTTGGGTTGTAGGAACTATATGATTGGCTAAAAATGAGGGGAATTGTTTTCTGTATGAGAAATTTGGATTTCTTCATCCAGGGTTGTATGTGTTAAAATATGGAATTCCCAGTTGGGTATAATTTATCATATATGAGGTGGGTTCAGTTAAGGCCATCATATGGAATGCAATACCAATGTTGCCAGCTACTCCACAAATTTTGAAATTTGGAGTTGCCAAAGCTGCAAGAGTTGAAGGTGAAATGCTTAAAATATCTATCTTTAGGTATAAGGCATCCACCTTTGCATTCATATGATCAAAAGCGTTGACTATGTAAAGTCCACCTTTCTATAATACCTTTTAAACAAGAGTGTGTTTTCTTCCCCACTGGTAGTGGTTATGCATCATGTTCTCAATAAAGGCATAACCATCATCGTAGGGCTTATTTATAAGGGCCACTCCTACAACAGTGTCTACAGTCATTCTCGTTGAGTAGAGAAGATCGTTGTAAAAAGTATGGACTATGAGCCAATTTTCCAGTCCATGGTGGGAGCATTTTCTCATAATTTCCTTAAATCACTTCAATGCTTCGAAGAATGACTTTCCCTTTGTCTACCTAAAGCATGTAATTTAGTTCCTTAGCTGAGCTGTTTTGCTCAATGAAAAATATATATCTAGGAACACATTTTTGAGCTCATTCCATGTTGTTATGGAATTCGGTAGAATGGATTGTATTCATGCTCTTGCTCTACCCCTAAGGGGAAATGGAAAAGTTTACTCCATTACATTTTAGAGTATCTCAAAATTTGACAAAAATTGACATATGTAAATTTGGGTCATCTATCGATGCACTATCGTTACAAGTATTTGCTTAATCGACGTATTTTATGGAAATAACATACGATTTCGCTGATCGATTCAGTCAAGTTCCCTAAACTATGGGTTTTTCTCTTAAAACGTAGAACAAGAAAATTTCAGGAAAAATAAAAATAAAGCAAGAAAATATATTAGTTTAGATAGTGAGACAACAAAATAACAATATAAATAAAATTTGGTCCTCGACACTGGCACCAAACAAGGGACCAATTTTCGAAGTAGTAAAATAAATATCGTCCACAGGGACCAATTTTTAATTATCAAGTTTTATCATTTCATTTCTTATCTAATACAATCGATATATATGAGTTTGGTTTGTGGGAAAATTAAAATTGAATGTTTCTTAATAAAAATGGGAAGAATCTAAGACTAAGATTCGTGCCAGTGACTTTGCTTATACAAGTTTTGTTTCAGATTATAATGAGAATATTTGTTTGTAGAAAATAATAGATCATAGTAATAATGCTCACTTTTGTCTGTGCATTACCATGTTCTAGATCTGCGGGTTACCTACTTTCGTAACGTATTTCATTCGTCTAAAAACCTATAAAAATGCAGCAATTTTAATAGATAAAAAAATTCTCGGTTGAGTGTGAGACACTTTCATCGCATCAAAATAAATTGTTCAAATTTAAAAGTAAAACATTGATTATACACATTCAACATATAAATGATGTCTAAATGTCCATACTTTCATAACAAACATATGCTTTTAAAACATAAATAATGAAACAAACTATTATTCTCGTTATTCGTTGCTATCAGAAAACTTGTATGAGGTGTATCAATTTGACAGTCCTCATATCATAGAACATATGCATTTACTCAAACATAGTGTTGTACCCCAAAATTTGCCCTCTCACTTAAGAATAATTTTTTCACAAGATCTCATTTGGCTCAAGACTGCATTAGGGTTGATCAGCTCAAGACACCTCATCAAACACTGAAGGCCAAAATTAGGGTTTGAGATTGCACAAGGATATTTGAACTTCCAATGTCCCATATTACTTTCATGGATCATTATGGACCCTCAAGATTACTCATGTCAAGTTTCAAGCTTTGGATCACACTTTTGCTCAGTCAATTGAGCAGTTGACCTAAAAATCAGTTGTATTGGGGAAAAAGTCAACTATGGCCAATTTACAGTCAAACTTAATAATTTTTGATCCACATCAACATTTTAAACTCATCTGTATCATTTGATCAAGTTTGGACCATAATTCCTCAAGAAATTTGATCAAATCTTCAAAAGGGCAAAATTGTCAAAATTAAGGTTTTGATTGGGAAAGGGCAATTTCTGATTTTTGACCTAGCAAATGATCAATTGATTTAAGGAATTATCTCAAGAGTCCAATTACATCATTTTTACCCAATGATATAGCTCAAAACATTGCTCAAGTCCAATGGATTGACAGATGAATTTTCAGTCATCTGTATACTAAAAAGTCAAACTTTGACTTTTTGGTCAAAATCAAATGTCAAAGATCACATGTCAGAATATGAAATTTATTCATCAAGAAATAAAAAATTCAAGATTTCATTTTGAAAAGTTAAAATTTCTAAACTTAGAAATTTTTCTAAGTGTTGGAAATTTCTTATTTTTTCACAACTTTGAGCAAAGTTTTCACCATGATGCAAGATGATTCAAAAGAAACTTTCAACATGAAAGTTGTAGATATCCATGAAATCTATAACATTTCTTCACACAAATCCTTACAAAAGTGCTAGGATCTCAAGTTATAATTTTAAGAACACATGGTCATGAAACAAAACACTTAGTGAAATTTTGCCCTAATGTGGTCAGGATTTTGACCTAACTTCATGGCACTTTTTCATATAGTTCCTAGGGGAATTTTCAAAAGTGATTCAAATAGGGGTTGTATGGAACATTACAAGCTTTCCAAAATGTCCAAGAACTCCTTGAGATCATTTTTGAGTAGGGAGAATCGAAGAGATGAAGTTAGGGTTTTCACACTTGAATTACAAGTCATTTTGTGATGAACAAGATTCAAAATTCAAACTTATGCTGCATAACCTCTACTTTTCAGGCCTCAAAATTGTTAGAAACTCCATAATTAATTGCTTGCACATCTGTTAGAGGTCTCAATTCAAGAATTCATTGCAAGGCCATGCTTTATATCCATTTTGGGAAGAAAGTGCACAATGCCATTTTGATAAAGTAGCTTTTTGTACAAAACTTGTTCTTGAGCCTTGCAATTACTTTCTTCTGATCATACAAGTCCCATAACTCAAGAGAAGCTTGTATAGACACTTATAATCACTCCGCCTATGCTTGTACTTCCTCTTGAAACTTGTATTCCCACTTTTCTTAAAAATCAAGTAACATAGCAATTAGCTTGTAACTTATACTTCTGACTCTCCAAAGCACTCAAGACCTTTTGCTTATACATACACAAGTTATTTGCCACAAATCCCACACATGCTTAAGCCCTGAAAACACCAAGAATACAGAATCACCAAAAACACCTCAAAACTTGCCATTTCTGAGTTTTAAATCCAATCTCCAAATTTGCCCGTGCATTTATTGTCCTTTTACTTTCAAAAGCTTCTAAATAACATACACAAACAATTCCAACACCTGCAACACCACTGTAACACCTCCATCATCATCCACTATTTTCAAAAACAACACCTTGCACCTTGACTTCTCCAGAACTCCTCAGGCACTTTCAGCTCAAGCTAAGCATCACATTAGCTTCCTGGGAACTTGAGGAAGCTAATCCAATCATTGGAACTCACTAAAAGCTACTAAAACTCCAAACACGATACCCTCTTGCAAGGTAAGTTTTCTGACTTTGGAACTTTTCATACAGGCATCATTAATGGTTTATTTGTGAATGAAAAATGTAGATATCATTGCACTAAAGCTAACCATGTCCATAGTTTTCATTTATATTGCTTGAGCTTAGAGAATTTTAAGATTGAAGTTTCTGAAATTTTTAGGGTTCATATTAGGGCCATTAAAATTCATGCTTGTCTTTGATATATAATTTTATTGCTTTGCATTTCTGAAATCGTGAGGAAATTTGCTACAAGTTTCTTGTTTACACTTTTCATTTTTGTTGAGAATTGAAAAAGATATAGAGGTTCAAGCTGGGCGTGAGGTTGAAGATGAAGTTGGCCTCAGGAACGTGTTTACCATATATATTTATGGTTTGATATTAATAAACGAATGTATAGCCACCCCCAGTGGTAGAAGTGCGCGCCTGTGACTATAGGGACCTGGGTTCGAGCCCCAGTGGTACCCTTTTGGGAATTTTTCATATTTTTTACACATTCTGACTTTTTTTGGCAGCGCTGGGCCTCTTTCCCTTGGGCTTTTTTTTCTTACTGTTGACCCCCTTGCTGGCTACTCACACCCTGACCCATTTTATTTTCTTTTTCTCATTTTTATTTATTTGTTTTCTTAGATATTTTTTCTAATACTAAAAAAAATAATAAAAAAATGTAAAAACATTAGATTTATATTTTGCTGTAGTTTATTTATTTTTTTTACACAAAAAAAATATTTTATTTAATCATACTTTATTTATTTTACTAATTGGTTTGTAAATTTAATTAAAAATTAGGGTTTTAGTTTTTTTCTTTTACACATTTGAAATATATTATTTTAAAACAAAAAAAAAGACCAAAAATATTTTTTAATACTATAAATTATTTTTAAGACAAAAATACCAAAAAATATTCTTCTTACAAACTTAATTACTTTTTTAATCAATTAATAGATTATGCTTTTTATTTAATTCTTTTCCTAGTAAATTTAGGTTTTACTTTTTACTAATTTAATTAATTATTTTTTCTTTTAGTTAAAACAAAAACCCTTTTCCTAAAAAATCCAAACAAAATATCCATTTTCTTTACATTTACATTCTTGTATATTTAATCATTTTTGTACATTATTTATCCAAATTCAATATGGTTGTAATAGATAATTAGGTTTAATTTTCTTGCAATCTCCATTTGTAATTTGTACACCCCCCTCCCACAAGTATTGTAATAGCGTAGTAATTTTAAATTCCGCAATTTATCACTTTATATACAAATGCTAGTAATTAGGGTTTGTATGGAAAGACTAAAACCAATCAATTAGAAAACCCTAATCAAAGACAAAACCAAGCATGAAAAACAATACACTAGCACACAAACACCCTTAGGGTAAAATCCACTTTGTTGCCTTACGAAATGGCCATATTATGCATGTAAGGTATCTTAGCAAAAACAAGGAAAATATAAGATCATAGTCCCTCGATGACGCTATCTATGTTGCCTTTCAAATGATCTTAGTCCCTTAAAAAGAATGCTAAGATACCTTGCAACTTTGCTAATCATGGTTATACGATGACCCACGTCCGTCCCGTTTACATCCAAAGATAGGGTTACTTACCAAATCAATGATAAGATGACAATGGAAAAGGAAAAAGGAAATGAACAAGAAATACTTTTGAGTAGGTAGAATGCTCCTAATTACTTGCTCCATTTCAAAACAAAACATCCTTGCTATTTTCAAAACAAACACCTACACTTTCAAAACATCTTACAAACTTGAAAACATTTTCAAAAGATCAACATCTTTGTATACATTCTTACGAACGAGAATTATTACAAAGTTTGCCTAAACAATGGCCTCTTTACAAAATACTTTCAAAAACCATACAAAGCACAATTTCAAACAAAAGCAAGTGATCTAGCAAGTAACTAAGAGCCCATGGAAAACTATGTATGAAAAGGGTGCTAATACCTTCCCTTTTCATAATCTACCCCCCGAACTCAAGAAATAATCTCAAAGGTCTTTCCTGTGCTTTTTCACCTTTCCTTTTGGATAAAAGAAAAGTCGGTGGCGACTCTTGCTAACCGCAACATTTACGATCAAACGCAAAACACCCAAGTCAATTCTCCCACCATATCACAGAACTGGCGACTCTGCTGGGGAAAATTCTAAAAGTGGGGTTACCTTAGGGTTAGATCACATTTACTTGCTTTCTTTGTTTGACTTGTATACTTTACATTATGGTTCTTTGTTTGGGTTTGAATCCTCTACTCGGATTTGGGATACCTTATAGGTAAGTAGCAATACATTGTGGAAATTGTGCGGGGTATACCGACATGGTCTAAGCAATAGCTATGTTAGTGCGACATATTTGTGGGTACCGGTAGCCCTTGAGTTAATCAAGGAGAATACGAGGCTGCTGAGTGATGTCATAAAGCACTAATGAAATTTTAGAACCTTTACTTGACCAACTTAGCCTTTAGAACATAGTGAGATGACCGGCTTTGGTGCAGTCCGAAGTTGGTAGATACTCGATACTACACTCATTGAGGTTTATTTTTTTGGGATATTTCGGTCGCCATTAAAGATTCTTGTGCTGAAACAATGACCAAGGAAAAAACCCAGTGATATTGAGCTCCTTAGAATTCGATTACTATTACTAGGACATGTTTGAGCCAACTAAACTTCAAGAGGATATTTACCTATGAGACTCCATGCAAGCCTAAACCTAAGGACTTGTTTGCTTTGTTTGTGTATATTTACTTGTACATAACATCATGAACATCATAACATCATAACATCATACCCATATTCACTAACCATTTCAAGGATCTTGGGATTTATCTTTGTTCCTTTTTTGTAGGACATGGATTCTATTCACAAGAAAACTATTCAAGTCAATATTGTAAGGATCTCTCCACAACTTAAAGAGCTAGCTTCAAGGATTCCTGAAAATTCTCCATTCACCGAAAGACATGGTCGCCTACTAAACTTGGTCACCTTCAACACTGGTGAAGACATGATAAAGGTGCTTTTTCAGTTCTTTGATCATTTACACCATTTCTTCACATTTCCCGATTATCAACTTGTGCCAACTTTGGAAGAATTATCCCAACTCTTGAGGATTCCCATTCTCAATCAACTACCTTTCAACGGTACGGAAAGAGATCCAAAGCCAGAAGAGATTGCTCATGCTCTACACTTGCAACCATCTGATATCACAACCAATTGGGAAACAAGGAGTGGTGTCAAGGGTTTCCTAGCAAAGTTCTTATTTGAGAAAGCCCAAAGTTGTTGGAACTCTTTGGATCTGCAAGCTTTTGAGGAAATTGTGGCTCTCCTCATCTATGGGATGGTTTTGTTTGCAAATCTTGACCAACTCATAGACGTGAACACTGTCAAGATCTTCATGTCTCATAATCCGATGCCTACTTTGCTAGGGGACATCCTACATTCTTTTCACACTCGCACTATGAGGAAAAGAGGCGTCCTTATGTGTTGCACTCCTCTCTTGGCAAGATGGTTTATTTTGCATCTTCCCCAATCTGTATTGAAGAACAAGCAAGGTTCAAGGTGGTCACAAAGGTTGATGACGCTCAAACATTCAGACATTCATTGGTGTTCCCGATCCATATAGAATGTTACTATTGTCGACCGTTGTGGAGAATTCCCTAATGTCCCTTTACTTGGAATTAAGGGAGGTATCACCTATAACCCCTAATTAGCCTTAAGACAGGTTGGTTACGCCCGAAGGGATGGCCCACATGAGATGCTCATTCATGGTTTGGTATTTGACTACGAGAACGATGATCAAGGTCATCACCAGAGATTTATCCGAGCTTGGAGGATGTTGAACAAGGTACATAGCAAGACATTGGGGCATAAGAATTCCATCCCTCTTGAGCCTTACCTCAAATGGGTACGAACTCGTGCTCAGAGTCTTATGATGCCTTATCCCTCCATTCTCCCGGTAATCATTGAGCCTGTTATGGAAGGAGATGTTCCATACACTATCCTGCATCCTGACATGCCCACCTATCTTGAAGACTTACAAAGAGATTGGATTCAACTCAAGGGGGAGCGATACACTTTCTAAGCCCAATTCTATGCTAGCGAGAAGAAGGTTTTGGAACTCACTAAGCAACTTCATGAGGAGCGGACTCTGAATGCCTACATCGCACCAAAGAGGATGCGTACTACCTTTTTATCTTAGAGTTTTTATATTGTTTTTCCCAAAGAGGAATTGATGTGCTCATACTTTAATTTATTAATATAACGTGTGTTTCCTTTTGTCTAAAACAAATTTGAATCCTTAAAGTCCTTGAAATCATTTCATATGCATCTAACATTCATCATAACATAAGTAGGTTTCTTGCAACAAGTCTCCTCATATTTCTACTGTTTATTTCAGTAAGATGGATCTTGAGCAGACGGTGAAGGACCTCCAAGCACAAGATGCTCAGTTTCAATAGATGTTCTTAACTCTAGCCAAAGGACAAGAAGAGTTGAAGACCTTGCTGGTTGAAGAGAAAAATAAGAAAACAAAGAAAATAACCGGAGTTCTAAATATGGGAAGAAGATTCCAAGGACAAGCAAGAAGGACCCTAGACTTTGCAACGTCATCTGGTGAAAAAGACAATCAAGATGGAAAAGGAAGCAGTTGCCCAACCAGATTCATAAGAGGAAGAGGAAGAAGAGGATTATTTTGAAGAACAATATCCTCCGGCCGACGACAAGTATAAGCATATGGAAGAATGGTTAAGTGCAATGGAAATTCAAAAAGTGCCTGGACTGGACTTTGAGGAGTTGGGGTTAGTATCTGGGATTGTCATTCCTCCAAAATTCAAGGCACCAGTGTTCGCCAAATACGATGGAGTTTCATGTCCCAAAATGCATCTTCGGTCCTATGTGAGGAAAATACAGCCTCACACTGCCGACAAGGATTTATGGGTACACTTCTTTCAAGACAGCCTGTCCGAAACTCAACTTGATTGGTTTTATCAATTAGAAAGAGCCAATGTTCATAATTGGGAAGATCTTGCCGCTGCCTTTTACAAACAATACCAATACAATGCAGACCTTGCTCCCACCCGTACTCAACTCCAGAGTATGGCCATGGTTTTAAGTGAAGGCTTCAAAGACTACGCGTAAAAATGGAGGGAGTTAGCAGGAAGAGTCTAGCCTTCCCTATCTGAAAGAGAGTCAGTAGACATTTTTTAGGCACCTTGTCCAGTCCTTTCTTTAATCACTTGATTGGGAGTTCCTCGGTAGGTTTTACCGAATTGATATTGACGGGAGAAAGGGTGGAAGTCGGGATAAAGAATGGGAAAATTCAAAAAGATGCATCCCCTGTTGCTGTAAGAAAACCATTCATTGCAAAAAAAGAAGCTGTTGTTGTATATCCTCAGAGAATTCAAGATATGGCTGAACACCGTCCAATGGTGGGGGATGTCATGATTCCTAAACCCGCACCTGCTCAGCAAAGAAGCAACCAGCCAAGAACGGAAAGACCAATCAAACAGTTCACTCGAATTAATATGACACTATCTCAAGTATTGCCACATTTGTTAAGATCCAATCTAGTGACTTTGAAAGAAGCTCCAAAGAATCCTAACACAACCTCTCCTCATTATCATCCTAATGCCCGCTTTGCATACCATTCTGAGAGTCCCGACCTTGACACTAACAACTGTTGGGCTCTGAAAAACAAGGTACAAGACCTTCTTGAAGCCAAAGAGATTGAATTCGACGCGCCAGAAATTCCCAATGTCATCACTGCCCATATGCCCAAGCACGGCCGTAATGCAACGCCGTTGAGGAAGATATTTTTTTACTTTGGTTGATGAACTTGTGACCCCACTCCTGACTATCAAAAAGAACTTGTTGAATGTCGGTGTATTCCTAGGCTGTGATGAAAGTTGTCATTTCTGTTTATCCTCACCAACCAGCTGTCCTTTGTTAAAAGCATGCGTTCAAAGCCTAATAGATGACAAGGAGATTTTGTTCGAGAAGACTTTTATTCCAACTGTTTCTTATAATGATGTTTCCATAGTGACCATTTCCGCAAATTCTTCCAGGGTCTCCACCAAAAGACCCGTTAGAATTACATCAGTTCCTAAAGTAGCTTTGTTGATAATTACAATGCTTGGACCAATCCCGTATTCGTTAGACAAAACCGTCCCATGGAATTATAGAGGTGATATCTACTATCACGATATCAAGCAAGATTGGCCAACTGCTGAAGATTCAAGTTCTGAAAAGGTTGACTCTGATATCAGTAACATCGTAGGGACTAGCAAGATAACCCGAAGTGGAAGGGTATTCTCTCCAGAAATTGCTCCTCCAAAAGTTATTTCTGGACCTGTAATCATTCCTGTTGTTGTTTCTCCTCCAAAGGTTATTCCCAGTCCTGCAATCATCTCTGTTGATACTCTTGTTGACAAAACTGTTAGAGTCCCTGTTATCACCCCTACTGACATTCCTACTGCCGAGTCAACCGAGACTTGAGGCAAAGGTATTCTGGTTGAGCCTGTCCGGACGAAGGCACAATCAGTAGCTATCCCTGAGACCTCCCAAAAAGAGATGGAGGAAATTATAAAGATTATAAAAAGAAGCGACTACAATGTAGTCGAGCAACTGGGGCAAACTCCATCAAAAATTTCCATGATGGCTTTACTGTTATGTTCCGAGGCTCATGCAAAGGCCTTGGTAAAATTCCTTAAAACTGCCCATGTACCCCAAGAAACATCTGCCGATCAGTTCCAAGATTGCGTAGCCAGCTTGACCGCAGATAATGGTTTAGGTTTTTCAGATGCTGATTTAACGCCAAGGGGGAGGAAGCATAACGAGGCATTTCATGTCTCAATCGAATGCAGGGGCGCGACTTTGGCTCATGTCTTGGTTGACACTGGTTCATCTCTGAATGTGTTGCCTAAAAAGGCTCTTGACAGGCTTGACTGTGAAGGATTGACCTTGAAGCCTAGCAACATAGTAGTGAGGGCCTTCGGTGGCTCAAAAAGGGTGGTGCATGGGGAAGTGGACATCCCCATAAAAGTTGGAAGCCACACATTTGATTCAAATTTTTATGTAATGGATATTCTCCCTTCATATTCCTTCTTATTAGGTCGACCGTGGATTCACAATGCTGGTGTTGTTACCTCTACGTTGCATCAAATGCTGAAATATCCAATTCAGGGGAAAATCATCATTGTTCATGGAGAAGAAGAATATATGGTCAGTCATCTAAATTCCTTCAGATATGTGGAATTAGATGGTGAATTTATTGAAACTCCATTCCATCACTTTGAAGAAGTACCGCGAATTGTGGCAGTAACCAAGGTTGTTTCTCAAGTCACAAATATTACAAGGCCTCCGCTAAAGATGTCGTATTTGAAAGATGCCAAGGCAGTGATAGAAGAAGGTGGGTGCACTATTTGGGGCCAAATCCCAGATATCCCATACAAATCTGACAAATTTGGTTTGGGTTTCACTTCAGGAGCCCAGAAAGTTGTACGTCGTGCTCGTGCCGGAGGACCACCCTTGAAGATCAGCAACCGCGAAGTCAACACAGTAGAGGATGATGAAGACAACTATAACTTGGAGGATTAGATTTTCCCAACTGTCAATGGATGGCTCAGCAACTGGGAAGCTAGAGATTTTGTCCCCATCACTTTTTTCCAACAGTAATTTGCCTTTAAATTTTGTCGGACCTGTAATATTAAACAATTCAGACTCTTAAAACCTTGTGTCTTACCCGAGGCACCATGGTCCATTTCTAAGGGTTATTATCTCATTTCCATATGACATTAATGAATCATGGAGGTTTTTGCATACAAACTTTGTGCTCATTGTTTTTCTTTTTACATTTTCATTTCTTTCAAAGATAGCTACACTCTTACACACACTCATATTCAAAATGCAGATATACATCCATTCGGGATCCCATGGGCAACAATTCTTCTATGGCCTTCTGTGATTCTGAAAATCTAATCTACCAAGCCGAAGACGAAGGTGAGGAAGATTGTGAAGTACCAGGGGAACTCGCCAGGTTACTACAACAAGAAGAGAGGACCATACAGCCCCACTAAGAACCAGTGGACACAATCAACCTAGGTATCGAAGAAGACAAAAGAGAAGTCAAGGTGGGTGCCAATCTGGAACCCAGTGTTAAAGAGTGTCTGATTTAGTTGCTACACGATTATGTTGAGGTATTTGCCTGGTCGTACGAAGACATGCCAGGACTTGATGCAGATATCGTAGTACATTGTCTACCTACAAAAGAGGATTGTCCTCCGGTAAAACAAAAGGTCCATCGTATGCGACCAGACATGTCTGAGAAGATCAAGGCGGAAGTCATGAAACAATTCAATGCTAGATTCTTGGCCGTCACCTCCTATCCACAATGGGTTGCCAATGTTGTTCCCATTCCCAAAAAGGACGGCAAGGTACGAATGTGCTTGGACTATAGAGATTTGAATAGGGCAAGCCCTAAGGATGATTTCCCACTTCCCCAAATTGATATTCTAGTTGACAATACGGCATAACATAAAGTGTTTTCCTTCATGGACGGTTTCTCACGCTACAACAAATCAAAATGGCGCATGAAGATATGGAGAAAACAACCTTTGTCACACAGTGGGGCACATTCTTCTACAAGGTTATGCCATTCGGGTTGAAGAATGTTGGGGCAACCTATCAGCGTGCCATGGTAGCCCTATTTCACGACATGATACATCACGAAATAGAGGTCTATGTGAACGACATGATATCCAGATCTCAAACTGAAGAAGAGCATCTTGATCATTTACAGAAACTGTTTGAGAGGTTAAAGAAATACAAGCTGAGGTTGAACCCAAATAAATGCACGTTTGGAGTGAGGTCCAGTAAACTCTTAGGCTTTTTCGTCAGCGGTAAAGGTATTGAAGTAGATCCTGCCAAGGTGAAAGCAATACAAGAAATGCCTGCTCCTCGTACTGAGAAGGAAGTCAGAGGATTATTGGGATGGTTAAACTACATTTCCAGATTCATTTCTCACCTAACGGCTACTTGTGAACCAATCTTCAAATTAGTGAAGAAAGATCAAGTAGTCAAATGGAATGATGAATGCCAAACTGCTTTTGACAAAATCAAAGAGTACTTACAAGAGCCTCCTGTTTTTATGCCACCAGTCGAGGGAAGACCATTAATCATGTATCTAACTGTTTTAGAAAATTCAATGGGGTGTGTACTGGGGCAGCATGACGAGTCTGGCTGAAAAGAGCATGCTATTTATTACCTGAGCAAAAATTTTACCGACTGTGAAACAAGATATTCACTGCTCGAGAAAACTTGTTGTGCTCTGGCATGGGCTGCTCGCCGGCTAAGACAATATATGCTGACCTATACTACCTTATTGATATCCAAGATGGATCCAATAAAATACATATTCGAGAAACCTGCCCTCTCTGGCAGAATAGCGAGATGGCAGATGATCCTGACAGAATATGACATACATAATACTACCCATAAAGCAATAAAGGGCAGTGTACTAGATGATCACCTGGCTCACCAAGCTGTGAAGGACTTCCGGTCCATGAAGTTCGAGTTCCCAGATGAAGACATCATGATGGTAAACAACTGTGAAAAATTCAGACCATATGATGGACCTGAACAAGGATCCCGATGGACCCTGGTTTTTGATGGGGCGTCCAAAGCACTCGGCAATGGTATATGTGTTGTACTCATATCTCCTAAATGATGTCATACTCCCTTTACGGCAAAACTCTACTTCAATTGTACAAATAACATGGAAGAATACGAAGCGTGCATTTTTGGTCTCAAAGTTGCCATAGATTTGGGGATCAAATCCTTAAATGTATTCAGAGATTCAGCTTTGGTCATCAACCAGATCAAAGGGGAATGGGACACCAAACACCCTAATCTTACCCCTACAAAGAACATGTGCTAACATTGATCCCATATTTTGAGAATATTACCTTCGAGCATTTCCCGCGAGAAGAAAATCAGCTAGCAGACGCGCTGGCCACAATATCATCCATGTTTAAACTTAAATGGGATAACGAGGCTCCCCAGATCACCATTGAACGAATGTGTGATACGGTGGGAGAACTGACTTATGGTTTTGCGTTTGATTGCAAATGTTGCGGTTAGCAAGAGTCGCCACCGACTTTTCTTTTATCCAAAAGGAAAGGTGAAAAAGCACAGGAAAGACCTTTGAGATTGTTTCTTGAGTTCGGGGGGTAGATTATTAAAAGGGAAGGTATTAGCACCCTTTTCATCCATGGTTTTCCATGGGATCTTAAGTACTTGATAGATCACTTGCTTTTGTTTTGAAATTGTGCTTTGTGTGGTTTTGAAAGTATTTTGTAAAAGAGGCCATTGTTTAGGCAATCTTTGTAATGATTCTCGTTCATAAGAATGTATACAAAGATGTTTGTCTTTTTGAAAATGTTTTCAATGTTTGTAAGATGTTTTTGAAATGTGCGTGTGTTTTGAAAATAGGAAGGATTGTTTGTTTGAAATGGAGCAAGTAACTAGAAGCTATCTACCTACTCAAATGTCTTTCTTGTGCATCTCATATTCCTTTGACATTGTTGTCTTACCATTGATTTGGTAAGCAACCCAATCTTTGGATGTAAAATGGACGGGTGTGGATCATCGTATAACCATGATTAGCAATACTTGCAAAGTATCTTAGCATTTTTGAGGGACCAAGATCATTTTGTAAGGCAACCTTTGAATAGCGTCATCGAGGGACTATGATCTTATATTTGTTTTGTTTTGCCAAGATACTTCGCGTGCGTAACATGGCTATTTTTTTTTAGGAAACCAAGTGGAGAAACCCTAAGGGTTCTTGTGTGCAAGTGTATCATTTTCATGCTTTGATTTTGTCTTGTATTTAGGGTTTTCTATTTTTTGCTTTATTTTGTTCTTGTCATACAAACCCTAATTACTAATCATGGCATGTAAAGCGATAAATTGCGTAATGTAAATATTACCAAGCTATTACAACAATTTTATGGGAGGGGGGAATACAAATTTGAATGGGGATTTGCAAGTAAAAGTAAGTCCTAAGTTACTATTACTGCCATATTGAAATGCATAATAATGTACAAGGAATATGTGAAATAAACTTGTTTTGTTTTAAGAAGATGTTTTTGATCTTTTGTTTTTTTTAAGAAACCAGAAAAAAGGGTGTGAAGGAAATATTTTTTTTGTTTGATGATTAAAGGAATGAAAAGTGATAGCAAAAATAATGGAAAAGAAAGAAAAAGAAAGAAAAAGAAAGAATCAGCGTGTTGCTTATAAAATGAAGTAAGAAGTTTTGACTCTGGCAAGCTGCAAAACAGAAACTAGTTAGTGAGAATGTGTAGGGTCAAAAGTTCTGAACCTACTGGGAACACAGTAACTTTCAGAAGTTCTGATACCACTGGTAGCAAAACAAGCCTCAGAAGTTCTGGTACCACTAGCAACAAAACAGACTTCAGAAGTTCTGAGACCATTGGCAGAACTTGATCTCTCTCTCCAAGCTACTCAGAACATCTGTAATTTGGTTATTTCTCCACAAAACAGAAGACATGCACAAAACAGTTATAGCAGATGTCATAGCGTTTCAGAAGATAAGAAATATTAGAACTATAAATCAGAGGCAAGCATGCATTGGCTAATCCTAACTCTGAGTTGTAGTCTCTCCAAGAAGTTCTGAACTGATTTATTCTCTATTTAAGAAGGCAGATATATGAAGTCTCAGAATATGTTCAACATCAGAAACATGATATCTACATTATATTTTTGAGCATGTAAATCTGGTAATGCTTGAGTAATGTGGTGAGGGTCAGCAGAAATTTACCTTGCAGTTGGAAGAAGTTCTATGAACCGGAGTTAACCTCAACTCTGATGATGTTCTGAACAGCTTCTTCACGTACTCAGTAAGCTAGAAGTTTTCAACTTCTGGGGATGGAAAGGAGGTGATGTGCTGATTTCTTTGAGTGGGTGGATAGAGAGTGTGCAGTAGTATGAATACAGAAGTTTTAGGCAGTTTCCAACGTGTAGATCAGAAACTGTATGAATGGTTTTTTAGTCAAGAAATATTTGAGAACAAATGGAGTTTTGAACGCAAATAATCAAAAGTTAACAAGGTGTTATGTGGTGTGTTTACAGTTCTTAGAGCTCTTGGGATTTTGGCAGGGGTTTAAGGCTTTTCTTTCTCAAATTTTTCGACCCCTTTCAATGGCCAAAAGTGTTCTATTTATAGGCAAAGATTTTTGTAGTTTTGAAGAGATCAAGTAGCACCAAAATCATACGCTAGATGCTGACTTGTTCCTGAAGCAAGTTCAAAAAAGGTATGATGGCTGACATTTTTTTAGTCTAGACTAGATCAGCAAGCAGGGATTAAGGAAAGGTAAACCTACAAGCAAAAAGTAACGCATGGACCCTCCTATACTTCTGTATAGAAGTTTTCTTTTAAGGAGAACAAGGGTATTTCTATGCCACACGTGGAGAGGTCCTTTGGACAAAGACTCAAAAGTGGTTGTGAGCATTAATGAGCATTAAATGATGATGAGATTTGTCAAAATCAGAAATCCTGTAATTTGAGATTTCGCATCATTGCTTAATTCTAGATCAGAAGTTCTATCTAGGACAAACATCCAACTTTTGATCTTTGTACCTTGTTGCCTCAGCATATTCTGAAGGATTCCCTAGGCTTTCCAGTAACCTTCTTTGATTTATCTTCGAAAACTCTGGATTATAAGTTATGCTTCAACGTAGCATCTTCTGGTCCTCTTACCTTCTGGCTCCAGCATGTTCTTAAAGAGCTTTTAGACTTTCTAGTAAGGTTGCAACACGCTTTGTAATCTTCTTTGCATTACCTTAGCAAATTTTGGCCGAACTTACGTGGATGCTGAAAAGCCATATTTTGACTGCAGACTATGTGCTGAACCATGTTTACAACTTCTGAATGCACCTGCCTGGAGGCTGGCTCAGAAGTTCTAAAATGTCATTTTTTTCCTTAAATACTTAGAAAAATCCCAAGTATTTAGAAATTTGGCTTTTTCCATAGTAAATTTGACTTTGAACTTTTTGATGATACAAACTTCATATTCCAACATGTCTTAATGGAATATGATTCTTGAAACTTAGTTTTGGTCCAAAAGTCAAAGTTAGACCTCTTAGCATGCAAATGACCATTTTGCCCTTGTGAATGGTTTGCTTGGAAAAATTGATAATTCAAGGCTTGGAATTTGTATGAGAGAAAACTTGAGAGTCCAGAACGATTCCTTGAGAAATGAGAGGGAAAATTTTGGGGTACAACAGTTGCCCCTGTTCAATCTTCTTAAACCTGAAGAGTTAGATTGGCGAGTTTTGCCATTCGTGACTTGAAGGTGGAAGATGATTTAACACTAGAGTGCCCAGAAATTTGCACTCGGCGATGCGATGATAGGAGGAATAGGCTTAAAGATGTCATTTAGAGAGGTGATAGAATCTTTGTTGGAGATGGGCTTGTAGATGCCATCCAAGAATGCTTGTTGAGATGTAATCTGTAAGTTGGACATCAGAATGTCGTCAGTGTCTGGAGCCCATCTGTATTATATCAAATGTTGAGTCTGAATGAGTATCAGAATGGCTTCCGTGTATGGAGCGTGTCCGAACTGTATCAAGGGGTTGAATCTGAATGAGTATCAGAATGGCTTCCGTGTCTGGAGCGTATCTGAACTGTATCTGAAAGTTGAATATGAATGAGTATTAGGACGACATCTGTATCTGGAGCGTATCTGAACTGTATCTGAAAGTTGGATCTGAATGAGTATCAGGATGGCATCCGTATCTGGAGCGTATCTGAATTGTATCTGAAAATTGGATCTGAATGAATATCAGAATGGTGGATCTGAATGAATATCAGAATGTTGGATCTGAATGAGTATCAGGATGACATATGTGTTTGGAGCGTATCTGAAATGTATCGTGATTTCATATTGTTGTACCCCAAAATTTGCCCTCCCATATTCTTCAAAGTTTTGACAAGCATCATCTCAAACTGCTCAAGTCTACTCAAGGGCTACACAATCAAGCATCCTCCTAAGCCAGTCAAAATTAGGGTTTGGGTTCTTGCAAGGAAGTTGAGGTTTTCAAGGGATCAATCAAGTCCCATATGCCTATAAACATTGTCAAGCATCTATATGTCAAGTTTCAAGGTTCACAAGGTCAAGTTGCACAGTCAAAAACCCTAGTTGCTCTACAGTCAACTACAGGGGTAAAATGGTCATTTGGCAGTCAAAAGTCAAAATTTTTGGTCAACATCTTATTTTGAAGCCACAATCATCATTTGGTCAAATCTTGACCATGATTTCACAAGAATGGCTCAAAAATCATCAAGATGCAAAAGTTTCTATTTTTAGACAGCTGAAAAAGTCAACTGTAACTTGACCAAGGCATAACTTTTTCATGGTTCATCATAAAAATCCCATCCAATGCTCATTTTGAAGGGGATGACACTTCCTACAACTCATCTTCACCTTCCAAGTCCAAGAAATGCTCTCACAAAAAGTTATCAATTTCAACATTATAGGTCATTTTCAAAAGTCAACAAAAAGGCATTTTAAGTCAAAGACCATAACTTGAGATTGGTAAATCAAAATGACATGGGACCAAAGGCATTGGTTAGAGGACTTCAAGACCTTTCCAAAATGTCCAAGAACATGTTCATATGATCAAAATTGTGCAAGATATGCATTGGAGAAGTTGGGAAATTTTTGTGAAATGGCAAAAGTCAACTATCCTTGAAACTTCAATTTTTAACAAAAGGGCCCACTTTCTTCCACTTGATTCAGCCTTGTCATTCCAACCACGTGTCCCATGACCAATTACAAGACCAAACATTTATTTTTTCATTTTTATTTAATTTTTATGGGTTTAATTCATTTTAATCCATAATAATTCAAATAAAATCAAAAAAATGAATTAAATGGTATCTTTGAGTTTTGAATGGCTTTCATGTGTCATGAACAACCTACCAATTTAGTGCTAGGGCCATTTATGCATAAAATTCAAATTTTGAACTAAGCTTGGAAAGTCTTTAATGGTGGTTAAGCAAGAATCCAAAAACTTAAATGCAATGGATCATTGGCTCTTTATGTGACTTATTCTCATTCATACATACATATGCAAATGTTCCATACCAAAAGCACGACCTAGAGACACCAAAAATGGCCAGAACCAATTCTAAAAATTCCAAAGAAATTCACAAACTGAAATCCATATTCCAGCACAATTCAAACACTTCTCTTGCTTCTAACACGTTGCCAACATTGCCAGGAACCTATTGCAGTCATAAACAAGTTCTAACACTCAAGGAATCACTCAATACAGTCACACGGTTCATCATCCTTTTCCATAATCGAAATTCATTCTTTACGCATCATTAATACATTTTGATTATTGCTTTGCATTGCTAACATCTTTATGAAGCTTTTGATATAGTTTAATTTGATTATGGTACCCTAAAACGAAAGTTGCCATTGGAGAATGCTAGGGTTTCGAAACTTTTAATTTGGGGGTTTATCATATAGGTAAAATCAGAACCTCCAAGACCCATGGTTGAACTCAGAAGGACGAGACAAACACAACCCAACCCTCGCGCCCAATTTATCTTGCACCTACGCCTATTCGCTATTTTTCAATGTTGCAGGTTGTGGGGGTTTAAAACCCCCGCTATCTAACTCTATTTCTTGCAGTTTCAGGGAAGAAGACGGCGACGTGCTTGCATCTGGTTGGTCCGTTCAAAAAGGGCGCGCGCGTTTTATGTTTTCTAGCTTAGCATTTTGTTAATCAATATAATAATTCCTCTCTAGTCAAATGACAATTGAAGCGCATAGTTGGATTGGTTAATGGGAACGTGCAAAATGCCTTGGGACCTGGGTTCGATTCCCAGGTCCACCCAATGTTTGTTTCTATTTTTTCATAACCTGATCTCATGCAGCTTTCCAGTGCGTTCCACCATGCGCCTCAACCAGCAATGCGCCATGTGTCTCTCAGCTTACATCCAATGGCCAGGAGATGAAGAGCATGGTACCCCCTAGTCAACAAGCGGGTGGTCAATCCCCAAGGTCAACGAGACTTGCTTCTTAATGGGCCTGAATTCCAGAATCAAACCTCCAAAAAAGACCCAAACCCCCCATGGTTCTTTCATATTTTCTTTTCTTTTCTTTTTATTTTATTTTATTTTCTTTTAACTAATTATTATTATTAACTGCTATTATTTAATTAACTTATAATTAATTTTTCACAATAAAATTCAAAAAAACCAAAAAAATGTAAATACTTTATTAATTTCATTTAGGTAATTATTTTGTAAATAAATACTAATAAATTGAATTAGTTTTAATTAGGCAACTTTAACCTTTTTTTCTTAATAACTAAAATAAATTTAGAATTAGATTTTTATTAACTTTTAATTTTAATTCCTTTTATTTTATTTCATTAAAAACATAAAAATACAAAAACATTTTTCTCTTAATAAATTAAATAATTAGTTTTAATTCCATTTCACAAAAAAAAAGGACAAAAAAAATTCAATTCTTTTCTTAAAAGGGTCAAAACCCTTAGGACGTTCCCGATTAAATTTCTATTCGCGCATATTTATTTTGATTATATTTATGTATCTGTATAGAGGATGTAATAGTAATTAGGATGTTATTGCTTTCTTTAATTTTCTGCATTTACTTTTCCAAAACGGGTTTTTGCTTTTTGGCGATGTATAGACCCGCGCCTTGTAATAGTTAGAATTTACATTTCTGCAATTTACTTTCCGCACCCCCTAACTGTTAAATGCATGAAAGAATGTATGAATAATAAAATCAATTCGTAGCTCACAAATAACATGTACAAAGACAATTAACTGAAAAACAACACACAAAGCACATGCCACTTCTAGGGTACGCCTCACTGGTTGCCTCGACGTGGTCATCAAGTAAGGGTGTCTTAGAGGTCGCCCTTCTGTCCAAAAGATCCAGTCGCCTCGAAACGGTTGCCTCGGATACAAAGGATCTAGGACATTAGGGTTACTTCTAAGGTGTCCTACCATTGCTTCGGTGACCACACTGTCCCGATAATTGAATTGACCCGAACACGTCCAACGATGGTGCTACCTACCTCTCAATGGTGGGATAACACTATCTAAAGGACTCTTACACATCTTAATTCCTTAGGGTAGGTAGATCTCTTAAGTACTTGCTCTTTTCAAAAACAAACAAAAATACTTTTTACACCCTACACTTTCAAAAAAAGTTTTCAAACAAAACACTTCATACACTCTTGAGGACCGATACAAGAGTTACTTAGAAGTTTTTTTTCAAACGAACTTTTTCAAAACCCACACACACTTGAAAAGCAAACAAATTTTGAAAACATAGTGAGCAAGTACCTAAGAGCCCGTGGATAACCACGGATAGAAAGGGTGCTAACACCTTCCCTTTCTATAATCTACCTCCCGAACCGAGAAACATCTCGAAAAGGAATTTTGCTGTGCTTTTGTCCTTCCCTTGTTGGAGAAAATAAAAGACGGTGGCGACTCTTGCTTACCGCGACATTTCGCGAACCAGCATTTCAAAACAGTCAGTTCTATTTCCACCGGTCACAGAACTGGCGACTCTGCTGGGGAGACTAATAAGTGGGGTGTACCTTAGGATTAGAGCATACTTATGTTTTCAATTGCTTTGCTTTGATTGCTTTATATTTGTGGGTTTTGCATCGGAGTTTCATAGATCCTAACCCGTATCTGGGGATACCCTTTTAGGTAGCATAAGCTGTGAGGGACCTGTCCGGCGTAGACCGACACGGGTGAAGCAGTGGCTACGTTGGTGTGGCACCTTGGTCTGTACCGATATCCCTTGTGTTGCAACGAGGAGAATATGGGTCTTCTGAGGAGTCATTAAGCACCAACCAACCTTAGAACCCTAATGTGACCCAACTTGGCCATAGAACAGTAGCAGTATGCTACACCCATTGAGGCTAAACTCTCGCGATGGTTCTGGTCGCAAGAAAAGATTGCGACGCTGAAGTTATGACCGATTGAGGGTAGTCAGTGATATTGGGATCCTCTAGAACCCGGTTACTTTTGATAGGACAGGTCTTAACTAACGAAACTGAAAGAGGGTAGTACCTGAACTTCATGCTGGCCTAAACTCTAAGGGCTGTCTGGTGTGACTTGTGTGCCTTATCATGTTTGCCTTTGTGAATACTTGTGGTGTGCTTTACCATAACATCATACCATCATACCATTGCATGCATCCTGCATAAGGACTGACCTATTTCAAAGACAAGAGGGTTTCACCTTTGCTCTATTTTGTAGGACATCATGATGCCTGTGCGAAGGAACACTATCCGGCTCAACTTTGTTCACTCACTTGATTTCCTTAAAGAGTTGGTTGACAGAATTCCAAACACTGCTTCCTTCATCCAGAGGCATGGTTCTCTTCTCGGTTTAGTCACTTCAAAGTGGGACCAACAACTGATGAGTGTCTTGACCCAATTTTATGATCCCTTGTACAATTGCTTCACCTTTCAAGACTTCCAGCTGGTCCCTACCCTGGAAGAATTCTCTGATTTGCTTGGTATCCCTATCTTGGATCAGATCCCATTCACTGGTTGGGAAAAGACTCTTAGGCTTGAGGAGATTGCTGCAGCCCTTCCTTTGACCAACAAGGAGGTAATGGACAACTGGGTGACCAGAAGCGGAGTTAAGGGCTTTTTGGCTAAGTTTCTGATTGGTAAAGCTAACAGTTTCTGGAATGACTTAGACTTCAGGGCGTACGGGGACATTCTGGCTCTCTTAATCTATGGTCTAGTATTGTTTCCAAATCCTGATAACTTTGTCAATATCAATGCCATAAGGATCTTCATGTCTCGGAACCCTGTACCCACTCTCTTGGGTGATATCCTACAATAACTTTATGCTCGTACTGCCCGAAGACGAGGAACCCTGTGGTGTTGTACTCCTTTGTTAGTGAGGTGGTTTATTTCGCACCTCCCCAAGTTCGTGCTGAAGAACCAAGAAGGAAGAGGATGGGCTCATAGGTTAGCGTCTCTCACTGATAATGACATCATTTGGACTCTCAGAGGTTTAGATGAGGTGGCTGTTATTGATCGTTGCAGAGAATATCCTAATGTTCCATTGATTGGTACTCAGGGAGGAATCTCTTATAATCCATGTTTAGCTCTCCGTCAGTTTGGAAGAGCAAGAAGAGCAGGGCCTCATGAGATGTTGGTGCCTCACATCAGTTTTGAGTTTCAGGTAGATAGTGACGAACTGCGCCGTAGATTCATCAAAGCTTAGGACAGAATTCACAAAGCTGACCCACATGAGTTGGGACCGAAGACTTCTCTACCAATGGAACCCTATTACAGATGGGTCTGCATCCGGGCTCAGAAGTTAGGTATGCCATATGAAGTTGTCAGGCCTATCATTCTTGAAATTATTGATAGAGACGGGGTTCCTCCAACCATACTCCCTCCTCAGATACCCACTGATGTTGATACCCTAAAGAGGTCTTGGGCGTAACTACAGGAAGAGCGGGATTATTATCGGGAAAAGTTCAACGAACAGGAACAGAAGATCCAGAAGCTGACCAAGCAATTGGAGAACGAGAGGATCATGAATGACTACATCTGTACTGAGAAGAGGAGGCCATGGGAGCACTGATGGGCTTTGGATGTTTCCTTTACAGCTTTTATTTCCTTTTCAGTATTTTCATTCCTGTAACGCCTAAGGGCAATTTGTTGAACAATTTAAATTCCAAAGTTTAAATCTAATAAAGTGTGTTCCTCTTGTCTACAAAGTTGATTCCCGATTGTCTTTGAAAACATAATTCATACGCATTTCATTCATCATATGCATCACAGGTACCCTTTTTCTACAGGTTGCTTAATCTTCTTCGCTGTTTATTTCAGCACTCAATCATCATGAATCCTGAACCAACTACTGAACAAGCTATCAAGGCCCTCCAGGCCCAGAACGCCCAGTTTCAAGAGATGGTCATGAACCTGGCCCAGGGACAACAGGAGCTGAAGGCTTTGCTCCTGAAGAAGAAGAAGAAGAAGAAGAAGAGGACTGTGCTGTTCAACACTGGACGCAGACTCGGGAATACACTGCAGAATGAAGCTGAGAGGACTACTCCATCTGTTGGGGAAGGCAGTCACCAAGGGAGAGAGGTCCCTAGCCCTGTGGTCTCTGACACCGAGACAGACTTCAATGATGAACAGTACCCTCCTGCGGAGGACAGGTACAAACATTTGGAGGACCGACTAAATGCTATGGAGATTCAACGTGTGTCTGGGTTGGATTTTGGAGACTTAGGGTTATCTTCTGGGGTGGTGATCCCACACAAGTTCAAGGCACCTGCCTTTGTGAAGTATGACGGGGCTTTCTGTCCTAAGATGCACCTTCGTTCTTATGTAAGGAAGATCCAGCCTTACACTGCAGACAAGAACTTATGGATCCATTTCTTCCAGGAGAGTCTTTCAGGGACTCATCTCGAATGGTTCTATCAGCTAGATGGAACCAACATTCGTAATTGGGAGGACTTGGCTACTGCTTTTTATAAGTAGTATCAGTACAATTCCGACCTCGCTCCCACGCGTACCCAACTCCAGGGTATGTCACTGGGAACGGGTGAAGGTTTTAAGGAGTACACGTAGAAATGGAGAGACCTGGCTGGCAGGGTGCAGCCACCGTTGACGGATCGTGAACTAGTAGACATGTTCTTGGGGACCCTGTCTGGTCTATTTTTCAACCACCTGATTGGTAATTCCTTTGCTGGGTTTACAGACCTGATCCTGACTGGTGAGAGGATCGAAGCTGGTATCAAATCGGGGAAGATACAGAAAGGTGCCTCCTCCAGCTTTGAAAAGAAGCCCTTCAAGAAAGAAGCTAGTGTTGTGTATGGTCCTAGAAGACAAAATAAACCAGAACGTCGCCAAGCTGTCAACGCGGTGGTAATCTCTAAGCCTGCTGCTGCTCCTCAACAATATAACCAACCAAAAGTTGAGAGGCCCAAAAGACAGTATACTCGGCTCAGCATGACCCTCTCTCAGATACTACTGCAACTGCTGTGAACCAGCCTGGTAACTGTCAAGGAAGCTCCGAAGGTGGTAAACACAACATCTCTGAAGTACAACCCCAACACCCGTTACGCTTATCACTCTGATAGCCCGGGGCATTCTACTGATGATTGTTGGGCCCTAAGGAATAAGGTTCAGGACCTTATTGATGCTAAGGAAATACAGTTCGAGGCGCCCGAGAGGCCAAATGTTGTGACTGCTCCCATGCCCCAGCATGGAGTGAATGCTGTAGAAGAGGACCGGTATGTAGCCTCCGTGGATGATATTGTTACCCCGTTGCTGGCTGTCAAAAGGAACCTGTTACTAGCCAGTTTATTTCCGGGATGTGGTAAAGGTTGCCTGCTATGTTCTGTTTCACCTGCTGGTTGTTCTTTGTTGAGATCAGGTATACAAAGCCTGATGGACAATAAAGAGATCTTGTTTGAGAAGATTGCTGTTCCTGCTGTCCGTACCGAAGAAGTTTCAATTGTCACCATTTTCAACAACCCTTCTAAGGCTCCCTCAAAGAAGCCTGTCAAAATCTTACCTGTTCACAAGGTTGCTCCTATCATCATCACTGTTCCGGGGCCCATCCCCTATAAGTCTGACAAAGCTGTCCCGTGGCACTATGGGGAAGATGTTTATGTTCTGGGAGTGAAACAAGAGTTCGATGGTAGTACTGGTGTCACCAACATCACCGGGCCTGCTAAAGTCACTCGTAGTGGAAGACTGTTCTCACCAGACATTGCACCACCAGCTATTCAGAGACCTCTTGTCATCACACCTGCTAGTGTGCCTGCTTCCCCTCCTGATCAAGTTCCTGTTTCTACCCCTGTTGCCGAGTCATCTGACGCTCGGGGCAAGGGGATTGCTACTGATGTGCCTGCCCGGACGGAGGCACCGAAGACCAACGTTGAAGCTTCCAAGCAAGAGATGGAAGAGATCCTCAAAATTATCAAGAAAAGTGATTTCAACGTCGTTGAGCAGCTGGGGCACACCCCCTCTAAGATTTCAATGTTGTCACTATTACTGTGTTCAGAGGCCCATGCCAAGGCCCTGATTGCTTTCCTGAAAACGACCCACGTGCCACAAGAAACGTCTGCTGATCAATTCACCGACTGTGTGGCCAACTTAACTGCTGATAATGGTCTGGGTTTCTCTGACGCTGATCTGACGGCCAAGGGGAAGAACCACAATGATGCCCTGCATGTCTCCATTGAATGCATGGGCACTACTCTTGCCCATGTGTTGGTTGACACTGGTTCTTCATTAAACGTACTACCCAAGAAAGCTCTAGACAGGCTGGACTGTGAGGGTTTAGAGCTCAAACCAAGTAACATTGTTGTCCGGGCCTTTGACGGGTCCAAAAGGATGGTACATGGCGAGGTTGACATCCCAATCAGGGTTGGTTCACAAGTCTTTGATTCAAAATTCTATGTAATGGATATCCGACCGTCCTACTCTTGTTTGCTGGGTCGTCCTTGGATCCACAAGGCAGGAGCTGTGACCTCCACATTACATCAGAAGCTTAAGTACCCGGTCAGAGGGAAGATCGTAACAGTGCAAGGGGAAGAGGAATACATGGTCAGCCACCTCAACTCGTTCCGGTACGTAGAAATGGATGGGGAGTTCATTGAGACCCCCTTTCAACACTTTGAAGAGGTGCCTCAGACATTGGCAGCAGCGGAGACTGTGACTGAAGAGGGTTCTCCTTTGAAGATGGCTTCCTTGAAGGATGCTCGGGCTGTGATTGAGAAGGGTGAGTGTACGAACTGGGGCCGACTTCCTGATTTCACTCCAAAGACTGACAAATTTGGCTTGGGTTTCACTGCAGAAGCTCAGAAGGTTGTGTGTAAGGCGAGGATTGGAAGACCTCCTGTGCTCATCACCAACCCGAGAGTGAATGCTATTGAGGACGACGTGGAGGAATCCGAATTTGACAGCTGGATCTACCCAACGACCAACGGTGGACCTAGCAACTGGACTGCAAAAGACTTTACACCTATTACTTTTGTCACTCAGTAATGAACTCCTTTGTTTTGAATTTGTAACAAACAATAATTTGAAACTCTATGGCCCGGTGTCTTACCCGGGACACCGTGGCGTCATTTGTGAGGGCTTGTTATCTGTCACTTTCATATATCATGAATAAAAGCATTGGACGTTTTTCACATTTCAAATCTTGCGCTCCCTTTCTTTCTTTCTTTATATATTGCAAAACAACTATATTTACACACACTCACTTATACAGGTTCCAATCCACTCTGGATCTCACTGGTAACGACTCTGCTACTGCCAGTTATGACTTCGAAAATCCGATCAACTTAGCCGAAGACGAAGGTGAAGATGATTGCGAAGTGCCTGGTGAGCTTGCAAGACTGCTACTCCAGGAAGAGAGGGCCATTCAGCCACATGAAGAGCCTGTGGAAACGGTAAATCTGGGTACTGAGACATACAGAAAGGAAGTTAAGATTGGTGCCAATCTGGAGCTTAGCGTGAAACAACGGTTGATTCAGATGCTGCATGACTACGTGGAAATCTTTGCCTGGTCCTACGAAGATATGCCTGGGTTGGATACCGACATTGTGCTTCATCACCTGCCTACTAAGGAAGACTGCCCTCCGGTAAAACAGAAGGTCCGCCGTATGCGCCCAGAGATGTCCGAGAAAATCAAAGCTGAGGTTATGAAGCAATTTGATGCTGGTTTTCTTGCAGTAACTTCTTACCCTCAGTGGGTTGCCAACGTGGTTCCAGTGCCAAAGAAAGATGGTAAGGTCCGAATGTGTGTTGATTACAGGGATTTAAACAGGGCAAGCCCCAAGGATGACTTCCCCCTACCACACATTGACGTTCTGGTTGACAATACTGCTCAGCATAAGGTATTCTCCTTCATGGACGGGTTCTCCGGCTATAATCAGATTAAGATGGCTCCTGAAGACATAGAGAAGACCACTTTTGTTACTCTGTGGGGCACCTTTTGTTACAAGGTTATGCCTTTTGGGTTGAAAAATGCCGGGGCAACCTACCAACGTGCCATGGTTGCTTTATTTCATGACATGATCCATCATGAAATCGAAGTATATGTCGACGATATGATTGCAAGGTCCCAGACTGAAGAGGAACACCTTGGCCATCTACAGAAGCTGTTTGACCGTCTGAAGTTGTACAAGCTGAGATTGAACCCAAACAAGTGCACCTTCGGGGTAAGATCTGGAAAATTGCTAGGCTTCATCGTGAGCGACAAAGGTATTCAAGTGGACCCTGCCAAGGTAAAAGCCATACAAGAGATGCCAACTCCCAAGACAGAGAAAGAAGTCAGAGGCTTTCTAGGACGGCTGAACTACATTGCCCGATTCATCTCACATCTAACTGCTACCTGTGAACCAATCTTCAAGCTGCTGAAGAAAGATCAAGTAGTACATTGGAACGATGAATGTCAGGCCGCTTTCGAAAGAATCAAAGAGTATCTCCAAGAACCACCCATTCTTATGCCACCGATTGAAGGGAGACCTCTAATCTTATACTTGACAGTACTGGACAACTCAATGGGGTGTGTGCTGGGGCAGCATGACGAGTCTGGCCGAAAAGAGCACGCCATTTATTACCTTAGCAAAAAGTTTACCGACTGTGAGACCCGATACTCACTGCTCGAGAAAACTTGCTGCACTTTGGTATGGGCTGCTCGCCGGCTGAGACAGTATATGTTGACTCACACCACTCTATTGATTTCAAAGATGGATCCAATCAAGTACATATTCGAAAAGCCTGCCTTGTCCGGAAGAATAGCAAGATGGCAAATGATCTTGACAGAATACGACATCCAGTACACGACTCAGAAAGCAATCAAGGGAAGTGTAGTGGCAGACCATTTAGCACACCAGGCAGTGGATGACTACCAATCTATGAACTTTGAATTTCCAGACGAGGATATCATGGTAGTGACTGATTGTGAAGTACCTGGACCGGATGAAGGACCTGAGGAAGGATCCCGATGGTCTATGCACTTTGATGGAGCCTTAAACGCTTTGGGTAATGGCATCGGCGCTGTGATCATATCCCCCAAAGGCACTCATACTCCACTTACTGCCCGGCTATGTTTCAACTGCACCAACAACATGGCAGAGTATGAGGCATGCATTATGGGTCTTCAAGCTGCAATTGACTTAAGGATCAAGTTTCTGAGTGTCTTCGGAGATTCCGCTCTCGTGATCAATCAAATCAAAGGCGAGTGGGATACGAAACACCCAAATCTTATTCCTTACAAAGAGTATGTTTTGACGTTGATTCCCCACTTCGAGGAGATAACTTTTGAACACTTCCCAAGAGAGGAGAATCAGTTGGCGGACGCGTTAGCTACGTTGTCTTCCATGTTCAAAGTCAAATGGGACAACGAGGCTCCCCGGATCATTATCTGGAAATTGGATGAACCTGCACATTGCTGTGATCTTGAGGCTGAAGAGGTAACTGAGAAACCTTGGTATCATGAAGTGAAGAGGTACTTGGAAGCTCAAGAATACCCCGAGGGTGCATCCATCAATGACAAAAAGTTCCTGAGAAGGTTCGCTGCAAAGTTCTTCCTCAGCAACGACATTATGTACAAGCGAAACCATGATTCAACCTTACTGCGTTGTGTGGATAAGACTGAAGCAGAAAGGATCATGGCAGAGCTACATGAAGGTACCTTCGGAACACATTCCAGTGGACATACCATGGCAAAGAAGATCCTTCGGGCAGGATATTTCTGGTCCACAATGGAAGCTGACTGTTACCAACATTCTCGGACATGTCACAAATGCCAGATCTATGCTGATAAGGTGCACGTTCCTCCATTTCCTCTGAACGTCTTGACAACACCTTGGCCTTTGGCAATGTGGGGCATTGATATGATCGGTGAGATCAGACCTACGGCATCCAACGGGCATCGCTTCATCCTGGTAGCGATTGATTACTTCACAAAGTGGGTTGAAGCAGCTTCCTATGCTACGGTAACCAAGAACATCGTAGCACGATTCATTCGGCATAACCTGATCTGTCGATATGGTGTACCAGAGAGGATCATTATGGACAATGGTACCAATCTTAACAACAAAATGATCATTGAGCTCTGCGAGCAATTCAAGATACAGCACCACAACTCTTCTCCCTACCGGCCGAAGATGAATGGGGTTGTAGAAGCAGCAAATAAGAATATCAAGAAGATTGTGCAGAAGATGACAGTGACCTACAAAGATTGGCACGAGATGTTACCGTTTGCTCTTCATGGATACCGTACCTCAGCACGGACGTCGACAGGGGCAACACCCTTTTCCTTGGTCTATGGCATGGAGGCAGTCTTGCCTATTGAAGTCCAGATACCCTCTCTCCGGATAATGAAGGATGCAGGTTTGAGCAAAGATGACTGGATCCAGACTCGACTTGATCAATTAAACCTAATTGACGAAAAGAGACTCACTGCTATTTGTCATGGTCAAACGTACCAAAAACGGATGATCAGGGCATTTAACAAGAAAGTAAGACGGCAAGAGTATCAAGTCGGAGACCTGGTAATCAAGCGCATCATTCTTCCTCAAAGTGATCCCAGGGGAAAATGGACTCCTACGTACGAAGGACCATTTGTGGTTAAACATATCTTCTCAGGAGGAGCCATGATTCTAACCACCATGGATGGTGACGACCTTCCTCATCCCGCCAATGCAGACATAGCAAAAAGATACTACGCATGATAAAAGACCCGCTAGGTTGACACACCTAGGCAAAAATAAGGGCTTCCCGGCGAACCAAAAGGGTTCGGGCAAAAATAAGGGATGAAAAACGAAAAAATTTGTACACCCGGCAAGTCGAAAACCTGAAAAGGCGGCTTGGGCAAAAATGGGTATCCCGGTGGACTGAAAACCCGAAAGGGCGGTCCAGGCAAAAGTTAGGGATTAAAGCGTAATACTATGTCTCATTGAATCACCTTGCATCCAGAATCCGGTATCAACTATCAGGTTCAGACGTCCTCGATCAATCAGCTTCATCTTCAACTAAGCAGCAAAGTGATGAGACGCTTGAAGACATAGAGGCGATAGCAGAGTTGAAACCCAGTGGATTTTTTTCACATAGCTGTTTTGTTTTCCTTTTCAAAATTGTATAAACTCTATGTTGTTCGGCGGCGTTCTCTTACTAGGACGTCAGCCTCTTGTACATAAACGCCTATTTACAGGCAAATTCAAAAATCAATACAAATTCACTTTTTCAGACAAATTGCCAATTATTTTTCCTTTTTCCTTTTGTTTTGCGAAGAACGTCCAATGTTCATTTTTGATATATGCAGTTGACATTATTTGCTGATCATAAATATTTGCATGAGAAACGAAGGACTAATTACAGGTGACATCAGAAACAGGGGCAATAATGAGTTGTCTAAGCGATCTAGTTTCTCTGTCCACCAAGGTACCAAGGTAGGTTCGGCGGAAGAACGTAACCAAAATACCTTCACTCCCTGCAGAGTAAGACAGGATTCAACAGTACTCTCCTCCGAGCAGAGTTGGTCCCCCATAAGCCCCGAAAAGGCACAATATCCCCAACAAGTCAACAACACTCTCCCCAAGCAGAGTTAGGCTACTGTCAGCCCTAAGGAAGTTGGGTATCCCCAGAAAATCTCAATATTCCCCAGTGGAGTATGCAGATATTCCTAAGCAAGCATCCCCGGCAGTCTTAATATAAGATTGTTCCCCTGCGGAATACCAGACACCTCAGTGGAGCCACCTCCCCAATACAGTCTCAAAAAGTCTCCCCAGGAGAGTTGAATCAATCTCCCCAGTAGGAAGCTTATCCCCAGTAGATTCTGGAAGCTTATCCCCTATAGAGTACGAACGCGTCTCCCCGGCTTTATTCAAAGTTATTCTCCACCAGAGCTTATAACTGGGTTATCCTCAGCTAATTACCACGGAAAGATCGTCCTCGGCGAAGTTCTTCCTACCCCCAGCAGAGTTCATCAATTCCCCAACATAACATATCAATGGAGTCCCCAGCGGAGTTATCATAAAATCCTCAGCGAAGTATCTCTTCTCCACAGAGTATTCCCCGCAGAGTAATCTCTCCAACAAGTTTATTCCCCAACGGAGTCATCTTCTCCTACCGGTTTATTCTTGCAACCATCATCCCCAGCGGAAACGAAGAACTCTACTCTTCAACAGCCCAGGATTCAAGCTCCCGGCATTCGTCAAGGATTTATTTTCCTAGACGAAAATACATTCATAAACATTACATTATCATACACCATGACGCATGCATATACGCATCATAAACACACAATCTCATTTATTTTTTAGAACATCATGACATCATGCATTTCATACATCATGACATTGTATACAACTGACGTCTTGCCTTTTCAGGAAAAAGGTCAATCCAAAGATAATTACTATCAACTGTCGCAATTCCAGATTCGATTCCTGTATCTAGCCAGGGCATATCTGAAGAGTTTGAAGATTCGATACATGTATCCAGCCAGGGCATATCTGTAGATGACTAATTCCAGATTCGATTCCTGTATCTAGCCAGGGCATATCTGAAGAGTTTGAAGATTCGATACCTGTATCCAGCCAGGGCATATCTGTAGATGACTAATTCCAGATTCGATTCCTGCATCTAGCCAGGGCATATCTGAAGAGTTTGAAGATTCAATACCTGTATCCAGCCAGGGCATATCTGTAGACGACTAATTCCATATTCGATTCCTGTATCTAGCCAGGGCATATCTGAAGAGTTTGAAGATTCGATACCTGTATCCAGCCAGGGCATATCTGTAGATGACTAATTCCAGATTCGATTCCTGTATCTAGCCAGGGCATATCTGAAGAGTTTAGAGATTCGACACCTGTATCCAGCCAGGGCATATCTGTAGACGACTAATTCCATATTCGATTCCTGTATCCAGCCAGGGCATATCTGTGAGTAACTGATTGTAGATTCGACGCCTGTATCCAGCCAGGGCATGTCTGCATGAAGAGTTTAGAGATTCGACTCCTGTATCCAGCCAGGGCACGTCTGTAAGCAACCTTTTGAAGTTCCAGGTTTGATACCTGTATCTAGCCAGGGCATGTCTGTGAGCGAATGAGTGAAGATCAACACCTGTAACAGGCCAGGAAATTATCTTTCTCAGGTACGCAAGTTCTCGCTAAGGAATCTCTTACGCGATCGACACCTAGATGGCATCTTTAAGCCCATCCTCCCATACCATCTTTCTAAATGGCATCTATAAGCCCATTCCCGACAAGGTTCTGTCACATCTCCAGATGGCATCTATAAGCCCATCCTCCTATCAACCATCTCTCCAAATGGCATCTGTAAGCCCATTCCCGACATCATATTGCCGACACCTCACTATGTGAGTGCAAATTTCTGGGCACTCTAGTGTTCAATCATCTTCCACCTTCGGATCACGAAAGGCACACAAGCCAATCTACATCCTCAGGTCTAAGAAGATTGAACAGGGGCAACTGTTGAACCCCAAAATTTTCCCTCCCATATTCTTCAAAGGTTTGACAAGCATCATCTCAAACTGCTCAAGTCTACTCAAGGGCTACACAGTCAAGCATCCTCCTAAGCCAGTCAAAATTAGGGTTTGGGTTCTTGCAAGGAATTTGAGGTTTTTAAGGGCTCAATCAAGTCCCATATGCCTATAAACATTGTCAAGCATCTATATGTCAAGTTTCAAGGTTCACAAGGTCAAGTTGCACAGTCAAAAACCCTAGTTGCTCTACAGTCAACTACAGGGGTAAAATGGTCATTTGGCAGTCAAAAGTCAAAAATTTTGGTCAACTTCTTATTTTGAAGCCACAATCATCATTTGGTCAAATCTTGACCATGATTTCACAAGAATGGCTCAAAAATCATCAAGATGCAAAAGTTTCTATTTTTGGACAGTTGAAAAAGTCAACTGTAACTTGACCAAGGCATAACATTTTCATGGTTCATCAGAAAAATCCCATCCAATGCTCATTTTGAAGGGGATGACACTTCCTACAACTCATCTTCACATTCCAAGTCCAAGAAATGCTCTCACAAAAAGTTATCAATTTCAACATTATAGGTCATTTTCAAAAGTCAACAAAAAGGCATTTTAAGTCAAAGACCATAACTTGAGATTGGTAAATCAAAATGACATGGGACAAAAGGCATTGGTTAGAGGACTTCAAGACCTTTCCAAAATGTCCAAGAACATGTTCATATGATCAAAATTGAGCAAGATATGCATTGGAGAAGCTGGGAAATTTTTGTGAAATGGCAAAAGTCAACTATCCTTGAAACTTCAATTTTTGACAAAAGGGCCCACTTTCTTCCACTTGATTCAGCCTTGTCATGCCACCCATGTGTCCCATGACCAATTACAAGACCAAACATTTATTTTTTCATTTTTATTTAATTTTTATGGGTTTAATTCATTTTAATCCATAATAATTCAAATAAAATCAAAAAAATGAATTAAATGGTATCTTTGAGTTTTGAATGGCTTTCATGTGTCATGAACAACCTACCAATTTCGTGCTAGGGCCATTTATGCATAAAATTCAAATTTTGAACTAAGCTTAGAAAGTCTTTAATGGTGGTTAAGCAAGAATCCAAAAACTTAAATGCAATGGATCATTGGCTCTTTATGTGACTTATTCTCATTCATACATACATATGAAAATGTTCCATACCAAAAGCACGACCTAGAGACACCAAAAACGGCCAGAACCAATTCTAAAAATTCCAAAGAAATTCACAAACTGAAATCCATATTCCAGCACAATTCAAACACTTCTCTTGCTTCTAACACATTGCCAGCATTTCCAGGAACCTATTGCAGTCATAAACAAGTTCTAACACTCAAGGAATCACTCAATACAGTCACACGGTTCATCATCCTTTTCCATAATCGAAATTCATTCTTTACGCATCATTAATACATTTTGATTATTGCTTTGCATTGCTAACATCTTTATGAAGCTTTTGATATAGTTTAATTTGATTATGGTACCCTAAAACGAAAGTTGCCATTGGAGAATGCTAGGTGTTGTACCCCAAAATTTGCCCTCCCATATTCTTCAAGAAATTGCCAAATCAAGCTGCAAAATTCCCCAAGGGTTGCACAGTGCAAAGATCCCCTATACAGTCAAAACTAGGGTTTGTGTTCTGATCAAGAAAAGGAAGTTTTCAAAGGCCCAATCAAGTCTCATATGCCTACAAATATGGTCAAGTATCCTCATATCAAGTTTCAAGGCATTCAGCTCAAAATTGCACAGTCAAAACCCTAGATTGCACTACAGTCAACTGTAGGGGCAAAATGGTCATTTGACAGTCAAAAGTTCAAATTTTTGGTCAATATATCATTTTGAAGCCACAAACATCATTTGATCAATGCTTGATCATGATTCTCAAAATTTGGCTCAGAAATCATCAAAGATGCAAAAGTTACTATATTTGGACAGTTGAAAAAGTCAACTGAAATTGACCAGGGCATAACTTTCACATGGATTATCAGAAAAATTCCATCCAAAGCTCATTTTGAAGAGAAAGACATTTCCTACAACTCATCTTCATGCTTCAAGTCCAAGAAATGCTCTCACAAAAAGTTATCTATTTCAACATTATAGGTCATTTTCAAAAGTCAACAAAAAGGGACTTTAAGTCAAAGGCCATAACTTGAGATTGGTAAATCAAAATGACATGGGACCAAAGGCATTGGTTAGAGGACTCAAATACCTTTCCAAAATGTCCAAGAACATGTGAAAAGCTTAAAAATTGAGCAAGTTATGCCTTGTGGAAGTTGGGAAATTTTTGGGAATTTTGAAAAGTCAACTTTGATTCAAATGGTCTAAAAATTGCTAATGGGCTTATTTTCTTCCAAGATTCATGATTCCAAGCATGTGCACGACCACTTGGCCCAAAGGGAAGTATTTTCTCATTTTTATTTATTTATTTGAATTTTTATTCATATTAATTCAATTAAATCAATTAAATATGTGGAAAATATCTAAATGAACCAAATGAATCTTTTTATACATGTTTAGACTTGATATTTCGTGCTTAGCCAATTAGGGAAAGTTTTGGCAAGATTTGGTATCAAATTGCATAGAAAAAGATTGAAAACATAATGGAAGAAAATCAAATATTGAAACCATTGAATTCATGAGATTTTGTTGAATTTTGTTAACCTAAGATGCTCACTACATAACCAGGAATCAAACCCTAATGCTGGAAGAGATTGAAGCTGCACAGAAAATCATTGAACAAACTTAGAATTTTTGGCAAAAAGTGCAAAACTGAAAAGCAGGTTCTAGGTCGATTCAAGGCACCAAACCCATTCCAAAAGTTTCCTTGGCAATTCCTGAACGCATTCCAATCAAAATCGTCCATCCAAACGCAAAGAATTGGTAACGAGGACCTCCCATGTACAGAGAAAAAGTCATGATCGTGTTCTTAATTCTAGGCATTCTCATAGCATTCTAACCATGGATTTGTATTGCTTATGATGTTTTGATGCTAACCAACATATCTAATTGTTTTTTTGTGCACTGTATACGATTATGCCATGTTTAAATGTTAGGGTTTGCAGAGCTTGAGATTGGGGTTTTTTACCCAAGGCAAAATTAGGATTCATGAGTAGTACTACTGGAATCACCATGCCCAAACGAACAAAGACCAACCCTCGCGCCTAATTTATGTTTGGAGATAAGCTAATCGCTATTTTTCAATAGCCTGCCTAAGGAAACGCATCCAAAACTGTTGCCTTTGAGTTTGTGTTACAGGAAAAGTGAAGAAGACAACCTCGTTGTCAAAAAGTGATTGGCCGGTTTGAAAACTGGCGCACTTAACCACTTACGCGTTTGTTTTTTTCTTTTGTTATTTATTTACTATAATATATTGATTGAAACGTTGTAGCTCAGCTGGCAGGTGTACGCGCTTGTAACCCTCATGACCTGGGTTCAAGTCCCAGGTCTACGCTATTTCAATATTATTTTTCATTCACAAATCCCATGCAGCGCTTATGTTGAGGGTCATCATGCACGTTCAAAATCCAAAGGTCCACGCGTCTTGGGAGATCAATCAAAAGGCAGGGATTCAAGGAACACAACAAACCATAGTCAACGCATCACACATGATTGAGAAAGTCCAACGAGACCAAGGCTTAATGGGCCAGTTTGCTAAGGCCTTACCTCCATCTGGGGCCTGAACCCCCCCCTGGTTTGCTTTCATTATCTTTTTTTCTTATTTCTTGTTTTAATTTTAATTTTTATTTTAATTACTGTTTATTTAATTAATTATTTTTTCACAAAATATAAAAACTTCATTAAAAAATCAGAAAAGACCAAAATAATAAATATTTTTATTGTAATTATTTTCTTGTAAATAAATTAACATGTAATTATTTAGTTTTAATTAGGATTTTTGCAAGTTTAATTCTTTTTAATAAATCTAAAAAAGGTAGAATTAGGTTTAATTAACAATTTCCATTCCTTTCAATTTTCCCTTTTTATCATAATATTATTATTTTATTTATTTTCATAATTAAATTGTATATAAATAATTTAGATTTAAATTAGGTTAAAAATTCAATATTTTTCTTAATAACTTAAAAATAATTAGAATTAGGTTTAACATTTCATTTTAATTTTAATTAATTATTTTTTCTCCTAAAATCCTAAAAAAACACAAAATACCAAAAACATTTGACTTTAATTTTAATTCTTCACTAACTTTAAAATTTTTGCAAAAGGGTCCAACGCCCATGTTCGTAATTTATTTAATTTCGCGCATTTATTTTATGTCGTCTATTATAATTATGTACATGTCCCAAAGCGTTGTAACAATTTATACTTTTCGCACTTTTATTTTGCTTTATTTATTTTCCGTTAAATCGGGTCCGGTTTAATTTTGGCGATGTGGACCCGCGCCATTTGTAATAGTTTAGATTTATTTTCCTCGCAAATATTAACTGTTAAATAAGCATGAAAGAATGAATGACTTAATTAAAATCAAGCGTAGATCACAACGAACATGACAAGACAAATATCAATGAAAACGACACACGAATCACACACACCACCCCTAGGGTACGCCTCACTGTTGCCTTTCGAAAGGTGATCGTCGAGTAGAGGACGTCTTAGTAAGTCCTCATGATCCGGGAATCTGGCATGAGGGTAGCTTCTAAGGTGTCTTCCCATTGCTCTGGTGATCACCATGTCCCGAACCTCGAATTGACCCGAACACCTCCAACGGTGGTGCTACCTACCTCTCAATGGTGGGATGGCGCTATTTTAAAGGACATTTACCCAGACGAATTCCTTAGGGTAGGTAGGTTCTCAAGGATACTTGCTCTAAACTTCAAAAACAAACAAAAATCTTTTCACCAACACATTTTCAAAAGCTTTCAAAACAAACTTTTCAAACACTCTGACGTACGAGTCGAACTGAAATTTTTCAAAAGAAACTTTTTTAAACCCACAGTTGAAAAGCAAGCAAACATTTTGAAAACACATTGAGCAAGTATCTAAGAGCCCATGGATAACCATGGATAGAAAGGGTGCTAACACCTTCCCTTTCTATAACCTACCTCCCGAACCGAGAGCAATCTCTTTAAGGAATTTTTCTGTGCTTTTGTCCTTTCCATTTGGAGAAAATAAAAGACGGTGGCGACTCTTGCTTCCGCGACATTTCGCGAACCAGCGTTAAACAGTCAGTTCCAGATCCACCGATCACAGAACTGGCGACTCTGCTGGGGATACTTATAAAGTGAGGTGTACCTTAGGGTTAAGATCACTGTGTTTTCAATTGTCTTCTTTGCTTGCTTTACTATTGTGGGTTGTATCGGAGTTACATAGATCCTAACCCGGATCTGGGGATACCCTGTTTAGGTAGCATAAGCTGTGAGGGACCTGTCCGGCGTATACCGACATGGGTGAAGCAGTGGCTACGTTGGTGTGGCGCTTTGGTCTGTACCGATATCCCTCGTGTTGAAACGGGGAGAATATGGGTCTTCCAAGGAGTCATTAAACAACAACAGACCTTAGAACCTTAATTGACACAACTTGGCCATTAGAACAGTAGCAGTATGCTACGCCCATTGAGGCTAAACTCTCGTGATGGTTCTGGCCGCAAGAAAAGATTGCGATGCTGGAGTTATGACCGATTGAGGGTAGTCGGTGATATTGGGATCCTCTAGAACCCGGTTACTTTGATTAGGACAGGTTGAACCCACCAACTGAAAGAGGGTAGTACCTAGACCTCATGCTGGCCTAAACCCTAAGGGCTTCTCTTGTGTGACTTGCGTGCCTTCGTACTTGACTACTTGCATGCTTGTTATCTGACCCTTGATGTCTTGCAGGTTCTGTTTATAGTCCTTAATTGGGACTCATGACAGGTGTTACTTAGGTTTCTTGCAGGTTTTGTTCATAGTCCTTAATTGGGACTTATAACAGGGTGTACTAACCATTTGCAGGTTCTGTTTATAGTCCTTAATTGGGACTCATGACAGGTTTTACTTAGGTTTCTTGCAGGTTTTGTTCATAGTCCTTAATTGGGACTTATAACAGGGTACTAACTACTTGCAGGCTCTGTTTATAGTCCTTAATCAGGACTCATAACAAGTTTATCAAGTTTCTTGCAGGTTTCGGTTTATAGTCCTTAATTGGGACTCATAACAGGGTTACTCACATTACCCCATGCATAGCATAACATCATACCATTGCATGCATCCTGCATACATCCTAACCCATTTCAAGGAGCTCAAGGGCTTGTGATGCAGGTCGTGATGAATCAAACATCTAGCAAGGGGCAAAGAGGATTTATTTTTCTCCAGCCAAAGTTGTCAGAGGCTATGACCCACTTGATATGGTGAGCTCTGACTCCTGAAGAAGGTTCCCTTAACCAAGGTTGTTTGGAAGTCAAAACCAGACATGATGACTCAAGTCAGGGGCTATGACCCACTGGATATGGTGAGCCTTTGACCCTTGAAGAAGGGCTCTCTACAACAGGAAGTTCCTTCAATCAAGTTGCCAGTTTCCAACTCTAACAAGTTTCTCTGTTTACCCTGCGGGATCCTTGAAAACATTGCATGCATATCATCATATCATTGCATTACAGATACCCGTTCTTTGCAGGTCACTCACCCTTCTCGCTGTTTATTTCAGCAATGGCTTGCCCACAAGACAACCAGGACTTTCTTACTCAAGAGACTCGGTTCGGGGAAATCCTCCTGAATCTATCCAAGGGGCAAGAGGAGCTAAGGATACTTCTCACGGAGACCTTCGTCAGGGGCAATGCTGAAGATAAAAAGTTGGAACACCTACAAGCTGAGATGGATGCTATGAAAGCCCATATGCTAGGACAGAGGAATGTCATTCAAGGCCTAGTTCAAAGACAAGAGGAGCTCTGGTTTCTCGTCAACCAACTGCTTCAGGGTAACCAACTGGGGCAAACATCTAAGGGTAAAAAGCCATTCATCATCCAATCATCCTCGAGACAAGAGGATAAGGGGAAAGCTCCTCAAATGACTCCAGTGCCACAAATTCAGCGCCAACCTCGCCAAGTTCAGCCAGACAAGCCCAGGAGGCAATTCACCCAGCTCAACATGTCGCTGTTTCAAGCTTTGCAACGCCTATTGAGGTTGAATCTGATCACATTAAGGGCTCATCCCCGGAACCCCAACACAGCATCTCCTGCCTATGATCCCAATAAGAGGTGTGCCTACCACTCTGCTAGCCCAGGACATGATACCAATGAATGTTGGGATCTGAGGAACAAAATCCAGGACCTGATCGATGAAGGGGCATTGGAGTTCACACAAGATGGACAGGCGGAATTTTTCTACCATTCCTCCAAGGCTCATCAGTTGAAGTGACAAGCTCCGAGACTAGGAAACTTTTGTTCATTTGAATGTTCAAGTTGTGTTTTTCTTTTGACCGTTTAAACATTTATTCATGTTAAAACATTGTTGTTCCATTAATGCATCGCTTATGTCTATTTTGAATCAATATATTCGCATTTACTATATGCAAATTGTTTCATATTTTTTCTGATGTCAACTCTCGTTAATTCTAAGCCTCTTGAGGGAGGATGACGAAAACGATACCGCGATCATTACAGTATGCTTTTGAACAAACCCCGCTGATGAGGTACAGGCATTGTTTCAACCCCTAAACACTGGAGTTATAAGGATGATAATCCCTCGTCAACCCATCAGAGCCAAAGAAGTAGGAGTTTTTATTTTCGAAAATCAAAACCCTTAATCATAACCTGGGGCAGGGTAGTTCTCTCAGTTGATCCAAGTGCATCTTTACAAAACGAACAAAGACAGTGATGGTTCAGAACAATCAAAAGGACAGGCAGTCATCATCAAAATTCATAAATGAAAAGCCCAAAAAGTCTAAACCTGTGAAAAGAGACTTATGAAACTGGGACATCCCGCTGACTGTAATTCCAAAAAGGAAACAGTTCAGGCAAAAATAGGGATAACGAAATCAAAAAAAGAGGTCTCACAAACCCTCAACAAAAACAAAGAAGGACTGCCTATTCAAAATAAGCTATCAACATCTGAACCATTACTGGAACATCAAAGCAAAGACTCAAGCAAGGTCTAACGCATGATCAACTGAGTTTAGGTTTGGAGAACATCACGAAGAGCGGGTGGGTACAAATAAAATTTGAGCCTTTATCCTTTGTTTCTTAAACCGTGAACCAGGCCACGTTATAACCCTCAAAAGTCCTAGCTGAAGCATGGGTTAGTTCGAAAGCATACTGTTACGAAGGTATCCTGACTCCTTAAGGCTACGGTAAATACAAAGTTGACATCATGTTTTACAAACATTCACATGTTTTATGAAAAAGAATGCATTTTCAAAAATCTTCAAGACAGACATAAGCTTTGCATTTTTAACATAACTTTGTTTGCACATGACTTTTTGTTTGAACAGCATAGAAATTCGCACGACGAATGCCTAATGAACAGAGTATTTCCAATCAAGGGGCATGGCATGACTATTGTCCATCATCTGGGGCAGCGAAGTCAAGATCCAGAGAATCTCTCAAAGGCCAAATAGACGGGGGCAAATCTTCGTCTGAATAGCTTGGGGCAAATCTCTGCCTGAATCACTTGGGGCATTCCGACAATGAATCTTGCCTGATTAAACATCTTCTGGTAACATGGTAACATAAACAGCCAGGGGCACCTCCCTGCATTCTAAAAACATGGACATAGTCGAAAAGATACTACGCAGAGTCAAAGACCCGCTAGGTTGACACACCTAGGCAAAAATAAGGGCTTCCCGACGAACCAAAAGGGTTCGGGCAAAATGAGGGATGAAATGAAAATCTGTATGCCCGGCAAGTCGAAAACCTGAAAAGGCGGCTTGGGCAAAAATGGGTATCCCGATGGACTGAAAACCCGAAAGGGCGGTCCAGGCAAAAGTTAGGGATTAAAGCGTACGACTATGTCCTGCTATCTGTCTACCAGAAGAAGGTTTGTCCACCAACAACTATCCGCTCCCACATCAAAAACAAGAGCAATAAGGGGTGGTCTAAGCAATCTGATCGTTCTATCCTCCAAGGTATCAGGGTAGGTTCCGTTGAAGAACATAACCAATACAGTTCAATACTTCCCTAGGAAAGATGGAGTCCATATCCCCAAGCAGCAAGCTTATCCCCAGTAAATTCTGAAAGCTTATCCTCGCAGAGCACGAACGCGTCTCCCGGCTTTATTTAAAGAGTTATTTCCTCAATAGGATATAACTGGGTTATCCTCAGCCAAAAGCCATGGAAAGACCGTCGTCGACGCAATTTTCTTATCCCCAGCGAAGTCCATCAACACTTCCAACAACAAGGATATCCTCAGCAAGTTATCATCAACACTCAGCAAGGCATCCCTCTTACCACAGAGTATCACTTCTCAGCATGGTCATTAGATTATCTTTTCTCCCCGCGGAATCTTCCATTTGCCAAGTTCATCCCCCAACGGAGTTATCTTCTCCTACCGGTATACTTGCCACTATCATCCCCAGCGGAAGCAAAAGCTATTCTTCAACATCAACCCAGGATATGACTTCCCGGCACCCGTCAAGGATTTACTTTCCTAGACGAAAAAATACATTCATAAACATCACATCTTCATACGTTATAGCATGCATATGCATCATATTACACGAATCTCATTGATTTTGAAGACATACAGTTCATGCATCATGATTTTGCATACAATTATGTTTTGCCTTTTCAGGAAAAAGATCAATACAAAGATGATTACTATCAAACTATCGCAATTCTGTCTAGATATAGTTTCAGATATGATCCAGATATGGTGACGTTCTGATGCTGCTTCCAGATTTCCTTCTAGATATAGTTTCAGATATGATCCAGATATGGTGACGTTCTGATGCTGCTTCCAGATTTCCTTCCAGATATAGTTTCAGAGGTAAACCAGATATGGTGACGTTCTGATACTGCTTCCAGAAGTCCTTTTTCAGATGTTTCCCTCTCCGACGATGAGTGTGAGGTGATATTCTCTTATGGTTCCATCTCCAACGGTGTGTGAGGTGGTAAGTCCTTTTCAGATGTTTCCCTCTCCGACGATGAGTGTGAGGTGATAGTCTCCTATGGTTCCCTCTCCGACGGTGTGTGAGGTAGTAATCCCTTTTTTAGACGTTTCCCTCTCCGACGATGAGTGTGAGGTGATAGTCTCCTATGGTTCCCTCTCCGACGGTGTGTGAGGTAGTAATCCCTTTTTTAGATGTTTCCCTCTCCGACGATGAGTGTGAGGTGATAGTCTCCTATGGTTCCCTCTCCGACGGTGTGTGAGGTAGTAATCCCTTTTTTAGATGTTTCCCTCTCCGACGATGAGTGTGAGGTGATAGTCTCCTATGGTTCCCTCTCCGACGGTGTGTGAGGTAGTAATCCCTTTTTTAGACGTTTCCCTCTCCGACGATGAGTGTGAGGTGATAGTCTCCTATGGTTCCCTCTCCGACGGTGTGTGAGGTAGTAATCCCTTTTTTAGACGTTTCCCTCTCCGACGATGAGTGTGAGGTGATAGTCTCCTATGGTTCCCTCTCCGACGGTGTGTGAGGTAGTAATCCCTTTTTTAGATGTTTCCCTCTCCGACGATGAGTGTGAGGTGATAGTCTCCTATGGTTCCCTCTCCGACGGTGTGTGAGGTAGTAATCCCTTTTTTAGATGTTTCCCTCTCCGACGATGAGTGTGAGGTGATAGTCTCCTATGGTTCCCTCTCCGACGGTGTGTGAGGTAGTAATCCCTTTTTTAGATGTTTCCCTCTCCGACGATGAGTGTGAGGTGATAGTCTCCTATGGTTCCCTCTCCGACGGTGTGTGAGGTAGTAATCCCTTTTTTAGATGTTTCCCTCTCCGACGATGAGTGTGAGGTGATAGTCTCCTATGGTTCCCTCTCCGACGGTGTGTGAGGTAGTAATCCCTTTTTTAGATGTTTCCCTCTCCGACGATGAGTGTGAGGTGATAGTCTCCTATGGTTCCCTCTCCGACGGTGTGTGAGGTAGTAATCCCTTTTTTAGATGTTTCCCTCTCCGACGATGAGTGTGAGGTGATAGTCTCCTATGGTTCCCTCTCCGACGGTGTGTGAGGTAGTAATCCCTTTTTTAGACGTTTCCCTCTCCGACGATGAGTGTGAGGTGATAGTCTCCTATGGTTCCCTCTCCGACGATGAGTGTGAGGTGATAGTCTCTTATGGTTCCCTCTCCGACGGTGTGTGAGGTGACAATTCCTTTTCCTATGATTCCCCTCCCCGACGGCGAGTGAGGTGATTCCCTTTCAGATTATAAATTTTCTATGGTCCTCTTCCCGATACTGCAAAGATGGTAATTCTCGCCAAGATTTTTCTCAACGAGCGTTGTTGGAGTTAAAATCACCCAAGGTTCTCTTACCATTCATGCTAAGGCAGTAACCATCCCTGGTTCATTCATCAGCGTTTGAAGCTCCAGACTCAGCTCCTGTGACCAGTCAGGACATATCTATACCAAGCATCTGAAAATCAAGTCCTGCAACGTGTCAGGTACTCATTTCTTCTATTTTGCAGGTATGCAGGTTCTCGCTAAGGAATCTCTTACGCGATCAACATCTAGATGGCATCTATAAGCCCATCATCCTATCCAGCAATCTCCAAATGGCATCTATAAGCCCATTCCCCCATCATCACTGCTACTATGTGAGCGCAAATTTCTGGGCACTTTAGTGTTCAATCATCTTCTACCTTCGGATTACGAAAGGCACGTCAGCCAATCTGCATCCTCAGGTTTAAGAAGATTGAACAGGGGCAACTGTTGTACCCCAAAATTTGCCCTCCCATATTCTTCAAGAAATTGCCAAATCAAGCTGCAAAATTCCCCAAGGGTTGCACAGTGCAAAGATCCCCTATACAGTCAAAACTAGGGTTTGTGTTCTGATCAAGAAAAGGAAGTTTTCAAAGGCCCAATCAAGTCTCATATGCCTACAAATATGGTCAAGTATCCTCATATCAAGTTTCAAGGCATTCAGCTCAAAATTGCACAGTCAAAACCCTAGATTGCACTACAGTCAACTGTAGGGGCAAAATGGTCATTTGACAGTCAAAAGTTCAAATTTTTGGTCAATATATCATTTTGAAGCCATAAACATCATTTGATCAATGCTTGATCATGATTCTCAAAATTTGGCTCAGAAATCATCAAAGATGCAAAAGTTACTATATTTGGACAGTTGAAAAAGTCAACTAAAATTGACCAGGGCATAACTTTCACATGGATTATCAGAAAAATTCCATCCAAAGCTCATTTTTAAGAGAAAGACATTTCCTACAACTCATCTTCATGCTTCAAGTCCAAGAAATGCTCTCACAAAAAGTTATCAATTTCAACATTATAGGTCATTTTCAAAAGTCAACAAAAAGGGACTTTAAGTCAAAGGCCATAACTTGAGATTGGTAAATCAAAATGACATGGGACCAAAGGCATTGGTTAGAGGACTCAAATACCTTTCCAAAATGTCCAAGAACATGTGAAAAGCTTAAAAATTGAGCAAGTTATGCCTTGTGGAAGTTGGGAAATTTTTGGGAATTTTGAAAAGTCAACTTTGATTCAAATGGTCTAAAAATTGCTAATGGGCTTATTTTCTTCCAAGATTCATCATTCCAAGCATGTGCACGACCACTTGGCCCAAAGGGAAGTATTTTCTCATTTTTATTTATTTATTTGAATTTTTTATTCATATTAATTCAATTAAATCAATTAAATATGTGGAAAATATCTAAATGAACCAAATGAATCTTTTTATACATGTTTAGACTTGATATTTCGTGCTTAGCCAATTAGGGAAAGTTTTGGCAAGATTTGGTATCAAATTGCATAGAAAAAGATTGAAAACATAATGGAAGAAAATCAAATATTGAAACCATTGAATTCATGAGATTTTGTTGAATTTTGTTAACCTAAGATGCTCACTACATAACCAGGAATCAAACCCTAATGCTGGAAGAGATTGAAGCTGCGCAGAAAATCATTGAACAAACTTAGAATTTTTGGCAAAAAGTGCAAAACTGAAAAGCAGGTTCTAGGTCGATTCAAGGCACCAAACCCATTCCAAAAGTTTCCTTGGCAATTCCTGAACGCATTCCAATCAAAATCGTCCATCCAAACGCAAAGAATTGGTAACGAGGACCTCCCATGTACAGAGAAAAAGTCATGATCGTGTTCTTAATTCTAGGCATTCTCATAGCATTCTAACCATGGATTTGTATTGCTTATGATGTTTTGATGCTAACCAACATATCTAATTGTTTTTTTGTGCACTGTATACGATTATGCCATGTTTAAATGTTAGGGTTTGCAGAGCTTGAGATTGGGGTTTTTTACCCAAGGCAAAATTAGGATTCATGAGTAGTACTACTGGAATCACCATGCCCAAACGAACAAAGACCAACCCTCGCGCCTAATTTATGTTTGGAGATAAGCTAATCGCTATTTTTCAATAGCCTGCCTAAGGAAACGCATCCAAAACTGTTGCCTTTGAGTTTGTGTTACAGGAAAAGTGAAGAAGACAACCTCGTTGTCAAAAAGTGATTGGCCGGTTTGAAAACTGGCGCGCTTAACCACTTACGCGTTTGTTTTTTTCTTTTGTTATTTATTTACTATAATATATTGATTGAAACGTTGTAGCTCAGCTGGCAGGTGTACGCGCTTGTAACCCTCATGACCTGGGTTCAAGTCCCAGGTCTACGCTATTTCAATATTATTTTTCATTCACAAATCCCATGCAGTGCTTATGTTGAGGGTCATCATGCACGTTCAAAATCCAAAGGTCCACGCGTCTTGGGAGATCAATCAAAAGGCAGGGATTCAAGGAACACAACAAACCATAGTCAACGCATCACACATGATTGAGAAAGTCCAACGAGACCAAGGCTTAATGGGCCAGTTTGCTAAGGCCTTACCTCCATCTGGGGCCTGAACCCCCCCCTGGTTTGCTTTCATTATCTTTTTTTCTTATTTCTTGTTTTAATTTTTATTTTTATTTTAATTACTGTTTATTTAATTAATTATTTTTTCACAAAATATAAAAACTTCATTAAAAAATCAGAAAAGACCAAAATAATAAATATTTTTATTGTAATTATTTTCTTGTAAATAAATTAACATGTAATTATTTAGTTTTAATTAGGATTTTTGCAAGTTTAATTCTTTTTAATAAATCTAAAAAAGGTAGAATTAGGTTTAATTAACAATTTCCATTCCTTTCAATTTTCCCTTTTTATCATAATATTATTATTTTATTTATTTTCATAATTAAATTGTATATAAATAATTTAGATTTAAATTAGGTTAAAAATTCAATATTTTTCTTAATAACTTAAAAATAATTAGAATTAGGTTTAACATTTCATTTTAATTTTAATTAATTCTTTTTTCTCCTAAAATCCTAAAAAAACACAAAATACCAAAAACATTTGACTTTAATTTTAATTCTTCACTAACTTTAAAATTTTTGCAAAAGGGTCCAACGCCCATGTTCGTAATTTATTTAATTTCGCGCATTTATTTTATGTCGTCTATTATAATTATGTACATGTCCCAAAGCGTTGTAACAATTTATACTTTTCGCACTTTTATTTTGCTTTATTTATTTTCCGTTAAATCGGGTCCGGTTTAATTTTGGCGATGTGGACCCGCGCCATTTGTAATAGTTTAGATTTATTTTCCTCGCAAATATTAACTGTTAAATAAGCATGAAAGAATGAATGACTTAATTAAAATCAAGCGTAGATCACAACGAACATGACAAGACAAATATCAATGAAAACGACACACGAATCGCACACACCACCCCTAGGGTACGCCTCACTGTTGCCTTTCGAAAGGTGATCGTCGAGTAGAGGACGTCTTAGTAAGTCCTCATGATCCGGGAATCTGGCATGAGGGTAGCTTCTAAGGTGTCTTCCCATTGCTCTGGTGATCACCATGTCCCGAACCTCGAATTGACCCGAACACCTCCAACGGTGGTGCTACCTACCTCTCAATGGTGGGATGGCGCTATTTTAAAGGACATTTACCCAGACGAATTCCTTAGGGTAGGTAGGTTCTCAAGGATACTTGCTCTAAACTTCAAAAACAAACAAAAATCTTTTCACCAACACATTTTCAAAAGCTTTCAAAACAAACTTTTCAAACACTCTGACGTACGAGTCGAACTGAAATTTTTCAAAAGAAACTTTTTTAAACCCACAGTTGAAAAGCAAGCAAACATTTTGAAAACACATTGAGCAAGTATCTAAGAGCCCATGGATAACCATGGATAGAAAGGGTGCTAACACCTTCCCTTTCTATAACCTACCTCCCGAACCGAGAGCAATCTCTTTAAGGAATTTTTCTGTGCTTTTGTCCTTTCCATTTGGAGAAAATAAAAGACGGTGGCGACTCTTGCTTCCGCGACATTTCGCGAACCAGCGTTAAACAGTCAGTTCCAGATCCACCGATCACACTAGGGTTTCGAAACTTTTAATTTGGGGGTTTATCATATAGGTAAAATCAGAACCTCCAAGACCCATGGTTGAACTCAGAAGGACGAGACAAACACAACCCAACCCTCGCACCCAATTTATCTTGCACCTACGCCTATTCGCTATTTTTCAATGTTTCAGGTTGTGGGGGTTTAAAACCCCCGCTATCTAACTTTATTTCTTGCAGTTTCAGGGAAGAAGACGGTGACGTGCTTGCATCTGGTTGGTCCGTTCAAAAAGGGCGCGCGCGTTTTATGTTTTCTAGCTTAGCATTTTGTTAATCAATATAATAATTCCTCTCTAGTCAAATGACAATTGAAGCGCGTAGTTGGATTGGTTAATGGGAACGTGCAAAATGCCTTGGGACCTGGGTTCGATTCCCAGGTCCACCCAATGTTTGTTTCTATTTTTTCATAACCTGATCTCATGCAGCTTTCCAGTGCGTTCCACCATGCGCCTCAACCAGCAATGCGCCATGTGTCTCTCAGCTTACATCCAATGGCCAGGAGATGAAGAGCATGGTACCCCCTAGTCAACAAGCGTGTGGTCAATCCCCAAGGTCAACGAGACTTGCTTCTTAATGGGCCTAAATTCCAGAATCAAACCTCCAAAAAAGACCCAAACCCCCCATGGTTCTTTCATATTTTCTTTTCTTTTCTTTTTATTTTATTTTATTTTCTTTTAACTAATTATTATTATTAACTGCTATTATTTAATTAACTTGTAATTAATTTTTCACAATAAAATTCAAAAAAACCAAAAAAATGTAAATACTTTATTAATTTCATTTAGGTAATTATTTTGTAAATAAATACTAATAAATTGAATTAGTTTTAATTAGGCAACTTTAACCTTTTTTTCTTAATAACTAAAATAAATTTAGAATTAGATTTTTATTAACTTTTGATTTTAATTCCTTTTATTTTATTTCATTAAAAACATAAAAATACAAAAACATTTTTCTCTTAATAAATTAAATAATTAGTTTTAATTCCATTTCACAAAAAAAAGGACAAAAAAAATTCAATTCTTTTCTTAAAAGGGTCAAAACCCTTAGGACGTTCCCGATTAAATTTCTATTCGCGCATATTTATTTTAATTATATTTATGTATCTGTACAGAGGATGTAATAGTAATTAGGATGTTATTGCTTTCTTTAATTTTCTGCATTTACTTTTCCAAAACGGGTTTTTGCTTTTTGGCGATGTATAGACCCGCGCCTTGTAATAGTTAGAATTTACATTTCTGCAATTTACTTTCCGCACCCCCTAACTGTTAAATGCATGAAAGAATGTATGAATAATAAAATCAATCCGTAGCTCACAAATAACATGTACAAAGACAATTAACTGAAAAACAACACACAAAGCACATGCCACTTCTAGGGTACGCCTCACTGGTTGCCTCGACGTGGTCATCAAGTATAGGGTGTCTTAGAGGTCGCCCTTCTGTCCAAAAGATCCAGTCGCCTCGAAACAGTTGCCTCGGATACAAAGGATCTAGGACATTAGGGTTACTTCTAAGGTGTCCTACCGTTGCTTCGGTGACCATACTGTCCCGATAATCGAATTGACCCGAACACCTCCAACGATGGTGCTACCTACCTCTCAATTGTGGGATAGCACTATCTAAAGGACTCTTACACAGCTTAATTCCTTAGGGTAGGTAGATCTCTTAAGTACTTGCTCTTTTCAAAAACAAACAAAAATACATTTTACACCCCACACTTTCAAAAAAAGTTTTCAAACAAAACACTTCATACACTCTTGAGGACCGATACAAGAGTTACTTAGAAGTTTTTTTTCAAACGAACTTTTTCAAAACCCACACACACTTGAAAAGCAAACAAATTTTGAAAACATAGTGAGCAAGTACCTAAGAGCCCGTGGATAACCACAGATAGAAAGGGTGCTAACACCTTCCCTTTCTATAATCTACCTCCCGAACCGAGAAACATCTCGAAAAGGAATTTTGCTGTGCTTTTGTCCTTCCCTTGTTGGAGAAAATAAAAGACGGTGGCGACTCTTGCTTACCGCGACATTTCGCGAACCAGCATTTCAAAACAGTCAGTTCTATTTCCACCGGTCACACATATCGTCAATGGTAACTGTTTAATCTTATCCTGAAAAGGGTAAAATGTTGGTTAAAATACAAAGTTATGTTGCATGAAGTGTATGATGCAATATATGTGTTTTACCAATGTTTATGATATGTGGATGTAATGTATGCACATGTAAGCTGATTCACTGAGGAAAATAAATCCTTGATTGCTGCTGAGGATATGCAGATTCTTCATGTCTTGAAGTTGGAGTAATTGACAAAAATTCTGTTGTGAGCAATGCCATATACTGCTTGAGTAATCTGCTTGGGGGATCCAAATAACTTTGATGACTTCTACTAGGGATTTAACAATGGGAATCTTCGTTCTGTCGGGGAACAATGAAAACTCTGTGGGGAAAAAGCTTATTCCTATTTGGAAAAAGTTCAAGAGTTTCAGTCACCTGCCACTCTACTGGGGAATTATCCTAGGTTAGGGAGAAACAGAAGTTAGCCGTTATCCGATTGATTTTCAGGTTTCAAGACAACTTGTTGGGGAACTTGGAGAAACTGGATGGTTTCCACCGAGGATTAGTAGTTTTGAAGTTTCAGCTCCGCTGGGGATCTTAATGACGTATTGTAGGGATTGTTCATGGAATAGCCTAAAGACGTTTTCCTATTATTTTGACCTGTCAGTAATTGTCCTTTTTCATTTCATTTATTTGTAAACAATAATTATGTTCAAATGCATATGTTCATTAATGAATCATTGGACGTTTTTTGCAAATAAAACACAAGTGTAAAGGAAAAAGTCAAACAATTTTCTGTACTTTAAAGAGATATTTTTGTATTTACTTTGAATAAGTATGGTGTACACAAAAGAGACAGACATCCTAGGAAGAGGATGGTGTCATAAAAGTAAGAAAAAATTTATACAAAGAAAGACAGCTATGTGTGATAATCCCACGGGGTTCCCATTCTGCTATAGCCTCCGTATCTCCGAATATATTGTCTATTTGATGCTTCATTCGAAGATGATTGAATTGATCAGAAGCTCCGAGTTTGTCATTGAAGAGATTGTCCTCAAAGTGATCCGACGAGACATAGTCATACACTTTAATTCCCTAACTTTTGCCTGGACCACCCTTTCGGGTTTTCAGTCCACCGGGAAACCCTTTTTTGCCCAAGTCGCCCTTTCGGGTTTTCAACTTGCCGGGTGTACAAATTTTTTTGTTTTATCCCTAATTTTTGCCCAAACCTTTTGGTTCGCCAGGATGCCCTTGTTTTGCCCAGGTGTGTCAACTTAGCGGGTCTCTTATGCGTAGTATCTTTTGACTATGTCCGCGTTCGCAGGGTGTGGCAGGTCGTCGCCATCCATGGTGGTTAAGATCATTGCCCCACCAGAGAAGATGTTCTTAATTACAAATGGTCCTTCATAGGTAGGAGTCCATTTTCCCCTGGGATCACTTTGTGGCAAGATGATGCGCTTGATCACTAGATCTCCAACTTGATATACTTGGCGTCTACTTTCTTGTTGAAAGCCTTGATCATCCTTTTTTGATACATCTGACCATGGAAAACAACAGTAAGTCTTTTTTCATCAATTAAATTTAGTTGATCAAGCCGGGTCCGGATCCAATCGTCTTCACTCAAACCTGTATCCTTCATAATTCTTAAGGAGGGGATTTGAACCTCGATAGGCAAGACAGCCTCCATGCCATAAACCAAAGAATAGGGTGTTGCCCCAGTTGATGTGCGAGCCGTGGTACGATACCCGTGGAGAGCAAACGGTAGCATTTCATGCCAGTCCTTGTAGGTGACTGTCATTTTCTGTATGATTTTTTAATGTTTTTATTAGCGGCTTCGACTGCACCATTCATCTTTGGCCGATAGGGGGATGAATTGTGATTTTGAATCTTGAAATGCTCGCACAAGGCGGTGATCATAGTATTGTTAAGGTTCGTACCGTTATCAGTGATGATCCTTTCTGGGATACCGTACCGACAAATAAGGTTCTGCTTGATGAAGCGGGCAACAACATTCTTAGTAACGGATGCGAAGGAAGCTGCTTCGACCCACTTTGTGAAATAGTCAATGGCCACTAGAATGAAGCGGTGTCCATTGGAGGCTGTAGGCTTGATCTCCCCAATCATATCGATTCCCCACATAGCGAAGGGCCAAGGAGTTGTTAAGACATTTAGAGGAACCGGAGACACGTGCACCTTGTCTGCATAGATTTGACATTTATGACAGGGCCGGGAGTGTTGATAGCAGTCTGCTTCCATGGTATACCAATAATAGCCTGCCCGTAGGATTTTCTTCGCCATCGTATGCCCACTGGAGTGAGTGCCAAAGGTACCTTCATGTAATTCAGCCATGATCTTTTCAGCTTCAATCTTATCCACACATTGGAGCAGAATAGAATCATGATTACGTTTGTACAGGATGCCATTACTTAGGAAGAACTTAGCGGAGAATCTCCTTAGGAACTTTTTATCATTGATTGAAGCTCCTTCTGGATATTCTTGAGCCTCGAGATACCTTTTGACTTCATGAAACCAAGGCTGGTCCACTACTTCTTCAATATTAATCTCGTGACAGTGTGCTGGTTCGTCCATTTGTTCAATGGTGATCTGGGGAGCCTCCTTATCCCAATTAAGTTTAAACATAGATGAAATTGTGGCTAGAGCATCTGCTAGCTGATTTTCTTCTCGCGGGAAATGCTCGAAGGTAATCTTCTCGAAATGTGGTAACAATGTCAAAACATGTTCTTTGTAAGGGATAAGGTTTGGATGCTTGGTGTCCCATTCTCCTTTGATCTGACTGATAACCAAAGCTGAATCTCCAAATATAACTAAAGATTTGATTCCCAAGTCTATGGTAGCCTTGAGACCAAAGATGCATGCTTCGTATTTTGCCATGTTGTTCGTACAGTTGAAGCAAAGTCTGGCGGTAAAAGGAGTATGACACCCTTCTGGAGATATGAGTACAGCTCTGATACCATTACCAAGTGCATTGGATGCCCCATCAAAGAACAGGGTCCATCGGGATCCTTGTTCAGGTCCATCATATGGTCTGATTTCTTCAAAATTGTCTAATGTCATGATGTCCTCGTCCGGGAATTCAAACTTCATGGACTGATAATATTCTACAGCTTGATGAGCAAGATGATCAGCTAGCACGCTGCCCTTTATAGCTTTTTGGGTAGTGTACTGTATGTCATATTCTGTTAAGATCATCTGCCATCTAGCTATCCTTCCAGAAAGAGCAGGCTTCTCAAAGATGTACTTTATTAGATCCATCTTAGATATCAGCAAAGTGGTATGAGTCAACATATACTGTCTTAGCCGACGAGCAGCCCATACCAAAGCGCAACAAGTTTTCTCGAGCAGTGAATATCTGGTTTCACAATCGGTAAACTTTTTGCTTAGGTAATAAATAGCGTGCTCTTTTCGGCCAGACTCGTCATGCTGCCCCAATACACACCCCATTGAGTTCTCTAAAATGGTCAGATATATGATCAGCGGTCTTCCCTCGACTGGTGGCATCAAGACAGGAGGCTCTTGTAAATACTCTTTGATTTTGTCGAAAGCAATCTGACATTCATCATTCCATCTGACTACTTGATCTTTCTTCAACAGTTTGAAGATTGTTTCACAAGTAGATGTTAGGTGAGAAATGAATCTGGCAATATAGTTTAGGCGTCCCAAGAATCCTCTGACTTCTTTCTCAGTACGAGGAGCAGGCATTTCTTGTATTGCTTTGACCTTGGTAGGATCAACCTCGATGCCTTTGTTGTTGACAATGAAACCTAAGAGTTTACTGGACCGGACTCCGAATGTGCACTTGTTCGGGTTCAACCTTAGTTTGTACTCCTTTAACCTTACAAACAAATTTTGCAAGTGATCAAGGTGCTCCTCTTCAGTCTGTGATCAGGCTATCATGTCATCTAAGTAGACCTCTATCTCATGATGTATCATATCATGAAACAAAGCTACCATGGCGCGTTGATAGGTTGCCCCGGCATTCTTTAGTCCGAATGGCATCACTTTGTAGCAGAACGTGCCCCACTGTATGACAAGTGTAGTTTTCTCCATGTCCTCAGGTGCCATTTTGATCTGGTTATAGCCTGAGAATCCATCCATGAAGGAAAACACTTTGTGCTGGGCCATATTATCAACCAGGATATCGATGCGTGGAAGTGGAAAATCATCTTTAGGGCTGGCCCTGTTTAAATCTCTATAATCCACGCACATCCGTACTTTACCGTCCTTTTTAGGCACGGGAACAATGTTGGCAACCCATTGAGGATAGGAAGCAACAGCTAGAAATCCAGCATTGAACTGTTTCATGACTTCCGCTTTGATCTTCTCTGACATGTCAGGTCTCATGCGGCGGACTTTTTGTTTCACTGGTGGACAATCTTCTCTTGTGGGTAGACGATGTACCAAGATGTCTGTATCGAGTCCCGATATGTCCTCGTATGACCAGGAAAAGATCTCAACATAATCATGCAATAGCTGAATTAGGCGCTCCTTGACACTCGGCTCTAGATTGGCACCCACTATGATTTCCTTTTTATCTTCCTCAGTACCCAAGTTGATTGTATCCAACAGCTCCTCATGAGGCTGAATAGCTCTTTCCTTTTGTTGTAGTAGTCTGGCCAATTCCCATGGCACCTCACAATCTTCCTCACCTTCGTATTCGGCTTGGTAGATCAGATCTTCAGAGTCACTGAAGGCTATAGCAGTATCGTTACCCATGGGATCCGGAATGCAGGGGTACCTGCATTTGTGAGTGTGGGTGTGTGTAAGGGTATAGCCATCTTCAAACAATAAAATGTAAAAGAAAGACAATGAGCACAAAAGGTTTATATATGAAAAAGCGTCCATGATTCATTGAATGTCATATGAAGATGAAATAAAAACCCTTACAAATGGACCATGGTGCCTCGGGTAAGACACAAGGTTTTTAAAGTGCGAATTGTTCGTGAATATTACAAGTCCAACAAAAATGTAAAAGATAAATTACTAAGAGATGAAAGTTATTGGGACAAAGTCTCTGGCTTCCCAGTTGCGAAGTCCTCCGTTGACATTAGGAAATATCCAATCTTCCAAGCTGCCATCTTCTTCATTGCCTTCTACTGCATTGACCCCTTGGTTGTTAATCTTCACAGGTGGCCCCCTAGCACGGGCACGGCGCACAACCTTCTGAGCAGTTGAAGTAAACCCTAAGCCAAACTTGTCTGATTTGTACGGAATGTCTGGAAGCTGCCCCCAGATGGTACATCCACCCTCTTCCACTACTGCCTTTGCATCCTTTAGAGATGACATCCGAAGTGGAGGTCTTGTGATCTTAGGAATCGAGGATACCGCCTTGGTCGCCGCTACTTCTTGAGAGACTTCTTCAAAATGTTGGAAAGGGGTTTCAATAAACTCGCCATCCAACTCCACATATCAGAAAGAATTCAGATGACTAATCATGTACTCCTCCTCCCCATGGACAGTTATGATCTTTCCTCAGACCAGGTACTTCAGCATCTGATGCAATATGGAGGTGACAGCACCGACATTGTGGATCCAAGGCCGTCCTAACAGACAAGAATAAGAAGGACGGATGTCCATCACGTAGAAGGTTGAATTGAAAATCTGAGTTCCCACCTTTATTAGGATGTCCACCTCCCCGTGGACCATCCTCTTCGAACCATCAAATGCTCTCACCACTATGTTACTGGGTTTTAAAGTCATCCCTTCGCAATCCAATCTATCAAGGGCTTTCTTTGGTAAGACGTTTAAAGATGATCTCGTGTCTACCAAGACATGGGCTAGGGTTGTTCCTCTACACTCCATAGAGACATGTAATGCCTCATTGTGTTTTCTCCCTCTGGGTGTTAAGTCAGCATCGGAGAAACCCAGGTCGTTATCAGCTGTCAAACTGGCCACACAGTCTTGGAATTGGTCAGCGGACGTCTCTTGTGGCACATGAGCTGTCTTCAGAAATTTTACCAAAGCTTTCGCATGTGCCTTAGAGCACAGCAGCAATGCTAGCATAGAGATCTTAGAGGGGGTTTACCCCAACTGTTCAACCACATCATAATCACTCTTCTTTATTATCCTCAAGATTTGTTCCATTTCCTTCTTGGATGTTTCGGGGATAGCTAGTGATTGAGCCTTCGTCCGGACAGGCTCTTCTTGAACATTTTTTCCTTTATTCTCAGTAGTGAAAATATTGGTAGGGATAGGGATTGTGTTGTCTTTGTCGGTAGATATGCTTGCAGGTATAATCACTTGTGCAGAGGTAATCTTCGGAACGGCCACGGGTCCAAAAACTACCTTTTGAGGGGAAATCTCTGGAGAGAAGATTCTACCACTGCGGGTAATCTTGCTAGTTCCGGCAATATTTCTAATGTCGTAATTTTCTTCTTCGGAGCTTTCTTCTTCGATAGTCGGTTCATCTTGTTTGATACCATGGTAGTAGATTTCTCCACCATAATTCCATGGTACTGTTTTATCTGACCTGTACGGGATTGGCCTGGACATTATGATCTTAAGTGGAGTAGTTTTTGGAACAGGTGTAATCCTAACGGGTCTTTTAGAGGCCCTGGAAGGATTGGAAGAGATGGTTATGATTGAAACTTCTTTAACTGGAATAGGTAACACGGGAGCATTCTCAAATAGAACTTCTTGGTTATCAATCAGGCGTTGGATACCTGTCTTCAACAGAGGGCAATCAAATGATGAGGATAGGCAAACAGGGCAGTCTTTATCACAACCTAGGAACAAACCAGCTTTCAACAAATTCAACTTAATGATCGAGAGTGGAGTCAACAGTTCATCCACTGTGGCAACAAATAAATCTTCCTCGACAGCATTGGCATTGTGGCCATGCCTAGGCATCGGAGCGGAAATAACATTTGGTTTCTCAGGTGCATCAAACTCAACTTCCTTCGCATCTATTAGGTCTTGAATTTTGTTCTTCAGAGCCCAACAATTGTTAGTGTCGTGCCCTGGACTTTTAGAATGGTATGCGCATCTGGCATTTGGATGGTAATGAGGGGATGCAATATTGGGATTCTTTGGGGCCTCTTTTAAAGTTGCCAGATTCAATTTCAGAAGATGTGGTAGAACCTGGGCTAGAGTCATGTTAATCTTGGTGAATTGCTGGACTGGCCTTTCCACCCTTGGCTGGTTATTTCTAGGTTAGTCATATGCAGGCTTCGGAATCATAATGGCTCCCACCGTTGGTCGGCGTTCAGTTCTTCCTTGATTCTTGTGTGAATAAACAGCAAATAGTTCCTTCCTCCCAGTGAAGGGTTTTTTCACAGCTGTAGATGCAGACGAATCTTTCTGAATCTTCCCACTTCTTATACCAGCTTCCACCCTTTCGCCGGTTAAAGTCAATTCAGTAAACCCTGCAGAGGAACTTCCAATTAGATGATTGAAGAAAGGGTCCGATAGAGTTCCCAAGAACATGTCCACTAACTCCCTTTCGAACAGAGGGGGTTGCACTATTCTGGCTAGATCTCTCCACTTTTGCGCGTAATCTTTGAAGCCCTCATTGGAAACCATAGCCATACTCTGAAGTTGAGTACGGGTAGGCGCCAAATCGGCGTTGTACTGGTATTGTTTATAGAAAGCTGCGGCCAGGTCTTCCCAATTATGGACGTCGACCCTTTCTAATTGGTAAAACCAATCAAGTTGCATTCCTGATAAACTGTCTTGGAAAAGTGGACCCACAAGTCTTTGTCGGCAGAGTGCGGCTGAATCTTTCTGACATATGACCGGAGGTGCATTTTAGGACAAGACACCCCATCATATTTCACAAATAATGGCACTTTAAACTTTGGGGGGATCATAATTCCTGACACTAACCCCAATTCCTCGAAATCTAGCCCCGGTACTCTTTGTATTTCTATAGCGGTTAAACGCTCTTCAAGGTGTCTGTACTTATCATCAGCCGAAGGGTATTATTGTTCAGAGTACTCCTCCTCTTCCTCCTCTTGCTCAGAGTCTGACGGAACTGCCGTTTTTTTTCCTTTTCTTTCCCCTTCATCAGACATCGTTGGAAAATCTAAGGTCCTTCTAGCTTGTCCCTGAAACCTTTTGCCCATGATTACCACACCAGCTGGATTCTTCTCTTTCTTCTTTTTCTCTTTCTCTAGCAGAGTCTTCAGCTCCTCTTGCCCCTTGGCTAAGGTCATGAGTAACTGTTGAAGTTGTGTGTTTTGATCTTGAAGGTCTTTGACCGTCTGTTCGAGATCCATCTTACTGAAATAAACAGTAGAGAGATGAGGAAACTTGTTGCAAAGACCTGTTTATGTTTATGATGAATGATATGTATTCATGCAATGCTTTCAAGGATTTAAAAATTCAAACTTGATTTAAAACAAAAATAAACACACGTTATATTAATAAGATAGAATTTGAGTACATCAATGCCCCTTGGGCAAAATAATACAAAATTCTAAGATAAAAAGACATTGCACATCCTCTTTGGTGCAATGTAGGTATTTAGAGTCTGCTCTTCATGAATTAGCCGAGTGAGTTCCAAAACCTTCTTCTCGCTTGCGTAGAATTGGGCTTCGAAAGTATCGTGTTCTTCTTTGAGCTGTATCCAACCCCTTTGTAGGTCTTCGAGTGATGTAGGCATGTTAGGATTTAGGATAGTGTATGGAACTTCTCCTTCCTTAACAGGCTCAATAATCACTGGGAGAATGGAAGGATAAGGCATCATAAGACTTTGAGCGCGGGTTCATACCCACTTGAGGTAAGGCTCAAGAGGGATGGAATTCTTGTGTCCCAAAGTCTTGCTATCCACCTTGTTTAACATCCTCCAAGCTCGGATGAATCTCTGGCGAAGTCCTTGATCGTCGTTGTCGTAGTCGAAAACCAAGCCTTGAATCAACATGTCATGTGGGCCATCCCTTCGTGCATAACCAAACTGTCTTAGAGCCAAGCATGGATTGTAAGTGATGCCTCCCCTAATGCCAAGTAGAGGGACATTAGGGAATTCCCCACAATGATCAACAATGATAACATTCTCTTTGGATCGAGAACACCAATGGATATCTGAATGTTTAAGCGTCATTAACCTTTGTGACCACCTCAAACCTTGCTCATTCTTTAAGACTGATTGGGGAAGATAAGAAATAAACCATCTTGCCAGGAGAGGAGTGCAACACATAAGAACACCTCTTTTCCTCATTGTACGAGTGTGAAAAGAGTGTAAGATATCCCCAAGCAATGTAGGCACCGGGTTGCGTGACATGAAGATTTTGACAGCGCTCACATCTATGAGTTGGTCAGGATTGGGGAACAAGACCATCCCATAGATGATAAGAGCTATAATCTCCTCAAAAGCTTTCAAATCTAGGGAATTCCAACAGCTTTGGGCTTTCTCAAACAGAAACTTTGCTAAGAAGCCTTTGACACCACTTCTAGTTTCCCAATGAGTTGTGACATCAGATGAGTGCAAGTGCAGGGCTTGAGCAATCTCTTCTGGATTTAGATCTCTTTCCGTACCATTGAAAGGTAGTTGATTGAGAATAGGAATCCTCAAGAGTTTAGATAATTCTTCCAAAGTGGGCACAAGTTGATAGTCAGAAAATGTGAAGCAATGATACAAAGGGTCAAAGAACTGGAAGAGAACCTTCACCATATCCTCCTCTGTGTTGGAGGTGACAAAGTTGAGTATACGACCATGTCTCTCGGTGAATGGAGAGTTCTCAGGGATCCTTGAAGCTAGCTCCTTGAGTTGTGGAGGAATTCTTACAAGGTTGATTTGGATAGTTTTCCTGCGAAGTGAATCCATATCCTACAAAACAAAAACAAAGATGAATCTCCAAAATCCTTGAAATGGTTAGTGAATGCATATGATGTTCATGATGTCCATGATGTTATGTACAAACAATTCATATACAAAAAAATCAAGCAAGTTCTTAGTTTAGGCTAGCATGGGGTTTCATAGGTAAGTACCCTCTTGAAGTTTAGTTGGCTCAACCTGTCCTAGTAATAGTAACCGGATTCTAAGGAACTCAATATCACTGGATTGTTTCCTTGGTCATTGTTTCAGCTCAAGCCTCTTTAATGGCGACCAAAATATCCCAAGAAACCAACCCTCAATGAGTGTAGTATCGAGTATTTACCAACTTCAGACTGCACCAAAGCCGGTCATCTCACTACATCCTAAAAGGCCAAGTTGGTCAAGTAAAGGGTTCTAGAAGTTCATTAGCGCTTCATGACATCACTCAGCGGCCCCGTATTCTCTTTGTGTGACATAGTGTGGGGTATACCGACATGGTTGAAGCAATAAGCTATGTTAGTGTGAAATATTTGTGAGTACTGGTAACCCTTGAGTTCAATCAAGGAGAGTACGGGGCCGCTGAGTGATGTCGTGAAGCACTAACGAACTCTTAGAACCTTAATTGACCATCTTAGCCTTTTTAGGGGTAGTGAGATGACCGACTTTGGTGCAGTCCGAAGTTGGTAGATACTCGATACTACACTCATTGAGGGTTGTTTTCTTGGAATATTTTGGTCGCCAGTTAAGTGGCTAAACCAAAACGATGAACATGGAAAACAATCCAATGATATTGAGCTCCTTAGAACCCAGTTTCTATTTTTAGGACAGGATGAGCCAACTAACTTCAAAAGGGTACTTACCTCCAACCCCATGCAAGCCTAAACCTAAGGACTTGTTTGCTTTGTGTGAATATGATTACCTGTATATACACTCACTTGCTTTTGCATGCATGTACATAACATCATGACATCATATCATAGCATTTTCAATAACCATTTCAAGGATCTCGCAGGTTCTTTTGATGCAGGGTTACGTTGAACCAGACGTCTACCAAAGGGCAAGAGGTTTCTCCTCTAAACAAATGCCATCAAAGATCAAGTGCAACAACTTGAATCAGGGGCTATGACCCACTTGATATGGTGAGCTTGATTCTCGTGGGAAGACATCCACCAGTACACAGTTCTCTGATCAAAGATCAAGTACAACAACTTGAATCAGAGGCTATGACCCACTTGACATGGTGAGCTTGATTCTCGTGGAAAGACATCCACCGGTGCGAAGATCTCCAATCAAAAATCAAAGTTCAACCTCTAACATTTTCTTGTGTTTACCCCAAGAGATCCTTGAAAGCATGCATCCACATATCATGCATTGCATTTTGACATTTTTTTCCTTTTTCAGGTTTCCTTACTCTCATACTGTTTATTTCAGTAAGAGATGGCTCTAGAAAGGACTGTCAAGGAGATCCAGGACCAGACTGCTCAACTGCAGGAGATGTTCTTGAACCTGTCACTAGGGCAAGAAGAAATGAAAGCTCTCCTCACAAAGGGCTTGGTCCAGGGGAATTCAAACAATGCCAGGAGTGATCAGTTGGAAGCACTGCAGTTTGATTTGACAACATTGAGGATCCAAGTGATGGGACAGTTAGTGGGCCAGATGGCTCTCATCCAAGATTTGTCTCAAAGACAGGAGGAACTCAGAGTTCTTGTCAACCAACTGCTTCGAAACAACCAACTGGGGCAAACATCTGAGGTTGAAGAGCAAGTCACCACTCCACCCCCTTCCAGACAAGAAGACAAAGGGAAGGCTCCTTTGCTTGCTTCAGGGTCACAGGCCCAGCAACAACCTCGTCAGCGTCAACGGGGTAATCGGCGTAAGCAAAATACGTCGGGAAGACAGTTCACGGAGACTGACATATCGTCATCTCTGATTCTAGAGCGCTTGTTGGAGGTCAACCTGACTGCCTTGAGGGATCCTATCCGGAACCCAAATACCTCCGCTCCTAACTATCATCCCGGTGCATTTTCTGTTTACCACTCCTATAGCCCGGGACACGACACCGACGACTGTTGGTCCTTAAAGAACAAGATTCAAGATCTGATCGACATTGGAGTGCTGAGGTTCATGCCAGACGGTGAGATGAAAATCTTTCGTTAAGGGTGTCCACATCTGGAGTGACAAAGCTCAAGCTGGAGGACTTTTGCTTCATTTGAATTTTCAAAGTTGTAATTTCTTTTGTTATTTAAACAATTATCTGTTGATGTTAAACTTTGTTTCATTAATACATTGCATATGTTTGTCTTGAATTCATCCATTCGTTTTCACTACTCTTATGCTTTCTTTATGATATTTGAATCTTGATAAAAAGCTGCAAGCCTTTAGAGGGAGGATGACGAAAACAATACCACAATCTCATACAGTATGCTTTTGAACAAACCTTGCTGATGATGTACAGGCATTTCTTTCAATTCCCAAACACTGGAGTTATAAGGAAGATAATCCCTAGTCAACCCCTTCGAGCCAGAGAAGTAGGAGTTTTCTGTCTAAACAATCAAAACCTTTGATATAAACCTGGGGCAGGGTAGTATCTCAGTTAATTCAAAAGAAAATGCGCATTGAAGTCGCAAACTCTCAGTTTGTAATACAACGAACAACATTCCCTTGGAATCAAAAGACAATGACGGTTCTCTATCATATAGACAGTCATTATCTCTCAAAAAAAAAGAAAGAGCCCACTGAGCCAAAACCTGTAAAGGAGTCTTAAGAAAGCCGGGGCATCCCGCTGACTGTAATCTCAAAAAACGGGAACAGTCAGGCAAAAGTTAGTGTGACATATTTGTGGGTACCGGTAGCCTTTGAGTCAATCAAAGAGAATACGGGGCCGCTGAGTGATGTCATGAAGCGCTAATGAACTTCTAGAACCCTTTACTTGACCAACTTGGCCTTTTAGGATGTAGTGAGATGACCGGCTTTGGTGCAGTCTGAAGTTGGTAGATACTCGACACTACACTCATTGAGGGTTGGTTTCAACAAATCTCTCAAAAAGTTCAGTGAACTCGGGGCAAGTCTCCTTCATCTTCGCTTGGGGCATTCGAATGTCAAAAGTGTTCAACCATTCCTTCATCACCTGTTGGAAGATACGGTCCAGATGTGCTCCAAACACGGTTGCCATTCTGTCACCTTTCTTAAAGTTCCAGATCAACACCTGTAACGAGCCAGGAAAATATCTGTGAACGACTGATTGTGGATTAACACCTGTAACAAGCCAGGAAATTATCTACATCACCACTTGGGGCATTTGAATGTCAAAAGTGTTCAGCAATTCCTTCATCACCTGTTGGAAGATACGGTCCAGATGTGCTCCAGACACGGTTGCCATTCTGTCACCTTTCTTAAGTTCCGAATCAACACCTGTAACAAGCCAGGAAAATATTTGTGAACGACTGATTATGGATTAACACCTGTAACAAGCTAGGAAATTATCTACATCACCACTTGGGGCATTCGAATGTCAAACGTGTTCAACAATTCCTTCATCACCTGTCGGAAGATACAGTTTCAGATACGCTCCAGACACGGTAGCCATTCTGTCACTCATTCAGATCCTAGTTACAGTTTCAGATATACTCCAGACACGGAAGTCATTCTGCTACTCATACAGATCTCTACTCCAAGATACAGTTTCAGATACGCTCCAGACACGGTATCTATTCTGTCACTCATTCAGATCCTAGTTACAGTTTCAGATATACTCCAGACACGGAAGTCATTCTGCTACTCATACAGATCTCTACTCCAAGATACAGTTTCAGATACGCTCCAGACACGGTAGCTATTCTGTCACTCATTCAGATCCTAGTTACAGTTTCAGATATACTCCATACACGGAACTCATTCTGCTACTCATACAGATCTCTACTCCAAGATACAGTTTCAGATACACTCCAGACACGGTAGCCATTCTGTCACTCATTCAGATCCTAGTTACAGTTTCAGATATACTCCAGACACGGAAGTCATTCTGCTACTCATACAGATCCCTACTCCAAGATACAGTTTCAGATACGCTCCAGACACGGTATCTATTTTGTCACTCATTCAGATCCTAGTTACAGTTTCAGATATACTCCAGACACGGAAGTCATTCTGCTACTCATACAGATCTCTACTCCAAGATACAGTTTCAGATACGCTCCAGACACAGTAGCCATTCTGTCACTCATTCAGATCCTAGTTACAGTTTCAGATATACTCCAGACACGGAAGTCATTCTGCTACTCATACAGATCTCTACTCCAAGATACAGTTTCAGATACGCTCCAGACACGGTAGCCATTTTGTCACTCATTCAGATCCTAGTTACAGTTTCAGATATACTCCAGACACGGAAGTCATTCTGTTACTCATACAGATCTCTACTCCAAGATACAGTTTCAGATACGCTCCAGACACGGTAGCTATTCTGTCACTCATTCAGATCCTAGTTACAGTTTCAGATATATTCCAGACGCGGAAGTCATTCTGCTACTCATACAGATATCAAATCCAAGATACAGTTTCAGATACGCTCCAGACACGGTAGCTATTCTGTCACTCATTCAGATCCTAGTTACAGTTTCAGATATATTCCAGACGCGGAAGTCATTCTGCTACTCATACAGATCTCAAATCCAAGATGTAGTTTCATATGGACTCATCATCAGAAAACCCTACACAGGTTCTTTCTTTTAACTTACGATTCAACACATCTCCAGTTAACTATCCATCCTATCTCCAAATGGCATATGTAAGCCCATTCCCGACATCAAGTACCTGCAGCAATCAAAAGATTCTTGTAATCCCCAACCAGAGAGCCTTACAGAATCTAATTCCCCTCAGAGTCAAGTTTCAAGATCCCCAGCGGAGCTAAAAATTCCAATTATCAATCCCCAAGCAGAGTGAAGACTCTCATTCTCAGTTCCTCACAGAATATTCGAATATTCCCCAGTGAAGATCTCCTCAAGACAGGAATCCCCAGTAGATTGGCATACAACCCAAGCTTCTGATTCCCCAACAGTGGTCCCGGGACTTCTTATGATCAAAGATTCTTGCCTTCCCCTGCAGCAGCCAAGGATTGGTTCTCCCCGGCAGCAGTCAAGATTCTTTTATCTTCCGCCATCCAGGATTCATCTATCCTCAGCAAGATAGCTCATCAGCTTACATACGCATTCATCGCATTCATATCATAAACATTGATATAACATACATTGCATCACGCATCATGACATTGCATACAGCTAACTCTTTACCTTTTCAGGTAAGATCAGTCGACAGACAAAGATCATCATCTTCCGAGATTCATCCAAAGATAGTTCAGATGTGACCCAGACACGGCGACATTCTGATACTTATTCCAGATTCACTCAGAGATAGTTCAGATGTGACCCAGACACGGCGACATTATGATACTTATTCCAGATTCACTCAGATGCAGTTTTACACGAACGCATCATCAGGAAACCCTACATTGGTTCCTTCTTCACTTCGAGACTTCTGAAAATAGTTTACGGATTCTTCCCAACACCGGATCTTAATCTATCACTTGTTCAGATGCAACTTCTTCACGGATGCTTCCCAACAACGGATGCTGCTCTATTGCTTTTTCAACTTCAACTCCTGAAAACAGTTTACGGATTCTCCAAACACGAATGTCAATCTATTGCTTGCTCAGATCCCCAGTTCAGAGATGTTCCAAAACATGGATACCTTTCTGATACTCGTCCACTCACCAAGAACATGCAGTTCAACAACTTCCAAATGGCATCTTTAAGCCCATTTCCAGATGGTATCTATGAGCCCATCCTCCTCTAGACATTTCCAAATGGCATCTTTAAGCCCATTTCCAGATGGCATCTATAAGCCCATCCTCCTACCAGCAGTCACCAGATGGCATCGTTAAGCCCATCACCAAATGGCATCTGTAAGCCCATTCACCTCCACCATCACATCACCGAGTGCAAATTTTCTGGGCACTCTAGTGTCCAATCTCCTTTTAACCCTCGAGTCGCAAAAGGCAAACTTGCCAATCTAACTCTTCAGGTCCAAGAAGATTGAACAGGGGCAACTGTTGTACCCCAAAATTTGCCCTCGTATTTTTCCACAAGAAATCACATCTTCAGGCTTTTCCTGATTTTTCAGACTGGCTCAAGAATCGGTCAAACAGACTTTTCTCGTCAGTCAGACAAAATTAGGGTTTTCATTGATTTTCATGGCTCTGGAACAATTCAAACAGTTTGCTTAGGGTTTGGTTGATTTTGGCTCAGCTTTGATCAGGCGAACGCTTCTTTGGCATTTGATCAGGAACTAGGGTTTTTGTGCGCGCATTCTCAGAAAGAATTAATCCCACAGTGCTTTTCAAGTTATTCCGAGATATGGACTAAGGCATTTGGATTGGGTTTGCAATGTTTGACTAAATCAGTGAAAAGAGTCATTTGGATTGAGTATTGCAGTGTTTGATTGAATCATTAAGAGAAAAGACATTTGGGCAGTTGTTGTGATTGACTGTGCTTTGCTTTGGATTTTTGAAGCGCCAGGTTTATTAATTGGTCGATGCTAAAATCACAATGTTTATTTAATTGTTTATTTATTCTAAGTTAAGATAATTGGAATTTATTTCCATTTATTATAATTTAAGAATTATAAATAATAAAATAAATAATTGAAAAGAAGAAAAGGAATTAACTGATAAAAAAATGGATTTTATTTATCTTTTAATTATTCGTTACAATTGTTGTTTGAATACAGTATTTATTTGCAAAGTATTCATAATAATAAATGTTTACAAATAATTAAATTTGGAATAAAACTATCCTAATTTTTCTAAGTTTCTTAGTCTTCATCTTCTATCCAATGCTCCTTTGTCGCTCAATTATTTTTCGTCTGCAAAATAAAGAAAGAAGAAAAAAAGTCAAATGCAGTCAAAATAATTGAAAGGCAAACAGTTAATTTGGGCTCATCATTAAAGGCAACTGGCCGGAATCAGTTCACCCTCTCCGCAAATCACGAGATTTCTCCCGGTTCACAGAGAGGGATGAAAAATGCTTGCAACAAAAGTATTGAAATGCACAAAAGTTACATACTGCATAATTCCAAGTTCTAAACCAAGGATACAAGGCAAACTGAACTAGGCCAACAAAGTCCAAACTGAGTTCACATTTAAAACTGTCCAAGCTGCCCAAAAGATACCTCAGGATATCAAAGTATAAAAAAACTGTCACAAAGAAGCATGAAATCTGGAAGAAGGCATAAAGTATGTAGAGTAAACTTGTATTGCAAGCAAGCATAGTCAAATGCATCATTTTCCACCAGTCACCTTTTCAGAATAAGACAAATATAAGCAATATTAAATGCTTAAAAATTGTCAAGGGAGAGGAGAGAGAGAGAAAAAGAAGTATCGGGCTTATAGGCTTAGGCTTGAAAGAGATATAAAAACAAAATGTAATAACACAGTAAAAAGAAGAAGGCAGAGATATAAACAGCATATCAGAATACACAGCAAAAGGGGGCAGAACATATGTAGCAGGATATCACAAAGAGGGAAAACCTCAAGCCTTGCAAATCTGTCCACAATTTTGACCAAGAAAGAATATACAAAATATAATAGCTCATGCCTTTCAAAGACTACAAGGCCAAGACCCTGCAGGATAAAAGATAGAAGCCTTCAACCTTTCAAGAGACAAGCCTCCGCCTGCATAACATATACATCACAAGCCACATAAACAAAACCAGAAATAGCCAAGTCCATCAAACCCTAAGCATACAAACTCAATGCACACAAGGCCTCCCAAAACCTGAACCAGCGAACCAGTAAACCCAAAAAAAAAGCCTAAAGCTTAACCAACTCAAAAGTCCTCAACCCGCTGAAACCTTTCAATAACCATTCAAACATCAAAACAACTGTCAAGCCTAAGCTTAACCTGAAGCAAGCCTTACCAGCATTCAAACCACCCATCAAGCCCTCAGAAAACCTTCATCACTGGGCTAACAACAACAATCTCAAGCATACAAAGGCAACCAGAAGAGGATAAAGAAGCATATCAACATACAAAGCCCTCAGAACTCAAAGAGTTCATCATTGGGTAACCAACGAAGCAAAAATCATCATCTCAGAACCAACAAAGGCAACATACAGAACATACAAAAGGCGAGGCAACAGAAAGAGAAGAAGAAAAGAGGTGATAAACTAAGTTCTCAGAATATCATCACTAAACCAACACATAAAACACGAAATACCAGGGTTCCCAGCTAGCTCAAACGCTCATCATCACCATCCCCTCGCCTTGGCCTCCGGAGCGCCTCCACGTCCGCCTCTTCCTCCAATAAAAGGTAGCATTTTTCTTCTTTTCTTTCCTTTCCACAACCACAACAACAAATAATAACAAAGCTAAAATCAGAATCAATAAGCAAAAGTGAAACATGTAAGACATAAAAACGAAAACCCTAACGCGAATGACTCAGAAAACATTACCTTCGAGTCACATCGCTGAATGACCCATGGAAGAGAGAGGAGGTGATGATGGCGCTGGTGGCTGGGCAAGGGACATTGTTCTGGATGCTTTGGCTCGAGAGAAGAAGAGGAATGAACGAAATGAAGAGAATGGCGCTGCTGCTGTAACAAACCCTAAGCTTTTCTCCAAATGAACAATAATCATCAAACCCTAAGAAAAAGAAAGTTGTTGTTTGCGTTGGGCCACAACCCGTTTCACTTCCTAAGCCCAAACGCGTTTTCAATTGACACCCCCCCTGGCTTCTGTTTCAAATCATGTTTGGGCCAGCATAACTCCAAAAGAGCCCATTCAATTCTTTTGCTAACATCTTTTCTTATCCTTTTATTGTTTTTTTTAACTAATATATTTTATTTAGTTTTATTAAAACAATACCTTTTTATGTAACTTACTCAATATACTAGTTTTATTTTTATTTTTAACCATACCTTTTTATTATATTCAAAATATATAGGCATTAGGTTTCATTAGGTTTAAATATCTTTCTTTTTGTACATAAAAAAATACTAACATAAATACCCAAAAACATTAATCTTTTCTTAAAACATTTCTTATTTATTTTTTTAGTTAAAACTTTGTACATAAAAAGATTAATTAAAATACATTAATTTGTAAATACACAAGAAATACTTTCCTTTAATATAAGACATTAATATATAGAATTTGAATATTTTCTTTTCTTAAAATATTTTATTCTTGTACATCAATACATAATACTTTTCTTTTTCTTAAGATAAATAATTTGTACATATTAACAAAAGATAATAATACATGTAAATAAATTACATACACATATACACATAGACTTACACAATTACATTAACGCATTTACATTTACATTTGCTATTCTTATACATTGCTATACATTATATTTTACATCGCGATCGATTCGATTTGGTTGTAATTATTTAAAGTCTCATCCCCATTTGTAAATTTGTACCCCCACTCCCGGATACTATTTTGTAATAGCGTAGACTTTAAATTCCCGCAATTTATCGCTTTTGAATTATACCATGGTTAGACCTAGGGTTTGCATGTACATAAAATCGAACACTAGATAACCTAATACAAGACAAATACATGAAATCAATACACAATCACACTTGCACCCCTAGGGTAATCCCACATGTTGCCTTCCAAAATGGGTCGTGCTTGCACGTCAAGTTTCTTTGGCAAAACAATTCAAATGATCATAAGTCCCTCGATGACGCTTTAGAAAGTTGCCTATCAAAATGATCATAGTCCCTTCAAGCAAAATTGCCAAAGACACTTGGCACCATTGCATTCATGGTCCATACGATGACCCGCGCCTGTCCCGTTAAAACATCCTAAACGCAAGATTATCCACCAAATACAATGGTGGAACAAAATTGTTAAAAAGGGTTAAAACATGAGAAAAACCTTTGAGTAAACTTAGGGGTAGACAAAACTCTTAGTTACTTGATCAAACTTGCAAAAACACTTGCCTACTTTTTAAATCACACTCCACAACACTTTCAAAACAAAACTTTCAAAAACATTTGAAACATCTTTTCGAAAAGATACACACCCTTGTATATACTCAAACACGAGTCATTACAACGGTTGCCGAAACAAAGGCGTCTATTTCAAAACATTTTCAAAACACACACACACACACACCATTTTCTAGCAATCAAAAATCAAGGCAAGTGATCTAAAACCAAGTAACTAAGAGCCCATGGATAACCATGGATGAAAAGGGTGCTAATACCTTCCCTTTTCATAATCTACCCCCCGAACCCACGAAACATCTCAAAAGGTTTTTCCTGTGCTTTTTAACCTTTCCTTTAGGATAAAATAAAAAGTCGGTGGCGACTCTTGCTAAACCGAACAAGTGCGAATATAAAACGCAAAACTCAAGTCAGTTCTCCCACCGTATCACACTTTACATCACCGAATGCAAATTTCTGGGCACTCTAATGTCCAATCATCTTCCACCTTCGAGTCACGAATGGTAAAACTAGCCAATCTAACTCTCCAGGCTTAAGAAGATTGAACAGAGGCAGTTGTTGTACCCCAAAATTTTCCCTCTCACTTATCAATAATTTTTTTACAAGATCTCCTTTGGCTCAAGACTGCACTAGGGTTGATCAGCTCAAGACACCTCCTCAAGCACTGAAGACCAAAATTAGGGTTTGAGATTGCACAAAGATATTTAAACTTCCAATGTCCCATATAACTTTCATGGATCATTATGGACCCTCAAGATTACTCATGTCAATTTTCAAGCTTTGGATCACACTTTTCCTCAATCAATTGAGCAGTTGACCTAAAAATCAGTTGTATTAGAGAAAAGTCAACTATAGCCAATTTACAGTCAAACTTCATAATTTTTTATCCACATAAACATTTTAAACTCATATTTATCATTTGATCAAGTTTGGACCATAATTCCTCAAGAAATTTGATCAAATCTTCAAAAGGGCAAAATGGTCAAAATTAGGTTTTGACTGGGAAAGGGCAATTTCTGATTTTTGACCTAGCAAATGATCAATTGATTTAAGGCATGATCTCAAGAGTCCAATTTCATGATTTGACCTAATGACATAGCTCAAAACATTGCTCAAGTCCAATGGATTGACAGATGAATTTTTAGTCAATTGATCAAAAGTCAACTGTATACTAAAAAGTCAAACTTTGACTTTTTGGTCAAAATAAAATGTCAAAGATCATAATTCATCAAAGCATGTCAAAATATGAAAATTATTCATCAAGAAATCAAAGATTCAAGATTCCATTTTGAAAAGTTAAAATTTCTAAAGTTAGAAATTTTTCTAAGTGTTGGAAATTTCTTATTTTTTCATAACTTTGAGCAAATTTTTCACCATGATGCAAGATGATTCAAAAGAAACTTTCAACATGAAAGTTGTATTACTCCATGAAATCTATAACATTTCTTTACACAACTCCTTCCAAAAATGATTGGATCTCAAGTTATACTTTTTAGAACACATGGTCATGAAATAAAACACTTAGTGAAATTTTGCCCTAATATGGTTAGGATTTTGACCTAACTTCATGGCACGTTTTCATATATTTCCAAGGGGATTTTTCAAAAGTGATTCAAATAGGGGTTGTAGAGAACATTACAAGCTTTCCAAAATTTTCAAGAACTCCTTGATATCATTTTTGAGTATGGAGAATCGAGGAGATGAAGTTAGGGTTTTCGCACTTGAATTACAAGTCATTTTGTGATGAACAAGATTCAAAATTCAAACTTATGTTACATAACTTCTACTTTGCATGCCTCAAAGTTATTAGCCACTCCATAATTAATTGCTTGCACAGCTGTTAGAGGTCTCAATTCAAGCATTCAATGCAAGGCCATGCTTTATATTCATTTTGGGAAGAAAGTGCACAATGCCATTTTGATAAAATAGCTTTTTGCACAAAACTTGTTCTTGAGCCTTGCAATTGCTTTCTTCTGATCATACAAGTCCCATAACTCAAGAGAAGCTTGTCTAGACACTTACAATCACTCATCCCATGCTTGTACTTCCTCTTGAAACTTGTTTTCCCACTTTTCTTGAAAATCAAGTAACATAGCAATTAGCTTGTAACTTGTACTTCTGACTCTCCAAAGCACTCAAGACCTTTTTCTTATACATACACAAGTTATTTGACACAAATCCCACGCATGCTTAAGCCCTTAAAACACCAAGAACACAATCACCAAAAACACCTAAAAACTTGCCATTTCTGAGTTTTGAATCCAATCTCCAAATTTGCTCGTGTGTTTCTTGGCCTTTTACTTTCAAAAGCTTCTAAATAACATACACAAACAATTCCAACACCTACAACACCACTGTAACACCTCCATCATCATCCACCATTTTCAAAAATAGCACCTTGACTTCTCCAGAACTCCTCAGGCACTTTCAGCTCAAGCTAAGCATCACATTAGCTTCCTAGGAACTTGAGGAAGCTAATCTAATCATTGGAACTCACTAAAAGCTACTCAAACTCCAAACACGATACCCTCTTACAAGGTAAGTTTTCTGACTTTGGAACTTTTCATACAGGCATCATTAATGGTTTATTTTTGAATGAAAAATGTAGATATCATTGCACTAAAGCTAACCATGTCCATAGTTTTCATTTATATTGCTTGAGCTTAGAGAATTTTAAGATTGAAGTTTCTAAAAAATTTAGGTTTCAGATTAGGGCCATTAAAATTCATGCTTGTCTTTGATATATAATTTTATTGCTTTACATTTCTGAAATCGTGAGGAAATTTCCTACAAGTTTCCTGTTTACACTTTTCATTTTTGTTGAGAATTTAATAAGATACAGAGGTTCAGGCTGGGCGTGAGGTTGAAGATGAAGTTGGTCTCAGGAACGTATTTACTATATATATTTATGGTTTGATATTAATAAACGGATGTATAGCCACCCCAGTGGTAGAAGCGCGCGGCTGTGACTATAGGGACCTGGGTTCGAGCCCCAGTGGTACCTTTTGGGATTTTTTCATATTTTTCACACATTATGACTTTTTTTTGCAGCGCTGGGCCTCTTTCCCTTGGGCTTTTTTTTTCTTATTGTTGACCCCCTTGCTGGCTACTCACACCCTGGCCCATTTTATTTTATTTTTCTCATTTTTATTTATTTGTTTTCTTAAATATTTTATCTAATATTAAAAAAAATCAGAAAAAATATAAAAACATTAGATTTATATTTTGTTGTAGTTTATTTATTTTTTTACACAAAAAAATTATTTTATTTAATCATACTTTATTTATTTTACTAATTGATTTGTAAATTTAATTAAAATCTAGGATTTTAGTTATTTTCTTTTACACAGTTAAAATATATTATTTTAAAACAAAAAAAAAAAGACCAAAAATATTTTATAATACTATAAATTATTTTTAAGACCAAAATACCAAAAAATATTCTTCTTACAAACTTAATTTCTTTTTTAATCAATTAATAGATTAGGCTTTTTTATTTAATTCTTTTCCTAGTAAATTTAGGTTTTACTTTTTACTAATTAATTCTTTTTTCTTTTAGTTAAAACAAAAACCCTTTTCCTAAAAAATCCAAACAAAATATCCATTTTCTTTACATTTACATTCTTGTATATTTAATCATTTTTATACATTATTTATCCAAATTCACTATGGTTGTAATAGATAATTAGGTTTAATTTTCTTGCAATCTCCATTTGTAATTTGTACACCCTCCTCCCACAAGTATTGTAATAGCATAGTAATTTTAAATTCCATAATTTATCGCTTTATATACAAATGCTAGTAATTAGGGTTTGTATGGAAAGACTAAAACCAATCAATTAGAAACCCCTAATCAAAGACAAAACCAAGCATGAAAAATAATACACTTCCACACAAGCACCCTTAGGGTAAAATCCACTTGGTTGCCTTACAAAATGGTCATATTATGCATGTAAGGTATCTTAGCAAAAACAAGCAAAATATAAGATCATAGTCCCTCGATGACGCTATCTATGTTGCCTTTCAAATGATATTAGTCCCTTAAAAAGAATGCTAAGATACCTTGTAACATTGCTAATCATGGTTATACGATGACCCACGCTCGTCCCGTTTACATCCAAAGATATGGTTATTTACCAAATCAATGGTAAGATAATAATGTCAAAGGAAAAAGGAAATGAACAAGAAAGACTTTTGAGTAGGTAGAATGCTCCTAATTACTTGCTCCATTTCAAAATAAAGCATCCTTGCTATTTTCAAAACAAACACCTACACTTTCAAAACATCTTACAAACTTGAAAATATTTTCAAAAGATCAACATCTTTGTATACATTCTTACGAACGAGAATCATTACAAAGTTTGCCTAAACAATGGCCTCTTTACAAAATACTTTCAAAAATCACACAAAGCACAATTTCAAACAAAAGCAAGTGATCTAGCAAGTAACTATGAGCCCATGGAAAACCATGGATGAAAAGGGTGCTAATACCTTTCCTTTTCATAATCTACCCCCCGAACTCAAGAAATAATCTGTTGAGGATTGAATTCCTATTTGTGAAAGGAAAGAACTTCGCTGGGGATGATCTTTCAGTTGCAACTTGCTGGGGATAATCCTGTTAGACTTTTATGGGGATAATCCTCTGTGTTCTGTTGGGAATGATCCTTGGAACTCGGCTGGGGAGATTTATCTTGTACTCCGATGGGGATAAACTTCCAGAGTCTACTGGAGATGATGCTTCAACTCCGTTAGGGAGGCTTTTTCAGACTGCGCTGGGGAAATATTGACTCCACTGGGGGTATCTTGTATTCTGCGGGGGAACATTTTTATACTCTGTTAGGGAATATTAAAACTGCCGGGGACATCAAGCCTTTTTAGTGTTGATGGTAGATCAACTCTGCTTGGGGAGAGTATTGTTGATTCGTCCATAGTTGTAAGTCTTGGCTGGGGGAGAGCTATCATTGCTGTCTTATTCTGCGAGGAGTGAAAGTATCTTAGCCATATTCTTCAGATGAATTTACCTTGTACCTGGTGGACAAAGCAACTATACAATTTGGACACTTCTTATTGCCCCTGTTTCTAATATTACCCGTAATCGTCTTTTGTTTCGCATGTAAATATTTATGAGCAGCAATTAATGTCAAATGCATATATCAAAAATGAACATTGGACGTTCTTTGCAAAACAAAACAGATAAAGGAAAAACAGTTTGAAATTTCTTTGAAAATGAATTGTATTGATTTTGAAGTTTGGCCTGTAAATAGGCGTTTTTGTATAAGAGGCTGACATCCTAGTAAGAGAACGCCGCCGAATAATAGAATTTACACAATTTGTGAAAAACTAAACAAAACAGTTATGTGAATAATCCCACTGGGTTCCAACTTTGCTATTGCCTTTATATCTTCAAGCATCTCATCACTTGCTGCTAGTTGAAGGTAGATCAGATTGATTAGTGCCGTTCAAGCTTGATAGTCGATACCGAAGTCTGGATGCAAGGTGATCCAATGAGTCATAGTGTTACGCTTTGATCCCTAATTTTTGCCTGGACCGCCCTTTCGGGTTTTCAGTCCACCGGGATACCCTTTTTTGCCCAAGCCGCCTTTTTAGGTTTTCGACTTGCCGGGTGTACAGATTTTTTTATTTTCATCCCTTATTTTTGCCCGAACCCTTTTGGTTCGCCAGGAAGCCCTTATTTTTGCCTAGGCCAGTCAACCTAGCGGGTCTTTGTTCATGCGTAGTATCTTTTCACTATGTCTACATTGACAGGGTGAGGAAGGTCGTCACCATCCATGGTGGTTAGAATCATTGCTCCTCCTGAGAAAATATTCTTAACCACAAATGGCCCTTCGTAAGTAGGGGTCCATTTTCCCCTGGGATCACCTTGAGGTAAAATAATGCGCTTGATTACCAGATCCCAAACTTGATACTCTTGTCGTCTGACTTTCTTGTTAAATGACTTGATCATCCGCTTTTGATACGTTTGACCATGAAAAATAGCAGTAAGTCTCTTTTCGTCGATTAAGTTCAACTGATCAAGCCGGGTCTGAATCCAGTCATCTTCGCTCAAACCTGCATCCTTCATAATCCGAAGAGAGGGTATCTGAATTTCAATGGGCAAGACTGCCTCCATGCCATAAACCAAGGAATAGGGTGTTTCCCCTGTTGACGTCCGTGCTGAGGTACGGTACCCATATAGAGCAAACGGTAACATCTCGTGCCAATCTTTGTATGTCACTGTCATCTTCTGCACAATCCTCTTAATGTTCTTATTAGCCGCTTCTACAGCCCCATTCATCTTCGGCCGGTAAGGAGAAGAGTTGTGATGTTGTATCTTGAATTGCTCGCAGAGTTCAATGATCATCTTGTTGTTGAGATTGGTACCATTGTCCGTAATGATCCTCTCTGGTACACCGTATCGATAGATCAGATTATGTCGAATGAACCGTGCCACAACTTTCTTGGTTACAGTAGCAAAGGAAGTTGCTTCAACCCACTTTATAAAGTAATCAATTGCTACCAGGATGAAACGATGCTCGTTGGATGCCGTAGGCTTGATCTCGCTGATCATATCAATGCCCCACATTGCAAAAGGCCAAAGTGTCGTCAAGATGTTTAGAGGCACTGGAGGTATGTGTACCTTATCAGCATAGACCTGGCACTTGTGACATTTCCGAGAATGCTTATAACAGTCGGCTTCCATTGTGGACCAATAATATCCTGCCCGGAGGATTTTCTTTGCCATGGTGTGTCCACTGGAATGAGTTCCGAAGGTACCATCATGTAACTCCGTCATGATCCTTTCTACTTCAGTCTTATCCACACATCGCATTAAGGTTGAATCATGGTTACGCTTGTAAAGGATGCCATTGCTGATGAAGAACTTCACCGCGAACCTCCTCAGAAACTTCTTATCATTCACAGATGCACCCTCGGGGTATTCCTGAGCTTCAAGATACCTCTTCACCTCATGATACCAGGGCTTTTCAGTCACCTCTTCAGTCTCAAGATCACAGCAATGTGCAAGTTCTTCCAATCTTTCAATGATGATCAGGGGAGCTTCGTTGTCCCAATTGACTTTGAACATAGAAGACATCGTAGCTAGCGCGTCCGCCAACTGATTCTCCTCTCTAGGGAAGTGTTCAAAGGTTATCTTCTTAAAATGGGGAAGCAATGTCAACACATACTCCTTGTAAGGAATAAGATTCGGGTGTTTCGTATCCCACTCGCCTTTGATCTGACTGATCACGAGAGTGGAATCTCCGAAAACACTTAGAAACTTAATCCTTAGGTCAATTGCTGCTCGAAGACCCATAATGCACACTTCATACTCCACCATATTGTTGGTGCAATTGAAACATAGTCGGCCGGTAAACAGAGTATGAGAGCCTTTAGGAGATATGATCACAGCGCCAATACCATTACCCAAAGCATTTGAAGCTCCATCAAATTACATAGACCATCAGGATCCTTCCTCAGGTCCTTCATCCGGTCCAGGTGTCTCACAATCAGTTACCAACATGATATTCTCGTCCAGGAATTCAAAGTTCATAGACTAATAATCATCCACTGCCTGATGTGCTAAATGGTCTGCCAACACACTTCCCTTAATTGCCTTTTGGGTCGTGTATTGGATGTCATACTCAGTCAATATCATCTGCCATCTTGCTATTCTTCCGGACAATGCAGGCTTTTCGAAGATATACTTGATTGAATCCATCTTTGAGATCAATAGAGTAGTGTGAGTCAGTATATACTGTCTCAATCGGCGAGCAGCCCATGCCAAAGCACAACAAGTTTTCTCGAGCAACGAGTATCGGGTCTCGCAGTCGGTAAACCTTTTGCTAAGGTAATAAATAGCATGCTCTTTTCGGCCAGACTCGTCATGCTGCCCCCAGCACACACCCCATTGAGTTGTCGAGTACTGTCAAGTATAAGATTAGAGGTCTCCCTTCAACTGGTGGCATTAAAATGGGTGGCTCTTGGAGATACTCTTTAATCCTTTTGAAAGCAGCCTGGCATTCTTCGTTCCAACGTACTACTTGATCTTTCTTCAGCAGCTTGAAGATTGGCTCACAAGTAGCAGTCAGGTGTGAGATGAATCGGGCAATGTAGTTCAGTCGTCCCAGGAAGCTTCTGACTTCTTTCTCTGTTCTGGGAGCTGGCATCTCCTGTATAGCTTTCACTTTCGCAGGATCCACTTGAATACCTTTGTCGCTTACGACGAAACCCAGTAGCTTACCAGATCTCACCCCGAAGGTGCACTTGTTCGGGTTTAACCTTAGCTTGTACAACTTCAGCCTGTCAAACAGCTTCTGCAGATGGTCAAGGTGTTCCTCCTCAGTCTGGGACCTTGCAATCATATCGTCGATGTATACCTCAATCTCATGATGGGTCATGTCATGAAACAAAGCAACCATGACACGCTGATACGTTGCCCCAACGTTCTTCAGTCCAAAAGGCATGACCTTGTAGCTAAAGGTACCCCACTGAGTAACAAAGGTTGTCTTCTCCATGTCTTCGGGAGCCATTTTTATCTGATTATAACCGGAGAAACCATCCATAAAGGAGAATACCTTGTGCTGAGCAGTGTTGTCAACCAGAACGTCGATATGAGGTACAGGGAAATCATCCTTGGGGCTTGCCCTGTTCAGATCCTTGTAGTCGACACACATTCGAACCTTACCATCCTTCTTCGGCACAGGCACCACATTGGCCACCCACTGAGGGTAAGAAGTAACTGCTAGAAAACCGGTGTCAAATTGTTTCATAACTTCAGCCTTGATTTTCTCAGACATCTCTGGGCGCATTCGGCGAACCTTCTGTTTTACTGGAGGACATTATTCCTTGGTAGGCAGGCGATAAACCACAATATCAGTATCCAAACCAGGCATGTCTTTATAAGACCAGGCAAAGATCTCAACATAGTCACACAACATCTGAATCAACCGTTGCTTCAATCTAGGCTCCAGATTTGCACCGATCTTAACTTCTTTCTTATCCATCTCGATACCCAGATTCACTGATTCCACCGGCTCTTCGTGCGGCTGAATAACCCTCTCTTCCTGAAGTAACTGTCTTGCAAGTTCACCAGGCACTTCGTAATCATCTTCACCTTCGTCTTCGACTAAGTTGATCGTATTTTCGAAGTCATAACTGGTAGTAGCAGAGTCGTTACCAGTGAGATCCAGAGTGGATGTAGACCTGTATATGTGAGTGTGTGTAAAATAGCTGTTTTGCAATATATAATAAAGAAAACAAGGAGCGCAAAACTTGAAATGCAAGAACGTCCAATGCTTTTATTAATGATATATGAAAATGACACACATAAAGCTATCACAAATGAAGCCACGGTGCCCCGGGTAAGACACCGGGCCGTAAAGTTTAAAACATTGTCTGTTACATATTTAAAACAAAAAGTTTCATTACTGGGTAACAAAATTAATATGGATGAAGTCCTTTGCTGTCCAGTTGCATTGTCCACCGTCGGTCGTAGAATAGATACAGCTGTCGAATTCAGATTCCTCCACATCATCTTTAATGGCATTCACTCCCGAGTTGCTGATGAACACGGGAGGTCTTCCGATTCGTGCATTCCGAACAGCCCTTTGAGCTTCTGTAGTGAAACCCAAACCAAACTTGTTAGTCTTCTAAGTAAGATCAGGGAGTTGGCCCCAATTTGCGCACCCACCTTTCTCAACAACAGCCCGGGCATCCTTTAAGGAAGCCATCTTCATAGGAGAATCTTCACCAACAGTTTCAGCTGACGCCAGTGTCTGGGGAACCTCTTCAAAATGCTGAAATGGGGTCTCAATGAACTCCCCATCCATCTCTGCATATCGTAAAGAGTTGAGGTTTCTAACCATGTACTCTTCCTCTCCTTGTACTGTCACAATCTTCCCTTTGACCGGGTACTTCAGCTTCTGGTGGAGTGTTGAGGTTACGGCCCCAGCTTTGTGGATCCATGGACGACCCAACAAACAAGAATAAGATGGTCGAATGTCCATCACATAGAACGTAGAGTCGAAGACCTGAGAACCAACATTGATCGGGATATCAACCTCTCCATGTACCATTATTTTAGACCCATCAAAGGCCCTGACGATAATGTTGCTTGGCTTCAGCTCCAACCCTTCATAATCCAACCGGTCTAGAGCTTTCTTAGGCAAGACGTTCAATGAGGAACCAGTATCTACCAATACATGAGCAAGAGTAGTGCCCCTGCATTCAATGGAGACATGCAGGGCATCGTTGTGATTCTTCCCCTTAGCAGTCAAGTCGGTGTCCGAGAAACCCAACCCATTATCAGCCGTCAAATTGGCCATGCAATCGGTAAACTGATCAGCTGATGTCTCTTGTGGCACGTGGGAAGTCTTCAGAAATGTAATCAGAGCCTTGGCATGGGCCTCTGAGCATAACAACAGCGACAACATGGAAATCTTGGATGGGGTTTTCCCCAGCTGCTAAACTACATTGTAGTCACTCTTTCTGATAATCTTCAGAATCTCTTCCATCTCTTATTTAGAAGCTTCAACAGTAATCGTCTTCGGTGCCTCCTTCTGGGCAGGCACATCATTGGTCCCTTTGTCCCGAGTATTAGATGACTCGGTGACAGGGGTAAGAATAGGAACTTGAACAGGAATGGTAGCAGGTACACTGGCAGGTGTGATAACAACATGTTTTCGGGCAGTTGGTGGAGAGATATCAGGTGAGAAAAGTCTTCCGCTGCGGGTGACTTTAGCAGGTCCAACAATGTTGTTGATGTCAGTATCAGCATCCAACTCTTGCTTAACTCCATGAAAGTAAACATCAGCCTCATAGTGCCAAGGGACAGCTTTATCAGAGGTGTAGGGGATGGGCCCCGGAACAGTGATGATCAATGGTGCGGTTCTTAGAACGGATGTAATTCTAACAGGATTCCTCGAGGGAGCCTTGGAAGAATTTTCGAAAATGGTAATGATGGCAACTTCTTCAGTAGGTACTGAGGGAACAACAATCTTCTCAAACAGAATTTCTTTACTATCCATCAGGCGTTGGACACCTAACTTCAAAAGATGGCAACCGGTCGGTAGAACAGAGCACATACGAAAACCTTCGTTACAGCCCGGAAATAAACCGGCTAGCAAAAGGTTCTTCTTTACAGTCATCAAAGGGGTAGCAATATCATTCACAGAAACCACAAACGAGTCTTCATCTATAGCATTTACTCCATGCTTGGGAATAAGAGCAGTCACAACATTAGGCCTCTCGGGTGCCTCAAACTCAATCTCCTTGGCATCAATTAAGTCTTGTATCTTATTCTTCAAAGTCCAACAATCATCTGTATTATGCCCCAGGCTATCAGAGTGATAAGCACAGCGGGCGTTAGGGTTATACATTGGTGATGTTGTATTTGAATTCTTCGGGGCTTCCTTTAGAATCACTAGATTGGTCTTCAGCAACTGTGGCAGAATCTGAGATAAGGTCATGTTGAGACGGGTGAACTGCCTTCGAGGTCTCTCGTCCTTTTGTTGATTGTTGTACTGAGGGGCACCAGCAGGTTTTGAAATGACAACCGCATTAACAGCTTGGCGGTGTTCGGGTTTATTCTGTCTTCTCGCACTGTAGACAACACTGGACTCTTTCTTTAAGGGCTTCTTCTCAGTGCTTGATGAGGCACCCTTCTGTATCTTACCAGCTTTAATACCAGCCTCAATCCTCTCACTGGTCAAAATAAGCTCCGAAAACCTAGCCGAAGAGCTTCCAATCAAGTGGTTGAAAAATGGACCAGACAGTGTCCCCAGAAACATATCCACAAGCTCCCGATCAGCCAAGGGTGGTTGTACTCTTCCGGCAAGGTCTCTCCACTTCTGAGCATAATCTTTGAATCCTTCACCCGTTCCCATTGACATACCCTGGAGTTGGGTACGTGTGGGAGCAAGGTCGGAGTTGTACTGGTACTGCCTATAGAAAGCAGTAGCTAAATCTTCCCAACTGCGGATACTGGCTCCGTCCAACTGGTAGAACCACTCAAGCTGAGTCCCTAAGAGACTGTCTTGAAAGAAATGGATCCATAGGTTCTTATCAGCGGTGTACGGCTGAATCTTCCTTACATATGACCAGAGGTGCAGCTTCGGACAAGAAACTACGTCATACTTAGCAAAGGCTGGTGCCTTGAATTTGTGGGGAATCACTACCCCAGATGATAGACCTAGATCACCAAAGTCCAGACCAGGCACTTTCTGAACTTCCATAGCACTCAACCGGTCTTCCAGTTTCTTGTATCTGTCCTCAGTTGGAGGATATTGTTCTTCATCGAAGTCCGTCTCGTTGTCGGAGACCACAGGGCTGAAGATGTGAAAAACACAAGAAGAGGGGGTTGAATTGTAAAACTTAAATCAAATGAGCAGACTACACTGTATTTTTATCCTGCTTCGTTTGATCTCAAACTACTCCAGTCCACCCGTCAAGGTGATTTCGCCTCTCTCCAACGAGGTCTTAATCCACTATATTCAAAGGAATACAACAACTACTTTTACAACTGTTAAAGCCTTCTTGAGTATAACCACAAACCGGTTTATCTCAAGGAAATATCTTTACAAATAATTGAACAATAATGTGTTAGATGTTTTCTAATAAAACAGTATACCACAACTGTGATAATACACAAATTTAAGCTTAGAATGAAACTGGATTGCTAATGCGTTTGAATGAGCGTGGTTGGAAAGCTTAGCAAATTGTATGAGTGTGTGCGCGTAGATTACTTGCCTTTTCTTTTCTCACACTGACTTATTTATATAGCCAAGGCAAAGATACATTGTTGTCCATAAATCCCTTTCAATGATAATAACGTTCTTTCCTTTTTGAGAAGATCTTGTCTTTGAATAAAGCCGTTGGCAATTAATCTGTCTTGAATGTTTAGTAATGCTTCATAGTCTTCTTTATGATAATTAGAGTGTTCTTTGCTTTAGCTTATGCTGACACTTCTGAGTGCTGATGACTTGGTAAGGATCTTGATCAGAGTCAGAGTGTTTTATGCGCAGATTCTGTTCAACAAGCTTCAGCGTATGATCTGGTAGCTTCAGCGTGTAGCACATGTTATTGATCTTTTGATGCTTACGTATTACTTATCTTCTGATGCTTCTGATGTTTGATACTGATCTTCTGATGCTGATTCCATCAGAACTTTTGTAAATACACAACATAATTTTAAGTAGCCTATATGTCTTATATATAAATCTTTGAATTTATTTATTCTTGTATTTTGTTATCATCAAAACTCTAATTAAGGGATGTAGAATCAAACTATGTTCTAACAATCTCCCCCTTTTTGATGATGACAAAAACCAGATTTTTTTCAATTAAAAATAAAGAATAAAAGGTATCAGAGCTAAGAGGAGAAAACTCCCCCTGAGTTGATTACTTCCCTTTAATTCCATGAGTCTTTGAGCATCAGAACTTTACTGTACTTTACTGTATCTTTCGTCAGAATTTTGTACCTGTTCAAGCTTTTCAGAAGAAAGAAATTCAAATAGATCAGAATGTCAAAATGTTTGAGACTTATGTCTCAGTAATCCGTTATTGAAAAATATCATTCTTTCTCCCCCTTTTTGTCAGTTATCAAAAAGCACAAATAATCAGAGCTAAAATAATCAGAGCTAAAAATGCATTTATCTTAAACAAATAGAAGCAGTGATAAGTTCAAAATAGCAGTAATGTACGAATATTACAAACAATTATGTTTTAAAAACAGGAAAAATTCTAAGAGGGAGGAGGAAGTCGTGTGAACAAAGCCTCCAACATGCTCTTTATCTAGGTGTTAGTTTCCTGTTGTTGGGTTAACATGCTGGCTATTGCATCAATTTTGTTGTCCTGTTTATCCATTCTTTCATTCATCAGCATATCAGATCTTTTCAAGTCTTCAAGAGTCTTCCTGTCAATGGAGAAAGCTTGAGGATCTTCAGAAACAGGGTGCTTCTCAAAGCTTTCTGCAATATCTTCTTCTTGAACCAGTGCTTCAGCAGGAATCGTCAAATCTTGAGTATCAGGTTGAACTTTGGATGCTGGACGGTGTTCAGACCAAGGAGCACTGTGCAGAGGGAGAACTTCTTCCTTAAGCAGCTTGCTCAGAACTGGACCTTCAATTTCTTTCAGCAGATTGCTGAAGTTCTGTTGAGCTTGTCCATAGCTCTGTTCTTGCAACTTAAAGGTTTCAGAGCATACCCATCTTCTGAACTTTGTCCAAAGGTAGTCAGAAGCAGCAGGATCAACCAGCTCAAGACTAGCTTGTTTCAGAGAAGTGATCCACTTTTGTACTTCTGTTTCAAAGTTCAATATACTGGTACCAACATCTGGATGTTTCGGTTTCGGGATAGTTGTTTTATGGTTTATTGCAGCAAGACGTTCAAAAACTGTTAAGTCAATGACAGTCTTGATGTTATCTTCTGTATTGTTCTTTGGTGAGGGAGTTGGAGAGTCAGGAATTATGATTGGACTTGATGGGGAATTTGGTGGAGTTAATTCTGGTGAAGAGGGAAGTTGTGGAAAATTCACAATGGTGCCACAGGGAAAATGAATGGCCAGAGGTTCTGGTTCAGGGGATTCAGAGGGTTGAGCCTCAGAAGTTTGAACTTCTGGGTGAGATGGTTCATGTTGTGGAGAAGGTGGATTAATTTCTGGTTGAGGAGATGGGGGTAGTGGGATTTCTGGTTCTGGAGAGAGTGGAAGTTCTGGTTATGGTGAGATGGGAATTTCTGGTTGTGGTTCTGTGGTAGTTTGAGGATTTGGATTTTCTGGTATGGGAGCAGATGTATGTTGGTCTGTATCAGAAAGAACTTTTTCAAGTTCTTGTTGGGTTTCAACAATGTTTTGATTTTGAGGTTGGGAGCGAGATCTTCTTAGAGTTAATGATTCAGAGGGGTCAAAATCAATATCAAAATCATCAAAAGTTTGAGGTGTGGGGTTTTCAGATGGAGTTGGAATTGGGATGGATGTTGATACAGCAATTGAATCTAAAACAGTCACATAAGAAGAATTACCTCTCTTCTTAGGAGTCTGCTGAGATGATCCTTCTGCTGCAGCTTTCCTTTTCTTGGATTTCTTCAGCACAACTTCTGGAGCCTTCTGCTGAAGATCTTGAATATTCAGATTTGGTGTTGTATCATCAGCCTTGCAAGCATCCAGATATCTGAGAATTATATCTGGTTTAGAGTCAATCTCTGAGAACAGAGGGAAGTTGTCCAGAGGAACTCTTCTGCTGGATATTGCAGCAAAAGGAGTGACGTTGGGTTCCTTCTTAATGTTCTCAATCAACTTCATCTTCTTCAGATTCTTAGCGTTCAACTGTTTGCCCACCGTAGCTTCCAAAGAGATGATTTCTTGAGCCTCTGTAAGGTGATCAATCAGCTTGTTCTCTGTTAGAATATCTGATATCAGTCTTCCTAAGGGTATCCAATCCCTCTTTGTACGCTCTTCTTCTCTTGTTTCCTTAACACTTGTTCTGAGATGGTTAAACAGAAGATGAGCTAGATTTATCTTGACCTTCTGAGAGATGAAATAGATCAGAAACTGCTGATCAATATTAATGTAATCAGAAGAGCTGGTAGGCTTCCTGTGATTGATGCAGCCCAGAATGATCTTGGCCCAAATTCTGTGTTTGTCTTTCAAATCCCTTATCTTGCTGGAGGGAAGCCCCAGAGTGAAGATTTCCCTTGCAATTAGGGCAGCATCGGCACACCTTTCTGCCATGTCAATGCAACGAACACCACCACCACTGTACCCTATGAGTCTTGCAATCAGGTCTTCAGTAATAACAATCTTCTTTCCCATAATATAAGACGTAACTTGATGATTTGAAGAAAAAGCGTGAATCCAAAATTCCTTTACCAGAATAGGAAATGTTGGACCCATCAGTTTGTCAAAGTACTTTTCCCAGCCTTGAGCCTTAACCTCTTCAGATAGATCAAACCCATTCTCCTGAAGACTGTTGAAATCCACGATTAATTCTGACAGAACCTCTAGGTTTTTGATTGGTGTTAGAAGCGTTATGTGGGGTTCTTCATATTGTTCAGATGAAACAGTTTTCTGGGAACCTGAAGTAGGAATGCTGGAAGAAGCCATGTTCATACGAAGGTATTTGTGAAAAAGATTGAAAGGGTTTTTTGAGAAAGTAAGAACGTTGAAATCAGTAAGTTTGAGAGAAAATGAAAGTGAAGGTAAAAGAGTGTTAATGGTGTGAAGTGTGTTTAAATAGATTTCTAAACAATTTTGAAAACATAAACGTCAAGAGAGAGAAATTAATAATGATTATTAGCATTTAATGATAGCTGATTTTAGGGGATTCAGAAAGATATTTGGAACGGTTACCCATGACATGTGTCTCAATGCATCCAATCAGCGCTTTTGCCTTTTCAGAAACGTGAACGCGTGTTCATCCTCAGAAAATAGCTGATGACTGGATGACACTTGTTTGCTTGAGTGAACAGCACATTTCTATCCTTGAAATGAAGCGCTCAGATCTTCATGGATAGATTCTGATACAATCTGTACTTCTAAAGATCTGAAGAAAGATTGATCAGTAGTTCACAGAAAAATAAATAAAGTTATAAAGGTTAAGATATGGAATCAAAACAATTTTATTCTGGGAAGAGCTTCATGCTGAGATGTTTCAGAATGAAGTTGAACCTATCTTCAGAAAGAGGTTTTGTAAAAATATCAGCCCATTGATGGTCTGTGTTAATAAATTTAAAATTTAAAATCCCTTTCTGAATATAGTCCCTAATAAAATGATGTTTTATTTCTATATGCTTAGCCCTAGAATGTAAAATTGGATTTTTGCTGAGACAAATAGCAGAAGTATTGTCACAGAGGATAGGAATGTTACTCTCAAATATCTGGAAGTCCTCAAGTTGACTTTTCATCCAGAGCATTTGTGTGCTGCATCTAGCTGCTGCTATGTATTCAGCTTCTGTTGTTGATAGAGCAACTGTGGATTGTCTTTTGCTGGACCATGAGATCAGATTTTCTCCCAGAAACTGGCATCTTCCAGAAGTGCTTTTACGCTCTACTCTGTCTCCAGCAAAATCAGCATCACAGTATCCTACTAAGCTGTAATCACTTGATTTTCTATAAAACAAACCCAGATTAGTAGTACCTTTCAGATACTTGAAAATTCTCTTAACAACTGTTAAGTGAGATTCTCTAGGATCTGATTGGAATCTAGCACAAATGCAAACACTGAATAAAATGTCAGGCCTTGAAGCCGTCAGATATAAAAGAGAACCAATCATACCTCTGTAGACCTTCTGTTCTACCTTTTTGCTTACCTCTTCTCTTTCCAGAATGCACGTGGGATGCATTGGAATCTTTGATGGCTTACATTCTGAGAGATCAAATTTCTTCAGAAGTTCTCTGACATATTTGCTCTGATGAATGCAAGTTCCTTCTGGGGTTTGATTAATCTGAATGCCCAAAAAGAATTTCAGTTCCCCCATTAGGCTCATCTCAAATTCTGCCTGCATACACTTAGCAAACTTTCTTCTCAGAGAAGGTTTAGTAGATCCAAATATGATATCATCAACATAAATCTGACATACTAAAATGTCATTCTTAATTGTCTTACAGAATAAGGTTGTGTCCACTTTCCCTCTGGTGAATTCCTTTTCTAACAGGAAGTTACTTAGTCTTTCATACCAAGCTCTGGGAGCTTGTTTCAGACCATAGAGTGACTTCTTTAGTTTGAAAACATATTCTGGACTTTTGGAACTTTCAAAACCAGGGGGTTGGTGCACATATACCTCTTCTTCTATATAGCCATTTAAGAATGCACTCTTAACATCCATCTGATACAGAGTGATGCCTTTATTAACAGCAAATGAAATTAAGAGTCTGATAGATTCTAACCTGGCGAATGGAGCAAAGGTTTCTGTATAGTCTATCCCCTCTTGCTGACTATAACCTTGTGCTACCAATCGTGCTTTATTTCTGATGACTTCACCTTGTTCATTCAGTTTGTTTCTGAACACCCATTTTGTTCCAATGACGTTGAATCCTTTTGGTTTAGGAACTAGATCCCATACGTCATTTCTTGTGAATTGATTTATCTCCTCTTGCATTGCTAGAATCCAGTCATTGTCCAGAAGTGCTTCATCAATTGTTGTTGGTTCAATTAGAGAAACAAGTCCCATGAGGGATTCTTCAGAGTTTCTGAAGCTAGATCTTGTTCTGATTGGATCTTCCTTTCTTCCTAGGATTGTTTCTTCTGGGTGATCCATGCTGCTTCTGGATGGTGTTTTCTGGAGTTGATCAACAGAAGGTGATGGATTTCTTGCAGTGCCTCTTTCTGATGTTGAGGGAGTGTCTCTGTTAAGAGCTTCTGATGACTTGTCTTCAGTACCTGTGAATTCAACTTCCATACCTGCAAGTAATTCATTCTGCTTTGACTTTTGAGAGTCAAGCTTATCCTCAAAACGAACACTGATTGACTCTTCCACAATCTGTGTTTCTGTATTGTATACTCTGTACCCTCTTGAGCGTTCAGAGTATCCTAACATAATACACTTTTGTGCTTTAGAGTCAAAATTGTTCAAATAATTTTTTGTATTCAAAATAAAGCATGTACAACCAAATGGGTGAAAATAAGAAATTTTAGGCTTTCTGTTCTTCCATAATTCATATGGAGTCTTTTCCAAAATAGGTCTTATGGAGATTCTATTCTGAATGTAACACGTTGTGTTTATTGCCTCTGCCCAGAAGATCTTAGCAACGTTAGTCTCGTTGATCATGGTTCTCGCCATTTCTTGCAATGTTCTGTTCTTTCGTTCTACAACTCCATTTTGCCGAGGAGTTCTAGGACAAGAGAAATCATGCAGAATGCCTTTGTCATTAAAGAATGACTCAAAATCTTTTTTTTCAAACTCTCCACCATGATCACTTCTGACTTTGACGATTCTAAGATCCTTTTCATTCTGAACTTGGTTGCAGAAGGTAACAAACACAGAGTGTGACTCGTCCTTGTGCCTTAAGAACTTTACCCATGTCCATCTGCTATAGTCATCTACGATTACTAACCCATACTTCTTGCCACTGACTGAAGCAGTTTTAACTGGTCCAAATAAGTCAATGTGCAGAAGTTCTAATGGCTTGGAGGTAGAAACAACGTTTTTGGATTTGAAAGCTGGTTTTGCAAACTTGCCTTTCTGACATGCTTCACACAGAGCATCTGAATTGAACTTAAGGTTAGGAAGTCCTCTGACCATATTGAGTTTGTTAATCTGAGATATTCTTCTCATACTAACATGTCCCAATCTTCTGTGACAGATCCATTGCTCGTTGTTAACAGACAGAAGACACTTTACATTCTGACTTTTTAGTTCATAAAGTTTTATTTTATGAATGTTGTTTCTCCTCTTTCCATTAAATAGGATAGTCCCATCTTTCTGACTAACAGCTTTGCATGAATTTTGATTGAAGATTATATCATAATCGTTATCACTTAATTGACTTATGGATAACAGGTTATGCATTAATCCATCTACTAATAAAACATTACTTATAGAGGGAAGATTTCCATTACCTACAGTTCCAGAGCCAATGATCTTTCCTCTCTGATTGCCTCCAAAACCTACGTGGCCTCCAGGCTTAAGTTCCAGGCTTTGGAACATATGCCTTCTTCCCGTCATGTGTCGTGAACAGCCAGAGTCCAGGTACCATGACTGGTGTTTTTGCTTTGCTGCTAAAGATATATGCCACATGTATTATTTTATCCTTAGGTACCCATATTTTCTTGGGTCCTGATTTGTTAGTTTTACCAAAACTCTGGTTGAATTTTGGTTTGACAGAGTAATCACTACTAGTATATTTTATGTCATGTGTGTGCCCATATACAAAGTGTGAATCAAGTGAAGTGCGTTTTATAACTAAATCCATGGCATTCTTTGGTGTAGGTACCTTACCTTGATATCCTATCCCTTTTCTGCCATTTCTGCTAACTCCATAGATCATTGAAGCCATTTTGCTTCTATCTATGTTTTTAGCTAGAAACTTCTGAAAGCTGTGATCATACTCCTTGATGATCTCATCAGCACTGCTGGGAGTTTCAGGGATTGTTTCCTTCTGAGAGTTTTGCAATAGATTTTCTAATTTTGAAATTTTATCTTTTAACTCAGAATTCTCCAATTTGAGACTCTCAGTCTTATCAGAGTCAGAAGCAAGATTCCTTTTCAGGTTTCTGAATTTGACTCTGATCTGCTGATATCTTTCCAGAATTTCATTAAGGCTTTCAGCTAATTCAGCCTTAGTAAAGTTTATAGCAAAGTCAGGGAATACCTCTTATGTATCTGATTCAGAGTCTGACTCAGAAGCTCCACTGTCTTCTGTTATGTTTGCCATGAGAGCTATGTTTGCTCTTTCATCATCTGATTCTGAGTCAGCTTCAGATGTGTCAGAATCATCCCATGTAGCCATGAGACTTTTATTCTTTTCCTTGCCAAACTTCTTTTTGGGCTTTTCCTTCTGAAGCTTTGGGCAATCACTTTTGTAGTGCCCTTGCTCGTTACATTCACAGCAGATGATGTCTTTGTTGTTTGGCTTTCTGTTTCCTGAAGAACCTTCAGATCTTCTGTGTCCAGAGGAGGATTCTGACCTTCTGTATCTAGAGAAAGATTCATTCTGATTTTCTGATCTTCTGGGATTCCTGAACTTCCTCTGCCTCTGCTTCCATAATTGGTTCACCCTTCTGGAGAGGAGAGACAATTCATCTTCTTCTGATGAGGACCCATCAGAGGTTTCTTCTACAGCCTGCAAAACTTTGGAGTTAGATTTTCTGTTAGATTTTAAAGCTAATGGCTTACCTTGCTTTTGAGGTTCATCTGCTTCTATCTCTATCTCGTGACTTCTAAGGGAGCTGACAAGTTCCTCCATAGAGATTTTGTTGAGATCCTTGGCTAGCTTAAGTGCTGTGACCATTGGCCTCCACTATTTTGGCAAGCTTCTGATGATCTTCTTAACATGATCAATAGTGGAATACCCTTTGTCAAGAACTTTTGGACCAGCAACAAGAATTTGAAATCTTGAAAACATAGTCTCTATTGATTCACTCTCTTCCATCTTGAATGCCTCATACTTCTGAATGAGCGCAAGAGCTTTGGTTTCTTTGACTTGAATGTTGCATTCATGCGTCATTCTCAGAGAGTCAAACATATTCTTTGCAGTGTCTCTGTTTGATATTTTTAATATTCTGAATAAGAGATGGCGCTAAGAAGAATTGTTCTGGCCTTGTGATGATTTCTAAAATCACGCTTTTGTTGATCAGACATTGTTTTCCTGTCAATATTCTGACCACTTCCATCCACTGGGTGCGTGTATCCATCAGTCACCATGTCCCACAGATCAGCATCATGGGCTAGAAAGAAACTCTCAATTTTGTCTTTCCAATAGTCAAAGTTCTCTCCATCAAAGACTAGAGGTTTGCCACTGAATCTGTCTCTTTCTTCATTGTTGTCATTGTTGATGTTTTGATTTGGTCCTGCCATTGTGTTTTTCTTACGTTGGATCTTGTACTGACACAGTTAAGTGTTATAAGCTCAGAACCAGGCGCTCTGATACCAATTGAATATGTGAAAAACACAAGAAGAGGGGGTTGAATTGTAAAACTTAAATCAAATGAGCAAACTACATTGTATTTTTATCCTGGTTCGTTTGATCTCAAACTACTCCAGTCCACCCGTCAAGGTGATTTCGCCTCTCTCCAACGAGGTCTTAATCCACTATATTCAAAGGAATACAACAACTACTTTAACAACTGTTAAAGCCTTCTTGAGTATAACCACAAACCGGTTTATCTCAAGGAAATCTCTTTACAAATAATTGAACAATAATGTGTTAGATGTTTTCTAATAAAACAGTATACCACAACTGTGATAATACACAAATTTAAGCTTAGAATGAAACTGGATTGCTAATGCGTTTGAATGAGCGTGGTTGGAAAGCTTAGCAAATTGTATGAGTGCGTGCACGTAGATTACTTGCCTTTTCTTTTCTCACACTGACTTGTTTATATAGCCAAGGCAAAGATACGTTGTTGTCCATAAATCACTTTCAATGATAATAACGTTCTTTCCTTTTTGAGAAGATCTTGTCTTTGAATAAATCTGTTGGCAATTAATCTGTCTTGAATGTTTAGTAACGCTTCATAGTCTTCTTTATGATAATCAGAGTGTTCTTTGCTTTAGCTTATGCTGACGCTTCTGAGTGCTGATGACTTGGTAAGGATCTTGATCAGAGTCAGAGTGTTTTATGCATAGATTCTGTTCAACAAGCTTCAACGTATGATCTGGTAGCTTCAGCGTGTAGCACATGTTATTGATCTTCTGATGCTTACGTATTACTTATCTTCTGATGCTTCTGATGTTTGATACTGATCTTCTGATGCTGATTCCATCAGAACTTCTGTAAATACACAACATAATTTTAAGTAGCCTATATGTCTTATATATAAATCTTTGAATTTATTTATTCTTGTATTTTGTGATCATAAAAACTCTAATTAAGGGATGTAGAATCAAACTATGTTCTAACAAGGTCTAGGATCCCTCCTTTCCTCTTGACTATCTTTCCCTCCAGATGAGTGTTGGCTCCTAAATTTGACACCCACATTTTATTATTATATAGATCATTAATTGAGTCAGAAGAGTTTCCGACACAAGGAGGCTTCGACCAGCTGATCACGTCGAAGGCTCATCAAGGAATGACAAGATACTTAGAGAAATTCCTTTAAGTTGGAATCTTGTTATCTTCGACGTCGAAGGAGCAAGCTCTCGACCAAGGTCCCTGATGCCCAAGATCGAACAGTTTGAATTCTGAATTGTTGGAGGGAAAACGGTTCCCAGCAGTTACCAAGCGCAACGTGTCGTGCACGTAGGCGTCGAAGGTTGAGAACATGCCATGTGGCGTCATCATGAAGCGGCGTGACTGCCCAGCAGTTACTTAGGTTTTTTTTAGTATAAATACTAAGTGATTACAAATTTATGAGGGTGTTCATCATTTTATACAAGTCACTCATTTAGATTCAAGTACCCAGCGTGAGAGAAAGAATCATTGAGAATGTATGTGTGAAACACCATTTACCTTAATCAAAATCTTTTATATTCAAGCAATTTATCACTTTCACTCATTTACTTCAGTCGAAGCATTTTCTTAATAACTTTAATGCTTTTATTTACTTTATCAAGCTTTTCTCCGTGCAATTTATTTAAAGTATCTTTACATTACTTACATTAATCACCATTAGGATTAATCGAAACTCTTTATTTCAAAGCCTTTAAACTCCAAATATCAACCATGTCTTAGGATCAATCTGATCGATCCTGCGAGTCACCAAATAAGTAACCTTTTGGAGGATCAGCGGTTGTTTACCATTTTTCCCGGTAAACAAATTGGCACACCTGGTGGGACTTTGTGTTGATTCTTTCACGTTTAATCGTCTTATATAAACTATCCTTCTTCTTCGAGAGTATTGCATGTTATTAAGAAGTGGTAGAATATACACCAACGAAACCAATACTAGGAGAAGAGTTAGTGAAATGGCGAATCCGCCAAACAATGGAGAAATCCCACAAACAAACGTGGGAGCAACGGTTATCCCAACCGTAAGTGAAGTGGTAACCGTTGGTTCGACGCCAGCAGTAACGATTACACAAACGGGGCCATTACCTCCATTTACGGGCCCCAGAATGCCCTTGGGAACTCCTCCACCTAGGGGAAATCAAGGAACAAGACCATATGTTCCCCCAGGTTTTTTGACAGTCGGGTTAAATCGAGAACCACCCTATGGCATGCCAACTTTTGAATTGGCTAGCCTGACAAACGCTACGTCCACCTTTTCAGACCCTTTAGTGAGCGCCTCTTCGCCACTCCAAGGCTCTGGAGTTGGTATGGCGAACAGGGGTAGGAACCAACTCTTAGGAGGAGCGTCCCATGTAATGCCTGGCCTTACGAATGCCTCGACAGCAGTCTTGAGGCAGCAAATGGACAAAAGCAACCACGACATGGTTCAAATGTTGGCACAAACTTTAAGTACAGTGTTAAATCCTCTAATACAGAATACCACCCAGTCGAATCAGCAAATGACAGCGCAAATGTCGCGCCTGGCTAATTTTTTTGGGGTACCCCAACAAATTCGACAGCCCCAAAGGGCACAGATAAGGGGAAACCAAGGCATACTTCTAGAGGAAGAAACCACTATTAACCAAGTCCAACAGCATGTCGAAGAAAACCTTAGGGTACAACTGGAACAACCCGGGGTCGAAGAGCCGAGAGTCGTAGCCCCAGAAATAAGGATGGTTAATAGAAACCAAAACGCTGACGAAGTAGTTCAGCAGATCCAATACCAGAATTTTGGTTTGGAAAATAACTTGACAGCCATGATTGAAAGAATCATGATGCAAAACGGGATGAATACGGGCTTCCGTAGGCCCAACTTCACATCCCCGCTGTCGGAATATGTGTTACAAACGGACTTGCCTCCTAGATGCAAAGTCCCTAAGTTCACTAAGTTTTCAGGGGACACGACATAATCCACCGTCGAACATATGGCAAGATATTTAATCGAAGCAGGAGAAATCTCAAACAATGAGAACCTAAGGATTAAGTATTTCCCAAGTTCCCTAACAAAGAATGCGTTTACTTGGTTCACAACTCTCCCTCCCAATTTGATCCACCATTGGACTCAGTTGGAGAGATTGTTCCATGAGCAATTCTACATGGGACAAACCAAGATAAGCCTGAAAGAATTGGCTAGTGTAAAGAGGAGATTCACTGAGCCTATAGACGAATACTTAAATAGGTTTATATTGCTCAAGGCAAGATGCTTTACGCAAGTTCCAGAGCACGAGCTAGTCGAAATAGCCGCAGGAGGTCTAGATTACTCCATTAGGAAGAAATTAGACACTCAGTATCTGAGGGACATGGCCCAATTGGCCGATAGGGTTCGACAGGTGGAACACCTTAAAGCTGAAAAAGCCAGGGCGACGAAAACTCATAAAAGAGAAAAGATAGCATATGTTGAAATGGACGAAGAAGATCCAGAAACATTCGACGAACTAATAGCCGTCGAAGAAAGTGAGGTCAATTTGGCTGAGTTAAAACAAGGGCCACCATACTCTTGCAAATTATTAGTCCCCTCAAGTGGAAAAAACCCCACTGGGTCTGAAAAGGCCAATGATAGGTTCCCTAAAAAGACTTACAGTTTCGATATTACGAAATGTGATGAAATTTTTGATTTACTTGTAAAAGATGGCTAAATGATAATACCCCCAGGGGTAAAAGTGCCTCCTCTTGATCAAAGAAAGAAAAGAGGCTATTGTAAATATCATAACTTTCTGGGCCATAAAACATCTCAATGTTTTCTTTTCAGGGATCTCGTGCAAAATGCTATCGAAGAAGGGAGGTTGAAGTTCGCTGATAAGGCCCCCATGAATGTGGATTCGAACCCTTTACAGGCGGAGGCCCATTATGCTGAACCTTCAGAGGTCAATGTGATCGAAGCTTCCAGGAGTCAGGTGAAAAGGCCAGGGATAACTATGGTTGAAGTCACCAAAGATCACATCAATATGCCAATGTTTGGCAGTTTTTCTGGGAACCCTTCTAGAAAAACAATCGAGGCAGTCCAAAAGGCCGCTGAGGGCCCAAAACTGGAAAAAGGTGGAGTTTCAAAATCTGGAACTAAACCCACTTCCTACTTGGCTGCGGTGCAAGGCCAGACAAAAGACCTGGAGGCTCAAATGAAGCAAATGAATCTTGCTACTAAAGACAACATGAATGTCAACATGGTCAAAATTTCTGAATCAAAAGTCTCAGAGGAAGCCGTCAGGCAAGAGCAAGCAAACAGGACAGCGTTCCCCCTTGAGAACGAAAATCTGGCAGAATTCTTGCAACGATGCCAGAAGAAGAAATCAGAAGTAATGTTGTGTCCTCGATGCAGTTCTATTTTTGACAAGAAAGCTGCTGAACACATCAAAGGTATGAGAGCAGCAAACAATAAATGGAGCAGGAATGCCCAGAAAAGTGTAGGCTCTGATGTTCGACACGATCCTAGAAGAACCTATCAAAAGGGTTCAAGTCAGGAAAAGAGGCCACTAACTTTCAGGCCTCCAACCAATGTGTCAGTCGATACATGGCTAAAAACATCGGGTCGAAAGAGACCCAACGAAGAAAGGTGGCACCCCTTTGAAGTGCCAAGAGGTTCATCTTTGATACTCAGGAAAGAACCTCATCCGGGTGACACCAAAGTTGCTCAAGTATCGAGTAATTACAAGGGAAAGAACCCAATGTCTCAATCCCAGTGGAGAAGATACCAAAGGCAGCGCAAGTCTGAGAAAGAGGCTGTCAAAGAACCAAAGCCAGAGTCGAGTTCAAATGTCCCCCAGCGAAAGCAAATAAAGCCTTTGGAGAGGGAACCAGTAACCAATAGATTGGTATGGCCTGACCAAAACGAAGCTGGTGACAGAGATGGCTCTGAGTCCGACGACACATTAGACATCATGGTAAATATAGTTTCGGTCTTGCCAAGAGAATTCAACCGCCAAGTAGAGGTCGAGTCAAACGATTGGGAAGTCGAACAAGAGATGGCCAAGCATAGGCCAGTATGCTACTTTGTCATGGGTAATGGTTGCACTGAAGAGCAAAATGGTTTCTTCAAACCACCAACTGAGGCGATGAAGAGTCACCTTAAGCCTTTATTCATAAGGGCAAAGCTCGAAGAGGCCACTATAAACAAGATCTTGGTGGACTGTGGGGCGACTATCAACATAACCCCCCATTCCATGCTAAGAAAAGTAGGCAAGAATGATAAAGACATTAAGCCTCATAATATGGTCCTATCGAACTACGAAGGTGGAATAGGGACCACTATGGGTGTGATTCAACTAGACCTCAAAGTGGGATCCATCCTTCAACCAACCATGTTCATGGTCATATCGGCGAAACCAAATTACAACCTATTATTAGGCCGAGAATGGATACATGGTGTCGGAGCAGTACCATCATCGATGCACCAAAGGTTGATATTATGGCGTCTTGATGGGATTGTTGAGAATGTAGAAGCAGATCAGAGCTACTATTTAGGCGAAGTTAATCACCTAGGGAGAGCTGACTTCGACAAAAATTTGGCTCACATTGGGCCATGTCCAGCACCTGACTTCGACATGGCGCCAGCGCCAAATGCTTTTTGTTCCTTGTACCTGCATCCTGATCATGGGTTTCAATGGGATAAAGAAGACTTGTCCCACATTGATTTCAGTGGGCTAACTGACATCCAGCCAACTGGTTGGGGAAGCGAATTCAGTGATAATGACTGAGTCACAAGTGTTACAATGAATTTCGGCTTATGTAGCCGAAACAAGAATGATAGCGGCTCTTGAAGCTGAAGTAAAATATATGGCAAACAAGGCCAATGACCAGGAGCCACCAGATATTGGTCCTAGAAAAGATTTCGACCCAGAACCTCCTGATACCATGACAGAGGGAATGCAGGAACAGAGGCTCGATGCCATCTATGACGATGAGCCTTTGGGTTTCGAAAAGGACCCCCTGGCGAACAACATCAAAATGTTAGCACATGATCCTTTAGAAGAAATCGACTTGGGCGAAGGGTTAGATAAAAGGCCCACTTACATCAGCGCCAAAATAGACCCAGAGCTCATGGTTGAAGTGATCCAATTACTAAAGGAGTTCAAGAACTGCTTTGCATGGGATTACAACGAAATGCCTGGACTCGACAGAGGATTGGTAGAACTCCATTTGCCAATCAAATCTGGGAAAAAGCCTATCAAACAGACTCCAAGACGCTTCGCTCCAGAAATACTGTCGAAGATCAAAACAGAAGTCGAAAGACTGCTGAAGTGCAAATTCATACGAACTACGAGGTATGTTGAATGGATTGCAAACATTGTGCCAGTAATTAAGAAAAATGGTACGTTGAGGGTGTGCATAGATTTCAGAGATCTGAATGCTGCAACACCCAAAGATGAATATCCTATGCCTGTGGCAGAAATGCTTGTCGACTCTGCCGCTGGCCACGAGTACCTGAGCATGCTCGACGGTTACTCAGGATACAATCAAATTTTCATTGCTGAAGAAGATGTGTCGAAAATAGCTTTTCGATGCCCTGGGGACTTAGGCACTTACGAATGGGTAGTAATGCCTTTTGGCCTAAAGAACGCTAGGGCAACATATCAACGAGCAATGAATTCTATCTTCCATGATTTTATTAACACTTTCATGCAAGTATATATTAACGATATTGTTGTAAAATCTGTTTCCAGGAAGAACCATATAGACCACCTTCGACAATCATTTGAAAGAATGAGAAAGCATGGTCTAAAAATGAACCATTTGAAGTGTGCGTTCTGTGTGAAAGCTGGAGATTTCTTGGGCTTCGTCGTCCACAAGAAAGGAATCAAAATCAACCAGAACAAAACAAAGGCAATCTTGGAAGCGAAAGCGCCAACGAACAAGAAGGAATTGCAATCTCTGCTGGGCAAGATAAACTTCTTGAGGAGATTTATATCCAACCTAAGTGGAAAAGCGCAAGCCTTCTCACCCTTACTTCGATTGAATCAGGAAAGATTCGAGTGGGGGAAAGAGCAGCAAGACGCCTTCGACAAGATCAAAGGGTACCTCACCAAGCCACCTATTTTGGTGCCTCCTTGTAGCAATAGGAGTATGAGATTGTACATAGCTGCATCCGACAAAACTTTGGGAAGCATGTTAGCCCAAGAAGATGAAAATGGAGTCGAAAGACCCATTTACTACCTTAGCAGAGTTTTGAACGATGCAGAAACTAGATATAGCGAAGTTGAAAAATTATGTCTATGTCTATATTTCTCTTGTACAAAGCTCAAACAATATATAAAACCAGTTGATGTGTATGTTTCGTCCCATTTTGATGTTTTCAAATACATGTTGTCAAAACCCATCTTGCACAGTCGAATTAGCAAATGGGCGTCAGCATTAACTGAGTATTCATTGACCTTTATGCCTCTTAAGGAAGTGAAAGGACAAGTGGTAGCAGACTTTATAGTCGAACACTCAATTCAGGTTGAAAATATAAATTACTTGGAGATAGAACCCTGGAAATTTTACTTCGATGGTTCCACCCATAGAGATGGAACGGGAGTAGGGGTCTTAATTATTTCTCCAGAAAAAATTCCAACAACATTCAAGTACAAGATAGAAGGTACTTGTTCGAACAATGAGGCTGAATACGAAGCTCTAATTATTGGCCTTGAAATATTGTTGGAATTGGGGGCAACTCGAGTCGAAATAATGGGAGACTCAGAGTTAGTCATTAAGCAAGTCACAAAAGAGTACAAATGTATAAGGGAAAATCTCATTATGTACTTTGTGATAGCAAATCGTTTATTGAAAAAATTCGAAGTGGTTAATATTCGACATATACCTAGATTGGAAAACCAAGTAGCCAATGATTTGGCACAAATTGCATCTGGGTATAAGATTTCAAAAACGAGATTACAAAGAGCAATCGAAGTCCGAGAAAAAATAACGGCAACCAGTTTATCTCCAACTGATTTGGAATCAACAAAACTAGGATATGCCGATTAAAGGAATTTCGAAATTTCGTTCATAGACAATTTATCGGAGCAAGACTGGAGGAAACCCATTGTGGATTACCTGCAAAATCCAGCAGCTTTGAAAAACAAAATATAAAATATAGGGCGTTAAGTTACGTACTCATGGGGAATGAGTTGTTCAAAAAGACGCCTGAAGGGGTATTATTAAAATGCTTAAGCGAAACCGAAGCATACATAGCCCTTTCGACTACGCATGCTGGAGCATGTGGAGCTCACCAAGTAGGTCATAAGATGAAATGGTTGTTGTTTCGACAAGGACTATATTGGCCTACTATCTTGAAAGATTGTGTCGAGTTCGCAAAGGGTTGCCAGGAATGCCAAGTCCACACTGGTATCCAACATGTACCAGCAAGCGAGCTTCATTCAATAGTGAAGCCTTGGCCTTTTAGAGGATGGGCGTTGGATCTTATTGGAGAGATTCGACCAGCATCATCAAAGAGCTAGAAATATATACTGGTAGGCATTGATTATTTCACTAAGTGGATCGAAGCTATCCCTTTAGTCAACGCAGACCAAGAAAATGTCATTGAGTTTATTCAAAAGAACATTAGCTACAGATTTGGAATCTCTGAGACTATAACAACTAATCAAGGGTCAGTGTTCACTGGTCGAAAGATGCAAGAATTCGCTCAAGAAACAGGCTTCAGACTCCTAACATCAACACCTTATTACGCGCAGGCAAATGGTCAAGTCGAAGCGGTGAATAAAATAGTGATCGGCCTGATCAAAAAGCATGTGGGAAAGAAGCCAAAAAATTGGCACAAAACGTTAGACCAGATCTTGTGGGCCTGTCGAACGTCCCCAAAGGAAGCCACAGGTACAACACCATATCGGCTAACTTATGGTCATGACGCAGTACTGCCAGCAGAAATTTGTCTTCAATCAACAAGGGTTCAAAGACATCAAGATATCCCCTCTGAGGTTTATTGGGATATGATGTTAGATGAATTGGTAGATTTAGACGAAGAAAGACTACGAGCTCTCGACCTACTGAGAATTCAGAAGAAAAGAGTGGAAGATTCTTACAACAGGAAAGTAAAACCTAAGGCATTCACGCCTGAAGAACTAGTTTGGAAGGTAATTCTTCCTATGGATCAAAGAGATCGAAGCATGGGAAAATGGTCACCCAAGTGGGAAGGACCCTTCAAAATTATTCAAACTTTTTCTGGTGGAGCTTATGAGATCGAAGAGTTAAGCGAAGATAAAAGACTCTTGAGAGTAAACGGCAAATATTTGAAAAAATATAAACCTATGCTCCAAGAGATCAAAATAAATAATAATTAATTACTAAGTTAACCATAAAGCCAAAATGGAAAATGACATTGATTACCAAAATGGCTACATTGTATTACAAAATTACAGTACATGGTCAATGAAGTACAGAGCAATTTAAATAGGGACAGAGGCTTTGAGACGAAGATATTTGGCTCGCTGTAACTCCAGTCGTTTGTTACACAAGGCATTCGCCTGAGATATTTTGGCAATCTGGTCATCTAGAGCCTGGGCCCTTTCAGCGAACTCTAGGCCTCGAGCAACTTCATCTTGGCTCTCTGCATCTGAAATGGTCGAAAGAAGTTCCTCCTTGCGCTTGGTATTAGCGTTTAACCTGGCTTCCAACTCCTCGATCTGCGCTTGTATAGAGGCATTTTCCTGATCTATGGTTTCGATTTCCTGTTGCTTGGACGTCCTCTGTTTCGACAATTATGCAATTCGAGAAGTCGATTCAGCTACTTCAGTCCAAGCAGAAGAACTCTTGCCATGCAGCGTTTCGAGTTGGCTGTTGAACCCCCTTCGACGATTGTAGTCCGCAGAGACTTGGTCGATAATGGGGTATAACTCTAAGATGAAGCTGGAAATCTCTGGAGAAACAGCAAGCAAATCGACTGCACCTAAGACATCCCCCAAACAAGACTAGGCAGTAGGATCCCCTTCCAAAGCCTTCATTAGATCCCTCTTGAAGAATTGAGCCTTAACTTTCTTTAAGACATCATCAAGAAGAGAAGTCGAAGTAGACTTCCCTGATGCAGTAGAAGCATCATGACTGGGGTCAGATGAATTTTCCCTGCTCTCGACGATGGCGTTCAGATAGCCAATGGGATCATTTTGCTTCAAGAGGGCTAAGTCCTCCTTAGATCGGGGCTTTGTCGAGGTAAACTTTTCTGTGGCAGTGGTGGCTTGGGGCTGAGCATTTTCAGCAGCATCGACGTCAACATGACCCTCTTCATCATGTTGCTCTTCTGTCTCATTGACCACTTGAATTTCCTCCTGGTGATGCTCCTCAGGGACATCCTCCGTTGCAGCAAGGAACTCATCATCCACCAGTTCCTCTTCGCGTTGTCTGCTATGGTCAGCAGAGTCCTGCGGCTCTGAAGTTTGATTCACTTCGTTATCAGAACTGACGAAAGAAGAAGGATTGAAGGTGGGTTCCCCTGCGCTGTTTACGAAGGTATCAGAACCTTCGACAGGATGCCCAGCTGGCGCTGAAGTTCCAGCTGTTTCCTAAAAATAGAAAAGGAAAAATATTCTGATTAGAGAGATGTACAATTGAAGGTGATTATCGACACTTAAGTTAAAAGTGGTCAGAGGCATTACATGTACAGGAACCTCAGTCCCAGGGCTGGAGTTATCGCTCTCAACAGGATTACTGAGCAAGACATTTAGCTCCTCCTCTGTGGGATCTTTGATGATCACAGGGGGTGGCCTGGGTTTATTCCCTGTGACTTTAGTTTTCATCACAGGTCGAGATTCAGGGGCAGGGGCAGCCTTTTTCAGCTTTCTCCGTTTGAGAGGAACAGGAGGAGATTCCTCCTCGTCGCCACTCGAAGATTCGACCGTTAATATCGGTCGCTTCTTAGGTGCAGGTTCCTGAAAATCCCAAATGGGGTCGATTTAAAACACAGCGTCGGGAACAAGAATGTTTAAAACCAAAGAAGGAAACAAGAGAAATTTTTGTTACCTGTACTGGAGGTTTTGTAGAGGGACCTCCACCCTGATGGCTGTCTGTGGCCTTCTTAGCCATAGGTTTTCGAACAACTGAAAAAAGAAACGTTCACAAGTTATATTTGGAAGATATGAGTTGAAATGAAAAGACAAATATAATTTGAAGGAACGTACATTTCTTTATTTTATCAAGAACCAGAACGAAGGACTTCTTGAGTTCGTCTGCAAAGTCCTTCTCATCGAGGAACTCTTCGACGTAATATCTCTTCCACCAGTCTTCAAAAGCTGGTGAACAGAGGAAGTTGAGTTGGTAGTCGAACAATAATAGTACGGTCCAACCAACGTATCTACTAATATTCCTAGTAGCGACTTCTTCAGAGTAGTCAGTAGAAAAGAACAACAATGATTTCTCCCGAGTATAAATTTGAGAATAAAGCGATTGGATAATACCGAATTATCGAGAGACAAGATTCGGCTGGTAGGCAATCAGGCTCAGCTGATTCTTTGAACTCTTGAAGCGCAGCGGCATTATCCTTGGAGTGAGAAACGCTTCCCACATTGTTGTATGCTCTTCAAAGTGAGGATCCTCTGATGATTTGGGATGGGGCCTGGTAAACCATCCTGGACCACACTTTCGACCAGTGAAAGGGTCCATGGTCGAGGTAAATTCCTTCCTCCCTGCAAACATCTGAACAAAGTTTGCGAAGGTCTTTTGTAGTTCCAGCCCATCCTCAGTAGGAGTCAATAAGGCAAGCCTGGTGCCTTCGACGCGCCTTCTAGCTATCTCAGGAGCCTGTTCATTTATTTGAGGCTTCTGAGGAAGAAAAGACTCGAAAGTGGCATTCAACCAGAGTTGAAGTAGCCAGAAGGGACCAGCAAGCAGTAGGCTGGCTCTATTTTCGATTACTTTTAATTGAGCCGCTCCACTGCTTATTGACTCATACAAATTCGCCAATATTAATTCGGCCAAACAAATGTTTTGGCCGTGATGAAGTTGAGTAGCAAGGGTGACCATTTTCTTCGTCACCTGCAGAGATTTCGTGCAGAACACGAAGCGCGACAGCCATAGGGCTAGAAACGCGATGTGCTCCACATCAGTCACCACAGCTGTCAATTTTTTATGGTAATGGTTGGTGTAGGTGGTGTAGGTGGGTTTGGTAGCAGAAAACCCAATCTGGTCTTCAGACATTTCCTCTGGGTCGAAGTAGTCCCCAGTTGGTCGAAGGCCAGTAATGGCGGCCACATCGAAGAGGGTGGGTGTAACCATTCCACAAGGCAAGTGGAAGGTATAGTGAGTGTAGTCCCAAAACAGCAATGAAGCTACCAGCATGTCAGGGCTGTAGTTAAGGCCAGTTTTGGACAACATGACCAGGTCATAAATGCCCATACTTTTCCAAATCGAAGCCTGGCACCTCTCCATCTTAAGGAGCCAAGCGGCATATTCTGGTGTCATACTAGGGCTAGAGCGAAAACCCTAACCCCCCTGTTAAAAAATCGAAGATCTATCTTCTCCTTCGCAGGATCTTCAGTATCATCTTTTGCTTTCTTTGAGCACCCAACAGGTTTGAGTTCCGCATGCACAGGGAAGAAACCCTCAATTTTTGTGGGGTCATTGATGCATGTTGAAAGAGGGCCTGACATGGCAAAAACATGGTTGGAATATCCAACGGGGATCAGTAGTTGAGAACTATAGGTTTCACGTTCAGCCTCACCCATGGGTTCAGGAACCCTTTGCATTCCCATGGAATTGACTATCGGAGCGGTTGAAAAGATTTCTGGTCGAGCCGTTTGTGAGGGAATGCTAGTTCTTGGGGTACTGGGAACACGAGTACGTGAAGCCATTTTTTGGTTTGAGATGAGAGTAGATGAAGATGAAGATTACTGGGATTGGAGAGGAAGAAGCAAAAAGTTGCTTACAGAAAAAATTCGTTCGATTGAAGGTTTGGATGTAAGAAAGCGTAAAGAGTCTAACTAAGGCACTCAGTGCTATTTATAGTGATTGAAAAATCACAGGGCTCAAGGTCATTTAATGCCACAGACAAGAGTGGGGCACGTGGCACGCAGTGGGCGCCGTAACCGTTCTGAAAAACGGAAACGTTGCAGCGTGCTTCCTCGATTTCGAGAAATAGTCATGATGACGGCATATGAAAGGTAAACGTGCGTGCAAAACGCCTTACTGAAGTGACGTCTTGGGAAAAGGTGAAATGATGACTTTTTGAGTTTGTCAGTTGGTTGGTAGATGAAAAGCACACAAACTGATTTGTGGCTGAGAGTGAAGGACAGGTGTCGAATGGAATATCAAAGAATGCCTTTTTCTTTTGAGCGTCGAAATAAGACATTCTTGGGGGGCAATTTGTTGGCTCCTAAATTCGACACCCACATTCTATTATTATATAGATCATTAATTGAGTCAGAAGAGTTTCCGACACAAGGAGGCTTCGACCAGCTGATCACGTCGAAGGCTCATCAAGGAATGACAAGATACTTAGAGAAATTCCTTTAAGTTGGAATCTTGTTGTCTTCGACGTCGAAGGAGCAACCTCTCGACCAAGGTCCTTGATGCCCAAGATCGAACAGTTTGAATTCTGAATTGTTGGATGGAAAACGGTTCCCAGCAGTTACCAAGCGCAACGTGTCGTGCACGTAGGCGTCGAAGGTTGAGAACATGCCATGTGGCGTCATCATGAAGCGGCGTGACTGCCCAACAGTTACTTAGGTTTTTTTTAGTATAAATACTAAGTGATTACAAAGTTATGAGGGTGTTCATCATTTTATACAAGTCACTCATTTAGATTCAAGTACCCAGCGTGAGAGAAAGAATCATTGAGAATGTATGTGTGAAACACCATTTACCTTAATCAAAATCTTTTATATTCAAGCAATTTATCACTTTCACTCATTTACTTCAGTCGAAGCATTTTCTTAATAACTTTAATGCTTTTATTTACTTTATCAAGCTTTTCTCCATGCAATTTATTTAAAGTATCTTTACATTACTTACATTAATCACCATTAGGATTAATCGAAACTCTTTATTTCAAAGCCTTTAAACTCCAAAGATCAACCATGTCTTAGGATCAATCTGATCGATCCTGCGAGTCACCAAATAAGTAACCTTTTGGAGGATCAGTGGTTGTTTACCATTTTTCCCGGTAAACAATGAGGTGGTTAGATCAACTTTGTTCTGTAGCCTGTTTCAAACATGTGCCCTGTGTTAAACAGGATTGTCCTCTTCTTCTTCTTCTTCTCTTTCAGAATCAGGGTCTTTAGGTCTTGCTGACCCTTAGCTAGATTCATGAACAACTCTTGAAATTGGGCATTCTGGTCCTGGAGGGACTTGATGGCTTGCTCAGTTAAAGGTTCAGCAGACATGATGAGTGCTGAAATAAACCGCGAAGAAGATAAGAGCCCTGTAACGGGTACCTGTTATGAAGTGCATGGGATGAAATGCGTATGATTCATGATTTCAAAGACAATCGGGAGATTCAAATTTGTAAACCAGAAAGGAAACACACTTTATTAGATAAACTTAAAATTCAAATTGTTCAACAAATTGCCCTTAAGGCGTTACAAGAATGGAAATACTGAAAACTCGAAAAGAAATAAACAAAGGACAATCAGTGCTCCCATGGCCTCTTCTTGTTAGTTCGGACATAGTCGTTGAGAATCCGCTCATTCTCCAACTGCCTGGTCAGCTTCTGGATCTTCTGTTCCTGCTCATTGAACTTCTCTCGGTAAGCATCTCGTTCTTCCCTCAGTTGCATCCAAGACCTTTTCAGTGCCCCAATGTCAGTGGGCATGTAAGGGTGGAGGATGGTAGGAAGAACCCCCTCTTCATTAGAAACTTCAACAATGACAGGCCGGACGGCTTCATATGGCATACCCAGCTTTTGGGCACGGATGCGGACCCATCTGAGATATGGCTCCATCGGGAGAGAAGTCTTTGGGCCCAGCTCGTGTGGATCAGATCTGTGAACTCTATCCCAAGCCCTTATGAATCTCCGACATTGTTCGTCGCTATCTCCTTGAAATTCGAAGATGATACTAGGCATTAACAGCTCATAAGGTCCTTCTCTTCTGGCTCTCCCAAACTGACGTAAGGCCAAGCACGGATTGTAAGAAATTCCTCCATGGGTTCCTAACAGTGGAACATTGGGATACTCCCCACAACGATCAATGATAGCCTCTTCATCCATACCCTTGAGAGTCCAGATAATGTCATTATGAGAGAGAGACATAACCCTATAGGCCCAACCCATGCCTTCTTTGTTCTTCAGCACTGATTTGGGGAGGTGCGAAATAAACCACCTCGCCAATAAAGGAGCACAACACATCAAGGTCCCTCGCTTTCGGGCAGTACGGGCATAAAGATGATGAAGGATGTCACCCAAGAGAGTGGGTACAAGATTGCGAGAGATGAAGATTTTCACCGCATTCACATCAAAAAAAGAGTCAGAGTTCGGAAACAATACCAAGCCGTATATTAGAAGAGCCCAAATATCTTCAAACGCCTTGAAGTCTAGACTATCCCAGAAATAGTTAGCTTTACCAACCAAGAACTTAGTCAGAAAGCCCTTTGCTCCACTTCTAGTCTCCCAATTAGCTATTACCTCTTCCTTTGTCAGATGAAGGGATGCAACAATCTCTTTCGGCCTAAGGGCCTTCTCCCAACCAGTAAACGGGGTCTCCTCCAGAATAGAGATACCGAGCAGATCAGAAAACTCTTCTAAGGTGGGAACCAGCTGGTAGTCCTGGAAAGTAAAGCAATGGTACAGCGGATCATAGAATTGGACCAAAACACTCATCATCTACTCGTCCAATTTGGAGGTGACCAAACTGATAAGATAACCATGTCTTCTGAGGAAGGAAGTAGTATCAGGCATCTTTGCAATCAACTCTTTAAGCAAAGTGGGAACTTGGACAAAGTTGATCCGGATGGTATTCCTACGCATGGGCATCATGATGACCTACAAAACAGAACAAAGATGAATCCCTCCTGTCTTTGAAATAGGTTAGTCTTATGCAAGATGTATGCAATATTATGATGTCATGATGTCATGATAGTAAGCACACCACAGGTATCCACAAACAGCAAACATGGTAAAGGCACACAAGTCACACAGAGAGCCCTTAGATTTCAGGCTGGCAAGGAGCTTAGGTACTACCCTCTTTCAGTTCAGTTGGTTTAAACCTGTCCTAAAAATAGTAACCGGGTTCTAGAAGATCTCAATATCACTGACTACCCTCAATCGGTCATAATTCTAGTTTAGCAACCTTTTCTTGCGGCCGGAATCATTGTGAGAGTTTAGTCTCAATGAGTGTAGCATACTGCTACTGTTCTATGGCCAAGTTGGTCAATTTAAAGGTTCTAAGGTCAGTTGGTGCTTAATGACCCCTTAGATGACCCATATTCTCCTCGTTCCAACACAAGGGATATCGGTACAATCTAAAGTGCCACACCAACATAGCTACTGCTTCAACCGTATCGGTCTACGCCGTACAGTTCCCTCACAGTTTATTGCTACTTACCTAAAGGGTACCCCCAGATCCGGGTTAGGATCTATAGTAACTCCGATTCAAGCCCACAAAGATAAATCATACAAAGCATACAATTGAAAACACAATGATCTAATCCTAAGGTACACCCCACTTATAATCTCCCCAGTAGAGTCGCCAGTTCTGTGATACGGTGGGAGAGAACTGACTATTTTTTGGTGTGCTGGTTTGTGTTTCGCGTTTGTTTTCGCAAAATGTCACAGTAAGCAAGAGTCTCCACCGTCTTTTATTTTATCCAACAAGGAAAGGAAAAAAGCACAGAAAAATTCCTTTTTCGAGATGTTTCTCGGGTCCGGGGGGTAGATTATAGAAAGGGAATGTGTTAGCACCCTTTCTATCCGTGGTTATCCACGGGCTCTTAGGTACTTGCTCAAAGTGTTTTCAAAAATTGCTTTTCTTTGTGTTTGTGGGTTTGAAAAGAGTTTTTGTTTGAAAGGTGTAAGTGCGAAAAGTTTTATTTTGTTTTGAGAGAGCAAGTACTTAAGAACCAACTACCTACTCGAAAAAGGAATCAATCTGTACTAATGTCCTTTAGACAATGCTATCCCATTATTGATGAGTAGGTAGCATCGTCATTGGAGTTTAAGGGTCAATTCTATTAAGGGACGTGTGGTCACTAAAGCAATGTTAGAATTCCTTAGTGGTAACCCTAATGTCTTAGATCATTTTTCCGAGGCAACCGTTTCGAGGCAACTATGATCTTTAGACAAGAGGGCGACCTCTAAAACTTCCTATACTCAATGACCACGTTTGAAGGAAACCAAGCGAGGTGTACCCTAAGAGTGCGCATGTGCGAGTATGTTATTTCGGTTAATTTTATCTTTGTACATGTCAATGGTTATCTATGTTGATTTTAGGTTCAAACATTTGATCTTGTCGTGTATTCCCTATTTATCAAACTTCTAACAATTTATAGTTTGCGGAAATTAAATCTAACTATTACAAGGCGTCGGGTATTTACATTGCCAAAAAACAACCCTTGAAATTAAATTGAGGAAAGTAAATAAAGCGATAAAAAATATTAAAGGTCCTATTTAAAGCTATTACATTCTGGAAGCAAGTACAATAATATGATAAATGGATCGCGCGTGAAAAATTAAATCGAATGCATTTTTTAGGGTTTTGACCCTTTTATTGAAAGAAAGCATTTTTTTGTTTATTTTTGAATTAAGAAGAAATTAAATTAGGTTAATTAAATAAATTAATTAATTAAAAAAAGATATTTTTTTGGATTTTTGGATATTTAAAGAAAATAAAATAAATTTGGTTTAATGTTAATAAAACCTAATTATCTATATTGATTTTAAATATTGCAAAAATATTAAAAGTTATTCTCTAATTAAACTAAATTAATTGAGTTAGTATTTATTTACAAAAATAAAATGATGAATTTAATTTTAATAAATAAAATATATTTTTGTGTTTTTGTTGTATGAGGAAAAATTAATTGGTTAATTAAATAATAAATGATAAAACAAAAACAATTAAATAAATAGATTAAAAAAAGAAAGAAATAGAAATAACCCAGGGAGGTTCAAGCCCAATTTGGAAGTGAAACTGGCAATTTGAAGCCCATTTGCACGCAGGCATGGGTTGACTTCCAGATTCCCTATGCCTTGGTTGACTTGAGAACATGGTGGACGTTCAATCTTGGCCACCAATCTGGCCTGGGGCCATCTGGCAAACATCTGGATGAGGACACATGATATACTACGCTTTGGACATTGCATGGAATCACCTGTTGAAAAATAAAACAAATGCATTTGGGGGACCTGGGATTCGAACCCAGGTCCTGTTGGTACTTGAACACATGCCTTAGCCACTGAGTCAACGAGCTTTTATTGTTAACATAGTGGATAATAAATATAATATGGAAAACTAACTAATTATGCCAGAATTATAAAAAAAAGAAGCGCGAATTTATGAATGGACAGGGGGCACGTAGTCATCTTCTTCGCCCAGCCCTGGTTATTTACCTACGGATTTTTATCCGCAGCTAAATCCATGGGTTCATCCTAAAATCTTCTCTAGGCCATGGAAATTAATTCCAAAGACATGGTTGTGTTCGTCTCCTTCCACTGATCATGTCCATGTCCATTGCTTGCATTGATTTTGCCTGAAACTAAAACACCCAAAAACAAGAAACAAGAACCCTAGATTCGGGTATGGCATTACAGGCTATAAAAACACAATCAAATATTGCAGAAAGTTTATAAATCATACAAGGATCATGACTATGCAAATAATTTGTCAAAAAAATGCAAGAATGAGAGGTTGCGATTTCAAATGCAAGGAGGCTTTCAGGGAGACTTACAGAGCGATTGGGAATGTGAATGGCCTTGGTTTTAATTGCTATAGACTCAGTGGATGTCCAGCAAGAGAGTAGTGTTGAGATTTTGCTTTGAGTCGGCCTCTAAAACAGATTTCAGTTTCAAGCTTTTTCAAGTTTTTCTCAAGTTTGTTTTTGGTGATTATGCAGCCTCTAGCTCCTGAACTCGTATCCTTTGCCTTGTATAAGTAACATGGAGTGAATTAGGTCAAGTTTTGGGCTTTGAATCCTTAGACATTGATGATTTAGGATTTGATTTGATCCTCCATGAAAAAGCTTCCAAATTTGTCCAAAAACCAATATTTTGTGCATGATATGGCTTGATACGAGTTTGATCTTGTCCATGATGACAATTAAGGCCTGTATCAATCAAAAATATTCCCAGTGATCAAGATTTGGATTTTATTTGGATTTAAATTGATTAAAAATGAATTAATTCAATAAAAATAAAATAAAATAGAAAAATTAATAATTGGACACAAGACTGAAGATAGGGCACGTGTGTAGTGTGACAAGATCAAATTAAGTGGAAAAAATTGGGCCCATTTGACAAAATTTGAAGTTTTGGGGATAGTTGACTTTTGGCAATTTTGGAAAAATGCCCAACTTCAACAATGCATAACTTTTTCAATTTTGAACTTTTGGAGGTGTTCTATGACTTTTTAGAAACCTTGAGATGTCCTCTAACCAACCCTTTTGGTATCATATCATTTTGATATTCCATGCTTAAGTTATAAGCTTTGGCAAAAAAGGTGTTTTTGTTGACTTCCAAAAATGACCTATAATGTCCAAATTTGTAACTTTTTGTGAGTGCATTTCTTGATCTTGGGGTATGAATATGGATTGTATTCAATTGCATACTATTCAAAATGAGCTTTGGATGGGTCATTTCTCATAATGTATAAGAAAGTTATGCTTGGTCAAATTTGAGTTGACTTTTCCTATAAAACCCTAATTTAGCAACTTTTGAGTCTTGATGAATTTTGAGCAATCCTTGATGAATCATGATCAACCCTTTATCAAATGATGAAATATCCTTAAAAATGATAATGTTGAAAAAAAATCTTGAAGTTTGACTATTTGTAGGTCACAGTTGACTTTTGCCCTAGCACAGTCGATTTTTGGACCTCTTGAGCAATTGACTGACCAAACTTCCTCTGCATAGCTTGAAATTTGACATGGATGAGCTTGAGAACATATTAGGACATTGGGGAGAACTTGAGGTCATTTGTATTTAAGGACCTTTGTGATCGGTGGAAATAGAACTGACTGTTTTTTTTTAAGCTGGTTCGCGAAATGTCGCGGTAAGCAAGAGTCGCCACCGTCTTTTATGTTCTCCAACATGGAAAGGACAAAAGCACCGAAAAATTCCTTATTCGATATGTCTCTCGGTTCGGGAGGTAGATTTATAGAAAGGGAAGGTGTTAGCATCCTTTCTATCCGTGGTTATCCACGGGCTCTTAGGTACTTGCTCTTATGTTTTCAAAAGATGTTTGCTTTTCAAATGTGTGTGGGTTTTGAAAAAGTTCGTTTGGAAAACTTCTAAGTAACTCTTGTATCAGTCCTCAAGAGTGTATGAAGTGTTTTGTTTGAAAACTTTTTTAAAGTGTGAGGTGTGAAAAGTATTTTGTTTGTTTTGAAAAGAGCAAGTACCCATGAGTCATCTACCTACCCTAAGGAATTAAGCTGTGTAAGAGTCCTTTAGATAGTGCTATCCCACCATTGAGAGGTAGGTAGCACCATCGTTGGAGGTGTTCGGGTCAATTCGATTATCGGGACAGTGTGGTCACCGAAGCAATGGTAGGACACCTTAGAAGTAACCCTAATGTCCTAGATCCTTTTATCCGAGGCAACCGTTTCGAGGCAACTGGATCTTTAGACGAAGGGTGACCTCTAAGACGTCCTATACTTGATGACCACGTTTCGAAGGCAACGAGTGAGGCGTACCCTAGAAGTGGTGTGTGCTTTGTGTGTTGTATTCAGTTAATGTTTGTCTTTGTAATTAGTGAGCTACGAGTTGTTTTTATTTACATACATTCTTTCATGCAAGTTTAGCAGTTAAGGGGTGCGGGAAGCAAATTGCGGAAACATAAATCCTACGCTATTACAAGGCGCGGGTCTATACATCACCAAAAATACAAAGACCCGTTTTTGGTAAATAAGTACGAGAAATTTAAAATAAAGCAGTAAACCTAATTAACTATTACATGTCTTGGAAGCAGTTACATAATAATAAACTGTGCGCGAATAAAAATTAAATCGGAATGTTCTAAGGGTGTTGACCCTTTTAAGAAAAGAAATTGATTTTTTTGTCTTTTTTTAATTAAAATGAAATTAAAACTAACTAATGACTAATTAATTAATTTAATTAAAAGAAAATATATTTTTTGTTTTTTATGTTTTTTATGAAATAAAATAAAAAGAAATAAAATTAAAAGTTAATTTTACCTAATTCTAAATCTATTTTAATTATTAAAAGAAAAGTCAAAATTGCCTAATTAAACTATTTCAATTAATGTTTATTTACAAAATAATATAATAATAATAATAATAATGTTAGTTCTATTTTTTTTTTTATGAAAATATGTTAATTATGTTAGTTGTGTTAATAATAAAAAAAAAGGCAAGTAAATAAAAAGAAAATGTCAAAACAAAATAAAAAGAAGAGTAAAACCCAAGGGGGTGTGGGCTGAAATGGAGGGTGTTGGATTGAGATTTGAGGCCCATCAAGAAGCCAACTCGTTTGACTCTGGGAATTGAGTGGAATGTTGTTGACCAGGCACATGGTGTTCTTCACTTTTTGTCCTTTGGATCTGCACTGATGACACATGGCACGTTGGATGGGTGAGGCTTATGGTGGAAACTACTTGAGAAACTGCACAAGAACACGTTAACAAAAATGATATGAGAATTATGGGGGACCTGGGAATCGAACCCAGGTCCCAGTGGTGAACCAACACATCACCAACCACTGCATCACTTTGGTGCATTTGTTAGTAACATAGAAAAGAAATATTATATAAAACAAAAGCGTTATATGTTGGAAATAAGAAAACGCGCGCGCCCAGTTTGAACTGACCACTCCCTGCTTGCCACGCCATCGTCTTCAAGCTTTTCCTGCAACATAAAGAACACATAGCGGGGGTTTTAAACCCCCACAAAATACCAGCATTATGAAAATAGCGATTAGCCGCTCATACAATATAAAAAGGGCGCGAGTATCTCATTCGATTCGTCTTGTCCCACTGATTTTGGCCATGCACATTTGGAGTCCTGATTTTACAGTATAGCGAAACCCCCAATTTCAAAGTCTCTGAAAACCTAGAAATTGCTAATGGTGGATTCCTATTCAGGGCACTACAACCAAATTGGATTAAGCCAAAAGCTCCAGAATATCCCTATTAACATAAATCAATTCAAAAGCATGGTTAAAAACACACGAATGATGATATGTAATTCTGAAAAATAGTTCAAACTGTGTGAGTTGTGTGCTTTGATTATGATGGTGTTAGGGCTCGTTTGTGCTTGCAAATCGTCCCTGGCAATGTAAGGAGTGTGTTTGGATTAAGAAGGGAGCTTGAAATGGGCTGCAAGGTGGTTTTCAGTTTGTGATTTTTCTCTTGAAAATTTGGAAATGGCTTATGCTGTATGAGTGTTTCTAGGTCGTGTATGGTATAAGGAATGCTTGCATATATGGTCTTGAGTGAGTATCAATCAGAATAATGGTCATTGAAGCCTTGCAATTATGTTTTTGGATTTTGCCATGAACACCATTTAAACAACTTGCCATTCTTGTCAAAATTTGAATTTCCATGCTTGGAATAGGCCTTGCACGAATTTGGAAGGTGTTTCAAGGTGTATCAAAGCAATTCAACACAAAATATATCCCTCCATTAATTTTCTTGATTTTTATTTGAATTTTAAAGATTTAAAATGAATTAAATCAAATAAAATTAAATAAAAATGGAAAAATTGATTTTTAATCTTGAAATAAAATGTGGGACACGTGGGAGGCATGGCCAAGCTGAATCAAGTGGAAAAAATGGGCCCCTTTTGTCAAAAATGAAGTTTCAAGGATAATTGACTTTGGCCATTTCACAAAAATTTCCCAACTTTTCCAATGCATATCTTGCTCAATTTTGAAGCTATGAACATGTTCTTGGACATTTTGGAAAGGTCTTGAAGTCCTCTAACCAATGCCTTTGGTCCCATGTCATTTTGATTTACCAATCTCAAGTTATGGTCTTTGACTTAAAGTGCCTTTTTGTTGACTTTTGAAAATGACCTATAATGTTGAAATTGATAAATTTTTGTGAGAGCATTTCTTGGACTTTGAATGTGAATATGAGTTGTAGGAAATGTCTTCCCCTTCAAGATGAGCATTGGATGGGATTTTTCTGATGAACCATGAAAAAGTTATGTCTTGGTCAAGTTACAGTTGACTTTTCAGCTGTCCAAAAATAGAAACTTTCGACACCTTGATGATTTTTGAGCCATTCTTGTGGAATCATGATCAAGACTTGATCAAATGATGATTGTGGCTTCAAAATAAGATGTTGACCAAAAATTTTGACTTTTGACTGCCAAATGACCATTTTGCCCCCACAGTTGATTGTGAAGCAATTAGGGTTTTTGACTGTGCAACTTGACCTTGTGAGCCTTGAAACTTGACATGTAGATGCTTGACAATGTATATGAGCATATGGGACTTGATTGAGCCCTTGAAAACCTCAACTTCCTTGCAAGAACCAAAACCCTAATTTGACTGGCTTAGGAGGATGGTTGACTGTGTAGCCCTTGAGTAGACTTTGAAGCATTTGAAGAGGATGCTTGTCAAAACTTTGAAGAATATGGGAGGGCAAATTTTGGGGTACAACAGTTGCCCCTGTTCAATCTTCTTAGACATGAGGATGTAGATTGGCTTGTGTGCCTTTCGTGATCCGAAGGTGGAAGATGATTGAACACTAGAGTGCCCAGAAATTTGCACTCACATAGTAGAGTATCAGCAGTGTGATGGCGGGAATGGGCTTACAGATTCCATTTGGAGAGATGGTGGATAGGAGGATGGGATTAAAGATGCCATCTGGAAGTGTGACAGAACCTTGTCAGTAATGGGCTTATAGATGCCATTTGGGACTGTAATGGATAGTTGAATCTGAATAAGGAATAGAATAGCTTCCGTGTCTGGGGCATATCTAGTCTATATCTATTTACTGATGTCTGAACGAGTAGTAGAATGACTGCCGGGTCTGGGGTATATCCATACTGCATCTGAATGAGTGGCAGAATGTCATCCGAATCTGGATCGTATCTGGACTGAACAATAGAATAGCATCCGGGATGGAGCATCTCTAAGTTGTCTTTAGAAGTTTGAATCTGAATAAGCAATAGAATAGCGTCCGGATTGGAGCATCTCTAAGTTGTCTTTAGAAGCTTGAATCTGAATAAGCAATAGAATAGCATCCGGGTCAGGAGCATCTCTAAGCTATATCTCAAAGGAAATCTGAATAAGTATCAGAATGTCGCCATGTCTGGGTCGCATCTGAACCATCTCTAGCAGGAAATCTGGAATAAGCAATAGAATAGCATCCGTGTCCGGAGCATTTCTAAGCTATCTCTAGAAGGGAGTCTGGAATAAGTATCAGAACGTCGCCATGCCTGGGTCGCATCTGAATTATCTCTAGAAGGAGTCTTGAATAAGCAAAAGAACAACATCCATATCTGGAGCATTTTCAAGCTATCTCTGAAAGGAAATCTGGAATAAGTATCAGAACATCGCCATGCCTGGGTCACATCTGAACTATCTCTAGAAGGAGTCTTGAATAAGCAAAAGAACAACATCCATATCTGGAGCATTTCCAAGCTATCTCTGAAAGGAAATGTGGAATAAGCATCAGAACGTCGCCATGCCTGGGTCACATCTGAACTATCTCTAGAAGGAGTCTTGAATAAGCAAAAGAACAGCATCCATATCTGGAGCATTTCCAAGCTATCTCTGAAAGGAAATCTGGAATAAGTATCAGAACGTCGCCATGCCTGGGTCACATCTGAACTATCTCTAGAAGGAGTCTTGAATAAGCAAAAGAACAGCATTCATATCTGGAGCATTTCTCCTCTATATCTGAAAGGAAACTCTTGAATAAGCAAAAGGACAACATCCATATTTGGAGCATTTCCAAGCTATCTCTGAAAGGAAATCTGGAATAAGTATCAGAACGTCGCCATGCCTGGGTCACATCTGAACTATCTCTAGAAGGAGTCTTGAATAAGCAAAAGAACAACATCCATATCTGAAGCATTTCCCCGCTATATCTGAAAGGAAACTCTTGAATAAGCAAAAGGACAGCATCCATATTTGGAGCATTTCCAAGCTATCTCTGAAGAGAAAATCTGAATAAGCAAAAGAACAACATCCATCTCTGGAGCATTTCCTAGCTATCTCTTTAATGTAGATATGCCTTGTCTAGATATAGGTATCGAATCCACAATCAATCGCTCACAGATATGCCCTGGCTAGATACAAGTATCGAATCTGGAACTGCGACAGTTGATGGTAATCATCTTTGGATTGACCTTTTTCCTGAAAAGGCAAAACATCAGTTGTCCAATGTCATGATGTATGAAATGCATGATGTCATGATGTTCTCAAAAATAGATGAGATAGTGTGTTATGATGCATGTTGTACCCCCAAAATTTTCCCTCCCATTTCTCATTAATTTCTCATCACAAAGCCCTTGGAGATCAAGATCCAGTTAGGGTTTCATCTGCTCAAGACTTCTCCTTGCACTGTTGACCCAAATTAGGGTTTGTGTTTGCACAAAGATGTTCTGACCTAAAATGCCCAAAATGACTTTCATGCTTCATAATGGAGTCCCAAGTTTATCCATACCAAGTTTCAAGTCTTGATTCCAAGTTTTGCCCAGTCAATTGGACAGTTGACCTAGAAATCAGCTATATTGGGGAAAAAGTCAACTGTGGCCAATTGACAGTCAAATCTCATGAAAATTGACCCACATCAACATTATGAACTCACATGGACCATTTGATCAAGTTTGGATCACAATTCCACAAGAAATTTGATCAGAACACTAAAAGGGCAAAATGGTCATTTTTAGGGTTTTGACTGCACAAAGGCAATTTTTGACTGTTTGACCTAGCCAATGGCAAACCAAGCTCACATATGGACTCAAGGACCCCATGGAATTTTCTTGACATGCTCAACAAGTTCAAAAGATCCCAAGTACACAAGATTGACAATTGAATTTCTCAGTCAATTGATCAATTTTGATTGTATATTGAAAAGTCAAACTTTGACTTTTTGGTCAAAATCAAGAGTCAAGATTCATTTTTCATCAAAACATGCCAAATCATGAAACTTGTTCACCAAGAAATCAAAAAATGCAAATTAGGGTTTGAAATGAGAATTTTTCATAACTTAGAATTTTTCTAAGTTATGAAAAACCCTAAATTTTTCCCAACTTTGCCCCACTTTCTCACCAAGATTCATTTGGATTAAAGTAAAAGTCAAAACATGAAAGTTGTAGCCTATTGCATAATCTACAACTTTGATTCACAAAGTTTTCCCAAAAGAAGCTTGTATCTCAAGTTACAATTTTTGGAATAAGGGTACTAAACCATTCTTAACTTAGTGAAATTTTGACCTTTTTAGGCAAGGTTTTTACCTAACTTCAAGACCATTTTTCACATACTTCCACTTAGAATTTCAATTTTCATTTCAAATATGAATTGTAGTGCACATTCCAAGCTTTCCAAAATGTCCAAGAAATCATCAAACAACCTCATGACTTGAGAGAATCGAATTTTGCAATATGGCAAAAACTCACTTTTGAATTGGCCAATTTCCATGTTCATAACTTGTGCAAATTTCTCAAATCAGCATGCAACTTGATTACAGGCCTCTAAACCATTCAACACTCATAAATTTAATGCAAACTCATTGTGCCAAGACCATGTTCTATGTGTTCAAGCATTGCATAGTGGTTTAATCCATTTTTAGATAAAGTACTTTAACCATTTTTGCAAAAGTAAGCTTTATGTCAAAATGAAAATCCAAGAAGTACAGATCAAATCCCCTTGGCACAAGTTTAGGGACTAATCACACTAATCAATGCCAAGGTTTGCAGCATGTTATGGGGGCCTCTACCTGTCTAAACACCAACTTGGCTCTTGGTTGCTTAAAGTGTAAGAAATATGGGATAATTGAACAGAACTTTCATCTCAGCAAGAGAACCCTTAAGCAAATATTTTGTACACATTCAAGATATCCTAACTAAGCTAGCACACGACTCCAACACCTCCTTTGCCCTCTAGAACACAGAACCACCCTCAAACTACCCAAACAGAGCTCTTACTGCAGTTTGAGTGCCAACTCTCATCCTTTTCATGCATTCTTGCTAAAAGCTCATCAAACACATTCCCTAGCATCACTTGAAGCTAACCAAAGTCTCAAACATGACCTGTAACTCCTCTAATCAGTTCCACCATTTTCACTTTCTTGTTTTGCAGTTGAAGGTCCATAGCTCGATTCAAGGTGTTTCAAAGCAAAGTAAGCATTGGAATAGCATCACTACACTTCAGGCAAGCTGTACAGATCATCATCTTGCCCTGAAAGCTCCCCCATTGCCAGATACAACTTCAACTGAACAGGTATCTTCTTGAACTTCTAACTCTTGATATAAGCATTGTTAGCTCTAGGTTTGTGAATAAGAAGTGTTCTACTCATGCCCCTGAATCTGTACATGCTTTTACTTTTCATTTATTTTGCCTGAGCTATGAGAATTTAAGGTCTGAATATGGAAGAAAAACTAGGTCAAGATTTGGGAATGATAAAATTCTCTCTCATTTATGAGAGTTAGGATGAGTTCTTTACATATTTAGAATCGTGGCTTGATGATTAACATTTCTTATGTTGAAAGTTTGTGCAAAAAATCAAGGAATCAGGATGTTTGAATCCATGAATAAGGCGCGTGTTTTTTGAACAAAAGTTGTCTGAAGGTTGAAGAAAGGTCTTCATGGGCTGGGCCTGTTGTGCTATTTCTCTTCACACCCTATTTTTGCTTTCATACCCCCTGAGCCCATTTTGTTTGTTTTAATGATTTTTTGATTTTTCTCTTTTTATTCTGATTTATTTATTTTTGCTAATAATATTAAAAAACATAAAAAAATATTTTTACACCATTTTTATATTTTTTTAGGCATTTATTTGTTCATATTGACATTTGTACATAAATAAATAAATAAACACCTTTTATTTAAAATACTAAGAAATAATGTAAACACATTTTATTTTCATTTTTCATTTTGTCTTATCTTCTTAAAATATTTTGTATAAAATATATTTTTTTATAAATATTAAATATTATTATTTTTATATATATAATACATATTTAGAAATTAATACATATACATATATTTTTATTAGAATATTTAATAAATAATGCAAAAAATATATACATTTTATTTTTATTAATATTTAATAGTAACAATACCATTTTGACAAATATATTTCATTTTATTTTATTTTATTTTTGTATATAATTATTAAATATTGCACATAATTAAATAATATATATATTTGCTTAATAAAATTAGGGTTTTACCCTAAACATTAAAAAGCTCCAAAAATAATACTTTTTTTATTTTGTTTATTTGACATAAAAAATACTTTTTTTTCATACATATAAAAAACCCTTTTTGCATCTTGCATATTTATTTTATTTCTATTTAATTTGTGCAAATTAATTATCTTGTAAATATTCCAAAATTGATGTAATAGTTAGATTTAAATTCCTTGTCTAAATATCCCCCCATTTGAACATATGTACCCCCATTCCCATATTGTGTTGTAATAGTGTAGGAATTTTACTTTTCGCACTTTAACGCTTTCTAAATATACCATGCTAGAATTAGGGTTTGTATGCAAATAAAACGAACAAAAATAGTTTGACCTAATTTCAAGATAAACAAGCATGAATATGGACAACACATATCACACTTGCACCCCTAGGGTATTCCACTTGTTGCCTTCAATAAATGGGCCATATTGTATGTTAGGTTTCTTTGGGCAAAAACAAAGCAAACAATTCAAATGATCATAGTCCCTCGATGACGCTTTCGAAAAGTTGCCTAAAATGATCAAGTCCCTCTCAAGAAAAATTGCCCAAAGATACTTAACACCATTGCAATTATGGTCTAAACGATGACCCGCGCCCGTCCCTTTCACATCCTAACACAAGATTGTCCACCAAATGCAATGATGGAACAAAATTGTTAAAAGGGTTAAAACATAACAAAATCTTTGAGAACTTTAGGGTAGATAGCTCTTAGGTACTTGTCAACTTGCAAAACAAAAACACTTGCCTATTTTTCAAATTACACTTTCAAAACAAACTTTCAAAAAACCTTGAAACATCTTTTCAAAAAGACAAACACCTTTTGTAAAACATTCGAGTAAAGAATTGTTACAAGGGTAGCCTAGACAAGGCATCTTTTTCAAAACCTTTTCAAAACCACACACAAAGCACTATTTCAAACAATTGAAAACCAAGGCAAGTTGATCTAAGCAAGTACCTAAGAGCCCATGGATAACCATGGATAGAAATGGTGCTAATACCTTCCCTTTCTATAATCTACTCCCCGAACCCAAGAAAAATCTCAAAGGTTTTTGCTGTGCTTTTTAAACCTTTCCTTAGGATAAAATAAAAAGTCGGTGGCGACTCTTGCTCAACCGAAATATTTGCGAAAACAAACGCAAAACCATAGTCAGTTCTGCCACCGTATCACAGAACTGGCGACTCTGTTGGGGAAAGTTTTAAAAGTGGAGTAACCTTAGGGCTTAGATCACCCTCTTGCATGACTAATTGTTTGATTTGATTGCTTTATATTTTAGCTCTCTTGTTTGGGTTTGCAAATCCTACATCTGGATTTTGGGAAACATTTCATAGATAGCAATACTTTGTGGAAACTGTGCGGGGTATACCGACACGGTCGAAGCAATAGCTATATTAGTGCGACATATTTGTGAGTACCGGTAACCCTTGAGTTTAATCAAGGAGAGTACGGGGCCGCTGAGTGATGTCACTAAGCACTAATGACCTAGAACCTTACTTGACCATCTTGGCCTTTTATTAGGGGTAGTGAGATGACCGGCTTTGGTGCAGTCCGAAGTTGGTAGATACTCGATACTACACTCATTGAGGGTTGTTTTCTTGGAATATTTTGGTCGCTAGTTAAGTGGCTAAACCGAAACAATGAACAATGAAAACAATCCAATGATATTGAGCTCCTTAGAACCCGGTTACTATTTATAGGACAGGTTTTTAAGCCAACTACACTCAAGAGGGTACTTACCTATGAAACCCCATGCAAGCCTGAAACTAGGGTTTGGTGTGATTTGCTTGTACATATGTTTTGTGCATACATCATAAACATCATAAAACATCATATGCATTCACTAACCATTTCAAGGGTTTGGATCTTCATCTTTGTTCTTGTTTTGTAGGTCATGGAAATTCCTCGCAGAAACACCATCCAAGTCAACCTTGTGAGAATCTCCCCTCAACTCAAGGAGCTCACCTCAAGAATTCCGGAAAGTTCATCCTTCAGTGAAAGACATGGTAGACTGCTCAGCCTAGTCAACACCAACATTGAAGAAGACATGATGAAAGTGCTATTCCAGTTCTTTGACCCTCTTCACCACTGTTTCACTTTCCCTGATTACCAGTTGGTGCCCACTTTGGAGGAGTTTTCTCAACTCCTGAGAATTCCTATCCTTAATCAACTACCCTTCAACGGTACGGAAAAGGAACCAAAGCCGGAAGATGTTGCTCGAGCATTACATCTACAACCATCCGACATCAAGGGGCATTGGGAAACCAGAAGCGGCGTCAAAGGATTCTTAGCAAAATTCTTGTTTGAGAAGGCACAAGAATGTTGGAACTCATTGGACCTACAAGCCTTTGAAGAGATTATGGCACTCCTTATCTATGGGTTGGTCTTGTTCCCAAATCCTGACCAATTGGTAGATGTCAACGCCGTCAAAATATTCTTGTCCAGAAATCCAATACCAACATTGCTTGGGGACATTCTTCACTCATTTTACACACAAACAATGAGAAAGAGGGGTGTTCTCATGTGTTGTACTCCTCTCCTTGCAAGGTGGTTTATTTCGCACCTTCCACAATCTGTCTTGAAGAATGACCAAGGCTCAAGGTGGTCCCAACGGTTGATGACTCTTACTCACTCTGATGTACATTGGTGTTCTCGGTCCAGAGAAAATGTCATCATCGTCGATCGTTGTGGAGAGTTTCCTAATGTTACTTTACTTGGAATCAGAGGAGGTATCACCTACAACCCTTGCCTAGCTTTGAGGCAATTTGGATATGCACGGAGGGATGGCCCTCACGACATGTTGATTCCTGACCTAGTTTTTGACTTCGACAACGATGCGCAAGGACTTCGCCAAAGATTCATCAGAGCTTGGGGAAGGCCCAACAAGGTTGATAGTAAGACACTGGGACACAAGAACTCCATCCCTCTTGAGCCTTATCTCAAGTGGGTACGAGCCCGAGCCCAGAGTCTAATGATGCCTTATCCTCATGTTCTCCCTGTGATTAAAGAGCCCGTCAAGGAAGGAGAGGTTCCCTACACCATCCTACATCCTGACATGCCTACATCGTGGGAGGAAATGCAGAAAAGTTGGATTCAGCTCAAGGAGGAACAGAACACTTTTGAAGCCAGCTTCTACGCTAGTGAGAAGAAGGTTTTAGAGCTTACCCGCCGACTCCATGAGCAAGAGGCCCTCAACACCTACATTGCGCCAAAGAGGATGCGCAATGTCTTTTTACCTTAAGAAGTTTTTGTAATATTTGGCCCATGGGGCATTTATGTACTAACAAATTTCTTCTTATTAATATGACGTGTGTTCTTCTTTGTCTGAAACAATTTTGAATGTCCTAAATCCTTGAATGCATTGCATACATAAGCATACCATTCATCATATGCATAAGCAGGTCTCACTCCAGGTTTCCTTATCTGTCTGCTGTTTATTTCAGTAGGATGGATCTCGAGCAAACAGTCAAAGACCTACAAGCTCAAAATGCACAGTTTCAGCAACTCCTGACAACCTTGGCTAAAGGTCAGGAGGATCTCAAGACCTTGCTGGGGAATAAAGACCCAGTGAAAAAGAAGAAAAAGAGGCTCGGGGTGGCTACTTTAGGGAGAAGATTTGACGGAGAAGCTCGGAGAGTGCTTGAATTTCCTCCTATTTCCGATGAAGGAACCAGTAAAGGAGGTGGGGTTGCGGTACCTTCCGAGTCCGATGTGGAAGAATAAGAGGTCGAAGAGGATGAAGACTATTCTGATCAGCAATACCCTCCAGCTGATGATAAATACAAAGGGCTAGAAGACAGGTTGGCCGCCATGGAACTACAGAGAGTACCGGGTTTGGATTTTGAAGACTTGGGTTTGGTTGCCGGGATTGTGATTCCCCCAAAATTCAAAGTGCCAGTTTTTGTGAGGTATGATGGGCTGTCTTGCCCAAAAATGCATCTCAGGTCCTACGTGAGAAAGATTCAACCTTATACGGCAGATAAGAACTTGTGGATACATTTCTTTCAAGACAGCCTTTCTGGGGCTCAACTGGAGTGGTTTTATCAGCTAGAGGGAACCAGCGTCCGAAATTGGGAAGACTTGGCCACCGCCTTTTACAAACAATATCAGTACAATTCTGACCTTGCTCCTACGCGTACCCAACTTCAGGGTATGTCATTAGGAACAGGCGAAGGATTCAAAGAATATGCACAAAAATGGAGGGATTTGGCTGGCAGGGTGCAGCCTCCTTTAACCGACCGTGAACTTGTCGATATGTTTCTAGGGACCCTATCTGGGCCTTTTTTCAATCATCTGATTGGTAACTCTTCCGCAGGGTTTACCGATTTAATCTTAACAGGCGAGAGAATAGAAGCTGGCATCAAGTCAGGAAAGATTCAGAAGGGTGTTGCTGCAAGTGTTGAGAAGAAACCTTTCAAGAAGGAAACAACTGTTGTATACTCCCAAAGAAGAGCAGGGAAGACTGAGCGCCGGCCAACCGTGGGGGCCGTAATGATTCAAAACTCTTCAAGTGAGCAGCCTCGCTATAACCAGTCCAAACCAAATCAGCAACGGGTGGAACGGCCACAACGGCAGTTCACCCGCATTAATATGACTCCAGCGCAAGTGCTTCCCCATCTGTTAAAGTTGAATCTCGCCACTATCAAGGGGGCACCAAAAAATGTGAATACGTCCTCTCCGCATTATCATCCTAATGCTAAATGCGCTTACCATTCTGACAGTGTCAGGCACGACACCAATGATTGTTGGGCACTCAAGCATAAAATCCAAGACCTGATAGAGGCGAAGGAGGTGGAGTTTGACGCTCCGGAGAAGCCTAATGTGATATCTGCTCCCATGCCGAAGCACGGCCGAAATGTCAATGCCATTGAAGAAGATTTGTATGTGGCTGATGTCAATGATCTGATTACTCCATTGTTAACCATCAAGTTGAATTTGTTAAGGGCCGGGATCTTCCCGGGATGTAAAGAAGACTGCTATTGTTGTTACTCTCTGCCGTTTGATTGTTCGTTATTGAAGAAAGGCATCCAAGGACTTATGGATAGTCGACAAATTTTGTTTGAAAAAGTTTCTGCTGTTCCAACCCATAATGAAGATGTCTCAATCATAACCATTCACGCCAATCTTTCCAAGGCCGTCAGAAAGCCTGTTAAGATTACACCAGCTACGAAATCTGTTCCTTTGAAGATAACAATGCCAGGGCCTGTCCCCTATGTTTCTGAGAAGTCAATACCATGGAACTATGGCGGTGACGTCTACTACCATGGTATCAAACAAATCGAAATAACTGAAGAAAGTTCGGATGATGAAGAAGCCAGCATTGGTAACATTGTAGGCACGAGCAAAATCACCTGGAGCAGGAGAATTTTTTCTCCAGAGATTGCCCCTCCAAGAGCAATCTTTGGACCCTCATCTGCCGGTAAGGTCATCCCTGCACCAATAAAACTCTCTGCTAGAGCCCCTTTGATTGAAGATGTTGTTGTTCCTAGTATTATCCCTCCTACCACTGCTGACAAAGGTAAGGGAATCCAAGATGAGCTCGTCAGGACGAGGGCTCAACCCTTGGTCATCCCGGAGACCTCCAAGAAGGAAATGGATGAGATCTTGAGGGTAATCAAAAGGAGTGATTACGATGTGGTAGAACAGCTGGGGAAAACCCCCTCAAAGATCTCCATGCTGGCGCTACTACTTTGCTCAGAAGTGCACGCTAAAGCTTTGATCAAATTCCTGAAGGCAGCCCATGTGCCCCAGGAAACCTCTGCAGATCAATTTCAGAATTGCGTGGCTAGCCTTACCGCGGACAATGGATTAGGTTTCTCTGATGCCGACCTAACTCCTAAAGGTAGAAACCACAATGATGCTTTGCACATTTCAGTCGAGTGCCGAGGAACCACTCTCGCACATGTCTTGGTCGACACTGGTTCGTCGCTGAATGTACTGCCTAAGAAGGCCTTGGACCGACTAGATTGTGAAGGGTTGGAGTTGAATCTGAGTGATATTGTTGTCAGAGCTTTCGATGGTTCGAAGAGAATGGTCCATGGGGAGGTTGAAATTCCCGTCAAGATAGGCACTGAGGTGTTTAAGTCTACTTTCTATGTGATGGACATCCGTCCATCGTACTCTTGCTTGTTGGGTAGGCCTTGGATACACCATGCTAGGGCAGTCACCTCCTTCTTGCATCAGATGTTGAAATATCCTGTCAAGGGAAAGATCATAACCGTCCATGGCGAAGAGGAGTACATGATCAGCCACTTGAACTCCTTCTGGTATGTGGAGGTAGAGGGGGAGTTCATTGAAACGCCTTTCCAGCATTTCGAAGAAGTCCTTCCTGAAATAACAGTAGCAAAGTTGGCAGCTGAAGTACCGAGGCAGATGGCCAGGATGGCATCTCTGGAGGACGCAAAGGCCGCAATAAAGGAGGGGAAGAACTCAGCATGGGGGCAGTTGCCTGATATTCCACATAAAACAGACAAATTTGGATTAGGGTTCACTACCGCGGGCCAGAAAGCTATGCGCCGTTCGAAGATTGAAAGAGCGCCAGTCAAAATTTCTCCCTATGGAATCAACGCTTTGGAGGATGAAGACAAAGAGAGCAACATCGAAGAGTGGATTTACCCAACTGTCAAAGGAGGATTATGCAACTGGGAGGCAAAAGACTTTGTCCCCATCACTTTTATTCATCAGTAATTTATCTTTCAAACATTTCCTATTTGGTCTGTAATATTTATTTTCAAAACAATCCGTACACTATCTTTTTCACCTCATGCCTTGCCCGGGGCATGTAGGTCCATTTGTAAGGGTTTTGATTATTTTTCATATCCATATGCCATGTTTAATGATTCATTGGACGTTTTTCATCTGATAAACTGCTTATGTTCATTTTCTTTCCTTTTGCATTTTTTGTTTAAGGATGGTTATCCCTTATACACACCCCCACTCACAAATGCAGGTACCCATCCACTCCGGATTCCATTGGTGACTATTCTGCTATATCCTTCAGTAACTCTGAAGATCTGGTCAATTAAGCCGAGTATGAAGATGACGAAGGTTGTGAAGTACCAGGGGAACTAGCTAGACTTCTACAGCAAAAAGAAAAGGCCATCTTACCGCACGAAGAGTCATTGGAAACTGTCAACTTGGGGACCGAGGAAGACCGGAAGGAGGTGCAAGTGGGTGCCAATCTAGAACCAAGTGTCAAGGAACGCCTGATACAGTTGTTGAATGAGTATGTTGAAATCTTCGCTTGGTCTTATGAAGACATGCCGGGTTTAGACACAGACATCGTGGTTCACCGTCTCCCCACAAGAGAGGATTGTCCACCGATTAAGCAAAATGTCCGCCGAATGAGGCCTGACATGTCTGAAAAGATCAAAGCAGAAGTGATGAAGCAATTCGACGCTGGCTTTCTGGCTGTTACGTCCTATCCTCAATGGGTCGCTAACATCGTGCCAGTACCTAAGAAAGATGGCAAAGTCAGGATGTGTGTGGACTACCGGGATTTAAATAGGGCCAGCCCCAAAGATGATTTTCCGCTACCTCATATTGACATTTTGATCGACAATACAGCTCAGCACAAAGTGTTTTCCTTCATGGATGGATTCTCGGGCTACAATCAAATCAAAATGGCCCCCGAGGATATGGAGAAAACAACTTTTGTCACACAATGGGGCACTTTCTGTTACAAGGTGATGTCGTTCGGGCTAAAGAACGCAAGGGCAACTTATCAACGCGCCATGGTAGCTTTGTTTCATGATATGATACATCATGAGATTGAGGTTTACGTAGACGATATGATAGCTCGGTCACAAACAGAGGAGGAGCACCTTGAACACCTAGAAAAATTGTTTGCCAGGTTGAAAGAATACAAACTCAGGCTGAATCCAAGTAAGTGCACTTTTGGAGTCAGGTCTGGTAAACTTCTGGGATTCATTATAAGCAACAAAGGCATTGAAGTCGATCCGGCAAAAGTGAAAGCAATACAAGAGATGCCTGCTCCCCGTACTGAAAAGGAGGTTAGAGGGTTCTTGGAGCGCTTGAACTATATTGCCAGATTCATCTCCCATCTGACTTCTACCTGTGAGCCAATTTTCAAACTCTTGAAGAAAGATCAGGTAGTTGAATGGAACGACGATTGCCAAGCTGCTTTTGATAAAATCAAGGAGTATTTACTAGAACCTCCTATTATGATGCCACCCGTTGAAGGAAGACCATTGATCATGTATCTGACCGTCTTGGGTAACTCAATGGGGTGTGTTTTGGGCCAGCATGACGAGTCTGGTCGAAAAGAGCATGCTATTTATTACCTTAGCAAAAAGTTTACCGACTGTGAGACTCGCTACTCACTGCTCGAGAAAACTTGCTGCGCTTTGGTATGCGCTGCTCTCCGACTAAGACAGTATATGTTGACTCATGCTACCTTGTTGATTTCCAAAATGGATCCTATCAAGTAAATCTTCGAAAAGCCCGCTTTATCTGGAAGAATAGCCAGATGGCAGATGATCCTAACTGAGTATGACATCCAATACACCACCCAAAAAGCTATAAAAGGGAGTGTACTAGCTGACCATCTGGCTCATCAAGCTATCGAAGATTATCAACCCATGAGATTTGACTTCCCAGACGAAGACATCATGAATTTGGATAACATTGAAGGTAACGGACCATATGACGGACCCGAAAAGGGATCCCGATGGACCCTGTACTTTGATGGTGCTTCAAATGCACTTGGAAACGGTATCGGCGCGGTACTCATTTCTCCGGAAGGTTGTCACACACCTTTCACGGCCCGACTTTGCTTCAGCTGCACAAACAACATGGCTGAATATGAAGCTTGCATCTTTGGTCTCAAGGCTGCTATAGACTTGGGGATCAAATCTTTGATCGTATTTGGGGACTCGGCTTTGGTTATCAGCCAAATCAAATGAGAGTGGGATACCAAGCATCCTAATTGTATCCCATACAAAGAACATGTCTTGACATTGTTGCCTCATTTCGAGCAAATTACCTTCGAGCATTTCCCGCGAGAAGAGAATCAGCTAGCAGATGCTCTAGCTACAATGTCTTCCATGTTTAAACTCAACTGGGATAACGAGGCTCCCCAAATCACCATCGAGCGAATGGATGAACCCGCGCATTGTCACGAGATTAATACCGAAGAAGTAGTGGAACAACCTTGGTTCCATGAAATCAAAAGGTATCTCGAGACTAGAGATTATCCCGAAGGAGCTTCCGTAAATGACAAGAAGTTCTTAAGGAAATTCGCTGCTAAATTCTTCCTGAGCAACGGCATCCTTTACAAACGAAGCCATGATTGTGTATTACTCTGATGCGTAGACAAAGCTGAGGCAGAGTTGATCATGACTTATGTACACAGCGGCACATTTGGCACTCACTTGAGCAGGCATACAATGGCTAAGAAGATCCTAAGGGCAGGCTATTATTAGTCCACCATGGAGGCTGACTGCCATCAACATTCCCGTACCTGCCACAAATGTCAAGTCTACACTGACAAAGTTGATATCCCTCCGGTTCCTCTCAACGTTATGACTGCTCCTTGGCCATTTGCAATGTGGGGCATTGACATGATTGGAGAAATCAAACCCACGGCTTCCAACGGACATCGCTTCATCCTAGTTGCCATTGACTACTTCACCAAATGGGTCGAAGCAGCTTCCTTCACCTCTGTTACTAAAAATGTGGTTGCCCGCTTCATCAAGCAAAATCTCATATGCCGGTATGGTGTTCCAGACAGGATCATCACAGATAATGGTACAAATCTGAATAACACAATGATCACCGCTTTGTGCGAACAGTTCAAGATTTATCATCACAATTCATCTCCCTATCGGCCGAAGATGAACGGTGTTGTTGAAGCTGCGAACAAAAACATTAAGAAGATCATTCAGAAAATGACAGTCACTTACAAAGACTGGCATGAGATGTTACCGTTTGCTCTGCATGGATACCGTACGACGGCGCGTACTTCAACCAGGGCAACCCCATTTTCTTTGGTATACGGCATGGAAGCTGTCCTGCCTATGGAAGTTCAGATTCCTTCTCTAAGGATTATGAAGGACGCGGGTTTAAATGAAGATGATTGGATGCAGACCCGACTTGATCAACTCAATTTGATCGACGAAAAGCAACTCGCTGCTATATGCCATGGTCAGACGTATCAAAAACGGATGATCAAGGCCTTCAATAAGAAAGTCAGACGTCAAGTGTATCAAGTCGGAGATCTCGTAATCAAGCAGATTATCTTGCCGCAAAGTGATCCCAGGGGCAAATGGACTCCTACATATGAAGGACCATTTGTGATCAAGAGCATATTTTCTGGTGGTGCAATGATCCTGACCACCATGGACGACGACGATTTACCTCACCCTGCAAACGCAGACATAGTCAAAAGATACTACGCATAAAATAACCCGACAAGTCGAAAACCCGAAAGGGCGGCTTGGGCAAAAATGGGCATCCCGGTGAACCGAAAACCTGAAAGGGCGGTTCAGGCAAAAATTAGGGATAAAAACAAAAAAAAATCTGTACACCCGGCAAGTTGAAAACCCGAAAGGGCGGCTTGGGTAAAAAGGGGTTTCCCGGTGGATCGAAAACCCGAAAGGGCGATTCAGGCAAAAGTTAGGGAATTAAAGCGTATGACTATGTCTCGTCGAATCACTTCAAAGACAATCTCTTCATCAACCAGTTCCAGGCTTCGGATCAATCCAGTCATCGGCAAATGAAGCATTGAATGGACAGATATTCAGAGTTGTGAAGGCTATAGCGGAATGGAATCACATGGAATTATTTCACATAGCCATCTTTATTTTGTATAAATCTTTCAATATCTACGACAAAATCCTCTTACTAGGATGATTGTCTCCTTTGTACAAATATACTCATAAAAAGTTAATACAAATACTCTTCCCAGAAATTTGTGTCATTTCCTTTTTCTATTTCTCTTGCACTAATTGTTTTATTTTGAGAAACGTCCAATGTTTTGTTAAATAGGCATATGCATTTGAACTTAACCATTTCCTTATGAATCAAGAAAGAGGATTACTGATAGGATGAAGGTACAGTTGGATATCTTGATACCCTTTCGAAGGAAATCCCCAGGAGATTTGGAATCCATATCCCCGGCAAGTCTTGAGGCTTATCCCCAGTAGATTCTGGAAGCTTATTCCCTACAGAGTACGGACGTCTCTCCCGAGCTTTATTCAAAGTTATTCCTCACAAGGGCTTATAACTGGGTTATCCTCAGCTTATTGCCACGGAAGATCGCACTCGCCAAAATTCTTCCTACCTCCAGCGGAGTTCATCAGAGTTCCCCAACATAGCTTATCAATACAATCCCTCAGAGGAGCCTATCTTTGTTATCCCCAGCCAGAGAATCCTCCAGAACTCAGTTCCCCTCAGAGTTTAAGTTCCAGTATTCCCGGCAGAGCTAAAGCTTCAGATTATCAATCCCCAGCGGAGCCAGACTAGTGAACCTTCTCCCCACAGAATTTTGGGAGGGCAAATCTTGAGTTCCCCAGTGAAGTCGCCAGAAATACTTCCCACCAAATTGAAGATTCTCAGTCTTACCTCCCCAGCATGAGTCTATTAGATTGGAACTACCCAGTAGAAGTCATCAGGAATTCCCCAGGAGATTGGTATACAACCCAAGCTCCTTATTCTCCAGCAACAACCAGGAATTATTCTTCTCGGCAGTAGTCAAGATAATTTTATCTTCAGCCATCTCGGATTCATCTATCCTCCGCAAGACAGCTCTCCAGCTTACATGAGCATCCATTTGCATTCATATCATATAACATACATTGTATCATGCATCATGACATTGCATACAACTAACCCTTTACCTTTTCAGGTAAGATCAATCGACAGACAAAAAATCATTATCTTCCGAGAGTCTTTCCAGGAATAGTTCAAATGTGACCCAGATGTGGCAACATTCTAATGCTTATTCCAGATTCATCCAGATGCGGTTTTATACGAGCTCATCATCAGGGAACCCTACACCGGTTCTTTCTCCAAATTGAAGGCTTCTGAAAACAGTTTATGGATTCTTCCCAACAACGGATGTTAATCTATCGCTTGTTCAGATGCGACTTTTGAAAACAGTTTACGAACGCTTCCCAACAACGGATGCTGCTCTATTGCTTATTCAACTTCAAGATTTCTGAAAACAGTTCACGGGTTCTCCAAGTAACGGATGTTGACCTATCACTTGTTCAGATTCTTCTCAAGACTTCTGAAAACAGTTTATGGATTCTTCCCAACAACGGATGTTAATCTATCGCTTGTTCAGATGCAACTTCTGAAAACAGTTTATGGATTCTTCCCAACAACGGATGTTAGTCTATCGCTTGTTCAGATGCGACTTTTGAAAACATTTTACGGACGCTTCCCGACAACGGATGCTGCTCTATTGCTTATTCAACTTCAAGATTTCTGAAAACAGTTTACGGGTTCTCCAAGTAACGGAGGTTAACCTATTGCTTGTTCAGTTTCTTCTCGAGACTTCTGAAAACAGTTTATGGATTCCTCCCAACAACGGATTTCAATCTATCGCTTATTCAGACCCCCAGTTCAGAGATGGTCCAAAGTATGGACACCTTCTTGATACTCATTTCCAGATGGCATCTATAAGCCCATCCCCGACAAGTTTCTGTCATCCTTCCAGATGGCATCGTTAAGCCCATCTCCAAATGGCATCTCTAAACCCATTCCCGCATCCATTGCTTTGACGAGTGCAAATTTAAGGGCACTCTAGTGTCCAATCTCCTTTTACCCTCGAGTCACGAAAGGCAAACTTGCCAATCTCACTCTTCGGATTCAAGAAGATTGAACAGGGGCAACTGTTGTACCCCAAAATTTTCCCTCCCATTTCTCATTAATTTCTCATCACAAAGCCCTTGGAGATCAAGATCCAGTTAGGGTTTCATCTGCTCAAGACTTCTCCTTGCACTGTTGACCCAAATTAGGGTTTGTGTTTGCACAAAGATGTTCTGACCTAAAATGCCCAAAATGACTTTCATGCTTCATAATGGAGTCCCAAGTTTATCCATACCAAGTTTCAAGTCTTGATTCCAAGTTTTGCCCAGTCAATTGGACAGTTGACCTAGAAATCAGCTGTATTGGGGAAAAAGTCAACTGTGGCCAATTGACAGTCAAATCTCATGAAAATTGACCCACATCAACATTATGAACTTACATGGACCATTTGATCAAGTTTGGATCACAATTCCACAAGAAATTTGATCAGAACACTAAAAGGGCAAAATGGTCATTTTTAGGGTTTTGACTGCACAAAGGCAATTTTTGACTGTTTGACCTAGCCAATGGCAAACCAAGCTCACATATGGACTCAAGGACCCCATGGAATTGTCTTGACATGCTCAACAAGTTCAAAAGATCCCAAGTACACAAGATTGACAGTTGAATTTCCCAGTCAATTAATCAATTTTGATTGTATACTGAAAAGTCAAACTTTGACTTTTTGGTCAAAATCAAGAGTCAAGATTCATTTTTCATCAAAACATGCCAAATCATGAAACTTGTTCACCAAGAAATCAAAAAATGCAAATTAGGGTTTGAAATGAGAATTTTTCATAACTTAGAATTTTTCAAAGTTATGAAAAACCCTAAATTTTTCCCAACTTTGCCCCACTTTCTCACCAAGATTCATTTGGATTAAAGTAAAAGTCAAAACATGAAATTTGTAGCCTATTGCATAATCTACAACTTTGATTCACAAAGTTTTCCCAAAAGAAGCTTGTATCTCAAGTTACAATTTTTGGAACAAGGGTACTAAACCATTCTTAACTTAGTGAAATTTTGACCTTTTTAGGCAAGATTTTTACCTAACTTCAAGACCATTTTTCACATACTTCCACTTGGAATTTCAATTTGCATTTCAAAGATGGATTGTAGTGCACATTCCAAGCTTTCCAAAATGTCCAAGAACTCATCGAACAACCTCATGACTTGAGAGAATCGAATTTTGCAATATGGCAAAAACTCACTTTTGAATTGGCCAATTTCCATGTTCATAACTTGTGCAAATTTCTCAAATCAGCATTCAACTTGATTACAGGCCTCTAAACCATTCAACACTCATAAATTTAATGCAAACTCATTGTGCCAAGACCATGTTCTATGTGTTCAAGCATTGCATAGTGGTTTAATCCATTTTTAGATAAAGCACTTTAACCATTTTTGCAAAAGTAAGCTTTATGTCAAAATGAAAATCCAAGAAGTACAGATCAAATCCCCTTGGCACAAGTTTAGGGACTAATCACACTAATCAATGCCAAGGTTTGCAGCATGTTATGGGGGCCTCTACCTGTCTAAACACCAACTTGGCTCTTGGTTGCTTAAAGTGTAAGAAATATGGGATAATTGAACAGAACTTTCATCTCAGCAAGAGAACCCTTAAGCAAATATTTTGTACACATTCAAGATATCCTAACTAAGCTAGCACACGACTCCAACACCTCCTTTGCCCTCTAGAACACAGAACCACCCTCAAACTACCCAAACAGAGCTCTTACTGCAGTTTGAGTGCCAACTCTCATCCTTTTCATGCATTCTTGCTAAAAGCTCATCAAACACATTCCCTAGCATCACTTGAAGCTAACCAAAGTCTCAAACACGACCTGTAACTCCTCTAATCAGTTCCACCATTTTCACTTTCTTGTTTTGCAGTTGAAGGTCCATAGCTCGATTCAAGGTGTTTCAAAGCAAAGTAAGCATTGGAATAGCATCACTACACTTCAGGCAAGCTGTACAGATCATCATCTTGCCCTGAAAGCTCCCCCATTGCCAGATACAACTTCAACTGAACAGGTATCTTCTTGAACTTCTAACTCTTGATATAGGCATTGTTAGCTCTAGGTTTGTGAATAAGAAGTGTTCTACTCATGCCCCTGAATCTGTACATGCTTTTACTTTTCATTTATTTTGCCTGAGCTATGAGAATTTAAGGTCTGAATATGGAAGAAAAACTAGGTCAAGATTTGGGAATGATAAAATTCTCTCTCATTTCTGAGAGTTAGGATGAGTTCTTTACATATTTAGAATCGTGGCTTGATGATTAACATTTCTTATGTTGAAAGTTTGTGCAAAAAATCAAGGAATCAGGATGTTTGAATCCATGAATAAGGCGCGTGTTTTTTGAACAAAAGCTGTCTGAAGGTTGAAGAAAGGTCTTCATGGGCTGGGCCTGTTGTGCTATTTCTCTTCACACCCTATTTTTGCTTTCATACCCCCTGAGCCCATTTTGTTTGTTTTAATGATTTTTTGATTTTTCTCTTTTTATTCTGATTTATTTATTTTTGCTAATAATATTAAAAAACATAAAATATATTGTTACACCATTTTTATATTTTTTTAGGCATTTATTTGTTCATATTGACATTTGTACATAAATAAATAAATAAACACCTTTTATTTAAAATACTAAGAAATAATGTAAACACATTTTATTTTCATTTTTCATTTTGTCTTATCTTCTTAAAATATTTTGTATAAAATATATTTTTTTATAAATATTAAATATTATTATTTTTATATATATAATACATATTTAGAAATTAATACATATACATATATTTTTATTAGAATATTTAATAAATAATGCAAAAAATATATACATTTTATTTTTATTAATATTTAATAGTAACAATACCATTTTGACAAATATATTTCATTTTATTTTATTTTATTTTTGTATATAATTATTAAATATTGCACATAATTAAATAATATATATATATTTGCTTAATAAAATTAGGGTTTTACCCTAAACATTAAAAAGCTCCAAAAATAATACTTTTTTTATTTTGTTTATTTGACATAAAAAATACTTTTTTTCATACATATAAAAAACCCTTTTTGCATCTTGCATATTTATTTTATTTCTATTTAATTTGTGCAAATTAATTATCTTGTAAATATTCCAAAATTGATGTAATAGTTAGATTTAAATTCCTTGTCTAAATATCCCCCCATTTGAACATATGTACCCCCCTTCCCATATTGTGTTGTAATAGTGTAGGAATTTTACTTTTCGCACTTTAACGCTTTCTAAATATACCATGCTAGAATTAGGGTTTGTATGCAAATAAAACGAACAAAAATAGTTTTACCTAATTTCAAGATAAACAAGCATGAATATGGACAACACATATCACACTTGCACCCCTAGGGTATTCCACTTGTTGCCTTCAATAAATGGGCCATATTGTATGTTAGGTTTCTTTGGGCAAAAACAAAGCAAACAATTCAAATGATCATAGTCCCTCGATGACGCTTTCGAAAAGTTGCCTAAAATGATCAAGTCCCTCTCAAGAAAAATTGCCCAAAGATACTTAACACCATTGCAATTATGGTCTAAACGATGACCCGCGCCCGTCCCTTTCACATCCTAACACAAGATTGTCCACCAAATGCAATGGTGGAACAAAATTGTTAAAAGGGTTAAAACATAACAAAATCTTTGAGAACTTTAGGGTAGATAGCTCTTAGGTACTTGTCAACTTGCAAAACAAAAACACTTGCCTATTTTTCAAATTCCACTTTCAAAACAAACTTTCAAAAAACCTTGAAACATCTTTTCAAAAAGACAAACACCTTTTGTAAAACATTCGAGTAAAGAATTGTTACAAGGGTAGCCTAGACAAGGCATCTTTTTCAAAACCTTTTCAAAACCACACACAAAGCACTATTTCAAACAATTGAAAACCAAGGCAAGTTGATCTAAGCAAGTACCTAAGAGTCCATGGATAACCATGGATAGAAAGGGTGCTAATACCTTCCCTTTCTATAATCTACTCCCCGAACCCAAGAAAAATCTCAAAGGTTTTTGCTGTGCTTTTTAAACCTTTCCTTAGGATAAAATAAAAAGTCGGTGGCGACTCTTGCTCAACCGAAATATTTGCGAAAACAAACGCAAAACCATAGTCAGTTCTCCCACCGTATCACAATGCGTATATGCATATGTCATGATGTATGTCAATGTGATGTTTATGAATGCATTTTTGTCTAGGAAAATAAATCCTTGACGAATGCCGAGAAGTTGAACCCTGGGCTGATGTTTGAAGAGTAGAGTTCTTCATTTCCGCTGGGGGTGATGATTGCAAGAATAAACCGGTAGGAGAAGATGACTCCGTTGGGGAATAAACTTGGCGGAGAGATTACTCGGCGGGGAATGACTCTGTGGGAAGAGATGCTTCGCTGAGGTTTGATGATAACTCCACTGGGGATACCGTTGATGAGTTATGTTGGAAGATTTGATGAACTCCACTGAGGGATAGGAAGAACTTCGCCGAGGACGATCTTTCCGTGGCAGTTAGCTGAGGATAACCCAGTTATACCCTGGTGGGGAATAACCTTTGAATAAAGCCGGGGAGACGCGTTCATACTTTGCAGGTGATAAGCTTCCAGAATCTACTGGGGATAAGCTTCCTACTGGGGAGATTGATTCAACTCTCCTAGGGAGACTTTTTGAGACTGTACTTGGGGAAGTGGCTCCACTGGGATGTCTGTATCCCGCCGGGGAACAATCTTAGAATAAAACTGCCGGGGATGCTTGCTTAGGAATATCTGCTTACTCCACTGGGGAATATTGAGATTTTCTGGGGATACCCAACTTCCATAAGGCTGACTGTAGACTAACTCTGATTGGGGAGAGTATTGCTGACTTGCTGGAGATACTGTGCCTTATAGGGCTGATTGGGAGACCAACTCTGCTCAGGGAGTATTGTTGAGTCCTGACTTACTCTGCGGGGAGTGAAGGTATCCTGATCGTTCTTCAGCTGAACCTACCTTGGTACCTTAGTGGACAGAGCAACTAGATCGCTTAGACAACTCATTACTGCCCCTGTTTCTGTGGGAGAAGATGCCTGTGGAGGCGCTTGATGACTGTCGGTTGACAAATCTTCTTCTGGTAGGCAAGTGACGAGATGCCGGGACATAGTCGTACGCTTTTGATCCCTAACTTTTGCCTGGACCGCCCTTTCGGGTTTTCAGTCCACCGGGATACCCATTTTTGCCCAAGCCACCTTTTCAGGTTTTTGACTTGTCGGGTGTACGGATTTTTCATTTTCGTCCCTTATTTTTGCCCGAACCCTTTTGGTTCGCCGGGGAGCCCTTATTTTTGCTTAGGTGTGTCAACCTAGCGGGTCTTTGATTATGTGCAGTATTTTTCGACTATGTCCGTGCTCTTAGGATGCAGGGAGGTGCCCCTGTCAGTAGTGTTGTGTTGCCCTACTACCAGAAGATCTTCTTTTGATCGTCCAATGCCCCAAGTGATCCAGATGGAGGTTTTCCCCAAGCTGGTTAGCCTTTTGAGAGATTCTCTGAATCTTGACTTAACTGCCCCAAATGATGGACAATGATCATGCCATGCCCCTTGATTGGAAGTACTTTTGTTCACTTAGGTATTCGTCGTGCGAATTTCTCTGTTGTTCGAACAAATAGTCATATGCAAACAGTGTTATATCAAGAATGCAAAGCTTATGTCTGTCTTGAAGTTTTTGAAAATGCATTTTTCAGTAAAACAAGCAAATTTTGTAAAATGTGATGTCAACTCGTTATTTTACAGCAAGCCTTAAGGAGTCAGGATACCTTTCGTAACAGTATGCTTTCGAACTAACCCATGCTTCAGCTAGGACTTTTACGGGTTATAACGTGGCTTGGTTCATGGTTTAAGAAACAAAGGATAAAGGCTCAAATTTTATTTGTACCCACCCGTTCTTCGTGATGTTCTTCAAACCTAAACTCAGCTAATCGTGCATTAGACCTTGTTTGAGTCTTTGCCTTGATATTCCGGTGATGGTTCGGATGTTGACAGTTTATTTGGAATAGGCAGTCATTCCTTTTTTAGTTGAGGGTTTGTAGGACCTCTTTCTTTTTTATTTTGTTATCCCTCTTTTTTTTTGCCTGAACTGTTTCCTTTGTGATTACAGTCAGCGGGATGCCCCAGTTTTGTAAGTCTCCTTCATAGGTTTTGACTTATTGGGTTTTCATTTTTGAGAAATAATGACTTCCTGTCCTTATGATTATTCGGAACCATCACTGTCCTTTGCTTTGGAAGGACATCTTTGGTGCCATTTTGTGCACCTGGATCAACTGAGAAAACTACCCTGCCCCAGGTTATAATTGAGGGTTTTAATTTTTTTGTGAAAAGAAAAACTCCTACTTCTTTGGCTCAAAGGGGTTGACGAGGGATTATCATCCTTATAACTCCGGTGTTTAGGAATTGAAACAATGCTTGTACCTCATCAGCGGGGTCTGTTCAAAAGCATACTGTAGATTGTGGTATCGTTTTCGTCATCCTCCCTCAAGAGGCTTAGAATTATTAACCGAGCATTGATCATCACAAAAAATATGAAAGCAATTTGAATATAGTGAAAATAATTGGATTAATTCAAAAACAGACATATGTAGTGCATTAATGAAATAAAAGAGTTTGCTATGACATTAATTGTTTGTATAAGCAAAGAAAAATACAACTCGAAAATTCAAATAAACAAAAGCCTTCAATGATTGGGCAAAGGAGAAGTGATTATGTTTGGAGTCTCTGGTGCTTCAAACTGAATCTCTCTGGCGTCAATCATGTCTTGGACCTTGTTCTTCAGAGCCCAACAGTTGTCTGTAGTATGCCCCAGGCTATCAGAATGGTATGCGCACCTATCGTTGGGATGATAGTTAGGAGCAGAAGTGTTTGGATTCCGGAGAGGAGCCCTTAAGGTAATCAGCCATGCCTTCAACATTTGTTGTAACGCTTGATCCAGTGACATGTTGATCTTAGTGAACTGTCTCTTGGGTGCGACCTCCTTACGTTGTTGCCCCTGTCCTTGTTGAGCCGGCCTAGGATTAGAGATCTGGGTTGCCCCTACATGTTGATCATGGCGACCCTTTTTACTATGCACAGCATTAGACTCCTTCTTCCCACTGTAAGGATTTTTATGAGCATCAGCAGGTGCAGCTTCTTGAATCTTTCCAGCCTTGATACCAGCTTCAATCCTCTCCCTGGTCAAGATCAAATCTGTAAACCCAGCAGAAGAATTCCCAATCAGATGGTTGAAGAAGGGACCAGACAGGGTCCCCAAGAACATGTCAACGAGCTCACGGTCCGTCAAAGGCGGCTGCACCCTTCCAGCCAGATCTCTCCACCTTTGCGCATACTCCTTAAAACCTTCACCCGTCCCCAGTGACATACCCTGGAGTTGGGTACGCGTAGGAGCGAGGTCGACATTATACTGATACTGCTTATAAAAAGCAGTAGCCAAGTCCTCCCAATTACGAATAGTGGTTCCATCCAGCTGATAGAACCATTCGAGTTGAGTCCCTGAAAGACTCTCCTGGAAGAAATGGATCCATAGATTCTTGTCTGCCGTGTAGGGCTGGATCTTCCTTGCGTAGGAATGGAGGTGCAGCTTAGGACAGGAAGCCCCGTCGTATTTTACAAAGGCAGGTGCCTTGAACTTGTGAGGGATCACCACCCCTGAAGATAAACCTAGGTCCCCAAAGTCCAACCCAGGCACACGTTGGATATCCATAGCATTTAACCGGTCCTCCAGCTGTTTGTACCTGTCCTCGGTAAGAGGGTACTGTTCGTCATTGAAATCTGTCTCGGTGTCAGAGACCACAGGACTAGGGACCTCTCTCCCTTGGTGTCTGCCTTCCCCAACAAATGGAGTAGTCCTCTCAGCTTCGTTCTGCAGTGTATTCCCAGATCTGCGTCTAGGGTTGAACAAAACAGTCCTCTTCTTCTTTTTCTTCAAAAGCAGAGTCTTCAATTCCTGTTTTCCTTGGGCTAAGCTCATGACCAGCTCCTGGAACTGGGCGTTCTGGGCCTGGAGGGCCTTGATAGCTTGTTCATTGGATGATCCAGGATTCATGATGACTGCTGAAATAAACAGCGAAGAAGGTAAGTGACCTGTAAAAAGTGTACCTGTAATGCAATGATATGTATGATATGCATGCAATGTTTTCAAGGATCTCGCAGGGTAAACAGAGAAACTTGTTAGAATTTGAATTCGGTAGCTTGATTGAAGGAACTTCATGTTGTTGAGAGTCCTTCTTCAAGAGTCAAAGCTCACCATATCGAGTGGGTCATAGCCCCTGACAACCTCGGCTAGAGGAAAATAAATCCCCTTTGCCCTTCGCTAGACACTTTGATTCATCATGACCTGCATCACAAGCCCTTGAGATCCTTGAAATGGATTAGTCCTTATGTAGGATGTATGCGATGGTATGATGTTATGCTATGCATGGAGTGATGTAAGTAGCCCCTGTAATGAGTCCCAATTAAGGACTGTAAACAAAACCTGCAAGGAACTCGTGTTGTTAGATAACAAGTGTGCAAGTAATTCAAGTATGAAGGCACACAAGTCATACAGAGCCCTTAGAGTTTAGGCCAGCATGAAGTTCAGGTACTACCCTCTTTCAGTTTCGTTGGTTAAGACTTGTCTTATCAAAAGTAACCGGGTTCTAAAGGATCCCAATATCACTGACTACCCTCAATCGGTCATAACTCCAGCGTCGCAATCTTTTCTTGCGGCCAGAACCATCGCGAGAGTTTAGCCTCAATGGGTGTAGCATACTGCTACTGTTCTATGGCCAAGTTGGGTCACATTAGGGTTCTAAGGTCGGTTGGTGCTTAATGACTCCTCAGAAGACCCATATTCTCCTCGTTGCAACACAAGGGATATCGGTACAGACCAAGGTGCCACACCAACGTAGCCACTGCTTCACCCGTGTCGGTCTACGCCGGACAGGTCCCTCACAGCTTATGCTACCTAAAAGGGTATCCCTAGATCCGGGTTAGGATCTATGAAACTCCTATGCAAATCCCACAAATATAAAGCAATCAAATCAAAGCAATTGAAAACATAAGTATGATCTAATCCTAAGGTACACCTCACTAAAAATTTCCCCAGCAGAGTCGCCAGTTCTGTGATCGATGGAAATAGAACTGACTGTTTTTTTTTTAAGCTGGTTCGCGAAATGTCGCGGTAAGCAAGAGTCTGTTTACCTTGGGTTTTGGTAAACAACCGCTGATCTTCCAAATGGTTACTTATTTGGTTACTCGCAGGATCGATCAGATTGATCCTATGGACATAGGTTGATTTTGAAGTTTGATTAAGGTGGATAAGGCTTTAAATAAAAGGTCTCAAGTAAATTGCATAAAGGAAAGGCTTGGTAAAATAAACAAGGCTTTAAAGTAAAGGTTCGACAGGAATTTAAAGGAGAAAAGCAAGTAAAATGCTGGGAAAGTAAATGACTTTAATTGATAAAATTGGTGTTTCACACATACATTTCTCAACAATTCTTTCGCTCACACTGGGTACTTGAATCTAAATGAGTGACTATGTATATAATTGTGAACACCCGCGAGAAACTACATGTCTACTCCTATTTATACTAAAACATTCCAAGTAACCGTCGGGCAGTTACACTGCGTCGAGATCAAGCCACTTGGCACGTTCTCCATGCTCGACGCTCCAGATCCTTGCACGTTTGCACGTAGTAACTGCTGGAAACCGTTTTCCCTCCAAAGCTTTGAATTTCAAACTGCTCCACTCTGGACCATCGAACACTTTCATCAAGAGACGTCTTCGACGAAAACTCCTTCGACGTCGAAGGCAACCAGCCTTCTTCCTTGGAAGAAATCTTCTAAGTATTTTGCCATCTTTCGACGGGCACTTCGACAGGCTTAGCCAGTCGAAAGCATCTTTCAGCTTTTAATGGCTGACATCAATCAAAACAAAGGTGTCGAATTTAGGAGCCAACAAATTGCCCCCCAAGAATGCCTTATTTCGACTCTGAAAGAAAAAGGCATTCTTTGAAAACGCCATTCGACACCTGTCTTTCCGCGCTTAGTCACAAGTTAACTTGTGCACTTTTTGTTGCTTCTTACCAACTATTGGCAATCCCAAGAAACCATCATTGATTTGATCCTAGGACGTCACTTTCAGTACGGCGTGCAGTACCAAACGTCACTTCAAAATTTGTCATTATGACAAATCCCAAAAACGAGGACGCACGTTGCGTCTCTCTGTTTCTGCAGAAACGGCCAAAACAACAGGATGCTGCCACGCGTCCCACTAATTCCTGCAGCATTAAATGACATTTAATGTCCTCGTTATTGGAGATTTTTCCCACTACTATAAATAGTAGTGAATATCCCATTGTGGGACTTTTTACGCAAACTAGCCTTCAAACTTCCTTGCTTTCGTACAAGCTTGCTCTCTTTGCAGAAAACTTTTCCTCTTTCACTTCATCTTCATCCTCAACAATGGCCTCTGCTTCTACTGCCCCCAAGGCTAACGCACCAACTGAACAACATGTTAAACCCAAGGTCTTTGTTACTGCTCCGGTAGTAAACTCTACGGGCAAACGAAGGGTTCCTGAACCTTCTGACATCTCCGTTCGCGATGCCTACTCGCGCCACTTGATGATCCCAGTTGGATACTCCAACCAGATCTTCGCAATGTCTGGCCCCATGAATCCAAGCATCTCTGAAGCTCTGAAGATCAAGAGCTACTTCCCAATCGTCGAGAAACTCAAGCCAGTAGCATGCGCCAAGAAGGACGCAGAAGACAACGAAGACCCTACACGCGAGAAAATCGACCTCCGCTTCTTCAACAGAAGTGTTAGGGTCTTCAGGTCTTGCCCTAATCTGACCTCCGATTATGTTGCTTGGCTAACAAAGTTGGAGAAATATCAAACTCCAGTCTGGAAGGAAATGGGAATCTTCGACTTAGTGATGCTGTCGAAGACAGGCTTAAACTACTCCCCAGAGATGCTGATAGCCTCATTGTTGTTCTGGGATTACTCTCACTTCACTTTTCACCTTCCATGTGGGATGTTAACCCCCACACTCTTCGACGTAGCAGCTATTACTGGACTTCGACCAACCGGAGATTACTTCGACCCGGAGGAGATGTCGGAGGACCAAATTGGCTTCTCTGAGACCAAGCCAACATACACCACCTTTATCAACCATTATCACGACAGGTCGACAGACGCGGTGTCGGATGTCGAACACATAGCGTTTCTAGCCTTATGGCTAACTCGCTTTGTGTTTTGCTCGAAGTCTCTACAAGTGACCAAAAAGATGGTCACTCTTGCCACCCAACTGCATCACCGCCAAAACATCTGTTTGGCAGAACTAATTCTGGCCAGTCTTTATGACTCGATCAGCAATGGGGTCACTCTTTTGAAACATATCGAAGATAGGGCCAGTTTGCTACTCGCTGGGCCTTTCTGGCTACTTCAACTGTGGCTCAACGCCACTTTCGAATCTTTCTTACCCAAGAAGATTCAGATAAATGAACAAGCCCCAGCGATAGCTAATAGACGTATCGAAGGAATTAGGCTGGCTCTGCTGACACCTGTGGAAGATGGGTTGGAGTTTCAACAAACCTTCACTAACTTCGTTCTGATGTTCGCTCGAAGGAAGGAATTTGTTTCAACTATGGCTCCATTTGCTCAACGGAGGGTGGGGCCAGCATGGTTCACAAGGCCACATCCAAAGGAATCGAGTGGTCCCAATGTCGATGAGCACACCGTACTTTGGGAGGCGTTCCTGACACCCAGGATCATGCCTCTTCGATTTAAGAGTTCTAAGACTCATTTGAGTCTGCTTGCCTATCAACCAAATCTGGTATCTCGCCAGTTTGGTATCATCCAAACCTTGCCTTCTCCGATTTTTCAAAGAGAGAAGTCAATGTTGTACTTCTGCAACGATTATACAGAAGAAGCTGCCATCAAGCATATTGGAAGATATGCTGGTCGAACAATCCTCTCGCTGTTTGACTACCAGCTTAATTTCCTTTGCTCACCATCCTTCGAGGAGTGGTGGAGAAGCTATTATGCTGAGTACTTCTTCGACGAGAAGGACTTCATGGCAGAGTTGCAGAAATCTTTTGTCCTTGTGTTGGACAAAGTAAAGAAATGTAAGTTCATGCTCTCACATTACTTTTTGTCTTTCTCTTCGATTGCTAGCCTGTTAACTTTCTTTTCGCTTTCAGTTGTTCGAAAGCCTCTAGCCAAGAAGGCTACAGAAGGCCCACAAGGAGGAGGCCCTTCAACAAAACCTCCACCGCCGGCGAAGACTACAGCGCCGGCGAAGACCATAAGCAACCAACAGGGGGAAGGCTCTTCGAGGAAGCCTCCTGCATCGGTAACCAGATTTTCTTCATTTTTCTTCTGGCTTTCGATTTTTTATTTTCGATGTAATTATTCAATCGAATTCCTATTGGTTTTCTAGGCCCCTTCGCCCAAGAAACGGGCAGCATTGGTGGTCGAATCTGGGAGTGATGACGAAAGTGATTCCCCTCCTGCTCCCTTAAAGAGGCGAAAGTTAACGAAGGACGCTTCTGTTCCTGCTCCTGCTCCTGAAAGTCGAACCGTCAGAATAAAGGTCGCTGTGAGAAAGCCTAGGCCACCTGCAGTGATCATCGAGGAGCCAACTGAGGAGGAACTGAACGCTCTTCTTACCAAGCCCGTCGAAAGTGACAATTCCAGCCCTGGGGCTGAAGTTAATCCACAGGTAATCTATTGGACCCTTTTTATAACTTAGGCATAGATACCAGTATTCGATTATGCCTCTTTCGACATCTGAAGATTTGTCTTCTTTCTCTTTTTCAGGACACTACTGAAAGTTCTCCACCAAGGACTTCAGAAACTCTAGAATCTGCTGACCTTAGCAGGCCTCAGGAAAAAGATTTGGGCAATGACGAAGCCCATACTGAGAATGAGGCCAATGCTGAAACAGTGGAGAAGACAACAGAAGAACCTATGGTGGAGGAAACACAGCCAGAAACGGTTCATGTGGTGGACTTGTCGTCAGAAGAGAATCCTGAAGGAAGAGACCAAGGCAATGGCGAAGAAAATCAAGATGCTGTTGACGAAGAGCACCAAGGTGGTACTGGCGAAGAACACCAAGGTGACGCTAGCGAAGAGCCACAAAATGACGCTGGCGAAGGACCCCAGGGTGATGCTAACGAAGAACCACAAGTTGACGCTGGTACCGCCTCAGTCCAAGTCGAAGAGCAACCAATCGAGGCACTCAGCATTCCACAGCCTCAAGCCCAAGATAATACCGTGGCAAGGGTTACCTCCTCAAAGCACAGGTCAAAAGAGGACTTGGAAATCTTGAAACAAACTGACCCCGTCAGCTACCTCAATGCAATCATCGAGAGTAAGAGTTCATCTAACACCAGTCAGGAAATTCCTACCCTGTCGGGGAAGTCTACTGAAACTTCTCCTCTTGATGATGCGTTGGCGAAGGTTAAGGCCCAGTTCTTCAAGAGGGATTTGATGAAGACTTTAGAGGGGGACCCCACTGCTCCATCATGCTTAAAGGAGGTCTTGAATGCTGTTGACTTCGAAGCTGTAGCCCCAGAAATCTCAGACTTGATCATGGAATTACATTCTATGATTGATCAAGTTTCAGCGGATTACAGGCGCCAACGAGGTTTTAACAGTCAGCTCGAAGTGCTGCATGGCAAAAGCTCATCTGCATGGACTGCTGTCTCAGATTTGACTTCTCGAATTGCCGAGTTGTCGAAACAAAAAGCGTCTGCACAGGAAAGAGTCGATGCCATTGAGCGAGAGAATGTTTCCTTCCGAGCACAAATTGCAGAGATAGAGGCGAAGATAAACGCCAAAACTGTACTCCAGGAGGAAATTCTTTCGACCATTTCAGACACTGAGAGCCAGACTGAGATCAAGCAAGGACTGGAATTCGCTGAGAGGGCCCAAAGCCTCGACGCTCAAATTGCCAAACTAGTGCAGGAAAACTCTTGGTGCAAAAAGAGGTTGGAGCTGCAGTACGCCAAGTATCTTCGACTCAAGAATTCTCTTACCTTTTGATTGATTCTCTTTTGTAACCATCTTCTGTAATCATTTTCGACAACAATTGCCATCTTGGCTGAAATTAATAAAAATTTCCATTTTGGCATTTTTTATGGTTAATTTAGTTTGTTCTTTTATTATTTTATTTTTATCTCTTGAAGTATAGGCTTATATTTTTTCAAATATTTACCATTTACTCTCAAGAGCCTTTTATCACCACTTATCTCTTCGACTTCATAGGCTCCACCAGAAAAAGTTTGGATAACTCTGAAGGGTCCTTCCCATTTGGGTGACCATTTCCCCATGCTTCGATCCCGTCGATCCATGGGAAGAATTACCTTCCAAACTAAATCTTCAGGCAAAAATACCTTAGGTTTTACCTTTCTATTATAAGAGTCTTCTACTCTTTTCTTCTGAAGCCTGAGTAAGTCGAGAGCGTGTAATCTCTCTTCGTCTAAATCCACCAATTCATCTAACATCATATTCCAATAAACCTCAGAAGGAATATCATAATGCCTCTGAACTCTTGCAGATTGAAGACAAATTTCTGCTGGCAATACTGCATCATGGCCAAAAGTTAGCCTATATGGTGTTGTACCAGTGGCTTCTTTTGGGGACGTTCGACAAGCCCATAAAATATGGTCTAACGTCTTATGCCAATTCTTTGGTTTCTTCCCAACATGTTTCTTTATCAAGCCAATCACCACTTTGTTAGCTGCTTCGACTTGACCATTCGCCTGTGCATAATAAGGTGTGGATGTTAGGAGTTTGAAACATGTTTCCTGAGCAAATTCCTGCATCTTTCAACCAGTGAAAACTGACCCTTGATCAGTTGTTATTGTCTCAGGAATTCCATATCTAAAGATAATGTTCTTTTGAATAAATTCAATGACATTTTCTTGGTCTACATTGACTAAAGGGATTGCTTCGATCCACTTAGTAAAATAATCAATGCCTACCAATATGTATTTCTGACTCTTTGATGATGCTGGTCGAATCTCTCCAATAAGATCCAACGCCCATCCTCGAAAGGGCCAAGGCTTCACTATCGAGTGAAGTTCGCTTGCTGGTACATGCTGGATGCCTGTATGAACTTGACACTCTTGGCAACCTTTGGCGAACTCAACACAATCTTTCAGCATAGTGGGCCAATATAGTCCTTGTCGAAACAACAACCATTTCATCTTATGGCCTGCTTGGTGAGCCCCACATGCCCCAGCATGCGTAGTCGAAAGGGCTATGTATGCTTCAGTTTCACTTAAACATTTCAGCAACACCCCTTCAGGCGTCTTCTTGAATAACTCATTACCCATGAGCACAAAACTCAACGCCCTGTATTTTGTTTTTCGTTCTGTCGGAGCTCCTGGATTTTGAAGATAGTCCACAATGGGTTTCCTCCAATCTTGCTCTGACAAATTATCAATGAACGAAATCTCGAAGTTTGAGTGATCAGCATATCCTAGCCTCGTCGATTCCAAGTCTGATGGTGATAGACAAGTTGCTTTTATCTTTTCTCGAACTTCGATTGCTCTTTGTAGTTTCGTTTTTGAAATCTTATACCCAGATGCAATTTGTGCCAAGTCATTGGCTATTTGGTTTTCGACTTTGGGTATGTGTCGAATATTGACACTTTCAAATTGTTTCAATAAACGATTTGCTATCACAAAGTACATAATGAGATTCTCTCTTATGCATTTATATTCCTTTGTGACTTGCTTGATGACTAACTCTGAGTCTCCCATTATTTCGACTCGAGTTGCCCCCAATTCCAACAATATCTCAAGGCCAGTAATTAGAGCTTCATACTCAGCCTCATTGTTCGAACAAGAACCTTCTATTTGGTACTTGAATGTTGTTGGAATTTTATCTGGAGAAATAATCAAGACTCCTACTCCTGTTCCATTTTTATGGCTGGAACCATCGAAGTAGAATTTCCAAGGTTCTATCTCCACATAATTAATATCCTCGACTTGAATTGAGTGGTCGACTATGAAGTCTGCAACCACTTGTCCTTTTACTGCCTTAAGAGGCATAAAGGTCAAGGAGTATTCAGTTAATGCTAATGCCCACTTGCCAATTCGACTATGCAAGATAGGTTTCGACAACATATATTTGAAAACATCAAAATGAGACGAAACATAAACATCAACTGGTTTTATATATTGCTTGAGTTTTGTACAAGAGAAATACAGACATAGACACAATTTTTCAAATTCGCTATATCTAGTTTCTGCATCATTCAAAACTCGACTGAGATAATAAATGGGTCTTTCGACTCCATTCTCATCCTCTTGGGCTAACATACTTCCCAGAGTTTTGTCAGATGCAGCTATGTACAATCTCATACTCCTATTGCTACAAGGAGGCACCAAAATAGGTGGCTTAGTTAGGTACCCTTTGATTTTGTCGAAGGCTTCTTGTTGCTCTTGCCCCCATTCGAACCCCTCTTTATTCAGTCGAAGTAAGGGTGAAAAGGCCTGAGCTTTCCCACTTAGGTTAGATATAAACCTTCTCAAGAAATTTATCTTGCCTAAGAGAGATTGCAATTCCTTCTTATTCGATGGCGCTTTCGCTTCCAGAATTGCCTTTGTCTTGTTCTGATTGATTTCGATTCCTTTCTTGTGGACAACGAAGCCCAAGAAATCTCCAGCTTTCACACAGAACGCACACTTCAAAGGGTTCATCTTCAGACCATGTTCTCTCATTCTTTCGAATGATTGTCGAAGGTGGTCAATGTGACTCTTCCTGGAAACAGATTTTATAACAATATCATCAATATAAACTTGCATAAAAGTGTTAATAAAATCATGGAAGATAGTATTCATTGCTCGCTGGTACGTTGCCCCAGCGTTCTTTAGGCCAAAAGGCATCACTACCCATTCGTAAGTGCCTAAGGCCCCTGGGCATCGAAAAGCTGTTTTCGACACATCCTCTTCAGCAATGAATATTTGATTATATCCTGAATAACCATCGAGCATACTCAGGTATTCGTAGCCAGCGGCAGAATCGACTAGCATTTCCGCCACAGGCATAGGATATTCATCTTTGGGGGTGGCAGCATTCAAATCTCTGAAATCTATGCACACCCTTAATGTGCCATTTTTCTTAATTACTGGCACAATATTTGCAATCCATTCGACATACCTTGTGACACGGATGAATTTGCATTTCAGAAGTCTTTCGACCTCCGTTTTGATCTTCGACAATATTTCTAGAGCGAAGCGTCTTGGATTTTGCTTGATTGGCTTCTTTCCAGGTTTGATTGGCAACTGAAGTTCTACCAATCCTCTGTCGAGACCAGGCATTTCGTCATAATCCCATGCAAAACAGTTTTTAAACTCTTTCAGCAATTGGATTACTTCCAACCTAAGTTCTGGATCAATTTTGGCACTGATGTAAGTTGGCCTCTTCTCTGATCCTTCGCCTAAGTTGATTTCTTCTAAAGGGTCTTGCGCTAACATCTTAATGTTATTCGCCAAGGGATCCTTTTCGAAGCCCAAAGGCTCATCGTCATAGATGGCGTCGAGCCTCTGTTCCTGCATTTCATCTGGCATGATATCAGGAGGTCTTGGATCGAAATCCTTTCCTGGGCCAACAGCAGATAATTGTTGATCATTGGCCTGTGTGGCCATGTACTTTACTTCGGCTTCGAGAGCCGTTATCATCTTGGTTTCGGCCACATAAGCCGAAATTCGCTTCAGAGATTGTGACTCAGTCATTATCACTGAATTCACTTCCCCAACCAGTTGGTTGGATATCAGTTAGCCCACTGAAATCTATGTGGGACAAGTCTTCTCTGTCCCATTGGAAACCATGCTCAGGATGCAGGTATAGGGAACAAAAGGTGTTTGGCGCTGGCGCCATGTCGAAGTCAGGAGTTGGACATGGCCCTATGTGAGCCAAGTTTTTGTCGAAATCTGTTACACCCAAGTGATTCACTTCGCCAAGGTAGTAACTTTGATCCGCCTCTATGTTTTCGACCATCCCATCTGGACGCCATAGCAGCAGTCTTTGATGCATCGATGAAGGCACAGCGCCAACACCATGAATCCACTCACGGCCTAACAAAAGGTTGTAGTTAGGTTTGGCCGATATGACCATGAACATTGTTGGTCGAAGGATCGACCCAACTTTGATATCTAGCTGGATCACTCCCATGGTGGTCCCAATGCCTCCCTCATAGTTGGACAGGACCATATTGTGAGGTTTGATTTCTTCATCCCTTTTGCCAATCTTCCTTAGCATCGAATGAGGGATAATATTGATAGTGGCCCCACAGTCGACCAATATTTTGTTCACAGTGGTCTCTTCGAGCTTAGCCCTTATGAACAAAGGTTTGAGGTGATTCTTCATCGCCTCTGTAGGTGGCTCGAAGAAGCCATTTTGTTCCTCTGTAGTGCCATTGTCCATGACAAAATAGCACACTGGCCTATGTTTGGCCATTTCTTGTTCCACCTCCCAGTCACTGGCTTCGACTTCTACCTGTCGATTGAATTCCCTAGGCAGTACTGAAACAATATTCACCATTATATCCAGAGTATCGTCGGACTCAGCATCATCTTCGTCTTCGACTTCACTTTGGTTAGGCCAAACTAGCCTGTTGGTAACTGGTTCTCTCTCAAGAGGCTTTCTTTGTTTCCTTTGAGGCACATTCGAACTAGTTTCTGCCTTAGGTTCGTTGGCAGCCTCCCTTTCAGCTTTTCGCCTCCTTTGATATCTCCTCCACTGAGATCGAGACATAGGATTTTTACCCTTGTAGTTGCTGGACACTTGAGCAACCTTAGGTGCAGCAACTTGAGGCTCTTTCTTTTGAGTCAGAGAGGAACCTCTTGGCACATCGAAAGAATGCCATTTCTCTTCATTTGGCCTTTTTCGGCCAGATGTTTTGTACCAAGTGTCTACTGGTACATTTGTTGGAGGCCTAAAAGTCAATGGCCTCCTGTCTTGATTAGAACCCCTTCTGGGATCATGTCGAAGGTCAGCATTCTCCCTTCTCTTATTCGCTGCTCTCACGCCTTGTATGTGCTCAGCAGCTTTTTTATCAAAGATCGAACTGCATCTTGGACACAGCATCACCTCTGATTTCTTCTTCTGGCATCTTTGTAAAAAATCTGCCAAGTTTTCGTTTTCCCGAGGGAAAGCCGTTTTATTAGCCTGCTCTTGCCTTATGGCCTCTTCTGATGCTTTAGGATCAGAAAGTTCAACCATGTTGATATTCATTGTATCTTTGCTAGCAAGAGTTAGTTGCTTCATTTGTGTCTCCAGATTCTCCGTCTGGCCTTGAACAGTGGCCAAGTGGGAACTGGGCTTTGATCCAGTTTTTTGTGATTCAGCAGTCTTCGACTTCGGGTCTTCGACCGCTTTCTGGACAGCTTCAATTGTCTTCCTGGATAAGTTTCCAGAAAAACTGCCAAAGATTGGCATGTTGATGTGGTCCTTTGAGACTTCGACCATAGTAATTCCTGGCTTCTTCGACTGGACCCTGGTTGCCTCTATCATGTTCACCTCAGAGGGTTCTGCATAGTGGGCTTCAGCCTTCAGTGGATTGGAGTCGACAGCCATGGGGGATTTGTCAGCAAACTTTAATCTCCCTTCCTCAATAGCGTCTTGCACAAGATTCCTGAAAAGAAAACATTGAGAAGTTTTATGGCCCAGAAAATTATGATATTTGCAAAAACCTCTCTTCTTTCTTTGATCAAGAGGAGGCACTTTTACCCCAGGGGGTACTATCATTTGGCCATCTTTAACTAGCAAGTCGAATATTTCATCACATTTTGTGATGTCAAAACTATAAGTCTTTTTTGGGAACCTATCGTTGGTCCTGTCTGGACCAATGGGGTTTTTCCCATTTGAGGGGACTAACTGTTTACAAGAGTATGGTGGCCCTTGTTTTAGTTCTGCTAAATCGACCTCTCCTTCTTCGACAGCTAAAGTATCGTCGAAGGATTCTAGATCTTCGTCATCCATCTCAACGTACGCTATTCTTTCTCTTTTGTGAGTTTTCGTTGCCTTAGCTTTTTCAGCTTTGAGGCGTTCGACCTGTCGAACTCTGTCGGCCAGTTGGGCCATGTCTCTTAGGTACTGGGTATCTAGCTTCTTCCTAATGGAATAATCTAAACCGCCTGCGGCTATTTCGACCAACTCATGTTCTGGCACTTGTGTAAAACATCTCGCCTTAAGCAACCTAAACCTATTCAGATATTCGTCTATAGGTTCAGTGAAACGTCTCTTCACACTGGCCAGTTCTTTCAGGCTTATCTTGGTTTGCCCCATGTAGAATTGTTCATGGAACAATCTTTCCAATTGGGTCCAGTGATGGATCGAATTGGGGGGGAGAGTTGTGAACCAAGTAAAAGCGTTCTTGGTTAAAGAACTTGGGAAGTACTTGATCCTTAGGTTTTCATTATTTGAAATGTCTCCTGCTTCGATCAAATACCTCGCCACATGTTAGACAGTAGATTCTGTCGTGTCCCCAGAGAACTTAGTAAATTTGGGGACTTTGCTCCTAGGAGGTAAATCCGTTTGTAACACATATTCTGACAATGGAGATGTAAAGTTGGGCCTTCGAAAGCCCATGTTCATTCCATTCTGAGTCATGATCCTTTCGATCATGGTTGCCAGATTGTTTTCCAAACCCATGTTTTGGTATTGGATATGCTGAACCACTTCGTCAGCATTTTGGTTTCTGTTAACTAACCTTACCTCTAGGGCTATTACCCTAGGTTCTTCGACAGGTTGTTCGAGCCGTGCCCTAAGGTTTTCTTCGACAGGCTGTTGGGCCTGGTTAATGGTGGTTTCTTCCTCTACAAATATCCCCTGATTTCCTCTTATTTGCGCCCTTTGGGGCTGTCGAATAGGTGGGGGTACTCCAAAGAAGTCAGCCAAACGCGTCATTTGCGCTGTAACTTGCTGATTCGATTGAGTAGTATTTTGTATTAGAGGATTTAGCACTGTACTCAAAGTTTGTGCTAACATTTGCACCATATCATGGTTGCTTTCGTCCATCTGTTGCCTCAAGACTGCTGTCGAGGCATTTGTAAGGCCATGGGCTACTTGGGACGTTCCTCCTAAGAGTTGGGTCCTATTTCTATTCGCCATGCCTACTCCAGAGCCTTGGAATGGCGAAGAAGCACTCACGAAAGGGTCTGAATAAGTGGACGCAGCATTCGTCAGGCTTGCCACTTCAGAAGTTGGCATGCCATAGAATGGAATAAATCCTGGGGGAACCACAGGCCTTGTGCCTATATTTCCCCTTGGTGGGGGAGTTCCCAAAGGTATTCTGGGGCCTGTTAACGAAGTTATTGGCCCCGTGGTTGTGACTGACACTGCTGGTATCGAACCAACATTCGTCACTTCACTCACGGTCATATTAACCGTTGCTCCCACACTTGTTTGTGGGATTTCGTTATTGTTTGGCAGATTCGCCATCTCTTCCCTTCTTCTGGCAGTATTGTTATCGTTGGTGTATATTCTACCACTCCTCAATAACATACAACTCGAAAAGATGAGATTATTTTCAACAATCAACACACAGTCCCACCGGGTGTGCCAATTTGTTTACCTTGGGTTTTGGTAAACAACCGCTGATCTTCCAAATGGTTACTTATTTGGTTACTCGCAGGATCGATCAGATTGATCCTATGGACATAGGTTGATTTTGAAGTTTGATTAAGGTGGATAAGGCTTTAAATAAAAGGTCTCAAGTAAATTGCATAAAGGAAAGGCTTGGTAAAATAAACAAGGCTTTAAAGTAAAGGTTCGACAGGAATTTAAAGGAGAAAAGCAAGTAAAATGCTGGGAAAGTAAATGACTTTAATTGATAAAATTGGTGTTTCACACATACATTTCTCAACAATTCTTTCGCTCACACTGGGTACTTGAATCTAAATGAGTGACTATGTATATAATTGTGAACACCCGCGAGAAACTACATGTCTACTCCTATTTATACTAAAACATTCCAAGTAACCGTCGGGCAGTTACACTGCGTCGAGATCAAGCCACTTGGCACGTTCTCCATGCTCGACGCTCCAGATCCTTGCACGTTTGCACGTAGTAACTGCTGGAAACCGTTTTCCCTCCAAAGCTTTGAATTTCAAACTGCTCCACTCTGGACCATCGAACACTTTCATCAAGAGACATCTTCGACGAAAACTCCTTCGACGTCGAAGGCAACCAGCCTTCTTCCTTGGAAGAAATCTTCTAAGTATTTTGCCATCTTTCGACGGGCACTTCGACAGGCTTAGCCAGTCGAAAGCATCTTTCAGCTTTTAATGGCTGACATCAATCAAAACAAAGGTGTCGAATTTAGGAGCCAACAGAGTCACCACCGTCTTTTATGTTCTCCAACATGGAAAGGACAAAAGCACAGCAAAATTCCTTATTCGAGATGTCTCTCGGTTCGGGAGGTAGATTTATAGAAAGGGAAGGTGTTAGCACCCTTTCTATCCGTGGTTATCCACGGGCTCTTAGGTACTTGCTCTTATGTTTTCAAAAGATGTTTGCTTTTCAAATGTGTGTGGGTTTTTAAAAAGTTTGTTTGGAAAACTTCTAAGTAACTCTTGTATCAGTCCTCAAGAGTGTATGAAGTGTTTTGTTTGAAAACTTTTTGAAAGTGTGAGGTGTGAAAAGTATTTTGTTTATTTTGAAAAGAGCAAGTACCCATGAGTCATCTACCTACCCTAAGGAATTAAGCTGTGTAAGAGTCCTTTAGATAGTGCTATCCCACCATTGAGAGATAGGTAGCACCATCGTTGGAGGTGTTCGGGTCAATTCGATTATCAGGACAGTGTGGTCACCGAAGCAATGGTAGGACACCTTAGAAGTAACCCTAATGTCCTAGATCCTTTTATCCGAGGCAACTGGATCTTTAGACAAAGGGTGACCTCTAAGACGTCCTATACTTGATGACCACGTTTCGAAGGCAACGAGTGAGGCGTACCCTAGAAGTGGTGTGTGCTTTGTGTGTTGTATTCAGTTAATGTTTGTCTTTGTAATTAGTGAGCTACGAGTTGTTTTTATTTGCATACATTCTTTCATGTAAGTTTAGCAGTTAAGGGGTGCGGGAAGCAAATTGCGGAAACATAAATCCTACGCTATTACAAGGCGCGGGTCTATACATCGCCAAAAATACAAAGACCCGTTTTTGGTAAATAAGTACGAGAAATTTAAAATAAAGCAGTAAACCTAATTAACTATTACATGTCTTCGAAGCAGTTACATAATAATAAACTGTGCACGAATAAAAATTAAATCGGAATGTTCTAAGGGTGTTGACCCTTTTAAGAAAAGAAATTGATTTTTTTGTCTTTTTGTAATTAAAATGAAATTAAAACTAACTAAAGACTAATTAATTAATTTAATTAAAAGAAAATATATTTTTTGTTTTTTATGTTTTTTATGAAATAAAATAAAAAGAAATAAAATTAAAAGTTAATTTTACCTAATTCTAAATCTATTTTAATTATTAAAAGAAAAGTAAAAATTGCCTAATTAAACTATTTCAATTAATGTTTATTTACAAAATAATATAATAATAATAATAATAATGATGTTAGTTCTTTTTTTTTTTATGAAAATATGTTAATTATGTTAGTTGTGTTAATAATAAAAAAAAATAAAAAAAGGCAAGTAAATAAAAAGAAAATGTCAAAACAAAATAAAAAGAAGAGTAAAACCCAAGGGGGTGTGGGCTGAAATGGAGGATGTTGGATTGAGATTTGAGGCCCATCAAGAAGCTAACTCGTTTGACTCTGGGAATTGAGTGGAATGTTGTTGACCAGGCACATGGTGTTCTTCACTTTTTGTCCTTTGGATCTGCACTGATGACACATGGCACGTTGGATGGGTGAGGCTTATGGTGGAAACTACTTGAGAAACTGCACAAGAACACGTTAACAAAAATGATATGAGAATTATGGGGGACCTGGGAATCGAACCCAGGTCCCAGTGGTGAACCAACACATCACCAACCACTGCATCACTTTGGTGTGTTTGTTAGTAACATAAAAAAGAAATATTATATAAAACAAAAGCGTTATATGTTGGAAATAAGAAAACGCGCGCGCCCAGTTTGAACTGACCACTCCCTGCTTGCCACGCCATCGTCTTCAAGCTTTTCCTGCAACATAAAGAACACATAGCGGGGGTTTTAAACCCCCACAAAATACCAGCATTATGAAAATAGCGATTAGCCGCTCATACAATATAAAAAGGGCGCGAGTATCTCATTCGATTCGTCTTGTCCCACTGATTTTGGCCATGCACATTTGGAGTCCTGATTTTACAGTATAGCGAAACCCCCAATTTCAAAGTCTCTGAAAACCTAGAAATTGCTAATGGTGGATTCCTATTCAGGGCACTACAACCAAATTGGATTAAGCCAAAAGCTCCAGAATATCCCTATTAACATAAATCAATTCAAAAGCATGGTTAAAAACACACGAATGATGATATGTAATTCTGAAAAATAGTTCAAACCGTGTGAGTTGTGTGCTTTGATTCTGATGGTGTTAGGGCTCGTTTGTACTTGCAAATCGTCCCTGGCAATGTAAGGAGTGTGTTTGGATTAAGAAGGGAGCTTGAAATGGGCTGCAAGGTGGTTTTCAGTTTGTGATTTTTCTCTTGAAAATTTGGAAATGGCTTATGCCGTATGAGTGTTTCTAGGTCGTGTATGGTATAAGGAATGCTTGCATATATGGTCTTGAGTGAGTATCAATCAGAATAATGGTCATTGAAGCCTTGCAATTATATTTTTGGATTTTGCCATGAACACCATTTAAACAACTTGCCATTCTTGTCAAAATTTGAATTTCCATGCTTGGAATAGGCCTTGCACGAATTTGGAAGGTGTTTCAAGGTGTATCAAAGCAATTCAACACAAAATATATCCCTCCATTAATTTTCTTGATTTTTATTTGAATTTTAAAGATTTAAAATGAATTAAATCAAATAAAATTAAATAAAAATAGAAAAATTGATTTTTAATCTTGAAATAAAATGTGGGACACGTGGGAGGCATGGCCAAGCTGAATCAAGTGGAAAAAGTGGGCCCCTTTTGTCAAAAATGAAGTTTCAAGGATAATTGACTTTGGCCATTTCACAAAAATTTCCCAACTTTTCCAATGCATATCTTGCTCAATTTTGAAGCTATAAACATGTTCTTGGACATTTTGGAAAGGTCTTGAAGTCCTCTAACCAATTCCTTTGGTCCCATGTCATTTTGATTTACCAATCTCAAGTTATGGTCTTTGACTTAAAGTGCCTTTTTGTTGACTTTTGAAAATGACCTATAATGTTGAAATTGATAAATTTTTGTGAGAGCATTTCTTGGACTTGGAATGTGAAGATGGGTTGTAGGAAATGTCTTCCCCTTCAAGATGAGAATTGGATGGGATTTTTCTGATGAACCATGAAAAGGTTATGCCTTGGTCAAGTTACAGTTGACTTTTCAGCTGTCCAAAAATAGAAACTTTTGACACCTTGATGATTTTTGAGCCATTCTTGTGGAATCATGATCAAGACTTGATCAAATGATGATTGTGGCTTCAAAATAAGATGTTGACCAAAAATTTTGAATTTTGACTGCCAAATGACCATTTTGCCCCCATAGTTGATTGTGAAGCAATTAGGGTTTTTGACTGTGCAACTTGACCTTGTGAGCCTTGAAACTTGACATGTAGATGCTTGGCAATGTATATGAGCATATGGGACTTGATTGAGCTCTTGAAAACCTCAACTTCCTTGTAAGAACCAAAACCCTAATTTGACTGGCTTAGGAGGATGGTTGACTGTGTAGCCCTTGAGTAGACTTTGAAGCATTTAAAGAGGATGCTTGTCAAAACTTTGAAGAATACGGGAGGGCAAATTTTGGGGTACAACAACCTTGATGCAACACAAAACCCTAATTTGAGATTGACTTCCTTAGGAGATGACTTGACTGTCCAACTCTTGAGCAATCTTGAGCAACTTGGAGATTCTTCTTGTAATGTTTTGAAAAATATGAGAGGGCAAATTTTGGGGTACAACAGCTGTCCCTGTTCAATTTTCTTAAACCTGAGGATATAGATTGGCTTTCGGGCCTTTCGTGATCCGGAGGTGGAAGATGATTGAACACTAAAGTGCCCAGAAATTTGCACTCGCATGAAGTGGTATCAGCATTGTGATGTCGGGAATGGGCTTACAAATGCCATTTGGAGACTATTGGTAGGTGGTCTAAACTTCAACTGGAATACGAATCAGGGAGATCTTATCGGCGATCTGACTAAACCAGAGGAGGTCTTGGATTTGACTTTGACTGGATCGGTATCAGGAAAATCTTTAGGAATCGATTTAACTGGACCAGAGGAGGTCTTGTCTTCTTTGACTAGATTGGCATCATAAAAATCTTTAGGAATCAATTTAACTGGACTAGAGGAGGTCTTGTCTTCTTTGACTGGATTGGTATCAGAAAAATCTTTAGGAATCGATTCGACTGGACCAGAGAAGGCCTTTGACTGGATCGGCATCAGAAAAATCTTTAGGAGTCGATTTAACTGGATCAGACAAGGTCTTGGAATAACTTCAACTAGATTGGCATCAGAAAAATCTTTAGGAATCGACTTAACTGGACCAGAGAAGGTCTTGTCTTCTTTGACTGGATTGGTATCCGAAAAATCTTTAGGAATTAATTTAACTGGACCAGAGGAGGCCTTTGACTGGATTGGCATCAGAAAAATCTTTAGGAATCGATTTAACTGGACCAGACAAGGTCTTGGATAACTTTAACTGGATCGGCATCAGAAAAATCTTTAGGAATCGATTTAACTGGACCAGAGGAGGTCTTGTCTTCTTTGACTGGATTGGCATCAGAAAAATCTTTAGGAATCGATTTAACTGGACCAGAGGAGGCCTTGTCTTCTTTGACTGGATTGGCATCAGAAAAATCTTTAGGAATCAATTTAACTGGACCAGAGGAGGTCTTGTCTTCTTTGACTGGATTGGTATCATAAAAATATTTAGGAATCGATTCGACTGGACCAGAGAAGGCCTTTGACTGGATCGGCATCAGAAAAATCTTTAGGAGTTGATTTAACTGGATCAGACAAGGTCTTGGAATAACTTCAACTGGATCGGCATCATAAAAATCTTTAGGAATCGACTTAACTGGACCAGAGAAGGTCTTGTCTTCTTTGACTGGATTGGTATCAGAAAAATCTTTAGGAATCGATTTAACTGAACCAGAGGAGGCCTTTGACTGGATCAGCATCAGAAAAATCTTTAGGAATCAATTTAACTGGACCAGACAAGGTCTTGGATAACTTCAACTGGATCGGCATCAGAAAAATATTTAGGAATCGATTTAACTGGACCAGAGGAGGTCTTGTTTTCTTTGACTGGATTGGTATCAGAAAAATATTTAGGAATCAATTTAACTGGACCAGAGGAGGCCTTTTACTGGATCGACATCAGAAAAATCTTTAGGAATCGATTTAACTGGACCAGACAAGGTCTTGGATAACTTCAACTGGATCGGCATCAGAAAAATCTTTAGGAATCGGCTTAACTGGACCAGAGAAGGTTTTGTCTTCTTTGACTGGATCGGCATCAGAAAAATCTTTAGGAATCAATTTAACTGGACCAGACAAGGTCTTGGAGTAACTTCAACTGGATCGGCATCAGAAAAAATCTTTAGGAATCGATTTAACTGGACCAGAGGAGGTCTTGTCTTCTTTGACTGGATTGGTATCAGAAAAATCTTTAGGAATCGATTTAACTGGACCAGAGGAGGCCTTTGACTGGATCGACATCAGAAAAATCTTTAGGAATCGATTTAACTGGACCAGACAATGTCTTGGATAACTTCAACTGGATCGGCATCAGAAAAATCTTTAGGAATCGACTTAACTGGGCCATATAAGGTTTTGTCTTCTTTAACTGGATTGGCATCAGGAAAATCTTTAGGAATCGATTTAACTGGACCAGAGAAGGCCTTTGGCTGGATCAACATCAGAAAAATCTTTAGGAATCAATTTAACTGGACCAGACAAGGTCTTGGATAATTTCAACTGGATCGGCATCAGAAAAATATTTAGGAATCGACTTAACTGGACCAGACAAGGTTTCGTCTTCTTTGACTGGATTGACATCAGAAAAATCTTTAGGAATCGATTTAACTGGACCAGAGGAGGCCTTTGACTGGATCGGCATCAGAAAAATCTTTAGGAATCGATTTAAATGGACCAGACAAGGTCTTGGATAACTTCAACTGGATCAGCATCAGAAAAATCTTTAGGAATCAATTTAATTGGGCCAGAGAAGGTCTTTGACATAGCTGAGAACTTAACTGCATCTTTCTTGAAAGGTAAAGGTCAGTCATATACAATGCATGATATGGATCAAGCAATGATGTTCTCAAAATAAATGAGATTGTATGGTATGAGGCATATATGCATGTATCATGATGTATGGAAATGTAATGTTTTAGCTGGGGAAAATAAATCTCGGATAGCTGCTGGAGACAAGAGTTGAACTCTTCGTTTCCGCTGGGGATGATGAACGAATGTGACTGCGAGATTAAACCTGCAGGAGAAGATAACTCCGTTGGGGAATAAACTGATAAGGAGATTACTCTATGGGGAAGAGATGCTCTGCTTAAGATTCCACTGATAAACTCCGTTGGGGATGGATTACCGTCACTGGTGATACCGAATCTGTTGAGGATTGAATTCCTGTTTGTGAAAGGAAATAACTTCACTGGGGATGATCTTTCAGTTGCAACTTGCTGGGGATAATCCTGTTAGACTTTTATGGGGATAATCCTCTGCGTTCTGTTGGGAATGATCCTTGGAACTCGGCTGGGGAGATTTATCTTGTACTCCACTGGGGATAAACTTCCAGAGTCTACTGGAGATGATGCTTCAACTTCGTTAGGGAAGCTTTTTCAGACTGCGCTGGGGAAATATTGACTCCACTGGGGGTATCTTGTATTCTACGGGGGAACATTTTTATACTCTGCTAGGGAATATTAAGACTGTCGGGGACATCAAGCCTTTTTAGTGCTGATGGTAGATCAACTCTACTTGGGAAGAGTATTGTTGATTCGTCCATAGTTGTAAGTCTTGGTTGGGGGAGAGCTACCATTGTTGTCTTATTTTGCGGGGAGTGAAAGTATCTTAGCCATATTCTTCAGATGAATTTACCTTGTACCTGGTGGACAAAGCAACTATACAATTTGGACACTTCTTATTGCCCCTGTTTCTGATATTACCCGTAATCGTCTTTTGTTTCGCATGTAAATATTTATGAGCAGCAATTAATGTCAAATGCATATATCAAAAATGAACATTGGATGTTCTTTGCAAAATAAAACAGATAAAGGAAAAACAGTTTGAAATTTCTTTGAAAATGAATTGTATTGATTTTGAAGTTAGGCCTGTAAATAGGCGTTTTTGTACAAGAGGCTGACGTCCTAGTAAGAGAACGTCGCTGAATAATAGAATTTACACAATTTGTGAAAAACTAAACAAAATAGATATGTGAATAATCCCACTGGGTTCCAACTCTGCTATTGCCTTTATATCTTCAAGCATCTCATCACTTGCTGCTAGTTGAAGGTAGATCAGATTGATTAGTGTCGTCCAAGCTTGATAGTCGATACCGAAGTCTGGATGCAAGGTGATCCAATGAGTCATAGTGTTACGCTTTGATCCCTAATTTTTGCCTGGACTGCCCTTTCGAGTTTTCAGTCCACCGGCATACCCTTTTTTGCCCAAGCCGCCTTTTTAGGTTTTTGACTTGCCGGGTGTACAAATTTTTTTATTTTCATCCCTTATTTTTTCCCGAACCCTTTTGGTTCGCCGGGAAGCCCTTATTTTTTCCTAGGCCAGTCAACCTAGCGGGTCTTTGTTCATGCGTAGTATCTTTTCACTATGTCTGCATTGACAGGGTGAGGAAGGTCGTCACCATCCATGGTGGTTAGAATCATTGCTCCTCCTGAGAAAATGTTCTTAACCACAAATGGCCCTTCGTAAGTAGGGGTCCATTTGCCCCTGGGATCACCTTGAGGTAAAATAATGCGCTTGATTACCAGATCCCCAACTTGATACTCTTGTCGTTTGACTTTCTTGTTAAATGCCTTGATCATCCGCTTTTGATACGTTTGACCATGACAAATAGCAGTAAGTCTCTTTTCGTCGATTAAGTTCAGTTGATCAAGCCGGGTCTGAATCCAATCATCTTCGCTCAAACTTGCATCCTTCATAATCCGAAGAGAGGGTATCTGAATTTCAATGGGTAAGACTGCCTCCATGCCATAAACCAAGGAATAGGGTGTTGCCCTTGTTGACGTCCGTGCTGAGGTACGGTACCCATGAAGAGCAAACGGTAACATCTCGTGCCAATCTTTGTATGTCACCGTCATCTTCTGCACAATCCTCTTAATGTTCTTATTAGCCGCTTCTACAGCCCCACTCATCTTCGACCGGTAAGGAGAAGAGTTGTGATGTTGTATCTTGAATTGCTCGCAGAGTTCAGTGATCATCTTGTTGTTGAGATTGGTACCATTGTCCGTAATGATCCTCTCTGGTACACCGTATCGACAGATCAGATTATGCCGAATGAACTGTGCCACAACGTTCTTGGTTACAGTAGCAAAGGAAGCTGCTTCAACCCACTATGTAAAGTAATCAATTTCTACCAGGACGAAACGATGCCCGTTGGATGCCGTAGGCTTGATCTCGCCGATCATATCAATGCCCCACATTGCAAAAGGCCAAGGTACCGTCAAAACGTTTAGAGGCACTGGAGGTATGTGTACCTTATCAGCATAGACCTGGCACTTGTGACATGTCCGAGAATGCTGATAACAGTCGGCTTCCATTGTGGACCAATAATATCCTGCCTGAAGGATTTTCTTTGCCATGGTGTGTCCATTGTAATGAGTTCCGAAGGTACCTTCATGTAACTCCGTCATGATCCTTTCTGCTTCAGCGTTATCCACACATTGCAGTAAGGTTGAATCATGGTTACGCTTGTAAAGGATTCCATTGCTGATGAAGAACTTCGCTGCAAACCTCCTCAGAAACTTCTTATCATTCACAGATGCACCCTCAGGGTATTCCTGAGCTTCAAGATACCTCTTCACCTCATGATACCAGGGCTTTTTTGTCACCTCTTCAGTCTCAAGATCACAGCAATGTGCAGGTTCATCCAATCTTTCAATGATAATTCGGGGAGCTTCGTTGTCCCAATTGACTTTGAACATAGAAGACATCATAGCTAGCGCGTCCGCCAACTGATTCTACTCTCTAGGGAAGTGTTCAGAGGTTATCTCCTCAAAATGGGGAAGCAATGTCAACACATACTCCTTGTAAGGAATAAGATTCGGGTGTTTCGTATCCCACTCGCCTTTGATCTGATTGATCACGAGAGCGGAATCTCCGAAAACACTTAGAAACTTAATCCTTAGGTCAATTTCTGCTCAAAGACCCATAATGCACGCTTCATACTCTGCCATATTATTGGTGCAGTTGAAACATAGTCGGTCGGTAAACGGAGTATGAGAGCCTTTAGGAGATATGATCACAGCGCCAATACCATTACCCAAAGCATTTGAAGCTCCATCAAAGTACATAGACCATCGGGATCCTTCCTCAGGTCCTTCATCCGGTCCAGGTGTCTCACAATCAGTTACCAACATGATATTCTCGTTCGGGAATTCAAAGTTCATAGACTGATAATCATCCACTGCCTGATGTGCTAAATGGTCTGCCAACACACTTCCCTTAATTGCCTTTTGGGTCGTGTATTGGATGTCATACTCAGTCAATATCATCTGCCATCTTGCTATTCTTCCGAACAATGCAGGCTTTTCGAAGATATACTTGATTGGATCCATCTTTGAGATCAATAGAGTAGTGTGAGTCAGCATATACTGTCTCATCCGGCGAGCAGCCCATGCCAAAGCGCAGCAAGTTTTCTCGAGCAACGAGTATCGGGTCTCGCAGTCGGTAAACATTTTGCTAAGGTAATAAATAGCATGCTTTTTTCGGCCAGACTCGTCATGCTGCCCCCAACACACACCCTATTGAGTTGTCGAGTACTGTCAAGTATAAGATCAGAGGTCTCCCTTCAACTGGTGGCATTAAAATGGGTGGCTCTTAGAGATACTCTTTAATCCTTTCGAAAGCGGCCTGGCATTCGTCGTTCCAAAGTACTACTTGATCTTTCTTCAGCCGCTTGAAGATTGGCTCACAAGTAGCAGTCAGGCGTGAGATGAATCGGGCAATGTAGTTCAGTCGTCCCAGGAGTTGGCATCTCCTGTATGGCTTTCACTTTCTCTATTCTGGGAGTTGGCATCTCCTGTATGGCTTTCACTTTCGCAGGATCCACTTGAATACCTTTGTCGCTTACGACGAAACCCAATAGCTTACTAGATCTCACCCCGAAGGTGAACTTGTTCGGGTTTAACCTTAGCTTGTACAACTTCAGCCTGTCAAACAGCTTCTGCAGATGGTCAAGGTGTTCCTCCTCAGTTTGGGACCTTGCAATCATATCGTCGAAGTATACCTCAATCTCGTGATGGATCATGTCATGAAACAAAGCAACCATGGCACGCTAATACGTTGCCCCAACGTTCTTCAGTCCAAAAGGAATGACCTTGTAGCAAAAGGTACCCCACTGAGTAACAAAGGTTGTCTTCTCCATGTCTTCGGGAGCCATTTTTATCTGATTATAACCGGAGAAACCATCCATAAAGGAGAATACCTTGTGCTGAGCAGTGTTGTCAACCAGAATGTCGATATGAGGTAGAGGGAAATCATCCTTGGGGCTTGCCCTGTTCAGATCCCTGTAGTCGACACACATTCGAACCTTACCATCCTTCTTCGGCACAGGCACCACATTGGCCACCCACTGAGGGTAAGAAGTAACTGCTAGAAAACCGGCGTCAAATTGTTTCATAACTTCAGCCTTGATTTTCTCAGACATCTCTGGGCGCATTCGGCGGATCTTCTGTTTTACTGGAGGACATTCTTCCTTGGAAGGCAGGCGATGAACCACAATATCAGTATCCAAACCAGGCATGTCTTCATAAGACCAGGCAAAGATCTCAACATAGTCACGCAGCATCTGAATCAACCGTTGCTTCAATCTAGGCTCCATATTTTCACTGATCTTAACTTCTTTCTTATCCATCTCGGTACCCAGATTCACTGATTCCACCGGCTCTTCGTGCGGATGAATAGCCCTCTCTTCCTGAAGTAACAGTCTTGCAAGTTCACCAAGCACTTCGCAATCATCTTCACCTTCGTCTTCGGCTAAGTTGATCGGATTTTCAAAGTCATAACTGGCAGTAGCAGAGTCTGTTACCAGTGAGATCCAGAGTGGATGTAGACCTGCATATGTGAGTGTGTGTAAAATAGTTGTTTTGCAATATATAATAAAGAAAACAAGTAGCACAAAACTTGAAATGCAAGAACATCCAATGCTTTTATTAATGATATATGAAAATGACACACATAAAGCTCTCACAAATGAAGCCACGGTGCCCCGGGTAAGACACCGGGCCGTAAAGTTTAAAACATTGTCTGTTACATATTCAAAACAAAAAGTTTCATTACTGGGTAACAAAAGTAATAGGGATGAAGTCCTTTGTTGTCCAGTTGCATTGTCCACCGTCGGTCGTAGGATAGATCCAGCTGTCGAATTCAGATTCCTCCACATCATCTTCAATGGCATTCACTCCCGAGTTACTGATGAACACGGGAGGTCTTCTGATTCGTGCATTCCGAACAGCCCTTTGAGCTTCTGCAGTGAAACCCAAACCAAACTTGTTAGTCTTCTGAGTAAGATCAGGGAGTTGGCCCCAATTTGTGCACCCACCTTTCTCAACAACAGCCTGGGCATCCTTTAAGGAAGCCATCTTCATAGGAGAATCTTCACCAACAGTTTCAACTGACGCCAGTGTCTGGGGAACCTCTTCAAAATGGTGAAATGGGGTCTCAATGAACTCCCCATCCATCTCTACGTATCGGAAAGAGTTGAGGTGGCTAACCATGTACTCTTCCTCTCCTTGTACTGTCACAATCTTCCCTTTGACCGGGTACTTCAGCTTCTGGTGGAGTGTTGAGGTTACGGCCCCAGCTTTGTGGATCCATGGACGACCCAGCAAACAAGAATAAGATGGCCGAATGTCCATCACATAGAACGTAGAGTCGAAGACCTGAGAACCAACCTTGATCGGGATATCAACCTCTCCATGTACCATTCTTTTAGACCCATCAAAGGCCCTGACGATAATGTTGCTTGGCTTCAGCTCCAACCCTTCACAATCCAACTGGTCTAGAGATTTCTTAGGCAAGACGTTCAATGAGGAACCAATATGTACCAATACATGAGCAAGATTAGTGCCCCTGCATTCAATGGAGACATGCAGGGCATCGTTGTGATTCTTCCCCTTAGCAGTCAAGTCGGTGTCCGAGAAACCCAACCCATTATCAGCAGTCAAATTAGCCACGCAATCTGTAAACTGATCAGCTTATGTCTCTTGTGGCACGTGGGCAGTCTTCAGAAATGTAATCAGAGCCTTGGCATGGGCCTCTGAGCATAACAACAGCGACAACATGGAAATCTTGGATGGGGTTTGCCCCAGCTGCTCAACTACAATGTAGTCACTCTTTCTGATAATCTTCAGAATCTCTTCCATCTCTTGTTTAGAAGCTTCAACAGTAATCGTTTTCGGTGCCTCCGTCTGGGCAGGCACATCAGTGGTCCCTTTGCCCCGAGTATTAGATGACTCGGCGACAGGGCTAAGAATAGGAACTTGAACAGGAATGGTAGCAGGTACACTGACAGGTGTGATAACAACAGGTTTTCGGGCAGTTGGTGGAGAGATATCAGGTGAGAAAAGTCTTCCACTGCGGGTGAATTAAGCAGGTCCAACAATGTTGCTGATGTCAGTATCAGCATCCAACTCTTGCTTAACTCCATGAAAGTAAACATCAGCCCCATAGTGCCAAGGGACAGCTTTATCAGAGGTGTAGGGGATGGGCCCCAGAACAGTGATGATCAATGGTGCGGTTCTTGGAACGGATGTAATTCTAACAGGCTTCCTCGAGGGAGCCTTAGAAGAATTGTCGAAAATGGTAATGATGGCAACTTCTTCAGTAGGTACTGAGGGAACAACAGTCTTCTCAAATAGAATTTCTTTACTATCCATCAGGCGTTGGACACCTGACTTCAAAAGATGGCAACCGGTCGATAGAACAGAGCACATACGGCAACCTTCGTCACAGCCCGGAAATAAACCGGCTAGCAAAATGTTCTTCTTTACAGTCATCAAAGGGGTAGCAATATCATTCACAGAAACCACAAACGAGTCTTCATCTATAGCATTTACTCCATGCTTGGGCATAGGAGCAGTCACAACATTAGGCCTCTCGGGCGCCTCAAACTCAATCTCCTTAGCATCAATTAAGTCTTGTATCTTATTCTTCAAAGTCCAACAATCATCTATATTATGCTCCGGGCTATTAGAGTGATAAGCACAGCGAGCGTTAGGGTTATACCTTGGTGATGTTGTATTTGGATTCTTCGGGGCTTCCTTTAGAATCATTAGATTGGTCTTCAGCAACTGTGGCAGAATCTGAGATAAGGTCATGTTGAGACGGGTGAACTGCCTTCGAGGTCTCTCGTCCTTTTGTTGATTGTTGTACTGAGGGGAACCAGCAGGTTTTGAAATGACAACCGCATTAATATCTTGGCGATGTTCGGGTCTATTTTGTCTTCTCGCATTGTAGACAGCACTGGACTCTTTCTTAAAGGGCTTCTTATCAGTGCTTGATAAGGCACCCTTATGTATCTTACCAGACTTAATACCAACCTCAATCCTCTCACCGGTCAAAATAAGATCCGTAAACCCAGCCTTTAGAGCTTCCAATCAAGTGGTTTAAAAATGGACCAGACAGGGTCCCCAGAAACATATCCACAAGCTCCCGATCAGCCAAGGGTGGTTGTACTCTTCCGGCGAGGTCTCTCCACTTCTGAGCATAATCTTTGAATCCTTCACCCGTTCCCATTGACATACCCTGGAGTTGGGTACGCGTGGGAGCGAGGTCGGAGTTGTACTGGTACTGCCTGTAGAAAGCAGTAGCCAAATCTTCCCAACTGCGGATACTGGCTCCGTCCAACTGGTAGAACCACTCAAGCTGAGTCCCTGAGAGACTGTCTTGAAAGAAATGGATCCATAGGTTCTTATCAGCGGTGCACGGCTGAATCTTCCTTACATATGACCGGAGGTGCAGCTTTGGACAAGAAACTCTGTCATACTTAGCAAAGGCTGGTGCCTTGAATTTGTGGGGAATCACTACCCCAGATGATAGACCTAGATCACCAAAGTCCATACCAGGCACTTTCTGAACTTCCATAGCACTCAACCGGTCTTCCAGTTGCTTGTATTTGTCCTCAGTTGGAGGATATTTTTCTTCATCGAAGTCTGTCTCGTTGTCGGAGACCACAGGGCTAGGAGCCCTCCTTTCCTCTTGATTATCTTTCCCTCCAGATGAGGTGGTTAGATCAACTTTGTTCTGTAGCCTGTTTCAAACTTGTTCCCTGTGTTAAACAGGATTGTCCTCTTCTTCTTCTTCTTCTCTTTCAGAATCAGGGTCTTCAGGTCTTGGTGACCCTTGGCTAGATTCATGAACAACTCTTGAAATTGGGCATTATGGGCCTGGAGGGCCTTGATGGCTTGCTCAGTTGAAGGTTCAGCAGACATGATGAGTGCTGAAATAAACAGCGGAGAAGATAAGAGCCCTGTAACGGGTACCTGTTATGAAGTGCATGGGATGAAATGCGTATGATTTATGATTTCAAAGACAATCGAGAGATTCAAATTTGTAAACCAGAAAGGAAACACACTTTATTAGATAAACTTAAAATTCAAATTGTTCAACAAATTGCCCTTAAGGCGTTACAAGAATGGAAATACTGAAAACTGGAAAAGAAATAAACAAAGGACAATCAGTGCTCTCATGGCCTCTTCTTGTCAGTACGGACATAGTCGTTGAGAATCTGCTCGTTCTCCAACTGCCTGGTCAGCTTCTGGATCTTTTGTTCCTGCTCATTGAACTTCTCTCAGTAAGCATCCCGTTCTTCCCTCAGTTGCATCCAAGACCTTTTCAGTGCCCCAATATCAGTGGGCATGTAAGGGTGGAGGATGGTAGGAAGAAACCCCTCTTCATTAGCAACTTCAACAATGACAGGTCGGATGGCTTCATATGGCATACCCAGCTTTTAGGCACGGACGCGGACCCATCTGAGATATGGCTCCATCGGGAGAGAAGTCTTTGGGCCCAACTCGTGTGGATCAGATCTGTGAACTCTATCCCAAGCCCTTATGAATCTTCGGCGTTGTTCGTCGCTATCTCCTTGAAAGTCGAAGATGATACTAGGCATTAACAGCTCATGAGGTCCTTCTCTTCTGGCTCTCCCAAACTGACGTAAGGCCAAGCACGGATTGTAAGAAATTCCTCCATGGGTTCCTAACAGTGGAACATTGGGATACTCCCCACAACGATCAATGATAGCCTCTTCATCCATACCCTTGAGAGTCCAGATAATGTCATTATGAGAGAGATACATAACCCTATAGGCCCAACCCATGCCTTCTTTGTTCTTCAGCACTGATTTGGGGAGGTGCGAAATAAACCACCTCTCTAATAAAGGAGCACAGCACATCAAGGTCCCCCACTTTCGGGCAGTACGGGCATAACACTGATGAAGGATGTCACCCAAGAGAGTGGGTACAGGATTGCAAGAGATGAAGATTTTCACCGCATTCACATCAACAAAAGAGTCAGAGTTCGGAAACAATACCAAGCCGTATATCAGAAGATCTAGAATATCTTCGAACGCCTTAAAGTCTAGACTATCCCAGAAATAGTTAGCTTTACCAACCAAGAACTTAGTCAGAAATCCCTTTGCTCCACTTCTAGTCTCCTAATTAGCTATTACCTCTTATCGGGTCAGATGAAGGGCTGCATCAATCTCTTCCGGCCTAAGGGCCTTCTCCCAACCAGTAAACAGGGTCTGCTCCAGAATAGAGATATCGAGCAGATCAGAAAACTCTTCTAAGGTGGGAACCAGCTGGTAGTCCTGGAAAGTAAAGCAATGGTACAGCGGATCATAGAATTGGACCAAAATACTCATCATCTGCTCGTCCAATTTGGAGGTGACCAAACTGAGAAGATAACCATGTCTTCTGAGGAAGGAAGTAGTATCAGGCATCTTTACAATCAACTCTTTAAGCAAAGTGGGAACTTGGACAAAGTTGATCTGGATGGTATTCCTACGCATGGGCATCATGATGACCTACAAAACAGAACAAAGATGAATCCCTCCTGTCTTTGAAATAGGTTAGTCTTATGCAAGATGTATGCAATATTATGATGTCATAATGTCATGATAGTAAGCACGCCACAGGTATCCATAAACAGCAAACATGGTAAAGGCACACAAGTCACACAGAGAGCCCTTAGATTTCAGGCTGGCAAGGAGCTTAGGTACTACCCTCTTTCAGTTCAGTTGGTTTAAACCTGTCCTAAAAATAGTAATCGGGTTCTAGAGGATCTCAATATCACTAACTACCCTCAATCGGTCATAATTCCAGTTTAGCAACCTTTTCTTGCGGCCGGAATCATCGCGAGAGTTTAGTCTCAATGAGTGTAGCATACTGCTACTGTTCTATGGCCAAGTTGGTCAATTTAAAGGTTCTAAGGTCAGTTGGTGCTTAATGACCCCTTAGATGACCCATATTCTCCTCGTTCCAACATAAGGGATATCGGTACAATCTAAAGTGCCACACCAACGTAGCTACTGCTTCAACCGTATCGGTCTACGCCGTACAGTTCCCTCACAGTTTATTGCTACTTACCTAAAGGGTACCTCCAGATCCGGGTTAGGATCTATAGTAACTCCGATTCAAGCCCACAAAGATAAATCATACAAAGCATACAATTGAAAACACAATGATCTAATCCTAAGGTACACCCCACTTATAATCTCCCCAACAGATTCGCCAGTTCTGTGATACGGTGGGAGAGAACTGACTGTTTTTTGGTGTGCTGGTTTGTGTTTCGCGTTTGTTTTAGCAAAATGTCGTGGTAAGCAAGAGTCGCCACCGTCTTTTATTTTATCCAACAAGGAAAGGAAAAAGGCACAGAAAAATTCCTTTTTCGAGATGTTTCTCGGGTCCGGGGGGTAGATTATAGAAAGGGAAGGTGTTAGCACCCTTTCTATCTGTGGTTATCCACGGGCTCTTAGGTACTTGCTCAAAGTGTTTTCAAAAATTGCTTTTCTTTGTGTTTGTGGGTTTGAAAAGAGTTTTTGTTAAAAAGGTGTAAGTGCGAAAAGTTTTATTTTGTTTTGAGAGAGCAAGTACTTAAGAACCAACTACCTACTCGAAAAAGGAATCAATATGTACTAATGTCCTTTAGACAATGCTATCCCACTATTGATGAGTAGGTAGCATCGTCGTTGGAGTTTAAGGGTCAATTCGATTAAGGGACGTGTGGTCACTAAAGTAATGTTAGAATGCCTTAGTGGTAACCCTAATGTCTTAGATCATTTTTCCGAGGCAACCGTTTCGAGGCAACTATGATCTTTGGACAAGAGGGCGACCTCTAAAACTTCCTATACTCAATGACCACGTTCGAAGGCAACCAAGCGAGGTGTACCCTAAGAGTGCGCATGTGCGAGTGTGTTATTTCGGTTAATTTTATCTTTGTACATGTCAATGGTTATCTATGTTGATTTTAGGTTCAAACATTTGATCTTGTCATGTATTCCCTATTTATCAAACATCTAACAATTTATAGTTTGCGGAAATTGAATTGCGGAAATTAAATCTAACTATTACAAGGCGTCGGGTATTTACATCGCCAAAAAACAACCCTTGAAATTAAATTGCGGAAAGTAAATAAAGCGATAAAAAATATTAAAGGTCCTATTTAAAGCTATTACATTCCGGAAGCAAGTACAATAATATAATAAATGGATCGCGCGTGAAAAATTAAATTGAATGCATTTTTTAGGGTTTTGACCCTTTTATTGAAAGAAAGCATTTTTTTTGTTTATTTTTGAATTAAGAAGAAATTAAATTAGGTTAATTAAATAAATAAATTAATTAAAAAAAGATATTTTTTTGGATTTTTGGATATTTAAAGAAAATAAAATAAATTTGGTTTAATGTTAATAAAACCTAATTATCTATATTGATTTTAAATATTGCAAAAATATTAAAAGTTATTCTCTAATTAAACTAAATTAATTGAGTTAGTATTTATTTACAAAAATAAAATGATGAATTTAATTTTAATAAATAAAATATATTTTTGTGTTTTTGTTGTATGAGGAAAAAATTAATTGGTTAATTAAATAATAAATGATAAAACAAAAACAATTAAATAAATATATTAAAAAAAGAAAGAAATAGAAATAACCCAGGGGGGTTCAGGCCCAATTTGGAGGTGAAACTGGCAATTTGAAGCCCATTTGCACGCAGACCTGGGTTGACTTCCAGATTCCCTATGCCTTGGTTGACTTGAGAACATGGTGGACGTTCAATCTTGGCCACCAGATCTGGCCTGGGGCCATCTGGCAAACATCTGGATGAGGACACATGATATGCTACGCTTTAGACATTGCATGGAATCACCTGTTGAAAAATAAAACAAATGCATTTGGGGGACCTGGGATTCGAACCCAGGTCCTGTTGGTACTTGAACACATGCCTTAGCCACTGAGCCAGCGCGCTTTTATTGTTAACATAGTGGATAATAAATATAATATGGAAAACTAACTAATTATGCCAGAATTATAAAAAAAAAGAAGCGCGAATTTATGAATGGACGAATAGGGAGGGAGGGGGCACGTAGTCATCTTCTTCGCCCAACCCTGGTTATTTACCTGCGGATTTTTATCCGCAGCTAAATCCATGGGTTCATCCTAAAATCTTCTCTAGGCCATGGAAATTAATTCCAAACACATGGTTGTGTTCGTCTCCTTCCACTGATCATGTCCATGTCCATTGTTTGCATTGATTTTTCCTGAAACTAAAACGCCCAAAAACAAGAAACAAGAACCCTAGATTCGGGTATGGCATTACAGGCTATAAAAACACAATCAAATATTGCAGAAAGTTTAGAAATCATACAAGAATCATGACTATGCAAATAATTTGTCAAAAAAATGCAAGAATGAGAGGTTGCGATTTCAAATGCAGGGCGGCTTTTAGGGAGACTTGCAGAGCGATTGGGAATGTGAATGGCCTTGCTTTTGATTGATATAGACTCAGTGGATGTCCAGCAAGAGAGTAGTGTTGAGATTTTGCTTTGAGTCGGCCTCTAAAACAGATTTCAGTTTCAAGCTTTTTCAAGTTTTTCTCAAGTTTGGTTTTGGTGATTATGCAGCCTCTAGCTCCTGAACTCGTATCCTTTTCCTTGTATAAGTAACATGGAGTGAATTAGGTCAAGTTTTGGGCTTTGAATCCTTAGGCATTGATGATTTAGGATTTAATTTGATCCTCCATGAAAAAGCTTCCAAATTTGTTCAAAAACCAATATTTTGTGCATGATATAGCTTGATACGAGTTTGATCTTGTCCATGATGACAATTAAGGTCTGTATCAATCAAAAAGATTCCCAGTGATCAAGATTTGGATTTTATTTGGATTTAAATTGATTAAAAATGAATTAATTCAATAAAAATCAAATAAAATAGAAAAATTAATAATTGGACACAAGACTGAAGATAGGACACGTGTGTAGTGTGACAAGATCAAATTAAGTGGAAAAAAGTGGGCCCATTTGACAAAATTTGAAGTTTTGGGGATAGTTGACTTTTGGCAATTTTGGAAAAATGCCCAACTTCAACAATGCATAACTTCTTCAATTTTGAACTTTTGGAGGTGTTATTGGACTTTTTAGAAACCTTGAGATGTCCTATAACCAACCCTTTTGGTCTAATCTCATTATGATATTCCATGCTTAAGTTATAAGCTTTGTAAAAAAATGTGTTTTTGTTGACTTCCAAAAATGACCTATAATGTCCAAATTTGTAACTTTTTGTGAGTGCATTTCTTAATCTTGGGGTATGAAGATGGATTGTATGAAATTGCATCCTATTTAAAATGAGCTTTGTATGGGTCATTTCTCATAAAGTATGAGAAAGTTATGCTTGGTCAAAGTTGAGTTGACTTTTCCTACAAAACCCTATTTTAGCAACTTTTGAGTCTTGATGAATTTTGAGCAATCTATGATGAATCATGATCAAACCTTGATCAAATGATGAAATATCCTTCAAAATGATAATGTTGACAAAAAATCTTAAAGTTTGACTATTTGTAGGTCACAGTTGACTTTTGCCCTAGCACAGACGATTTTTGGACCTCTTGAGCAATTGACTGACTAAACTTCCTCTGCAAGACTTGAAATTTGACATGGATGAGCTTGAGAACATATTAGGACATTGGGGATAACTTGAGGTCATTTGTATGTAAGGACCTTGATGCAACACAAAACCCTAATTTGAGATTGACTGTCTTAGGAGATGACTTGACTGTCCAACTCTTGAGCAATCTTGAGCAACTTGGAGATTCTTCTTGCAATGTTTTGAGAAATATGAGAGGGCAAATTTTGGGGTACAACACTTGCTATTTTCAAAACAAACACCTACGCTTTCAAAACATCTTACAAACTTGAAAATATTTTCAAAAGATCAACATCTTTGTATACATTCTTACGAACGAGAATCATTACAAAGTTTGCCTAAACAATGGCCTCTTTACAAAATACTTTCAAAAATCACACAAAGCACAATTTCAAACAAAAGCAAGTGATCTAGCAAGTAACTATGAGCCCATGGAAAACCATGGATGAAAAGGGTGCTAATACCTTTCCTTTTCATAATCTACCCCCCGAACTCAAGAAATAATCTCAAAGGTCTTTCCTGTGCTTTTTCACCTTTCCTTTTGGATAAAAGAAAATTCAGTGACGACTCTTGCTAACCGCAACATTTGCAATCAAACGCAAAACACCCAAGTCAGTTCTCCCACCGTATCACACATAGTTATAAAACACACAAAATAGACAACATATAAATCAAGCATGTTCATAATTAATGAAAGTAAAATTGCTAAATAGAAAAGCAACAAGTGCTGAAAATTAACAAATTAACAATATGCTTGATCTCTAAAAAAGCTTAGTTCTCATGTCTAAGTTGTCACTATTTATAGTGAGCAATCCATTGTGAATATGCTTCAATTCCATTAAGAAATGACTTCAATTCATATAAATAACCTTAGATGCAGAAATATAACAGTTGAAACAACTAGAAATTGAAAAGATGTGAGAAAAGAGCATTTAAATCATAGAATCTGAGACTGAAACTGAGCTCATTATGGCCTAGAATGCACCCTGATCAGTTGTATCAGAGCCAAAAAAGGAAAGACAATATTACACCCGTTACGACATGTTAGGTTGGCTACGACCAGGCCATAATAAGGCCATATTTTATATATTGAGGGATCCTCTTTGTGCATTCATTATGTGTTTTACCCTAGTTTGCATCCAACTTACCTAATCCTGTCACCTTTCTTCTAGAATTCCTGAAACTTAGAGGAACACGAGAAAACAGAAGTAAAACACACAAAAATAAAGATCCAAATAGTAAAATTTAAACAGATAGCATGCATAAAAACAACCTAAAAGCCATTGATCATATAATATTTTAAATGGTGTGGGACTGTAAGAGACTTGAATGGAAAAATAAAAAGAAATAAAAAAATAATATTTTAAAAGGTAACTTTGAATTGAAATTGAGAGAAAGAGAGATATTTCAAAATTTAAGTATTTGGTCATTTGTTTTATGCGTGAACTATAATTTATAGAGAGAAAAATTAAATAGTTATTACAATAATGAAAAAACACAGTCATGATAATTACTTTGTTTAGTTATTATCAGCTTAATGTGTGCTAGAAGTCAACACATGCTTAAAATTTGTTCTTTGTTTGCTTATATTGCGTCAAATTATAGTATTGATATTACATGTGTTTGAAACATGCATTATCTCCATTATTTGTATTAATTTATGACATGACAAGATACTATTTAAATGTATCTTGCGAGTTATATTTTGTTATCAATTTTATTATTATTATTGAGTCTCACCGTGTTATCTTCAAGAAATTTGACTTTATGTTGATTCATAGTCCTCTTCGACAAAATTGAAATTCTTTCAGTAACAGATGTCACCCAAACAGTTTTTCACAACTGATAAAATTTTATATTGATCTGATTTATAACATCTAAACCTCTTAGCAAATTGATATTTGGGAAGGCTTCTTGTTCTATCATAATAGTAGAAGTTTTATTCAACAAAATGAATGCATCACAACCCTGTTATATGAAAAGTAGTTCAATTTTAATTGATATTGTTATAAAAGTAACTTATATATTAGCACTTATCAGGATAAATAATATATGTATTTGTACTTGAACCATCGGTCGCCCATAAGCACTCTTCATGCGAGAATTTGTAGAAAAGGCATAATGCAATACATTCGTCGATGTTGGTCGCAACCAACCGGGGGGATTCTTCTCTACCGACTCCAGCAACCAACCAAAACGCATATTATTACAAAGGGAAACGAATCAGGGGATTCTTTTCTCCCAACTCCCCTTCATTCAAGGTCTCCAAAGCAAGAGAAGAATTCTTTGAGGTTTGTGAAATTTCAATAAATAGTGAGTTAATTGTGAGAAATATTGTAAATGCAAAGATTATAATAACCTTTCGCAGAATAACGGAGGTCGCATCTCTGATGATGATTCCACACTTGGTGAACACTCTTAAAGCATAGCTGGTGCACCCCTCTTAGGAACTAGCCACTTCAAGAGAGTAGTATGTCGAGCCCTGGAAACATCTGCCTCGAATCTGGACAAACCTGGGGACAGGAACCCTACCTTTGGTCGATGACGGTTCCAAGTGAGACAGGAGGACGAAAGTAACTATTCCCAATCGAAACCAGTAACGACAAAGCTTAGTTGACGGTTTACATTGCCTCGATCATGACCATAGAGTTCAACAAGCATGCTAGACACCATTATCTCACACGCAACAAACAAACTTCCGCTCAAACTCTTGTCATGTTTGAAAGATAATGGTGAAGTTTTCATCATATAAACTACTTCTTTAACAAAAACACAATAAAGTAAGCTTATTTTCACATAAGCTATACATTGGTCTTAAAAGCTATCATATAGAGCTTTTGAAAATAAGATAAAAATAACTTATAAACATAAATATGTTAATATTATAAGATGTTTTCATAAACTCTCCGCCATAGTTTCACAAATGTTTATGAAACTTGATAAACTAATACTAATAGAATTTTGTAAACTAATATCAATCACATGTTAAAACATAAATTCCTGCATTCACCAGTTTAATAAAAACCACATCGTAGTTATAATACACACTGAAAGAAAACACAGGAGTCTTTTAATTCCCTAAACCATATGTTATGAATTTAAACATAAATTAGTAATAATAAAAGGAAATTATTGTTGATATAATAGCCTTTTAGCTAATAACTAGTTAACTAGAAAGAAAAAAAGGTAACACCCTTTAAAACTAGGGAACACCCACCTGCAACAACCAAAACGATGGAGTTAAAGAAGCAAAAGAATAGAATAATGTCCCTTGTTTTTTCCAAGTAATTGGTACAAAAAATAGTATTTGGATCGAAATAATTTGGGTTCGGAGAAAGAAGGGGTGAAGTGAGACAATAATTGAAATTAGAAAGTATGGAATGAAGGTCGGCATAATAATCTCTTTGGATTAAAACATAATGCCACACAAGATTGGGGCCAAGTTAACACGGACAGGGGCTTATCCAAAGAGTTTCTTTTGTGAAAAGCAAATTTAAAACTATAAATTCAACGGGAAAAGTATACATCACAAAACCACCTTGGCCATCCCATACCACTGAATCTGAAGATTTAAACCCTGCCAAAACAAAAGCTAAAGGAGAAATATAAGAAAAGGAAATTTTGATAAGCTAGGAACAACTAAACATGTTCAATAAGTGATTAACGAATAACCACTAACGAGTAAAGTGTCTGAGCAAATGCCTCTCTGCAAAGCCTTCACCATTGGCTTCCCCAAGCAAGTGCACAACCAAAGTAGCACACTAACCAATCAGAAAGAAGAAAAAAAAGACTCAAACACAATCTTACACTACCATGGGATAGTTCATCATCAAAATCTCATATCTTTACACCGTATAATACTTTAATCTCTTCTGACTTTTACTCAACTTGAAGACGTATGATTAAATAAGTAAAAAAATAAGCAGCAAGTGAGGTTGACTGGCTGCTAACCAGAATAATAAATTTGTATCAAAACAAAAAGGTAGTGCACAAACAGAATAATAAAAACTATTATTCTGCTCATATATGAAGCTATCAGAGTTATCAAAAAATCCACTTGAAAAATAGTAGAGAAGAAAAGTGATAACAAACTAGAGAATTGAGACAAAACCAATGAGTGAGAGAGGTAAGCTAACTAGGAAATACTTGTGACAAAAATAGATGTATACTTGTTTCTTTCCAAACAAACATCATCCTCTTGTCTTATTTTGGTTTTAATTTGTACATTATTTGGGATCAACATCATAAGTAAAGTAATGGACAGTAGGCAATAAACTTTGATAAAAAAAAACCACAAGCATAATTGTATTATAAGGCTTATATCATGTTTGTGCATGAATGAACATCACTTGAGCAACAGATAGTGAATTTAAGGTATAACTCATGTTGCTTGCAAAAGACGTTATTAGTTGTCAAATTACAAGTATTTCTAATCTAAATGGTTGAGGTTTCCCTTTAATCAGTGAAGGAATCATATTAGGGTGATCAAGTGAAAAGCTTGTAAGCTTATACTCGTACTAGACACCGACTAAAATTGTTGACTATTTCAAACCCAAAAATAAAGTCAAACATACATGAGAAGCTCCTTGCATATCTCACCTGTTTTCAAAACCAGATTCAATATCGCAGTCACATTGCCTCGTGGTTTGCAGAGACCCTTGATGTAGCTTTTCAAATAACAGACACAAACCGTTTCTCAAACATTATGTGAAACATCTTTTTTCTCCTCATACAGCTTCAACAAATAAGAAGCTTCTTCCTCAAAACAATTCACAAATTTCTTCAAAAATACATCCTCAGAAACCATGAAAGGTGTAATCCATTTATCCTTAGCCAAACCTTTGGATTCAAGATATTTCAAGACAAAAGTCCGAGGAATAACCCTTTTCTCCAAACTCATCATAATAAGTATTGGACGTTTCGCAAGCGCAAGCGAGTCCCAACCAATGTGATCAACAAAAAACTTCATTACTGCCTCAATTTTATCCACAGATGCCATCATACACCATGGATGCCTCAAAAATGCGGCCACAATATCTTGCTCAGACCAACCCCATTTCTTATAGACATCAATCTTGGTTTCCCAAATGGGTTTCATAATCTTAGCACGCAATGCGACAATGAAAAAAGTAGTTTTGGGGTTGAATCCCAATTGAATTAGTTCCATCACTACCTTCTCAAATACGGGAGGATTCTGAGTGAGTACAATATTCCAATTTCGATACAAAATAGCAACTTTAGACTCAGGAACCCCGTTTTGAATGAGGAATTGAATATTCTGAGATGGGGTTTTGGAATAAATGACGCAAACGCGGGATTTAAGAGATGCGAGGGTGGATTCATCGGAAAGTAGGAACCTTTTGACTAAATCATAATATGGGATGATGGAATTTTGCAAGCTGAGATATAAGAACCTTGGATTTTTGGTGATGATGTCGATGAGATCGGAAGTGGAAGCGCCCTTTTGTCGAAGGAAATTGAGTTTGGGGAGAATGGTTTTGTAGGGGTCGTAAGTAAGGAGAATGGGGCAGGTTTTGATGATAGTGGAAAGGTGGGAATTTGAGAAGCCGTGGGATTTGAAAAAGGCGAGGACTGAATCGGGTTTTTGTGAGTTGTGGAGATGGAGTTTGGTGGAGATTTTGGAGGCGGTTTCGGGAGAGAAAGCGAGGTTTTGAATGAGGTAGTTGAGTGTGAAAGAAGGGTTTTGGGATGATGATGAGAAGGGTTTTGTGAATGCGAGGAATGCTCTGCGACTGTAACGAAACATGGCGATGGGTTTTCAGTTTTGCGGCGCGGTGGTGTTAGGTTAGGATGAAATAATTGGACCCTAATAACATGGTGATGGATTATTATATTTTATAATTTGTGTGTAAAAATTTTAAACGATAAATTATTTTAAAATAGAAAAAGTATATATTATGTTTAAAATAATTGAGAAATATAAAATACTACTATATTATATTAATAATGGTTCATTTATACTATCAAATTAGATAAAATGCATCTGAATGCTCTAAGAACAATTTTAATGGAGAAAACTATGCATATAAACGAACATAAATTTTTGTTTTTAAAAAAATCAATAAGTAAAAAGAAAATTTTAAATTTTATTTATTTTTAATCAGGATTATGAGAGGGTTGTGATAATGAAGGAGACAAAATGCTTTATTTTTATTTTTTAATTAATAAAAAAATGTGATTAATTATTTATAAATCTAAATGTTATGTATGTGTCTATTTAAGATTTTTCCTATAAGACTATACAAGCCTATACTAGTATGTAGTGTCATATGTAAGACTCACGTACATTTGAATGTGATGAATATGACAATTTTAGTTACTTTTGAGTTTCTTTGCTTCATTGATGTGGTTGTTTTTTTTAAACAAAGCAAAATTATGATTTCTCATTTATAATCAAAAGTTCAATACAATGAGGAATAACAATATATTTAGTTTAAGAATTGACCGCTTTCGCTAACGAGCATGCAATCATATTCGCTTGATGTTTAACAAATTTTACTTTAAAGTTTGGAAATTGTTTAGTAACAACTTATTATCGCTTATTATAGAATAAAACTCGGAGATTCATGTATTAGCTGATTGAAAAGCTTGTACCACTCTAAGAGAGTCACTTTCAAATATAATCCAATCAAGATTTAAAGAAGTAACACTTTGAATAGTTTCCTTGAAGGCTAAAGCTTCCGCTTCAAGAACCGAAAGGTTATCTAGATCCCATGTCACCCCTGTTGTGATAAAGTTACCGAACTCATCTTTAAGACACCAACCTCTATTTATCGTGCCTCTATTATTATTAAAACATGCATTCAAGTTGCACTTCATCCACTCATTAGGAGGAGGATTTCAATGAAGAATTTGTTGTTGTCCATTATTATTATTCTGAACTTGTTGCGCTGATAATCATTCCCTCCATTTATGATATGCAAGCAAACCAATTTTAGAACCATCTTCATGCTCATCATTCCAAATAAGATCATTTATATTTTTCTACGTAGCTTCAATCGCAATTGCAACTTTACCCATAGTATTCCTATCTTCCTTACTGCAAATATCAAGAATGAGTGATTTTACATCATGAAAAGAATAAGTTTTATGTGGTTGAATTCAAGTTGGGGAGAAAAATGATTGTGTATTTATTGGTTGATTGCTATGAAATTGAATAGAAAAGAAAGAAATAAAGAAAAAAATGTGAAAAAAAGTGATAGAAAAAGAAAGGGAAAAAATAGAAAAGCTTTGAAAAATAAAAATAAAAAAAGAGTATGGAATAATGTTGTGTTAATAAGTGATGTGTGTTGGTGTGAAACTTGTAATGAAGAAGAATTTTGATTGAAATTCTATTGTTTGAAACTTTGTAAAAGTAATTAAACTCTTAAGTTTAAGCATTTTTTTGTTTCGATTAGCTTTGGGACTTATCACTTGTTTGTCAATCAAGCCACATTACAGCCTTGAAAAGCCCTTGAGATTCTTACTTTTATATTTTCAATGTAAATTTTTGGATGAATGCACAATTTAGTCTATTATTTGCAAGATTGTTGGATGAGTGAAAATATCTCATTTTTGTGTGTTTTTCATCTACCGATGATTGTGTTTGCTAGGTGTGATTCATTTGTGAACTAGTATTGTTTTAGAATGTTTGACATAATTTTTGTATTTAGTATTTGTTTTGTGTTTATGTTATAGTCGTAGTTTAGTGGTAAGTGTTTACTTTGTGTGTACTATTTTTTCTTTGAACCATTGCATTTGTTTTCCATTTTCAAAAGCCTGTTGATTCATGATTCTTTGATTTATCATTCTTTGTTCTTTAGGTTATTTGATTTTGTTTGAGGACAAACAATGATTCAAGTTGGAGAGAGTTTGATAAGTACAAAAGTGTAGTTATTTTGTATATACTTTTTATAGCACTTATCGTCTCTTTGTTTGTACTTTTGGTTGAATAATCCCGCTTTTTATTGTAAATATGTTTAATTGCATTTTATGTATATATTGTATCGCTTGATTAAGTTTTGTATATGTTTTGTAGGTATTTGAGCATTGTTGGAGCAATAGGAATAAAGCTCCAAGATGCATTTTTGGATCAATAAAGAAATAAGGCGAAGATTTGAGCCAGTGGAAGTTATGCAGGAAAGCAATAGAAGTTGTTGGACTGTCATGTGTCGTCGAGCGAAACGTCTGTCGTCGGGTGACAGTAGGCGAGAAGAGCCAATTTTGATGTTTCCTCTTCCTTGCTTCGCATCTAGGTCGCCAGGCGAAAATAAGGAGCATCGTTGGGCGAAGCAACGTTAGATATTTGTTTCAGTTGAGAACATGGCTTATCCTGGACCAAATGAATAAGAGGCGTCGACGGGCGACACTTTATGTCTCCAAGTGATTCTCGCGGATCACATTTTCTTTCTACTTTCATTTTGTTTCATTTTGGGGTGGATGGTTTTTGGGGTATTTTGTTCCCGAATTCCATCACCTTCATTTTTGATAGTTAGAACTTAGACAACAACATTTGTGGCTTGCAAATGGATGATTCGGGGTTGTGAGCTTGATGGATTGTGTTTGACACTGCAGGAAATCTGGTTTCTTCTCCTCTTCCTATCTTTATAACCATTATTTGTTGGATTTTGTATGTATTTTACCTTGATTGTATGTGTATTTATTGCTCATGGTGATGTATGAAACTTTCTTTACAAATCTTTATTGATGTTTATCCTTGTTAGCTTGCTAAGTGTCTGGGTTTGAGTCGTTGCAGAGATGAACGGATTGAATCCAGATTTAGGATTAATATCTATTGGGCTTAGATTCTAGTGATAGATTTAGGCTTAGTAATCACTTAGGTATCAAATCTTAATGCTTTTATGTTGTTTTGTGTTGTGCCGAGAGATCATCGACATGGAGCGACACTGTTGATATCTCGCTCTGTGTTAGAAATGACATATGTGTGAGCGATACTTGATGATATTAATGAGTAGTTAAGGTTAAGTACAACTGGCTAGTAAGTTTAAGTATTTGATAGGGTAGATGAAATACAAACTCAAGAGTTTTATCCTATTCGAATGATGAAATTCTTTTTATGTGTATAACTTTTAATTTCAGCACCTTACATACAAAACCATTTTATCCTAAACGCATTAACGAGAGAATTGTCGAACAACAATTTAATAACCAATCTCCGTGGACACAATACGATATAACCTAAATATCACCCGGTAAAAATTAATACTTTACTTTTTGCTTGTCGTTATACCGCTGCAACAAAATGGCGTCGTTGTTAGGGATTAGTTCTATTGTTTTCGGTATTGCGATAATTCTTTTATTTTTGAGTTTTGTAATTAATGTATATGTTGTATAGAAATTTTACATTAACTTTTATATGATATTTGTGCATATATGTGTTTTTACGTATTGTTATGAATTGTCTCGTTTTCGTAATATTTGTTGTGTGATTGTTAGGACACTTTCTTTAGGTTTGTGTAGTGTGACAATATCATGGCATGATGAGAGGAGGTTACTAGCTGGCACCATAAAGGCATCGAGCTTACGACGTAAAACAAGCATGTTTGTTTGTATTTATTTATGTGTGTGGTGATTTGTGTTTTAACAAGTTGAAACTAGGAAATATTCTGAATTTCAAATCTTCACTTTTCAACTTGTTAATTCATTTTCACTCAGTTTTCATATCGTTATTTGTATTTGTTTAATTATGTCAATTTGTGTTTTCCGAAAGCTTGTAGTGTTTAGCTTGAGGAGTTTTGTTCGTTGTATATATTGTAAATTTTGTACATTGAAATTTTGAAGGAGTATTATTTTTCTAATTCTTTTAATTGTTGTTTGGACTCCAATTTTTGTCCGACATCTTGTAGAATATTGAGGTGATTTGTCAAGTTTGATCGTTTCGACTTACGAATGCTTGGTAATGATTTTTTTTAAAGTTTTGTACACGTTTGAGGTATGTGTTTATCGATTTATATACTTTATCATATTCATTATACTTAGACTTTTTATAATTTTTATGATATTCATTCTTTTGTATACTTGTTCATTTTTGAATCACTTTAGTTTCCACCTTTTCGTGAGGTAGCTTTTCATTGTTCATATATGCTGGAGGCCATAATTCTTGTTCTAACTGGATTTTATTATGCTTAATATTTTGCTTGTGTTGATTGTATGAATGCAAGAAAAGGATCAAGGCATTTTTGTTTCATTTTGAGCATAACTACCTAGTCAAATATTCAATTCACCTTGTGAGTGTGTGATCATTAGTAACCCCTTTGAGCTTTTTGTCGATATTCATGTTGTATTTTCTAAATGCTTGTCTATGAGTGTTTAGTTCCCATTTTTGCATGGATGTTGATTCGTTGTTTTCTTGAACCCTCAACCATTGTTTTTGTTTGAATTTTTACCTTGCCTTAGAAATTAGAGAGTATTTACTTTAATGTATGGTTGAATTCAAGTTGGGGAGAAAATGATTGTGTATTTATTGGTTGATTGCTATGAGGTTGAATAGAAAAGAAAGAAAGAAAAAAAATGTGAAAATGAAGTGATAGAAAAAGAAAGGGAAAAAATAGAAAATCTTTGAAAAACAAAAAACAAAAAAGAGTATGGAATAATATTGTGTTAATAAGTGATGTGTGTTGGTGTGAAACTTGTGATGAAGAAGAATTTTGATTGAAATTCTATTGTTTGAAACTTTATGGAAGTAATTACTCCCTTAGGTTTAGTCAATTTTTTGTTTCGATTAGCTTTAGGACTTATCACTTATTTGTTAACCAAGCCACATTACAGCCTTGAAAAGCCCTTGAGATTCTTGCTTTTATATTTTCAATGTAAATTTTTGGATGAATGCATAATTTAGTCTATTATTTGAAAGATTGTTGGATGAGTGAAAATACCCCATTTTTGTGTGTTTTTCATCTATCGATGATTGTGTTTTCTAGGTGTGATTCATTTGTGAATTAGTATTATTTTAGAATGTTTGACATAATTTTTGTATTTAGCATTTGTTTCGTGTTTATGTTATAGTCGTAGTTTAGTGGTAAGTGTTTACTTTGTGTGTACTATTTTTCATTTGAACCATTGCATTTGTTTTCCATTTTCAAAAGCTTGTTGATTCTTGATTCTTTGATTTATTATTCTTTGTTCTTTGGGTTATTTTATTTTATTTGAGGACAAACAATGATTCAAGTTGGGGAGAGTTTGATAAGTGCAAAAGTGTAGTTATTTGGTATATACTTTTTGTTGCACTTATCGAATCTTTGTTTGTAATTTCGGTTGAATAACCCTGCTTTTTGTTGTAAATATGTTTAATTGCGTTTTGTGTATATATTGTATCCTTTGATTAAGTTTTGTATATGTTTTGTAGGTATTTGAGCATTGTTGGAGCAAGAGGAATAAAGCTCCCAGATGCATTTTTGGATTAATAAAGAAATAAGGCGAAGATTGGAGCCAGTGGAAATTATGCAAGAAAGCAATAGAAGTTGTTGGACTGTCATGTGTCACCGAGCGAAATGCCTTTCGTCGGGCGACAGTAGGCGAGAAGAGCCAATTTTGATGTTGCCTCTTCCTTGCTTCGTGTCTAGGTCGTCAAGCAAAAATAAGGAGCTTCGTCGGGCGAAGCATTGCATCGCCGAGCAACGTTAGATATTTGTTTCAGTTGAGAATATGGCTTATCCTGGACCAGATAAATAAGAGACGTCAACGGGCGACGCTTTATGTCGCCGAGCGATTCTTGCGGATCACATTTTCTGTATACTTTCATTTTGTTTCATTTTGGGGTGGATGATTTTTGGGGTATTTGTTCCCAAATTCCATCACCTTAATTTTTGATAGTTAGAGCTTAGACAACAACATTTGTGGCTTGCAAATAGATGATTCGGGATCGTGAGCTTGATGGACCGTGTTTGACACTGCGGGAAATATGGTTTCTTCTCCTCTTCCTCTCTTTGTAACCATTATTTGTTGGATTTTATATGTAACTTTACCTCGATTATATGTATATTTATTGCTCATGATGTTGTATGAAACTTTCTTTACAAATCTTTATTGATGTTTATCCTTGTTAGCTTGCTAAGTGTCTGGGTTTGAGTCGTTGTAGAGATGGACAGATTAAATCCGGATTTAGGATGAATATCTATCGGGCTTAGATTCTAGAGATGGATTTAGGATTAGTAATCACTTAGGTATCAAATCTTAATGCTTCTGTATTGTTTCGTGTTGTGATGAGAGATCGTCGACATGGAGCGACACGGTTAATATCTCACTTTGCGTTAGAAATGACCTATGTGTGAGCGATATGTGATGATATTGACGAGTAGTTAAGGTTAAGTACAACTGGGTAGTAAGTTTTAGTATTTAATAGGGTAGACAAAATACAAACTCGAGAGTTCTATCCTATTCGAATGATGAAATTTTGTTTGTGTGTATAACTTTTAATTTCAGCACCTTACATACAAAACCATTTTATCCCAAACTCATTAACGAGAGAATTGTCGAACGAAAATTCAATAACCAATCTCTGTGGACACAATACGATTAACCTAAATATCATCTGGTAAAATTAATATTTTACTTTTTGCTTGCCGTTATAGCGCTGCAACACCCATCATCATGCAATCCCTTATGGTGTTAGAACCACATCCTTACCTTAGATTTGTGATGGTTCTTGATCTTGTCGTGACTGGTTTTAAAATAAGAGTCGCCACCCTTAATTTTTATCCTAAAGGAAGAGAGTATAAAGGAATAACCCTAAAGTTCATAGATTTTAGGTTTGACTCGGTTCTAGACCAGGGGAAGGTGTTAGGCACCCCTTATCTACCTTTTTTTACAATGATACTAGGTTTAGAAGCGCGTTTTAAGAAGTAGGGTTTTAAGTTTTATTAGGGGAACTCTCCATAATTTTTGATCGTATTCCTACTGTGATACGATGGGGGAACTGTCTTGGGTGTTTTTGCATTTTATGGCAAATGTTGCAAATAGCAAGAGTCGCCACTGACTTTTCTTTTATCCAATAAAGGAAATGGTGAAAAGAACAAGAAAGACCTTTTGAGAATTTTCTTGAGTTCGGGGGGTAAGTTATGAAAAGGGAAGGTGTTATCACCCTTTTCATCCGTAGTTATCTACGGACTCTTAATTGCTAGCTCACTTTTGAAATGCTTTTGTGAATGTTTGTTTGAAAATATTTTGAAAAGTGTCGTCGTTGGGCTAACTTTGTAATGATTCTCGTCTCTATAAGAATGCATACAAAGTGATGACTTTGAAAATATTTCAAGAAAGTGTTGGTGTGTTGAAATATGTTTTGAAAATGCCAATGTAAGGCAATTTTGTAATGATTCGCGTATCGTTGAGAATGTATACAAAATGTTTGTTTTGAAAGATGTTTTGAAAGTGTGAGGTGTAAATGGTTTTGTTTGTTAGCAAGAAATTATGAGAAATATACCTAATCAAAAAGTATTTGTTCTTTTCCTCCTCCTTTAGATAGTGATATTTTACCATTGATTGGTAGAGAATCGTATCATTGGATGTGAGGGACGGGCGTGGGTCATTGTACAGTCATAGAAGGCAACTTGTAAGATGTTTTAGCAATTTTCGTAAAGGACTAAGATCATTTACCAAAGGCAACACTGAAAGGTTATCGGGGGACTATGATCTTTTAATCGAGGGTGTTTTTGCTAAGACATCTCACGTTCGAGGGACATAACTGTTTAAATCCGAGGCAACAAGTGTGGTTACCTTAGAGGTGCATCTGTGCAAAGTGTTTTTGTTTTCATGTATATTGTCTTTGAATTAGGGTTGTCTAATGTTTGATTTTAAATCTTGTCATACAAACCCTAATTACTTGCAATAATAAGGAAAGTGATAAATTGCGGAATTTAAATGTCCTACGCTATTACAATGCTTTGGGATTGGGGAGTACAAATTTGTGAAGGAGGGGGAGGAAAGCAATAAAATCCTAATTACTATTACAAACCATTGAATATGAATAAAAATATAATGTACAAAATGTAAAGACAAAAAGGAAATTTGTTTTTAGGATTTTTTGATAGAAAAAGGTTTTGGTAGTTAACCTAATTAACTAATTAATTTTAATTACAAAAAAAATTAATGAGCTATCTAATCAAAACCTAAAATTTATATTAATTAAAATACAACCTAAGTCTAATTTAATTTATTTAGAAAATAATTTTGAAGGTTAGTGCAAAATGTCCGATGTAACCTTAATGTCCCAAAGTTATAGCAGAGATCTCAAAATTAGGATTTCTAGAGCCTGGGCTGACAAAGGCCGTGTCACCGGACACGGGAACCCGTGTCAGAATCTGCCAATTGCCTTCTGCACATTTTTCTACCCCAGTTGAATTGACACGGGCCGTGTCGTGTGACATAAGCACTCGTGTCAGCTCCTGCCTTGCCTTTTTGCATGTTTTCAGTCCCCAGCTGTGTTGACAAGGGCCGTGTCGTGTGACATGGGAACCCGTGTTAGCTCCTTCCATGCCATTTTGCCATATCTTCTCCCTGACACGACCACCCGTGTCAGTGCTCCTGAAGCATTTTCTTTGAATTTTGGATATTTTCACTCTTATGCCTTGATTTGTCATGTTTTATTCTTTTGAAAATGAAAATAAATGATGTATGGATAAAGATATCAAAGTTTGAGGAAACTTACCTCTCTTGGAGAAAAGTCCGAATTCTCTTCTATCTGTTCTAGGTGCAATATTACGATTGATTAAGCTCCCTTGAACCTTCTTGAAGTTATGACAAACCTCACTTTATGTTGAAAGTTGCTAAATCACTCCAACCAAGTCAAGTTGCAAGGTACTATTTTTCAGTTTGTAAGATGGTGATAATGATGTTACAGAAGTTGTTCTTGTGTTTTAACAACTTCTATATGATGTATGTGAAGTATTTGAATGGTTTGTTTGGGCAAAACTTGCAAGGTTTGAGAGATTCAAAGATTTGGACTTCAAAGCTCAAAAATGGAGGTTTTATGGACAATTTTGGTTTTTTGAGAACAAAGGGATTTTGAGGGCTTGTTCATCTCTTTTATATTGCAATTAATCTCTCTATTTATAGGTAAGATGTTTAGGAGTTTGAAGTAATCATATTTGCAAGATAGCCTCTATGGTTTGGTTGAAAGTGAAAAACCAAGTTGGATGAATTTTCATAGTTTCAATGTTTCAAGTACAAGCATGTTCTGAAGTTGTTGGATGAATAGGGTTTTCTCCATACTTTTGAGCTTGCTTGTAATCAAATATAACCATTACAAAGCTAAATGCATTGACATTTTGCAAAAGCATATTTTTCAAAAATGGAAGTGTTAACTTTGTGCCATTAATGGAATTATGCTTTGGACAATGCCTAAATCAAATGGACCATAACTCAAAGGTTTGTTTAAACATTAAATTATGGTGATATTTTTAAGTTAGAAGCCCTGCAAAGCAAGATTAAGCAGCATAGTATGCAGATTGGATCATGTGTTCTTCACCAAAATGACTTGTAATTCAAGAATGGACGCCTGACTTCATGCCTTTGAATCTCCTAGCTCAAGTATCATAAATTCATTCTCTTGGATGTTTTGGAAAGCTTGAAACGTTGTCTATAATTTTCATGTTGATCACTTTGGCTAAATGAAATTGGAACTTGATGAAAATTGGCCAAGAAGTTGGGACAAAAATCTGACCAAACTTGTTGAAAATTTCTCTAAGTGTTTATACAAAAAAGTCATGACTTCATGAGCCTATATCTTTAAATATAAGAATTTTTTGGACATCAACCCTCTAATACAAAGTTGTAGAATTCATCAATATCTACAACTTTCATGTTGAAAGTTTTCTTTGAATCATCTTGCATCTCGGTGAAAAATATGTCATGAAGTAATGAAATTATCGAGTGTAAAAACACTTAGAAAATTTCTAAGTATTGAAAACTTTGACTTTTTGTGGACTTTCTTAACTTTCTTGATTCTTGATGATCAAGTTTGATATTTTTGAATGTCTTGATGAATTTTGATCTTTGGAATGTAATGTTAACCAAAAAGTCAAAGTTTGACTTTTTGTGTATCAGTTGACTTTTCAGTAGTTGATCAAAAATTCAACTATCAATCTTTTGATCTTGAGAAATGATTTGAGTCATGAAATTAGGTTGACATGTTGTGTTTGAGTCCTTGAGATTATGTTTCAAACCATTAGATTATGTATTAGGTCAAAAGTCAATGATCAGTCAACTTCAGTCAAAACCCTAATTTGTGGTCTCAGTGCTTAGGAGGTGGACTTGTCTGATCAAACCCTTGAGAACCCTTGAGAAATGTATTGAGAAAAGAGAGGGAATATTTTGGGGTATAACAGCTTCCCCTGTTCAATCTTCTTAAACCTGAAGAGTTAGATTGGCTTGTTCGCCATTCGCGACTTGAAGGTGGAAGATGATTGAACACTTAAGTGCCCAGAAATTTTCACTCGCTTGTGCATGAAGTAAACTTGTTTGTTGATTATATCGAGAATGGGCTTAAAGATGCCATTTGGAGATATGACAGAGATTCATCAAAGATGGGCTTAAAGATGCCATCCAGGATAACTGTTGATAGAAATTAGACCAAGTCTTAGCTTGACTTCAACTGGAAAAGAATCAGAATAAATTTTTAGTTGATTTAAACTGAACCAAAAAAATGTCCATTGTAAAAGAATCAGAATAAAGTTTTTGGTTGATTTAAACTGAACCAACAAATGTCTCGTTTTTGTCTTTGACTGGATAAGAATCAGAATAAATCTGAACCAGAAAAGGTGTCTACCGAAAAAGAATCAGAATAGATATTTGAGCAATTTAAACTGAACCAGCAGATGTCTGTCTATGCCTTTGACTGGATAAGAATCAGAATAAATTTGAACCAGAAAAAGTGTCTACCAGAAAAGAATCAAAATAAATCTTTGGGCGATTTAAACTGAACTAACAAATGCCTATCTTTGTCTTTGCCTGGATAAGAATCAGAATAAATCTGAACCAGAAAAGGTATCTACTGGAATAGAATCAAAATAAATCTTTGGGCGATTCAAACTGAACCAGCAGATGCCTGTCTTTGTCTTTGACTGGATAAGAATCAGAATAAATCTGAACCAGAAAAGGTGTCTACTGGAAAAGAATAAGAATAAATCTTTGGGTGATTTAAACTGAACCAGCAGATGCCTGTCTTTATCTTTGACTGGATAAGAATCAGAATAAATCTGAACCAAAAAAGGTGTCTACTGGAAAAGAATTAGAATAAATCTTTGGGTGATTTAAATTGAACCAGTAGATGTCTGTCTTTGTCTTTGACTGGATAAGAATCAAAATAAATGTGAACCAGAAAAGGTGTCTACCGTAAAAGAATCAGAATAAATATTTGGGTGATTTAAACTGAACCAGCAGATGCCTGAAGGAAGTTTTCGTCATGTAGATAGTTGCCCCGTCCTGTTTCAGGAGTTAATTTGGAATTGTTTGAAGATTGATGATATTCGTTTGTATTGGTGATAAAGATAGTCGCCCCGTTCTGTTTCAAGAATTGATCTTTATCTGACCATAGAGAAAGGAAGATAGTTTCCCAGTCCTGTTTCAAGAGTTAATCTTTAATCTGTTCATGTAGATAGTCACCTCATCCTGTTTCGGGAGTTGATCTACAATCAGCTTGTTCTTCATAGATAGTTGCCCTGTCTTGTTTCAGGAGTTAATCTGGAACCTGCTTTTTGTTGGTTGTTGAGATAGTTGCCCCGTCTTGTTTCGGTAATTAATCTACAAATTGTTGTTCATAGATAGTTTCCCTGTCTTGTTTCAAGAATTAATCTGGAACTGTTAAAAATTGTTGATGATATTTATCTGTTGATTGCCTGGTAGGTAGAAGGTAGCCTTAGAAAAAATTCAACTTTATCTGCCTCGGGAAGATTCTGAAAGTAGATCATATCCTTCTCAGACATAGTAGCAACGAATTCCTTGGGAGTATGTGGAATTTAGGAAGGTAGGATAGCAGGAAACTTGAGAAGAGTTGTGGTTGATCTTGAAGCACCGCCCCCAGACTATCGAGCCCATTAAGGTGAATCTTCCTTCAAGAGGGAATTTGGATCTTGATCCCAGTCCCTATCTGTTTGGGTGATAGGGAACCAACTCCGACCATCTACAATCACAGCCTTATCAGCTGGCAATGGTTGGTCAGGTGCAAGAGTGACTAAAGAAGCCCCATCCACATCATACATAATTGGAACAGTGGGAGGGGGAGTCACATCCCGGTCAAGGGACCAACTTTAAAGACCTGAAATGAGGTGATAACATAGACCTTTTAAAATGAATCCATTTTATGTTTAGATACAAAGACCCATGTTAAAAAAATGGATGACTCCACCATCACATAAGATCTTTTGTGGATCTATGTGCTTGCATGTATGCAGTTGATAACTTGTCTAAAATTTTGATGACAATAACTCCAATGGTTGTTGGAGTCAGTGGTAATGACTTTCTAACTCTCTTATGGTGGAAACTAGACTTAGATACATCTCAAGCCTCATCCAAAAGAAGACTCAATATTTAAATGAATTTCTTATATGATCAATGTATGAAACAAAGAATATTGAGAGCCTCAGAGTTATGAAAGAAAGGAAATGTGAAAGCTTGCCTGATTGTGTCTGTCTGAGTGACCAAATTTTTGTAAAAGTAGGGAAGTAACTCCTAAGATATAAAGGAAACTCTCTCTCTCTCCCTCTCTATCTCTCTCTCACACACAAACACACACACACACACACACACAAATACATACACACACTTAAAACATATTATATCTTTTAGAAATGTTTTCAATGTGAAGCCAACTCATTAGGAAGTTGTCTTCTCTCTTAAAATTTTTGAACTACCAATTTGATTGGGCCCTTATGCCAATTAATTGAAAATAATTTTTGAACTACCCAATTGATTGGGATCCAAAACCAATCGATTTGAATAAGCCTAAGTAATTGAATAATCGATTATGGTTGTTTATGAATGAATGACAATAACTCTTTTTCAAAACTTTCCAAAATGGGCCAGAATAATTAATTATTTGTTTCATCTACTTGATTGAGCTTATGAGCTAATCGATTAGGATTTTAATTTTGCCCATGGATCTTTTACATTTTTTATTTTCCTTATCATATATAAAGAAGGGTTTACTCCTCCTCATAACACACCAATTCTCCAAAGTTTTCCTTTTCTTCAGAATTCATCTCTCTTTCTTTAACTTAAGTTGCCTTGGTGATTTTAAGTGAAACACTACTTGTGAGGAAGAAAATATTTGAAGTGAAGTGACCTTGTGATTACTTTAAAGAGTGCGACACTCTTTAAGAATAAAGTCTGGTTCTTAAGATTAACAAATCTTAAAATCTATGTTTGTATCAAAAGGTTTGTAGGCATAACCTGTAAAATCTCAAGATAATCTCTATAGGACAGGAGTAGGCCAACATTCGGTCGAACCTGGATAAATATATGGTGCAATTTTACTAACCCTTATCTTTCTTTAATTTATGCTATTTTTTACTATTTTTATTTCGGCTACTATTTATTCTATCCTTAAGAAATTACTAACATAATTTCAAGTGTAATTAAGGAAACCACTAAATTAATTGCAAATTTTAAATACCATAATTCACTCACCTCTTGTGCTTAGAGTCACTTTTCTAACACGTTTTTCTCTCTTTTCGACCATCCACACACACTATAGCGTAAATGTCAATAAACATGTTCCTCTGTTGGGAAGACAATACTTCAGTATGGTCAAACCATTCCTCATATCCAAGCCCCCCATTAAAGATACTCCAAATCTCTCCTCACCATAATCTCTTTAGCAGCAAGAGAACACAGTTTGACACCATACAAATTGGGCTTAGGATGGAATTTGGGCAAATCCCAATATTTCATAAACGTGCCCTTGCAAGGGAGATGAGATTCTATAGGGTCATAGCAGAATATGGAGTTAGCTTCCCGAGTGCAGGTATCACCAACACAAAGCGTCCTAGAAAGTCACCCTAGTCTTTAGCGAAAGGCCCAAATACGAGAACATGCTGGAGTAGCTCGATGAGCCCATGATCATGGATATTATACCTAGAAGTATGCATTATGGTGAATAGATTTAAGAACACCCAATAGGAAGGTTTCCAATACTTATGCTTAGTCCAAAATTGGAATACCTTTATGAATTCCCAGGAACCTGGTGGAGCGTGGAAGGAGCAATCTTCAAGTACTTCAACACTTACACCTCAAATTTAGATAAGGGCAACCACATGTTTATCGTAGTGAGAAGACACTCTCAAAAAGGAACATAACACCCTTTAAAGGTGTTGTATATCCTTTTTCCCGAACCCGTTGGAAGGACCGACCTATTAGAGGGGAGTCTGACCATAATTTTAGTCGCACTTACATCCTCATGGTAACTTAAAATAGAGGGGGTTCCCACTATCTATGAAACCATCTAAATGTATTTATTTGCATTGGACGATTCCAATAATGTAGCCTTTTCAAGTATATCTAATTGGCCTTGAAGATCTCTAAGGGGTTAAGGAAGCTAACATTATCCAGTAGAGTTCTATATGATCCTTGATGTTGGCATCTCTATAGTCTTAACCATAGGCATTTAGAAAAGCCGTAAAATAATATTTGCCATCCTCCCTATTTAGAATGACAACCTCCATTTTTTAAGTCAGCAAAGCAGACAAAGTCGAAGTTCCTGCAACTTAGGAGGAAGCCGACACATAAGTGACTACTTGGTCATATTATTCTTCATCATTAGAGAAGAGAGAATTAAAAGAAGAATTGCTAGAAGAAGCTTTGTTGTCCAGAGAGCCTTTAGAGAGCTTCTTTGAGTCTGAATCATCAATTATAGATATGACCTCATGGGTTGATTAATCAGTGATTAAGAGGGAAGGATTTGGACTAGAAGATACTTCTACCCTAACTAAGGGAGAGGAAGCATCACTCCCATAATTACTAGACAAACTTATGGGACTATAATTCATATTGGAAATGGTAAAGAAAGTTTTGAAGATATGGAAAGCTTAATCTTAGAAGGGTACCTGGGAGGAGCAGAATATGAGAGGAAAGAAAAAATTCAAATAGAAGAGTGAAGGCTTTGTTCAAAGAATACCAATTACTTTGAAAAATATTCCTAGAGAAGAAGAAGGAAAGACACTCTTAATTGGAAACTAATTCTCAAGGGTGGCAAAAATTTCTCTTAAAGCTCGGAAAGCCCTATATACATAGAAGAAGGCAATCAACGAGCCATATAATAAAGAAAGAGAAGTTATAAGATCAACAACAGGATTCTGCCTAGGAACTGTAAATGAACTCAAGTTCTCTAGAAGGAAGTGATATACCCTAAGTTGATAACCTTAAACCGCACGTAGAAAAAATCAATGAAATGATTCAATATGGGAAATCATTTAAAATGTTTGTTTCACACTAACTTTGCAACTGATCCAAGACATATCTGATTCCCTCCAAGGTAAGACATCATTAATGGAGGCCGGCCACGACTTTGAATACTTCCAGGCTAGTATTTATCTTGCATGTTAGACAAGTGACTCCAAGCATAAGATGGGGGAGTATTGTGGTATTTAAAATTCGTGATTAATTTTAAACCTTTCTCAATTAAGATTGTGTTAGTATTTTTAGGTGAGTAATTTGCAGAGGAAGTAAAGTAATGAAAGTAAATTGTAGAAAATAAAAGGATTAAGTTAGAAAGATTACACCAGAGACTTATACAAGTTTGGCCGTATGTTAGCCTAGTCTTGTCCCCAAGAGAACTTCTTGAGAGTTTGAGTATAAAATTTGAGATTTTGAAGGTTATGTCCACGAATCTTAATACAATATGATCTTGAGATTTTAATAGGACTATCCATAACCAATAACAACTTTTATCCTTAGCTAAGAAAACGAACCATTTAGAGATTACTGGGTGATCTAAATAACCAACAAATTTTTCCCCGACAAAGCTAAATAAACTAAGAACATAAATTTTGTGACGGTTTTATTTCAAGAAACATAATTAATCTCTTAAAGGTATCACACCCTTAAGAATATAAACGACTAGTACAACCACTTACAAAAATTTCGTCTTCACATGTAAAGCTTCCCTTTCTAGCACTATGGGGAATTAGAAGTGAATAAAAGTATTTTCTAAAGAGAGGGAGAGAGATAAATTCCAAAGAAATATGAAAACTTTGGAAAGTGGTGGGTTTTGAAGTGGGGACGTGCCTCTCTTATATAGCAGTTAGAAAAACCAATAAAGGAAATAATCAATGGGCTGAATTAATTATCTAATCAATTGGAAAAATGCTCCAATCGATTAGACAACTCAAATATAATCGATTAGCAAGCCTAAAAAGGAAGGTTTGAATATAGAGCTATTACAAGTCATTAATGTGTTGTTTTTATTGATTTTGTAATTAATTGGCTCTCATCTAATCTATTAGCATAGTTCTCCAATCGATTAGCTGGTTAGAAAAGTTTTGTAAATCAATTGGAAAATCTTTCTAATCGATTAGATAGTTAAAAATAGTTTGAATCAGGTTTTGGACAACTTTTTAATCCCTTGGTTCTAGCTTACAAAATATTTTTCAAATTTTTTTTAGGATGGAAACATTTTGAAAGAAGTTTTAAGTCTATGTGTGAATTTCCTTAGTACTCTTTAGCTACTACCTTACTTTTACAATACTTGGTTCACTCGGACAGACTGACACATAAGACTTCGTGAGCGTTCACACATTTCTCCAAGGAGCTTCAAGACTTTTTCTATATGGTTTTCTGATTGTACAGACACTTGATCTTGAGTCCATAAGATGCTTTAGTTGTACTATCATCATTCGGTTTGAAAGTTATTTCCATGCATTATCATCATCAAAAACTTTGGATGAAGATCTTCATCACCTATAAGCACATAGATCCACACACTCCCCTTTTTTAATGATAATGCATATCTCAAGGGAGGTGGTAACAAAAGTAGATACATGTATTTTAGTGTGAACAAACTCCCCCTTAATTAATCAGAGGGTATACTTTACTCCCTCTGAGAGCATACTTCTCCCCCTTTATCGAAATCAAAACGGAAAATGTGCTACATGAATCAAGGGAAATAACCACATTATAACATCAAAATTAACACATACAATCCCCTAATCCCTCAAAATTAAGTCTGCCCCAAAACCTTCAAACCCTCATCAATGGTAGAAAACATATGAACAACTAAAAACAGAATTGTCACACATACAGGCACACAAATTTCACCATAAAATCATCATACAATAACAATCATGACATCAACATTTGGAATTTAGAATGAGAACGTGTTGCTGCGGTAGAGCGGCAAGCAAAAAATAAAGTATTATTTTACTGGGTGATATTTAGGTTATATCATATTGTGTCCATAGAGATTGGTGTATTGAAATGTTGTTCGACAAATCTATCGTTAATGAGTTTGGGGTTGAATGGGTTATATGGAAAAGGTATCAACAAAAAATAAATGTAAGCAAAAACTATAAAGGATAGACAACTTATCCGGTATGACTGTACACTACTCCTCACAAACTTAAATCTATCGATCAGTTGCACTCAACCTACTGTACTCGTCAAAACCATCACAAACACCACGAGATGTACCCACAACAAAGATTATGTCTAACGCCAAGTCGCAAGACCAACCGTATTACTCTATCGGCAATGTCTTGCACGCTACAACAATACAAAGGCATTAATATTTAGCACCCAAAGTGAATATTATCTATAAATCTATCTCTAGAATCTATACACTAATATATATCCACCCCTAATCAAGATTTGTGAGGTATATGTCTATAACAACCCAAATCCAAACATAAAGCAAAAAGATCAAAGAAGACATCAAGATTAATTTGTAAAGCAAGATTTATAAAACACCATGATCAACCAATATACATATTGTTGTACCCCAAAATTTTCCCTCTCATTTCACTCAATACATACTCCTAGAGATCTTCAATTTGCTCAAGTTTGCCCAAGAGTTGACCAGACAAACTCTCTCCTAAGGCAGTGTGTCTCAAATTAGGGTTTCCATTTTCATTAAGATAGGTGAAATCCAAAGACCTCATATGCTCTCCATGGTCCTAATATGTTCTTAAGACCCTCCATGTCAAAATTTCAAGCCTTACACAAGAAGTTTGCTCAGTCAACTGCTCAGATGCTTGAGAATCGACTATATTAGGTCAAAAGTCAACTATGGCCCACATACAGTCAAACTTCAATATTTTTGGTCAACATCAACATTTTGAAGTGATATCCATCATTTGATCAAGGGTTGATCATGATTCTTCAAGGAATGCCCTAAATTCATCAAAACCCAAAAGTTGCTAAATTAGGGTTTCTCAGGGAAAGTCAACCAAACTTTGACCAAGCATAACTTCCACATACTTTATCAAATATTTTCCATCCAAGGCTCATTTTGAAGAGGATGCAATTCCCTACAATTCATTTTCATCCCTCAAGTTCAAAATATGCACTCATCAAAAGATACGAATTTCTACATTATAGGTCCTTTTGAAAAGTCAACAAAAACACCTTTTGGGTCAAAGATTCTTACATGAACATGGAAGACCCAATTGAAATGAGACCAAAAGGGTTGCTTAGGGGACACCCTAAGATTTCTAAAAAGTCCAAGAAAACATCTCTAGGGTTAAAATTAGAGGAGATATGCCTTGTCAAAGTTGACATTTTTTGCAAAATTGCCAAAAGTCAAATGGGCTCAAAATTACATTTTTTGCCAAAATAGGCCTAACTTTTTATGCTTGCACCTCACTTATAATATGGTCCACGACCCAAATATTCACCCACACATTATTTTCTTCATTTTTAATTTTATTTTGATTTTTTATTAATTAAAATTTGAATTAAATCAAATAAATGACAAATAATAGCAAAGATATGTTTTGATATGATTTTATGACAGGATCTCAATCAAATTATGCTGAAATATCAAGACCAAAACGAATCAATCATGATTGGTACAAAAATGGGATGATTTAGCTCAATTTAGCAAGTTTGTATATGGTATGAAAATGAAATCAAATCTTCAAAACTTTCAAAGATACCAATCAGTTTTATAACCCTAATTCGTTCTAGGATATATATTGAACATGTACAAGGTATAAGACAAGGATTGGCAGCAGAGAAAACACAAGAACAAATTCCAAATTTCTTGCAAAAAAGTGTGATTCGGTTTTCCTTATAGAGGACCTTTCAAAAAAATTTAAGGCCAAGAATCGCATCCTAAGACGTTTCTGAAGCTAACTGGTTCAATTACAAGTCCCTTCACGCCCAGAAACACCTGGTACGAACATCACGGTTTGCAACATCTTTGAAATTCGATTTCCATGATTTATGCATTATAAACATATTTTGATCATGTATTGATGTTTGTCATCATGTTTGCAATGTGTTTATATTTTTTAATTTGAGTTTGAGCGCAGGAATTGAAAGACGTCATTACTAGGGTTTTCGTGGTGTTTTTGGGGTTTTCACCTACAAGTAAAATTAGAACAAGAACAGGATACTGGGATGATCGTGGCATCAAGACCAATCGATCCCTGGTCTTTAAATCCATTTATCGTGTATATTTTTGATGTTTGAAGCACGTAGGTTTTAGTGACGGATATGGTCTGTAGGTATAGGTTATATACCTAAGACGACGGGCTGGAGGTAGAAGAAGGTGATTTATCATCACCCTATTGGTTTATTTGAAAATAGCGCGCGCGGCTTTGTTTCAGTTTCCTGGAAATTGTTTTTATATATTTTATATTATTCTTATTCCTTTAACAACTGATCAGCGTAGCCCAAATGGCAAAGGCGTCTGTTGGTAAGTAAGAGGACCTGGGTTCGATCCCAGGTCCCAACAAATTTCTTTATTTTCTCCCTTTCCACTTGCAGATCCAATGCTTCACAATTCCACGCGTGTACCTTGCACCTTTACATCCAGCCACTTGATCAACATAGCATCATATCCAACGCACTCCAAATGAGAGACCATGATGCACCCTCAAGTCAACACTCAATGGGATCAGGCGCGTTGATTGGGCTCAGCATTATTGGGCCAGGGAAATTCAAAAATATACCCCCTCTTTCAGCAATGCAAACAGGCCCATTTTCAATTCTTTCTTTTACTTCTTTTATTTTAATTAATTTGTTTAATTATTTTTCACCAAAAATTAATTACTTTTTTTTAATAATCATAAAATCAATAAATCACAAAATCACAAAAAGATCATTTTCTTTTCATAAAATATTTATTTTAATTTAATTAGAAAACTAGGTTAATTTAATTCTTTTTGTAAATAAAATCAATTAGAAATTAGGGGCCAAAGGCTTCCATTCCTATGGAACCTTACCTCTAATGGGTACGAGCTCGCGCCCATAAGCTTATGATGCCCTATGTGGCCGTTTTACCAGTGGTTGTGGAACCCACTACTGAAGGGGGGTGTTCCTTACACGATTCTCTATCCTTATATGCCCATTGATCTTGGGGAATTATAGAGGTCTTGGATTCAGTTGTTGAAGGAGCGGGATACTTACAGGGACCAGTTCCATGCTCAGGAGAGGAAGGTTCTAGAGCTCACAAAGAAGCTCCAGGAAGAAAAAGGACTAAATGATTACCTCGGCACAAAGAGGAAGCATCCATGGGAATTTTGATTTCTTTTCTAGTTTTAGATTTATTTTTAATTGTAACTCCTAAAAGGCATTTGAACTTTGAATTCAGCTAATAAAATCTTTGTTTTATTTTGGTTTGCAAATTTAAATTTTCTAAAGTCTTTGAAATCATTGCATGCACATCCCATTCATAACATTGCATGTACAGGTACCATTACAGGTTTCTCATCTTCTTTGCTGTTTATTTCAGCAGAAATGTCTTCTGAACAAAGCATCAAGGACCTTCAGGCACAGAACTCCCAGTTCCAACAAATGTTCATAAGTCTGGCAAAAGGGCAGGAGGATCTGAAAGCCCTCATCCTGAAAGAAAAGAAGAAAAAGAAGAAGGCTGCTGGTATTCTGAATATGGGCAGAAGGTTCGGAGAGCATTTGAAGCGACAATTCGATCTGACCTCTTCATCTAAGGAAGGGGAGAATCAAGAAGAGACAAGAGAGAAGGATCCCAGTCCTGCAGTTTCTGACAATGATACCGACTACAATGATGAGAAATATCCTCCTACCAAGGATATATACAAGCAGTTGGAAGATCGTTTGAGTGCCATGGAAGTCCAGAGGATACCCGGGTTGGATTTTGAAGAATTGGGATTGGTGTCGGGAGTGGTCATCCCGCAGAAGTTTAAAGCTCCAGTTTTTGCTATGTATGATGGGGTGTCCTGCCCAAAACTCCATCTGCGATCTTATGTCAGAAAGATCCAGCCCCACACCACTGATAGAAATCTGTGGGTTCATTTCTTTCAAGAGAGTCTGTCAGGGACTCAGCTTGAATGGTTCTACCAGCTAGAGGGAGCCAATGTCCAAAATTGGGAAGATTTGGCTGCTGCTTTCTACAAGCAGTATCAATACAACGCCGACCTTGCTCCTACTCGTACTCAATTCTAGAGTATGTCCATGGGTGCAAGTGAAGGCTTTAAAGACTATGCACATAAATGGAGAGACTTGGCTGGAAGAGTTCAACCCCCATTGTCGGATAGGGAGTTGGTTGATATGTTTCTGGGGACGCTATCTGGTCCATTTTTCAATCATTTGATCGGCAACTCATCAGCTGGTTTCACTGAGCTTATTCTAACTGGAGAAAGAGTAGAAGCTGGGATTTGGAGCGGCAAGATACAAAAGGGTGCCTCTTCAAGCTCAGTAAAGAAGCCTTTCGCTGGTAAGAAGGAAGCGAGTTCCATCTATAGCCCGAGGGGCTAAAACAGGGATGAACATCGTCAGACAGTAAGTGCCGTAATGATACCTAGGCCTGCAGTTGCTCCACAATGCAACAATCAACAAAGGGTGGAGAGACCATAACGGAAGTTTACCCGAATCAACATGACATTGGCTGAAGTTCTACCTCATCTGCTGAGATCCAACTTGGCAACCTTGAAAGAGGCTCCCAAGAATCCAAATACTACATCTCCCCGATATTATCCAAATGCTCGGTGTGCCTATCATTATGAGAGTCCTGGCCAAAATACCAATGATTGTTGGGCTCTAAGGAATAAGGTACAAGATCTGATTGAAGCCAAGGAAATTAAGTTCAATGCTCCGGAGAAGCCCAATGTCATAACTGCTCCCATGCCTAAGCACGGTCGTGGAGTTAATGCTATTGATACTGACTTGTTTGTGACCTTGGTGGATGAAATTTCTACTCCTCTCATGATTGTGAAGAAGAATATGTTGTTGGCCAGTTTATTTCCGGGTTGTGGTGAAGGTTGCCACATGTGTTCATTTCTACCTTCTGGTTGCCGTTTGCTAAAGTTAGGTGTTCAACGCCTGATGGACAACAAAGAAATTTTGTTTGAGAAAACTTTGGTTCCCGTTGTTCCATTTGAAGACATTGCCGTTATAGCTATTTCCGCCAATCCTTCCAAGGTCTCCTCGAGAAGACCTGTTAGGATTACATCTGCTCTAAGAATCGCTCCGCTGATAATCATTGTTCCTGGTCATGTCCCGTATGTCTCGGACAAATCTGTCCCCTGGCATTATGGTGCCGATGTGTACTATCATGGTGTCAAACAAGATTTGAAAGATGAAGAGGCTGATCCTGATATTAGTAACATTGTCAGAACCAACAAAGTTACCCCAAGTGGAAGGGTCTTCTCTCCCGAGATTTCCCCTAAGACTGTCAACAAGCCTATTGTCATTCCATCTGTTGTTCCTGCTGGTACGTTAACTACTGCTCCTGTTCTTACTCCAGTTATTAACCCTGTCGGCGAATCGTCTGATACCCGCGACAAAGAGGTTATAGGTGAGCCTGCCCGAACGGAGGCACCTAGAAAAATTGTTGTGGAAGCCTTTAAGCAAGAGATAAAGGAAATACTGAGAATAATTAAGAAGAGCGACTATAATATGGTCGAGCAGCTGGGGCATGACCCTATCAAAGATATCCATGTTGTCTCTGTTGTTGTGCTCCGAGGCCCATGTGAAGGCTTTGATTGCATTCCTCAAAACTGCACATGTGCCGCAAGAGACTTCAGCTGATCAGTTCAAAGATTGTGTGGCCAGCCTGACTGCTGATAATGGGATGGGTTTTTCAGATGCAGACTTGACACCAAAAGGAAGGAAGCATAATGATACTCTGCATGTCTCGATTGAATGCAGGGGCACAACTATGGCTCATGTGCTGGTAGATACTGGGTCTTTGTTGAATGTTCTGCCGAAGAAGGCGTTGGACCGATTGGATTGCAAGGGTTTGACTCTAAATCTTAGTAACATTGTGGTAAGGGTTTTTTACGGATCAAAAAGAATGGTGCACGGGGAGGTGGACATCCCTGTCAAAGTGGGTTCTCAGACTTTTGGATCCACCTTCTATGCGATGGACATCACTCTGTCGTATTCTTGTTTGCTGGGTCGCCCTTGGATCCACGAGGCTAGGGCAGTTACTTCCACACTCCACCAGATGCTGAAGTATCCGGTGAAAGGGAAGATTGTCACTGTGCGGGGTGAAGAGGAGTATATGGTGAGCCACCTCAATTCCTTCCGGTACATAGAGATGGACGGGGAATCCATAGAAACTCCTTGTCAGAACTTCGAAGAGGTCCCTCAAATCTTAGCATCGACTGAAACTACTACCAACAACAAACCTCCTCTGAATGGCTTCCCTCAAGGACGCCAGGGCCGTGGTTGAAGAATGTGGGTGTGCCAATTGGGGTCAGCTCCCTGATTTCACTCACAAAACTGACAAATTTGGTTTGGGCTTTACTACAGGGGCTCAAAGGGCTGTTCGACGCGCTCAAGCTGGAGGACCTCCCCTACACATCAGTATTCGGGGAATTAATGCCATTGAAAACAACGAGGAAGACTTAGACATTGACAGCTGGATCTACCCAACTAACAACGGTGGACCGAGTAACTGGACGGCTAGGGACTTTATACCAGTTTCTTTTATTCCGCAGTAATTGTCTTACTTATTTTGAGAGTTGTAATACACAATTTAAAACTTTACGGCCTTGTGCCTTGCCCAAGGCACATTGTTTTTGCTTGTGAGGGCTGTTATTTGTCATTTCATATATCATTAATAAAGCATTGGACGTTTCTTGCATACAAATTTTGCGCTCTCTATTTTTCTTTTCTGTTTTCACTTTATCAAAACAACTATTCTCTTACACACACTCACGTATCATAATGCAGATCCATATCCACTCTGGATCCCATTGATAACAGCTCTACTATTGCCAGTTATGACTTCAAAAATCCGATCAACCAAGTCGGAGACGAAGGTGAGGATGATTGTGAGGTTCCTGAAGAACTTGTTAGACTACTACAACAGGAAGAGAGGGCCATACAGCCTCATGAAGAGCCGGTTGAGATAATGAACTTGGGTACTGGGTGTTGTACCCCAAAATTTGCCCTCCCATATTCCTCAAGTTTTGTCAAGAATAATCTTCAAATTACTTAGGATGGCTCAAGAGGTAGACAGTCAAACCACTTCCTAAGCCAACTGAAATTAGGGTTTTGGGTTTTTCAAGAAATTTGGGGTTCTCAATGGTTCAATCAAGTCTCATAGGCCCATATACATCCTCAAGCACCTACATGCCAAGTTTCAAGACTCACAGTGCCAATTTGCACAGTCAAAAGCTCCATTTGACCTACAGTCAACTGCAAGGGCAAAATGGTCATTTTGCAGTCAAAAGTCAGACTTTTTGGCCAACATCTCATTTTGAGTCCACAATCATCATTTGATCAAGTCTTGATCATGATTCCACAAGAATAGCTCAAAAATCATCAAGGTGCAAAAGTTACTATTTTTGGACAGTAGAAAAGTCAACTGTACTTTGACCAGGGCATAACTTTTTCATGGTTTATCATAAAAATTCCAGCCAATGCTCATTTTGAAGAAGATGCAATTTCCCACAATCCATCTTCACACTCTAAGTCCAATAAATGCTCTCACAAGAAGTTATCAATTTTTACATTATAGGTCAATTTCAAAAGTCAACAAAAGTACACTTTGAGTCAAAGGCCATAACTTGAGATTGGTAAATCCAAATGACATGGGACCAAAGGAATTGGTTAGAGGACTTCAATAGCTTTCTAAAATGTCCAAGAACATGGTCATATGATCAAAATTGAGCAAGATGTGCATTGGAGAAGTTTGGAAATTTTCATGAACTTGCAAAAGTCAACTTTGCACAAAACACCTTATTTTTGCTAATGGGCCTCAAATCTCTTCTTGAAACTTCATCCATGACCTATGCACGACCCATCAAGCTTAATGAAATTTATTTTCTTATTTTTATTGATTAATTGTATTTTTAATTAATATTAATTCATTTAATTAATTTAAATTGTAGGAAAATAGAAGATTTGATTTTTCAATCAATTTGTGAAGCAAATATGGTCAAGATATGTTGGCAAATTCGAGCACCAAGTCAAAGATACAAAAAAAATCCAAAATTGGCAACATTATTCAATCATGAAAAATCAAAAAGATTTGATTTCCAATCAAGGATTCAATCATCAATACAATGGATATTGGCCCAAGTTTGTGACCTAATTTCATTCTCTTATACATAAGCAAGCAAACCCTGATCAAAAAACGGGAAAAAACTGCAGCAACCACCCTGTCCAATTCAAGAATTTCAAAGAAAAAGTGAATACTGACTTTTGCATCCTAGGCTAATTCAAGGTGTTTTGACTATTCTAATACATTGCAGGAAGTGTCAGGAACGTTTTGCAATTGAATTCGCGCATCAAAGCTTAAAGAATCACCATATACAGATTCACGGTTTGCCTTCTTTATTCAAGATCGTATTTCGTAATTCATGCATATTTAACATGTTCTTGTGATTGATTTGTGTTGCTAGGGACCATACAAAGCTAATGGCATGGTTTAATTAGACTGAAACGCACTGAATCGAAAGATGCCATGAACGATTTTTTAGGGTTCTTGAGTTTTCAATTGGGGCTTTCTGAACCAGGGAAAATTGAGACCTGTGAGATATATGAGTAAAATCGTGAGAGCAAGACGAACAAGATTGACCCCTCGCGAAATATTTATATGTACTGAGCTTCTATTCGCTATTTTTCGTGGCAATGGTTAGTGGGGGTTAAAAACCCCCGCTATCTAATATTGTTTTTGCAGGTACAACGAGGAAGATGATGAGGTGTTAGCATACCATTGGGCTGTTTAAAAACAAGCGCGCGTTTTATTGTTTTACAGCATATTGATAAATTTCATAATATAATAATTGCTCTTTATTTTACTAACAATTGAAGCAGTGTAGTGGAGCGGTTAAGGCATTGGCATGTGAGCGCTGGGACCTGGGTTCGAATCCCAGGTCCCCCCAAAAACGTTTATTCCATTTTGTTTCATATGATCACATGCAGGTTTCAAAAGATGGTTTACCATGTACCTCCAATTCACAAGCGCCACGTGTGTCCAAGCCAAGATCCAGTGGCCATGGGTGAAAGATCACCATACACCCTAGTCAATGAGCATGCAGGGGATGGCCATAGTCAACGTGGCTGGCATATTGTTGGGCCTGAAAATTTCCAGAATCACCTCCTCTTTGGCCCAACACCCCCCTGGATTATTCTTTTTCTCTTTTTATATTTTCCATTTAACTATTTTTATTATTAATTATTATTATTATTATTTAATTAACCAAATTAATTTTTTCATAATAAATTCAGAAAACTAAAAATAATATTATTTTTATTAGTTATTAAAATTAATTTCACCCTTTTTATTATTTTTGTAAATAAATACTAACATAATTAATTTAGTTCTTTAATTAGGTTAATTTTAATATTTTCACAATAAATAAAATTAATATAGAATTAGGGTTTTTGATAACTTTTAATCATATTATCTTTTTTTATTTCCTTGAGACACTAAAAACCCAAAAATATTTCTTTTATTAATTAATTAGTTTTAGGTTTAATTTAATTCATAAATGATAAAAACTTCCTTCTTTCTCAAAAAAGGGTCAAAACCCTAAGACTTTCTCCGATTCAATTTTTGCTCGCGCGTATGTTTGTTTTATTAATTTTTGATTCATATTATGTATTTGCTCCGAGGATGTAATAACTTTAATTAGGACTTTTTATCGCTTTTATTTATTTTCCCGCAATTTACTTTTAAAAGGGTTTGTTTTTGGCGATGTAAATACCCGACGCCTTGTAATAGTTTAGATTTATTTTCCGCAACTATTAACTGCTAGACGTATGTTAACTAGGCTACGCATGACAAGACTTATTCTCAAATTAAAATCAATCGTAGCTCACCTTAACATGTACAAAGATAACATAATTGAAACCTGATACACTCACACATGCCACTCTTAGGGTCCGCCTCACTTGGTTGCCTCGACGTGGTCATTGAGTATAGGGTGTTTTAGAGGTCGCCCTCCTGTCTAAAGATCAAAAGTTGCCTCGAAACGGTTGCCTCAATAAAAAATGATCTAAGACATTAGGGTTACCGCTAAGGCGTCCTACCATTGCTTTAGTGACCACATGTCCCATTAATCGAATTGACCCGAAACTCCAGCGACGGTGCTACCTACTTCTCAATAGTGGGATAGTACTATCTAAAGGACATTTACACAGCTTAATTTCTTTTGAGTAGGTAGAGGTTCTTAGAAACTTGCTCTTTCAAAACAAAAACAACTTTTCTCACTTACGCTTTCAAACAAAGTTTTCAAACAACACTTCATACACTCTTGAGGACAGATACAAGAGTTAAGTAGAAGTTTTCAAACAAACTTTTTTCAAAACCCACAAACACAAGAAAAGCAAAATCTTTTGAAAACATAGTGAGAAAGTACCTAAGAGCCCGTGGATAACCACAGATAGAAAGGGTGCTAACACCTTCCCTTTCTATAATCTACCTCCCGAACCGAGAAACATCTCGAAAAGGAATTTTGCTGTGCTTTTGTCCTTTCCTTGTTGGAGAAAATAAAAGACGGTGGCGACTCTTGCTTACCGCGACATTACGCGAACCAGCATTAAAAAACAGTCAGTTCTATTCCCACCGATCACACTGGGGAAGACATAAAAGAGGTTAAAATAGGTGCAAATCTGGAGCTTAGCGTCAAACAGAGGTTGATACAGATGTTGCACGACTATGTTGAGATATTCACTTGGTACTATGAAGACATGCATGGTTTGGACACCGATATTGTGGTACATCGCCTGCCGACTAAAGAAGACTGTCCTCCGGTTAAACAGAAGGTCCGTCGTATGCGCCCTTAAATGTCAGAGAAGATCAAGGAAGAGGTCATGAAACATTTCAACGCAGGATTCTTAGCTGTCACTTTGTATCCACAGTGGGTTGCTAACGTCGTTCTGGTACCTAAGAAGGATGGTAAGGTACGAATGTGTGTGGATTGTAGAGATCTGAACAGGGCAAGCCCCAAGGATGACTTCCTACTTCCTCACATTGATGTTCTGGTCGATAACACTGTGCAGCATAAAATCTTCTCCTTCATGGATGGTTTCTCTGGCTACAACCAGATCAAGATGGCTCCTGAAGACATGGAGAAGACAACCTTCGTTACACAGTGGGGCACCTTCTTCTACAAGGTGATGCCTTTTGGGTTGAAGAATATCGGGGAAACTTATCAGCGCGCCATGGTCGCCTTGTTCCACGATATGATTCACCATGAGATAGAGGTTTATGTTGATGACATGATAGCCAGGTCTCAGACTAAGGAAGAGCACCTGGACCATCTCCAAAAGTTGTTCGACAGGTTGAAGATATATAAGCTGAGGTTGAATCAGAACAAGTGCACCTTCGGGGTAAGGTCTGGTAAACTTCTGAGTTTCATTGTCAGCGACAAAGGCATCCAAGTAGATCCTGCAAAGGTAAAAGCTATACAAGAAATGCCAGCTCCCTGTACAGAGAAGGAAGTTAGAGGTTTCTTGGGACGCCTGAATTATATCGCCAGGTTCATTTCACATCTGACTGCTACTTGTGAGCCAATCTTCAAGCTTCTGAAGAAAGATCAAGTGGTAAAGTGGAATGATGAATGCCAGACCACTTTTGAAAGAATCAAGGAATACCTTCAAGAACCACCAATTCTGATGCCTCCGGTTGAAGAAAGACCTTTGATATTATACTTGACAGTGATAGACAATTCAATGGGGTGTGTGCTGGGGCAGCGTGACGAGTCTGGTTGAAAAGAGCACGCAATATACTACCTTAGCAAAAAGTTTACCGACTGTGAGACACGATACTCATTGCTTGAAAAAACTTGTTGTGTTTTGGCATGGGCTGCTCGCCGACTGAGACAGTATATGCTGACTCACACTACCTTGTTGATATCGAAGATGGATCCGATCAAGTATATTTTCGAAAAGCCCGCTCTCTCCGGAAGGATAGCAAGATGGCAAATGATCTTAACCGAGTATGACATACAATATACAACCCAAAAAGCAATCAAGGGGAGTGTATTGGCCGATCATTTGGCTCATCAGGCCGTGAATGATTACCAATCCATGAATTTCGAGTTCCCTGATGAAAATATCATGTTGGTAACTGACTATGAAGAACCTGGACCGGATGAAGGACCTGAGGAAGGATCCCGATGGTCTATGTATTTTGATGGAGCCTCAAACGCACTGGGCAACAACATTGGCGTTGTAATCATATCTCCCGAGGGCTGTCATACTCCATTCACTGCCTGATTATGTTTCAACTGCACAAACAACATGACAGAGTATGAAGCATGTATTATGGGTCTTCGAGCTGCTATTGACCTAAGGATCAAGTTCTTAAATGTAGTCGGGGATTCGGCTTTGGTGATAAGTCAGATCAAAGGCGAGTGGGATACGAAGCACCCGAATCTCATCCCATACAAAGGGTATGTACTGACATTGCTCCCACACTTTGAGGAGGTAACCTTTGAACATTTCCCACGAGAGGAGAATCAGTTAGCGGACATGCTAGCTACCATGTCTTCCATGTTCAAGGTTAGGTGGGACAATGAAGCTCCCCAAATTACCATTGAGAGGTTGGATGAACCAGCACACTACTGTGAAATCGATACTGAAGAAGTGGCAGACAAACCCTGGTTTCACGAAGTCAAAAGGTATCTCGAGGCTCAAGAGTATCCTGAAGGGGCATCTATCAATGATAAGAAGTTTCTGAGAAGTTTCGCTGTAAAGTTCTTCCTCAGTAATGGAATCCTCTATAAACGCAACCATGACTCCACACTACTACGGTGTGTAGATAAAAGTGAAGTAGAGAGGATCATGACAGATCTACATGAAGGAACCTTCGGAACCCATTCCAGTGGACACACCATGGCTAAGAAGATCCTACGGGCAGGATATTACTGGTCCACTATGGAAGCCGATTTTTATCAGCACTCTCGAACTTGTCATAAGTGCCAAATCTATGCTGATAAGGTGCATGTACCTCTGGTCCCCTTAAACGTCTTGACAGCTCTGTGGCCCTTTGTAATGTGGGGCATCGATATGATCGGAGAAATCAGGCCCAATGCTTCTAACGGGAATCACTTCATCCTAGTAGCCATTAATTATTTCACAAAATGGGTTGAGGCAACCTCTTTTGCTACAGTAACCAAGAACGTCGTGGCACGGTTTATCCTACATAATCTGATATGTCGATATGGTGTGCCAGAGAGAATTATTACTGACAATGGTACGAATCTCAACAACACAATGATCACCGAGCTCTGTAAACAGTTCAAGATACAGCATCATAATTCTTCTCCCTACCGGCCGAAGATGAATGGCGTTGTTGAAGCAGCTAACAAGAACATCAAGAAGATTGTACAGAAGATGACAGTGACATATAAGGACTGGCATGAGATGTTACCATTCGCTCTTCATGGGTACCGTACCTCAGCACGGACGTCGACAAGGGCAACACCCTATTTTATGGTATATGGCATGGAGGCAGTCCTACCCATCGAAGTCTAGATACCTTCTCTCAGGATTATGAAGGATGCGGGTTTGAACGAAGACAACTTGATTAGTTAAATCTAATCGATGAAAAGAGACTTACTGCTATCTGCCATGGTCAGACGTATCAAAAGCGAATGATCAAGGCTTTTAACAAGAAATTCAGGATTCAAGAATATCAAGTCAGGGATCTAGTAATCAAACGCATCATACTTCCGCAAGGTGATCCCAGGGGCAAATTGACCCCCACGTACGAAGGGCCATTTGTGGTTAAGAACATTTTCTCGGGAGGAGCTATGATTCTAACCACCATGGATGGTGACGACCTTCCTCACCCTGTCAATGCAGATATAGTGAAAAGATACTACGCCTAATCAAAGACCCGCTAGGTTGACTGGCCTAGGCAAAAATAAGGGCTTCTCGGCGAACCAAAAGGGTTCGGGCAAAAGTAAGGGATGAAAATGAAAAAAAATATGTACACCCGACAAGTCGAAAACTCGAAAGGGCGGCTTGGGCAAAAAGGGGTATCCCGGTGGACTGAAAACCCGAAAGGGCGGTCCAGGAAAAAGTTAGGGATATAATGCGTACCACTATGTCTCATTGGATCATCTTGCAAACAAACTTCGACATCGACTATCAAGCTCGGACGGTGCCAACCAATCTGATTAACCTTCGGCCAAGAAGAAAAGTGATGAGACGCTTGAAGATATAAAGGAAATAGCAGAGTTGGAACCCAATGGGGTTGTTTCACATAGCTGTTTTTATTTCTTTTACACAAATTGTATAGTTTCTATTTTTCGGCGGCGTTCTCGTACTAGAGCGCCAACCTCTTTGTACACAAATGCCTATTACAGGCCAACTTCAAAAATCAATACAAATCATTTTCACAAGAAACTTCAATCTGTTTTTTCTTTTTCTGTTTTGTTTTGCAAGAACGTCCAATGACTTATTTTTTATATATGCGTTTGAAAATGATTGTTGCTCATAAATATTTACATAAGAAACAAAAGACAATTACTCGTAATTCCAGAAACAGGGAAAAAAATAAGAAGTGCCAAACCCTACAGTTACTCTGCCCAGCAGGTACCGGGATAGAGCCAGCTTGGGAACATAATTATTGGTACATACACTCCCCATATAGTAAAAGTATCCAAAGGCATTTGATGTCAGCTTTCCCGAAACAGGACATAACCACCCCAGCTGAGATTCATAATCGCGGGCGAGTCAGTAAAATTCATCCCCCAAGCAGAGTTTATTTCTCCAGATACAGAGGCTCAATCCCCGATAAAGTTCATCACTTCAGCTAACAAAAATGCATTTTCTAAGTTCATTCCCCACAGAGTTTATTCTCAAGCAGCATCTCTTCCCGACAGAATATTTACAAATCTCCAGCAACTGTCATGGATTTATTTTCCCAGACGCGAGCATACCCCGATAGCATTTCATAAACATACATCATGACATACGCATACATATCGTATACAACATTATCTCATTTATTTTGAGAACATCATCTCACCCTGCATTTCATGCATCACATATAACTAACCCTGATATCTTTTCAGGAAAAGACGTTTAGCTTCAACAAATCCAACAGTTATGCAAGTCACATCTGCAAACGACTAATGGAAACTCAGTTTCCGAAACCAAATGGGTCAACTAATCTAGGATTTCATATCGAAGAAACCCTATGATCCAGGTTCCTTCTCTCAACCCTACTACCCAGGCTTTCATTTCGAAGTAACCCTACTATCCAGGTTTCTTCTCACAGCCATACTATCCAGGCTTTCATCTCGAAGTAACCCTACTATCCAGGTTACTTCTCACAGCCCTACTATCCAGGATTTCATGTCGAAGTAACCCTACTATCCAGGTTCCTTCTTATAGCCCAACTATCCAGGCTTTCATTTCGAAGTAACCCTACTATCCAGGTTCCTTCTCACAGCCCTACGATCCAGGATTTCATATCGAAGTAACCCTACTATCCAGGCTTTCATATTAAATTAACCCTACGATCCAGGTTCCTTCTCACAGCCCTACTATTCAGGCTTTCATCTCGAAGTAACCCTACTATCCAGGTTCCTTCTCACAGCCCTATTATCCAGGATTTCATCTCGAAGTAACCCTACTATCCAGGTTCCTTCTCGCAGCCCTACTATCCAGGCTTTCATCTCGAAGTAACCCTTCTATCCAGGTTCCTTCTTGCAACCCTACTATCCAGGCTTCCATATCGAAGCAACCCTACTATCCAGGTTCCTTCTCACATCTCTACTACCCAGGCTTTCATTTCGAAGTAACCCTACTATCCAGGTTACTTCTCATAACCCTACTATCCAGGCTTTCATATCAAAGTAACCCTAATATCCGGGTTCCTTCTCACAGCCCTACTATCCAGGCTTTCATATCGAAGTAACCCTATGATCCAAGTTCCTTCTCACAGCCCTACTATCCAGGCTTTCATATCGAAGTAACCATACCATCCAGGTTCCTTCTCACAACCTTACTATCCAGGCTTTCATTTCGAAGTAACCCTACTATCCAGGTTCCTTCTCATAAACTTACCATCTAGGTTTCTTTTCTCTTACCTCTAGACAGTAGTCCACAACACTGTAAGACTTAGACCTGATCAAACACAATTAGTTTCGCATTTCCCCAGTAAGTTGCGGTGCAGCTTGTACCCTAACCAGATATGCAGTTCACTTCTGCTTCCTCAAGCAGGAGTTATTTCCCCAGTAGAGTAACGGACAACTGAAGCTCCTAAAATTCTATTTCTCCTAAGATAGATACCAACATTACTCAGCAGATTCCTCCTCAACGACAGGATCATGGACTCTCATCAAAGGAATATCTCAGGAAACCAATATCCTCTAGATGGCATCCTTAAGCCCATCTCCGACGGTACTCCGTCACATCTTGGATGGCATCTTTAAGCCCATCTTCGATAATTATCTAGCAACTTCCAAATGGCATCTATAAGCCCATTCCCGATATCATAAATCAAGTATCACTTCATACAAGTGCAAATTTCTGGGCACTCTAGTGTTCAATCATCTTCCACCTTCAGATCGTGAAAGGCAGACGAGCCAATCTACATCCTCAGGTTTAAGAAGATTGAACAGGGGCATCTGTTGTACCCCAAAATTTGCCCTCTCATTTTACTCAATACATACTCCTAGAGATCCTCAATTTGCTCAAGTTTCCCCAAGAGTTGACCAGACAAACTCTCTCCTAAGGCAGTGTGTCTCAAATTAGGGTTTCCATTTTCATCAAGATAGGTGAACTCCAAAGACCTCATATGCTCTCCATGGTCCTAATATGTTCTCAAGATCCTCCATGTGAAAATTTCAAGCCTTACACAAGAAGTTTGCTCAGTTAACTGCTCAGATGCTTGAGAATCGACTGTATTAGGTCAAAAGTCAACTATGGCCCACATATAGTCAAACTTCAAGATTTTTGGTAAAAATCAACATTTTGAAGTGAAATCCATCATTTGATCAAGGGTTGATCATGATTCTTCCAGGAATTCCCTAAATTCATCAAAACCAAAAAGTTGCTAAATTAGGGTTTCTCAAGGAAAGTCAACCAAACTTTGACCAAGCATAACTGCCACATACTTTATCAGAAATTTTCCATCCAAGGCTCATTTTGAATAGGATGCAATTCCCTACAATTCATTTTCATCCCACAAGTTCAAAATATGCACTCATCAAAAGATACAAATTTTTACATTATAGGTCCTTTTGAAAAGTCAACAAAAACACCTTTTAGGCCAAAGCTTCTTATATGAACATGGAAGACCCAATTGAAATGATACTAAAATGGTTGATTAGGGGACATACTAAGCTTTCCAAAAAGTTCAAGAACACCTCTCTAGGCTTAAAACTGGAGGAGATATGCCTTGTCAAAGTTGACCTTTTTTGCAAAATTGCCAAAAGTCAAATGGGCTCAAAATTACATTTTTTGCCAAATGGGCCTAACTTTTTATACTTGCACCTCACTTATAATATGGTCCAAGACCCAAATATTCACCCACACATTATTTGCTTCATTTTTCATTTTATTTTGATTTTTTATTAATTAAAATTTGAATTAAATCAAATAAATGACAAATAATAACAAAGATATGTTTTGATATGATTTTATGACATGATCTCAATCAAATTATGCTGAAATATCAAGACCAAAACGAATCAAGCATGATTGGTACAAAAATGGGATGATTTGGCTCAATTTAGCAAGTTTGTATATGGCATGAAAATCAAATCAAATCTTCAAAACTTTTAAAGATACCAATCAGTTTTATAACCCTAATTCGTTCTAGGATATATATTGAACATGTACAAGGTATAAGACAAGGATTGACAGCAGAGAAAACACAAGAACAAATTCCAAATTTCTTGCAAAAAAGTGTGATTCGATTTTCATTCTAGAGGACCTTTTAAAACAATTTAAGGACAGCAATCGCATCCTAAGATGTTTCTGAAGCTAACTAGATCAATTACAAGTCCCTTCACGCCCAGAAACACCTGGTATGAACATCACGGTTTGCAACATTTTTGAAATTCGATTTCCATGATTTATGCATTATAAACATATTTTGATCATGTATTACTGTTTGTCATCATGTTTGCAATGTGTTTGTATTGTTTAATTTGAGTTTGAGCGCATGAATTGAAAGACGCCATTACTAGGGTCTTCGTGGTGTTTTTGGGGTTTTCACCTACAAGTAAAATTAGAACAAGAACAGGATATTGGGATGATCGTGACATCAAGACCAATCGATCCCTGGTCTTTAAATCCATTTATCGTGTATATTTTTGATGTTTGAAGCACGCAGGTTTTAGCGACGGATATCGTCTGTAGGTATAGGTTATATACCTAAGACGACGGGCTGGAGGTAGAAGAAGGTGATTTGTCATCACCCTATTAGTTTATTTGAAAATAGCACGCCCGACTTTGTTTTAGTTTCCTAGAAATTGTTTTTATATATTTTGTATTACTCTTATTCCTTTAACAACTGATCAGCATATCCCAGCTGGAAAAGGCGTCTGTTGGTAAGTAAGAGGACCTGGGTTCGATCCCAGGTTCCAACAAATTTCTTTATTTTCTCCCTTTCCACTTGCAGATCCAATGCTTCACAATTCCACACGTGTACCTTGCACCTTTACATCCAGCCACTTGATCAACATAGCATCAGATCCAACGCACTCCAAATGAGAGATCATGATGCACCCTCAAGTCAACACTCCATGGGATCAGGCGCGTTGATTGGGCTCAGCATTATTGGGCCAGGGAAATTCAATAATATACCCCCTCTTTCAGCAATGCAAACAGGCCCATTTTCAATTCTTTCTTTTACTTCTGTTATTTTAATTAATTTGTTTAATTATTTTTCACCAAAAATTAATTACTTTTTTTTAATAATCATAAAATCAATAAATCACAAAATCACAAAAAGATCATTTTTTTCATAAAATATTTATTTTAATTTAATTAGAAAACTAGGTTAATTTAATTCTTTTTGTAAATAAAATCAATTAGAAATTAAGGTTTAATTAATTTGCAATTTAATTGTTTTCTCAAATAAAAATGCACAAAAAATACTTTTCTCTCAATTAGGGTTTTAGGTTATTTTTTTAAGCGTCCTCGCATTTAACTCGCCGCACGTCTTAATTATTTTTCTTCTTATTATTTTGTAACTTCCAATGGTTTGTAATAGCTTTAAAATTAGGGTTTTTACTTATCGCTTTTCCCCGGTTTTTGGTTATGTAATTAATCCCCCTCCCCGAAGCCTTGTAATAGCTAGGTTTATTTTCTCGCACTTTAAATTCCTGCAAATATTTAACTTGTAGATGCATGGTTAATAGGATTGTATGGGAAGAATGCTTGAAAATTAAAATGGTAGATCACCTAATGTGCAAAGACTAAATTAACTGAAAAATTCACATGCACATATTCACTCCTAGGGTTTGCCTCACTTCGGTTGCCTTCGGTAAAACAGTCATTAAGCATATGAGATTTTAGTGGTTGCCCTCCCGTCTAAAAGATCAAATGTCCCATTCGAATGTTGCCACGGAAATGTTGCCTCGGAGATGTTGCCTCGGAAATGTTGCCTCAGAAAGATCTTAAGACTCTATGGTTACTACTAAAGTTTTCTAACCATTGATTTAGTGACTGTACTTGTCCCTTTCATACGTCCCTTACAAACTCCAACGACGGGGCTACCTACTTCTTAATAGTAGGATAGCGTTGTCTAAAGGAAACGAGAACAAACAATCTTTTTTCGAGTAGGTAGAATCTTAAGTACTTGCTCAACAAAACTTTTCACACAAACACCTTTCAAAACCAAATTTCAAAACAACTTCGTCACACCCTTGAGTACTAATACAAGGATTATCACGAAGTAAAACTTTTTCAAAACAAGCACACACACAAGCAATTTTAAAAAGACGAGCAAGTACCTAAGAGCCCATGGAAAACCATGGATAGAAAGGGTGCTAACACCTTCCCTTTCTATAATCTACCCCTCATACTCAGAAATCTCAAAAAAAGGTTTTTTCTGTTCTTTTTACTCATGAAATAAAATTCGGTGGCGACTCTTGCTTACCGCGACATTTTGCGAAAAAAAACGCAAAATGCAAACTAGTATTAAACAGTCGGTTCTGCCACCGTATCACACATATGTTCAAAGTAAATATACAAATAATAACCAATAAAATAGAAATACAAAAAGAGGAGAATAGATAAACCACAACTCTTCCGATTTGTCAGTGCCGGTCAAAGAGAAATCCACCTCCAATCATCCATAAGCAAGGCCCTAATGTTGTTTTCTAAGCTAATCTGTCAAAAAATGAAGGTTTGGTGAGTTGGGAACAAATACCCCAAAACATCACCTAAAAAATGTGTATTTTGGCCCTTTTATTGCAATTCTGTCAAGGGGACCGCGCTAAGCGGAAAAATCCTGCTAAGCGCGCTCTACTGTCATGAGAAAAAAACCAGCTTTTTGTTTTTGCCATAACTTGAGAATCGTAACTCTGATTTACGCCCGGTTTGAAGAGATGGAAAGCTTATTAATTTATCTATCTAAAAATTCCTAAATATCAACCAAATTTATGATTTATAATTCTTTAATTTTGAGCCTTATTCATTGACGAGTTGCTCAACATCGTGCGTTTGAAGTCGTGTCTTTGACATTTTATTGCTCATGCTCCAAATACGCATCAATACTTATAAAATAAATGGAAAAAATCAAACAATACATTATGTACACAAAAACACAAATAAACACAAACTTAACGTATTTACACAAAAGTCAGGTTTATTCAACAATATTAACAACAAAAATTTAATAAGTGCAACAAAAAATATATATAAAAATAGCTACAATTTGCACTTATCAGAACACCCAATCCTAATGAGGTTAATGATCCATCCATCTACCACTCATGCTTTAACACCCATTATATAAGCACATACCCCATTACCTTGTTTTTCCTAACAAGCAAGAAAATCCTCCCCTTGAAGTTCTTCTTCTCCTACCTCTAGACAACCTCATCTCTCTTGCCTCTTTTCACTTTTTCTACGTACTGATATAATGTCCCCCTAACCTAATTTGTTTTCTAATTACATAATTAGGGTAAATATTATTAAAAATTACACACTTGGCCCAAACTTATATGCCTCTTGCTCCTTCCTCCTCATAACCTTCCCTATTTTTCACAAATGGCCCAATTACTCTGTTTCTCATGTTTTGCTTAAATAATAATTAAAACAATTATTTTAATTAATAAAATAGTTCTAATCAATTATATCCTCTCCTAATCATCTCTCCATGCCCCTAACTCGAGGAAACTTACCCTATAAACCTCCAATAGACAAATAAATAATAAAAAAATGCATAATTAAATTAAATAGAATAATCTATACGACAATGGAGTGTTACAAACAACATATGGGAACTCATTTCCAAAGCTTCAGCTAAACTAGTGATTGGCACCCGATGGGTCTTTTCTAACAAAATGGACGAAGATGGAATTGTTTTAAGAAATAAAGCTAAACTTTTTGCAAAAAGATGCAATCAATAGGAATGAATAGAGTTCAATGTAATTTATGCCCTTGTTTCTAGATTAGAAGTCATAAGGATGTTATGAGCTTTTTCTTGAATAATAAATTTCAAATAATTTCAACTGGATGTAAAAGTGATTTTCTAAATGGCTACATCCACGGGGAGGTATATGTTAATCGACCTCTAGTTTTTATCAACCTGGCCTTTCAAAATCATGTTTTCAAGCTTAAGAACGTTCCATATAGATTGAAACAAGCTCCTAGACCTTCATATGATCATATAAGCAAATTCTTGCTTGAAAATAAGTTTCAAAAAGGACAAGTTGATAAAAATCTCTTTATCAAGAAAATCTAACATGACATCTTATTAGTTCAAATTTATGTCAAAGACATCATATTCGATGCTACTAATGAGTCCTTGTGAAAATAATTTTTTGAAATGATGCATAATGAGTTTCAAATATCAATGATGGTAGAGCTTCAATACTTTATAGGACTTCAAATCCGTCATACTAAAGAAGGGACTTTCATAAATCAAGACAAATACTAAAAATATTTTCTAAAAAGATTTGACATGGAGAAGTCCCAAGTGATAACAACCATAGCGTCAACATCATGTAACCTTAACAAGGACGAAAATGGTAAACCAGTTGTGGAAAGAAAATTTCAAGGTATGACAAGATATTTTCTCTATCTAATTTCATCCTACCTTGATATAATGTCTTCTCTCTATCTCTATGCTTTCTTTCAAGTATCCTCGAAAGAATCGCATCTCACTACAGTCAAACGCATCATGCAATATCTCACTGATGCACAATAAATGTGTCTATGGTACCCCAATGGAGCAGATTGCTACTTAGTTGGGTACATTGATTATGATATCAATGGGTGAAGATTGGATAGGAAAAGTACCAGTGGTACGTGTCACTTACTTGTAAACTCTCTTGTATCATGGAATAAAAACTAACAACCAAGTGTCACATTGGCCACTGTTGAAGTTGAACACATTGATACAAGTAGTTTTTGTTCTCACATTATCTGGATGAAACAACAACTCAGTGATTACATTCTTAATCTTGGAGCTATCACAATAAGATCTTACAACACTAGCGCCATAAACGTCATTAAAAATCTGATCCTTCACTATCAGGCTAAAAAATATCAAGTTTAGGCACCACTTTATTAGTGACCATGTTTAAAAGGGGGAATGCGTACTTGAATTTGTGACGTCATCTAACCATTGCAAAGAGCTAATGTGGGAATCAAGTTGAAGGTTTGATAAAACTAATTTGAAGCCCTAATTCCGAAATTAAAGTGAATATATGGTAAAACCTTGTGAAAATCCTAATGTGGTATACAAGTTAAATGTGTTTTCAAGAGTGGAAGAAAGTTCGGGAGGAATTCGTGCATGTTCGATCATCATGCATCATCCTAGAGGTAGGAATAGGTTGTGTATAGAGAGTGTCGTAATACAGACGTATCTTACATGTTGTGGAACATAATGTAGCCCGTATGCCCTTCCAAAATAATCCATGAGTTTAGTGACAAGTACCACATGCATATGTAGTAGAGGATAAAGTGCATTATATGAGCATTCATGATATATTGTGTAATATCGTGTAACTCTGTGTAATGTTGTATAATTGTGTAATGTTGTAGAATATTGTAATGTGGTATGATTGTGTAATGTTGTATGTTGTGATCTATGCTACCCTTGGTTCTTCCTATACCTTATAATTTGTAGAATGTATTCTCACCCCTCTATTTCAATGTTCATATGGTTTGAAACTATGTGCAAGATATCCTCATATTGAGACTGAGGAATAATTGTATTGTTGTAAGGATACTGAGGAATATGTAAAAGGCCAATCCATTTGTTTTCTGTGTTTATGTATGATGAATTGTTAAGTCAGCTAGTATGTTTGAGTTTTAATAAGGCTCTATATTGTGACATCAGAGTCTGATTTCACTTTTAAATTTGATGTTTGATTCAATGTTTGAACAAGTAATCATATAATATACATGTTGTTGTACCCCAAAATTTGCCCTCTCATTTTATCAAGATTTCCCCTCACAAGGCTCCTTGAACTCCAGACAGGATTAGGGTTTTTACAATGCCCAAGACATCTCCTTGCACTGATGACCTAAATTAGGGTTTGAGTTTGCACAGGGATTTTTGGACTTCTAATGCTCAAAATGACTTTCATACTTCATGTTGGACTCATAAGTTTGTCCATACCAAGTTTCAAGCCTTGAATCAAATTTTTGCCCAGTCAATTGGACAGTTGACCTAGAAATCAGCTGTATTGGGGAAAAAGTCAACTATGGCCAATTTACAGTCAAACCTCATAAATTTTGATCCACATCAACATTACGAACTCATATGAATCATTTGATCAAGTTTGGACTACAACTCCTCAAGAAATTTGATCAGATCATCAAAAGGGAAAAATGGTCATTTTTAGGGTTTTGACTGTACAAAGGCAATTTCTGACTTTTTGACCTAGCCAATGGCAAATTGGGTTCAAGCATGGACTCAAGGACTCAATGGCATCATCTTGACCTATTCACAAGGTTCAAAGGATCTCAATTGCATTGGATTGACAGATGAATTTTTCAGTCAACTGATCAAAATTTGACTGTACACTGAAAAGTCAAACTTTGACTTTTTGGTCAAAATCAAGTGCCAAGGGTCATTTTTCATCAAGATATGTCAAAACATGAAACTTTTTCATCAAGAAACCCATTTTTGCAAATTAGGGTTTAAAGTTGAAAAATTTCATAACTTAGAATTTTTCTAAGTTATGAAATTTTTTTAATTTTTCCTAACTTTGCCCAACATTTTCACCATGATGCAATTGGATTCAAACAAAACTTACAACATGAAAGTTGTATTCCTCCAAAAAGTCTACAACTTTGATTCACAAAGTTTTCCCAAAAGAAGCTTGGATCTCAAGTTATGATTTTTGTAACAAGGGTCCCTAAAACTTTTAACTTAGTGAAATTTTGTCCTAGTTTAGGTAGGATTTTGAAAGATCTTCATGGCCATTTTTCACGTAGTTCCACTTGGAATCTCAAGTTGCATTTCAAATATGGATTGCAGAGAATGTTACAAGCTTTTCAAAATGTCAACGAACTCCCCAAACTCATTTGTGGTTAAGGAGAATCGAAGGCTTGAAATTGGTAAAAACTCATTTTTCATCCATGGCATGTTCATGTTCATACAAATTGCAATTTCAAGTCAGCTTGCTTTGCACTAGAATACAGGTCTCAAAACCATTTCACAATCAATAATTAAGTGAAAAACCATTGGTCTAAGGCATTGTTTTGGTCATTAGAGCATTGCACCTTGGATTAATCCCTAAGTAGAAAAAGCAAAATTTCCATTTTTGCTTAAATCATGCTTTATGTCAAAACTGATTTCTTGAGCATTGGTCCATATCTCATACAGCAAATAAAATCTACAAGTTGGAGGGGCCAAGGGCAAAGTGTGCAAGCATAAGGATAGCTTGTACAGGCCTGTTGGACATGACTTCCCACTTTTGCTTCATATACAAGAAATATGCCAAATACATGAGAACTTGAACATCAGCCAAAACAAACTTGTGCAAACATTTGAACCATCTTTCTCACACCTCTCTGAGCCAGAAACACGATCTCTTGAGCCTTCAAACCTCCCATAGCCAGAAATCACCTTCCATTGGCAAAATAGGGCAGCATCTGCAACTTGACTTCCATAGCACAATTTGCTCGTGCGTTTTGGCCCAAACCTGTTCAAACACCTTCCATTCCATCCATCCAAGTTATCCCAAAACTTAAACACCAACTGTAACTCCATTTACAGGGTTTGCCATTTTCATTTTGAGCTTGTGCAGGTTCAGTTCTGTAGGCTTGTTCAAGCATATTAAAGGCAAGCAGGGTATTAGAGAAGGTCAAGTGAAGTTCAAGCAAGCTCCCAGACATCTCAAGCCTTGTTGAAAAGCTCCACATTGCCCTACACGAAGTCAGCTGAAACAGGTTTTTATCAACTTTCTATCTCTCTGTGATACGGTGGGAGAACTGACTTGAGGTTTTGCGTTTGTTTTCACAAATGTTTCGGTTTGAGCAAGAGTCGCCACCGACTTTTTATTTTATCCTAAGGAAAGGTTAAAAAAGCACAGCAAAAACCTTTTGAGATGTTTTCTTGGGTTCGGGGAGCAGATTATAGAAAGGGAAGGTATTAGCACCCTTTCTATCCATGGTTATCCATGGGCTCTTAGTTACTTGCTTAGATCACTTGCCTTTTGTTTTCAATTGTTTTAAATGGTGCTTGAGTGTGTGGGTTTTGAAAATGTTTTGAAAAGATGCCAATGTGGTGGCAACCTTTGTAATGATCCATGTGGGGATGTGTACAAAGATGTATGTCTTTTGAAAAGGTTTTCATTTGTTTTTGAAAGTTGTTTTGAAAGTGTAGTGTTGTGTGATTTTGAAATTAGGCAAGTGTTTTGTTTTGCAAGTTTGATTCAAGCAACTAAGAGGTTATCTACTCCTAAATTTCTCAAAAGATTATTGCTATGTTTTAACCCTTTTAACAAGTTTGTTCCACCATTGTATTTGGTGGACAATCTTGTGTTAGGATGTGAAGGGGACAGGCGCGGGTCATCGTTTAGACCATAATTGCAACGGCGTTAAATGTCTTTGGGCAATTTTCTTTAAGGGACTTGATCATTTATTTTTGTTTGTTTTGAAAAGTTTTATCGAGGGACTATGATCATTCAAATTGTTTGCTTTGCCCAAAGAAGTTCAACATACAATATGGCCCATTTATTTGAAGGCAACAAGTGGAATACCCTAGGGGTGCAAGTGTGATTTGTGTGTCCATTTTCATGCTTATTTATCTTGAGATTAGGTCCAAACTATTTTTTATCGTCTTTCGCATACAAACCCTAATTCTAACATGTTATCATTAGAAAGCAATAAAGTGCGAAAATAAATTTACTAAGCTATTACAAAACCAAATATGGGAAGGGGGGTACAAATGTTCAAATGGGGATATTGACAAGAATTTAAATCTAAATTATTACATCATTTTGAATACTTGCAATTTAATCAATGTACAAAAATTAAATAAGAATGCAAGATGCAAAAGAAATGTTTTGTATATGTATGAAAAAATATTATTTATGTAAAAGAGAAAAGAAAATAAAAATATATTATTTTTTGGAGTATTTTGAATTTAGGGCAAAAACCCTAATTTTATTAAGGAAATGTATTATTGTTTAATTTAATACAAACATTTATTTATTATGTACAAAAATAAAAATAATGAAGTATATTATGAAAAAGTATTTTTGTATCAAATATTAATAAAAATGAAAAAAATCAAGTATTTTTACATTCTAGCTTAAATATATTAATAAACATATATCTATATATATATATATATATATATATATATATATATATATATATATATATATATATATATATATATTAATTTCTTAAATATGCATTATGTGCAAAATATTTAATATTTAATAAAATAAATAAAAAGAGTATTTTTTATGTGAGATATTTTCAGAAGGTTATATAACATAAAAATAAAAAATAGAAGTATTTTACATATTTTTATTTTCATTCTAAATAAATATATATATCTATTCATATACAAATCAAATAAAAACCAAATAAAATCAAAAAAATGATGAGAAAAATATTTTCAAAATTTTAATATGCTGAGAAAAAATAAACAAGTCAAACAAAAAAAGAAAAAGTCAAAAAGAATTAAAAATAAGACAAATGGGCTTGGGGGTGTAATAGCAATTAAGTGGTGTGAATAAGAAAAGATACACAGGCCCAGCCCAAAGATCACTGTCTTCAACCTCCAGCAACAACATTTGAAAAAAACGCGCGCCCCTGTTCTTCAATGTCCAACTCTCGATTCCTGGCTTTTCAGCAAAAACTCATAACACAACAAATGTTCAGCATGAAGAGACGGTTCTAACCATGTATGGAACTTGACCTAACTCTCTAAGATGAGGGAGAATTTCTCCTCCCCCAAATCCTAACCTAGTTTTTCTGCCATTTTCAAACTACAAATTCTCTCTACTCAGGCAAAAGAAATGAAATGTAAAGATATGTACATGTTCAGGGCTATGAGTAGAACCTTGTTTCTTCACAAACTTAAGACTAAAGATGCATGATAAGAGAGATACGAGTTCAAAGTTTTACCTGTGCAGTTGAACTTCTATCTGGAGAATGAGGAACTTCTAGTGCAAGGTAATGATTGGAAAAGCTTCCTTGAGGTCCAGGGATGCTTTTTCAATGCTTACTTTGTCTTGAAACTTCTTGTATCAAGCTATAGAACTTCACCTGCAAAAGGAAAAAATGAAAATGGTGGAAGCTGTTAGAGGGATTACAGGTCAGGTTTTAGGTCATGGTTAGCTTGCATAGGTTGTAAGGAAGGTAGAGGAACAGGTTTGGACCAAAATGCTCGAAGGGATTGAGAGATAGCACTCAATCTGCAGGGGTTGCTCTGTTTGAGCAGTTTCAAGGTGATTATGGCAATGAGAGTGTTTGAGAGGGCAAGGGCTCGTGTGTTAGCTTGAATATGTTCTTTCTGATGTGTTTGATAACTTCTCTCTTGTGTTTCTAAGCTGAGATGAGATATGGTACAAGTTATGCAATGTTACTTGAATTTTAAGCAAGCAATGGTCACTTGGTGTTTTAGGTCAGTAGGGGGCCTCTAATCCTGCTGCATAAGCCTCTCTTGATCAGAGCAATTTGCCCATAATCTTGTGCCAATGAGATCCTAACTGTACTTGCTTGGATTTCAATTTGACATAAAGCTAGCTTTTTACAAAAATGGATAAAGCACTTTATCTAGTTTAGGATTAATCTTGCATACAATGCTTGCACTCAAAGAACAACACCTTAACACATTGAATATGCATTAAATTATTGAGTATGGAATGGTTCAAGGACCTGTAATCAAGCATAAAGCAAGCTGAGTTCAAATTTGCAAGATTATGAACATGTTTTGATGAAGAACAAAAGTGAATTTTTGCCAACTTGTGAAATTCGAATCTCTCAAGTTATGAGGTTGTTTGATGAGTTCTTGGACATTTTGGAAAGCTTGGAATTTGTACTACAATCCATATTTGAAATGCAAATTAAAATTCCAAGTGGAAGGGTATGAAAAGTGGCCTTGAAGTGGGGTAGAAAACTTTGTCAAAATAGGTTAAAATTTCACTAAGTTAAAAATGGTTTAGTGCCCCTATTAAAAAATTTGTAACTTGAGATACAAGCTTCAAATGAGAAAACTTTGTGAATCAAAGTTGTAGATTATGCAACAAGCTACAACTTTCATGTTTTGACTTTTGTTTGAATCCAAATGGATCTTGGTGAAAAGATGGGGCAAAGTTGGGAAAAAATTAGGGTTTTTCATAACTTAGAAAAATTCTAAGTTATGAAAAATTCCATTTTCTAACCCTAATTTGCATTTTGTGATTTCTTGGTGAACAAGTTTCATGATTTGGCAAGTTTTGATGAAAAATGAATCTTGACTCTTGATTTTGACCAAAAAGTCAAAGTTTGACTTTTCAGTATACAGTCAAAATTGATCAATTGACTGGGAAATTCAACTGTCAATCTTGTGTACTTGGGATCTTTTGAGCTTGATGAATGTGTCAAGATAATTCCATGGGGTCCTTGAGTCCATATGTGAGCTTGGTTTGCCATTGGTTAGGTCAAACAGTCAAAAATTGCCTTTGTGCAGTCAAAACCCTAAAAATGACCATTTTACCCTTTTGGTGATCTGATCAAATTTCTTGTGGAACTGTGATCCAAACTTGATCAAATGGTCCATATGAATTCAATATGTTGATGTGGGTCAAATTTCATGAGATTTAACTGTCAATTGGCCACAGTTGACTTTTTCCCAATACAGCTGATTTCTAGGTCAACTGTCCAATTGATTGGGCAAAACTTGGAATCAAGACTTGAAACTTGGTGAGGATAAACTTGGGAGTCCAATATGAAACATGAAAGTCATCTTAGGCATTTTAGGTCAAAACACCCTTGGGCAAACACAAACCCTAATTTGAGTCCACAGTGCAAGGAGAAGTCTTGAGCAGAGGAAACCCTAACTGGATCTTGATCTTCAAAGGTCTTGTGATGAGAAAATGTTGAGGAAATGGGAGGGCAAATTTTGGGGTACAACAGTTGCCCCTGTTCAATCTTCTTGAACCTGAAGAGTTAGATTGGCAAGTTTGCCTTTCGTGACTCGAGGGTAAAAGGAGATTGGACACTAGAGTGCCCGAAAATTTGCACTCGCATGCTGGAGTCTCAACAATGTGGTGTCGGGAATGGGCTTATAGACGCCATTTGGAGAGGTGGTGGATAGGGAGATGGGCTTATAGATGCCACCTGGGGATGTGACAGAACTTTGTCGGGAATGGGCTTATAGATGCCATTTGGAAGTGTCGATCGCGTAAGAGATTCCTTAGTGAGAACTTGTATACTTGAGAAAGACGGATGTTTTCCTGGCTTGTTACAGGTGTTTGATCTTCAGTCTCCTTATGCAGACATGCCCTGGCTAGATACAGGTGTCGAATCTACAATCGGTTGCTCACAGATGTGCCCTGGATGGATACAGGAGTCGAATCTTCGGACTCTTCAGACGTGCCCTGGCTAGATACATGAATCGAGTCTGGAAACGTGGTCAACAGATATGCCCTGGCTGGATGCAGGAATCGAATCTGGAGATGTTGTAGTGGATAGATGTGCCCTGGCTAGATACAGGAATCGAATCTTTGAACTCTTCAGACGTGCCCTGGCTAGATACAGGAATCGAGTCTGGAAACGTGGTCAACAGATATGCCCTGGCTGGATGCAGGAATCGAATCTGGAGATGTTGTAGTGGATAGATGTGCCCTGGCTAGATACAGGAATCAAATCTTTGAACTCTTCAGACGTGCCCTGGCTAGATACAGGAATCGAGTCTGGAAACTGATCACTCTCAAATGTGCCATGGCTAGATACAGGTATCGAATCTGGAATTGTGACAGTTGAAGGTAGTTGTTTTTGGGATTGTCTTTTTCCTGAAAAGGCAAAACATAAGTTGTATGCAATGTCATGATGTATGATATGCATGATGTTCAACATGAGATAGTGTTGTATGCACTTTATCATATATGTAAGCAAGATGTATGAAAAATGTGAAATGTTTATGAATGTAATTTCGTCTTAGGAAAATAAATCCTTGATGAACGGCCGGGGAGGTGCTCTGTGGAAGAGATACTTGGCCGAAGTTTTGATGCGAGGCCTGTTGAGGACTCTAATGATGGATTCCGCTGGGGATAATGATGATAAACTCCGCTGGGGATTGAAGGAACTTTGCCGAGGGCGGTCTTCCGTGGTTTTTAGCTGAGGATAACCCAGTTATAAGTCCTTGTGAGGAAATAACTCTAAATAAAACTCGGGAGAGACGTCCGTACTCTGCAGGGGATAAGCTTCCAGAATCTACTGGGGATGAGCTTTAAGACCTGCCGGGGAATGTTGTGTCCTTTCAGGATTGTCGGGGAGTCAACTCCGCTTGGGGAAAGTATTGTCGAATCTTGTTTTACTCTGCGAGGAAATTGAGATGATCTGGCTACCTTCTTCAGTTGATCTTACCTTGGTACCTTGGCGAACAAAACAACCAGACTTCATCAGATAACTCCACATTGCCCCTGTTTCCGATGTCACCTGTAATCAATCTCTTGTTTCATATGTAAATATTTATGAATCAGCAATTTAATGTCAAATGCATATATCAAACATGAACATTGGACGTTCTTCGCAAGACAAAACAGAAAAAAGGAAAACAACGGTAATTTGTATGGACAAGTGAATTTGTATTGATTTAAACTTTGCCTGTGAATAGGCGTTTTTCGTACAAGAGGCTGACATCCTAGTAAGAGGACGCCGCCGAATAACATAGAGTTTACAATTTGAAAAAGGAAACAAAACAGCTATGTGAACAATCCCACTGGGTTCCAACTCTGCTATCGCCTTTATGTCTTCGAACCTCTCATTGCTTTGCTGCCTAGTTGAAGATGAAGCTGATTGGTCGATGCCGAAATCTGGGCCAGATAGTTGATGCCGAATTCCGGATGCGAAGTGATCCAATGAGACATAGTGTTACGCTTTTATCCCTAACTTTTGCCTGGACCGCCCTTTCGGGTTTTCAGTCCACCGGGATACCCATTTTTTCCCAAGCCGCCCTTTCAGGTTTTCGACTTGCCGGGTGTACATATTTTTATTCATTTCATCCCTTATTTTTGCCCGAACCCTTTTGGTTCGCCGGGAAGCCCTTATTTTTGCCTAGGTATGTCAACCTAGCGGGTCTTTTATTTATGCGTAGTATTTTTTCACTATGTCTGCATTGGCGGGGTGAGGGAGGTCTTCACCATCCATGGTGGTTAGGATCATGGCTCCTCCTGAGAACACACGTTTAACCACAAATGGCCCTTCGTAAGTAGGGGTCCATTTGCCCCGGGGTTCACTTTGAGGAAGGATGATGCGTTTGATTACCAGGTCCCCAACTTGATACTCTTGCGATCTGACTTTCTTGTTAAATGCCCTGATCATCCGTTTCTGATACGTTTGACCATGACAGATAGCAGTGAGCCTCTTTTCGTCAATCAGATTTAATTGATCAAGTCGAGTCTGGATCCAATCATCTTCATTCAAGTCTGCATCCTTCATTATCCGGAGAGAGGGTATCTGGATTTCGATTGGCAAGACTGCCTCCATGCCATAGACCAAGGAGAAGGGAGTTGCCTCTGTTGACGTCCGTGCTGAGGTACGGTACCCATGAAGAGCAAACGGTAACATTTCGTGCCAATCTTTGTAGGTCACTGTCATCTTCTGCACAATCTTCTTGATATTCTTATTTGCCGCTTCTACATCCCCGTTCATCTTCGGTCGGTAAGGAGAAGAGTGGTGGTGCTGTATCTTGAATTGCTCGCAGAGCTCAGTGATCATCTTGTTGTTAAGATTGGTACCATTGTCCGTAATGATCCTCTCATGTACGCCATATCGATAGATCAGATTATGCCGAATGAACCGTGCCACGACGTTCTTGGTTACGGTAGCATAGGAGGCTGCTTCAACCCATTTTGTGAAGTAATCAATCGCTACTAGGATGAAGCGATGCCCGTTGGATGCCGTAGGTCTGATTTCGCCGATCATATCAATACCCCACATTGCAAAAGGCCAAGGTGCCGTCAGGACATTCAAAGGAACCGGAGGGATATGCACCTTGTCAGCATAGATCTGGCATTTATGACAAATTCGGGAGTGTTGGTAACAATCGGCTTCCATTGTGGACCAGAAATATCCTGCCCGAAGGATTTTCTTAGCCATGGTGTGTCCACTGGAATGTGTTCCAAATGTACCTTCATGCAGTTCTGTCATGATTTTCTCTGCTTCTGCCTTATCCACACAATGTAGCAGAGTTGAATCATGATTCCGTTTGTAGAGAATGTCGTTGCTGAGGAAGAATTTTGCAGCAAACCTCCTCATGAACTTCTTATCATTGACAGACGCACCTTCAGGGTATTCCTGAGCTTCCAAGTACCTCTTCACCTCATGATACCAGGGTTTTTCGGTCACCTTCTCAGCCTCGAGCTCGCAGCAGTATGCCGGTTCATCCAACTTCCAGATAATGATTCGGGGAGCCTCATTGTCCCATTTAACTTTGAACATTGAAGACATCGTAGCTAGGGCATCCGCTAGCTGATTCTCCTCTCTAGGGAAGTGTTCGAAAGTTATCTCTTCAAAGTGGGGAAGCAAGGTCAACACATACTCCTTGTAAGGAATAAGATTCGGGTGTTTCGTATCCCACTCGCCTTTGATCTGATTGATCACGAGAGCGGAATCTCCGAAAACACTTAGAAATATGATCCTCAAGTCGATTGCAGCTTGTAAACCCATGATACATGCCTCATATTCTGCCATGTTGTTGGTGCAGCTGAAACATAATCGGGCGGTGAGGGGAGTATGAGTTCCTTTGGGAGATATGATTACAGCGCCGACGCCGTTACCCAAAGCATTGGAGGCTCCGTCAAAATGCATAGACCATCGGGATCCTTCCTCAGGTCCTTCATCCGGTCCAGGTACTTCACAGTCAGTTGCCACCATGATGTCTTCGTCCGGAAAATCAAAGTTCAATGATTGGTAATCGTCCACAGGTTGGTGTGCCAAATGATCTGCCAGTACACTTCCCTTAATTGCTTTCTGAGTTGTATACTGGATATCATATTCTGTCAAGATCATTTGCCATCTCGCTATTCTTCCAGACAGAGCGGGCTTTTCAAATATGTACTTGATGGGATCCATCTTTGAAATCAATAAAGTAGTGTGAGTCAGCATATACTGTCTCAGCCGGCGAGCAGCCCATACAAGAGCGCAGCAAGTTTTCTCAAGCAGTGAGTAACGAGACTCACAGTCGGTAAACTTTTTGCTCAAGTAATAAATAGCGTGCTCTTCTCGGCCAGACTCGTCATGCTGCCCCAGCACACACCCCATTGAATTATCAAGCACTGTCAAGTATAGTATCAGAGGTCTTCCTTCCACCGGTGGCATAAGAATGGGTGGCTCTTGGAGATATTCCTTTATCTTTTCAAAGGCGGCCTGACATTCATCATTCCAGCGTACTACTTGATCTTTCTTCAGTAATTTGAAGATTGGCTCATAAGTAGCAGTCAGATGTGAGATGAATCGGGCAATATAATTCAGTCGTCCTAGGAAACCTCTGACTTCTTTCTCTGTTCTTGGAGTCGGCATCTCTTGTATGGCTTTTACCTTGGCAGGGTCCACCTGAATACCTTTATCACTTACAATGAAACCTAGCAATTTTCCGGATCTTACCCCAAAGGTGCATTTGTTGGGATTCAACCTTAGCTTGTATAACTTGAGTCGGTCAAACAACTTCCTCAGATGGTCAAGGTGCTCCTCCTTAGTTTGAGACCTCGCAATCATGTCATCAACGTATACCTCAATCTCATGATGGATCATATCATGAAATAAAGCAACCATGGCACGTTGATAGGTTGCCCCAACATTTTTTAATCCGAATGGCATGACCTTATAACAGAAAGTGCCCCACTGAGTCACAAAGGTAGTCTTCTCCATATCCTCTGGAGCCATCTTGATCTGATTATACCCCGAAAAACCATCCATGAAGGAGAACACCTTGTGTTGAGCTGTATTGTCAACAAGGACATCAATGTGAGGTAGGGGGAAGTCATCCTTGGGGCTGGCCCTGTTCAAATCCCTGTAGTCAATACACATTCTGACTTTACCGTCCTTCTTCGGCACTGGCACCACATTGGCAACCCACTGAGGGTAAGAAGTCACTGCAAGGAACCCGGCATCAAACTGTCTCATAACCTCGGCCTTGATCTTTTCAGACATCTCTGGACGCATCCGTCGGACTTTTTGCTTTACCGGAGGGCAATCCTCCTTGGTCGGCAGGTGGTGAACTACAATGTCGGCATCCAAACCAGGCATATCTTCATAGGACCAAGAAAAAATCTCCATGTAAACTTGTAGCATTTGGATCAATCGTTGCTTCACGCCGAGCTCTAGATTGGCACCAATCTTGACCTCTTTCCTATCTGTCTCAGTACCCAGGTTAATCGTCTCCACCGGCTCTTCATGTGGTTGAATAGCTCTCTCTTCCTGGAGCAGCAGTCTTGCGAGTTCACCAGGCACTTCGCAATCATCTTCACCTTCGTCTTCGGCCAAGTTGATCGGATTTTCGAAGTCATAACTGGCGGTAGCAGAGCTGTTACCAGTGAGATCCAGAGTGGATTGAAACCTGTATAAGTGAGTGTGTGTAAATATAGCTGTTTTGCAATATATATAACACAGAAAGGAAAAGAGCACAAGATTTGAAATGCAACAAACGTCCAATGTTTTGATTGATGATATATGAAAATGTCATACAAAAAGCCCTCACAAATGGAGCTACGATGCCCCGGGTAGGACATCGAGCCAACAAAGTTTTAACATATTGTTTGTTACAAACTGGAAATCAAAAGAAATTAATTACTGCGTGACAAATGTGATAGGGGTAAAATCCTTTGTCGTCCAGTTGCTTGGTCCGTTGCTGGTAGTCGGGTAGATCCAACTGTCAAATTCTGCTTCCTCCTCATCCTCCTCAATAGCATTCACCCCTGAGCTGGAGATAAACATCGGAGCCTTTCTGACCTTCTCCTTGCGCACAGCCCTCTGAGCCTCTGCAGTAAAGCCCAGCCCAAACTTGTTGTTCTTCTGAGTGAAGTCAGGAAGCTGACCCCAGTTTGCACAATTGCCTTTCTGAACCACAGCCCGGGCATCCCTTAGGGAAGCCATCTTCAAGGAAACATTCTCCTCGACTGTTGTTTCTGCTGCTGCTGAAATTGGATGCACCTCCTCGAAATGCTGAAAGGGGGTTTCAATAAACTCCCCATCCATCTCAATGTATCTGAAGGAATTCAAATGGCTCACCAAATACTCCTCTTCTCCTTGCACAGTGACGATCTTCCCTCTGACAGGGTACTTCAGCTTCTGGTGCAAGGTAGAGGTCACTGCCCCAGCTTTATGGATCCAAGGTCGACCCAGTAGACAAGAGTACGATGGACGTATATCCATCACATAAAAAGTAGAGTCAAACACTTGAGAGCCCACACGAATAGGGATGTTAACCTCTCCATGAACCATCCTTTTGGAACCGTCAAAGGCCCTGACGATGATATTGCTGGGCTTTAGTTCCAGGCCTTCATAATCCAGACGGTCTAAAGCCTTTTTCGGTAGAACATTCAAGGAAGAACCAGTATCCACCAATACATGCGCCAGAGTAGTGCCCCTGCATTCGATAGAGACATGCAGGGCATCATTGTGGTCTCTTCCCTTCGCGGTCAGGTCAGCATCTGAAAAACCCAAGCCATTGTCTGCTGTCAGATTTGCTATGCAATCAGTGAACTGGACTGTAGACGTCTCCTGCGGCACATGGGCCGTCTTGAGAAATGAGATCAAGGCCTTAGCATGGGCCTCAGAGCATAGCAATAAGGAGAGCATGGAGATCTTGGAGGGCGTATGCCCCAGCTGCTCGACAACATTGAAATCACTTTTCTTTATTATTTTCAAGATCTCCTCCATTTCTCGTTGGGAGGCCTCAGCATTTATGGGTATTGGTGCCTCCATCCGGGCAGGCTCTTCTTCAACTTCTTTGCCCCGAGCATTAGATGACTCGGCGGCAGGGGAAACAACTTGATCAGCAACAGTAACAGGTACACTTGTAGGTGTTATAAGGAGGGGTTTTCGAGTAGCGGGCGGTGCAATGTCAGGCGAGAAGAGCCTGCCACTGCGGGTGACCTTGGCTGGACCAGTGATATCGCAGATACTGGCGCCAGTGTCGAATTTTTGTTTAATTCCATTTACATATACGTCTGCCCCATAATGCCAAGGGACAGCTTTATCAGATACGTAGGGGAGAGGCCCCGGAACAGTAATAATCACAGGTGCAATAGTCATGATTTGAACAGGCTTCTTCGGGGGAGCCTTGATTGGATTATTGAAGATGGTAACCACAGAAACTTCCTTTATCGGAACCAACTGAACAGCAGACTTCTTAAACAGAATCTCCTTGCTATCCATTAGGCTTTGGACGCCTAACCTCAGCAAGGGACAATCAGATAGGGAAACAGCACAGAACAGGCAACCTTCACCGCAACCCGGAAATAAACCGGCCCGCAGTAGGTTCTTCTTAACGGTCTTCAGAGGGGTGACAACTTCATTTACCGAAACAGCGTACATTTCTTCCTCAATGGCATTTACTCTATGCTGGGGCATAGGAGTAGTTACGACATTTGGTTTCTCCGGCGCTTCAAACTGAATTTCCTTTGCGTCGATCAGATCTTGCACTTTGTTTCTCAAGGCCCAGCAATCATCAGTAGTGTGCCCGGGACTATCAGAATGATAAGCACACCGGGCATTTGGGTTATACTTAGGAGACGCAGTGTTGACAACCTTAGGAGCTTCTTTGAGGGTCACCAGGTTGGTGGATAACAGTTGGGGTAAAATTTGAGATAAGGTCATACTCAGTCGGGTATACTGCCTCTTGGGCCTTTCGCTTCTTTGTTGATTGTACTGCTGAGGAGCAGCAACAGGTTTTGAGATGACCAAAGCATTGACGGCTTGGCGACTTTCGGGCTTTACTTGTCTTCTAGGACCATAGACGGCACTTGCTTCTTTCTTAAACGGCCTCTTCTCAGCACTTGTGGAGGCAGCCTTTTGTATCTTGCCTGACCTGATGCCAGCTTCAATTCTTTCTCCCGTCAATATCAAATCTGTAAACCCAGCGGAGGAGTTACCAACCAAATGATTGAAAAACGGACCAGACAACGTCCCTAGAAACATATCAACCAGCTCACGATCAGTCAAAGGAGGCTGCACCCTGCCAGCCAAATCTCTCCATTTTGAGCGTACTCTTTGAACCCTTCACCCATTCCTAGAGACATACCCTGAAGTTGGGTATGTGTAGGAGCGAGATCAGAATTGTATTGGTATTGTCTGTAGAATGCGGTTGCCAAATCTTCCCAGTGTCGGATGCTAGCTCCATCTAGTTGGTAGAACCATTCAAGCTGTGACCCCGAGAGGCTATCTTGGAAGAAGTGAATCCAGAGGTTCTTATCCGCCGTATAAGGTTGGATTTTCCTTACGTACGACCTCAGATGCAGCTTTGGGCAGGAGACCCCATCATACTTGGCGAAGGCAGGCGCCTTAAACTTGTGTGGAATTACTACCCCAGAAGATAACCCCAAATCTCCAAAATCCAGTCTCGGCACATTCTGAATTTCCATGGCGCTTAAGCGGTCCTCCAATTGCTTGTATCTGTCAGCAGCAGGTGGGTATTGTTCGTCGTTATAGTCAGTCTCGTTGTCGGAGACTGCGGGACTAGGAGCCCCTCCCCCTTGGGGACTGTTTTTCTCAGCAGAAGAAGTAGTTGGATCAACTTCATTATGGAGTGTATTCCCAAATCTGCGTCCGGTGTTGAACAACGCAATCCTCTTTTTCTTCTTCTTCTTCAGGAGTAGAGTCTTCAACTCTTGCTGACCTTGGGCTAGGCTTAGGACCATCTCTTGAAACTGTGCACTTTGGGCCTGAAGGGCCTTGATTGCTTGCTCACTGGATGAGTCTGGATTCATGATGACTGTGCACACAAACAACGAAGAAAATTAAGCAACCTGTGAAATAGGGTACCTGCTATGCATATGGTGCAATGGAATGCGTATGTATGCAATGCATTCAAGGATTCAGAATATTCAAAATTTGTTGCAGACAAAAAAAGGAACGCACATCATATTAATAAGGAGAAATTCGTTAGTACATAAATGCCCCCATGGGCCAAATATTACAAAATGACTCCTCAAGGTAAAAAAACATTGCGCATCCTCTTTGGTGCGATGTAGGTGTTGAGATTCCTCTCCTCGTGCAGTAGGCGGGTGAGTTCCAGGACCTTCTTTTCGCTAGCATGTAGACTGGTCTCAAGAGAATTCCGTTCTTCCTTAAGCTGGACCCAGCTCTTCTGCATTTCTTCCCAGGAGGTGGGCATGTCGGGATGTTGAATGGTGTAGGACACCTCTCCTTCCAAGACTGGTTCTTTAATCACAGGGAGCATATGAGGATAAGGCATCACTAACTTCTGGGAGCGGGCTCGTACCCACTTGAGATAAGGTTCCAACGGGATGGAGTTCCTGTGCCCCAGTGTCTTGCTGTCTATCCTACTTGGCATCCTCCAAGCTCTGATAAATCTCTGACGAAGTCCTTGAGTATCGTTGTCGAAGTCAAAAACTATGTTAGGAATTAACATGTCATGAGGGCCATCCCTCCGAGCATAACCAAACTGTCTCCAAGCCAGGCATGGGTTGTAAGTAATACCTCCCTTGATTCCAAATAAAGGAACATTAGGGTACTCCCCGCAACGATCAATGATAGTGACGTCTTCCCTGGACCTAGGGCACCAATGTATATCTGCATGCGTAAGAGTCATTAACCGTTGTGACCATCTCAAACCCCGCTCGTTCTTCAAAACTGATTGTGGAAGGTGCGAAATAAACCACCTTCCCAGGAGAGGAGTGCAACACATAAGGACACCCCTTCTTCTCATGGTTCGAGTGTAACATGAGTGAAGGATGTCCCCCAGCAACGTAGGTATAGGATTCCTGGTCATGAAGATCTGGACAGCACTGATATCAATAAGCTGATCTGGGTTAGGGAATAACACCAAACCATAGACAAGGAGGGCCATAACTTCTTCAAAAGCTTGTAGGTCAAGGGAGTTCCAACATTCTTGGGCCTTCTCGAACAGAAACCTGGCTAAGAAACCCTTGATACCACTTCTAACTTCCCAATGTCCCTTGAGGTCAGACGGTTGTAGGTGCAAGGCTTTAGCAATCTCTTCAAGCTTGGGTTCCTCTTCCGTACCGTTGTAGGGTAGTTGATCAAGGATAGGGACCTTCAGAAGTCGGGAGAACTCTTCCAATGTAGGCACCAATTGATAATCCGGAAAAGTGAAACAGTGATGCAGAGGGTCAAAGAACTGGAACAGGACTTTTATCAAATCCTCCTCAATGTTGGTGTTAACCAAGCTGATGAGTCTTCCATGTCTCTCACTGAATGAAGAACCCTCGGGAATCCTGGACATAAGTTCCTTAAGCTGAGGAGGGATCTTTACAAGGCTAATCTGAATTGTCTTTCTGCGAGCAGTTTCCATGTCCTATAAAACAAGAACAAAGATGAAGATTCGAAACCCTTGAAATGGTTAGTCAATGCTCATGATGTTGTATGATGTCATGATGTTATGATTAAATACACCACAAATATTCACAGAGGCAAACATGGTAAGGCACACAAGTCACTCAAGACAAACCCTTAGGGTTTAGGCCTGCATGGGGTCTGGGTATTACCCTCTTGAAGCTTGGTGGGCTCAACCTGTCCTATTAGAAGTAACCGGGTTCTAAAGGTCCCAATATCACTGGATTACTTTCATTGTTCACCGTTCCGATTTAGCCACTGAACTGGCGACCGAAATATCCCAGGAAAGCAACCCTCAATTGAGTGTAGTATCGAGTATCAACCAACCTCGGACTGCACCAAAGTCAGTTATCTCACTACCCTAAAAAGGCCAAGATGGTTCAATTAAGGTTCCTAAGGTCAGTTGATGCTTCACGACACCACGCGGCGGCCCCGTACTCTCCTTGACTGAACTCAAGGGTTACCGGTACACACCAAAGTGCCACATCAACGTAGCAGACTGCTTCAACCATGTCGGTATACCCCGCACAGTTCCCTCACAGCCTTGTTGCTACCTAAAAAAGGGTTTCCCCAGATCCGGGTTAGGATCTATAAAACTCCGATACAAAGCCCACAAATGTAAAGCAAACAAAGCAATCAATTGAAAATAAAGGTGATCTAAACCCTAAGGTAACCCCACTTTTAAAATATTCCCCAGCAGAGTCGCCAGTTCTGTGATACGGTGGGAGAACTGACTTGAGGTTTTGCGTTTGTTTTCGCAAATGTTTCGGTTTGAGCAAGAGTCGCCACCGACTTTTTATTTTATCCTAAGGAAAGGTTAAAAAAGCACAGCAAAAACCTTTTGAGATGTTTTCTTGGGTTCAGGGAGTAGATTATAGAAAGGGAAGGTATTAGCACCCTTTCTATCCATGGTTATCCATGGGCTCTTAGTTACTTGCTTAGATCACTTGCCTTTTGTTTTCAATTGTTTTAAATGGTGCTTGAGTGTGTGGGTTTTGAAAATGTTTTGAAAAGATGCCAATGTGGTGGCAACCTTTGTAATGATCCATGTGGGGATGTGTACAAAGATGTATGTCTTTTGAAAAGGTTTTCATTTGTTTTTGAAAGTTGTTTTGAAAGTGTAGTGTTGTGTGATTTTGAAATTAGGCAAGTGTTTTGTTTTGCAAGTTTGATTCAAGCAACTAAGAGGTTATCTACTCCTAAATTTCTCAAAAGATTATTGCTATGTTTTAACCCTTTTAATAAGTTTGTTCCACCATTGTATTTGGTGGACAATCTTGTGTTAGGATGTGAAGGGGACAGGCGCGGGTCATCGTTTAGACCATAATTGCAACGGCGTTAAATGTCTTTGGGCAATTTTCTTTAAGGGACTTGATCATTTATTTTTGTTTGTTTTGAAAAGTTTTATCGAGGGACTATGATCATTCAAATTGTTTGCTTTGCCCAAAGAAGTTCAACATACAATATGGCCCATTTATTTGAAGGCAACAAGTGGAATACCCTAGGGGTGCAAGTGTGATTTGTGTGTCCATTTTCATGCTTATTTATCTTGAGATTAGGTCCAAACTATTTTTTATCGTCTTTCGCATACAAACCCTAATTCTAACATGTTATCATTAGAAAGCAATAAAGTGCGAAAATAAATTTACTAAGCTATTACAAAACCAAATATGGGAAGGGGGATACAAATGTTCAAATGGGGATATTGACAAGAATTTAAATCTAAATTATTACATCATTTTGAATACTTGCAATTTAATCAATGTACAAAAATTAAATAAGAATGCAAGATGCAAAAGAAATGTTTTGTATATGTATGAAAAAAATATTATTTATGTAAAAGAGAAAAGAAAATAAAAATATATTATTTTTTGGAGTATTTTGAATTTAGGGCAAAAACCCTAATTTTATTAAGGAAATGTATTATTGTTTAATTTAATACAAACATTTATTTATTATGTACAAAAATAAAAATAATGAAGTATATTATGAAAAAGTATTTTTATATCAAATATTAATAAAAATGAAAAAAATCAAGTATTTTTACATTCTAGCTTAAATATATTAATAAACATATATCTATATATATATATATATATATATTAATTTCTTAAATATGCATTATGTGCAAAATATTTAATATTTAATAAAATAAATAAAAAGAGTATTTTTTATGTGAGATATTTTCAGAAGGTTATATAACATAAAAATAAAAAATAGAAGTATTTTACATATTTTTATTTTCATTCTAAATAAATATATATATCTATTCATATACAAATCAAATAAAAACCAAATAAAATCAAAAAAATGATGAGAAAAATATTTTCAAAATTTTAATATGCTGAGAAAAAATAAACAAGTCAAACAAAAAAAGAAAAAGTCAAAAAGAATTAAAAATAAGACAAATGGGCTTGGGGGTGTAATAGCAATTAAGTGGTGTGAATAAGAAAAGATACACAGGCCCAGCCCAAAGATCACTGTCTTCAACCTCCAGCAACAACATTTGAAAAAAAACGCGCGCCCCTGTTCTTCAATGTCCAACTCTCGATTCCTGGCTTTTCAGCAAAAACTCATAACACAACAAATGTTCAGCATGAAGAGACGGTTCTAACCATGTATGGAACTTGACCTAACTCTCTAAGATGAGGGAGAATTTCTCCTCCCCCAAATCCTAACCTTGTTTTTCTGCCATTTTCAAACTACAAATTCTCTCTACTCAGGCAAAAGAAATGAAATGTAAAGATATGTACATGTTCAGGGCTATGAGTAGAACCTTGTTTCTTCACAAACTTAAGACTAAAGATGCATGATAAGAGAGATACGAGTTCAAAGTTTTACCTGTGTAGTTGAACTTCTATCTGGAGAATGAGGAACTTCTAGTGCAAGGTAATGATTGGAAAAGCTTCCTTGAGGTCCAGGGATGCTTTTTCAATGCTTACTTTGTCTTGAAACTTCTTGTATCAAGCTATAGAACTTCACCTGCAAAAGGAAAAAATGAAAATGGTGGAAGCTGTTAGAGGGATTACAGGTCAGGTTTTAGGTCATGGTTAGCTTGCATAGGTTGTAAGGAAGGTAGAGGAACAGGTTTGGACCAAAATGCTCGAAGGGATTGAGAGATAGCACTCAATCTGCAGGGGTTGCTCTGTTTGAGCAGTTTCAAGGTGATTATGGCAATGAGAGTGTTTGAGAGGGCAAGGGCTCGTGTGTTAGCTTGAATATGTTCTTTCTGATGTGTTTGATAACTTCTCTCTTGTGTTTCTAAGCTGAGATGAGATATGGTACAAGTTATGCAATGTTACTTGAATTTTAAGCAAGCAATGGTCACTTGGTGTTTTAGGTCAGTAGGGGGCCTCTAATCCTGCTGCATAAGCCTCTCTTGATCAGAGCAATTTGCCCATAATCTTGTGCCAATGAGATCCTAACTGTACTTGCTTGGATTTCAATTTGACATAAAGCTAGCTTTTTACAAAAATGGATAAAGCACTTTATCTAGTTTAGGATTAATCTTGCATACAATGCTTGCACTCAAAGAACAACACCTTAACACATTGAATATGCATTAAATTATTGAGTATGGAATGGTTCAAGGACCTGTAATCAAGCATAAAGCAAGCTGAGTTCAAATTTGCAAGATTATGAACATGTTTTGATGAAGAACAAAAGTGAATTTTTGCCAACTTGTGAAATTCGAATCTCTCAAGTTATGAGGTTGTTTGATGAGTTCTTGGACATTTTGGAAAGCTTGGAATGTGTACTACAATCCATCTTTGAAATGAAAATTAAAATTCCAAGTGGAAGGGTATGAAAAGTGGCCTTGAAGTGGGGTAGAAAACTTTGTCAAAATAGGTTAAAATTTCACTAAGTTAAAAATGGTTTAGTGCCCCTATTAAAAAATTTGTAACTTGAGATACAAGCTTCAAATGAGAAAACTTTGTGAATCAAAGTTGTAGATTATGCAACAAGCTACAACTTTCATGTTTTGACTTTTGTTTGAATCCAAATGGATCTTGGTGAAAAGATGGGGCAAAGTTGGGAAAAAATTAGGGTTTTTCATAACTTAGAAAAATTCTAAGTTATGAAAAATTCCATTTTCTAACCCTAATTTGCATTTTGTGATTTCTTGGTGAACAAGTTTCATGATTTGGCAAGTTTTGATGAAAAATGAATCTTGACTCTTGATTTTGACCAAAAAGTCAAAGTTTGACTTTTCAGTATACAGTCAAAATTGATCAATTGACTGGGAAATTCAATTGTCAATCTTGTGTACTTGGGATCTTTTGAGCTTGATGAATGTGTCAAGATAATTCCATGGGGTCCTTGAGTCCATATGTGAGCTTGGTTTGCCATTGGTTAGGTCAAACAGTCAAAAATTGCCTTTGTGCAGTCAAAACCCTAAAAATGACCATTTTGCCCTTTTGGTGATCTGATCAAATTTCTTGTGGAACTGTGATCCAAACTTGATCAAATGGTCCATATGAATTCAATATGTTGACGTGGGTCAAATTTCATGAGATTTAACTGTCAATTGGCCACAGTTGACTTTTTCCCAATACAGCTGATTTCTAGGTCAACTGTCCAATTGATTGGGAAAAACTTGGAATCAAGACTTGAAACTTGGTGAGGATAAACTTGGGAGTCCAATATGAAACATGAAAGTCATATTAGGCATTTTAGGTCAAAACACCCTTGGGCAAACACAAACCCTAATTTGAGTCCACAGTGCAAGGAGAAGTCTTGAGCAGAGGAAACCCTAACTGGATCTTGATCTTCAAAGGTCTTGTGATGAGAAAATATTGAGGAAATGGGAGGGCAAATTTTGGGGTACAACACTCTCTATTTAGGAACATTTAGCCTTAGGTTTGTGAATAAGAAATGTAGTATTCATTTCCATGAAGCTGTACATATGCTCAGTTTTCATTTTTATTAAGCGTGCTAAGAGAATTTGGTCCATGAACATACTGAAAAAATTAGGTTAGTTTTTAGGGCCAGAGAAATTCTCTCTGGTCTTTGAGAGTTAGGATTAGTTTTTTATATGGTTAGATTCGTCTTGAAAAGCTCTACAACTTTGATGTTATGTGTTTTTGCAATAGAGCTCGTATGCAGGATGTCCATGTTTGATAACAGGCGCGCGCGTTTTGTTTGAAAGTCAGAGGTTGAAGATGAAGTGGTGGGCTGGGCTTAGTCCTGGCTCACTATTGACACCCCCTTTTACTTTTGCACCCCCTGGCCCAATTTCTTTATATTTTATATTTTTGTGTTTTATTTTCATTTCTGACTTTATTTTATTATTTCCAAATATAAAAAATACTCAAAAATATTTTTATAAATTTTTCATATTTATTTTGTATTCTATTTTCATTTCTTCTAACATAAAATTAATTTATTGATTATATACTTTTATTTTATTTATTGAAAACTTAAAAATAAATTATATTTTTATCTTATCCTTTATTTTATTCACACCAAAAAATATCATTCTAAATATGTTTTTATTTTTTATTTTATTTTTATACATGTTTAATATAATTAATATTACATATACATACTTTTATTTTATTTAAATAAATACTTGGGAATAAAAAAACATGAAAAATATACTTTTTTATTATTATTATTACTTATATTTAAAATAATACCTTTTTCTAAATATATTTAATTTATATAATATATATATATATATATATATATATATATATATATATATATATATATATATATATATATATATATATATATATATATATATATATATATATATATATATATATATATATATATATATATATATATATATATATATATATATATATATATATATATATATTATTTTCTTAAATAATTATTTTTATATTGTATATAAATAATGTAATTAATATATTTATTTTCTTAAAGAAAATTAGGGTTTACCCTTAATAAAAATAATAATCCCCTTTTATTATACCTTTTATATTAAATATTTTTTACATACATAAATAAACAAAAACTTTTTTTGCATAATTCATATTATTTGATATATTTATTTATTTTGTTTATTTAAATATTGTCCATTTATTATTTATGCATTTGATTCAATTTGGATGTAATAGTAAACTAGGGTTTTTATTTCTTGTCAAATACACCCCCATTCAAAGATTGTACCCTCATCCCTATAATCATGTTGTAATAGCTTAGACTTTTAATTCTCGCACTTTATGCTTTCAATTATGCCATGATTAGAGATTAGGGTTTGTATGCAAAAATCTAAATCAACAAGTAGCTTGACTAATATAAAGACAAAAATGCATGAAAATCAATACACAATGCACACTTGCACCCCTAGGGTTACATCCACTTGTTGCCTTAAAAATGGGCCATGTTACGCATGTTGGGTACTTTGGCAAAACAAAAACAAAACAAAAGATCATAGTCCCTCGATGATGCTATCTTGGTTGCCTAAACAAAATGATCAAGTCCCTCGGAAAATTTGCCAAAAATACTTAACACAATATTGCTATCATGGTCAATACGATGACCCGCGCCTGTCCCGTTTAACATCCTAATACAAGGTTGTTTACCAAATGCAATGGTAAAACAACACTGTCAAAAGGGTTAAAAACATATAGGAAAGATCTTTGAGTAAAATAGGGTAGACAACTCTTAGTTACTTGATCAAAACTTGCAAAAACATCCTTGCTATTTTCAAGCACACTTCACAACACAATTTCAAAACATTTCCCAAAACAAACTTTCAAACATTGAAAAATCTTTTCAAAAGACAACACACCTTTGTATACATTCAAACAAGAATTATTACAAAGGTTGCCACAACGATGGCCTCTTTTCAAAACATCTTTCAAAACCATACACAAAGCACCATTTCAAACAATTGGAAAAGCAAAGCAAGTGATCTAAACAAGTAACTAAGAGCCCATGGATAACCATAGATGAAAAGGGTGCTTGCACCTTCCCTTTTCATAATCTACTCCCCGAACCCAAGAAAACATCTCAAAGGTCTTTCCTGTGCTTTTTGACCTTTCCTTAGGATAAAATAAAAAGTCGGTGGCGACTCTTGCTAAACCGAAACATTTGCAAACACAAAATGCAAAACCTCAAGTCAGTTCTCCCACTGTATCACAGAACTGGCGACTCTGCTGGGGATATTATTTCTAAAAGTGGAGTAACCTTAGGGTTTAGATCACATTTGCATGCTTATCTTGTTTGATTTAATTGCTTTACATTTGGATCCATTGTTTGGGCTTGAAATCCTCTACCCGGATTTGGGAAACATTCATAGGTAAATAGAAATACATTATGGAAACTGTGCGGGGTATACCGACATGGTTGAAGAAATAGCTATATTAGTGCGACATATTTGTGGGTACCGGTAGACTTTGAGTAAATCAAAGAGAATACGGGGCCGCTGAGTAATGTCATGAAGCACTAATGAACTCTTAGAACCCTACTTGACCATCTTGGCCTTTTTTAGGGGTAGTGAGATGACCGGCTTTGGTGCAGTCCGAAGTTGGTAGATACTCGATACTACACTCATTGAGGGTTGTTTTTTTGGAATATTTCGGTCGCCAGTTAAGTGGCTAAACTGAAACAATGAACACAGAAAATAATCCAGTGATATTGAGCTCCTTAGAACCCGGTTACTACTTATAGGACAAGTTAAGCCAACTAACTTCAAGAGGGTACTTACCTATGAAACCCCATGCAAGCCTGAAACTAGGATCTTGTGTGACTTGTTTGTTCATATGCTTGTGCATACATCATGAACATCATAAAGCATCATATACATCCACTAACCATTTCAAGGGTTTGGATCTTCATCTTTGTTCTTGTTTTGTAGGTCATGGAATCTCTTCGCAGGAAAACAATTCAAGTCAACCTTGTGAGAATCCCTCCTCAACTCAAGGAGCTTACTTCCAAGATTCTAGAGAATTCTCTCTTCAGTGAAAGACATGGTATACTTCTCAACTTGGTCAACTCCAACATTGAAGAAGACATGGTGAAAGTCCTCTTCCAGTTCTTTGACCCCCTACACCACTGTTTCACATTCCCTGATTACCAACTAGTACCTACTTTGGAGGAATTTTCTCAACTCCTGAGGATTCCTATTCTTCATCAACTACCCTACAACGGTACGGAAAGAGAACCAAAGCCTGAAGATGTTGCTCAAGCCTTACACTTGCAACCATCTGATATCAAAGGTAATTGGGAAACCAGAAGTGGTGTCAAGGGTTTCTTGGCAAAATTTCTGTTTGAGAAGGCACAAGACTGCTGGAATTCTCTAGATCTGCAAGATTTTGAGGAGATTGTAGCACTTCTCATCTATGGGTTGGTCTTGTTCCCAAACCTTGATCAGCTTATAGACGTGAATGCTGTCAAGATTTTCATATCTCGGAATCCTGTGCCTACATTGCTTGGGGACATCTTCCACTCATTTCACACACGGACAATGAGGAAAAGAGGTGTTCTCATGTGCTGTACTCCTCTTCTAGCAAGGTGGTTTATTTCTCACCTTCCCCAAACAATTTTGAAGAATGAGTAGGGTTTAAGGTGGTCATAATGGTTGATGACCCTCACATATTCTGATGTTCATTGGTGTTCTCGGTCCAGAGAAAATGTCATCATCATTGATCGTTGTTGGGAATTCCCTAATGTCCCACTACTTGGCATTAGGGGAGGCATTTCCTATAACCCCTGTTTAGCTTTGAGGCAATTTGGGTATGGCCGGAGGGATAGACCTCATGATATGCTGAGTCCTTACTTGGTTTTTGACTTTGACAATGATGCTCAAGGACTTCGACAAAGGTTTATCCGAGCTTGGAGGATGCCCAATAAAGTGGATAGTAAGACACTGGGGCACAAGAATTCCATCCCCCTTGAACCTTATCTCAAGTGGGTACGAACCCGTGCCCAAAATCTTATGATGCCATAACCTCACATTCTCCCCGTGATCAAAGAGCCTGTTATGGAAGGAGAGGTTACATACACCCTCCTACATCCAGACATGCCAACATCATTGGAAGAATTGAAAAAGAGTTGGATACAGCTCAAGGAAGAGCGGAACACTTTTGAAGCCAGCTTCTATGCCAGTGAGAAGAAGGTTTTGGAACTTACCCGCCGACTTCATGAAGAGGAGACTCTTAACACTTACATCGCGCCGAAAAGGATGCGCAACGTCTTTTTACATTAAGAAGCTTTGTAATATTCTGCCCATGGGGCATTTATGTACTAACAAATTTCTTCTTATTAATATGACGTGTGTTCTTTTTGTTTACAACAAATTTGAATTTCTGAATCCTTGAATGCATTACATGAATACACATCATTCATCATATGCATTAACAGGTATTCACACCAGGTTTCCTTATCTTTCTGCTGTTTATTTCAGCAAGATGGATATAGAGCAGACGGTTAAAGTTCTGCAAGCACAGAATTCACAATTCCAACAACTCCTCATGATCTTAGCAAAGGGTCAAGAGGACCTTAAAGCACTGTTAGAGAAAGAGAAGGAACCAGAAAAGAAGAAAAAGAAAAGAATTGGTGTGGCCACTATGGGAAGAAGATTTGAGCATCAGGCTAGCAGAGTTCTGGAATTCCCCTCGACGTATGACGAAGGGGTTGGTAAAGGAAAGGGAGTCGCAATGCCCTCCGAATCTGAAGCTGAAGAAGAAGAAGAGGAAGAGGATGAAGATTACTCCGAACAATAGTACCCTCCGGTGGATGATAAGTATAAGAATCTTGAGTACCGATTGGCAGCCATGGAAGTGCAAAGGGTACCTGGGCTAGATTTTGAAGAACTAGGGTTGGTTGCTGGGATCGTTATTCCTCCCAAGTTCAAAGTGCCTACATTTGCAAAATACGACGGTTTGTCCTGTCCGAAGATGCATCTGAGATCCTACGTCAGAAAGATCCAACCTCACTCTTCTGATAAGGATCCGTGGGTCCATTTTTTTCAAGATAGTTTGTCGGGTACACAATTGGACTGGTTCTATCAACTTGAGAGATCTGATGTCCATAACTGGGAAGATTTGGCTGCTGCTTTCTACCGACAATACCAATACAACACAGATTTAGCGCCTACTCGTACTCAACTACAGAGTATGGATATGGCCTCTAATGAGGGATTTAAGGAGTATGCCCAGAAGTGGCGGGATCTGGATGGTAGGGTGCAGCCACCATTGTCAGATAGAGAGCTGGTTGACATGTTTTTAAGGACTCTGTCAGGTCCATTCTTCAATCACTTGATCGGGAGCTCATCTGCATGGTTCACCGAATTAATTCTGACCAGTGAAAGGGTCGAAGCTGGCATTAAGAGTTGTAAAATTCAGAAGGATGCCTCCGCTTCCACTGCTATCAAGAAGACCTTCCCAGCCAAGAAGGAAGTTTCTGCTATTCACACCCAGAGAAATCAAGGGAGAATGGAGCGCCAACCAACGGTAGGGGCTGTGATGATCCAGAACTCCTCAGCCGATCAACCTCGAAGCAGTCAACCCAGGGCTAACCAACAAAAGGTAGAAAGGCCACAACGGAAGTTCACCTGGATTAATATGACACCGGCTCAGGTCCTCCCTCATCTGTTAAAGTTAAACCTTACCAACTTGAAAGAAGCGCCGAAAAACCCAAATACCTCTTCTCCTTATTATCATTCAAATGCAAAATGTGCATATCATTCGGACAGTGTAGGGCATGACACCAACAACTGTTGGGCCCTTAAAAACAAGATTCAAGATTTGATAGATGCCAAGGAGGTAGAGTTTGATGCTCCCGAAAAACCTAATGTGATATCCGCTCCTATGCCAAAACATGGTTGTGATACGGTGGGAGAACTGACTAGGGTTTTTGTGTTTGTTTTCGCAAATGTTTCGGTTGAGCAAGAGTCGCCATCGACTTTTTATTTTATCCTAAGGAAAGGTTAAAAAGCACAGCAAAAACCTTCGAGATTTTTTTCTTGGGTTCGGGGAGTAGATTATAGAAAGGGAAGGTATTAGCACCCTTTCTATCCATGGTTATCCATGGGCTCTTAGGTACTTGCTTAGATCAACTTGCCTTGGTTTTCAATTGTTTGAAATGGTGCTTTGTGTGTGGTTTTGAAAAGGTTTTGAAAAAAGATGCCTTGTCTAGGCTACCCTTGTAACAATTCTTTACTCGAATGTTTTACAAAAGGTGTTTGTCTTTTTGAAAAGATGTTTCAAGGTTTTTTTTTTTGAAAGTGTGGTTTGAAAAATAGGCAAGTGTTTTTTTGTTTTGCAAGTTGACAAGTACTTAAGAGCTATCTATCCTAAAGTTCTCAAAGATTTTTGTTATGCTTTAACCCTTTTAACAATTTTGTTCCACCATTGTATTTGGTGGACAATCTTGTGTTAGGATGCGAAAGGGACGGGCGCGGGTCATCGTTTAGACCATAATTACAATGGTGCTAAGTATCTTTGGGAAATTTTCCTTTAAGGGACTTGATCATTTTAGGCAACTTTCGAAGGCGTCATCGAGGGGCTATGATCATTTGATTGTTTGTTTTTGTTTTACCCAAAGAGACCTAACATGCAATATGGCCCATTTATTGAAGGCAACAAGTGGAATACCCTAGGGGTGCAAGTGTGATATGTGTTGTCCATTTTCATGCTTGTTTATCTTGAAATTAGGTCAAACTATTTTGTTCTTTTTATTTGCATACAAACCCTAATTCTAACATGGTATATTTAGAAAGCATTAAAGTGCGAAATTTAAATTTCCTAAGCTATTACAACACAATATGGGAAGGGGGTATAAATGTTCAAATGGGGGGATATTTAGACAAGGAATTTAAACCTAGCTATTACATCAATTTGGAATTTATTTACAAGATAATTAATTTGCACAAATTAAATAGAAATAAAATAAATATGCAAGATGCAAAAAGGGTTTTTTATATGTATGAAAAAAAGTATTTTTTATGTCAAATAAACAAAATAAAAAAAGTATTATTTTTGGAGCTTTTTAATGTTTAGGGTAAAACCCTAATTTATTAGGAAAAAGATACTATTTATTTAATATGTACCATAATTAATAATTATATACAAAAATAAAATTAAAAAAATGAAGTATATTTATAAAAGAGTATTTTTATGTCAAATATTAATAGAATAAAAAAATGTATATATTTGTGTATTTTAACCTAAATATACTAATATATATATATATATATATATATATATATATATATATATATATATATATATATATATATATATATATATATATATATATATATATATATATATATATATATATATATATATATATATATATATATATATATATATATATATATATATATATATATATATATATATATATATATATATATATTTATTATTTACTAAATATATATTATATATACAATAATAATAATATTTAATATTTATAAAAAAAGTATATTTTATATAAAATATTTTCAAAAGAAAAAATGAAATAAAAATCAGAAATAAAATATATTTGCATATTTTTTCTAGTTTTTCTAAATAATAGTATATATATATTATTTATGTACAAATGGTTCATATAAACAAATAAATGCCTAAAAAATATAAAAATGGTGTAAAAAATGTTTTTTTTTTTATGTTTTTAATATTATTAGGAAAAATAAATAAGTCAGAATAAAAAAAGAAAAGTCAAAAAATCATTAAAACAAACAAAATGGGCTCAGGGAGTATGAAAGCAAAAATAGGGTGTGAAGAGAAATGACACAACAGGCCCAGCCCATGAAGACCTTTCTTCAACCTTCAGACAGCTTCTTGTTCAAAAACACGCGCCTGTACTCAAGTTCAAACATCTGGATTCCTTGACTTTTTGCACAAACTCTCAACATAAGAAATGTTAATCATCAAGCCACGATTCTAAATATGTAAAGAACTCATCCTAACTCTCAGAAATGAGAGAGAATTTTATCATTCCCAAATCCTAACCTAACTTTTTATCAACATTCAGACCTTAAATTCTCATAGCTCAGGCAAAATAAATGAAAAGTAAAAGTATGTACAGATTCAGGGGCATGAGTAGAACACTTCTTATTCACAAACCTAGAGCTAACAATGCCTACATTAAGAGTTAGAAGTTCAAGAAGATACCTGTTCAGTTGAAGTTGTATCTGGCAATGGGGGAGCTTTCAGGGCAAGATGATGATCTGTATAGCTTTCCTGAAGTGTAGTGATGCTATTCCAATGCTTACTTTGTTTTGAAACACCTTGAATCAAGCTATGGACCTTCAACTGCAAAACAAGAAAGTGAAAATGGTGGAACTGATTAGAGGAGTTACAGGTCGTGTTTGATGTTTGGGTTAGCTTTAAGTGATGCTAGGGAATGTGTTTGATGAGTCTTTAGCAAGAATGCATGAAAGGGATGAGAGTTGGCACTCAAACTGCAGCAAGCCCTGTTTTTGTGCAGTTCAATGGTGATTTTGAGTTTGTGGAGGTATTGGAGGTGAAAGGCTCATGTTCTAGCTCAGTTAGGATGTCTTGAATGTGTACAAAATATTTGCTTAAGGGTTCTATTGCTGAGATCAAAGTTGTGTTCAGTTATGCCATATTTCTTACACTTTAAGCAACCAAAAGCCAAGTTGGTGTTTAGGCAGTTAGAGGCCCCCATAACATGCTGCAAACCTTGGCATTGATCAATGTGATTAGTCCCTAAACTTGTGCCAAGGGGATTTGATCTGTACTTCTTGGATTTTCATTTTGACATAAAGCTTACTTTTGCAAAAATGGTTAAAGTGCTTTATCTATTTTGGGATTAATCCATCATACAATGCTTGAACACATAGAACATGGTCTTGGCACAAAGAGTTTGCATTAAATTTATGAGTGTTGGATGGTTTAGAGGCCTGTAATCAAGGGAAGCATGCTGATTTGAAAAATTGCACAAGTTATGAACATGGAAATTGGCCAATTCAAAAGTGAGTTTTTGCCATATTGCAAAATTCGATTCTATCAAGTCATGAGGTTGTTTGATGAGTTCTTGGACATTTTGGAAAGCTTGGAATGTGTACTACAATCCATCTTTGAAATGCAAATTGAAATTCCAAGGGGAAGTATGTGAAAAATGGTCTTGAAGTTAGGTAAAAACCTTGCCTAAAAAGGTCAAAATTTCACTAAGTTAAGAATGGTTTAGTACCCTTATTCCAAAAATTGTAACTTGAGATGCAAGCTTCTTTTGGGAAAACTTTGTGAATCAAAGTTGTATATTATGCAATAGGCTACAACTTTCATGTTTTGACTTTTGCTTGAATCCAAATGTATCTTGGTGAGAAAGTGGGGCAAGGTTGGGAAAAAATTAGGGTTTTTCATAACTTAGAAAAATTCTAAGTTATGAAAAATTCTCATTTCAAACCCTAATTTGCAAATTTTGATTTCTTGGTGAACAAGTTTCATGATTTGGCATGTTTTGATAAAAAATGAATCTTGACCCTTGATTTTGACCAAAAAGTCAAAGTTTGACTTTTCAGTATACAGTCAAAATTGATCAATTGACTGGGAAATTCAACTATCAATCTTGTGTACTTGGGATCTTTTGAACTTGTTGAGCATGTCAAGACAATTCCATGGGGTCCTTGAGTCCATATGTGAGCTTGGTTTGCCATTGGCTAGGTCAAACAGTCAAAGATTGCCTTTGTGCAGTCAAAACCCTAAAAATGACCATTTTGCCCTTTTGGTGATTTGATCAAATTTCTTGTGGAATTGTGATCCAAACTTGATCACATGGTCCATGTGAGTTCATAATGTTGATGTGGGTCAATTTTCATGAGATTTGACTGTCAATTGGCCACAGTTGACTTTTTCCCCAATACAGTTGATTTCTAGGTCAACTGTCCAATTGACTGGGCAAAACCTGGAATCAAGACTTGAAACTTGGTATGGATAAACTTGGGAGTCCATTATGAAGCATGAAAGTCATTTTGGGCATTTTAGGTCAGAACATCTTTGTGCAAACACAAACCCTAATTTGGGTCAACAGTGCAAGGAGAAGTCTTGAGCAGATGAAACCCTAACTGGATCTTGATCTCCAAGGGCTTTGTGATGAGAAATTAATGAGAAATGGGAGGGAAAATTTTGGGGTACAACAGTTGCCCCTGTTCAATCTTCTTGAATCCGAAGAGTGAGATTGGCAAGTTTGCCTTTCGTGACTCGAGGGTAAAAGGAGATTGGACACTAGAGTGCCCTTAAATTTGCACTCGTCAAAGCAATGGATGCGGGAATGGGCTTAGAGATGCCATTTGGAGATGGGCTTAACGATGCCATCTGGAAGGATGACAGAAACTTATCGGGGATGGGCTTAAAGATGCCATCTGGAAATGAGTATCAAGAAGGTGTCCATACTTTGGACCATCTCTGAACTGGGGGTCTGAATAAGCGATAGATTGACATCCGTTGTTGGGAGGAATCCATAAACTGTTTTCAGAAGTCTCGAGAAGAAACTGAACAAGCGATAGGTTAACCTCCATTACTTGGAGAACCCGTAAACTGTTTTCAGAAATCTTGAAGTTGAATAAGCAATAGAGCAGCATCCGTTGTTGGGAAGCGTCCGTAAACTGTTTTCAAAGGTTGCATCTGAACAAGCAATAGATTAACATCCGTTGTTGGGAAGAAACCATAAACTGTTTTCAGAAGTCTTGAGAAGAAACTGAACAAGCGATAGGTTAACATCCGCTACCTGGAGAACCCGTGAACCGTTTTCAGAAGTCTTGAAGTTGAATAAGCAATAGAGCAGCATCCGTTGTTGGGAAGCGTCCGTAAACTGTTTTCAAAGGTTGCATATGAACAAGTGATAGATTAACACCCGTTGTTGGGAAGAATCCATAAACTGTTTTCAGAAGTCTTGAGAAGAAACTGAACAAGTGATAGGTTAACATCCGTTACTTGGAGAACCCGTGAACTGTTTTCAGAAATCTTGAAGTTGGAGGAAGAACCGGTGTAGGGTTCCCTGATGATGAGCTCATGTAAAAAACTGCATCTGGATGAATCCGGAATAAGCATTAGAATGTTGCCGCGTCTGGGTCACATCTGAATTATTCCTGGAAAGAATCTCGGAAGATAGTGATTCTAGTCTTTCGACTGATCTTACCTGAAAAGGTAAAGAGTTAGTTATATACAATGTCATGATGCATGATACAATGTATGTTATATGATATGAATGTAAATGGATGCGCATGTAAGCTGGAGAGCTGTCTTGCAAAGGATAGATGAATCCGAGATGGTTGAAGATAAAAGTATCTTGACTGCTGCCGGGAAGAATAATTCCTGGTTGTTGCTGGAGAATAAGGAGCTTGGGTTGTATACCAATCTTCTGGGGAATTCCTGATGACTTCTACTGGGGAGTTCCAATCTAATAGACTCATGCTGGGGATGTAAGACAGATAATCTTCAGTTTGGTGGGAAGTATCTCTGGCGACTTCACTGGGGAACTCAAGATTTGCCCTCCCAAAATTCTGTGGGGAGAAGGTTCATTAGTCTGGCTCCGCTGGGGATTTGATAATTTGAAGCTTTAGCTCTGCCGGGAATACTGAAACTTAAACTTTGAGGGGAACTGAGTTCTGGAGGATTCTCTGGCTGGGGATAACAAAGATAGGCTCCTCTGAGGGATTGTATTGATAAGTTATGTTGGGGAACTCTGATGAACTCCGTTGGAGGTAGGAAGAACTTTGGCGAGTGCGATCTTCCGTGGCGATAAGCTGAGGATAACCCAGTTATAAGCCCTTGTGAGGAATAACTTTGAATAAGGCTCGGGAGAGACGTTCGTCCTATGCAGGGGATAAGCTTCCAGAATCTACTGGGGATAAGCCTCAAGACTTGTCGGGGATATGGATTCCAAATCTCCTGGGGATTTCCTTCGAAAGGGTATCAAGATATCCAACTGTATCTTCATCCTATCAGTAATCCTCTTTCTTGATTCATAAGGAAATGGTTAAGTTCAAATGCATATGCCTATTTAACAAAACATTGGACGTTTCTCAAAATAAAACAATTAGTGCAAGAGAAACAGAAAAAGGAAATGACACAAATTTCTGGGAAGAGTATTTGTATTAACTTTTTATGAGTATATTTGTACAAAGGAGACAATCATCCTAGTAAGAGGATTTTGTCGTAAATATTGAAAGATTTATACAAAATAAAGATGGCTATGTGAAATAATTCCATGTGATTCCATTCCGCTATAGCCTTCACAACTCTGAATATCTGTCCATTCAACGCTTCGTTTGCCGATGACTGGATTGATCAGAAACCTGGAACTGGTAGATGAAGAGATTGTCTTTGAAGTGATCCGACGAGACATAGTCATACGCTTTAATTTCCTAACTTTTGCCTGAATCGCCCTTTCGGGTTTTCGATCCACCGGGAAACCCCTTTTTTCCCAAGCCGCCCTTTCAGGTTTTTAACTTGCCGGGTGTACAGATTTTAATTGTTTTTATCCCTAACTTTTGCCTGAACCGCCCTTTCGGGTTTTCGGTTTACCGGGATACCCATTTTTGCCCAAGCCGCCCTTTCGGGTTTTCGGCTTGTCGGGTTATTTTATACGTAGTATTTTTTGACTATGTCTACGTTCGCAGGGTGCGGCAAATCGTCGCCGTCCATGGTGGTTAGAATCATCGCACCACCAGAAAATATGCTCTTGATCACAAATGGTCCTTCATATGTAGGAGTCCATTTACCCCTGGGATCACTTTGCGGCAAGATGATCCGCTTGATTACGAGATCTCCGACTTGATACACTTGACGTCTGACCTTCTTATTGAAGGCCTTGATCATCCGTTTTTGATACGTCTGACCATGGCATATAGCAGCGAGTCGCTTTTTGTCGATCAAATTGAGTTGATCAAGTCGGGTCTGCATCCAATCATCTTCATTCAAACCTGCGTCTTTCATAATCCTTAGAGAAGGAATCTGAACTTCCATAGGCAGGACAGCTTCCATGCCATATACCAATGAAAATGGGGTTGCCCCAGTTGAAGTACGTGCCGTCGTACGGTACCCATGTAGAGCAAACGGTAACATCTCATGCCAGTCTTTGTAAGTGACTGTCATTTTCTGAATGATCTTCTTAATGTTTTTGTTCGCAGCTTCAACAACACCGTTCATCTTCGGCCGATAGGGAGATGAATTGTGATGATAAATCTTGAACTGTTCGCACAATGCGGTGATCATCGTGTTATTCAGATTTGTACCGTTGTCTGTGATGATCCTGTCTGGAACACCATACCGACATATGAGATTTTGCTTGATGAAGCGGGCAACCACATTTTTAGTGACAGAGGCGAAGGAAGCTGCTTCGACCCATTTGGTGAAATAGTCAATGGCAACTAGGATGAAACGATGTCCGTTGGAAGCCGTGGGCTTGATCTCTCCAATCATGTCAATGCCCCACATTGCAAATGGCCAAGGAGCAGTCAGAACATTGAGAGGAACCGGAGGGATATGAACTTTGTCAGCATAGACTTGACATTTGTGGCAAGTACGGGAATGTTGATGGCAGACAGCTTCCATGGTAGACCAGTAATAGCCTGCCCTTAGGATCTTTTTAGCCATTGTATGCCCGCTCAAGTGAGTGCCAAATGTGCCGCTGTGTATATCAGTCATGATCAACTCTGCTTCAGCTTTGTCTACGCATCGGAGTAATACATAATCGTGGCTTCGTTTGTAAAGGATGCCGTTGCTCAGGAAGAATTTAGCAGCGAATTTCCTTAAGAACTTCTTGTCGTTTACGGAAGCTCCTTCGGGATAATCTCTAGTCTCAAGATACCTTTTGATTTCATGGAACCAAGGTTGTTCCACTACTTCTTCGGTATTGATCTCATGACAATGTGCCGGTTCATCCATTCGCTCGATGGTGATTTGGGGAGCCTCGTTATCCCAGTTGAGTTTAAACATGGAGGACATTGTGGCTATAGCATCTGCCAGCTGATTCTCTTCTGGCGGGAAATGCTCGAAGGTAATCTGCTCGAAATGAGGCAACAATGTCAGGACATGTTCTTTGTATGGGATAAGATTAGGGTGCTTGGTATCCCACTCTCCTTTGATTTGGCTGATAACCAAAGCCGAGTCCCCAAATACGATCAAAGATTTGATCCCCAAGTCTATAGCAGCCTTGAGACCAAAGATGCAAGCTTCGTACTCAGCCATGTTGTTTGTGCAGCTGAAGCAAAGTCGGGCCGTGAAAGGTGTGTGACAACCTTCCGGAGAAATGAGTACCGCGCCGATACCGTTTCCAAGTGCATTTGAAGCACCATCAAAGTACAGGGTCCATCGGGATCTCTTTTCGGGTCTGTCATACGGTCCGTTACCTTCAATGTTGTCCAAATTCATGATGTCTTCGTCTGGGAAGTCAAATCTCATGGGTTGATAATCTTCGATAGCTTGATGAGCCAGATGGTCAGCTAGTACACTCCCTTTGATAGCTTTTTGGGTGGTGTACTGGATGTCATACTCAGTTAGGATAATCTGCCATCTGGCTATTCTTCCAGATAAAGCGGGCTTTTCGAAGATATACTTGATAGGATCCATTTTGGGAATCAACAAGGTAGTATGAGTCAACATATACTGTCTTAGTCGGCGAGCAGCCCATACCAAAGCGCATCAAGTTTTCTCGAGCAGTGAGTAGCGGGTCTCACAGTCGGTAAACTTTTTGCTAAGGTAATAAATAGCATGCTCTTTTCGACCAGACTCGTCATGCTGGCCCAAAACACACCCCATTGAGTTATCCAAGACGGTCAGATACATGATCAATGGTCTTCCTTCGACGGGTGGCATCAGAATAGGAGGTTCTAGCAAATACTCCTTGATTTTATCAAAAGCAGCTTGACAATCGTCGTTCCATTCGACTACCTGATCTTTCTTCAAGAGTTTGAAAATTGGCTCACAGGTAGAAGTCAGATGAGAGATGAATCTGGCAATATAGTTCAAGCGCCCCAAGAAACCTCTAACCTCCTTTTCAGTACGGGGAGCAAGCATCTCTTGTATTGCTTTTACTTTTGCTGGATCAACTTCAATGCCTTTGTTGCTCACAATGAATCCTAGAAGTTTACCAGACCTAACTTCAAAAGTGCACTTACTTGGATTCAGCCTGAGTTTGTATTCTTTCAATCTGGCAAACAGCTTTTCTAGATGTTCAAGGTGCTCCTCCTCTGTTTGTGACCGAGCTATCATATCGTCTACGTAAACTTCAATCTCATGATGTATCATATCGTGAAACAAAGCTACCATGGCGCGTTGATAAGTTGCCCCTGCGTTCTTCAGCCCGAACGGCATCACCTTGTAATAGAAAGTGCCCCATTGTGTGACAAAAGTTGTTTTCTCCATGTCCTCGGGGGCCATTTTGATTTGATTGTAACCCGAGAATCCATCCATGAAGGAAAACACTTTGTGCTGAGCTGTATTGTCGATCAAAATGTCAATATGAGGTAGCGGAAAATCATCTTTGGGGCTGGCCCTATTCAAATCCCGGTAGTCCACACACATCCTGACTTTGCCATCTTTCTTAGGTACTGACACGATGTTAGCGACCCATTGAGGATAGGACGTAACAGCCAGAAAGCCAGCGTCGAATTGCTTCATCACTTCTGCTTTGATCTTTTCAGACATGTCAGGCCTCATTCGGCGGACCTTTTGCTTGATCAGTGGACAATCCTCTCTTGTGGGGAGATGGTGAACCACAATGTCTGTATCTAAACCCGGCATGTCTTCATAAGACCAAGCGAAGATTTCAACATACTCATTCAACAACTGTATCTGGCGTCCCTTGACACTCAGTTCCAGATTGGCACCCACTTGCACCTCTTTCCGGTCTTCCTCGGTCCCTAAGTTGACAGTTTCCAATGACTCTTCGTGCGGTAAGATGGCCCTTTCCTCTTGTTGTAGAAGTCTGGCTAGTTCCCCTGGTACTTCACAACCTTCGTCATCTTCATACTCGGCTTGATTGACCAGATCTTCAGAGTTATTGAAGGATATAGCATAATCGTCACCCATGGAATCCGGAGTGGATGGGTACCTGCATTTGTGAGTGTGGGTGTGTGTAAGGGATAACCATCCTTAAAAAAATGCAAAAGGAAAGAAAATGAACACAACAGTTTATCAAATGAAAAACGTCCAATGAATCATTAAACATGGCATATGGATATGAAAAATAATCAAAACCCTTACAAATGGACCTACATGCCCCGGGCAAGGCATGAGGTGAAAAGATAGTGTACGGATTGTTTGAAAATAAATATTACAGACCAAATAGGAAATGTTTGACAGATAAATTACTGATGAATAAAAGTGATGGGGACAAAGTCTTTTGCCTCCCAGTTGCACAATCCTCCTTTGACAGTTGGGTAAATCCACTCTTCGATGTTGCTCTCTTTGTCTTCATCCTCCAAAGCGTTGATTCCGTAGGGAGAAATTTTGACTGGCGCTCTTTCAATCTTCGAACGGCGCATAGCTTTCTGGCCCGCGGTGGTGAACCCTAATCCAAATTTGTCGGTTTTATGTGGAATGTCAGGTAACTGCCCCCATGCTGAATTCTTTCCTTCCTTTATTGCGGCCCTTGCGTCCTCCAGAGATGCCATCCTGGCCATCTGCCTCGGCGCCTCAGCTGCCAACTTTGCTACTGTTATCTCAGGAAGGACTTCTTCGAAATGCTGAAAAGGCGTCTCAATGAACTCCCCCTCTACCTCCACGTACCGGAACGAGTTTAAGTGGCTAATCATGTACTCCTCTTCGCCATGGACAGTAATGATCTTTCCCTTGACAGGATACTTCAACATCTGATGTAAGGAGGAGGTGACTGCCCCAGCATGGTGTATCCAAGGCCTACCCAACAAGCAAGAGTATGACGGACGGATGTCCATCACATAGAAAGTAGATTTAAACACCTCAGTGCCTATCTTGATGGGAATTTCAACCTCCCCATGGACCATTCTCTTCGAACCATCGAAAGCTCTGACAACAATATCACTCGGCTTCAACTCCAACCCTTCACAATCTAGTCGGTCCAAGGCCTTCTTAGGCAATACATTCAGCGACGAACCAGTGTCGACCAAGACATGTGCGAGAGTGGTTCCTCGACACTCGACTGAAATGTGCAAAGCATCATTGTGGTTTCTACCTTTAGGAGTTAGGTCGGAATCAGAGAAACCTAATCCATTGTCCGCAGTCAGGCTAGCCACGCAATTTTGAAATTGATCTGCAGAGGTTTCCTGGGGCACATGGGCTGCCTTCAGGAATTTGATCAAAGCTTTAGCGTGAGCTTCCGAGCAAAGTAGTAGTGCCAGCATGGAGATCTTTGAGGGGGTTTGCCCCAGTTGTTCTACCACATCATAATCACTCCTCTTGATTATCCTCAAGATCTCATCCATTTCCTTCTTGGAGGTTTCCGGGATGACCAAGGGTTGAGCCCTCGTCCCGACGAGCTCATCTTGGATTCCCTTACCTTTATCAGCAGCGGTAGGAGGGACAGAACTAGGAACAACATCTTCAATCAAAGGGGTTCTAGCGGAGAGCTTTATTGGTGCAGGGATGACCTTGTCAGTAGATGAGGGTCCAAAGATTGCTCTTGGAGGGGCAATCTCTGGAGAAAATATTCTCCCGCTCCGGGTGATTTTGCTCGTGCCTGCAATGTTACCAATGTTGGCTTCTTCATCATCCGAACTTTCTTCAGTTATTTCGATTTGTTTAATACCATGGTAGTAGACGTCACCGCCATAGTTCCATGGTATTGACTTCTCAGAAACATAGGGGACAGGCCCTGGCATTGTTATCTTTAAAGGAACAGATTTCGTAGCTGGTGTAATCTTAACAGGCTTTTTGACGGCCTTGGAAAGATTGGCGTGAATGGTTATGATTGAGACATCTTCAATATGAGTTGGGACAGCAGAAACTTTTTCAAACAAGATTTGTCGACTATCCATAAGGCCTTGGATGCCTTTCTTCAGTAACGGACAATCAAACGGCAGAGAGTAACAACAATAGCAGTCTTCTTTACATCCCGGAAAGATCCCGGCCTTTAACAGATTCAGCGTGATGGTTAACAATGGAGTAATCAGATCATTGACATCAGCCACATACAAATCTTCTTCAATGGCATTGACATTTCGGCCGTGCTTCGGCATGGGAGCAGATATCACATTAGGCTTCTCCGGAGCGTCAAACTCCACCTCCTTCGCCTCTATCAGGTCTTGGATTTTATGCTTGAGTGCCCAACAATCATTAGTGTCGTGCCCGACACTGTCAGAATGGTAAGCGCATTTAGCATTAGGATGATAATGCGGAGAGGACGTATTCACATTTTTTGGTGCCTCCTTGATAGTGGCGAGATTCAACTTTAACAGATGGGGAAGCACTTGCGCTGGAGTCATATTAATGCGGGTGAACTGCCGTTGTGGCCGTTCCACCCGTTGCTGATTTGGTCTGGACTGGTTATAGCGAGGCTGCTCACTTGAAGGGTTTTGAATCATTATGGCCCCCACTGTCGGTCGACGCTCAGTCTTCCCTGCTCTTCTCTGAGAATATACCACAACCGTTTCCTTCTTAAAAGGCTTCTTCTCAACACTTGCAGCAACACCCTTCTGAATCTTTCCTGACTTAATGCCAACTTCTATTCTTTCGCCGGTTAAGATCAAATCGGTAAACCCCGCGGAAGAGTTACCAATCAGATGATTGAAAAATGGCCCAGATAGGGTCCCTAGAAACATATCAACAAGCTCACGATCGGTTAAAGGAGGCTGCACCCTGCCAGCCAAATCCCTCCACTTTTGTGCGTATTCTTTGAATCCTTCGCCTGTTCCTAATGACATACCCTGAAGTTGGGTACGAGTAGGAGCAAGGTCAGAATTGTACTGGTATTGTTTGTAAAAAGCAGTGGCCAAGTCTTCCCAATTTCGGACGTTGGTTCCCTCTAGCTGGTAAAACCACTCCAATTGAGCCCCAGAAAGGCTGTCTTGAAAGAAATGGATCCAAAGGTTTTTATCTGCCGTATAGGGTTGGATCTTTCTCACGTAGGACCTGAGATGCATTTTTGGACAGGACAACCCATCATACCTCACAAAAACTGGCACTTTGAACTTTGGGGGAATCACAATCCCGGCAACCAAACCCAAGTCTTCAAAATCCAAACCCGGTACTCTTTGTAGCTCCATGGCGGCCAACCTATCTTCTAAACCTTTGTATTTATCATCAGCTGGAGGGTATTGCTGATCAGAATAGTCTTCATCCTCTTCGACCTCCTCTTCTTCCACATCGGACTCGGAAGGTACCGCAGCCCCACCTCCTTTGCTGGTTCCTTCATCAGAAGTAGGAGGAAATTCAAGCACTCTCCGAGCTTCTCCGTCAAATCTTCTTCCTAAAGTAGCCACCCCGAGTCTCTTTTTCTTCTTTTTCACTGGATCTTTATTCCCCAGCAAGGTCTTGAGATCCTCCTGACCTTTAGCCAAGGTCGTTAGGAGTTGCTGGAACTGTGCATTTTGAGCTTGTAGGTCTTTGACTGTTTGCTCGAGATCCATCCTACTGAAATAAACAGCAGACAGATAAGGAAACCTGGAGTGAGACCTGCTTATGCACACGATGAATGGTATGCTTATGTATGCAATGCATTCAAGGATTTAGGACATTCAAAATTGTTTCAGACAAAGAAGAACGCACGTCATATTAATAAGAAGAAATTTGTTAGTACATAAATGCCCCATGGGCCAAATATTACAAAAACTTCTTAAGGTAAAAAGACATTGCGCATCCTCTTTGGCGCAATGTAGGTGTTGAGGGCCTCTTGCTCATGGAGTCGGCGGGTAAGCTCTAAAACCTTCTTCTCACTAGCGTAGAAGCTGGCTTCAAAAGTGTTCCGTTCCTCCTTGAGCTGAATCCAACTTTTCTGCATTTCCTCCCACGATGTAGGCATGTCAGGATGTAGGATGGTGTAGGGAACCTCTCCTTCCTTGACGGGCTCTTTAATCACAGGGAGAACATGAGGATAAGGCATCATTAGACTCTGGGCTCGGGCTCGTACCCACTTGAGATAAGGCTCAAGAGGGATGGAGTTCTTGTGTCCCAGTGTCTTACTATCAACTTTGTTGGGCCTTCCCCAAGCTCTGATGAATCTTTGGCGAAGTCCTTGCGTATCGTTGTCGAAGTCAAAAACTAGGTCAGGAATCAACATGTCGTGAGGGCCATCCCTCCGTGCATATCCAAATTGCCTCAAAGCTAGGCAAAGGTTGTAGGTGATACCTCCTCTGATTCTAAGTAAAGGAACATTAGGAAACTCTCCACAACGATCGACGATGATGACATTTTCTCTGGACCGAGAACACCAATGTACATCAGAGTGAGTAAGAGTCATCAACCGTTGGGACCACCTTGAGCCTTGTTCATTCTTCAAGACAGATTGTGGAAGGTGCGAAATAAACCACCTTGCAAGGAGAGGAGTACAGCACATGAGAACACCCCTCTGTCTCATTGTTCGTGTGTAAAATGAGTGAAGGATGTCCCCAAGCAATGTTGGTATTGGATTTCTGGACAAGAAGATTTTGACGGCATTGACATCTATCAATTGGTCAGAATTTGGGAACAAGACCAACCCATAGATAAGGAGTGTCACAATTTCTTCAAAGGCTTGAAGGTCCAATGAATTCCAACATTCTTGTGCCTTCTCAAACAAGAATTTTGCTAAGAATCCCTTGACGCCGCTTCTGGTTTCCCAATGCCCCTTGATGTCGGATGGTTGTAGATGTAATGCTCGAGCAACATCTTCCGGCTTTGGTTCCTTTTCCGTACCGTTGAAGGGTAGTTGATTAAGGATAGGGATTCTTAGGAGTTGAGAAAACTCCTCCAAAGTGGGTACCGACTGGTAATCAGGGAAAGTGAAACAGTGGTGAAGAGGGTCAAAGAACTGGAATAGCACTTTCATCATGTCTTCTTCAATGTTGGTGTTGACTAAGCTGAGCAGTCTACCATGTCTTTCACTGAAGGATGAGCTTTCCGGAATTCTTGAGGTGAGCTCCTTGAGCTGAGGAGAGATTCTCACAAGGTTGACTTGGATGGTCTTTCTGCGAGGAATTTCCATGACCTACAAAACAAGAACAAAGATGAAGATCCAAACCCTTGAAATGGTTAGTGAATGCATATGATGTTTTATGATGTTCATGATGTATGCACAAACATATGTACAAGCAAATCACACCAAACCCTAGTTTCAGGCTTGCATGGGGTTTCATAGGTGAGTACCCTCTTGAGTGTAGTTGGCTTAAAAACCTGTCCTATAAATAGTAACCGGGTTCTAAGGAGCTCAATATCACTAGATTATTTTCATTGTTCATCGTTTCGGTTTAGCCACTTAACTAGCAACCAAAATATTCCAAGAAAACCACCCTCAATGAGTGTAGTATCGAGTATCTACCAACTTCGGACTGCACCAAAGCCGGTCATCTCACTACCCCTAATAAAAGGTCAAGATGGTCAAGTAAGGTTCTAGGTCATTAGTGCTTAGTGACATCACTCAGCGGCCCCGTACTCTCCTTGATTGAACTCAAGGGTTACCGGTACTCACAAATATGTCGCACTAATATAGCTATTGCTTCGACCGTGTCGGTATACCCCGCACAGTTTCCACAACGTATTGCTATCTATGAAATGTTTCCCAAAATCCGGGTGTAGGATTGCAAACCCAAACAAGAGAGCCAAAATATAAAGCAATCAAATCAAACAATTAGTCATGCAAGAGGGTGATCTAAGCCCTAAGGTTACTCCACTTTTTAAAATTTTCCCCAGCAGAGTCGCCAGTTCTGTGATACGGTGGGAAACTGACTAGGGTTTTTGCGTTTGTTTTCGCAAATGTTTCGGTTGAGCAAGAGTCGCCACCGGATTTTTATTTTATCCTAAGGAAAGGTTAAAAAGCACAGCAAAAACCTTCGAGATTTTTTTCTTGGGTTCGGGGAGTAGATTATAGAAAGGGAAGGTATTAGCACCCTTTCTATCCATGGTTATCCATGGGCTCTTAGGTACTTGTTTAGATCAACTTGCCTTGGTTTTCAATTGTTTGAAATGGTGCTTTGTGTGTGGTTTTGAAAAGGTTTTGAAAAAAGATGCCTTGTCTAGGCTACCCTTGTAACAATTCTTTACTCGAATGTTTTACAAAAGGTGTTTGTCTTTTTGAAAAGATGTTTCAAGGTTTTTTTTTTGAAAGTTTGCTTTGAAAGTGTGGTTTGAAAAATAGGCAAGTGTTTTTTTGTTTTGCAAGTTGACAAGTACTTAAGAGCTATCTATCCTAAAGTTCTCAAAGATTTTTGCTATGCTTTAACCCTTTTAACAATTTTGTTCCACCATTGCATTTGGTGGACAATCTTGTGTTAGGATACGAAAGGGACGGGCGCGGGTCATCGTTTAGACCATAATTGCAATGGTGCTAAGTATCTTTGGGCAATTTTCCTTTAAGGGACTTGATCATTTTAGGCAACTTTCGAAGGCGTCATCGAGGGGCTATGATCATTTGATTGTTTGTTTTTGTTTTGCCCAAAGAGACCTAACATGCAATATGGCCCATTTATTGAAGGCAACAAGTGGAATACCCTAGGGGTGCAAGTGTGATATGTGTTGCCCATTTTCATGCTTGTTTATCTTGAAATTAGGTCAAACTATTTTGTTCTTTTTATTTGCATACAAACCCTAATTCTAACATGGTATATTTAGAAAGCATTAAAGTGCGAAATTTAAATTTCCTAAGCTATTACAACACAATATGGGAAGGGGGGTACAAATGTTCAAATGGGGGGATATTTAGACAAGGAATTTAAACCTAGCTATTACATCAATTTGGAATTTATTTACAAGATAATTAATTTGCACAAATTAAATAGAAATAAAATAAATATGCAAGATGCAAAAAGGGTTTTTTATATGTATGAAAAAAAGTATTTTTTATGTCAAATAAAAAAAATAAAAAAATATATTATTTTTGGAGCTTTTTAATGTTTAGGGTAAAACCGTAATTTATTAGGTAAAAGATACTATTTATTTAATATGTACCATAATTAATAATTATATACAAAAATAAAATAAAAAAAATGAAGTATATTTATAAAAGAGTATTTTTATGTCAAATATTAATAGAATAAAAAAATATATATATTTGTGTATTTTAACCTAAATATACTAATATATATATATATATATATATATATATATATATATATATATATATATATATATATATATATATATATATATATATATATATATATATATATATATATATATATATATATATATATATATATATATATATATATATATATATATATATATATATATATATATATATATATATATATATATATATATATATATATATATATATATATATATATATATATATATATATATATATATATATATATATATATATATATATATATATATATATATATATATATATATATATATATATATATATATATATATTATTTACTAAATATATATTATATATACAATAATAATAATATTTAATATTTATAAAAAAAGTATATTTTATATAAAATATTTTCAAAAGAAAAAATGAAATAAAAATCAGAAATAAAATATATTTGCATATTTTTTCTAGTTTTTCTAAATAATAGTATATATATATATATATATATATATATATTATTTATGTACAAATGGTTCATATAAACAAATAAATGCCTAAAAAATATAAAAATGGTGTAAAAAATGTTTTTTTTTTATGTTTTTAATATTATTAGGAAAAATAAATAAGTCAGAATAAAAAAAGAAAAGTCAAAAAATCATTAAAACAAACAAAATGGGCTCAGGGGGTATGAAAGCAAAAATAGGGTGTGAAGAGAAATGACACAACAGGCCCAGCCCATGAAGACCTTTCTTCAACCTTCAGACAACTTCTTGTTCAAAAACACGCGCCTGTACTCAAGTTCAAACATCTGGATTCCTTGACTTTTTGCACAAACTCTCAACATAAGAAATGTTAATCATCAAGCCACGATTCTAAATATGTAAAGAACTCATCCTAACTCTCAGAAATGAGAGAGAATTTTATCATTCCCAAATCCTAACCTAACTTTTTATCAACATTCAGACCTTAAATTCTCATAGCTCAGGCAAAATAAATGAAAAGTAAAAGTATGTACAGATTCAGGGGCATACAGATTCAGGGGCATGAGTAGAACACTTCTTATTCACAAACCTAGAGCTAAGAATGCCTATATTAAGAGTTAGAAGTTCAAGAAGATACCTGTTCAGTTGAAGTTTTATCTGGCAATGGGGGAGCTTTCAGGGCAAGATGATGATCTGTATAGCTTGCCTGAAGTGTAGTGATGCTATTCCAATGCTTACTTTGTTTTGAAACACCTTGAATCGAGCTATGGACCTTCAACTGCAAAACAAGAAAGTGAAAATGGTGGAACTGATTAGAGGAGTTACAGGTCGTGTTTGATGTTTGGGTTAGCTTCAAGTGATGCTAGGGAATGTGTTTGATGAGTCTTTAGCAAGAATGCATGAAAGGGATGAGAGTTGGCACTCAAACTGCAGCAAGCCCTGTTTTTGTGCAGTTCAATGGTGATTTTGAGTTTGTGGAGGTATTGGAGGTGAAAGGCTCGTGTTCTAGCTCAGTTAGGATGTCTTGAATGTGTACAAAATATTTGCTTAAGGGTTCTATTGCTGAGATCAAAGTTGTGTTCAGTTATGCCATATTTCTTACACTTTAAGCAACCAAAAGCCAAGTTGGTGTTTAGGCAGGTAGAGGCCCCCATAACATGCTGCAAACCTTGGCATTGATCAGTGTGATTAGTCCCTAAACTTGTGCCAAGGGGATTTGATCTGTACTTCTTGGATTTTCATTTTGACATAAAGCTTACTTTTGCAAAAATGGTTAAAGTGCTTTATCTATTTTGGGATTAATCCATCATACAATGCTTGAACACATAGAACATGGTCTTGGCACAAAGAGTTTGCATTAAATTTATGAGTGTTGGATGGTTTAGAGGCCTGTAATCAAGGGAAGCATGCTGATTTGAAAAATTGCACAAGTTATGAACATGGAAATTGGCCAATTCAAAAGTGAGTTTTTGCCATATTGCAAAATTCGATTCTCTCAAGTCATGAGGTTGTTTGATGAGTTCTTAGACATTTTGGAAAGCTTGGAATGTGTAATACAATCCATCTTTGAAATGAAAATTGAAATTCCAAGGGGAAGTATGTGAAAAATGGTCTTGAAGTTAGGTAAAAACCTTGCCTAAAAAGGTCAAAATTTCACTAAGTTAAGAATGGTTTAGTACCCTTATTCCAAAATTTGTAACTTGAGATGCAAGCTTCTTTTGGGAAAACTTTGTGAATCAAAGTTGTATATTATGCAATAGGCTACAACTTTCATGTTTTGACTTTTGCTTGAATCCAAATGAATCTTGGTGAGAAAGTGGGGCAAAGTTGGGAAAAAATTAGGGTTTTTCATAACTTAGAAAAATTCTAAGTTATGAAAAATTCTAATTTCAAACCCTAATTTGCAAATTTTGATTTCTTGGTGAACAAGTTTCATGATTTGGCATGTTTTGATAAAAAATGAATCTTGACCCTTGATTTTGACCAAAAAGTCAAAGTTTGACTTTTCAGTATACAGTCAAAATTGATCAATTGACTGGGAAATTCAACTATCAATCTTGTGTACTTGGGATCTTTTGAACTTGTTGAGCATGTCAAGACAATTCCATGGGGTCCTTGAGTCCATATGTGAGCTTGGTTTGCCATTGGCTAGGTCAAACAGTCAAAGATTGCCTTTGTGCAGTCAAAACCCTAAAAATGACCATTTTGCCCTTTTGGTGATTTGATCAAATTTCTTGTGGAATTGTGATCCAAACTTGATCACATGGTCCATGTGAGTTCATAATGTTGATGTGGGTCAATTTTCATGAGATTTGACTGTCAATTGGCCACAGTTGACTTTTTCCCCAATACAGTTGATTTCTAGGTCAACTGTCCAATTGACTGGGCAAAACCTGGAATCAAGACTTGAAACTTGGTATGGATAAACTTGGGAGTCCATTATGAAGCATGAAAGTCATTTTGGGCATTTTAGGTCAGAACATCTTTGTGCAAACACAAACCCTAATTTGGGTCAACAGTGCAAGGAGAAGTCTTGAGCAGATGAAACCCTAACTGGATCTTGATCTCCAAGGGCTTTGTGATGAGAAATTAATGAGAAATGGGAGGGCAAATTTTGGGGTACAACAATGGTCATAATGTCCATGCTATTGTGGAAGATCTTCATGTTACCACTGTTGATGACTTAATGACTCCGTTGCCAATGATTAAGATGAATCTGTTGAAAGCCGGGATTTTCCCGAGATGTGAAAAAGATTGTTACTTCTGTTCAACCTTGCAATCCGACTATCCGCTGTTGAAGTCAGGCATTCAACGCTTGATGGATACTCAAGAAATACTCTTTCAGAAAACTCCTGTTGCTACTATCACTCATGTTACTCTTGTTACCCTTGTTACTCCAATCAATGACATTGCTATAATCACCATCTCCGACAATCTTTCCAAGACCTGAAAAAGTCCTGTTAAGATTACGCCTGATCCAAAGCTTGTACCACTGAAGATTACCATGCCAGGGCCTATCCCATATAAGTCCAACAAGACGATACCATGGAATTATGGAGGAGAGATCTTCTACCATGGTGTTAAGCAGATCGAATCAGTCAAAGAGAATTCCGATGAAGAAACTCCTGACATAGGGAATATTGAGGGTACAAGTAAGATAACTCATAGCGGAAGAATCTTCTCTCTGGAGATTGCTCTTCCACGGGCAGTCTTCGGACCCTCAAGTGCTCCCGTGCCTGTCAAGATATCTGTGCGAAGTCCGGTTATTGAAGAAATTGACGCTCCCGAAGCTATACCCTATGATGTTACTGCCGATAAAGGTAAGGGGATCCAAGAAGCGCCCGTCAGGACGAGGGCTCAGACTTTGGTTATCCCCGAGACCACCCAAAAGGAGATAGAGGAAATTTTAAAGATAATTAAGAAGAGCGATTATGATGTCGTAGAGCAGCTGGGGTAAACCCCTTCAAAAATCTTTATGCTGGCGCTATTACTCTGCTCCGAGGCTCATGCCAAAGCCTTGATCAAATTTTTAAAGACGGCACATGTGCCTCAAGAAACTTCTGCAGATCAATTTCAAGAGTGCGTGGCTAGCCTTACAGCCGACAATGGTCTTGACTTCTCTGATGCTAATTTGACCCCTAAGGGAACAAAGCATAATGATGCGCTGCATGTCTCGGTAGAGTGCAGAGGGACCACACTTGCTCATGTTCTGGTTGATACCGGTTCATCTTTAAATGTTCTACCAAAGAAAGCATTGGACAGATTGGACTATGAAGGTTTGACCCTAAAACCCAGTAATATCATTGTTAGAGCCTTCGACGGTTCTAAGCGGATGGTTCACGGAGAAGTGGACATCCCAATCAAGGTGGGAACGAAAATTTTCAACTCTACATTTTATGTGATGGACATCCGTCCTTCATATTCATGCTTGTTGGGAAGGCCATGGATCCACAACGCCGGGGCATTCACTTATTCTCTACACCAAATGCTCAAATACCCAGTTCAGGGTAAGATTATAATAGTTCATGGTGAGGAGGAGTATATGATAAGCCACCTTAACTCTTTCCGCTACGTGGAGTTAGATGGTGAATTCATAGAAACACCTTTCCAACACTTTGAAGAGGTTTCTCCTGAGGTTGCGGTAGCCAAGACAATGACTGATGTGCCCGTCATTACCAAGCTTGTCCTGGATGTCATCCCTTAAGGATGCAGATGCTGTAATCAAGGAAGGAGGAAGTACAGTATGGGGTCAACTGCCAGATTTTCCTTACAAGACAGATAAGTTCGGATTGGGTTTCACTGCTGCTAGCCAGAAAGCCGTGCGTCGTTCCCGGGATGGAGGACCGCCACTGAAAATCACTCAGCACAGAATTCATGCTTTAGAGGATGATGAAGAAGGAAGCAATTTTGAAGATTGGATCTTTCCAACCATTGAAGGAGGACTAAACAACTGGGAGGCGAAAGACTTTGTTCCCATTACTTTCATCAATCAGTAATTTATCTTTTGAAACATTTATGTTGGTCTGTAATAACTTTTAAACATTTTGTACACTATTTTGCCTTGTGCCTTTCCAGGGGCACATAGGTCCATTTGTAAGGGTTTTGATTTTTCATTTTCATATGCCATTTTTAATGAATCATGGACGTTTTCATCTATAAACTTTTGTGTTCATTTTCTTTCCTTTTACATTTTATTTTGTTTAAGGATGGTTATCCCTTACACACACCCACACTCACAAAATGCAGGTACCCATCCACTCCGGATTCCATGGGTGACTATTCTGCTTTGGCCTTCAGTGACTCTGAAGATTTGGTCAATCATGTCGAGTACGAAGGTGATGAAGATTATGAAGTGCCTGGAGAGTTAGCTAGACTTTTGCAACAAGAAGAAAGGGCTATTCTACCCCATGAAGAGTTGTTAGAGACTATCAATTTGGGAACAGAGGAAGACAGAAAAGAGGTTAAAGTGGGTGCCAACCTGAAGCCAAGTGTCAAAGAGCGCTTAGTTCAGCTGTTGAATGAGTTTGTTGAGATCTTCGCCTGGTCCTATGAAGATATGTCGGGACTGGATATAGATATTGTGGTTCACCGTCTCCCTACAAGAGAAGACTGTCCACCAATCAAACAGAAAGTCCACCGAATGAGGCCCGACATGTCCGAAAAGATCAAAGCTAAGGTGATGAAGCAGTTCAATGCTGGCTTTCTGGATGTTACTTCCTACCCACAATGGGTTGCTAACATTGTGCCCGTACCTAAGAAGGACGGTAAAGTCAGAATGTGTGTGGACTACAGAGACTTAAATAGGGCTAGCCCTAAAGATGATTTTCCACTACCACACATTGACATCTTGGTTGACAACACAACTCAACACAAGGTATTTTCCTTCATGGATGGATTCTCGGGATACAACCAGATCAAAATGGCCCCCGAAGACATGGAGAAGACTACTTTTGTTACGCAGTGGGGTACCTTCTGCTATAAAGTGATGCCATTCAGACTGAAGAATGTCGGGGCAACCTATCAGTGAGCCATGGTAGCTTTGTTTTATGACATGATACATCATGAAATCAAAGTCTACATAGACGACATGATAGCCCATTCACAGACAGAAGAAGAACACCTCAACCATCTACAAAAGCTGTTTGTCAGGTTAAAGGAATATAAGCTCAGACTGAACCCTAGCAAGTTCACTTTCGGAGTCAGGTCCGATAAACTTTTGGGATTTATCGTCAGTAACAAAGGCATCGAGGTTGATCCTGCCAAAGTCAAAGCTATACAAGAAATGCCTGCCCCCCGCACTGAGAAGGAGGTTAGAGGTTTCTTGGGACGCTTAAACTATATTGCAAGGTTCATCTCTCACCTAACATCTACCTGTGAGCCAATATTCAAGTTGTTGAAGAAAGATCAGGTGGTTGAGTGGAACAATGATTGTCAAGTTGATTTTGATAAGATCAAGGAGTATTTGCTGGAGCCTCCTATCTTGATGCCACCCGTCGAAGGAAGACCTTTAATCATGTATCTGACTGTTTTGGATAACTCAATGGGGTGCGTACTGGGCCAACATGACGAGTCTGGCCGAAAAGAGCATGCCATTTATTACCTTAGCAAAAAGTTTACCGACTGTGAGACTCGCTACTCACTGCTCGAGAAAACTTTCTGCGCTTTGGTATGGGTTGCTCGCCGGCTAAGGCAGTATATGTTGACACATACCACTTTGCTGATTTCCAAAATGGATCCAATCAAGTACATCTTCGAGAAGCCTGCTTTATCCGGAAGAATCGCTAGATGGCAGATGATCCTGACTGAGTATGATATCTAGTACACAACCCAAAAAGCTATAAAGGGGAGTGTACTAGCTGACCATCTAGCTCATCAAGCTGTCGAAGATTACCAATCTATGAGGTTCGACTTCCCTGACGAGGATATTATGACATTGGACAACATTAAAGATAACGGACCATATGACGGACCCGAACAAGGATCCCGATGGACCCTGTACTTTGATGGTGCTTCAAATGCACTTGGCAACGGTATCAGAGCGGTACTTATCTCTCCAGAAGGTTGCCATACACCTTTCACTGCTAGACTCTGCTTCAGTTGCACCAACAACATGGCCGAGTATGAAGCTTGTATCTTTGGTCTCAAGGCTGCTATTGACTTGGGAATCAAATCTTTGATTGTATTTGGGGACTCAACTTTTGTTGTCAGTCAAATCAAAGGAGAGTGGGACACTAAACATCCTAATCTTATCCCATACAAAGAACATGTCCTGACATTGTTGCCTTATTTCGAGCAGATTACCTTTGAGCACTTCCCGCGAGAAGAAAATCAGCTAGCGGATGCTCTGGCTACAATGTCTGCCATGTTTAAACTCAACTGGGATAATGAGGTACCTCAAATCACCATTGAACGAATGGACAAACCAACACATTTTCACGAGATTAATACCGAAGAAGTGGTGGACCGACCTTGGTTTCATGACGTCAAAACGTATCTCGAAGCACAAGAATACCCTGAAGGAGCTTCAGTTAACGACAAAAAGTTCTTAAGGAGGTTCGCAGCCAAGTTCTTTCTGAGCAATGGTATCCTATACAAGCGCAATCTTGATTGTGTCCTACTCCTTTGTATGGACAAGGTTGAAGCTGAGAAGATCATGGATGAACTACATAATGGCACCTTTGGCACCCACTCGAGCGGTCACACGATGGCTAAGAAGATTCTAAGGGCATGCTACTACTGGTCTACCATGGAAGTTGATTGTCATCAACATTCCCGTACTTGTCACAAATGCCAAATCTATGCTGACAAGGTACATATTCCTCCAGTTCCTCTCAATGTCTTAACAGCTCCTTGGCCATTCACGATGTGGGGAATCGACATGATTGGAGAGATCAAGCCTACAACATCCAATGGACACCGTTTCATCCTGGTGGCCATTGATTACTTTACCAAGTGGGTCGAAGCAGCTTCCTTCGCTTCCGTTACAAAGAATGTGGTTGCCCGCTTCATCAAGCAGAACCTCATATGCCGATATGGTATCCCCGACAGGATCATTACGGACAACGGTACAAATTTGAACAATACTATGATCACCGCTCTGTGCGAGCAGTTCAAGATTCAACATCACAATTCATCTCCCTATCGGCCAAAGATGAACGGTGTTGTTGAAGCTGCGAACAAAAATATCAAGAAGATCATTCAAAAGATGACAGTCACTTACAAGGACTGGCATGAGATATTATCGTTTGCTCTGCACGAGTATCGTACCACGACACGCACTTCAAATGGGGCAACACCCTTTTCATTAGTATATGGCATGGAGGCTGTTTTACCTATCGAGGTTCAGATTCCCTCCTTGAGAATAATGAAAGATGCCGGTTTGAGTGAATACGATTGGATTCAGACCCGACTTGATCAGCTAAACTTGATTGACGAAAAGCGACTTACTGCTGTTTTCCATGGTCAGGCGTATCAAAAACGTATGATCAAGGCCTTCAACAAGAAAGTCAAGAGACAAGTATATCAAGTCGGGGATCTTGTAATCAAGCGAATCATCTTGCCGCAAAGTGATCCCAGGGGCAAATGGACTCCTACTTATGAAGGATAGTTTGTGATCAAGAACATCTTTTCTGGTAGGGCAATGATTTTGACCACCATGGGCGGCGACGACCTGCCGCACCCTGTGAACGCAGACATAGTCAAAAGATACTACGCATAAAATGACCCGACAAGTTGAAAACCCGAAAGGGCGACTTGGGCAAAAATAGGCATCCCGGTGAATCGAAAACCCGAAAGGGAGGTTCAGGAAAAAATTAGGGATAAATAAAAAAATTTGTACACCCGGCAAGTTGAAAACCCGAAAGGGCGACTTGGGCAAAAAAGGGTTTCCCGGTGGATCGAAAACCCGAAAGGGCGGTCCAGGCAAAAGTTAGGGAATTAAAGCGTATGACTATGTCTTGTCGGATCACTTTAAGGACAATCTCTTCACGGATAAGCTCCAAGTTTCTGATCTACCCAATCATCTATGGACGAAGCAACGAATGGACAAGATACTCAAAGTTGTGAAGGCTATAGCAGAATGGGAACCCCATGGAATTGTTACACATAGCCATCTTTCTTTAAATAAATTTTTTCTCAATTTTACGACAACATTATCTTACTAGGATGATTGTCTCCTTTGTACAAAAATACTTACAAAGTTAATACAAAGATACTTCAAAGTGCAGAAATTTGCTTGCCTTTTCTTTCTTTTTACACGTATGTTCTATTTGAAAACGTCCAATGATTTGTTAAATGAGCATATGCATTTGAATATAATCACTGCTTACAAATAAAACGAAATGAGAAAGGATAATTACTGATAGGTCAAAAGTATAGGAAAACGTCTTTAGGCTATTCCAGAAGAAATCCCCTACAGTATGTCATTCAGATCCTCAACAGAGCTAAAACCTTGGAGTATATATCCCCAGCGGAGTTAAGTTTCAAAATTCCCATCAGAGTTAAGTTTCTAAACTCCCGATCCTCAGTGGAGCCCGAAAACTTTGAACTACAGATCCCCAGTGAAGATGAAACTTTCTTCCCCAATGAAGTCTAAAACTCCAAATCTTAAACCCCGGTGGAATACTATCTGACTTCCTCCAATTCCCCAGTAGATTGGCATACAACCCAAGCTTTCGAAGAATTCTCCAACAGGATAAACATTCTCCCCACAGAGTTACTTCCCAGCAGAACGAAGATTCTTGTTCTCATTTCTCCAGTTGAAGCCTCCCAGGTTTTAATTCCCCGGTAGAGATCGTCGGAGTTATCCTTATTTCCCCAGGAAAGTCATAAAGGATTCTCAATTTCCCACAAGTTACCAAGAATTTTCAATCCTCAACAGTAGTCCAAAGGACATTCTCAGTCTCAACAATCAAAGGTTTTTAAATCCCCAACAGCAGTCAAGGGTTTATTTTCCCCAACAGCAGTCAAAGAGTTCATTATCTCCAGTTATCAAGGATTTATTTTCCCCAGCAAGACAACTAATAAGCTTACATGCGCATACATTACATTCATATATCATAAACATTGATAGAGTACATTTTATTGCATCATACATATCATGCAACATAACTTTGTGTTTTAGCTAACATTTTACCCTTTTCAGGATAAGATTAAAAGCTATCTTCAACAAATATTCAAAGACCTCATATACAGTATGGATACACCCCAGACACGGCGGTCATTCTATTACTCATTCAGACTTCAGCAATCAGATACAGACTAGATACGCTCCAGACACGGAAGCCATTCTATCTCTCATTCAGATTCAACTATCAACTTCAAGTTCAGATACACTCCAGACACGGAAGTCATTCTGTCACTTATCCGGATCCCAGTTACAGTACGGATACACTCCAGACACGGAAGTCATTCTGCTACTCATACAGATCTCAACTTCAGATACAGTCCAGATACGCTCCATACACGGTTGCCATTCTGTCACTCATTCGGAATTTATCCCCAGCCCAGAGATGCTCCATACACAGATGTTTCTCTGTCGCCCATTCAGATTTCAGATACAATACAGATACACTCCAGACACGGTAGTCATTCTGATATTCATTCAAGAATCGAATACAGTTACAACTTGGATATGCTCCAGACGCGGACGCCATTCCTTTACTCATACGAATCCAATCTCCAAATACAACTCAGATACGTTCCAGATACAGATACCATTATGATGTTCATTCTAATGATATTCAACAAACACTTTGGATGTCATCTCTAAGCCCATCTCCAGAAAGATTTTTTCATCTCCAAATGGCATCTTTAAGCCCATTTCCTCAACCTGCATTTTGACGAGTGAAATTTACGGGCACTTTAGTGTCCAATCCTCTTTTACCTTCGAGTCACGAAAGGCAAACTCGCCAATCTAACTCTTCAGGTTCAAGAAGATTGAACAGGGGCAGTTGTTGTACCCCAAAATTTTCCCTCTCATTTTATCAATATTTCCCCTCACAAGGCTCCTTGAACTCCAGACAGGATTAAGGTTTTTACATTCCCTAAGACATCTCCTTGCATTGATGACCTAAATTAGGGTTTGAGTTTGCACATGGATTTTTGGACTTCTAATGCTCAAAATGACTTTCATACTTCATGTTGGAATCATAAGTTTGTCCATACCAAGTTTCAAGCCTTGAATCAAATTTTTGCCCAGTCAATTGGACAGTTGACCTTGAAATCAACAATATTGGGGAAAAAGTCAACTGTGGTCAATTTACAGTCAAACCTCATAAATTTTGATCCACATAAACATTATGAACTCATGTGAATCATTTGATCAAGTTTGGACTACAACTCCTCAAGAAATTTGATCAGATCATCAAAAGGGCAAAATGGTCATTTTTAGGGTTTTGACTGTACAAAGGTAATTTTTGACTTTTTGACCTAGCCAATGGCAAATTGGGTTCAAGCATGGACTAAAGGACTCAATGGCATCATCTTGACCTATTCACAAGGTTCAAAGGATCTCAATTGCATTGGATTGACAGATGACTTTTTCAGTCAACTGATCAAAATTTGACTGTACACTAAAAAGTCAAACTTTGACTTTTTGGTCAAAATCAAGTGCCAAGGGTCATTTTTCATCAAGATATGTCAAAACATGAAACTTGTTCATCAAGAAACCCATTTTTGCAAATTAGGGTTTAAAGTTGAAAAATTTCATAACTTAGAATTTTTCTAAGTTATGAAATTTTTTTAATTTTTCCTAACTTTGCCCAACATTTTCACCATGATGCAATTGGATTCAAACAAAACTTCCAACATGAAAGTTGTAGTCCTGAACAACGTCTACAACTTTTATTCACAAAGTTTTCCCAAAAGAAGCTTGTATCTCAAGTTATGATTTTTGGAACAAGGGTCCCTAAAACTTTTAACTTAGTGAAATTTTGCCCTAGTTTAGGCAGGATTTTGACCTATCTTCATGGCCATTTTTCACATAGTTCCACTTGGAATATCAAGTTGCATTTCAAATATGGATTTTAGATCATGTTACAAGCTTTTCAAAATGTCAAAGAACTCCCCAAACTCATTTGTGGTTAAGGAGAATCGAAGGCTTGAAATTGGTAAAAACTCACTTTTCATCCATGGCATGTTCATGTTCATACAAATTGCAATTTCAAGTCAGCTTGCTTTGCACTAGAATACAGGTCTCAAAACCATTTCACACTCAATAATTAAGTGCAAAACCATTGGTCTAAGACATTGTTTTGGTCATTAGAGCATTGCACCTTGGATTAATCCCTAAGTAGGAAAAGCAAAATTTCCATTTTTGCTTAAATCATGCTTTATGTCAAAATTGATTTCTTGAGCATTGGTCCATATCTCATACAGCAAATAAAATCTACAAGTTGGAGGGGCCAAGGGCAAAGTGTGCAAGCATAAGGATAGCCTGTACATGCCTGTTGGACATGACTTCCCACTTTTGCTTCATATACAAGAAATATGCCAAATACATGAGAACTTGAACATCAGCCAAAACAAACTTGTGCAAACATTTGAACCATATTTCTCACACCTCTCTGAGCCAGAAACACGATCTCTTGAGCCTTCAAACTTCCCATAGCCAGAAATCACCTTCCATTGGCAAAATAGGGTAGCATTTGCAACTTGACTTCCATAGCACAATTTACTCGTGCGTTTTGGCCCAAACCTGTTCAAACACCTTCCATTCCATCCATCCAAGCTATCCCAAAACTTAAACACCAATTGTAACTCCATTTACAGGGTTTGCCATTTTCATTTTGAGCTTGTGCAGGTTGAGTTCTGTAGGCTTGTTCAAGCATATTCAAGGCAAGCAGGGTATTGGAGAAGGTCAAGTGAAGTTCAAGCAAGCTCCCAGACATCTCAAGCCTTGTTGAAAAGCTACACATTGCCCTACACGAAGTCAGCTGAAACAGGTTTTTATCAACTTCCTATCTCTCTATTTAGGAACATTTAGCCTTAGGTTTGTGAATAAGAAATGTAGTATTCATTGCCATGAAGCTGTACATATGCTCAGTTTTCATTTTTATTAAGCGTGCTAAGAGAATTTGGTCCATGAACATACTGAAAAAATTAGGTTAGTTTTTAGGGCCAGAGAAATTCTCTCTGGTCTTTGAGAGTTAGGATTAGTTTTTTATATGGTTAGATTCGTCTTGAAAAGCTCTACAACTTTGATGTTATGTGTTTTTGCAATAGAGCTCATATGCAGGATGTCCATGTTTGATAACAGGCGCGCGTGTTTTGTTTGAAAGTCAGAGGTTGAAGATGAAGTGGTGGGTTGGGCTTAGTCATGGCTCACTATTGACACCCCCCTTTTACTTTTGCACCCCCTGGCCCAATTTCTTTATATTTTATATTTTTGTGTTTTATTTTCATTTCTGACTTTATTTTATTATTTCCAAATATAAAAAATACTCAAAAATATTTTTATAAATTTTTCATATTTATTTTGTATTTTACTTTCAATTCTTCTAACATAAAATTAATTTATTGATTATATACTTTTATTTTATTTATTGAAAACTTAAAAATAAATTATATTTTTATCTTATCCTTTATTTTATTCACACCAAAAAATATCATTCTAAATATGTTTTTATTTTTTATTTTATTTTTATACATGTTTAATATAATTAATATTACATATACATACTTTTATTTTATTTAAATAAATACTTGGGAATAAAAAAACATGAAAAATATACTTTATTATTATTATTATTACTTATATTTAAAATAATACCTTTTTCTAAATATATTTAATTTATATATATATATATATATATATATATATATATATATATATATATATATATATATATATATATATATATATATATATATATATATATATATATATATATATATATATATATATATATATATATATATATATATATATATATATATATATATATATATATATATATATATATATATATATATATATATATATATATTATTTTTATATTGTATATAAATAATTTAATTAATATATTTATTTTCTTAAAGAAAATTAGGGTTTACCCTTAATAAAAATAATAATCCCCTTTTATTATTCCTTTTATATTAAATATTTTTTACATACATAAATAAACAAAAACCTTTTTTTGCATAATTCATATTATTTGATATATTTATTTATTTTGTTTATTTAAATATTGTCCATTTATTATTTATGCATTTGATTCAATTTGGATGTAATAGTAAACTAGGGTTTTTATTTCTTGTCAAATACACCCCCATTCAAAGATTGTACCCCCATCCCTATAATCATGTTGTAATAGCTTAGACTTTTAATTCTCGCACTTTATGCTTTCAATTATGCCATGATTAGAGATTAGGGTTTGTATGCAAAAATCCAAATCAACAAGTAGCTTGACTAATATAAAGACAAAAATGCATGAAAATGAATACACAATGCACATTTGCACCCCTAGGGTTACATCCACTTGTTGCTTTAAAAATGGGCCATGTTACGCATGTTGGGTACTTTGGCAAAACAAAAACAAAACAAAAGATCATAGTCCCTCGATGACGCTATCTTGGTTTCCTAAACAAAATGATCAAGTCCCTCGGAAAATTTGCCAAAAATACTTAACACAATATTGCTATCATGGTCAATACGATGACACGCGCATGTCCCGTTTAACATCCTAATACAAGGTTGTTTACCAAATGCAATGGTAAAACAACACTGTCAAAAGGGTTAAAAACATATAGGAAAGATCTTTGAGTAAAATAGGGTAGACAACTCTTAGTTACTTGATCAAAACTTACAAAAACATCCTTGCTATTTTCAAGCACACTTCACAACACAATTTCAAAACATTTCCCAAAACAAACTTTCAAACATTGAAAAATCTTTTCAAAAGACAACACACCTTTGTATACATTCAAACAAGAATCATTACAAAGGTTGCCACAATGATGGCCTATTTTCGAAACATCTTTGAAAACCACACACAAAGCACCATTTCAAACAATTGGAAAAGCAAAGCAAATGATCTAAACAAGTAACTAAGAGCCCATGGATAACCATGGATGAAAAGGGTGCTTGCACCTTCCCTTTTCATAATCTACTCCCCGAACCCAAGAAAACATCTCAAAGGTCTTTCTTGTGCTTTTTGACCTTTCCTTAGGATAAAATAAAAAGTCGGTGGCGACTCTTGCTAAACCGAAACATTTGCAAACACAAAACGCAAAACATCAAGTCAGTTCTCCCACCGTATCACACATGTGATATTATTTTGAGTTAATGTGATGCCATAATTATAATATTAAATAAATATTCTCAAAAAGTTATGTCTTATATGTTTTATAAAAAAAGAGTTTGAGGTTTTAAGGTGTCACAACTAGAGTTTTCTAAGAGTTTTGTAAGAGTAGGGAAGTAAATTTTAAGATATTAAGGAAACTCACACACACACACTTAAAACTTCTTTTATCTCTTATAAATATTTTCAAGGTTGGGCCAAGTGATTAGGAAATTGACTTCCTTCTTTTAAAAATTTTTTTGAAGTACTCAGCCGTTTGGGGTTTAAAGCCAATTGATTAGAAATACTTTTTTGAATTGCCCAATCAATTAGGGTACTAGGTCAATCAGTTGGAAGAAGTCTAAACGATTATACAATAGCTTATGACAATCCTAAGGACCGACAACGACTCATTTTCAAAACTTTCAAACATGGGTGTTAAGTGTAAACTCTTGGTTATTTTTCATATAATATATTGACACCTTTAAGCTATTTTATATGCTTTTGATTATGATAATAGCTTATTTTAAGTCAATTTTCTTAAATGTAAATTATTTTGAATGTTTTAATGTGTTTGTTAGTATTCCAACATTTTTTGTTATGATGTCGGAGCTTAAAGCGGTCTCAATGTCGAATAAATGAAGAACGCCCAGTGTCATTATTTTGGAAGCCTCACCCAGCGAAAAGGGAGGCAAGTGAAGGAAGCCTCGCCCAGCGAAGGCAAGGAGAGGTAGCAGGTGAGACAAATTGCAAATTCCAGTAGCTATTGTCTGGGTGTCTCCTGTTGGAGCGCCCGACAAAGAGGAAGCAAGAAGGACTCACTCGGTAATGCAGAGGTCTCGCCCGGTGAGGCAAGATATTCTTTTATGCTTACATGCACTGTTGCAGTCATGTGGGCTTGTAAAGTGGGTCTCGCCCAGTGAAGCATGTGTGCCTCCCGGAAAGGCAAGGTGGACATGGCATGTTTATAAGCTACTTTTTTGATATTTTGGGATTTGTCATACGGCGGGAGAACTGACTCGGGTGTTTTTTACGTTTTATCGCAAAATGTTGCGGATAGCAAGAGTCGCCATCGAATTTTCTTTTATCCAACAAAGGAAAGGGTGAAAAGAACAGGAAAGACCTTTCGCGATATTTTCTTGAGTTAGGGGGGTAGGTTATGAAAAGGGAAGGTGTTAGCACCCTTTTCATCCGTAGTTATCTACGGGCTCTTAGTTTCTTGTTATATCACTTTTGAAAAAATGCTTTGTTTGAAATGTGTTTGTGATTGGTGTAAGTTTGAAAATATTTTGAAAACTTATTTGTTGTAGCAAACTTTGTAATGATTCTCGTCTCTATAAGAAAGCATACAAAATGTTGGTTTTGAAAATAGTTCAAAGAGATGTTTGCTTTTGAAGATGTTTTGAAAGTGTGAGTGTGGAGATGGTTTTTAGTTTATTGAGCAAGCAACTACAAGCTTCCTACCTACTCAAAAGGTATTTGTTCTTTTCCTCCTCCTTTAGATGTTGCTATCTTACCATTGAATGGTAAGAAGCCCCATCATTAGATGTGAAGGGACGGGCGTGGGTCAAACGTATAGTCATAGAAGGCAACTTATGAGACGTTTTAGCAATTTTCGTAAGGGACTAGATCGTTTACCAAAGACAACATCGAGGGATTACGATCTTTTTTATCGAGGGTCTTTGCTAAAACTCCCATATTCGAGGGACATGACTATTTTCCGAGGCAACAAGCGAGGTTACCCTAGAGGTACTAGTGTGTTTGATTGCATGCATTTTTAGTCTTGAGATTAGGGTTTTCTAACGGTTGATTTTATCTTGCCATACACACCCTAATTACTAACAATTATATGAAAAGCGATAAATTTGCGGAAATTAAAATCCTACGCTATTACATCATTAGGGGAGTGGGGGTACAATTTATAAATGGGGATGAAATAGATGTCTAATTATTACAACCATATCGAATAGCTGGAAAATAATGAAGAAAATATGTGAAAAATGTAAAGACAGTGTAAAAAGAAAGAAAAATTGCATTTTGAATTATTATGTGTCAACACATGCTGCTATGCATCGACGCATAAATCTTCTTGCTCCTGTAAAACAAAATCAACTTAGTATGAGTCAATGCATAATGGGATGTGTCGACTCATGCACCTGTTTGTGTCGACACATACGCGTTTTGTGTCGACTCAAGCACCTTGGGTCTTTCTGTTTTGGGGTCTGGATAGCAGTATGTGTTGACACATAAGGCCTTGTGTCGACTCATACCCTATTCTGTCACCAAAATGAGTCGACTCATGTGAGTATGTGTCGACTCATGCTGTAGATTTTTGCCTTAAACATTGTTTTAGTGTCTGTACAGGTCAATTTACAGCATATGATTGATAAAAATAAACAGCAAGAAAATGGTTAGCTTCAAGGGATAATGATTACTACATCTTATCTTCAAAAATAAATCATTAGTGATGTATAAAAAAATGCAAAGTCAAGAAGACTTACCTTGAGACTGTACTTGGTGATTTGAGTCTGGATACCCTTCAAGATGTTGTGTGAACTTCAATGAATCTTCAGGGAGTTGTTCCAAGCTGTTGAATCACAATAACTCAGTCAAGTTATAATGTACTCTTTTTTGTGTTTGGAAGGGGAAGATAATGGCACCACCGAAACTGTTCTTATGTTTGAACAATATCTATGTGATGTGATGTGTTTGGCTGGTTGGTTTATGAGGGGGTTTGTAAGATGGAATAATGGGTTGAGGTTTTGTTTTTGTGACTGAGAATAAAGATGATTATGAGAAAGGGTCTTTTGTGAATGAGCAGAGTTTACAAAGAATGCTGTTTTTTCTGTTCTCTCTTTTTCTCTCTAAAAACCAGCCCTTTTGTGTGTTATCAAGACAGTTTATTTGTAGATGAGTTTTGCTGGGATTTTGGGAGGGAAACAAATAACAATTTGAACTGTTTGGGTATATTGTCTTTATAGCTTTTTGATGCAGAGTTCATATTGCTGATTTAGTGCAATTTGTTGGATAGGTTTTTGGACAAATTTTGGACTGTATAGGATAGCATATGCAGGTTTTGTGACAGGTTTGTGGTGCAGCATAGCACAAGGTTTTTGCATGAGTTTTGGAGTGTTGTGGCAGCTTAGTGGATGGCTGTTTTATAGTAGTACAACAAACTGTTTTTGACATGGTTTTGGGATGTTATGTGGACAGTACAAAAGGCTTGGACTTGGCAGCATATAGGACTTTGTTCAGTAGTGGACAACATTGTTTGTAGCATGACACAAGTTTGGTTTTGTAGGCAGCATAGTGGTAAGGTTTGGACATTGAGTCAAAGGGAAAAATTCAAGCAAGACAAAGCTTAGGATTTGTAATCTTGCAAAAATGCAACTTGAATTATTTGTAACATCTTGAATTATTTGTAACATCTTGAATTATTTTGAATTGTAGTGAAAAGATGTCATGAAGCAATGAAACTAACAAGTATAGAAAATACTTAGAAAAATTTCCAAGTCTTGCAAAGTTGGATTTTTGACTCTCTTGGTTTTTGATGATCATATTTCATATTTTGGATGTCTTGATGAAATGTGATTTTTGGGACTAAATTTTGGTCAAAAAGTCAAAGTTTAACTTTTTAGTGTACAATTGACTTTTTCCACCAGTTGATCGAATTTCATCTATCAATCAACTGATCTCAGGAGATGAATTGAAATATGTGATTAAGTCAAAATGACGCGCTCGAATCCTTGAGTTTATGCTTCCAACTAATAAGTCAGGTATTAGGTCAAAAATTAAAGTTCAGTCATTTCCAGTCAAAACCCTAATTTTGCCCATTTTGCCCTTTTGATAATTTGAATGACTTTCTTGGAAAATTGTGATACAAGACTTGAAACTTATCAAAAGTAATCCTGAGGGTCCATAATGATCCATGAAAGTCATTTGAAATGTTAGGAGTCCAACTGTCTTTGCGCAAACTCAAACCCTAATTTGAGGCATCAGTGTTGAGGAGACGTCTTGACCTAGTCAGTACTTGTGCAAGCTTGATTCATTGAAGATCTTTGTAGAAAATACCTTGAGAAATGAGAGGGAAAATTTTAGGGTAGAACAACTTCCCCTGTTCAATCTTCTTAAACCTGAAGATTTAGATTGGCGGGTCCGTCATTCGTGACTTGAAGGTGGAAGATGATTGAACACTAGAGTGCCCAAAAATTTACACTCGGTGGTAGGTTGGTTAATTGCGTCGAGAATAGGATTATAGATTCCATTTGGAGAGTGACGGTATATTGTTGGAGATGGGCTTATAGATGCCATCTAGAAGTGATGGGGAGTTGTCGGAGATGGGCTTATAGATGCCATCCAAAGGATTATTGATGGAGATTGGAAGAAGTATCAGGGTAAATCTTTGGTCGATTTATGCTGAAACAACAGATGTCCATATTTGTTTTTGTCAGGATAAGAATAAGAAAAATCTTAGGATCGATTTGACTGAACCAGAGAAAATGTCTACTGGAACATAATCAGGATAAATTATTGGTCGATTTAAACTGAACCAGTAGAAGTCTTGAAGGAAGTGTTTGTCATGTAGATAGTCGCCCTGTGTTATTTCAGGAATTGATCTACAAATCAATTTATTGGTAAACCCGTCTTGTTTCGAGAGTTCATGCCATTGGTGATAAATATAGTCGCCCCGTCTTGTTTCGGGAATTGATCTTTATCTAACCAAAGAGAAAGAAAGGTAGTTTCCTCGTCCTGTTTCGGGAGTTAATCTTCAATCTGCTCATGTAGATAGTTGTCTTGTTTTGTTTCAGGTATTAATCTACAATCAGTTGTTCACAGATAGTTATCTTGTCTCATTTCAGGTATTAATCTGGAACCTGCTTTTTATTGGTCGTAGAGATAGTTGCCCTGGCTTGTTTCAGGAATTAGTCTTTGACCTTAAAGAAAGGAAGATAGTTTCCCTGTCTTGTTTCGGGAGTTAATTTTCAATCTGCTCATGTAGAAAGTTGTCCTATATTGTTTCAGGTATTAATCTACAATCAATTATTCACATATAGTTGTCTTGTCTTGTTTCAAGTATTAATCTGGAACTTGTTGAAAATTGATGATGATATTTGTTTGTTGACCTTTCCTGAGAAGGTAAAGAATTAGCCGTATGCAATGTCATGATGCATGACATACATTGTGTAATGATGTTCTCAAAATAAATGATATTGTGCTATATGTATTTTGTATGCATATGCTATGATGTTTGTAAAGTAATGTATGGATGCAATATATGAACTGATCAGTTGTTCGTTGTAGCATCGTTGAAATGAGGGAAAATAAGTCCCTGACTGCTGCTGGGGATGAAGAATGTGATTCATTATTTGTTTAGAATGTTTCCATTGGGGATTCTTGTTTTGTTGTTTGAGGAGAAATCCGTTAGGGGGCATTGATTTTGCTTGAGGGAAACTCTATGGAGAGTGTTGATTTCTGCTTGGGAAAAAGAGTTCAGGAGTTTTAGTTATTCGTTGCTCTACTGGGGAGTTATCTCTTGATTAGAGAGAATGGAAGTTAACAACTTGTTAGGGATAAAGAAGTTAACTATTATTTAGTCGGACTCCAGGCTTTGCAGCAACTCACTGGGAATAGTGGCAAACTCTACTGGGGAGGAGGAGTTTTGTTAGTGATTTGTAATCGTCTAATAAGCAAACTCAAACTGGGGAATTTACAGTTTGTTGGGAAAATAAACCCTGTTGAAGAGAATGTTTTGACGACCTGCCGGGGAGGTGTTTTCTTTAGGGAGAAATCCACACGGCTCTTTTTTAAGACCAACTCAGCTGGGGATGAAGAATGTGATTCTTCATTATTTATTGGAATTGAATTGTTGGGAGATGGACTTCCGTGGCTAGAGAAATAAACTCTATTGGGGAAAGAAAACTTTGTAAACTGCTTGGGGATTTTTAGGAAGCCCTGTTGGAAAACCCAAGAAGTTTATGAACAATGTTATGGAATTCTTCAAGATGCTAGGGAGATGATTGAAGACTCTTGCTCTGCAGGGGATATCAGAATCTCTGCCATCAATAGGTTGTATGCTAAAGATATGCAAGTGACTTTGCGGGAGGACGTCTCTGTATCTATTGTGGGATGTATCTGCGGGGATTTGCATATGGCTTTTAGTCATTTTCCCATTTCTTATAGCCATTAATAACTGTCTTTCTTTTTTTTATGTGTGTACTTGTAAACAGTGATTATATTCAAATGCATATTTTAAAAATAGTCATTGGACGTTTTTGCAAAACAAAACAGAAAAATGAAAACAAATAGTTTATGCATTTTCAAAGAGATAACTTTTGTATTAATCTGAAGAAGTCTGCCTATAACAGGCATTTTTGTACAATGAGACAGACATCCTAATAAGAGAATGTCGTCGTAAGAATGACAACTATACAAAGCAGTTTACAAAGAAAAACAGCTATGCGAAATGATCCCATTGGGTTCCTTTTCTTCCATTGCCTTTATATCTTTGAGCGTATCATCACGTTGCTGCTTGACCGAAACTGACTGGATTGATTGGTACCATTTGAATTTGACACTCGATACTGAAGTCTGTTTGTAAGGTGATCAGACAGAACATAATTATACGCCTTTAATCCCTAACTTTTACCTGGACCACCCTTTCGGGTTTTCAGTCCACCGGGATACCCTTTTTTGCCCAAGCCAGCTTTTCAGGTTTTCGAATTGCCGGGTGTACAGATTTTTTTCCAATATATCCCTAACTTTTTCCCGAACCCTTTTGGTTCACCGAGATGCCCTTATTTTTTCCTAGGCCAGTCAACCTAGCGGGTCTCTGTTTATGCATAGTATTTTTTAACTATGTCCATGTTTACAGGATGCAGAAGGTCGTCCCCGTCCATAGTGGTTAATATCATGGTGTGATACGGTGGGAGAACTGACTTGAGGTTTTGCGTTTGTTTTCGCACTTGTTCGGTTTAGCAAGAGTCGCCACCGACTTTTTATTTTATCCTAAGGAAAGGTTAAAAAGCACAGGAAAAAGCTTTTGAGATGTTTCGTGGGTTCGGGGGGTAGATTATGAAAAGGGAAGGTATTAGCACCCTTTTCATCCATGGTTATCCATGGGCTCTTAGTTACTTGGTTTTAGATCACTTGCCTTGATTTTCGATTGCTTGAAATGGTGTGTGTGTTTTGAAAATGTTTTTGAAAAAGACGCCTTCGTCTCGGCAACCATTGTAATGACTCATGTTTGAGTATATACGAAGGTGTGTATCTTTTCGAAAAGATGTTTCAAAATGTTTTTGGAAGTTTGTTTTTGAAAGTGTTTGTGAAGTGGGTTTTGAAAAGTAGGCAAATGTGTTTTGCAAGTTTGATCAAGTAGTTAAGAGTTTGTCTACCACTAAATTTACTCAAAGGTTTTTTTCTCATGTTTTAACCCTTTTAACAATTTTGTTCCATCATTGTATTTGGTGGACAATCTTGCGTTTAGGATGTTAACGGGACGGGCGCGGGTCATTGTTTATACCATGAATGCAATGGTGCCAAGTGTCTTTGGCAATTTGTTTGAAGGGACTTGATCATTTGAATTGTTTTTCAAAAGCGTCATCGAGGGACTATGATCATTTGAAATGTTTTTTTTGTTTTGCCAAAGAAACTCAACGTGCAAGCATGGCCCATTTTGGAAGGCAACAAACGGGATTACCCTAGGGGTGCAAGTGTGATTGTGTATTGATTTCATGCATTTGTCTTGTATTAGGTTATCTAGCGTTTGATTTTATGTACATACAAACCCTAGGTCTAAACATGGTATATTTGAAAGCGATAAATTGCGGGAATTGAAAGTCTACGCTATTACAAATGAGTATCCGGGGATGGGGGTACAATTATTTACAAATGGGGGATGAGACTTATAGGAGAATAGTATCCAAATATTTACAACCAAATCGAATCAAATGTAATCTCAAAGGTAAAATAATAGCAATGTAAAAAGACAAGCAAATGTAAATGCATCAATGTATTTGTGTATTGTAAATGTGTAAGTGTATAGCAATGTATAAGAATAGAATAATGTAAATGTGTATCAATATATAAAGATAATCAAATGTGTATTGTGAATGTGTATGATTATTTACAAGTGTGGAATGTTAACTTCATGAAAAAATTAAGTATTTATCTATTCTTGGATATTTGTATTAAAAAAAGGTTTTAAGAAAAGAAAAAGAAACGTTTTAAGTTTAATTATATGTATTTATGTACAAACTCTTAATTAAAAGAAAAAGAAATGTTTTAAGTTTTATTTTTTTATGTATTTATGTACAAACTCTTAATTAAAAGAAAAAGAAATGTTTTAAGTTTTATTTTTTATGTATTTAAAAAAGCTTTAATAAAACAAAATGTTAAACCTAAAGAAACCTAATATCCACATATTTTGAGTATAATAAAAAAGGGTATGGTTAGTAAAATTTTAATGTAAAAAAAAAGTATTAAATAAAAGAAGAAGGGATTGAAATGGGCTAAAGGAGGTTTGGGCCCAATCAAAAACGCATCAAGCTAAGTCAGGGGGGGGGAGGGGTACACGCCTGAGTTATAATGGGCTTAAGGCTGATTGGGGCAAGGCCCATTGTCTCACAACATGTTTTAGGGTTGTAATGTTTTGTTCATTTTGGGTATGGGGTTACAGCAACGCAGAGAACGGCGCCGTCTTCTTTGCTGTCTTCTCCTCTTTGTTCGTTCTCATGCCAGGTTTCTGAACTCCTCTCCATCCATGGACGCCAAGCGCCATCGCTACTTCCTCTTCACTCCATGGATCGTCCAGTGATGTTGTATACAGGTAACAATTTTGTTCTTTGGGTTTTCGAAATTCTATCACATGTTTTATTATGGATTCTGATTTTAGGTCTTTTTGTTCATATGAGAGGTGGAAGGAGGGAGAAGAAATACTACCTTTGTTGGAGACGGAGGAGGACGGTGGTTTGGAGGTGCTTTGGACGGCCAGGCGGAGGGGAATGGGGTGTTGTGCTTGCTCCGATAAAACTGGTATCTTTGTACTTCACTCCTTAGGTTGTTGGTTCAATGATGATGCTTGAGAACTTTATAACTTTCTTTTCCTCTTCTGGTTGCCTATTTCTGTTTCCTTTGATTGTTTGCTTCGCTTATGTATGCTTGTATGCTTTGATTTTCTTTTCTTCTTCTCTGTTTGCCTCGCTTCTGAGTTGTCTTGATGATGGTGTTGCTGAGTATAGTTGCTTGTTGATATGCTTGATATGAGATATTTGCTTAATGATGTATCTGTTTGCTCTGAGCTTGATAGTGTTGGTATTTGTTGCACCTTATGATGACAGTTTTCTGAGGGTTTGGTTGGTTGTGATGCTTTGGTGTTTGAGGCAGGTTTATGTTACAGTAGGCTTTGAAGTTACATGCATGGTTTTGAAGTTACAGGCATGGTTTGACGTTTTTTTAGGGGCAGGTTAAGGCTTGAGCGGTTTGATGGTTATCTTGATACTGTTTTTATTTTACAGTGGTTCAGGCTAACAGGTTTAGAGCTTGTGTTTTTGTTGAAGTTTTGAGTTTATGAGGCTTAAGGAACTTGGAGGCTGTAGGCTTCCTTGGCTTGTGATATATATTATGCAGGTTGATGGCTCTTGTATATTATCTTTAGGGTCTTGGCCTTTCTTGTCTTTTAAGGGCAGGAGGTGTTATATTTTTTTTGTATATTCGTTCTTGGTCAATCCTTGAACAGGTTTGCAAGGCTTGAGGTTTTCACTCTTTGTGATATCCTGCTGCATATGTTCTGCCTCTTTGCTCTATGTATTCTGATACATCCTGTTTATATCTTTTGCTTAGCCTCTAGCCTGCTGTACTGTAAGCTGCTTTCCTCTCTCTTTCTCTCTCCAGATTAAAGAAAAGCACTTTTATTGCTTAATTTTTGTCTTTTTTGAAAAAGCAAATGGCCTAGGAATATGATGTATTCTGAACATTGCTTGTACTTGTCCCTTTTCCAGTGCATATTTTCCATGTTTCTTGCATACTTTGTGTACATTATTGACAGCTTTTTGGAGTTTGATATCTTTTGGTAACCTTGGACAATTTTGACAGTTTTTGGCTTAGTTTGGAGATGTGATTCAGTTTGCCTTTATGCTGTTTGGAAACTTGGTTGACAATTTTTGGATTTATGCAGTATGCTTGAAAATTTGAATTTGTGCATTTCACATTTTTGCAAGACATTCTATCCCTCTTTGTGAACCGAGAGCAATCTCGTGATTTGCAGAGAGGGCAAACTGATTCCGGCCAGTTGCTTTTAATGATGAATTTTTAAGTTAACTGTCTGTCTCTTTTATCTGCTTTTGACTTCTTTTTTTTCTTTGTTTTGCAGATGAAAAATAATTTAGCAAAGGAGCACTGGATAGAAGAATGAAGATTAGGAAATTTAGGACATAGTTTATTTCAATTTTAATCATTGTAACCATTATTATTATAAATACTTTGTAAATAAATACTGTATTTAAATAACAATTGTAACAAATAATTAAAGATGAATAAAAATCCATTTTGATCAATTAATTCTTCTTCAAATGTTTATCTAATTGTTTATAATTCTTAAATTATAATAAAATAGAAATAAATTCCAATTATTCTAACTTAAAATAAATAATCAATTGATAAACACTGTGGTCTTATCATCAATCAATAATAAACCCGGCGCTCCAATTAACCAAAGCAATGCACAGTTAATCAAACAAAACGTCCACATGCCTCTTTTCACTGATTAAATCCAAACAACTACAAATTAACAATCAGCAGCCTCAGTCCTTATCTCAGAGTAATTTGAAAAGCATTGATAGAACTAACTCTTTCTTAGAAATATACACGCAAAACCCTGATTTTTGACTTAACACTGGAGAAACGCCTGCCTGATCAAACTTTGAGCCAATTCAACCAAACCCTAGGCAATCTGTTTGAACTGTCATAAAATCAATGAAAACCCTAAATTTTGTCTGACTGACGAGAAAAGTCTGTTTGATCGATTCTTGAGCCAGTCTGAAAAATCAGAAAAAACCCGAAGCCGTGATTTCTTGTGGAAAAAGAGGAGGACAAATTTTGGGGTACAACAGTTGCCCCTGTTCAATCTTCTTGAACCTGAAGAGTTAGATTGGCAAGTTTGCCTTTCTTGACTCGAGGGTAAAAGGAGATTGGACACTAGAGTGCCCAAAAAATTTGCACTCGGTGATGTGATGGTAGAGGGAATGGGCTTAAAGATACCATTTGGTGATGGGCTTAAAGATGCCATCTGGAATGAGACAGAATCTTGTTGGGAATGGGCTTAGAGATTCCATCTGGAAGTATTGAACTGTATGTCATTGGTGAATGGACGAGTATCAAAAAGGTATCCATGTTTTGGAACATTTCTTGAATTGGGGTTCTGAACAAGCGATAGATTGACATCCATGTTTGGAGAATCTGTAAACTGTTTTCAGGGGTTGAAATTTTGAATAAGCAATAGATCAGCATCCATGTTAGGAGGCGTCCGTGAACTGTTTTCAAAAGTTGAGAAGAATCTGAACAAGCGATAGGTTAACATCCGTTACTGGAGAACCCGTAAACTGTTTTCAGAAGTCTTGAATCTGAAGCTTGCCAATCTTTATCCTGAAAAAGGGTAAGATATTAGCTGAAACACAAAGTCATGTTGCATGAAATGTATGATGCAATGTATGCTATATCAGCGTTTATGATATGAATGTAATAAATATGCATGTATGCTGATGAGCTGTCTTGCTGAGGATAGATGAATCCTGGATGGTTGGAGATAAAAGAATCTTGACTGCTGTCGGGGAAAACAATTCCTTGACTGCTGTCGGGGAGGGCAAGAATCTTTTGATCGTTGAAAATGAGAAGTCCTGGGGCCACTATTGGGGGACCAGGAGTTTGGACTGTATGCCAATCTACTGGGAATTCCTGTCTTGAGGAGATCTTCACTGGAGAATATTCGAATATTCTGTGAGGAACTGAGAATGAGAGTCTTCATTTTGCTAATGCTTAACTGTTATCTGGTCGATCTCCAGGCTTTCACAGAAGCTTGTATTATCATCTGGTCATAATCCAGGCTTCACAATAGCTTGCTAAGCTGCTATCCAGTCAAATCCGGGCTTCACGGCTTGTGTTAAAGATATACCACTATCTGGTCGACTCCAGGCTTCGTAGTATTCTTGACTGCTGTCTGGTCGTAATCCAGGCTTCACAGAAATTTGTATTGTCATCTGGTCGTAATCCAGGCTTCACAATAGCTTGCTAAGCTGCTATCCGGTCAAATCCGGGCTTCACGGCTTGTGTTAAAGACATACCACTATTTGGTCGACTCCAGGCTTCGTAGTATTCTTGACTGATGTCTGGTCGTAATCCAGGCTTCACAGAAATTTGTATTGTCATCTGGTCGTAATCCAGGCTTCACAATAGCTTGGTTAGGGATTAAACTATTATCCGGTCGAATCCGGACTTCATAGCTTGCTCTGAGGGGACATCACTATCTGGTCGTAATCCAGGCTTGGTGATTGTCTGGCATTGTTATCCGGTCGTACTCCGGGTTTCGCAACATGCTGTAGGGATTAAGATACTATCCAGTCGAATCCGGGCTTTGTAACTTGAATCTTGTGAGAATTTGATCTTTGACGAATGTAGCCTCCAACAGATGATGAAGGAGCTTTTGAACGACCGATCAATCTGAACTATGCATCGAGATATCTATCCGTACTTTCAACCTATCAGTAATCCTCTTTTCCTGATTTGTGAGGAAATGACTATGCTCAAATGCATATGCCTACTTAACAAAACATTAGACGTTTCTCAAGTAAACATAAGTGTGAAAGAGAAAAAAGGAAGACAAAGCAAATTTGTGTATTTGGAAAAGTATTTGTATTAACTTTCTATGAGCATCTTTGTACAAAGGAGACAGGCATCCTTGTAAGAGGATGTCGCCGTAAAAATTTGAAAGTTTTATACAAAAGAAAGATGGCTATGTGAAATAACTCCATGGGATTCCATTCTGCTATAGCCTTCACAACTCTGAATATCTGTCCCTTCCATGCTTCGCCTGCCGGTGACTGGATTGACCAGAAGCTTGGAGTTCGTTGATGAAGAGATTGTTCTTTGAAGTGATCCGACGAGACATAGTCATACGCTTTAATTCCCTAACTTTTTCCTGAATCTCCCTTTCGGGTTTTCGATCCACCGGGAAACCCCTTTTTTGCCCAAGCCGCCCTTTCGGGTTTTCGACTTGCCGGGTGTACAGATTTTTTTGTTTTATCCCTAACTTTTGCCTGAACCGCCCTTTCGGGTTTTTGGTTCACCGGGATGCCCATTTTTGCCCAAGCCGCCCTTTCGGGTTTTCGACTTGTCGGGTTATTTTATGCGTAGTATCTTTTGACTATGTCTGTGTTCGCGGGGTGCGGCAAATCATCGCCGTCCATGGTGGTCAGAATCATCGCACCACCAGAAAATATGCTCTTGATCACAAATGGTCCTTCGTAAGTAGGAGTCCATTTGCCCCTGGGGTCACTTTGTGGTAAGATAATCCGCTTGATCACGAGATCTCCGACTTGATATACTTGATGTCTGACTTTCTTGTTGAAAGCCTTGATCATCCGTTTTTGGTACGTCTGACCATGGCAAACAGCAGCGAGTCGCTTCTCGTCGATCAAATTGAGTTGATCAAGTCGGGTCTGAATCCACTCATCTTCATTCAAACTTGCGTCTTTCATAATCCTTAAGGAAGGAATCTGAACTTCCATGGGCAGGACAGCTTCCATGCCGTATACCAAAGAAAATGGGGTTGCCCCGGTTGAAGTGCGTGTTGTGGTACGGTATCCGTGCAGAGCAAACGGTAACATCTCATGCCAGTCTTTGTAAGTGACTGTCATTTTCTGAATGATCTTCTTAATGTTTTTGTTCGCAGCTTCAACAGCACCATTCATCTTCGACCGATAGGGAGATGAATTGTGATGATAAATCTTGAACTGTTCGCATAGGGCGGTGATCATGGTATTATTCAGATTGGTTCCGTTTTCCGTGATGATCCTGTCGGGGACACCGTACCGGCATATGAGGTTTTGATTGATGAAGCAGGCAACCACATTTTTTGTAACAGAGGCGAAGGAAGCCGCTTCGACCCATTTGGTGAAATAGTCAATGGCAACCAGGATGAAGCGATGTCCATTGGATGCAGTGGGCTTGATCTCTCCAATCATGTCAATGCCCCACATTGCAAATGGCCAAGGAGCTGTCAGCACGTTGAGAGGAACCGGAGGAATATGTACCTTATCAGCGTAGATTTGGCATTTATGGCAGGTACGGGAGTGTTGATAGCAATCAGCTTCCATGGTAGACCAATAATAGCCTGCTCTTAGAATCTTCTTAGCCATCGTGTGTCCGCTTAAGTGGGTGCCGAACGTACCGCTGTGTATCTCAGTCATGATCAACTTTGCCTCAGCTTTGTCCACACATCGGAGTAAAACACAATCATGGCTGCATTTATAGAGGATGTCGTTGCTCAGGAAGAACTTGGCAGCAAACTTCCTTAGGAACTTCTTGTCATTTACTGAAGCTCCTTCGGGATATTCTCTAGTCTGGAGATACCTTTTGATTTCATGAAACCAGGGTTGTTCCACTACTTCTTCGGTATTAATCTCGTGACAATGCGCAGGTTCATCCATTTGCTCGATGGTGATTTGGGGAGCCTCGTTATCCCAATTAAGTTTAAACATGGAAGACATTGTAGCCAGAGCATCTGCTAGCTGATTCTCTTCTCGCGGGAAATGCTCGAAGGTGATTTGCTCGAAATGAGGCAACAATGTCAAGACATGTTCTTTGTATGGGATGAGATTAGGATGTTTGGTATCCCACTCTCCTTTGATTTGACTGATAACCAAAGCCGAGTCCCCAAATACGATCAAAGATTTGATCCCCAAGTCTATAGAAGCCTTGAGACCAAAAATGCAAGCTTCATATTCAGCCATGTTGTTGGTACAGCTAAAACAAAGTCAGGCCGTGAAAGGTGTGTGGCAACCTTCCGGGGAAATGAGTGTCGCACCGATACCGTTTCCAAGTGCATTTGAAGCACCATCAAAGTACAGGGTCCATCGGGATCCCTTTTCAGGTCCGTCATATGGTCTGTTACCTTCAATGTTGTCCAAATTCATGATGTCCTCGTCTGGGAAGTCAAATCTCATGGATTGATAATCTTCGATAGCTTGATGAGCTAGATGGTCAGCTAGTACACTCCCTTTTATAGCTTTTTGGGTGGTGCATTGGATGTCATACTCAGTCAGGATCATTTTCCATCTAGCGATTCTTCCAGATAAAGCAGGCTTTTCGAAGATATACTTGATAGGATCCATTTTGGAAATCAACAAAGTGGTATGAGTCAACATGTACTGTCTTAGTCGGCGAGCAGCCCATACCAAAGCGCAACAAGTTTTCTCGAGCAGTGAGTAGCGAGTCTCACAGTCGGTAAACTTTTTGCTAAGGTAATAAATAGCATGCTCTTTTCGACCAGACTCGTCATGCTGGCCCAAAACACACCCCATTGAGTTATCCAAGACGGTCAGATACATGATCAATGGTCTTCCTTCGACGGGTGGCATCAGAATAGAAGGTTCTAGCAAATACTCCTTGATCTTATCAAAAGCAGCTTGGCAATCGTCATTCCATTCGACTACCTGATCTTTCTTTAATAGTTTGAAAATCGGCTCACAGGTAGAAGTCAGATGAGAGATGAATCTGGAAATATAGTTCAAGCGACCCAAGAATCCTCTAACCTCCTTTTCAGTACGGGGAGCAGGCATCTCTTGTATTGCTTTCACTTTTGCTGGATCGACTTCAATGCCTTTGTTGCTGACAATAAACGCTAGAAGTTTACCAGACCTAACTCCAAAAGTACACTTACTTGGATTCAGCCTGAGTTTGTATTCTTTCAACCTGGCAAACAGCTTCTGCAAATGCTCAAGGTGCTCCTCCTCTATTTGTGACCGAGCTATCATATCGTCTACGTAAACTTCGATCTCATGATGTATCATATCATGAAACAAAGCTACCATGGCGCGTTGATAAGTTGCCCCTGCATTCTTCAATCCGAACGGCATTACCTTGTAGCAGAAGGTACCCCATTGTGTAACAAAGGTTGTTTTCTCCATGTCCTCGGGGGCCATTTTAATTTGGTTGTAGCCCGAGAAGCCATCCATGAAGGAAAACACTTTGTGCTGAGCTGTGTTGTAAATCAAAATGTCGATATGGGGTAGCGGAAAATCATCTTTAGGGCTAGCTCTATTCAAATCCCGGTAGTCCACACACATTCTGACCTTGCCATCTTTTTTAGGTACTGGCACGATGTTAGCAACCCATTGCGGATAGGATGTAACAGCCAGAAAGCCCGCGTTGAATTGCTTCATTACTTCTGCTTTAATCTTCCCAGACATGTCGGGCCTCATTCGGCGGACTTTTTGCTTGATCGGTGGACAATCCTCTCTTGTGGGGAGACGGTGAACTACTATATATGTGTCTAAACCCGGCATGTCTTCATAAGACTAGGCGAAGATTTCAACGTATTCATTTAACAGCTGTATCAAGCGTTCCTTGACACTTGGATCCAGATTGGCACCCACTTGTACTTCCTTCCGGTCTTCCTCTGTTCCTAAGTTGACAGTTTCCAACAACTCTTCGTGAGGCAAGATGGCCCTTTCTTCTTGTTGTAGAAGTCTGGCTAGCTCTCCCGGTACTTCACAATCTTCGTCATCTTCATACTCAGCCTGATTGACCAGATCTTCAGAGTTATTGAAGGACATAGCAGAATAGTCACCCATAGAATCCAGAGTGGATGGGTACCTGCATTTGTGAGTGTGGGTGTGTGTAAGGGATAGCCAACCTTAAACAAGCAAAATGCAAAAAGGAAAGAAAATGAACACAGCAGTTTATCAATGAAAAACGTCTAATGAATCATTAAACATGGCATATGGATATGAAGATAATCAAAACCCTTACAAATGGACCTGCATGCCCCGGGCAAAGCATGAGGTGAAAAAGTAGTGTATGGATTGTTCAAAAGAAATTATTACAAACCGACAGGAAATGTTTGACAGATAATTACTGATTAATAAAAGTAATGGGGACAAAGTCTTTTGCCTCCCAGTTGCGTAGTCCTCCTTCGATGGTTGGGTAGATCCAATCTTCAATGTTGGCCTCTTCGTCTTCACCTTCCAAAGCGTTGATTCCATGAGGAGAAATCTTGATGGGCGTTCTTTCAACCTTTGAGCGGCGCATAGCTTTCTGCCCCGCAGCAGTGAATCCTAATCCAAACTTGTCTGTTTTATGAGGAATATCAGGCAACTGACCCCATGTTGAGCTCTTCCCTTCCTTCATTGCAGCTTTCGCGTCTTTTAGAGATGCCATCCTGGCCACCTGCTTTGGTACCTCAGCTACCACTTTTGCTACTGCCACTTCAGGAGAGACTTCCTCGAAATGCTGAAATGGTGTCTCAATGAATTCACCCTCTACCTCTACATACCGAAAGGAGTTCAGGTGGCTAATCATATATTCCTCTTCACCGTGCACGATTATGATCTTTCCTTTGACAGGGTACTTCAACATTTGATGTAAGGAGGAGGTAACTGCCCCAGCGTTATGTATCCATGGTCTCCCCAGTAAGCAAGAGTATGACGGACGGATGTCCATCACATAGAAAGTTGAGGGGAACACTTCTGTGCCAACCTTAATGGGAATGTCTACCTCCCCGAGTACCATTCTCTTTGACCCGTCAAATGCCCTTACAATGATATTACTTGGCCTCAACTCCAAGCCTTCACAGTCTAATCGGTCGAGAGCCTTCTTAGGCAGCACGTTCAGAGAAGAACCCGTGTCGACCAGAACATGGGCCAGAGTAGTTCCTTGGCATTCTACTGACACATGTAATGCATCGTTGTGCTTTCTTCCTTTTGAGGTCAGGTCAGCATCAGAGAAACCTAAACCGTTGTCTGCGGTAAGGCTGGCCACGCAATCTTGGAATTGGTCTGTAGAGGTTTCCTGGGGCACATGGGCTGTCTTCAGGAATTTTATCAATGCTTTAGCGTGCGCCTCAGAGCAAAGCAGTAATGCTAACATGGAGATCTTCGAGGGAGTTTGCCCCAATTGCTCTACCACGTCATAATCACTCTTCTTAATTATCTTCAAGATCTCCTCCATCTCTTTCTTAGAGGTCTCCGGGATGACCAAAGGTTGAGCCCTCGTCCTGACGAGCTCATCTTGGGTCCCTTTACCTTTATTAGTAGAAGTAGGAGGGACAACAACGGGAATAACAGTTTCTTCAATCAACGGAGTTTCGGCGGAAAGTTTTATTGGTGCAGGATTAATTCTGGCAGCAGCTGAGGGTCCAAAGATTGCCTTTGGGGGGGCGATCTCTGGAGAAAATATTCTCCCACTTCGGGTGATCTTGCTTGTACCAACAATGTTTCCAATGCTGGCCTCTTCTTCATCAGAGCTTCCTTCGGTTACTTCAACTTATTTAACACCATGGTAGTAGATTTCTCCACCATAATTCCATGGTATTGACTTGTCAGAACTGTAGAGGACAGGCCCAGGCATAGTTATTTTCAAGGGAACAATCTTTGTAGCTGATGTAATCTTAACAGGCTTTCTGACGGCCTTGGAAAGATTGGCGGAAATGGTGATAATTGAAACATCTTCAGTAGGGGTTGGAATAGCAGGAACCTTTTCAAACAGAATTTGTTGACTGTCCATCAGGCCTTGGATGCCTTTCTTCAGTAATGGGCAGTCAAATGGCAGAGAGTAACAACAGTAGCAGTCTTCTTTGCATCCCGGGAAAATCCCGGCTCTTAGCAGATTTAACTTGATGGTTAACAACAGAGTTATCAAGTCATTGACATCAGAAACATACAAATCTTCCTCAATAGCATGGACATTTCGACCATGCTTCGGCATCGAAGCAGATATCACGTTTGGCTTCTCTGGAGCATCGAACTCCACCTCTTTTGCATCTATCAAGTCTTGAATTTTATTTTTTAGCGCCCAATAATCGTTTGTGTCATGTCCGACGCTATCGGAATGGTAGGCGCATTTAGCATTGGGATGATAGTGCGGTGAAGCAGTATTCACAATCTTCGGTGCTTCCCTAATCTTGGTGAGATTCAATTTCAATAAATGTGGAAGAACCTGCTCAGGTGTCATATTGATGCGGGTAAACTGCCGTGGTGGCTGTTCTCCCCATTGTTGTTTAGGTCTGGACTGGTTATTGCGAGGCTGATCGTTTGATGGATTCTGGATCATCACGGACCCCACAGTCGGCCGGCGTTCATTTCTTCTAGCTCCTCTCTGAGAATACATAACAGCTGTTTCCTTCTTCACCGGAAATGATTTTTTAACAGTTGTAGATGCAGAGGCATCCTTCTGAATCTTCCCATTCTTGATACCGGCTTCTACCCGCTCACCAGTCAGAATTAATTCGGTAAACCCTGCGGAAGAGCTACCGATCAGGTGGTTAAAGAATGGACCAGACAGGGTCCCCAGGAACATATCAACAAGCTCTCTATCAGAAAGAGGTGGCTGCACTCTCCCGGCCAGATCACGCCACTTCTGGGCATATTCCTTGAATCCCTCACCTGAGGCCATCCCCATACTCTGTAGCTGAGTACGGGTTGGTGCCAGGTCAGAGTTATACTGATATTGGCGATAAAAAGCAGCTGCCAGATCCTCCCAACTATGTACCTCTGATCTCTCAAGATTGTAGAACCAATCCAGCTGTGTGCCAGACAGGCTATCCTGAAAGAAATGCACCCAAAGGTTTCTGTCAGATGTGTGAGGTTGAATCCTTTGGACATACGACCTTAGGTGCATTTTCGGGCAAGACAGCCCATCATATCTTGCAAAAACTGGCACTTTAAACTTCGGGGGAATCATAATTCCAACAATTAATCCCAAATCCTCGAAATCTAAGTCGGGAACTCTCTGCAGCTCCATAGCTGCTAGCCTGTCTTCCAAGTTTTTGTACTTATCATCGGCGGGCGGGTATTGTTGTTCTGAGTAGTCTTCATCTTCTTCAACCTCTTCCTCCTCAGCTTCGGATTTAGACGGTACCACAGCCCTTTTTCCTTTACTGGTTCCTTCTTCAGATGTAGGGGGAAATTCAAGAACTCTTCTGGCTTCACCCTCAACCCTTCTTCCCAGGGTAGCCACCCCGACTCTTTTCTTCTTCTTCTTCTTCACTTTCTCTTGCTCTTTGTTCCCAAGCAGTGCTTTTAGATCCTCCTGACCCTTTGCCAAGGTCATCAGGAGATGTTGAAACTGTGAGTTCTGAGACTGCAAATCTTTGACCGTGTGTTCGAGATCCATCTTACTGAAATAAACAGCAGAAAGATAAGGACACCTGGTGTGGAGACCTGCTTATGCACATGATGAATGATATGTTTATTTATGCAATGCATTCAAGGGTTTAGAAATTCACAATTGTTGCAGACAAAAAGAACACACGTCATATTAATAAGAAGAAATTTTGTTAGTACATAAATGCCCCATGGGCCAAATATTACAAAAACTTCTTATGGTAAAAAGACGTTGCGCATCCTCTTTGGCGCGATGTAGGTGTTGAGGGTCTCTTCCTCATGGAGTCGGCGGGTAAGCTCCAAAACCTTCTTCTCACTGGCGTAGAAGCTGGCTTCAAAAGTATCCCTTTCTTCCTTGAGTTGGATCCAACTCTTCTGCATCTCCTCCCATGATATTGGCATGTCAGGATGTAGGATGGTGTAGGGAACCTCTCCTTCCTTAACAGGCTCTTTGATTAAAGGGAGAATGTGGGGGTAAGGCATTATGAGACTCTGGGCTCGGGTCCTTACCCACTTGAGATAAGGCTCAAGAGGAATGGAGTTCTTGTGCCCCAGTGTCTTGTTGTCTACCTTGTTAGGCATCCTCCAAGCTCTGATGAATCGTTGGTGAAGTCCTTGCGCATCGTTGTCGAAGTCAAAAACTATGTCAGGAATCAGCATGTCATGAGGGCCATCCCTCCGTGCATATCCAAATTGTCTCAAAGCTAGACAAGGGTTGTAGGTAATGCCTCCTCTAATGCCAAGTAATGGAACATTGGGGAACTCTCCACAACGATCGATGATGATGACATTTTCTCTGGACCGAGAGCACCAATGTACATCAGAGTGAGTGAGGGTCATCAACCGTTGTGACCACCTTAGGCCTTGGTCATTCTTCAAAACAAATTGTGGAAGGTGCGAAATAAACCACCTTGCAAGGAGATGAGTACAGCACATGAGAACACCCCTCTTTCTCATTGTTCGTGTGTAAAATGAGTGGAGGATGTCCCCAAGCAATGTTGGTATTGGATTCCTGGATAAGAATATCTTGACGGTGTTGACATCTATAAGCTGGTCAGGATTTGGGAACAAGATCAGCCCATAAATAAGGAGTGCCACAATTTCTTCAAAGGCTTGTAGATCCAAGGAATTCCAACACTCTTGTGCCTTCTCAAACAAGAATTTTGGCAAGAAGCCTTTTACACCGCTTCTAGTTTCCCAATGCCCCTTGATGTCAGATGGTTGCAAGTGTAGTGCTCGAGCAACATCTTCAGGCTTTGGTTCCTTTTCCGTACCGTTGAAAGGTAGTTGATTAAGAATAGGAATTCTCAGGAGTTGAGAAAATTCCTCCAAAGTGGGCACCAATTGGTAGTCGGGGAATGTGAAACAGTGGTGAAGGGGGTCAAAGAACTGGAACAAAACCTTCATCATGTCCTCTTCAATGCTGGTGTTGACTAGGCTGAGCAGTCTACCATGTCTTTCACTGAAGGGAGAGCTTTCGGGAATTCTTGATGTGAGCTCCTTGAGTTGAGGAGGGATCCTCACAAGGTTGACTTGGATAGTTTTCCTGCGAGGAATTTCCATGACCTTCAAAACAAGAACAAAGGTGAAGATCCAAACCCTTGAAATGGTTAGCGGATGCATATGATGCTTTATGATGTTTATGATGTATGCAAAAACACATGTACAAGCAAATCACACAAAACCCTAGCTTCAGGCTTGCATGGGGTTTCATAGGTAAGTACCCTCTTGAGTGTAGTTGGCTTAAAAACCTGTCCTATAAATAGTAATCGGGTTCTAAGGAGCTCAATATCATTGGATTGTTTTCCGTGTTCATTGTTTTGGTTTAGCCACTTAACTAGCGACCAAAATATTCCAAGAAAACAACCCTCAATGAGTGTAGTATCGAGTATCTACCAACTTCGGACTGCACCAAAACCGGTCATCTCACTACCCCTAATACAAGGCCAAGATGGTCAAGTAAGGTTCTAGGTCATTAGTGCTTAGTGACATCACTTAGCGGCCCCGTACTCTCCTTGATTGAACTCAAGGGTTACCGGTACTCACAAATATGTTGCACTAATATAGCTATTGCTTCAACCGTGTCGGTATACCCTGCACAGTTTCCACAACGTATCGCTATCTATGAATGTTTCCCAAATCCGGGTGTAGGATTTCAAGCCCAAACAAGAGAACCACAAAGGTAAAGCAATCAAAGCAAACAATTAATCATGCAAGAGGGTGATCTAAGACCCTAAGGTAACCCCACTTTTAAATTTCTCCCCAGCAGAGTCGCCAGTTCTGTGATACGGTGGGAGAACTGACTTGAGGTTTTGCGTTTGTTTTCGCACTTGTTCGGTTTAGAAAGAGTCGCCACCGACTTTTTATTTTATCCTAAGGAAAGGTTAAAAAGCACAGGAAAAACCTTTTGAGATGTCTCGTGGGTTCGGGGGGTAGATTATGAAAAGGGAAGGTATTAGCATCCTTTTCATCCATGGTTATCCATGGGCTCTTAGTTACTTGGTTTTAGATCACTTGCCTTGATTTTCGATTGCTTGAAATGGTGTGTGTGTTTTGAAAATGTTTTTGAAAAAGACGCCTTCGTCTCGGCAACCATTATAATGACTCGTGTTTGAGTATATACGAAGGTGTGTATCTTTTCAAAAAGATGTTTCAAAATGTTTTTGGAAGTTTGTTTTTGAAAGTGTTTGTGAAGTGGGTTTTGAAAAGTAGGCAAATGTGTTTTGCAAGTTTGATCAAGTAGTTAAGAGTTTGTCTACCACTAAATTTACTCAAAGGTTTTTTTCTCATGTTTTAACCCTTTTAACAATTTTGTTCCATCATTGTATTTGGTGGACAATCTTGCGTTTAGGATGTTAACGGGACGGGCGCGGGTCATTGTTTAGACCATGAATGCAATGGTGCCAAGTGTCTTTGGCAATTTGTTTGAAGGGACTTGATCATTTGAATTGTTTTTCAAAAGCGTCATCGAGGGACTATGATCATTTGAAATGTTTTTTTTGTTTTGCCAAAGAAACTCAACGTGCAAGCATGGCCCATTTTGGAAGGCAACAAACGGGATTACCCTAGGGGTGCAAGTGTGATTGTGTATTGATTTCATGTATTTGTCTTGTATTAGGTTATCTAGCGTTTGATTTTATGTACATACAAACCCTAGGTCTAAACATGGTATATTTGAAAGCGATAAATTGCGGGAATTGAAAGTCTACGCTATTACAAATGAGTATCCGGGGATGGGGGTACAATTATTTACAAATGGGGGATGAGACTTATAGGAGAATAGTATCCAAATATTTACAACCAAATCGAATCAAATGTAATCTCAAAGGTAAAATAATAGCAATGTAAAAAGACAAGCAAATGTAAATGCATCAATGTATTTGTGTATTGTAAATGTGTAAGTGTATAGCAATGTATAAGAATAGAATAATGTAAATCTGTATCAATATATAAAGATAATCAAATGTGTATTGTGAATGTGTATGATTATTTACAAGTGTGGAATGTTAACTTCATGAAAAAATTAAGTATTTATCTATTCTTGGATATTTGTATTAAAAAAAGGTTTTAAGAAAAGAAAAAGAAACGTTTTAAGTTTAATTATATGTATTTATGTACAAACTCTTAATTAAAAGAAAAAGAAATGTTTTAAGTTTTATTTTTTATGTATTTATGTACAAACTCTTAATTAAAAGAAAAAGAAATGTTTTAAGTTTTATTTTTTATGTATTTAAAAAAGCTTTAATAAAACAAAATGTTAAACCTAAAGAAACCTAATATCCACATATTTTGAGTATAATAAAAAAGGGTATGGTTAGTAAAATTTTAATGTAAAAAAAAAGTATTAAATAAAAGAAGAAGGGATTGAAATGGGCTAAAGGAGGTTTGGGCCCAATCAAAAATGCATCAAGCTAAGTCAGGGGGGGGGGGGGGGGGGTACACGCCTGAGTTATAATGGGCTTAAGGCTGATTGGGGCAAGGCCCATTGTCTCACAACATGTTTTAGGGTTGTAATGTTTTGTTCATTTTGGGTATGGGGTTACAGCAACGCAGAGAACGGCGCCGTCTTCTTCGCTGTCTTCTCCTCTTCGTTCGTTCTCATGCCAGGTTTCTGAACTCCTCTCCATCCCTGGACGCCAAGCGCCATCGCTACTTCCTCTTCACTCCATGGATCGTCCAGTGATGTTGTATACAGGTAACAATTTTGTTCTTTGGGTTTTCGAAATTCTATCGCATGTTTTATTATGGATTCTGATTTTAGGTCTTTTTGTTCATATGAGAGGTGGAAGGAGGGAGAAGAAATACTACCTTTGTTGGAGACGGAGGAGGACGGTGGTTTGGAGGTGCTTTGGACGGCCAGGCGGAGGGGAATGGGGTGCTGTGCTTGCTCCGGCAAAACTGGTATCTTTGTACTTCACTCCTTAGGTTGTTGGTTCGATGATGATGCTTGAGAACTTTATAACTTTCTTTTCCTCTTCTGGTTGCCTATTTTTGTTGCCTTTGATTGTTTGCTTCGCTTATGTATGCTTGTATGCTTTGATTTTATTTTCTTCTTCTCTGTTTGCCTCGCTTCTGAGTTATCTTGATGATGGTGTTGCTGAGTATAGTTGCTTGCTGATATGCTTGATATGAGATATTTGCTTAATGATATATATGTTTGCTCTGAGCTTGATAGTGTTGGTATTTGTTGCACCCTATGATGACAGTTTTCTGAGGGTTTGGTTGGTTGTGATGCTTTGGTGTTTGAGGCAGGTTTATGTTAAGTAGGCTTTGAAGTTACATGCATGGTTTTGAAGTTACAGGCATGGTTTGACGTTTGTTTAGGGGCAGGTTAAGGCTTGAGCGGTTTGATGGTTATCTTGATACTGTTTTTGTTTTACAGTGGTTCAGGCTAACAGGTTTAGAGCTTGTGTTTTTGTTGAAGTTTTGAGTTTATGAGGCTTAAGGAACTTGGAGGCTGTAGGATTTTTTGGCTTGTGATATATATTATGCAGGTTGATGGCTCTTGTATATTATCTTTAGGGTATTAGCCATTCTTGTCTCTTAAGGGCAGGAGGTGTTATATTTTTTTTGTATATTCGTTCTTTGTCAATCCTTGGACAGGTTTGCAAGGCTTGAGGTTTTCACTCTTTGTGATATCCTGCTGCATATGTTCTGCCTCTTTGCTCTATGTATTCTGATACATCCTGTTTATATCTTTTGCTTAGCCTCTAGCCTGCTGTACTGTAAGCTGCTTTCCTCTCTCTTTCTCTCTCCAGATTAAAGAAAAGCACTTTTATTGCTTAATTTTTGTCTTTTCTGAAAAAGCAAATGGCCTAGGAATATGATGTATTCTGAACATTGCTTGTACTTGTCCCTTTTCCACTGCATATTTTCCATGTTTCTTGCATACTTTGTGTACATTATTGACAGCTTTTTGGAGTTTGATATCTTTTGGTAACCTTGGACAATTTTGACAGTTTTTGGCTTAGTTTGGAGATGTGATTCAGTTTGCCTTTATGCTGTTTGGAAACTTGGTTGACAATTTTTGGATTTATGCAGTATGCTTGAAAATTTGAATTTGTGCATTTCACATTTTTGCAAGACATTCTATCCCTCTTTGTGAACCGAGAGCAATCTCGTGATTTGCAGAGAGGGCAAACTGATTCCGGCCAGTTGCTTTTAATGATGAATTTTTAAGTTAACTGTCTGTCTCTTTTATCTGCTTTTGACTTCTTTTTTTCTTTGTTTTACAGATGAAAAATAATTGAGCAAAGGAGCGCTGGATAGAAGAATGAAGATTAGGAAATTTAGGACATAGTTTATTTCAATTTTAATCATTGTAACCATTATTATTATAAATACTTTGCAAATAAATACTGTATTTAAATAACAATTGTAACAAATAATTAAAGATGAATAAAAATCCATTTCGATCAATTAATTCTTCTTCAAATGTTTATCTAATTGTTTATAATTCTTAAATTATAATAAAATGGAAATAAATTCCAATTATTCTAACTTAAAATAAATAATCAATTGATAAACATTGTGGTCTTATCATCAATCAATAATAAACCCGGCGCTCCAATTAACCAAAGCAATGCACAATTAATCAAACAAAACGTCCACATGCCTCTTTTCACTGATTAAATCCAAACAACTGCAAATTAACAATCAGCAGCCTCAGTCCTTATCTCAGAGTAATTTGAAAAGCATTGATAGAACTAACTCTTTCTGAGAAATATACGCGCAAAACCCTGATTTTTGACTTAACACTGGAGAAACGCCTGCCTGATCAAACTTTGAGCCAATTCAACCAAACCCTAAGCAATCTGTTTGAACTGTCTTAAAATCAATGAAAACCCTAAATTTTGTCTGACTGACGAGAAAAGTCTGTTTGACCGATTCTTGAGCCAGTCTGAAAAATCAGAAAAAACCCGAAGCCGTGATTTCTTGTGGAAAAAGAGGAGGGAAAATTTTGGGGTACAACACATGGCTCCACCAGAAAATATGTTCTTGATCACAAATGGTCCTTCGTTTGTGGGAGTCCATTTTCCCACGGGATCACCTTGTGGCAGGATAATACGCTTGATTACTAGGTAGCCAACTTTATATTCCTAATGTCTGACTTTCTTGTTAAAAGCTTTGATCATATGTTTCTGGTACATCTGACCATGACAAACAGCCGCAAGCCTTTTCTCGTCAATTAGGTTCAATTGGTCAAGTCGAGTCTGAACCCATTTTTCTTCATTCAAACCCTCATCCTTCATGATTCTCAAGGAAGGGATCTGGACTTCGATGGGCAAGACAACTTCCATACCATATACCAGAGAGAAAGGGGTTGCCCCTGTTGACGTGCGTACTAAGGTACGGTAACCATGAAGAGAAAATGGTAACATCTCGTGCCAGTCTTTGTATGTCACCATCATCTTCTGTATGATTTTATTGATGTTTTTATTGGCGGCATCTACAGCGCCATTCATCTTCGGTCGGTAAAGAGAAGAGTTATGATGCTGAATCTTGAATTGTATGCAGAGCTCGGTGATCATAGTATTATTGAGATTGGTACGGTTGTACCCCAAAATTTTCCCTCTCATATTTCTCCAAACATTGCAAGAAAGATCTCCAAGTGGCTCAAGATTGCTCAAGAGTTGGACAGTCAAGTTATCTCCTAAGGCAGTCAACCTCAAATTAGGGTTTTGTGTTGCATCAATATCCTTGAGTCCAAATGACCTCAAATTCTCCCTAATGTCCTAATATGTTCTCAAGGTCATCCGTGTCAAGTTTCAAGCCTTGCAGAGGAAGTTTGCTCAGTCAATTGCTCAAAGGGTCCAAAAATCGACTGTGCTCGGGCAAAAGTCAATTGTGACCTATAAACAGTAAAACCTCAAGATTTTTTGTCAACATTATCATTTTGAAGGATATTTAATCATTTGATCAAGGGTTGATCATGATTCACCAAGGATTTCTCAAAATTCATCAAGACTCAAAGGTTGCTAAATTAGGGTTTTGTAGGAAAAGTCAACTCAACTTTGACCAAGCATAACTTTCTCATACTTTATGAGAAATGACCCATCCAAAGCTCATTTTGAAGAGGATGCAATTTCCTACAATCCATATTCATACCCAAATATCATAAAATGCACTCACTAGAAGTTATAAATATGGACATTATAGGTCATTTTTGAAAGTCAACAAAAACACCTTTCTTGCCAAAGCTTATAACTTGTGAATGGAATATCAAAATGCAATGAAACCAAAAGGGTTGGTTAGAGGACATATCAAGCTTTCTAAAAAGTCCAAGAACACTTCCAAAAGTGCAAAATTGAAGAATTTATGCATTGTTGAAGTTGGGGATTTTTTGCAAAATTGCCAAAAGTCAACTATCCCCAAAACTTCAAATTTTGTCAAATGGGCCCATTCTTTTCCACTTGATTTGAACTTGCCACATTGCACACGTGTCCTAGCTTCAGACTTGTGTCCATTTATCAATTTTATTATTTTATTTGATTTTTTATTGAATTATTTCATTTTAAATTAAATTAAATCAAATAAAATCCAAATATTTATTGTTTGATATCTTTTTGGCTATTTTAGGACTTAATCATCATCATGATCAGCATAAATTCGTATCTCATCATATCTTGTACCAAAAGATGGATTTTTGACAAATTAGGCAAGCTTTCAATGGTGGATCAAATCAAATCTCATGGCATTGATGTACAAAGATTCAATCCACAAATGTTAACCTAACACATTCCATGATACATATAGAAGGCAAAGGCACAAAATTGAGGGCTAGAGGCTGCAGAAAGAAGCAAAGCAAAACTTGCAAAACTCAGAAAAAAGTGTGAAACCAAAATCACACTTAGAGGCAAATTCAGAAGCCAAGAATGATCTCAATTGTTTCCTTGACAATCACTGAAGCAGAACCAACCCAAAGCCAGTCTCCATACACGCTCAAAAGCTCTGTAAGTATCTCAAAAAACCGCCCTTCTCTTGAATTTGCAAATCTTATTTCTTGCATCTTTTGCACAAACTATGGGCATATTCATGATCCTCATCAAATTTCCAAGCTTTCTGTATCACTCAATTTTATTTATCTGACTTGTAAAGCCAAGAACCGAATCTAGGGTTTTGTGGTTTGCTTTTTGGGCGTTTCCCTTACAGGTAAAATTAGCCCCAATAATGGCCATGGACATGACCGGAGGAGAAAGACGAGCACAACCATGGTCTTGGGAGGAATTTATATGGCCTGGAATTGATTTTAGGAATGACCCATGCATTTAGCTGCGGATTTAAATCCGCAGGTAAAGTTACATGGTTTGAAGGTCAATGACGATGGCGTGTCTCCCTCTGATTGGACCATTCAAACTTTTGCGCACTTTTTTTATTTTCTGGCAATATAACGTGTTTTGTCTTATTATTATTTTTGTTTAATATACTAACAAATAACACACAATGGCCTAGTGGTGAACGCGTGCATCCAAACTCCTTCAGGATCTGGGTTCGAATCCCAGGTCCTCCAAATTGCATTTGTTATTTTTCCACAGGTTATCTAGTGCAAATCCAAGCGCATGGCCTATCATACATCCTCAAATATCAAAGCGCCAGATGGCCCAAGGCCAAATCTGGTGATCCAGGAGTGAGCGTCTACCATGGAACCAAGTCAAAGTGCACACACTGGATCTTACAAAGTCAGCCAGGCCAACACAATTGGGCCATGAAATTTGCTTCTCAAACCCCACTAATCAGGCCCACACCCCTAACTCTTTCTATTTCTTTTTAATTGTTTGTTTTATTATTTTTATTTAATTATTAACCAATTAAATCTTTTTCTTTAATAAAATCAAAACCAAAAAATATTTTTCTTCTTAAAATCAAATTTTAATTTTTATTAATAAATACTAATTATATTAATTTAGTCTTAATTAGGATAACTTTAATATATTTTTTCAATAATTAAAATCAATTAGACCTAATTAGATTTTCACTAACATTGATTAATTTTATCTTATTTCTTTAAATACCAAAAAAACCAAAAATATTTATTTTTGTTAATTAGTTTAATTAATTTAATTTAATAATTAATTTAGGATAGTTTATTTCTTAATTCAAAAATAACCAAAAATCTTTTCTTTAACAATTAAAGGGCCAAAACCCTAGAACTTGCGCCCGATTTAATTTTTCGCATGCGATCTATTTATCCAATATTATACTTGTTCCCGGAATGTAATAGCTTAATTAGGACCATTTAAATATTTTTATCGTTTTATTTATTTTCCGCATTTAAATTTCAAAGGGTTGCTTTTGGCGATGTAAATACCCGACGCCTTGTAATAGTTAGTTAAATTTTTGCAATTTAATTACCGCAACTTATAAACTGTTAGATGTTTGATAATAGGGATGCATGACAAGAATGAATGTTTAACCTAAAATCAACTTAGATCACCATTGACATGTACAAAGATAAAATTAACCGAAAACAACACACTCGCACATGCACACTCTTAGGGTACACCCCACTTGGTTGCCTTCGTACGCGGTCATTGAGTATAGGAAGTTTTAGAGGTCGCTCTCTCGTCCAAAGATCATAGTTGCCTCGAAACGGTTACCTCGGATAAAATGATCTAAGACATTAGGGTTACCGCTAAGGAGTCCTAACATTACTTTAGTGACCGCACGTCCCTTAATCGAATTGACCCTTAAACTCCAACGATGGTGCTACCTACTCATCAATAGTGGGATAGCATTGTCTAAAGGAAAATTGCATAGAACGATTCTTTTTTCGAGTAGGTAGATGGTTCTTAGATGCTTGCTCTCTCAAAAATGAAAACTTTTCACACTTACACCTTTCAAACAAAAAACTTCTTCAAACCCACAAACACAAAGAAAAGCAATTTTGAAAACAATATGAGCAAGTACCTAAGAGCCCGTGGATAACCACGGATAGAAAGGGTGCTAACACCTTCCCTTTCTATAATCTACCCCCCGAACCCGAGAAATATCTCGAAAAAGGAATTTTTCTATGCTTTTTTCCTTTCCTTGTTGGATAAAATAAAAGTCGGTGGGGACTCTTGCTTACCGCGACATTTTGCAAAAACAAACGCAAAATGCAAACCAGCATTCCAAAAAAAACAGTCAGTTCTCTCACACCGTATCACAGAACTGGCGACTCTGCTGGGGAAACATCTTATAAGTGGGGTGTACCTTAGGATTAGATCATTATGTTTTCAATTGTTTGCTTTGTATGCTTTATGTTTGTGGGCTTGAATTGGAGTTACTATAGATCCCAACCCGGATCTGGGGATACCCTTTAGGTAAGTAGCAATAAACTGTGAGGGAACTGTACGACATAGACCGATACGGTTGAAGCAGTAGCTACGTTGGTGAGGCACTTTAGTTTGTAACGATATCCCTTGTGTTGGAACGAGGAGAATATGGGTCTTCTAAGGGGTCATTAAGCACCAACTGACCTTAGAACCTTTAAATTGACCAACTTGGCCATAGAACAGTAGCAGTATGCTACACTCATTGAGACTAAACTCTCGCGATGATTCTGGCCACAAAAAAAGGTTGCTAAACTGGAATTATGACCGATCGAGGGTAGTCAGTGATATTGAGATCCTCTAGAACCCGGTTACTATTTTTAGGACAGGTTTGAACCAACTAAACTGAAAGAGGGTAGTACCTAGACTCCTTGCCAGCCTGAAATCTAAGGGCTCTCTGTGTGACTTGTGTGCCTTTACCATGTTTGCTATTTATGGATACTTGTGGTGTGCTTTCTATCATGACATCATGACATCATAACATTGTATACATCTTGCATTGGACTAACCTATTTCAAAGACAAGAGGGATTCATCTTTGTTCTATTTTGTAGGTCATGGCACCTATGCGTAGGAACACCATCCGGATCAACTTTGTCCAGGTTCCCACTATGCTTAAAGAGTTGGTTGAAAAGATGTCTGATACTACCTCCTTCATCAGATGACATGGGCATCTTCTTAGTTTGGTCACCTCCAAATTGGACGAGCAGATGATGAGTGTCCTAGTCCAGTTCTATGATCCACTGTACCATTGCTTTACTTTTCAGGACTACTAGTTGGTCCCCACCTTAGAAGAGTTCTCTGATCTGCTTGGTATCCCTATCTTGGAGCAGACCCCGTTTACTGGTTGGGAGAAGATTCTTAGGCCGGAAGAGATTGCTTCAACCCTCCATCTGACAAAGGCTGAGGTGATGTCTAATTGGGAGACTAGAAGTGGAGCAAAGGGTTTTTTGACTAAGTTCTTGGTTGGTAAGGCTAATCACTTCTGGGATAGTCTAGACTTCCAGGCATTCGAAGATATTTTGGCTCTTCTGATATATGGTTTGGTACTGTTTCCTAACTCCGACTCCTTTGTTGATGTGAATGCGGTAAAAATCTTCATCTCTGGTAACCTTGTACCCACTCTCTTGGGTGACATTCTTCATCAGCTTTATGCCCGTACTGCTCGGAAGCGGGGAACCTTGATGTGTTGTGCGCCATTGTTGGCAAGGTGGTTTATTTATCACTTTCCCAAATCAGTTCTGAAGAACAAAGAAGGCATGGGCTGGGCTTATAGGGTTATGTCTCTCTCTCACAATGACATCATTTGGAATATTAAGGGTATGGATGAGGTGGCCGTTATTGATTGCTGTGGGGAGTACCCCAATGTTCCATTGATAGGAACCCATGGAGGAATTTCTTACAATCCATGCTTGGCCTTACGTCAGTTTGGGCGAGCCAGAAGGGAAGGACCTCATGAGCTGCTAATGCCTAGTATCATCTTTGATTTTCAAGGCGATAGTGACGAGAAACGCCGCAGATTCATAAGGGCTTGGGATAGAGTTCACAGATCTGATCCACACGAGCTGGGTCCAAAGACTTCTCTTCCGATGGAGCCATATCTCAGATGGGTTCGCATCCGTGCCCAAAAGCTGGGAATGTTGTATAAAGTCGTCTTGCCTATCATTGTTGAAGTTGCTAATGAAGAAGGGTTTCTTCCGACCATCCTCCATCCTCATATGCCTACTAACATTGGGGCACTGAAAAGGTCTTGGATGCAGCTGAGAGAAGAGCGGGATACTTACCGAGAAAAGTTTAACGAGCAAGAGCAGAAGATTCATAAGTTGACAAGACAGCTGGAGAACAAGCGGATCCTCAATGACTATGTCCGCACCGACAAGAAGCGGCCATGGGAGCACTGATTGTCCTTTGATTATTTCCTTTCCAATTTTTATTTACTTTTCAGTATTTCCTTTCTTGTAACGCCTTAAGGGCAATTTGTTGAACAATTTGAATTTCAAGTTTATCTAATAAAAGTGTGTTTCCTTTTTGGTTTACGAATTTGAATCTCTCGATGTCTTCGAAATCATAGCATACACATTTCATTCCATGCACCTCATAACAGGTACCCCTACAGGTTTTCTCATCTTCTTCGTTGTTTATTTCAGCATCATGTCTTCTGAGCCATCAACTGAACAAGCAATCAAGGATCTGCAGGCCCAGAATGCCCAGTTCCAAGAGTTGTTCGTGAATTTAGCTAAGGGTCGGCAAGATCTTAAGACCCTTATTCTGAAAGAGAAGAAGAAGAAGAAGAAGAAGAAGAAGAAGAAGAGGACAATCCTGTTTAACACAGGTCACAGGGTTGGAAACAGGCTACGGGGCGAAGTTGATTTGACCACCTCATCTGGAGGGAAAGATAGTCAGGAAGAAAGGAGGGCTCCTAGCCCTGTAGTTTCAGACAACGAGATGGACTTCGATGAAGACCAGTATCCTCCGGCTAAGGATAGATACAAGCAACTGGAAGACCGGTTGAGTGCGATGGAAGTTCAGAAAGTGCCTAGTCTGGACTTTGTGATCTGGGACTGTCGTCTGGGGTGGTGATTCCCCACAAGTTCAAAGCACCAGCCTTTGCTAAATACAATGGAGTTTCTTGCCCGAAACTTCACCTCCGGTCGTATGTAAGGAAGATTCTGCCGTACACCACTGATAAGAACCTATGGATCCATTTCTTTCAAGACAGTCTCTCAGGGACTCAGCTTGAATGGTTTTACCAGTTAGAAGGAGCCAGTATCCACAGTTGGGAAGATTTGGCTGCTGCTTTCTACAGGCAGTACCAATACAATGCCGACCTCGCTCCCACGCGTACCCAACTCCAGGGTATGTCAATGGGTGCGGGCGAAGGTTTCAAATATTATGAGGGACCTCGCTGGAAGAGTGCAACCACCCTTGGCTGATAGGGAGTTAGTTGATATGTTTCTGGGGACCTTGTCTGGTCCGGTTTTCAACCATCTGATTGGAAGTTCTTCATCTGGGTTTACAGAGCTAATCATGACCGGGGAAAGGATTGAGGCTGGTATTAAGTCTGGTAAAATATAGAAGGGTGCTTCATCGAGCACCGAGAAAAAGCCTTTTAAGAAGGAGTCCAGTGTTGTTTACAGTTCGAAAATCCAGAATAGACCTGAACGCCGCCAAGCTGTTAATGCGGTTGTTATTTCAAGACCTGTTGGGGCTCCTCAGCGCAACAATCAACAAAAGGCCGAAAGACCTCGAAGGAAATTCACCCATCTCAACATGACTTTGTCTCAGATTCTTCCGCAGTTATTGAAAACCAATCTAGTAACTCCAAGGGAGGCTCCGCAGAATCCCAACACTGTATCGCCTAAGTACAATCCTAATGCCCGTTGTGCTTTTTACTCTGATAGCCCGAGACATGATACAGATGATTGTTGGGCTTTGAAGAACAAAATACAGGACTTAATTGATGCTAAGGAGATCGAGTTCGGAGCACCAGAAAAGCCTAAGCATGATGTGGGAGTGAATGCTATTGGGGATGACGATGATGAGGAGTTTGATATTGACAACTGGATATACCCAACTGCCAATGGTGGATTAAGCACTTGGACAGCGAAGGATTCTATGCCCGTTTCTGTTATCACCCAGTAATGAGACTTTTGTTTTGAATTTATAACAGACAATGTTTTGAACTTTACGGCCCGGTGTCTTACCCGGGGCACCGTGGCCTCATTTGTGAGGGCTTTATGTGTGTCATTTTCATATATCATTAATAAAAGCATTGGACGTTTCTTGCATTTCAAATTTTGCGCTCCTTGTTTTTCTTTTATTATATATTGCTAAACAGCTATTTTACACACACTCACATATACAGGTCTATATCCACTCTGGATCTCACTGGTAACGACTCTGCTACTTCCAGTTATGACTTCGAAAGTCCGATCAACTTAGCCGAAGTCGAAGGTGAAGATGATTGTGAATTGCCTGGTGAACTTGCAAGACTGTTACTTCAGGAAGAGAGGGTTGTTCAGCCGCACGAAGAGCCGGTGGAATCAGTAAATCTGGGTACAGAGATAGACAAGAAAGAGGTCAGGATCGGTGCAAATCTGGACCTTAATGTGAAGCAACGATTGATTCAGATGCTGCGTGACTACGTTGAGATCTTCGCTTGGTCTTATGAAGATATGTCGGGGTTGGATACTGATATTGTGGTTCACCGCCTGCCTACCAAGGAAGATTGTCCTCCAGTGAAACAGAAGGTCCGCCGAATGCGCCCAGAGATGTATGAGAAAATCAAGGTTGAAGTTATGAAATAGTTTGACGCCAGTTTTCTAGCAGTTACTTCTTACCCTCAGTGGGTGGCCAACGTGGTTCCTATACCGAAGAAGGATGGTAAGGTTCGAATGTGTGTTGACTATAGGGATCTGAACAGGGCAAGCCCCAAGGATGATTTCCCTCTGCCTCATATCGACGTTCTGGTTGACAACACCGCTCAGCATAAGGTATTCTCCTTTATGGATGGTTTCTCCGGTTATAATCAAATTAAAATGGCTCCCGAAGACATGGAGAAGAGAACCTTTGTTACTCAATGGGGTACTTTTTGCTACAAGGTCATGCCTTTCGGATTGAAAAACGTTGGGGCAACGTATCAGCGTGCCATGGTTGCTTTGTTTCATGACATGATCCATCACGAGATTGAGGTATACATCGACGACATGATTGCAAGATCCCAGATGGAGGAAGAACATCTTGACCACCTTCAGAAGCTGTTTGACAGGTTGAAGTTATACAAGCTGAGGTTGAACCCAAATAAGTGCACCTTCGGGGTGAGATCTGGTAAGTTGTTGGGCTTCGTCGTAAGCGATAAAGGTATTCAAGTGGATCCGGCAAAGGTGAAGGCCATACAAGAGATGCCAGCTCCCCAAACAGAGAAAGAAGTCAGAGGTTTTCTGGGACGATTAAACTACATTGCCCGATTCATCTCACACTTGACCGCTACTTGTGAACCAATCTCCAAGTTACTGAAGAAAGATCAAGTGGTACGTTGGAACGATGAATTCCAGGCCGCTTTCGAAAGGATCAAAGAGTATCTCCAAGAGCCACCTATTCAGATGCCTCCAGTTAAAGGGAGACCTTTGATCCTATACTTGACAATACTCGATAGTTCCATGGGATGCGTGCTAGGGCAGCATGACGAGTCTGGCCGAAAAGAGCATGCTATTTATTACCTTAGCAAAAAGTTTACCGATTGCGAGACCCGATAATCATTGCTTGAGAAAACTTGTTGCGCTTTGGCATGGGCTGCTCGCCGGCTGAGATAGTATATGCTGACTCACACTACTCTATTGATATCAAAGATGGATCCAATCAAGTATATCTTCGAGAAGCCTGCCTTATCCGGAAGGATAGCAAGATGGCAGATGATCTTGATTGAGTATGACATTTAATACACGACTCAAAAAGCAATCAAGGGGAGTGTGTTAGCAGACCATTTGGCACATTAGGCAGTGGATGATTACCAGTCTATGAACTTTGAATTCCCGGACGAGAATATCATGTTGGTAACTGATTGTGAGACACCTGGACCGGATGAAGGACCCGAGGAAGGATCCCGATGGTCTATGTACTTTGATGTAGCTTCGAACGCTCTGGGTAATGGCATTGGCGCTGTGATCATATCTCCTAAAGGCTCTCATACTCCGTTTACCGCCCGATTATGTTTCAACTGCACCAACAACATGGCGGAGTATGAAGCGTGCATCGTGGGTCTTCGAGAAGCAATTGACCTAAGGATTAAGTTTCTGAGTGTATTCAGAGATTCTGCTCTCGTGATCAGCCAGATCAAAGGCGAGTGGGATACGAAACACCCAAATCTTATCCCTTACAAGGAATATGTATTGATGTTGCTTCCAAATTTTGAGGAGATAACCTTTGAACACTTCCCTAGAGAGGAGAATCAGTTGGAGGACGCGCTAGCTACGATGTCTTCTATGTTCAAAGTCAATTGGGACAACGAAGCTCCCCAGATTATCATTGAAAGATTGGACGAACCTGCACATTACTGTGACATTGAGACTGAAGAGGTAGCAGATAAACCCTGGTTTCATGAGGTGAAGAGATACCTTGAGGCTCAGGAGTACCCCGAGGGTGCATCTGTTAAATATGAGAAGTTTTTGAGGAGGTTCGCGGCGAAGTTCTTCATCAGCAATGGCATTCTTTACAAGCGTAATCATGATTCAACCTTACTGCGTTATGTGGATAAGAATGAAGCAGAAATGATCATGGCAGATTTACATGAAGGTACCTTCAGAACTCATTCCAGTGGGCACACCATGGCAAAGAAAATCCTTCGGGCAGGATATTATTGGTCCACAATGGAAGCCGACTGTTATCAGAATTCTCGGACATGTCACAAGTGCCAAGTCTATGCTGATAAGGTGCACATACCTCCAGTTCCTCTAAACGTCTTAACAGCTCCTTGGCCTTTTGCAATGTGGGGTATTGATATGATCGGCGAGATCAGACCTACAGCGTCCAAAGGGCATCGTTTCATCTTGGTAGCAATTGATTACTTTACGAAGTGGGTTGAAGCAGCTTCCTTTGCTACTGTAACCAAGAACGTCGTGGCACGATTCATTCGGCACAATTTGATCTGTCGATACGGTGTACCAGAGAGGATCATTACGGACAATGGTACCAATCTCAACAATAAGATGATCACTGAGCTCTGCAAGCAGTTCAAGATACAGCATCACAACTCCTCTCCTTACCGACCGAAGATGAATGGGGCTGTAGAAGCGGCTAATAAAAACATTAAGAAGATAGTGCAGAAGATGACGGTGACATATACAGACTGGCACGAGATGTTACCATTTGCTCTTCATGGGTATCGTACCTCAGCACGGACGTCAACAGGGGAAACACCCTATTCCTTGGTATATGGCATAGAGGTCGTACTTCCCATTGAAGTTCAGATACCCTCTATTCGGATTATGAAAGATGCAGGTTTGAGCGGAGATGACTGGATTCAGACCCGGCTTGATCAGCTGAACCTAATTGACGAAAGGAGACTTACTGCTATTTGTCATGGTCAAACGTATCAAAAGTGAATGATCAAGGCATTTAACAAGAAATTCAGACGACAAGAGTATCAAGTTGGGGACTTGGTTATCAAGCGCATCATACTGCCACAAGGTGATCCCAGGGGAAAATGGACCCCTACTTACGAATGGCCATTTCTGGTTAAGAACATTTTCTCAGGAGGAGCTATGATTTTAACCACCATGGATGGCGACGACCTTCCTCACCCCGTCAATGCAGACATAGTGAAAAGATACTACGCATAATCAAAGACCCGCTAGGTTGACTAGCCTAGGAAAAAATAAGGGCTTCCCGACAAACCAAAAGGGTTCGGGCAAAAATAAGGGATGAACATGAAAAATCTGTACACCCGGCATGTCGAAAACCTGAAAAGGCGACTTGGGCAAAAAAGGGTATCCCGGTGGACTGAAAATCCGAAAGGGCGGTCCAGGAAAAAATTAGGGATCAAAGCGTAACACTATGTCTCTTTGGATCACCTTGCAATCAGACTTCGGTATCAACTATGAAGCTCGGACGGCACTAATCAATCTGATCTACCTTCAACCAAGTAGCAAAGTGATGAGATGCTCGAGGACATAAAGGCAATAGTAGAATTGGCACCAAGTGGGATTGTTCACATAGCTGTTTTGTTTTTCACAATTTGTGTAAATTCTATCTGCTCGGCGGCATTCTCTTACTAGGACGTCAGCCTCTTGTACAAAAACGCCTATTTACAGGCCAAACTTCAAAATCAATACAATTCATTTTCAAAGAAATTTCAAACTGTTTTTTCTTTATCTGTTTTGATTTGCAAAGAATGTCCAATGTTCGTTCTTGATATATGCATTTGACATTAATTGTTGCTCATAAATATTTACATGCGAAACAAAAGGCCATTACTCGTAATATCAGAAACAGGGGCAAATAAGAATTGTCCAAACTGTACAGTTGCTCTGTCCACCAGGTACAAGGTAAATTCAGCTGAAGAACATGGTTAAGGTACTTTCACTCCCCGCAGAGTAAGAAAGGACAGTAATGATAGCTCTCCCCAGCTGAGACTTGCAACTGTGAATGAATCGGTAATATTCTCCCCAAGCAAAGTTTATCTACCATCAGCACTAAAAAGGCTTGATATCTCCGGCAGTCTTAATATTCCCCAACGGAATATAAGAATGCTCCCCGGTAGGGTACAAGATATCCCCAGTGGAGTTAAAATTTTCCCAGTGCAGTCAGAAAAAGCTTCCCCAACGGAGTTGGGAGAATCATCCCCAGTAGACTCTGGAAGTTTATCCCCAGCGGAGTACAAAAATGAATCTCCCTAGCCGAGTTCAAAGGATCATTCCCAGCAGAACTCAAAGGATTATCCCCATAAGAGTATAAAAGGTTATCCTCAGCGAAGTCGCCACTGAAAGATCATCCCCAATGGAGTTCTTTCCTTTCACAAACAGGAATTCAATCCCCAACATGATTCAGTATCACCAGCAACGGTAATTCATCCCCAATGGAATTTATCGGTGGAATCCTCAGCAGAACATCTCTTCCCCACAGAGTAATCTCCTCATCAGTTTATTCCCCAAACGGAGTCATCCTCTCCTGCAGGTTTATTCTCTTTGTTTTCCATTCCCAGCGGAAACAAAGAATCCAGCTCTATTCTTCAGCAGTTATCCGGGATTTATTTTCCTCAGCTAGAAACATAACATTTCCATACATCATGATACAGGCATATACGCATCATACCACACAATATCATTTATTTTGAGAGCATCATTGCTTGATATATATTATGCATTTCATACATCATGACATTGCATATGACTAACTCTTTACCTTTTCAGGGAAAGACGAATCAATAAACACCGTTGACTACTTATATGACCTGGTTGTCCCCTCAAAAACTACATCTATTGAGGGTTGTTTCAGCGGATTCCTCAGAAAGATGCTCTCACAAGACTTTCGTCCGGTTCAGTTAAATCGATTCTAAGATTTTTCTGATTCTTATCCAGTTAAAGTTAATCCAAAACATTCTTTGGTTCAGTCAGATCGACGCGAAGATCTCTCTGATTCTTATTCCAGTTGAAGATATTCCAAGACTTTCGTCTGGTTCAGTTAAATCGATTCTAAGATTTTTATGATTCTTATCCAGTCAAAGTTAATCCAAGACATTCTCTGGTTCAGTCAGATCGATGCTAAGATCTCCCTGATTCTTATTCCAGTTGAAGATATTCCAAGACTTTCGTCTGGTTTAGTTAAATCGATTCTTAGATTTTTCTGATTCTTATCCAGTCAAAGTTAATCCAAGACATTCTCTGGTTCAATCAGATCGACGCTAAGATCTCCCTAATTCTTATTCCAGTTAAAGATATTCCAAGACTTTCGTCTGGTTCAGTTAAGTCGATTCTAAGATTTTTCTGATTCTTATCCAGTCAAAGTTAATCCAAGACATTCTCTGGTTCAGTCAGATCGACGCTAAGATCAATTCAAAGTTTTGGAGTGACCTAATCAGTTCTTCCACTTTCATGTTGCTAATATCATGAGATTCTTGTATGGTTGTAACCTTCATGTCAAACTTCTTTGGTAGATACCTGAGGATTTTTCTAACAAGCTTTTCTTCTGACATCTTATCCCCAAGGCATTGTATGCATTTTCAATGTCAAGAATACTCATGTGAAAATCATGAATACATACATCATCTTTCATCCTGATATTTTCAAGCTTTGTGGTGAAAAGTTGAAGTTTTGTCATTTTTACCTTTGATGTGCCTTCATGAGTGGTTTTAAGAATCTCCCATGCATTCTTTGCCATAATACAGGTGTTTGTTAACCTAAAATTTTTTTGGTCAACCCCATTGAACAGAGCGTTCAAAGCTTTGGACTTTTCAAGAGAAAGTTCATCTTCCTCCTTAGATTAGTCTTCTTTTGGCTTTAAAACAGTAGTATCATTCCCATCTTTATCTGTCAACACAGGATGAACCCAACCTTTGACAATAACTTTCGAGATTTTGCTATCAATAGATTTTAGAAAGGCAACCATATGTGATTTCTAGTAGACATAGTTGGTACCATCCAACATGGGAGGTTTGTTAGTATTTCCTTCTTCCTTGTCGATATTTCCAGAAAATATCTTCCTTTGAGTTCACCCAAAACAGAACGGGTGCCTTCTCTGATGCCAATGTAATTTTGGTACTTTACAAAACAAATGTCGAATACAATGTTAAGACATCATATATCAGATAGTTAAAATAAGAAATAATTCAGGAAGTAAATAACAGAATTCAATTATTAACCCAGTTCGGTGTAACTTCACCTACATCTGGGGGCATCCAAGCCATGAAGGAAATCCAATATAATAATATTAGTTTGAAGTTCTGAGCAACCCCTGTTTTACAAATTTCTCACCTAATTACTACCCGTGCAATTTCTACTTAGGAACTCTTAGGTATGAGACTCCTCTCACTTTCCACAGTCACAAACCAATGACAATTACAACCAAGACAATCAAAATAGAAGATACACTTCCAATTAAATAGAGCACACTACTGCTTCACAGCTTATGAGTGGCTAATAAATTACAACTCAACTAAAGAGTCCAACTCATGTATCAACAAGATACAAGAGTGGCTCATAATGAACAATGAACAACAAAAAGACAAAACCTTAAAGTCTATACTCTCATGTGCAACTTCGTATCTTCTTTAGGTTTACAATGCTTCTATTTATAGCCACAAAAGCGCCTGGGCTTGAATATTAAATCTGGTCAAACAAATATTCTACAAATCAAATCAAATCTTATGGTGCAGAAAGATATGTTCTCAAAAATGCTCTAACATTCTATTTTGAGAAATAAATCTTCATATATTTTTGGCTTGAAATAAATCTTCAGTAAATCAAATATCCAAACGCGTTGCTTATTCAACAAGGAACCAATCAAATCTTTTAAACCACAAAACAAATCTTCCTAAACTGGAAATGTCACAGCTGCAATGTCATACCAACATGCCACGACATCTTGTCCAACATCTTATTGAACTAGATGTTTTAACAAAATGCAGCCAACAAACTAAAACCTAACAATTCTTGAAGAACAAAATGAGTAAAAATAATTGTGTACCTTTAAACTAGATGAACAAATTAAACTATGGAATCTACACTTCTTTTAAATCATAATCACTTTTTAATGCGAAATTTGACTTCCTTTAGATGAACAACATGCTAAATGAAACACGGAAAATGAGAAAATAAAGTAAGATATGATGAAGGTGAAAGTTTACCTGGGTTTTCTTTTAGAGTGTTGAAGATGAAAGGAAAGTATGGGGAAAGTTGGGAAGGTTTAGGAAAATTATGAGGGAAAATTATGTACGGTTAGATATTTAAAAGATGAAAAGTGAAGAAATATGGAAGAAAGCAGAGTGAGAATAATATATATTGGAATCTGTGTGGGAGTAAATCCAACTATCGAATTTTTCTATGGGATACCTCTCACAAAACTGCATTGACTGGCGCATTGATCTGACTCATTTGTGGTGATTTGACCCAACATCAACTTTAGCTAGGGACTACCCCTCGCAACCTTGCATGGACTGACGTGTTGCTTGACATATATGTCCCCTCATCTGGAAATTTTGTCTATCCAATAAAAAAATGGCGTTATTGAACAATGAGATGGGTCACTCCTTACAATGTTTTTTTTTCAAATTTCAAAATGATAGTCATCCCTATATATTGCCAGGGACCACCCCTCGTATTTTAGTTTTAGTTTTTATTTTATTTTATGCGTTACGGGGGATTCAAACCCAAACAACATAATTAATTTAGTGAAGTGCCTAATCTTAACATAAATCCATAGCAAGGATTGGTTTTTATAGATATTATTATATGCAAAATAATTGTCATGTTATATTAATCATCTTCTTGAACTATACTTTATAATTAATATTATATGCATTCCTCTCGTGTTATTATTTTAAATTTTGCATTACTTAGAATCAACCAATAATTAATGAACTTAATTTAATTAACTTATTATTTCTTTTCTTATTTATATATGAAATATTATAAATGGCATGATTATGGATGTCCATCAATTAAGAGATTTCAATTGATTTTCTATTTATTACATATGTCCTATAAATAAGATTCATATTATACTTGAAATCTACGCTGATTATGAGAATAACACAATCCTATTTTCTCTCTTCTCTTTCTCTCCTTCGTCTCTACTCTTCTATTATATAGTTTCTTATTAATTTCACAACACGTTATCATCACGATACTTTATAGAATTATATATTTTATAGAATTATAAAATTCTTTTGATTTACCAAGTTCCAAGATTTAGAAGGTAACGCTATTTCTTTTATTTTTTGTTTTATAATATATACTAGTAATTCTATATATTTTGTATTGATATATTGATTAAAAAAATCAATGATAATTTTCATGCATCCCGATTGCATGAGTAATGTTAAAAATATCTCTGAAAATTTTCACAAAGGTTTTTGTGTTTTGATGTAAAAATTTGTAATATATACTCATAAAATGATTGTCATTCCAGAAGATTGACACAAATAATTTTAACACATCCAAGAAGGATTGTATCTATAATATAACGAGTATTAACGAATCTCAGAAGGATTGTATCTATAATATTAACGAATCCCTGAAGGATTGTATATATAATATTAACGAATCCCTGAAGGATTGTATATATAATATTAACGAATTCCATGAGGATTGCATCTATAATATTAACGAATTTCATGAGGATTGCATCTATAATATTAACGAATTTCATGAGGATTGCATCAATTATGTTTAAAATAAAATTAGCAAAATGATTGTATCAATAATATTACCCAATTCAAAAAGGACTTCAACAATAATAGTGAAATGTCCTAGAAGGATTTCACAGTTGCATAAAAACATTTATTCTTGTTTGAAAATCTTGTTTGAAGATCTGTAGTATAGCTCTTGAAAAACAAATAAAAAGAATACAACATCCCTGAAGGATTGTTCAAAAATGTATTTTTTAAATCATTTGTGACATTGTTCATTAAGAATAATATCCTTCGTTGAAGGATTGCCCGTCTATTTTTTTTATATATCATCTTTTATGATGATTGAGCAATTGTTTTAGAAGAAATAATATTTTATATCAAACATCTTTGACAAATTATAATTTTTGTTCATCGTTGTTGATAAAGAGTTTTTGTTGAGTTCTATAAGAATCAAACAATCAAGAATATACTTTCAATAATATCTTGAAAGATTAGTCATATTTGTGATTCAAATTTTTTATTGTTCATAAAAAAATAATATATTAAAGGTCGCATATTGGATTATATTATATTCCTATAAGTGAACAAACTATTTATGATTCTTTTTTAAAATTTGATTTCATTAACTAAAAAAAACATTTATTTATGATTATTACTTTTTCTTTTTGGTGCTAAGATTATTATTTTTATTATTATAAGTTATAATGTAGTAATTTGGCTTTATAATGATGTATAATTTTAAATACAATAGATTTTAATAAAATCAAATTAAATACTATTTAATGATTTTATTAAAAGAGAGTAAATAAATATTGTATAATTATTTCTTTATCTGTTTTTTTTATACATTAAAATCTAAATGTTATAGTAAAGTGTATTTACAATATTTATGTGTACATGATATATCATTATTCATAATGCAATGGTTTTAAAATATTTTGTTATATTCAATTATTTTTAATATAGTAAAATAATATTATATAGTTTCTGAAAAACTTATAAAGCATTTTGAGTTCCCGAAGAATTTATAAAGCATCACTAAAGGATAGCAAAATAATATTGTATAGTTTCGAAAGAATTTATATAAATAACATTGTATAGCAAAATATATTATTATTTACTATGGATTGAAGCAATTTAGAATAATAGAATCATATGTATTATTGTAAACCAGAAGTTTACAGATCACGATTAAGTGTATTGTTGACAAAGTTGGTTGGATCATCTTAGATGTATTATGATGCGAGAGTTAGTTTTGAAAAATCAGAAGTTTCTTCAATTCAATAAAATTTGTGTGTTTCTAAAAAAAATTGAGAAATTGGATTTTTATGACATTAATTGTTGCATCGACTAAAAGATCATGCATATGTCTACTCACAACAAGAAGTTTGTTAAATTATTTTCTCAACTAATTAGACTAAGATCCTTTTCTGGATTTTTTAGAAATTTTTGTATAAGTATCACATATATTACTAAAATTGATATTGAACATCATGTAACATATGTTCATAAAAAAATGGTCTTGAAGATCCATTCTTTAGACGTTTAAAGTTGGTTATATGGTTGATACTTATGAGATCATCAATTCTAAATTATATATTTGAAACACCAAAAGTATGATATTAAGATATTTATTTGCATCAAGCCAACATATTACGATACATTTCTCCTTCATTGATGTATAATCTATTCCAAGTTAATAACCTAATACTTCTCGTCTAAGTGAACTTTTGGATGTGTTGTGTATTTTCTGATTGCTCCAATATAATACACTAAGACGAGTCTTGAAAGAACATTGGAATATATATTTGATATAAATCTCAATTTTGAGATATAATAATAATTGAATACTTGGTTGCATCCTAGTAGGCTGATTATTAATTGACAAATTAAATTTTCCAATATTAGGGGGAAAGATTAAGCGGCTGAAGAGTGAACCAGTAGTTCAAATAAACAATTTAAAATAAATTATCATCTTGATCCTCGTATAAACGAATACGAACCAGTAAAGTTCAATATATTTCTCATTTGTAAAATTTATAAAACTTATTATCAGTTGCTAATACTCCAATTAAAGTAGGTTCTCTTGTTGGATAATCTAATATTGTAAATAAGTTGAAATCATGTATGAAGCGTGAAAGGTAAGTTGGTTCTAATGTTAAAAGTCCTCTACCAAAAAAAAGAAACTAAAGTTAAAGATGACCCGAGTGGGGATATGAAAATTCTAAGGATGATTTGACATAATTTATTTTTCAGTTCCAGAAGAACTAATCAAGTACTTGAAATATGAAATAAAGAGATCTCAAGAAATTAGGTCAGAGAATCAAAATAAAGTCAATATTGGCAATATTTTTGGATAAAATATAGCGCTAAAGATGATAAATGATAACGAGGATCATGAATAAAAGTCTACTAAAGATTGTAGACAAAGTGAGAATTGGCCAAAATAAATATGTTCAATTGAAGAAGAATTAAACTCACTTTACAAGTGACTCGATTTTAGACCTGTAGTTTGAATACCTCAAAGTATGAAACCAATGGGATATAAATGAGTTTTTGTGAAAAAGAAAAATAAGAATGGTATAAAACTTAATTTGTTGCTCAATGATTTTCACAAAGACTTAAGATTGATTTTAATAGAAAATATTCACATGTAATGGATTTAATTAATTTTTTATATTCAATTAGCCTTGTAGCACTTGAAAGGCTTAATTTGAACATGATGGATGTTTTGCCATATTATTTATACAACTTACTTTATAATGATATTTAATGAAACTCCTTAAAGGGTTTAATATATTAGAGATACATAATTTTGGATCTTGAGAAAGCTATTCCATCAATTTGAACAAATATCTCTATGAGCTTAAACAATCTGGATGCATGTAGTATAATCGCTTCAGTAAATATTTTCTAAAAGAGGGGTATACAAATAACTCAATGTGTCCTTGTATTTTCATAATAGGATGTGGAAAATAATTTGCTATAATAGTTGTCTATATGGATGACATAAAGTTATTGGAACTCCTGAAGAGATTCCTAAAGCTATAAATCTCTTAAAGAAATAATTTGAGATTAAGAATATAAAAAAGATAAAGTTATGTCTAGGTTTACGAATTGTGCATTTGGACAATAGAATATTTCTATATTAAGAACCTTATAAAGAAAAAGTGTTAAAACGTTTCTATATGAGAAAATATTGTATATAGATAAAATGTTAAAATGTTTCTATATGGACAAAATCTCATATATTATCTACCTCTATAATGTTAGACCATGGGATGTGCATACGGTTATTTTAGACCTCGAGAAAAGGATGAAAAATTAATTAGTCCTGAAGTATCATATCCTAGTGTAATTCAAGCACTAATTTATCTTGCTAATTATGCTCATCATGATATGTCAATTTCTATAACTCTAGTAGCAAGATATAGTTTTTCACCTACACGAAGACATTTGAACGAAGTCCAACATATACTTTGTTATCTTAAGAAGATTGTTTATTTACTTCTGATGGTACAACTATTTCATGGAGGCCTGCGAAACTAATCATAGCAACAACTTCATTTAATTATGAAGAAATTTTTAGCGCTACATGAGGTAAGTCGAGAATGCGCTTTATTAAGATCCCAAATTTAACACACACAAAAAACTTGTGATTTGACTTCTAGAAAGAAATACAACAACCATATATGAATATAAGACTGTATGCATTTCTCAACTGAAAGATGGTTACATTAAAGAAGATCTAACAAAACATATTTCTCCAAAGTTCTATTTTACTCATGATCTTCATCAAAGTGGTGATTTAAGCTCCAATAAACTTGTTCCTCTTGCAGACCTTTTAGTGCAAAAGATTTGTCTTCATCATTGAAGAAACGATCATTCAGCTAAGGGAGAGAAATGAATTCGTTCAGCTGAGGGGGAGAAATGTATTTTTCTTAAAAGGATATTGTACTCTTTTTCTTTCACTAGATTTTTTCCACTAGGTTTTTTTTAGTAAAGTTTTAACGAGGCATATCCTGAACAAATATCCAAGAAATATTGTTGAATAATGGATGATTGTCTTTCTAAAATTTTCTTTCTTATTTGTAATTATCTGTATTGATTATTAACGAGGTAGTTCCTTCATAAAAAATGATGTACTCTTTTTTCTTCACTAGAATTTTTTCCACTAGGTTTTTTCTAGTAAGGTTAATGAGGCATACTCTTTGTGGACATCCAAGGGGGAGTGCTATAAATGGCATGATTATAGATGTCCATCGATTAGGAGATTTCAATTGATTTTCTGTTTATTACATATGTCCTATAAATAAGACTCATATTGTACTTGAAATTTACACTAATTATGAGAATAATACAATCTTATTTTTCCTCTTCTCTTTCTCTCCTTCGTATCTACTCTTCTACTATATATTTTCTTATTAATTTCATAACATGAAAAATCTTATGGTACAGAGAAAATATTAGTTGATGTGAACAAATATATAAATCTAGTATATTCAATAACTTATGATCCAAGTAAACAAATTGGATTGTCAACATATTAGTAATATTTTAGTTACAAAGTGCATTTTTATAAATATTGCATGCATTAAAATAATCCAGAATGATTTACATTAATATCAATTATTTTAAAGTTGTCTCAAATTTTTGGAGGCTATGTGTAAATTAATCGCAATTTTATCATCACAAAACACATAAAAGCTTTATTTATCAACAATTTAAATGTAATAAATAATTTATGAAATTTTATCTAACCACAATTTAAACATGTGTGTCTTACATTTTCTCAAATAATATTATATATGATAATCTTCATTTTTAAATTGTTGAATTTTTTTTTAACGTTGTCGATTTTTTTTGTATGTAACTAACAAAAATTTCAACTATTTAACTCTTAAATTGTTGTATATGTTAAAGTTGGTATTTGTATTATTGAAATTTGTTTGAAGTTTCATATTGTTTAGTTTTTTAGATTGTTGATTGCATAAATATGTGAGGTAACTTCACTTTTTAACTAATTTTTGTGTTGAGATCCAATCATATTTAACATGGTATCAAAGCCATATTAATGATTGTTATATGGATATTTAACCTAGACACACGCTAGGCGTGAAGATGGTTGTTGAAGTTGATACATGTGTTATTTTTGTTTGAAGTCTCACATTACTTAGAATTTCATACTGTTAATTGTATAAATATGTGAGAACAACATCTCCCTTTGAGATACCTTTTGAGATAAAGATTCAAACATATTTAAAAGTATATATGAATATCTTTCACAAATAAAACTATTTAATATTTTTGTGGAAGCAATACTTAATTTTAATTAAAAATAAAATAAAACTATTTAACAAGATAAATTAGTCGGCAGAGGAATAGGATTCAATTGGATTCAAATGAATCGCCATTTATTATATGGGGATTTTTCAATGCATCTTATGAGTTACTTACACACTCCGGTGAAATTTTAAAGATAACTCTACAATTTTGATTATAAAATCCATATGTACTTAATACACAACAAGCTCCTTCTATAACACGTCAAATCTAGAGTTTAAAAAAATGTCGAACTTTAAAATATGTATAGTTACAAAGATTAAAACCAGAACGAGTCTAACACATTACACTTATGCTCAATTTCAGAAACACAAAATTTTAAAATAGTCCAAATTACAGTGTGAATTTCCTATGGAGATTGAAATTCATACACTTTTGTTTAAGTATTTGTGATTTTTCCTCTCTCTTCCCGTTTTCATTTCTGCAAACAGAGCAAAACTAGAGTGTCTCCTCATTTACGTTATCAGAGCTTGTTTCATCATTTTTCAAACATTCTAGAGTTTCTACTACATTTCATTGAAGCTTAACATGTCTCCACTCCATTGAATTGCATGTCTCTAAAGTTCTACTCTATTGCATTGAAAAGTTACTCATTATATTTTCTTTTTTGATTTGATATACATGTATTACCTAAATTGTTTATAGTATAAACATTAGGCTTAAATGCAATAGACATGCCATTTTTGTTTATCTAGAACTGCAATGCCCTGAAATTATGAACATTGGATCTTATGGTTCATGCATTCTTTATTTTTGCTTCGTGTTCTCTAGTTCAGTGCAGTCTGAATTTTGAAATCCATACCCGTAGTTCAGAGAACAAAATTTGGAGTTGCTTATTATCTATTTTTTTGGACTGGTTAGTTTTTGTGTTAATTATGCTTCGTTGTTTTTTGTTTGTGTACTTTGTTATGACTTTTTTTTTACTGTAGGGAAAATTTCAAACAACCAAAAAAGACTAAGACATGGTAGAGTGACCCAACAAGCTTTCGTTCGTATGGAAAAAGCTAGATCCTCACGACCTGAAGTTAGAGAGACTTTGTTTTCTGGTGAATTGTCTTCTCGAGTTCATGTGTCTTAGACATTGTATTCACGGATCCATGTGTCCCCTGATGACCCATAAGACCATCCTGCCCCATAAACCCCTCTTGCCCCCATAAGCCTCTGTTATCCAAGATATTATTGTGCTTGATGGTTTCTCAACAGGACCCTTAAACCTTTTATTGCTTTATTTATATCCAGACCATGCTACTAAGCATGTGTGAGAGGGAGAGGTAGCATAAATATTTAATTACTCTTTTAAATATTTCTGTTATGATATTTGAATTGTATGACTGATGTATTTATTTTTTGTAGTATCATTATATAATGTTAAAATATATCAGCCACGATAGGAAGGTTACAAAGTTTCCGTAGCCTGATGAACCATGGTTTCAGAATGTCTTGCATCTATATGGGTTACATGACTTATGCAGAACTAGATATGGTTATATTAACCATGGGTTATTGTCTACTTTTGTTGATAAATGGCATGCAGAGGCATCGTCATTTTGTCTTCTGGTTTGTGAGATGTTCATCACACTATATGATGTATCATGCCTTCTACATCTCCTGATCACAAGAACATTATTAAACTACTCTATAATTAGTAGACTTCACTATGTCAAACAAGCACATAGATAACGTTTTTTTTTTGCCATAGACAGCGCTTATAAGCGCTGCCTATTCATGCGCTGCTGTAACCATAGACAGCGCTTTTAGTCTATATGAAAGTGCTGCTTAATGTAGATCTTAGACAACACTTTATTGAATAAGCGCTTTCTAAAGGCCCCTATACGCAGCGCTTTTAACAATGTAAGTGCTTTCTATAGTGTGCTTATAACAGTGCTTTTACTTTAGACGGCGCTTCCTCAAGTGTTGTCTAAAGTAAAAGCGCTGCTATAGGCACACTATAGAAAAAGCGTTGTCTAATGTATTTTTTATATTTTTTTTATATTTTAGGCAGCGCTTTATATTGAAGCGCTTTCTAAAGTCCCCTTTTAGGCAGCGCTTGTTATTTCACAAGTGCTTTTTGTTCCCCATCATAGGCAGCTCTTTTTGGTTTAAAGCGTTGTCTAATATTCACGGATTTTTTAATATATTCAGCTTATATTTTAAGCGTCCTAGACACATAATCACATAAAATTTAAGCATTGTCTTTCAAATTTGCACCAGAATTTATAAATTTGAAGCTTCAATCCAATAAATATGCACCAAATTTACATATTTATATATACAACTTTAATCTAACAATTTATATATACATAAATACAACTTAAAGCATTCAATAATTTATATAAACATAAATTTAAATATTTACATATACAGCTTTATAAACAAATAAATATGCACCAAATGTACATATTGTTATCTTCTAGAGCTGCTATATTCTCTACTATCTTCTCTACAAACAACAACAATGAAGAATCCTAAATGAATCTCTATATCTTCTACATATGCACCTACCAGAAACAAAACCAACAAAGACATATATATCAGAACCAAGCTATATATATAACACTTAAAAATCAATGTAATAAAAACAAATCTAGAATACGTTATAACACATCATTAAAAATTCCCCGATTCATACCATACAAACAAAATTTTGTTTGAATTTAAATCGAATACCATCTGTTGTACCCCAAAATTTGCCCTCTCATTCTTCAAGGCCTTTCTCACAAGGATTCTCAAGGTTCAAGCTTACACAAGTACTTTGGAATTTTCCAGTACCAAAATTAAAAGGAAACTGTCAAAAAAGGAGAAAACAGATAAAAATATTATTTTGACAAAAATTGAAGAAATACAAGTGTTCTTCGTTTCAGCTCTTTCGATTGGCCTTTTGGCCTCTTTCGACACAAGCTTGGCTTGCATCTTTCGATTGGCCTTTTGGCCTCTTTCGACACAAGCTTGGCTTGCATCCTTCGACTGGGCATGGGCCTCTGACACAGTTTGGTTTGGATTCACAAGGAAAAGAGCCTCTTGTAATCTATTTCATTTCCAAGGCAAAAGGCTCTCTTTTAACATCCTTCGATTTGCACCTTTTGCTCCCTATTTGTCTCTTTCGAATATGAACATTTTATCTTTCATTTGACCACATGTACCCCCTGGCGTGCAAGCTTTCGATTAGACATGAGCCACCTTCACACAAAGGCTTCGATTGGAGTTTTGGTTCCCTTTGAATCACCATCTCTCAAACCCAACTCTAAATCCTTCGACGCGGTTTTCTTTAGTACATTTCTAGAACTCTTCGACACAAGTGGGAAATAGGATCTTGAAAGGACAACTGATCAAATCTGTGGACCCTGCTACGTGATCTTACTTTACAAGACTTAATGCTTGTATCTCACTCCATAATTAATTGCTTACATTTTGGATTAAGCTATTGTCCAAGTGATTAAGCCTTTGACCAGAAGTTTTTCGCATAAAAGTGAACTTGTTAAGTACAAATCTTGTGCCAAAGCCCATGCTTTGCTAAAATCATGCTTGTATTTCACCATAAGTCAGGGAAGTCAGTCCCTTTTAACCAATAACTTCAGTACTTCACCTTGGGACCTTGGAAAATCTGACATGACTTAATATTCACGTTTCAGCCAAGCCACATCTTTGTTTTAACTCCTAAACCTTGTCTCTATAAATAGAGGAATCATTGACAAAGAAAGGGTCCAGATTTTTGCTAAGAGAGAAAAATCATAAAAAATCCTCAAGCACTAAAACTCTCCCATATTCTGAAACTCTCCAACAATCTCAAACCTTCATGTTGTACCCTAAAATTTGCCCTCGCATTTTTCCACCAGCAATCTCAGCTTCAGGCGTTTCATGACTTCTCAAACTAACTCAAGAATCGGGCAAATGGACTTTTCTTGTCAGTCAAGCGAAATTAGGGTTTTTACTGATTTTCAGGACTCTGGATTGTTTCACAATTGGCTTAGGGTTTTGGTTGATTTTGGCTCAATTGTGATCAGGCGAATGTTCGTTGGCATTTAATCAGGAATTAAGGTTTTATGGGCATATTCTCAGAAGGATTTAAATTCCACAGCATTTTGCAAGATTTTCCAAGATTCGGGTTGAATTCGCTTTGTTTTGATTTAATCAGTAAAAGAGGCAGTTGGGTTGAATTCATGTTGTTTTGTTTGAGCCAGTCAAAAGAAATATGCAGTTTGGAATTACAGTGCTTGGCAAAGAATCAGTGAAAAAGGAATGCGTTTGATCAGTTTATTTTGGTTAACTGCTGCTTTGCTTTGGGTATTGGAAAGGACAGGTTTAATTGGTCAATTACTAAAACATTGTTTTATTTAAATTATTTATTATTCTAGATTAAGTGATTGAAATTTATTTTTTCAATCGTTTTAATTCAAAGAGTTTTAAATGAATAAATAAACAATAAAGAAAGAGGAAATAGAATTGGTTGGATAATAAAGACTTTTATTGATATTTGAATTATTTGTACAATTATTGTTATAATTTAATTACAAACAATGGTTTACATTAATTCAAATATTAAATAAAAAGAGAAAAAAACTATCCTATTTATTTCTAATTCTTCATTCTTCACTTCGCTCCGGTGCTCCATTATTCATCTGCAAAAAGAAAAAGAAAAGTCAAAAAGCAGTTAAATTGAAAAGACAGATAAAATTTGCAATCATCATTAAGGGCCACTGATTGGGATCAGTTAACCCTCTCTGCAAATCACGGGATTTCTCCCGGTTCACAAAGAGGGAATAATTTTTAATGCACAATGTCAAAATGCATAAAATGTCAAATGCATAAATTCAAAAGTTCAAACTGCATAGTTCAAGTTCAACCAAACTGAAAAATCAAAAAGTGCAATTTACTGTCAAAGTACCAAAGAGTCTACACAAAAGCTGTCAAGAGAAGATTTTGAAAGATATCAAAAAGCACAAAAGTTGTCAAAGAAGAGATCAAATATGCAGAGGAAAGCATGATATGCAAGCAAACTTTTTTTCATCATTTCCCATCAGAATGGCCACTTTCAGAAAAGTACAGGAAAGAAGCATATTAAAATATCCAACTGTACTAAGAGAGGAGAGAGATAAGAAGCAGGGTTTAGGCTTTAGGCTTAGGCAGAACTTTCACAAGAGATACAAGAAAATATACAAAGACCCCCCACTGCATAAAAAACATATACAGAGATACAAACTGCCAAGCTTGAGGCCTAACCAGAACCTGTATTAGCTAAGCATTCAACCTGCCCAGTTCAAATCTGAATAACCATAACACATAACCTGTGTGGCTAAAATCTGCTAAGTCCTAACCAGAAGCCAAAACCTGCTAGAGCTCAAAACATATACCAGTCCTAAGCATAACACCTGCTGAACCATTACAAACACATAACCTCAAAACCTAAAACAAAAATGCTAATGGCCTGAACCAAAACATCAACAACCATTCCCCTGCATATCCCAAGCCTGCTGAAGTCAAGCCTGAAAGGCATAATACCTCAAGCAAAAACAAGCCAGAACCTGCATTAGCAAAGCCAAACCAGAACCTGCATTAGCAAAAGCCTAACCAGAACCTGCATTGGCTCAAACCTCCAAACCTCATAACCTGTCCAGTTCATACCAGTATACCAACCCCTGTCTAAATCCTTACCTACTATCAACACCAATACTATACACCCAACACCATAACCTGCATATGCTAAGCCTCCAACACAAAAACCTGCTAAAATATGAGGCAAACCTGAAGCTCAACCCAAGGCCAAACCTTTAAACTTCAAGCTTAAACACATAACATGCATTAGCTTAAACCTGAAAAGGGTTAAAAACCTCCAAACAAGCAAGCCTAAAAACAGTCACAAGCTATACCAGCATATGTCCATCAACCAAAAACCATACAAACCTGTCAATAACAAATCCAGCAATAGCACAAACATAACCAAAATCATCCAAATACCAAAACCCTCAGATATACATCATCATAGGGTGTTTCAGAAGCAAGCATTCTAAGCTAACAACTAGGGCAATTCAGAACCAGAAGAAAATATCAAAGCACACGATTTCCAAACCCCAACAAAGGAAACTAAACCCTAGGCCCTCAGAACTTTGAGTTCCTCACAGGGCAACACAGGTAAAAGGCTCAACAGTCTCAGAACAACAATTCAAAGCAACAAATCAGAAGAAAGTCAGGGAAGCATCCAAAGGCGTCATAAGCAAGCATCACATTTCAACCAATACAAAGGAGCAAAATCAGAAGAAGAGAGGGACGTTCAAGGCAACATGCAATAGAAGAGAAGAGATAAAGAAGTGAATCTTTTTCAGGATAAGGTTTTCAGTACAAAAATCATCATCAAACCCTAAGGAAGAAGAAAAGATAAAAGTTACCAAAGCCAGCTTCATCGTGCAAGCCCTCCATCGCTGAGCCTCCTGAGCACCCTCCTCCTCTTCCTTCCCTCCATCCAGGTAGTTTTCCCTCTTCTCTTGATTCTACCATATGCCTCAAGACACAACAATAAATTGGAGTAAGAATCAATAATCAAAAAAATCACAAACACGCAAAATCGTAAAAACCCTAACGAAATTAGGAGAATATTTGTACCTTAGATCGATCGCCATGATGACGTCGTTGGGAGGAGAAAGAGGTGGAGGTCGCTGGTGGCTCTGGGCGGAGGCTTACGTTTCAGCATTCAGAACGGTCAAAGACGAACGGAGAAGACAACGAAACCCATGAACGCGCCGCTGTGCAAACCCTAAAGCCTTTTGTTCCAACTGAACAATAATTCCAAACCCTAAAAATGTTCTGAGTTTAGCGTGGGCCTCGCCCATTCTGCACGTCCAAAGCCCACTAAAATGCTTCTTTTTTTTTGAACAAAACATTAATATTAATTCTGCTTATTTCTTTTCCTTTTCTTTACAAAATCATAATAATAATAATACATAAAAAAGACACTTTTTAATATATATTGAAATATTAAGCACATAAATAATTAAGATACATTTTTTATCATATATTAAAAATTGAAAATACTTTCTTTTTTATTTATTTATTCTTTTAATTTAAATTTTATTTGTACATAACACATAAAAATACATTTTTTCTACATCATATATTTAAAATTGAAATTACCTTTCTATTCTTTTAATTAAAATATATTTTGTACATAATAAGTAAATATACATTTTTTGCATAATTTAATTTCTTAAAACATTTTTGCACATAACAAATGGAAAATACTCTTCCTTTTTTATACATAATTAACACCTAGAAATATTTTCTTAAAACATCATTTTCATAATTTAATTAAAACTTGAACATACAATTAAAACATTTTTTTCTGTACATATTAAAAGAAATGCAAGATCACTAGTTAATTAAATAAACATTTAATTTTAGGTCAAAACAAATACCTAACAATACTTTCATCAATTTCACATTATCGCACCTGTAAATCTCACACTTACACAATGCAAATACATTCACATTGCCCTACACACATTTGTTTATCTTATATTTGTATATTCGATATTTACATTTGATCGCAAATTCGATTTGGTTGTAACTTATTGGATACTATAACTCTCATCCCCACTTGTGAATATTGTACCCCCACTCCCGGATACTAACTTTGTAATAGCGTAGATTTTGCATTCCGCAATTTACAGTTTTCCAATTATACCATGGTTAGACCTAGGGTTTGCATGTACATAAAATCAAACGCTAGATAACCTAATACAAGACAAATACATGAAATCAATACACAATCACACTTGCACTCTCTAGGGTAATCCCACATGTTGCCTTCTAAAATGGGCCATGCTTGCACGTCGAGAATCTTTGGCAAAACAAAATCAAAATGATCATAAGTCCCTCAAAATGTTGCCTAAACGGAATGATCATAGTCCCTTCAAAGCAAATTGCCAAAGAAGCTTGGCACCATTGCATTCATGGTCCATACGACGACCCGCGCCCGTCCCGAACAAACTTCCTAAACGCAAGATTGTCCATCAATTTCAATGGTGGAACAAAATTGTTAAAAAGGGTTAAAACATAACAAAAAACCTTTGAGTACAATAGGGTAGACAAAACTCTTAGTTACTTGAGATCAACTTTCAAAAACACTTGCCTTCTTTTCAAAAACCACAATCCACGACACCTTCAAAACAAACTCTCAAAAACATTTGAAACATCTTTTCGAAAAGATACACGCCTTTGTAAAATATTCGAGTAAAGAATTGTTACAAGGTTAGCCTAAGACAAGGCATCTTCTTCCAAAATATTTTCAAAAGCACCCACACACACACCATTTTCAAGCAATCGAAAATCAAGGCAAGTGATCTAAAAAACCAAGTAACTAAGAGCCCATGGATAACCATGGATGAAAAGGGTGCTAATACCTTCCCTTTTCATAATCTACCCCCCGAACCCACGAAATATATCAAAAGGTTTTTGCTGTGCTTTTTTAACCTTTCCTTTAGGATAAAATAAAAAGTCGGTGGCGACTCTTGCTCAACCGCACAAGTGCGAATACAAACGCAAAACACTAGTCAGTTCTCCCACCGTATCACTGAACTGGCGACTCTGCTGGGGATAATTTTAAGGTGGGGTTACCTTAGGGTTTAGATCACCTTTACTTTCTTGCTTTGATTGACCTGATTGCTTTATCTTTTTGGTTCTTGTTCGGGTTTGTTATAAATCCTCTACCCGGATTTGGGGCACCTTTTTAGGTAAATAGCAAAAAAACTGCGAGGGAACTGTGCGGGGTATACCGACATGGTTGAAGCAGTAAGCTATGTTAGTGTGACATATTTGTGAGTACCAGTAACCCTTGAGTAGTCAAGGAGAGTACGGGGCCGCTGTGTGATGTCGTGAAGCACTAACGAACTCTTAGAATCTTAATTGACCATCTTAGCCTTTTTAGGGGTAGTGAGATAACCGACTTTGGTGCAGTCCGAAGTTGGTAGATACTCGATACTACACTCATTTGAGGATTGTTTTCTTGGAATATTTTGGTCGCCAGTAAGTGGCTAAACCGAAACAATGAACACAGAAAATAATCCAATGATATTGAGCTCCTTAGAACCCGGTTTCTATTTTAGGACAGGATGAGCCAACTAACTTCAAGAGGGTACTTACCTGAACCCCATGCAAGCCTAAACCTAAGGACTTGTTTGCTTTGTGTGAATATGTTTGTCTGTATATACACTCACTTGCTTTTCACATACATGTGCATAACATCATGACATCATACCATGGCATTTTCAATAACCATTTCAAGGATCTCGAGGATTCTTTGGATGCAGGGTTACGTTGAACCAGACGTCTATCAAGGGGCAAGGGGTTTCTCCTCTAACCAATGCAACCAAAGTTCAAGTACAATAACTTGAATCAGTGGCTATGACCCACTCGACATGGTGAGCTTGATTCTCGTGGAAAGACATCCACCGATACAAAGTTCTCCAAACAAAGTTCAAGTACAACAACTTGAATCAGTGGCTATGACCCACTCGACATGGTGAGCTTGATTCTCGTGGAAAGACATCCACCGATACAAAGCTCTCCAATCAAAAGTTCAAGTGTAACAACTTGAATCAGTGGCTATGACCCACTTGACATGGTGAGCTTGATTCTCGTGGAAAGACATCCACCAGTGCATAGTTCTCCAATCAAAGATCGAAGTCTAACCTCTAACATTTTCTCGTGTTTACCCCAAGAGATCCTTGAAAGCATGCATCCACATATCATGCATTGCATTTTGACAATCTTTCCTTTTTCAGGTTTCCTTACTCTCCTGCTGTTTATTTCAGCAAAAGATGGCTCTAGAAAGGTCTGTCAAAGACATCCAAGACCAGACTGCTCAGCTGCAGAAGATGTTCCTGAACTTGTCTCTGGGGCAAGAAGAGATGAAAGCTCTCCTCACCAAGGGCTTGGAGAATTCCAACAACGCCAGGAGTGACCAGCTTGCGGAGCTGCAGTTTGATCTAACCACCTTGAGGACTCAAGTGATGGGATAGTTGGTGGGCCAGATGGCTCTCATCCAAGACCTATCCCAAAGACAAGAGGAACTCAGAGTTCTTGTCCGCCAATTGCTTCCAAACAACCAACTGGGGCAAACATCTGAGGTCGAAGAGCAAGTCACCGCTCAGCCTCCATCCACTCAAGAAGACAAGGGGAAAGCTCCTTTGCTCGCTTCAGGGTCACAAACCCATCAACAACCTCGCCAGCGTCAGCGGGGCAATCGGCGTAAGTAAGAAAAGTCGGGAAGACAGTTTACGGAGACTGAAATACCATCATTCTTTATACTGAAGCGCCTGTTGGAGGTCAATTTGCTTACCGTAAAGGACCCTCCTCAGAAGCTCAATACCTCCTCTCCTCACTATCATCCCGACGCATTCTGTGTTTACCACTCCTACAGCCCGGGACACGACACCAACGACTGTTGGGCCTTGAAGAACAAGATTCAAGATCTGATCGACATTGGGGTGCTGGAATTCATGCCAGACGGCGAGATGAAAATCTTCCGTTAAAGGGTTCTCCGCTTAAAGTGACGAAGCTCAAAGACTTTTGCTTCTTTTTGAATTTTCAAAGTTGTAACTTCTTTTGCTGTCAAACAATTATCGGTTGATGTTAAACTCTGTTTTCATTAATGCATTGCATATGTTTGTCTTGAATTCATCCATTCGTTTCACTACTCTTATGCTTTTCTTTATGATATTTGACTCTTGATAAAAAGCTGTAAGCCTTTAGAGGGAGGATGACGAAACAATACCGTGATCTTATACAGTATGCTTTTGAATAGACCTTGCTGATGTTGTACAGGCATTTCTTTCAATTCCCAAACACTGGAGTTATAAGGAAGTTAATCCCTAGTCAACCCCTTCGAGCCAAAGAAGTAGGAGTTTTCTGTTCTAAACAATCAAAACCCTTGATATAAACCTGGGGCAGGGTAGTATCTCAGTTAATTCAAAAGAAAATACGCATTGAAGTCGCAAACTCTCAAGTTCGTAATACAACGAACGACGTCAAGAAAGAAAGCATTCCTTTGGAATCAAAAGACAAGGGTGGTTCCCTATCACATAGACAGTCAATCTCTCAAAAGAGAAAAGCCCGCCAAGCCAAAACCTATAAAGGAGGCTTAAGAAAGTTGGGGCATCCCGCTGACAGTAATCCCGGAAAACGGTAACAGTCAGGCAAAAGTTAGGGATAACAAATCAAAATCAAAATAGTGAGGTCATTACAAAATCCTCAACAACATGAAAAATGTTGAAAAAGAGAAAAAAGGGAAATGATGACTGTCTCCCAAAAATTCAAACTGGTGAACCATCGCCCAAAAGTCGTTCCAAACTCAAAACAGAGTGTGACGCATAATTAACTGAGCTTAGGTTGAAGAACATCATGAAGAGCGGGTGGGTACAAATATACTTTGAGCCTTTATCCTTTGTTTCTTAAACCGTGAACCAGGCCACGTTACAACCCTTTAAAAGTCCTAATTGAAGCATGGGTTAGTTCGAAAGCATACTGTCACAAAAGGTATCCTGACTCCTGTAAGGCTTTACTCTAAATCTTGTGTTGACTTGTCTTATGAAAAGTTTTCTGCTAAAAAACGCATTTCTCAAAAACTTCGAGACAAACATAAACTTTGCATTATTCAAATATCACTGTCTGCATTTGACCCTTTTGTTTGACAGCGAAGAAATTCATACAGCGAATGTTCGAAGGAACGAAAACTCTCTCAGTAAGTCAAAATCATTTCAAGGGGATGACACTTCCATCAAATCTCCTATCAACAAGGGGCATGACATATCACAATTCAATTAACCTGGGGCCGTCCAGTCAAGGTCCAACAGATCTATCAAAGTTCAGTTAACCTGGGGCATTCCAGTCAAGATTTCAAGAAATCTCTCAATACGCAGAGTAATCTGATTCAAGACTCCTTCTTCACCACTTGGGGCATTCGAATGTCAAAAGTGTTTAACAAATCAACTATTACATTTCCAGATTCGACTTCTGTATCCAGCCAGGGCATATCTGTCAACCATTTCCAGACTCGATTCCTGTATCTAGCCAGGGCACGTTTGAAGATTCGATTCCTGTATCCAGCCAGGGCATATCTATCAACTATTACAATTCCAGATTCGACTCATGTATCCATCCAGGGCATATCTGTTGACCACCTTTCCAGACTCGATTCCTGTATCCAGCCAGGGCACATCTGAAGAATTCCAGATCAGCACCTGTAACAACCCAGGAAAACATCTGTGAACGACCGATTGTAGACCAACACCTGTAATAAGCCAGGAATTTATCTACATCACCACTTGGGGCATTCGAATGTCAAAAGTGTTCAAAAACCGATGCAGTTTTACACGAGCTCATCATTAGGAAACCCTACACCGGTTCCTCTTCAAGATTTCTGAAAACAGTTCACGGGTTCTCCAAGTAAACGGATGTTAACCTATCACTTGTTCAGATTCTTCTTCAAGACTTCTGAAAACAGTTTATGGATTCTTCCCAACAACGGATGTTAATCTATCAACTAGTTCAGATGCAACCTTTGAAAACAGTTTTACGGACGCTTCCCAACAACGGATGCGGCTCTATTGCTGATTCAACTTCAAGATTTCTGAAAACAGTTCACGGGTTCTCCAAGTAAACGGATGTTAACCTATCACTTGTTCAGATTCTTCTTCAAGACTTCTGAAAACAGTTTACGGATTCTTCCCAACAAAGGATGTTAATCTATCAACTTATTCAGATGCAACCTTTAAAATTAGTTTACGGACGCTTCCCAACAACGGATGCGGCTCTATTGCTGATTCAATCTCAAGATTTCTGAAAACAGTTCACGGGTTCTCCAAGTAAACGGATGTTAACCTATCACTTGTTCAGATTCTTCTTCAAGACTTCTGAAAACAGTTTATGGATTCTTCCCAACAACGGATGTTAATCTATCAGCTTATTCAGAAGCAACCTTTGAAATTAGTTTACGGACGCTTCCCAACAACGGATGCGGCTCTATTGTTGATTCAACTTCGAGATTTCTGAAAACAGTTCACGGGTTCTCCAAGTAACGGATGTTAACCTATCGCTTGTTCAGATTCTTCTCAAGCTAACTCCACTCAGAGTCAAGCTTCATTTATCCCCAGCAAAAGCTAAAACTGCAAATTATCAATCCCCAGCGGAGCCAGACCGTTGAACCTTCTCCCCACAGAGCTTTGGAGAGGGCAAATCTTGAGTTCCCCAGTGAAGTCGCCAGAGTTACTTCCCACCAAGCTGAAGATTCTCAATCTTACCTCCCCAGCATGAGCCTATTAGATTGGAGCTCCCCAGTAGAGGTCATCAGGAATTCTTTTCCCCGGCAGCAGTCAAGATGCTTTTATCTTCAGCCATCTCGGATTCATTTATCCTCAGCAAGATTAATCATCATCTTACATGCGCATTCATCACATTCATGTCATAAATATTGATGTCACATACATTGCATCATGCATTGCATACGGCTAACCCTTTGCCTTTTCGGGTAAGATCAGTCGACAGACACATATCATCTCCCAAGATTCATCCAGAAATAGTTCAGATGTGACCCGGACACGGCGACATTCTGATACTTATTCCAGGTTCATTCAGACGCATCATCAGGAAGCCCTACACCGGTTTCTCTTCAACTTCAAGACTTCTGAAAACAGTTTACAGATTCTTCCCTACAACGGATGTCAATCTACCAACTTGTTCAGACTCTTCTCAACTCCTGAAAATAGTTTACGGGTTCTCCAAACGTGGACGTCAATCTGTTGCTTATTCGGACCCTTAATTCAGAGATGTTCCGAAACATGGATGCCCTTCTGATACTTTTCCACTCACCATTGACGCACAGTTCAACATAACCAGGTGGCATCTATAAGCCCATCCTCCTACCAGCAGTCACCAGATGGCATCTTTAAGCCCATCACCAAATGGCATCTTTAAGCCCATTCCCAGATGGCATCTTTAAGCCCATCACCAAATGGCATCTTTAAGCCCATTCACCTCTACCATCATGTCGCCAAGTGCAAATTTTCTGGGCACTTTAGTGTCCAATCTTCTTTTACCTTCAAGTCGCGAAAGGCAAACTTGCCAATCTAACTCTTCATGTCCAAGAAGATTGAACAGGGGCAACTGTTGTACCCCAAAATTTGCCCTCGCATTTTTCCACCAGCAATCTCAGCTTCAGGCGTTTCATGACTTCTCAAACTGACTCAAGAATCGGGCAAACAGACTTTTCTTGTCAGTCAAGCGAAATTAGGGTTTTTACTGATTTTCAGGACTCTGGATTGTTTCATAATTGGCTTAGGGTTTTGGTTGATTTTGGCTCAATTGTGATCAGGCGAATGTTCGTTGGCATTTAATCAGGAATTAAGGTTTTATGGGCATATTCTCAGAAGGATTTAAATTCCACAGCATTTTGCAAGATTTTCCAAGATTCGGGTTGAATTCGCTTTGTTTTGATTTAATCAGTAAAAGAGGCAGTTGGGTTGAATTCATGTTGTTTTGTTTGAGCCAGTCAAAAGAAATATGCAGTTTGGAATTACAGTGCTTGGCAAAGAATCAGTGAAAAAGGAATGCGTTTGATCAGTTTATTTTGGTTAACTGCTTCTTTGCTTTGGGTATTGGAAAGGACAGGTTTAATTGGTCAATTACTAAAACATTGTTTTATTTAAATTATTTATTATTCTAGATTAAGTGATTGAAATTTATTTTTTCAATCGTTTTAATTCAAAGAGTTTTAAATGAATAAATAAACAATAAAGAAAGAGGAAATAGAATTGGTTGGATAATAAAGACTTTTATTGATATTTGAATTATTTGTACAATTATTGTTATAATTTAATTACAAACAATGGTTTACATTAATTCAAATGTTAAATAAAAAGAAAAAAAACTATCCTATTTATTTCTAATTCTTCATTCTTCACTTCGCTCCGGTGCTCCATTATTCATCTGCAAAAAGAAAAAGAAAAGTCAAAAAGCAGTTAAATTGAAAAGACAGATAAAATTTGCAATCATCATTAAGGGCCACTGATTGGGATCAGTTAACCCTCTCTGCAAATCACGGGATTTCTCCCGGTTCACAAAGAGGGAAGAATTTTTAATGCACAATGTCAAAATGCATAAAATGTCAAATGCATAAATGCAAAAGTTCAAACTGCATAGTTCAAGTTCAACCAAACTGAAAAGTCAAAAAGTGCAATTTACTGTCAAAGTACCAAAGAGTCTACACAAAAGCTGTCAAGAGAAGATTTTGAAAGATATCAAAAAGCACAAAAGTTGTCAAAGAAGAGATCAAATATGCAGAGGAAAGCATGATATGCAAGCAAACTTTTTTTCATCATTTCCCATCAGAATGGCCACTTTCAGAAAAGTACAGGAAAGAAGCATATTAAAATATCCAACTGTACTAAGAGAGGAGAGAGATAAGAAGCAGGGTTTAGGCTTTAGGCTTAGGCAGAACTTTCACAAGAGATACAAGAAAATATACAAAGACCCCCCACTGCATAAAAAACATATACAGAGATACAAACTGCCAAGCTTGAGGCCTAACCAGAACCTGTATTAGCTAAGCATTCAACCTGCCCAGTTCAAATCTGAATAACCATAACACATAACCTGTGTGGCTAAAATCTGCTAAGTCCTAACCAGAAGCCAAAACCTGCTAGAGCTCAAAACATATACCAGTCCTAAGCATAACACCTGCTGAACCATTACAAACACATAACCTCAAAACCTGAAACAAAAATGCTAATGGCCTGAACCAAAACATCAACAACCATTCCCCTGCATATCCCAAGCCTGCTGAAGTCAAGCCTGAAAGGCATAATACCTCAAGCAAAAACAAGCCAGAACCTGCATTAGCAAAGCCAAACCAGAACCTGCATTAGCAAAAGCCTAACCAGAACCTGCATTGGCTCAAACCTCCAAACCTCATAACCTGTCCAGTTCATACCAGTATACCAACCCCTGTCTAAATCCTTACCTACTGTCAACACCAATACTATACACCCAACACCATAACCTGCATATGCTAAGCCTCCAACACAAAAACCTGCTAAAATATGAGGCAAACCTGAAGCTCAACCCAAGGCCAAACCTTTAAACTTCAAGCTTAAACACATAACATGCATTAGCTTAAACCTGAAAAGGGTTAAAAACCTCCAAACAAGCAAGCCTAAAAACAGTCACAAGCTATACCAGCATATGTCCATCAACCAAAAACCATACAAACCTGTCAATAACAAATCCAGCAATAGCACAAACATAACCAAAATCATCCAAATACCAAAACCCTCAGATATACATCATCATAGGGTGTTTCAGAAGCAAGCATTCTAAGCTAACAACTAGGGCAATTCAGAACCAGAAGAAAATATCAAAGCACACTATTTCCAAACCCCAACAAAGGCAACTAAACCCTAGGCCCTCAGAACTTTGAGTTCCTCACAGGGCAACACAGGTAAAAGGCTCAACAGTCTCAAAACAACAATTCAAAGCAACAAATCAGAAGAAAGTCAGGGAAGCATCCAAAGGCGTCATAAGCAAGCATCACATTTCAACCAATACAAAGGAGCAAAATCAGAAGAAGAGAGGGACGTTCAAGGCAACATGCAGTAGAAGAGAAGAGATAAATAAGTGAATCTTTTTCAGGATAAGGTTTTCAGTACAAAAATCATCATCAAACCCTAAGGAAGAAGAAAAGATAAAAGTTACTAAAGCCAGCTTCATCGTGCAAGCCCTCCATCGCTGAGCCTCCTGAGCACCCTCCTCCTCTTCCTTCCCTCCATCCAGGTAGTTTTCCCTCTTCTCTTGATTCTACCATATGCCTCAAGACACAACAATAAATTGGAGTAAGAATCAATAATCAAAAAAATCACAAACACGCAAAATCGTAAAAACCCTAACGAAATTAGGAGAATATTTGTACCTTAGATCGATCGCCATGATGACGTCGTTGGGAGGAGAAAGAGGTGGAGGTCGCTGGTGGCTCTGGGCGGAGGCTTACGTTTCAGCATTCAGAACGGTCAAAGACGAACGGAGAAGACAACGAAACCCATGAACGCGCCGCTGTGCAAACCCTAAAGCCTTTTGTTCCAACTGAACAATAATTCCAAACCCTAAAAATGTTCTGAGTTTAGCGTGGGCCTCGCCCATTCTGCACGTCCAAAGCCCACTAAAATGCTTCTTTTTTTTGAACAAAACATTAATATTAATTTTGCTTATTTCTTTTCCTTTTCTTTACAAAATCATAATAATAATAATACATAAAAAAGACATTTTTTAATATATATTGAAATATTAAGCACATAAATAATTAAGATACATTTTTTATCATATATTAAAAATTGAAAATACTTTCTTTTTTATTTATTTATTCTTTTAATTTAAATTTTATTTGTACATAACACATAAAAATACATTTTTTCTACATCATATATTTAAAATTGAAATTACCTTTCTATTCTTTTAATTAAAATATATTTTGTACATAATAAGTAAATATACATTTTTTGCATAATTTAATTTCTTAAAACATTTTTGCACATAACAAATGGAAAATACTCTTCCTTTTTTATACATAATTAACACCTAGAAATATTTTCTTAAAACATCATTTTCATAATTTAATTAAAACTTGAACATACAATTAAAACATTTTTTTCTGTACATATTAAAAGAAATGCAAGATCACTAGTTAATTAAATAAACATTTAATTTTAGGTCAAAACAAATACCTAACAATACTTTCATCAATTTCACATTATCGCACCTGTAAATCTCACACTTACACAATGTAAATACATTCACATTGCCCTACACACATTCGTTTATCTTATATTTGTATATTCGATATTTACATTTGATCGCAAATTCGATTTGGTTGTAACTTATTGGATACTATAAGTCTCATCCCCACTTGTGAATATTGTACCCCCACTCCCGGATACTAACTTTGTAATAGCGTAGATTTTACATTCCGCAATTTACAGTTTTCCAATTATACCATGGTTAGACCTAGGGTTTGCATGTACATAAAATCAAACGCTAGATAACCTAATACAAGACAAATACATGAAATCAATACACAATCACACTTGCACTCTCTAGGGTAATCCCACATGTTGCCTTCCAAAATGGGCCATGCTTGCGCGTCGAGAATCTTTGGCAAAACAAAATCAAAATGATCATAAGTCCCTCAAAATGTTGCCTAAACAGAATGATCATAGTCCCTTCAAAGCAAATTGCCAAAGACGCTTGGCACCATTGCATTCATGGTCCATACGACGACCCGTGCCCGTCCCGAACAAACTTCCTAAACGCAAGATTGTCCATCAATTTCAATGGTGGAACAAAATTGTTTAAAAGGGTTAAAACATAACAAAAAACCTTTGAGTACAATAGGGTAGACAAAACTCTTAGTTACTTGAGATCAACTTGCAAAAACACTTGCCTTCTTTTCAAAAACCACAATCCACGACACCTTCAAAACAAACTCTCAAAAACATTTGAAACATCTTTTCGAAAAGATACACGCCTTTGTAAAATATTCGAGTAAAGAATTGTTACAAGGTTAGCCTAAGACAAGGCATCTTCTTCCAAAATATTTTCAAAAGCACCCACACACACACCATTTTCAAGCAATCGAAAATCAAGGCAAGTGATCTAAAAAACCAAGTAACTAAGAGCCCATGGATAACCATGGATGAAAAGGGTGCTAATACCTTCCCTTTTCATAATCTACCCCCCGAACCCACGAAATATCTCAAAAGGTTTTTGTTGTGCTTTTTTAACCTTTCCTTTAGGATAAAATAAAAAGTCGGTGGCGACTCTTGCTCAACCGCACAAGTGCGACTACAAATGCAAAACACTAGTCAGTTCTCCCACCGTATCACACTTCAGAACTCTAAGATTTTTTTCCATAAAAAGTCTCAGTGGTATACCTTTCGATTTACTTCCCATAGACTGAAGCAACCTTCGATTCACGCATCACTATCATATACTCTCTTTGATTCAGTGACTGCCCAAACCAAACATTAACAGAACTAGCTTCAAGAAGATCCCAGCGAGGCTCCCTCCACCATCAAAAAAGGTCACCTACAGCTCTTTCGATTAAACACATCAAGAGGTAAGTTCTCTCTAAACTTAGAACTCTTTCATTTAAACATCATATACACATGCCAATAAAGAAAATGTAGATATTTCTAGACCATGTTTTAGCATTAGATTCTGACTGCTCTTATGTTGAAAACTCAACCTTAATTGGTTATAATTTAGACTTTGAGACCCATTGGTTTTTTTGTGCTAACCCCTGGACTGTAGTTATGTTTGGATGTTGCATTTAAGAACTTGAGACAGGTTTGTTATACTCTTCGATTGGCTAGCTGCACAAGCCTTTCGAATCACAATTTGAGGACCTAACATGCTTACAAGGAGCCAGCAAGGAGCCTGTGGAAAAGCCAGAACCTTGTTGTTTCCAGACCTCAGACGAAATCCATAACCTTTTCGTTTCCATGCCTCAAACAAAAGATGACTCCACTGACTCCAACCCCCAGTCGAAGGAGGCAGAAAGATTGCATCTTATACTGGTTCCAGACCCAGTCGAAAGGCACAACATGCTATCCCACTGGTCCCAATCGAAAGGCACAACAGGATGACCGTGAGGCCTCAGTCGAAAGTCATGCCTTCACCTTTTTCAGGCCAAATCGAAGAGAGCCAGAAAGTGCAGAATCGAAGGGTTTTCTGCCTCAATCAAAAGACCCTCATTTTTCTTGCTTTTATTTTATTTTTTCCTTTATATTCTCGTGCAATTCAATATGGTTGTAATAGTGTAGGATTTTATCTTTCTGCGCTTTATTACTTTCATATGCTTGCTAGTAAATAGGATATGTATGGCAAGATAAAATCAACAAGTAGACAATCACTAATTCAAGACAAAATCATGCACACTTGCACACAAACACCCCTTAGGGTATCACCACTTGGTTGCCTAAACAAATGGGCCATGTTATGCATGTCAAGTACTTTGGCAAAACAAGAACAATCAAAATGATCATAGTCCCTCGATGACGCTATCGGAGTTGCCTAAACAAAATGATCAAGTCCCTTAAGGAAAAATTGCCAAAGATACTTGACGTTATTGCTATCATGGTCTATACGATGACCCGCGCCTATCCCGTTTAACATCCTAACGCAAGGTTGTTCACCAAATACAATGGTGAAACAACACTGTTAAAAGGGTTAAAAACATAAGAAAGATCTTTTGAGTAAAATAGGGTAGATAGCTCTTAGTTACTTGATCAAACTTGCAAAACATCCTTGCCATTTTTCAAAACACACTCCATAACACAACTTCAAAAACAATTTCAAAACAAACTTTCAAAAAAATTGAAACATCTTTTCAAAAAGACAAACACCTTTGTAAAACATTCAAACAAGAATTGTTACAAAGGTTGCCTAGACAAGGTATCTTTTTCAAAACATTTTCAAAACCACACACAAACATAACTTTCAAACAATTGAAAATCAAAGGCAAGTGATCTAAAATAAGTAACTAAGAGCCCATGGATAACCATGGATGAAAAGGGTGCTAGCACCTTCCCTTTTCATAATCTACCCCCCGAACCCACGAAAACATCTCAAAGGTCTTTCTTGTGCTTTTTGACCTTTCCTTAGGATAAATAAAAAGTCGGTGGCGACTCTTGCTAAACCGAACATTTGCGAACACAAACACAAATCCCAAGTCAGTTCTCTCACCGTATCATAGAACTGGCGACTCTGCTGGGGAATATTTCTAAAAGTGGGGTTACCTTAGGGTTTTAGATCACATTTACATGCTTATCTTGTTTGATTTGATTGCTTTAATTTTTGGTTTCCTTGTTTGGGTTTGTTTTAAATCCTACACCCGGATTTGGGGGCACCTTTTAGGTAAGTAGCAATAAACTGTGAGGGAATTGTGCAGGGTATATCGACATGGTTGAAGCAGTAGCTACGTTAGTGTGACATATTTGTGGGTACCGCTAGCCCTTGAGTAGTCAAGGAGAATACGGGGCTGCTGAGTGATGTCATGAAGCCCTAACGAACTCTTAGAACCTTACTTAACTATCTTGGCCTTTTTTAGGGGTAGTGAGATGACCGACTTTGGTGCAGTCCGAAGTTGGTAGATACTCGATACTACACTCATTGAGGATTGTTTTCTTGGAATATTTTGGTCGCCAGTTAAGTGGCTAAACCAAAACAATGAACACAGAAAATAATCCAGTGATATTGAGCTCTTTAGAACCCAGTTTCTATTTTAGGACAGGTTGAGCCAACTAACTTCAAGAGGGTACTTACCTACAAACCCCATGCAAGCCTAAACCTAAGGACTTGTCTGCTTTGTGTGAATATGATTTCCTGTATATACACTTGCTTACTTCTGCATACATGTACATAACATCATAACATCATACCATAGCATTTTCAATAACCATTTCAAGGATCTCGAGGGTCTTTTGATGCAGGGTCACGTTGAACCAGACGTCTACCAAAGGGTAAGAGGTTTCATTTTCCTCTAAACAAACGCCGTCAAAGATCAAGTGCAACAACTTGAATCAGGGGCTATGACTGTTTTGGAATGCTGGTTCGCGTTTGCGTTTGTTTTCGCAAAATGTCGCGGTAAGCAAGAGTCGCCACCGTCTTTTATTTTATCCAACAAGGAAAGGACAAAAGCACAGAAAAATTCCTTTTTGAGATGTTTCTCGGGTTCGGGAGGTAGATTATAGAAAGGGAAGGTATTAGCACCCTTTCTATCCGTGGTTATCCACGGGCTCTTAGGTACTTGCTCACTATGTTTTCAAAAGTTTGCTTTTCTTTGTGTTTGTGGGTTTGAAAAGAGTTTTTGTTTTGAAGAGAGTGTAAGTGCGAAAAGTTTTGTTTTGTTTTAAAAGGAGCAAGTACTTAAGAACCTCTACCTACTCAAAAAGGAATTAAACTGTGCAAATGTCCTTTAGACAATGATATCCCACTATTGAGGAGTAGGTAGCACCGTCATTGGAGTTTTCGGGTCAATTCGATTTAAGGGACGTGTGGCCACTAAAGCAATGTTAGGACGCCTTAGCGGTAACCCTAATGTCTTAGATCATTCTTCTGAGGCAACCGTTTCGAGGCAACTTATGATCTTTGGACAAAAGGACGACCTCTAAAACTTCCTATACTCAATGACCACGTTCGAGGCAACCAAGTGAGGCGTACCCTAAGAGTGGCATGTGCGAGTGTATTGTTTTTCAGTTTATATTATCTTTGTACATGTTATGGTGAGCTACGGTTGATTTTAAGATCTTGTCATGCAATCCTAGTTAGCATACATCTAAACAGTTAATATATGTATAGGAATTTAAAGTGCGGGAATTGTAAATCCTACGCTATTACAAGGCTTTGGGGAGGGGGATTATTTACATGTCCAAAATTGGGGGAATAAAGCAGTAAAGTGTAAAAGTCTTAGTTAAGCTATCACAAACCAGTAGGCAGTTACAATAAAATAAACGCGCGCGAATCTGAAAATAACCTCTAAAAATCCTAAGAATAAAATATTTTTGTTGTTTTATTTTATTTTGGGAAAATGATCTAAATCTTCTTAATTTTAGTTTTGAGAAAATATTAAGATAATTAAATTATTAATTAACAAAGTTAATTTAATAGAAAAATTAGCCTAATATTTTTGTGATTTTTTTAAATTAATTTTATGTTGATTAAAAAAAAGAAATAAAATAGTCAAAACAAAGATGAAATCGAAGGAACATGCAGTAAATCAAGAAAGGTATAATTATGGAGGCCTGGATCGAAAGAGGTGTGGGCTGTCTTTCGATCCAGTGAAGAGGCTTGGTCGAAGGTGCATGAGGGGTTGCACTTTGGGGGTGTTCGATCTGGATATGTCATCCTTCGATCTGGGAACCCTGGATCCAGTTCGAAGCCGAGCTGCTAAGCTTCGAAGCTCTGAACAAAATTTTGAGAAGATATTTCCTGCAAAACGAGACAAATGTTAAAGATCCAGGGGGGATTTTATCCCCCTGATTCGAATCCTTCCTCAGTTTGATTCTGCTGAATCTGGGTCTGGGTTTTTTTTATCCTGAGATTCGAAGGAGAAACTTAGATCGTGCCCAAGCAATGGCACGATCTCATCTTTGCGCTTTAGCTTACATGCAACATAATTAGTAATAACAAGAATACATATGCAATGTGTATTTAAATGTCATGAAGGTGCAATTTTGGTTTTGCAAATCCTTACCAATTAAAGATGTATGATCTGTGGCTCTGGGTGTGGAGATGTTTGCTGAATGGCTGCTTTGGCTTGGATTACTTATGAAAATGTTGATAACCTTTGGTGGGTTTGTGGGCAGCGTATCTCCAAATCCTCGTCCTCTTCTTTTTCTCCTTCTTTGTTTTTTTTTGTAATGTGTCACTGGCCTCGTATTTATAGGAGTGTGGGGGTGCACGAAAATGGCAAGGGACAGCCATTTAACCAGGCCTTTAAAGCCATGAGACAAGAATCAGACATATTAAAAGATTTCCTTTTTTGAAATATTCATGTCTCTTTGGAATCTTGAATGAACCTGGACACATTTGATTTTTGAATGCCTCCAGGCCATGCTCTTCGATTGGTCTTGAGTTGCCTCCTTCGAATGGACTTCTTATGTGCCCTTCGAATGGGCCTTCTGAATGCTTCTTCAAATGGACCTTTTGAATGTTCTTCGAATGACCCTTTGAATGCTTCTTCAAATGGACCTTTACATGTTCTTTGAATGAGTCATTTACATGTTCTTCGAATGAGCCTCTTGCCTGGTGTGCTGGCAAGTTGAGAGGCATTTTCCTTTGTGAATTGAAACAAACTTGTAGGAGATTCTTGCCTCGTGAGTCGAAGTTAAGCCTGAAGTAGTTAATGCGTAGTCGAAGCATTGTGAAATTGACTTGATCGAAGGGGGTCCAGCGCTCAATCGAAGACTTGCAGACCAAAGCTTGATCGAAGGGTTCCAAACACCTAATCGAAGCTTACTAATCAAAGCCTGATCGAAGAGTGCCAAATGCCCAATCGAAGACTGGTGAGTCAAGCCTGTATCGAAGGATTTTGGATACCCAATCGAAGACTTTTCCCAGATGCCAATCGAAAGGCACTTTGTTCATCTTCAAAAAACTTTATTTTCGTTAGGCAAGTGTTTGTGACCAACCATGTAAGGGAAGACCTTTGAAAACATGAGAGGGCAAATTTTGGGGTACAACACTATCCTTATACTTTCTTTATGATATTTAACTCTTGATAAAAAGCTACAAGCCTTTAGAGGGAGGATGACGAAAACAATGCCATAATCTCATACAGTATGCTTTTGAACAGACCTTGCTGATGATGTACAGGCATTTATTTCAAATCCTAAACACCGGAGTTATAAGGAAGATAACCCCTAGTCAACCTCTTCGAGCCAAAGAAGTAGGAGTTTTTTGTTTTAAACACAAATTAAAACCTTTGATTAAACCCGGGGCAGGGTAGTCTCTCAGTTAATTCAAAAAAAAAAGATGCGCATTAAAGTCGCAAACTCTCAGTTCATAATGCAAACGAATAACATCAAAAAAATTCCTTTGGAACCAAAAGACAGTGATGGTTATTTATCTCATAGGCAGTCAATCTCTCAAAAGAGAAAATCCCACTGAGCCAAAACCTGTAAATGAGGCTTAAGAAAGTTTGGGCATCCCGCTGACTGTAATCTCGAAAACAGGAACAGTCAGGCAAAAGTTAGGGATAACAAATCAAAAGAACGAGGTCGCTACAAATCCTCAACAACATGAAAAATGTTGCAAAAATGACTGCCTTCCAACAAATTCAACTTGTGTGAACCATCACCAAAAACGTCGTTCCAGACTCATTTGGAGTTCAAATGCACAATTAACTGAGTTTAGGATTGAAGAACATCACGAAGACCGGGTGGGTACAAATATACTTTGAGCCTTTATCCTTTGCTTCTTAAAACCGTGAACCAAGCCACGTTACAACCCTTCAAAATTCCTAATTGAAGCATGGGTTAGTTCAAAAGCATACTGTTACAAAAGGTATCCTGACTCCTGTAAGGCTTTGCCCTAAATCTTGTGTTGAATTTGTCTTATAAAAAGTTTTCTGCTAAAAAACGCATTTTTCAAAACTTCGAGACAAACATAAACTTTGCATTACTTGAATATCATTGTTTGCATATGGCTATTTGTTTAACAGCGGATAAATTCACACAATGAATATCCAGTGAACAAAAGCTCTCTCAGTGAACAAAATCAATTCAAGAAGGATGACACTTCCATTGACGAATCTCCTATCAACAGGGGGACTTAACATGTCACTATCCAGCATACCTGGGGCAGTCCAGTCAAGATTTCAAGAAATCTCTGAAGAAGTGCAGAGTAACCAGAGGCAAGTCTCCATCTCCGTCACTTGGGGCATTGAACGTCAACCCCGACAAAGGGTTACATACAATCAAACTTTTTGGCAATGCCACAAACATTCGCTACTAGGGGCAATGACAAGTCTCCCCAAATTTCTTCTCATAGGATGACTCCCAGCAAGGGTTTAATCTCTAAAAACCTTTCCCCAGCTGAATCAACCTCAAGAATCCTCGAGGACTTCCCCCAACGAGGATGTCACCTCTCTAGCGGACTGACGACAAGGTTTATTTCCCCAACAACACCAGGATTCCCCAGCTTGAGTTTGCCTCTCTGACTACTACAAATCAAAGGACCACAACTCCTCTTCCCCAGTAGACTACTCTACAATCCCCAGCAAGTTACTGCGAAACCTGGACCCGACCAGATATCAGTTCAACTTCGACTCCCCGGTAAAGTCGTCGTTGGAAAATCATCCCCAGCGGAGTTCATTCCTTTCACAGACAGAAATTCAATCCCCAAAAGGGTTCACTGTCACCAGCAACAGTAATTCATCCCCAGCTGAGTTTTATTTCTCTAAATCAGTAGATCTTCCAGCAGATTATGTCCTCCCCACAGAGACACTTCCTCGTCAGCTTATTCCCCATCGGAAGTTATCCTCTCCTGCAGGTTTATTCTCACAATCATCTTCATTCACTATCCCCAGCGGAAATGAAGAACTCAACTCTATTCTCCAGCGGGTCCGGGATTTATTTTCCCTAGCTGAAACATCGTGTTTCCATACATCATGATACATGCATGTACGCATCATACCATACAATCTCATTTATGTTGAGAACATCATTGCTTGATTCATCTCATGCATTGCATGTGACTGACCTTTACCTTTCAGGAAAAATGCAGTTAAGTTCTCAGCTTAGTCGAAGATCTGACCAGTTCTTAAACCTCAATTGAATTATCCTCAGTTGAATTTCAGATAAGGTTCCCAATCTCGACAGTTTCTCTACATCATAGTGTCGACGAGTACTATAACCTCAACGGTATACTCTCGGTGAGCACGAGTCAGTTCCTAGATCTTGATGTTTTCCTCCGTCATAGTGTGGACGAGTTCTATAACCTCAACGGTATACTCCCAGTGAGCACGAGACAGTTCCTAGATCTTGATGAAGATGCTTCCCTATGTCATAGTGTGGACGAGTACTATAACCTCAACGTTATACTCTCGGTGAGCACGAGTCAGTTCCTAGATCTTGATGTTTTCCTCCGTCATAGTGTGGACGAGTTCTATAACCTCAACGGTATACTCCCGGTGAGCACGAGACAGTTCCTAGATCTTGATGAAGATGCTTCCCTACGTCATAGTGTGGACGAGTACTATAACCTCAACGGTATACTCCCGGTGAGCACAAGTCAGTTTCTAGATCTTGATGTTTTCCTCCGTCATAGTGTGGACAAGTTCTATAACCTCAGCGGTATACTCCCGGTGAGCACGAGACAGTTCCTAGATCTTGATGAAGATGTTTTCCTTCGTCATAGTGTGGACGAGTACTATAACCTCAACGGTATACTCCTGGTGAGCATGATTCAGTTCCTAGATCTTGATGTTTTCCTCTGTCATAGTGTGGACGAGTTCTATAACCTCAACGGTATACTCCCGGTGAGCACGAGACAGTTCCTAGATCTTGATGAAGATGCTTCCCTACGTCATAGTGTGGACGAGTACTATAACCTCAACGGTATACTCCCGGTGAGCACGAGTCAGTTCCTAGATCTTGATGTTTTCCTCCGTCATAGTGTGGACGAGTTCTATAACCTCAACGGTATACTCCCGGTGAGCACGAGACAGTTCCTAGATATTGATGAAGATGCTTCCCTACGTCATAGTGTGGACGAGTACTATAACCTCAACGGTATACTCCCGGTGAGCATGAGTCAGTTCCTAGATCTTGATGTTTTCCTCCGTCATAGTGTGGACAAGTTCTATAACCTCAAAGGTATACTCCATTGAGCACGAGACAGTTCCTAGATCTTGATGAAGATTTCCCCCCAGTTGAATTATGGACAGATTCTTAATACTCAGCCGAGGCATTCTCTCAGTTGAAGTACAGGCAAGTTCCTAAATCTCAACAAAAGTTAGACTTCCCCGACGGAATCTTCTACAAACAACAAGTATACAAGTTCTCGCTAAGGAATCTCTTATGCGATCGAGACTCCTGCAGATGGCATCTATAAGCCCATCCTCCTACCAACAATCTCCAAATGGCATCTGTAAGCCCATTCCCGACATCACAATGCTGATACTACACCATGCGAGTGAAAATTTTTGGGCACTCTAGTGTTCAATTATCTTCCACCTTCGGATCACGAAAGGCTCGAAAGCCAATCTATATCCTCAGGTTTAAGAAAATTGAACAGGGGCAACTGTTGTACCCCAAAATTTGCCCTCTCATTCTTCAAGGCCTTTCTCATAAGGATTCTTAAGGTTCAAGCTTACACAAGTACTTTGGAATTTTCCAGTACCAAAATTAAAAGGAAACTGTCAAAAAAGGAGAAAACAGATAAAAATATTATTTTGACAAAAATTGGAGAAATACAAGTGTTCTTCGTTTCAGCTCTTTCGATTGGCCTTTTGGCCTCTTTCGACACAAGCTTGGCTTGCATCTTTCGATTGGCCTTTTGGCCTCTTTCGACATAAGCTTGGCTTGCATCCTTCGACTGGGCATGGGCCTCTGACACAGTTTGGTTTGGATTCACAAGGAAAAGAGCCTCTTGTAATCTATTTCATTTCCAAGGCAAAAGGCTCTCTTTTAACATCCTTCGATTTGCACCTTTTTCTCCCTATTTGTCTCTTTCAAATATGAACATTTTGTCTTTCGTTTGACTACATGTACCCCCTGGCGTGCAAGCTTTCGATTAGACATGAGCCACCTTCACACAAAGGCTTCGATTGGAGTTTTGGTTCCCTTCGAATCACCATCTCTCAAACCCAACTCTAAATCCTTCGACGCGGTTTTCTTTAGTACATTTCTAGAAATCTTCGACACAAGTGGGAAATAGGATCTTGAAAGGACAACTGATCAAATCTGTGGACCCTGCTACATGATCTTACTTTACAAGACTTAATGCTTGTATCTCACTCCATAATTAATTGCTTACATTTTGGATTAAGCTATTGTCCAGGTGATTAAGCCTTTGACCAGAAGTTTTTCGCATAAAAGTGAACTTTTTAAGTACAAATCTTGTGCCAAAGCCCATGCTTTGCTAAAATCATGCTTGTACTTCACCATAAGTCAGGGAAGTCAGTCCCTTTTAACCAACAACTTCAGTACTTCACCTTGGGACCTTGAAAAATCTGACATGACTTAATATTCACGTTTCAGCCAAGCCACGTCTTTGTTTTAACTCCCAAACCTTTTCTCTATAAATAGAGGAACCATTGACAAAGAAAGGGTCCAGATTTTTGCTAAGAGAGAAAAATCATAAAAAATCCTCAAGCACTAAAACTCTCCCATATTCTCAAACTCTCCAACAATCTCAAACCTTCAGAACTCTAAGATTTTTTTCCATAAAAAGTCTCAGTGGTATACCTTTCGATTTACTTCCCATAGACTGAAGCAACCTTCGATTCACGTATCACTATCATATACTCTCTTTGATTTAGTGACTGCCCAAACCAAACATTAACAGAACTAGCTTCAGGAAGATCCCAGCGAGGCTCCCTCCACCATCAAAAAAGGTCACCTACAGCTCTTTCGATTAAACACATCAAGAGGTAAGTTCTCTCTAAACTTAGAACTCTTTCATTTAAACATCATATACACATGCCAATAAAGAAAATGTAGATATTTCTAGACCATGTTTTAGCATTAGATTCTGACTGCTCTTATGCTGAAAACTCAACCTTAATTGGTTATAATTTAGACTTTGAGACCCATTGGTTTTTTTGTGCTAACCCCTGGACTGTAGTTATGTTTGGATGTTGCATTTAAGAACTTGAGACAGGTTTGTTATACTCTTCGATTGGCTAGCTGCACAAGCCTTTCGAATCACAATTTGAGGACCTAACATGCTTACAAGGAGTCAGCAAGGAGCCTGTGGAAAAGCCAGAACCTTGTTGTTTCCAGACCTCAGACGAAATCCATAACCTTTCTGTTTCCATGCCTCAAACAAAAGATGACTCCACTGACTCCAACCCCCAGTCGAAGGAGGCAGAAAGATTGCATCTTATACTGGTTCCAGACCCAGTCGAAAGGCACAACATGCTATCCCACTGGTCCCAATCGAAAGGCACAACAGGATGACCGTGAGGCCTCAGTCGAAAGTCATGCCTTCACCTTTTTCAGGCCAAATCGAAGAGAGCCAGAAAGTGCAGAATCGAAGGGTTTTCTGCCTCAATCGAAAGACCCTCATTTTTCTTGCTTTTATTTTATTTTTGCCTTTATATTCTCGTGCAATTCAATATGGTTGTAATAGTGTAGGATTTTATCTTTCTGCGCTTTATTACTTTCATATGCTTGCTAGTAAATAGGATATGTATGGCAAGATAAAATCAACAAGTAGACAATCACTAATTCAAGATAAAATCATGCACACTTGCACACAAACACCCCTTAGGGTATCTCCACTTGGTTGCCTAAACAAATGGGCCATGTTATGCATGTCAAGTACTTTGGCAAAACAAGAACAATCAAAATGATCATAGTCCCTCGATGACGCTATCGGAGTTGCCTAAACAAAATGATCAAGTCCCTTAAGGAAAATTTGCCAAAGATACTTGACGTTATTGCTATCATGGTCTATACGATGACCCGCGCCTGTCCCGTTTAACATCCTAACGCAAGGTTGTTCACCAAATACAATGGTGAAACAACACTGTTAAAAGGGTTAAAAACATAAGAAAGATCTTTTGAGTAAAATAGGGTAGATAGCTCTTAGTTACTTGATCAAACTTGCAAAACATCCTTGCCATTTTTCAAAACACAACTTCAAAAACAATTTCAAAACAAACTTTCAAAAACATTGAAACATCTTTTCAAAAAGACAAACACCTTTGTAAAACATTCAAACAAGAATTGTTACAAAGGTTGCCTAGACAAGGTATCTTTTTCAAAACATTTTCAAAACCACACACAAACACCACTTTCAAACAATTGAAAAGCAAAGGCAAGTGATCTAAAACAAGTAACTAAGAGCCCATGGATAACCATGGATGAAAAGGGTGCTAGCACCTTCCCTTTTCATAATCTACCCCCCGAACCCACGAAAACATCTCAAAGGTCTTTCCTGTGCTTTTTGACCTTTCCTTAGGATAAATAAAAAGTCGGTGGCGACTCTTGCTAAACTGAACATTTGCGAACACAAACGCAAATCCCAAGTCAGTTCTCCCACCGTATCACACCATCCTAACTAACCTTCCACATAACAACAACATGCAACAATTTACCACACTATGACGATATAGTATCTCGTTAACTCAAACTTATATATCCTCAAAATTCTCATCAATGAAAGTGTCACAATACCTTATAAAATTCTCATATCAATAATGTATTGACATCAATCCTCCTTAATTTCGTCCAAATGATCTTTCGAATAAGTAGAACGCTTGTATTCATCAAAGTACAACATAATATAACATAATATGATTTAGTTAAAACTAATTAATTAGATGAAATGTGTTAAATATATTAGAATAAATCATATGTTAGAAACTCATACCATGGATGGAATCTCAATTTGATTCAAAAGAATAGTTTCTTTCATAAACCTCAACATGAAATAACCGCAATCTATACCATTATACTGACGAGGACACTACACATAAAAAAATATACAAATATATATCATCTCATATAATTTAACTTATTTTATCAAGTAGCATCACTAATATAATCAAAATTATGAAAATATATTTGCACTCTAATCTATGTAATGTTGTTTGCCTCACTCTTTGGTACTTGAATATTTCTTTGTGATCTAAAAATTTGTATAACCCTAACAAAATATAAACGAAGATTTAGAACACTCTCACATAAAAAAAAAGTATACAAATGAAGTTTTAGAACAATCTAACTTACGTATCAACCATCTCCTTCATGTATGGGTATTTTGTCCAATCGCCTTCTAACGAATCCAAATAATATACAACTTCTCTTATTCGATTGATCACAACCAACAACCAGTGTCCATTGTAAGATTAACTAAGGTTAGATTGAAACTTTCTACAAAACATCAAAACACAAAAAATTATAATAGATGAAGTTTGAATAAAAATCTTACCCATTGTCAGTATTAAATGGAGAAAAAAAACAATTTTTTCGTATCTTTGTTGGCCATAAACATACGGAAAAAAATACTCTTTTACATCATCTGGTCGTTGTTGGATTAATAGTGCGTTGATATTGTTTGGAGATAAGAAGGAGAATCTTTGGTCCAATTGATGTGGGTGCATCAAGTTGGCATACATGAAACTTAAATAAAAATATCATTAACATTAAGACCATTCATTGAAATTAGTAGATAAATTGTTCAATAAAAACAAAATAAAGCTGATCAGAGAATACCTTATGTATGTATTGACAACACCAAGGCCTAATTCTTCATGTTTAAGAATTTGATCCACATCCTCTCTACTTATTGTTTCGTAATAGGAAAAACCAACAATACCTTCCTTCATAGGTATATTACGAGCACATCCGTCGGCCAAATCTGAAATTCCCATTAATGTCTGAAGGCATGAGCTATACTAAGAAGTAGCTTTTTCTATCCGCAGACTTTGCCACATCCTTTTTTTGTGCGAACATGTTACTCATATGGCCTTGTTACATGTCTTTAACATGAATCTAAAGATCAAATGCATATAGTAAGTTAGGTGAAGTATAAGATTGTGAATTAACCTTTTTTATGCATAATATATATTAATTTACCTCCTTTTTGGATGCAACTGACTCGGTATGCGGCTTAATCCCCTTATCTTTTGATTTGGATTTCGTGGGAGTCTAACATTACCATGAAAAAAATGTACGTTAAATGGTCGTACTCAAAGGTTCATAATAGTTCTCAATGCTGCAAATGTTAACATACCTCATCATCTATGCAAATGAGGCTTGACGACCATGCAACATAAGATCCTATTGCCTCTCTCACCAATGTTGCATCTGAAATATCGTCAGGAAACGGTAATGGCGCATCCCTCTCTAAAGCAATTTCAATTGATACTTTCAAAAATCCAGAAGGGAGAGGTTTATGGTGAAGTACTTCTCCCAAGGTGTTATGAACTTTTCCCTTTCCAACCATGCGATAAGTCGGTGACGATAAATATAATTGACAAGGTGAAATGCCTTAAACCAATAATAAACATGAAATTGTTAATGTTTATATTTATCAATTAAAAAAATTATGCTAATTCATAATAATATATGTTACCTCGGTAATTTTCTGTTGGAAATCACAATTGATACTATCTTTGTCACTAGTATCCTTGAACCCTGAACCTTGCCTTTCTGACATGTATTTTTCTTTGTCCTTTTCCAACTCATGAACTTTAGCTTTTAATTTTTCTAACTCTTCTATCACTTCTTTATTTATATGACCTTTCTTCTTTTTATGATTAACCAAAGAATTTTGAGTCACCCTGAATCCCTTACCCCTCACACGACCGGTATACTCAGGAACATTTAATACACGACTAAGTATGCTCCTGCAATCCTGGTCTTCAGCTTGAGTTAAAGATTGAGATAGACTCTCCTGAAATTCATATGCATAGCGAAATAAATTAGTGGTGATTAAACTCATAAATTTTGTATTTTAATGAAATTTTGATTTAATTATAGGAATATTGATATACTTACACATTTCTCATAAATTTGAAGAACATCTTCCTTAACAACTCCATCCTTACCCACCCGGGCAGCCTTCTACAGAACATGTTCCAGAAGAGATGTTTCTTGACTTTTATCCTCTTCTAACTACACATTAAGAGAAATAATAAATTAATAATAGCACATGATGAATAAGTATATCATATCATTTATATATACTTACCAATCTTTGTTGCAAGCATACATATCCCATACGCCCTTTTCTGTAAGGATACGGGGGACTTGATGCTCGTTGGTGATTCACGCCACTCACATCCTGAAAATTTGAGGTTCTTCTTTTTTCTTTGAAGGTTTCCCACTCTTCAAGCGAAATCAAGCCTACATGTGCTTTTAGATGCTCTGCATCGATAAAATTTTTATCGACATCCCTAAGAAACTTGTTTTTCAAAAAAGATCAAAACCCTCTTAGTATTTTTCTGGCCAATTGAGGACAATATGATTTTCGATCATCATCAATGTTAAAAGACCTCTACAAAAAACATACATAGAGTGCGTTAGTAATTTATATACATAAGCGTCAACAAAAACGAAAGACATCACATATCACACATGTATTTCAGTCCATATTTTTTCTTTAACAGGTTTCAGCTCACGCATTCTCCAATCATCACAAGTGATTGGAACTTCTCTCCTCACAACGGAATCAATGTAACTTGTAAACATTGAACCGTTAGGCTCAATTAGCTATTTGTCTTCATTCCAATGTACGTAAAATTTGATACCTTTATCTCTTGCACAAATTATTGACTTCATAATTGTTATTCCTCGTCTAATCTCATTCTCCACATCATGAGCTGATCCATTTCCATCAATATTAGAAGCGGGGTGATCTTTTTCCTCATTAGAATCCATTTCAACTGTAATATTAAATAAAATCATAAACACCATATAAAATTCAAGTAGAATTAAATGAATAGCCAAAAAATAAAAACATAAACACAATATAAAACCATAAACACAATATAAAAACAAAAACACAATTTTATTGAATGACAGAACATATAACATTTCACTAGTACCTTTTCCACTAACATCTCTTTCGTTTCTTGGTTGTAATATGAATTACTTGGCTCTTAACAACTCGGACAGATGGATTGATCCAAATTCCCTCATTATGATCATTTCTAATATATGATTCATCCGTTATAATATTCTCATCTTGATCATTTCGTACATACGACTCATTGCCTCTAACATATGACTCATTCTCAATATCAACATCACTTTGATTTACATCGTTATCATCAACCACTTTGTTAGATAAAAGCACTATAGACCATTTGGAACTTGTCGGATCAGTGACGTAAAACACTTGTTTAGCTTGAGAGGCTAGAATAAAAGACTCATCTTTGTACCCCACCCTATTAAGATCCACTAGTAAAAATCCCGACTTATCCATCTGTATGCCGCTATTATGTACCCACTTGCAACCAAAGATAGGCATCTGAAACTTCTCATAATCAAACATCCAAATGTGCTCGATAACCCCAAAATATGACAAATTTGCATATTTGGGATTTAAGTCATTCATACTTGAAATGTGCATTACTTCAGCTAAAATAGTGACACCATTATTTTGCATAGTACTTTTATCATCTTGTTCTTTTGTATAAAATGTGTATCCATTAATTGCGTATACGCTATAAGAAAACACGAACAAACTCGGACCATATGTTAAACATCTCAACCTTTATGTTATTGAAGAGAGATCTAAATCAAACTTTGAATAAATATGATCTTTGAACCATTGTATAAAACTTTGATTATGCTCTCGTACTATCCAATTTTTATTTCTATTCAGATTCAAACCCCGGAGTACATCCTAGTGCATTTCAAGATACGGCTCAACCTCATTGTTATTGTGCATAACATATAAATGCACTTGATCCCGTTCAATCCTTGATACTGTCACAGTTTTATTTATGATTAAATTTTTTCCTTCCTTCCTTTCGATAATATGAGATTTGGGTAGTCCAATGGATTGAACATTGGTCAAATATTCAGTACAAAACTCAACCGCTTCTTCAACAATGTATCGTTCAACCATACAACCCTCTGGCCGACTTCGACTTTTCACGTACCCTTTTAATATTTTCATATAACGCTCAACAGGGTACGTCCATCTCATATAAGCTGGTCCACACAATTGTGTCTCTTTCACAAGATGAACAATAAGATGTACCATAATATCAAAAAATGAGGGAGGAAAATATATTTCAAGCTCACGCAAAGTAATAATTATTTCTTTTTGCAATATTGGTAAGATCTCAGGATCGATCACTTACTACAAGTTGACCTGAAGAAAAAACAAAATTTAGTTATGGCGCTTCTTACTTTTTCTGGCAAAATAGAATGTATACCTATTGATAGAAAATTCTCCATTATAACATGGAAATCATGTGTCTTTAAACTCTTTAACTTGAGGTCTTTCATAGACACAAGTCTTCTAATATCTGAAAAGTAACCTTTTGGAACTTTACCTTCACTTAGAAACTTACACAATATTTTTTCTCCTTTCTAGATAAAGTATAAGCAGCAGGCGGCAGATATATTTGTGTGCCTTTCTTCATGGGTCCTAATTCAATTCTTATTCCCATTTGTATCAAGTACTTTCTTGCTTTAAGGCTATCCTTAGACTTTGTATATTGAGTAACGTACCAATAACACTTTAAAATACATTTTTTTTCAATATGCATAACATTAAGAAAATGTCTTACATACAACGACTTCCAATACGGAAATTCAAAAAAAAATTGACCTCTTCTTCCACCCATCTTTGACAAGCGTATGTGCAAACGGCTTGCCAAACTGGGTACTCATATCTTTCACCTTTTCAAAAACTTGGTCACCTATCAATGTAGGTGGAGCTCTATCATGTTCTGGATTTCTATTGAATGCCTTTCTTCACCCACGGCAGTGATGATTAGAATTTAAGAATCTACGATGACTGAGAAATACATTCTTTTAACAAAATTCTAATCGCTTCCAATTTGTGTGTTCTTCACAAATATGACACGCTTTTTGACCTTTTATGCTATACCCTGATAGATTTATGTATGCCGAAAAATCATTAATTGTGCCAAACAACATCGCCCTCAAATTGAAACTTTCTTTCCTATATCCATCATAAACCTCCACACCATTCTCCCACAAAATCTTTAAATCTTTGATTAACGGTTTGAAGTAAACGTCTATGTCATTCCCTGGTTGTTTAGGTCTAGAAATTAACATAGATAACATCATGTACTTGTGCTTCATACATAGCCATGGAGGTAGGTTATAAATCATAATAATCACAGGACATGTGATATGTGAGATACTTTGAAGACCATGCGGGTTTATTCCATCAGTAGATAATTCCAAGCAAAGGTTTCTTGCTTCTCCTCCAAAATCAGGATAATCATTATCAATTTTCGACCACTGTGGTGAATTTGTCGGATGTCGAAACTTCCCATCAATAATTCTTTCATCTGTGTGCCAAGTCAAGTGTCTTGCATCAGTTTCACTATGAAACATGTGTCTAAATCTCATAATTATAGGAAAATACCATAAGACTTTTGCTGGAGACAATTTTTTCTTATATCGAGATAAACCGCATTTAGGGCACTCACTTAACGATGCATATTCGTTTCGAAACAAAATGCAATCATTTGGACAAACATGTATCTTATCATAGCTCATGCCAATAGAGCATAAAAAAAATTTAGCCTCATAGGTTCGATTAGGAAGAATGTTATCCTGTAAAAGCATATCTCTCATAATGGCTAATAACTCTGTGAAACTTTTATCCTACCATCCATTGCCTATCTTTAAGTTGTACAACTTTAATACCGCAGACAGTCTTATGAATTTAGTGCAACCTTTATACAACGGTTTCTCTGCATCGCTTACCAACCTCTCAAACATTTTGGGATAATCCTGAAGATCTTCTTCAAGTGCTTCTGCAATCTCTTCGACTCGATCACAATCGTATGTATCTGTGTTATTGTCGTCTGAAGCATATGTCGTATTATCCCCGGGTTCAACATTCTCGTAACTTTTCTCACCATGGATTATCCAACATGTGTAACTTCGACCAATTCCACGCCTCAATAAATGTGATTGCAACCTAACTGCGTCAACCTGACCCATAAAACAACAACTTAAGCAAGGACATTTCATTCGATTGGCGTCTTCGGCGTGTTCAACAGTAAACTTAACGAATTCTGATACCCCATTCTCGTACTCTTTGGATAATCGATTGGCAGACATCCATTTTTATCCATGGTCTTACTATTAAGTAAGTTAAACAAAAATAATACTTAAAAAAGGGACAAAGACTAAAAAGCTTAATACCAATTAGGTATATTCATCGAAAATAAAAATACTATAATTATTCAAGCAACTATAGCAAATTAAAAGAACAACTAAATACCTATAGAGAAGTCAATAACTTCTGAAACCACACAGTGTAATATTCTTGGAAACGCTCAGAAAATCCACTCTTCACAAGTAACCTATATAGATGATCAATTAATTTCATTATAATAAAAAAAATCTATAGAATAAGAATTACATTAGAATATTTATACAACATTAAACATATATGTATACACCATTAAATAATCACTAATATTCTTTTTAACATATATTTTACTAATAAAACAATATTAAATTAATAAAATAACATTAAATAATCACTAATATTTATACACCATGCATCAAGAATATTTATATTATCGATGACCGTCAAAAATTATCACTAATATTTATATCTATATTATCACTATTATTTATACACCGTCAAGAATATATATTATCGTTTCTGTTCTATATTATCACTAATATTTATATTATCATTTCAACTTTACATTATCATCAAATAATCACTTATATTATCAACTTTACATCATCAACTATATGAGTTCTTTCAATTTCATTTTCAACTCTATGTGAAGTGTTTTCAATTTCAACACTATAAGTGTTATTACGACAACCTCTTAAACCAAAATGTATAGCTCGATTAATTGTATAGGAACATATTTTCTCTCAATCAATACATGCAATATTCATTGTGACATTTACACAAACACCTTACATGCAAAACTCATTATGAAATTTTCACAAACACCTTACATGCAAAAACCACATGCCACACAAAACACAACATAATGCAACATAATCAACACTATCAACTAAACCAAATGCAACATTATATATCAACATTATCAAATATATTAAAAATCATACCTAAAGAAGAAGAGAACCTTGGTTCTGAATGGAAGAAAGGATGAAACGGTCTTGAATGGAAGAAGGATGAAAGCCTTGAAGAAAGGATGCAACGATTTTCGTCCAGAACAAACGAAAAAGCTCGTGAAAATGGGTTTATGCCCGTAACTATGTTGTTCGTGAAAATGGGTTTCTGAAAAATAATAATGTTACTGTGTAATAGTAATGCTGGGCATTTTTATTTTTTTTATAAAATGACTTTAGGCAGCGCTTTGAAAAAGCGTTGCGTAAGCCCACCCTTAGCCAGTGCTTCTAGTAGAAAGCGCTGCTTAATCCCCCTTTTAGGTTGCGCTTTAACAAAGCGCTGCGTAAGCCCACCCTTTAGGCAGCGCTTTTAAAAAGCGCTTTGTAAGCCCACCCTTTAGACAACGCTTCTCCAAAGCGCTACAGTACCTACCCCCTTTAGCAGCGCTTTATAAAACCACATTAACCCCCTTTAGGCAGCGCTTTCACAAAGTGCTGCTTAAGCCCACCCTTTAGACAACGCTTCTAAAAAGTGCTTTGTAAGCCCACCCTTTAGGTAGCGCTTCAGTACCTACCCCCTTTAGCAGCGCTTTATCAAACCATATTCACCCCCTTAGACAACGCTTTTTAGAAAGCGTTGTCTAAGGTATACGACTAAATTCCCGTGTTTTTAAAATGGACTTTTAACAGCACTTTTGATAAGAAGTGTTGCCTTAGGTGTGCCGTCTAATCTTATTTTTGGCGTAGTGCCTGAAGCACTAGACATGATGGTGAATTATTTGAGAGTTGGCCTGAGAAAAGCCCGACAAGAGATAGATGATACTAGATGATGTTATGCTAGGTTTTCATTCCTAGTAGATATATATGAACAACACCTGGTTGTAGTTCTGGGTGTTGGTGATGATGATGCATTGGTTGCATATTCGCATAGCTTATACATTAAGTTCATACCTCTTGGTTTTGGTCAAGACGTCTATATTTATGGACTAAAGTGTGACCTATGTCGGTGTTATCTATCTTAGATATTTTATTGACTTGGAGAGGATTCACAAGTACAACTGGGGATTTCTTGTTTGGTGGAGGGAAGTTTATGGAAGACTCGACAGTTGACAAGAACCAACTATCTATTATGGTGATTTTTTTACACTCTTACTAATATTAATTTCATAATACTTGCTACAATGTTACCGAGATTTCATCTGAACTATTTTCAGGAAATGATCCACCATCATTTTCCACGTCTTGCTGGTTGGGGATATGTGGAAGACTACTCTAAAGATTTGTCATGTGCATGCTCGACCATCCCACTTAGAGGGAATCAGACGACCAAGTCATTCTGAATTGATCTTGTCTGCATCGTGCTAGATGATATTTACTTTACGATGTATGATGAGCACCATGAGACACGACCCATGGATGTTATAGCCTTGTACTTTGGATGATTGGCATGTGAGTCTAGACTTATGTACTTGCATTTACCTGAGTCCTGCGATGGTTCAGGTAAATGTAGAGTATACCCATAGACCTCATTGTTGATGATCTGCCATTGTCCTCTACAAGAATGTTAATGAGATTTTTGTAGAGTATTATGATCACCTGGTCCTAGAGGATGTATATCTTGTGTCAGCTTCTCATCCATAGTGTACGGTATATGATTGTGTTCAATGGCCTTAAAGTGTCACATATGTACATTACACTAGATGTAAAATGAGATCCTTCAAAGTCAACTAATTAGAAGATTTTAGAGAAAGCATTGGCAAGGGCGGAGCATGTTGTTAATGTGTTGTCAATATGTCACCTTATTGTGACTATTGGGAGAGAGGTCATAGCTAGGGACGAATTTGAAGAAGACACTCCTCATATGATCATTCTACAAATCATTTTAGTAGAGACACGACTTGCATTGTAGTACATGCGACAGAGGAGGTACGTGGATGTCAAATATACGTATTAGGTGTTTTTACTTAGTATATTTTAATTTTTTTTAATTATAGTTTGTTGTGGGATTGCTTATGATTTTAGACATTTTGATATATGCAGTTGTCCTTCTACTTTAATCTTACTATTGAATGGCAAATATGTAATTTATTATATGATTGATTTATAAATGACTTATATTTTCAAAATTTATTTAAAAAAACGTCAAAATTCTTTTAACTTATTAACTAAGGGTGTAAGATACTCTCATGGAATTAATCCGAAGATTGAAATTCGAAACTGTGTTTTTTTCCATTGTAAGAACAGACAAAAATACACGGGCAGAATTAATCCAGAGATTGAAATCTAGAGCATTTTTAGACAAAATAGAGTATCAATCTAATGAAGTCATTTGGTGTGATAGGCGCATTGAATTTTGAAATTCTAACTGTATGAACGACATTTTGAGATTTTCATAGTGTGATCATCATGGAGTGTAGTGAACAACACCCCTACTATATTGTCTAATTGAAAAAATATGTGATAATAATTCAACTCTTTTTTGTAGTTATAGGCAAATCCGATTATAGACAATAAAAGTTTAAACAAAAATAAATTATGTCAAATGTTTTTGTTATTTTTAAAATTAATTCACATAAAATAGACATTATTTTTTCTATGCTCATATTCTTGAGGTTCGAGCCATCTTAATAATATAACCTCAAAATATTTAAAATACAAAGTTTAAATTCTCATTGTATAAGAGTAATTATTAGTGTCTTTATATATGAATAGCATAACAAATACTAACAAAGAAACACGAGCTAATAAATATAGTTACAAACAAATCCAACATTGACAATATATTTCCCATGTATTATTGTGGTTTACTAGACACTTTTACTTCAAATTGGTAAAAATATATTTCTATGCATTATTATGGTTTACTGAACACTCTTTTACTTCAAGTTGGTAAATATATTTCTAGTGAATTGATAAGTAATGGACTAAAGATATAGAGAATACTAGTTAAAAGTTGACAACTGCTGTTACCAAAACAACAATCAGGCCCTAACCAGTGCCATAAACAAAATGCACTGTAAAGTAAAAACTAACTCACTTTATCATTTAGGACTCTAATGTTACAATCCCTTTACAAATACACTAGTATACATTCGTCGAGCCTACTAATTATCATTGCTATCTCAACACATAAAATCAAATGTTCAATGAACCATTTGGTAAATTACAATACTAATGAACAGAATCTCAATTTCCTTTCATGGAGCACCTAATCCCCAGGTCTCTTGTAAAAGAAAAAGAAGGAAGTCAAACAAAGAAATATGATCATTTTATTATCAATTTCATAGGAAATAAGAAAGCATTTGAAACGGGGCATACTGGTTAGTGGATCATCAATGTGTAGTGCTAGGTGAAAGCACATGCAAGTGTGATTAGAATGTGTTAACATCTTCTAAGCTTCGCCTTTTCTTTTTTTACCCTCACCATGTCTTGACCGCCTAGGTGCCTCGTCTTCGCTTTCGCTGTCGTCATTCTTGTCATCCTGCTGTGACTTGTATCCTTGCTGATAGTGCATGTCATCATCAGGACCCCCACTTTGACTGAGCATGTCTTGACTCTTACCTTGCTCTGGTCCTGAACTGTACCTATCATTTCGATCACTTGTTCTTTGATCTCTCTTTGCAATGCGGTTCATATTTTGTGGTGGAGGAGGAGGAGGAGGTGGAAACATCGGAGGCATATTGACTGGCCTACCACCTCTTGGAGGGTTTGGACCTGGAACTCCCATTCCCCCCATAAAGGGACCACGTCCATGATTCATCATCATCCCAAACCCACCACCAGGAAACATCCCAGGTTGTGAGGGTCGCCCTCGGAACATCATGGCAGCTGGGGGGCCTCCAAAATCACCAGAGAACCTAGGACCATATGGACCAAAACCTCGGGGACCCATGCCAAAAAGATCCGGCATACCAAAACCATCAGGTCCAGGAGGCCCGTAGGGTAATCCATCACCCATCATAGGGTTAAAACCTTGCATTCCAGGCATGGGTCTGGCTCCGCGTCCGAGATGCATGTGAGGGGGCCACATCATACCTCTGCCCCTACCTCTGCCTTGAACAACTGGTCCTACACCATTACCAAAGCTCTCCTCCTCTTCATCACTTTCTTCCTCTTCCTCTTCTTCATTGTCTTCAAATGGGACAATATCTGGATTTTCTCCTTCATTTTCTGGATTCACCCCCTTCGCTTTCTCTTCTTCTCGTTTAGACTCAGCTGCAACCGAGATAGCCTGTAAACATGGCAAAGAAAACGAGATTAAATCAATTCTTAAAGCATAACGGGGCAATGGTTTAATGTGTCCAAAACCCATTCATTAAAATAGGCAACTCTTTAAAGATAATTGACACACTTAAGTATTAACTGTTGATTAGAGTTTCTTTTAAAACAGATAATCCAATGAAACAGTAAAAAAAAAAAAGATACTCAAAGAAAAACATTAGACAAGTCTTGCCGTTTACTCTAAAGGAGATTGAATCGTCTAAAATGGAGTTGTAAAATATGTATGCCAAGGCCTGGTGCACAAACACAACTATAAAAGTTTTGGCGGGGACCTGTACTTCTTAAAATTTTAAATAAGAACCAGGTTAACAAAGTTTTCAAGTAGATTACTACTAGTTATTAAATTTATAATTTAGTCCCTAAAATAGCCTTCAGCCAGTAAGGAACTGTATAAAAAAAACCAGGTGTATATGACCTAGTTAAAAACTTTTAAATTATCAAACCTATTTGAAATTAAGTCAAATTATTGGTATAACGAGTCTATAGATTACTTAATTTTAGTCTAACAAGTAAATTTATTGTAGCTTCTACCCCCTTCAGCTTTTCCTTTCTTCTAAACTTCATATAGTTGCATTCCCTAAAATTTTAGAATTGATGATTGTAGAAGAAAAGACCTTTAATATTTGATCACAAACTTTGAGAATTGAAGCTCTTATATTGGTACTTCATATTCAGGCATGTCAGATTTAAACACCATCTGAGAGATTGGCTAGCCACTAAGGAGATTCAAGAGCCAGGACCACGTATGCCCTTGACCAAGCACACAAAATTACGCTCAAAGTTCTTCTTTCCATAACATTGTACAAGGTTCAGAAAAATGCCCTTGACTTCTCATACAACGCCCTAATTAGGGCTCCATATATTTCAGAGTTTCAAGGTCACTACAAAGATAGACTTATATTTTTCGTCATTATTTTGTCATTCTCTCCCTTTGCTACTTATGGCTGACGATTTCAGCAATACGCTACTTGTAGCATATTTGAATCAGTCGTATAGTCTACCAAAAAGAAATAAGTAATAATACTGTCGTGTGAATTTATTACAAAGACTTAGAACAAGATAAAAACTTTGATATTTGATACCAACTTCATAATCCTGTTTTAAAAGTTTCTTAGAAAGAAAGTTCCATTCAGGAAAAGAAAAAACATAATACAAATTAAAAGTAACTTAACTTAATCATTTTATTTTTCTCCATTTGTACATAACAAATCTATAGTAATTCCTATGCACCCAAAAAAATAGAGAAATTATGTTTTGACATTAAGTATGACAACTAAAATCGACAATAATTTAACTGTCATTCAAATATGTTGTAACAACTCATTAAGTATTAACCATCGACTGAACGCAATTAACCACGACTTTGAACGATATTAACCATAATTTTGAGTCGTTCAAATATATATGGCATTCATTAAAACCATCAAAATCATATTCAAATAAACATGATTCTGAGGTTTTCAATTATACATCATATTTATTAACCACAATTTGTATTCAGATATACACTCGAAAATCATGGTTAATCTTAGAAAACCCGCTTATAAGGGGAGGACTTCTCTGATTTTTAAACACAACCCAGGTTATATCTCTAAGCAATGTAGGACTAAATTCACCTCTTCAAACCCGACACAATAAAGGTGTTGGATGTTGCAATGAAGACAAGCTAAATGCAGCAATTTAGGCAACTAGGGGCAGACCGCCATGACACTCAAAATTGTGATTAAATGTGCTATGTTGATGGTTAATGAGTTGTAATGCCTTGTTATTTCATTAATCATTAATCATCTACTATGTGGTTGGGCCTAATTCAACCCTACAAAACCGGCTCGTAGGGTGAGGATTGCCCCCACTTATAAACACATGTTCAGGCCATATATTGTCCGATGTGGGACTCTTAACACACCCCCTCACGCCCAGGACTAGACAACTGGAGCGTGGAAATAAATGGTGGATGGCCCACTGGATCTTAAACGAGGCTCTGATACCATATTAAGATGTGGTTGGGCCTAATTCAACCCTACAAAACCGGCTTGTAGGGTGAGGATTGCCTCCACTTATAAACACATGTTCAGGCCATATATTGTCCGATGTGGGACTCTTAACACACCCCCTCACGCCCAGGACTAGACAACTGGAGCGTGGAAATAAATGGTGGATGGCACACTAGATCTTAAACGAGGCTCTGATACCATATTAAGATGTGGTTGGGCCTAATTCAACCCTACAAAACCGGCTCGTAGGGTGAGGATTGCCCCCACTTATAAACACATGTTCAGGCCATATATTGTCCGATGTGGGACTCTTAACACTAATTAACCATGTATTTGAATTGTATTAACCATCTAAATTGTAGTTGAAATTTGTTGTCCCTTTTTTTATAAATAAAACACTTCTAAAAATAATAATGATGACCACTCAGAGGAGAACATACCATAAGTTCGCTATCTGGTTCAACATAAAGCAAGGATGCCAACTGTTCACCAATAGAGGGTTCCAGCTCCTGACAATCTCTACTTATCTGCAATTACATAACCAACAGAATATTTAGTAATTACTAATTGTCATTGTTAGGATATAGGATAAGGAGTTTATTAGAATTTGAATTGTTAGGATATAATAATGAGGTGTTTGTTAAGATATGAGATATGAGGAGTTAGCAACAATATAGGAAAATGAGGAGTTAATTAGGAAATTAGTTAGAGAATCTTGTATAAATAGGAGAATGCATAGAAAGAGGAGTATCATTAAATATTGTATCTTTTGTGAATAGGGTAGTGACTGTATTGTTGTAGGGGAGTTTCCTCTCCTATTCTTTAATATTTTCTTAATACATCTGTTTCTTTCTTTTCCACTCACTTCTTGGGTTTTTGAGAATTGATCCGACATGTAGAATCGTCGAGGAGTGTCTGTATTGCTTAACATGGAGGGCATGTTGGTTAAAAAGGAAGCAGTGATGTCAAGATTTGACTGATGCAGTAATGCTTATTGGTAGTTGATCCAATTCGTGAGGAGATATGGTTATCATGGGTTTGGCTGGTGGGACAGGATGGAGAAATTCACTGGTGGTGGCTTTCTTGGCGGAAAATTAATCAGAATTTGGAGTTTTACACCTTTGAGAAGGCTTTGCACATAAAATTCAAACCAGGGATTTATTTTCAAGATTAAGGGGAAGAAAAACTAGAGGCAAAAGCAGAATTCAGCAAAGGAAAAGAATCAAAAGAGGAGGAGGAGCCCCAATCAGTCAAATACTAGTAGATAGCAGGATAGCCGCTATTGTAAAAACAATCAATTAGTGCACAAAGTGAATACACAACAGAAACAACAGCCTTATCTCACTAATTGGAGTCGGCTACATGGATCAAATTCCGCCATAATGTTCTATTCAAAACTTTGTTTTTATCCAATTTGTTAATCTCAAGATCTTTTTTAATAATTTATCTTATAGTTTTTCAATTTCTTCTTCCTCTACATCTAGTTTTTTGACTCTTCGCCATCTGATTTACTCTCCTTACAACATAATCTACTGACCATCTAAGTCTATTTTCCACCATCCTTTCTACTATAGGTGTTACCCCAACACACTCTCAATTATTGTCATTTTTAATCTTAACACGTCTAGTCTTACCACACATCCAACGCAATAACATCATCTCTGATACACTTACTTTATTCTCGTGTTGATTATTGAATGCCCAACATTCTTCCGTTTTCTGATAAAATTTTCCCTTCAACTTGAACGGTACTTTTGTACCACATAAACCCTTAAGGCTCTCCTCCTCCATTTCAGCTACCCAAATTGAATTCTATGGTTTACATCCCCTCATATTTCTCCATTGTTTTGTATTACATACCCAAGATATTTAAATTGCATGACTTATAGAATGATATGATCTTCAACTTTGACCTCTAAGTTAGAAATGTGTCTCCTTTTGCTGAACTTACATTCCATATACTTTGTCTTACTTCTGTTTAGGCGAAAACCATGTGTTTCTAAGACTCGTCTCCAACCTCTCATTTAAATCCTCCTTCGACTCTCCAAGTAGGACTATATCATCTAAAAAAAACATACATCTCGGTTCTAACATGTGTTGTTAAAAGCGGCGGGAGTGGCCGATATAGCGGGTGCGGTGCGGGAAATCTGCCATGGCCGCTTCCGGTGGTACCGGTTCAGCGTAAAATGGTGAAGCGGGTCAAAGAGGCAGCGATCGCGGGTCCCGAAGCAGGTTGGATGCGGCCAAAACGGTCGGTTTTCCTGGTATCACAAGTTGGGCCGGGTCGGGTCCAAAAACTTGCTTTTGGAATGTTAGAAGCCTTAATTCTAACTGTAAGAAAGCATTTTCTTTTAGCGGCTCAGGAATACGTGACTTCTCTCCTTCTCCATCGCACATCATCATCTTTGTTCCTCTTCTTCCATCGCACATCATCATAATCGCCTTCAGGTATTTTGCTCTTTCTCTCAGCTTCTACTTCATTTCATTCCTCTGTTTCATTCTTCAGTTTTTTATCATCTCTGTTTCTCTTCTTCTACTGCTCTGTTCTTGTTCTTATATTTTTGTTCTGTTTAATTTATGTCTCTACCAACAGCCATGACAACCTCTCCTACTAATTCTACTCAACCATCATCATCCAAAGAAGAATACAAAAGGAAGGCAAACAAGAGAATGATGCTTGTGATAAGAAAGCAAGAGCGCATATAGCTCATTTCTTTTATCGGAATGGAATTGATTTCAATGTTGCAAATTCAAAAAGTTTCAAATTGATGATTGAAGCAATTGGTAGGAATGGAATTGATTTCGATGTTGCAAATTCAAAAAGTTTCAAATTGATGATGGAAGCAATTGGTAAGGCAGCTGCACCTCCCACCACCTCCACCTTCTTCATCTAGATCTAAGTCAAAAGCAAAGAAAGTGGTAGTGAAAGAAGTGGTGGAGGAAGTGATGATGAAGACGACTTAAATTTTAATGATCTTTGAACTTCTATTATAGTTTTGATGTTTAGTTATTTTAAGATTTAGATGCAAGTGTTTGTTTTCTTGAATTTTATTGCTATTTGAAAGTATGTTGGAATGTTTTGGAAGTATTTTATTGTTCAAGACTTAATGAAATTTGAGTTTTTTTTTTTGTATTAGCATTTTTTCAGCATGTAAGTGCTATTAAAATATTTATTTTTTAGTGTTTGCGTCGCTATAATAATGCACGCGCCGCTCCCCACATCCCCGCCGCTCCCATTTTGGGGTTGATCGTGCCACGCCCGCTTTCCGAGATTAACAACATACTCCCTCCATTCCTATTTATAAGCACATTTTAACTTTTTAGGTTCACTAAATAATTGATGTATCTAACTTATATATAATTTAAATAAATCATTTATTCAATGAACTTAAAAAGTCAAAATTTGCTTATAAATAGGAATGGAGGGAGTAGGTTCTAACTCTTGGATGTGTTCCGTGAGCATATTCAAAATTAAAATAAAAAGGTAGGAGTTTAGGGTTGAACCTTGTTGTAATCCTGTATACATAAATTTTAAGAGACAGTCATTAATTAAAGAACCTAAAATACATAGCAACAAAGCTTAAAAGAAGAATAACATTTAAGAATTGAACTAAATATGTGAAACAAAACAATTGTTTGTTAGCAACAACATAACTGAATGAAGAACCGAACATTACCCATAAAAGGGTTCAAATTGACACTTATACCCTTTGACGACAGTTTTAAAAAATTGAGGAATACGAAAACAGAATGAGCTACTATGTAAGAAATCTAGGATCCTATCAAGTAAATCAAATATTAAATACACTCAACAATTACCACTAACCTAGAAAGCTCTATAGTATTAGGAATATTGAAAGTAACCTAGGAAGTTGTACAGTCTAGCAATATTGGCAGGTTTACTTAATTCTAACACTCTTCTTCAAATTAAAGCATACATGTCATATGTACCAAGATTGTTACAAATAGATTCAATCCAAAGTCCTCTAAAGGTGGTAGCTTGTCATCCAGTGGACCATTTGAACCAACAAAATTAGTTAAGATATTTCCTAAGATCTTTATCTCTTACAAAGTGACAGACAGTCTATATAATCTTAGTTCTTTAATAAAAACCGACTTAGAAGTAATATGTAGAGCAACTTGGTTGTCACATATTAGCTTCATTGCCTTAACGTCTTCTAATTTGAGTTGTTGGAATAAATGTCTAAGTCGTGTGGTTTTACAAGTTGTTGCAGCCATAGCAAGCAATGCTTTGGCTCGCACTAGACCTTGCAACTATGTTATGCTTCTTGCTCCGCCACGAGATCAAATTTCCACCAACAAAAAGACAATACCCTGAAGTGGACTTTCTATTTGCTAATGAACCTACCCAATCATCATCAGAATAGCCAACAACTTGAGTGTTCCTTGTTTTCATAAAGTAATCTTTACCGGGTGGGTGAACTCTTTATTTACCTTAGAATGCAAATCAGTGTTCCAATGGTATCACACGGAGTATTTAAAAAGTATAGCTTATAAGTTTGTTAAAAATGGGTCTTTTCAAGGTATAGCTTTCATGAAAAGTGGCAAACTAAAAGAAATACCTATGATATTTTTCTTTTAATTTACCACTTTTTATAGTATAACTTGTTAGGCTTGTTAAAATGAACCTTTTTATAGCCAAACAATTAAGATCTGTCAACATGGGTTAGGTGTGGTAACCCAGTCCCGCTCTGACCACTTTTTAGGTTATTAGCAAAAAATACTAAACCCGTCAGAGGATGGTGGAGGGATCGGGTAAGAAGCTCACTGAGAATAGAGAAACGAGAAACATCACCAACAGTATTGATCCGAAGAAGATTGTGGCGGTAGTGGGCCAAATAGCCCACTAATAAGCCTGAACTGGAAAAGAAAAGTTTCTTGAGCGGTGATTTGGCAAGAGAGATGACTAATCAAAGGAAGAAAATAATCACGGAAATAAATAGGAGCTCTTAATTTTAGAGAACTTTACAATATACAGGAGACAGTACCATTCTGATACCACGTTAATACTATAACTGATACCATGTTAAACTATAAAGGAAGAAAGATAAAAATAAAAGGGCTAGAATAATTTTCTCCTGTATTTTAATGCGATATAAAAGACAAAGCACTAAGCTCTGTTTATACTAATATGAAGATTATCAATCCAAATTAAATACAAAAACAAACCATGAAATATAAGGAAACAGGAAACTAAACCAAGAGATAATTTAAGATACTAGAAAATACCCAAGATTATTTTGAATAGAACATGCAACATCTATAATACATGAAACTTCAAAAGGTATATCTTAAAAAAAAACTTTTCCACACATAAAATTAAGGACCTTTCAAATATGGCTTATTAGTTATTACTGACTTTATCATTCACATAGCAATACCACTTTTGTTAATATGGTACTTGTTTCTCACATTGATTGAGAGATGGCCTAAACACATATTTATTAAGTGGGGGAAATTCTCACCTTGCATACCGGTTTTATAAGGTTGAGTTAGGCTCAACCCAAATTCAAAGATGATATCATAGTCTACCCAAAATCTTGGGAAAATCCCAAGTCCCGCATTGATTAGAGATAGAGCTTGAAAAGACTTTGTATCAAGTGAGACCTCTCACCATATAAGCCGGTTTGATAGGGATGAGTTAAGTCAAACTCTAATTCTAATATGGTTTCCCAGTTTATCGATTGGGCCATAGATAACCCACTGTTTATATTCGCGCACCAAGCCCAATAGTGTTGGGTGTGAAGGGGTGTATTGAGAAAATTTCAAATCCGACATTGGTTAGAAATAGAGCTTGAAAAGACTTTATATAGAGTGACACCTCTCACCTTACAAGCCGGTGTAACACAGATTCTAATACTATTGAGCCAAATGCTATCAGAGTTTCTCTATTGGCACACTCAAGTCATGTTTGACATGTTCATTCCTGAACATGTATGATAAGCCTAGGCCACCCATCACCAAGTTTTACACCCGCAGGCAGCGACTCCCAAGGAGTGCAGGATCAGGAGATGCGAATCAGGGGGCGTGACCCTTGGTGAACAGACACACCCACCCGAAAGGATGCGACCCTTGGAACCAAACAGCATCAAATCTAACAATTATAACCCTTCAAATTAATTGTGCCAATTAGAAACAGACATAAATGTAGTATAAATAGAAGCAAATCAGAATTAGGAAGACATTCAGAAAATTAGGAAGAATTTGAATTGTGGAGAGACAGGCTCTCGAAAACCTGTGTTGTAATAATCCAATATCATCTACATAAATTTCAGTATTCATCTTTCCATTTCTGTTCCAATTTTTTTGGCTCTTATCAATTGGTATCAGAGCACCGTCCAGGTGCTTTGCTTCCAACAATGGTGACAACTCGATCTAATCCCGAAAACCCAGACACAATGGAGAGAATTTTAGAAATGTTGATGGCGGACCGACAAAACCGAGAGGTAGAACGACAATAATTCGAAACACGCTTTGCACGTCTAGAAGCCATGGTGGAAAATTTGTCCAAGCATTCAGAAGATGGCACACCCAAAGGTTCCATCAATGGAGAACGTTCAACCAAGGACCACACCGGAGAAAGAAAAACAGAACGAAGGAGAAAATTGGCAATCCCCATATATGATGGAGAATCCGATGCTTATGGCTGGATAAATAAATTGGAACGCTTCTTTCAAATGAGAGACATCCTAGAAGAAGAGAAAATTCAGGCAGTTATGGTGGCTCTAGAGGGAAAGGCACTATCTTGGTTCCAATGGTGGGAAAATTGCAATTCTGATATTGGATGGGAAGATTTCAAACTTGTCATTCTTGAAAGGTTCCAAACTTCAGCCACTCTCAACCCTTTTGCTGCCCTCCTTGCACTTAAACAAGAAGAAACGGTGGAAGAGTACGTTGAACAATTCGAAAAGTTTGCAGGTATGCTGAAAACTATCGATGAAGAACATTTAAAGGACATTTTTGCGAACGGATTAAAGGAAGACATTGGGGCAGAAATTAAACTCTACGAACCACCCACTTTTTCAATCATGGTCAAGAAGGCATTAATGATCGAACAAAAAAATAGAGCAATTTGGAAGGTGGGACCGAATGCTCCTTCTAACTCAAATTCAAAAGTTAACAACTCGTATCGAAGCCCATCCTATTCAAAGACTATTACTTATGGTGTTGGTCAGAAAGGTGGAGGAAAAAGTAATGGCCCTTCTAATTCTTTTGCGGGAAGTGTATCTGTGAACAAACCAGAGAACAACAACCGACCCAGAGGATTTCAACGGTTAACCGAAGCAGAACTTCAAGAGAAGAGGAAGAAAGGAGAATGTTTTCGTTGTGAAGAAAAATGGAGCACTTCTCATGTATGTAGAAATAAACAACTTCGGATAATGTTAGTAACAGATGAAGAGGATGTTGAAAACTCTGAAGAGGAGCCCGAACCCGAATTTGGAGAAACGCCCCAATTATCCATGAATAGTATTGTGGGATTTACTTCTCGCCGATCCTTGAAGGTTTGGGGAAGTATTGATGATAACAAAGTCATAGTATTGATAGACTGCGGTGCCACCCATAATTTCATTTCAAAGGAATTGGTGGAAAAATTACAATTAGAAGTGGAAGACACTCCATCGTACGTTGTAGAAGTCGGAGATGGTCACAAAATCAAATGTAAGGGAGTATGCGGAAAGGTTCCCTTGAAAGTGCAAGAAGTACAAGTACAACAACAGTTCTTCTTGTTTGGCCTTGGAGGCGTGGATGTGGTTTTAGGCATGGAATGGTTAGCAAGCCTGGGAGAGATTAGTGCCAACTTTGAACAACTGACGTTGGGCTTCAAGATCAATGGAAGAAAGGTAATTCTAAAGGGAGAGCCAGAACTTTCAAAGAAAGACGCCTCACTTAATTCTATGTTGAAAGCTTTGCAGCAAGGAGAAGGGTTCTTTATCGATTATCGTCATATTCAAGCAGAGATAGATTGGAAGGATTCAATCCCGTCAGAATTAAAAGATGTGCTACATGATTTCCCTTCCATCTTTGAACCCCCAGATGGACTTCCTCCTCATCGGCGTCAAGACCATGCCATTCACCTCAAAGAAGGAGCCCAAATACCGAATATCAGACCATACAGATATCCTCACTATCAAAAAACAGAAATTGGAAAATTGGTTGCGGAAATGTTAGAAGCAGGAATCATCCGACCATCTACGAGTCCTTATTCTAGTCATGTCATCCTAGTCAGAAAGAAAGATGGTAGTTGGCGGTTTTGTGTAGATTACAGGGCCTTGAACAAAATCACAGTTCCCGACAAATTTCCCATCCCAGTGATTGAGGAGTTGTTAGACGAAATAGGAGGGGCCAACATCTCTTCAAAACTGGATTTAAGATCCGAATACCACCAAATCAGAATGAAGGAAGAGGATATTGCAAAAACTGCTTTCCGAACACATGAAGGTCATTATGAATTTATGGTACTTCCATTTGGACTTACTAACGCACCTTCGTCTTTTCAATCATTAATGAATGAAGTATTAAGGCCAGTACACTCCGAAAATACGTTTTGGTATTCTTCGATGATATCCTAATATACAGCCCTTCTATGGAAGAACACAAGCAACATCTGCAAAATGTATTAACGTTACTCCAACAAAATGAATTGAAGATCAACGGCAAGAAATGCTCATTTGGCCAAGATAACTTGGAATATCTAGGACATATTATTTCTGCTGGAGGAGTATCCGCAGATCCTAAGAAGTTGGAAGCAATGACATTATGGCCTTCACCCAAGGATGTCACTAGCTTAAGGGGATTCTTAGGTCTTACTGGCTATTATAGGAGGTTCGTTCATGATTATGGAAGAATAGCAAGGCCATTGACCAACCTGTTGAAGAAAAATGCCTTTGAATGGAGTCCAAAGGCCGAACTTGCGTTCGAACAACTAAAGCAAGCCATGACCAAATTGCCTACATTAGCAGTACCCAACTTTTCAAAGCCTTTTGTGGTGGAAACGGATGCTTGCGGAACCGGACTAGGGCTGTTCTAATGCAGGCAGGAAGACCCCTGGCCTTTTGGAGCACTACCCTATCAGAAAGGAATCAGAGGAAATCAGTGTATGATCGCGAATTAATGGCAGTCGTAAAAGCAGTCCAGAAATGGCGACACTACTTGTTGGGAAACCATTTTATTATTAAAACTGACCAAAAAAGTTTGAAATTCTTGACAGAGCAGAGGATGATTGGTGAGGAACAACACAAATGGATTTCCAAATTAGCAGGATATGATTTTGAAATACAGTACAAGCCAGGGAAGGAAAACTCTGCCGCCGATGCCTTATCCAGGAGAAGTTCTTATTGTGCCATGACAGTCTTAAAAATTCACGATTTCGAGGAATGGGTTGAAGAGATCAAACAAGATGTCAAGTTACAAAAAATCATGCAAGACCTAATTATCAATCCCATGTCTCATGCTGGCTACACGTTAAGGGATCAAAAACTATTTTACAAGGAGAAATTGGTGTTGTCAAAATCATCCTCCAGGATTCCCATCATTTTAAAAGAATTCCATTCATCTTTGGTAGGAGGACACTCAGGAATCTTCAGGACTTATAAAAGAATAGCCGATCTAGTTTATTGGGAAGGGATGAAAACCGACATCAAAAATTTCGTTGCAGCTTGCGAAGTCTGTCAAAGAAACAAAAGCGACAACTTGTCACCGGCAGGACTACTACAGCCATTACCAATTCCTACTCAAGCATGGACAGACATTTCGATGGATTTTATTGGAGGACTACCCAAATCCATGGGGAAGGATACAATTTTTGTGGTGGTTGACCGGCTCACCAAATATGCACACTTCATACCATTAGGGCATCCTTACACCGCTATCGATGTTGCTGCAGTTTTTCTACAGGAAGTTGTAAGATTGCATGGATTTCCGTCTTCCATTGTTTCAGACCGCGATCCTTTGTTTTTAAGTAATTTTTGGAAAGCCCTTTTTAAAGCAGCAGGTACACAACTAAAATTCAGTTCGGCATACCATCCTCAAACGGATGGACAAACTGAAGTTGTCAATCGATGCTTGGAGGTTTATTTATAATGCTTAACAGGTACTAAGCCTAAAAAATGGGTCTCTTGTCTTCCCTGGGCAGAATTCGAGTTTAATACCAATTATAATGCTTCAAGCAAAATGTCCCCTTTCAAAGCATTGTATGGACATGATCCACCTCACATTCTTAAGGGATCCACCATTCCTTCCCGCCTTGAAGAAGTCAACAAACTTACAATTGCTCGAGATGAATTATTGGCGGCTCTGAGAGAGAATTTGTTAAGTCCCAAGATGTCATGCGCACAAATGCGAACAAACGCCGCCGAGATATAGCATATGAAATCGGTGATTGGGTGTTCTTAAAGATGCAACCTTACAGGAGAAAATCCTTGGCTAAAAGGATTAATGAAAAACTCTCGCCTCGATTTTATGGTCCTTTCCAGGTGTTAAAAAAAGTGGGTGCTGTTGCTTACAAATTGGATCTTCCATCTCATAGTAAAATTCATTCAGTATTTCATGTCTCTCTCCTCAAGAAGGCCATTGGTGATTCTTTCCAATCTCAACCTTTACCACCTATGCTATCTGAGGATCAGGAATTACAGGTTTATCCGGACTCTGTTTTAGATATTCGTGAATTACAACCTGGCAACGTGGAAGTCTTAGTTAAGTGGCAGAATCTGCCTACAAGTGAAAATAGTTGGGAATCTGTGGCTAAATTACAAGAGGTCTTTCCAGATTATCACCTTGAGGACAAGGTGAATCTTTTAGGCGGGGGTATTGATAAGCCTAGGCCACCCATCACCAAGTTTTACACCCGCAGGCAGCGACTCCCAAGGAGTGCAGGATCAGGAGATGCGAATCAGGGGGCGTGACCCTTGGTGAACAGACACACCCACCCGAAAGGATGCGACCCTTGGAACCAAACAGCATCAAATCTAACAATTATAACCCTTCAAATTAATTGTGCCAATTAGAAACAGATGTAAATGTAGTATAAATAGAAGCAAATCAGAATTAGGAAGACATTCAGAAAATTAGGAAGAATTTGAATTGTGGAGAGACAAGCTCTCGAAAACCTGTGTTGTAATAATCCAATATTATCTACATAAATTTCAGTATTCATCTTTCCATTTCTGTTCCAATTTTTTTGGCTCTTATCAATGTAGGTGAGGGTTGTTAAAAGACTCACACAATAAGGATGAGTTAGGTTAAACTTTAATTCTAATATGGTATTAGAGTCTATCGATTGGATCATGGGTCATCCACCATTTGTATTCACGCACCAAGCCCGATAGTGTTAGGCGTAAGGAGGTGTATTGAGAAAATCCCAAGTCCCACATTGGTTAGAGAAAAAGCTTGAAAAGACTTTATATAGAATGACACCTCTCACCTTACAAGCCGGTTTTGTAGAAATTTGTTAGGTCAAACTCTGATTCTGATAATATTGAGCCACGTGCTATTAGGTTTTCTCTATTGGAACACTCAAGTCACATTCAATATGTCCATTCCTGGACGTGTGGGAAAGAGGTGTTAAGAGTCTCACATTAAATGAAAAAAGAAGAGGATACGAACATATGTTTATGAGTTGAAACAATTCTTATCTTACAAGTCGGTTTTATAATGGATGAAAGATGATAAGAACATATATTTATAAATTGGAACAATTCTCATCTTACAAGTCGGTTTTATAAAGTTGAGTTAAGCCTACTCAAATTCTAAGAACACCATACCAGGTGTTATAAAATTGAGTTAAGCCAACTCAAATTCTAAGAGCACCATACCAGTTGATTTCACTTACTAACAGTTGTGGCCAGACCTATATCAACTCTCACTTGTTAAAAGTCAACCAGTTAGTACTACACTACCAATGGTCACAGCTCAACTCACAAATGACAAAAGACATTCCTTACTTAGTGGTGATGCAGAAAAGCTACCCAAAATACCCAAACAGTAACAGATAGAGCATTACCAAGTTATGTAGAGTTCAAACCACGGCTATAGGAACAGTAACAGATAGAGCATTACCAAGTCAGGTAGAGTTCAAACCACGGCTATAGGGACGGGAGGACCCAACCCAACATCTTTATAAGGATCACATCAACATATAGATGGACTCAAGGACCCAACCCAACATCATCTTTATAAGGATCACATCAACATATAGATGGACTCAATCCTTGCTATATTCCGCGTGGAAGGAACACCAAAACACAACTTTCGTGTATAAGAACTACTAAAAGAAAAAACGGTGTGGAAGGGACACCAAAACACAACTTTTGTGTATAAGAACCACTAAAAGAAAAAACGGTGAAGAGAGTAAAGCAAGAACGCAAGAAAACAGCTCTTATTAAGGCTTCAAAGTGGATCATAGAGATGAAAAAGATAATACCTTCACTGGTAAGTTCTCATTGTATGGATTTCTCAAATGTCGAGTTTTGTGGAATGACAGTTCACATAACTGCAAATAAGAAATGTAGTTAGATAGACTATTATGTACACACAAAATATCATTATGCAGTTTCCAATACGGATTCATCGAGAGATTTTTCCGAGTTACAACACTAAAACACAAATGCATTAATAAAACCACTTTTAGGAAACCATTTAAAAATATGTAAATAAGTTATTGCTTAGAGAGCTGTTTGGGTTAATTGAGATATTAGAAAAATGTTTTTTTTCTTTCGCAATCCAATAAGAAAAATATAGCATTGTATCCCTATGAATAAGGGTTAGTTGTTTAGTCTTCCGTATCAAGTTATTAAAAATCATACAACGCCCTTTCATATTCAGAGTCCTTATTAATTCTTTGTCCATATTTTATCCAAAATCCATAACTTCAACACCATAGAATTTGGTTTAAGTTCTTGAATTCAGGTCCAACATATTTGGATCAAAGTTCTAGCTCAAGTTTCGTTCAAGCTTAATGACACACATATTTGGTTCTTGAACTTTAGATTTCTCCTTTCACATTTGACCAATTCCCAAGTCTCATATATATAGGAAAAATTAAGGAGGCTAAAACTGTATGACATTGTAATTGTAATTGTGCAAGTCCACACAGTTCTCAGGTGTATTAAGTTGGAGAGAATTGTGCGCTCATGGTGACAAAATGACAATTTTGATTTAAAAGTATAGAACCGTAGAATTATGTTTTAAGTACTTGAATTTGAGTGCGACAAATACAGCAGGCACCACTCCACAACTATCTACTTTGCACCTCAAACTTCAAGAGAAGTCAGTAAGAGCTTCTCCAAATCATACAGGCAACTGCTCGCAATAAAAGACAAAGGTCCTCCTTTAAATGTTACATTGTGAACCAAAATGAAAAGGACAATTACTTTAAAAGTTTTTGGAGCATAGCAATTTGTAATTTTAGATTTCCTTTTGCTGCTACAGTCTTATCATGTATGCTTCCAGTACGTTTGGCTTCAATATGGGGATTATTGCTATCATTCAGATAGATTAACTGGGGAAGTTGATGGAAGAGTTTTTGTACCTTCAACCATTTAACAGAGAAATTCCGCCCATAATGTGCCGTTCCATGAGCATATTTCCAGTTCCCCCCAGGAACAGAACCACCAATTCTGGAAGTCATCTTTGCACAACCCTGCCAAAATATAGAAAGGTTTAGGTCCAGTGGCTTTGCCACAGTCAAAGAAAGTCGTCAATGGTTCTTTTTTTACAGGAAAAATATCAAGTCCTCAAATCATAAAGTTAAAAGTGTCAAATGCCAGTGGGGAAGAGCATCATAGTGAAACATAAGACGTTCCTACACTATTCAAGTAATCTATTTAGTACATATAATTATAATGCATATTTGAAAATTTGATGCCATCCCTCTTGTCTTGTTAAACTATTAGCAAAAGACCATTTAACAAGCAAGCAACAATAGATAATTAATTCAGTCGATGCATTTCTTCTCTTGTATGATAAAACATCAAGTTTAAATATCAAAACAAAATGAAAGAAGCAAACATAATCAATTACTTCCGAAAATTTGATGCCTTCCCTCTTGTCTTGTTAAACTATTAGCAAAAGACCATTTAACAAGCAGGCAACAATAGATAATTAATTCAGTGGATGCATTTCTTCTCTTGTATGATAGAACATCAAGTTTAAATATCAAAACAAAATGAAAGAAGCAAACAAAATCAATTACTTCCAAATTCTCTCACTAACCATTATGATTAACTTAACTCAAGCATTTAAAATATAAGCTTAACACGTTAGTAAGTTCCAATTCTTATAAGGAACTGTTCTGAAAAGCTTCAATTTAAAACAGCAGCAATAATAAAGAATGCTACGTGAACATTTGTTGTCAATTAAATGTCAAAAGAGACTACTTGAAACAGCAATACGGGTCACTGAAACATCAAGGAAATTTATATTTCATTGTAAGCGGCGGACAAGCCTATTAGGCGGGAACAGCAAAAAAGAGCAAGGTAAAATACTCAGGATTTAAATGATATATCCATTTAATTCTTCAATTCTATGTCTGGTTTCTGACATAAGCAAAGTAAAATACTCAGGATTTAAATAGACAATACTACCTGTGTTAACAGCAACAAAAAACAAATCACTAATTTGCTTCTAAAAGCCTTCAAATCTAAACAAAAGCAATTTTTAGAATTATCCCATCTAACAGCAGAGGACCTTGATATGTCAATGAAAGTTTAAGAGAGAGAAAGAAAGAGATAAATGGACAATAACAAATCTTAGTAACAAATGCAAAAGGACGCATGATTAATATCAAATATTTGAGGTTTCTGACCATCAATAATAAGCAGTACCAAACTAGCTTTCATTGATGTATACTACACTAAGAGGCTGGGCAGAGATCTAAAAATATCAGCTCCAGAAAGGCAGCATGGTTTGTTCATGATACTAAATATGAAATTTTGTCAGATAATTTTTAATTACTGACCTAGAAAATCAACTAAAGACACAAAGGAAAGTTATTTCTTAACCAAGAATTGAGCTAATCGTAATCTCCCAAGACTCATATATATATATACTCTCTCCGTCTCAAATTAGTAGTCCCTATTGCTATTTTTCTTGCCTCATTATTTGTTCTTTGAGAATATCAATGCAACATTTATTAACTTTTTCCATTAACATACCCTTATTTATTGTATTTTAACTCGTCTAACTACTTCACTAACTACTATTAATAAGGATATTTTAGTAAATGAAACTCATTTTATCAATAAACTTATAAAATTTATAAAACTCATAGGGAACAAATAATTTGAGACAGAGGGAATATCTATTAATTTATCCTCTTAATACAACAACAAAGTCATATCCCACTAAGTGGGATCGGCTACATGGATCAAATGACGCCATAATGTTCTATCAAAATCCCTTTTCACTCACAAATTTAGTTTCTTGTAGGCACGTTAAGTTGATCCTCCTCCTAACCAAAGTGTCCACTATTTCCATAGATGTTTCTGTCAAAACGCCTATGTTCCATGTTCCAAAATGAATCCTACTCTCGTTGACTAACTTCTTTACTCACACTCATTCATGAAAGTGTGGGAATTCTTTTCTATTTTTCACTGCATCCAGGCAGCAATGCAGCATCCCTTACTCACTTAACATTGTACTCGGGCTATATAGTGCGTTGCTTCCGGAAAATGACCTAACATTCACACTATTACGTATTTGATCTATGTCCTAAAGATTCAACCAAATCTTGTGTTGGTTGTCGACGGCCTAAGACAACCATCTCCTTTGATTATCTTCTTAATAATCAAATATAATCAAATAAAAAAATGCACCCAACTTTTCAAAAAGGTGTTGAATATTTTCATTTCCACATTCCATTGGATAGCAAAGAGATCATTAGCTTAAATCCATATAATTTAACAAATGTAGCCAAGTGGGAGGAAAATTGTAAACATACCTGGAAATGTCGAGTACGGTTGACTGAGAAAACCAATATCACATTTTCTACAGAGTCAAATGCTTCATTTAGTTTTGATTCATTGCTTCTTTGAGTTGCCCATACTCCTTGTTGTACAGATAACTCCAAATTTTCACGATTGCAACTCTTAACAATAAAATACCTAAGGATTCAACCAAAGCAATATCCATAGGATAATTGATTAAAATTTGAACACAAACCACTTATGACAACTTATCCATCTTTTAAAATTATAGACATCATCATCGTCTATTAATCTCATTCGGTAATGGTCACCTGATTAGAATAACGCACCAGGTAAAACTAATTCACAATCTAGCATAAGAGCAACACCAAGTCTTTATTTGTGTGAGAAATAGAAGACAACTTAATAATAAACAAGAAAACAGAAAAAATTATTATAACAGAAAAGAATTATAATATTAAAGTTAATAAGATACTTTCTTCTTTTAGAGTCCAAAAAGTTACTATTTGATTAAAAAATCCTTCTCACTTGCTACAAAATCAAACTTTTAATCTTCATTTTGTAAGTTATGGACTGCAAAAGCAGCCTGACATTTTTTAATAATAATTGGTGAAGAACTTAATCCTTAGTTTATCCAAATATGATATTTCTAAGATGAATTAAAAAACCAGACTCTGGATTTTGTAAAGTTCTTCTAATTAAGCTTAAATGCTCTTTAAGCTTGTATTTGTTTGAACGGAAAAAACTGTGTCCCTAGGACTTTATCATAACAAGCTAGGTCTTGGAGATTGAACTTGATTACACGATCGATGGGTTTTGAGACTTTGATTACAAAAACAGGTGAAATGTTTTTAAGTTAAAATTAGTGATACAGGATATGCAAAAAAATCAACTAGACATGTAATTTAACAGCCAATATCATACAACATGATATACATGTGTGGACTGCCAAGCAGATAGCAGCAGCATTCTTAGAAGAATCCAACTACATAAGGCAAATGTTGGTATGATATTCCAAACAAAATAATACTTAAATATATTCCTTACTTGTAATATTTACTATTTAACTATAAGCATATTTTACCAAAGCCAGCTGAAAACTACAAGAATCTAACACACCTAGATATTCCCTGAGGTAAAGGAGTTGATGTTCGATTGGCTTGATTGGGCTGGCCATTAGCAAGATTTTGCGATTGGTTTTGGCTGACTTGCTGCTGAGGCTGTTGAACTTGTTGCTGCTGCAGGACATTTCCTGACTCTGCAGCTAATGCTTTTCCAACCACACCTTGGTTTGCAGAATTGATTCCTTGAGGAAACTGAGACTTTTCAACTTGTTGAGTATAGCTAGAACCCCTTTGTTGGCCAAATTTATGAGAATTGTTATAATTGTAAGAATACAAATGTTGGATCTTCTGAAGGACCTCTTCAATTGGAGGTGGAGGACCAGAAGATTTTGCATGCCTGTATCGACAATCAGGTCCATTAGGACAAAATCCTAGCTTGTACCTGCAGAAGTAGAAATGTCAAAATCATAATAGTTTGATAATTCATTTTATATATAGTGAAGAAATTAAAGACAAAACTATAACTGATCAAAGAGAGAACAAGAGGATTTTTCTTTGTTAAAAAAGAAAAGAAAAGAAAACTGTTTATCAAAGAGTGCAGTGTAAAAAAAATAAATGACAGCAGTAGAATGGAAAACCTTGTTAGACAACACTGACAAGCATAAAAGATGACATGATATATAGTCCAAACACATTAAACCAATAAGTCCTTCCAATCTCTTAGAATATCAACAAAAAAGGCAGCTCCTTATAAAACTTCATTACCAGAACAGCATTATGATTCCAAGAAGTGATGCTATACCATTAACAAATAAGACAGCAACTTCTCTGCATCAACTTACTCCCTCTAGTGAAATACACCAAAGTTCAAACTATCACATCCGTGACATATAATCTTTACTATATTTCTTCTCCCAAAAGGCCAAAACCATTGGAATTGTTATATGGGTCAATCCACTGCTCAAAAAATATGCCAAAAAGATCATTCCAAACAGTCCAGTAGCTAGAATGTAGTGCATAAAGAAGGCGAAAACCAGAAATTCAAACCAGCATAAGGTTCAATCTAACATCCAATACCATCTTTTCATCTAATCAAAAAGCCCCAGTGTATATAACAAGCAATGTCTAAATGTGCAACCAAAAAAAAAAAAAACATAATAAAAGTATATAACATCAACGCACATATGCCTCAAGAGCATTGAACCCTTTATCACATAACCTATATACATAACAACCAATCACTAATCCACCAATTAAACTCTCGATCAAAAGCAACAGCTCAAATAAACAATCTTCAACAACACATTCCAGACACACACACACAAACACAATCAAAACTCAATTTGTGCACTAAAAACAATATACATACATATATAAAGACAAAAGTACAAAAAAAATACATACATGTTACACTCCTTGATATCTTCATTGGTATGCTTATAAACACAATCCTGCTCCCGACACTCTCCATACAATCTAAAAAACCTACACACCGGCATCCGAGCCTTATCATACTGATGCAAAAACCCACACGCATCCCCTTTCATACACAAACTCCGAAGCCAGTGCCTACAAACCGTTTGCCGGAAGCTCCGTCGTCCAGGAACGTTACCAGAAACATGCTCAGCAACGGGAGGAGCGGCGGCGCCATTGGAAGCCGCGGAAGGTGGTAAGTAAGAATTGGGTTGGACGATAGGACCGGAAGGTGCGGCGGCAACGGAGGCGGATGCGGTGACGGCGGAGGGAGGAGCGTCGAGACCGCCCTCGAAATCGAAGCTGAGGACTCCTTCGGGATCCTCCATTTGGGTGGAAGGAGAAACTGTTGAAGTGAATTAGGGATTTGAAGGGAAATTTTTGATTCAATTTGAAACGTAACCTAAACGTTCAATTCAAAGAGGAACAGAAAAAGGTTAACGGCGGGACTCTCACAGAGTGAAGGTACAGAACCAAAACTGAAAGAGGAAACACCTGTTTGTGTTTTTTCTGTTTACGTTTACTTTTTATTTATGTTTTTTTTTTTTCTAATTCCATTATTTTATTTATTTATTATTATTACTTTAACTTAACTAAATTTTTTCTTTAATTATTTTTTTAAAGTTGAAGTTGGTCTCTTAATTTTGGTAGTTCAGTGATTAAATTAAGACTATGTTTGTAAAAAGTTGAGAAATCTTTGATTAAAAAATTAAAGAAATAAGAAAATTAAGTTATCTTATAGTTGATAATATTTCAAAATAGAACAAGAAATAGATAATGTAAATGGAATGAGCTCTTTTAATATAATAATGAGAATTTTGGTAAGGTGGAGTAGGAGAACATGTAAAGTTAATATTTAACGCTCAAATTAATAAAGTCAGAGAGATTTAGTTAAAGAGTGAGAATGAAATGATACATGTAATGAGTGTGTGTGGTAGGGTTTATATATATCATGTGGATGAAGCCTCATCCACTTATCTCTTTTGCCTAATTTGGCATGTGACGTGGGAATCGTTCGACCCGATCTTACGGAAGGTGATGCATAGATGATTAGGATTATGTGTTCAACTTTCTGAGGGAGTTCCACCTAATCTTCTGTCATATTTGGTGGAGTTCTTAATTGAGTTGCGGTTTTGAACCTTTGATCAGTCTAGAACAGTCTCCTCCCTGAAATCTTTGTAGTTACTTAATGAAATAAGGATTGATATTATCAGTTATCTCTTTATTATCGTCTTTTGTTTTTTTAATGATGTTGGTCAAGTGACTCCAAGCACAAGAGGGGTGAATTGTGGTATTCAAAATTCGCAAATAAATTTAAGGTTTTCTTACTTAAAAAGATAAATGCATGAAATTATGTACTTCGAACGGCAAGATGTCAGACACAATGTTGTAACAATGTATATGACAAGATTAATGTGCAGACACTAAAATAGTAACAATAAAGAAAATGAACATGGAATTGTTGATCCACTCCGGTGCAATGTCACCTACGTGTTTAGGGTGTTAACCCATAAAAGGAAATCCACTCTAATTGTCAAAAGTAAAAATTGGTCTTTGTTGAACCCTTTTAGTCGAATGTCTCTTTTACTAGTACTATTTGTTAATTCTTATTCAAGACTCCCTGTGAATATGAGACTCCTTTCAGTTTCTCTCAAACACTCTCCTAGGTGTTAGACAGTTATAATACATATGAACGATGGAATAAATTACAACTCAAAATTACTCTATTTCTTAAGATATGAATATGACTAGCCAATAGAGTTCAATAACAAAAAATGAAATCAAAATAAAAGACTTGACAAAACTAAACATGCCTTGTTTGTTTCTCAAGATCAGAGTCTTTACAATAGATAGCTCTTCCTTAAATAGCAACAGAGCTCAACTACAGGGAACATTAGGGTGTGTATCTTTTCATGCCGCTGAAGTAAATCTATAAGTGCAAGAAATAATTTTTCATTAACTTGATTTGTAATCTTTGATTATATCAGGTTTGTTCTTTTAACTCTTTGATAATGATCTTTTGGGGAATTTTTCCATATTTCAAAAAACGCATAAATCAATTAAACAAGATTTGACAAATATATAAATAAATTTTCAAAAGGCACGAGATTCACCCAACGTAAATTGGCTTTTAGAGAGGCGGAATATCTTACAATCTATGAAACATCTTGCTTCACATGTTACTGCCTGGTTTGAGCTCATAGAGACAAAATGTCTCACACAATATCATGACATCTTTCTCCACATGTTTCCTATTAAAATGATGTTAATCTATTGTAACAACAATCTCTCATTTTGACCAATTTTTAGACAAATACAACATGCAAAATGTGCAGCATAATGTTATGACATGATTTAGACTTTATCATGGAACAGTGAAAACATACATAATATGTAGACAAAAACTAGAACTTGCAGATGCAAAGTAGAATTAAGATCAAACATATTACAATTATCTAAGAGTTTGCATTGCATAAACTTATATTTCATAAAAATGGTCATCATTAATCACCACCATTAAACTATCCCCCCCCCCCCCCCTTATTGCCTCAAAATGGGCAAGGGGTAACATAACAGAATAATCCAAAAAGAAACAGCCCAGGCAGGCACAACCCAAATCAGTAAAACCAAAAAATGGAATAAACCCGATAAAGGGGTAATATGAGTCATCATCTAGCCCATAGGGCAATTATCAAAATATATCAAAATAACACACGCATGGACATAGACCACCATCATTAAAGAAAACCCAAAAAATAAGTTTCATTAAGCCACAACTCCATTCCTCTGAGTCACCGGAGGAGACTGAATCATAAGCAGCAAAGGTTTCTGCACATATAACTTTGCCCTAATTTGACCTAAACATCAACGATTCAACTTTTAATCAGTATCCCAGATTCTTGTTCAACATATATACACACAAAACTAATTACATCATGAATGAACAAGAAAAGGGCCAAAAAAGAAAGTATTCGATGGTTGAACATGACAAACATAACTGTAACAAATTTATATACAACTGATAGATTGCAAAAATTGTAAAGACATACATGTTGATTGATGCACGAGGTGAAAATGCAGAGAGAATATGGGTGAAATGGCAATGAACAAGGGCTTATGGTTTAACATAATGGAAGCTACGGTTTGGTAAGGGAAAAAGAACTAGGAAATCTAATTTTGTATGTTTGGAATAGGCTTGGGTAAAAGTGGATAAGTGGTTGAGTGAAAATAATTTTTTAGTGGTATAGCAAGACACGCTCAGTGCCATCAGGCTGTGCTCAGCACCAACTTCGTTGCCCAGAATTTTCACAATGTCAATTTTTCTCATGCTTTCCATCCATTTTCACTCTTTAATGCATAATATACGAAAAGCAAAGCTATTAAATACTTACAAAATTGGATTTCCTCCTAATAAGCGCTTGTTTTTATGTCTTTAGCTCGACACTTTGTCAATGACTTCAAGGATCGACAAGTGGAACTATTATGGTGAGCTGATCAATTTCACCACCAAGATAGAGCTTCGACATCTGACCATTAATTGTTCAATTTTCCTTTGAAACTGGATCTTCTAACACAAATGCTCCATAGTGCTTTACGTCTTTGATCTAGAATGGCCCAGACCATTTGGACATCAATTTTTCCGGAAATAATTTGAGTCGAGAATTTAGTAATAACACCATATATCTAGGTTTGAAATCTTTGGTGAGGATTTTCTTGTCATGGTATTTCTTGACCTTTTGCTTGTAGATTTTGTGAGACATAAGCTTGGAGTCTCAGCTCATCCAATTCATGCAACTGCAATTTTCTTTTTTCTCCGACTAGTTTCGGACCAAAATTCAATAACTTCAACGCCCAATATGCTTTATGCTCCAACTCCACAGGAAGGCAACATGCTTTACCATAAACCATCTGGAAATGTGTAAGACCTATTGGGGATTTATAAATGGTAAAATATACCCATAAAGCTTCATCGAGTTTTAAAGACCAATCTTTTCTTGAAGTAGAAACAATTTTCTCCAAGATTTTCTTGATCTTTCTGTTGGAAAACTCAGCTTGCCCATTTTTTATGGATGGTAGGGCGATGCTACTTTGTGCTTGACACCATAGAGCTCAAGGACTTTTGCTAACAAAGAATTGCAAAAATGCGACCACCCATCACTGGTTAAAACCCTTGGAGTACCAAAATGAGTGAAAATGTTTTTCTTGAGAAATTTGATCACTGTTTTGCCATCTCCCTTTTGAGACGTACTCGTTTTTACCCATTTTGAAACATAATCCATTCCTACCAAAATGTACTCATTTAAAAATGACACAAGAAACAAACCAACAAATTTATGCCCTAACAATCAAAGACTTCTACTTCAAGCTTGTTTTGCAAAGGCATTTCATTTTGTTTACTCATTCCTCCAGTCCTTTGGCAGTTGTCACGATTTTGGGTATGCTCATGTGCATCTTTGAATAATGAAGGCCAATACAATCCCGAATGTAGAACTTTTACTGTGGTACTTTGACCGTTGTAATGACCACTATATGGTGAATTGTGACAATGCCATAATATGCTTCTCGCCTCTTATTTGGTAACACACCTCCTCAAAAGAGTATTGTTAGAACATAGTTTGATCCTACATCCCTGTAAGAGTTTTGATGATAACAAACACATGATATATATAAAGAACATATATGCTCTCTAATAAAGTACTTTAATATGCATAGAAGTTATGATGTAAGAAGCATAGAAGGTGAGAAAAGATCTACTAGAACATAATAGAAGTTCTGATGTAAGAAGCATAGAAGATGAGAAAAGATCTTATAGAACATAATGGAAGTTCTGATGTAAGAAGCATAGAAGATCTGCTAGAACATCTGGAAGTTCTGATGTAAGAAGATGAGAGAGTTTTGTTTTGAAGATTTGTTCAGACACAACATACTTAAAAGTAAATCTGTGTAATATGCTAAATGAAGAAGTTCTATGTTACAACTTCTGAATGCACCAACGGTAACATTCATCTTATGATGTGAGCATGTTCTGAAGCGTTACAATTCACTTATGGCTATTCAAAAGTAATGGCTGAAAGGTGACAAGAATCTATATATTTAGAAAGATATTTAATTACTATTTATCAACCTTCCAAAAGCATCTTCTTATGTCTCTCGTGCATTGCCTATTTAAAGAAGACGTGAAGAAGATATCAACGACGACAACGACTGCGCACGAAAAAGAGAAATATTTACCCAGTTCTACATTGTCCTCTTCAAATGTGTAATACATCACTTTAGTGATATTGTTTTTTTTAAACATATTTGTACACGCCTTTCAATATTGTATTTTGTAATTCCTTGAGGAAACCGGGTTGTGGTTTAGACTCAAGAATACATTGACAGTTGTCATTGTATTTGTGTAATCAAGTTTGATTAGTGGATTAAGACCTCACTTGAGAGAGGAGAAATCACCTTGGCGGATGGACTGGAGCAGTTTGAGTTCAAACGAACCAGGATAAAAATCAAGTGTCATCTTGCCTTAGATTTTAAAACCCCAATTCGACCCCCCTCCCATTTCTTGTGTTTTTCCATCCTTCAATTGGTGGGACAAAGTCAGATCATAAGCAATGATTATCATGATGAGAAAGATAGAATCAGCTGCAGACCCCTAATATTTGACGGTGAAAAGTTTGATTACTGGAAAGACATAATCATAAGTTTCTTTCTAGCTCATGATGATGATCTATGGGATATGGTAACTAGTGGTTATGTTCATCCTAGTGATGAAAACGGTCAAAAGATTAACAGAAAAAGAATGACAGATTATCAAAAGAGAGAATTCAGAAATTATCACAAGGCCAGAACAATTCTCTTGAGTGCTATCTCGTACACAAAGTATGAGAAGATCACAAACATAGAATCATCAAAACACATGTTTAACTCCTTGAGAATGACGCATGAAGGCAGCACACAAGTCAAAGAAACCAAAGCTCTTGCACTCATCCAGAAGTACAAAGCTTTCAAAATGGAAGAAGAAGAAACTATTTAGACAATGTTCTAAAGATTTCAAACTCTAGTTGCGGGATTGAAAGTTCTGGACAAAGGGTACTCCACAGCCGATCTTGTAAAGAAGATCATAAGAAGTTTACTCAAGCAATGGAGACCCATGGTCACAGCATTAAAACTATCCAAATATCTGGATAAAATTTCTCTTGAAGAACTTATCAGCTCCCTGAGAAGTCATGAGATAGAACTAGAAGAAGATGAACCCCAAAAGCAAGGTAAGTCTCTCGCTCTTAAACCTAATAAGACTAAAGCTTTTCAGGAAGAAGAAGAAAGTTCTAGAGGATCTACATCAGAAGAAGACGAATTATCTCTCCTCTCCAGAAAGGTACAACAACTATGGAAACACAAACAAAAATTCAGAAATCCCAGAAGATCAAACAGACATTATGAATCAAACTCTGGGTACAAAAAGTCCAGAAGCAAAGACATTATTTGCTACAAATGCAATGAAGCAGGCCATTAGAAAAGAGGTTGTCCAAATCTTCAGAAAGAAATGCCTAAAAAGAAGTTCTCCAAAGATAAGAAGAAAAGTCTTATGGAAACGTGGGATGATTCAGAATCTTCTGAAGCTAAAACAGAATCAGAAGATGAACGAGACAATATAGCCCAAATGGCCAACTTATCAAATGACTCTGGATTATCTGAATCAGAATCAGACTCAGAGGCAGAAGAGGTATTCTCTAACTTTTCTAGATCTCAATTAGAATAAAGTCTATAAAAAATTCTTGAAAGATATCAGCAACTTCGAGTCATAAACAAGAACCTGAAAAAGGGTCTAGTTTCTGACTCTGAAGAAACTAAGAAACTGAGATCAGAAAACTCTGAGCTTAAAGAAACAATTTCTAAACTAGAAAATAAATTACAAGAGGCTCAAAAAGAAACTATCTTAGAAGTTCTTAGTAACTCTAATAATACCATAAAGGAATATGATCATAGCTTTCAAAAATTTCTTGCTAAAAACATAGATAGAAGCAAGATGACTTCAATGATCTATAAAGTTAGCAGGAATGGGAGAAAAGGAATAGGATACAAGGGTAAAATATATCAACCTGAGAAAGTTAAGGATATGGTCATAAAACACACACCTCTTTATTCTCACTTTGCATATGGGCATACACATGATACAAAATATACTAGTAAGGTGTTTTCTGCTAAACCAAAATTCAAACAGAATTTTGGAAACTCTAACAATCATGGACCCAAAAAGATATGGGTACCAAAGGATATAATCATCTATGTTGCAGATATTTTTAACAGAAAAGTTAAAACACCAGTTTTAACAAATGGACTCTAGATGCTCTCTACACATGATGGGACAAAAACATATGTTCCAAAGCCTGAAATTTAAATCTGGAGGATACGCAGGTTTTAGAGGCAATCAGAAAGGAAAGATTATTGGCTCTGGAACTATTGGTAACAGTACTGAGGATACAACATCAGAAAAATCCCAGTCAAATCCAGAAGAAGATGAAACAAACATTACAGAAACATCTAAAGATACCATCCAGAAAATACAACTCAGAAGATCTGAAAAACTGATTTGCTTTTTCTCGTTGCTTTATCTTAATCTTCTATTTTTCCCGTGTTATTACTACTTTTTGATTCTTTACAAAAAGGGGGAGAATGTAAGATATTTTGACTCCTTCTCAAAGCTCTATTCAGAAATCCTCAGGGAATTATTTCTCAAAGCTCTATTCAGAAATCTTTAGGGAAGTGTTTTTTTTCTTCATCTGAGTATCCAACTCAGGGGGAGACTTCTATGCTTTATGTTCTTTAAGTATTCTATCAAAATATACAAGTTTTTGTCATCATTAAAAAGGGGGAAATTGTTAGAACATAGTTTGGTTCTACATCCCTGTAAAAGTTTTGATGATAACAAACACATGATATATATAAAGAACATATATGCTCTCTAATAAAGTATTTTAATATGCAAAGAAGTTCTGATGTAAGAAGCATAGAAGATGATAAAAGATCTACTAGAACATAATATAAGTTATGATGTAAGAAGCATAGAATATGTGAAAAGATCTACTAGAACATAATAGAAGTTCTTATGTAAGAAGCATAGAAGATCTGCTAGAACATTTGGAAGTTCTGATGTAAGAAGATGAGAGAGTTTTGTTTTGAAGATTTGTTCAGACACAACATACTTAGAAGCAAATATGTGTAATAAGCTAAATGAAGAATGTTGTACCCCAAAATTTTCCCTCTCATTTATCAAGTATTTTCTCACAAGATCTCCTTTGGTTCAAGACTGCACAAAGGGTGATCAACTCAAGACACCTCCTTAAACACCGATGACTGAAATTAGGGTTTGAGATTGCACAAGGATAATTGAACTCTTAATGCCTCATATGACTTTAATGGATTATTATGGACCCTCAAGATTTCTCATGTCAAGTTTCAAGTCTTGGATCATATTTTTGCTCAGTCAATTGATCAGTTGACCTAAAAATCAACTGAATTGGGGAAAAAGTTAACTGTGGCCAATTTACAGTCAAACTTCATAACTTTTTATCCATATCAACATTATGAACTCATATATGTCATTTGATCAAGTTTGTACCACAATTCCTCAAGAAATTTTATCAGATCATCAAAAGGGCAAAATGGTCAAAATTAAGGTTTTGACTGAGAAATGGCAATTTCTGATTTTTGACCTAGCAAATGGTTAATTGGTTGGAGACATGATCTCAATATTTCAAATGCATCATTTTGACCTAATGGTTTGACTCAAAACTTCCCTCTAGATCAATTGATTGATAGTTGATTTTTAGTCAACTGATCAAAAGTCAACTGTATATTGAAAAGTCAAACTTTGACTTTTGGGTCAAAATCAAGTGTCAAAGATCACAATTCATCAAAACATGTCAAAATATGAAACTTTTTCATCAAGAAATCAAAAAGTCAAGATTTCATTTTGAAAAGTCAAAGTTTCCAAACTTCGAAATTTTTCTATGTGTTGAAAACTTCATATTTTTCCACAACTTTGAGCCAATTTTTCACCATGATGCAAGATGATTCAAAAGAAACTTTCAACATGAAAGTTGTAGATCTCAATGAGATATAAAACATTGATTTACACAACTCCTCCTAAAAATTATTGGATCTCAAATTATTAATCCATGAAATCATGGTCACAAAACTAAAACACTTGGTAAAATTTTGAGCATTTTGGTCAGGATTTTGACCTAACTTCTGAGCCAAGTTTCACATAGTTACATTTGGATTTTGCAAAATTTATTCAAAGAGGGGTTGTAGATCACATTAAAAGATTTCTAAAAAGTCAAATAACTCTTTGAGATCATTTGTGAGCAAGGAGAATCGAAGGTCATAAGTTAGGGTTTCAAGTTGTTTTACAAGGTAGAATTTCACGATGAACAAGAATGCAAATCCATGCTAGGCTGCACAATCTTTGCTTTGCAGGCCTCAAACTTGTTTAGTACTCCATAATTAAATGTTTTCACAACTGTAAGAAGCTTCAACTCAAGCATTCAATGCATTGCCCATGCTTAATGCCATTTTGGAAAGAAAGTGCACATTGCCATTTTGAAAAAGTAGCTTTTATGCACAAAATCAGTTCTTGAGCTTTGCAGTTGTTTTCTTCTGATCACACACAACTTATAACCCAAAGTAAACTTGTCTAAAGTCTCAAAACAACTCAGCCCATGCTTGTACTTTGTCTTGAAACTACATTTTCATTTTTCTTCAAAAACAAGCAAAATTCCAAAACTTGTACTGGTGTGATTCTGACCCTCTCAAGTTCTAGAACATTTTCCTTACTTATGCACAAGTTGTTTGCATCAAAACACACGAATACACAAGCTCTAAAACTCACAAAAAGCTCAGAATTGTATCAGAAAAACTCCATTGTTGCATAATCTGACCAAAAACTTGAAACTCACATCTCCCTCGTGCGTTTCCAAGCCTTTTGGTTCCTAAAGCTTCTAAACATCAAATACAAACCATTCAAAGTCCTTTTGCCTAACTATAACACATCCATCATCAAGTTCCATTTTAAAAAAACAGAGCTTTGCAAGTGGATTTCTCCAGAACTCCTCAGCCACTTTTAGCTCAAGCCAAGCATCACATTAGCTTCCTGAGAACTTAAGGAAGCTAACCCAATCACTAGGACTCGTTGAAAGCTGCTCAAACTCAAAACACGATACCCTCTTGCAAGGTGAGTTTTCTGACTTTTGAACTATTCATATAGGAATTGTTAGGCTTCCATTTTCAAAGATAAAATGTAGATACCATTGCCACAAAGCTGTACATATCTATAGTTTGCATTTATATGGCCTAAGCTTAGAGAATTTTAGAGTTGAAGTTTCTGAAATTTTTAGGTTTTAAATTAGGGCCAGGAAAATTCTCACTCATCTTTGACTTTTAACTTTAGTTATTTATATGGTTGGATTCGTGGGAAGAAATACCACAACTTTTATGTTTGTACTTTCCATTTTTGTTGAGAGATGAAGAAGTTATAGGTACTCTGGTTGGGCGGAGGTTGAAGATGAAGTTCAGGCCATGGACTTGATTTGTAATATATATTTATGTTTTGATATAAATGAACTGATGTATAGCCACCCCAGTGGTAAGGCAGCGTGCTAGTAACCAAGAGGGCGTGGGTTCAACACCCAGCGCGCTTCCTTTTGTTCTTTTTCACACTTTTACACTTTTTTTGGTGTCTTTGTTTGCAGCGCCTGGGCCCCAACATTGGGCTTTCTTTTTTGCTAACCTTCTAACCCATGGCCCTGTTTCAGCACCCCCCTGGTTATTTATTTCTGATTTTATTTCATTGTTATTTTTTAGCTTATTTCACTTTCTTTTATCATCTTTATTATTATTATTGTTAATATTCTTATTATTATTATTAATAAAAAAATCTAAAAATATTTCATTTATTATTTTTACACTTATTTAGTTTATTTGTTTTATAAAACAAAAAGAACAAAAAAAAATATTTTCTTAATAATTTAATTTCTTTTTTTTAATAAATAATAATTAGATTTAGGTTTTTGATTTCTTAATTAAAATAAATTTAGAACTTAGGCTTTATTTTAATTAATTAACTTTCATATTATTATTATTAATTTAAAACCTTTTCATAAAAAACCCTAAAAACATTTCTAACTTAATTTCTTTCTTAATTAATTTAGTTTAAGTTTTGTTAATTTTTTTTAATTAATCATTTTCTAAATTAGGTCAAGATTAAACCCTTTCATAAAAAACAAATAAAATTATTTCTCTTTTCCATTTACATTCTTGCATTTTTATTTTCAAAACTTGTACAATATTCAATATGGTTGTAATAATTATTTAGATTTAATTTTCTTGCAATTTCCCTATTTGTAAATTTGTACATCCCCTCCCCTAATGATGTAATAGCTTAGTATTTTTATTTTCCGCAATTTAATGCTTTATATATAAATGCTAGTAAATTAGAGTTTGTATGGAAAGATAAAATCAATGTTTAGAAAACCCTAATTCAAGACAAAACAATGCATGTAAATCAATACACTTGCACACTTACACCATCAGGGTAAATCCACTTTGTTGCCTTAAAAAATAAATGGTCATAATACGCATGTAAGATGTCTTATCAAAAACAAGCAAAATACAAGATCATATTCCCTCGATGATGCTACAAATATTGCCTTTCAAAAATGATCTTAGTCCATAAAGAAAATGCTAAGATATCTTACAACATTGCTAATCATGACTATACGATGACCCTTGCCCGTCTCTTTTACATCCAAAGATAAGGTTACTTACCAATCCATGGTAAAATAACAATGTCAAAGGAAAGAGGAAATAAACAAGAAAGACTTTTGAGTAGGTAGAATGTTCCTAGTTGCTTTCTCATTTTCAAACTAAAACATCCTTGTTATTTTCAAAACAAACACCAACACTTTCAAAAACATCTTTCAATCTTGAAGAAATTTTCAAAAGACAAACACTTTGTACGCGTTCTTATAGAAAAGAGAGTCATTACAAAGAAAACCCTTTTCAAAATCACTTTCAAAAAACACCTTCCACAAACACTCCTTTGAACTATTTTCAAAACAACACTTTGTACACGTTCTTATAGAAACAAGAACCATTACAAAGTCACATTTTCAAAATACTTTTAAAACCATACAATGCACATTTTTCAAACAAAAGCAAGTGATCTAGCAAGCAACTAAGAGCCCGTAGATAAATACGGATGAAAATGGTGCTAATACCTTCCCTTTTCATAATCTACCCCCCCCCCCCTCCTAAACTCAAGAAAACATCTCAAAGATCTTTCCTGTTCTTTTCAACCTTTCCTTTTGTATAAAAGAAAAGCCGGTGGAGACTCTTGCTAACCGCAACATTTGCGATCAAGCATAAAACAACCAAGCCAGTTCTCCCACCACGTTACAGAACTGGCGACTCTGTTGGGCAATATACTTAAAAGTGGGGTTACCTTAGGGCTAGATCACATTTACTTGCTTTCATTGTTTGATTTGTTTTCTTTATATTTTTGTTCTTTGTTTGGGTTTGTTTTGATCCTCTACCCGGATCTGGGGCACCTTTTAGGTAAGTAGAAATAGATTGTGGAAACTGTACGGGGTATACCGACATGGTCTAAGCAATAGCTCTGTTAGTGTGACGCATTTGTTGGTACTGGTATCCCTTGTGTTGAAACAAGGAGAATACGGGGCCGCTGAGCAGCATCATGAAGCACCAATTGACCTTAGAACCTTAATTGAACAACTTGGCCATTAGGAAGTAGTGAGATAGTCGGCTTTGGTGCAGTCCGAAGTTGGTTGATACTCGATGCTACACTCATTGAGAACAAACTTTTGGGATATCTCGGCCGCAAGAAAATATTGATTGAGCTGAGACAATGCCTAGAAGAAAGGTCAGTGATATTGAGATCCTTTAGAACCCGATTACTATTAATTAAGACATGTTGAGTCAACTAAACTTCAAGAGGGTACTTACCTACAAACTCCATGCAAGCCTAAAACTAAGGATTTGTCTGCTTTGTGTGTGTATGTTTATATAAACTTGCCTACTTTTCATACTTATACATGACATCATACCATGACATTTTCAATAACTGTTTCAAGGATCTCAAGAGCCTATGATGCAGGGTCACATTGAACCAGACGTTTATCAAGGGACAAGAGGATTTATTTTCCTCTAACCAAACACCGTTAAAGATCAAGTACAACAAACTTGAGTCAAGGGCTACAACCCACTTGACATGGTGAGCTTAATTCTCGTGGAAGGACATCCACCGATACAAAGTTCTCCAATCAAAACTATAAGTGACTACTAACCCCCGCGAGATACTTGAAATCATGCATCCACATATCATGCATTATATTATGACATATTTCTCCCATACGGGCCTCCTTATCTTCCTACTATTTATTTCAGTAAGATGGATATGGAACAAAGCTGAAAGATATCCAAGCTCAAAATGCCCAATTCCAACAAATGTTCCTAGCTTTGGCTAAGGGGTAAGAGGACCTGGAGACTCTTCTTCTCAAAGACAAGAAGAAAAAGTCCAAGAAGTCAGTAGGCGCCCTAAACTTGGGAAGGAGACTTAAAGGACCACTCAAGGGGGATCTAGATCTTCCAACTCCATCCAACATGGGGTATAGTCATGAAGAAGACAACATTCTAGAGATTGATGAAGTCGAAGCTGACTACTCTGAGGAATAATATCCTCCCACTGATGACAAGTACAAATAGTTGGAGGATCGCCTCAATGCTCTGGAGATTCAAAAGATACCTGGTTTGGATTTAGGAGACATGGGATTAGTTTCTGGAGTGGCCATCTCTCCTGTTGTACCCCAAAATTTTCCCTCTCATTCATCAAGAATTTGCTCACAAGATCTCCTTGACTCAAGACTGCATTAGGGTTTGATCAGCTCAAGACACCTTCTTAAACACTGATGACCAAAATTAGGGTTTGAGTTTGCACAAGGATTTTTGAGCTTACAATGCCCCATACAACTTTCATAGATCATTTTGGACCCCCAAGATTACTCATGACAAGTTTCAAGCCTTGAATCACAATTTTGCTCAGTCAATTGAGCAGTTGACCTAAAAATCAGTTGTATTGGGGAAAAAGTCAATTGTGGCCAATTTACATTCAAACTTCATAATTTTTTATCCACATTAACATTATAAACTCATATGTATCATTTTATCAAGTTTGGACCATAATTCCACAAGAAATTTGATCAAATCATCAAAAGGGGAAAATGGTCAAAATTAAGGTTTTGACTAGGAAAGGGCAATTTCTGATTTTTGACTTAGAAAATGGTCATTTGGTTTAAGGCATGATATCAAGAGTCCAATTACATCATTTTTACCTAATAACATGGCTCAAAACATTACTCAAGTCCAATGGATTGACAAATGAATTTTCAGTCAACTGATCAAAAGTCAATTGTATACTGAAAAGTCAAACTTTGACTTTTTGGTCAAATTCAAGTGTCAAATATCATAATTCATCAAAACGTGTCAAAATATGAAACTTATTCATCAAGAAATCAAAAAGTCAAGATTTCATTTAGAAAAGTCAAAATTTATAAACTTAGAAATTTTTCTAAGTGTTGAAAATTTCATGTTTTTTCATAACTTTGAGCAAAATTTTCACCATGATGCAAGATGATTCAAGAGAAACTTCCAACATTAAAGTTGTAGATCTCCATGAAATATACAACTTTTCTTTACACAACTCCTTCCAAAAGTTCTTTTATCTCAAGTTATAATTTTATGAACATGTGGTCATGAAACTAAACACTTAGTGAAAATTTGCCCTAATTTGGCCAGGATTTTGACCTAACTTCATGACACTTTTTCATATAGTTCCAAGGGGAATATTAAAAATCAATTCAAATATGGGTTGTATAGCATATTTCAAGCTTTCCAAAATGTCCAAGAACTCTTTGAGATCATTCTTGAGTTGGGAGAATCGAAGAGATGAAGTTAGGGTTTTATCACTTGAATTACAAGTCATTTTTGATGAACACTTGAATCAAATCCATGCTAGGCTGCATAATATTTGCTTTGCAGGCCTCAAACTTGTTTGTCAATCCATAATTAAATGTTTACACAACTGTTAGGGATTTGATCCAAGCAATTGAGCTATTATCCAAGTTGCATTTCCATTAATGGCACAAAGTTAACATTGCTATTCCTGTAAAGCAAGCTTTTTGCATAAAGTTCATTCTTGAGCCTCTAACTTATTCCATATGATCACACTCCATACCCATAGTCAGAAGCAAGCTTGTTTAAAGCATAACCACTCTATCTTAGCAAGTACACAAGGCTTTGAAACTTGAATTTCTCAAAAAAAATCACATGTTATGCATAAACTTGTGATTTTGAATTCTGATCAACAAGAGGCCTCCAAACTTGTTGCTTATAAATAAAGTCACTATTTGTGAGCTAGAGGACGGGCTTAAGCACCCTGAAATACACCAAAATTCTCTCAAATCAGAAATTTCCCAAAAACTCCATTGTTGCACAGTTTCTGACCTTGAACGTCAAACTCACATTTCCCTCGTGCGTTTCTTGGTCTTTTAGTTTCTAAAGCTTCCTTACATCAAGTGTAACCTATCCTCGTCCCTGTTTCATTACTGTAACATCATTTACCATATCCTCCATAACCAAAAACAGAGCATTACACATTGACTTCTCCGAGTCATTTCAGCCACTCTCAACTCAAGCAAACCATTGCATTAGCTTCCTAGGACCTCAAGGAAGCTAACCTGATAATCACCATCACTTGAAACAAGCTCAAACTCAAAACACGATTTCCAGTTTTGAGGTAAGTTTTCTCAACTTGGAACTCTTCATACAGGCATCATCAATAGTTTATTTATGAAGATAAAATGTAGATATCATTGCCACGAAGCTGCGCATACCCATAGTTTGCATTTATATGGCCTAAGCTTAGAGAATTTTAGAGTTGAAGTTTTCTGAAATTTTTAGGTTTTGAATTAGGTTCAGAGAAATTCTCATTCATTTTTGGTTTTTAGCTTAAGTTATTTACATGGTAACTGTGATCGGTGGATCTGGAATTGACTGTTTAACGCTGGTTCGTGAAATGTCGCGGAAGCAAGAGTCGCCACCGTCTTTTATTTTCTCCAAATGGAAAGGACAAAAGCACAAAAAAATTCCTTAAAGAGATTGCTCTCGGTTCGGGAGGTAGGTTATAGAAAGGGAAGGTGTTAGCACCCTTTCTATCCATGGTTATCCATGGGCTCTTAGATACTTGCTCATTTGTGTTTTCAAAATTGGTTTGTTTGCTTTTCAACTGTGGGTTTTAAAAAAGTTTCTTTGAAAATTCCAGTTCGACTCTTGTATCGGTCCTCAAGAGTGTTTGAAAAATTGCTTTCGAAAGCTTTTGAAAACGTGTCGGTGTGAAAAGTATTTTTGATTTGTTTTTGAAGTTAGAGCAAGTATCTACAGTCGTCTACCTACCCTAAGGAATTCGTCTGTGTAAATGTCCTTTAAAGTAGTGCCATCCCACCATTGAGAGGTAGGTAGCACCACCGTTGGAGGTGGTTCGGGTCAATTCGAGGTTCGGGACATGGTGATCACCAGAGCAATGGGAAGACACCTTAGAAGCTACCCTCATGCCAGGTTCCTGGATCATGAGGACTTACTAAAACATCCTCTACTCGACGATCACCTTTCGAGAGGCAAGGCAACAGTGAGGCGTACCCTAGGGGTGGTGTGTGATTTGTGTGTCAGATTCATTTATTTTGTCTTATTCATGTCAAGGTGATCTATGCGTTTGTTTTTATTTAGGCATTCATTCTTTCATGTCATTATTAACAGTTAAAAAGAGCGAGAAATATAAATTTCCTAAGCTATTACAAAGGCGCGGGTCCACATCGCCAAATTAAAATCCAGGACCCGATTTGACAGAAAATAAAGAAGTAAAGAAAAGTAAAGTGCGGCATATTAATTTACAAGGCCTTGGGAGAGATACATAAATATGAAGAATAAAAATAAATATGCGAATTGAATAAGAATTACGAACGAGGGCGTTGGACCCTTTTGCAAAAAATTAAAATTACATGAATTAATTAATTAAGAAAAGAATTTTTTTTTGTTTTTTGGTATTTTTATGTATTTTAAGATTTAATGGAAAAAAGAAAGAATTAATTAAAATTAACTACTAACCCTAATTCTACTTTATTTTAATTTAAGAAAACATTAAAATTTAACCTAAATTAAACCTAAATTTTTTATGTACAATTTTAATTATGAAAATAAATAAAATAAATAATATTATTGTGAAAAAGAAAAATTAAAAGGAATAAAACAATTATTAAACCTATTTCTACATTTTTTGTATTTTGTTATTAAAAGAATTAAAATTAAAAACCCTAATTTAAGATAATTAATTTACATGCATTTATTTACAAGAAAATATTAAAATAAAATATTTATTATGTTTTTTATCTTTTCTGATTTTTTAGGCATTTTTTATATTTATGAAAAAAAAATAACTAATTAACTGAATAAATAATAATTAAGAGAAATAAAAAATAATTGAAAATAAAAAACAACAAGGAAAAATATAAAGAATTGCAAACCAGGGGGGGTAGTCCCCAAATAGGAGGTTTTGATCCAAGAATTCTGGCCCAACAAGCTTCAGGTCCGTTTGACTTTCCCACTAGCGTGTAACAATGTTGACCTGAGTTTATGGTGTGCTCTCAATCTATGCCCTTGACTTGATCTCAGTGTGCACGTGGATGTGAGATATTTGAAGACATATGGTACGTCTGCAGCCTTGAAGCGCATGGGATTTGTTAATGAAAAATAATATGGAAATATATAAGACCTGGGGTTCGAACCCAGGTCACATACCTTGCCAATCAACACGTTTGCCACTGAAGCACGCTGTTCATCTGTATATTAATATAACAACTAAATATTATAAAAGAAAATGGTCAGTGGCCTTGGAAACGCGCGTGAATTTTAAACAAGCCAATCAGTGTGTGCCACGAAGTCATCGTCTTTACCATCCCTGAAATACAAAACATGAGGCAACGGTTTTTTACACGTTGTTTAAGGTCAGTTTTGAGAAAATAGCGAATAGGTCTTAGAGGGTCAATAAATTAGGCGCGATGGGTGATTTGTGATCATTCAAGCCTGCTGATTACAACCATGGCATTCTTGAAGGCTAATTTTTCGTTAAATAAGAAACCCCAATTTTGAGGTCCTGCAAACCCTAGAAATCAAACATGGCACAATCGTGTATACAACATAATAATCAAATTAAGGCATATGGTTAGCTTCAAAACTTCACAAGGAACATGAATCTATAATCAAAATGCTATGAATGTACGTAAATATTGAAACACGATAATGAATTTTTCATGAGTTTTCTTGAATGCTGTATACCAATTCTTTGCGTTTTGATGGTGGTTTCTGATTGGAATACGTTCAGGGAACCTTGAGGAAGCTATTGAAACAAGAATTAGGTCTTGAATCGTCCTGGAATGATGTTTTCAGAATTGACTTTTTTGACAATTTTTTCAAGTTTTTGAAGAGCTTTCTTGCGCAGCTTTTTGTCTCTTTGCATTAGGGTTATGATCAGGCATATGTAGTGAGTGCATTAGGTCAAAAAAACTCAATCAAATCCATTGCATTCATTGATTTTGAAATTTGATTTTTTAAGGATCTTTTTAAATCTTTTTCCATGTGTTCTTGGGCAAATCATGATCTAATCAGTCCAATTCTTTCCATATTTGCATATACACGAAATATTGAGTCTAAAATATGTATAAAAAGATTGGTTTGGTTAAGTTAAATATTTTTCATATATTTAATTGATTTAAATGAATTAATATAAATAAAAATTCAAATAAATAAATAAAAAATGAGAAAATACTTCCCTTTGGGCCAAGTGGTCGTGCACATGCCATGGATGATGATTTGTGGAAGAAAAATGGGCCCATTAGCAATTTTAGGTCATTTGGATCAAAGTTGACTTTTCAAAATATCCAAAAATTTCCCAACTTCTACAAGGCATAACTTGCTCAATTTTTAAGCTTTTCTCATATTCTTGGACATTTTGGAAAGGTCTTTGAGTCCTATAACCAATGTCTTTGGTCCCATGTCATTTTGATTTACCAATCTCAAGTTATGGCCTTTGACTTAAAGTCCCTTTTTGTTGACTTTTGAAAATGACCTATAATGTTGAAATTGATAACTTTTTGTGAGAGCATTTCTTGGACTTGAAGTATGAAGATGAGTTGTAGGAAATGTCTTTCTCTTCAAAATGAGCTTTGGATGGAATTTTTCTGATAATCCATGTGAAAGTTATGCCCTTGTCAATTTCAGTTGACTTTTTCAGCTGTCCAAATAAGGAAACTTTTGCATCTTGATGATTTCTGAGCCAAATTTTGAGAATCATGATCAAGCATTGATAAAATGATGTTTGTGGCTTCAAAATGATATGTTGACCAAAAATTTGAACTTTTGACTGTCAAATGACCATTTTGCCCCTACAGTTGACTGTAGTGCAACTTAGGGTTTTGACTGTGCAATTTTGTGCTGAATGCCTTGAAACTTGATATGAGGATATTTGACCATATTTGTAGGCATATGAGACTTGATTGGGCCCTTGAAAACTTCCTTTTCTTGATCAGACTCAAAACCCTAGTTTTAACTGTATAGGAAACCTTTGCACTGTGCAACCCTTGGGGAGTTTTGTGACTTGACTTGGCAATTTCTTGAAGAATATGGGAGGGAAAATTTTGGGGTACAACAGTAACTTTCATGTTTGAACTTTTCATTTTTGTTGAGAGATGAAGAAGATACAGGTCCTTTGGCTGGAGGTTGAAGATGAAGTGTAATCAGGGTGCGTTTTGTATCATATATTTTTTGTTTTGCTTATATCAACGGATGTATAGCCACCCCAGTGGTAAAGCGCACGCCTGTTCACCCTTAGGTCCTGGGTTCAAACCCCAGCGTGACCTTTTACTATTTTTCACAAATTTCTGACTTTTTTGTGTTTTTTTGGCAGCACTTGGGCTCTTCATGTGGGCCTAGTTTTTTCCTCACATTACTCCTTGCTTTGCTGATTAACCCCCTTGGACTTTTCTTTATATTTTTATTTTATTTTCCTTTTTCCTTATTATTATTATTATTATTATTATTATTATTATTATTATTATTATTATTATTATTATTATTATTATTATTATTATTATTATCACTACTATTATTTTCATAAAATCACAAAAAATCTAAATTTATTTTTATTTATTATTTTTATATATTCTTATTTTCTCCATAAAACAAAAAGATAAAAATATTTTCTTTTAAAGACAAATTATTATTTTTCCTTAAATAATAATTTCTTAGACTAAGGATAAATTAATATTTTTTTTAGTTAAAATTAATTTAAAATTTAGGTTATTTTTATAATTAATATTCCTTTTATTTTCATTAATTTAAAACCTTTTTCATAAAAAACCCTAAAAATCCTTTTCAAATTAATTTCTTTTCTTAATTAGTTTAAGTTAATTTTATTTAATTTTAATTAATTATTTTCTTTAATTAGGTCAAGACAAAAAAAAAACCTTTCATAAAAAACAATAAAAATCATTTCTTTTTACATTTATATTCTTGCATTTTTATTTTCATTTTTTGTACAATATTCAATATGGTTGTAATAGACTAATTAAGCTTTAAAATCTTGCAATCCCCATTCAATTTGTACATCCCCCTCCCCACAAATGTTGTAAAAGTGTAGTAACTTTAAATTTCGCAATTTATCGCTTTTTTATAACATGCTAGTAATTAGGGTTTGTATGGAAAGACTAAAACCAATACTTAGAAAACCCTAACTCAAGACAAAAACAAGCATGAAAATAATACACTTGCACACAAGCACCCCTAGGGTTATTCCACTTGGTTGCCTTATACAAAATGGCCATATTACGCATGTAAGGTATCTTAGCAAATACAAGATCATAGTCCCTCGATGACGCTATGTAAGTTTCCTTTCAAATGATCTTAGTCCCTCAAAAAAATGCTAAGATACTTTACAACATTGCTAATCATGGTTATACGATGACCCACGCCCGTTCCGTTTATATCCAAAGATGGGGTTGCTTACCAAATCAATGGTAAGACAACAATGTCAAAGGAAAAGAAAATGAACAAGAAAGACTTTTGAGTAAGTAGAATGCTCCCAATTACTTGATCCACTTTCAAACAAACATCCTTGCTATTTTCAAAATAAATACATACACTTTCAAACATCTTACAAAATTGAAAACATTTTCAAAAGATCAACATCTTTGTATACATTCTTACGAACGAGAATCATTACAAAGATTGCCTAAACAATGGCCTCTTTACAAAATACTTTCAAAAACCACACAAAGCATAATTTCAAACAAAAGTAAGTGATCTAGCAAGTAACTAAGAGCCCATGGAAAACCATGGATAAAAAGGGTGATAATACCTTCCCTTTTCATAATCTACCCCCCGAACTCAAGGAATAATCTCAAAGGTCTTTTCTGTGCTTTTTCACCTTTCCTTTTGGATAAAAGAAAAGTCGGTGGCGACTCTTACTAACCGCAACATTTGCGATCAAATGCAAAACCCTCAAGTCAGTTCTCCCACCGTATCACAGAACTGGAGACTCTGTTGGGGAAAATTCTAAAAGTGGGGTTACCTTAGGGCTAGATCACATTTATTTGCTTTCATTGTTTGACTTGTATGCTTTATATTATGGTTCTTTATTTGGGTTTGAATCCTCTATCCGGATTTGGGATACATTATAGGCAAGTAGCAATACGTTGTGGAAACTATGCGGGGTATACCGACATGGTCTAAGCAATAGCTACATTAGTGCGACATATTTGTGGGTACCAGTAGCCCTTGAGTTTATCAAGGAGAATACGGGGCCGCTGAGTGACGTCATGAAGCACTAGTGAACTTTTAGAACCTTTACTTGACCAACTTGGCCTTTAGGACGTAGTGAGATGATCGACTTTGGTGCAGTCCGAAGTTGGTAGATACTCGATACTACGCTCATTGAAGTTTGGTTTCTTGGGATATTTCGGTCGCTATTAAAGAGGCTTGTGCTGAAACAACGACCAAGGAAATAAACCAGTGATATTGAGCTCCTTAGAACCCGGTTACTATTACTAGGACAGGTTGAGCCAACTAAACTTCAAGAGGGTACATACCTATGAGACTCCATGCAATCCTAAACCTAAGGACTTGTTTGCTTTGTTTGTATATACATACTTGTACATAACATCATGAACATCATAACATCATACACATTCACTAACCATTTCAAGGATTTTTGGGATTCATCTTTGTTCTTATTTTGTAGGATATGGATTCTCTTTGTAGAAAAACTATTCAAGTCAACCTTGTAAGGATACCTCCACAACTTAAGGAGCTAGACTCAAGGATTCCTGAAAACTCTCTATCCACCGAGAGACATGGTCGCCTACTCAACTTGGTCACCTCCAACACAAATGAGGACATGATAAAGGTGCTCTTTCAGTTCTTTGATCCTTTACACAATTGCTTCACATTTCCCGACTATTAACTTGTGCCTACTTTGGAAGAATTCTCCTGACTCTTGAGGATTCCCATTCTCAACCAACCTTTCAATGGTACGAAAAGATACCCAAGGCCAGAAGAGATTGCTCAAGCTCTACACTTGCACTCATCTGATGTCACAACTCATTGGGAAACAAGGAGTGGTGTCAAAGGTTTCCTAGCAAAGTTCTTGTTTGAGAAAGCCCAAAAATGTTGGAATTCTTTGGACCTGCAAGCTTTTGAAGAAATCGTGGCTCTCCTCATCTATGGGATGGTTTTGTTTCCAAATCCTGATCAACTCATAGATGTGAACACCGTCAAAATCTTCATATCCCGCAACCGGTGCCTACATTTCTAGGGGATATACTACACTCTTTTCACACTCGCACAATGAGGAAAAGAGGTGTCCTTATGTGTTGCACTCCTCTCTTGGCAAGATGGTTTATTTCGCATCTTCCCTAATCTGTATTAAAGAATGAGCAAGGTTCAAGGTGGTCATAAAGGTTGATGACGCTCAAACATTCAGACATTCATTGGTGCTCTCGATCCATAGAGAATGTTATTATTGTCGACCGTTATGGAGAATTTCCTAATGTCCCTTTACTTGGCATTAGGGGAGGTATCACCTACAACCCCTGCTTAGCCTTAAGACAGTTTGGTTACGCCCGAAGGGATGGCCCACACGAGATGCTGATTCAAAGATTGGTATTTTACTACGAGAACGAAGATCAAGGTCTTCGCGAGAGATTTATCCGAGATTGGAGGATGTTGAACAAGGTAGATAGCAAGACTTTGGGGCACAAGAATTCCATCCCTCTTGAGCCTTACCTCAAATGGGTACGAACTCGTGCTCAAAGTCTGATGATGCCTTATCCTTCCATTCTCCCGGTAATCATTGAGCATGTCATGGAAGGAGATGTTCCATACACGATGCTACATCCTGACATGCCCACCTCTCTTGAAGACTTACAAAGAGATTGGATACAACTCAAGGGGGAGCGAGATACTTTTGAAGCCCAATTCTACGCAAGCGAGAAGAAGGTTTTGGAACTCACTAGGCTACTTCATGAGGAGCAGACTCTGAATGCCTACATTGCACCAAAGAGGATGTGTACTACCTTTCTATCTTAGAGTTTCTTGTATTTATTTTTCCCAAGAAGGCATTGATGTACTCAAGCTTTAATTTATTAAAATAACGTGTGTTTCCTTTTTGTCTAAAACAAATTTGAATCTTAAGATCCTTGAAATCATTGCATACGCATTTATCATTCATCATAAACATAAGAATGTTTCTTGCAACAAGTCTCCTCATCTCTCTACTGTTTATTTCAGTAAGATGGATCTCGAGCAAACGGTGAAGGACCTCCAAACTCAGAATGCACAGTTCTAACAATTATTCTTAACTCTGGCCAAAGGACAAGAAGAGTTGAAGATCTTGCTAGTTGAGGAGAAGAAAAAGAAGTCGAAGAAAATAAACAGAATTCTAAACATGGGAAGAAGATTCCAAGGGCAGACAAGAAGGGCCTTAGACATTGCAACGACATCCGGTGAGAAAGACAATCAAGATGGGAAAGGCAAAGAAACAGTTGTTCAGTCTGATTTAGAAGAGGAAGAGGAAGTAGAAGACTACTCTGAAGAATAATACCCTCCAACCGACGACAAGTATAAGCATCTAGAAGAACGGTTGAGTGCAATGGAAATCCAAAAAGTGCCTGGATTGGACTTTGAGAAGTTGGGCTTAGTATCAGGAATTGTCATCCCTCCAAAATTCAAGGCACCTATGTTTGCCAAATATGATGGAGTCTCATGCCCTAAAATGCATCTCTGGTCCTATGTGAGGAAAATCTAGCCCCATACCGCTGACAAAGATTTATGGGTACACTTCTTCCAAGACAGTCTGTCTGGAACTCAACTTGATTGGTTTTATCAGCTAGAAAGAGCCAATGTTCATAACTGGGAAGATCTTGTTGCAGCCTTTTATAAACAATACCAATACAACGCTGATCTTGCGCCTACCCGTACTCAACTCCAGAGTATGGCCATGGTTTTAAGTGAAGGCTTCAAGGACTATGCGTAAAAATGGAGAGACTTGGCCGGAAGAGTTCAACCTCCCCTATCTGAAAGAGAGTTGGTGGACATGTTTTTGGGCACCCTGTCTGGTCCCTTCTTCAATCACTTAATTGGGAGTTTATCGGCAGGTTTTATTGAATTGATATTGACCGGAGAAAGGGTAGAAGTCGGGATAAAGAATGGGAAGATTTAAAAAGATGCATCCTCTGCTATTGTAAGGAAGTCATTCATCATAAAGAAAGAAGTGGTTGTTGTGTATCCTCTGAGAAATCAAGATAGAACTGAACGCCGTCCCATGGTAGGGGATGTCATGATTCCTAAACCTGCGCCTGATCAGCAAAGAAGCAATTAGCCAAGAATGGAATGACTAGTCAGGCAATTTACCATAATTAATATGACCCTATCTCAAGTATTACCATATCTGTTAAGATCCAACCTAGTGACTTTGAAAGAAGCTCCAAAGAACCCTAACACAACCTCTCCTCACTATCATCCTAATGCCCATTGTGCATACCATTATGAGAGTCCTGGCCATGACACTAACAACTGTTGGGCTCTAAAGAACAAAGTGCAAGACCTCCTTGAAGCCAAAGAGATTTAATTCGATGCGCCAGAAAAGCCCAATGTCATTTCTGCCCCTATGCCCAAACATGGCCATACTACCAATGCCATTAAGGAAGATATGTTTGTTACTTCAGTTGATGAACTTAAGAACCACCTCCTGACTATCAAAAAGAACTTATTGAATGCCAGTGTTTTCCCGGGATGTGATGAAAGTTGTCATTTCTGTTTGTCCTCACCAACCGGTTGTCCTTTGTTCAAAGCAGGCGTTCAATGCCTAATAGATAACAAGGAGATTTTGTTCAAAAAGACTTTTGTTCCACCTGTTTCTTATAATGATGTTTCCATTATGACCATTCCCGACAATTCTTCCAGGGTCTCCACCAAAAGACCCGTTAGAATTACATCAATTCATAAAGTAGCCCCTTTGATAATTACAATGCCTGGACCAGTCCCGTATTTGTCAGACAAAACCGTACCATGGAATTATGGAGGGGATATCTACTACCACAATATCAAGCAAGATTGGCCAGCTGCCGAAGATTCAAGTTCTGAGAAGATTGACTCCGATATCAGTAATATTGCAGGAACTAGCAACATCACTCGAAGCGGAAGGGTTTTCTCTCCAAAGATAGCTCCTCCAAAAGTTATTTCTGGACCCGTAATCATTCCTGTTGTTGTTGCTCCTTCAAAGGCTATTCCAAGTCCTACAATCATCTCCACTAATACTCCAATTGACAAAGCTGATATAACCCCTGTTATCACTCCTACTGACATTCCTGCTGCCGAGTCAACTGAAACTCGAGGTAAAAGTATTATGATTGAGCCTGTCCGGACGAAGGCACAATCATTGGCTATCCTTGAGACCTCCCAGAAAGATATGGAGGAAATTCTAAAGATCATAAAAAGAAGCGACTACAATGTAGTTGAGCAAATGGGGCAAACTCCATCTAAAATTTCCATGTTCGCTTTACTACTATGTTTCGAGGCGCATGCAAAGGACTTGGTAAAAATCCTGAAAACTGCTCATGTACCCCAAGAAACATCTGTCGATCAGTTCCAAGACTGTGTAGCCAACTTGACTATGGATAATGGTTTAGGTTTTTCAGATGCTGATTTAACGCCAAGAGGGAGGAAGCATAATGAGGCATTACACATCTCAGTTGAATGCAGGGGCACAACCTTGGCTCATGTCTTGGTTGACACTGGTTTGTCTCTGAATGTATTACCTAAAAAGGCTTTTGATAGGCTTGACTGTGAGGGATTGACATTGAAACCAAGCAATATAGTAGTGAGGGCCTTTGACGGCTCAAAAAGGATGGTGCATGGGGAAGTGGATATCCCCATAAAGGTCGAAACCCAAACATTTGATTCAACTTTTTATGTAATGGATATTCGCCCTTCATATTCCTGCTTGTTAGGCCGATCGTGGATTCACAATACTGGCGTTGTTACTTCTACATTGCACCAAATGCTGAAATATCCGATTCAAGGGAAAATCATCACCATTCATGGAGAAGAATAGTATATGACCAGCCATCTCAATTCCTTCAGATATGTGGAATTAGATGGTGAATTTATTGAAACTCCATTCCAGAACTTTGAAGAAGTCCCGCAAGATGTGGCAGTAACCAAGGTTGTGTCTCAAGTTCCCAAGGTCACAAGGCCTCCACTCAGGATGTCATCTTTGAAGGATGCCAAGGCAGTGATAGAAGAAGGTGGGTGCACTATCTGGGGACAACTCCCAGATTTCCCATACAAATTTGAAAAGTTTGGCCTGGATTTCACTACAGGTTCCCAGAAGGCTATATGCCACGCTCGTGCCGAGGGACCACCCTTGAAGATCAGCAACCACCAAGTCAATGCAGTGGAGGATGATGAAGACATCTATGACCTAGAGGATTGGATTTTCCCAACTGTCAGTGGAGGGCTCAACAACTGGAAGGCTAGAGACTTTGTCCCGATCACTTTTATCCCACAGTAATTTGTCTTTACATTTTATTGGATCTGTAATATTAAAACAATTCAGACTCTTAAAACCTTATGTCTTACCTGAGGCACAATGGTCCATTTGTAAGGGTTATTATCTCATATCCATATGACATCAATGAATCATGGACGTTTTTGCATACAAATTTTGTGCTCATTGTTTTTCTTTTTACATTTTCATTTCTTTCAAAGATAGCTATACTCTTACACACATTCACACTCACAATGCATGTCTACATCCATTCGGGATCCCATGGGTAACAGTTCTTCTATGGCCTTCTGTGACTCCGAAAATCTAATCTACCAAGCTGAAGATGAAGGTGAGGAAGATTGTGAAGTACCAGGAGAACTTTCCAGGTTACTACTTTAAGAAGAGAGAACCATTCAGCCCCACGAGGAACCGGTGGACACCATCAATATAGGTACCGAAGAAGACAAAAAAGAAGTAAAGGTGGGTGCCAATCTGGAACCCAGTGTCAAGGAGCGTCTGATTCAGTTGTTACACGAGTATGTTGAGGTCTTTGCCTGGTCGTATGAGGATATGCTAGGACTTGATGCAGATATTATGGTACATCGTCTACCTACAAAAGAGGATTGCCCACCAGTAAAGCAAAAGGTCTGTCGCATGCGACCAAATATGTCGGATAAGATTAAAGCAGAAGTCATGAAATAGTTCATTGCTGGATTCTTGGCCGTCACCTCTTATCCACAATGGATTGCCAATGTTGTTCCCGTGCCCAAAAAGGACGGCAAGGTACGAATGTGTGTGGACTACAGAGATTTGAATAGGGCAATCTCTAAGGATGATTTCCCACTTCCCCATATTGATATTTTAGTTGGCAATACGATACAACACAAGGTGTTTTCCTTCATGGACGATTTCTCAAGCTACAACCAAATCAAGATGGCGCCTGAGGACATGGAGAAAACAACCTTTGTCACACAAAGGGGCATATTCTGCTACAAGGTGATGCCATTCGGACTGAAGAATGTTGGGGCAACCTATCAGCGGGCCATGGTCACTCTATTTCATGACATGATACATCATGAAATAGAGGTATATGTGGATGACATAATAGATAGATCTCAAACAGAAGAAGAGCATCTTGATCATATACAGAAACTATTTGAGAGACTAAAAAAGTACAAGTTGAGGTTGAACCCAAATAAGTGCACATTTGGGGTGAGGTCTGGTAAGCTCTTAGGCTTTGTCGTCAGCAATAAGGGTATTGAAGTAGATCCTGCCAAGGTAAAAGCGATACAAGATATGCATGCTCCTTGTACGGAGAAGAAAGTCAGAGGATTCTTGGGACGTTTGAATAATATTGCCAGATTCATTTCTCACCTGACAGCTACTTGTGAACCAATCTTCAAACTACTGGAGAAAGATCAAGTAGTCAAATGAAATGATGAGAGCCACATTGCTTTTGACAAGATCAAAGAGTACCTTCAAGAGCCTCCTGTTTTGATGCCACCAGTCGAGGGAAGACTATTGATCATATATCTGACCATTTTGGAAAATTCAATGGGGTGTGTGCTGGGGCAGCATGACGAGTCTGGCCGAAAAGAGCACACTATTTATTACCTGAGCAAAAAGTTTACCGACTGTGAAACAAGATATTCACTGCTCTAGAAAACTTGTTGCACTCTGGCATGGGCTGCTCGCCGGCTAAGACAGTATATGCTGACTCATACTACCTTGTTGATATCTAAAATGGATCCAATAAAATACATCTTCGAGAAACCTGCTCTCTCTGGGAGAATAGCGAGATGGAAGATGATCCTGACAGAATATGACATACAGTATACTACCCAGAAAGCAATAAAGGGCAGTCTATTAGCTGATCACCTTGCTCACCAAGCTGTGGAAGACTACCAGTCCATGAAGTTCGAATTCCCAGATGAAGACATCATGATAGTAAATGACTGTGAAGAATTCAAACCATATGACGGACCTGAACAAGGATCCCAATGGACCCTGGTTTTTGATGGGGCATATAACACACTTGAAAGATATTTCTTAATAATGATTCAAACCCATAAAATTAACATGAAAACAAAGAAAACATCAATATTGATTCATAACTAGTTCACATAACAATGATTAGAAGAGATACACATGAGTACAATTAATTCCATCCAATTTTGACAAAAGAGAATTATCTACACATAATCATGGTAGCTTGATTCACGAAAAAAGAGAAGCGATGAATATGCATCAAAGTTGAGTAGTCGATGATTGTTGTGTATTCAACCCCATTTTCCTTGATTAGAAGTTTTTCTCCTTTTTTTGGTGTATTTCTCTCTCAAAAATAGTGTCTCCCTAAAAATATGAAATTAAAATCTATTTATATAAGTCTTAAAAAAAAAGTAACTCGTGCTCAACCCAACTCTACTATGATGAGCGCAACTACCAAACAAATAACTTAAACCTCCCTAAATGGCGCTCAGAGCAAGGATGTGGCACCCAGTGCCCTCGTGCTTCTAACCCATGCTTAGCGTGCAACTCTCTATATTTCTGCTTTAGATGTCACTTTAATCGTGCTTAGCCCAATCTTGCAGGTTTACTTTGTTCCAAAAACGCATGTTTAAGCCTATTATTCGTCTTTTGATGACCAAAGATCTTCCAATGCATACATACCTACAAAATGAGTTGTAAAAGAGTAAACTTCATGGACTCTGTTTTATACGTTCACAATTTGTTACTTTCAGCGATTTTCACTTTAGTTTTTCTCCCTGATTCGTATGCCATTTTGAAAAATCTTTGATCCTTTGTTAATCTATCCTGCAAGATCTTTAATTTGATCAAAATTTCATGCATTTTCATCAAGAAACAAAGGAGAAATCGCAATGTGTATCCAACATGTCAAACTGAGCAAACATGTTAGGGCATGGTTAAATGACAGGGATGATTACATGGCGCGTTTCAATTGAACATGATGTGATTTTATTTTACAACGCCTTTGAATTTTAATAGGTGTAATAGATCTTGGCATGTTAGAATTTTAAATACATTTTTATTTGTTTCTTTAATTTTGTTTTAATATTTTCTATCACTAGAAAATTATCAAAAAAATATATTAGATTCTTTTTTTAGTCTATTTTCACATTCTGAATTTTATTTTTTATTTTTATCATTTTTAGAATATTAGATAAATCAATGAGTTCAATAAAGGTTTTTATTATCTTTTAAGTTCTAAAATTTTATTTTCCAAGTTTTATCAATATTAAAAATCCACAAAAAAAATACTAAGTTTAAATTTGAATCTATTTCATAAAAATAATTTTTGTTTGATTTTTATAAAATTTCGTGACAAGTAAATAAAATCAATCAATAGTTATATCATTTTTTTTACTTTTTTTTTGTTACATTGTGCAAATAATTCTTGTTTGATATTTCCCTCTATTGATAAAATTCCAAAAAAATATACTTTCTGACCCTTATGCATTAAGACAATTTTGTATAATTTTTAATTGAATTTACATTTCAATTTTCCTATTTTTCCAAAATTTATAAGCTAATGATAGTTTTTGGACTCTCTTTTTTGCTTAAGCTAAAAGAAACTCTTGAAACCCTAGTTTCCTTTACTCATAAAAATCAAAGGAAATATGTTTAAATTTCTTGGATGACTTAAAATCATAAAAATAATTTTTGTTGAATTTTAACTTTTGATTTTACATTTTTTACAAATATTTTTCTAAAACCCTCTAATTTGATCCTTTTATCAACTAGTATTAAAAATTCTCAATCATTCTTATCTCTTCAAATTAATCCAAGAGATTTAAACTATTTCTTTGAATTTTATAAGTCTTTAGGAAACTAGGATTCAATTGGTTTAATTTTTACAAGTTTTCTTTAATTTTTTAAATCTAATTTGGATTTAGGGCTTTCCTCCCTTCAAAACTTGAGTACCTCCTATCCACCTCTCTTGGTGTTTTTAAGAGTTTCACCTATAGTTTATGTTTGTCACAAAGATGTTAAATATACCTGATGATTAGTCTTTCCTTGTGTCAGGTTTTATTACCCATTTCCCCATCTTTGCTTTCTTTGCCATGCTCCCCATAGGATCTTCAATTCACTCTTTTCTAAGAACAAATTGAATAGACCTTAGGCTTATATCCATGTATGCCAATATTAAGTAGATTTTCCTCTATTTTATCCTCAACTATAGGATCAATAATGCATGACAACTTTAGGGTTATTTTTCTAGTCTTGCCTTAGACTTTTCTTTATTCTTTTGCATCTCATTAAAATAAAAACTTCTTTTTGTAAAACTTCAAAATACTTAAAGATCACTGATGAGAATCATACCTTTGTTGAGTATGGGAGATGATAAGCGAGTTTCTTCTCGATCTTATTATTCTTCTATTCTAGGTGTGATCGGTGGATCTGGAACTGACTGTTTAACGCTGGTTCGCGAAATGTCGCGGAAGCAAGAGTCGCCACCGTCTTTTATTTTCTCCAAATGGAAAGGACAAAAGCACAGAAAAATTCCTTAAAGAGATTGCTCTCGGTTCGGGAGGTAGGTTATAGAAAGGGAAGGTGTTAGCACCCTTTCTATCCATGGTTATCCATGGGCTCTTAGATACTTGCTCACTTGTGTTTTCAAAATTGGTTTGTTTGCTTTTCAATTGTGGGTTTAAAAAAGTTTCTTTGAAAAAATTTCAGTTCGACTCGTACGTCAGAGTGTTTGAAAAATTTGCTTTGAAAGCTTTTGAAAAGTGTTGGTGTGAAAAGATTTTTGTTTGTTTTTGAATAGAGCAAGTATCTACGAGAACCTACCTACCCTAAGGAATTCATCTGTGTAAATGTCCTTTAAAGTAGTGCCATCCCACCATTGAGAGGTAGGTAGCACCACCGTTGGAGGTGTTCGGGTCAATTCAAGTTTGTAGGGACATGGTGATCACCAGAGCAATGGGAAGACACCTTAGAAGCTACCCTCATGCCAGGTTCCCGGATCATGAGGACTTACTAAGACGTCCTCTACTCGACGATCACCTTTCGAAGGCAAGGCAACAGTGAGGCGTACCCTAGGGGTGGTGTGTGCGATTCGTGTGTCGTTTTCATTTATTTTGTCTTGTCATGTTTATTGGTGTTCTACGCTTGATTTTATTTTAAGTCCATACATTCTTTCATGCTTATTTAACAGTTAAAAGTTGCGAGGAAAGTAAATTCTAGGGCTATTACAAATGGCGCGGGTCCACATCGCCAAAATTAAACCGGACCCGATTTGACAGAAAATAAATAAAGCAAAGAAATAAAAGTGCGAGAAATTTAAGTTACAACGCTTTGGGAGAGATACATAATGAATTAAGCGATAAAAATAAACATGCGGAATTAAATAAATTACGAACGAGGGCGTTGGACCCTTTTGCAAAATATTAAAGTTAATGAATTTAATTAATTAGAATTAATGAGGAATAAAAAATTAAAAATTAAAAAGGAATGTTTTTGGTATTTTTAGTGTTTTTAAGATTTAATGGAAAAAGATTTAATCAAAGTATGACACAAAACCCTAATTCTAATGGCTTTTAAATTTATTATGAAAGTATTGAATTTTGAGCTAATTTAAACCTAAGTTATTTATACAATTTAATTATAAAAATAAGCAAATAAATATATTATGGTAAAGGAAAAAAAATTTAAAAAGAATAAAAATTATCAATTTAACCTAATTCTATATTTTTGGATTTTTTATGAAAAGAATTTAAATCAAACCTAATTTAAAACTAAATTTATTTACAAGCAATTATTTATAAAGATAATTAAATAAATAAATATCATATTTTTTTGCCTTTTCTGATTTTATGATGTTTTTCATATTTTGTAAAAAAATAATAATTAGTTTAAACAAATAAAGAAAATAAAATAAGAATTAAAAATAAAATAAGAAAAATATAGAGAAAGCAAACCAGGGGGGGGCTCAGGCCCCAAAGTGGAGGTATAGGCCTTAGAATGCTGGCCCATTTAGCTTGGATCCGTTTGACTTTTTGCATAGCGTGTGATGCGTTGACTGAAGTGTAGGATGTTCTTCAATCTATGACCCTTGATCTGATGCTGGGATGGACGTGGCATGCTGATTTCTGAAGGTGTATGGTGTACGTCAAGGTTGAACCTGCATATGAATATCTTTTGAAGAAAAATATTTGGAAAGTGTGGGGACCTGGGATCGAACCCAGGTCCTAAGGGTTGCCAACGCGTTTGCCTGCCAATTGAGCTGTTTGATTACTTTGTATATTAACAAACAAATAATAAATATAATGCAAACATGACAATTAGTGGATTTCTGGCGCGAAACTTTGAATGGACCAATCCACGCCTGACACTGCATCGTCTTCTCTCTTTTTCCTGAAACACAAACCTTGAGCAACGGTTTTAGATGCATGGGTTTAGGCAGCTTTAGAGAAAATAGCGACTAGCGCTATACAACTCATAAATTAATCGCGAGTATATGTTCACGATCGTCCAAATCTGCTGATGGCCATGGTAGTGGCCTTGAGCCCTAATTTTACCTCGTTCCAAAAGCCCTAATTTTACATCCTGCAAACCCTAAAATTTAAGCATGGTAGAATCTCATACACAGCGTTATAATCAAATCAAAAGCATTGGTTAGCTTCGAAACATCACACTGAACAAGAATCCATAAATAAAAATGCAAGAAGATGCGTGAATTATGATATATAATTATGAAAATTTCTTGACACAGTTTGAGTTTAATCTACCAATTCTTTGTGTTTGAGTTGATGTTAGGGATTGGAATACGTTCAGGAGACCACAAGGAAGCTATTGAGACAAGAATGGAGGCTTGAATCGACCTCTAGAGTGCTTTTCAGTTTTGAGTTTTATGGCAATTTTTCAAGTTTGCAAATTGGTTTCTAGCGCAGCTTTTTTAGTGTATGAGCATTAGGGTTATCATTCTGAATATGTAGTAAAGCTATTAGGTTAAAAAACTCAATCCAATCTCTCATAATTATGGATTTTGAATATTTGATTTCAAGGATCTTTTTGAATCTTTTTTCATGTGTTCTTTGTTCAATCATGCTCAAATCAAACCAAAACTTGCCTAATTAGCATGTGCACGAAATATTGAGTCTAGAATGTGTACAAAAAGATTTGTTTGGTTCATTTAGATATTTTCCACATACTTAATTGATTTAAATGAATTAATATTAATAGAAATTCAAATAAATAAATAAAAAATGAGAAAATACTTCCCTTTGGGCCAAATGGTCGTGCACATGCTTAGAATGATGAATCAAGGAAGAAAAATGGGCCCATTAGCAAATTTAGGTCATTTGAATCAAAGTTGACTTTTCAAAATATCCAAAAATTTCCCAACTTCCACAAGGCATAACTTGCTCAATTTTTAAGCTTTTCACATGTTCTTGGACATTTTGGAAAGGTCTTTGAGTCCTCTAACCAATGTCTTTGGTACCATGTCATTTGGATTTACCCATCTCAAGTTATGGCCTTTGACTTAAAGTCCCTTTTTGTTGACTTTTGAAAATGACCTATAATGTTGAAATTGATAACTTTTTGTGAGAGCATTTCTTGGACTTGGAATATGAATATGAATTGTAGGAAATGTCTTTATCTTCAAAATGAGCTTTGGATGGAATTTTTCTGATAATCCATGTGAAAGTTATGCCCTGGTCAATTTCAGTTGACTTTTTCAGCTGTCCAAATATAGTAACTTTTGCATCTTTGATGATTTCTGAGCCAAATTTTGAGAATCATGATCAAGCATTGATCAAATGATGTTTGTGGCTTCAAAATGATATGTTGACCAAAAATTTGAACTTTTGACTGTCAAATGACCATTTTGCCCCTACAGTTGACTGTAGTGCAATTTAGGGTTTTGATTGTGCAATTTTGAGCTGAATGCCTTGAAACTTGATATGAGCATGCTTGACCATATTTGTAAGCATGTGAGACTTGATTGGGCCTTTGAAAACTTCATTTTCTTGATCAGAACCCAAACCCTAGTTTTGACTGTATAGGAGACAGTTGGACTGCACAACCCTTGGGGATTTTTGTGACTTGGCTTGGCAATTTCTTAGAGAATATGGGAGGGCAAATTTTGGGGTGCAACACTAGGCTTTGGTATGGTTCAAGTCTCAAAGACTCTTTTCTTGAATAAGTGGAGAAGTAGTTAATATCTCTTTCTTGAGATCAGCTAGCTATTATTCGCAACAAAAATAACAACCAACACAAACTCTTTTTTACCTTCGGGCTTTTCTTTCAAACTTTTCAAAAGAACATGTTAATTCATTTTTGTGATGATGCGTAAGTATCCAAAGGTTGATTTGCGACAGAAGGTGAAATTAATATTGTTCATTGAAAAATACAAAACAAACGGAAACTTTTTAGCCAAACTACGACGCTCTAATTTCTTAAAAGGGATACATAGGCATCTGGTCACAGGGCTCAGCCGAGCGACCTTTGTAATATTTCTTTATTTTCCCCGTGTTTTTACTTTTGCATGCATCCCCCTTTGCATCTTTCTTCTTTTAGTTCTTAAACTCTAGACATAAATTTTACACACCCTTAGATTAGAACAACACAAGTGGATTGTATGGAGTACCACATACGTGTGGGGTGCTAATACCTTCTCCTCGCGTAACTGACTTATTTATCCGGTCTCTATGATTGCAAGACTGTAATTTTACCCTTTCAGGTTTTCTCGATGCTTACATTTTCCTTGTTAGCGAGATAAAAGACGTTCGATGGCGACTTCATTGAATTTTACCTTCGATGATTTGTCCAGTTGTTTCAATTAGAAACATAACTCTTGTAGTATTGTCGAAGCTTGTTTCATCAATATTGCAATCGAATAGGAATTAGACCTGCTTAGGGAATTTGAATTGTAATAACTGATGAAAAGTTGGAAGTAAAATCGGCAGATTAACTTATTTAATAATCGCTTATTTTTATAATAACTTTTTCTCTGTTTCTAAGTCGATACCTAAATCATAAACCCCCATATCAATTTCAGTTGGTTAATTCATAGAAGAATCCTTATAATACGACTCAAGCCATTGTCGCTATCTACAATTTTTAAAATTACTCATTTTGACTCGTGTGTGACAACAGATCAATGCTTAAGAATGTGAGAAGTGAATGCTCTCATAGGATTAGGAAAATTTTGTTTCAACTACCTTTATATATGACTCTTATTTGTAAATCAAGCCTCATTACAATCCTTGAAAGTCCTTTGTGATTTGTGCTTTCATGATTTCAATATGGTTTTTTTAGATGAATGCATAATTTAATCTGTTGTTAGCAAGATTGTTGGGTGTGAGTTAAGTACTTAATGTTTTTCTTTCATCTATTGATGAAGTTGTGCTAGGTGTGATGCATGATTGAGCATGTACTATTTTAGAATGTTTGTCATGAACTTTGTGTTTAAAATTTGTTTCATAATCATAGTGTAGTTGTAGTATAGTGGTAAATATGACTTTACTTGTACTTTAAATATTTTGAACCATGCACTGACTTGTTTGATCATGATAAGTTAAGTTGGTGAAATATTTGTTTGAGTACAAACAAGTTTTAAGTTGGGGAGAGTTTGATGAGTGTCAAATGTGTGTAAATTTCCGCTTTAAAAGTTGACATTTTTCAGTCCCATTGTGTTTTCTATTATTGTTTTCCCCAATTTTTGCTAGAATTCATTATTTTTAGTATTTAGTAGTAGAATCATTGATTTGTGTGTTTTGTGTAGAAAAGTGATGGATCAAGTTTAAAAGAGGAAGGCACCAGCAATAGAAGAAAATGCACAAAGTAAAAAAGGCAAGCAAGGTAAAGATCTTCTGTCCTGGAAAATTCGTCGGGCAAAATTGGGGCGACCAAGAAGCGAAATCCTTGCTCTGAGGTTGCTGGGAAAAGCTGGGGCGAGCCATAAATGAAGAATTACAATAGCTCATGTTTTGTGATTAAGGGTTCTTCGCTGGGCACACTTGGAGCAAGGAATTCACCTGACGAAACGTATGCTCGCCTTGAGAATGTAGATATTTTGTGTCAGTCTGTGTGTTTTGTGCATGTTGATGTGTGTGAAAAGAGATAATTCATCGGGCGAATCTTTTGGGCGTCAGGCGAATTTGTTTGTACATAATTTGTATATATTATGTAAAATCAGATTTTTAGGGATCTAGCATTTTAAGAGAGTTGTGATAATGGTTTTGAGATTTTTTACTCCCATTTCTATCAGAACTATTCTTTGAGTAGAGAAGCTTAGAAAACAACATTAGAGATTGCATCTTGATGATCAGGGGTTGAATTTACATCAATGGTCTTGACACCGCGAGAGTTGCCGGTTCATCTTCCTTCTTCTCTTTGTATTTTTTATTGTTGGAGTTTGTTTGTAAGTTTTACTTTGATTTTATGTATATGTATTGATCATGGTGTTGTATAAGATATATTTTACAAATCTATATCAATTTTATCCTTGTTTACTTGCTTTATGTTTAGATTTGAGTTTCTATAGACATATAATCTTCAGATCTGAATTTAGGATGAACATCTATTAGGTTCTAAACTCTAGAAATAGATTTAGATCTAATATTCACAGTTGGTATCGATTCTTATTGCTTCGTGTTGTTTAGTGAGATATCACGAATGCGACAATACAGTAGAACTCTCGTCGGTGTTTCAAACATGAACATTGATGCGAGGGATACATGATGATATTGACGAGTATTTTAAGTTGCGTACAACTGATTAGTAGATTTAATTATTTGATCTGTAGATGAAATCCAATCCCGACAAGTTCTCTCCTCTCTAAAGAATACATTATTTACTTGTTCATATGGTTTAGTTTCCGCATTTTACGCTTTTAAATCATTCAAACCAAACTTAAAAACGTAGAGACTATTGAACAACATTTGATCCCTTGCACTAATTCCTACGGATACGATAAAACCCAGAATACTTTCAAACTAACTTTTGCTTGCCGCTTTACTGCGACAACAAATACAAAGATATATTATTTCATTTGTTTAACTTGGAAACCAAGGAAGTAAGTAAGTTCATCTACCAGACTCATTTCAAATTCAAACTACATTTGATGAACAAAATGTTCTACAATCTCTCCAAACACACAATATCATCCATGTAGTTTTGTTCAATCATGAGCTTTCCTTCTTCTTTCTTGACAAACAAAGTTTTGTCAATTCACCTATACTATGTCTATATCCATTTCTAGTGAAAAATTCTATGAGGCATTCATACCAAGCTCGGAACTTATTAAGCTTCTTAAGCTTGTAAACATGATTTGGTAAACCAAGATCAATGAAGCCAAATATTTATAAATATATTTTCTTCACGAGGGGAACCTTCTTAAACTTGTATACATGATTTTAAAATACCTTCCTAAATATTTATTACTCTTTTTTCTTATAATTTATATTGGCTTAAATGCAGTTTTGACCCCCCTAGTTTAATGTTTTTGGAGTTTAGATCCCCCTAGTTTAAAAGCCAGGTTTCTAGTCCCCAAAGTTTTCAAATTTGGGATTTTTGAAGCCCCCCTTCATCTGGCTGCCCAAAAAGTGACATGGCACAGGGAGAGTAATGCCACGTATTATTTTCTTATTTCTTATTTAGAATAATATTTTTTAAACATTTAAATAAGTGATATTAATTTCCAAATGAATTTTTAATTTCATAATTCATATTTTCTGAAAATCCCAAATTGCTTAACCTAATTTCCTCTTCCATCCGCCCGTACGAGATTTCTTCTGATCATCTTCAACCCTCCTTCTTGGTACGACCTCCAACACTTCATCTTCGTCTTCCTTCTGTGGTACCAGCTTCAACCATCACACTCCTACTACATACTACCTTCACACTCTCTCTTAAAGCTTCGTATAATCATTCTAATATTTAGAGCGATGAGGAAAGATGGAGAAAGATATTCTATGAGGTAAGTTTTGTTGTCTTCTTGAACATGTTTTTATATAGTTCTGTGTGGTCCACCATTGTCTCATATTAGTGGGTTTAGTATTTTCTCTTTTGTGGTCCACCATGAACGAATATTCAATGTTTGGCTTTTAGTGGGTTAGTTTATTAACATTGCATTTTAATATTGTTAATTTCAGGCCACCACCAGAGACATTAGTGAGGTTAAGATTACACCATAGGGGTAGATTTGTAAATGAACCTGTACATTTGTATGTTGGGGGCGAGGTTACTGAGATGAATTGGAAGTTTGATGTTGACTTTATGTCATACATGGATTTGGAGGCACTGGTTAAAGGTCAGGGTTATATAGACATTGGATCTTTGTGGTATAGGAACCCTAAATTTAGCTTTACCCGTGGTCTAAGGCCATTAAACAATGATATGGATGTACTGCAATTTGGACAAGATGTTGTAGGTCATGAAGTAATTGATGTTTATGTGGAGCATAAGGTGTCTGATCCACCTGAAATTGTGGATCCTAGTGAGTTGGATAAAGTAATTGAAGATGATAATGTAGAATTGATTGGTGTAGCAGAACCAAATATTGTTGTAGCTGAACATTGTGAAGTTGAACCTGAAACTGCTGAACATGAACCTGAACTAGAACCAAATATTGATGTTGTTGAAACTGCTGAACATGAACATGAACCTAAACCTACTGAACCCAATATTGCTGTTGCTGAACCTGTTGAACAAGAACCTGAAATTGTACCTGAACCTACTGAACCCAATATTGCTGAACCTACTGAACCCAATATTGTTGAACCTGCTGAACCCAATATTGCTGAACCTGCTGAACCCAATATTGCTGAACCTACTGAACCCAATATTGCTGAAACTGAAGATGTTGTACCTGAACCTGAAATTTTTGAGCCAAATATTGCTGAACAAGGACCTCAAATAAATGCTGAGAGCCAACCCAATAATGATTTCAGTGAAGATAGTAACAATTGTGAGGATAGTGGAGAGTGTGATGAGATGGACTGGACGTCAGTGCTGCCTCCTGAGACCTTAGGTGAGGAACCTAGTGTAGTGAACCTGCAATCACAATCTGAAGATGAAGAGGATGAGGAACATTTATACACACCCCCTGGTACTGATGATGAAGAAGATCAAGAAAGGTTCCCAACATATAAAAGTGGGCAGGGATTACAGTTCAAGATAGGATTGATGTTTTCAAACAAGGAAACAATAAGAGATGCAATTAAAGAGTATGGAATGGAAAACCAAAAAAATGTCTATATCAGGAAGAATGATGCAAAGAGGATTATAGTTAAGTGTATGGATGGCTGCAAGTTTCACCTCAGGTTCAGTTTGAGGAATGGGCAACAGTATTGGCAAATTGTAAGTTATGAGAGTGACCATACTTGTTGCAGAACTGCAGACAACAGGAATGCTAAGACCCAATGGCTTGCTATAAGGTTTACACAACTTCTAAGGCACAGCCCATACATGAAACCAGCTGGTTTAGTCGCTGAAGCACTACAGAGATGGGGAATAAAGATATCAAGAGATCAAGCATATAGAGCTAAAAGGAGGGCATTGGACCTTATCCAAGGTGCTGGTTATGACCAGTTCAGGCACTTGAGAAGTTATGGAGAGGAGTTATTGAAGTCCAATCCAAAGAGTACAGTTATTATAAAATGCTCAGAAAACCATGGCAGTCCTGCATTTGAAAGAATATATATTTGTTTAGATGCTTGTAAGTCAGGATTTGCCAAGTATTGTAGACCAATAATTGGTTTGGATGCATGTTTTTTGAAGGGGGATTATGGTGGCCAATTGATGTCTGCTATAGGCAGAGATGCAAACAATCAAATATATCCAATTGCTTATGCAGTGGTTGAGGCTGAGACCAAAGATTCGTGGGAATGGTTCTTGCATATACTACTAGAAGATTTAAGAGCAGTCAATGATAGATGTTATGGCTTTATTTCTGACCAACAGAAGGTAACATTTAATTATTATCTGTGCTTTTATTTATGACTAATAGAATGTAACATTTAATTATGTGTGCTTTATGTTAGGGTTTGGTTCCTGCTATCCAAGGCTTAAGTTCCAATGTGGAACAGAGACTGTGTGTGAAACACCTTTATGGTAATTGGAAGAAAAAACATGGAGGTGTGGTACTAAAACAAGCCATGTGGGAAGCAGCCAGAGCAACTTCAATTCCAATATGGGAAAGAGCAATGCAGAAATTGAAGCTTTTAGATGGTGGAGCATGGAAGGACTTGAATGACATTCCAGCAATGTTCTGGACAAGATCACATTTCAAGACATATGCCAAATGTGATATTCAAGTGAATAACATGTGTGAGGCCTTTAACAGGGCAATTTTGGAGCATCGAGACAAGCCAATCATAACCTTATTGGAAGGAATCAAACATTATATCACTAAAAGGATAACTAAACAAAAGGGATTATTGCAGGGATATGAAGGAGTAATCTGTCATAGAATCCAATTGCTAATTGAGAAGCACAAAAGGGAAGCACAAGACTGGACCCCAACTTGGCATGGTGATGATGATCTCTCAATCTTTGGAGTTACCAATGGAACTGAGACATATTGTGTAAATCTGAAGAATGAATCATGCAGCTGCAGAAAATGGGAGTTGTCTGGAATCCCATGTTGTCATGTTATCTCCTGCATTTGGAACATAAGAAAAAAACCAGAAGCATATGTCTCTCCATATTATAGGTTTGTGAGTCACATGTTATGTAACATATTTCTATGTCCTGTTTATGATATGTTCTATTAACTCTTGCATGTGTAACATTATTTCTGTTTTGCAGCAAAGTTACATTTGAGAAATGCTATGCTAATATTGTCATGCCAACCAATGGACCACAATTATGGACTGATGTTGATCATGTGCCTATGTGTCCTCCTGTCATGAGAAGAGAAATTGGACGTCCAAAAAAGATGAGAATTAAAACAAGTGATGAGCCAAAGAACCCCCATGTGCTTTCAAGAAGCTTTTCAACTGTCACTTGCAATAAATGTGGACAAACTGGACACAACAGTAGGACTTGTAAGGGCAAGAGGGCAGCTGATAGGCAGATACCAAAAGGAGGCAATAAGAAGACCAAGCAAACAAAGACAACCAAGAAGGCAAAGAAGACTAACAAGACTAAGAAGACTAAAGATGCAGAAAAACAGATTGAGATTGGTCGGGGATCTCAAGCACCTCAGCCTAGTCAAGAGTAGAAGTAATTAGGAATGATGTTGCTTTTTTTTGGAATGAAACTTGATGTATTAGTGGAAATCTTTAGTATGGTTATAATGAATATCTTTAGTATGGTTATATTTTGTAATGAATATTTTGTAATGGATATGTTGTAATGGATATGTATCTTGTAATAGATATGTTTTGGTACAATCATGAATTTGGTACACACTCTGCTACAAACTGTCTTGGCTGCTCAAGTATGCAACAAACTGTGTTGAATAATTCTGCAAAATTCCGTGTTTAAAAAATTCTGTGTTGCCACAAACTGCTCAAAAAATTATGTGTTGCCACAAACTGCTCAAAAAATTCTGTGTTGCAAAAAATTCTGTATTGCAACAAAATTCTGTGTTTAATAATTCTGCATTTGGTATCTGCATCTGCGTTTGGAAAAAATTCAGTGTTGCAACAAAATTCTGTGTTGCAACAAAATTCTGTGTTTAATAATTCTGCATTTGGTATAATTCTGTGTTGCAACAAAATTCTGCATTTGGTATAATTCTGCATTTGGTATAATTCTGTAACAAAATTCTGTGTTTAATTAGTTATAATTCTGCATCTGCATTTAGGTATAATTTAGGTATAATAATTCTGCATCTGCATTTTGAAAAATTCTGTATTTTTTCTGTATTTAGGTAGACCATTTTTTCTGCATTTGTAATGGCCTACATAATGTTTCATTATTACACTGAGAAGTTATACTTAATGGTCTACATAATGAAACAAATTCAAGTGCAATTGCAATTTATAAACCTCAAACATCATCATTTCATTATAAACCATGAGTAGTTATACACCTCAAACATCATTACGAACTAAACAACATAGAAACTCCAACATTAATAAACCTACACACAACAATACAAATAAACCTCCAATACTAATAAACCTAGATCATTTCAACCAACACAAAGAACCTCCTACAGACAACAATGAACCTCCAATACTAATAAACCTACATCATTTCATTATTATTGTTGCAACAAATGCAACCAACACAAAGATGGTTATGAACCAATTAAACTTCAACTGTTTCTTTAAAAATTTGATCTTCATCCTTGTTTCTTCTTCTTTTACCATTGACTCTTTAACCATCTGCTTTTCTTCATTCAAGTTGTGGAGTAAGTTCCCAATCACTTCCTTTGCCCTAGGATTCATTTCCTCATCCAACCAAACAAAATTACTGCACTTCTTGAAACCTTGAACCTGTAACAATGGAGGTCACAAAATATTCAGTCTATACTCAATTTTGAGGAGCAAATTTTGTAATTGAAGAATATCATACCTTGTACATCCCACATCCGAAAAAGCGTCGTCCTGGGTTTGAATCGGTCCAAGCCGTCATCAACGGAGCATCGATACCACAGTGGCATTCATGTATAACAGAACGATTCCTGTAGCTCGAATTCGACACGGATTTTTGAGACATGTTGGATGCTTGCAGGAAGGAAGAGAAGGTAAATGGAATAGAAGGTAGATGGAGGTCGTACCAAGAAGGAAGGTTGTAGATGACCAGAAGCAAGGATGGAAGAGGAAATTAGGTTAAGCAATTTGGGATTTTCAGAAAATATGAATTATGAAATTAAAAATTCATTTGGAAATTAATATCACTTATTTAAATGTTTAAAAAATATTATTCTAAATAAGAAATAAGAAAATAATACGTGGCATTACTCTCCCTGTGCCATGTCACTTTTTGGGCAGCCAGATGGAGGGGGCTTCAAAAATCCCAAATTTGAAAACTTTGGGGACTAGAAACCTGGCTTTTAAACTAGGGGGATCGAAACTCCAAAAACCTTAAACTAGGGGGGTCAAAACTGCATTTAAGCCTTTATATTTTCCATTCCATTAAATCCGAATAATGTGTGACTGCATCCAATCCATTTCCTTCATTTGTATACATGCTGTATATGAATTGCAATGTTATTTTATGAACATCATACATATCTGACTGAATCAAATTGAAACATCACCGGACTCAATGTAAGAAGACAATGAAGTAAAGAGGGAAATGAAAGCAAGTAATGTTACCCTTCAATGAAGGCAAGAAAAGTTTATTCTTAAACGCCCATTCTATATTGCTATATAGACAAACTCTATAAGAAATGACTACTAATAAATACATTAATAATCTCATACAACTTCCTAATAGAAAATCATATTGTACACAATCTCAATACAGTCCAATGTTCACCAATCTGTTCCTAAGTTTCTGGAAACAAACAGTTTATCAATGTATTTGATTAGAGCTTCGGATGCTGACGCATAAATTTGCATTTGGACTTTCGCGGATGCCTCTGAAGCAAAAGTCGCCAAGAACAAAACAATAAGAAAAAGAAAAATGAGTATATCATGAAAGCATAATTTACCATACAAGTTTCAGTAAATGAGCAAGCAAAGTTAATTATAGACTTACCGTCCTCGTTGAGTTTCTTCAGAAGCTGTTCCTTTGTAGGAAGAACATACATCCCAGCAGAAACAGCCTTCCTGATAGCCCAACCATGATAAGGCGCAAGCGCTTGTTCGTAAGCCTTTGAAGCTGGATCCTTAAGGGAATTTCCCCTGAAAGAAGATATACAAGAACTCAACTCATTTACTGCATTCATTATGCTATTATGCCATAAGCTTAATATAAAAAATATGAGAAACAACTCTGTTAATTCAAATATATATACATCAAAACATGTAACACACATTAGTTAACACTCTAAGAAAGCTAGAACATGGGGTGAGGATTGTTCAGGTATATAGACTAATATGTAGTCGATCCCTTCATATCCAAGACTGTATGTATGGATTGTGATATCATGTTAGAATTTAAACTAGGTCTAACTCAACCCCAAAAGCTAACAAAAAAAACTGAGAATTGCCAAAGTCTTATAACAACTACTCCGGCTCTAATCGACGCAGGATCTCAAGTCTCAACAAACACAAACAAGGTATGGGTGGAGATAATCGCTTTTTGATATAAGGCAGGAAATTTTTTGCTGTGAAAGAAAGTAACTTTGGACAAGCTAAGTGTGTTTGGAAACAAAGTCATCTGCCACCACCTCACGTTTAAGAGCTTCCCGCCGTGATTTTTCTAAAGCTAGAATTGTAAGCTTTTATCGTGCGGTGTTACCGTGATTTTTGAAAATTCCAAACATAGACTAAGCCTAGGGTGTGTTTAGTCTGGAAAAATTTTCAAAGTTGTAGAAAATTTTTCAGAAAATTAGCATTCGTTGCAGTCCACCCCTAGCCACCTAACTGCCATAATGGCATTGGTTTTTGTCAAAACATATACTAACAAGTAATCCTATTATGACATTTATGCTAACCTCTCTGGTTCTAATGAAACTATACTAATCCAGTAATCCTATTATAACATTTATGCTTTCTAGTTCCTGTCATAAATTAATGAGTATCATATGTTGTGCTGAAATCACAAAGGAAGTTGTCATCAAAAACACAAGTTCTTCGAAAGCACAAAATACAAGGCAATGGAAGTTGTCATCATTAAGGAACATTTCACTAAATTATTTACTCATTTGATTTATTTCATTTGGTACTAAGAACTTGACTAAACCAGCTAGTGACCATTTAACCATTAGTGCAGACAGAATCTTCTAACAACTTTCTTTTTCAAATTGATATCAAACAGCACAGCAGGAAGTATGAACAACAAAAATTATGAACTTTGAACTGGTAAAAAAAAAACGAGATCAAAATCTAATTGTGATGCAGAACTTTAAATTTTGAAACATTAACTTTCATGATAGTATGGCATGCTTGCAAACTTTACATGGCCAGAAACTACTTTTCAATAAAAATAGAAGGAAAAACAAAATATCAGACAACAATAACGAACACAAGATGTTTAGACAAAAACCAATCCCATCTTGACATTTTCTTTGAAAAAATATTTTTTTTCAAAAACCATTAATCTTAGCACCACAACATTATAATCAGTATATATAACACAGTACAGGGAAAAACTTCAAAAGAACACATAGTTCAACTAGTTTTTGAAGAAGAAAAAACACATGAAATGTGAAGCTAACAAGTTAGTAGTTCAATTGGTACTAACTTCGGTCTTTAAGATCGAAGTCTAAACATGTTAAAACTTAAAAGTTCTACTCACCACTAGGTCGCATATTTTCCACCCCTACCCTACCCCGATGCTCGCAAAAAAAAAACATACATATACAAATTGATGTGGAAAATTTTAAATGTTTTGGTTTCTCATGGTTTTATTCAAACCACAAGCAAAAGGGGAGGAGGCAAATTATCAGCCTCCTCTTTCCACCTTGATTACCTGGCACTCGGGGAAGAAAAGTGGAAGCTACCTATTCGTTGCATCCAAATTTGCATTCCCACTTTGCACTCGATTTCCCACTCTTCCATGCCTAGTATAATCTTAAAATTGTTCAAAGCATAGCATACACATAGCAATTTAAAGACAGCAGAAACTAGAGCAAGAAACAAATCGCAAAGCAGTAACCACTTTACATACTCAGTAACTATCATTTGCTCAAAAAGTACTCTGACCATGTCGAGCCCGCGTTTCACTCTCAATAGATTTCTAGTACGGCTGCCTGAACTCCTGACAGAATTGGCTTGTACATCCCGATCAATCAACGAATTTAACGTCTGAATGGACTTCGATGCCTCAGCTAGATCATTAACCTTATACACCATTAAACAATCAATCAATATCCTCAAAGCCTCAACTTAACAAATTAACAAATGACATGAAGTATATAACAACACTAAGTACCAAGGATAAAACATTCAAAGTACACATAAACATAAATACTTAATTTCTCGAGATCACTATAAATCATACATGAAAAATGAAAACACTACACTACTACAAAGAAATACATAAAAATTACAACTTTACATTACCCTTTTAAGAATCACATAAACCCAATTGAAAAGCTAAACAATAGAACAAACCCATGATGAGGAATCTCGATTAGATTAAAAAAAAAAACACACCTTGGCAACGTAATCCATTTCAGCGAACTTGAAGGCGATGCCTAAGGAACCAAAGAGAGGGGAGATGAGAGAGCAGGCACGAGAGAAGGGAGCAACTTCAACCTCCGAGGTTTGCGAATCGGAGACAGTGTTAGCGAGGTCTTTGAATGCGTCTGCAATTTGATGGAGTGTTTTATCGCCGTTGACTGGTTCTGCCATTTGAAGCGACTGACGGAATCTGGCGCAGTTGTGTGCTGTGATATTGTTGTGATTGAGATGATGAGGGAGATGGAGTTTTGGGCCGGCATGAACTCAATGCATGATTCGATGCCACGTTACTTGTAAAAGTATAAAAATGAGTAAATTCTCGTGATATATTTTTTTGACTTAACTATGCAAAGATTTATTTATTTTTCTTTTGGAACAAATGCAAGGATTTAATATATATATATATATATATATATATATATATATATATATATATATATATATATATATATATATATATATATATATATATATATATATATATATATATATATATTGTAAGTGTTTAGTTATTGGCATGTATTTTTGGTAAAACCAGGTGTATAAATGTCATGACTGATGTCATAACATTCTGGAATATTAGGTTCTTTTTGCAGAAAAAGTATGGCACACAGTAGCTACTGTGTATGAGTGTGTATCTGAGCATTTTGCAAAAGATCACATTTATTGCCTTCTACCAAAATCAGTAAACAGGAATTCTGATGTCATAACAAATGTTAAGACATCCTGTACTGATCTAACAGATATGTAGTTTGGTTAATTCTGAGATTTTTCAGGAAGATGGCTCATTCTTTCCAGAACAGAATCTCACGTGGACTTTAGGTTAACCTAGCTCAACCCTAATCTGGTTGATAAAGTCTTGTGACCAAGTCTTAAGGTTAAACCTAATTAACCCTAGCTTTTTGTGGAAACCCTAACTGAAGAAACAACTGCTATATATTCAACAGGATTGCTGTTTGGAAAGTAACTCTTGGACTGAAGACCAATTAGGAGCTGTATAGTTTTAACTGCTGTAATCCAAGCAAGTATCATTGTGATAAGTGACTTGGAATAGGTTTTGATTGTAAGGGTTTTTGTATCACTCAAAGCTTTGAAGCAAGAGTGTTTTGTGTCTCTTGACTAAAGTTTTGAAGCAAAGTCAAGATAGGTTTATGTATCACTCAAAGCTGTGAAGCAAGAGTGTTTGTGTTACTTGATTAAAAAGCTGTGAAGCATAATCAAGTGTATGTTCTGAAGAGTGTCTTCATTAATTCATTAGTCAATTGTTTTAAGTATCACTGCTATGATTGAGGGGGAGTGAGTAGGAACTCAGGTTTAAGTTGAACTTAGATTGAAGTTGCATTGGGTAGGTCTTAAGTGAAGGAGATAAACTGGTTGGTTTATTCCTGAATTAATATCTCTTATAGTGGATTTCCTCCCTGGCTTGGTAGCCCCCAGAGTAGGTGTTGTTTCACACTGAACTGGGTAAACAATTGACTGTGTTCTTTACTGTTTTTATTTACTGTCTTGTAGAAAGTCAGATACGGTGTCATAACATTCACTGTGACATTGAGTATCTGCTGCCAGAATTTCAATTGGCATCAGAGTAGGCACCCTGCCTGTATTACTGGGTGAGATCTAGGGATATCACTTTCTGGCACTATGGACAAAGAAGGAGTTTTTGGAAATAGACCATCCATTCTGGATGGAACAAATTATGATTACTGGAAACCTCGTATGATTGCCTTCTTAAAATCTCTGGACAAAAAGGCTTGGAGAGCTGCTGACAAAGGATGGAACCATCCCACCATAACTGAGAAAGATGGGACAATCAGTCTGAAGCCTGAGGAAGAATGGAGCAAAGAAGAAGATGAGTTAGCCCTGGGAAATTCCAAAGCTTTAAATGCCTTGTTCAATGGAATTGATAGAAACATTTTCAGACTAGTACATCAATGTGAACTGACCAAGGAAGTGTGAGACACTCTCAAAACTACCCATGAAGGCACATCCAAAGTAAAAATGTCAAGGCTTCAGATGCTGACTACAAAGTTTGAGAACCTAAGGATGAAGGAAGATGAAACCATTCATGAGTTTCACATGAACATCTTGGAGATTGCCAACACCTCAGGAGCATTGGGTGAAAAGATGTATGAAGAAAAACTGGTGAGAAAGATTCTCAGATCCCTGCCTAAAAGATTTGCAATGAAGGTAACTGCTATAGAGGAAGCCCAGGACATCAGCAACTTAAAGGTGGATGAACTCATTGGGTCTCTTCAGACTTTTGATATGGGGATCAGTGACAATGTTGACAAGAAAAACAAGAGCATAGCACTTGTATCCAACACTGAAGATGAAAACAAGGAGGATGAAGAAGAAAATATTTCAGAAGCTATAGCCATGCTTGGAAGACAATTCAACAAACTCATCAAGAGAATGGATCCAAAGTCAAGGTCAAATATTGAGAACATCCCCTCTGACATTAACAGATCTTATGACTCCAGCAGAAGACCAAGGTCTGAAGAGAAGGGAAATCAAGGCAGAGGAATTCAATGCCATGGTTGTGAAGGATATGGGCATATTCGAGCTGAATGTCCTACCTTTCTTAAGAAACAAAAGAAAGGTATGACTGTTACCTGGTCTGACTGTGATTCAGAAAGTAATTCTGAAGAAGAATCTGCCAAACTAGTTACTGCACTAACTGGTGTTTGTACCTCTGAAAGTGACACTAGTGATGAGGAAGTGACATTTGAAGAACTGGCTGATACTTACAAGAAATTGTGTATCAGAAGTGCTTAAGTTTGTGTGAAAAATGAGAGACAAACAAAACTCATCATAGAGTTGGAGGCTGAAAAAAGGGCAGACCTTGAAACTATAAGTCATCTAGAAGGGGAAGTTCAAATGCTGAACTCAAAATTGAACCAGATGACCAAATCTGTCAAGATGCTGACAAATGGAACTGACAAATTGGAAGAAATCTTTCAGGTTGGACAAAATGTGGGAAACAAGTCTGGACTAGGATTTGTGGAAGCAAAGAAATCCGGTACAGACAAGAAGATCAGGTCTGATAAACAAATGTCAAAGCATATGTCACAATATAACACTCAACATCGGGAACAGAGAAATATGAAGAAAAAGTACCAAAGATGGAGATGTCATCATTGTGGGAGGTTTGGTCACATAAAGCCTTTCTGCTTCAGATTGTATGGATACCCTAATCAGAACCCAGGTGTCAAACCTAAGTCTAACAGGGTTCCACATACTCCTCAATGGAAGAAAAAGGCTACTGCCCTGATAGCCCACACTTCCCTGAGAGTCTCTGCAAAGGAAGACTGGTACTTTGACAGTGGGTGTTCTAAGCACATGTCTGGAATCAAGAACCTTCTAAATAATGTTAAACCTCACACCACTAGTTATGTGACCTTTGGAGATGGTGCTAGAGGTGAAATCAAAGGAGTTGGTAATTTGGACTGCCCTGGAGTTCCAAATCTGAATGAAGTACTATTGGTAAAAGGCCTGACTGCTAATCTCATTAGTATCAGTCAATTATGTGATATAGGATTCAAGGTCAACTTCTCAAAATCTGAATGTCTTGTAATTAATGAAAAACAAGAAGTTATAATGAAAGGAGTCAGATCTAAAGACAACAGTTACTTGTGGGAGCCTGAGAACACTAATTACTCCACTGTGTGTTCTATTGCCAAAGAAGAAAAAGAGGTGAAACTGTGGCACCAAAAACTTGGCCATCTTCATCTAAGAGGAATGAAAAGGATTATCTCCATGGAGGCAGTCAGAGGGATTCCAAGACTGCAAATTGATAAAGGGAGAGTTTGTGGTGAATGTCAGGTTGGTAAGCAGACTAGGATGTCACATCCAAAGTCAAGACATCTGACCACCTCTAAGGTTCTAGATCTTCTTCATATGGGACCAATGCAGGTGAAAAGTCTTGGTGGAAAGAGATATGCCTATGTTGTGGTGGATGACTTTGAAGTTTTTAAAGAACTGTGCAAAAGAATTCAAAGAGAAAGGTGTATTGTCAGAATCAGAAGTGATCATGACAAGGAATTTGAAAACAACAAGTTTAATAAGTTCTGTTCCTCAGAAGAAATTAGTCATGAATTCTCTTCTCCTATAACTCCTAAACAAAATGGAGTTGAAGAGAGGAAAAATAGGATCATACAGGAATTTTCCAGAGCTATGATACATGCCAAAAGACTCCCCTTTCATTTTTGTGTTGAGGCTGAATACATTGCATCTGGTAGTAACTGTTCTCAAATTATCTGGATAAAACAGATGCTCACTGAGTATAATGTCTCACAAGATGTTGTGACATTGTACTGTGACAATCTGAGTACAATCAATATTTCCAAGAACCCTATTCAGCATAGCAGGACCAAGCACATTGACCTTAAACATTACTTTATCAGAGACCTTGTAGAGGAGAAGACAATTAAACTGGAACATGTTGCCATTAAGCTACAGTTGGCTGACATTTTTACCAAGGCTCTTGATGCAAATCAACTTGAAAACTTGAGGGGCAAGTTGGATATTTGCCAACATGAGAAATTGTAGCAATTAATTTTGCTCAAAACAAGGGTTGAAGGAGTTATTTTTGTTAAGTCTATTTTAAGTGGATTAATCATATATTTCCCTAATTCTTTCAAAATTATTAAGAAGTTGAATAGACACACATTTGCCTCCTTCCTCTCTCGACTTTGCAACAACTCCCAATCTCTCAATCAAAGTTTTCTCTCTAGTTGGTACTGGTTTTCTAAGACTATCAAAATGTCTCAAACATCATCCTCATCCAAGACGACCGTTTCATCTTCATCATCTGATCAAGATTCTCGGGCAATCACCTCATGCATGGATTCTGAAGTCCTGGAGATTACTCCTCTTAGAGAAATGGCAACTAACCCTTCCAAGGTCAAAAAGCTGAGAACAAGGCATGCAGGAAGGTCTCAGGCTACTTCATCCGGTAATCCCTCTCAACCTTCATCTTCTGTACCAAATAGGGAAGGATCAGCTTATGTACATCAAGCAATAACTAGGCTTGTTACAAGAATCCTGAGTGAGAACCACTCTGTACCGGGGATTTCTGTTCCATTAAATCAAGAATCAGCAAGCCCAAATGTTGAAACAAATTCATATGTCTCTGAGAATGTTGAGACACCAAATGACAACATTCAAAAATCATCTGAAAACCTTGATGATATTCAGAACCCCTCAGAAAAGAATGGTGAACCACCTGTTATTGATGTGGATGAGGAATACTCAGACAATGACCTGATTGCAAATATCAACCCTAGCATAGCTAGGAGAATGATGAACAGGAAGGGTAATCAAGATGCTGCAAAATGTCTGACCAAAGAGAAACCTGCTGATAAGAAAACCAGGTCTGAAGGCAAGACTGGTAATGTGAAGACTGGACTGTCCAAAGGGAAGGTGAAAGTCCAAGTGCATACTGGGAGTCTCTCAAAGCCTGCAAGACAACCAATAACAAAGAAGAGAAAAGAACCTGAGCCTACTGATTCTGATGAGGAATCAAAATTTGAAATTGATGCTGAAGACATTCCTCTCAGAAGGAAACTCCCTTCCAGCAAAATGGCTAGAGTTCCTGAAGTCCCCACTGACAACATTTCATTTCACCACCCTGAAAATGCCAACAGATGGAAGTATGTTTGCTTGAAGAGAATAGCCTTGGAAAGAGAACTAAACAATGGTGCCATGGATTGCAAGGAAATCATGGACCTGATCAAAGCTGCTGGACTAATGAAGATTGTGGTAAAATTTACCAAATGCTATGAAAATCTGGTCAAGGAATTCATAGTGAATTTGTCTGATGAATGTGCTGATGGAAGGTCAGCTGACTTTGAATGTGTATATGTGAGAGGAAGAAGGGTTAATTTCTCTCCATCTGAAATTAACAAATTTCTTGGAAGATAAAATGAGGCTTGCCCTGAACTGGAAGTTACTGACAATGAAGTTTGCCAAACCATCACAGCAAGACAAGTCAAGTGCTGGCCCTCAAAAGGCAAGCTAAATGCTAGCAAGCTAAGCATAAAATTTGCCATCCTGCACAAGATTGGTGCAGCCAACTGGGTCCCTACAAACCATAAATCAACCATCTCTACAGGATTGGGAAGATTCATTTATGCTGTTGGTACCAGGACTGAATTTGACTATGGCAGGTACATTTTTGATCAAACTTTAAAACATACTGGTAGCTATGTTGTTAAAGGCCCAATTGCCTTTCCCTCCCTCCTATGTGGAATCATCCTTGCTCAGTACCCTGATATCCTGGTGGAAAGAGACACTGCTTGCAAAAGAGCTCCTGCTCTTGGGTTACACTACAAGCTGTTTCAGGGATCTCATGTTCCTGACATTGTCATAACATCAGCTGAGACATCATCTGCAAAAACTCAGTCCAAGACATCTGATGTTATAGCTGTATTGAAAGAGACCTGCAAAGAGCTGGAGACAAGGAAAAAGACTCTAGAAAACCTAATTGCCAAATTAGAACACGAGGAGACTGAAGGAAACAGAAGGGAAGAGGGTGTTGCTGAAGATCAGCTCAATGCTGAAGAAAGTAGCTCCTCTGAAGGTGACAGTGCTTAAAGTTTGGTGGAATTGACAAGCCTGATGCTGATGCTGTTGATGCAAGTGTCTTCAGATTTTATTTGTTGTTCTTATTACCTATTTTGGATAACTGTATAACTTTTAAGTACATGTATCTTTGGCCCATTTGTGGCTAAAGATGGGGAGATATTTTTTGTGTTAATTACTTGGTAGACCTCATATTTTTTCTGCAGTCATATTCATTCTGCTGCTCTATATTCTCTGATTGCTTAGGGGTTTTAGCCAAAAATCTGCCAAAGGGGGAGTTTGTAAGTGTTTAGTTATTGGCATGTATTTTTGGTAAAACCAGGTGTATAAATGTCATGACTGATGTCATAACATTCTGGATTATTAGGTTCTTTTTGCAGAAAAAGTATGGCACACAGTAGCTACTGTGTATGAGTGTGTATCTGAGCATTTTGCAAAAGATCACATTTATTGCCTTCTACCAAAATCAGTAAACAGAAATTCTGATGTCATAACAAATGTTAAGACATCCTGTACTGATCTAACAGATATGCAGTTTGGTTAATTCTGAGATTTTTCAGGAAGATGGCTCATTCTTTCCAGAACAGAATCTCACGTGGACTTTAGGTTAACCTAGCTCAACCCTAATCTGGTTGATAAAGTCTTGTCTCCAAGTCTTAAGGTTAAACCTAATTAACCCTAGCTTTTTGTGGAAACCCTAACTGAAGAAACAACTGCTATATATTCAACATGAATTCTGTTTGGAAAGTAACTCTTGGACTGAAGACCAATTAGGAGCTGTATAGTTTTAACTGCTGTAATCCAAGCAAGTATCATTGTGATAAGTGACTTGGAATAGGTTTTGATTGTAAGGGTTTTTGTATCACTCAAAGCTTTGAAGCAAGAGTGTTTTGTATATCTTGACTAAAGCTTTGAAGCAAAGTCAAGATAGGTTTATGTATCACTCAAAGCTGTGAAGCAAGAGTGTTTGTGTTACTTGATTAAAAAGCTGTGAAGCATAATCAAGTGTATGTTCTGAAGAGTGTCTTCATTAATTCATTAGTCAGTTGTTTTAAGTATCACTGCTGTGATTGAGGGGGAGTGAGTAGGAACTCAGGTTTAAGTTGAACTTAGATTGAAGTTGCATTGGGTAGGTCTTAAGTGAAGGAGATAAACTGGTTGGTTTATTCCTGAATTAATATCTCTTATAGTGGATTTCCTCCCTGGCTTGGTAGCCCCCAGAGTAGGTGTTGTTTCACACTGAACTGGGCAAACAATTGACTGTGTTCTTTACTGTTTTTATTTACTGTCTTGTAGAAAGTCAGATAGGTGTCATAACATTCACTGTGACATTGAGTATCTGCTGCCAGAATTTCATATATATATATATATATATATATATATATATATATATATATATATATATATATATATATATATATATATATATATATATATATATATATACATGTGTTTTGAACTTTTTGTGCTACGAAGAAGACTCAATAGTAAGTGTTAAAAATGAGAGTGTGTAGAATAGGTGGATCTACATTTGTCGAGGGTATAAGATCATACTCTATATCACATTTCTCATCATTAGATCTAATTGAAAGACAACTCGCACAAAGTGTCGAATCACATATGAACAGTTTTAATTGTCCATATTATATAAAGACCCGAAAATACCATTTTAGGTATTCAATTCATTTTTACTCTCAAACTACTTTTCACTTCCTCGCTGACTTAGGTATATGTCTGTTAACTTTGTAAGTCCACCCCTCTCCATCACTTCAGAAGTCTGGTCCACCGTACAGAATGTATGATCTGACGTGCTTGAACTCTATTCCATTACTCCATATCCCTGGTTTCCTTAGAAGAACAGTGACACCGTCTGGTGAATTGTTTGTTGATTCATGCCATTTTTACACGAAACCACTGTTTCTTTAACAAATCATGAATCATCGATCTACTTTTTACGAAGCACCAATCTCTTTCTCGAATAGATTAGATATCAAACTTATTAAGTTGTGGTGACATAGAAGATTATTAGATTTTCCATTCAATGTTACACCGTTCTTGCGACCACTAAAGTTAAAAATCTCCACCTCCTATGCAACAAGATCTTGTTCCTCCAAGGGTTGACCGAGGGACATTCTAAGCCCTCCCATTTTTCCAATCTCTATAACATCTTTGCCAAGGCCAACCTTTATAACAACCTCCATCACAACGGTTCATACTTGAACAAGAGATGATCTTGAATATTAAATAACTACAAGCTAACACGTGCATGCAAAGAGTTCCCAAACTACTGAACAATATCTATAACTTGGCACAACAATAAAACTCCCAAGCCTTAGTGGACAAGATACTTAGAATTAGAGAGAACCTATTGCGTGCTCCTCCAAGAAACACCAACATGTGGGAGGCAGCTTCAAGCGACAATCATTGAGTCATACTATAGTCGGCTCTAGTAGATGAACCTGAAGATGTGAAAAACACAAGAAGGGGGGTTGAATTGTAAAACTTGAAATTAAATGCAGACAACACGTTATTTTTATTCTGGTTCATTTGATCTCAAACTACTCCAGTCCACCCGTCAAGGTGATTTCGCCTCTCTCCAACGAGGTCTTAATCCACTATATTCAACTAAATACACAACTGTTTTAACAACTGCTAAAGCCTTCTTGAGTCTAACCACAGACCGATTTATCTCAAGGAATTTCTTTTACAGATAAATGAACAACTGTGTGTTTGATGTTTTCTAGAAAAACTATATATCACAACTATGATAATACATAATATGAAGCTTAGTTAAAACTAGATTGCTAGAGCTATAAAGTAAGCGGTTGAGAGCTTTAGCAAACTGAATGAGCGAGGACGTGAAGATGATTGGCTTATGCGTATGAGAGAAATTGGCCATTTCTTTTCTCATTGATTTGTTTAAATAGCCTTGGAATAGATACGTTGCTGTCTATAATTCCATTTCAATGCTCATAACGTTCTTTCCTTTTTGAGAAGATCTTTGTCTTGGAATAAAGTCGTTGGTAATTAATCTGCCTTGAATGCAGTAACATTGACACTTCAGAATGTTCTGCTTAATGAAAACCAGAGTGTTCTTGGCTTTAGCTTATTCTGACGCTTCTGAGTGCTGATGACATGGTTAGGATCTTGATCAGAGTCAGAGTATGTTTTGTGCAGATTATGTTCATCAGACTTCAGCGTAGCACATGTTTGATCTTCTGATCTAACATATCTTCTGATGCTGATGTTGATATTCTGATGCTGATTCCATCAGAGTTTCTGTAAATACAAAGCATAATTTTGAGTAGCATATATGTCTTATATAAATCTCATAATTCATTTAATCTTGTATTTTGTTATCATCAAAACTCTAACTGAGGATTGTAGAATCAAACTATGTTCTAACAATCTCCCCCTTTTTGATGATGACAAAAACCAGATTTTTACAATTAAAATAAAGTGATGAAAGGTATCAGCGTTTAAGAATAGAGAGGAAACGATATCAGAGATAATCAATTAACGAGTAAAAAGTATCAAAGATAAGAAGATAAGGAATAAAAAGTATCAGAGTAACGAAGAGAAAAACTCCCCCTGAGTTGATTACTTCCCTTTGATTCCTTGAGACCTTGAGCATCAGAACTTTACTGAACTTTCTTTGAGCATCAGAATTTTACTTTATCAGAGTTCATCAGATTCTTGTACCTGTAAGCTTTTCAGAGCAAAGAAATTCAAATATATAAGAATGTTAGAATGTTTGAGACTTATGTCTCAGTAATCCGTTATTAAAAAATATCATTCTTTCTCCCCCTTTTTGTCAGTTATCAAAAAGCACGAATAATCAGAGTTAAAATGATCAGAGCAAAAAAAAAACGTTTGTATTAAAAACAGAAGCAATGATAGTTTAGAACAAGTAAAAGTATTACAGACAAACATGTAAAGAAAACAAGGAAAACACAGGAAAATTCTAAGAAGAAGGAGGAAGTCGTGTGAATGGTGTGAAGTGTTTAAATAGATTTCTAAAAAGTTTTTGAAAACCTAAACGTTTAAGAGAGAGAAATAAATCATGATTATTAGAATTTCATGATTGCTGATTTTAGGGGATTCAGTAAGATACTTAAACGGTTACCCATGACATGTGTCTCAATGCATCCAACCAGCACTTTGCCTTTTCAGAAGCGTGAACGCGTGTTCAGCCTCAGGAAACAGCTGATGATTGGATGACACTTGTTTGCTTGAGTGAACAACACATCTATCCTTGAACTGAAGCGCTCAGATCTTCATGGATAGATTGTGATACAATCTGCATTTCTAAAATTCTGGAAGAGGATTTATCAGAAGTTCACAGAGAAATAAACACAATTCTGAAGGTTAATATATAAAAATAAAACAGTTTTATTCTGGACAGAGCTTCATGCTGAGATGTTTCAGAATGAAGTTGAACCTATCTTCAGAAAGTGGTTTTGTGAAAATATCAGCCCATTGATGGTCTGTGTCAATAAATTTAAAATTTAAAATCCCTTTCTGAATATAGTCCCTAATAAAATGATGTTTTATTTCTATATGCTTAGCCCTAGAATGAAAAATTGGATTTTTACTTAAGTAAATAGCAGAAGTGTTGTCACAGAGGATAGGAATGTTACTCTCAAAAATCTGGAAGTCCTCAAGTTAACTTTTCATCCAGAGCATTTGTGTGTTGCATCCAGCTGCTGCTATGTATTCAGCTTCTGTTGTTGATAGAGCAATTGTGGATTGTCTTTTGCTGGACCATGAGATCAGATTTTCTCCCAGAAACTGGCAGCTTCCAGAATTTCTTTGACGTTCTACTATGTCTCCAGCAAAGTCAGCATCACAGTAGCCTACTAAGCTGTAATCACTTGATTTTCTATAAAACAGACCCAGATTAGTAGTACCTTTCAGATACTTGAAAATTCGCTTAACAACTGTTAAGTGAGATTCTCTAGGATCTGATTGGAATCTTGCACAAATGCATACACTGAATAAAATATTAGGCCTTGAAGCTGTCAGATAAAGAAGAGAACCAATCATACCTCTGTAGACCTTCTGTTCTACCTTTTTGCTTACCTCTTCTTTTTCCAGAATGCACGTGGGATGCATTGGAATCTTTGATGGCTTACATTCTAAGAGATCAAATTTCTTCAGAAGTTCTCTGACATATTTGCCCTGATGAATGTAAGTTCCTTCTGGGGTTTGATTGATCTGAATGCCCAGAAAGAATTTCAGTTCCCGCATTAGGCTCATCTCAAATTCTGCCTGCATACACTTAGCAAACTTTCTTCCCAGAGAGGGTTTAGTAGATCCAAATATAATATCATCAACATAAATCTGACATACTAAAATGTCATTCTTAACTGTCTTACAGAATAGAGTTGTGTCCACTTTCCCTCTGGTGAATTCCTTTTCTAACAGGAAGTTACTCAGTCTTTCATACCAAGCTCTGGGAGCTTGTTTCAGACCATACAGTGACTTCTTTAGTTTGAAAACATATTCTGGATTTTTTGAACTTTCAAAACCAGGGGGTTGGTGCACATATACCTCTTCTTCTATATAGCCATTTAAGAATGCACTCTTAACATCCATCTGATACAGAGTGATGCCTTTATTAACAACAAAAGAAATTAAAAGTCTGATAGATTCTAACCTGGCGACTGGAGCAAAGGTTTTTGTATATTCTATCCCCTCTTGCTGACTATAACCTTGTGCTACCAATCGTGCTTTGTTTCTGATGATTTCACCTTGTTCATTCAGTTTGTTTCTGAACACCCATTTTATTCCAATGACGTTGAATCCTTTTGGCTTAGGAACTAGATCCCATACGTCATTCCTTGTGAATTGATTCAGCTCCTCTTGCATTGCAAGAATCCAGTCATTGTCCAGAAGTGCTTCATCAATTGAAGATGGTTCAATCAGAGAAACAAGTTCCATGAGGGATTCTTCAGAGTTTCTGAAGCTGGCTCTTGTTTTGATTGGATCTTCCTTTCTTCCTAAGATTGTTTCTTCTGGGTGATCCATGCTGCTTCTGGATGGTCTTTTCTGAGGTTGATCAATAGAAGGTGCTGGATTGCTTGCAATGCCTCTTTCTGATGTTGAGGAAGTGTCTCTGTTAAGAGCTTCTGATGACTTGTCTTCAGTACCTGTGAATTCAACTTCCATACCTGCAAGTAATTCATTTTGCTTTGACTTTGGAGAGTCAAGCTTATCATCAAAATGAACACTGATTAATTATTCAACAATCTGTGTTTCTGTATTGTATACTCTGTACCCTCTTGAGCGTTCAGAGTATCCTAACATAATACACTTTTGTGCTTTAGAGTCAAACTTGTTCAAATAATTTTTAGTATTCAAAATAAAACAAGTACATCCAAATGGATGAAAATATGAAATGTTGGGCTTTCTGTTCTTCCACAATTCATATGGAGTCTTTTCCAGAATAGGTCTTATGGAGATTCTATTCTGAATGTAGCACGCTGTGTTTATTGCCTCTGCCCAGAAGATCTTAACAAAGTTAGTCTCGTTGATCATGGTTCTGGCCATTTCTTGCAATGTTCTGTTCTTTCGTTCTACAACTCCATTTTGCTGGGGAGTTCTAGGACAAGAGAAATCATGCAAAATGCCTTTGTCATTAAAAAATGATTCAAAATCTTTGTTTTTAAACTGTCCACCATGATCACTTCTGACTTTGACGATTCTAAGATCCTTTTCATTCTGAACTTGGTTGCAGAAGGTGACAAACACAGAGTGTGAATCGTCCTTGTGTCTTAAGAACTTTACCCATGTCCATCTGCTATAGTCATCTACGATTACTAACCCATACTTCTTGCCACTGACTGAAGCAGTTTTAACTGGTCCAAATAAGTCAATGTGCAGAAGTTCTAATGGCTTAGAGGTGGAAACAACGTTTTTAGATTTGAAAGCTGGTTTTGCAAACTTGCCTTCCTGACATGCTTCACACAGAGCATCTGAATTGAACTTCAGGTTAGGAAGTCCTCTGACCAGATTGAGTTTGTTAATCTGAGATATTCTTCTCATACTAACATGTCCCAATCTTCTGTGCCAGATCCATTGCTCGTTGTTAACAGACAGAAGACATTTTACATTCTGACTTTTCAGTTCAAAAAGTTTGATTTTATAAATGTTGTTTCTCCTCTTTCCATTTGTTGTACCCCAAAATTTTCCCTCCCATATTCATCAAGATTTGTCAAAATCAAAGTCACAAAATTCCCCAAGGGTTGTGCAGCTCAACTGTCTCCTAGACAGTCAAAACTAGGGTTTGTGTCCTGATCAAGAATTGAAAGCTTTCAAGGGCCCAATCAAGTCTCATATGCCTACAAAGAGGGTCAAGTATCCTCATATCAAGTTTCAAGGCATTCAGCTCAAAATTGCACAGTCAAAACCCTAAATTGCACTACAGTCAACTGTAGGAGCAAAATGGTCATTTGACAGTCAAAAGTTCAAATTTTTGGTCAACATATCATTTTGAAGCCACAAACATCATTTGATCAATGCTTGATCATGATTCTCAAAATTTGGCTCAGAAAATCATCAAGATGCAAAAGTTGCTATATTTGGACAGCTGAAAAAGTCAACTGAAATTGACCAGGGCATAACTTTCACATGGATTATCAGAAAAATTCCATCCAAAGCTCATTTTGAAGAGAAAGACATTTCCTACAACTCATCTTCATATTCCAAGTCCAAGAAATGCTCTCACAAAAAGTTATCAATTTCAACATTATAGGTCATTTTCAAAAGTCAACAAAAAGGGACTTTAAGTCAAAGACCATAACTTGAGATTGGTAAATCAAAATGACATGGGACCAAAGGCATTGGTTAAAGGACTCCAAGACCTTTCCAAAATGTCCAAGAACATGTGAAAAGATTAAAAATTGAGCAAGTTATGCCTTGTGGAAGTTGGGAAATTTTTGGGAATTTTGAAAAGTCAACATTGATGCAAAAGGCCTAAATTTGCTATTGGGCCCATTTTCCTTCCAAGTTTCTTCATGCCAAGCCTATGCACGACCATTAGGCCCAAAGGGAAGTATTTTCTCATTTTTTAATTATTTATTTGAATTTATATTAATATTAATTCATTTAAATTAATTAAATACATGAAAAATATCAAACTTGACCTAAAAAAATCTTTTCATGCATGTTTATTCTCAATATCACGTGCATATCCCAATTAGGCAAGTTTTGATGAGATTTGAGCATGATTGAACCAAAAACCATGAAAAAAGATTGGAAAAGATCCTTGAAATCAAATATTCAAAAATCATCAAAGCAATGGATTTTGTCCAATTTTTCTTAACCTAATCACTCACTATATGATCAGGAAGGAAGACCTAATGCAAGAGGACTGCAAGCTGCGCCCCAAGAACCTTTGGCAAATTGAAATTTTTCCATAAAACACAAACACTGAAAACCAGTTTCAAGGTCGATTCAAGCTTCAATTTTCATTCCATTAGCATCCTGAGACATCATTGAACGTTTCTCAATCATTAACATCAACCAGAACGCCCTGAATTGGTACCCCTAAGTCAAACCGTACCTCAAAATTTCTGAAATCGCATAGCATTAATCAAGCATCCTTTTGCATTTTTCTTTATGGATTCTTGCTTATAATGATGTTTCTAAGCTAACCAACAGGTTCAATTGTGTTTTTATGCCATATATGCGTTTTTGCCATGGTCAAATATTAGGGTTGCAGGTTTTCTGAATTGGGGATTTTGCGTAGAGGAAAAATTAGAACCCATGAATGCCATGGTTGGATTCAGCACCTCAAGACGAAGATATCTTGACCCTCGCGATGAATTTATGACCAATAGGATGCTAATCGCTATTTTCTTGTAGGTTGCTTAAGGCCACGCATCCAAAACCGTGGCTGAAGGGTCTTGTTTCAGAAACAATGGGGAAGATGATGCGTTGGCAACCACTGAATGGTTCATTCAAACCAGCGCGCGCTTTTAGGGGCCACTGACCAATTTTGCTTTTTGTTATTTAATTGATATAATATATTAAATGGAACATAATGGCTCAGCTGGCAGGTACCAATGCATATGACTCTCATGACCTGGGTTCAAGTCCCAGGTCTGGCAAAATTCCATGTTATTTTTCAACGTAAAATCCTATGCTTTGCTAACGTCCAGGTGCACCATGTTCCATCCTCATCCAACCTCCACGCGTCCAAATGGCATCAGATCCATGGCCAAGATTCAAGGTGCATCATACATCAGGTCAACTGCATCACACACGATCCAGAAAGTCAACAAATTCTGGATATTAATGGGCCAAAATTCCAGGCCTGAACCTCCCATTTGGGGCAACACCCCACTCTGGTTTGACAATTTTATTTATTTTCTTATATCCTTTTAATTATTATTTCAATTGTTATGTTATTTTAATTATTGTTTATTTAATTTTTAATCAAAATACAAAAACATCATAAAAATAAAAAATGCCCAAATAAAAATATAATTTTTATTTTAATTATTTTCTAAATAAATGCTTGTAATTACTTAGTTTTATTAGGTTACAAATTTAATTCTTTTTAATAACTAAAATCCAAAAAAATAGAACTTAGGTTTAATAACTTTTTATTTTCTTTTTAATTTTCCCCTTTTTTTCAGAATAATAATATTAGTTATTTATTTTCATAAATTAAAAATTGTACATAAATAAATTAGGGTTTAATGTAGATTATATTTTAATTCTTTCACAATAAATAAAAATACTAGAATTAGGGTTTGCCGTTTAATTTAATTTCAATTAACTCCTTTTTCTCATTAAATCTAAAAAATACAAAATACCAAAAAAACGTTTAATCATTTAATTTTTAAATTCTCATTAACCATTAATATTTTGCAAAAGGGTCCAACGCCCTAGTTTTGTTTCAATTCCTTTACTTCGCGCATTTATTTTACAATCGTTTAAATAATTATGTAATTGTCCCTAAGCCTTGTAACTTTACTTTTCGCACTTTATTTATCGCTTTATTTATTTTCCGCTAAATCGGGTCCGGTTTAATTTTGGCGATGTGGACCCGCGCCATTTGTAATAGCCTTAGATTTATTTTTTTGCAAACTTTATAACTGTTAAATATGCATGCAAGAATGAATGCCCTAATTAAAATCAAGCGTAGAACACAATAAACATGACAAGACAAATAACTGAAACATGACACACGATTCGCACACACCACCCCTAGGGTACGCCTCACTGTTGCCTTTCGAAAGGTGATCGTCGAGTAGAGGACGTCTTAGTAAGTCCTCATGATCCGGGAACCTGGCATGAGGGTAGCTTCTAAGGTGTCTTCCCATTGCTCTGGTGATCACCATGTCCCTAAAAATCGAATTGACCCGAACACTTCCAACGGTGGTGCTACCTACCTCTCAATGGTGGGATGGCACTACTTTAAAGGACTCTTACACAGACAAATTCTTTAGGGTAGGTAGGTTCTCAAGGATACTTGCTCTAACTTCAAAAACAAACAAAAATCTTTTCACCGACACTTTTCAAAAGCTTTCAAAGCAAATTTTTTCAAACACTCTGACGTACGAGTCGAACTGAAATTTTTCAAAGAAACTTTTTTAAACCCACAATTGAAAAGCAAGCAAACATTTTTGAAAACACATTGAGCAAGTATCTAAGAGCCCATGGATAACCATGGATAGAAAGGGTGCTAACACCTTCCCTTTCTATAATCTACCTCCCGAACCGAGAGCAATCTCTATAAGGAATTTTTCTGTGCTTTTGTCCTTTCCATTTGGAGAAAATAAAAGACGGTGGCGACTCTTGCTTCCGCGACATTTCGCGAACCAGCGTTAAACAGTCAGTTCCAGATCCACCGATCACAGAACTGGCGACTCTGCTGGGGACTATTTTTAAAGTGAGGTGTACCTTAGGGCTAGCTAATAACTGTGTTTTCAATTGTTTTCCTTGTGTGCTTTATTATTGTGGGTTGCTTGGGAGTTCTATAGATCCTAACCCGGATCTGGGGGATACCTTTCTTAGAAAGTAGCAACAAGGCTGTGAGGGAACTGTGCGGGGTATACCGACATGGTTGAAACAGTCTGCTACGTTGATGTGGCACTTTGGTGTGTACCGGTAACCCTTGAGTTCAGTCAAGGAGAGTACGGGGCCTCCGCGTGGTGTCGTGAAGCATCAACAGACCTTAGGAACCTTAATTGAACTATCTTGGCCTCTTTAGGGTAGTGAGATAACTGACTTTGGTGCAGTCCGAGGTTGGTTGATACTCGATACTACACTCAATTGAGGGTTGCTTTCCTGGAATATTTCGGTCGTCAGTTCAGTGGCTAAATCGAAACGATGAACAATGAAAGCAATCCCGTGATATTGGGACCCTTAGAACCCGGTTACTTCTAATAGGACAGGTTGAGCCCACCAACTTCAAGAGGGTAATACCTAGACCTCATGCTGGCCTAAACTCTAAGGGCTTCTCTTGTGTGACTTGTGTGCCTTCGTACTTGACTACTTGCATGCTTTATCTGACACATGAACTGCTTGCAGGTTTTGTTTTAGTCCTTAATTGGGACACATGACAGGGTTTACCGAATTTCTTGCAGGTTTGGTTTTAGCCCTTAACTGGGACCCATGACAAAGTTTACCAAGTTTCTTGCAGGTTTTGTTTATAGTCCTTAATTGGGACTCATGACCGGTTTTACTTGAGTTTATTGCAGGTTTTGGTTTGCAGTCCTTAACAAGGGACTCATAACAGGGTTACCTACATTACCCCATGCATAGCATGACATCATACCATTGCATACATCCTAACCCATTTCAAGGATCTCAAGGGCTTGTGATGCAGGTCATGATAAATCAAACATCTAGCAAGGGGGCTAAGAGGATTTATTTTCCTCTAGCTAAGGTTGTCAGGGGCTATGACCCACTGGATATGGTGAGCCTTTGACCCTTGAAGAAGGACTCTCAACAACATGAAGTACCTTCAATCAAGTTACCGGTTTTCAACACTAACAAGTTTCTCTGTTTACCCCGCGAGGTCCTTGAAATCATTGCATGCATGTCATACATCTCATTGCATTGCAGGTATCCCTTTGACAGGTTGCTTACCCTTCTTCGCTGTTTATTTCAGCCGATCATCATGAATCCTGAATCATCCGCGAAGCAATCTATCAAGGCCCTCCAGGCTCAGAATGCCCAGTTCCAAGGGCTGATCATGAATTTGACCCAGGGGCAGCAAGATCTGAAGGCTTTGCTCTTAAAAAAGGGCAAGAAGAAGAAGAGGACTGTTTTATTCAACCCTAGGCGCAGATCTGGGAACACACCGCAAGTTGAAACTGAGAGGACAACCCCATCTGTGGAAAAAAGCAGTCATCATGAGAGAGAGGTTCCCAGTCCAGTGGTCTCCGACAACGAGACAGATTTTGATGAAGAGCAGTACCCTCCTGCTGATGACAGATATAAGCAACTGGAGGACAGAATGAAAGCTATGGAGGTTCAACAGGTACCTGGGCTGGATTTCGGAGATCTGGGTTTGTCAACTGGTGTGGTTATCCCTCGCAAGTTCAAAGTACCACCCTTCTCTAAGTACGACGGGGCATCTTGTCCCAAGCTGCACTTAAGGTCCTATGTTCGGAAGATTCAACCCTATACGGTGGACAAGAATTTGTGGATCCACTTCTTCCAGGAGAGTCTTTCAGGGACTCATCTCGAATGGTTCTATCAGCTGGATGGGACCAAGGTTCGTAACTGGGAGGAGTTGGCTACTGCTTTCTACAAGCAGTATCAATATAATGCCGACCTTGCCCCTACGCGTACCCAACTCCAGGGTATGTCGTTAGGATCAAGTGAAGGTTTTAAAGAATATGCGCAGAAATGGAGGGATCTTGCTGGAAGGGTACAACCACCTCTGAATGACCGGGAACTTGTGGATATGTTCTTGGGGACCTTGTCTGGTCCATTTTATAACCACCTGATTGGGAATTCGTCTGCTGGATTCACAGATCTTATCTTGACTGGAGAGCGAATTGAAGCTGGTATCCGGTCTGGGAAAATTCAAGAGGCTGCACCTTCGGACAAAAAGCCTCATCATGGAAAGAAAGAATCCAATGCTGTGCACGGTAAAAAGAGCCGTCATGAGGCAGGGGCAATCCAGATTTCCAATCTCGGACCTGCTCAACAAGGACAGGGGCAGCAGCGCAAGGAGAAACAGCAGTATACCAAACTCAATATGTCGTTGGATCAAGCATTGCAACAAATGTTGAAGGCAGGGCTGATCACCTTAAGGGCTCCTCTCCGGAATCCGAACACTTCTGCACCCAACTATCATCCCAACGATAGGTGCGCATATCATTCAGATAGCCCGGGGCATACTACAGACAACTGCTGGCCGCTCAAGAACAAAATTCAAGACATGATCGACGCCGGGGAGATTCAGTTTGAAGTGTCTGAGACTCCGAACATAATCACCGCTCCGTTGCCCAATCATTGAAGACCTCTTGTTTATTTGAATTTTGAGTTGTATTTTTCATTGCTTATACAAACGATTAATGTCATAGCAAACTCTTTTATGTTATCAATGCATCGCATACGTCTGTTTTGAGAATTAATACAATTGTTTTCATTATATTCAAATTTCTTTTCATATTTTTTCTGATGTCAACTCTGGATCTAAAATTCTAAGCCTCTTGAGGGAGGATGACGAAAATGATACCACAATCATTACAGTATGCTTTTGAACAGACCCCGCTGATGAGGTACAGGCTTTGTTTCAACCCCTAAACACTGGAGTTATAAGGATGATAATCCCTCGTCAACCCATCAGAGCCAAAGAAGTAGGAGTTTTTATTTTCAAAAATCAAAACCCTTAATCATAACCTGGGGCAGGGTAGTTCTCTCAGTTGATCCAAGTGTATCTTTACAAAACGAACAAAGACAGTGATGGTTCAGAACAATCAAAAGGACAGGCAGTCATCATCAAAATTCATAAATGAAAAGCCCAAAAAGTCTAAACCTACAAAGGGGACTTATGAAACTGGGGCATCCCGCCGACTGTAATTCCAAAAAAGGAAACAGTTCAGGCAAAAAAAGAAAGGGATAACAAAATCAAAAAAAGAAAAAGAGGTCCTAAAAACTCTCAACAAAAAGGAATGACTGCCTATTCAAAATAAGTTATCAACATCCGAATCATCACCGGAAAATCAGAGCAAAGACTCAAACAAGGTCTAACGTATGATCAACTGAGTTTAGGTTTGGAGAACATCACGAAGAGCGGGTGGGTACAAATAATTTGAGCCTTTATCCTTTGTTTCTTAAACCGTGAACCAGGCCACGTTATAACCCTCAAAAGTCCTAGCTGAAGCATGGGTTAGTTCGAAAGCATACTGTTACGAAAGGTATCCTGACTCCTTAAGGCTCGCAATAAAATAACGAGTTGACATCACGTTTTACAAACACTCATTTGTTTTATGAAAAAAGAATGCATTTTCAAAATCTTCAAGACGGACATAAGCTTTGCATTTTTGATATAACATTGTTTGCATATGACTTTTTGTTTGAACAGCAGGAAAATTCGCACGAAGAATACCTAATAAACAGAAGCACTTCCAATCAAGGGGCATGGCATGACCATTGTCCATTATCTGGGACAGTTAAGTCAAAATTCGGAGAATCTCTCAAAGGCCAAATAGCCTGGGGCAAATCTCCGCATGAGTCACCTGGGGCATTTCAACAATAAATCTTGCCTGGTCAGAAATCTTCTGGTGGCATGACAAAACACTTCTAACAGGGGCAACTCCCTATATTCTGAAAGCACGGATATAGTCGAAAAGATACTACGCAAAATCAAAGACCCGCTAGGTTGACGCACCTAGGCAAAAATAAGGGCTTCCCGGCGAACCAAAAGGGTTCGGGCAAAATTAAGGGATGAAATGAAAAAATCTGTACACCCGGCAAGTCGAAAACCTGAAAAGGCGGCTTGGGCAAAAATGGGTATCCCGGTGGACTGAAAACCCGAAAGGGCGGTCCAGGCAAAAATTAGGGATCAAAGCGTACGACTATGTCCTGTCATCTCGTCACTTGCCTACCAGAAGGAGGTTTGTCCATCAACAATCATCAAGCACCTCTACAGGTATCGTCCTCTCCCGCATCAGAAACAGGGGCAATAAAGAGTGGTCTAAACAATCTGATTGTTCTATCCTCCAAGGTATCAGGGTAAGTTCCGTGAAGAACATAACCAATACAGTTCAATACTTCCCCAAGAGAGTCCAATCCAGTTTCCCCAAGAAAATTGGAATCCATATCCCCAAGCAATAAGCTTATCCCCAATAGATTCTGGAGACTTACCCCCGTAGAGCACGAACGCGTCTCCCGACTTTATTCAAAGAGTTATTTCCTTAACAGGATATAACTGGGTTATCCTCAGCCAAAAGCCACGGAAAGAGCGTCGTCGCCGAAGTCTTCTTACCCCAGCGAAGTTCATCAACTACTTCCTATACAACAAGGGTATCCTCAGCAAACTACTGTCAACATTCAGCAAGGCATCCCTCTTCCCACAGAGTATTTCTTCCCAGCATGGTCGCTAGAATATCTTTTTCTCCCCGCAGAATCCTCCATTCGCCAAGTTTATTCCCCAACGGAGTTATCTTCTCCTACCGGTATACTTGCAACTATCATCCCCAGCGGAAGCAAAAGCTATTCTTCCACATCAGCCCAGGATGCGACTTCCCGGCACCCGTCAAGGATTTATTTTCCTACGACGAAAACATACATTCATAAAACGTCACATACATCATTATAGCATGCATATGCATCATATTACACGAATCTCATTGATCTTGAAAACATACAGTTCATGCATCATGATTTTGCATACAATTATGTTCTACCTTTTCAGGAAAAAGATCAATACAAAAATGACTACTATCAACTAATCGCAATTCCTTCTAGATATAGTTTCAGATGTAAACCCAGCGATGGTAACATTCTGATGCTGCTTCCAGAATTCCTTCTAGATATAGTTTCAGATATGATCCAGATATGGTGACGTTCTGATGCTGCTTCCAGATCTCCTTCCAGATATAGTTTCAGATGTAAACCCAGCGATGGTGACATTCTGATGCTGCTTCCAGATTCCCTTCTAGATATAGTTTCAGATGTAAACCCAGCGATGGTGACGTTCTGATGCTGCTTCCAGATTTCCTTCGCGATATAGTTTCAGATATGACCCAGAGATGGTGACGTTCTGATGCTGCTTCCAGGTATCCTTCAGATATAGTTTCGGATATGATCCAGAGATGGTGACGTTCTGATACTGCTTCCAGGTATCCTCCAGATATAGTTTCAGATATGATCCAGATATGGTGACGTTCTGATGCTGCTTCCAGATCTCCTTCCAGATATAGTCCAGATGTAAACCAGATATGGCAACATTCTGTCACTTATTCCAGTTGAAGATATTTCAAGACCTCCTCTAGTCCAGCTAAATCGATGCCCAACAGATTTTTCTGATAAAGACTCAGCAGTCCCCTATGGTTCCCTCTCCAGCGGTGTGTGAGGTAGTAATCCCTTTTTCAGATGTTTCCCTCTCCGACGATGAGTGTGAGGTGATATTCTCCCTATGGTTCCCTCTCCAGCGGTGTATGAGGTAGTAATCCCTTTTTAGATGGTCCCCTCTCCGACGGTGTGTGAGGTGGTAAGTCCTTTTCAGATGTTTCCCTCTCCGACGTTGAGTGAGGTGATCATTCCTTTCAGATTATAATTGCCTATGGTTCTCTTCCCGATGTTGCAAAGATGGTAATTCCCGCCAAGATTTTTCTCAACGAGCGTTGTTGAAGTTAAAATCATCCAAGGCTCTCTTACCATTCATGCTAAGGTAGTAACCATCCCTGGTTCATTCATCAGCGTTTGAAGCTCCAGATTCAGCTCCTGTAACCAGTCAGGACACATCTATACCAAGCATCTAAAATCAACTCCTGCAACGTGTCAGGTACTCATTTTCTGTTTTGTAGGTATGCAGGTTCTCGCTAAGGAATCTCTTACCCGATCAACATCCAGATGGCATCCATAAGCCCATCATCCTATCCAGCAATCTCCAAATGGCATCTATAAGCCCATTCCCCCATCATCACTGCTACTATGTGAGCGCAAATTTCTGGGCACTCTAGTGTCCAATCATCTTCTACCCTCGGATTACGAAAGGCACGTCAGCCAATCTGCATCCTCAGGTCTAAGAAGATTGAACAGGGGCAACTGTTGTACCCCAAAATTTGCCCTCCCATATTCATCAAGATTTGTCAAAATCAAAGTCACAAAATTCCCCAAGGGTTGTGCAGCTCAACTGTCTCCTAGACAGTCAAAACTAGGGTTTGTGTCCTGATCAAGAATTGAAAGCTTTCAAGGGCCCAATCAAGTCTCATATGCCTACAAAGAGGGTCAAGTATCCTCATATCAAGTTTCAAGGCATTCAGCTCAAAATTGCACAGTCAAAACCCTAAATTGCACTACAGTCAACTGTAGGGGCAAAATGGTCATTTGACAGTCAAAAGTTCAAATTTTTGGTCAACATATCATTTTGAAGCCACAAACATCATTTGATCAATGCTTGATCATGATTCTCAAAATTTGGCTCAGAAAATCATCAAGATGCAAAAGTTGCTATATTTGGACAGTTGAAAAAGTCAACTGAAATTGACCAGGGCATAACTTTCACATGGATTATCAGAAAAATTCCATCCAAAGCTCATTTTGAAGAGAAAGACATTTCCTACAACTCATCTTCATATTCCAAGTCCAAGAAATGCTCTCACAAAAAGTTATCAATTTCAACATTATAGGTCATTTTCAAAAGTCAACAAAAAGGGACTTTAAGTCAAAGACCATAACTTGAGATTGGTAAATCAAAATGACATGGGACCAAAGGAATTGGTTAAAGGACTCAAAGACCTTTCCAAAATGTCCAAGAACATGTGAAAAGCTTAAAAATTGAGCAAGTTATGCCTTGTGGAAGTTGGGAAATTTTTGGGAATTTTGAAAAGTCAACATTGATGCAAAAGGCCTAAATTTGCTATTGGGCCCATTTTCCTTCCAAGTTTCTTCATGCCAAGCCTATGCACGACCATTAGGCCCAAAGGGAAGTATTTTCTCATTTTTTAATTATTTATTTGAATTTATATTAATATTAATTCATTTAAATTAATTAAATACATGAAAAATATCAAACTTGACCTAAAAAAATCTTTTCATGCATGTTTATTCTCAATATCACGTGCATATCCCAATTAGGCAAGTTTTGATGAGATTTGAGCATGATTGAACCAAAAACCATGAAAAAAGATTGGAAAAGATCCTTGAAATCAAATATTCAAAAATCATCAAAGCAATGGATTTTGTCCAATTTTTCTTAACCTAATCACTCACTATATGATCAGGAAGGAAGACCTAATGCAAGAGGACTGCAAGCTGCGCCCCAAGAACCTTTGGCAAATTGAAATTTTTCCATAAAACACAAACACTGAAAACCAGTTTCAAGGTCGATTCAAGCTTCAATTTTCATTCCATTAGCATCCTGAGACATCATTGAACGTTTCTCAATCATTAACATCAACCAGAACGCCCTGAATTGGTACCCCTAAGTCAAACCGTACCTCAAAATTTCTGAAATCGCATAGCATTAATCAAGCATCCTTTTGCATTTTTCTTTATGGATTCTTGCTTATAATGATGTTTCTAAGCTAACCAACAGGTTCAATTGTGTTTTTATGCCATATATGCGTTTTTGCCATGGTCAAATATTAGGGTTGCAGGTTTTCTGAATTGGGGATTTTGCGTAGAGGAAAAATTAGAACCCATGAATGCCATGGTTGGATTCAGCACCTCAAGACGAAGATATCTTGACCCTCGCGATGAATTTATGACCAATAGGATGCTAATCGCTATTTTCTTGTAGGTTGCTTAAGGCCACGCATCCAAAACCGTGGCTGAAGGGTCTTGTTTCAGAAACAATGGGGAAGATGATGCGTTGGCAACCACTGAATGGTTCATTCAAACCAGCGCGCGCTTTTAGGGGCCACTGACCAATTTTGCTTTTTGTTATTTAATTGATATAATATATTAAATGGAACATAATGGCTCAGCTGGCAGGTACCAATGCATATGACTCTCATGACCTGGGTTCAAGTCCCAGGTCTGGCAAAATTCCATGTTATTTTTCAACGTAAAATCCTATGCTTTGCTAACGTCCAGGTGCACCATGTTCCATCCTCATCCAACCTCCACGCGTCCAAATGGCATCAGATCCATGGCCAAGATTCAAGGTGCATCATACATCAGGTCAACTGCATCACACACGATCCAGAAAGTCAACAAATTCTGGATATTAATGGGCCAAAATTCCAGGCCTGAACCTCCCATTTGGGGCAACACCCCACTCTGGTTTGACAATTTTATTTATTTTCTTATATCCTTTTAATTATTATTTCAATTGTTATGTTATTTTAATTATTGTTTATTTAATTTTTAATCAAAATACAAAAACATCATAAAAATAAAAAATGCCCAAATAAAAATATAATTTTTATTTTAATTATTTTCTAAATAAATGCTTGTAATTACTTAGTTTTATTAGGTTACAAATTTAATTCTTTTTAATAACTAAAATCCAAAAAAATAGAACTTAGGTTTAATAACTTTTTATTTTCTTTTTAATTTTCCCCTTTTTTTCAGAATAATAATATTAGTTATTTATTTTCATAAATTAAAAATTGTACATAAATAAATTAGGGTTTAATGTAGATTATATTTTAATTCTTTCACAATAAATAAAAATACTAGAATTAGGGTTTGCCGTTTAATTTAATTTCAATTAACTCCTTTTTCTCATTAAATCTAAAAAATACAAAATACCAAAAAAACGTTTAATCATTTAATTTTTAAATTCTCATTAACCATTAATATTTTGCAAAAGGGTCCAACGCCCTAGTTTTGTTTCAATTCCTTTACTTCGCGCATTTATTTTACAATCGTTTAAATAATTATGTAATTGTCCCTAAGCCTTGTAACTTTACTTTTCGCACTTTATTTATCGCTTTATTTATTTTCCGCTAAATCGGGTCCGGTTTAATTTTGGCGATGTGGACCCGCGCCATTTGTAATAGCCTTAGATTTATTTTTTCGCAAACTTTATAACTGTTAAATATGCATGCAAGAATGAATGCCCTAATTAAAATCAAGCGTAGAACACAATAAACATGACAAGACAAATAACTGAAACATGACACACGATTCACACACACCACCCCTAGGGTACGCCTCACTGTTGCCTTTCGAAAGGTGATCGTCGAGTAGAGGACGTCTTAGTAAGTCCTCATGATCCGGGAACCTGGCATGAGGGTAGCTTCTAAGGTGTCTTCCCATTGCTCTGGTGATCACCATGTCCCTAAAAATCGAATTGACCCGAACACTTCCAACGGTGGTGCTACCTACCTCTCAATGGTGGGATGGCACTACTTTAAAGGACTCTTACACAGACAAATTCTTTAGGGTAGGTAGGTTCTCAAGGATACTTGCTCTAACTTCAAAAACAAACAAAAATCTTTTCACCGACACTTTTCAAAAGCTTTCAAAGCAAATTTTTTCAAACACTCTGACGTACGAGTCGAACTGAAATTTTTCAAAGAAACTTTTTTAAACCCACAATTGAAAAGCAAGCAAACATTTTTGAAAACACATTGAGCAAGTATCTAAGAGCCCATGGATAACCATGGATAGAAAGGGTGCTAACACCTTCCCTTTCTATAATCTACCTCCCGAACCGAGAGCAATCTCTATAAGGAATTTTTCTGTGCTTTTGTCCTTTCCATTTGGAGAAAATAAAAGACGGTGGCGACTCTTGCTTCCGCGACATTTCGCGAACCAGCGTTAAACAGTCAGTTCCAGATCCACCGATCACACCATTAAATAGGATAGTCCCATCTTTCTGACTAACAGCTTTACATGAATTTTGATTAAAGATTATATCATAACCGTTATCACTTAATTGACTTATGGATAACAGGTTATGCATTAATCCATCTACTAATAAAACATTACTTATAGAGGGAAGAATTCCGTTACCTACTGTTGTGCCCCAAAATTTGCCCTCTCATTTCATCAACATTTTCTCATCACAAGACTCTTGGAACTCAAGATCAAGTTAGGGTCTGCTCTGCTCAAGACCCCTCCTTGCACTGTTGACCCAAATTAGGGTTTGAGTTTGCACAGGGATGTTTTGACCTAAAATTCCCAAAGTGACTTTCATGCTTCATGTTGGACTTACAAGTTTATCCATATCAAGTTTCAAGCCTTGATTCCAATCTTTGCCCAGTCAATTGGACAGTTGACCTAGAAATCAGCTGTATTGGGGAAAAAGTCAATTGTGGCCAATTGACAGTCAAACCTCATGATTTTTGACCCACATCAACCTTATGAACTCATATAAACCATTTGGTCAAGTTTGGATCATAATTCCATAAGAAATTTGATCAGATCACCAAAAGGGCAAAATGGTCATTTTTAGGGTTTTGACTGCACAAAGGAAATTTTTGACTGTTTGACCTAACCAATGGCAAACCAAGCTCATATATGGACTCAAGGACTCAATGGCATTGTCTTGACCCATTCAACAAGTTCAAAAGATCTCAAATGCATAGGATTGACAGATGAATTTTTCAGTCAACTAATCAAAATTTGACTGTATACTGAAAAGTCAAACTTTGACTTTTTGGTCAAAATCAAGTGCCAAGGTTCATTTTTCATCAAGACATGTCAAATTACGAAACTTGTTCATCAAGAAACCCAAAATTGCCAATTAGGGTTTAAAATGAAAAAATTTCATAACTTAGAAATTTTCTAAGTTATAAAATTTTCTTATTTTTTCCTAACTTTGTCCCATTTTTTCACCAAGATGCAAATGGATTCAAACAAAACTTGAAACATGAAAGTTGTATTCCATTGCAAAATATACAACTTTTATTCACAAAGTTTTCTCAAAGGAAGCTTGTATCTCAAGTTATGATTTTTGGAACAAGGGTGCCAAACACTTTTAACTTAGAAGAAATTTGGCCTATTTTGGTCCAACTTCATGGCCATTTTTCACATGGTTCCACTTGGAGTTTCAATTTGCATTACAAAGATGGATTATAGTACACATTCCAAGCTTTCCAAACTGTCCAAGAACTTCTCAAACACCCTTGTGGTTAGAGAGAATCAAATTCACAAAGTTGGCAAAAACTCACTTTTGTTCATGACCAATACATGTTCATAGCAAATGGCATTTTCAAATCAGCTTGGTTTGTGCTAGATTGCAGGCCTCTAAACCCTTTTACACTCCTTAATTGAATGCAAATCCACTGAGCTAATGCATTATTTTGTTCATTTGGACATTGCACACAAAATTAACCCTTAAATGGAAAAAGGTAGAATGCCATTTTTATAAAGTTATGCTTTATGTCAAATACCAAATCCTTGAGGCATGGGGCCAGATCTTAGAGCCAATTCAAATCTACAAATCCCAGTTATCAAGGGCCTAACTTGCAGCATACATTAGGGCATGGTACTGGCTTGTATCACAACACACATTTCTTTGCTTACACTTGAAGAAACATTGCAAAAACAACTCCAACTTCCACTTCCTGTCAACACAGCCAAGAGCAAACCTTGTGAACCTTTTCCATACATTAAGCCAAGCCTAAAACACGATTGAACCATCCCTCACACTTCTTAATACTCAGAATCTCTGTTTTGCTGCAAAACAGGGCATTCTCTGCAGATTGACTTGCCTAGCATTATCCACTCGTGCATTTTTGCCCAAACAAGTTTCAACACATTCCACACCATCCACACAAACTATTCCAAGACCTAAACACAAGCTGTAACTCCTATAACCTCAGTTGCCATTTTCATTTTTCAGTTTTGCAGGTGAACTTCCATAGCACGATACAGAGTGATTCAAAGCAAGCTAGGTGTTGGAGAAGCTTCCTTGGACTTCAGGCAAGCTATACAGAAGCTCAAACTCCATTGAAGTTGGCCATATTATTGTATACGATTCAAGCTGAAACAGGTAAAACCATGGACTTCTATCTCTCAATCTAGGAAGAGTTAAGCTTAGGTTTGTGAATGAAACATGTCCTACTCATAGCCTTGAAGCCATACATGTGTTTACTTTTCATTTATATTAAGCATGTTGTGAGAATTTTAGCCATGAACATTAAAGAAAAACTAGGTCAGAAATTGGGGGTGAAGAAATTCTCCCTGGTTTCTTAGAGTTAGGTTAAGTTTTTTACATGTTTGGAATCGTGGTTTGATGCTCTACATTGTTTGTGTTATGAGTTTTTGCTAAAAATCAAGGAATCAGGAGTTTGTATTTTGAAAGGAGAGGCGCGCGTTTGACAATGCTGTGAAGGGGTGAAAAACACAAGAAGGGGGGGTTGAATTGTAAAACTGAAATCTAAAGCAATTGACAAGATATTTTTATCCTGGTTCGTTTGATCTCAAACTACTCCAGTCCACCCGTCAAGGTGATTTCGCCTCTCTCCAACGAGGTCTTAATTCACTATATTCAACTGAATATTACAGACTGCTTTAACAACTGCTAAAGCCTTCTTGATTCAAACCACAACCCGGTTTGTCAAGGCAACACTTTCTTACAAAGGTATAAAACAATGTGTGTGGATGTTTTCTACAAAACTTTATCACAACTGTGATGTATACACAAATGAAGCTTAGAAACTAGATTGCTAAACTGTAATGGAGTATCAGAGTTTGTGGTTTAGCAAAACTGGTAGAACGAAGATTATGGTTCAGCTTTGTGCGTGTAGAGATTTGGAGAGCATTAGCCATTATAATCTTCAAAGCCTTGTTTATATAGCACTTGAGAAGATGAACGTTGAATGCAATATTCTTGATTCAATGCTAATAACAAGCTTTCCTTATTGAGCAGATCTTGTCTGGAATGAGGCCGTTGGAATTAATTAGCGTTTAATGCACAGTACCGTTGCTTCTTCAATGCACGTTCTGGCTTGGCTCATTCTGATTCTGCTTCGCTGCTGATGAACTATTGTGTTTCTGTATCAGAGTGTTTGAGCGCAGTTCTGTTCATCAAGCTTCAGCATGTGCGTGAGTTGATCATCTGATCTTGACGTTCTGATGTAGCAACTTTCTGATGCTGGTGTATGAAATCAAATTCTGATGCTGAATAAACGTGATCTTGCTTATATCAATCAGAGTATCTGCAAATCAGAGCATAATAATTTTAGGCAGCAGATAGTTCAAACATGAAACATTTAAATACTATATCTTTTCACTTTGTTATCATCAAAACTTAAATATAGGGTAGTAGATTCAAACATTGTTCTAACAATCTCCCCCTTTTTGATGATGACAAAAACTAGATATTTTAAATGAAAAATAACGTGAAAAGGTATCTGGAAAAATGTATCAGAGTAAGAAGTACGGAGAAGTCAGAGTTAAGAGATACTCCCCCTGAGTTTATTACTTCCCTTTGATATACGTGTTCTTCAGGATCAAATCTTTTTCTTTCTTTGAACATCAGATTATCAGAGTCTTTGACTTATCAGAGAGCAGAGCTTCAGAGCTTTTCTTGTCAGAGCTTTGCTTTGGATCAGAGTATTTAGGACGATCAGAACTTCATATTGATCAGAGCAACATTGATCAGAGCTTCTACATTTTGCTCAGAGTTTCTAGTCTTCAGAGTGTCCAGGAGCTTCCTTGTGCCTGTAGACTTTAAACAAAACAGAAAAACATTTCAAGTAATAGAGTTAGAATGTTTGAGAGTTTCTGTCTAGTTAGCCCGTTATTGATTTAAATATCATTCTTGTTCTCCCCCTTTTTGTCAGCAATCAAAAAGTGTTGGTGATGTGCTAAAACAATTTGATCAGAAAAACTAGTCATATTAAGATAGTTCAGAATCAGAGCAAGAAAAATATTACAAAAACTTAGTCAAAACAGTACATCAGAAAATGAAGAAAACATGAAAAATGTTATGCATGAAAAAAGATTTAAGGTTGAGGAGGCATGCGTGTGAACAGGCTCTCCAACATTGCTTGAATCTTTTCAGAAGTTTCATTCTGTTTCTGCACCATGCTGACAACAGAGTCAATCTTGCTGTCCTACACATCCATTCTTGCTTTCATCTTCTGATCATTCTCTTCCATCCGCTGCTGTAGACGCAAGTCATTCAGCCTTAATTCTTCCAGAGTCTGCCTGTCCAAGGCAGCTTGAGAAGCATCAGAAGGAGGAGGCTTCTCAGAACTTTCAGCGACATCTTCTGCTGGATTTTCTTCAGCCTGAATGGTCTTGTCTTCTTCTGATGGTTGCACCTTAGCAGCTTGCTGTTTCTCAGACCAAGGTTCAGAGTCCAGAGGGAGCACAACTTCCTGAGGTAGCTGACTTTCAACTTCCTTCAGCAGCTTGCTGAAGTTCTGTTGAGCCTGCTCATAGTTGACGTCCTGCAACTTGAGGGTTACAGCACGTACCCAAGATCTGAACTGTGACCAGAGCTGATCAGAAGCAGCTGGGTCAATCATCCCAGGACAGACTTGCTTCAAAGAAGCAATCCATTGCAGCACACCTGTTTCAAAATTCAAAATACCAGAGCCAACATCTGGTTGCTTTGGTTTTGGGATGGCAATTTTGTGTCTTAAATCAGCAAGACGTTCAAGACTGGTTAAGTCAATGAAAGTTCTGCTGGGGTTTTCAGCGGATTTCTGAGAGGCTGTTTGTTTTGGAGGAGGGGTATCAGAGTCAGATATTTCTATTGGAGTGGTTGGAGTTTTTGGAGGTGTTGATTCTAATGAGGATGGCAACTGGGGCCTGAAAACAGTGGTTCCACATGGCAACTGGATTGCCAACGGTGATGGTTGAGGTGAGTGAGGGTCAGAATGATGAGGAGAAGGGGTTTCATAGTGGTGAAACTCTGTTTGTGGTGAAGGTGGATTTATTTCTGGTTGGGGAGATGGAGGTGGAATCTCTGATTGCTCAGGGATCAGAGGTTCTTCTGAGAGTGGTTGTTGTTGTTGTGGTTCTGGTTCTGGTTGTTGTTGTTGTTCTGGTTGTGGAGGAGGAATGTTTAGTGGTTCAGAGAGTGGTTGAGCAGAAGCATGTTCACGCTCAATATTAGCTAGCACTCGGTCAAGTGCTGGTGTTGTTGAAACTGTTGGTTGTTTGGGGAGTTTGGTTCTGGGTCTTCTGAGTAGTAAGGCCTCAGAAGGGTCTTCTGGTATGGTTTCATCAATAGTAGGGATTGGGATGGATATTCTGTGGGAGGTTTGAGAAGGGGCAGCAGATGTTGGAATAGTAGATGAAATTAAAACAGGGGCAGCAGATGAAATACCTCTTTTCTTTGGAGTCTGATGAGATGATCCTTCTGTTGGCGCTTTCCTCTTCTTTGTCTTCTTCTGAGTCACTTCCGGTTGGGTTTGACTCAGATCTTTGATCTTCAGCTTTGAACCTGTATCCTCTGCCTTGTACGTATCTGGGTACCTGAGAAACATCTCTGGTTTGGATTCCATTTCAGAAAATACCGGAAAATTACTCAGAGGCACTCTTCTGCTGGAGATATCAGCAGTTGAAGTAGCTCTGGGTTCCTTCTGAATATTTTCTATCAACTTCATCTTTTTCAGATTCTTAGCATTCAGAGGTTTCCCAATGGTTGGTTCAATAGTGCTCAGCTCCTGAGCTTCAATCAGATGTTCAATCAGCCTATTCTCTGTCAGAATATCTGATATAAGCCTTCCAAACGGTATCTAGTCCCTCTTGGTTCTTTCTTCTTCTCTTGTCTCTTTCACACTGGTTTTGAGATGGTTGAACAGGAAGTGAGCCAGATTGATCTTAACCTTCTGATCAATAAAGTAGATCAGAAACTGCTGATCCACATTTATATAATCAGGAGAACTTGTTGGTTTCCTGTGGTTGAAGCATCCCAGAATAATCTTAGCCCATACTCTGCAGTGATCCTTCAGATCCTTAATCTTGCTGCTGGGCATTCCAAGAGTGAAAATCCTGTTGGCTACCTGTTTACCTTGGGTTTTGGTAAACAACCGCTGATCCTCCAAATGGTTACTTATTTGGTTACTCGCAGGATCGATCAGATTGATCCTATGGACATAGGTTGATTTTGAAGTTTGATTAAGGTGGATAAGGCTTTAAGTAAAATGCTTCAAGTAAATTGCATAAAGGAAAGGCTTGGTAAAATAAACAAGGCTTTAAAGTAAAGGTTCGACAGGAATTTAAAGGGGAAAAGCATGTAAAATACTGGAAAAGTAAATGACTTTAATTGATAAAATTGGTGTTTCACACATACATTTCTCAACAATTCTTTCGCTCACACTGGGTACTTGAATCTAAATGAGTGACTATGTATCTATTTGTGAACACACGCGAGAAACTACATGTCTACTCCTATTTATACTAAAACATTCCAAGTAACCGTCGGGCAGTTGCACTGCTTCGAGATTAAGCCACTTGGCACGTTCTCCATGCTCGACGCTCCAGATCCTTGCACGTTTGCACGTAGTAACTGCAGGAAACCGTTTTCCCTCCAAAGCTTTGAATTTCAAACTGCTCCACTCTGGACCATCGAACACTTTCATCAAGAAACGTCTTCGACGAAAACTCCTTCGACGTCGAAGGCAATCAGCCTTCTTCCTTGGAAGAAATCTTCTAAGTATTTTACCATCTTTCGACGGGCACTTCGACAGGCTTAGCCAGTCGAAAGCATCTTTCAGCTTTTAATGGCTGCCATCAATCAAAACAAAGGTGTCGAATTTAGGAGCCAACAAATTGCCCCCCAAGAATGCCTTATTTCGACTCTGAAAGAAAAAGGCATTCTTTGAAAACGCCATTCGACACCTGTTTTTTCCACGCTTAGTCACAAGTTAACTTGTGCACTTTTTGTTGCTTTTTACCAACTATTGGCAATCCCAAGAAACCATCATTGATTTGATCCTAGGACGTCACTTTCAGTACGGCGTGCAGTACCAAACATCACTTCAGAATTTGTCATTATGACAAATCCCAAAAACGAGGACGCACGCTGCGTCTCTCTGTTTCTGCATAAACGGCCAAAACAACAGGATGCTGCCACGCGTCCCACTAATTCCTGCAGCATTAAATGACATTCAATGTCCTCGTTATTGGGAATTTCTCCCACTACTATAAATAGTAGTGAATATCCCATTGTGGGACTTTTTACGCAAACTAGCCCTCAAACTCCCTTGCTTTCATACAAACTTGCTCTCTTTGCAGAAAAAACTCTTCCTTTTTCACTTCATCTTCATCCTCAACAATGGCCTCTGCTTCCACTGCCCCCAAGACTAACGCACCAACTGAACAACTTGTTAAGCCCAAGGTCTTTGTTACTGCTCCGGTAGTGAACTCTACAGGGAAATGAAGGGTCCCTGAACCTTCTGACATCTCCGTTCGCGATGCTTACTCGCGTCACTTGATGATCCCGGTTGGATACTCCAACCAGATCTTCGCAATGTCTGGACCCATGAACCCAAGCATCTCTGAAGCTCTGAAGATCAAGAGCTATTTCCCCATCGTCGAGAAACTCAAGCCAGTAGCATGCGCCAAGAAGGACGCAGAAGACAACGAAGACCCTACACACGAGAAGATCGACCTCCGTTTCTTCAACAGAAGTGTTAGGGTCTTCAGGTCTTGCCCTAATCTGACCTCTGACTATGTTGCTTGGCTAACAAAGTTGGAGAAACATCAAACTCCAGTCTGGAAGGAAATGGGAATCTTTGACCTAGTAATGCTGTCGAAGACAGGTTTAAACTACTCCCCAGAGATGCTTATAGCTTCGCTGTTGTTTTGGGATTACTCTCACTTCACCTTTCACCTTCCATGTGGGATGTTAACCCCCACACTCTTCGACGTAGCGGCCATTACTGGCCTTCGACCAACCGGAGATTACTTCGACCCGGAGGAGATGTCGGAGGACCAAATTGGCTTTTCTGAGACTAAGCCAACATATACCACCTTTATCAACCATTATCACGACAGGTCGACGGATACAGTGTCGGATGTCGAACACATAGCGTTTCTAGCCTTATGGCTAACTCGCTTTGTGTTTTGCTCGAAATCTCTACAAGTGACCAAAAAGATGGTCACTCTTGCCACCCAACTGCATCACCGCCAAAACATCTGTTTGGCAGAACTAATTCTGGCCAGTCTTTATGACTCAATCAGCAATGGGGTTACTCTCTTGAAACATGTCGAAGATAGGAACAGTTTGCTACTCGCTGGGCCTTTCTGGCTACTTCAACTGTGGCTCAACGCCACTTTCGAATCTTTCTTACCCAAGAAGATTCAGATAAATGAACAAGCCCCAGCGATAGCTAATAGACGTATCGAAGGAATTAGGCTGGCTCTACTGACACCTGTGGAAGATGGGCTGGAGTTCCAACAAACCTTCACTAACTTCGTTCTGATGTTCGCTCGAAGGAAGGAATTTGTTTCAACTATGGCTCCATTTGCTCAACGGAAGGTGGGGCCAGCATGGTTCACAAGGCCACACCCAAAGGAGTCGAGTGGTCCCAACGTCGATGAGCACACTGTACTTTGGGAGGCGTTCCTGACACCCAGGATCATGCCTCTTCGATTTAAGAGTTCTAAGACTCATTTGAGTCTGCTTGCCTATCAACCAAATCTGGTATCTCGCCAGTTTGGTATCATCCAAACCCTACCTTCTCCCATTTTTCAAAGAGAGAAGTCAATGTTGTACTTCTGCAACGATTATACAGAAGAAGCTGCCATCAAGCATATCGGAAGATATGCTGGTCGAACAATCCTCTCGCTGTTTAACTACCAGCTTAATTTCCTTTGCTCACCATCCTTTGAAGAGTGGTGGAGAAGCTATTATGCTGAGTACTTCTTCGACGAGAAGGACTTTGTGGCAGAGTTGCAGAAGTCTTTTGTCCTTGTGTTGGACAAAGTAAAGAAATGTAAGTTCATGCTCTCACATTACTTTTTATCTTTCTCTTCGACTGTTAGCCTGTTAACTTTCCTTTTCGCTTTCAGTTGTTCGAAAGCCCCTAGCCAAGAAGGCTACAGAAGGCCCACAAGGAAGAGTCCCTTCGACAAAACCTCCACCGCCGGCGAAGACTATAGCGCCGGCAAAGACAACGGGCAACCAACAGGGGGAAGGCTCTTCGAGGAGGCCTCCTGCATCGGTAACCAGATTTTCTTCATTTTCATTCTGGCTTTCGATTTTTTATTTTCGACGTAATTATTCCATCGAATTCCTATTGGTTTTCTAGGCCCCTTCGCCCAAGAAAAGGGCAGCATTGGTGATCGAATCGGGGAGCGATGACGAAAGTGATTCCCCTCCTACTCCCTTAAAGAGGCGAAAGTTAACGAAGGACGCTTCTGTTCCTGCTCCTGCTCCTGAAGGTCGAACCGTCAGAATAAAGGTCGCTGTGAGAAAGCCTAGGCCACCTGCAGTGGTCATCGAGGAACCAACTGAGGAGGAACTGAACGCTCTTGTTACCAAGCCTGTCGAAAGTGACAATTCCAGCCCTGGGGCTGAAGTTAATCCACAGGTAATCTATTGGACCCTTCTCATAACTTAGGCATAGATACCAGTATTCGATTATGTCTCTTTCGACATCTGAAGATTTGTCTTCTTTCTCCTTTTCAGGACACTACTGAAAGTTCCCCACCAAGGACTTCAGAAACTCTAGAATCTGCTGATCTTAGCAGGCCTCGGGAAAAAGATTTGGGCAATGACGAAGCCCACACTGAGAATGAGGCCAATGCTGAAACAGTGGAGAAGACAACAGAAGAACCTATGGTGGAGGAAACACAGCCAGAAACGGTTCCTGTGGTGGACTTGTTGTCAGAAGAGAATCCTGAAGGAAGAGACCAAGGCAATGGCGAAGAGAATCAAGATGCTGTTGACGAAGAGCACCAAGGTGGTACTGGCGAAGAACACCAGGGTGACGCTAGCGAAGAGCCACAAAATGACGCTGGCGAAGGACCCCAAGGTGATGTTAACGAAGAACCACAAGTCGACGCTAGTACCGCCTCAGCCCAAGTCGAAAGGCAACCAAACGAGGCACTCAGCATTCAACCGCCTCAAGCCCAAGATAATACTGTGGCAAGGGTCACCTCCTCAAAGCATAGGTCAAAAGAGGACTTGGAAATCTTGAAACAAACTGACCCTGTCAGCTACCTCAATGCAATCATCGAGAGTAAGAGTTCTTCTGACACTAGTCAGGAAATTCCTACCCTGTCGGGGAAATCTACTGAAACTTCTCCTCTTGATGATGCGTTGGCGAAGGTTAAGGCCCAGTTCTTCAAGAGAGATTTAATGAAGGCTTTAGAGGGGGACCCCACTGCTCCATCATGCTTAAAAGAGGTTTTGAATGCTGTTGACTTCGAAGCTGTAGCCCCAGAAATCTCAGACTTAATCATGGAATTACATTCTATGATTGATCAAGTCTCAGCGGATTACAGGCGCCAACGAACTTTTAACAGTCAGCTCGAAGTGCTGCATGGCAAAAGCTCATCTGCGTGGACTGCTGTCTCAGATTCGACTTCTCGAATTGCCGAGTTGTCGAAACAGAAAGCGTCTGCACAGGAAAGGGTCGATGCTATTGAGCGAGAGAATGTCTCCTTCCGAGCACAAATTGCAGAGATAGAGGCGAAGATAAACGCCAACACTGTGCTCCAGGAGGAAATTCTTTCGACCATCCCAGACGCTGAGAGCCAGACTGAGATCAAGCAAGGCCTGGAATTCGCTGAGAGGGCTCAAAGCCTCGATGCTCAAATTGCCAAACTGGTGCAAGAAAAATCTTGGTGCAAAAAGAGGTTGGAGCTGCAGTATGCCAAGTATCTTCGACTCAAGAATTCTCTTTCCTTTTGATTGATTCTCTTTTGTAACCATCTTCTGTAATCGTTTTCGACAACAATTGCCATTTTGGCTGAAATTAATAAAATTTCCATTTTGGCATTTTTATGGTTAATTTAGTTTATTTTTTTTATTATTTTATTTTTATCTCTTGAAGTATAGGCTTATATTTTTTCAAATATTTACCATTTACTCTCAAGAGCCTTTTATCACCACTTATCTCTTCGACTTCATAGGCTCCACCAGAAAAAGTTTGGATAACTCTGAAGGGTCCTTCCCATTTGGGTGACCATTTCCCCATGCTTCGATCCCGTCGATCCATGGGAAGAATTACCTTCCAAACTAAATCTTCAGGCAAAAATACCTTAGGTTTTACCTTTCTATTATAAGAATCTTCTACTCTTTTCTTCTGAAGCCTGAGTAAGTCGAGAGCGTGTAATCTCTCTTCGTCTAAATCCACCAATTCATCTAACATCATATTCCAATAAACCTCAGAAGGAATATCATAATGCCTCTGAACTCTTGCAGATTGAAGACAAATTTCTGCTGGCAACACTGCATCATGGCCAAAAGTTAGCCTATATGGTGTTGTACCAGTGGCTTCTTTTGGGGATGTTCGACAAGCCCATAAAATCTGGTCTAACGTCTTATGCCAATTCTTTGGTTTCTTCCCAACATGTTTCTTTATCAAGCCAATCACCACTTTGTTAGCTGCTTCGACTTGACCATTCGCCTGTGCATAGTAAGGCGTGGATGTTAGGAGTTTGAAACCTGTTTCCTGAGCAAATTCCTGCATCTTTCGACCAGTGAAAACTGAACCTTGATCAGTTGTTATTGTCTCAGGGATTCCATACCTAAATATAATGTTCTTTTGAATGAATTCAATGACATTTTCTTGGTCTACATTGACTAAAGGGACAGCTTCGATCCACTTAGTAAAATAATCAATGCCTACCAATATGTATTTCTGACTCTTTGATGATGCTGGTCGAATCTCTCCAATAAGATCCAACGCCCATCCTCGAAAGGGCCAAGGCTTCACTATCGAGTGAAGTTCGCTTGCTGGTACATGCTGGATGCCTGTATGAACTTGACATTCTTGGCAACCTTTGGCGAACTCAACACAATCTTTCAGCATAGTGGGCCAATATAGTCCTTGTCGAAACAACAACCATTTCATCTTATGGCCTGCTTGGTGAGCCCCACATGCCCCAGCATGTGTAGTCGAAAGGGCTATGTATGCTTCAGTTTCACTTAAACATTTCAGCAACACCCCTTCAGGCGTCTTCTTGAATAACTCATTACCCATGAGTACAAAACTCAACGCCCTGTATTTTGTTTTTCGTTCTGTCGGAGCTCCTGGATTTTGAAGATAGTCCACAATGGGTTTCCTCCAATCCTGATCTGACAAATTATCAATGAACGAAATCTCGAAGTTACTGTGATCAGCATATCCTAGCCTCGTCGATTCCAAATCTGATGGTGATAGACAAGTTGCTTTTATCTTCTCTCGAACTTCGATTGCTCTTTGTAGTTTCGTTTTTGAAATCTTATACCCAGATGCAATTTGTGCCAAGTCATTGGCTATTTGATTTTCGACTCTGGGTATGTGTCGAACATTGACACTTTCAAATTGTTTCAATAAACGATTTGCTATCACAAAGTACATAATGAGATTCTCTCTTATGCATTTATATTCTTTTGTGACTTGCTTGATGACTAACTCTGAGTCTCCCATTATTTCGACTCGAGTTGCCCCCAATTCCAACAATATTTCAAGGCCAGTAATTAGAGCTTCATACTCAGCCTCATTGTTCGAACAAGAACCTTCGATTTGGTACTTGAATGTTGTTGGAATTTTATCTGGAGAAATAATCAAGACTCCTACTCCTGTTCCATTTTTATGGCTGGAACCATCGAAGTAGAATTTCCAAGGTTCTATCTCCACATAATTAATATCCTCGACTTGAATTGAGTGGTCGACTATGAAGTCTGCAACCACTTGTCCTTTTACTGCCTTAAGAGGCATAAAGGTCAAGGAGTATTCAGTCAATGCTAATGCCCACTTGCCAATTCGACTATGCAAGATAGGTTTCGACAACATATATTTGAAAACATCAAAATGAGACGAAACATAAACATCAACTGGTTTTATATATTGCTTGAGTTTTGTACAAGAGAAATACAGACATAGACATAATTTTTCAACTTCGCTATATCTAGTTTCTGCATCATTCAAAACTCGACTGAGATAATAAATGGGTCTTTCGACTCCATTCTCATCCTCTTGGGCTAACATACTTCCCAGAGTTTTGTCAGATGCAGCTATGTACAATCTCATACTCCTATTGCTACAAGGAGGCACCAAAATAGGTGGCTTAGTGAGGTACCCTTTGATTTTGTCGAAGGCTTCTTGCTGCTCTTGCCCCCATTCGAACCCCTCTTTATTTAGTCTAAGTAAGGGTGAAAAGGCCTGAGCTTTCCCACTTAGGTTAGATATAAACCTTCTCAAGAAATTTATCTTGCCTAAGAGAGATTGCAATTCCTTCTTATTCGATGGCGCTTTCGCTTCCAAAATTGCCTTCGTTTTGTTCTGATTGATTTCGATTCCTTTCTTGTGGACAACGAAACCCAAGAAATCTCCAGCTTTCACACAGAACGCACACTTCGAAGGGTTCATCTTCAGACCATGTTCTCTCATTCTTTCGAATGATTGTCGAAGGTGGTCAATGTGACTCTTCCTGGAAATAGATTTTATAACAATATCATCAATATAAACTTGCATAAAAGTGTTAATAAAATCATGGAAGATAGTATTCATTGCTCGCTGGTACGTTGCCCCAGCGTTTTTTAGGCCAAAAGGCATCACTACCCATTCGTAAGTGCCTAAGGCCCCTGGGCATCGAAAAGCTGTTTTCGACACATCCTCTTCAGCAATGAATATTTGATTATATCCTGAATAACCATCGAGCATACTCAGGTATTCGTAGCCAGCGGCAGAATCGACTAGCATTTCCGCCACAGGCATAGGATATTCATCTTTGGGGGTGGCAGCATTCAAATCTCTGAAATCTATGCACACCCTTAATGTGCCATTTTTCTTAATTACTGGCACAATATTTGCAATCCATTCGACATACCTTGTAACACGGATGAATTTGCATTTCAGAAGTCTTTCGACCTCCGTTTTGATCTTCGACAATATTTCTGGAGCGAAGCGTCTTGGATTTTGCTTGATTGGCTTCTTTCCAGGTTTGATTGGCAACTGAAGTTCTACCAATCCTCTGTCGAGACCGGGCATTTCGTCATAATCCCATGCAAAACAGTCTTTAAACTCTTTCAGCAATTGGATTACTTCCAACCTAAGTTCTGGATCAATTTTGGCGCTGATGTAAGTTGGCCTATTCTCTGATCCTTCGCCTAAGTTGATTTCTTCTAAAGGGTCTTGTGCTAACATCTTAATGTTGTTCGCCAAGGGATCCTTTTCGAAGCCCAAAGGCTCATCGTCATAGATGGCGTCGAGCCTCTGTTCCTGCATTTCATCTGGCATGATATCAGGGGGTCTTGGATCGAAATCCTTTCCTGGGCCAATAGCAGATAATTGTTGATCATTGGCCTGTGTGGCCATGTACTTTACTTCGGCTTCGAGAGCCGTTATCATCTTGGTTTCGGCCACATAAGCCGAAATTCGCTTCAGAGATTGTGACTCAGTCATTATCACTGAATTCACTTCCCCAACCAGTTGGTTGGATATCAGTCAGCCCACTAAAATCTATGTGGGACAAGTCTTCTCTGTCCCATTGGAAACCATGCTCAGGATGCAGGTATAAGGAACAAAAGGTGTTTGGCGCTGGCGCCATGTCGAAGTCAGGAGTTGGACATGGCCCTATGTGAGCCAAGTTTTTGTCGAAATCTGTTACACCCAAGTGATTCACTTCGCCAAGGTAGTAACTTTGATCCGCCTCTATGTTTTCGACCATCCCATCTGGACGCCATAGCAGCAATCTTTGATGCATCGATGAAGGCACAGCGCCGACACCATGAATCCACTCACGGCCTAACAAAAGGTTGTAGTTAGGTTTGGCCGATATGACCATGAACATTGTTGGTCGAAGGATCGACCCAACTTTTATGTCGAGCTGGATCACTCCCATGGTGGTCCCAATGCCTCCCTCATAGTTGGACAGGACCATGTTGTGAGGTTTGATTTCTTCATCCCTTTTGCCAATCTTCCTTAGCATAGAATGAGGGATAATATTGATAGTGGCCCCACAGTCGACCAATATTTTGTTCACAGTGGTCTCTTCGAGCTTAGCCCTTATGAACAAAGGTTTGAGGTGATTCTTCATCGCCTCTGTAGGTGGCTCGAAGAAGCCATTTTGTTCCTCCGTAGTGCCATTGTCCATGACGAAATAGCATACTGGCCTATGTTTGGCCATTTCTTGTTCCACCTCCCAGTCACTGGTTTCGACTTCTACCTGTCGATTGAATTCCCTAGGCAGTACTGAAACAATGTTCACCATTATATCCAAAGTATCGTCGGACTCAGCATCATCTTCGTCTTCGACTTCGCTCTGGTTAGGCCAAACTAGCCTGTTGGTAACTGGTTCTCTCTCAAGAGGCTTTCTTTGTTTCCTTTGAGGCACATTCGAACTAGTTTCTGCCTTAGGTTCGTTGGCAGCCTCCCTTTCAGCTTTTCGCCTTCTTTGATATCTCCTCCATTGGGATCTCGACATAGGATTTTTTCCCTTGTAGTTGCTGGACACTTGAGCAACCTTGGGTGCAGCAACTTGAGGCTCTTTCTTCTGAATTAAAGAGGAACCTCTTGGCACATCGAAAGAATGCCATTTCTCTTCACTTGGCCTTTTCCGGCCAGATGTTTTGTACCAAGTGTCTACTGGTACATTTGTTGGAGGCCTAAAAGTCAATGGCCTCTTGTCTTGATTAGAACCCCTTCTGGGATCATGTCGAAGGTCAGCATTCTCCCTTCTCTTGTTCGCTGCTCTCACGCCTTGTATGTGCTCAGCAGCTTTTTTATCAAAGATAGAACTGCATCTTGGACACAGCATCACCTCTGATTTCTTCTTCTGGCATCTTTGTAAAAAATCTGCCAAGTTTTCGTTTTCCCTAGGGAAAGCCGTTTTATTTGCCTGCTCTTGCCTTATGGCTTCTTCTGAAGTTTTAGGGTCAGAAAGTTCAACCATGTTGATATTCATTGTATCCTTATTAGCAAGAGTTAGTTGCTTCATTTGTGTCTCCAGATTCTCCGTCTGGCCTTGAACAGTGGCCAAGTGGGAACTGGGCTTTGGTCCAGTTTTTTGTGCTTCAGCAGTCTTCGACTTTGGGTCTTCGACCGCTTTCTGGACAACCTCAATTGTCTTCCTGGATAAGTTTCCAGAAAAACTGCCAAAGATTGGCATATTAATGTGGTCCTTTGAGACTTCGACCATGGTAATGCCTGGCTTCTTCGACTGGATCCTGGTTGCCTCTATCATGTTCACCTCAGAGGGTTCTGCATAGTGGGCTTCAGCCTTCAGTGGATTGGAGTCGACAGCCATGGGGGATTTGTCAGCAAATTTTAATCTCCCTTCCTCAATAGCGTCTTGCACAAGATTCCTGAAAAGAAAACATTGAGAAGTTTTATGGCCCAAAAAATTATGATATTTGCAAAAACCTCTCTTCTTTCTTTGATCAAGAGGAGGCACTTTTACCCCAGGGGGTACTATCATTTGGCCATCTTTAACTAGCAAGTCGAATATTTCATCACATTTTGTGATGTCAAAACTATAAGTCTTTTTTGGGAACCTATCGTTGGTCCTGTCTGGACCAATGGGATTTTTCCCATTTGAGGGGACTAATTGTTTACAAGAGTATGGTGGCCCTTGTTTTAGTTCTGCTAAATCGACTTCTCCTTCTTCGACAGCTAAAGTATCGTCGAAGGATTCTAGATCTTCGTCATCCATCTCAACGTAAGCTATTCTCTCTCTCTTGTGAGTTTTCGTTGCCTTAGCTTTTTCAGCTTTGAGGCGTTCGACTTGTCGAACTCTATCGGCCAGTTGGGCCATGTCTCTTAGGTACTGGGTATCTAGCTTCTTCCTAATGGAATAATCTAGACCGCCTGCGGCTATTTCGACCAACTCATGTTCTGGCACTTGTGTAAAACATCTCGCCTTAAGCAACCTAAACCTATTCAGATATTCGTCTATATGTTCAGTGAAACGTCTCTTCACACTCGCCAGTTCTTTCAGGCTTATCTTGGTTTGCCCCATATAGAATTGTTCATGGAACAATCTTTCCAACTGGGTCCAATTGTGGATCGAATTGGGGGGTAGAGTTGTGAACCAAGTAAAAGCGTTCTTGGTTAAGGAACTTGGGAAGTATTTGATCCTCAGGTTTTCATTATTTGAAATGTCTCCTGCTTCGATCAAATACCTCGCCACATGTTCGACAGTGGATTCTGTCGTGTCCCCAGAAAACTTAGTAAATTTGGGGACTTTGCTCCTAGGAGGTAGATCCGTTTGTAATACATATTCTGACAATGGAGAGGTAAAGTTGGGCCTTCGAAAGCCCATGTTCATTCCATTCTGATTCATGATCCTTTCGATCATGGTTGCCAGATTATTTTCCAAACCCATGTTTTGGTGTTGGATATGCTGAACCACTTCGTCAGCATTTTGGTTTCTGTTAACTAACCTTACCTCTGGGGCTATTACCCTAGGTTCTTCGACAGGTTGTTCTACAGGCTGTTGAGCCTGATTAATGGTGGTTTCTTCCTCTACAAATATCCCCTGATTTCCTCTTGTTTGCGCCCTTTGGGGCTGTCGAATAGGTGGGGGTACTCCAAAGAAATCAGCCAAACGCGTCATTTGCGCTGTAACTTGCTGATTCGATTGAGTAGTATTTTGTATTAGAGGATTTAGCACTGTACTCAAAGTTTGTGCCAACATTTGCACCATATCATGGTTGCTTTCGTCCATCTGTTGCCTCAAGACTGCTGTCGAGGCATTTGTAAGGCCATGGGCTACTTGGGACGTTCCTCCTAAGAGTTGGGTCCTATTTCTATTCGCCATGCCTACTCCAGAGCCTTGGAGTGGCGAAGAGGCACTCACGAAAGGGTCTGAATAAGTGGACGCAGCATTCGTCAGGCTTGCCACTTCAGAAGTTGGCATACCATAGAATGGAATAAATCCTGGGGGAACCACAGGCCTTGTGCCTATATTTCCCCTTGGAGGGGGAGTTCCCAAAGGTATTATGGGGCCTGTAAACGAAGTTATTGGCCCCGTGGTTGTGACTGACACTGCTGGTGTCGAACCAACATTCGTCGCTTCACTTACGGTCATATTAACCGTTGCTCCCACACTCGTTTGTGGGATTTCATTATTGTTTGGCGGATTCGCCATCTCTTCCCTTCCTCTGGCAGTATTGTTATCGTTGGTGTATATTCTACCACTCCTCAATAACATACAACTCGAAAAGATGAGATTATTCAACAATCAACACACAGTCCCACCAGGTGTGCCAATTTGTTTACCTTGGGTTTTGGTAAACAACCGCTGATCCTCCAAATGGTTACTTATTTGGTTACTCGCAGGATCGATCAGATTGATCCTATGGACATAGGTTGATTTTGAAGTTTGATTAAGGTGGATAAGGCTTTAAGTAAAATGCTTCAAGTAAATTGCATAAAGGAAAGGCTTGGTAAAATAAACAAGGCTTTAAAGTAAAGGTTCGACAGGAATTTAAAGGGGAAAAGCATGTAAAATACTGGAAAAGTAAATGACTTTAATTGATAAAATTGGTGTTTCACACATACATTTCTCAACAATTCTTTCGCTCACACTGGGTACTTGAATCTAAATGAGTGACTATGTATCTATTTGTGAACACACGCGAGAAACTACATGTCTACTCCTATTTATACTAAAACATTCCAAGTAACCGTCGGGCAGTTGCACTGCTTCGAGATTAAGCCACTTGGCACGTTCTCCATGCTCGACGCTCCAGATCCTTGCACGTTTGCACGTAGTAACTGCAGGAAACCGTTTTCCCTCCAAAGCTTTGAATTTCAAACTGCTCCACTCTGGACCATCGAACACTTTCATCAAGAAACGTCTTCGACGAAAACTCCTTCGACGTCGAAGGCAATCAGCCTTCTTCCTTGGAAGAAATCTTCTAAGTATTTTACCATCTTTCGACGGGCACTTCGACAGGCTTAGCCAGTCGAAAGCATCTTTCAGCTTTTAATGGCTGCCATCAATCAAAACAAAGGTGTCGAATTTAGGAGCCAACACTACCACACCTACATCAGCGCATCTTTCAGCCATGTCCACACAACGGACTCCACCACCACTTTGACCGATTAGCCTTGCAATAAGATCTTCAGAAATCACAATCTTCTTTCCCATAACAGAAGAAATGACTAGATGTTTTGCAACCTTGGCGTGAATCCAAAATTCCTTGACTAGCGCTGGGAATGTTGGTCCAACCAACCTATCGAAGTACCTTTCCCACTTTTGAGCCCTAATTTCTTCAGTTAGGTCAAATCCATTTTCCTTCAAGCTTTCAAAGTCAATGATTAACTCAGAAAGCACTTCAAGGTTCTTTACCGGAGTAAGGAGAGTTCTGAGTGGCACCTGATATTGCTCAGAAGTTGCTTTCTTCTGATTGCCTGCAGAAATGCTGGAGGATGCCATTGTTCACACTAAAAAAGCTTTGAGAATGAATTGAGAGAAAAAGGTTTGCAAGGGATGAACTCAGAAATATGCAGAAAATGCTTGAGTGATTGTGAGAAAGCGTAAAGAATAAATGAGAGATTAATGTGCTTAAATAGAGTTTTCAAAGTTATTTTGAAAAGTTAAACGTTTTTAAGAGAGAGAAAAAAAATCATGATTGCCATTTAAAAGAATGATTACTTTTCATTAAATGCTTGCTGATTTTGGGGGATTTGAGAAAGATACTTAAAAACGGTTACCAGACATGTGTCTCAATGCACCCAATCAGCGCTTTGCCTTCTCAGAAGCGTGCACGCGTTCTGCTTTAGAGATATGCTGATGATTGGATGACACTTGTTTGATGTAGTGATCAACACGTCTGTCTTTGAGATTAGACTCTCAGATCTTTAGACTTGCATCTGATACAATCTGCATGTTCTATCTTTCTGAAAGGAGATTGATCAGAAGTTCACAGTAATATAATTACATTCTGAAGATAAATATATGGAATTAAAACATTTTCATTCTGGGCATACTTTCATGCTGAGATGTTTCAGAATGAAATTAAACCTATCTTCTGAAAGGGGTTTAGTAAAGATATCAGCCCATTGATGGTCTGTATCTATAAATTTTAAGTTCAAAATACCTTTCTGAATATAGTCCCTAATGAAATGATGCTTTATTTCTATATGCTTAGCTCTAGAATGTAAAATAGGATTCTTACTTAAGCAAATAGCAGAAGTATTATCACAAAGTATAGGAATGTTACTCTCAAAAATCTGGAAGTCTTCAAGCTGACTTTTCATCCAGAGCATTTGTGTGCTACATCCTGCTGCTGCTATGTACTCAGCTTCTGCTGTTGACAGAGCAATTGTTGATTGCCTTTTGCTGGACCAAGAGATCAGATTTTCTCCCAGAAACTGGCAGCTTCCAGAAGTACTTTTACGTTCCACTCTGTCTCCAGCAAAATCAGCATCGCAGTAGCCTACTAAGCTGTAATCACTAGATTTTCTATAAAACAAACCCAGATTAGTAGTACCTTTCAGATACTTGAAAATTCGCTTAACAGCTGTTAAGTGAGATTCTCTAGGATCTGATTGGAATCTAGCACAGATGCAAACACTGAATAATATGTCAGGTCTTGAAGCAGTCAGATAGAGGAGAGAACCAATCATACCTCTGTAGACTTTTTGTTCTACACTTTTGCTTACCTCTTCTCTTTCCAGAATGCACGTGGGATGCATTGGAATCTTTGATGGCTTACATTCTGAGAGGTCAAATTTCTTCAGAAGATCTCTGATGTATTTGCTCTGATGAATGTAAGTTCCTTCTGGAGTTTGATTGATCTGAATTCCTAAAAAGAATTTCAGTTCCCCCATGAGGCTCATCTCAAATTCTGCATGCATACACTTAGCAAATTTTCTTCCAAGAGAAGGATTAGTAGAACCAAAAATGATATCATCAACATAAATTTGACAGACTAAGATGTCACTCTTAACTGTTTTACAGAATAGAGTAGTGTCCACTTTCCCTCTGGTGAATTCATTTTCAAGCAGAAAGTTACTTAGCCTTTCATACCAAGCTCTGGGAGCTTGTTTCAGACCATACAGTGACTTCTTTAGTTTGAAAACATGTTCTGGATGTTTTGTATTTTCAAAACCTGGGGGTTGGTGAACATAAACTTCTTCTTCTATATAACCATTTAAGAATGCACTTTTGACATCCATCTGATACAGAGTGATGCCTCTATTAACAGCAAATGAAATTAAAAGTTTGATCGATTCTAACCTGGCGACTGGGGCAAAGGTTTCTGTATAGTCTATCCCCTCTTGCTGACTATAACCTTGTGCAACCAGTCGTGCCTTGTTTCTGATGACTTCACCTTGCTCATTAAGCTTGTTTCTGAACACCCATCTTGTTCCAATGACGTTGAATCCTTTTGGTCTGGGAACGAGATCCCATACGTCGTTTCTGGTGAATTGATTCAGCTCTTCTTGCATTGCCAGAATCCAGTCATTGTCCAGAAGTGCTTCATCAATAGAAGAAGGTTCAATCAGAGACACAAGTCCCATAAGAGTTTCTTCAGAGTTTCTGAAGCTTGCTCTCGTTCTGATTGGATCTTCCTTTCTTCCTAGGATGATCTCTTCTGGGTGATCCAAGCTGCTTCTGGGCAATCTCTTCTGAGGTTGATCAGCAGTTGTTGTAGGATTTCTAGCATTGCTCCTTTCAGATGTTGAAGGAATGTCTGTGTTGAGAGCTTCTGATGACTTGTCTTCAGAACCTGCAAATTCAATTTCTATACCTGCAAAAGTTTCATTCTGCTTTGACTTTTCAGAGTCAAGCTTGTCATCAAAACGAACACTGATTGATTCTTCCACAATCTGTGTTTCTGTATTGTATACTCTGTACCCTCTTGAGCGTTCAGAGTATCCTAACATAATACACTTCTGTGCCTTAGAGTCAAACTTGTTCAAATAATTCTTTGTATTCAATATAAAGCAAGTACATCCAAATGGATGAAAATATGAAATGTTGGGCTTTCTGTTCTTCCACAATTCATATGGAGTCTTTTCCAGAATAGGTCTTATTGAGATTCTATTCTGAATGTAACACGCTGTGTTTATTGCCTCTGCCCAGAAAGTCTTAGCAACGTTTGTCTCATTGATCATGGTTCTGGCCATTTCTTGCAATGTTCTGTTCTTTCGTTCTACAACTCCATTTTGTTGGGGAGTTCTAGGACAAGAGAAATCATGCAGAATGCCTTTGTCATTAAAGAATGACTCAAAATCTTTATTTTCAAATTCTCCACCATGATCACTTCTGACTTTAACGATTCTAAGATCTTTTTCATTCTGAACTTGGTTACAGAAGGTAACAAACACAGAGTGTGACTCGTCCTTGTGTCTTAAGAACTTTACCCATGTCCATCTGCTATAGTCATCTACGATTACTAACCCATACTTCTTACCACTGACTGAAGCAGTTTTAACTGGTCCAAATAAGTCAATGTGCAGAAGTTCTAATGGCTTAGAGGTGGAAACAACATTTTTGGATTTAAAAGAAGGTTTTGCAAATTTGCCTTTCTGACATGCTTCACACAGAGCATCTGAATTGAACTTCAAATTTGGAAGTCCTCTGACCAGATTGAGTTTGTTAATCTGAGATATTCTTCTCATACTAACATGCCCCAATCTTCTGTGCCAGATCCACTGCTCATTGTTAACAGACAGAAGACATTTTACGTTATGACTCTTTAGTTCAGAAAGTTTGATTTTGTAAATGTTGTTTTTCCTCTTACCATTAAACAGGATAGTCCCATCTTTCTGACTAACAGCTTTACATGATTTTTGATTAAAGATTATATCATAACCGTTATCACTTAATTGACTTATGGATAACAGATTATGCATCAATCCATCTACTAGCAGAACATTATTAATAGAGGGAAGATTTCCATTACCTACAGTTCCAGAGCCAATTATCTTTCCCCTCTGATTGCCTCCAAAGCCAACGTGGCCTCCAGGCTTAAGTTCCAGGCTTTGGAACATATGCCTTCTTCCCGTCATGTGTCGTGAGCAGCCAGAGTCCAGGTACCATGACTGGTGTTTCTGATTTGCTGCTAAAGATATCTGCAACATGTATTATTTTATCCTTAGGTACCCAGATTTTCTTGGGTCCTGACTTGTTAGTTTTACCAAAACTCTGGTTGAATTTTGGTTTCACAGAGTGCTTACTGCTAGTATATTTGATGTCGTGTGTGTGACCATACACAAAGTGAGAATTTAGAGGAGTGTGTTTAATGGTTAAATCCATGACATTCTTAGGTGTAGGAACCTTACCTTGGTATCCTATTCCTTTCCTGCCGTTTCTGCTAACTCCATAGATCATTGAAGCCATTCTGCTTCTATCTATGCTTTTAGCTAAGAACTTCTGGAAACTATGATCATACTCCTTGATGATCTCATCAGCGTTGCTGGGAGTTTCAGAAATTGGTTCCTTCTGAGAGTTTTGTAAAGAGTTTTCTAATTTTGAAATTTTATCTCTCAGCTCAGAGTTTTCCAATTTGAGACTCTCAGACTTATTAGAGTCAGATTCAAGATTCCTTTTCAGGTCTCTGAATTTAGCTCTAATCTGCTGATAGCGTTCCAGAATTTCATTGAGGCTTTCAGCAAGTTCAGCCTTTGTAAAATTAACAGCGAAGTTAGGAAATACCTCTTCTGTGTCTGATTCTGAGTCTGATTCAGAAGCTTCACTATCTTCTGAGATATTAGCCATGAGCGCTATGTTTGCCCTTTCATCATCTGATTCTGAGTCAGCTTCAGACGAGTCAGAGTCATCCCATGTGGCCATGAGACTTTTCTTCTTCTCTCTTCCAAACTTCTTTTTGGGCTTTTCCCTCTGAAGCTTTGGGCAGTCACTCTTGTAGTGTCCTTGCTCATTGCACTCATAGCAGATGATGTCTTTGGTATTTGGCTTCTTACTACTGGAGGAGCCTTCAGATCTTTTGTATCCAGAGGAAGAGTCTGTCCTTCTGTATCTGGAAGAAGACTCGTTCTGATCAGATCTTCTGGGATTCCTGAACTTCCTTTGTCTTTGCTTCCACAGTTGATTTACTCTTCTGGAGAGAAGGGAAAGTTCGTCTTCTTCTGATGAGGATCCATCAGATGTTTCTTCAACTGCCTGCAAAACTTTAGACTCAGATTTTCTGTTAGATTTTAATGCTAAAGGCTTACCTTGCTTCTGAGGCTCGTCAGCTTCTAGCTCTATCTCATGACTTCTGAGGGAGCTTATAAGTTCCTCCAGAGTGATTTTGTTGAGATCTTTAGCTAGCTTCAGAGCAGTAACCATAGGCCTCCACTGCTTGGGTAAACTTCTGATTATTTTCTTGACATGGTCAGCAGTAGAGTATCCTTTGTCCAGAACTTTGAGACCAGCTACCAGAATCTGGAATCTGGAGAACATAGCTTCAATGGATTCAAATTCTTCCATTTTGAACGCCTCATACTTCTGAATGAGCGCCAGAGCTTTTGTTTCTTTGACTTGAACGTTGCCCTCATGCGTCATTCTGAGAGAATCAAAGATGTTCTTTGCTGTGTCTCTGTTGGAGATCTTTTCATACTCAGTATAGGAGATGGCACTGAGGAGGATGGTTCTGGCCTTATGGTGATTCTTAAAGTCACGCTTTTGTTGATCAGTCATTGATTTTCTATCAATCTTCTGACCACTTGCATTCACAGGGTGCGTGTATCCATCTGTCACCATATCCCACAGATCGGCATCATGTGCTAGAAAGAAGCTTTCAATTCTGTCTTTCCAGTAATCAAAGTTTTCTCCATCAAAGACTGGAGGTTTGCCGCTGAATCTGTCTCTGTCCTCATTATTGTCATTGCTGAAGTGAGAATTGTTTCCTGCCATTGTGTTTTTCTGACGCTGGATCTTGTACTGACACGGTTAAGTGTTTTAGCTCAGAACCAGGCGCTCTGATGCCAATTGAAGGGGTGAAAAACACAAGAAGGGGGGGTTGAATTGTAAAACTGAAATCTAAAGCAATTGACAAGATATTTTTATCCTGGTTCGTTTGATCTCAAACTACTCCAGTCCACCCGTCAAGGTGATTTCGCCTCTCTCCAACGAGGTCTTAATTCACTATATTCAACTGAATATTACAGACTGCTTTAACAACTGCTAAAGCCTTCTTGATTCAAACCACAACCCGGTTTGTCAAGGCAACACTTTCTTACAAAGGTATAAAACAATGTGTGTGGATGTTTTCTACAAAACTTTATCACAACTGTGATGTATACACAAATGAAGCTTAGAAACTAGATTGCTAAACTGTAATGGAGTATCAGAGTTTGTGGTTTAGCAAAACTGGTAGAACGAAGATTATGGTTCAGCTTTGTGCGTGTAGAGATTTGGAAAGCATTAGCCATTATAATCTTCAAAGCCTTGTTTATATAGCACTTGAGAAGATGAACGTTGAATGCAATATTCTTGATTCAATGCTAATAACAAGCTTTCCTTATTGAGCAGATCTTGTCTGGAATGAGGCCGTTGGAATTAATTAGCGTTTAATGCACAGTACCGTTGCTTCTTCAATGCACGTTCTGGCTTGGCTCATTCTGATTCTGCTTCGCTGCTGATGAACTATTGTGTTTCTGTATCAGAGTGTTTGAGCGCAGTTCTGTTCATCAAGCTTCAGCATGTGCGTGAGTTGATCATCTGATCTTGACGTTCTGATGTAGCAACTTCTGATGCTGGTGTATGAAATCAAATTCTGATGCTGAATAAACGTGATCTTGCTTATATCAATCAGAGTATCTGCAAATCAGAGCATAATAATTTTAGGCAGCAGATAGTTCAAACATGAAACATTTAAATACTATATCTTTTCACTTTGTTATCATCAAAACTTAAATATAGGGTAGTAGATTCAAACATTGTTCTAACATGCTGAAGGTTGAAGATGACTGGCTTGGGCTGGGCCTGAGTCAGTCTTGCTGTTTACACCCCTTTTTTCCATTTGCACCCCCTGGCCCATTATGTGAAATATTTGTTATTTTTGCATTTTTATTTTTGATTCTGACTTAATATTTTTGTTCAAACATAAAAAAACACAAAAAATATTTTTCCACATTTTTTTGCATTTATTTGGCATTTATTTGTTTTATTTAACATATGTATGTAAATAAATATATTTCCTTTTCATTTTAAAACCCTAAAAATAATACCAAAAAATATTTATTTTTAATTATTATTTTTTATTTACATTTTGAAAACATTTTCTAAAATATACATTTTTGTAAATAATTAATATCTTTATTCATATTTAGCATATTTAATATATATAATATATAAATACTTGTATGTTTCATTTTATTAGATAATTATGACAAAAAATATAGAAATAATACATTTT